>JAIOJX010000025.1:211996966-214580300 GCA_022376925.1 Tragulus kanchil | reverse complement strand
ATGGTTTTAGGAGCTGGTAAAGGGATCATGCCAGTTATGGTGGAAGAGGTGAAGAGACAACAGGAAAGGAGGAATTGGCGGCTGGAGGAGGAGTACTAGAATGCGGAAGAGAAAGACAGAAAGTGAGGGAGAGAGAGGAGAGGGGAAAGAGGAGAGACAGATTCTGAGTCTCCCACAAGAAAACAGCATCCTGGGCTTCCCTGGTGGTCCAGTGGTTAAGATTGCATGCTTCCACTGCAGAGGGCGTGGGTTCCATCCCTGGTGGGGGAACTCCCCACATGCCTCGAGGTGCAGCCAACCCCCCCAAAAAATTGCACTCTCTGCAACAGACAAACCACATGCAGAATGTCCTTGTCTACAGAGCAATGCTACTGAACCCCGGTGCAGTGTTTGCGTCTGTACACTGTCACACATGTCCCACCAGAGGTCTGCACTGAACTTTAACAAGACCCAAGTCTATCCTTAGCTTAAAATGGATCTTCCTGATGGCATTTTTTTCCCCACAGGCATAAAATTCCTCTACTTCAAAACATGCTTAAAGTACAGGGGGCCATTTGGCAGCCGGGATGGGAGGAGGGTTTGGGGGAGAATGCATATATGTATGTGTATGGCTGAGTCCCTTCACTGCTCACCTAAAACTATCTCAAAATTGTTTGTTAATCGGCTATACCCCAATGCAAAATTAAGAGTTGTAAAAAATAAACAAGAGGACGCCACACTTACCAAAGGATACATACTGACGTTGTCCTCCCTTTGGAACAAAATGTCCTCGGTGGCGGTAGAGACTAGCGATGCCTTGGCGACCCTCGCTTTGGGCTGGGGTTCTTTCTCTCTTTCCTCGCCGGTGTATGATAGTGTCTTCTCTTTTCTCTCTTCCTGCTCCAAGTCTCTCCTTTCCGGTTCCAAGTCTCTCCCCTCTTCTTCTTTCAGTTCATCTCGGGGCCTCCAGTTGAGCTCGCCTGAAGGCTGCCTTTCTGGCGAACTAATCAATGGCGGTTCCTCAGAAGCAGTTGCATCCAAATCCAGGAAGTCTAATTGTGAGCTAGGACTTCTGGGAAGCTCGAGTGTTTCCAAAAGCTCTGATTGTAATGAATGCTCTGACTCGCTACCACTTTTCTTAAAAAAAAAGAAAGAAAAAGGAGACTGTGATGCCAAATACAGTACACGCCGCTACATACCTTCATTTAGTTTCCTTTCTTTTCCTAATCAGCCAGTCTTAGTGTTAGCCTCACGTCGGAATCATGAAGCATTTTTAAAAAAGAGGCTGGGGCATTTTGTACTCAAATAACAGGAATTGTTGGTGTGTCAGTTTTTTATACTCGGCTTACTAGCAGACCCACGACAGCAAAATCTAAGTGTTCTCCAAAACCACCACAAATTCACAGACAACCATGTCTCCCCAGGGCTTTCCAGGTGGCTCAGCGGGTAAAGAATTTGCCTTCAACATAGGAGATGCAGGAAACTAGGGTTTGATTCCTGGGTTGTGAAGATCCCATGGAAGAGGGCATGGTAACCCACTTCAGTATTCTTGCCTGAGAAATCCCATGGGCAGAGGAGCCTGGCGGGCTACAGTCCACAGCGTCGCAGTTGGACATGACTGAAGCAACTGAGCAGGCACACATGCATTTCTCCTTGGACCAGAGCTGAGTTCTACAGGCTGACTCTGTTCAGACAAGCACACTCCAGCTAACTGCTGTCCTTTAAGTCAGCTCTGGTACACACAGCTTTTCCTGACCCTGCTCTCAGCTGGGTTAAGTCGGCCTTAACAAAGATACATATCTCTTATGCATCTCTCAATCACTCCACTTCGGTTTTTTTGGGTTTTTTTAATATATATTTGACTGTGTCAGGTCTCCTTTGTGACATACAGGATCTAACTTCCTGACCAGAGATCGAACTCTGGCTTCCTGCAATTGGGAATTCATTATCTTAGAACCACTGGACCACCTGGAAAGTCCCTTCACTCAAGTTTCATAACGCTTGCTGTTTTGTTATGGGTCTGCCTTCTTTCACACCCTAGAGTTCCTTAAAAGAATGGATTGTGTTTTATTTGGTTTTATATTCCCATAGCTTGGCAGGTAAGTGGGTAACAAACATTCAATTAATGATGAGAAATGAATGAATGAACAAACGAATGAATGAATGACAATTCCTACTTACTGGGGATGTTCCTGAAAAGACTGTCTGGGATTCTGTCTCTCCAAATGAAAGTCTCTCCAAACTGGTCACAGACTTAGTGATTTCTTGGGGTTTCACTGTGGTTTCTTCCTGTGTTCCTGCAGCCTCCTCCTCCTCCTCCCCGCGGCTTCTGCAGTCTCTTCCTCCACTTCATCTCTGACAGCATCCTCCTTCCCAAATTCCTCCAGTTCTTCCTCTCTCTTCCCTTTCTCTTCCTCCTCATGCTCCTCCATTCTCTTCTCCCTTTCCTCTTCTTCCTCCTCCCCCTCCTCCTCCTGAAATTCTGTCCATGCTAATGTGCTGTCTTTCTTTAATTCACGTGGCACATTTTCTAGCCCTTCAAAATTTGGATATTCTTCTTCATCTTCGTCGTCTTCATCTTCGTCATCTTCATCTTCTTCCATTTCTATTTCTCCATATTCTTCTCTTTCTTCTAGTGGGTTTTCCTTCTCATCTGACATTCTTCTCTTTGGAGTTTTCCCTAGAGAAATTTTGAGCATAATAATCAGCAGGGCCCTCTGTTTCCTATTTTGATTTCCTGGTTCACAAACCTATCAATGAAATGTGCAATGCCAGCGCTGTTCCTTTCCATGGGAATGAAAAGAATGCCATACCCCTGGGACAGCTTGTTCAAAATATCTATACCCACCCCCTTCCGTCCCCCTGGGGTTTCATTCCTTTCTAAGAATAATTTCAGAGCCCTCTAACTCCCTTTAAATATATTCATATTCCCACGGGCAACAAAATGGTAACCCAGGCATTGGCAACAATTATTGTAACATGAATCGGCTTACCCCCCCCGTCTTTTTAACGGCTAACTTCCTGACCAGAGATCGAACTCTGGCTTCCTGCAATTGGGAATTCATTATCTTAGAACCACTGGACCACCTGGAAAGTCCCTTCACTCAAGTTTCATAACGCTTGCTGTTTTGTTATGGGTCTGCCTTCTTTCACACCCTAGAGTTCCTTAAAAGAATGGATTGTGTTTTATTTGGTTTTATATTCCCATAGCTTGGCAGGTAAGTGGGTAACAAACATTCAATTAATGATGAGGAATGAATGAATGAACAAACGAATGAATGAATGACAATTCCTACTTACTGGGGATGTTCCTGAAAAGACTGTCTGGGATTCTGTCTCTCCAAATGAAAGTCTCTCCAAACTGGTCACAGACTTAGTGATTTCTTGGGGTTTCACTGTGGTTTCTTCCTGTGTTCCTGCAGCCTCCTCCTCCTCCTCCCCGCGGGCTTCTGCAGTCTCTTCCTCCACTTCATCTCTGACAGCATCCTCCTTCCCAAATTCCTCCAGTTCTTCCTCTCTCTTCCCTTTCTCTTCCTCCTCATGCTCCTCCATTCTCTTCTCCCTTTCCTCTTCTTCCTCCTCCCCCTCCTCCTCCTGAAATTCTGTCCATGCTAATGTGCTGTCTTTCTTTAATTCACGTGGCACATTTTCTAGCCCTTCAAAATTTGGATATTCTTCTTCATCTTCGTCGTCTTCATCTTCGTCATCTTCATCTTCTTCCATTTCTATTTCTCCATATTCTTCTCTTTCTTCTAGTGGGTTTTCCTTCTCATCTGACATTCTTCTCTTTGGAGTTTTCCCTAGAGAAATTTTGAGCATAATAATCAGCAGGGCCCTCTGTTTCCTATTTTGATTTCCTGGTTCACAAACCTATCAATGAAATGTGCAATGCCAGCGCTGTTCCTTTCCATGGGAATGAAAAGAATGCCATACCCCTGGGACAGCTTGTTCAAAATATCTATACCCACCCCCTTCCGTCCCCCTGGGGTTTCATTCCTTTCTAAGAATAATTTCAGAGCCCTCTAACTCCCTTTAAATATATTCATATTCCCACGGGCAACAAAATGGTAACCCAGGCATTGGCAACAATTATTGTAACATGAATCAGGGAAGAAGCAGGTCGCTTACTGGTTCACAAGTGTTGTCTTTCCACTCAGCTGGCCCTGGCATTGAATGCCCAGTTCCACCGCTCAGGGGCTCTGTGACCTTGGACAAGTCCCTTTACCCCTCAGGGTCCAAACTGGCTCACAAGCAGAATAAAAATGAAACCCCTCCATTCTGGGGGATGTTGCGAAGATAACATATGTAACAGGCTCAACAGACTTGCAGCAGAGTGCTTGAGGAATGGCCACGGCCGTTTAGAAAGTTTAAAAGCCTTCTAACGTATTCTCGCGTCTATTCCTCACAGAAAACTTATAAGCCACTGAGTGACTTATGCAAGGTGACACAGCAAGTAAGCAGAGAGGAGCGGGAGGTCGGGGGTGTGGAGGGAGGTCCCGAGCGTCTGGGCCCGAGGGGCCACAAAGCCCAGGTGCGGTTACGGTCTCCCTGGAGCTGCCCCTGGCCAGGCGCAGGTGGGACGAGCGCCCCCGAGAGGCACCAGGCCTCACCGCGCCGGGGCCCGGTCCTTGACTCACAGAGCGCACCCCACCCTGGTCCTCGAAGGCCGTGTCGTCCCGTTGCTGCGTGAACCTCTCGCCCACCTTTCGGCCTCCAGCTGCCGCGGCTTTCTCCACAGACTCCCTAGTTACGGTTGCCAACCAAGCGCCGTCTCCATGGTAACCGCCGCCGCCGTAAGCGGTGGGCCGTAAAGCGAGAGGCGGGACCGAGGCCACGTGCCCAGAAAGAGACGGGAGCGGGTGAAGAACGCCCCCTGGCGGCCCCAGGGAGAGGCGCCGGCGTGACTGGAGCGGTGCAACTGGCTTTCCTCTCACCTTTCCGCACCTTTCCAAACTCTCCCCAACTTTTTCCCGTGGCGTCGTCCTCTGAGAAGCTACAGAGGCCACTCCTAGTAAATGTGACATTCTGAAGGCTTGACAAAATTAAGGGAATAAGTACGAACTGTTTGATAAAATTCTTCAAACTAAATACCCTTCGCGTTGATTCAGACCACAGCTGTCCTCCACATCTCCTCGCCCAGGAAACTGCTGGCTGGGATTAAATATTACATAGGTTACATTAAGATTCTCATCACAGTATGTTTCTGTCAAGCCAGTTTGGTGAAATCTGTTGAGATGATCTCATTCAAAGTGACCCTCCACTAGCCCCTCACAAAAGACAGCCCACCTGCGTGTCCATCCTGAGGTTTCTAAAAAGAGACTTGCAGGAAACCAGCCAAAGGCACCACTGCAGAACATCCTGCTGCTATCATTTTAGGAGAATTGAATGAGCCTCCAGACCTCCACCACACCCTCCAGCCCTAATATTGGCTGATACATATGTGGGTGCATGCATGGGTGCCCAGTAGTGTCCAACTCTTTGCAACCCCATGGACTGTAGACCGTCAGGCTCCTCTGTTCATGGGATTTCCTAGGCAAAAATACTGAAGTAAGTTGCCATTTCCTACTCCAGGCAATCTTGATATGCATATATCTCAAAAATAAATAAATAAAAGGGATTACTGGATGGGACAAACTATTATCATCTAAGGCTTTTATTTATAAAAAAGAGATTGGAAAACACACAGAATTAGAAAAAAAAATTTAAACAGCAAACATTGGTAAACACAGCACATCTGTAGCTACAAGGGGGAAATCCATGTAGACGTTTGGCTAGAGTCCATGGTTTGGGGCAGGCACTCAACAGGAGGTCCTCCGAGTTGAGCACAAGAACCAGTGGCTGGAAGCACACCCAATACTAACTCCTGTTAGGGCGTGCTGGTATCTGTATCCAAGTCAAGCAAATTCAGTCCCAAAAGAACCCAAGCATGTATGTATTCAGCAGAAGGTGCCAGATGCCTCTGAAACAGAAAGTGATCTGGGTAGAACTGCAGAGATAAACATTGTGATATGGTGAAAATAGAAGGAAAGTAAAACATGGAATCACTAGGAATCACTGAAACTCACGTGGCCATGTTCAAGAAATAAAAGACAGGAGGAATCAGCATTTTCAAGAAGCCATGTCTACACACCTGCTGATTCTCCTTAGTAATGTCAGCATACCTTAGGAGGTTCAATTATGACAAGTCAAATTAGAAGCTAATCTGCAGGGCCTCTGATTCCAGAAAGGGACCCTTCTGCTCTCAGGTGGGTTACAGAAAGGAAGTTGACACCATACTGGGTTACCAGGGGTGTTTCCTGGCTTCCTCTGTTCTTAGAGGGAGCTGCAGTCCTGGAGGTCCAAATGCTGAGGATGCAATTTCTGTATCCAGGGCACCAGTGCTGCAATTCAAGTGCAGATGGTGCAGCCTGAGTGTTTGGAAGCCCCATTCACTAAAGGATTATGTTCCAGAGGTACTGTTGGTCAAATCATGACCTCAGCATAACTGTTAGTTTGTCCTGCCCAACTTTTCTGTCTGAGCTATGGTTTGAGAGGTTCACAGGATATTCAACTGGGGTGATAACATGGTTATACTGACACTGTAAAACTGTGTTTATTTGGGAAAAAAAAATTTCTAGAAAAGTCACAGCAGCACCTGCCAGAATAACTCCCGCCCACTTGTTCACAATCCAGAGGATTCTCATTCAGGGTCATGGCCTAATCTGCAAAAGAGGCTAAACACAAATCGAGTTTTTAACAATGCCCTGACCCCAAGAGATTAAATTGGGAAGCCACAGCATTTCCACCACCTAGAAGTTCAGGCTTCCAGCCTCGTGGAGATCTTTGAGCTTCAGGGAGAGAAGAGGCGAAGGAAAGGCCCACTAGGCCCAAGTCTGGGGCAAAGGAAGATGATTTCCTGTTTCTGTTCCTCAGGGACAATCATCTTTGCAATGGAATAATGTTGCAGCTGGAAGAAAAAAAAAGGGAAGGAATAGTGTAAGTTTGGTGGCTCCATTCAGGAAGACTGGAAGCAAGCCCTTCTGAGCTCTTCACCTACATGCTTTCATTCTTTTGAAGCAAACGCCCAGTTAATAAAAGACCCAGAACGACCAGGGCTCCCTCCACCCTCACAACTGAAATCTCACTCCCGCCAGAGATGTTCATCATAAGTCGCTACAAGAAATCTGGAAATTTCCTTCATTCCCCAACGACACCACCTCCTGCAGCTTTTAACAAGCAGGCAGTGGACGCTGCAGTGTGAATGAACAGATGGGGATACTTTACCCCAGCAGTCCTTTTCCTGCCCAGCGTGTTGGCACGAGTCTAAGCTGGTGTTTCTCCCCTCTGCGCATCACTGTCACATTCAGCGGCTTCTGAAAGGAAAATAAGCTCATTTTACGTTCAGCCTCCTTAGTACTCAAAGACTTTCAGGCCAGAAGGCTGAGATGCTTTTTTTTTTTTTTTGCCCACCAGACGGGTAAGGATGCTTTTTAAAAAAGAAAGAAAGAAAGAAATTGCTTTTATTTAGCTGCGCCAGGTCTTAGTTACAGCACGTGGTAAAGAATATGCCTGCAATGCAGGAGACTTAGGTTCAATCCTTGGGTTAGGGAGATCCCTTGGAGGAGGGCATGGCAACCCACTCCAGTATTCATACCTGGAGAATCCCATGGACAGAGGAGCCTGGCGGGCTACAGTTCATGGGGTCATAAGAGTCAGACATGACTTAGCAACTAAACCACCACCACTACCCATTAGCGATCACTCCCCAGCCTCTGGAAACCACCAATCTGCTTTCTGTCTCTCTGGATTTCCCTCTCCTGGATATTTCACATAAATGAAATTCTAAAATATGTGGTCCTTTGTGTCTAGCTTCTTTAACTTAGCACAAATCCTTTCAAGGTTCCTTAATGTTATAGCATATCAGTACCTTATTCTCTTTTTGTGGCTGAATCAAATATACATTATTTTTATAATAAAGAAAAATTGCTTTAAGACTTTTTTCTTTGAAAATATATGCATTTGAGCCAGAAACTCACTTTCAGAAAATTAAGAGAGATCTGTCTACAAGAGTGTTAACTTCCAGGTTTCCATAAAATTGAGAACTACCTGAATGTCTAACAACAGAATACTGTAGGGTTTAAAAAACAACTTTCTTTAATTCACAGAACAGTCCATGGAAACCCAGATCCCTGATGCTCAAGCTGGGCTCTGGTTCTAGTAAAGAAGCACTCGGGCTTCCCTGGTGGTCCAGTGGGTAAGGACACTGCCTTACAGTGCAAGGGGCACCGGTTCGATCCCTGGCCTGGGAAGATCCCACATGCTGTGGAGCAGCCGCACCGATGTGTCCAACTACCGAGCCGGAGCTCTGGAGCGCATGCGCCCAGAGCTGGTGCTCTGCAGAGAGAGAGGCCACTGGGATGGGAGGCCCACACGGGCCAAAGAACAAAGAAATAAATGAAAGACCAACAGAAGTGGCCAAAAGAAAGAAAAAGAAGCACTGGTAGAGTATTATTAACTATAGTCACCATGCTGTGCATTATGATATATAATATTCTACTGCATATTTGAAAGTTGCAAACGTGCTCATCACAAGAAAAAAAATTGTAACTATATGGCGATAGATGTTAAGTAGACCCACTGTGGCAATCATTTCCCAGTATATACAAATATTGAATAATTTGGTTGTATATCTAAAACTAGTATAACAGTATATGTCAATTATACCTCAATTTTTGTTTAAAAAAAAGGGGGGTAGATTTATATGCCTATAAAGAACCAAAGAATATATTTAACTAGAAAAGACAAATTAAAAATCAATAAATAGGGGAAATAAGTCGGTAGCTAGGGACCTCCCAGGTAGTCCAGTGGCTAAGACTTGGCCCTCCCTATGCAGGGGGCCAGGTTCAAACTGGTCAGGCAACTAGATCCCACTAGTGCCACAACTAAGGCCTGGTGCAGCCAAATAAATAAATATATATATATATTATTTTTTTTTTAAATCAGTTACTATTATGAGATATCACCACAAACTGCAAAAAAACTAAATGCCCCACGCTGGGAAACAGATGAAGAGTCTGGGGCTCAACACACACTCAAGCCCCGCTCAGCAGTGGAAAGGCATCAAGTACAGACGCACAGGACAAGATGGAACAGCTGTAACACGATGCTGGGTGAAAGGAGCCAGATTTAAAGGGCGCCATGCTCCGCAGTTCCACTTACACAACACTCTGGACAAGGTAAAGCCGCAGGAATGGAGCACAATTCAGTGGTTTTCTGGAGAAGGGGCATGGGGAGGAACTAATTTCAACAGGATGAGGCCATTTGGGGTTGCGAACCTGCTCTGTATCTTCATTGCCGACATGTACGTTAACTATATACAGCTGTCAAAATGCACAGTCCTGTACGCTGCCCAGGGTGAGTTTTGCCATGAGTACATTAGACCTTAATAAAAATGACCAGTAGCTCTGTACGGCATTGCAGAGGTCATCAGAGGTCAGGCCCGCACTTCCACGCTGCCAACAGACAAATAATACACCCTTTATGGCAACAGGGAAGGGAAGCAGACAAGGAACAAATGGATTTGTTCTAGGGAACCCCAGAAAGGTTCCAAACAAACCGACCAAAGAAACAGAGTAAAGAACCCCGCATGTGAGAATTACATAACAGATGTGGCAATATAAAGGAGTGGGGAGAGTACTACCTTTTCAATCAATCAACAGTATTGGGCCAACTACTATCCATTCGGGGTAAACAATTAAGTTTGGGGCTCTGCTTCACACCATTCACAACAACAAATTTCAGATGAGCTGTGAACCTGAGAGAGTTAAAAACGTATGTCTACACACAAACTTATATAGAATGTTCACAGAATTATTCTATAATAATAGCCAAAAAGTAGAAACCTGAATGTTCATCAACTGACAAATGGATAAATAAAACATGGCCTATCTATACAATGATTTATTATTTGATGCCAAAGCTCATAAAGTGCAAAACTAATGAGCCTGACAAAATCAAAAATTTAACCTTCCACAGTAGTACAGGCTGGATGAAGGTGTCGCTCAGTGTGGAAATGAGAGCCTGACCTCGAGCAGGGCACCAACACCAGCCAACTGCTTCCTGACCTGGTATCTGCCATAAATCAGGGGACAAGCATTCTAGGCAGAGGGAACAGCAAATGCAAAGCCCTGCACAGGGAGGACTGTGCCTGAGTAACAGCACGCTGAGGGCAGCCATCCAAGGCCCCAGCCATGGCTCCTGCCCTGGCAGTTCCCAGGTTACTGGCCAGACGCCACGTGGCCTCCAGCTCACCCCTTCGCTGTGCTGGACCACACTGCCGATGTTCTGCAGCGACTGGAAGTTCTGGGTGTTCACAGAGCCAAACTCCACAATCTCGTCATCCACTTGCAAACCCTAAGGAGAGAAGAGAAAATGGCAAGTCAGGAGAGAGGTTAAATGTGCGTCTGGTGTTCTTCACCCTCTCACACATTCCCAACTCAGTGCCGTGTTTTCAGTGGGAAGCTGCTGTAATAGCACAGGGAGCTCAGCCCGGTGCTCTGGGGTGACCGAGAGGTGGGGATGGGGGATGGGAGGGATGCCCGGGAGCAAGGGATGTATATATCCATATAGCTGATTCACTTTGTCGTACAACGGAAACACAGCATTGTAAAGCAATTTTACTCTGATTAAAATTTAAAAATGAGTGTGTTTCCTACAGGGAAGAATGAAAGGCACGAAGCAAAGAGGCTGGGATTTAGAAACACCAGGCAGGGAGAGGCAGTGTGTAACTGGGTCACCTCCTCCAGGGGTTCCTCCGGGGTGGAGCAGATAAAAGGTGGCCTAGTCTGCCCCACGCCTGATAAAAGCTGGCAGTGGTGGAGGCCTTAAGGAACAGGGGGCAAAGCTCCCTGGGGTTCTAACCCAGGCTCAGGGGTGAGCCAGTACGACCTACTTTATTCAGGAGTCAGAATTTAGAAGCATTTGCCTTAGAAGTCCCCAAGCAAGCAGTCACAGGTACCGCACTAATCCGGGACTAAGCTTGTTGTTCTAAGACCACAGATCACAATTTAGTCATTCCTTCAACAAACACGTGTCATGGGCCGATGACAGCGCTGTGCCAGATGCTGTGTGCACAGTGGGAACATATAACAGAACCTGTATGTAACCTGCAGTCTTGTGATCACTGAAGATGACTGGCAAGACCCAGTTCCGCCTTCTAGAAGCTACATGTCCTGGAAAAAGGTATTTCAGGTGAGACTTTTCCTCATGGGTGAAATGGTACCTACCCCAGAGGGTGGTTGTGGGAGTCAACATTAATTGCTGCTCCACATAAAAACTTGTTGAGTCAACAATAAATATGCTGAGGGCAGCCATCCAAGGCCCCAGCCATGGCTCCTGCCCTGGCAGTTCCCAGGTTACTGGCCAGACGCCACGTGGCCTCCAGCTCACCCCTTCGCTGTGCTGGACCACACTGCCGATGTTCTGCAGCGACTGGAAGTTCTGGGTGTTCACAGAGCCAAACTCCACAATCTCGTCATCCACTTGCAAACCCTAAGGAGAGAAGAGAAAATGGCAAGTCAGGAGAGAGGTTAAATGTGCGCTGGTGTTCTTCACCCTCTCACACATTCCCAACTCAGTGCCGTGTTTTCAGTGGGAAGCTGCTGTAATAGCACAGGGAGCTCAGCCCGGTGCTCTGGGGTGACCGAGAGGTGGGGATGGGGGATGGGAGGGATGCCCGGGAGCAAGGGATGTATATATCCATATAGCTGATTCACTTTGTCGTACAACGGAAACACAGCATTGTAAAGCAATTTTACTCTGATTAAAATTTAAAAATGAGTGTGTTTCCTACAGGGAAGAATGAAAGGCACGAAGCAAAGAGGCTGGGATTTAGAAACACCAGGCAGGGAGAGGCAGTGTGTAACTGGGTCACCTCCTCCAGGGGTTCCTCCGGGGTGGAGCAGATAAAAGGTGGCCTAGTCTGCCCCACGCCTGATAAAAGCTGGCAGTGGTGGAGGCCTTAAGGAACAGGGGGCAAAGCTCCCTGGGGTTCTAACCCAGGCTCAGGGGTGAGCCAGTACGACCTACTTTATTCAGGAGTCAGAATTTAGAAGCATTTGCCTTAGAAGTCCCCAAGCAAGCAGTCACAGGTACCGCACTAATCCGGGACTAAGCTTGTTGTTCTAAGACCACAGATCACAATTTAGTCATTCCTTCAACAAACACGTGTCATGGGCCGATGACAGCGCTGTGCCAGATGCTGTGTGCACAGTGGGAACATATAACAGAACCTGTATGTAACCTGCAGTCTTGTGATCACTGAAGATGACTGGCAAGACCCAGTTCCGCCTTCTAGAAGCTACATGTCCTGGAAAAAGGTATTTCAGGTGAGACTTTTCCTCATGGGTGAAATGGTACCTACCCCAGAGGGTGGTTGTGGGAGTCAACATTAATTGCTGCTCCACATAAAAACTTGTACATTACGTTCACAGTAGCAATATCCATAACTGCCAGAAAATGGAAACAAACTGATAAATGGATAAACAAAGTGTGATCTATCCTGATAGCTCATTATACTCAGTGGTAAAAAGGAATGAAGGTGAGAGAGGGATAAATTGGGAGATTATATACAACGATATATAAAACAGATAATAGAGAACTCTACTCAGTACTCTGCAATGGGAAAAGGATCTAAAAAAGAGTGGAGATATATATATCTGATTCACTAACACAACACTGTAAATCAACTATACTCCAATAAAAAGTATCTTTAAATAAAAAAGGAACGAAGCTGATACATACTCCAACGTGGATAGACCTTAAAAACGCGACACTAAGAGGAAGAAGCCAGCCAGGCACAAGGACCACCTATTGTATGCTTCCATTTACTTATATATGAAATGTCCCAAATAGGCAAACTCACAGAAACAGAAAGCAGACTGGTAGCTAGGGGAGATGGGAGGTTGGGGTGTAATAGCTAATTCATACCAAGTTCCTTTTCAGAGTAATGAAAATATTCTAAAATTGAATGTTAATACACCAAAAGCTACTGAATCATTTATGACCTCAAATGGGTAAAAGTTACAGCATATGACTTAGATCCCAATAAAGCTGTTAAAACTTTTGCAAGCACACCAGGTAAGCTCACTTGGCAGGACACGTGGTGCAAAGCCGGGGCTCTGTAAGTGGCAGCTACTGTCACTCCCAGGTGCATTATTCAAGGCCCAGCTAAAACCAGGCCCAGGAAGAGAGCCTCTATCCCTCTCTCGGGATATCCATCACCTTCAACCTTGTGGCCCAGGGTCTTTCTTACAGCTAGTTGAGTGGGCAGCAGGGGCTGACTCCTGCTGGCCTTCATCAGTGTCTGCTGCCCCACAGAGAGTGTGGGTCTGCCTATCTGTCCATAGCCCCTCCCCCAAACCCACCCCAAGGCACCCTCGGGGTGTGGACTTAGGAAGCCGGGCCCCGGCTCACTGCAAGGCTGGCAGGGGAGCCTGGGCTGATGCTGTTGACTTTGGCAAAGGCCTGAGGGGGGCTGAGGCCCTGGCTCTGGCAGCGGCTCGTGGCCTCCCTGTGGGCTTCGGCCAGGTCCCGGGCCTGCTTCTCCTTGTCGCGAGCGTGCAGCTGGTGCAGGGCCTCCTCCACCTGCTTCATCACTGCCTTGTGGTCGTTTTGCAGGCCTGGAGGAGAGTGTCGTTTCAGGGGCCAAGAAGACAGCATAGCACTTGAGACCCACCCCCACATTCATTCACTGAATATTTAACGGGGGCTCATTATGTGTCAGAGACTGGACTAGAGGCTAAGAATCCATCTGCAAACAGATGGCCACAAGGCATGTGGGATCTTAATTCCCCAACCAGGGATCAAACCTGCACCTTTTGCACTGGAAGGTGAAGTCTTAACCACCAGGGACATCCCAAAATGTGATGGTTTAAACCACTAAGTCTGTGATGGTTTGTTACAGCAGAAACAGACTAATAAATTGCCCAAACTCTTCTCTCTCTCTCTCTGTTCCTTGATAATAAATATATAATACATACTATACGGTTGTTTAGGCACTAAGTCATGTCCGATTCTTTGCGACCCTATGGACTGTAGCCCACCAGGCTCTTCTGTCTATTGGATTCTCCAAGCAAGAATACTGGAGTAGGTTGCCATCCCCCTCTCTAGGGACATACTATATACACCTGTATACGTAAGTGAATTTATTTAGGACAGCAACACACCCATTGTGGGGTATATTTCTTGCAGGCAGGAGAGCTTATGAGAGGAAAGCAGAAATTGATGCAGGATGTGGGGGTGGGACTGGCAGGACAAATCCTTAACAACAGGGAGTTTGTGCCCTTCCAGCCTTCTTCCTCCCCTTTCTTCCTGCCTGCCACATAGATATGGTGACCCTGAAGATGGACAAGATTTCCTAAGGATGGCAGAGCCTGGGTTTCTGAAGACCAGCCCTGTACTGCCTATCTCCAAATGTCTTCACTGAGGAACTTAGTTATTTTCTGTTTGAGGGTCCAGAGTTGGGTCAGTATCATCAACAGGGAAACATATTTCTTAACAGATAACTGATCTGATTGGGAATGTAAGCAATATCTGCCTTGAGTTTCCGTTGCTACTGGAATAAAAGTTTCCGCAACTAAGCAAGGTTCCTAAAAACAAAATGAAAAATGAAACCATAGGACCTCCCTGGAGGTCCAGTGGTTAAGACTCTGCTTCCAATGCAGGAGGCACAGGTTCGATCCCTGGGTTGGGAACCAAGATTCCACATGACACATGGTGAGGCCAAAAATAAAGGATTTAGAAAAAAGAAAAACAAAACCATAAATACAGACCTCTAGAGTCTAATCCATTCCCTTAGTTCTCAGTCCCTCTGTGGGGTCAAGATGATCCCATCAAGGTAGAAGCAAGGGAAGCAGACAATATAGAGTACTGGTGATTTCTCTGTGCCCTAAACACCTCCTGTTATAAGGTGGGGGGAGCCCCCATCAAGGGTCACTCACAAACAATGTTGTGCCTTGCGGTTCGGACTTGATACAGGTCCACGTCTGCCCGGGGGTAGTCCTCGCAGTCCACGAGTGGCTCATTCATCCCAACACCTTTTTGCTGGAGGGAAGAAAGAGATCAAAAAGATTTCACAGATGTGAGGTCCTCAAACCCTCTGTCCCCTGACTCTGCTCCTTTGCAGCTGTAATAAAGGCGCCAGGAACCACAGCGGCCACACAGCGATCACTTCACACAGACCGGGTCCTCTCCCACATCTTCTCGCCACTGCCCTCGGAGGTGGGCACCATTTTTAGATGACTTTTAACAACACCAATAATGCATGGGCCCACTCTCTTTTTTGAAGTTAGAGCAGTACAGATAAAACTAAAGACTCCTTTGAGCATCAGCCCCAAGGCCAGTGGCTACTTCAACTCCTCCAGACCCTCCTTCCTACAGGCAGCTGACACCTGGCTGGTGGCCTTGGAGGCTGGAAGGGGGTGACAACCCCAAAGAGCACCCAGCTGAGGCAGGACTTTGGTTCTCCTGATAATAAAAAGATCTGAAGGGGCCTTCAAACAGGCTTTTCATCCCTGGAAGTATACAGTTATATTACCAGTTGCCATTTGGGGAGAATGGGGTGGCAGAGGAGGGAGAGAGACTTGCCATCTTATATCCTATGGTACCGGTTGAATTATGACCATGGCAATGTATCATCAACAGGGAAACATATTTCTTAACAGATAACTGATCTGATTGGGAATGTAAGCAATATCTGCCTTGAGTTTCCGTTGCTACTGGAATAAAAGTTTCCAACTAAGCAAGGTTCCTAAAAACAAAATGAAAAATGAAACCATAGGACCTCCCTGGAGGTCCAGTGGTTAAGACTCTGCTTCCAATGCAGGAGGCACAGGTTCGATCCCTGGGTTGGGAACCAAGATTCCACATGACACATGGTGAGGCCAAAAATAAAGGATTTAGAAAAAAGAAAAACAAAACCATAAATACAGACCTCTAGAGTCTAATCCATTCCCTTAGTTCTCAGTCCCTCTGTGGGGTCAAGATGATCCCATCAAGGTAGAAGCAAGGGAAGCAGACAATATAGAGTACTGGTGATTTCTCTGTGCCCTAAACACCTCCTGTTATAAGGTGGGGGGAGCCCCCATCAAGGGTCACTCACAAACAATGTTGTGCCTTGCGGTTCGGACTTGATACAGGTCCACGTCTGCCCGGGGGTAGTCCTCGCAGTCCACGAGTGGCTCATTCATCCCAACACCTTTTTGCTGGAGGGAAGAAAGAGATCAAAAAGATTTCACAGATGTGAGGTCCTCAAACCCTCTGTCCCCTGACTCTGCTCCTTTGCAGCTGTAATAAAGGCGCCAGGAACCACAGCGGCCACACAGCGATCACTTCACACAGACCGGGTCCTCTCCCACATCTTCTCGCCACTGCCCTCGGAGGTGGGCACCATTTTTAGATGACTTTTAACAACACCAATAATGCATGGGCCCCCTCTCTTTTTTGAAGTTAGAGCAGTACAGATAAAACTAAAGACTCCTTTGAGCATCAGCCCCAAGGCCAGTGGCTACTTCAACTCCTCCAGACCCTCCTTCCTACAGGCAGCTGACACCTGGCTGGTGGCCTTGGAGGCTGGAAGGGGGTGACAACCCCAAAGAGCACCCAGCTGAGGCAGGACTTTGGTTCTCCTGATAATAAAAAGATCTGAAGGGGCCTTCAAACAGGCTTTTCATCCCTGGAAGTATACAGTTATATTACCAGTTGCCATTTGGGGAGAATGGGGTGGCAGAGGAGGGAGAGAGACTTTCCATCTTATATCCTATTGTACAGGTTGAATTATGACCATGGCAATGTATTCTCTATTGAAAACAATACATTAGTTTTAATGTTTTGGGGGTTTTTTTAACCATGCTACACAGCTTATAGAATCTTAATTTCCTGACCAGGGGCTAAACCCGTGCCCTTGGCAATGAAAGCACAGAGTCCTAATCACTGGATCATCAGGGAATACCCCTGTTTTCACATTCTTAGAGTCTCTTCCTCCCTAAGTCAGAGCGTGGTGCACAAAAGCAATAGAACATGTTATATGACATATAGCTGGGTTTTTGCAATTAATCAGACTTATTTCAAGCTCAATTTTGCCACATACAATCTGAGTGCCCTTGGTTAACGGGTTCACCTCTCTGGGCCTCAGGCTCCTCCATTATAAAATAGGAAAAATGACCCTCACCTCCCTTTACACCTGTTCTGAAAACTGACAAACTGACACACATAGGGTACTTAGTGCAGTGTCAGACACTTTCAGAGTGGTGAATAGTGACCCCCAAAAGACATGTCTCAGTCCTAATCCCCAGAACCTGGGAATGTGACCTTATTTGGAAAAAGCCTCTTCACAGATATAGTTAATTGCAAAATTGCAAGAGAGAGCATCCTGGATTTTTGGGTGGGCCGTACCTCCAATGATGGGTACCCTGATAAGAGAAAGGAGAGGGATACTTGGGACAGAAAGATGCAGAGAGAAGGGCACAAAGACAGAGGCAGCGGCCAGAGTGATGCTGCCACCAGCCAAGAATGGCCAGCAGCCACCAGAATGTAGGCGAGAGGCAGGGAGCCGCTTCTCCCTCAGTGCTCCAGAAGGAACCACACCTGCCAACTCCTCGATTTCACACTTCTGGTCTCCACAACTGAAAGAAGATAAATTTCGATTGTTTTAAGCCACTAAGTTTGTGATCATTTGTTATGGGGGCCCCATGAAATTGATACAAACAGAAAGTAATAAATGAGGGCTGTAATTATTGGCACAGAGACCAGCTGCTGAGTGTACACAGGTACCAGGTGGAGGGATTCCATTCAGATCATTCCCTTTCCTTCTGAAAGCCTCTGGGTTACACTTCCTGTTTCCTGTTCACGGGAAAAGGGTCTCATATACTCCCTGACTCTCTATAGATATGGTATAAATATGCCAGGGGCTAAATATCTGTATCTATGCCTCCTGCCTGCCCACAATGACTAAGAGTTGACTGGTCTTCCTAAGGCAATACCGAATCAGACAATGCTTTCCAAAGTTGGGACCCACGCCACTGGCAACTCACACTCACAAATAACCCTGAGTCTAAAACACTGATTCCCTGTCTAATTATCATCAACCCTTCAATAATCAAGGAAAAAAGTCTCCACTTCGTGTTGGTCTTCATATCATCTCCAGATCACTTATGATCTCTGGGCCCCTCCATTTTTTTAAACAGCTTTATTCAGATATAAGGCATATATCATGCAATCCACCCATTTAAAGTGTATAATTCTGGACGTCCCCGGCAGTCCAGTGGTTAAGACTGCATGCTTCCAACTGCAGGGAATGCAGGTTCCATCGCTGGTCAGGGAACTAAGGACACATAGGCTGCGTGGTACAGCCGAAGAAATAAATCCACCATTTGATGGTTTTTAGAATACTCACAGAATTATAAAACCATCACCACAACCAATTTTAGAACATTGCCATCACCCTCCAAAAAGAAACCCTGACCCCTGGCAGCCACTCCTCCTCCCCCTCCCCTCAGGCCCTGGCAACCACTAATCTACCTCTGTCTATGAATTTGCCCATTCTAGATATTCCATATAAATGGAATCATAAAATGTGTGGTCCTTTGCAATGAACTTCTTTCATTTAGCATAATGTACTCCTGTAGCATGTGTCTGCACATCACTCCTTTTTATTAAGTGATGGACAGGCTACATCCAGTCAACAGGTGACAAATAAATGGATGGATCCCCTTTTTCTTTTTTGGATCACTTTGACATGCACTTTTATATTTAAGGAAAAAGATTCTCATTTTTTTCATATGCTGTGAAGTTATAAAATTTCCTTTAAAAATAAAACTACCTGGGGTTTCCCTGGTGATCCAGTGGGTAAGGACACCACCTCACAGTGCAAAGGGCGCCGGTTCGATCCCTGGCCTAGGAAGATCCCACGTGCGCGGAGCGCTGGACCAATGTGTCCAACTACCGAGCTGGAGCTCCGAGCGCATGCGCCCAGAGCTGGTGCTCTGCAGCGAGAGAGGCCACGGTATAAATATGCCAGGGGCTAAATATCTGTATCTATGCCTCCTGCCTGCCCACAATGACTAAGAGTTGACTGGTCTTCCTAAGGCAATACCGAATCAGACAATGCTTTCCAAAGTTGGGACCCACGCCACTGGCAACTCACACTCACAAATAACCCTGAGTCTAAAACACTGATTCCCTGTCTAATTATCATCAACCCTTCAATAATCAAGGAAAAAAGTCTCCACTTCGTGTTGGTCTTCATATCATCTCCAGATCACTTATGATCTCTGGGCCCCTCCATTTTTTTAAACAGCTTTATTCAGATATAAGGCATATATCATGCAATCCACCCATTTAAAGTGTATAATTCTGGACGTCCCCGGCAGTCCAGTGGTTAAGACTGCATGCTTCCAACTGCAGGGAATGCAGGTTCCATCGCTGGTCAGGGAACTAAGGACACATAGGCTGCGTGGTACAGCCGAAGAAATAAATCCACCATTTGATGGTTTTTAGAATACTCACAGAATTATAAAACCATCACCACAACCAATTTTAGAACATTGCCATCACCCTCCAAAAAGAAACCCTGACCCCTGGCAGCCACTCCTCCTCCCCCTCCCCTCAGGCCCTGGCAACCACTAATCTACCTCTGTCTATGAATTTGCCCATTCTAGATATTCCATATAAATGGAATCATAAAATGTGTGGTCCTTTGCAATGAACTTCTTTCATTTAGCATAATGTACTCCTGTAGCATGTGTCTGCACATCACTCCTTTTTATTAAGTGATGGACAGGCTACATCCAGTCAACAGGTGACAAATAAATGGATGGATCCCCTTTTTCTTTTTTGGATCACTTTGACATGCACTTTTATATTTAAGGAAAAAGATTCTCATTTTTTTCATATGCTGTGAAGTTATAAAATTTCCTTTAAAAATAAAACTACCTGGGGTTTCCCTGGTGATCCAGTGGGTAAGGACACCACCTCACAGTGCAAAGGGCGCCGGTTCGATCCCTGGCCTAGGAAGATCCCACGTGCCGCGGAGCGGCTGGACCAATGTGTCCAACTACCGAGCTGGAGCTCCGGAGCGCATGCGCCCAGAGCTGGTGCTCTGCAGCGAGAGAGGCCACTACGATGGGAGGCCCACACAGGTCAAAGAACAAAGCTGGAAATAAATGAAAGGCCAATAGAAGTGGCCAAAAAAAAAAAAAAAGGAATAAAATGAAACTAAGTAAAAAAAAAAAAGGTCAACTTTTAAAGCGAATTAACAAAGGAGTAACAGTGCAGGAGGTATAAACGGCATCCTGCCTGCAGCAGAAAAATAACTAAGGGGTGAGAAAATGCTGGCAGAACACCTGAAGGCACTGATTCTGGATTCAAAAGATGTAAGATCTAAATCCCACCTTGTGACTTCCCCTTTCTGAGTCCCAGGGTAACATACCTATTCCACAGAGTAGTTGAAAGGATTCCAGGATATAATACACAGAAACCAGCCCCCTTCAGACACATAATAAGCACCCAGTAAACCAGTACCCTGGCCTCCACATGATATGTCTTATTCTCATCACCTACAATGCATTCCATCAGCCCTGTGTAGGATGTAATTCATTCACTCTTCCTCGGCAAATCGATTTGTGGTTTTACACTAAGTGGCTTTAAAAAAAAAAAAAAACAAGTGCATCCGTTCTGGAGCCACAGAGGCCTGAGAATTAACCCCATCGCTACCATTTCCAGCACCCAAGACCCCAGGCAAGAGTTTGCCCCACTCTGGCCCTCAGTTTCCTCCCTGTACCATAAGGATAATGAGTGCTTCCTGTCACTCCAAGCTCCGTTCCTTCACCAGTGCCATCAGCATCGTTGGGAATTTGCTAGAAACGCAGTAGCTGTTCCCACACACCCATGCCTTATCAGAATCTGAATTTTAACAAGATTGCCAGGTGATTCGCATACACATTAAAGCTTAAGAAGCTCCAAGATAATTGTTCAACTACTGATGACAAAGATGATCATCACCCTCCTTCGACAAATTTATTAGCCCTGTGACTTACGGCGGATTTAAATAATGCCTCTGTCTCCCCCTTCCTAAAACATGGGAAATAACGTTAAGTCCCCTCAAAAGGCAGTTGGGAGGAGTGAACGTGTTAAGTGTCAAGCTTTTAACACAGCATCTAGCACCCAGCAAGGGCTCCATAAATGCTTGTTAAAACATCCATTCGAAGTGTTCCTACTTATTCACGTGATCTGAATCACTGCCAGGTCTGGGGGCCGGGTCGGGAAAGCCTTGGGGCGCCTCTCACGACCGCCCCGGAGCTGAGTGCCCACACTCACGCTCTCCAACACTTCATAATTGGCTTTGATCTGGGCCTCGATCTCCTCCTTGCGCCGTATCAGCTCCTGAACGTCGCTGACAGTCACCCCACTGGCCTCCGGCGAGCCTCCGCTCTGCCTACGTTCTTTCTCGGACATCGTGGACCTTGGCCTGGGATCCGGGACTACCGGTTCCCCGGTCGCGGACGCTCTAGGAAACCGTAGCTACGGCTCCGCCTGTGGGCCAAAACACCTCGGCCCGTTCGCCGGCGCCCGGAAAAACTAAGGGCGTGGCTTGGTCTGTGGGGCGTGGTTACCAGGAGCCACACCCTGCTGGAACACGTGGTCCTGTGGTGACTCTTGGGAGGACCCGTGAATTCCCAGTCCCACCCAAGCGCTAGCCCCGACCAGGGCATGATGAATTCTCCCAGATTGACTCTTTGCTCATCCATTCAGCTATGTATTCAGCACCTTCTGTATATATGTGCCAGCGCTCTGTGCATGGCGCTCCATTTCAGCTCTGCACCTACACTGCCTTTAAGGGTTTACAAAATATTCAGATTTCTTATCCTCTCGTTTTACAGAATCTACTAGGTTGGGTTCTTATCCCGGCACCTGCCTCTTAGTGCCAGTAGTGACCTCCCTCACTGAGCTTGGTTTCCTGACCCGTGAGTTGATTGGACATTGGATTTCTAGAAACGCAGTAGCTGTTCCACACACCCATGCCTTATCAGAATCTGAATTTTAACAAGATTGCCAGGTGATTCGCATACACATTAAAGCTTAAGAAGCTCCAAGATAATTGTTCAACTACTGATGACAAAGATGATCATCACCCTCCTTCGACAAATTTATTAGCCCTGTGACTTACGGCGGATTTAAATAATGCCTCTGTCTCCCCCTTCCTAAAACATGGGAAATAACGTTAAGTCCCCTCAAAAGGCAGTTGGGAGGAGTGAACGTGTTAAGTGTCAAGCTTTTAACACAGCATCTAGCACCCAGCAAGGGCTCCATAAATGCTTGTTAAAACATCCATTCGAAGTGTTCCTACTTATTCACGTGATCTGAATCACTGCCAGGTCTGGGGCCGGGTCGGGAAAGCCTTGGGGCGCCTCTCACGACCGCCCCGGAGCTGAGTGCCCACACTCACGCTCTCCAACACTTCATAATTGGCTTTGATCTGGGCCTCGATCTCCTCCTTGCGCCGTATCAGCTCCTGAACGTCGCTGACAGTCACCCCACTGGCCTCCGGCGAGCCTCCGCTCTGCCTACGTTCTTTCTCGGACATCGTGGACCTTGGCCTGGGATCCGGGACTACCGGTTCCCCGGTCGCGGACGCTCTAGGAAACCGTAGCTACGGCTCCGCCTGTGGGCCAAAACACCTCGGCCCGTTCGCCGGCGCCCGGAAAACTAAGGGCGTGGCTTGGTCTGTGGGGCGTGGTTACCAGGAGCCACACCCTGCTGGAACACGTGGTCCTGTGGTGACTCTTGGGAGGACCCGTGAATTCCCAGTCCCACCCAAGCGCTAGCCCCGACCAGGGCATGATGAATTCTCCCAGATTGACTCTTTGCTCATCCATTCAGCTATGTATTCAGCACCTTCTGTATATATGTGCCAGCGCTCTGTGCATGGCGCTCCATTTCAGCTCTGCACCTACACTGCCTTTAAGGGTTTACAAAATATTCAGATTTCTTATCCTCTCGTTTTACAGAATCTACGAGGTTGGGTTCTTATCCCGGCACCTGCCTCTTAGTGCCAGTAGTGACCTAGAAAAATCACTTCACTGAGCTTCGGTTTCCTGACCCGTGAGTTGATTGGACATTGATACAGATTGGACATCTGTATCATGGTGCTGACATTTTGCCGACAAATATTTATTGGATGCCTCCTTTGTGTCATAAATGGTCCTAGGGGCTGGAAGGGCAAAGAAGTGAGCGCTGAATTCAGTGCCTGTCTCATATTAGTGAAAGTGGAAGTGTCAGTCTAACAGTCAGTCAGATTCTGTGACCCCCAAAGACTGCAACCTGCCAGGCCCCTCTGTCCATGGAATTCTCCAGCCAAGAATTATGGAGTGGGTTGCTGTTCCCTTCTTCAGGGGACCTTCCTGATTATGGTCTCTATAAATTTTAGTAAAAATAGCATTGATGATAACAACAATAGTGATGTTAATAATTTATCAAATACAATGCATTGCACTGTTCTAAGGGCTCTATGTGTATTAATTCAACAACCTTTGGGACTTCCCTGGTGGTCCAGTGGTTAAGACTCCGCACTCCCAGTGCAGGGGGTCAGGGTTCAATCCCTGGTCAGGGAACTAGATCCCACATGCCACAAGACTGAAGACTCAGCATACCCAAATAAATTAAGGGACAAAATTCAACAGACTCATAAATGAGGATTATTATCTTCATTTGACAGCTGAGAAACCATCTCAATAACCCACCTGACCAACTAGCAAAGTAAGCTGCCCAAATTTGAACCCAGCTTAGCCAAAAGGTGACACAACATCTTAACATGTTCTCCCTAATATTTTGCACTGAAAAGGACACACCACCACCTACGCAGTAATCAAACATGTTCACTCCAAATCCAGTCACGAAAAACAAACAGACAAACCCAAACTGAGGGACATTCTTTGAAACAACTAGCTTGAACTCTTCAAGAAGCTCCTTATTGTGAAATATTCACACAGAGGCTTGGCAGTCACCTAGATTAACAACTGATGCAACTTCCCTGGTGGTCCACTGGCTAAGACTTCCAGTGCAGGGGGTCAGGTTTCGATCCTTGGTCAGGGAACTAGATCCCACATGCTGCAGCTAAAAGTCAGCATGCCACAACTAAGATCTGGCACAGCTAAATAAATAAATATATTTAAAGACTAAACAGACACAACAGTTAAATGCAATACATGATCCCTGATTAGATACTGGGGGACAGATGGGGAACTTTGAGTACAGATAACATGGTCCCAATGTTAAAGTTCCTGATTTTGATACCTGCATTAGGTTATTTAAGACAGTGTTCTTAGAAAATGCACTCTGTAGTATTTAGGTGCAAGAGAAGAAACTTACTTTCAAATGGTTCAGAAAAAAAATCTGTATATATATGTAGACAAGAGAATGAAAAGGTAAATGTGCAAAAGGTAATGGGTGACTCTGGGTGAAACATAGGAGCATTCTTTGCACTATCGTTGCAATTTTTCTATAAATTTGAAATTATTTCAAAATAAAAAGTTGCTAAAATAATCTCTGTGACAGAAAAGAGTAGAACCAATTACATTAGGCCTCCCAATTATCTAATTACCTTTTTTTTTTTTTTTTTGCTGTAACATACAGCAGTGAAAGTACCAAATCCTAACCCCTAGACCACCAGAGGACTCCCACCTCAATTACCTCTTTTAAATAAACATTTCTAACATGGATGCAAAAAAATAAAGAAAGAAAAGAAAAAAGAGAGAGACATAATAACTGCAACACATAATCTTGATTTTTTTAAATAAAAAAACCACAGAAGTTTTAAAAGACATTTTTGGGATAACTGGTGAAATTAGAATACGGATTTTATAGTCAATGTGTGGATATTAAATTTCTTCAGTAAGTTACTGGTATTGTGAGTATGTTATAAAAGTCTCCTTATTCAAAAGAGATGAATGCTGAAGTGTTCAGAGGTGCAGTGTCATGATTTCTGAAATAAATCTGCAAGTGTTTCAGGAAAAAAAGCTAGGCACACAAACATGCATGTATGAAAACAGAGAGAGAAAAAAAGGGTCAAAATGTGCAACAGGTCATCTCCATGAGGGTATGTTGGGAGTTCATGGAAACTATCTTACAACTCTTCTAAGGTTTGAAGTTTTTCCAAATAAAAAGGATAGGGAGAAGATTCTCACCTATACAGTCAGAAACCAGAGCTATTGTTTAAGTCACTATATTATGCTGTCATTGTCAATGTTATTATTATAATGGCCTAGATCCTGTCTCTTCTACTGCCTTCATGGCTGTCAAAGCCACTCCAGCACCTCCACCTCTGCTCATGCCACCACCCCGGATTTCAGAGGGCTCTGAGCTCGTCTCAGCGTCTACTTGTTCCTTTCATCCATTCTCTACACAGGAGCCAGAATAACCGACCCAAGGGACAATACTGTCACTCCGCTGCTTAAAAGCTTTCAATGGCTTTCCAGCACCTTCTCTTATCCCTCAAGACCCTTCTGATCCCTGCTTGCCTTTGGACTCCTACCACATCCCCCAACCCACACAGACAAACTAATTTCCAGCTATACTAAATTGCTAGCACTTTCTGGCCAATTTACTGCTCAATCTCTCTCTTAGCCCTGGGTCTTAACATCTGCAGATTCCTTCTCTAAGGCATCATCTCAGGCCAGGCTGGTTTCAGCTTCTCCTTTGAGATCCACCAGCTCAAACATCAGCCCTCCTGGGAATCACTCTCTGACCTGCCCCAAAGCTGGACTATTCAGTGCATTTTCCATCTGCTATCCTAAATGCATGTTGACCTGTGTGTCCCAGGCATGGAGGACTCAGAGGATGTATATGGACTGAAGCTTAGCTTCAGATGTTTGACTGAGTGAGTAGGATTTTTGGTTCATTTGGGGGGAATTTTGCTTGCCTGCAATGGCATGTGGGATCTTAGGTCCCTGACCAGGTATCAAACCTGCATCCCCTGCATTGGACGCTTGGAGCCTTAACCACTGGACCACCAGGAAAGTCCCTGAGCAAGTGCTGAATCAAGGATTCTAAGGGAACAAATGGAGAATAATATGCTCCCTCCCCATTCCAATTGTTCTGGTTCATTTTACCTGCAGTGGCAGAGTCGAGCAACAGAGCCTTTGTTTTACAGAGTTGCCAAGATCTGTTGTTGTTCAGTTGCCCAGTCATGTCCGACTCTTTGTGATCCCATGGACTGCAGCACACAAGGCCTCCCTGTCCCTCACCATCTCCCGGAGTTTGCCCCAGATCATGTCCATTGCATTAGTGATGCCGTCCGGCCATCTCGTCCACTGATGCCCTTTTCTCCTTCTGCCCTCAATCTTTCCCAGCACCAGGATCTTTTCCAATGAGTCGTCTGTTCATGTCAGATGACCAAAATACTGGAGCTTCAGCATCAGTCTTTCCAATGAATATACAGGGTTGATTTCCCTTAAGATTGACTTGTTTGATCCCCTTGCTGTCCAAGGGACTCTCATGAGTCTTCTCCAGCACCAGAGTTCAAAGGCAACTCTTTGATGTTCTGCCTTCTTTACGGTCCAGCTCTCACAACAATACGTGATCACTGGGAAGACCATAGCCTGGACTATATAAACCAAGATCTAGGAGAATTTAAATTATTTGCCTCTTAAACATTCATGTCTTTTCTCATTTTCATTTCAGAACAAGAAGGAAGCCAGGAAAAATGGAATTGAGACACAGACCTTAGAGGTACGGGCAAGACCTGGGTGGTCACAGTTGTACTGCCTATCTCTAAGACTCTGCAAACCGTCCATAGGTTCCACCTGCCCTGGCCTACTGGGGAGCTGGAAGTCAATTACCCTCAGTACCTGCATCTGTAAAACAAGACGCTGAACTTCAAGGTCTCTTTTCTTTTGGCTGAGCTTCAAGGCTTGTGGGATTTAGTTCCCTGACCAGGGATTCAACCCAAGCCTTCAGCAGTGAGAGCACAGAGTCCTAACCACTGGACCACCAGGGAATTCCCCAAAAACAAAACAGTTTTTATAATCAATGGATTTCCCATAAAAACTCAAAATTTCCAGTTTCTCTTGAACAAAATCTGGCCAAACTGGGCCCACGTTCCCACTGGGGAGAACTGCCCAGAGCTGAGTAATCGTTGCCCTTGCGAGCTTATGACTCCACAATTCCATCCGGCTCTTCTCTCTTCTATGTCTCTCTCCTGGTTTCTGGGTTGTTTGGGCTTCAAGTTTCAAGACTAATGACTTCTCAGACTCCTATCATCAGAGAAACCTGACTGGCCATGGACCATAGGGTCACACAGAGTCAGACGTGACTGAAGCTACTTAGCACGCACACAAAATTGGTGTAATGGCAACACCTACCTAATAGGGCTGTTATATGAAATACAAAACACTGGACACATAGTCACTCTGATTCCTGTAGGCCCCAGAGGCTCACAACAGCTCCCCTTAATATTCAGAAATAGGGAAGGGAGGTTCAGAGAGGTTAAGCAATATACTGAAGTTCGTGTGTGTGAGTTAGTCACTTCAGTCATGTCTGACTCTATGCAACCCCATGGACTGGGCAGCCCACCAGTCTTCTCTGTCCATGGGATTCTCCAGGCAAGCATACTGATGTGGATTACCATATCCTCCTCCAGGGGATCTTACTGACCCAGGGATCAGACATGGGTCTCCTGCATTGCAGGCAGACTCTTTACCATCTGAGTCACAAGGGAAGCCTAATAGACGGAAGGCAACACAGCAGCACAGCAAATCAGAGGCCAAAGCTGACTCCCCTATTGTCCTTGTGATGAATGAACGTCAGCACTCTGAAGAGTTGCAGATGTTCAAAAGTTTAGGGACTTTGGACGATGGGGAGGTAGGTTTAGTCGGGAAGAGATCAATGGCTCCTCTTGAGTAACCTCACCCTCAGCTTATGCAAATAATGGAGCGACTGATGTCACAGTTGTTTCCGCCAGAGAGAAAAGAGAAAATCCCTTTGATGTGCCCTGAGCCTTGATGTTACAGCAGGCACTCCTTCTCCAAGGCCACTGATGTCCTCTGCCCTTTTACCGGCCATGGGGCCTCCTGCCCCCTAAACCTTGGTCAACCAGAGCGCAGCAGTCCCTGCTGGCTCAGGAGAGCCCATTGTGAATTCTTCAGGAAGTCTAGGAGACTTAAAAAAAAAAAAAACCCCACTAGATTACTTAAAATTAAATTATATATTATAAAAATGACATAAAGCAGAAAATTAACATAAACTTACTAAAATCTAACTTCAAAATTAAGTATTATATTTATCTGGTTTCTGGGTTGTTTGGGCTTCAAGTTTCAAGACTAATGACTTCTCAGACTCCTATCATCAGAGAAACCTGACTGGCCATGGACCATAGGGTCACACAGAGTCAGACGTGACTGAAGCTACTTAGCACGCACACAAAATTGGTGTAATGGCAACACCTACCTAATAGGGCTGTTATATGAAATACAAAACACTGGACACATAGTCACTCTGATTCCTGTAGGCCCCAGAGGCTCACAACAGCTCCCCTTAATATTCAGAAATAGGGAAGGGAGGTTCAGAGAGGTTAAGCAATATACTGAAGTTCGTGTGTGTGAGTTAGTCACTTCAGTCATGTCTGACTCTATGCAACCCCATGGACTGGGCAGCCCACCAGTCTTCTCTGTCCATGGGATTCTCCAGGCAAGCATACTGATGTGGATTACCATATCCTCCTCCAGGGGATCTTACTGACCCAGGGATCAGACATGGGTCTCCTGCATTGCAGGCAGACTCTTTACCATCTGAGTCACAAGGGAAGCCTAATAGACGGAAGGCAACACAGCAGCACAGCAAATCAGAGGCCAAAGCTGACTCCCCTATTGTCCTTGTGATGAATGAACGTCAGCACTCTGAAGAGTTGCAGATGTTCAAAAGTTTAGGGACTTTGGACGATGGGGAGGTAGGTTTAGTCGGGAAGAGATCAATGGCTCCTCTTGAGTAACCTCACCCTCAGCTTATGCAAATAATGGAGCGACTGATGTCACAGTTGTTTCCGCCAGAGAGAAAAGAGAAAATCCCTTTGATGTGCCCTGAGCCTTGATGTTACAGCAGGCACTCCTTCTCCAAGGCCACTGATGTCCTCTGCCCTTTTACCGGCCATGGGGCCTCCTGCCCCCTAAACCTTGGTCAACCAGAGCGCAGCAGTCCCTGCTGGCTCAGGAGAGCCCATTGTGAATTCTTCAGGAAGTCTAGGAGACTTAAAAAAAAAAAAAACCCCACTAGATTACTTAAAATTAAATTATATATTATAAAAATGACATAAAGCAGAAAAAATTAACATAAACTTACTAAAACTATCATGAAAGCAGAATGTTCAAATCTCATCAGTTCCTAAGTATTTATTTTACTACATTTTCATCTTTTTTTTTTTCTTGCCACATGGCTTCTGGGATTTTAGTTTAGCTTTAGCTTCAGGGATTGAACCAGGGCCCTCAGCTCTAAGAGATGAAGTCCTAACCACTGGACCACCAGGAAATTTCCACTTTTATCACATTTTAGGACTGCCTAGGCTTTTGTCTATTTTTCTGTGTGGTATATGCTACTGCATGTACCGTTCTCAACTCCAAGTTAAAACTACCTTATGTTAGTAGTTTGAAACTGGCCAGAAGGAGTCCTTTTATCACAGAATTCAACACTGCTAACAAACTAAGGCTTAACTGTTTTATTGATTGTCTAGGGCTGGAGCAAGCAAACTATATTGACTCTCAGTCCAAATATGGATGCTTGTCTCTTTCTGCTCATGGCCCGTTTTTGCAAATAGTTTTTGTAAATAATGTTTTATTGGCATAGGACAATGCCAATTCATTTAAATACTGCCTCTGGCTGCTTTGGGGATATAACTGCAGAGTTGAATGGTTTCAGCAGGGGCCATAGGGCCCTTAAGGCCTGTAAGATTTATTATCTAGCTCTTTAAAGAAACGCTGGCCAGGATTTGCTTCTGACTTTAAAAATGGTAAAGTTTGGATCACAGCCTTCATAGACAAGTTCCCTAAATGGACGCTAAACTTTGTGAGGCCTTGAAATCTTGAAAAAAAGGGGTTGGTTTTATGTCTGGACAGCAGCTCCAGGTTTGGTTCAGCATTGTCTAATCACAATGGACAATCTGCTATTTGAGCAAGTCTTCATCCTTCTGAATCTCAGTCTCCTCATCTGTAAAATGGGAGAAACAATAGTGAGCTGAGACGATAAATAGGCCCAGTGCTTGGGAGTCGCACACCCCATGGGGAGAGGCAAGAGGTGCTGCCCACTCCAGGTATAGGTAACAAAGCTGGTCACAGAATGGGTTCTCCAGAACCAGAGGCTGAGACTAAGCTTGGAGTACAAGATGGAGGAAACTCCAGGAGATACTGAAGGACAGGGAAGCCTGCTGTGCTGCAGTCCATGGGGTTGCAGAGTTGGACACGAGTGAGACACTGAACAACAATCGGAGAAATGGGAAGCCAGACTGGAAGAAGGAGTGGTCAGTGGTGGGGGCCCAACAGGATTTGGCTAGCTCCAGTCAGGGGCTCTGGAGACAAGGCTTGCTAGTCAGAGCTGTCCCCCAGGGTCAAAATGGCCACCTTTATCCTGCCATGTTCAGCCATCATGCGGAGGCTGTTCTGGGCAGAGGCGGCCTGGGGCAGAGTCTCCGCAGCTGCAGGAGATCCCACAGGAGCTGCCGGCCTGCCGCTCCCTCCGTTCCCACCAGGACAGCGAATCCTTCCTTCAAAGAAGGTGGAGCAAGACATCTCCATGCCTACCACTGGGGTACGTCGTCCACAGACAATTTTTAATAAGTCTGTTGACTTTATCATTTTCTGCCAGCAAATCTACAGCTATAATGCTTTTCTTTTGGCTGTGCTGGTCTTTGTTGATACATGTGGGCTTTCTCTAATTGTGGCGAATGAGGGCTACTCTCTAGTGGTACATCGGCTTCTCATTACGGCGGCTTCTCTTGTTGCAGAACATAGGCTCGAGAGTGCGGGCTCAGTAGCTGTGGCACACGGGTTTATCTGACCTGCAGCAGGCAGGATCTTCTTGGGTCAGGGAATGAACCTCTGCCTTGGCAGGTAGATTCTTAACCACTGATCCACTAGGGAACTCCAGTGCCAGCAAATCTAAACAGTAACAATTCCAGTGGCTGAATAGGCAGCTGCTACTGTCCCCAAACTTGGTGCCTGATATTGAATAAGTGCTCACAGTATTGTGGTTGCCATTACTTTTATTCTCTTTTGAGTTGGGATTAGCGGTTATAAATACAAGAAACCCAGCTCAAAGGAGCAAAGGAGGAAAAATTCTGACACATCCAGAAGCAAGCCTTAAACAGGTCTCTCAGATATCAGGAAACTGCTTTCTCTCATCGCTGCTTTCTCTGTGCCGGCTCCACACACAGACATGTCTGCCCTTGATGGACTTAGACATAAGCAAAGCACACAGTACCATTCAATTGGCTCCACAAAGCCAGACCTCAGAGAGAGGCTCTTTCTCAAGCAAGAAGTTCCAGGGCCAACCCACACTGGCGAGCTCTAGTCAGGTACCCAAATCTGAACCAATCACAGGGATTCTCATTGGCCAGTCCTGGCTCCTGTGTCCCCCAACCACATGGGGAGAAAGGATGGTTCCCCAAAGGAAGAGTGAGATCCTGTAGTTAGAGGAGGAATGGAAAGTCAAAAGCAACAAAATCCATTGGGCCAGTGCCTGGCCTCCTGTGTCCCCAAGCGCAGCTCGCATTTGGCAGACCGTCCCACAGGAGCTGCCGGCCTGCCGCTCCCTCCGTTCCCACCAGGACAGCGAATCCTTCCTTCAAAGAAGGTGGAGCAAGACATCTCCATGCCTACCACTGGGGTACGTCGTCCACAGACAATTTTTAATAAGTCTGTTGACTTTATCATTTTCTGCCAGCAAATCTACAGCTATAATGCTTTTCTTTTGGCTGTGCTGGTCTTTGTTGATACATGTGGGCTTTCTCTAATTGTGGCGAATGAGGGCTACTCTCTAGTGGTACATCGGCTTCTCATTACGGCGGCTTCTCTTGTTGCAGAACATAGGCTCGAGAGTGCGGGCTCAGTAGCTGTGGCACACGGGTTTATCTGACCTGCAGCAGGCAGGATCTTCTTGGGTCAGGGAATGAACCTCTGCCTTGGCAGGTAGATTCTTAACCACTGATCCACTAGGGAACTCCAGTGCCAGCAAATCTAAACAGTAACAATTCCAGTGGCTGAATAGGCAGCTGCTACTGTCCCCAAACTTGGTGCCTGATATTGAATAAGTGCTCACAGTATTGTGGTTGCCATTACTTTTATTCTCTTTTGAGTTGGGATTAGCGGTTATAAATACAAGAAACCCAGCTCAAAGGAGCAAAGGAGGAAAAATTCTGACACATCCAGAAGCAAGCCTTAAACAGGTCTCTCAGATATCAGGAAACTGCTTTCTCTCATCGCTGCTTTCTCTGTGCCGGCTCCACACACAGACATGTCTGCCCTTGATGGACTTAGACATAAGCAAAGCACACAGTACCATTCAATTGGCTCCACAAAGCCAGACCTCAGAGAGAGGCTCTTTCTCAAGCAAGAAGTTCCAGGGCCAACCCACACTGGCGAGCTCTAGTCAGGTACCCAAATCTGAACCAATCACAGGGATTCTCATTGGCCAGTCCTGGCTCCTGTGTCCCCCAACCACATGGGGAGAAAGGATGGTTCCCCAAAGGAAGAGTGAGATCCTGTAGTTAGAGGAGGAATGGAAAGTCAAAAGCAACAAAATCCAGGATGCTGCTCAATGCCCCAAGGCCAAGCACAGAGGTAAGCCTTCTGTCCCGGGCCTCTCAGATCCTGGACACCCATGGTTTGGGACACTGAGACTCAAGAGAGGAGCTGGCAGTGGCCCAAGGTCAGAGAAGTCTCCAGGACTTCTCTGGTGGTACAGAGGGTAAGAATCCACCTGCCAGTGCAGGGGACACAGGTTCCATCCCTGGTCTGGGAAGATTCCACACAAGCTTCATAGCAGCTAAACCCATGAGCCACAACTATGAGCCCGCATGCTGGAGTTACTAACAAAGCCCATGCTCTACCACAAGAGAAGCCACCACAATGGGAAGCTCGTGCCGCAACTGGAGAGAAGCCCCTGCTCGCCCCAACTAGAGAAACGCCACGTGTAGCAACGAAGAGCCAGCACAGCCAAAAAATAAATAGATAAAAAACTTTTAAAAAGTCTCAAGAACCTAGGGATCCCATATCCTGTGCCATCAACCCTCCAGGCCATCACTGACGCCTGGTGATACAGCTACCCACCACTCCAAAGTTCAACCACGTGGGCTCTGTGCCTAAGAGATAAAGACAAGCCCCACCCAGCTGGCCCTGCCCTGCTGCACAAGCCCTGACAGTAGCTGGGCACCCTGGCCAGCCCCCATGCCCTCTGTTCCACAAACACTATTTCAGCCCTTGCTGGGGAGTCTGTGGAGCCTGGCAAGGGGATGGGGAAGTTCTATCCACAGAACTATGCCTCTGAATCCTCATTTGTCTGTCTGTTTGGGGATCTGTAGATACAGATTCTAAAAACAGGACACAAAAAAGGGGGGGTTTTTCCTTTCATACAGACATGCTAACACAGTACCATTCAATTGTCTCCACAAAGCCAGACCTCAGAGAGAGGCTCTTTCTCAAGCAAGAAGTTCCAGGGCCAACCCACACTGGCGAGCTCTAGTCAGGTACCCAAATCTGAACCAATCACAGGGATTCTCATTGGCCAGTCCTGGCTCCTGTGTCCCCCAACCACATGGGGAGAAAGGATGGTTCCCCAAAGGAAGAGTGAGATCCTGTAGTTAGAGGAGGAATGGAAAGTCAAAAGCAACAAAATCCAGGATGCTGCTCAATGCCCCAAGGCCAAGCACAGAGGTAAGCCTTCTGTCCCGGGCCTCTCAGATCCTGGACACCCATGGTTTGGGACACTGAGACTCAAGAGAGGAGCTGGCAGTGGCCCAAGGTCAGAGAAGTCTCCAGGACTTCTCTGGTGGTACAGAGGGTAAGAATCCACCTGCCAGTGCAGGGGACACAGGTTCCATCCCTGGTCTGGGAAGATTCCACACAAGCTTCATAGCAGCTAAACCCATGAGCCACAACTATGAGCCCGCATGCTGGAGTTACTAACAAAGCCCATGCTCTACCACAAGAGAAGCCACCACAATGGGAAGCTCGTGCCGCAACTGGAGAGAAGCCCCTGCTCGCCCCAACTAGAGAAACGCCACGTGTAGCAACGAAGAGCCAGCACAGCCAAAAAATAAATAGATAAAAAACTTTTAAAAAGTCTCAAGAACCTAGGGATCCCATATCCTGTGCCATCAACCCTCCAGGCCATCACTGACGCCTGGTGATACAGCTACCCACCACTCCAAAGTTCAACCACGTGGGCTCTGTGCCTAAGAGATAAAGACAAGCCCCACCCAGCTGGCCCTGCCCTGCTGCACAAGCCCTGACAGTAGCTGGGCACCCTGGCCAGCCCCCATGCCCTCTGTTCCACAAACACTATTTCAGCCCTTGCTGGGGAGTCTGTGGAGCCTGGCAAGGGGATGGGGAAGTTCTATCCACAGAACTATGCCTCTGAATCCTCATTTGTCTGTCTGTTTGGGGATCTGTAGATACAGATTCTAAAAAACAGGACACAAGCCTGTTTGGCTGTTCGGGGGTCCAATTTTCAAATGTAACAAAAGCCTTTTGGTTTATTTATATTCCCCAGATATAATAAAGAATCATAAATAGGCCACTAGGCCACTCCAGACCAAGCACTGCCGATATCCACAGCTTTTCCCCATGCTGACCTTGAGGAGTGAAACCTTTAAAGTCTTGATAACGTTGCAACTCTGCTATAAAACCTTCAAAAGTTCCACTACTGCCTCAAAGGTAAAGCCTGAACCCCTTAACCTGACAGTTGAGACCCTCCCACATTCTTTAGGGGCTTCCCAGGTGGCGCTAATGGTAAAAAAAACCCCTGCCAATGCAGGAGACACAAGAGACTTGGGGTCCATCCCTGGGTCAGGAAGATCCCCTGGAGAAGAAAATGACACTTCACTCCAGTATTCTTGCCTAGAGAATCTTATGGACAGAGGAGCCTGGCAGGCTACAGTCCACGGGGCTGCAAAGAGTCCGACATGACTAAGTGACTGAGCACACACACACACACTCACACACTCCTTATAATAATAACATAATTGGTAACCATTAAGGGTCTATAGTGATAACCATTACCTGAGTCATACCAGGCATCAAGCAAAGTGCTCCATGTGCATTAGCTCAGATGATCCTCACAACAACCCTATGAAGGAGGAACCACTATAATTCCCATTTTACAGAAGAGTTTCAGAGAGGTGAAATGATTTGCCCAAGGTTGCTCAGCAGGAGCCCCCACCACTGCCCGCACAAAGGTTTTGCTCCTCACCAGCCTGTTCCCAGAGTCCCCCTGCAGGCCTGCAGGGCTCTTACCTCTCTTTCTTGCCCTCCCTGCACCCTTGCCAAGCCAGCCCCTTCCACTCAGCCACAGGCCAAAGGAAGAGGAAGCTTTTCCAGGGTCTAGGAGGCTGGTTTTCTCCTGTGTCTTGAAAACTGGCTCAGGCGTCATTTCCAAAGCATTTTCCAAAAACGATGACAGCATGGTGGGAAGTGGCTAGCATACAGACTTGGAGAGAGTCATGTGGTTGCGGTGGTTCAGTCACTCAGTCGTGTCCAACTCTCACGACCCCATGGACTGTTGCCCACCAGGATCCTCTGTCCATCAGATTCTCCAGGCAAGAATACCAGAGTGGGTTGCCCTGCCCTTTTCTAAGGGAATCTTCCTGACTCAGGCATCAAACCCAGGTCTTCTTCACTGCAGGTGGATTCTTTATCATCTGAGCCTCCAGGGAAGCCTGAAAGAAACAGAGAAAGAGTCAAGCTTGGGTTCAGTTCTCAGTTCTGTCACTTTTTAGCTGTGTTCCTTGGACACCTCTCTAAACCACCATTTTCCAGCCTATAAAGTGGAGATTATAGCACCTACCTAACAACCCTGGAGAGTCCTATTCTCCAGCACTGTTAGAGAATTTAATAATTTAAGGGCGTCAAAGTAACTATACTCCAGTAAAAATTAATTTAAAAAAAGAAACAGGGCATAGCATCTAGTGTGCTAAGCACCGTGACTGGCTTATAAAAACAAAGTGACCAGGAAACAGGAATTTTTCTTCTTGTTGCTATTATTATTATTATTTTGAAAACGTGCTCTGCCTCCAAAGGTGACAACGTGAGACAGATCACACACCTTCAGTCGCAGATCTTTTAAATTAAAAAACCAGCTCCCTTTCTTCGATACAATACCAAAAAGACAAGGGACCAAAGACAAAAATAGTAAGTCAGACATCATGAAAATTTTAAAAGTCTGTGATTCCACCAAGAAAGTGAAAAAAACCACCCACAGAATGGAGAAAAAAAATTCACAAATCATCTATTTGATAAGGGACTTGATTCCTGATAAGAAAACACATAAGGAACCATCACAACTCAAGAATAAAAAAGACAAAGAATACAATTAAAAAGTAGGCTAAGGATATGAGTCGATATTTCTCCAAAGAATATATGCAAATTAATAATAAGCACATAAAAATCAACATCATTAGCCATTGGGGAAATGCAAATCAAAAATTATGAGGCGGGGGACTTCCCTGGTGGTCCAGCAGTTAATAATAAGCCTTGCAATGCAGAGGACACAGGTTCGAACTCAGGTCAGGGAACTAAGACCCTACAGGCCTTGGAGCAACTAAACTTGCATGCCGTAACTAAGCCTTAATGCAGTCAAATAAATATATTTAAAAAATCATGAGGCAGGGCCAAAAGACAAACAAAAATGACAACCACAACAAAACACTGGTAGACCAATGCAATGAAACTCTGCTTAGTAATGAAAAGACAACACAGTCCACATACAGGCACCAACATGGAAGACTCAAATTAAGTTGAATGAAAGAAACCAGACTCACAAGGCTGCTTACTGTCTGATTCATTTATACAACATGCTGAAAAAGGCAAAAGTCACAGTCTGCCCACATAACAGAAAACAGATCCCTGGCGGTCAGGAACTGTACTCGGGAGGGATTAACTTCAAAGGTACACAAGGGTGAATGGGTTGGTGGGTGTGTTTGGGGGTAATGAAATTGTTTTATATCTTGATCGTGGTGATAGTTACGTGACTGTATATGCTTTCAAAACTTATACTCTGAAGAGGGTGAATATCACTCTATATAAATTATACTTCAAAAGCTATGACTCTCAAAAACCCATATTTACAACTCTAAAATCATGGAAATCATCCAAATGGTTATTTGATGCAGAATCAGCAGGGCAATTAGACCTGAAGAGAAGGAAATAAACTTTTGGGTCACAATAGCTTGGGATACTCCCAAAAGAAGTGGAAAGGTTGACTGGTTCTCTATTTATATTCTGTTCAGAACAGATTAATGTTGCTATACACCTGAAATGAACACAACATTATAAATCAACTGTATTCCAATAAAACTTTTAAAAAAATAATAAATTCTATTCGATGGTGGACACCCATGCCACAGTGGCATGTTTTGCATGCTGTGGAAATTGCCAGAATGTGGGATCTTAGTTCCCTGACCAGAGATCAAACCTGCACTCCCTGCAGTAGTGTAGCATCTTAACCTCTGGACCGCCAGAGAAATTCTGCTTCATCCATTTTAATAGTGACTTAACGTTACCTTGTATTTAAGCAGTCCCTTGTTGGTGGACATTTAGATTGTTTACAGTATTTTCTACCATGGTAGATGGGCCAAGACAAGTGAACAGCCTTATAAATGAGGGTGGGGATTCATGTGGGTATTATCTATAGCATGAGATCTTTTCTTTTTTTTTAGCACAAGATCTTTTTTTGTTGTTGTTTTATTTGGCAAGTCAGGAAGGAGTGAGCACAAGATCTTATGGCTCTTTATCCTTCTTTCTTTTTTTTTTTGCCATGGACATCTTTGGATGACTTATGAAGCCTCTGCCTGATATGATGTACCCCAAATTCCAGACTCGCAGAAGCAAGCAGGTGGTCGGTCTGCACAAACCACATTGTCCAGTTGAGACCTGATGACCTTCTCTTAGCAGTAATTTGTCAGTTTTTCCTCAATAAAGCTTGGCAGTGGGAGGGAGCGAATCCGCTTCTTTTCTGTTGCAGCCAAGCCAGACAGCCCTGTCTCAACTTCAAAAGACAACCAAGGCTTTCCCACACCCTTTTTGTCCCTCAAAGTGGAGTCCCTCAAAAATATGGATTGGGGCAAGCAAGTCGGGGCTTACCTCATGGTCCAGTGGTTAAGAAGCTGCCTGCCAATGCAAGGGACATGGGTTCAATCCCTGGTCCAGGAAGATCCTACATGCTGCAGAGCAACTAAGCCTGCAAGCCGTAACTATTAAACTCAAGTGCCCTAGAGCCTGTACTCCACAACAAGAGAAGACACACCACAACTAAAGAAGGCCCTCAAGTGCAACCAAAAATAAATAACATTGTAAGTCAACTGCATTCCAGTACACAATCAAAGTAAATTTAAAATAAATAAATCTATTTTAAAATATGCAAGTCATGGCAAATCATCTCTAAAGGTCAGACACGTGATTTCACAGCTCACTCTTGTCGGTGTTTAGCCACCAAGCCGTGTCCAACTCATTGCAACCCCATGGACCCTGTCGTTCACCATCTCCTGGAGCTCATTAGCAACTAAAGACTATGTTTCCAAATCTCAAACATGTATCTCCATTGAAAGATTGCCTCTCTTTTTCACATTGTCTCCTTTTATTAAAGATTTATTTATTTAGCTGCTTTGGGTCTTAGTTGCAGCACACAGGATCTTTGATCTTCGTTGCAGCATGCAGGATCTTTAGTCATGGCATGTGGGATCTAGTTCCCTGATCAAGGATCTAACAGGGTGCCTGCATTGGGAGCAAGGAGTTTTAGTCACTGGGCCACCAGGGAAGTCCCACATTGCTTTCTTTTTTTCCAGGAGGATCCAATAGGCAAAAATCATAGTAAGAATTGTTCTGTTTTCAATACTCGAACAACTCCGATTCCAAGTTGCCCATGTGGAAAAATGCAAGAAAGTTGTGTCCCAATGATGCTTTTTTCCTTCTCCCTAGTTGTGACAATCCCTCTCATACTTATATAACATTTTGTACCTGCTTTAGTTATATATCCATATGTAATAGCTATAAAATACAATTTTTTTGAAAAGAAGTTCCCTTCACCTTTATTTTCATTGCAAATGTATTTAAACAACTTGTAGTAAATTCAACATTTACAGTGGACCAGGAGTGGGGGTGAAGAATATATTACAGCCAAAGGAGCTAATAGCCCAGGGAGAAGAAGCATGAGTGAGATCCAGAGGAAACCACGGGCCAGCTTCTCCCAGTGGGGTCACCCAGGATGCACTTACTTACTCCAGCAAGAGGTTATGAAGTATGCCTGAGCCTAAAAAGCCACCCACTGCACAGTGGGTACCAAAGTCCCAGGCTCCCAGGAGAGAAGCAGGCGTTTGGCCTAAGCCACGTTGTTCGTACAATTTAGGCTAAGTGAGTGACTCCTCTCATTTCCAGGGACGGTGGAAACCTTCCTGAAACACAAGTTCCTTGATGCCAACAAAAACTCAGTCTTGAAAGCCAGCCTTCTAACAAGTAGCAGCCACACTGGAATTCCTTGTCCATCCAGGGGTTAGGATTTTCTGATTCCAATTCAGGAGGCTCGGGTTCAATCTCTGGTTGGGAAACTAAGATCCCACGTACTTCGTGGTGTAGTCACAAAGGGAAAGAAAAAAAATGCTAAGGTTCTAAATCGATGATTATCAAAACTTCAGGATACTGGCTGATTCAAATATGTTTAAAGAAAAAAAAAATCAGGAGCTTCCTGGTGGCTCAGAGGTAAAGAATCTGCCTGCCAATGCAGCAGGCACACATTCAGGGAGGATTCCACATGCTGCGCAGCAACTAAGCCCATGCGCTGCAACTATTGACCCTGTGGTCTAGAGCCCAGGAGCCAAAACTACTGAGCCTATGTGCCACAGCTACGGAAGCCCAAGTCCCCTAGAGCCCATACTCTGCAGCAAGAGAAGCCACCACGATGAGAAGCCCTCATACCGCAACTAGAGAGGAGCCACTGCACGCCACAACTAGAGAAAAGCCTGCACAGCAGCAAAGACCCAGCACAGCCCCAAATCAATAAATTATATTTTACAAAAAGAAAGAAATCAAGCTCAAGCCTGCTGCATTCATTCTCATCTACACGCAGGAGTACAGTGGAGGGTGAGTCATATGAGACCATCTGAATAGTGGGCTCCTTGGGCAAGGCATCTGGAACTCAGCTCCTAGCACAGAATGGCCACTCAGGAACAAGGAGTCGAGGCAGCCACACCCGTCCACAGCTAACGTCTTCTCCAACAGGCCCCAGCCTGAGACGGAGCCCCTGGGTGGGGACACGGGGGCTCCAAAGATTGAGTCCTGCAGGTCCCCGTCCCCCGCCTATGCCCACAGATGTGAGAGGCACCTAGGAGGTGTTTTCAGCCCATGACCGGGAACCACAGTGTTTCTGGAAGCAAAGTCCAGGGGGTAAGAGGGATGAAGACACCACCCATGGAAAGCTGAGCTGGTCACTTACCTTTGGCACCCGAGGCTACGGCTCACATGTCCCCTTGATTCAGCAAACATTGACTTTGTGCTGAGGACACTGAGCAGGCCAGGTTCCGGGAGTTGGGGTTTGAGTCGGCTGGCGCAAGCAAGGCGACACGGTGTTCCTCCACACCGGCCATGGGAGGGCTACACTGAGACGTCTTCTCCCGGAACCTTCTGGCTCTGGGCTCCTCCACTCCCATTTTCAGATGGAAACTTGACCCAGGGGCCAAGGTCAGACTGGTAAGTAACTAAGATCCCACGATTGGTGTAGTCACAAAGGAAAGAAAAAATGCTAAGGTTCTAAATCGATGATTATCAAAACTTCAGGATACTGGCTGATTCAAATATGTTTAAAGAAAAAAATCAGGAGCTTCCTGGTGGCTCAGAGGTAAAGAATCTGCCTGCCAATGCAGCAGGCACACATTCAGGGAGGATTCCACATGCTGCGCAGCAACTAAGCCCATGCGCTGCAACTATTGACCCTGTGGTCTAGAGCCCAGGAGCCAAAACTACTGAGCCTATGTGCCACAGCTACGGAAGCCCAAGTCCCCTAGAGCCCATACTCTGCAGCAAGAGAAGCCACCACGATGAGAAGCCCTCATACCGCAACTAGAGAGGAGCCACTGCACGCCACAACTAGAGAAAAGCCTGCACAGCAGCAAAGACCCAGCACAGCCCCAAATCAATAAATTATATTTTACAAAAAGAAAGAAATCAAGCTCAAGCCTGCTGCATTCATTCTCATCTACACGCAGGAGTACAGTGGAGGGTGAGTCATATGAGACCATCTGAATAGTGGGCTCCTTGGGCAAGGCATCTGGAACTCAGCTCCTAGCACAGAATGGCCACTCAGGAACAAGGAGTCGAGGCAGCCACACCCGTCCACAGCTAACGTCTTCTCCAACAGGCCCCAGCCTGAGACGGAGCCCCTGGGTGGGGACACGGGGGCTCCAAAGATTGAGTCCTGCAGGTCCCCGTCCCCCGCCTATGCCCACAGATGTGAGAGGCACCTAGGAGGTGTTTTCAGCCCATGACCGGGAACCACAGTGTTTCTGGAAGCAAAGTCCAGGGGGTAAGAGGGATGAAGACACCACCCATGGAAAGCTGAGCTGGTCACTTACCTTTGGCACCCGAGGCTACGGCTCACATGTCCCCTTGATTCAGCAAACATTGACTTTGTGCTGAGGACACTGAGCAGGCCAGGTTCCGGGAGTTGGGGTTTGAGTTGGCTGGCGCAAGCAAGGGGACACGGTGTTCCTCCACACCGGCCATGGGAGGGCTGCACTGAGACGTCTTCTCGCCGGGAACCTTCTGGCTCTGGGCTCCCTCCACTCCCATTTTCAGATGGAAACTTAGACCCAGGGGACCAAGGTGGGCAGACTGGTCCAGCCAGGGCGTTAATAAGGAGATGGGGCCACCTCGCCTACCTCCAGATTTGCCCAAGTAACAGAGAAAAGGGAAAAAGAGTCTGGACTCGTGGGAAGCAAATAGAAGCCAACAGGCCAGAGTCAGCATCTCTGCTCTCAACAGCTTCGCAACCCTATGGTCTTCTGTACCCTCTCCGAGCCTCGGTCTCCCTATCTGTCTGCTGGTGGGGATCAGTATCTCACATTTGCCTAGAAGGCGAGGCCTACAACGAGGAAAAGTGTGGGCTCTGGGGACTGGCATTCCAGAGGTTTAAGACTCTGCGCTCCCACTGTAGAGGGCGCCCCTTCAATTCCTGGTTGGGAAACCACATGCCTTGCAGTGGCACAGCCAAGAAAAACAAGTGTGGGCTGTGGAGGTAGAATAACCTGGTTCACATTCCGGTTCTACTCTGGCTGGCTTAGGAAGGTTCTCTGAGTGTCCCAAGCCCCACCTCACAGGGGCTGCTGACTAAACTTGACTCGTGGCAGCTAAGCAGCTGAACCTCTGACCTGGAGCTAGGGGAGTTCTGAGAGGGCTTCCTGGAGGAGGTGGAAATTTGAGAGTGGCCCAGGGGACCTAGCAGGTTTTGCTGAGGAAGGTGCGGGGGTGGGGGATCCTCCCTGGTACCAGTCCCTCTCTGCTCCCTCAGAGGGAGAGAAAGACGAGAGAGGCAGGAAGGGAGAAGGGGGGAAGGAAAGAACGAGGAGAGTAATGTCAGGCACCTTCTCGCTGTTTGTCAGTTTTTCTCATCTGAGAAATGAGAATGTTGGATTGAATGATGCGTAAGGTCATAAACTGCCAGGATTATCTGTTTCTCTGCGTGTGTGTGTGTGCGCGCGCGTGTGGAGAGAGAGAGAGGCAGGAATTTCCTGGAAGTCCAGTGGTTAGGACCTGTTGTTTTCATTGCTGACGCCTGGGTTCAATCCCTGGTCAGGGAACTAAGATCCTGCAAGAGAAAAAACTAGAAGAAGAAAAGAAAAAAAATTTTAGGGCCATATCAAACTAAAAAGCTTCTGCATAGCAAACGAAAGCATTAACAAAATGAGAAGGCAACCTACCAAGTGAGAGGAAATATTTGCAAATCATATATTTGATAAAGGGTTAATATCTAACATATATACTAAACTCACAACTCGGGACTTCCCTGGTGGTCCAGTGGTAAAGAATCTGCCTGTCAATGTAGGGGGCATGGGTTCAATCCCTGGTTTGGGAAGATCCCACATGCTTTGAAGCAGCTAAGCTGTGTGCCACAAGTATTGAACTGGTGCTCTAGAGCCCACATACCACAACTCCTGAGCCCAAGTGCCGCAACTGCAGAAGCCCTAGAGCCCGTGCTGCACACCAAGGGAAGCCACAGTAATAAGAAGCCCACTCACTGCAAAGAGTAGCCCCTGCTCACTGCAACTAGTGAAAGCCACATGTAGCAATAAAGACCCAGGACAGTCAAAAAATAAAGTGGTTCTTTAAAAAAAAAAAGAAAAAAGAAAACAACTCACAACTAAAAGATAATAATAATAGGGCTTCCCTGGTAGTCCAGTGGTTAGGAAGCTGCCTTGCAGCCTCGGCCCGGCAGCTAGTGAGGTGCCACTAGCTGCCACGGGGCCAGGACCCGCCCCTGACCACACCCACACCCCTCACAGTTGGACTCCTCCTCAAGAAAACAGCGCCACGGGAAGCAGGCATCTCCCCAGCCAGTCTAGCCAGGCTGTGGAGCAGGCAGCAGGCTGTGCAGAGGGCCCTGAGCCCCTGGGTTGCTAAGTCAGTGCCAGAGAACCTCCTTCTTTGGGGACCTCTGGGGCTCTGGGTACCACCCCCGCTTCCCCTCTCTCTGCACCTCCATGTTTCTCTGCTGCCAAATTGGGCCCCTCAGGCCCTTCCAGTTCTGCTTGGGGGAGGAGCAGGATTTGGGCTTCCCTAAGCCTTGGGCCCCCAGCCTGGGAACAGTGGACACCAAGTGCCTTGCGTAGAGCTCTCTTTCCGGCCCAATTTTCCCAGGGCCAAGATCCGGGTCAGCTCTGCCCGGAACAGCCTTCAGGTTGCTGCAGTCTAGGCTGGTTGGGGAGGACCCAGTCTCCCCACCTCCTCCCTGCAGCAGTCCCCCTGCCACCACCAACTTGTGCCTCAGGCGGGGAGAGTAGGTCTATCACCACTTACTTGTTAAGGGAGCAGAGGGGTCTCGTTCAGGACCCCAGAATACAGCTTCTCTGGGCTCGCCAGCCACTGAGGGCTGCTTCCTACACCTCTCACCTCTGCCTTGGCCATCTCGAGGCCTGGGGCTCGCCACCCCCGGCTCTGAGATGCGGGACCAGGCCATATCCCTCTGCAGTGCCATATAAATATGTATACGTGTATATAGATTTTTAGAGGAAGAGGAGAGAGAAGGGTCAGGATAGAGACACCCTTCCCTTGCCCTTTTCCTGGGCCCATAAATTGGAGGAGAGAAGGGAAAGGATTTTTACCTTTTTTTGGGGGGGGCCACTTCTATTGGTCTTTCATTTATTTATTTTCATCCATCTTTGTTCTTTGGCCTGTGTGGGCCTCCCATCGCAGTGGCCTCTCTCGCTGCAGAGCACTGGCTCTGGGTGCATGCGCTCCAGAGCTCCGGCTCGGTAGCTGGACACATTAGTCTAGCTGCTCCGTGGCACGTGGGATCTTCCCAGGCCAGGAACTGAACTGGTGCCTCTTGCACTGCAAGGCGGTCTCCTTACCCACTGGTCCACCAGGGAAGCCCTGTTTCTTAGTTTTGATAAAGAACGTTCGTTTCTGAATGAAACAGGCTGGGCCAAGGGGCCCCAGACCCTGGCCTTTGTCCTTCACGCCCTCTAAGCTCCATTTGTTCATTCAAGAAAACATTTATTGAGCACTTTTTCTGTGCCAGCCCCCTCTGCAGAGTTTGTGTGTGGGTCTCTACACCACCTAACCCGTGCCTCCCCACCCCCACCCCATACTTCACCAGTGCCTTTAGGGGATCTGCAGGAGGTGGGACCCTTCTGGTAGGGTTTGGGGGTCTCCAAGAACCTTGGCCAAGCTGCCCCCCTCTCCTGTGCCAACCCACCCCTGCAGCCCTCTGCTTTGCCCCCTGCTGGCTGGGGGTAGCTCCCAGGATCTCCTGCCTTCCAGCTCTGAATCCTTTATCTTGAACCCCTCCCCCAAATGCTGAGTCTGGAGGTCGAGGCCTTGGGCTCTCCCAAAGGCCTCCCAAGGCCTTGGGCTCTCCCAAAGGTTAAAGGGACCCACATACCAGTGCCAAGGGGGTGTCAGGTGGAAGTGTCATTATCCTTCCTACCCCTAGAGAGCTAGGGGTGGAAGGGAGGACAAGGCTGGTCTGAATCAGGTGACCCTGCTAAGTGCCTTCTCTGTAACAGAGAGCCCCACAGTTTGATGATAACTAAAAAGAAAGGCAGATGCCCCCCTCCCCCAAAAAAGAATCTGCCTTGCAATGCAAGGGACACTGGTTTGATCCTTGGTCTGGGAAGATCCCATATCCTGAGGCACAACTAAGCCAATGTGCCGCAACTACTGAGCCCGTGCTCCAGAGACTGGGGACCCACAGTTACTGAACTCACGTGCTGCAACTGCTGAAGCCTGAGTGCCTTGGAGCCCGTGCTCCACAACAAGAGAAACCACCGCAGCGAGAAGCCCATGCACTGCAGTGTAGAATAGACCCTGCTCGCAACAACTAGAGAAAGCCTGTGTGCAGCAGCAAAGACCCACCACAGCCCTCCCAAATAAATAAACCCTCAAAATATTTTTAAAATGAGCCATAAAAGGGAATGAAAATTTTGCCATTTGCAAAAAATATGCATGGGCCATGAGAGCATTATTCTAAGTGAAATAAGTCAGAGAGAAACAAATACTGTATGACTGATCTTGCCCTCTTTTTTCTTTTTTTTTTTCTGGCCACACGGTAAGGTTTGCAGCACCTTAGTTCTCCTACTAGGGAAAGTGCACAGTCCTGACCACTGAACTGCTGGGGAATTTCCGTGTGACTTTTTTTTTTTTTTTTTTAGGGTTGTTGATCTTGGCTTAGGGCATTTGTTAACCTTACGACAAAGAAAGCCAGAGGGCAGAAGTAGGGCTACATTCAGACTTAGGATTAGGGTTAAAGCCAGTGAAATATTCATGGTGAATGTGAAAAGGTAAAGAAAACTTGGCTGTGAATGTCCTGAATTTCATATCCAAGTTTTCTTTACCTGGCTAGTGTGCTTATCTTCCCTTCTCTTGAAATGTACTTTTGTTTTTTGACTTACAGATCTTAGTTCCCTGGCCAGGGACTGAACCTGGGCCCCCTGCAGTGGAAGTACAGAGCCTTAACCGCTGGACCACCAGGGAAGTTCTCCTATGATCTCTCTTACATGTGGTATCTTAACTCATTGTTGCCCAGGGATTTTTTGCAGAAGCTAACACCTGTCACTGGTGATTTGTTACATAAGTGATATTGCTCTCTCAGGTCAATAGTGTTTGGGCAACAAAAGACATATTAATACATATCTGGTCAATAATGCGTTAAAAAAAAAAGCAAAACACCACCTACCAAGTTCATAGATACAGAGAACTGACCCGTGGTTGTCAAGAGGTAGGGACAGTGGATGGGAGAGGGAGTGGGAGAAATTAGTAAACTTGTTTTTAGTTTAAATAAATTGGAAAAAAAAAAAACTATGAATGATTTATAACTGGGACAAAATAAATCTTACTTTCAAAAGACAACAGGGACTTCCTTGGTGGTCCAGTGGCTAGGACTCCACGCTCCCAGTGCAGGGGCCCTAGGTTCAATCTCTGCTCAGCGAGCTGGATCCCGCATGCTGCAGCTAAGACCCAGTGCAGCCACATAAATCAACATATTAATAATAATAATAATAATAAAAGACGACAACAGTAACAACAATAAAGGTTAATGCGGGACACTGGGGGGCCAAAACACAAGACGGTGGGGAAGGGGTACAGTCCCGGGCTGAGACTGTCAGCATCAGGGGCTGGAAATAAGGCAACAAGGATAGCTGACCGAGTCACTAGGCAGACGGCTCAGCAGCGGGATTTCCAGGCAAGGAGGTGGAGTTAGAGCGGCAGGGCTGTCCCTGGAGCCCTCGGGTGAACGCCACAGCGGCCCCCCAGTCACCACACCGCCTCCCAGGAAAGTGAGCCTTGAGGATTCAGCAGCGGGGATGCCGGGGAAGAGCCAGGCTTTCTTCCTCCCAGCACACCAGCTCCTGCTTCCCACCACTTCCCGGCCAGGGCTAGGGCCACAGCCTCTGGCCCAGTACCAAGGCTGGGACTTCCTTGGTGGTCCAGTGGTTAAGAATCGGCCTGCCAATGCAGGGGACGTAGGTTCAATTCCTGGTCCAGGAAGTTTCCACATATGGTGGAGCAACTGGGGCCCGGGCACTGAGATGACTGCATCTGCGAGCCACAGTGACTGAGCCTGAGGGCTGAAATGGCTGAAGCCTGTGTGCCTGGAGCTGCAATCCACAACAAGAGAAGCCAGCGCAATGAGGAGCCTGGGAACCACAATGTGCGAGTAGCCCCTGCACACCACAAACAGAGAAAGGCCTGTGCAGCCACCAAGACCCAGTGCAGCCAATAAATAAACAATTAATTAATTAATTTTAAAAAACCAGTCTACAGCAACCCCAAGGCTCCTCTAATTCTCCATCTGCTCCCCCAAATCCCCAATAAGGATAACTAATCACAACCAGCATTAACAGATCTTACTGTATACTCTGTTCATCTCATTTAATGTCCTGCCATACCGCTCTTGCTCCCACTTTACAGATGGAGAGACTGAGGTTTAGAGGGAATCTGTATATATTAATAGCAGCTCCTGGATTCAAACCTCCATACCCAGGCCTCTAACCACTTTGGAATTACAACCTTTTGACCTACATATAAAGTGCACACTTGTTCTGCCAACAGGACTTCAAGACTAGGCCCTAATCCCCCTCAAATTCTCCCTAATTATGAACTCTGGAGTTACCTCTGCACCCTAGCCGGCAATGGCTTCTTGGGCTTTTTATTCTGGAGGGCAAAGTAATGAAAGGAATGTGCTCTTGGCTTCTGGGGCCACCTCTGCGCCCCAGGGGCTGGTGACCTTAAGCACGTCACTCTCCCTTTCTACGCCTGGCAGTGTTGCCCTGTCCAATGAGGCTGCGGCTGGGTCAGAGGCCTCCAGGCCTAGGAGCCTCCAGGCTCAGCTCCCACCCCCAGGAAGGCCAGGGGCGGGGCCAGCTATGTGTTAAATATTTCTGTCTAACACTCTGCTGGCCTCCAGTCCCGTTCTTCTCAGAAGGAAGTGTGACTGAGATTAGTCATGGTAAGAGCCTGCCCTGGGGTGACAACCTAGAGGGGTGGGAGGTGGGAGGGAGGGGACATATGAACCCCTATGGCAGATCCATACTGATGTATGGCAGAAACCAACGCAATCGTGTAATGATTGATAACTGTACTTATCCTTCAATTAAAAATACATTAAAACCAAGCTTATAAAAGAAAAAAAGGCCTGCCTGGGGCCAAAGCAGCCTTACCTGATGGTAGGGAACTGCACTGAGATTTCCAGAAGCACCTTGTGTCTGAGTGTTCACAACTTACTGTCCTTTTCTTTCTCCCTAGACGACTTACAGTGACAAAGGAGAGAAGGTAAGCAAGGGGGGAAGTGCAGGGTCAGGGCCCCAGGAGACTGGGATGACGTCAAAGAGCAGAAGAGGAACAGCTTCAGCGAGTACGTGAGGACCCAGCAGCACACTCAAGTTCATCTCTGTGCCCTCCACCCTTGCCATGCCTAGAATGAACTAGATTCAACCTTGCCTTCTTAAGAAAAACATACCTTTTTTAAAATTCCTTCCAATCTCTTAATCCCATCTGGAAGTTCTTCCTAAAGTCTAACTTCAATCAGTGTTGCTGTAGCAGAAAGCTGTTTCTTCCTATGAAACTTGGGCAGGTCTCCTCGGAGCAGGGGATTTACCAATCCTTAGCCCACAGGAGCTCAGTTTCTACATGAGAACCCTCTTTGGAGGCTTGGCAAGGCTTCAGGGCAGGGGCGTAGGGTGAAATGGCTTGTCCTCGCTTCTGGGATTGCAGGTGGGATAAAGGAAGTGGCTAGGGGATCCCTTTCCACTGGCACTTTTCTAGAGCTACTTCTAGGAACTCAGTCTCGCCCCTTCTATCCTTCTGCAGCCTGAAAGAGGCCGATTCCTCCACTTTCACTCTGTGACCTTCTGGGTTGGCAATGCCAAGCAGGTAGAAGCCGGGCGAGTGCTGCGGCTGGGTCAGAGGCCTCCAGGCCTAGGAGCCTCCAGGCTCAGCTCCCACCCCCAGGAAGGCCAGGGGCGGGGCCAGCTATGTGTTAAATATTTCTGTCTAACACTCTGCTGGCCTCCAGTCCCGTTCTTCTCAGAAGGAAGTGTGACTGAGATTAGTCATGGTAAGAGCCTGCCCTGGGGTGACAACCTAGAGGGGTGGGAGGTGGGAGGGAGGGGACATATGAACCCCTATGGCAGATTCATACTGATGTATGGCAGAAACCAACGCAATCGTGTAATGATTGATAACTGTACTTATCCTTCAATTAAAAATACATTAAAACCAAGCTTATAAAAGAAAAAAAGGCCTGCCTGGGGCCAAAGCAGCCTTACCTGATGGTAGGGAACTGCACTGAGATTTCCAGAAGCACCTTGTGTCTGAGTGTTCACAACTTACTGTCCTTTTCTTTCTCCCTAGACGACTTACAGTGACAAAGGAGAGAAGGTAAGCAAGGGGGGAAGTGCAGGGTCAGGGCCCCAGGAGACTGGGATGACGTCAAAGAGCAGAAGAGGAACAGCTTCAGCGAGTACGTGAGGACCCAGCAGCACACTCAAGATCATCTCTGTGCCCTCCACCCTTGCCATGCCTAGAATGAACTAGATTCAACCTTGCCTTCTTAAGAAAAACTTACCTTTTTTTAAATTCCTTCCAATCTCTTAATCCCATCTGGAAGTTCTTCCTAAAGTCTAACTTCAATCAGTGTTGCTGTAGCAGAAAGCTGTTTCTTCCTATGAAACTTGGGCAGGTCTCCTCGGAGCAGGGGATTTACCAATCCTTAGCCCACAGGAGCTCAGTTTCTACATGAGAACCCTCTTTGGAGGCTTGGCAAGGCTTCAGGGCAGGGGCGTAGGGTGAAATGGCTTGTCCTCGCTTCTGGGATTGCAGGTGGGATAAAGGAAGTGGCTAGGGGATCCCTTTCCACTGGCACTTTTCTAGAGCTACTTCTAGGAACTCAGTCTCGCCCCTTCTATCCTTCTGCAGCCTGAAAGAGGCCGATTCCTCCACTTTCACTCTGTGACCTTCTGGGTTGGCAATGCCAAGCAGGTAGAAGCCGGGGCGAGGTGCTGGGAGTGGGCAGAGGGCAGACAAGGAGGCCTCCCAGGACAGGGGCAGGCCACCAGCCGGGTCTGTGATTGGACCCTGGGCGGGGAGGAACCCCCGGTCAGTGTCAGGAACGTCCTGCAAAGAATGGTGACTCTTTGGATCCTAATTGCACAATCTGGGCGGCAGATCCCAGCGGGGAACTGACCGGAGATCCATGGGGGCCAGGGAGCCAAGGTTTTTTTCTCAGAACGATCTCAGTATCTAGGGCAACAGGGTATACAGGCTGGGAGGCTGGGGGCTGGCACCTTGCCCCTCACAGCCCGTCTGCAACTCTGTGATCCAGGCCGCCTCATACTACTGCAGCAAGCTGGGCTTTGAGCCTCTAGCCTACAAGGGCCTGGAGACGGGTTCCCGGGAGGTGGTGAGCCATGTGGTCAAGCAGGGGCAGGTGAGTCTCTACTCCGGGCCCCCATTCCTCCAGGAGGCCCCGCCTCTCCCTCTGCTGGTCCCTGAGCTCTCTGGTGGCTCTGGCTCCTCTGGGTGCAGCAGACCAGGAGGTCCTTCCTTCAGGAGGCCTAGTGCTCTTCCAAGCCGCCTGGCGTGGTTCACGGAGTGAGTTCTGAGCTCAGCCCCTATGGACACCTTTTACAACACGCAGTGGGGATCCTCATGGTGTGGTCTCTTTCTTGGTCTGGCTCAGGGCTGGTCTCACGGACGTTTGGGAAAAGTGGGCAAAGGCTTCAGACATCAGAGCTGGAGCTCTGAGTGGTTCCCTGGTCCGTGGGTCCCTGGCGTTCTTCCCATGGGGAGGTCTGACCCGCAGCTCATCTTGGGACCCCAACTGGATCTGGCATGGGAGAAGACCCCATTCCTCAGAACAAGGGTGGACACTAAGGCAGAGAAGCTACAGGCACCCAGAATCATGAGTCCTTGGGAATTCCCTGGTGGTCCAGTGGTTAAGATTCCAAGCTTCCATTGTAGAGGGCAGGGGCTGGAATCCTAGTGGGATCTTAGTTCCCACATGCTGCAGGGCAAAAAAAAGAAAAAGTCCTCCCTGGGTGGGAGGTGGTCCTAATGGCCCACCAGGGGTATCTCGCTGGTGGGCAGGGAGCGGGGCTGGGTGCACCTCCTCAAGCTCCCCTGAGCCACCAGCCACGCCCCCTTCTCCTCTACGTCTTAGATTGTATTCGTCTTCTCCTCTGCCCTCAACCCATGGAACAAAGGTGAGGGGGCCCCGGAGGGCTCAGCGTGCCAGGGAGGGGTTCTGTGGGAGAGGGTCAGGGACGCAGGTGGGTCCGACTTCGGGGAGGGGGCCTCAGCCCAGGAGGAGAGAGAGCTCAGAAGGCTGCGAGCACAGGGGAGGGGCCGGGACTGCAGCATCACCTGCCTTCCCTGCCGGCCACAGAGATGGGCGATCACCTGGTGAAACACGGCGATGGAGTGAAGGACATCGCGTTCGAGGTGGAGGACTGTGACTACATAATACAGGTGAGACCGTACCTGGGCCAGCGTGGCGACAAAACTGCCGTCTGTCTGCCACAGGGATCCCCATCCGTCAGGGCTGGAGGACACGACCACGCTGGAGTGAAGCACGCAGACGTTGGCTGACACATACCTGAATTCCAGTGACACTCTGCCTCTTAGTAGCCATGCAACCTCTCTCCCAGTCTCAGTTTCTGCATCTGTAAAATGGGGATAGCCATTTATCTCACTGAGTTGTTAAAAAGAGGAAAGTAGGTGATAATCATCACTTCTTGCGCATGCTTCTGTACCAAGCACTGTGTTCACAAGGCAATTTAGGGACTTCCCTGGTGGTACAGTGCTAAGACTCTGTGCTCCCAGTGCAGGGGGCCAACTCTGGGTCTGGACCTCAGTTTTCCTATCTGTCAAATGGGCATGAGGCAAGAGCGTCAAGGACAACAGCTAAACTTGGCTGGACTTCCTACCTGGGGCTGAAAATGCTGGAAGAGGGTGTGGTGGTAGGATCACACAGAGGGGATCCAGCAGGGACAGCCAAAGGGTTCCCTGAGGCTCCAGCAGTGACCATCTCCCCACCCCACCCCCATCTCCTCTGCAGAAAGCCCGGGAACGAGGTGCCAAGATCGTGCGGGAGCCCTGGGTACAGCAAGACAAGTTTGGGAAGGTGAAGTTTGCTGTGCTACAGACGGTGAGTCAATTTCCGTGTCCCCACCTCACCTACTGTCACCAGCCGCGGAGATGCCAGGCCGCCTCCTCCCCAGCCCCCGACTCCACTGTGTCATCTCACCCTTGTGCCTCAAAGCACAGAGATCCTCCCTGGACCCCAATCTCCTGTACGCATGGCTGGGGTGCAGAGGCTGATGAGGGCTCCTGTGGGAGAGGGTCAGGGACGCAGGTGGGTCCGACTTCGGGAGGGGCCTCAGCCCAGGAGGAGAGAGAGCTCAGAAGGCTGCGACCACAGGGGAGGGGCCGGGACTGCAGCATCACCTGCCTTCCCTGCCGGCCACAGAGATGGGCGATCACCTGGTGAAACACGGCGATGGAGTGAAGGACATCGCGTTCGAGGTGGAGGACTGTGACTACATAATACAGGTGAGACCGTACCTGGGCCAGCGTGGCGACAAAACTGCCGTCTGTCTGCCACAGGGATCCCCATCCGTCAGGGCTGGAGGACACGACCACGCTGGAGTGAAGCACGCAGACGTTGGCTGACACATACCTGAATTCCAGTGACACTCTGCCTCTTAGTAGCCATGCAACCTCTCTCCCAGTCTCAGTTTCTGCATCTGTAAAATGGGGATAGCCATTTATCTCACTGAGTTGTTAAAAGAGGAAAGTAGGTGATAATCATCACTTCTTGCGCATGCTTCTGTACCAAGCACTGTGTTCACAAGGCAATTTAGGGACTTCCCTGGTGGTACAGTGCTAAGACTCTGTGCTCCCAGTGCAGGGGGCCAACTCTGGGTCTGGACCTCAGTTTTCCTATCTGTCAAATGGGCATGAGGCAAGAGCGTCAAGGACAACAGCTAAACTTGGCTGGACTTCCTACCTGGGGCTGAAAATGCTGGAAGAGGGTGTGGTGGTAGGATCACACAGAGGGGATCCAGCAGGGACAGCCAAAGGGTTCCCTGAGGCTCCAGCAGTGACCATCTCCCCACCCCACCCCCATCTCCTCTGCAGAAAGCCCGGGAACGAGGTGCCAAGATCGTGCGGGAGCCCTGGGTACAGCAAGACAAGTTTGGGAAGGTGAAGTTTGCTGTGCTACAGACGGTGAGTCAATTTCCGTGTCCCCACCTCACCTACTGTCACCAGCCGGGGAGATGCCAGGCCGCCTCCTCCCCAGCCCCCGACTCCACTGTGTCATCTCACCCTTGTGCCTCAAAGCACAGAGATCCTCCCTGGACCCCAATCTCCTGTACGCTTGGCTGGGGTGCAGAGGCTGAGGAGGGCTCCTAGTCACCCCTCGGGGCTCCCCTTCCTCCTCCACCAGAGTGATAACATGGAGCTGCAAGCGCCGGGCAGGGGCTCCGAAGGAAGGAGATGGGTGGGACTGGGGAAGGAGACGGGATGGAAGGCCCTCTCCACTCAACTGTGTGACTTTGGGCAAATCACTTCACTTCTCTGAAAGTCCATTTAAATGAGCAAGGACCACGATCTGCCACCCGCTACTTAACTGTTCTGTGCCTGTGTTTCCAGCTGGGATGCTTCGCGTGGTCATTTTAAGGGTCAATTGAGATAATCTGTGTAAAGCACTTAGAACTACAGGGCCTGGTATGCTGTAGATATCCAGCAAGGCCTGTTTAGCACCTGAGACAATCATAGGCCCTTCCTCCTCAAGATTTATAGGTTTGTTGTTGTTGTTTTTTTTTTTTTGATGTGGACCATTTTTAAAGTCTTCACTGATTTGTTATAATGCTGCTTCTGTGCAATGTTTTGGTTTGGGGGCTGCAAGGCATAGGGAATCTTAATTCTCCAACCAGAGATCCAGTCTACAACCCTCTACACTGGAAGGCAAAGTCTTTTTTTTTTTTTTTTTTTTTATAAATTTTGGCATCTTTTATTGTTTCTTATATTTATTTTCATCCATCTTCATTCTTTGCCCTATGTGGGCCTCCCATTGCAGTGGCCTCTCTTGTTGCAGAGCACTGGCTCTGGGATCATTGGCTCCAGAGTGCTTGGTCATCATTGGACACACCGGTCCAACCATTCCATGGCATGCGGGATCATCACAGGCCAGGGACCATCTCCCCACCCCACCCCATCTCCTCTGCAGAAAGCCCGGGAACGAGGTGCCAAGATCGTGCGGGAGCCCTGGGTACAGCAAGACAAGTTTGGGAAGGTGAAGTTTGCTGTGCTACAGACGGTGAGTCAATTTCCGTGTCCCCACCTCACCTACTGTCACCAGCCGCGGAGATGCCAGGCCGCCTCCTCCCCAGCCCCCGACTCCACTGTGTCATCTCACCCTTGTGCCTCAAAGCACAGAGATCCTCCCTGGACCCCAATCTCCTGTACGCTTGGCTGGGGTGCAGAGGCTGAGGAGGGCTCCTAGTCACCCCTCGGGGCTCCCCTTCCTCCTCCACCAGAGTGATAACATGGAGCTGCAAGCGCCGGGCAGGGGCTCCGAAGGAAGGAGATGGGTGGGACTGGGGAAGGAGACGGGATGGAAGGCCCTCTCCACTCAACTGTGTGACTTTGGGCAAATCACTTCACTTCTCTGAAAGTCCATTTAAATGAGCAAGGACCACGATCTGCCACCCGCTACTTAACTGTTCTGTGCCTGTGTTTCCAGCTGGGATGCTTCGCGTGGTCATTTTAAGGGTCAATTGAGATAATCTGTGTAAAGCACTTAGAACTACAGGGCCTGGTATGCTGTAGATATCCAGCAAGGCCTGTTTAGCACCTGAGACAATCATAGGCCCTTCCTCCTCAAGATTTATAGGTTTGTTGTTGTTTTGTGTTTTTTTTGATGTGGACCATTTTTAAAGTCTTCACTGATTTGTTATAATGCTGCTTCTGTGCAATGTTTTGGTTTGGGGGCTGCAAGGCATAGGGAATCTTAATTCTCCAACCAGAGATCCAGTCTACAACCCTCTACACTGGAAGGCAAAGTCTTTTTTTTTTTTTTTTTTTTTTATAAATTTTGGCATCTTTTATTGTTTCTTATATTTATTTTCATCCATCTTCATTCTTTGCCCTATGTGGGCCTCCCATTGCAGTGGCCTCTCTTGTTGCAGAGCACTGGCTCTGGGCTCATGTGCTCCAGAGTGCTTGCTCATAATTGGACACACCGGTCCAACCATTCCATGGCATGCGGGATCATCACAGGCCAGGGATCAAACCGGTGCCCCTTGCACTGCAAGGCGGTGTCCTTACCCACTGGATCACCAGGGAAGCCCGAAGGCAAAGTCTTAACCACTAGACCACCAGAGACGTCCCCCTCCTCAAGATTTAATACAACTTAGAGATAGTTAGAGTGACTGAAGAGTCCTTCCATATAATTAGACCCAACGCCCTCATCATTTTTCATGCAGACCACACATTTTTACTGAGCACTTGTGATGAGCCAGGACAGCATCATGAGCCACATGGCACCCCAACCCCCACAGAGCGCCCGGTTCTGTGCAGAGGCTGTCCAATTCCCAAATGTCAGACTGCAGGTCATTTCGGAAAGGGGAAGTGACTTGCCTAAGATCACACCTGTGGAGTTAGGACCCGGTCTGGGCTGGAACCCAGGGCTGTGCCGGCACCGGCACCGTGAAATGCGGCCTGGCCTCAGCAGGGACGTGACCTCAGGCCGTTTGCCACCCACAGTACGGAGACACAACACACACCCTGGTGGAGAAGATGGACTACACCGGCCGCTTCCTCCCTGGATTTCAGGCGCCAGCTTTCACGGACCCCCTGCTTTCCAAGCTGTGAGTGCCCTCTTGGAACAGGGCAGAGGAGAAAACAAGGTCCTCCCGTCCACACAGAGCGGGCAGAGAATCTCGGGACTTGCTGGGGGAGCTCCTGAGTGTCCACCAGGATGCTCTGAAGAGGCCATCATAGAGGCTAAGTGCATAGACTCTGGAACCCAATGGCCTTGGTTCAAATCCCACCTCTGTTACTTCCTAGCTATTTAACCTTGGCAAGTTAGTTTTCTTTTGTCCTTCCTTTCTTTTCTCTTCTTTTTTCTCGCTTTATGCTGGGTCTCCATTGAGGCTCATGGGCTTCTCTAGTTGTGGCTCACAGACTCAGAAGGTGCAGTACTTGGGCTTAGTTGCCCAGCTGCATGTGGGATCTTAGTTCTCCAACCAGTCATTGAACAAGCATCCGCTCTTGTTGCAGAGCACTGGCTCTGGGCTCATGGCTCCAGAGTGCTTGCTCATAATTGGACACACCGGTCCAACCATTCCATGGCGTGCGGGATCATCACAGGCCAGGGATCAAACCGGTGCCCCTTGCACTGCAAGGCGGTGTCCTTACCCACTGGATCACCAGGGAAGCCCGAAGGCAAAGTCTTAACCACTAGACCACCAGAGACGTCCCCCTCCTCAAGATTTAATACAACTTAGAGATAGTTAGAGTGACTGAAGGATCCTTCCATATAATTAGACCCAACGCCCTCATCATTTTTCATGCAGACCACACATTTTTACTGAGCACTTGTGATGAGCCAGGACAGCATCATGAGCCACATGGCACCCCAACCCCCACAGAGCGCCCGGTTCTGTGCAGAGGCTGTCCAATTCCCAAATGTCAGACTGCAGGTCATTTCGGAAAGGGGAAGTGACTTGCCTAAGATCACACCTGTGGAGTTAGGACCCGGTCTGGGCTGGAACCCAGGGCTGTGCCGGCACCGGCACCGTGAAATGCGGCCTGGCCTCAGCAGGGACGTGACCTCAGGCCGTTTGCCACCCACAGTACGGAGACACAACACACACCCTGGTGGAGAAGATGGACTACACCGGCCGCTTCCTCCCTGGATTTCAGGCGCCAGCTTTCACGGACCCCCTGCTTTCCAAGCTGTGAGTGCCCTCTTGGAACAGGGCAGAGGAGAAAACAAGGTCCTCCCGTCCACACAGAGCGGGCAGAGAATCTCGGGACTTGCTGGGGGAGCTCCTGAGTGTCCGCCATGATGCCCTGAAGAGGCCATCATAGAGGCTAAGTGCATAGACTCTGGAACCCAATGGCCTTGGTTCAAATCCCACCTCTGTTACTTCCTAGCTATTTAACCTTGGCAAGTTAGTTTTCTTTTGTCCTTCCTTTCTTTTCTCTTCTTTTTTCTCGCTTTATGCTGGGTCTCCATTGAGGCTCATGGGCTTCTCTAGTTGTGGCTCACAGACTCAGAAGGTGCAGTACTTGGGCTTAGTTGCCCAGCTGCATGTGGGATCTTAGTTCTCCAACCAGTCATTGAACAAGCATCCGCTGCATTGGCACGCAGATTCTTAAAACACTGGGGCACCAGGGAAGTCTCAACAAGCTACTTTTCTAAGCCTCAGTTTCTTCATCTGTAAAACGGGGCTAATAATAAGTGTGTGAGTTGATGCAAATAAAGTGTCTTTAGTATGTGGATGGAATAGTGAGCCGTTCCTATTACTCATGGGTGGGGAGAAGAAGGAAATTCAGGGAGTAACCTTCTCCTCACCCTCAACCACTCTAACCACTTCCCTCTCCAGGCCCAACTGCAGTCTCAAGATAATTGATCACATTGTGGGAAACCAGCCTGATCAGGAGATGGTGTCTGCCTCTGAATGGTGAGTTGCAGGCCCAATTCCTTCCTACATGTGTGACAGGCCCACTCCCCAGTCCTACCGGCACACAGAGCACAAGGTGGGGGGAGTTGAGCCTGGGGTCACCAACTCATCTATTCTCTGTAAGACTGTCACCATGGGGCTTCCCTGGTGGTCCAGTGGGTAAGGACACCGCCCTGCAGTGCAAGGGGCGCCGGTTGGATCCCTGGCCTAGGAAGATCCCACGTGCTGCGGAGCGGCTGGACTGATGTGTCCAATAACCGAGCCAGAGCTCTGGAGCGCATGTGCCCAGAGCCAGTGCTCTGAGACAACAGAGGCCACTGCAATGGGAGACCCACACGGGCCAAAGAACAAAGATGGATGAAAATAGACAAATGAAAGACCTCAAGGCAACAGGGCAGAGGAAAACAAGGTCCTCCGTCCACACAGAGCGGGCAGAGAATCTCGGGACTTGCTGGGGAGCTCCTGAGTGTCCCCAGATGCTCTGAAGAGGCCATCATAGAGGCTAAGTGCATAGACTCTGGAACCCAATGGCCTTGGTTCAAATCCCACCTCTGTTACTTCCTAGCTATTTAACCTTGGCAAGTTAGTTTTCTTTTGTCCTTCCTTTCTTTTCTCTTCTTTTTTCTCGCTTTATGCTGGGTCTCCATTGAGGCTCATGGGCTTCTCTAGTTGTGGCTCACAGACTCAGAAGGTGCAGTACTTGGGCTTAGTTGCCCAGCTGCATGTGGGATCTTAGTTCTCCAACCAGTCATTGAACAAGCATCCGCTGCATTGGCACGCAGATTCTTAAAACACTGGGGCACCAGGGAAGTCTCAACAAGCTACTTTTCTAAGCCTCAGTTTCTTCATCTGTAAAACGGGGCTAATAATAAGTGTGTGAGTTGATGCAAATAAAGTGTCTTTAGTATGTGGATGGAATAGTGAGCCGTTCCTATTACTCATGGGTGGGGAGAAGAAGGAAATTCAGGGAGTAACCTTCTCCTCACCCTCAACCACTCTAACCACTTCCCTCTCCAGGCCCAACTGCAGTCTCAAGATAATTGATCACATTGTGGGAAACCAGCCTGATCAGGAGATGGTGTCTGCCTCTGAATGGTGAGTTGCAGGCCCAATTCCTTCCTACATGTGTGACAGGCCCACTCCCCAGTCCTACCGGCACACAGAGCACAAGGTGGGGGGAGTTGAGCCTGGGGTCACCAACTCATCTATTCTCTGTAAGACTGTCACCATGGGGCTTCCCTGGTGGTCCAGTGGGTAAGGACACCGCCCTGCAGTGCAAGGGGCGCCGGTTGGATCCCTGGCCTAGGAAGATCCCACGTGCTGCGGAGCGGCTGGACTGATGTGTCCAATAACCGAGCCAGAGCTCTGGAGCGCATGTGCCCAGAGCCAGTGCTCTGAGACAACAGAGGCCACTGCAATGGGAGACCCACACGGGCCAAAGAACAAAGATGGATGAAAATAGACAAATGAAAGACCAATAGAAATGGCCCACCCGCCCTCTCCCTCCCTAACCCCTCCCCAAAAGACTGTCACCATGGAAACCAGAGGATTTAAGGTCCAAAGTGACCCACCAGTCCTCCTTCTAGGAAACCTTGGGGAATGAGTGCAGGGGTGTCATGGGGAACCAGGGGGTGTCACAGTTCAGGGAGGCCTGGAGGAAGGCAGCGGCTGCTGCTGCTGCTGCTTAGTCACTTCTGTCATGTTCGACTCTGTGGGACCCTATGGACTGCACCCTGCCATGGGATTCTCCAGGCAAGAGTAAAGGAGTGAGTGGGTTGCCATTTCCTCTTCCAGGGGATCTCCCCAATCCAGCGATCGAACCTGGGTCTCCTGCATCGCAGGCAGATTCTTTACCAGCTGAGCCACCAGGGAAGCCCTTGAAGGATGGCTACCACTGCACAAAGAGCTTGCCTGTGCAAATTAGAAGCATGGACCCCATCTCAAAAGCACCTCCAGGGACTTCCCTGGTGATCCAGTGGTTCGGGGGGCACAGGTTTGATCCCTGGTTGGGGAACTAAGATCCCATATGCATACTGAGTGGCCTAAAAAAAATATTTTAAATATTAATAAAAAATGTAATAAAAATCATTCTTTAAAAATTATCTTTAAATAAAAGCTATTTTTAAAAAGTTACTTTTTAAGATAAAAATTATACTTAAATAAAATAAACAGGGAATTCCCTGGTGGTCCAGTGGCTAAGACTCTGTGCTCCCAATGAAGGGGGCCCAGGTTCGATCCCTGGTCAGGGAACTAGAGCCCACATGCTACAACTGAGACCCAATGTGGCCAAATAAATATAAAGAAAATATTTAAAAAGAAAAAAAAATAAAATAAACAAATGATGTTTAAAAAAAAAAGCACCTTCATCTGATGGAGCACTGCTGTGCATACAGCTCTTATTACCAGATGCTTTATTTCCACCCAAAGGAAAACTTTCCTAAAATCTATGATGTGTGTGATGTGAAGGGCAATTCCCCTTTTTTTTTTTTGGTTCCCTTTTTGACGCCTGCTCAGGGAACACCTTCTGGAAGGTGGCGTAGCATAGCGGCAGGGGGACCGTCTCAGGCCAGCACTCAGAGCTAGTGGGCCCTTCCGGGCACCCTGCAGGTACCTGAGGAACTTGCAGTTTCACCGTTTCTGGTCCGTGGACGACACGCAGGTGCACACGGAGTACAGCTCCCTGCGGTCCATCGTGGTGGCCAATTACGAGGAGTCCATCAAGATGCCCATTAACGAGCCAGCACCAGGCAAGAAGAAGTCCCAGATCCAGGTGGGTTCTTCCTCAGGCCCCAGGGGCCTTGGCTGGGGGAGAAGGAAGCAGGGAAGAGGTGTGAGGGCTTTCGCAGGGGCAGGGGTGTGGTGGCTGGGGCCACCGACAATGGCTTCCTCGCCTCCCTCCCGCAGGAATATGTGGACTATAACGGGGGCGCTGGGGTTCAGCACATTGCTCTCAAGACCGAAGACATCATCACAGCGGTGAGGAGTCCGTTCCTGGTCCTCATTCACCTCCCATTCAGCTCTAGAGCTAAGCTCTGCCAGCGAGAGTCAAGAAGGGACTGGGGGTGGGGGGTGGCAAGTGGCCATCCTGGGTCCCCTTCACCGGCCCAGATTGCTGACCAGCCTCTGTTACTGGCTCCTGCCACTCATGTGCAGGCACATTGACACCCCAGAGAGTTCAGTCTCTCTGCTCCGGAAGTAACGAGTGCCAGAGTAATAGGAAGCCTGGATCTAGACCTGGTTATGCCTGTGACTTGCTGTGTGTCTCTGGGGGAGTCAACTCCCTCTGGGGCCTCAGTTGTCTCAACTTGAAAATGAGGATATTAAGCTGCAAGATCTATTAGGTCCTTTTAGTCAAATTAAACGTCCTAAGTCTATGGCTCCCGCCTTTGGAGAGGCTGGGTGACCAAGTGGACAAGAGCCTGGCCTATACCATTTAGCCTCAGCCAGACCAAGAATTCACTGCATGACCATGGCAACTTCATTCATTCATTCTTTGATTGGCTCAATAGATGTTTACTGAGGGAATTCCCTGGTGGTCCAGCAGTTAGGACTCTGCACTCTCACTGCTGAAGGCCTGGGTTCGATCCCTGGTTAGGGAACTAAACTTCCACAAACTGTGTGGCACAGCCAAAAAAAAGGGAAGAAACGAAAGTAAATTTATTGAGCATCTACTATGTGCCAGGCATTATTTCGGGCACTTGAGCTACATTAGGCAAAAAGATGACAGTTACCACCTTTATGGAAGCAGGAAAAAAAAAGAGTAAAATATCTGTTAGATATCAGTGAACGCTCAAGAGGAAAATAAAGCAGGGCCACGGGCAACAGAAGGTGAAAGGGTCCATATAATTAAATTAGACAGTCACCAGAGGCCCGGCACTAAGAAGGAGACATTGGAGAATGCAGAAGACAGAGAGGAAGCAGTGGAAATCGGGGGAAAGCCCAGGCTGAAAGGACAGCCAGGGCAGAGGAAGGTTAAAGGAACGGCTGGGGGACTTCCCTGATGGTCCAGTGGTTAACACTTTGTACTGCCAATGCAGGGGATGTGGGTTTGATCCCTGGTTGGAGAACTAAGATCCCACACACCATGTGGTGTGACCAAAAGAGTTTTAAAAATGAAACAACTGGAACAGAATGAACAAGGGAGAGAGGGATCAGAAAAGAGTTCAGAAAGTAGAAGCTGGGGCAGATGGGGAGGACTCTGAATTTGGCTCTGAGACACCATGGTGGAATAAGCAGAGGACTGACATAATTGGACCTGTATTTTGATCAACTCCCTCTGGCTACTGTGTGGAGAAGAGATACTTAATCTTTCAATGCCTCAGTTTCCCCAGCTATGAAATGGGGAGAACAATCACCCAAATGTCTCAAATGATTCCTGCCTCTACACAAGGAGACAGTACACAGGAAGTGCCTGAGACAGGCACATACATGCGTGTGTGCTCAGTCAGTCACATCTGACTTTTTGTGACCCTGCAGACTGAAACCCACGTGTCCATGGGGATTCTCCAGGCAAGCATATGGGAGTGGGCTGCCATGCCCTCCTCCGGGAGAATCATCCCAACCCAGGGATTGAACCCACGTCTCCTGCATTGGCAGGCAGGTTCTTTATCACTGAGCCACCAGGGAAGTCAAGACGGGCACGTGGTGAGGTTGTGAGGTTCCATAAGTGTCAGTAATCTTCTCATGGGACCCCCACAAGGCCCAGAGATAAAAGGGGAAGAGGTCATACCGCACCCTAGCAGTTGCGGGGAGGTGGGATAAGGACTCCGGCTCAGCATTTCCACCTTGCTGGGGATGTTGAGCACTGAGAGAAGAACAGACCTTGACCCTGCTCTGAGGCAGATTCGCCATTTGAAAGAGCGAGGCGTGGAGTTTTTGGCCGTTCCATCCACGTACTACAAACAACTGCGGGAGAAGCTCAAGTCGGCCAAGATCCGGGTGAAGGAGAGCATCGATGTCCTGGAGGTGAGGCCTAGAGCCCGACTCTGAGTCAGCCAGAGAGAAAGAACCCTGAGTTCCATCTTGCCTCACAAATGTTGTCTAAACCTGGCATCAGGCACTGGGGTGCGGCAGGGCAGGGAGAGAAGCAGACTCGGTCCCTGCCATCGTGAGCTTGGATTGGGTTCTAGTGAGGAGACAGATGACCAACAAAGAAATAACACAAACACCATCAGAGAGACAGAGAGACTTGGTGCTTAAATAGGCTATGCCAGACAGTGAGCTGGGACTACTCCTTAGGAGGCAGTCAGGGAAGGCTCTCTGAGGATGTGACATTTCAGTGAAATCTACTTCAATGGTCTCCAACCTTTTTGGCACCAGAGACTGGTTTCATGGAAGACAATCTCTCCAGCGACCAGGGATGCGGGAGATGACTTGGGGATGATTCAAATGTATTACTTATTGTGCACTTTATTTCTATTATTATTGTATCAGCTCCAGCTCAGATCATCAGGCATTAGATCCCAGAGTTGGGGACCCCCAAACTATATGATGAGAGGCAGTAGGCTGCGTGAAGGTCTAAAGAGCAGTTTTGGCAGAGGGACTAGGAAGTGCAAAGGTCCTGAGACAGCAGCAAGCTCTGAGTATCTGAGAACAGAAAGAGGGCCAGAATGGATGAAGGGAAGCTTTGAGGCGTGGTCCAGTTCAGAGAGGCAGGCAGGAGTCAGTTCCTCTGGTAGGCTATTTAGGAGGTTGGATTTCGTTCTTCCGTGGCCAGAAACCATTGGAGGGTTTTTCTGGTTTTGTTTTTAAATCGGCTTTATTGATGTGTAAGTCACATAACGTGTTCTTTTTATTAAAATAAAAAAAATTCAGTGGCTTTTGGCTATTCACCTGTATTATGCAACAGTCATCAAAGTTAATTCTGGAACATTTTTTATCAATTTCAAAAGAGACCTCAGACCTCTTAGCCACCCCAATCTCTTTGTCTATCCTCTCCTTAACCCTGGCCCGAGGCAACCACTGATTTCTGTCTCTATATGGAGCTGCTTTTTCTGACCATGTCACATAAATGGAATCATATATGTAATCTTTTTATAGGATTCTTTTTTTTTTTTTTTTGGCCACTTCTATTGATCTTTCATTTATTTACCTTTGTTCTTTGGCCTGTGTGGGCCTCCCATCACAGTGGCCTCTGTTGTCGCAGAGCACAGGCTCTGGGCGCATGCGCCCCAGAGCTCCAGCTCGGTAGTTGACACATCGGTCCAGCCGCTCCGCGGCACGTGGGATCCTCCCAGGCCAGGGATCGAACTGGCGCCCCCTGCACTGCAAGGAGGTGTCCTTACCCACTGGATCACCAGGGAAGCCCTATGTAATCTTTTTTGTTTTTCTATGTAATCTTTTGTGAGTGGCTTCTTTCACTCAGCATGTTTTCAAGGTTCGTCCATGTAGCCTGTGTCAGTACTTTGTTCCTTTTTATAAAACCGAATAATATTCCATTGGATGAACAGATCACATTCCATTGGATGAATAGACCATCCATCCACTGATCAATATTTGTTTTTACTTTTTGGCTCTTGAGAATAAGGCTGCTGTAATCCTTTGGGCACGAGTTTCTGTGTGGACCTGTTTTAATTCTCTCAGGTAGATACCCAGGAGTGACACTGCTGGGTCATACGGTAACTCAACTTTTAACTTTTTTGAGGAACTCTCAGATTGTTTTCCACAGCGGCTGGACCATTTTACATTCCCACCAGTCACATATGAAGGTGCTAGTTTCCACTGGAGAATGGAAACGGGAATGACGTGATCTAATTTTTGAAAGATCTCTGTCTGTGAGGACGATGGATTGTACAGAGACAAAAGCTGAAGCAGGGAGACATGTGTGGGTGCTGGTGCTACTTGGACATCCAGGCTGCCCTTGGGTGGCTGACACAGGGGCGAGGGAGGCAGGTGGTGGCAGAACAACTGGGGGATCTATGTGGAAGTGTCTGGAAGTGCTGCAGAAAAGGGTCTTTTCTTGGCTTTGAGGTGCAGCACCCCAAGCGAAGGTTCCCACCATTCCAGGCAAGGGCAGTTTCGCCTATCCTCTCCTTACCCCTGGCCCGAGGCAACCACTGATTTCTGTCTCTATATGGAGCTGCTTTTTCTGACCATGTCACATAAATGGAATCATATATGTAATCTTTTTATAGGATTCTTTTTTTTTTTTTTTTTGGCCACTTCTATTGATCTTTCATTTATTTACCTTTGTTCTTTGGCCTGTGTGGGCCTCCCATCACAGTGGCCTCTGTTGTCGCAGAGCACAGGCTCTGGGCGCATGCGCCCCAGAGCTCCAGCTCGGTAGTTGACACATCGGTCCAGCCGCTCCGCGGCACGTGGGATCCTCCCAGGCCAGGGATCGAACTGGCGCCCCCTGCACTGCAAGGAGGTGTCCTTACCCACTGGATCACCAGGGAAGCCCTATGTAATCTTTTTTGTTTTTCTATGTAATCTTTTGTGAGTGGCTTCTTTCACTCAGCATGTTTTCAAGGTTCGTCCATGTAGCCTGTGTCAGTACTTTGTTCCTTTTTATAAAACCGAATAATATTCCATTGGATGAACAGATCACATTCCATTGGATGAATAGACCATCCATCCACTGATCAATATTTGTTTTTACTTTTTGGCTCTTGAGAATAAGGCTGCTGTAATCCTTTGGGCACGAGTTTCTGTGTGGACCTGTTTTAATTCTCTCAGGTAGATACCCAGGAGTGACACTGCTGGGTCATACGGTAACTCAACTTTTAACTTTTTTGAGGAACTCTCAGATTGTTTTCCACAGCGGCTGGACCATTTTACATTCCCACCAGTCACATATGAAGGTGCTAGTTTCCACTGGAGAATGGAAACGGGAATGACGTGATCTAATTTTTGAAAGATCTCTGTCTGTGAGGACGATGGATTGTACAGAGACAAAAGCTGAAGCAGGGAGACATGTGTGGGTGCTGGTGCTACTTGGGCATCCAGGCTGCCCTTGGGTGGCTGACACAGGGGCGAGGGAGGCAGGTGGTGGCAGAACAACTGGGGGATCTATGTGGAAGTGTCTGGAAGTGCTGCAGAAAAGGGTCTTTTCTTGGCTTTGAGGGTGCAAGCACCCCCAAGGCCGAAGGTTCCCACCATTCCAGGCTAGAAGGGCCGGCCAGCCTTTCCCTTTACCCAGTTCCCTGCCTCCTACCTACCTAGGAGCTGAAAATCCTGGTGGACTACGACGAGAAAGGCTACCTCCTGCAGATTTTCACCAAGCCCATGCAGGACCGGCCCACGCTCTTCCTGGAAGTCATTCAGCGCCACAACCACCAGGTACCACCGAGGACCACCTGTCCTCAGCGGTTGCCTTTCTGGGTCCCATAGCTCACCTCGTTTCTCCCGCCCCAGGGTTTTGGAGCCGGCAACTTCAACTCACTGTTCAAGGCCTTCGAGGAAGAGCAGGACCTACGAGGCAACCTCACGGACATGGAGACCAAAGGCGTTGCGTCAGGCGTGTAGGCCCGGCCGGTCCCGCCAGATCACCGAGGCCCCGCCCCCTTGCCGACGCACGGTGAACCACGCCCCCTCGCCCTGGACACGCCCACTTCGCTGGCCCCGAGCAGTGAGCCCTCCTTACGGACCACGTCCTTTTAGGCTCCGCCCACCAGCCGGTTCCCGGACCCAAGACTCCGCCCATCACTCGCCTCGTTCGCGGGTTTGGGCCTCTACCTCTCCTGGCCTCGGGTATAAAGCAAACCAGAGTCCAATGCAGTGTCCACGCGTTTGTGTCGGGCTGGAGCAATGACGTCCTTCGGCCGCCAGGGGGAACTCAAGGCGGCAGCGCTATAGGAAGCTTACGCTTTAGGGGCTCAGAGGCGGCTCCAGTCGAGGAGGCGCCTGGTGCAAGTGCCCTGTGCTAAGCAGGACCTTGCAGGTTGGAGGAGAGTTCTGGAACCAAGGGGGTGCAGAGGGCTTACTTCTAAAGGAAAACACAGACGATATTGTAGAGTGGTAAATGCTAAATAAGAAAATAAAGCAGGTGATGAGCTTGTGTGCTGATGAAGATGGAAGGGAGGACCAGTTTCGATCTAGGGAATGCCTTTCTTGGGAGGTGTTATTTGCGAGCCAGCCAAGGGAAAATCTGGGGAAAGAGCATCCCAGGAGGAGGGTACAGCAAGAGTAAAGGCCCTAAGGTCTTGACATGCTTGACAGCACCCTCTTTAACTGCATTATGATCTCTAAGGATGAGCTGTCCCCAAGTTTGCTGCTCTGAGCCCAAACTTCTCGATATAGGAGAGGGGAGGGTGTTAGCCAAAGGACTTTGGGGCATCATACTTGCTCAGCAACCATGGGACATGGTGCCTGGTGTGAGATCCAGTAGAAGGGATCTGAGCTCCGCAGCTTCTACTCTCTACCCTCAGTGATAAAGAATCCGCCTGCCAAAATGCAGGAGATAAAGGAGATGAGGGTTTGATCCCTGGGTCAGAAAGATCCCCTGGAGGAGGAAATGGCAACCCACTCCAGTATTCTTGCCAGGAAAATCCCATGGACAGAGAAGCCTGGCAAGCTACAGTCCACAGGGTTGCAAGGAGTCAGATATGACTCAACAACTGAGCACACCCTCAGCAACTGAGCATGCACTCAGCAAGGCAGACGCTAGTGCTCCCCACCCCCTACTCCCAAATGCAGCCCCACTCCCCCCAGCCCTGCTTCAGGTGTGGACTCCATTTGGAAAGGAGCTGGTTCATACTCGTGTGAATGAATGGCCCTTACAAACGAATGACACCATTGGGAAAGGAGCTACTGGTCCTAAAACACTTGGGAGGAAATTTTTCTTCAAAACCAGAGAAGAGGGGCTTTCCAGTGGGTGGTCCAGTGGGTAAAGACACCACCTTGCAGTGCAAGGGGTGCTGGTTCGATCCCTGGTCAGGGAGGATCCTGCATGCCATGGAGAAGCAGGACCAATGTGTCCAGCTACCAAGTCAGCCCTCTGGAGCGCATGCACCCAAATCTGGTGCTCTGCGACTAGAGAGGCCACTGCAATGGGAGGCCCACATGGGCCAAAGAACAAAGATGGAAATAAATGAAAGACCAATAGAAGTGGCCAAAAAGAAAAAAAAAAAAAAAAAGCAGAGAAGAGGAGGTGTGGGCAAATAGGATCTCTTCTACATTTGATGCTTGACAACCCTCCCTGAGGAAGATTCAACTCAAAACTAGAAGCTGGTGGACCTCAGTGTAAGAAAAAAATAATTGGAGTTGATATAACAGAGGAATTAGGCCAGCATTTTGTTGTTGTTTTTCAGGTTAGAGAAATCAGGGCTTCTAAAATCATGAATTCAGAAATGAAAAGAAAAGCAGTGAGAAACCTGAGGAACCATGGCAGGTCCCAGGCCTGTGCTACTGGTGAAAAATACCCTCCCTCTCTTTTCCCATGGTTTATACAAAGAAAGGAAATTCTATGACACAGGATGCCAACTGGTTGCCAACTGGTGGCTCATGGGCCAGAACTGGCTCATAGATGTATTTTATTTTGTCTTCCTGGTTTTAACAAATTCAAGTCCATATTTCAGAAGGTTGGGATATTTCACATACAAATTTCAGGATTCTGGTTCTACTTGGAACAACCAAGCAAGTTTTCTTTTCTTTTTTTTTTTTTGTCTGTGCTGGGTCTTTGTTGCTTTGTGAGGGTTTTTCCTAGTTGTAGAAAGTAGGGCCTACTCCTTGTTGCATTGCATGGGCTTCTCAGTGCGGTGGCTTCTCTTGTTGCAAAGCATGGGCTCCAGGTGCACTCAGGCTTCAGCAATTGCAGCACTTGGGGGCTCGGTAGTTACAGACTTAATTGCTCCAAGGCATGTAGAATCTTCCCAGACCAGGGATGGAACCCGTTTCCCTGCATTGGCAGACAGATTTTTTTGGTCTTGTTTTGTTTGAATACAGTAGAAAAATCTGATTGAGTTGAGTTTGTTTAACTTTTTCTTTCGTATTAGGGTATAAATACTATTGTGATAGTTTCAGGTGGGTAGACAGATTCTAATCCACTGTGCCACCAGGAAGTCCAGTCAGGTAGTTCTGAAATTGCTTTCCTCTACAGCAACAATCAGCTGGTGCCAAGCCATTGGTGCCTCTCTAGATGGGGTGCGGGCAGAGCTGACCCACAGGAGCTGTGCACAGACTAGGGAGATTGACTTCCTGAATTCACACCTAGATCAGCCACTTGCAGTATGGCCTTGGGGAAACTACTTCATTTCTGTTTCCCTCTTCTATTTTATGGGATATTTACCTCCTAGCTACTGAGTCTGATGTCAAAGATGTTTCAAACTAGAAGCTGGTGGACCTCAGTGTAAGAAAAAAATAATTGGAGTTGATATAACAGAGGAATTAGGCCAGCATTTTGTTGTTGTTTTTCAGGTTAGAGAAATCAGGGCTTCTAAAATCATGAATTCAGAAATGAAAAGAAAAGCAGTGAGAAACCTGAGGAACCATGGCAGGTCCCAGGCCTGTGCTACTGGTGAAAAATACCCTCCCTCTCTTTTCCCATGGTTTATACAAAGAAAGGAAATTCTATGACACAGGATGCCAACTGGTTGCCAACTGGTGGCTCATGGGCCAGAACTGGCTCATAGATGTATTTTATTTTGTCTTCCTGGTTTTAACAAATTCAAGTCCATATTTCAGAAGGTTGGGATATTTCACATACAAATTTCAGGATTCTGGTTCTACTTGGAACAACCAAGCAAGTTTTCTTTTCTTTTTTTTTTTTGTCTGTGCTGGGTCTTTGTTGCTTTGTGAGGGTTTTTCCTAGTTGTAGAAAGTAGGGCCTACTCCTTGTTGCATTGCATGGGCTTCTCAGTGCGGTGGCTTCTCTTGTTGCAAAGCATGGGCTCCAGGTGCACTCAGGCTTCAGCAATTGCAGCACTTGGGGGCTCGGTAGTTACAGACTTAATTGCTCCAAGGCATGTAGAATCTTCCCAGACCAGGGATGGAACCCGTTTCCCTGCATTGGCAGACAGATTTTTTTGGTCTTGTTTTGTTTGAATACAGTAGAAAAAATCTGATTGAGTTGAGTTTGTTTAACTTTTTCTTTCGTATTAGGGTATAAATACTATTGTGATAGTTTCAGGTGGGTAGACAGATTCTAATCCACTGTGCCACCAGGAAGTCCAGTCAGGTAGTTCTGAAATTGCTTTCCTCTACAGCAACAATCAGCTGGTGCCAAGCCATTGGTGCCTCTCTAGATGGGGTGCGGGCAGAGCTGACCCACAGGAGCTGAGCACAGACTAGGGAGTCTGACTGCCTGAATTCACACCTAGATCAGCCACTTGCAGTATGGCCTTGGGGAAACTACTTCATTTCTGTTTCCCTCTTCTATTTTATGGGGATATTTACCTCCTAGCGCTACTGAGTCTGATGTCAAAGATGTTTCAAACTATGACTGGCACAGCATCAGTGCTATGTGGTTGCTCTTTTTTTTTAATATAATTTTATTTATTTATCTTTTGGGGGGGTGGGTTAGGGAGGGAGGGGGATGGGCGGGCCACTTCTGTTGGTCTTACATTTCTCTATTTTTCATCTGTCTTTGTTCTTTGGCTCCTGTGGGCCTCCCATCGCGGTGGCCACTGTCGTCGCAGAGCACTGGCTCTGGGCCCACGCGCGCCAGAGCTCCTGCTCGATAATTGGACACAGCGGTCCAGCCGCTCCGCGGCACATGGGATCTTCCCAGGCCAGGGATCGAACCGGCGCCCCTTGCACTGCAAGGCAGTGTCCTTACCCACTGGGCCACCAGGGGAAGCCCGCTCTTGTTTTTGGACAGGGGCCTGAGGAGAGGGTCTTGCCCAAGCCTACCTGGCACCCTGCTCTCTCCCCGCCCCTCTCCCCCGCCACCGCCCGGCTCAGTATAACCCTATCTGCCCTATGCAAGCCAATGTCTGGAGTTGAGGCTCTGTTTTTGGCCCCTAGAGCAGAAACCAGTCAGTCCTAAAAGAAATCAACCCTGAATATTCATTGGAAGGACTAGTGCTGAAGCTCAAGGTCTAACACTTTGACCACCTGATGCAAAGAGATGACTTGGAAAAGGTGAAGGGGATGACAGAGGACAAGATGGTTGGATGGTATCATCAACTTAATGGACATGAGTTTGAGAGGAAGCACTGGGAGATGGTGAAGGACAGGGAAGCCTGGCATGCTGCAGGCCATGGGGTCTCAGAGTTGTACGTGAGTGGCGACTGAATTGAACTGAACTGAGAGCAGAAACAGTGAAAAGAACTCTGCCTGTGGGGCTAAGGGGCACAGGGAGAGGTGGATGGATTTGAAGAATAGTGAAGCCATTGGTGCCTCTCTAGATGGGGTGCGGGCAGAGCTGACCCACAGGAGCTGAGCACAGACTAGGAGTCTGACTGCCTGAATTCACACCTAGATCAGCCACTTGCAGTATGGCCTTGGGGAAACTACTTCATTTCTGTTTCCCTCTTCTATTTTATGGGGATATTTACCTCCTAGCGCTACTGAGTCTGATGTCAAAGATGTTTCAAACTATGACTGGCACAGCATCAGTGCTATGTGGTTGCTCTTTTTTTTTAATATAATTTTATTTATTTATCTTTTGGGGGTGGGTTAGGGAGGGAGGGGGATGGGCGGGCCACTTCTGTTGGTCTTACATTTCTCTATTTTTCATCTGTCTTTGTTCTTTGGCTCCTGTGGGCCTCCCATCGCGGTGGCCACTGTCGTCGCAGAGCACTGGCTCTGGGCCCACGCGCGCCAGAGCTCCTGCTCGATAATTGGACACAGCGGTCCAGCCGCTCCGCGGCACATGGGATCTTCCCAGGCCAGGGATCGAACCGGCGCCCCTTGCACTGCAAGGCAGTGTCCTTACCCACTGGGCCACCAGGGGAAGCCCGCTCTTGTTTTTGGACAGGGGCCTGAGGAGAGGGTCTTGCCCAAGCCTACCCGGCACCCTGCTCTCTCCCCGCCCCTCTCCCCCGCCACCGCCCGGCTCAGTATAACCCTATCTGCCCTATGCAAGCCAATGTCTGGAGTTGAGGCTCTGTTTTTGGCCCCTAGAGCAGAAACCAGTCAGTCCTAAAAGAAATCAACCCTGAATATTCATTGGAAGGACTAGTGCTGAAGCTCAAGGTCTAACACTTTGACCACCTGATGCAAAGAGATGACTTGGAAAAGGTGAAGGGGATGACAGAGGACAAGATGGTTGGATGGTATCATCAACTTAATGGACATGAGTTTGAGAGGAAGCACTGGGAGATGGTGAAGGACAGGGAAGCCTGGCATGCTGCAGGCCATGGGGTCTCAGAGTTGTACGTGAGTGAGCGACTGAATTGAACTGAACTGAGAGCAGAAACAGTGAAAAGAACTCTGCCTGTGGGGCTAAGGGGCACAGGGAGAGGTGGATGGATTTGAAGAATATAGTAGAAGGGAACCATCATCCTTGTAGCTGAGGGAAGAGAAGTCTAGGATTTCCAGCCTTGGAGCTTAGGTCACTAGCGGCAGCAGGGGTGGGTGGTGGAGGCATGAAATAGAAGTGCCCAGTGATCAAGGCAGAAAACAGAACAGCAAGCTGGAGAGGGAACTTGAAGGAAACTCAGGTTTAGAGGTGTGTTTCTTCCGTGAGCCTTAGACTGGACATCCCAGGGTTTTCCTGGGCTGCCCTGAAAGGTCTTATAGCATCTACCTCCCCACAAGGTACCTTTCAGACCTCATTTCCTTGCCTCACGCTTCCAGTCACTCAGCTGCAACTACACAGGCCTCCTTACAGGTTGGTCCTCAGATACACTAAGGGGGCTCCTGCCACAGGACCTTTGCACTCGCTATGTCTTCTGCCTGGAACCTTTCCCCTAGATCGCCACATGGCTGACTCCCTTAACTCCTTGGTGCTTTGTTCACCTGTCAGGTGAGTGGGCTCCCTGATGACCTTATTTCAAATTTCACCTTCCCACTGATACCCCTTTCTCATTGTTATTCTTTTCTCCTTAACATTCTTTTATTCTTTTTTTTTATCTTTTAAAGGAAATTTTTTTGCATAATATGTTGGGTCTCCGTTTCAGCATGTGGACTCTTAAGTTGCAACATGCAAACTCTGGTTCCCCAACTAGGGATCAAACCCCAGCCTCCAGCCCAGTAAGCACCACACGCCTTGTGAGCAGGGTATGCTTCCAACAGAAAGAGGAGGAGGAGAGGGAGAGGAGAGCCAGAGAGACGGCGTATCTGTAAGAAAAGTCAGTATATTTATGGTTTGCTTTATAAAAGTTACTATAATACAATGGTACATAGTATTGAATTCACAAAAATATGAACAAATATTTACAGCAAGACACGTCCACAACGGAAACACTTCTCTTCAAAACAAGTTACATACGATGAGTCTATATGCACAAACATCCCTAAAATTATGGATTCTCTTCTTGGCTGAAGGAGGGAGGCAGGGAGGGACAAAAAGAAAAAGAAAAAGCAGAAACCCCCAACTCTTCAAAAAGCACAGGTTTGTTCAGTGAAAATGAAGGCATTGAAAGAAAAAATTCGTTGACACATTGCTGGCTTATTGCAAGCCATTTCAGGGTGGGACAGGGGTTCCTGCGGATAGGGAGGGCCCAGACCCTTGCTTGCCCTTAGGGAGAGGGGGTGGTGGAGGCATGAAATAGAAGTGCCCAGTGATCAAGGCAGAAAACAGAACAGCAAGCTGGAGAGGGAACTTGAAGGAAACTCAGGTTTAGAGGTGTGTTTCTTCCGTGAGCCTTAGACTGGACATCCCAGGGTTTTCCTGGGCTGCCCTGAAAGGTCTTATAGCATCTACCTCCCCACAAGGTACCTTTCAGACCTCATTTCCTTGCCTCACGCTTCCAGTCACTCAGCTGCAACTACACAGGCCTCCTTACAGGTTGGTCCTCAGATACACTAAGGGGGCTCCTGCCACAGGACCTTTGCACTCGCTATGTCTTCTGCCTGGAACCTTTCCCCTAGATCGCCACATGGCTGACTCCCTTAACTCCTTGGTGCTTTGTTCACCTGTCAGGTGAGTGGGCTCCCTGATGACCTTATTTCAAATTTCACCTTCCCACTGATACCCCTTTCTCATTGTTATTCTTTTCTCCTTAACATTCTTTTATTCTTTTTTTTTATCTTTTAAAGGAAATTTTTTTGCATAATATGTTGGGTCTCCGTTTCAGCATGTGGACTCTTAAGTTGCAACATGCAAACTCTGGTTCCCCAACTAGGGATCAAACCCCAGCCTCCAGCCCAGTAAGCACCACACGCCTTGTGAGCAGGGTATGCTTCCAACAGAAAGAGGAGGAGGAGAGGGAGAGGAGAGCCAGAGAGACGGCGTATCTGTAAGAAAAGTCAGTATATTTATGGTTTGCTTTATAAAAGTTACTATAATACAATGGTACATAGTATTGAATTCACAAAAATATGAACAAATATTTACAGCAAGACACGCCCACAACGGAAACACTTCTCTTCAAAACAAGTTACATACGATGAGTCTATATGCACAAACATCCCTAAAATTATGGATTCTCTTCTTGGCTGAAGGAGGGAGGCAGGGAGGGACAAAAAGAAAAAGAAAAAGCAGAAACCCCCAACTCTTCAAAAAGCACAGGTTTGTTCAGTGAAAATGAAGGCATTGAAAGAAAAAATTCGTTGACACATTGCTGGCTTATTGCAAGCCATTTCAGGGGTGGGACAGGGGTTCCTGCGGATAGGGAGGGCCCAGACCCTTGCTTGCCCTTAGGGAAGGCTGGTTGGGCAAGGTGAGGCCAGGGTGAGGGGTGAGGCAGGACCCCAGACCCTGGGTTTCTCACATCCCCCCACCCCACTTCTTTGACGGGAGGAGGGGAGAGACTGAAGCCAGCCCCTTGGGGACCGCAGAAGTAACTTAAAGCAGCCGTCTCTACAAACTACGTATTTCCTCATGTGAAAAATAAATATTTCCTCAGTTGCACAATGAGGCAGAAAACCGCAAAAGGAAGAGAAGGTTGCCGCTGTGCCCAGGTCCCCCTCCGTGTGTTAATGCCACCGATTTCATCGACCTTGAAACCAGTGGGCATACTCTCAAACAGAGAGGGCTCAGGGTGAAGAAATCAAAAAAATAAAAATAAAAAACACACAACAAAACCACCGACAACAAAAAAAAAAGAGAGAGAAAAATAACAATTCTTTTTACAGAATTTACATGATAACAAGCTTGACACAAGCTGAGATACCAGAGGCTCCTGGCCTGCATCTGCAGGGTGGGGGCGGCCCCACCGGGAGCGCTCCCGTCTTGGTGAGGATGACTCCTGGTCGCAGCAGTCACTTTCCATAAATTATTTACACGCCTGCTTTGCTTTCTGGGTGCGGGGGACTTGCTTGTGTGTGTGTGTGTGTGTGTGGTTTTTTTGGAAGTACAAAGAAATAAGCAAAAAAGTCTTCCCACATGTTTCTACAAGAAACAATGTTCCCGAGAAAAAGTCCTTTATGGCAGCCTATGTACAGAAGTCGATTCTGAACTTCAAAAACCCATTTTTTTTCCCTTCGTTTTGATTTTATATGCGCACAAGAAAAAATAAAAAAATTCATGGGAAGGAACTCTGAAGAGGATGATGCAAAGGGTTAAAAAAACAAACAAACCAACCCTGTCAGACTTAGATGTGAGTTTTTAAATCCTTTCCAAGATTTTCCTTTCTCTGGGAGAAATACATCTTCTCACTCCAAAAATAAGCATGTTCTTGACTTCTTGGAGTGAGGGTTTGCTGGCAGGGTGAGTCAGGCTCCATGGGCCAGGGGCGAGCAGGTGAAGCTTATAAGAAAATTTAAAAATAAATGCCACACGCATTCGGTCAGACACCCGTAGTGGCGGGACTGGGGGACCCGCCTTCCCTGGGAGGTGCATCTCTTCCCCAGGGGTGAAGGTGAGGGCTGGAGAGAGTAAACAACCACCCTTCCAGTGCCCCCCTCTGCCCACACCGGGGCCTCCTGGAGGCTCCCTCGTTGCTGGCATTCGAATGAAAAAGTAAACATTGAACCCAAGATTTTGGGGGTAAGGGGGTAGCACAGAGAGCCCCGAGGGGAAATTCCTGCCTAGGACCAGCTTGGCTCCACCAGGGTCTGCTGGAGTGGGAGAGGGGAAGGCACCCCCAGGCTGCTAGGGAAGGAACAGACTGGAGAAAGGGTGGGAAAGAGAGGGGTCTTCTCACTGAGTCCACCGGCAGAGAGGGGGCCTTCCGTAGTGTTCTGAAGTCATAGCCGCCTGGCCTGACCCCCTCCTCTGCAGCACCTGGCCCGGCGCCCAGGCCCAGAGGGTTCCAGAACGTGGACCAACGCACCATCAAAGCGAGGCCTCTGCAGCACCCCCCTCACCGGGGTCCCCACTCTCTGATTCTGCTTTCACATTTCAACGGTTAAAATGTCTTTTCTTATGAAGGGGAAGAAAAGAAAAAAAGAGAAGAAGAAAACATAGCAGCATTCACGGGAAGAGGCTGACTGGGGAGAACAGGACTGAGAAAACACAAGGGAAAGAGGTTAAGGAAGGGGAGAAGGCAGGGGAGACATTTACACCAGAGTCAAACCAAAGTCCCAACAGGAGCATTTAAAAAAATAATAATAATGAAGGAGACATGGGCTGAGACAGAGAAGCCCTTTCCCACTGAGGGGCCGGAGCTGCGGTGGGACCTGGGGGTATAGTGTTGGGCGCGCCAGGCCCTGGCACGGCAACCGGGTAGAGGGACAGCACCTGAAATGGGGGTGGGAGGTGGACCCCCGCCCTGGAGAGCCAGGGTCCATGCTTGAGAGCTGGGGCAGCTGACAAGTCCAGCGCCGAGCCTAGTTGAGGGTCCCCCGGCAGTTCTCAGAGCCGCAGAGGCAGGGGATCTTGACGTCCTCAATGGGGAACTTATAGTCATAGGTGATCTCCTCGTTGACGTTAATGTGCTGCTTAGAATAGATGACAATCTTCTTCTGCGACTCCACTGTGATCACCTTGGCGTAGCAGTTGGGCTGCAGGCGGGATGGGGGGGTGTGGGGGTGAGCCGACTCACCTGGGCCCCCATCCAGGGTCTCCCAGACTACAGTCCCTGAAACCCAGCCAAACCCTGTGCTCAAGGCCTGATGTCCTGGCCCCGTGATCCCAGGGGCCAGTGGTCACCTGCTCTCAGCTTTGGCTCTCTCAATGGGCAGACAAGGCCCCCTAGCCTCTGATGTTAAATAAGAATGGTTGTAGTAACAATTATTTCCCAGGGAAACGTTCAATTTTCTTTTATACCACAGGTGACCCCAGATTTATACTTCTAGCCCAGCGCCTACTTTGATGGAGCTGTAGAGAAAGGGTCAGTAAACTCAAGCCTCCAGCTCCCTGATCTTGCAAATAAAGTTTTATTGGCACGCAGTGGCCCTCATTCATCACACACTGCCTGTGGCTGCCCTTGTTACAGCGGCGGCTTAGCAGCTGTGAAGACTTCTGGGCCATAAAGCCAAACACATTTACTATCCGGCCCTTTACAGAAAGGTTGGCCCGTGCTCCAGGCCCTCAGATCCAACTACCTGTTCGATATCCACCTCTGGCAGCTCAGAGAGACATCTTTGACTCAGTAAACTCAAATGAAGGGAGTGGCCACTCTACTCGCCCCGTCTCCCATGCACCCCTTCCTTGCCAAGCCTCCCCTCCAGCAGCGCTGGATCTGGCGCACCACTCCAGCGAGTTCCGTCTCCAGAGCTTCTTGATTCTGCCATCACTGGCCTGGACTGCAGTGGCTCCCGCTGCCTCTCTGTGCTCTGAGTAACTCCACTTCTGCCCCAGCTGCCAGAAAAGTCTTTCCAAAAGGACAGCAAATCCTATTACCCCCAGGCAGTAGCCTGCCTTGGCTTTTAGAGAAAGTTCTCAGCTCTGCTACAAGGCTAAACGACCCAGCCACCAGCAACCCTACCAACCTCCTCCTCTGTGTCCCTCAAACAAGTGTTCTCGCTCCCTGCCCCAGGCCTCACCTCACTCACTCCTGTACCTGGGTAGTTCCATCTCCTCCCTCAAGCTCCCATAGAACACTCAGTCAAGTCCCTACTGGCCCCAGGAAATGACCAAGTCACAATCATGTGAGCTGGCCTATAGGGAGAGCCCGCTGTGTTAGCACAGAAAGCCTGTGCTCAGTAACCTGCGTGGTCTTCCCAGCAGCCTGCAAGGAGGGACTGTTACCATTCTGGTTGCACAGCTAGGGAAATCGAAGCACCAAGATGTTAAGTAACCTGTCTGTGGTGGCTCACTAAGCAGCAATGCCAAGACCTGCATCCACAGTCAGCAGTACCTGACTTCCCATCTGAAGCTCCCCGTGCTCGTCTCCATGAGAGGACCACCCCTGATATCAACGTCCACCCAAACATGGCAGGCTCGTGCCACATCAGCCGTCACTAGTCCCGTGTGCCTCTTTAAGTTAATTTAAATTAAAAACTGGCCACATTTCAAGCGCTCAGTACCACATGTGTACATGAGCAGACACCAAAGATGCAGAGGGCTTCCTTCACCGTAGAAATTTCTACTGGTTAGCACTGCCCCAGAGGCATAGAAAAAGCTCAGCATGGAGAAGGAACTCTGTAACTACCAGCTGTACAGACCGTGTCATGAGCACCTCTGGTCTCATGAGGCCCATTTGACAGATGGGAAAATTGAAGCTCAGAGAAGAGCTGGCTCTTTAGACAAGGGCTCACACCCCTGCCTCCCTCCCCAGCACCCTTGTGGGCCCCAAGCTTGGAAAGGAGGACACTTCCCCGGCCGAGGCTTCCCTGTCCTCCTGGCATGGCCGTAGGGCGTGGCCCCAAGCCAAGCACTCACGTTGCAGCTGTGGTTGATGAAACGCGCGAAGTTGCCGCACTTGGTGGCGTCGATGATGGTGTCGTGGTCCACCCGGAACATGTAGCTGCTACCAATGCCCTCATCCTCGTAACGTTTCTCCCGCATGTCCGCAATCACCTGGCCAGGAAGAGGCTTCAGTCTGGGCAAGGCAGGGCGAGGCTACCCACAGCCCCTCCCCAACAGCGATCCTGCCCAACGACGCTTACCTGGCGGATATTTTGGCCCACGTATTCGATGACCATCTCATCCGCCGCGATGGGCTCCATGGCAAACAGGCCCCAGTCATGAATGTGACTCTTGCAGAATTTGAGCTTCTTCTTCCGGAACTGTGGGAGGGACAGGGACGGGGCGGGGGGTGAGAGTCCTGGTCTCAGGTCCCACGGCCACTCCTACCGCCCGAGGTGGGGCCAGTCTCACCTTGAGCTGGTTGAACTTGAGCAGGTCGCTGTCACAGCTGCCAGTGAAGGAGGACAACAGGCGGCGCTGCTCCGAACGCCGCTCGGAGCCGGCGCGTGTGGAGGCGTGGGGCTGTGCTGGGATGCTCATGCCCTGGGAGGGTGGGCGTGGCAGGTGACAGGTCAGAGAGGTGCCTGGGAGCCATTAGCACTGTTCACCCAGAGGCTCGTGCCACATCAGCCGTCACTAGTCCCGTGTGCCTCTTTAAGTTAATTTAAATTAAACTGGCCACATTTCAAGCGCTCAGTACCACATGTGTACATGAGCAGACACCAAAGATGCAGAGGGCTTCCTTCACCGTAGAAATTTCTACTGGTTAGCACTGCCCCAGAGGCATAGAAAAAGCTCAGCATGGAGAAGGAACTCTGTAACTACCAGCTGTACAGACCGTGTCATGAGCACCTCTGGTCTCATGAGGCCCATTTGACAGATGGGAAAATTGAAGCTCAGAGAAGAGCTGGCTCTTTAGACAAGGGCTCACACCCCTGCCTCCCTCCCCAGCACCCTTGTGGGCCCCAAGCTTGGAAAGGAGGACACTTCCCCGGCCGAGGCTTCCCTGTCCTCCTGGCATGGCCGTAGGGCGTGGCCCCAAGCCAAGCACTCACGTTGCAGCTGTGGTTGATGAAACGCGCGAAGTTGCCGCACTTGGTGGCGTCGATGATGGTGTCGTGGTCCACCCGGAACATGTAGCTGCTACCAATGCCCTCATCCTCGTAACGTTTCTCCCGCATGTCCGCAATCACCTGGCCAGGAAGAGGCTTCAGTCTGGGCAAGGCAGGGCGAGGCTACCCACAGCCCCTCCCCAACAGCGATCCTGCCCAACGACGCTTACCTGGCGGATATTTTGGCCCACGTATTCGATGACCATCTCATCCGCCGCGATGGGCTCCATGGCAAACAGGCCCCAGTCATGAATGTGACTCTTGCAGAATTTGAGCTTCTTCTTCCGGAACTGTGGGAGGGACAGGGACGGGGCGGGGGGTGAGAGTCCTGGTCTCAGGTCCCACGGCCACTCCTACCGCCCGAGGTGGGGCCAGTCTCACCTTGAGCTGGTTGAACTTGAGCAGGTCGCTGTCACAGCTGCCAGTGAAGGAGGACAACAGGCGGCGCTGCTCCGAACGCCGCTCGGAGCCGGCGCGTGTGGAGGCGTGGGGCTGTGCTGGGATGCTCATGCCCTGGGAGGGTGGGCGTGGCAGGTGACAGGTCAGAGAGGTGCCCGGGGGAGCTGGCCTCACAGACCATACCACCTGTGTCCCCACCTTGTCCTTGGAGACCCCACCCTAAGCTCTGTGGCCCCAGCTTCCTTGTTCTGGGCGCAGCTCCACATGTCCTGTCTTAATTGCCGGCCTTCCTCCACCTGGCTCCTTTCTGTCAGAACCTGAACATGATTTAAGTTCCTCTAATCTCAAACGTTAATGACACAGCATTCTCTTCACTCCTGTCATCTTTTCCCTTCTCAGCTAGAGATTTGAAGGCATCTCTGCTTCTTTCATTTGAAATCAGGATTTCTACAAATACACTCACTGGGCTCCCCTCTCTGGGCTTTCCTGGTCCTGTCCCCACTATTAACACCTGGAGCTTCACTTCCTTTCAGGGTCTCCCCTTGGGTCAGCTCACCCCTGCCGTGGGCTTTGGTTAACACCTCCATCCTGATGATGCCTAAATTTCAGTTCTCAGACCAGAAGTTCCCCTTCCCAAACTCTAACTGCATGCTAAGTCATTTCAGTCAAGTTTAACTCTTTGCAACCCCATGGTCTGTGGTCCACCAGGCTCCTCTGACCACAGGGTTCTCCAGGCAATACTGGCGAAGGTTCCCGGTGCCCTCCTCCATGGATCTTCCCAATGCATGGATTGAAACTGCATCTCTTATGCCACCTACATTGGCAGGTGGGTTCTTTACCACTAGTGCCTGGGAAGACTCCCAAGTTCTATGCTGTACTCAAACATTTATCTGCCAGATCTCACTACATAGATGTTCCACAAACCCCAAAACTCAAGTTGGCCCAGCCTGTGGGTCCCACCTTTCTTCTCACCTCAGTGCTTTCCATCTAGCTGCCCAGTGCCCCAGGCCAGACCTAGCGGTGTCACGCCATTCTGCCTCCAGTCAGCCCCCAGTCCATCCATTTGACTTTCTAATGTTCTAATAATCCTGCTAAGTCTTTCAAAGGCATCCACTTTTCCCCACATGGCTCCCTACGCCCAACCTACCCCATTTGTTGGCTGAATTTTTTAAAAAATGAAGGAAATTTCTGGAAATGCAACTCAACACTGTTTACATCGCTGATAAAGACCCTTCACAGGCTCTCTCCCCCCTGACTGCTGCTCACCTCACCTCACACCTGAGCACCCAGGGGAGCAGTTCTGTGAGCCAGCCCCTCTGGTCCACCCCTTCCAGGAGGGCCCCCACCTACTGCCCAGTTCTGGGGGCTCCGGGGTATGCGGGTGCCTGAGGGCTGTACCTGGGTGTCTGTGGGGGGCTCATCGGTGCTGGCGCGACTGCTGTTGAGGTATCTGAGCTTGTCCTTCTTGTCGATGGTGTAGAAGCCCTCACTGCGGGCACAGCCTGTCACGTGTTCCCGGATGCCGTCGTCTCGTTTCTTCTTCTTAGCTGAAGAGAGGCTGGTGGGTGGGTGTGGGTCAAGGGCCACATGGACATTCTCGGAGAGCCCCTCCTGGTCCCCTGGTCCTGCCGCAGACCTGTCCTCCCGGGTCAAGCCTCCCCACCCCCAGACCCGTCTCCAGGAGGCCAATGACGCCCAGCTCCACCGCCCACGCCTTTGCCACCACCCTGCAGCTGCCCCCTGGCCAACTCCACTGTGCTCAGAAACTCTTTGTCAGGTACCTGGCTGCGTGGCCTTTGGTGTGTTTCTTAGCCACCTTCTGCCTCAGTGTCCCCATATGCAAACTGGGGTAATTATGATGCCCCTTGGAATGATTACAGATGCTTAGCAGAATTCCTGACACAGAGCAAATGTTCAATGAATTAGTTTGGTACAGCAGGGATAAAGGTGGCACCAACTTCATACGGTGGTGCTGACAGCTGACTACGGGGGACACTGGCATTAAGAGCCTAGATTCTGGAGCCAGATTTGTGTGGGTTCCAATCTCCACTCAGCTACTTTATAGCTGTGTGACTCAGGGCAGGTAAATTAACCTCTGGGTCTCAGTTTCTTCACATGTACAATGGGAATCATGAAAGCCTCTACCACCCTAGAAAGTTGGGGAGATTCAACTAGCTGACCAGGGGGCCAGGAAGAGGGGGCTCTCTGTCACCCTCGCTTCTGTTATGTGCATGGTCATGTTGGGACATCTGGCCCTAGGACCTCCTAATCCTGGGAGAGGGCAGTGAGGACTTCACACAGAAATGCAACTCAACACTGTTTACATCGCTGATAAAGACCCTTCACAGGCTCTCGCCCCCCTGACTGCTGCTCACCTCACCTCACACCTGAGCACCCAGGGGAGCAGTTCTGTGAGCCAGCCCCTCTGGTCCACCCCTTCCAGGAGGGCCCCCACCTACTGCCCAGTTCTGGGGGCTCCGGGGTATGCGGGTGCCTGAGGGCTGTACCTGGGTGTCTGTGGGGGGCTCATCGGTGCTGGCGCGACTGCTGTTGAGGTATCTGAGCTTGTCCTTCTTGTCGATGGTGTAGAAGCCCTCACTGCGGGCACAGCCTGTCACGTGTTCCCGGATGCCGTCGTCTCGTTTCTTCTTCTTAGCTGAAGAGAGGCTGGTGGGTGGGTGTGGGTCAAGGGCCACATGGACATTCTCGGAGAGCCCCTCCTGGTCCCCTGGTCCTGCCGCAGACCTGTCCTCCCGGTCAAGCCTCCCCACCCCCAGACCCGTCTCCAGGAGGCCAATGACGCCCAGCTCCACCGCCCACGCCTTTGCCACCACCCTGCAGCTGCCCCCTGGCCAACTCCACTGTGCTCAGAAACTCTTTGTCAGGTACCTGGCTGCGTGGCCTTTGGTGTGTTTCTTAGCCACCTTCTGCCTCAGTGTCCCCATATGCAAACTGGGGTAATTATGATGCCCCTTGGAATGATTACAGATGCTTAGCAGAATTCCTGACACAGAGCAAATGTTCAATGAATTAGTTTGGTACAGCAGGGATAAAGGTGGCACCAACTTCATACGGTGGTGCTGACAGCTGACTACGGGGGACACTGGCATTAAGAGCCTAGATTCTGGAGCCAGATTTGTGTGGGTTCCAATCTCCACTCAGCTACTTTATAGCTGTGTGACTCAGGGCAGGTAAATTAACCTCTGGGTCTCAGTTTCTTCACATGTACAATGGGAATCATGAAAGCCTCTACCACCCTAGAAAGTTGGGGAGATTCAACTAGCTGACCAGGGGGCCAGGAAGAGGGGGCTCTCTGTCACCCTCGCTTCTGTTATGTGCATGGTCATGTTGGGACATCTGGCCCTAGGACCTCCTAATCCTGGTAGAGGGCAGTGAGGACTTCACACAGAGCCTGGCGTGCTGCCAGCCGGCAGAGACACCGTCTGTGAGTGACGGTGGCACGCCTTCTCATGGGAGATGCAGCCCAGAGAGGTGGGGGCGGACCCGTGCGTACTGGGAGGCGTGGCCCCCGCCCCGCCTGGCAGGATATAGGGATGGTAGACCCAGAGCGTGTCGTTGAGCCAGTCCATGCCGTTGTCCTGCTGCAGCAGCCGCTCGTAGGTGACACACAGGAAGCGGATGTCCTCCTCGTCGATGCCACCGTTCCAGATGTCATAGAGGATGGTCATCTCCTCAAACTCCGAGCGGGGCCGGTAGAGGGGCTGCGGTGGCGAGAGCTCGGGCGAGACTGAGGTCACCAGGTCCTCATGGCGCTTCTTCGGTGGCCGGCGCCAGGGTCCCCGCACCTTGGCCAGGTCCATGAACTCCTCAGTCACCTCGTCGCGCCCACGGGGGCCCGGAGGGATGGCCTCCGAGGGCCACTGGTTCTCTAGCTCCTTGAAGGGCATCTTGGTGGGTTCAACAGGTGGTGGAGGTGGGGGCGGAGGGGGCTGGGGGGGCAAGGGCGGCGGGGGGGCCGGGATCCCTGCGTTCCGGAAGTCCAGGGTCACGGTCCGGGGGTCATGGGTGCTGGGGAAGATAGGGGTCTGTGGCTGGCCTGGCAGAATCAGGAGGTCCCTGCCCAGGGTGGCCCCTCCTGGCGGCCGGACCAAAGGCCCATCCAAGGTGAGCACAGCCGGCGGGGATCGCCGGGGCCGGCCCGGCTTTCTCTTGATGGGGGGTGGGCAGGGGGCCAGAGGGGCAGGCAGCAGTGGGGGCAGCTGGGTGGGGGCCCGAGTCGGGGCCCGCAGGACTGGTACGGGCAATGCCAAGGGCAAGGGCAAGGGCAACGGCAGAGGGAGCGGCAGGCCTGTCTCTAGGAGCACCGGGGAGGCCAGGGGGCCAGACCGATCGTCACGCCTGCCAGTGGGGAGAGGGCAGACGGGCAAGAGCAGGGGCCCCCCGGGCTCAGGGAAGGTGGGTGTGAAGCTGAAGTCCCGGCCAGGTGTCCTTGGGAGGCCCCCGCTGCTCAAGCCGGGGGACGGGGATGGGTAGGAGAAGGGGCTGCCTGGCAGCTGCGGGGAGCTCAGGGGCAGGCCGCCGCTGCCCGCCGTGGGCAGGGGCTCCCCGCTTGGCGTGGCCGGCACCGCCTCTGCGCTCTGGGACTTGGCCAGGCTGCCACAGAGGCTCGGAGTACGCGGGGGCTGGTCCTCATGCGGGGGAGGCTCCAGAGGGACTGGTGGGAGTGGGAGGTCTGGGGTCGCAGGCTCTGGTGGTGGGCTGGGTGGCCGGGGCGGTCGAGGTGGCGGCAGCGGTGGTGGCAGTGGGAGGGAGAGCAGCGCTGGGGGCTCGGGCTCCCCTGCCAGGTTGTCCTCTGCAGAGAGGTGGGCAGAAAGCAGACCTTTGTTACTGACTCGAAAGGCCCTCAGTGCCTTCTTGTATGTACTCTGGACACCTCTCTGGGTGCACACTCATACCCTGAGTTCCTAGGTACACAGTAGGATGTGATAAATGTTGGGAATAAATCAAAGATGCAGGAGACATGGCTGACGCCCTGGACACTGTCTTCAGAACGGTGTTCCTGTGAACAAGGAACATCCTGTGCACCAAGAAAATGGGGTCTGCTACGGAATAAAATCAAACAAGTCCCTTCTCTTGCAGGACTTAGTAAAGCCTTTAAGGTTTGCTCCTAGCATTTATCCCAACTGTCACATAACACATTTTCTAACTCATCTGCTGTCATCTATCAACCTGCCCCAGAGTGTAAGCTCCGGGAGGGCAGATGTTTTGCCTGTTTCGTTCACTGCAGTATCACCAGTTCCTAAAACCTCAGTGGAGACAAAAATAAAGGCTTAATAAATACGTTTAACAACATTCAAAGACCTGTGGTTCTAAAGCCAAATAACAGGATTAAACAAGATACAACAGGTTGTTCTCTTCAAGGACGATTAGAGATACAAACTAACCACGTGTGGCTGGGTAGTTTATATTAACTAACATTAATCAGCATCACAAATTCTGTCCCAGAGCAGACCACCCCTGTGGGAGAGGGCAGACGGGCAAGAGCAGGGGCCCCCCGGGCTCAGGGAAGGTGGGTGTGAAGCTGAAGTCCCGGCCAGGTGTCCTTGGGAGGCCCCCGCTGCTCAAGCCGGGGGCCGGGGATGGGTAGGAGAAGGGGCTGCCTGGCAGCTGCGGGGAGCTCAGGGGCAGGCCGCCGCTGCCCGCCGTGGGCAGGGGCTCCCCGCTTGGCGTGGCCGGCACCGCCTCTGCGCTCTGGGACTTGGCCAGGCTGCCACAGAGGCTCGGAGTACGCGGGGGCTGGTCCTCATGCGGGGGAGGCTCCAGAGGGACTGGTGGGAGTGGGAGGTCTGGGGTCGCAGGCTCTGGTGGTGGGCTGGGTGGCCGGGGCGGTCGAGGTGGCGGCAGCGGTGGTGGCAGTGGGAGGGAGAGCAGCGCTGGGGGCTCGGGCTCCCCTGCCAGGTTGTCCTCTGCAGAGAGGTGGGCAGAAAGCAGACCTTTGTTACTGACTCGAAAGGCCCTCAGTGCCTTCTTGTATGTACTCTGGACACCTCTCTGGGTGCACACTCATACCCTGAGTTCCTAGGTACACAGTAGGATGTGATAAATGTTGGGAATAAATCAAAGATGCAGGAGACATGGCTGACGCCCTGGACACTGTCTTCAGAACGGTGTTCCTGTGAACAAGGAACATCCTGTGCACCAAGAAAATGGGGTCTGCTACGGAATAAAATCAAACAAGTCCCTTCTCTTGCAGGACTTAGTAAAGCCTTTAAGGTTTGCTCCTAGCATTTATCCCAACTGTCACATAACACATTTTCTAACTCATCTGCTGTCATCTATCAACCTGCCCCAGAGTGTAAGCTCCGGGAGGGCAGATGTTTTGCCTGTTTCGTTCACTGCAGTATCACCAGTTCCTAAAACCTCAGTGGAGACAAAAATAAAGGCTTAATAAATACGTTTAACAACATTCAAAGACCTGTGGTTCTAAAGCCAAATAACAGGATTAAACAAGATACAACAGGTTGTTCTCTTCAAGGACGATTAGAGATACAAACTAACCACGTGTGGCTGGGTAGTTTATATTAACTAACATTAATCAGCATCACAAATTCTGTCCCAGAGCAGCACTCTTAGGGACGCTGTGTCCAGTGGCTCTAGGGGGACAGCACAAGAGAGTGCACGTGTCGACCGCCATTCAGAGCGATCCACGGAGAGCACACTCAGAGCCTCGCGCGAGCTCTATGCAGCTCCACCAAGACGGTGGAAGGGCGGTGTCCAGGGCCCCTTTCCACAGGCCCAGCACCCCAAGGCCTTCTCTGCCTGCCTGTCACTAAAACGACTATACACACCCACGTCTCCTCTTCTGGGAGCATCTCATGGGACCAAGGCTCCAACGACTTGAGCCTGGGGAAATGCTGACACTGAGGAATGGTGACAACAGCAAACCCCTCTGCGGTCTAACAGGTGCCCGACTCCGCACTGGCACATCCTAAGTCATCTCGCTTCATCCTCCCATATGACCTCAGCGGGAGAGCACCATCCACTGATCCCATTTTGTAGATGAGAAGACTTGGTATGGTCAAGGGAGAGCACAGAGGAGCCCAGGCTCACTCTGACCGTGAAGACATCCTGCTTCCATTCCCACCGCCCTCCCAGGGGCTGCGTGTGTTACCTGGGGTGGGCTCCGGGGACGGCAGGGGCCGGGCCTCCATCTCTCCAGTGGGAGGCTCTGGAGACAGCACCCTGGCCCCTTCCTGGTGCGGGCCTGGTTCCTCGGGGGGCTCCTTGCAGCCAGCCAGCTCCTCAACAGCCACCGGCAAAGGGGGCTCTTCGAGCATTGGGGTCCGCTCCTTGTGGGCCTCGTCCTCAACCTCAACGTCCACCTCCTCTTCTGGGCCCCGAGACTCTGCTGTGGGTGCTCCCATGGCCACATCGTCCTCAAAGTCCTCGTCAGGAGCCGCAGAAGCCATGCTCTCATCTGCAGCTGCCTCGCCCTCCTCCTCCTCCTCCCCCTCCTCCCTGGCTTCTGGCTCTTCTTCATCTTCTGAGGATGACGAGGAGGAGGACTCAGAGCTTGACTCGAAGTCAGAAGACTCGAACTCTCACTGGAGGACTCGGCTCCAGTCTTGGAGGTGGCAATGGCTCGGCCCCTCATCTGCCGTTCCCCAGCCAGATTAAACAAGATACAACAGGTTGTTCTCTTCAAGGACGATTAGAGATACAAACTAACCACGTGTGGCTGGGTAGTTTATATTAACTAACATTAATCAGCATCACAAATTCTGTCCCAGAGCAGCACTCTTAGGGACGCTGTGTCCAGTGGCTCTAGGGGACAGCACAAGAGAGTGCACGTGTCACCGCCATTCAGAGCGATCCACGGAGAGCACACTCAGAGCCTCGCGCGAGCTCTATGCAGCTCCACCAAGACGGTGGAAGGGCGGTGTCCAGGGCCCCTTTCCACAGGCCCAGCACCCCAAGGCCTTCTCTGCCTGCCTGTCACTAAAACGACTATACACACCCACGTCTCCTCTTCTGGGAGCATCTCATGGGACCAAGGCTCCAACGACTTGAGCCTGGGGAAATGCTGACACTGAGGAATGGTGACAACAGCAAACCCCTCTGCGGTCTAACAGGTGCCCGACTCCGCACTGGCACATCCTAAGTCATCTCGCTTCATCCTCCCATATGACCTCAGCGGGAGAGCACCATCCACTGATCCCATTTTGTAGATGAGAAGACTTGGTATGGTCAAGGGAGAGCACAGAGGAGCCCAGGCTCACTCTGACCGTGAAGACATCCTGCTTCCATTCCCACCGCCCTCCCAGGGGCTGCGTGTGTTACCTGGGGTGGGCCCCGGGGGACGGCAGGGGCCGGGCCTCCATCTCTCAGTGGGAGGCTCTGGAGACAGCACCCTGGCCCCTTCCTGGTGCGGGCCTGGTTCCTCGGGGGGCTCCTTGCAGCCAGCCAGCTCCTCAACAGCCACCGGCAAAGGGGGCTCTTCGAGCATTGGGGTCCGCTCCTTGTGGGCCTCGTCCTCAACCTCAACGTCCACCTCCTCTTCTGGGCCCCGAGACTCTGCTGTGGGTGCTCCCATGGCCACATCGTCCTCAAAGTCCTCGTCAGGAGCCGCAGAAGCCATGCTCTCATCTGCAGCTGCCTCGCCCTCCTCCTCCTCCCCCTCCTCCCTGGCTTCTGGCTCTTCTTCATCTTCTGAGGATGACGAGGAGGAGGACTCAGAGCTTGACTCGAAGTCAGAAGACTCGGAACTCTCACTGGAGGACTCGGCTCCAGTCTTGGAGGTGGCAATGCTCACAGTCTCCTCTGCGCAGGGGACACAAGCAGAAGCCCTGCTGTCATCTGCCGTTCCCCAGCCAGAGGCTTCACCAAAGGTGTCACAACTGGTGGCGCTTGGCTGCACGCGGCCCTCAGGCAGTGCAGGGGCGTGTGTGTGTTAACTAATCATCATCCACTTTTTCACATGAAGCTGAAATCCACATAGGATTAACCTAACCACCTTAGAATAGATGACAGAGTGGTGTTTAGCACCTTCACAGTGTGGACAACGGACACTATCTTGTTCCAAAAGATTTCACAAAGGCTCAAGAAGCACCTTGTTCCTTTCAGCTCTCATCCCTCCATCTCCATCCGCTGACCCCCAAAACCACAAGTTGACTTTCGGTCTCTACGGCTGTTGGTGTTCAGCGGCTCAGTCATGTCCAACTCTGTGACCCCATGGACGGCAGCACGTCGGGCCGCCCTGTCCTTCACCATCTCCCAGTGCTTGCTCAAACTCATGCCACTGACTCGGCGATACCATCCACCCCACTCATCCTCTCTCTCTATGGACGGACCTATCCTGGACATTTCATAAAAAGGAATCACATGGCAGGCTCCGTTTGTGTTTTAATGACTTTACGCTTCAGTCAAGTAATCCTACCCCTTGAGGACTGCCTGGTCTCTGCCTTTGCAGAGGGACGCCCTGGGCTGGACCAGAAGCCATGCTCACCTCCATCCGAGTCCCCTTCTTCCTTCTCGCTCGCCTCTGACAAGGCTGTGTCCTCATCGTCGTTCTCAGACTCATCCCGGTCGTCGCTGCCTTCGTCACCGTCATCCTAGGGGAGAGGAACGGGGGCAGGTGAGCCCAAGGGCCCCCCTCGCCTGGTCCGGCACCCCAGGCCTCCTCAACCCAAACGGTACCTTGTCTGACAGGGACGAGGTCGAGGAGGAGGAGATCTGACTCCTGGGCCCCTCCTCCTCCTCCCCATCCTCCTCCTCCTCCTCCTCCGTGCTTTCTCGCTCCTCCTTGTCTGAGGCGGAGGACGAGGGTGAGGTTGTTGAGGACCCCGAGGACGAGGATGCTGATGAGGATGACGACACCGACAGCGACTCCTTCTCGTCCTCCTCCCCACCACTGTCCAGCTCCAGGGGCCGGGCTGGCCGCCGTCGTACGCCCACGGCCTTGGGGTCCCGCTTGGCGAGTTCACAGGGGGCATCGGCCATGTCCCGGTCCCGCTCCCGCTCCGACTCTGTAGGCAGGGGGGAGGTCAGAGCTGGGCGGGGGCCCAGGGGAAGAGGAAGTCCCGGCACCTGTAAAGGCGGGGGTACCTCACCTTCATCTTCCTCATCCACGGAGGTGGAAGGTCGCAACCGCTTCTGGTCACCGGAGGAGGCTGCGTCCGGTGGCTCCTTCCTCTTGACCTTGAAGGAGGGCAGGCGGATAGCCCCGCGTAGCCCGATGCCCAGGCCTAGGCCCTCGTAGCCCAGGCCCTCGCCCTTGCCCCAGGACTCCAGCAGGCAGGAGGCGATGCGGTCCTTGGGCTTCGGCCTGTCCTCATCCTTGTGCTCACCAGACTTCACCGGGGTCAGCGAGGCCTGGGGGGACGTGAGGAGGGCAAGGTCACCGTGGTGCCAGTGTTGCCCCCAACCCTGTCCCCTGAGCAGACTGCCGTCCTCTCAACAGTGGTAGCCGGGCACTTACTGGGCACTTCCTTTCCTGGCCCCCACTGCACACCGTGCCAACGACTCAGACCGCGCCCCCGTGTTCCGCTCTGCCTCCCTGACCTTCAGCTCCCTCACCCGAGAAGCGGCTGCAATGGCAGCCCACACAGGGCAGCGGCTCTGGAGTTTTGTTGGAGATTGGAATCCAAAAGTAACGCATTGTAAGTACACACCTGCGTCACCAACACACCACCTTCACAAAACAGCACCCACACTACCCTGTTTGGGGGATCTGGGTGGCAGTGTTTCCGGAAGGGAGCCAGCGGAGGGGAGGCTGCCTGGCCGGGTCCCTGCGTCTGGCCCCCGCCCCTCTTGGTGGACACGCTGCCCGCCCACCTTGGCCATCCGCTCCTTCTTGTCCCACCACTCATCGAAGGCCCGGAAGGCCACCACCTCCACCATCTTGCGATTCAGGTCCCGCTTCATGATGGCCTTGAGCTCTTTGAGCACCACCAGCAGGACGCCATCCACCGTGGCCTTGTGCGGGTCCTCCTGGCGGGGCACGTAGCCTGGTGGCGGCACCGAAGGGTCAAACTTGGGCAGGGGGGGCCAGGGCTGCCCGCGACCGGGGCCACTGTTGCCGAGGGAGAAGGGGCCCCGGTAGGGCGGCAGGTTGACAAACTGCAGTCCGGCGGAGGCGGCTGCGGCTGCGGCAGCCATGAAGGGGGGGTAGGGGCAAGCGCCATGGCCCGTCATCAGACGGCTCAGCATCTGCGTTTGCATTTGGAAGGACATGGGCATGCTGCCCCACTGGCCACCCAGCACGTGGCTCATGTCCACCTGCATCACGGGAAACAGTCCCGGTGGGAAGGGTGGCAGCGGCGGCAGAATGGGCGGGGGTGGGACACCGGGCGGTGGGGCTGGCAGGGGTGGCGGGGGCACTGTCACAGCTGGATGGGCCGGGGTGGCGGTGGCGGTGGCAGCGGGGGGCATGGGAAGCCGGGCTGGGGTGGAGGTGGGGTGGGGTGGGGGCAGTGGGGAAGCCAGGGGCGGGGCAGCGGCAGGGTTGGAGCCAGTACAGAAGGAGCTGCCACAGCCCCTGCCCCTGGGGTCACCACCATGGGCTTGGGGCAGTCAGCGCTGGTGATGGGGCGGAGGGCATCTCATCGTCTGAGATCTCCATGTCCTCCCCTGAGGACTGCTGCCCCTGCGGGGAGAGCAGAGAGAGAGAAGTGAGGGTAAGCCTGGGAGGCCATGCCCCCAGACCATCCTCATCCAAACACCAGAAGGTCAGAGAAGCCTTCTGCAAGACTAGTGAGCAATGTGGTTTCCGCAGTCCCAATCCTGGTCCCCTTCCTTCCCAGCCCTGTGGCCGTTAGCAAGTCATGTAAACTCTCTAAGGTCTCCTCATTTGCATGATGGGCTGCAGAGTACCTGCCTCACAGGGTTATCAGCAGCTGCATTCATTCATTCAACAAACAGTTGCTCAGCACCTGCTATGTACCAGGCATTGTTTCAGGTGTGGGGATACAGTGGCGAGCAAGACAAAGTTTATTTCACTGCTACCACTCATCGAAGGCCCGGAAGGCCACCACCTCCACCATCTTGCGATTCAGGTCCCGCTTCATGATGGCCTTGAGCTCTTTGAGCACCACCAGCAGGACGCCATCCACCGTGGCCTTGTGCGGGTCCTCCTGGCGGGGCACGTAGCCTGGTGGCGGCACCGAAGGGTCAAACTTGGGCAGGGGGGGCCAGGGCTGCCCGCGACCGGGGCCACTGTTGCCGAGGGAGAAGGGGCCCCGGTAGGGCGGCAGGTTGACAAACTGCAGTCCGGCGGAGGCGGCTGCGGCTGCGGCAGCCATGAAGGGGGGGTAGGGGCAAGCGCCATGGCCCGTCATCAGACGGCTCAGCATCTGCGTTTGCATTTGGAAGGACATGGGCATGCTGCCCCACTGGCCACCCAGCACGTGGCTCATGTCCACCTGCATCACGGGAAACAGTCCCGGTGGGAAGGGTGGCAGCGGCGGCAGAATGGGCGGGGGTGGGACACCGGGCGGTGGGGCGGGCGGGGGTGGCGGGGGCACTGTCACAGCTGGATGGGCCGGGGGTGGCGGTGGCGGTGGCAGCGGCGGGGGCATGGGAAGCCGGGCTGGGGTGGAGGTGGGGTGGGGTGGGGGCAGTGGGGGGAAGCCAGGGGGCGGGGGCAGCGGCAGGGTTGGAGCCAGTACAGAAGGAGCTGCCACAGCCCCTGCCCCTGGGGTCACCACCATGGGCTTGGGGCAGTCAGCGCTGGTGATGGGGGCGGAGGGCATCTCATCGTCTGAGATCTCCATGTCCTCCCCTGAGGACTGCTGCCCCTGCGGGGAGAGCAGAGAGAGAGAAGTGAGGGTAAGCCTGGGAGGCCATGCCCCCAGACCATCCTCATCCAAACACCAGAAGGTCAGAGAAGAAGCCTTCTGCAAGACTAGTGAGCAATGTGGTTTCCGCAGTCCCAATCCTGGTCCCCTTCCTTCCCAGCCCTGTGGCCGTTAGCAAGTCATGTAAACTCTCTAAGGTCTCCTCATTTGCATGAAGGGCTGCAGAGTACCTGCCTCACAGGGTTATCACGCAGCTGCATTCATTCATTCAACAAACAGTTGCTCAGCACCTGCTATGTACCAGGCATTGTTTCAGGTGTGGGGGATACAGTGGCGAGCAAGACAAAGTTTTTACTCTCTTGGGGCTGAACTGCTAGAGGAACAAGGCAAAGGTTGACCAGGATGAATGTGAACTATATACTCCTTGGCGGAGAAAAAAAGAAAACAGGGAAGAGGAGTTAGGTAGGAAGAGGGAAAAACATTCCGGTTCAATCTGAGAGACTGTTTCATTTGTATTCAGAGAAAATAACACTAATAGTTATTAACACTTCTGTAGCCCTTCCTAGGTAGCAGGCACTTCACATGTGTTAACTCAACCCTCAGAAAAACCCTGCAAGGTAGGTCGTCACTGTCAGTTTTACTGAACTGGAAAACGGACAGCTTAAGTAAAACTTGTCCAAGGCAACACAGCGAGTAAGAGATGGAGCCTGGATTTGAACCAGGAAGCGGCTCACCAGCCTGAATTCCCCGGTGGACTGCAGGCTCCCCCGTGGCAGAGAGTGCCTGGCAGGGAGGTGACGGGAGCAGGGGAAGAGGAGATATGGAGCAGTTATCAGAGTGCATGAAAAAGAGATATGTCTGTATTTTTCCTTAATTACTCCTTTCACATAATTTTAGTTCAGGCTGTGGTGAGACTGAGTGCTGTGAGCACACAATATCTTATGTGTCTTATCCGGACCACAATCTCATGAGGTGGAGTTCCATTCCAGCCTCTTGACAGGTGAGGAAACACAGAGAGCCACGTAAATCACTGGCACAAGAGGCCCTGCCAGTCAGAAACAGAGCTGGGACTGGAGCCCTGGGTAGTCTGCTGAGTTGAGGGTCAGGGCGGCTGCTGTGGGAACCCAGGATCGTGCTACCAGGCCAACGAGGGGAGTGATGTGACTTGTCTGGGCAAGGGCCTCTTTACGTCAGATCTGGGGCTGTGGGGAGCTGGGTGCATACCCCTAGAACTGGAGGGGGGCCTGGGACTCCACAGGTTAATGCTAGAGCAAGAAGGCAGTTCAGGGGTGGAGAGAGGAGGAATGGGCTGCCTTCAGGCTCCTGTGTGCCAGTACCAGAGGCCAGAAGGTGGTTCAGGTGCCCTCTGGGGAGATCAGGTAGAGAGCGCTTTTGAAGGTGGAGGAGATGGGGTCTGTGCAGGCTGCAAGGTCAGAGGTTAGACCTACAGGCGCGGGAAGCTTCAAAGAGAAATGTAAGGGCGAGGAGAAGAGGAAAAACTAAATCTCCGGCAGCAGAAAGAAACTCGGGCTTTTGCTGGGTTCCTCTGCAGACACACACACTCTTGCTGCCTCTCAGGGTCCCACACACATGCCCAGAGAGGCATGCTCACAGCCTGATACTTAGGGACAGGGCCAGATCAGTCCTGGACAGCGCCCAGCAAGGCAGGCGCAGCACGCAGAGGGTTAACAGCGCGCCAGCCCCGCAAGGTAGGTCGTCACTGTCAGTTTTACTGAACTGGAAAACGGACAGCTTAAGTAAAACTTGTCCAAGGCAACACAGCGAGTAAGAGATGGAGCCTGGATTTGAACCAGGAAGCGGCTCACCAGCCTGAATTCCCCGGTGGACTGCAGGCTCCCCCGTGGCAGAGAGTGCCTGGCAGGGAGGTGACGGGAGCAGGGGAAGAGGAGATATGGAGCAGTTATCAGAGTGCATGAAAAAGAGATATGTCTGTATTTTTCCTTAATTACTCCTTTCACATAATTTTAGTTCAGGCTGTGGTGAGACTGAGTGCTGTGAGCACACAATATCTTATGTGTCTTATCCGGACCACAATCTCATGAGGTGGAGTTCCATTCCAGCCTCTTGACAGGTGAGGAAACACAGAGAGCCACGTAAATCACTGGCACAAGAGGCCCTGCCAGTCAGAAACAGAGCTGGGACTGGAGCCCTGGGTAGTCTGCTGAGTTGAGGGGTCAGGGCGGCTGCTGTGGGAACCCAGGATCGTGCTACCAGGCCAACGAGGGGAGTGATGTGACTTGTCTGGGCAAGGGCCTCTTTACGTCAGATCTGGGGCTGTGGGGAGCTGGGTGCATACCCCTAGAACTGGAGGGGGGCCTGGGACTCCACAGGTTAATGCTAGAGCAAGAAGGCAGTTCAGGGGTGGAGAGAGGAGGAATGGGCTGCCTTCAGGCTCCTGTGTGCCAGTACCAGAGGCCAGAAGGTGGTTCAGGTGCCCTCTGGGGAGATCAGGTAGAGAGCGCTTTTGAAGGTGGAGGAGATGGGGTCTGTGCAGGCTGCAAGGTCAGAGGTTAGACCTACAGGCGCGGGAAGCTTCAAAGAGAAATGTAAGGGCGAGGAGAAGAGGAAAAACTAAATCTCCGGCAGCAGAAAGAAACTCGGGCTTTTGCTGGGTTCCCTCTGCAGACACACACACTCTTGCTGCCTCTCAGGGTCCCACACACATGCCCAGAGAGGCATGCTCACAGCCTGATACTTAGGGACAGCGCCAGATCAGTCCTGGACAGCGCCCAGCAAGGCAGGCGCAGCACGCAGAGGGTTAACGCCAGCAGCCGCGCCAGCCAATCACAAGGAGACCCGGATCCGAGCTCCAGCTCACCGCCCTTCTCCTCCCTCTGCCCCTCCCACGTCCGGGGGCGACAACCGGCGGGAACTAGCCATTGAGCGATTGAGTGCTCACAGCAGTTCCCGGAGCTTCCCGTGCGGCCCTCACTTAAGCCAAGACAGAATGAGGCACGTGCTCTACTATCCCATTTCACAGATGATGAAACTGAGACTCACAGAGGGAAAGTCACTCCCCTAAGGTCCCATAGCCAGTAAGTGACAGAGGTGGGACTCGAGGCTCAAGGCTTAAGGACTGGAGCCGGAACTTTTAACCATTACCCTCTATGAAGACACAGGAGGAGTGTCCCCCTGCACTGCCCTCTCGCGTGGTTTAGCCTTGGCTGGGATTCCCTTAGGTTCGCTCTGGAGCAGCCGGGGATCTATTCTCCCGACTGCCCGAAGGGGCTCCCTGAGGGCCACCTTGAAGGTTGTCAGCACTCCGGAGCTTCCCTAGACTGATGTCCCAGGCTTCCAGGACCCATTCTCTGGGCCTCAGTCTCACCTTTCCTCCAGTGAAAGGGAAAGCCCATTCCTTCCAGCTACTCTGGGCTTCCCAGCCTTGGATCAGCCAATAACCATAGTAAACAAGCATCCCCTAACCTTGAGAAGGGAGGATGGCAGCGCCAGCAAGCCCCCACAACCTCTGCACACCTGTCAACTCTCCCTGCCGGTACCAGAGGCCAGAAGGTGGTTCAGGTGCCCTCTGGGGAGATCAGGTAGAGGCGCTTTTGAAGGTGGAGGAGATGGGGTCTGTGCAGGCTGCAAGGTCAGAGGTTAGACCTACAGGCGCGGAAGCTTCAAAGAGAAATGTAAGGGCGAGGAGAAGAGGAAAAACTAAATCTCCGGCAGCAGAAAGAAACTCGGGCTTTTGCTGGGTTCCCTCTGCAGACACACACACTCTTGCTGCCTCTCAGGGTCCCACACACATGCCCAGAGAGGCATGCTCACAGCCTGATACTTAGGGACAGCGCCAGATCAGTCCTGGACAGCGCCCAGCAAGGCAGGCGCAGCACGCAGAGGGTTAACGCCAGCAGCCGCGCCAGCCAATCACAAGGAGACCCGGATCCGAGCTCCAGCTCACCGCCCTTCTCCTCCCTCTGCCCCTCCCACGTCCGGGGGCGACAACCGGCGGGAACTAGCCATTGAGCGATTGAGTGCTCACAGCAGTTCCCGGAGCTTCCCGTGCGGCCCTCACTTAAGCCAAGACAGAATGAGGCACGTGCTCTACTATCCCATTTCACAGATGATGAAACTGAGACTCACAGAGGGAAAGTCACTCCCCTAAGGTCCCATAGCCAGTAAGTGACAGAGGTGGGACTCGAGGCTCAAGGCTTAAGGACTGGAGCCGGAACTTTTAACCATTACCCTCTATGAAGACACAGGAGGAGTGTCCCCCTGCACTGCCCTCTCGCGTGGTTTAGCCTTGGCTGGGATTCCCTTAGGTTCGCTCTGGAGCAGCCGGGGATCTATTCTCCTGACTGCCAGAAGGGGGCTCCCGAGGGCCACCTTGAAGGTTGTCAGCACTCCGGAGCTTCCCTAGACTGATGTCCCCGGGCTTCCAGGACCCATTCTCTGGGCCTCAGTCTCACCTTTCCTCCAGTGAAAGGGGGGGAAAGCCCATTCCTTCCAGCTACTCTGGGCTTCCCAGCCTTGGATCAGCCAATAACCATAGTAAACAAGCATCCCCTAACCTTGAGAAGGGAGGATGGCAGCGCCAGCAAGCCCCCACAACCTCTGCACACCTGTCAACTCTCCCTGCCGGAACCCCTTAGCGCCAGAAACCACTTCCCCAGAACAGCTGGAGGCCCCTAGGAGCCCCAGCCACCTGCAATCCCCTCCCGGGCAAAACAAGTTTCTCTCTGTTCCTCCCTCAGGTAGCCCTATCCGCCTAATCAAAGGACCCGGGAAGGATGGAGAGATCCTCTTCCCTGCCACCCACAGGGGCACAGAGCTCCGTCTAAGCTCCTGGCTGCTCATGCCTGCCAGATCCACAAATTCTAATACAGGTCTCCAGGAGGGCCAGGGCCAGGAGGAGGGGAAGAACAGAGCCAAGGAAGATAACTTACTCCTCTCCACAAGGGAATGAGGCACGCAGTACCTCCCCACTCCAACCCTGAGGCTGGAGTTTGGGCAGAGAGGTGAAGATCTGTGGGTAGGCAGAGGGTAAGAGGGTAATCAACTTTGCCTACTTCTGGCTATGGTCCTTCCCCTGAAACTCCTGGAGTTAGGGGAGAGGGAGAAGGTAAATTTCAGTGTCCTCCCTGCCCAACATAGTTTCCCACCTCTTCAGAGGGCACCAGATACGCAGACACAGAGCTCCCACCTGACCCAGCTCAGCAGAACACTCTAGCTCCTCCTTCTCCCCAAATCCGCCCGAGTGTCAGGACCAGTTTTGATCAGGTCCCGGCCACCCAACAGAGAAGCGGGCCCCAAACCATCACCCAGTCCACACTCTCTGGGATCTCAGCAGACTGCCACCAAAAAAGCTCAACTCAGACTTCAGCCCCCAGAAAAGTCCTGACTTCCCATACCTAACAAGGAGAGCAACAGATCTAGGTCAAGCTTCCCTCTTCACCAAAGCTGCTAGGGAGCTCAGAGCCAGATCAGCTGCTCAATTGAAGCCCCTGATGCTTTCTGCACCCTCCTTCTGAGCTGTTATTTTGGCTGCCCTAGCCCTGCTGCTTCTGTGTCTTAGCTAGTTATCTGCAAGGAGGAAAGAGGGTGCCACGAGACAGACAAAACTAAGCCCGGACAGAGACGGCAGACATAGTGGTACCTCATCCATCTTCTCTGAGGTTGGGCTTCCCAGCCTTGGATCAGCCAATAAGCATAGTAAACAAGCATCCCCTAACCTTGAGAAGGGAGGATGGCAGCGCCAGCAAGCCCCCACAACCTCTGCACACCTGTCAACTCTCCCTGCCGGAACCCCTTAGCGCCAGAAACCACTTCCCCAGAACAGCTGGAGGCCCCTAGGAGCCCCAGCCACCTGCAATCCCCTCCCGGGCAAAACAAGTTTCTCTCTGTTCCTCCCTCAGGTAGCCCTATCCGCCTAATCAAAGGACCCGGGAAGGATGGAGAGATCCTCTTCCCTGCCACCCACAGGGGCACAGAGCTCCGTCTAAGCTCCTGGCTGCTCATGCCTGCCAGATCCACAAATTCTAATACAGGTCTCCAGGAGGGCCAGGGCCAGGAGGAGGGGAAGAACAGAGCCAAGGAAGATAACTTACTCCTCTCCACAAGGGAATGAGGCGCGCAGTACCTCCCCACTCCAACCCTGAGGCTGGAGTTTGGGCAGAGAGGTGAAGATCTGTGGGTAGGCAGAGGGTAAGAGGGTAATCAACTTTGCCTACTTCTGGCTATGGTCCTTCCCCTGAAACTCCTGGAGTTAGGGGAGAGGGAGAAGGTAAATTTCAGTGTCCTCCCTGCCCAACATAGTTTCCCACCTCTTCAGAGGGCACCAGATACGCAGACACAGAGCTCCCACCTGACCCAGCTCAGCAGAACACTCTAGCTCCTCCTTCTCCCCAAATCCGCCCGAGTGTCAGGACCAGTTTTGATCAGGTCCCGGCCACCCAACAGAGAAGCGGGCCCCAAACCATCACCCAGTCCACACTCTCTGGGATCTCAGCAGACTGCCACCAAAAAAGCTCAACTCAGACTTCAGCCCCCAGAAAAGTCCTGACTTCCCATACCTAACAAGGAGAGCAACAGATCTAGGTCAAGCTTCCCTCTTCACCAAAGCTGCTAGGGAGCTCAGAGCCAGATCAGCTGCTCAATTGAAGCCCCTGATGCTTTCTGCACCCTCCTTCTGAGCTGTTATTTTGGCTGCCCTAGCCCTGCTGCTTCTGTGTCTTAGCTAGTTATCTGCAAGGAGGAAAGAGGGTGCCACGAGACAGACAAAACTAAGCCCGGACAGAGACGGGCAGACATAGTGGTACCTCATCCATCTTCTCTGAGGTTGGGGTCCTGTCTCCAGCCAGTTCCAAGGCTGTCTCACTTGTCTGACCCAGAAGACTGGTAGGGTCTGGGGGACCCAGCTCAGGTGGGGGTCGGGGCCCCAGGCCCAGGTCAAGCTCATCATCCTCATCTGAGTCAGGCAGTGGCGTGGGACTAATGTCCTCCAGGCCGGTGCTGGAGGGGCGTGAGGAAGGTGGTGTGGGGCCTCGAAAGCCCAGCTGAGAGTTAGTGCCAAAGGAGGCCAGTGGGGAGAGCTGGGAGGAGGAGGAGGAGATGGGGCTGCCCTCCATCTGCAGCTCTGGGTCTGAGTCCGGATACGGAAAGAAGGGCAGTTTGGTGCGCTGTTCCTTCAGCAGCATCTCGATGCGTGAGTCCAGGCTGTCATGGGGCTTCTCTGGCCCTGCTGGCGATGACTCCAGTGTGGGCGTGCCCGGACTGTCACAGGGCTCAGGACTCCAGCCAAAGGTCGGCCGGCCACCCAGCTCCATGCTGTTGGCATCAGGAGGCGGGGGTCCAGGCGGTGTGCCTGGCTTCTCCTTGGTCAGGGGCTCAGCGGGTGGCAGCGGTGGGGGTGCAGGTGCTCTCCGGAACTCCCCGCTGTCACGGGCCCCAAAGGGGGTTGTGGTGGTGGGCTCCTCGGGGGGCGGGGGGAAAGGGGGCATGGCAGTCTGGTATGGAGAGAAAGCCGACTTGAAGGGGACTCCAGGTGTGGGGGTTGCTTGGGTAGGTGGTGGAGTGTGGGCAAATGTGGCTGAATCCTGTGGCTGGGCCTTGAACGGGGGGCCACTGCTACTCCCACTGCTGCTGACGGCCCCGAACGGGAGGTCCACCGAGTTCCGGAAAGCGGCTGCGGCCCCCGCCGCCGCAGTGACGGCAGACGAGTTGTGGACATAATGATGCTCGTGGCGCGGTTGTAGGCATCTGTGAACTTGCTCTCGTGGCGCCGAGCTTTGAAGGTCGTGGGGTCCAATAGAGGGGGGGGTGTCCTGCGAGAAGGGGTGCCACGAGACAGACAAAACTAAGCCCGGACAGAGACGGGCAGACATAGTGGTACCTCATCCATCTTCTCTGAGGTTGGGGTCCTGTCTCCAGCCAGTTCCAAGGCTGTCTCACTTGTCTGACCCAGAAGACTGGTAGGGTCTGGGGGACCCGGCTCAGGTGGGGGTCGGGGCCCCAGGCCCAGGTCAAGCTCATCATCCTCATCTGAGTCAGGCAGTGGCGTGGGACTAATGTCCTCCAGGCCGGTGCTGGAGGGGCGTGAGGAAGGTGGTGTGGGGCCTCGAAAGCCCAGCTGAGAGTTAGTGCCAAAGGAGGCCAGTGGGGAGAGCTGGGAGGAGGAGGAGGAGATGGGGCTGCCCTCCATCTGCAGCTCTGGGTCTGAGTCCGGATACGGAAAGAAGGGCAGTTTGGTGCGCTGTTCCTTCAGCAGCATCTCGATGCGTGAGTCCAGGCTGTCATGGGGCTTCTCTGGCCCTGCTGGCGATGACTCCAGTGTGGGCGTGCCCGGACTGTCACAGGGCTCAGGACTCCAGCCAAAGGTCGGCCGGCCACCCAGCTCCATGCTGTTGGCATCAGGAGGCGGGGGTCCAGGCGGTGTGCCTGGCTTCTCCTTGGTCAGGGGCTCAGCGGGTGGCAGCGGTGGGGGTGCAGGTGCTCTCCGGAACTCCCCGCTGTCACGGGCCCCAAAGGGGGTTGTGGTGGTGGGCTCCTCGGGGGGCGGGGGGAAAGGGGGCATGGCAGTCTGGTATGGAGAGAAAGCCGACTTGAAGGGGACTCCAGGTGTGGGGGTTGCTTGGGTAGGTGGTGGAGTGTGGGCAAATGTGGCTGAATCCTGTGGCTGGGCCTTGAACGGGGGGCCACTGCTACTCCCACTGCTGCTGACGGCCCCGAACGGGAGGTCCACCGAGTTCCGGAAAGCGGCTGCGGCCCCCGCCGCCGCAGTGACGGCAGACGAGTTGTGGACATAATGATGCTCGTGGCGACGGTTGTAGGCATCTGTGAACTTGCTCTCGTGGCGCCGAGCTTTGAAGGTCGTTGTGGGGTCCTGGCTGAAGAGGTAGGAGGGCGTGGGCTGGCGGCTGGAGTAGCTGGAGTCCTGCGAGAAGGGGGTGCCCAGGCGTGGTGTGAGCGGGGTGCCCTGTCCATAGGAGTTGGGTGTGTCCAAGCGGCAGCTGGAGTAAGCTGTGTCCTGGGAGAAGGGAGTCCCACCACTATTGGGGGTGACAGAGGATGAGCCAGAGCCACAGCCTGCAGACAGGCTACCATCTTTGAGGCGCTTCAGGGCATCTGACAGCTAGAGAAAGAGAAAAGAAGAGAGACATCAGAGACCACTGGAGGGCGAGGGGGGCGGGAAGGGATGCCACAGAATGGGACTGCTTTCCCCTCTCTCTCCATCTGCCTGGGAGCCTGGAGCCAAACTGGTCCCTCAGTGTGGTGGATGGAGGTGGAGGCGGGGTGGGGGTGGGGTGGAGGGGGGTGAAATTAAAGAGGACTATCTTGAATGGTCCTCACCTTCTCTAATCTTGGGGTAGTCAATTATCCTCAGAGAACCTTGAGGGTTTTTCCTAATCCCTGAAGCTGAGTAAAGATAAGACCCTGACATCTCCGTTTGCACTGGGATTTCCTTCCTGCCTCAGGCTGTCAGAAATCAAAAAGACCTTCGAGGCAGAGGTAGGGACTATGACAATGGTCTTGGAAGTGAAGGGGTGGCCAATGGCCTTGCCCTCCCTCCATTTTGATGTTTTTAGGCTTTCAATAGTGTAACATAGTAAAAAAATAACAACAACAGCAAAATATAGCATAACGTGGTAAGGTGCCTGATAGACCCCTCTGACCAGCAAGTAAGCAAAGACCTTTACTTGGGAAAAGCTACTCCTGAGGGCAGCCGGGTCGTTGCTGGGGAAAGATCTGGGTGACGGTGGTCCAGACGAGTGTCCTGGGAGGCAGTGGTTGGGGAAGGACTCAGTCTTGCTCTGGAAGGAGGGACTCGAACTCAGCTTTTTGGGAGCAGGGACACCAGACAACAGGACCCCAGACACAGCAGTCTTTGAACATCAGCATGGAAAGCACATGGGCTCTCCATCTGTGGGGATCCTGGTATGTGCAAGGGGAAGGCTGGGGGCCAGGCCAGAGGGGAGCCTCGGCAAGATGGGGCCTTTCAGGACCCTCCCCCCAACCCTCCCCACCCCAGCCCACCCCACTGGAAGCTGTGGTGGGTACCGCGAGGCTCCTTTCTCTCCTGGGTCCTGGTGCCCCATGCTGGAGGTGGAGTGGGGTGAGGGGCACATGAGGGAGCTGATGAGGGGGTGGGGTGCAGGGGTACCCACCTGCAGGGTCTCATTTATGATTGGAGAGACAGCGTCCAGCTCGCCCACGGGGAGGGTCTGGGGTGTGTATCGGCCCGTGACCAACAGCTCGTAGAACCGCATGCGGGTTTCCCCTGTGGAACAGGCAAGGGAGGGAGGCCTCAGGGAGGCTCCAGGATGGGGTAGCCCCCACAGGTAGGCATCCTTGCGGGTCCCCTGTGTATGAGACCCCAAGTCTAGGAAAGCTTTGTGACCCCGACCAAGTTTCCACATCTCTCTGTACCTTATTCAGGAGTCCTATCTGTTCAATGGAGCGGCTAGCCAGGGTAACTGTCTCATCCTGAGATTCAATGTCTAGTGGTGTGGGGATTCCCCTAAATATAGTCGCCCCCAATATAAAGCCCCTTCCTGTCATCTGGGCCACACCGGCCATCACCAGAGTCAGGTAATCCCGGTCCTCTTGCCTTCCCGTCTAACAGCCAGAGCCCCACAGCCAGGGAAGATGTGACCCCGGGGCATAGGAGGGCCAGTTAATTCTCTCAGGTGACTGGCAGAGTCTGTCAAACTCTCTCTAGTACTGTGACTGCGAACTCCACAGGCCCCTCTCCCGTCCCCCTGAGTCCTGTCTAGGAACCCTCTACCCTAGCTCCCCGACCCTAGCTCCCCCCAATCCTCACCCGTCCAGCAGAGGGAGGCCTCTACAGGCCAGGGGGCCAGATTACCGGTATTTATAGAGCCCTCAGAGGCAGCTGCTTACATATGCAAAGGAGACGCATTCCTTGAGCTACAACTTTACCGGTCTCTTTCTTGAAATACAAACTCTGTGGCAGTCTCTAAGGGCCTTTTGTGTTTTCTTTCTTCAGGAAGGAAATTTTGGTGAGGGCTGACTGCTGCTTAAGATCAGCCTGCAACCACCTAAGGGGTCTCCGCTGAGATAAAAGGAGCGGCGCAGGGGGCTGTGGCTTGTGTCCTGAGGAGGCTCAGAACTGGGACAAGTTTGGCAAGCGTTTGTAGGGTCACTGTGCCTACCCCAGGAGCAGTGTCCCTCCGCCCCCCACATCCAGCAAAGACTTAGAGACTTAGGCAATATGTATTCATAATTAAAGGTAAAACAGAAAGGCTTCAATTTCCTAGTCTTAGATGTGGATGCCCCAGTTGACCCTAAACCCTGTGCTCGCAGAACCCCTAGAAGCTACAACCTAAACCTTCCCAGGCAGGATTGCTCAGGACCTCACCCCCAGCCCCTGGGGGGCTCGTACCCAACAGTGTCTGCCCAATCACAGGGCTGGTTGGGCCTTAGAACACCTGGCACTTTTCTCCGGTATACAGTACGAACTTTCTCTAGAGCAGTCACAGGCAGACTTGAGGGGATGCCCTGGAGTCCTGTCAGCCCCCCAGCCGGCGCAGAGTAGTCTCCCAGGACCCTGAGGGTGGGAGGTATGGCTTCCACAGCCCAACTCTTCCAGCAGCAAGAAGCTGCTAGCGAGGCTGAGCGAGCGCAGAGCGGGATTCCACTGCCAGGGAGGTGGTGCTGTCTCTTTAAGAGAGAGGAGGGAAGGCTCGGTGTCAACCCTAGAGCACCCAGAGCAGCCTGCCCAGCTCTATTGGGAACAGTATCAATGAAACCACACTCCGGGCCCAGATTGGTTCCCACTTCCAAGGGGGACGGGGCTGCCTGTGGCACTCCACATCCCCGGAGGACTCCCTTTTTAGTGGAGAGACCTATTCTTCGGGTATTTAAAGGCGCCCTAGTGGCTCTCCCTCAGCCTCCCCCCACCACCTATAAACAAACACTGCCTCCTCCCCTAACACGCACAACAACACTGGGGACTGCCTAAACCCAGGCCAATAGGGCTGCGAGAGGGGCCCTGGAGGGTGTCAGCAGTGGGGAAGCCTCCAGGTGGTCCCTAGGGGTGCAGTGGCCAAGGACCAGCACATTTGGTAAATTACAGTTCGTCTCCTAGCAACCGACAACACATTTACCTCCACGTGACTCTACCGTCAGGAGGGGGGCAAAAGAAAAATAAGATTGTAGGGGGGCACTCAAGGAAAAGTGAAGGTCTCCCCAGCATAGCCATTGGGGCCCTGGGAGAGGAGGAGGTCACACTGACAGGTCTTGGGGCTCCTTCGCGGTGTCCAGCTGGAGAGGGCCTCTACTCACCTTTGGTGTCCAGCTCCACGTGGATGATATTGCCCATGACCGAAGTGCTATGCAAGTGCTGAACGGCCTCCTTGGCTCCCTTGACCGTGGCAAAGACCACTTTGGCAATGCCCAAGTGCTTCTTGGTCTTGGGGTTGTACAAAATCTCCACCTCCTCCACCTCCCCATACTTCTTGCACATGTCCCTCAGGAAGTTCTCACGGATGTTATCATTCAGCTTGGCAAATGTCACCTGCTTCGGAGGCACTGGGCCCACATAGAACTCATCGATCTGGCAGGGGACGAGGGGGAAGGGAGTTTGGAGAACGTTGAAACCAACCGAAGGGAAAACAGAACATTCCCCACTCGCCCGCCGTTTGAAAACAATGAAGAGTAAAAAATTAAAAAAAAAAAAAATTTTTTTTTTTTGGGAAAAAAAAAAACGCACGCGGGCGGGCCCGGGAAGCAGAGGATTATATCGTTTGGAACGTGGAAGTCCTCTGGGTTCGAAAGGAAAGGGGAAAAAGAAACAGTTTCTCTTTCCCCACCCCCCAACTCGAGCCTCCTCTCCCAGCTACCAAGGCTGGGGCGACCCTTTGGGCTAGGATCAGCTGTCCCCCTAAAGCCACAAAGCTGGGAAAGGGGGCGGGTCCCAGGTCCGAGCTCCTGGGCTACCAGGAGTCAGGTGGGGAAGCCTCCAGGTGGTCCCTAGGGGTGCAGTGGCCAAGGACCAGCACATTTGGTAAATTACAGTTCGTCTCCTAGCAACCGACAACACATTTACCTCCACGTGACTCTACCGTCAGGAGGGGGGCAAAAGAAAAATAAGATTGTAGGGGGGCACTCAAGGAAAAGTGAAGGTCTCCCCAGCATAGCCATTGGGGCCCTGGGAGAGGAGGAGGTCACACTGACAGGTCTTGGGGCTCCTTCGCGGTGTCCAGCTGGAGAGGGCCTCTACTCACCTTTGGTGTCCAGCTCCACGTGGATGATATTGCCCATGACCGAAGTGCTATGCAAGTGCTGAACGGCCTCCTTGGCTCCCTTGACCGTGGCAAAGACCACTTTGGCAATGCCCAAGTGCTTCTTGGTCTTGGGGTTGTACAAAATCTCCACCTCCTCCACCTCCCCATACTTCTTGCACATGTCCCTCAGGAAGTTCTCACGGATGTTATCATTCAGCTTGGCAAATGTCACCTGCTTCGGAGGCACTGGGCCCACATAGAACTCATCGATCTGGCAGGGGACGAGGGGGAAGGGAGTTTGGAGAACGTTGAAACCAACCGAAGGGAAAACAGAACATTCCCCACTCGCCCGCCGTTTGAAAACAATGAAGAGTAAAAAATTAAAAAAAAAAAAAATTTTTTTTTTTTGGGAAAAAAAAAAACGCACGCGGGCGGGCCCGGGAAGCAGAGGATTATATCGTTTGGAACGTGGAAGTCCTCTGGGTTCGAAAGGAAAGGGGAAAAAGAAACAGTTTCTCTTTCCCCACCCCCCAACTCGAGCCTCCTCTCCCAGCTACCAAGGCTGGGGCGACCCTTTGGGCTAGGATCAGCTGTCCCCCTAAAGCCACAAAGCTGGGAAAGGGGGCGGGTCCCAGGTCCGAGCTCCTGGGCTACCAGGAGTCAGGTGGGGACGCGGAGTCCCCAGCTGGGTGGGCAGGACACAGTATTAGCTCCTCGATTATAGTTTCACCGAGTGTTATTCTGTTTACAGTAGCGGAGAGGAGACACCTCTCTCTCTGCAACCTCCCCCTCCCCGCCAAAACTTCCCTGGCCCCCGGACGGCGGGAACTCAGAATCCGGCTGGGCTCGGTCAGGACTGGCGTTATTTTCGAACTCGGGGGGTTGGGGGGAGGGGTCCTACCTTGAATTTGGGCACCGACAGCTCCAGCTCCTTGTTTTTGGTCCAGATGCCGACCACCCGGGGATCTTCGACAATTTCCACCGGGCGGTTGCTGGACATCTGTGGAGAGGAAAAGGGAGGCGGAGTGGGTAGGCTGGCCCCACTCCCCAGGGACAGAGACAGCCCCCCCCCCACCCCCCTTCTCCAGGCACTTGTCAAACTCTAGGACTGGGAACCTGGCTGACAGTTGGCCGGGTGGTCAAGACTGGGGGTCCCCCGGCCGCTCGGACCACTCAGCCCCCACCCTCCTCTGCATGGATGGGGGGGTGGGGGAGGCGGGGAGGCGCGCCTGCTACTCACCGCCAGGCTGAAATGCTGCCCATCGTAGCGGTACAGTTTATGATGCCCCTTTTTCAAAGCCGGGTCAATCATCAACTTGTAACTTCTCCAATGGTGGTTCCTCCTCTCGCCCGAAGGGCCGGGCTGCGGCGGGGGCTGCTGGTGGTGGTGGTGGGGGGGGTGACTGTTCTCCATGCCGTTAACCCAACCTGAAAACGAGCAAGTTGTTGTCGTCTCCGCCGCTACCGCGGCGGCGGCCGCTTCTACACACACACGCTAAAGAATCAAATCGCCCGGCCCCCACCCCCTCCCACCTTACCAGCGCGCCCCAAAAGGAGCTGTCTCGCCGGCTCCCCCCAAAATAAGAATGGAGCGAGAGAATAACCCTTCCGGAGAATTAGGCGCCCGCCCGCTCGGCCACAGTCTCGGAGCGGCTGCGAGGGGCTCCCGGGGGCCCCTGGTGCGAACTGGAGGGGGCCGGGGCACCCGGAGGACGCGGGCTCCGGCCCATGGTGCCCGCCCGGCCGCCCGGCGTGGCGCTAGCTCGCTCGGTCGGCCCGGCTCGGGCGCAGGGCTCGCGGCAGGCCTGGCGCCGCCCGCCCGCCTGCCCGCTCGCTCGGCCGGAGCGGGGGCCGGGGCTGGGGCTGGGGGCTCGGGACGCCGGCTGCCGGCCGCGGCCTCTCCCTCCCCGAGCCGCGCTTACATCCCCGCCGGGCGCCGGCCTCCCTGCGCCGCCAGCCAGTACATGGTGTCCCCCGCGGGAGCCGAGGCCGGGGCGGCCGGACGGGGGGCCGGGAGGGGGGAGCGCCGCCGCCGCGGCTGCCGGGCCCCGAGCTGCTGCCGCCGCCGCTGCTGCTGCTGCTGCTGCCCGGGAGGCGGCTGGCGGCGGAGGCTCGGCTCCCAGTAGCCGCACATCCCACAATACACCGCTAAGGAGCCCGACCCGAGCGCTCACCCTCCTCCTCTTCCTCCTCCTCCTCCTCTTCCTCCTCCCCTCTCCTTCCTCGCCGCTTCCCCAGGCACTCTCCCGGCGGCGGCAGCTGCGCCGCCAAAGCCCCGGGCCCCAGCGGCCCCCCACCCCTCACTCGCGCGCTCCCACACTGCCTCCCCCCTCCCCGCGGGAAGGCCTTTTAATTTATTTATTCTGCTGGGACTTAGGTGGGGGGCTTGGCTGGCGGGGGAGGGGGGCTCTCCCCGGGCTCTACCTCCCGCGGTTGGGGCTACCCTCCGAGCCGCGGCCGCCGCGGCTTACGCCTCGGGCCTCCAAAACTGTTTCCAAACTGCCAAGACCGGAGGTGGGCGCGTGGGGGCTCTGGCGAAAGGGCTGGGTTTTGGGTGTGTGTATGATTGTGCTGGAGCTGGGAGCCGTGAGGGGCGGCAAGGCGGCTCCTAGACGAGTTGCAATCGAGGTATATCGGTTCCGACTTACTCTTCTGCCCCGCGACCCTCTCCCTCCCCCCGGAGCAGAGTTGGGGAGGGGAAACCAGGATTTTAACCAGATTAGCATTTACATTCCTGGGAGGAAGCAGCCTTTGCCTGGACCTGGATGATAGAAGCTTCTTTCTGTTTTTATTTTTGGAGAGGAGAGCCCTTGTAATTGTCGTGAACACATGCTTCTCTCTCTGCACCCCCCTCTTCCTCCAGCCACCAGAGGAGGAGAGTCCCCCTTTTTTGCATTTATCTTTCCTTCCCCTTTCTTTATTAAAGGTCCGGGAGTGGCGGCGGCCAATCAGCGCGCGGCTTCCATTTTGTGAGTTGAACTCCGAAGCTCACGGGCTTCGCGAGGACGCATTTTCAGCCCCCTCTACCTCTCCGGTCTGGCGGCAGAGGAGAGGGAGCCGCCTCGCTGGGGCTTCTTGGTGGTGTATTTCATATTGGGGCTCTTTTCGGGGTTTGTAATTTGGCCGTGGGTAGGTAATTGGCTGGAGCAGGGCGGCAGGGCGCGGCAGCCAATCAGCGCGCGGCTTCTATAGGGCTTGAGTTATTAGACGCTGATCTCAAAACATCCTTCATCAGACACCAAGGAGAGGCCAACAGATGAGGGGAGCCATTTTTCTGCAATGGAATTAAATGGCCAAGTGGGTTTTTCCTTTGTTGCAAATGGGGAATGTTCTTCCTTTGACTCCACCATCCAATTCAGGACGCCTCAGTGTTGTGTTTAACATTTGTCAACAAGCTAAAGGACTCACAATTGGAAGAATGAAGAAGACTTTAAAAAGATCTGGATTTTTCCTTATGACTTGGAATCCATCTTTGTCTTGTATAACTAGGTCATAGCACACCATTAATGTCAGCAGTTAACAATTTTGAATTCCAAAAAACCTAAGTAAATGACATATTTATTTTTTTCCTCTTTTTTCTTGGGTGGGTGGGGGTGCTTGGAGCTGTCTTAATCTGTATTCTCTTAACTGAACAATAAATTTTTATATATATAGTTTCCTCTATTAAACACTTAAACCTGGCCATCTTATTAACTCCTTCTGCTCTCTTTTTTAACAAGGTAATGTTTTAAATGTATAGTTTTAGGATTAGCGAAATGGCAGCAACAAAAGATTGTAAGCAGTTGTTAACTCTTTTAAGTTTTTAAAAATCTTTTACCTTGTAAGTACCCAATCCATTCTGTCCTTACGCAGTGCAGTTTTCATGTTAATGTTGCTGAGATGTCCTTAATTTTCTGAACCTTCATCTGCATGTATGTCTTTGTCGCTCTTGTCTAACATAAGCCAGTTAAAATGCTTTTAGATGATTTTGCTTTTATAAAGCTAGGGTTTTAGCGTTAAGCTTTTGAAACTGTTTACAGCAATAAATGCTAGTCAGCTTTCTTCCCCGTAACATGTACACTTTCTTTGAAAATCGATCTATTTGAAGAAAAACAGCTCAGTTTTTCTCGTCTTTGTTGGGGGGTGGGGATGAAGGAAGGGAAGACCTCTTTGTGTAAAGACTAAAGCCGTCACAGGAAACTGGATTAAAACTAGAAAACAAGTCCTAGCTGGTTCGAGGCAAATACCATCGTTAACTCTGGGGTATTTTCTATGGTGATCGGGATGGTCTTTTGCCTTTTGTTTGATTTGACTGTATTTTCGCCTTTTGTCTCTTAATGACGGTCACACCATTGCTATATCCTGAGCAGTAAACGATCCTCATCGAAGCCGCCTTTTTGCCAACCCAACCCTGGAAAGTTTGCAGAAGTGGAAGGAGCAGAAAATGCCATGAGAGTGTAACTTTAAAAAGGTAACAACAAAAAAGACACCACCACTCCCCCCCAAAATTCCCAACTAAACAATCTCCCTAAAAGATATATATATTTTTTTACAATAACACCTCCAAAACCTCCGCCCAGCTTGATCTTCCAGACTCCATGGCACCGGGCTGAGCGGGTAAGTAAAAAAACGAAAAAGTGCCTTTTGCCCCTTCGAGGAAATGTTTTTTTCCGAGCAGGCCGAGCGCGGCAAATGTTTGGGAGCTGAGGGGAGAAGGAGGTTTCTGGAGCTTCATGTTTGGCAGCCGGATTGGGTGGGGTGGGGGGAGCTCCGCACGAGGAGGGCTCGCAGACCCTTTGCCCCTTCTGCCCGGGAGGCAAGAGGACGGTCTCCCCAGCGACTTGGGGCGTCCGTGGAGCCGCCTACGCTCGTCCCCCTCGCTTTTCTAGGTCTGAACCTTGATAGGGAGGACACAAGTGCTCTGGGGAAGGGGGACACAAAAGCCTAGGAAGCCTCTCCTTCCGGGCCTGGGGCCTCTTTTCCTTTTCGATTGTGGGGGGTCTCTCCCTCCGAAGCCGGCATTTCGGGGCTCCTGGGCGCGCCTGCGCTTCCTTAGCAAAAAAAAGGACAAAAGGCCGGCGTCCATATTGGCACTATGACGCAGCATCTTCTCCCGCTTGCAGCTCGAGCGCTGCCTGTGCTCCCGGCCGCGCTCGCTCCTCCCAAATGCGAGTTTTATTTTCAGGTTGAGAGCCGAGCCGCGGGCTGGGCTGGGGCCGAGGCTGGGGCCGGAGCCAGGGCCCGGCTTGCGGGGAGCTAATGGCGGCCGCTCTCTGCCTTCCTCCCTCCTTCCCCGGGTTGTCGTTAGGAGCCCGGAGCAGGCGACGGGCCCTCGGCCGGGGCGGGCCCCGAGAGCCCGCGGGGCGCAGCGCCCCGGGTCGGGCGTTGGTCTCCGAGGCCGTTTCGGGGGGCCGCGGGCCTGCGGGCGTCGCGCGCCGCGGCTCCCGCGCTCGCATCCGCCCGGCGAGGCGGCCAGACGGGCGCCATTTCGCGCGCCGCCCGCGGCTCGGGCGGTGGCGGCCGCCGAGCGCCAGGCGGGAGGAGGGAAGGAGGCGGCGGCCGGGGGGAGGGGAGGGCCGCAGCCCGCGTCCCGAGCCGTCGCCCGGGGGGCCGCCCCCGGCCCGGGGACGCCGAGACGCGGCGAGCGCGCTCCGCAGCCTCTTTGGACCCCGCGCCAGACTCTGGGGCCCCCGCGGGCACGAGGCCTCGCTCCCGGGCGGGGCCGCAGGGCCTCTCCTCTTCCCTCCCGCCCGCCCGGGGAGCCAGCCGCAGAAGGGCCGCTCGAGGCTGCCCCCTGACCCCGACGAGCTGCTCCCGAGGCTGCGACGTTTTTCCCCCTTTCTGCCCTGCTCGGACCCCAGGCCATCCCTGCGGCCCACCCGAGCCTCGGCGCCCACGTTGAGCTCCCCAAACGCCCTTTGATGCCCGAGCCGCGGGGCAGGCCCCTTTTGTCTCGAGTTGGGGCGTGAGGCCCTCCACGCAGGCCACCGACGTCCCGAGGTGGCCGTCCAGCCAGAGCCGGCCACCGGGGCTCGGGAGGTGGGGTGGGGGCTGGGGCCTGGGAAAGCCGGGCGGGCCTTCCCCGGGATCCCCCGAGGCGGAGGGCTCCTGGGCGCGCCTGCGTCCTTAGCAAAAAAAAGGACAAAAGGCCGGCGTCCATATTGGCACTATGACGCAGCATCTTCTCCCGCTTGCAGCTCGAGCGCTGCCTGTGCTCCCGGCCGCGCTCGCTCCTCCCAAATGCGAGTTTTATTTTCAGGTTGAGAGCCGAGCCGCGGGCTGGGCTGGGGCCGAGGCTGGGGCCGGAGCCAGGGCCCGGCTTGCGGGGAGCTAATGGCGGCCGCTCTCTGCCTTCCTCCCTCCTTCCCCGGGTTGTCGTTAGGAGCCCGGAGCAGGCGACGGGCCCTCGGCCGGGGCGGGCCCCGAGAGCCCGCGGGGCGCAGCGCCCCGGGTCGGGCGTTGGTCTCCGAGGCCGTTTCGGGGGGCCGCGGGCCTGCGGGCGTCGCGCGCCGCGGCTCCCGCGCTCGCATCCGCCCGGCGAGGCGGCCAGACGGGCGCCATTTCGCGCGCCGCCCGCGGCTCGGGCGGTGGCGGCCGCCGAGCGCCAGGCGGGAGGAGGGAAGGAGGCGGCGCGGCCGGGGGGAGGGGAGGGCCGCAGCCCGCGTCCCGAGCCGTCGCCCGGGGGGCCGCCCCCGGCCCGGGGACGCCGAGACGCGGCGAGCGCGCTCCGCAGCCTCTTTGGACCCCGCGCCAGACTCTGGGGCCCCCGCGGGCACGAGGCCTCGCTCCCGGGCGGGGCCGCAGGGCCTCTCCTCTTCCCTCCCGCCCGCCCGGGGAGCCAGCCGCAGAAGGGCCGCTCGAGGCTGCCCCCTGACCCCGACGAGCTGCTCCCGAGGCTGCGACGTTTTTCCCCCTTTCTGCCCTGCTCGGACCCCAGGCCATCCCTGCGGCCCACCCGAGCCTCGGCGCCCACGTTGAGCTCCCCAGACGCCCTTTGATGCCCGAGCCGCGGGGCAGGCCCCTTTTGTCTCGAGTTGGGGCGTGAGGCCCTCCACGCAGGCCACCGACGTCCCGAGGTGGCCGTCCAGCCAGAGCCGGCCACCGGGGCTCGGGAGGTGGGGTGGGGGCTGGGGCCTGGGAAAGCCGGGCGGGCCTTCCCCGGGATCCCCCGAGGCGGAGGGCTCTGGGGTAAACCCTCGCCTCTCCGGCCCTTCCTGGGGGAGGGGATGCGGACGGGGCGGGCCTTTGGAAATGCAGATGAGTCGCCTCCTGCCGCTCGGCGCCCTGGCTGAACCTTAGTGACTCAGCTAACTCTCCTCCTCCTATTCATTCTAGTGTCAGGGCCGTCTTGGCAGCTGGGCATGGGGGCGGGGGACGGCGGCATTTGTAAGGCTCTCGTTCTCTCTAGGAGATCCTGGCCGGTTTGTGGCCATCGAAGCCCTAAAAAACCCTGCGATGTTTCCCCCTAGGCTCGTGACCGGAGGAAGGGGCCCTTTACCCCCCAGAGTGGACCGTCCTTTGGAGTGCAGAAGCAGGCCTAGTTTGACTGCCAGCCCTTCCCTTCAGGTAGGTTGGAGCCCTTTCCAAGCCTGCGAGAGAGATATGGGGGGCTTCGGCCTGGCGCCAGGGAGGGCGGACACCCCAAACCCGCTGGTCTGGTTCTGCGGCCCCTCCCCCGCCACAGATGTGTGGGACTGTGTGAAATCGGCTGCCTGCTGGGCCTGCTTGGTCCATCCATCGCCGCCTGTCAGCTTCTGTTGTCAGGAGTTCGGGGCGTGCAATTCTCTGCCGTATTTAGCCGCCTAGGAAAGGCTGCACTTGCAAGTAATTCCCAGTTGTGGGTATTGTGGTGGGGGAGGGCCCTGGATGCCTCTTCTGAAAGGCACAGCCGGCTGCCAGGAAACCGGGTCCAGCGCTCGCCCTCCCTTCCGGCCCCCATCGGGGGCGTGCGGGGTGACTGAAGCTCCCCTCTTCCTCACTGATGTCTGGCTGCTAGGGAGGGAACAGAAGGACCTGAGATCTGGGCCATTTTCCTTTAAGAAAGAGGTTTCTTGACTCTTCTCCTTCCAGGGAATTCCCGTGATTCCAGCACACACCCCGCCCCCCAAGCTCTGTTTCTAGAATTGGACAAACCTGAATTTGAAACCTGGCTAGCTGCTTCACCGGCTGTGACCTTGCGCAAGCAGCAGCCTCTTGGCCACAGTTTCCCCATCCCCACAAATGGGTCAGTGATTGTTGCAGTGTCGAGTGCATCCGAATCACACGGGCGGCTCATTAGAGTCAGCTCATTAGAGAGGCCCCGTCCTTGAGTTTCTGATTCAAGAGGTGGGGCCTGAGAACTCGCATTTCTTACACGTTCTCAGGTGATGCTGAGGCTGCCGGGTGGAGACGTATCTTGAAAGCCTTTGGGCCAGGTGACACCGGAGGGTGCTGTGAGGACCCGAGCGTGTGCGCTTAAAGCCCCAGTCTCCTTTCTTGGTGCAGAGTCGTGGGCTTGCGAGTAATAGCAACTCTCCTAAAGCAAGCTGGCCCCAAGGAGCTTCCCATCCTCTTTATCTCCAGGAGGCCCCACAGCTGGAGATACGTGGCCCTTGATCTCTGACCCCTCCCCCATGTGATTTCTGGTTTGTGATTACTTTGGTGAACCATTTGGGTCTCTGGGCTGATGTCCCGGCCTCCCCTCTTTGAGTCCAGGCCTGGCTTCCGGGTCTGATAGGCTCTGTTCACTTTTATCCCCATCGCTCAGTGTGCCGGCTGAATGGAGGCTTGGGGGAACCTGAGGAATGACCCAGAGATTTCGTTAGGGGCGTGTTGGTGCTTAATCAGGGGAGGCCGTAGGTCAGGCAGCTGTGGGGGTGACCTTGGGCGAGTCCTTCTGTGTAAAGTGGTGATAATGAAGCCTGCTGTAAAGGGTGGAGGGCAGATTAAGTGCGATTAAGGGGGTGCCCAGCCTCACGTTCTGGCTTCCCACTAGTTGGCCGCCTTTCCTCGGTGGCAGCCTAGCGTGGGGGCTGGGCTGCCTGCGAGCTCCTCCCCCGTCAGCCCACCCCCCCCGTAGCACGTGGCCAAGCCCCAGGGCAAAGGGGAAGACAGACTTTCTGGCGGCTGGGAGGCAGCACCGTTTTTCCTCCAGAGTGTGAGTTGGGATGGTGGCCTTTCCTGAAGTCCACTGGCTGTCCCGTGGTGGGTCCTGGTCCCCCGCCCCCACTAGGAGAGTAGAAGTGACTCGCTCAAGGTCAGGAAGTCACCACGGGCAGTCAGAATGAGATTCCAGGTGTCTTGACTTCCAGCCCAGCAGCGCCTGTGTCCATAGCCCCTCTTCGCCCCAGCTGTCTGGGTTATTTTGGGCTGCCGCCCGTGCCAGCTGTCTGCTGGCATCATTGCCTGAGAGTGAGGAAAGCTGTCTGGTCGAAAGTAGCCAGCATGGTACTCTTAGTTCCTTCTGGCGGCCGTGCTTTGAGCCCCTGTGAGGGTCTGCAGTCCCGGATCAGCTGGATTTGGTCCATCCTGTTCTTTGCTGGCGGCCGTGCAGGGGTGCAGCCGACTATAGCCGGCACTAGACTTTCTTCCAGCTACCCAGAGTGAGCCCTTGGTAAAAGCCGGTGAGGCTCATATTAGTAATGTGAGCTTTCCCGCCTTTCAGTTGTTGTCCCAGTCTTAAAAAGAGGTTTAAATTCAGCTCTGTCATTGATGAGTTTATTCAACCCCTCCTCGATCTTCAGGTGACCTTTCTGCCGCCTGAGGGTGTCTTGCCTCCCTTCTGATGGCACTGTGGAGTAGGGAGGGGTCTTTGCCTTCCGTGGGCACTGGATGGTTAAATAATTGATTGACATCCTTCCTTCCTAGCAGCAGCCTGGAAGGGCTGCAGCCGATTCCAGTTCCTCCACTCCTCTTACGGAACAGTGAGGCGCTCCACTGGGATCTGGGTGTGATTGTTGAAAAGGGAGAGGTGTCCCAAAGACCTGGAAGGATCGTACCCCCTTCCCAGCTTTTTCTTCTTCTCTTTCAAGTTTCTTTGTCCCCACTCTGGTGTCTCCTCCCAGGTGAAGGGAGGGGCGGGGCAGCCTGTCAGTCTTCAGACTGTGGTTCCTCCGCACGAAGGTGGCTCCGCCCCCCAGTCTCCCAGCGAGCTCGAGCTCGGGGCGGGGTGCTCCTGGCGTCCAGCCGGTGGAGCCAGCCCTGACAGGGCCACGCCAGCGGAAGGGCAGCTGGGAGGTTGCCGGACCTGCCTCACTACTGGATGCCAGGGCCCCGCCCCTTCCGGCCCATCGGCCAACAGTCGCGGCTGGAAGACGACCTTTTGGACCCTCTGGGTGGAGACTGAGTGCCTGGACTGATGGGCACGCGGCCGTGAAGTGCCTGTCAGGAAGTCACCACGGGCAGTCAGAATGAGATTCCAGGTGTCTTGACTTCCAGCCCAGCAGCGCCTGTGTCCATAGCCTCTTCGCCCCAGCTGTCTGGGTTATTTTGGGCTGCCGCCCGTGCCAGCTGTCTGCTGGCATCATTGCCTGAGAGTGAGGAAAGCTGTCTGGTCGAAAGTAGCCAGCATGGTACTCTTAGTTCCTTCTGGCGGCCGTGCTTTGAGCCCCTGTGAGGGTCTGCAGTCCCGGATCAGCTGGATTTGGTCCATCCTGTTCTTTGCTGGCGGCCGTGCAGGGGTGCAGCCGACTATAGCCGGCACTAGACTTTCTTCCAGCTACCCAGAGTGAGCCCTTGGTAAAAGCCGGTGAGGCTCATATTAGTAATGTGAGCTTTCCCGCCTTTCAGTTGTTGTCCCAGTCTTAAAAAGAGGTTTAAATTCAGCTCTGTCATTGATGAGTTTATTCAACCCCTCCTCGATCTTCAGGTGACCTTTCTGCCGCCCGAGGGCGTCTTCCCCCCCTGCTGATGGCACTGTGGAGTAGGGAGGGGTCTTTGCCTTCCGTGGGCACTGGATGGTTAAATAATTGATTGACATCCTTCCTTCCTAGCAGCAGCCTGGAAGGGCTGCAACCGATTCCAGTTCCTCCACTCCTCTTACGGAACAGTGAGGCGCTCCACTGGGATCTGGGTGTGATTGTTGAAAAGGGAGAGGTGTCCCAAAGACCTGGAAGGATCGTACCCCCTTCCCAGCTTTTTCTTCTTCTCTTTCAAGTTTCTTTGTCCCCACTCTGGTGTCTCCTCCCAGGTGAAGGGAGGGGCGGGGCAGCCTGTCAGTCTTCAGACTGTGGTTCCTCCGCACGAAGGTGGCTCCGCCCCCCAGTCTCCCAGCGAGCTCGAGCTCGGGGCGGGGTGCTCCTGGCGTCCAGCCGGTGGAGCCAGCCCTGACAGGGCCACGCCAGCGGAAGGGCAGCTGGGAGGTTGCCGGACCTGCCTCACTACTGGATGCCAGGGCCCCGCCCCTTCCGGCCCATCGGCCAACAGTCGCGGCTGGAAGACGACCTTTTGGACCCTCTGGGTGGAGACTGAGTGCCTGGACTGTTGAAGATGGGCACGCGGCCGTGTCAAGAGGCTTCTGGGGTCCAGTGCTGTCTCCTGGCCAGCGACCTGGATGAGTTCCCACCCCTCCAGGAATCTCCCCTTGTGAACCAGAAGGAGGAAGTTGGCGGATAACCTTTTGAGCTGTTTCGGAGTCTGGCTTTGTGAAGGCCGCCTTTTTGTGCTTTGGCAGTCACTCCCGGCAGCCTTCACCAGATGTTGAGTTTGGAGAGAATCCTGGGACAGGGATAGACAGCCTCGATCCCCAAGGCCACACTGGGCCACCTGCCATCTTTGGGACCTCAGAGGATGGCTCAGTTGCTTCTTTTCCACATGGGGAGGATATCCCTTCAGGTGTGTGATGACCTGAGGCACTAAGGAAGTGGAAGCCATAGCATTGCTGTTAACTTCCCTGTCTTGACCTGCGCTGGCCAGACCTTGACCTCACAAGACAGAAGTGGATCTGGTCCTATTTCTGGATTCAGTTGGCCTTACTAGAGTCCAGGCCTACATGTGAACACAAGTCACTTCATCCCCGTAAATGCCGTCTGGCAGCTCCCCCAGGCTTCTGTACCCCAACATTTCTATGGCAAGAATCAGATTGAGCTTTTTTTTTTTTTTTTTCTCCTGAATCTCTCCAGGAATTCCTGGTGAGAGAAGAATGGCCTGGGTCCTCGGGTTGTCTTGCAGGTAAGGGAGTGGGGCTCCGCAGGCCTGTGGGTGTTCCCGGCGCCTCAGCTGGCCTGCCCTGGCCCAGCGCCTCTGAGGAAGCTCTGAGCAGCTGGCCTGGCCGCTGGGTATTTTTAGCTATGGATCCAGCTCCCGTACCACCACTGGAGCCAGGTCCAAATCAAACATGCTCCCGGCCGGGTGAGGCCAGGGCTCTGCCAGCCTCTTGACCAGGCAGGGGTGGGCGGGTGGGCAGGCTGGGCCATGTCAGCTGTCCTGCCGGGGCCCAGGCCGGGCTGGGAAGACCCAGGTTTCCTCCCTCTCAGTTTTGTATTCAGTCATTTGTTCTGTCTTGAGTTGAAATTCATTTCTTACAATAGGTGGAAACTGAAACCTGAGGATTTTGAGGAAAGCCGAGTGTCCTCCTCCTCTGGGCTGGAGCAGTTGCCACAGTTTGCTCAGAGTGGGGTGACCCTTGTAAGTGAATCCTCCCAACACCCCTCCCAGATAAGGGAGTCTTAGGCTCCCAGTCACTCCGTGAGCTTTCAGGGTACCTGATGCAAGGTTGGGTCTGCACCTGGCTCAGTGGTAAGTGGTCCTCCCCCTCTCAAAGCCTTCTTCCTTCCTCTCTCTCCTTGAGTGATGTTCTCCCCTCCTCTCCTGCCAGTGCCGCCTGCCCCCCGGGCAGAGGTGGCCTCAGCCCTTGCCTGGCCCCACCGGCCAGTTCCAGTTCGTGTTCCTGGCAGCCAGGTCTCCATGGTCTACCCCTGGTTACCTTGACAGCTGTGTCTTGCCTCTCTCTTCATTCCCCAGCCACCATGCATTACTCACACCGCGTACCCATTCTACTTCCGTTAGCCCTCCTGCCAGTGCTGCCAAGCTTAGCTCAGCTCTCAGCCTTCTCTGGTGTCCAAATTGTTCACATCTCACAGATTTCCTTTGGACTGCTTTCCCCAAGACTTGAGTTCCTCAAAAGCAAGAACACAGTTGTCTCTCAATAAACTTGTGTTGAGAAAAAAATGAATGAATTGTAAATTTGTCTAAGGGTTCTTTAGGGCTTTCCACTTGATGGTCTGTTTGGGCTTCTCCCAACTCTGCGCTTTCAAAGCTTCCGGGGCAGTCTTTGCTGCCATCCAGTGGTCAGATTATGCCTTGCAGCCACTAAGAAACGTTGACTTGTCATTCATGGAACTGCCAGGTTGGCAACTTCCTCTCGAAATAAGGTTTACCTGATCCTTGCCGAGTAATTGAAAATGAGAAATCTTCTGAGTCGGGTGGGGTGGAATGGGGACAAGATCTTGAGTCCTGCCAGCCCTTCTCCGAGGACACTACTAGATGTCCTATCCTAGCCCACCCGGGAAAGACCCTGCTTTCTCACCTAGTCATGCCCCAGTGCCTTCCTGATGTACACCTCCTGAGGATCTCTCCGTCACTCCTGACCACCGACTTAAGTTTGTGTAAAGGACAGGCCAAAGTGCAGGGAGGGATAGGGTTTGGGCGGGGGTGGTTTCAGCCAGCTGCCTTAACCCGTCCGGAGTAAGTGCTCAACAAATAGCCGTTTTGGTCAGGGGGTAGGAGGGTTAGGGAGATGGCTTGGAATGAAGGGTATGTATTTTTGCTGGCTGAAGAACAGATTTTCTTGGTGAGGTATGGTCCCTAAAGTGGATAGAGAGAGGCCCAGTTGATCGCAACTGGATCTACCCTGGCCTTCCCCGCCCCCTCCTCGACGGAGTCTTGGTTGGTTCACGCCTCTAGGCCTTGCTAGAAAGAGGTTCCAGCCCGCGTGGTTTGAGGCCAACCCTCGAAAGGGCGTTCCGGCGCCGCACACCTGTTTGCAAAGTGGCCGCGCCGAGGTCATCGCCCGGCAGAGGGCGCCAGATCTCCACTTTTAGGAGGTGCAGTGATAGGTAAGCGGAACCTCTATTCCCCAACCCACACCCAGGCTCCCTGAGGGCCCGATCAGCTGTGCCGACTTGAGCCGCTCTTCAGGATATCCTAGGCACTACCGACGCTACCTTCTGGAGGGAAACTGCAGTTAGAGCGGACTTCCCCAAGAGCACGTAACGGGCGGGGCGAAGGTGGGGAGCTTTTCCCTGAACTTGAGACCAAGGCTTCTCGAACCCTGGTGCCGGGGGGACGTTCCGCCAATCAGAAAGATCTGATCCTATGGGGAGGCCAAATCGGCCAATCAGAGGGTCCCTGCTCCAAGACAGTCTGCCAATCAAGGATGCCGGATGGGAAGGGGCGGAAACGGTCGAATCTTGCCTATGGGGGGCGCGCGGTGACGCGCAGAGAAGGAGATGGGAGCTGCGATTCCCGCCCAGTTGCCTCAGTTTCCCGGGGAAGGAGACTGTGAAGTCAGTCCGGTTGGCTGCCTGGCGGAGGAGGTGCCTAGTCTGAGGGCGGTGCTTCTCTCAGCTCCGCCCCGGAAAGACCCTGCTTTCTCACCTAGTCATGCCCCAGTGCCTTCCTGATGTACACCTCCTGAGGATCTCTCCGTCACTCCTGACCACCGACTTAAGTTTGTGTAAAGGACAGGCCAAAGTGCAGGGAGGGATAGGGTTTGGGCGGGGGTGGTTTCAGCCAGCTGCCTTAACCCGTCCGGAGTAAGTGCTCAACAAATAGCCGTTTTGGTCAGGGGGTAGGAGGGTTAGGGAGATGGCTTGGAATGAAGGGTATGTATTTTTGCTGGCTGAAGAACAGATTTTCTTGGTGAGGTATGGTCCCTAAAGTGGATAGAGAGAGGCCCAGTTGATCGCAACTGGATCTACCCTGGCCTTCCCCGCCCCCTCCTCGACGGAGTCTTGGTTGGTTCACGCCTCTAGGCCTTGCTAGAAAGAGGTTCCAGCCCGCGTGGTTTGAGGCCAACCCTCGAAAGGGCGTTCCGGCGCCGCACACCTGTTTGCAAAGTGGCCGCGCCGAGGTCATCGCCCGGCAGAGGGCGCCAGATCTCCACTTTTAGGAGGTGCAGTGATAGGTAAGCGGAACCTCTATTCCCCAACCCACACCCAGGCTCCCTGAGGGCCCGATCAGCTGTGCCGACTTGAGCCGCTCTTCAGGATATCCTAGGCACTACCGACGCTACCTTCTGGAGGGAAACTGCAGTTAGAGCGGACTTCCCCAAGAGCACGTAACGGGCGGGGCGAAGGTGGGGAGCTTTTCCCTGAACTTGAGACCAAGGCTTCTCGAACCCTGGTGCCGGGGGGACGTTCCGCCAATCAGAAAGATCTGATCCTATGGGGAGGCCAAATCGGCCAATCAGAGGGTCCCTGCTCCAAGACAGTCTGCCAATCAAGGATGCCGGATGGGAAGGGGCGGAAACGGTCGAATCTTGCCTATGGGGGGCGCGCGGTGACGCGCAGAGAAGGAGATGGGAGCTGCGATTCCCGCCCAGTTGCCTCAGTTTCCCGGGGAAGGAGACTGTGAAGTCAGTCCGGTTGGCTGCCTGGCGGAGGAGGTGCCTAGTCTGAGGGCGGTGCTTCTCTCAGCTCCGCCCCCGGCCCATTTCCACCCCGCCTCCGATCACTCAGCGGCAGCGCTTTCCCCGCGCGCCGCTGCCCGTGCTGCCGGCTGCCGGCTGCCGGCTATGGACACCGCGGGGACCCCGGCCCCGGCCCCGACCGCCGCCCCGGGCCCAGGCCGGAAGGAGCTGAAGATCGTGATCGTGGGCGACGGCGGCTGCGGCAAGACTTCGCTGCTCATGGTGTACAGCCAGGGCTCCTTCCCCGAGGTGAGGCTCGCCGGAGGGCTGGAGGCAGGTGGGTTGGCGGGGGCGGGGAAAGGTTTCGGGACCACCAGGGGCGACGGACGGACCTCAGCCTGCGCCCCGAGCCCGGACCCCGGGTCCCTGGCTTCGTGATCACGGTGAGGCGGCCGTCACCCGGGGGCGCCCCCTCGGGAATTCCAGAGCCCAGCAGAATGAGGAGAGGCTTAGCCCAGAGTGAAGACAGAGGGTACCGGGAGGGGGTCCCGCTGGAACCTGGGCGCCCGCCGCACCTCTTACGAACCAACACGACCCCTTCTCCGACAGCACTACGCCCCATCCGTGTTCGAGAAGTACACAGCCAGCGTCACCGTGGGCAGCAAGGAGGTGACCCTGAACCTCTATGACACCGCCGGTGAGTGCGCCCGCGCGGCGAGGGTCCTAGGATTTCCCCCCCACCAGAGGATTTCCCCTGAGGGGCACCCCTCCGCCAGCCATCCCCGCCCTCGCGCCTGCCTCCCCCTTCCCTCACCGACATCCCATCACTCTCTGGAGAAGCGCCGGCTGGGAGCCATTTGACTACAGCCTGGCTGGGGGGTGCTGGAGGCCGACAGAGTCGCCCCATCTGTAAAAGGAAGGTGTTTGGAGGAGAGCTTCTGGACCGCCCACCTAGCGCTGCTGTTCTGAGGCCTCACAGCTTGGTTCCCTGCCTGTGGTTCTAGAAAACCGTGGGCTTTGCCGCTGGTTACCCTCGTTCCAGGAGGCTGGGTGTTCCATGCTGTGGTCTCTTAGGATCCCGTGGGCTGCAGACCTGCGTCCCCTGCTGCTAGGATTTGGTGGGCTGCCCTTCTGGGTCCTATGTTCTAGAATACTCTGAGCTCCAGATCAGAGCCGGTGAACTCCAGAAGGCTGTGGACAGTCCTGAGGCTCTAGGACCCTGCAGATACACATTCTGAGTCCCCTGTGTTTCGGGGGTTGATTGCATGGACGATGGCGCCTGGCTCTGGAATTTTGTGGTCTGTCCGTTTGAGCCTGTGATTCTTGGCTGCTGTAGCTACACTTGTGTTTCTTCCTGGCACTGAAGAAGGAACAGAGCTCTAGGGGATGTAGGTCCAAAACCAGGTTCTCTGCCACCTGCAGCTCCTAAAGCGACTGTATTTATGCTAATTGCGTCACAACCTCAGCCTCCCTGTGTCCCTGGTTGTTGGGGGATGGTAGGAGGAGCTCAGCCAAAGCGAGGATTCATTCGGGTAGCACAACTGGTACTGGTACCCTTGGGGAGCTTCCCTGGGAGCGGTGACTCCCCTCTGGGCTGACTCAGCATTGGGGAGCAAAGGTCAGGATCCCCAGCTAGGGCCTCACCCAGGCTCTGTGACTCTGTGTTTAGTGACTGTCAGCCAAGCCTTGAGTGTCAAAAAGGAAGGCTTCCAACTGGCCTCGATGGGGCGAAAATCCAGCGCCACTCCCCCAGCCCCACTCTGCGCCTCCCCATAAGGCTGCCAGTAGCATCCGTCATTCCACCCCATCCTGGAGAGGTTCAAGAAAGGGGCTCTCCCAGGACCAGAACCAGACCCTCCTCCATTCCTGACTTTGCTATGTGGGTGTGTCCCCCCTTGAGTGGCCCCTAAGGACCGTCCCTTGTTGGATGAGGGCCAATACAGGGCCGCCCCCAGGACAGAAAAAGCCAAAGATGTCCAAGGAATTCCCTATGCCTTAGCGGCAAGGGTGTGGTGTCAGGGACAGTCTCAGTTTCACACGTTTCCTGTCCCTGTCCGGGACCCAGGGAGGGAGGTTCATTAATCCGACTCTGGGTGGAGTGCAGGTGGGGCAGGGAGCGTCAGAGGAGGACTCCACAGGCTCTTCCTTCCTCAGCCTCTCCAGCTTACTGCTCACTGCAGCCTCCTGCATCAGACCCGTGGGCTGCAGACCTGCGTCCCCTGCTGCTAGGATTTGGTGGGCTGCCCTTCTGGGTCCTATGTTCTAGAATACTCTGAGCTCCAGATCAGAGCCGGTGAACTCCAGAAGGCTGTGGACAGTCCTGAGGCTCTAGGACCCTGCAGATACACATTCTGAGTCCCCTGTGTTTCGGGGGTTGATTGCATGGACGATGGCGCCTGGCTCTGGAATTTTGTGGTCTGTCCGTTTGAGCCTGTGATTCTTGGCTGCTGTAGCTACACTTGTGTTTCTTCCTGGCACTGAAGAAGGAACAGAGCTCTAGGGGATGTAGGTCCAAAACCAGGTTCTCTGCCACCTGCAGCTCCTAAAGCGACTGTATTTATGCTAATTGCGTCACAACCTCAGCCTCCCTGTGTCCCTGGTTGTTGGGGGATGGTAGGAGGAGCTCAGCCAAAGCGAGGATTCATTCGGGTAGCACAACTGGTACTGGTACCCTTGGGGAGCTTCCCTGGGAGCGGTGACTCCCCTCTGGGCTGACTCAGCATTGGGGAGCAAAGGTCAGGATCCCCAGCTAGGGCCTCACCCAGGCTCTGTGACTCTGTGTTTAGTGACTGTCAGCCAAGCCTTGAGTGTCAAAAAGGAAGGCTTCCAACTGGCCTCGATGGGGCGAAAATCCAGCGCCACTCCCCCAGCCCCACTCTGCGCCTCCCCATAAGGCTGCCAGTAGCATCCGTCATTCCACCCCATCCTGGAGAGGTTCAAGAAAGGGGCTCTCCCAGGACCAGAACCAGACCCTCCTCCATTCCTGACTTTGCTATGTGGGTGTGTCCCCCCTTGAGTGGCCCCTAAGGACCGTCCCTTGTTGGATGAGGGCCAATACAGGGCCGCCCCCAGGACAGAAAAAGCCAAAGATGTCCAAGGAATTCCCTATGCCTTAGCGGCAAGGGGTGTGGTGTCAGGGACAGTCTCAGTTTCACACGTTTCCTGTCCCCTGTCCGGGACCCAGGGAGGGGGAGGTTCATTAATCCGACTCTGGGTGGAGTGCAGGTGGGGCAGGGAGCGTCAGAGGGAGGACTCCACAGGCTCTTCCTTCCTCAGCCCTCAGGCCTTCTCCAGGCAGATCCCTGGGGCTTACTGCTCACTGCAGCCTCCTGCATCAGACCCAATACCTCCTCCCATCAGATCCCGTGTCCCCCCTACCCCCCGACCCGGCTCTGGGACAACTCCTCTGATCTTTCTGGCTTAAGACGCTCAAAGGGCTTATCAGGGTGAATAGTCATATAGTCATGAAGAGGTTCTGGCAGGCTTCTGCTTGGTGGTTTAAGGCAGAGTTTCCACTAAGAGCTCGTGTGGGAGGGGTGGGGAGAGCGCTTTCTCAGAAGCAGTGACCACCAGGCCAGTGATGCCCCGCCCACAGCCTCCTACCACACGCTCTGGAGTCAGACCTGGCCCGGCTTTCCTGGCCGTATGTCACTGGGGACACCTGGGCTTCCGTTTCCTCACCTGTGCCTGCGTGCTCAGTTGTATCTGATTCTTTGAGAACCCCAAGCACTGTCCTGAGCAGGCTCCTCAGTCCATGCGATTTCCCAGGCAAGAATACTGGAGTGGGTTGCCATTTCCTCCTCTAGGGTATCTTTCCAACCCAGGGATCGAACTTACATCTTTGCGTCTCCTGCTTTGTCACGTTTACCACTGTGCCACCTGGGAAGCCCCTTCCTCTGTAATCAGGGCTAAAATAATTGTGAGGATTAAATCAAATCCTTGTGATGTATAGCACTTAGCACAGGGCCGGCCTTCTGTGAAGGGCTCACAAAGTGTTGTCAAGGTGAGTTTTTGACTCTCCTGCCATTCAGGCTCAGCCCTGAGCCCAGACCTGGTCTTTTGAACTCACAGCCTGCAGAGCTCTGTGCTGGCCCCCACCTCTCCCTTCCCAGCAGGACTGTTCCAGGCAGCAGAAAAGCCGAGCTGTGGTTTGAACCTCTCACTGGCTTCCTGGGAGTAGGCTGGCCTTGCAATTTGTAGGACAGCCCAGGAGGGAAGTTCTGGGGTAGAGGGTGGCGGGAGATGTGGCTGCCCCTCAAGAGTGTCCCACTGTGACTTGGGCAGCCCTGCTACCTAGAGGAGCATGAAGGAAATCCTGGGTCATTGACTCTGGTGGAGCGGGGGGAGGGAGGACTCCACAGGCTCTTCCTTCCTCAGCCCTCAGGCCTTCTCCAGGCAGATCCCTGGGGCTTACTGCTCACTGCAGCCTCCTGCATCAGACCCAATACCTCCTCCCATCAGATCCCGTGTCCCCCCTACCCCCCGACCCGGCTCTGGGACAACTCCTCTGATCTTTCTGGCTTAAGACGCTCAAAGGGCTTATCAGGGTGAATAGTCATATAGTCATGAAGAGGTTCTGGCAGGCTTCTGCTTGGTGGTTTAAGGCAGAGTTTCCACTAAGAGCTCGTGTGGGAGGGGTGGGGAGAGCGCTTTCTCAGAAGCAGTGACCACCAGGCCAGTGATGCCCCGCCCACAGCCTCCTACCACACGCTCTGGAGTCAGACCTGGCCCGGCTTTCCTGGCCGTATGTCACTGGGGACACCTGGGCTTCCGTTTCCTCACCTGTGCCTGCGTGCTCAGTTGTATCTGATTCTTTGAGAACCCCAAGCACTGTCCTGAGCAGGCTCCTCAGTCCATGCGATTTCCCAGGCAAGAATACTGGAGTGGGTTGCCATTTCCTCCTCTAGGGTATCTTTCCAACCCAGGGATCGAACTTACATCTTTGCGTCTCCTGCTTTGTCACGTTTACCACTGTGCCACCTGGGAAGCCCCTTCCTCTGTAATCAGGGCTAAAATAATTGTGAGGATTAAATCAAATCCTTGTGATGTATAGCACTTAGCACAGGGCCGGCCTTCTGTGAAGGGCTCACAAAGTGTTGTCAAGGTGAGTTTTTGACTCTCCTGCCATTCAGGCTCAGCCCTGAGCCCAGACCTGGTCTTTTGAACTCACAGCCTGCAGAGCTCTGTGCTGGCCCCCACCTCTCCCTTCCCAGCAGGACTGTTCCAGGCAGCAGAAAAGCCGAGCTGTGGTTTGAACCTCTCACTGGCTTCCTGGGGAGTAGGCTGGCCTTGCAATTTGTAGGACAGCCCAGGAGGGAAGTTCTGGGGTAGAGGGGTGGCGGGAGAGATGTGGCTGCCCCCTCAAGAGTGTCCCACTGTGACTTGGGCAGCCCTGCTACCTAGAGGAGCATGAAGGAAATCCTGGGTCATTGCTCTTCCACACGCCAGTGCCCAGCAATGGCACTTGCCCCAGAGCGAGGCTTATGGAAAGAATGAATGAGTGAAGAAGAAACCTGGGTGCAGAGAGTCCTCTGGAGAAGGTCCTTTGTGATAAAGATGGTGAGATTCGTCTCTGCCTTTGGGGTCAACAGATACCAGGAGAAAGTGGCAGAAGGATGGCAGAAAGTGGTCCTCTGGACCGCCAGAGGAAGATAAGAGACAGAGGGTGAAGGGCGTGGCCAAGGTGGAGATGAGTCTAGTCAAGCTTGCGTAGAAGGTTCTAGCACCTGATGGGCCAGACCCCATGGGCAGAGGACAGAGAAGCATCTTTCCAACCAACCAGTGGTACCCAGAGCTGTGGGAGGGGGTGGCCCCTGGGAGACAAAGTTTCTCCACACCCAGAGCCCCACCCACAGGGGTCCGTGGGGGAGGACAGTTTGGCCACTTGCCTCCATGTCGCCATCCGGCGGAAGCTGTTACAGACACCGCTGTGGCCGGGAGCGGGGATCGGGGGCTGACGGAGCTCTCCGTGATCAAAGGTGAAGGAGGGCGGGGGCTGTGTGCACCCATCGCCTGAGCAGCTCATCTGCCGCCTTGAACACCCGCAGAGGCAGGAAGCTGCGGTGAAGCCTGAAGTTTCCTGGGCAGAGAGGGGCGGCGCGGGGCGAGGGGGGCTGCTAAGACAGCACCCAGAGCCAGAGCTGTCTGGGCTTTGAGGTGGGGCCCCAGGGGTGGGCCTCACAGGATGGGATGGAGCTGCCCTGGGAGGTGGGGAGCTGTGGTCCCCTTCCCAGCCTAGGGAGGAGGCTATCTCCACGTTTCTTTTGACTCTCCTGCCATTCAGGCTCAGCCCTGAGCCCAGACCTGGTCTTTTGAACTCACAGCCTGCAGAGCTCTGTGCTGGCCCCCACCTCTCCCTTCCCAGCAGGACTGTTCCAGGCAGCAGAAAAGCCGAGCTGTGGTTTGAACCTCTCACTGGCTTCCTGGGGAGTAGGCTGGCCTTGCGGTTTGTAGGACAGCCCAGGAGGGAAGTTCTGGGGGATCGGGGTGGCGGGTGAGATGTGGCTGCCCCCTCAAGAGTGTCCCACTGTGACTTGGGCAGCCCTGCTACCTAGAGGAGCATGAAGGAAATCCTGGGTCATTGCTCTTCCACACGCCAGTGCCCAGCAATGGCACTTGCCCCAGAGCGAGGCTTATGGAAAGAATGAATGAGTGAAGAAGAAACCTGGGTGCAGAGAGTCCTCTGGAGAAGGTCCTTTGTGATAAAGATGGTGAGATTCGTCTCTGCCTTTGGGGTCAACAGATACCAGGAGAAAGTGGCAGAAGGATGGCAGAAAGTGGTCCTCTGGACCGCCAGAGGAAGATAAGAGACAGAGGGTGAAGGGCGTGGCCAAGGTGGAGATGAGTCTAGTCAAGCTTGCGTAGAAGGTTCTAGCACCTGATGGGCCAGACCCCATGGGCAGAGGACAGAGAAGCATCTTTCCAACCAACCAGTGGTACCCAGAGCTGTGGGAGGGGGTGGCCCCTGGGAGACAAAGTTTCTCCACACCCAGAGCCCCACCCACAGGGGTCCGTGGGGGAGGACAGTTTGGCCACTTGCCTCCATGTCGCCATCCGGCGGAAGCTGTTACAGACACCGCTGTGGCCGGGAGCGGGGATCGGGGGCTGACGGAGCTCTCCGTGATCAAAGGTGAAGGAGGGCGGGGGCTGTGTGCACCCATCGCCTGAGCAGCTCATCTGCCGCCTTGAACACCCGCAGAGGCAGGAAGCTGCGGTGAAGCCTGAAGTTTCCTGGGCAGAGAGGGGCGGCGCGGGGCGAGGGGGGCTGCTAAGACAGCACCCAGAGCCAGAGCTGTCTGGGCTTTGAGGTGGGGCCCCAGGGGTGGGCCTCACAGGATGGGATGGAGCTGCCCTGGGAGGTGGGGAGCTGTGGTCCCCTTCCCAGCCTGAGGTGGGAACACTTGGACAAGTTGGGGGGCAAAGCAGTTGCCAAGACAGGCGTCACAGACCAGCGTGTGTCTAGGAGCCAGGAGCCCTGGGGGCCGGGGTGCTGCCGCCGCAGGCCCGTCAGTGTGGTCTGAGTGCCAGGCTGGGGACCACCCGGGCACCAGCCCCACCTCTCTCTGGGGAGGAAACACAGGTGGTGGCGGCCCCAGCAGTGCTAATAAAAGTGGGTTCCTCTTCTGACAGCTTCCCTTTCTCACACTGCCTGCACCCCTCCCCTGACCCGACCAACACCCTGCCCAGAGCTGGGAACCATATGCCCGGTGGGTGTCCTCTGGCAGCCATAGGGACCCTTGTGGCTCCAAGGGCACCCTTTATCTCAACAGCCCTTACAGCCCACGCTCCTGACAAGAGGCCTGCCACGGAGGAGCTTCCCACAAAGGAAATGCCCTCGCGTGAGGCGACTCTGACCTCACTTCCTCTGCCCCGCAGCATGCCAGCTTCAGGAAGACAGGCAGCTGCAAGGGGAGCCGTGGCCCAGAAGACCTCTGCTTTCCCCCCCAGAAGCCAATGCACCCTTTAGCACATAACTCGGGGCCTGTTTGGTTTGTTTCTAAAATGTGTTTGGGGGCTTCCCTGGCGGTCCAGTGAGTAAGGACGCCGCCTTGCAGTGCAAGGGGCACTGGTTCAGTGCCTGGCCTGGGAAGATCCCACGTGCCACGGAGCGGCTGGACCAATGTGTCCAACTACCGAGCCAGAGCTCCGGAGCGCATGTGCCCAGAGCCGGTGCTCTGCAGAGAGAGAGGCCACTGCGATGGGAGGCCCACACAGGCCAAAAGAGCAAAGATGGAAATAAATGAAAGACCAATAGAAGTGGCCAAAAAAAACCCCAACTAACATTAAAATGTGTTTGGCTGTGCTGGGTCTTAGTTGCCGGATTCGAACCCTTCCTTGTGGCATGTGGGATTCCATTCCCTGACCAGGGGTCGAGCCAGGGCCTCTGCGTTGGGAGCACAGAGTCTTAGGCTACTGCGCTAAGAGGGACCACCAGGAAAGTCCCTCGGGAAGAGGGGTCATTTATTTATTTATTGTTGACTGTGTTCGGTCTTAGTTGCGACTTGTGGAATCTTTTTGTTGAGGCACATGAGCCTCTGCCTAGTTGTGACCCGTGGGCTCAGTAGTTGTGCCATCGCATGTGGGATGTTAGTTCCTGGACCAGGGATCGAACCTGTGTCCCTTGCGTGGCAAGGCAGATTCTTAACCACTGGACCACCAGGGAAGCCCCCTTGGGGGCAGAAGGGAGGCCGGTTTGAACCTCTCAAGCCCGTCTGCAGAGGCTGGAGTGGGACCCTGTTCCCTTCCTGGCAGAGGACTCGCCCCATTAAGCCTTGAGATCACTGTGGGTAAATGGGGGGAGTCGTTGTATCACCTGTGGCTCAGAGGCCTTCTAGAGTTTGCAGGTCCAAAGATCCAGGGTTAAGATCCCCCACCCAGGTCCCTGTCCCTTGTGAGTTTCAATTTTAGTAATAATCACAAGTCCACACCTTTGCCCAGCCTTGCTCAGCCTACGAGTCCTTTATTTCCAGTATCAAGGGCAAGATTATCACCCCTTTTTCCGGAAACTGAGGCCCAGACAGGGAAGGTGCCGAGATGGTGAAACATGAGTCAGAGTGGAGCCTAGCTCTTCTGACTCATAGGGGAGGGGGTCCAAGACCCTTCACTCCTCCCAAGGAGACCTGAGGTGAGCAGCACCCCAAAAGTCCATCCTCTTGTAGGCCTGGTCTCTGCGTGGAGGCACATACTGACCCCTGGGGAAAGCTGAACCAGACACGGTCAAGCCAAGAAGGCAGCCTGGAGGAGGCGCTGGGATCTGGGCTGGCTCCCCACCCTCTCCCAGAGTTCCTCCCTTGTTGGCAGTCTTTTCTGCATCGGGTCAGGGCTGGGGCTTGTCGGGTGAGGACAGCTCCCTCCCCTCTGGGGTGCACTAAGAGAAAAGCCCCCTAATAGCCCTACCTATGGTCCTCTGTCCTTTACGAAGCTCCCCTTTGGCTGTGTGGCGTGGGGCAAGTTACTTCATCTCTCTGTGCTTCAGTTTCTGCATCTTTAAATTGTGGGTAACAATAGCCAGTTGTGGGAATTCTCTAGCGGTCCAGTTAGGACTGAGTTTTCACTTGCCAAGAGCCTGAGTTCGATTCCTGGTTGGAGAGCTAAACCCCCACAAGCCACGTGGGGAGACCAAAGATAATAAAAAACAATATGAGGAATCATAGTGAGGAGTGATGAGTCTATGCCTGTAAATGGGGCCTGGCATGTGATGAGTGAGCACCGCCAATAAACACTGTTGACACTGTTTTCACTATGATCATCAAGGCCCGCCTGCTCCTCACCTATCCATTTCACATATGAGGAAACTGAGGTCCTCAGTTCCCAATTAGAAAGGCTTCCTGGGAAGACTGGTGTTCTTAGAGTAGCTGGGCAGGCAGCTGACCTTGGAGCCGGGGACTGAGTGGGTGCTTTAGCTCACAGGGAACCTGTTCATAACCTTGAAACCACCCCTCAGCCACGTGGGCTCCTAATAGGAAGAATTTGCCCCGCCCAACTTCCCTCTTGGGGTGACCGCTTCCATTAACACAGGTAGGACTTCCCTGAGGGTCCAGTAATTAAGAAGCCACACTTCCACTGCAGGGGGCATGAGTGTGATCCCTGGTCAGGGAACTAAGAGCCTGCAAGCCACACAGTGTACCCCCCACAAAATTTTTTTTTGAAACACAGGTGATGGACTTGAAATGCCCTTGCAAACCTGAAAGCCATAGAAATTACCCATTACACTTTATTCACCGGTTCATTTGTTTGTTCTTTCATTCCGCAAATGTTCACCGAGTTTGTGTGTGTGCTGGGTGATGGCGACCAGTACAGAGATGTCCCCCATCCTCGAGGATTTTCATGGAGAACATCTCCCCCCTGGAAAGTTCCCTTAGAAGAGGTGACATCTCTGCAGAGGCCTGAAGCAAAGGAGGGAGTGAGCCATGCTGTTACCTGGGAAGAGCATTCTAGAAGGAGGGAACCACAGGCCCTACCAAGGAGCAGGCTTGGTCTGACTTCCTCTTCCCATCTGCCGCAGCCTGACTTCTGCCCTCACAAGCCTGCCACAGTCAGCTCAGGCCCAGTTGCTCAGGCCTGTGGCAATTCTCTAGCGGTCCAGTTAGGACTGAGTTTTCACTTGCCAAGAGCCTGAGTTCGATTCCTGGTTGGAGAGCTAAACCCCCACAAGCCACGTGGGGAGACCAAAGATAATAAAAAACAATATGAGGAATCATAGTGAGGAGTGATGAGTCTATGCCTGTAAATGGGGCCTGGCATGTGATGAGTGAGCACCGCCAATAAACACTGTTGACACTGTTTTCACTATGATCATCAAGGCCCGCCTGCTCCTCACCTATCCATTTCACATATGAGGAAACTGAGGTCCTCAGTTCCCAATTAGAAAGGCTTCCTGGGAAGACTGGTGTTCTTAGAGTAGCTGGGCAGGCAGCTGACCTTGGAGCCGGGGACTGAGTGGGTGCTTTAGCTCACAGGGAACCTGTTCATAACCTTGAAACCACCCCTCAGCCACGTGGGCTCCTAATAGGAAGAATTTGCCCCGCCCAACTTCCCTCTTGGGGTGACCGCTTCCATTAACACAGGTAGTACTTCCCTGAGGGTCCAGTAATTAGAAGCCACACTTCCACTGCAGGGGGCATGAGTGTGATCCCTGGTCAGGGAACTAAGAGCCTGCAAGCCACACAGTGTACCCCCCACAAAATTTTTTTTTGAAACACAGGTGATGGACTTGAAATGCCCTTGCAAACCTGAAAGCCATAGAAATTACCCATTACACTTTATTCACCGGTTCATTTGTTTGTTCTTTCATTCCGCAAATGTTCACCGAGTTTGTGTGTGTGCTGGGTGATGGCGACCAGTACAGAGATGTCCCCCATCCTCGAGGATTTTCATGGAGAACATCTCCCCCCTGGAAAGTTCCCTTAGAAGAGGTGACATCTCTGCAGAGGCCTGAAGCAAAGGAGGGAGTGAGCCATGCTGTTACCTGGGAAGAGCATTCTAGAAGGAGGGAACCACAGGCCCTACCAAGGAGCAGGCTTGGTCTGACTTCCTCTTCCCATCTGCCGCAGCCTGACTTCTGCCCTCACAAGCCTGCCACAGTCAGCTCAGGCCCAGTTGCTCAGGCCTGTGGCACATCTCAGCCCTGGTCTCTCACACATCTGACAAGCATCGAAAGATTTCTGAACAGCCCACCACCCGGTAGGGACTGGATGCCTACCCTATGCCAGGAATGATTTTTAGAGAGATGTGGACCCTGCTGTCAGGGTGCTTATGGTCTCCCGGGAAGCAGGCAGTAAAAGGAATAAAAAGCGAGTACAGACTGTGGCGAGACAGGGCAGGGATGGACGTTGCGTGGTGAGGGACGGCCTCTGCGGGATCAGCTGGGGAAGACGTTGGCGCACCGTAGCCCCATCTCACAATTGCCTGTCTTCTCCTGCCGTGTTTCTGAAAGGGAATCAGGGTGTGTGTTAGGCCCAGAGCCTGTTTGTGCGCACTAGGGAGCAGAATAGAGCACTGCTGTATATCAGCAGAAGGAATGCAGGCCTTGGAACTGAATGAACCAGGAGTCAGACCTGTATCGGATTCCGTGACCTCAGGGGGGTCACTTCACAGCTTATGTTTCTTTATATGTCAATGGGAGGATTCAAGAGTTCCCTGACTAGCACATCAGGTGGTTATTGTAAAGATTTCCTCTTTTTTAAATTTATTTTTTACTTTCTTAATTTAATTATTTTGGCTGCGCTGGGTCTTTATTGTTGTGCGTGGGTTACTCTCTAGGTGTGGCGAGCAGGTGTGGGCTACTCTCTAGTTGCAGTGCACAGGCTTCTCGTTGCTTGTGGTGGAGCATGGGCTCTAGGCACTTGGGCTCTGTAGTTCCACTGCATGGTCATAGTTACTCCACAGCATACGGAATCTTCCCGAACCAGGGGATGAACCCGTGTTCCCTGCCTCGGCAGGCAGATTCTTAACCACTGAATCACCAGGGAAGTCCATGTTGTAAATATTTCTTAATCATTTAGAGGCAGAGGCACGTAAGAAGTGTGTGACGGGAATTCCCTGGTGGCCTAGTGGTTAGGATTCTTGGATTTCACTGCCGTGGCCCAGAATCCATTCCTGGTCTAGGAACTGAGATCCCATAAGCCATGGGGTACAGACCAAATAAAAAGTGTGACAAATAAGGTGGCATTATCAATAAGTAGAGGCAGAGAGAAGGCGATGACCTTTAAAGAGGAAATACTATGGATGGTGAGTCTGAATGTTTAAATATAATATGCTTGGAAGGAAATGGATGGTGAAAGGAGGAAAAAGCGTTCCAGGTGGCACAAGACCGTGATGGATTCGAGAAACAGCAAGGCTGGACCGCGGAGAGGGAGGGGGAAAGGAGGGAGGGAGATGAAGTCAATGTTGGTAGGTGCTAGGGTCTTGTCAGTTGCCTTGAAAGTCTTGGATTTTCCACAACGGGCAACAGGGAGCCATTGAAGGTGTTTCAGTTGCGGGGGGAGGAGCATGATTTTACTATTGTTATCATCCCTTCAGGGGCTTCCCAGGTGGCACAGTAGTGAGGAATCCACCTGCCAATGCAGAAGGTGGCAAGAGATGCAGGTTCTATCCCTGGGTTGGGACGCTCCCCTGGAATAGGAAATGGCAACCCACTCCAGTATTCTTGTCTGGAAAATTCCACAGACAGAGGCACCTGGCAGGCTACAGTTCATGAGGCACAAAGAGTCAGACACGACTGAGCACACACACACACACACACACCCCATCCATTCAGCTGCCAGGTGGCGACTGGACTGAGGGGCAGCAGGAGAAGAGGTGTGGCCCAGGAGGAGGTGACACGGGAGACCATCGGTGGCTTGGATGAGTTAATCACTTGACATGTAGCCAATACAACAGAACCTGGATTTTTAATGTTAATTTAAATAGCCACAGGGGGCTAGTGGTCACCTTCTGGGACCGTGCAGGTCTAGAGACATGTGCACAGAGGTCAGGAGGGGGGATAGTTTTAGGAATGTGTGTGGAAAGGGGAGATTGGCTGGTGTGGCACGTTGGGCTGGTTTTCCACCATTCTCACAGGATTTCTCCAGCTTTTCTGGCAAAGAGGGGCAGGAGGGCCCAAGTTGGCCGAACACCAACCATTCCTTAGCCCTTCTCCAGTGTTGAGGGGATTGTGGGCTGAGTGACAGCCTAGACAGTCCTCCCGGACCAGCCATTGTTGGAGCTGGGTTCCCAATCACTGGACACCGTCAGGGGTCTCTGGGTTGAGGGGAAGCCAGTGGGAAAGGACATGGTAGCTGTTCCCTGTCAACATGGGGGGTGCCTGCGAGCAGGACATGGGCTGTCTGTGCTCTTGGGAGAGGCCGCGTGTCCAGAGAGGCCTTGGACAGGCAGGGGTCAGAGGGCAGGCTGTCGCCACCCTGGCACCTGCAGGGGAGAGGGTGGGGCAGGGATTCCTGGGCTCCGTGTTCCTTGGAAGGAAGTTACCGTCTTGAATCTTGCTGTTGACGTGGCCGTGGGTCACCCATGGGCCTAAAAGACTCTCACTTCTCACAGTGGGAGTTTTTAAAGATTACTGGCCCATGAGGACCACGCACACTGTGTAATTCCCCAGCCTGCTTCTGAACCAGGGGGAAAAAAAAGTACCACAGGACATTATTGGTGAAATCTGAACACAGCCCGTAGATTGGATTAGAATACAGTCTCCGTGTTGGCTTCTGTGTTTCAGACTTGTACTGAGGTAGGCGAGAAGACGTCCTTATTCTTAGAAAAACCACACGGGAAACCTCCCGGGGTTTGGGGGTAGGGGGAAGGAGAAGCTGAAGGTCTGCAATTACTTCTCACGTGGTGCAAGGTGTTTATATACAGATAAAGCAAGTGGGCAAAATGGAAGGCCTCAGTGAATCTGAGTAAGGGAGTTCTTTGCATTCTTTTGTCATTTTCTGTAGGTTTGAACCTGTCAACACAAAACATTATTATTAAACGAGTTAAAAAAAAGAGCAACACTGTTCCCCACGCCCAGGCTTGGGTCCTGATTCAGTCAGTGCTGGGAGGGGCTGATAGCAGAAGCCACCAGTTCCCCTGGTGAGTCACACGCAGCAGGGCTGACAACCTCTGTGCTGGGTGGACCTGGGCTGACGCGTGCCTGTCACCTCCAGCCACTCCCCCACCCTCTACCCGCCTGGGCCAGAATGGCAGTTTTTGTTCAACCAGAGGCCATGCACCTCTCAGCCTGTCGTGGGCGGAGGGACCCCCAACAGTTAACGGCAGTGTCCTGGCCCCACCCAACCCCTCTGCTGTCTGAAACCTCGGGAGGGGAAGGGTTTGGCTTCAGCGTCTGTGCTTTAAGCCTGAGCATCAGCGATGAGGATGGGAGGGAGGGGTGAGGGTCGTCATCAGCGTAATTGCTGGCGGTTTTCCCACCCCTGCCCCTGCAGTCAGGCCCACCTCTGAGCACCGCATTTCCTCGGGCAGGAGGGTTTTTACCGTCCTTGGACAGGCAGGGGTCAGAGGGCAGGCTGTCGCCACCCTGGCACCTGCAGGGGAGAGGGTGGGGCAGGGATTCCTGGGCTCCGTGTTCCTTGGAAGGAAGTTACCGTCTTGAATCTTGCTGTTGACGTGGCCGTGGGTCACCCATGGGCCTAAAAGACTCTCACTTCTCACAGTGGGAGTTTTTAAAGATTACTGGCCCATGAGGACCACGCACACTGTGTAATTCCCCAGCCTGCTTCTGAACCAGGGGGAAAAAAAAGTACCACAGGACATTATTGGTGAAATCTGAACACAGCCCGTAGATTGGATTAGAATACAGTCTCCGTGTTGGCTTCTGTGTTTCAGACTTGTACTGAGGTAGGCGAGAAGACGTCCTTATTCTTAGAAAAACCACACGGGAAACCTCCCGGGGTTTGGGGGTAGGGGGAAGGAGAAGCTGAAGGTCTGCAATTACTTCTCACGTGGTGCAAGGTGTTTATATACAGATAAAGCAAGTGGGCAAAATGGAAGGCCTCAGTGAATCTGAGTAAGGGAGTTCTTTGCATTCTTTTGTCATTTTCTGTAGGTTTGAACCTGTCAACACAAAACATTATTATTAAACGAGTTAAAAAAAAAAATAGCAACACTGTTCCCCACGCCCAGGCTTGGGTCCTGATTCAGTCAGTGCTGGGAGGGGCTGATAGCAGAAGCCACCAGTTCCCCTGGTGAGTCACACGCAGCAGGGCTGACAACCTCTGTGCTGGGTGGACCTGGGCTGACGCGTGCCTGTCACCTCCAGCCGCTCCCCCACCCTCTACCCGCCTGGGCCAGAATGGCAGTTTTTGTTCAACCAGAGGCCATGCACCTCTCAGCCTGTCGTGGGCGGAGGGACCCCCAACAGTTAACGGCAGTGTCCTGGCCCCACCCAACCCCTCTGCTGTCTGAAACCTCGGGAGGGGAAGGGTTTGGCTTCAGCGTCTGTGCTTTAAGCCTGAGCATCAGCGATGAGGATGGGAGGGAGGGGTGAGGGTCGTCATCAGCGTAATTGCTGGCGGTTTTCCCACCCCTGCCCCTGCAGTCAGGCCCACCTCTGAGCACCGCATGTTCTTTTTTTTGGTTGTGCGGGGTCTTTGTTGCTGCATGGGCTTTTTTTTTAGTTGCAGCAAGCAGGGGCTCCTCTTTGTGAGAGCGCGTGGGCTTCTCATTGTGGTGGCTTCTCTTGTTGCAGAACGCGGGCTCTAGGGCATGTGGGCTTCAGTAATTGCGGTTCCCAGGGTCTAGAGCACAGGCTCAACAGCTGTGGGGCACAGGCTCAGCTGCTCCTAGACATGCGGGATCTACCCCGAACAGAAATTGAACCTGTGCCTCCTGCATTAGCAGGCAGATTCTCCACCACTGAGAAGCGCTACCACGGGGCTTTCCAATCGTGTCATCTTTGCTACCACCCAGGGCGATGGGCCGCTGTTTTACAGTTGAGGAAACTAAGGTGTAGAGGGAATCAGTTGCCCAGAATCTGAGCCCAGACCAGGGACTCGGGTGGAGAAGTAAGGGGTACCTGCCTGACCTCCACCTGCGATCTGGTTTCAGGGCAGGAAGACTATGACCGGCTGCGGCCCCTGTCCTACCAGAACACCCACCTCGTGCTCATCTGCTACGACGTCATGAACCCCACCAGCTACGAAAACGTCCTCATCAAGGTGAGGCCCCGTCTCCCAGCCCCGCCTGCCTCTAGAAGGGGGTAGAGGCAGAGATGGGGCCCCAGCCCTGATGCCCGCCCTCTCCTCCCACAGTGGTTCCCTGAGGTCACCCATTTCTGCCGTGGGATCCCCATGGTGCTCATCGGCTGCAAGACAGACCTGAGGAAGGACAAAGAGCAGCTGCGCAAGCTCCGTGCGGCCCAGCTGGAGCCCATCACCTACACGCAGGTGAACCAGGACCCCCACCCCACCCCACCCCGCCAGGGAGCCTGGGTCCTCGAGCACAGCCATGGCCAAAGAGCCTCCCAGGCCTTTGGTCTACATCTGGTGTGCCTTCGTGAGCTTTCAGGAGCTGAAGTTGGCAGGATTCTAAGGATTATATATGTATCTCCAACCCTTTGGCTTATAGCATCTTAGTTCCCCAACCAGGGATTGAACCTGGGGCCACGGCAGTGAAAGCACTGAGTCCTGACCACTGGACCGCCAGGGAATTTCCTAAGAATACTTTTTAGATGGTAATATTAATAGGCCTCTTATCTGAGCACGTTACTTACCTCATTTGATCCTGCCTTGAGGCAGGCACTGTTAGCACCCCCTACTTTGCAGAGGAGAGACTGAGACTCAGAGAGTTTACGCAGCTTGCCCCGAGCCACACAGCTAACCTGAATTAGACTCGAGATCCCACACATCACTCTGACCCCAGAGCCTGAGCCTTTAACCACCTTCCTGCCCCGTCTCCCCAGAGGTCTGCAGGGGCAGGCCCAGACTGAAAAACAGGGTTCCTTTCATGAGCTTGACTAAACCCTGTGGCCTCTGGGTGAGGCACGGCAGAATAAAAGGAACACAGAGGAAAACTAATAAAGTTTAATAAAAAGGAATAGGCATTAATAAATTTATGTTAGAAGTACTTTTCTTTTCATTCTAATAGCCAGCTCAGCTGCCTAAACCGTGCTTCCGAGTTGAGCAGGGAGAGGCACATGTAGGAAGCCCTCGTGTCTGGAGGCCTTCAACACTTCTCACAGACCTGGCAGACATAACAGATCAGCCCAGGTCTCGGCTGAAGTCAGCCCGGTCCCCACAGAGTCTGGGGAGAGCATGGGGTGGAGGCCAGCATGGAGCTTCCAACAGATACAGCCCGTGGGCCCCACCACACTGGCTCTTAGGTTCATCTGCACACACTGGGGAGAGCTGGCTCGGGGCTGCAGAGGGGTCCCCAGTCCAAGGCCTCTACCTCCAGATCTGTGAGGGAGGGGTCTCACAGGCGGTGCCCCAGACCCCTCATCTAATCCCAGCCCCTGCCCCTACCAGGGCCAGAGTGCCTGCGAGCAGATCCGAGCCGCTCTCTACCTGGAGTGTTCTGCCAAGTTCCGGGAAAACGTGGAGGACGTCTTCCGAGAGGCCGCCAAGGTTGCCCTCAGCGCTCTGAAGAAGGCACGGCGGCAGAAACACCAGCGGCTGTGCCTGCTGCTCTGATAGCATCTTAGTTCCCCAACCAGGGATTGAACCTGGGGCCACGGCAGTGAAAGCACTGAGTCCTGACCACTGGACCGCCAGGGAATTTCCTAAGAATACTTTTTAGATGGTAATATTAATAGGCCTCTTATCTGAGCACGTTACTTACCTCATTTGATCCTGCCTTGAGGCAGGCACTGTTAGCACCCCCTACTTTGCAGAGGAGAGACTGAGACTCAGAGAGTTTACGCAGCTTGCCCCGAGCCACACAGCTAACCTGAATTAGACTCGAGATCCCACACATCACTCTGACCCCAGAGCCTGAGCCTTTAACCACCTTCCTGCCCCGTCTCCCCAGAGGTCTGCAGGGGCAGGCCCAGACTGAAAAACAGGGTTCCTTTCATGAGCTTGACTAAACCCTGTGGCCTCTGGGTGAGGCACGGCAGAATAAAAGGAACACAGAGGAAAACTAATAAAGTTTAATAAAAAGGAATAGGCATTAATAAATTTATGTTAGAAGTACTTTTCTTTTCATTCTAATAGCCAGCTCAGCTGCCTAAACCGTGCTTCCGAGTTGAGCAGGGAGAGGCACATGTAGGAAGCCCTCGTGTCTGGAGGCCTTCAACACTTCTCACAGACCTGGCAGACATAACAGATCAGCCCAGGTCTCGGCTGAAGTCAGCCCGGTCCCCACAGAGTCTGGGGAGAGCATGGGGTGGAGGCCAGCATGGAGCTTCCAACAGATACAGCCCGTGGGCCCCACCACACTGGCTCTTAGGTTCATCTGCACACACTGGGGAGGGCTGGCTCGGGGCTGCAGAGGGGTCCCCAGTCCAAGGCCTCTACCTCCAGATCTGTGAGGGAGGGGTCTCACAGGCGGTGCCCCAGACCCCTCATCTAATCCCAGCCCCTGCCCCTACCAGGGCCAGAGTGCCTGCGAGCAGATCCGAGCCGCTCTCTACCTGGAGTGTTCTGCCAAGTTCCGGGAAAACGTGGAGGACGTCTTCCGAGAGGCCGCCAAGGTTGCCCTCAGCGCTCTGAAGAAGGCACGGCGGCAGAAACACCAGCGGCTGTGCCTGCTGCTCTGATACCTCCCGGAGGGGCACACGGCCCTCAGGACAGAACTGACAGGGTCCCAGGCCCACACTGCTGCCTGGACCCTGCTCCCGCCCCAGCTGCCAAAGGGCACTTGGAGTCGGGCGTCTCCAGGGCCTAGTGTCTGCAGCCCGTGGCCAGGCTCTTGGAACATTCTGGAACTCTCTCCTTTCCCAGATGGGGCTCTGACCACAAGCTCCCCTCTAGCCTGCGTGGTCATGGTGGTGGGGGTGTCGAACTCAGTGCCTCTGTACCCTGAACCGGCATCGGTCCTCAGGACTCAGGAGTGCCCTCGTCACAACCAGCCCCCAGCTGTGTGTCCCTCTCTTCAAACCCAACAAGTCCTCAGAGCCTATGCTTGAAACGAGAAAGGACGTCTGGTACGTGGATAAATGTGGACTTGGCAGCTATCCTCACGGCCCCAAGCCTGCTCTCCGAAGTCATCTGCCACCCTGGGCTCCCGAGATAAGCATGGCTGCATCCTCCGGCTTCTCCCTCCAGGAACTCAGGCACCATGGTGGGCCCAGGGTCTATCAGGAGAACAAAGGCCCGGGCCCAGGACGTGGGGCCCGAGGTGAGGCTCCTCCCACCTCCCTCTCATACAGAGGACTTCAGTCTCAGCCTTCAGTTTGGCTGCCATTTTTTCCAGAGCTGGATGCACACTGGGCAGAGAAGAACGTCTCTCTGAAAGGGGAAAGTGTTCCCTGGACTATCCGTCTGACTCCCGCTCACCCTCTCCTCACCTGCAGCCCTCCCCCCAGCCGTGACTTTGCCGGAATCCTGAGATGAAAAGTGACATCAGTTTCCAGTGATCTCGGGCAAGCCAGGTCTCTCTACAGACGGTTTCTCCGCCCGCAGAAGGATGGCTCTGCCTTGTTTAAAGTCATCAGGCTCCCCTCTGTCCCTCACAGCCCCCACTGCTGCCAAGATGTGGCAATGTGGCACTAAGGCCATCCTGGCCTCCTGCAAGAACAGACTGGATTAACTGCTGCACAGATTCATTGAGCCTTCTGTAAGGTCTGGGGTCAGTGCCCCAGAGACTGAGCTGGTGGCTCCTGTATGAGCCTGGGAATTAGCTTCACCTACTATGAGATCGTGGCGTCAGGAGGTTCCTGCCCTCTCCAGTGTCTTCCGCCTCAGCACCTTCCCCCACTCTCTGCCTATTGCTTTGGCCTCCACTGGGCCCAAAAGAGAGATTTCTGAAGTCTACCCTACCCATCCTAGGCCCTGCCATGCCTGGGACTGGGGCGGAGGAGCGGAGAGGGTCAACCGAGCATACAGCCCAGGGCCTCGTGGACAAAGGATGGTCTAGGACAGAGGTCCACAAGCTACAGTCCGTGGGCCAAATCTGGCCGCTGCCTATTTTTTAAATAAAGTTTTATTGAAACACAGCCACGCCCATTCCTTCATGCATTGGCTGCCTTTGCCCTCCAACAGCTGACTAGTAGTGTGACACAGACCATCTGGCCCTCAAAGCCTAAAATAGTTGCCATCTGACTCTTCACAGATAAAGTTTGCCAACTCTTAGTCTGGGGGAAGCCCAAGTGCCTAAAAGGCCAGATGGGAGACCCAAATGAGTGAAGTAGCATAGGGATAGAAGAAGTGGTGAGCCTGTGGCAAACTAGAAAGCAAAGACCCCTCCCTAGACAAAGCAACTCAGCCCAGCTGAATGCTGCTCTGTGGGAATGTTTCTAGATCTTTCCGTGTCCCTAGGAATCTAGAATTCTAGATTTTTATGTGGAATCTTACAGCAGGGAGGGGAAATTTCATAGTCTACAAATTTAAACCCCTTTGAGGGCTAGAGCATGGCCAGACACCATCTGTGAATTCCGGTCCACAGGTACATTGTTAAGGGCAGCTGAAGCCCATGTGAGGAAAAGACAGAAAATGCAACCAAACCTTTTGACTTCTTCACAGATACAGAACCTAATGTGAGGTGACCAGCAGGCCTGCCATGACCTTCAGAGTGTGACCTCTTCAAAATGAACCTGCTCAGGCTCCCTGCTACATTACAGAACCTCTGAGGTGAAGGAAGGATGCCTGAGCATGGGGGAGCTCCACGCTGGCTTTAGTCCCAACCAGTGCTGCAAGTCTTGTCCCCACTCCCTGAGTGCTCATGTGAGAATTAGGGAGGTGGGCTGAGGAGTGAGGGTCAGGAAGCCCCGCCCCGCAGAGTGGACTCGAACTTAGTCCGGTGGTGGACACAAGCCCTCACACCAACCAAAACGGTGCATGGGCGCCCTCTTGTGGCGACCCTCTGAACACCCTCCTGCCTCCGGCCAGGCCCTGGGGGCCAGCCAATGGGGGCTCAGGAAGCACAAAGAGCAGGAGACACAGACGGACAGTGGTTCTCTGAGGACTTCAACTTCCCAAGGTGGCCGGGAGCTGACAGCAGAAGCAGGGCCCGGGGACGGAGGCTCCGCAGGACACTGATAGGCTTCCTTCCACCCACCTGGGGCTCAGGAATGATCAGGGTCAGCGGAAACCCAACCCCAGCGAGGCACATTCGAAGCCCAACCGGAGGGGCTCAGTGACAGGAAGGGGAACAGAGGGGTCCCTGAGGCTTACCCCCCACCCCCAGGAAGACTGACCCAGTCTCGCAAGAGCAGTAGGAGAAAGAGGGTGGCAGATGCTAGAGAAGGGGTGGGCAATATTAAATATGTCATAAATAGGGAGGCTGGGGCAAGGCTGGGGTCGTATTCCTCTTTCCGGCGGGGGACCGGGCTTCGGCCCTGCTCCCAGCGATGCGCTGGCCCCTGAGGTCACTGCTGCCAGTGGTCACTGGCGCTGCTGGGGCGGAGGTGGGCAGCCAGGGTGCCACCTGGGATCCCCTGCAGTCTCAAAGTCCGGGGGCTCGAGGGGCGCCGGCCCCGTGGCTCACGGCTTCTTGGCCTTGGTTCTGTTCTGCTGGAGTTTGGTGTGCACGACTTTGAGTGTGGTCAGGAAGTTGCCAAGGAAGAGGATGAGGAAGGTCAGCGCCAACACGAACACCTGGGTCGACGAGTGCAGAGGAGGGGGCACCCCAGGGGCAGAGGCCGGCGGGCAGAGAGCAGAAGGGAGAGAAGGCAGAGGTCGTCACTGGCTCAGGTCAGCTCTCCTTGCTAAAATGAACACACGCACACACAGCCTGCGACCCCTGGGACCTCAGAACCCCTCAGGGCTCTCCCAGCAGAAGGCAGGGACAGAGCCAGCTGGGTGAAGGGTGTGAGTCCTCGGGGTCAGGCAGTGTCCTGAGGGGCTTCTCCCTTGCCCCCCACCCCTCCCGCAAACCTCCTTGGGTTTCTCAGACCTCTGAGGAGCTCCCGGGGCCTCCCAGGCCCCTAGAGCTGTGAGCTCTCCCCCGCTAGACCCCACGGAGCAGGGAGGGAGGCTGGAGTAGGAATTCTCCCCAAAGCGGCCCCAAGCTTCCCAGGACACACACACACACAAACACACACACGCATCATACCTGCCATTCTCGGCATTCCTCGTGGCTGGAGAGCTCAAATAACGTGACGGCATTGTAGAGCTGCCAGAACTGGAGAGAGGGGAGGCAGGCACTGCTCAGCCCGCCCGAGTCCCCTGGAGACCCACGTGGGAAAGCCCAGGGAGAGCGGGCATGCCCCTCAGCTGCTGCTGTTAACTGCCCTTGAGACAGACATCCCCCAAATGAAACGGGGGCACCCTGCCTGCGGTTTGGGCATGCAGGTGCCGAGGCCCAATTCCGCCTCCTGCCTTTGGCCTCCCTGGACCCAGGAGCTGTCCCAGCCACAGGAGTCCCAGGGGCCCAGGTCGCGGATGGCTGGTGACAGAGGGAAAGGCCTTAAGACCCTCTGCTTCTGGGAAGTCCGCCCAGCACAAGGGGTACCCACAAACTCCAGGGGGACTCACGTGGCCACAGAACAGGAAGGGCAGAAGGAAGGTGAGGCCTCGCCACATCCAGGACTGAAATCCTTCTGTGGAGAGGAAGGAGGGACCGAAAGGCCCGGGTGAGGTGGCCCGGCCATGCCAGTCACCCTGAGATGAGCCGGGTTCACCTCCTCCAGGTGGGTGAGGGCGCGCTTGGAAAATCACCCAGGGAGCGTGCAGAACGCCTGCCGCTGGAACCTGGCTGGGCTCACGCCTCACGTCACCATGACCCAAGTGGGCCGACAACTCTTACAGAACACTGACATGCAAGCATTAGGTTTTTCATAATTTCATTTACACAGGATTTTGCATTTCATAACTGGCTTTGATATGCATCATTTCAGTCAAGCTTTGACAACATAGGGCTTACAGTGCATGATAATTCAATGGAAATGACCACCTCAAAAGACAGAAGATTTTTTTTATTAACCACACTTTCCCATGTAAGTTTAAGTGAAGGGTCTCTGGGTTTTCCTGATGTGGCACCCACCCCAATGAGCTAAAGAACACATACATTATACAGGTGTGAAAACACGAGACAAACATTATGTGTATCATAAAACATAGACAAAAAATAGACATTTAAAAAGGACATGCTAGAGGTCAGCCTCCAGGGCCTGACACACAGCTGGCCTTTCGCTGGTCAACTGGAATGGAATCCACCATGAATTAGAAAAAACTGGGATGAGGCCAGCAGCACTGGCTCTGCATGTGGCAGGTCTTGTCAGGTTCTTACTGGCACCTGCTTTCCATGCAGGGTGAGGTCTGGGGGGGCAGGGAAGGCCAGTGCTTGTCACCCGGCTGCCCGAGCCAGGCTACTCACCCACTGTGAGGTCCAGGTGATTTCTCTCCCCCAGGGCCCGCAGCCGGTAGAGGCAGCCCCTTTGGTAATAATATTGCAGGAACTGGACACAGCCTGTAGGGGGAGCCCAGTGCCCACAAGCTCAGGGCCAGGAAGACCCTGCAATATCTCCACTGCAGGCTGACGAGTCTCCACTGCCCAGAGGGCCAGGGGCGCCCAGATAAAACCTCCACCCCCAACACACACACACACACACACACGCACACACGTCTTAATCTAAAAATGAGAAGGGGGCGTCCTTGGTGGTCCAGTGGGTAGAGTGTCCGCCTTGCAGTGCAAGGGTCACCAGTTCGATCCCTGGCCCGGGAAGATCCCACATGCTGCGGAATGGCTGGACCGCAGCCATTCTCAATGGCTGCGCCCAATTACAAGCCAGCACTGTGGAGCGCTTGCTCCCAGAGCCAGTGCTCAGCAATGAGAGACCACTGCAACGCCTGCCGCTGGAACCTGGCTGGGCCGACAACCTCCCTTACAGAACACTGACATGCAAGCATTAGGTTTTTCATAATTTCATTTACACAGGATTTTGCATTTCATAACTGGCTTTGATATGCATCATTTCAGTCAAGCTTTGACAACATAGGGCTTACAGTGCATGATAATTCAATGGAAATGACCACCTCAAAAGACAGAAGATTTTTTTTATTAACCACACTTTCCCATGTAAGTTTAAGTGAAGGGTCTCTGGGTTTTCCTGATGTGGCACCCACCCCAATGAGCTAAAGAACACATACATTATACAGGTGTGAAAACACGAGACAAACATTATGTGTATCATAAAACATAGACAAAAAATAGACATTTAAAAAGGACATGCTAGAGGTCAGCCTCCAGGGCCTGACACACAGCTGGCCTTTCGCTGGTCAACTGGAATGGAATCCACCATGAATTAGAAAAAACTGGGATGAGGCCAGCAGCACTGGCTCTGCATGTGGCAGGTCTTGTCAGGTTCTTACTGGCACCTGCTTTCCATGCAGGGTGAGGTCTGGGGGGGCAGGGAAGGCCAGTGCTTGTCACCCGGCTGCCCGAGCCAGGCTACTCACCCACTGTGAGGTCCAGGTGATTTCTCTCCCCCAGGGCCCGCAGCCGGTAGAGGCAGCCCCTTTGGTAATAATATTGCAGGAACTGGACACAGCCTGTAGGGGGAGCCCAGTGCCCACAAGCTCAGGGCCAGGAAGACCCTGCAATATCTCCACTGCAGGCTGACGAGTCTCCACTGCCCAGAGGGCCAGGGGCGCCCAGATAAAACCTCCACCCCCAACACACACACACACACACACACGCACACGCACACACGTCTTAATCTAAAAATGAGAAGGGGGCGTCCTTGGTGGTCCAGTGGGTAGAGTGTCCGCCTTGCAGTGCAAGGGTCACCAGTTCGATCCCTGGCCCGGGAAGATCCCACATGCTGCGGAATGGCTGGACCGCAGCCATTCTCAATGGCTGCGCCCAATTACAAGCCAGCACTGTGGAGCGCTTGCTCCCAGAGCCAGTGCTCAGCAATGAGAGACCACTGCAATGGGAGGCCCACACAGGCCAAAGAATAAAGATGGATGAGAATAAGCAAATACAAAACCAATAAAAGAGGCCAAAATTTAAAAATGAGGAGGGGATTACACATAACTGTAGACTACAAACTTCTGTAAAAGCTAAAAGTAAAATAAAAATTAAAATAAATAAATCAATAAAAATGAGAAGGCAGAATTCTGTGTGTCGACATGAAAAGATACCCGTAATTGTTAAAAGAACAGACACTAGGTTGTAAACAAAGATATGTAGAGGAATCCCATGTTTGTAGACTATACAAACATGTACTACAGAACATGTGTATATGTACTACAGTACATGTGTATACATAATACAATATGTGTATATATGTATTTATGAATGAAAATGTTCTAAAGAATACATCTATTAACACCCTAAGGATGGGATTATATGTAATTTTCTTTCTTGGCTTATGTTTGTAAGCAGGGTTTTATTTAAAAATAAAATTGGGGCTTCCCTGGTGGTCCAGTGGGTAAAGAGTCCACCTTGCAAGTGCAGGGGGCACTGGTTCGATCCCTGGCCCAGGAAGATCCCATGTGCCGTGGAGCGTATGGGCCAGTGCGTCCAATTAGGAGCCAGCACTCTGGAAGAATGTGTGTCCAGAGCCAGTGCTCTGCAAGGAGACAGGCCACTGCAATGGGAGGCCCACACAGGCCAAAGAATAAAGATGGATGAAAATAAATAAATAAAACAATAAAAGAGGCCAAAAAAAGTAAAAAAAAAAATAATAATAATAATAAAATTGTGTTTTTTGAATAGGTAACGTACTCGGCATAACATTCAAAGGGAAAAAACAGGTACTTGGTGAAAAGCCAAACTGTCTCCCTGTCCCTAACCATCCCCTCTCTGCTTCTCAGAGGTAACCTCTCATTGGACATAAATCTGGAGCTGCTCTCGAACGAGAAAAAGAAACATAAATGCCCATTTTAAGGAAAACAAGGCTGATGCTCCCAACACACCACTCAGTTCCTGAAGGGTGCAACTGGTCAGATTCTGAACCAGGGAAGAAACAGGCAGTGGCTGGAGCTCCAGCCAGTGGATATTCCCCTCCTGGGGGCGCGGGGGAGGGGGCCGAAGGGTCAAATAGAGTTGATGCAGGTGGGGCGGATGGTTCCTTCTGGGTTTGGGGGCTCTATCCTGCCCGACCAGGGACTTCCTCCAGTCTCATCTCCCTTGCACACAAGACACACTCTTCACACAACCACCTCCACCGATGAAAGCACACCCCACTCTTTCCCCACTTTTCACTGATGAAAAATGAGAAGGCAGAATTCTGTGTGTCGACATGAAAAGATACCCGTAATTGTTAAAACAGACACTAGGTTGTAAACAAAGATATGTAGAGGAATCCCATGTTTGTAGACTATACAAACATGTACTACAGAACATGTGTATATGTACTACAGTACATGTGTATACATAATACAATATGTGTATATATGTATTTATGAATGAAAATGTTCTAAAGAATACATCTATTAACACCCTAAGGATGGGATTATATGTAATTTTCTTTCTTGGCTTATGTTTGTAAGCAGGGTTTTATTTATAAATAAAATTGGGGTTTCCCCTGGTGGTCCAGTGGGTAAAGAGTCCACCTTGCAAGTGCAGGGGCACTGGTTCGATCCCTGGCCCAGGAAGATCCCATGTGCCGTGGAGCGTATGGGCCAGTGCGTCCAATTAGGAGCCAGCACTCTGGAAGAATGTGTGTCCAGAGCCAGTGCTCTGCAAGGAGACAGGCCACTGCAATGGGAGGCCCACACAGGCCAAAGAATAAAGATGGATGAAAATAAATAAATAAAACAATAAAAGAGGCCAAAAAAAGTAAAAAAAATAATAATAATAATAAAATTGTGTTTTTTGAATAGGTAACGTACTCGGCATAACATTCAAAGGGAAAAAACAGGTACTTGGTGAAAAGCCAAACTGTCTCCCTGTCCCTAACCATCCCCTCTCTGCTTCTCAAAGGTAACCTCTCATTGGACATAAATCTGGAGCTGCTCTCGAACGAGAAAAAGAAACATAAATGCCCATTTTAAGGAAAACAAGGCTGATGCTCCCAACACACCACTCAGTTCCTGAAGGGTGCAACTGGTCAGATTCTGAACCAGGGAAGAAACAGGCAGTGGCTGGAGCTCCAGCCAGTGGATATTCCCCTCCTGGGGGCGCGGGGGAGGGGGCCGAAGGGTCAAATAGAGTTGATGCAGGTGGGGCGGATGGTTCCTTCTGGGTTTGGGGGCTCTATCCTGCCCGACCAGGGACTTCCTCCAGTCTCATCTCCCTTGCACACAAGACACACTCTTCACACAACCACCTCCACCGATGAAAGCCACACCGTGCCCCTCCCTGGAATCTGGGCAAGAGATACTCACTCTGAAAGATGGAGAACGCTAAAAACTGATTGCGAAACTTCTGATAAATTAGTCCATTAGGCCTGCAGAGAAGTGGGGGGGGGGGGGGAATATTTGAAACCCAAATTCTACCGTCTTTATCTCTATGTCCCTGGGGCTGGACCAGGTAATTTCCATCATTGCTTTAATCCAGTCTAGAACCAAGGGAGCCTGGGTAGGCATCTTGAAGCCTAAATGCCCACCGAGTCCCCCCATAAGTCACAGTCAACCCTGTGCTTGTTCTGGCCAGACTTGCTCCCTCTCACCCTGCTCAGCATCCCTTGGAAAAATCCCCAGCTGGCCTTGGGTGTCCCTCAGCCCCTCTGTAAGCTCACATTTGGTTTCTTGGCCCAGAAATCAGCCCAAACGCCCCTTCATCTTGGGCCCCCTCACCCACTGCCAGTCCCCACCCACGGGTTCCCTGCGGAGAGTGAGCAGAGGCCCTGGGGCTCGGCGGGAGACACTCACCAGGTCAGCATCACTCCAGACAGGAAGGTGGACACGTAGTGGTGAGACACCCACCAGCCTTTGATTCTCGAGAGAAGAGAAAGAAAAGAGCTCAGGGCCAGAGAGAAACGCAAGCTTCCCAGCCTGCGTCTGGGCGGGGTGGGGTCTACAACCCAAAGACAGCTTCTTGGACGAAGAAATGTCCCCAAGCCAGGACTTTTCTCTCTCTCTGTCCTATGAGATGCACAATCACACAGAGACCCAGAGAGGCATTTGGGCCTCCAGCAGCTTCCTGCTACCCTCAGAATGCATCCCCAACTTCCCCAGGACTCCAAGACGGACCTCCCTGTCCCCAACTTCCCCCCTGTCTCCCCTCCACACCCAGAGGCTCCAGGCGGCCTCTTCCTTGAACCTGCCAAGCCCATGGCTACCTCCGGACCTGTTGTGGGCTGAAAGTTGTCCTCTCCAAAATTCCTATGTTTAAATCCTGATCCCAGTACCTTAAAATGTGACTATATTTTCAGGGCCTTCAAAGAGCAATTAATGTTAAATGAAGTCATAAGGGTGGGCCCTAATACGAAAGAGCTGGTGTCCTTAGAAGCAGAGGAAGAGATGTGGGTGGTGTACCTGCACACAAAGGCCATGTGAAGATGCAGTGGCATGTGCAAGCCAGGGAGAGGTCTCAGGAGTAATCTGCCAGCATCCTGATCTTGCACATCTAGCCTCCAGAACTGTGAGACAGTACTTTCCTGTTGTTTAGTATTTTGTCACGGCAACCCCAGCAGACTACCAGGCCATCAAACTTGCCGATCTTTCAACCCCAAGACTTTGGCTCCTGGTTCAAATTCAAGTCTTCGGACCAACTGTCACCTCCTCCAAGAGGGCTTCCCCAACCCCCTTCATCTAAAATGGCTAGAGAGCCCCACTCTGGATCACATTACCCTGCTTCATTTTCTTCATGATGCTTACCACTACCTGAAATTTTCTTTTTCTTATTTGTTTCTGAACTCTCTTTCTCACTCAAAAGAGCACAGATTTTTGTTTGTTTGTTCATCTGCACCATGACACCTGGCTCAGCGCAGATGCTCAGCAAGCATGCTGAGTAAACACAGAACACTCCCACACGTTTACACAGAGCTGTAGCTACCACGGTACCCCACACAGGCGCAGACTACACAAAGCGCCCTTTCAGACTCCCCTGCTCTCTGGGGCCCCCCAGGTCCTAGGCTCCTCTGCTCCTCTGTCTACAGCAAGCCCTTGCCCAGTGCTGGACTTCACTCATTCCGTCCACAAGCTGCGGGACCTTGCTGTCAGAATCCAGTGACAGCAGAATTCCCTGGTAGTCCGGTGGCTGATTCCTTGCTCCCAATGCAGTGGGTGCCTGCTGGAGCCTTGGTTGGGAAATGAGCCAGGACTCCAAGACGGACCTCCCTGTCCCCAACTTCCCCCCTGTCTCCCCTCCACACCCAGAGGCTCCAGGCGGCCTCTTCCTTGAACCTGCCAAGCCCATGGCTACCTCCGGACCTGTTGTGGGCTGAAAGTTGTCCTCCCCAAAATTACTATGTTTAAATCCTGATCACAGTAACTTAAAATGTGACTATATTTTCAGCGCCTTCAAAGAGCAATTAATGTTAAATGAAGTCATAAGGGTGGGCCCTAATACGAAAGAGCTGGTGTCCTTAGAAGCAGAGGAAGAGATGTGGGTGGTGTACCTGCACACAAAGGCCATGTGAAGATGCAGTGGCATGTGCAAGCCAGGGAGAGGTCTCAGGAGTAATCTGCCAGCATCCTGATCTTGCACATCTAGCCTCCAGAACTGTGAGACAGTACTTTCCTGTTGTTTAGTATTTTGTCACGGCAACCCCAGCAGACTACCAGGCCATCAAACTTGCCGATCTTTCAACCCCAAGACTTTGGCTCCTGGTTCAAATTCAAGTCTTCGGACCAACTGTCACCTCCTCCAAGAGGGCTTCCCCAACCCCCTTCATCTAAAATGGCTAGAGAGCCCCACTCTGGATCACATTACCCTGCTTCATTTTCTTCATGATGCTTACCACTACCTGAAATTTTCTTTTTCTTATTTGTTTCTGAACTCTCTTTCTCACTCAAAAGAGCACAGATTTTTGTTTGTTTGTTCATCTGCACCATGACACCTGGCTCAGCGCAGATGCTCAGCAAGCATGCTGAGTAAACACAGAACACTCCCACACGTTTACACAGAGCTGTAGCTACCTACGGTACCCCACACAGGCGCAGACTACACAAAGCGCCCTTTCAGACTCCCCTGCTCTCTGGGGCCCCCCAGGTCCTAGGCTCCTCTGCTCCTCTGTCTACAGCAAGCCCTTGCCCAGTGCTGGACTTCACTCATTCCGTCCACAAGCTGCGGGGACCTTGCTGTCAGAATCCAGTGACAGCAGAATTCCCTGGTAGTCCGGTGGCTGATTCCTTGCTCCCAATGCAGTGGGTGCCTGCTGGAGCCTTGGTTGGGAAATGAGATCCCACATGCCACAACTAAGAGTTCACCTGCTGTGACTGAAGGTGCCCCATGGCAAAACAAAGACTGCGTGCTGGGCTTCCCCTGTGGCTCAGTGGACAAAAACCCGTCTGCCAATGCAGGAGACACAGGTTCGATCCCTGATCCGGGAAGATCCCACATACCGCAGAGCAGCTAAACCCACACATCAACAAAGACCCAGCATAGCCAAAAATAAATAAATAAAAGTTTCAAAAAAAAAAAGAAAAAAAGATATAGTCAAATCAATAAATAAGAACCCTGGGCTTCCCCTGGTGGTCCAGTGGATAAGGACACCGCCTTGCAGTGCAAGGGGCGCCGGTTCGAGCCCTGGCCTGGGAAGATCCCACGTGCCGCGGAGCGGCTGGACTGATATGTCCAATCACCGAGCCGAAGCTCTGGAGCGCATGCGCCCAGAGCCAGCTCTGCAACAACAGACGCCATCGTGATGGGAGGCCCACAGGAGCCAAAGAATGAAGACGAATGAAAATAGAGAAATGAAAGACCAATAGAAATGGCCCGCCCACTCCCCTCCCTCCCCAACCCGAACCCTGCCCAAGTAAATAAATAAATAAATCTTTAAAAATAATAATAATAAATAAATAAATAAATAAGAACCCGGAGCTCCCCTAGCTCATAGGTAGCACTCCACAGTGGTGCAGGGAGCCTGGCTGTCACCCTCTCTCCAGTGGAGAGGCGGACTCTATTCTTTCAAGACTGTGTCTCAGGCCTCTGCCGGCCTCCCCAGACCCTTGCCAGAAGCTGAGTGATTGGAACACGAAGTGGTAGCAATCTGCTTTGCCAGATGCGCCCTAGGACCCCAAGGACTGGGATGCTGGAAACATCTACGTGAGATAAGCAGTCATCCTTCATTTTTCTAGAACCCTCTCTTGGGAAACAACTGGAGTGGGGGCCAACTGGGGCGATACCTGAGGAACTGATGGTTCAGGGGATGAGCTGCTTGATTCGATTTTCTTTCTTCCTTTAAAGTTTTCAGGCTGAGCTGTGCAGCATCCAGTGACAGCAGAATTCCCTGGTAGTCCGGTGGCTGATTCCTTGCTCCCAATGCAGTGGGTGCCTGCTGGAGCCTTGGTTGGGAAATGAGATCCCACATGCCACAACTAAGAGTTCACCTGCTGTGACTGAAGGTGCCCCATGGCAAAACAAAGACTGCGTGCTGGGCTTCCCCTGTGGCTCAGTGGACAAAAACCCGTCTGCCAATGCAGGAGACACAGGTTCGATCCCTGATCCGGGAAGATCCCACATACCGCAGAGCAGCTAAACCCACACATCAACAAAGACCCAGCATAGCCAAAAATAAATAAATAAAAGTTTCAAAAAAAAAAAGAAAAAAAGATATAGTCAAATCAATAAATAAGAACCCTGGGCTTCCCCTGGTGGTCCAGTGGATAAGGACACCGCCTTGCAGTGCAAGGGGCGCCGGTTCGAGCCCTGGCCTGGGAAGATCCCACGTGCCGCGGAGCGGCTGGACTGATATGTCCAATCACCGAGCCGAAGCTCTGGAGCGCATGCGCCCAGAGCCAGCTCTGCAACAACAGACGCCATCGTGATGGGAGGCCCACAGGAGCCAAAGAATGAAGACGAATGAAAATAGAGAAATGAAAGACCAATAGAAATGGCCCGCCCACTCCCCTCCCTCCCCAACCCGAACCCTGCCCAAGTAAATAAATAAATAAATCTTTAAAAATAATAATAATAAATAAATAAATAAATAAGAACCCGGAGCTCCCCTAGCTCATAGGTAGCACTCCACAGTGGTGCAGGGAGCCTGGCTGTCACCCTCTCCAGTGGAGGCGGACTCTATTCTTTCAAGACTGTGTCTCAGGCCTCTGCCGGCCTCCCCAGACCCTTGCCAGAAGCTGAGTGATTGGAACACGAAGTGGTAGCAATCTGCTTTGCCAGATGCGCCCTAGGACCCCAAGGACTGGGATGCTGGAAACATCTACGTGAGATAAGCAGTCATCCTTCATTTTTCTAGAACCCTCTCTTGGGAAACAACTGGAGTGGGGGCCAACTGGGGCGATACCTGAGGAACTGATGGTTCAGGGGATGAGCTGCTTGATTCGATTTTCTTTCTTCCTTTAAAGTTTTCAGGCTGAGCTGTGCAGCATCTGGGATCTTAGTTCCCTATTCAGGGATTGAATGCCTGGTTCATCCCTGGACTAGATGCTCAGAATCTTAACCACTGCACCACCAGGAAAGCCCTCCCCTTTTAAAATTTACTTATTTGGCTGCAAAGGCTTTTAGCTATGGTATGTGGGATCTAGTTCAGTGACCAGGTCCCCTGCATTGGCAATGTGGAGTTTTTTGTCAGGGAAATTTCAGGAAGTCCCTTTTATTAAATAATAAAAAAATTTTTTTATCAGACTTTCTAACTAAAATCATCCTTCGACTTGCTTCCTTGACTTGACTCCCAGCCCCATATCTATAGATCTGCCACCGACGTCTTAAATGCAACACACTTCAGGACGCGTCTCCCCTGCCAGAGTCTAGTCAGCCTTCCTGAACTGTGGCTGTCATCCTCCAAGCAGGCACAACACCCCATGGAAGTCCCCCGTGCCATGACGCTGTTTCCCCACGGTGGCTACCAGGAAGTAAGTACTCGGGGTGGCTGGCTCAGACGACACATGCATGGTTACTTCTCAAATTATCTTTCAAAATAGCAGTTACCAATTTACACTCCCATCGACAGTCAAGACTACTGAATCCCCCAAACCCTCACCAACACCGAATACCTAATTCTAAAATTTCTCCCGATCTTCTTATGTGAAAATCTGTGTCACTGATTTTTTTTTTCTTATTCCCCAACATGCCTCTTTATTTTTATCTTTATTTTAATCCATATTTTATTCTTTGGCATGTGTGGGCCTCCCAGTTGCAGTGGCCTCTCATGTTGCAGAGCACCGGCTCTGGGTGCATGCGCTCTAGAGTACTGGCTCGTAATTGGACACATCCCCCCGGCTGCTCTGTGGCATGTGGGATCTTCCCAGGCCAGGGATCGAACCAGTGCCCCTTGCACTGCAAGGCGGATTCTCTACTCACTGGACCACTATGGAAGCCTTGCACTCTCTTAATAAGTGGATTTGAGTGGTCTCAAAACCTTCCAACCTGGACATAGACAGCCTCCTCTCTTCTCTCTCCTTTAGTATGTGTGCGCGCTCAGTCACTCGGTCTGACTCTTTGCAGCCCCAAGGACTGTAGCCTGCCAGGCTCCTCCGTTCATGGAGTTTTTCCAGGCAGGAATACTGGAGTGGGTTGCCATTTCCTCCTCCAGAGGATATTCCCATCCCAGGGGTCAAACCCTCATCTCTTGCATGTCCTGCACAGGCAGGCGAATTCCCTACTACTGAATCACCTGGGAAGCCCTTCAATAGTTCTGGAAAGGAAGGAGAAAAAAGAAAGAAATGAAAGGGACTTCCCTAGCCATCTAGGGGTTAAGACTCTGTGCTTCCAGTGCAGGGGCTAAGGACTTGATCCCTGGTTGGGGAACTAATATCCCATGTACCACATGATATGGCCAAAAAAAAAAAAATACAATGGCTAATCATAAATTAGGTGTCTGGGCAATGGCTTGTGGATGCCTGAGTGGTTATTATGAGGAATAAAGCTTTAGGCAGCTCTTTATTCCTAGCACTAACAGCATCTGGTAAACAGGAGGCACTCAATAAACACTGAAATAAAACATGTGATGTCCAGGAAGGGCAGCAGGTATAGATGCCACCAGCACAGACAGGACAGGAGGTAGATGCAGGTGCCACATGAGCTCATGGGACAGGATGGGACATGTGTTCACGTCTTGGTTCCAGACACCCCTTCCCCATGTCCCTGTCCTGCCTGTCAGGGTCTCTAAGAACCACTGGCTCTAATTATCTGACCGAAAAGACAGTTGGCCCCATCCTTAAGATATTCAGCCTGAAGAGCAACCAAGAAGGCTCTGCAAGCCCTGGGGGCACGGCAGGCCCTTTGTCCTCGGTCCTATCTACCAAAAGTCCCCCGAGAAATACCCGCTCCCTGTCCAAGAGCAGCCAGAGCCAGACACAGGCTCTCAGCAACAAGCTTGGCGGAGCGGCAGCTTCTAATTTCACAGCTCACTGTGCCCAAAGCCCAGCGCTGACAAACGCCACCACTCCACACAGCTCCGAGGCACTGGGAGAGGCTAAGAATGTCCTCTTCACCACAGTGCCTTCGCCAGCCCCGTCGTCCATCTCCACACCCCAGGGCTCTGGGCTGGTTGTGCACAAGTGTGTGTGTGTGTTTATATAACAGTTTTATTGTGATGTCATTCAGACACTGCAAAATTCACCCATGTGAAGTACGTAAGTCAGTGGCTTCTCAGTATATTCACAGCGTTGTACAAACATGACCACAGTCAGTTTTAGGACATTTGAATCACCCCAGGAAGAAACTTGTAGCCATTAGCAGTCACTCTCTGGGTCCATTCTGCCACAGAAATGAAGCCTGCAGCAGCTTGTGAGCTTTCAAATGAGCAGAGAGTAGATACCCCAGGAAGGGCAGTACACCCCATGGCCAGAATGTAGGAACAGCATGTCCTGGTATCTGGCAACTGTGCCTGGAGAGCTCCCTCCAGGGCACCTTAGCATAGGTCATGGGCACCAGTCGTTAGTCAACACCCGCCTGTTTCTGGCTTTGAGCTTTGGGTCACTTGGGCAGCTGGAGGAAGGGCTTCTACCCTGAAGCTCCCTCTCTCCCCTGCCACCCTTCCCTCTCTGTAGCCTAGGAGAAAGGCCCTTCTAAAAACTCATTAGTTCTCGGCACTAGTGGGCTGGCTTGCTAGAAAAGCCAACATGATTCCTCATTCATTATTCATTCTGGCCCAGAACGGCAGAGGCACGGATGTAACTCCCCATTCTGTGTTCACGTCTTGGTTCCAGACACCCCTTCCCCATGTCCCTGTCCTGCCTGTCAGGGTCTCTAAGAACCACTGGCTCTAATTATCTGACCGAAAAGACAGTTGGCCCCATCCTTAAGATATTCAGCCTGAAGAGCAACCAAGAAGGCTCTGCAAGCCCTGGGGGCACGGCAGGCCCTTTGTCCTCGGTCCTATCTACCAAAAGTCCCCCGAGAAATACCCGCTCCCTGTCCAAGAGCAGCCAGAGCCAGACACAGGCTCTCAGCAACAAGCTTGGCGGAGCGGCAGCTTCTAATTTCACAGCTCACTGTGCCCAAAGCCCAGCGCTGACAAACGCCACCACTCCACACAGCTCCGAGGCACTGGGAGAGGCTAAGAATGTCCTCTTCACCACAGTGCCTTCGCCAGCCCCGTCGTCCATCTCCACACCCCAGGGCTCTGGGCTGGTTGTGCACAAGTGTGTGTGTGTGTTTATATAACAGTTTTATTGTGATGTCATTCAGACACTGCAAAATTCACCCATGTGAAGTACGTAAGTCAGTGGCTTCTCAGTATATTCACAGCGTTGTACAAACATGACCACAGTCAGTTTTAGGACATTTGAATCACCCCAGGAAGAAACTTGTAGCCATTAGCAGTCACTCTCTGGGTCCATTCTGCCACAGAAATGAAGCCTGCAGCAGCTTGTGAGCTTTCAAATGAGCAGAGAGTAGATACCCCAGGAAGGGCAGTACACCCCATGGCCAGAATGTAGGAACAGCATGTCCTGGTATCTGGCGACTGTGCCTGGAGAGCTCCCTCCAGGGCACCTTAGCATAGGTCATGGGCACCAGTCGTTAGTCAACACCCGCCTGTTTCTGGCTTTGAGCTTTGGGTCACTTGGGCAGCTGGAGGAAGGGCTTCTACCCTGAAGCTCCCTCTCTCCCCTGCCACCCTTCCCTCTCTGTAGCCTAGGAGAAAGGCCCTTCTAAAAACTCATTAGTTCTCGGCACTAGTGGGCTGGCTTGCTAGAAAAGCCAACATGATTCCTCATTCATTATTCATTCTGGCCCAGAACGACGGCAGAGGACATCTGTTGTTTAGCCTGTCAATCACTCCCCATTCTGGTTCTCCTCTTGTCTTTCCTTGGGAGGAGCCTCCTCACCCCCACAGTCCTTCTGGGTGGTGGAGTTAGGACAACTGGGCACATGACCAAGAGTCAGCCAATCAGGACTCTAAATCACTCCAGCCCGCAGTAATTGGTTCAGGGATGAGCATATGACCTGAGTCCAGCCAATCAGAAGTCAGTCTCAAGACTGCCCCTGGACCAGCAGAGGAAAGATGGTCTTTCCTCTAAGATTGCTGATCCAGCGAGATGCTGGCCTGGGCTGCTGGGAGCCAGCACAGGAGGTAACAGAAAAGGGAGAAGGAGGTGGGCTGTTAACATTGTGTAAGCCATTTGGACCTCCTTGAACTATTTATATGCTCCCATAAACACCCCTACATGTTTACTCCTATAAGGTGGTTTTCCGTCATTTGCAAAATTTGCAAGGGAAGTTGACTTCCTTATTGCACTAACTGAAATAAGGATCGACAATTTCACATGGGAGGCATCAGACACAAGCCAAGGGAGACTCCATCCAATGATGGGAGTGGCCTCCCACACCCTGACCTCTCTAGGCCTGCTTCCCCCCATACACCCCTGGGATGCAACTGGACAAAAAAGGCTCAGCCAGACCCAAACTGGGCAGCCAGCCTCAAGGAAGCCCATCTGGCCCAGGTCCAGCCGTCTTTCGAACACCGAGATGGCCCCAGTGACCTTCCCTTGTAGAGCTTCTGTCCAATTCATTTCTGCCTAGACCATAGGGCGAGCTCCAGAGCTGGCCCCATGACACTTCAGAGAAAGGTAGCATTCATCCCAATCTGGACCCCTGCCTCTTCCGCCCTGTGCTTTCTCAAAATGGTTTCTTAGCTATTCCCTAATAAGGGCCAAGTGTGAGGGAAAACCTCACAGGCACATTCCTTGCCATCCTCAGCAGAGAAATCAGCTCTGAGAAGGAGCTAGGGGAAGATGGAGGGGAACCATCCAACAGATGTTGAGGATGAGTCACAAGTTCTAATTACTCAGCTTTGGTCCACCTGCCATGTCTCCCTCCCCAAGTTGGTCACAAATCCTGTAGTCATTCCAGAAAATGAGACACCTTAGAGGTCTACCCCCTCATCCCACACTCCCCACCAACAACACATCCCAGTCCATGCCCAAGGCCAGAGTGGGGAGACAGGCCCAGAGGTGTGCATTTCCCAAAGCAACCTGAGATTCCTTAACCATACTTGCCATGAATGGTCTTTTCAAAAATCTCTGAGTGCTCCCAAAAGGCTCAGGGTGGGAGCTACCCTGGGGTCCCTGGTACAGTGTCTGATATTTAGAAGATGCTCAATAAATGTGTAACAAAGTTTAGATTGCTGATCCAGCGAGATGCTGGCCTGGGCTGCTGGGAGCCAGCACAGGAGGTAACAGAAAAGGGAGAAGGAGGTGGGCTGTTAACATTGTGTAAGCCATTTGGACCTCCTTGAACTATTTATATGCTCCCATAAACACCCCTACATGTTTACTCCTATAAGGTGGTTTTCCGTCATTTGCAAAATTTGCAAGGGAAGTTGACTTCCTTATTGCACTAACTGAAATAAGGATCGACAATTTCACATGGGAGGCATCAGACACAAGCCAAGGGAGACTCCATCCAATGATGGGAGTGGCCTCCCACACCCTGACCTCTCTAGGCCTGCTTCCCCCCATACACCCCTGGGATGCAACTGGACAAAAAAGGCTCAGCCAGACCCAAACTGGGCAGCCAGCCTCAAGGAAGCCCATCTGGCCCAGGTCCAGCCGTCTTTCGAACACCGAGATGGCCCCAGTGACCTTCCCTTGTAGAGCTTCTGTCCAATTCATTTCTGCCTAGACCATAGGGCGAGCTCCAGAGCTGGCCCCATGACACTTCAGAGAAAGGTAGCATTCATCCCAATCTGGACCCCTGCCTCTTCCGCCCTGTGCTTTCTCAAAATGGTTTCTTAGCTATTCCCTAATAAGGGCCAAGTGTGAGGGAAAACCTCACAGGCACATTCCTTGCCATCCTCAGCAGAGAAATCAGCTCTGAGAAGGAGCTAGGGGAAGATGGAGGGTAACCATCCAACAGATGTTGAGGATGAGTCACAAGTTCTAATTACTCAGCTTTGGTCCACCTGCCATGTCTCCCTCCCCAAGTTGGTCACAAATCCTGTAGTCATTCCAGAAAATGAGACACCTTAGAGGTCTACCCCCTCATCCCACACTCCCCACCAACAACACATCCCAGTCCATGCCCAAGGCCAGAGTGGGGAGACAGGCCCAGAGGTGTGCATTTCCCAAAGCAACCTGAGATTCCTTAACCATACTTGCCATGAATGGTCTTTTCAAAAATCTCTGAGTGCTCCCAAAAGGCTCAGGGTGGGAGCTACCCTGGGGTCCCTGGTACAGTGTCTGATATTTAGAAGATGCTCAATAAATGTGTAATGAGGACTTTCTGGAAGTCCAGTAGTGAGGACTCCGCCCTTCCACTGCAGGGTCACAAGTTCGATCCCTGGTCAAGGAGCTAAGCTCCTGCCTGCTATGCAGGACAGCAAAATAAAATAAAAGTGTAATAAGTGGCAGGTCGGGGACAGATAGGACCCCACACAAAGTTGTGCATTACCAGCTCAGTGACAGCCCTTCCTGTTGTCCCACTGGAGCACAAGTCCCACACAGGCCCCAGAAAGGCTCCACTAAGGTGTCAGGCAAGTGAGGTGGCTGTGGAACCCTACCTTCCCCCTTTAGTCCTCCTCCGTGATCTCTGGGTGTGCCCTACACTTATAGGGACCTCAACTCAGTCCTGTTCCCTTCTCTCAGGGAACCCTCCACCCACAGTCTGTCATACAAAAACACTTGTGTTAGTGACTGTTAGAGATGCAGCATGCCCCTAACCACTCTCAATAGGAGTCCCTCAGGAGGAGGAAACTCCAACACCAAGCCCAGGGGAGCAAAAAGAGAATTAGTAACAAGAAAGGCTGGCCCACCGACCTGGGCCCATTTCCCCACTATGTACTAACCTGGGTCCCCTCCAACCATGCCCCAAAGCAGGAGGATAGTATTCACTAAAATTAAGGAAAACTACAAACGTTATTTACTTGGTAGGATTTTTACTTCAGTGTTTCCCAAAGTGTGGGGCATGTACCACCAAGTTTCAGGTGGAACCTGAGTGTAACGCTAGATGATCCTGAATCCTGTGGTGACAAGTCCTCTTTTCTGTTCTTTCCATTCTCCTGATTAAGTCAAGAAGAGAGTCCCAGTTAAATGCCAGGACATCTTTAACGCTCTGAGATCTGCTCATCTCCCTTTGTACACACACATACACACTTAAAAGAGATAGCAGGTCTCAGAGCCTTCAGGAAGCAGGAATTAATGGCTTCAATAAATTAGACAATGAAAATAGAATTCTATTTTTACAGTATTTCCTCTTTCCTGCAATTGATGCTGGTTTTCCACGTATGCTGGTGAAGTAATGTTTCCTTTTAAAATAAATTCGTGTCTATTTAAAAAGAAAAAAAGGAGAGGGTGGAATTTAAAATATGAGAAAACTATCACCCAGGTGATACTGGACAAGGTAAAGGATGAGTGCAGTTTGAGAAACACTGATCTTTTCGAAAGGGCTACATGCTACAGGGCTGCATACCTAAGAACTGCTGTTCTCCTCCGGTCCTTACCTCTCGGTTCTACCTTCCGGGTAAGGCCCGGCAGGGCAGGGATATGTCACAAGAGACCACTGGGCAGAGAAGTGAGAAGGTGGCAAATTATTTGGGGGCTTATCAAATACCCCAATCTTAAATACACAGCTCCTGGCCCCCAGGAAGAAGGAAGTGGGGAGGGTTGAGAGGTTGTTTTTGTTTTTCTGTTTCAGGAAAAACAGGGACAAGAATGGGGTACAGGGGTTCAAATGGAAACCCTCCCAAAGGCATCAGACCTATAGGAAATGAGTCCTACAAGCGGTGAGTCGTGGATCTTAACTCAGTCCTGAGACTAATCTCTCTGTGGGGGACCTTCCACTTCTCTCAAGAATCTATTCATCCTTCTGGTGACAATGCCCTAACTTTCCTCTAACAGCTTCAAGGTGTTGGTTGACAGCCCTGGGGGTGGGCACAAGGCTCACAACTGGCCAATCACAGCAACGTATTGTCTAGCCACAGTGATTGGCTCAGAGATGGGCATGTGATCAGCGAGGGCCAATAGAACCCAGTGAGACTCCTAGGAGAGAGGAACGTGTCCTATTTTGCTGGGAATGCTAGAAATGAAGATGTGAGCCTGGAGCTGCTGGGGGCTCCTACTTGGAACCTGAGAATTATAAAACAACACAGTAGAAGCTATGGTTGCTAGAGAGAAACTGGGTCCTGATGACATTGTCTGAACACCTGGATTAAGCCTTACCTGAAGTCAGTGCCAATGGGACCCATTCCATGATACGAGAAAATAAATTTCCTATTGTGTTAAAGCTCATTTATTTGAGTTGGGGCTTCCTGTGAGCAAAAGACTGACCACAGCAAGTGAAGTTGCAACAGCAGACCCTGTTTTCCTCTTCCCTGGGTCTCAACAGTCATGAATACCCCCACCCCCACAAGGAGGAAGGGCGTGCAAGGTGAAGGTGACAGCCCTCACCTCCCTGACCTCCCTTTGGCTCCCCTGCACCCCCCTACAAAACTGGGTCCCCGGTTACCTTGAGCCGTTGCTGATGAGAATGCTCTCCCGAATTGTCAGGGTGCAGTAATACCACACCAGCAGGAAATTAAAGACTTCATCTGTCACCCTAGCATAGAGAAACAGCCCGGGGAGGGGGGTGCACATGAGAACCAGAGATGACAGTCCCCACCCCACAGCCTCCACACACAACCGAAAAGCAAAACAGGATAAGAAAGTCCTCAAAGAAGGGGGATACCTGAGTAGGGCCTTAAAAGTTAAATATATGGAAATGAGCTTTCCTTAAGTGTTGCTGATGACGAAATCTGACCTGCTGAAATAACTGTATCTACTATGCTCACATTGTTCCATTTTTTTAAATTTCAGACAATTAATAGCATCAATGCTACACATAGTAACACTCTTTGAGAGTCCAGTCTCCCCTAACCTACAGCAGTTGGAGGATATATACTGCACATTCCCTTAACCTCAGGTAGTACACCCCTCAGGTGGGATAACTGAGTCCCTTCTTCACTGATTCCCAGTTCCCTGGCAGCACTGAACTCCAAGTGCCCACGGATAACCCCACTTGTCTCACTTCCATTCCCCGACCAGTGTTTCCTGGGATCACCTCCCGAATCAACTGGGTGTGCGTTCAGTCGCTCAGTCATGTCTGACTCTCTGTGACTCCATGGCCTGCAGCATGCCAGGCCTCCTTGTCCCTCACCATCTCCTGAAGTTTGCCCTAGTTCATGTCCAGTGCATCGGTGATGCCATCCAGCCATCTCATCCTTTGACGCCCTCCCCTCCTTCTGCCCTAAACCTTTCCCAGCATCAGGGACTTTTCCAATGAGTCAGCTGTTCACATCAGATGACCACAACAAATTATTGGCACTCAAATGCTTATCTTGGGGCATTTATTCTGTGGAAACTCAAACTAAGAGAGTATCACTTCCCATTTCCGAAATTAAAAGACACTTGCTCCTTGGAAGCAAAGCTATGGCAAACCTAGACAGTGCATTATAAAGCAGAGACATCACTTTGCCAACAAAAGTCCGTAGAGTCAAAGCTATGGTTTTCGCAGTGGTCTTGATGGGTGTCAGAGTTGGACCATAAAGAAGGCTGAGTGCCAAAGAATTGATGCCTTCCAGTTGTGGTGCTGGAGAAGACTCCTGAGAGTCCCCTGCACAGCAAGAAGATCAAAGCAGTCAAGTCTAAAGGAAATCAACCCTGAATATTCACTGGAAAGACTGATGCTGAAGCTGAAACTCCAAGACTTTGGCCACGTCATGGGAAGAGCCAACTCACTGGAAAAGACCCTGATGCTGGGAAGGTTTGAGGGCAGGAGGAGAAGGGGGCAAGAGAGGATGAGATGGTTGGATGGCATCACTGACTCAAATGGACACTAATTTCAGCACACTCCAAGGAATAGTGAAGGACAGGGAAGCCTGGCGTGCTGCAGTCCAGGGATTGTGAAAAGTTAGATGCTACTTAGGACTGAACAACAACTTCCCATTTTACAGATAAAGGAAACAGGTTCAGAGATGAGCTGCCCATCTAGCTCTCCTTCCTTGACCTTCTGTAAGCCACTATAGGTGTCACCCCCTCAAATTCAAAGCTACCCAGGACCTCAGAATAGGACTTATTTGGAAACAGGGTCTTTGTAAATATAATTCGTTAAGATGAGGTGATGCTGGGTTATTAGGGTGGAGCCTAAACCCAAAGACTGTGTCCCCATAAGAGGACCAGGTGAAAAAAAAAGAAGACCAGGTGAGAGACTCAGGGACACACAAGGCAGGGGGCTACATGACAACAGAGGCAAAGGCTGGAATGAAACAGCCTTAAGCCAAGGATGGCCGGCCACCACCAGTGATTGGGAGCGCCAGGGAAAGCTCCTCCTCTAGTCTTCAGAGCGAGTATGGCCCTGCCAACCGTGATTTCAGACCTTCCGAAATTAAAAGATCATTTTGCTGTTCACATCAGATGACCACAACAAATTATTGGCACTCAAATGCTTATCTTGGGGCATTTATTCTGTGGAAACTCAAACTAAGAGAGTATCACTTCCCATTTCCGAAATTAAAAGACACTTGCTCCTTGGAAGCAAAGCTATGGCAAACCTAGACAGTGCATTATAAAGCAGAGACATCACTTTGCCAACAAAAGTCCGTAGAGTCAAAGCTATGGTTTTCGCAGTGGTCTTGATGGGTGTCAGAGTTGGACCATAAAGAAGGCTGAGTGCCAAAGAATTGATGCCTTCCAGTTGTGGTGCTGGAGAAGACTCCTGAGAGTCCCCTGCACAGCAAGAAGATCAAAGCAGTCAAGTCTAAAGGAAATCAACCCTGAATATTCACTGGAAAGACTGATGCTGAAGCTGAAACTCCAAGACTTTGGCCACGTCATGGGAAGAGCCAACTCACTGGAAAAGACCCTGATGCTGGGAAGGTTTGAGGGCAGGAGGAGAAGGGGGCAAGAGAGGATGAGATGGTTGGATGGCATCACTGACTCAAATGGACACTAATTTCAGCACACTCCAAGGAATAGTGAAGGACAGGGAAGCCTGGCGTGCTGCAGTCCAGGGGATTGTGAAAAGTTAGATGCTACTTAGGACTGAACAACAACTTCCCATTTTACAGATAAAGGAAACAGGTTCAGAGATGAGCTGCCCATCTAGCTCTCCTTCCTTGACCTTCTGTAAGCCACTATAGGTGTCACCCCCTCAAATTCAAAGCTACCCAGGACCTCAGAATAGGACTTATTTGGAAACAGGGTCTTTGTAAATATAATTCGTTAAGATGAGGTGATGCTGGGTTATTAGGGTGGAGCCTAAACCCAAAGACTGTGTCCCCATAAGAGGACCAGGTGAAAAAAAAAGAAGACCAGGTGAGAGACTCAGGGACACACAAGGCAGGGGGCTACATGACAACAGAGGCAAAGGCTGGAATGAAACAGCCTTAAGCCAAGGATGGCCGGCCACCACCAGTGATTGGGAGCGCCAGGGAAAGCTCCTCCTCTAGTCTTCAGAGCGAGTATGGCCCTGCCAACCGTGATTTCAACCTTGATTTCAGACTTCTGGCCTCCAGAACTATGAGAAAATACGTTGCTATTGTTCTAAGTCACCCAGTTTGTGGTGCCTGGTTCCAACAGTCCCAGGAAATGAATATAGAAAGCGATGGGAGACATGAAAACACCAAGCCCTCAGTGAGCCTTCGTACTCAACTGCATACCACAGGTGTGAGGGCCCCAGAGGTCCCAGTGCCAGGCAATCTGCTTGCACATCAAGAACTTCTGCCCTCTTCCGAGGGGGGTGTGAGTGGGCATGACTGACACAAGCAGCCTCTGCCCTCCAGGGAGGAGGGCCAGGCCCGAGGCAGCAGGCAGGCACGGGCTCAGGGCCTGAAAGAACCCTTGTCTGGACACTTAAGTGGGCAGCCCAGCCACTGGACTCCCAGCCAAGCGCCTGCCAGGAAATAAACCCTTGACACGTGGGCCACATGCCCAAGCCACACTTGGCTGCCTCCCCTCAGGGCAGAAAGCCTGGGCCAGAGTGGGGAACGAAACCCCCTGGGCAGTGCAGCTTCAGCTCAGTGGCCTCAATCGTCCCACTCAAGCAGAGCGACTGACCTCACGACCGCGCCACAGCGTGCCAGGCACCGGGCACAGCCACAGGCAGTGTTAACGCGCTCAACTGTTGCCAACAACCCGGAGAGGCAGGGCCTGGTGTCACCCTCATTTTACAGATGGGGAGACTGAGGCTCTCCAAGGGAACGTGTCCATGAAACAGTCAGTAAGTCTCAAAGGCAGGATTCAAACCCAAGTAGTCTGTAGCTTATCTCTTTTATTTCCTTCGTTCCTCTTTCTCCCCACCCTACCTTCCACAGCCTTTATTTTTGTAACTGAGATGTAATTCACATATCATAAAATTCACACTTTTCAAATGTGCAAGTCAGTGGTTTTCAGTATATTCACTGAGTTGTGCATTCATCATCACTATCTAATTCCAGAACATTTTCACTACCCCAGAAGAAAGAAAGCCAGTGGCCCTTAGCAGTCACACCCTCCCCATGTCTCTTTCTCCCAGCCCCCGGCAACCAAGAGTTTGTTTTCTGTCTCTATAGTCTTTGCCTATTCTAGACATTTCATATGAATGAGATCATACAGTAAGTGCTTTTTGCTTCTGGCCCCTTTCACTCAGCCCATGTTATCAGGATTCATCCACGTTGTAGCATGTGTCAGGGCTTCAGTCCTTTTGGTGGCCAAATAATATTCCACTGTATGGATGGACCACACTGGGCTCTTTCTTGACTACTATGTTATAAGGCCTCTTTAGCAGCCACTTAGTAGATATTTGTTGGCTGGCTGTAAGGCAGACAGAATGGCTACTTCCCATAAGATGTGGTCCTTCTCTACCCTATACCTCATCACACCAAGTGCTGGAGATGCAAGAGAGACCTTGGATCCATCTCATGGCCCTCCTCACCTCCACGCACCCACACCCACACCCCACCACACCCGTCACCTGTAGTGAAGGAAGAATCGACACGCCACAGCACCCAGGAGTAGGATGATGGTCAGGTAGAGCTTGAACTTCTCATACTCATCCTTGTAGGCAAATCTGCAGCAACAGACACGCCCAGGAAAGGTCATTTCACTAGAGCCCATCACCCTACCGGATCCTTGACCTGCTGATCACACTAAGGGAGAGATTTTGAATGAATGGTGATGGTCCACAGAGAAAGGTCAGTGTGCAAGGCTTCTCTTGTCTCCTGGACTCCTGATTGAAGGTTCCAAGCCTGTCATGGGCAGGGTCTCCTCCCCCTACCAGCTACCACAGTAGAAAAGCCACAGCTCCATTTTCCTTGGAAACAGATAGATGTGGGGTGTCCAGGACTGCCGACATCCCAGGAGGAAAGTGTGTGATAAGAGGTGGAAGGCAGCAGGGACCACATCTCATGGGAAACTGGCAGTCCCGACCACACCACGTACTAACTGTGAAAGGAAGGAAGGAAAGCTCCCCGAGGTGATCTGCTTATTGAGGAAGAGATCGTCAGAAAGACTGAACAGTTTTTTTGTCCCAATTGAACGTTTTATTTACGCAAAAACACTAGCTTGGTTCCATTGCTCCTGAGCAGAAAGAACAAAATGCCTGAATTCCATAAAGCCGAGTGGACGGGTGTCTGGGATACTTACTTGGCCTGGTTGTTGAGAAGGGTCACATTGACGTTGCCAAGAACCAGATTTAAGTAGAGCCTGGAAGGAAAGACCGGTGAGGGCCACCATGTTAACAGCCTCAAGAGTGGTCCCCAACCAAAACTATTCAGGCGGTACGCATGGCCAGGGCTTCCCAGGTGGCCCAGTGGTAAAGAATCCGCCTGCCAATACAGGAGATGTGGGTTCAATCACTGGGTTGGGAAGATCCCCTGGAGGAGGAAATGGCAACCCACTTCAGTATTCTTGCCTGGGAAATCTCACGGACAGGAGAGCCTGGAGGGCAACAGTGCATGGGGCTGCAAAGAGTCGGACATGACTGAGCACACACACATAATAAACACAGAAAACAGGGTGTCCAGCTCAAAGGTGCAGATCTCACACTGAGAATGAAAATAATTAACTAGAGAACATGGCATCAGGACTTTCATGATTAACCCATTTCTCCCCGTTTTAGTTGGCTTAGAGACCATGTTTCCCAGACTCCCTTGTAGCTAAATACTTTTAAAAATAAAGTATACAACTTGGTGGTGACTATTTTGTAACATACAGCAACATCCCTATGTGTACCTGAACTAAAGAATAAAGTGAGCTAATAAATAAATGTTTACATTAAAAATAAATTATGCAGGGCTTCCCTGGTGGTCCAGTGGATAAGGACACCACCATGCAGTGCAAGGGGCGCCGGTTCGATCCCTGGCCTGGGACGATCCCACATGCCGCGGAGCGGCTGGACTGATGTGTCCAACTATTGAGCCGGAGCTCGGGAGCGCGTGTGCTCAGAGCCGGTGCTCTGCAGCGAGAGAGGCCACTGCGATGGGAGGCCCACACGGGCCAAAGAACAAAAATAGATGAAAATAAATAAATGAAAGACCAACAGAAGTGGCTAAATAAATAAATAAATTATGCAATGTAATGGTTTCTAGTATATTTACAATGTTGTGCAAACATCAGCATCAACTAATCCCAGAACATTTTTCATCACCCCAAGAAGAAAGCCCATACCCACCAGCAGTCACTCCGCCAGTCCCTGGCAACCACTCATCTACTTTCTGTCTCTATGGATTTGTCTGTTCTGGACATTTTGCATAAACAGGCTCATGTGGTACGTGGCATTTTGTCTCGCTTCCTTGCTGTGAACGTTCAGCACTCACTTTCACTGGGTGTATATACACCCAGGAGCGGAATTTCTGGGTCGTATGGTATGTATGTGTTTGGTTTCATGAGGAAATGGCAAACATTTTTGTAAAACGGGATCTGCTTGTCCTCCATAGCTTGACTTTTCCCTGCTTCCTGAGAATGCTATGCTGTGACCCAGTTTTGGCCGTGCAGATGAGGCCAACTCCTTAAGAAGTGGCGAGCAGTAAGTTGCAAGGACCTTGGAGGGCAACAGTGCATGGGGCTGCAAAGAGTCGGACATGACTGAGCACACACACATAATAAACACAGAAAACAGGGTGTCCAGCTCAAAGGTGCAGATCTCACACTGAGAATGAAAATAATTAACTAGAGAACATGGCATCAGGACTTTCATGATTAACCCATTTCTCCCCGTTTTAGTTGGCTTAGAGACCATGTTTCCCAGACTCCCTTGTAGCTAAATACTTTTAAAAATAAAGTATACAACTTGGTGGTGACTATTTTGTAACATACAGCAACATCCCTATGTGTACCTGAACTAAAGAATAAAGTGAGCTAATAAATAAATGTTTACATTAAAAATAAATTATGCAGGGCTTCCCTGGTGGTCCAGTGGATAAGGACACCACCATGCAGTGCAAGGGGCGCCGGTTCGATCCCTGGCCTGGGACGATCCCACATGCCGCGGAGCGGCTGGACTGATGTGTCCAACTATTGAGCCGGAGCTCGGGAGCGCGTGTGCTCAGAGCCGGTGCTCTGCAGCGAGAGAGGCCACTGCGATGGGAGGCCCACACGGGCCAAAGAACAAAAATAGATGAAAATAAATAAATGAAAGACCAACAGAAGTGGCTAAATAAATAAATAAATTATGCAATGTAATGGTTTCTAGTATATTTACAATGTTGTGCAAACATCAGCATCAACTAATCCCAGAACATTTTTCATCACCCCAAGAAGAAAGCCCATACCCACCAGCAGTCACTCCGCCAGTCCCTGGCAACCACTCATCTACTTTCTGTCTCTATGGATTTGTCTGTTCTGGACATTTTGCATAAACAGGCTCATGTGGTACGTGGCATTTTGTCTCGCTTCCTTGCTGTGAACGTTCAGCACTCACTTTCACTGGGTGTATATACACCCAGGAGCGGAATTTCTGGGTCGTATGGTATGTATGTGTTTGGTTTCATGAGGAAATGGCAAACATTTTTGTAAAACGGGATCTGCTTGTCCTCCATAGCTTGACTTTTCCCTGCTTCCTGAGAATGCGATGCTGTGACCCAGTTTTGGCCGTGCAGATGAGGCCAACTCCTTAAGAAGTGGCGAGCAGTAAGTTGCAAGGACCTTGAGTCCCTAGGTGACCTCAGGAGCTGACAGTTCTTGGTCCACTCACCTGTGGACTATTATGTGTAAGAGACAAGAACCTTGCATGTTTGAGCCATTGTGCCAGTAGGCTTCTGTTACAATCGCCTGTACTCTAACATGCTAATAAAGGTACGGATAGTGGGTTAGAAGATTTCGGGAGAAGACAGGTTAATTCCACAGGGGGACAGAGAGGGGTCTGAAAAGGTTTTACTGGGGTGGTAACATGTGAACTGGGCTTTGAAGGATGTGTGGAAGTTTAAGAGAAGAAAGAGGAACAGGAAACCCTTCTTTCTGGTTATGAGCAAATTCTAGGAGCATTTCCAGTCTGGTATACCTGTAGCAAAAGTGTGAAAAAAAATTTCCATTTTTTCCCACCTAACACATGGTTCCTGCTTTCTGGAAAGGCAGTATAATATCCTTTCAGAGAATCACTTTTTCCCCTAGGCTCTATGACCCAGGTAAGGCACATGATCCAGGTTTAGCCAATTAAAGCAGTGCAACCTCCTGATTGGGTCAATGTGATGATGTGACACAATCCAAACTAATGAGTACCAGCAAGAGGACTTTTCCCAGAACTACTATAGAACACAGAGGCTTTCTATACTAGATTTGCTAGGCAGGTAGGAGGCAAACCCAAAGTTGCTGGGGCCAGCTTGTAGAGGAAGACTGCCTGAGAATAAAACACACACACAGGGGCTTCCCCTGGTGGTCCAGTGGGTAGGGACACCGCCTTGCAGTGCAAGGGGCGCCGGTTCGATCCCTGGCCTGGGAAGATCCCACGTGCCGCGGAGCGGCTGGACCGATGTGTCCAATCACCGAGCCGGAGCTCTGGAGCGCATGCGCCCAGAGCCGGTGCTCTGCGACAACAGACGCCACCGCGATGGGAGGCCCACAGGAGCCAAAAGAACAAAGATGAATGAAAATAGAGAAATGAAAGACCAATAGCAGTGGCCTGCCCGCTCCCCTCCCTCCCCAACCCGACCCCCGCCCAAAATAAAATAAAATAAATAAATCTTTAAAAAAAAACACACACACACACACACACACAGGAAAAGAGAGTAAAAGAAAAGCTAAATGAGGGACACAGCCTACCAGTTTCATCTGAGCAGCAGGGTCCAGCCCTACCTAGAGATACACACGGACTTTTTAGTTTACATGAATCAATAAATGCCCTATTATTAATTAATTAAGCAACTCTGAGCTGGGTTTTCTGTCATGTGTAACCCAAGGATTCCCAACTAATGTAAGATGGACAGAGGACTCGGGAGATTGGAGCTGGGAGAGTGGATTTGACTTTAAAAGAAGATCACGCTGTTTCATTCTATAGGAAGTTATCAACACCTAAATACAGCAATGCAAAAAAAGGAGAATACAAGAGGAAGGCCTCTGGTAGAAGGCTCTGACTCAGGACTGGATCAAATCAGGGGAAAAAAAAAAAAAACGTCTGGGTGCTTCCTCGGATGTGTGTATAGTCACCCACGTCAAGTCATGCTACAACACTGTAAGGATCTCTCTCTGGAACAGGGTGGCAAGGATGTAGTTTGAGGAAGGAGAGGGGGCTTCTTGGAAGGAGGAAGATGGAAAAACACAAACTCTCGAGTCAGAAAGCCTAGTGTCCACATCTTGGTTCAGCTGAACCCAGTCTGAGCCCCCGGGCAAAATACTTCCTAATGCCTCTTCTCTGAACCCTGCAGAACACAGATTCCTGGATCGGACTCACTGGGTTGTTAAGGATGAAGTGAGTAACATCAGGAGAGCCCTGTGCACAGTGCCAGGCATCCAGCAGGCCCTCAGTCAACGTATGTTCTCTTGAAAGAGAACACCTTTCCTCTTGACCCCAGGTGGCATTGGGCTGGTGGTAGAGGCTAGGGACCAGATCTTTTGTCTGGTTCCTTGAAAAAGCCCTTCCAAGAATGTCACTACCGCATGGGAGGGGTTCAGGAAAGGTCATGTAAGGAAGTTTTCCTCTGTTTCCTGCCCTTGTTTCCTCCTTTTCGCCTCAAACTCAAGCCCCCAAAGGAAAGTCAGAGTCATGCAGATCAGAAGCTCCAGGCTTGGGCACCTGCCCGCTGCGTTGGGGGTATGGGGACAGGTCCCCAACTCCTACCCATTCTTCTTGGGCAGATAGGCCTCCATGTCAAAGAAGACATTCTGCCGCTCCTTGATGTTGGCGCCCATCTGCTGGACAAGCTCTGCCTCCTCCCGACTGGCATGGCGCTTGTACCTGTGGTCAGAGGTGTGGGCATACAGTGGTGTTACACAGACTGCAGGAAGGATCTGGAAGCTCTGGGCACCACCCTCCATCTTTCCATCTCCATGCTTCTTGCAACCTAAATTCTCCACCTGTACTTTCTGGGTTTGATGCTGGCTTCCTGCCAGACTTCTGACCTTGGGAATGTCCTTTAACCCCTCAGCTTTATTTTCCATACTTCAAAAACAGGGATCACCTCAGGCCTACCTTGTAGACAATGTCAGTGTGAGAATAAGGTGGGTAAATGCAGTGTAAAGTATTCATACTACTTGATACCTAGTATGAGCTCCAGTTTATCTATGGGCAACACCATTCTTCATGCTAGTCTACAGGGATAACTGGAGGATTCCAAGGAGCGCAGACAGGAAAGATGCTTTGAAAGTATAAGCAGTCAACCAGCTAATGTCTGACTGTTATTCTTAGGTGATCTTTAATCTCAAAACTAGAAAAACAAGTCACAGACACTCTCAGGATAGCAGTGGTCCTTGGGCTAAGAATCTAACTCATTGGTCAACCTTCCAACCCAGTGGTTCTCAACTGGGGAAACCAGAGGTGAAGCTCTTCTCAAACCACGAAGACACTGCCTGGGAACATTCTGGTTGTCAAGACAGGAGTGGAAGGTTCTACTGGCATCGAGTGTGCAGAAGTCAGGAATGCTGCTCAGCATCCTACAATACATGGGACAGCCCCAAGGAGTAAAAAATTATCAACAGTCCTGGGGCTGAAAAACTCTGGACAGATAAAAGACTCAAGTCCTGCCATCAACGAGAGGTATTTTCTCAAGAGTGGTGATGTCATTACATGGAACCATCACACGCCTTGCGAAGACTCACGGTCCTCTGTGTCCAGAACGCTCAGTCAAGGTTAGGGTTATAATCAGTAACCATCCCCCAAATTTTCCATCAGGGAAGGGAAGAATTGTCCAGGAGTCACAAACTGTGGAATGGAGGCCCAGCTAAGCAACCTGGGACGAGCCCCTCAGAGCCCACTTTCCTGTCTCCCTAGGGGTGGTCACAGCATCCACAGGGCCCTGTCACTTGCAGGGAATGACAGCACTTCCCAAGCCATAAAGGCATAAGACTGGGACGTGAACGGGTGATCCTGGCCTTAGGAAAATAAACTAAGTCATGCACTCACGTATACCCCTACCAAGGATGCCAGACCTCTCACTGCATACACCAGAGACCTGCTAGGGGCGCCCCCTCACCCAGGAGAAGGATTCTTGCTATTTACTTGCCCAATAGGACTTCTCATAACAGACGTCCTGTGGGAACTATGCCTTATCCTCTTCCCCCTCCCAAATTGTTCACGTAGAGCTGTCCCATTCCCCAGGTTCATAAACTGAGCAGAGGACTAAGTCTTGTACAAACAGTCTCGATGACTGGTTCGCAGATGGTCATGTGACTAGTTCCAGCCAATGAGGCTCACACCCAGCACTCCTTCTGGAAGACAAGTTCTTATTCAGCCAGGCTAGCCAAGCCAGTAGGAAGAAAGGCTAAAGGATAACAGGTTGGCACTGCCGGTGGCTATCTCAGTGGCCATCTTAGCCAGAGACTGAAGCCAATCTAGAGGAAGGCAGAAGTAAGAGAGAAAAAAACAGATTCCTAAAAACATCCTTTGACCCCCTGGATCCAGCAAGGCCTGAAGCCACTCCTGGTTTTTTTCCATTGAAATTTCCATTCTTGGCTCAAGCCAGTTTTGAGTTGAGAGTCTGTCCCTGAGAGGCAAGGCAGCCTCTGAGCCGCAGCCCGCCTACCTCTGGAGAGTCAGCTTCAGATCCTTCAGCCGTGTCTTCTGCTTGTTGATGGAGCTGCTGCACGAGGTCTGGAGTGCAGTCAGCTCCTCCAGCTTCTGCTTGTAGATTCTGTGAGTCTCCTGAAGGACGGAATAGCCAGGGCAGGAGAACACAAAGAGCTTATGTTTCAGGCTGTTTACGCCAGGGTATGTTGTTGCTCAGTCACTAAGTTGTGTCCGACTCTTTGTGACCCCCATGGACTGCAGCATGCCAGGATTCCCTGTCCTTCACTATCTCCCCAAGTTTGCTTAAATTCGTGTCCACTGAGTCGCTGATGCTATCCAACCATCTCATCCTCTGCTGCCCCCTTCTCCTTTTGCCTTTAATCTTACCCGGCACCAGGGTCCTTTCCAATGAGTCGGTTCTCTGTGGCTACAGAATTCACAGTTTGACAGTTAAGATGGTACTACTACAAAAAAGACTGGGACGTGAGCAGGTGATCCTGGCCTTAGGAAAATAAACTAATCACCCGTATACCCCTACCTGCCAGACCTCTCACTGCATACACCAGAGACCTGCTAGGGGCGCCCCCTCACCCAGGAGAAGGATTCTTGCTATTTACTTGCCCAATAGGACTTCTCATAACAGACGTCCTGTGGGAACTATGCCTTATCCTCTTCCCCCTCCCAAATTGTTCACGTAGAGCTGTCCCATTCCCCAGGTTCATAAACTGAGCAGAGGACTAAGTCTTGTACAAACAGTCTCGATGACTGGTTCGCAGATGGTCATGTGACTAGTTCCAGCCAATGAGGCTCACACCCAGCACTCCTTCTGGAAGACAAGTTCTTATTCAGCCAGGCTAGCCAAGCCAGTAGGAAGAAAGGCTAAAGGATAACAGGTTGGCACTGCCGGTGGCTATCTCAGTGGCCATCTTAGCCAGAGACTGAAGCCAATCTAGAGGAAGGCAGAAGTAAGAGAGAAAAAAACAGATTCCTAAAAACATCCTTTGACCCCCTGGATCCAGCAAGGCCTGAAGCCACTCCTGGTTTTTTTCCATTGAAATTTCCATTCTTGGCTCAAGCCAGTTTTGAGTTGAGAGTCTGTCCCTGAGAGGCAAGGCAGCCTCTGAGCCGCAGCCCGCCTACCTCTGGAGAGTCAGCTTCAGATCCTTCAGCCGTGTCTTCTGCTTGTTGATGGAGCTGCTGCACGAGGTCTGGAGTGCAGTCAGCTCCTCCAGCTTCTGCTTGTAGATTCTGTGAGTCTCCTGAAGGACGGAATAGCCAGGGCAGGAGAACACAAAGAGCTTATGTTTCAGGCTGTTTACGCCAGGGTATGTTGTTGCTCAGTCACTAAGTTGTGTCCGACTCTTTGTGACCCCCATGGACTGCAGCATGCCAGGATTCCCTGTCCTTCACTATCTCCCCAAGTTTGCTTAAATTCGTGTCCACTGAGTCGCTGATGCTATCCAACCATCTCATCCTCTGCTGCCCCCTTCTCCTTTTGCCTTTAATCTTACCCGGCACCAGGGTCCTTTCCAATGAGTCGGTTCTCTGTGGCTACAGAATTCACAGTTTGACAGTTAAGATGGTACTACTACACTTGTCAAAGTATAAAATTGGGACTGGATTTGGAGAAGGTAGTAAAACACAGCTAAGTGACCTGGACACTGTGTAATACATGACTTATGTAATAAGGAACGTGTTTTTTCCTGTGCAGGTTCTATCTTTCCTGATGAAAACAGCAATAAGCCTTTGAGGGGCCAGCCACCTCTTGTCAATTCTTAGTCCAGGTGGTTTGAGTAGAGCTAACAGTGCCTATTCCAAGAGTGGTCACGTGATCCAGGCATGGGCAATCAGTATCCTCCAATCCCCCTGCAAATGACTGGTTTGTAGATGAAAGCATGGCTCAAACTGAGCCAGTGAGAGTGAGTCCTGGAGACCCTACTTACAAGTATTGATTTAGAGATGCCCTCTTTCTCCTAGGTATGCTAATGTTGCAGAAGATACACCTGGGCCTGCTAAGTGGAGAGAGCCTACCTAAGAATGAAACTGGGGACTTTCCAAGTGGTCCAGAGGCTAAGACTCCATGCTTCCAATTCAGGGGGGCCCGAGTTCCATCCCTGGTCCGAGAACTAGATCCCACATACTGCAACTGCCACAACTAAAGATCCCCATGCCGTGATGAAGATCGAAGATCCCATTTGTCACAACTAAGACCTGATACAACCAAATAAATAAATAAATATATTTAAAAAAAAAATGAAGCCAGGGCTTCCCTGGTGGTCCAGTGGGTAAGGACACCGCCTTGCAGTGCAAGGGGCGCCGGTTCGATCCCTGGCCTGGGAAGATCCCACGTGCCATGGAGCGGCTGGACCCATGTGTCCAATTGCCGAGCCAGAGCTCTGGAGCGCATGCACCCACAGCCGGTGCTCTGCGACAACAGAGGCCACCGTGATGGGAGGCCCACACGGGCCAAAGAACGAAGATGGATGAAAATAGATAAATGAAAGACCAATAAGACGTGGCCCGCCTGCTCCCCTCCCTCCCCAACCTGCCCTCCCCAATAATAAATAATAAATATTTTTTAAAAAAATGAAGCCAAATAGAAAAACAGAATTGGGACATGGTAAGAGACAGGATTCTTACAGCATCATTTCAGCCCGGCACCGGGTTTAACCAGAATTCACAGTTTGACAGTTAAGATGGTACTACTACACTTGTCAAAGTATAAAATTGGGACTGGATTTGGAGAAGGTAGTAAAACACAGCTAAGTGACCTGGACACTGTGTAATACATGACTTATGTAATAAGGAACGTGTTTTTTCCTGTGCAGGTTCTATCTTTCCTGATGAAAACAGCAATAAGCCTTTGAGGGGCCAGCCACCTCTTGTCAATTCTTAGTCCAGGTGGTTTGAGTAGAGCTAACAGTGCCTATTCCAAGAGTGGTCACGTGATCCAGGCATGGGCAATCAGTATCCTCCAATCCCCCTGCAAATGACTGGTTTGTAGATGAAAGCATGGCTCAAACTGAGCCAGTGAGAGTGAGTCCTGGAGACCCTACTTACAAGTATTGATTTAGAGATGCCCTCTTTCTCCTAGGTATGCTAATGTTGCAGAAGATACACCTGGGCCTGCTAAGTGGAGAGAGCCTACCTAAGAATGAAACTGGGGACTTTCCAAGTGGTCCAGAGGCTAAGACTCCATGCTTCCAATTCAGGGGGGCCCGAGTTCCATCCCTGGTCCGAGAACTAGATCCCACATACTGCAACTGCCACAACTAAAGATCCCCATGCCGTGATGAAGATCGAAGATCCCATTTGTCACAACTAAGACCTGATACAACCAAATAAATAAATAAATATATTTAAAAAAAAAATGAAGCCAGGGCTTCCCTGGTGGTCCAGTGGGTAAGGACACCGCCTTGCAGTGCAAGGGGCGCCGGTTCGATCCCTGGCCTGGGAAGATCCCACGTGCCATGGAGCGGCTGGACCCATGTGTCCAATTGCCGAGCCAGAGCTCTGGAGCGCATGCACCCACAGCCGGTGCTCTGCGACAACAGAGGCCACCGTGATGGGAGGCCCACACGGGCCAAAGAACGAAGATGGATGAAAATAGATAAATGAAAGACCAATAAGACGTGGCCCGCCTGCTCCCCTCCCTCCCCAACCTGCCCTCCCCAATAATAAATAATAAATATTTTTTAAAAAAATGAAGCCAAATAGAAAAACAGAATTGGGACATGGTAAGAGACAGGATTCTTACAGCATCATTTCAGCCCTTAGGTCTACCCAAGTCTGAATGTATGTATTGTCATCTGATGTTCTTAGTTATGAACCAATAAATTCCTTTCTGGTTAGTCCAGTTTGGGTTGGGTTTCTGATCGTGGCAATGAAGAGAGTTCTTGCTAAGTCAATTAGGAAAAAGACATACCTCCTCCCTTTAAATCAGCCCTACCTATCCGAGGCACAGCCACTCCAACACACTCAGTAAATATCCTACCCTTGGAATCACTATCCAGGACCACAAGGCCACAGAAAACACAAGACACTGCTCCCCAAGGCAGGGAGAATGGAACACAGCAGCTTCTCGGCATTGCTGCCACAATACCCCTCCCCCTACCAGACACCTCCACACACAGGGAAACCACGAACTTCCTCTAGGGTTCTGATAATCTAAGACAAATACCAACAATTTGAGGAAAACAATATGAGGGAACGGAGACCATAAAATTAACGATAGTCCAATGACCACATTTAAAGTGGCTGTCTGCTTGGGTGGTATGCGTATTAGTCGCTCAGTCATGTCCTACTCTTTGCAGCCCCATGGACTATATATAGACCGCCAGACTCCTCTGTTCACGGGATTCTCCAGGCAAGAATGCTGGAGTAGGTAGCCTATCCCTTCTCCAGGGGATCTTTCCGACCCAGGGGTAAAACCCTGGTCTCCTGTATTCCAGGCAGATTCTCTACTGTCTGAGGCACTAGGGAAGCCCTTGCTTGGGTGGTTGAGAAATGTATTAGCAGAGAGAGAGGAAAAGCGGATGGGCAGACAGTAAGGCCACAGCCTAAACTCTTCTGTGTGCCTAGATATGAAAGTTACGTCAGAAAATAAGGAAAAAGTGAAGGCAATGACATGAATGGGTAACAATTAGGAGCAACACGGAAGAATGCTCTGAGCAAGTCTCCCTTGGCCCGCACACGAGAGGGCTCAGTTCCCTGGATTTATAGTTTCCTCATTCTCCCCTTCCTGAGCCCCCAGAAAGGAAAACTGTGTCTCATTTTTAAAAACGTAACTTTTAATTTTTAAATACTCTCCAACTTCCAAAAGAACTGTAAGAGTGCAAAGAACTCCCCCATACCTAGTGTCCAGATTCACTGTGAGCATTATGACATATCTGCTTTCTTCCCATGTGTGTTTGTGTGTGTGTGTGTGTTTGTGTTTTGTATGTTCTTTCTCTGTATCAGGCATCAGTAAACTACAGCCCACCGGCCAAACCTGGCCACCTGATTTTGTACATGGGCAGTAAGCTAGAAATGATTTTTGTCTGGTCGCTAAAGATCAAAAGAAGACTATTTCATGACATGTAAAAAATATATGAAATGGAAGCTTCAGTATCTATAAATAAATATCCAATTCATTGAGCACAGCCACGCCCATTTATTTACATATTGTCTGTGGCACCACAACAGTGGGGCAGGAGAAATTGTGACAGAGACTACGTGGCCGGCAAAGCCCAGAATCCTCACTGCTTGACCTTTTTGCTAAGAGTGGGCCTATCTCTGTTCTAAATCATTTGAGAGTTACTTGTAGACAACAGGCTTCTTTACTCCTAAGCACTTCAATGCATATTTCCTAAAGACATGACATTCTCTTATACATTATCCAATTATCAAATATAGAAAATGGGACTTTCCTGGTGGTCCAGTGGCTAAGATGCTGTGCTCCTAACGCTGAGGGGCATGGGTTTGATCCCTGGTCAGGGAACTGGATCCCACATGCTGCAACTAAGAGTTCTCATGCTTCAACTAAAGATTCTCCTACCACGAGGAAGACCTGGCACAGTCAAATAAATAAAAATATTTTTAAAAGATATATGGAGAAAATGTAACTTTAAGACAATACAATACTGTGATTGCAAATACCATCCAAATTCAAGTTTAGCTGGGAGCTGTCTCTTTTTTAAATATTATTATTTATGAACTCATTTTGGCTGTGCTGGGTCTTCGACCTGGTGCAAGGGCTACTCTCGTTGTGGAGCCTGGGCTCTAGAGCACAGGCTCAGTAGTTGTGGTGCGTGGGCTTAGCTGCTCCTCAGCATGGGGGCTCTTCCCATGCCTGGGATTGAACCCAGGTCCCCTGCGTTGGCAGGCAGATTCTTAATCACTAGACCACCAGGGAGTCCTGCAAACTATCTCTTGATGGCAATTTCCTCCCAGACCCTGGACCCAATTCAGTCTCATGCCTTGTATTACTGCTCATACCTCTTTGGTCTCCCTTAGTCTAGACCAGCTCCTCAACTTCTGTCTTGAGAACATCAGGATTCTTTTTTTGGGTGGGGGGGGGGGGGGGAGGGGCAGGCGGGTCACTTCTATTGGTCTTTCATTTATTCATTTTTCATCCATCTTTGTTCTTTGGCCTGTGTGGGCCTCCCATCGCAGTGGCCTCTCTCATCGCAGAGCACCGGCTCTGGGCGCATGTAATTGGACACACTGGTCCAGCTGCTCTGCAGCACGTGGAATCTTCCCAGGCCAGGTATTGAACTGGCGCCCCTTGCACTGCAAGGCGGTGTCCTTACCCACTGGGCCACCAGGGAAGCCCCGAGAACATCAGGATTCTTAAAGACTTCAGTACAGATGTCTTGGAGAATGTCCCTCTACCTTGGTTTGTCTGATGTTTCCTCATGACTGAATTTGGATATGCATCTGGGACAAACGTGCCACTCAAGGTACACTGTGCCCTCAGTGTCTCCCCTGAGAAGGTACATGCTGTCTATGAGGCCAACTCTAATTGCTTGGGAGAGATGCTGGCCATCTGCCTTCTCCACTGTTCAGTGACCAGCTTCCTAACTGTGATGAATAAGTAATCTGTACGGAAAGAGGCTTCAGTGCCAGAACAGTCCTCAATGTTCAACCAGTATCTGCTGGTAAGAAAGGCAACTCTCTGGAACTGGACGAGAAGGATGGGGGCAGAGAGATTCCCCAACTGCACAGTCTTTGAGGAGGGGAAGCCTTTGGACTCGGTCCCCAGCAGTAGAAGGTAAAGCACCTCACCACCTCCTGGCACCCTTTGGTGTCGGGTCCCCCTCCAGCGAGATAAGACCCAGGCTGCAATGGCAATAGCCAGATGCTCACCAGACCCTCTTCAGTATGAATTAATATTTAATTTCAAAATGGAGCCTGGGCTCTAGAGCACAGGCTCAGTAGTTGTGGTGCGTGGGCTTAGCTGCTCCTCAGCATGGGGGCTCTTCCCATGCCTGGGATTGAACCCAGGTCCCCTGCGTTGGCAGGCAGATTCTTAATCACTAGACCACCAGGGAGTCCTGCAAACTATCTCTTGATGGCAATTTCCTCCCAGACCCTGGACCCAATTCAGTCTCATGCCTTGTATTACTGCTCATACCTCTTTGGTCTCCCTTAGTCTAGACCAGCTCCTCAACTTCTGTCTTGAGAACATCAGGATTCTTTTTTTTGGTGGGGGGGAGGAGGGAGGGGCAGGCGGGTCACTTCTATTGGTCTTTCATTTATTCATTTTTCATCCATCTTTGTTCTTTGGCCTGTGTGGGCCTCCCATCGCAGTGGCCTCTCTCATCGCAGAGCACCGGCTCTGGGCGCATGTAATTGGACACACTGGTCCAGCTGCTCTGCAGCACGTGGAATCTTCCCAGGCCAGGTATTGAACTGGCGCCCCTTGCACTGCAAGGCGGTGTCCTTACCCACTGGGCCACCAGGGAAGCCCCGAGAACATCAGGATTCTTAAAGACTTCAGTACAGATGTCTTGGAGAATGTCCCTCTACCTTGGTTTGTCTGATGTTTCCTCATGACTGAATTTGGATATGCATCTGGGACAAACGTGCCACTCAAGGTACACTGTGCCCTCAGTGTCTCCTGAGAAGGTACATGCTGTCTATGAGGCCACCTCTAATTGCTTGGGAGAGATGCTGGCCATCTGCCTTCTCCACTGTTCAGTGACCAGCTTCCTAACTGTGATGAATAAGTAATCTGTACGGAAAGAGGCTTCAGTGCCAGAACAGTCCTCAATGTTCAACCAGTATCTGCTGGTAAGAAAGGCAACTCTCTGGAACTGGACGAGAAGGATGGGGGCAGAGAGATTCCCCAACTGCACAGTCTTTGAGGAGGGGAAGCCTTTGGACTCGGAGTCCCCAGCAGTAGAAGGTAAAGCACCTCACCACCTCCTGGCACCCTTTGGTGTCGGGTCCCCCTCCAGCGAGATAAGACCCAGGCTGCAATGGCAATAGCCAGATGCTCACCAGACCCTCTTCAGTATGAATTAATATTTAATTTCACAAGTAAACATAAGGACATTATCCTCGTTAAAAATTAAAACACTACAGCTACAGCTAGAGTCGACTTTGGATAGACCCCTATCCTGTCTTCTCCCTCTTCTCTGGAAGTAACCACTGTTACCAGTTTCTTCTGGACTGTATTCTATATATCTATGTATTTCTATGTTCCACACAGACCTATTTCTATATACACATAGTTAACTCTGTCTGTGTGTGTGTGTGTGTGTGTGTGTGTGTGTATAAAGTCAAAAGTCAGGTTGCTCTGTCATGTCCTACTCTGTGACCGATGGATAAGCCATGGAATTCTCCAGGCAAGAACAATGGAGTGGGTAGCCTATCCCTTCTCTAGGGGCTATTCCCCACCCAGGAATCAAACCAGGGTCTCCTGCACTGCAGGCGGATTCTTTACCAGCTGAGCTACCAGGGAAGCCATATGAAAAGTATACACTGTTTCAAAAACTAATTGTTCCTAATACTTTTCTCCTTTGTTTCCTCATCTGAGATTTTTCTTTTTTTTAGGATACCCAATGTGGAATGTAGGATCTTCGTTCCTCATTTAGGGATCAAACTCATGCCCCCTGCACTGGGAGCACATAGTCAACCACTGGACTAAAGAAGTCCTTCTTTGCTTCCTTTTAATTACAGCCAGGCATGTGGTTGTCCAGCTGCAGCTTCCTTTGTCCATAAGTGTAGGAGGAGGACTAAGTGTTAACCAATGGGCTGCAAGCAGAAGTGATATGAGTTCTGAACCACATTTTTTTTAACCACTACACCTGCTATTCCTAGCTATTCAGTTTTCACATGTCAAGCCAACATTTTCCGCCAAGAATAACTGAACCACATTTTTGCCCTCACTCTTTCTTTCCCTGGCTGGCATATAGCAACAATGGATCCAGTTACCTTAAAACCGGATATGGAAGCCACATAATACAAATGACAAAGCCCACAGTGCCCTCGTCAGCCAAACCAACCTGGATCCCACATGACCTCAAGTGAGAGAGCTTCCCACCTCTGATTTTCATCCTTCAGCACTCCTCATATAGAGAAGTGGTATCTCTTTTCAGTCTCCTTCAATACAAGTAGGCTTGTGGCTGGTCTGACCAATAAGATATGTCAGAAGCAACCCCCAGAACAAACAACCTGATTACAAAATGGGCAAAAGATCTGAAAAGACATTTTTCAAAAGAAGCCATGCAGATAGCCAACAGGCATATGAAAAGATGCTCAGCATCGCTAATTATCAGACAAATGCAAATCAAAACCACAGGGAATATATGACTAATCTGGGATTATACATATCTGTAAATAACAAAACTGTAAATATAAAAAGTAAAATAAAAATAATTATATAAAAAAACACAGGGATGGGCTTCCCCTGGTGGTCCAGTGGGTAAGGACACCGCCTTGCAGTGCAAGGGGCGCCGGTTCGAGCCCTGACCTGGGAAGATCCCATGTGCCGCGGAGCGGCTGGACTGATGTGTCCAATCGCTGAGCCGGAGCTCTGGAGCGCATGCGCCCAGAGCCGGCACTCTGCAACTACAGACGCCACCGCGATAAGAGGCCTGTGATAGTCCTTTCTATTTTTTTGTTTCCTCATCTGAGATTTTTCTTTTTTTTAGGATACCCAATGTGGAATGTAGGATCTTCGTTCCTCATTTAGGGATCAAACTCATGCCCCCTGCACTGGGAGCACATAGTCAACCACTGGACTAAAGAAGTCCTTCTTTGCTTCCTTTTAATTACAGCCAGGCATGTGGTTGTCCAGCTGCAGCTTCCTTTGTCCATAAGTGTAGGAGGAGGACTAAGTGTTAACCAATGGGCTGCAAGCAGAAGTGATATGAGTTCTGAACCACATTTTTTTTAACCACTACACCTGCTATTCCTAGCTATTCAGTTTTCACATGTCAAGCCAACATTTTCCGCCAAGAATAACTGAACCACATTTTTGCCCTCACTCTTTCTTTCCCTGGCTGGCATATAGCAACAATGGATCCAGTTACCTTAAAACCGGATATGGAAGCCACATAATACAAATGACAAAGCCCACAGTGCCCTCGTCAGCCAAACCAACCTGGATCCCACATGACCTCAAGTGAGAGAGCTTCCCACCTCTGATTTTCATCCTTCAGCACTCCTCATATAGAGAAGTGGTATCTCTTTTCAGTCTCCTTCAATACAAGTAGGCTTGTGGCTGGTCTGACCAATAAGATATGTCAGAAGCAACCCCCAGAACAAACAACCTGATTACAAAATGGGCAAAAGATCTGAAAAGACATTTTTCAAAAGAAGCCATGCAGATAGCCAACAGGCATATGAAAAGATGCTCAGCATCGCTAATTATCAGACAAATGCAAATCAAAACCACAGGGAATATATGACTAATCTGGGATTATACATATCTGTAAATAACAAAACTGTAAATATAAAAAGTAAAATAAAAATAATTATATAAAAAAACACAGGGATGGGCTTCCCCTGGTGGTCCAGTGGGTAAGGACACCGCCTTGCAGTGCAAGGGGCGCCGGTTCGAGCCCTGACCTGGGAAGATCCCATGTGCCGCGGAGCGGCTGGACTGATGTGTCCAATCGCTGAGCCGGAGCTCTGGAGCGCATGCGCCCAGAGCCGGCACTCTGCAACTACAGACGCCACCGCGATAAGAGGCCCACAGGAGCCAAAGAACAAAGATGGATGAAAATAGAGAAATGAAAGACTAATAGAAGTGGCCGCCTGCTCCCCTCCCTCCCCAACCCGACCCCCGCCCAAAATAAATAAATAAATAAATCTTTAAAAAAAATAAAAAACACAGGGAGATATCATCGCACATATGTCAGAATGGCTGTCATCAGAAAGACCACAAATAACAAATGCTGGTGAAGATATGGAGGAAACCAAACCTTCATTCACTGGTGGTGGGAATGTAAATTGGTGCAGCCAGTGTGGAAACAAGTATGGTGGTTCCTCCAAACACTAAACATAGAATTACCATATGATGCAGCAATTCCACTCCTGGGTCTTTATCTGAAGAAAATGAAAACACACATTCAAACATTGTACTCCAATGTTAACAGCAGAGTTATTCATAATAGCCAAGATATGGAAGCCACCTATATGTCTATCAACAAACTAATGGATAAAGAAAACACACACACACACAGACACACACAGGAGTACCACGCAGCCATAAAAAAGAATGACATTTTTGCCCTGGATGGACTTGGAGGGCATTATGCTTACTGAAATAAGTCAGAGAAAGAGAAATGCTGTATGATAGCATTTATATATGGAATATAAAAAATACAACAGGGCTTCCCTGGTGGTCCAGTGGGTAAGGACACCGCCTTGCAGTGCAAGGGGCGCCAGTTCATTCCCTGGCCTGGGAAGATCCCACGTGCTGCTGCAGAGCGGCTGGACTGATGTGTCCAATTACCTAGCCGGAGCTCTGGAGCGAATGTGCCCAGAGCCCGTGCTCTGCGACAACAGAGGCCACTGCGATGGGAGGCCCACTCAGGCCAAAGAACAAAGATGGATGAAAATCAAAAATGAAAGACCAATAGAAGTGGCCAGTCGGCCCCCATCCCTCCCCAACCCGCCCTCCACCCTGCCTAAAAAAAACAAAAACAACAAACTAGTAGATATAACAAAAAAGAAACAGACTCACAGATGCAGAGAACAAACTCGTGGTTACCAGTGGAGAGACAGAAGGGGGTAGAAGGGCAAGATAGGAGCAGGGGATTAAGAGGTACAAACTGCCATGCATAAAATAAACAAGGTATAAGGATATACTGTACAGCACAGGGAATATAGTCAACATCTCACCATAAGTTTAAGTGAAGTATAACCTTTAAAAACTGTGAATCAGGGCTTCCCTGGTGGCTCAGTGTAAAGAGTTCGCCTGCCCATGAAGGATACACGGGTTCAACCCCTGATGCAGGAAGATCCCACATCCCATGGAGCAACTAAGCCCATGTGCCACAACTATTGAGCCTGTGCTCTAGGGCCTGGGGACTGCAACTACTGAGCTCTCAACACCGCAACTACTGAAGCCCTTGTACCCTAGAGTCTATGCTCAGCGAAAGAAGCCACTGCAATGAGAAGCCCATGCACTGCAACTAGAGAATAGCCCCCACTGGCCATCCATGCAGCGATGAAGACCCAGTACAGCCAATGAATAAATAAATATAAAAAAAAAATTTTAAAGAAAAAAAAACCTGTGGATCACTATAATGTACACCTAAAACATATAATAAGTCAACTGTACCTCAATCTTTTAAAAAAGGCAGAAGCAACACTATATCATTTCTGATATAAAGTCACAGAGGGGCACGAGGCTCCCACCATTATTTGCTGGAACAGAAAGCTTCAGTACCCTGAGGCCACCATGCTGTATGGAAACCCTAACCACACAGAGAAGCCACATGAAGGCAGTCTGATCAATAGCCACAACTAAGACAAACCTTTTTCCAGTCCAGCTCAGATTCTAGACAGGAGGGTCAAGAAACCTCCAGATGATTCCAGCTCCAGCCATGTGAGTCACTCCCAGTCATTCACCTTCTTCCCAGCTAGGGCCTCTGACCTCACAGGACAGTCAGGTCATCACAACCATGCCCTACCTAAATTCTTGATCCCTAGAATCCATGAGCAAAATGCAATTACTGTTGCTTTATGCTGGCAGACAACTGAAACACCACTCACCTTGGACCACACTCCCTCTGAACTGAGAATGGAAGAAGCTATCTCATTTAAACCCCTAATAAAATTAGGGGATCCCTTTATACTCTAAAGCACAGACTTATGGGTTTTTTTTTTTTTAATATATTAACAAGTATCAATGATTTCACGACTTTCTTCTCTCACTCAACCAATGTATTATAGATCTACCCACATAGGAATATATAGATGGGGACTTCCGTAGCAGTCCACTGGCTAACACTGTGTTCCCAAAGTAAGGGGCCTGGCTTCAATCTCTGGTCAGGGAACTAGACCCCACAGGTCATAACTAAAGAGTTCACATTCTGCAATGAAAATCAAAGATCCTGTGTGCCACAACTAAGACCTGGGCACAGCCCAATTAATTAAAAAGAAGAAGAAGAAGAAAAAAAGAAGAGTCGCGTCATTGTTTAGTCCTGTTCAGTCCTTCATGCTATGAACACATGACGGTTTATTTGGCCATCTTCCCATCACTGGATACTTAGGTTTTTCCAGTCTCTGATGATAACCGACACTGCAGTGATTAATATCCTTGCACTGGGCACATGTACAAGTGTCTCTGGGGAAGAGAAGTGGAATTGCTGGGTCATAGGGTACAGGCTTGTTTTAGCTTTAACAGATCTTGGCAAACTCCCCACAGAGTGGCTATGCCAATTTATACTCCCACCACCCCTAACCAACACTCGGTGCTATCCTCACTGACTTTCTTAAAGGCACTTCCTAATGCTCCATACTTCACCCGATTCTGAGGCTCCAATACTATGATCACCTGATGTGAAAAGCCAACTCACTGGAAAAGACCCTGACGCTGGGAAAGATTGAGGGCAGAAGGAGAAGGGGGCAACAGAGGATGACTGGATGGTATCACTAACTCAATGGACACGAGTTTGAGCAAACTCTGGGAGACAGCAAAGGACAGAGAAGTCTGACATGCTGCAGTCCATATGGTTGCAAAGAGTCAGACAAGACTGAATGACTGAAGAACAGCAATGCTCCATCGGTGGTGTCTTCTGCTCACTCTTAAGGCTTCAGACTGAGTAGGGATAGGAAGTCCATGGCCCTTCTCATAATTTTGTTCCCTAGCACATACAGTCATTTCTGACCCTAAGAGTTTTCTCTCTCTGTCTCTCTCTGCCACTGGCTAGAAACACTTCCCTGCAGGAGATCTGATATAGAAGACCAACTTTCAGTCCACCCTGTCCTGGACTTCAGACTCAGGATGTGGCAGCCTCAAAGACAATGTATTATAGATCTACCCACATAGGAATATATAGATGGGGACTTCCGTAGCAGTCCACTGGCTAACACTGTGTTCCCAAAGTAAGGGGCCTGGCTTCAATCTCTGGTCAGGGAACTAGACCCCACAGGTCATAACTAAAGAGTTCACATTCTGCAATGAAAATCAAAGATCCTGTGTGCCACAACTAAGACCTGGGCACAGCCCAATTAATTAAAAAGAAGAAGAAGAAGAAAAAAAGAAGAGTCGCGTCATTGTTTAGTCCTGTTCAGTCCTTCATGCTATGAACACATGACGGTTTATTTGGCCATCTTCCCATCACTGGATACTTAGGTTTTTCCAGTCTCTGATGATAACCGACACTGCAGTGATTAATATCCTTGCACTGGGCACATGTACAAGTGTCTCTGGGGAAGAGAAGTGGAATTGCTGGGTCATAGGGTACAGGCTTGTTTTTAGCTTTAACAGATCTTGGCAAACTCCCCACAGAGTGGCTATGCCAATTTATACTCCCACCACCCCTAACCAACACTCGGTGCTATCCTCACTGACTTTCTTAAAGGCACTTCCTAATGCTCCATACTTCACCCGATTCTGAGGCTCCAATACTATGATCACCTGATGTGAAAAGCCAACTCACTGGAAAAGACCCTGACGCTGGGAAAGATTGAGGGCAGAAGGAGAAGGGGGCAACAGAGGATGACTGGATGGTATCACTAACTCAATGGACACGAGTTTGAGCAAACTCTGGGAGACAGCAAAGGACAGAGAAGTCTGACATGCTGCAGTCCATATGGTTGCAAAGAGTCAGACAAGACTGAATGACTGAAGAACAGCAATGCTCCATCGGTGGTGTCTTCTGCTCACTCTTAAGGCTTCAGACTGAGTAGGGATAGGAAGTCCATGGCCCTTCTCATAATTTTGTTCCCTAGCACATACAGTCATTTCTGACCCTAAGAGTTTTCTCTCTCTGTCTCTCTCTGCCACTGGCTAGAAACACTTCCCTGCAGGAGATCTGATATAGAAGACCAACTTTCAGTCCACCCTGTCCTGGACTTCAGACTCAGGATGTGGCAGCCTCAAAGACAATGTGAAATTAGGTGGAAACCAGGCCCACAGTGTGACACGCTCTCTATTCCCAGGGCATTCCTCACCCACGCCCAGTCTCTACTGACTCCACCTCATGCCAGCCCCACAGGCAGCAGGAAAGACTGTCAATTCATTTCTTGGATTCTACCTTTTTTTCTAGACAGTCATCTCTCAGTCTTTCTTCATTTGTGGTAAAAAATATATCTATAATATAAAATGTACCATGTTTTAAAATTTTTTTAAATTTCCTGGGCTTCCCTGGTGGCCCAGTTGGTAGGGACACCGCCTTGCAGCGCAAGGTGCGCCAGTTCGATCCCTGGCCTGGGAGGATCCCACATGCTGCAGAGCGGCTGGACTGATGCGTCCAACTACCAAGCTGGAGCTCTGGAGCGCATGCGCCCAATAGAAGTGGCCCCCCAAAATATTCCTAATTGTAATAAAACACACATAAAATTTACCGTCTTAACCATATTATGTGTATAACTCAGTGGCATCAAATATGTTGAAACTGGGGCTTCCCTGGTGGTCCAGTGGGTAAAGATTCTGCCTTGCAGTGCAAGGGTCACCAGTTTGATCCCCAACCCAGGAAGATCCCACGTGCTGCTGAGAGGCTGGACCGGTGTGTCCAATTACTAGCCAGAGCTCTGGAGTGCATGCGCCCAGAGCCAGAGCTCTGCAACGAGAGAGGCCACAGCAATGGGAGGCCCACACAGGCCAAAGAATAAAAGATGGATGAAAATAAATAAATTAAAAAACCAATAAAAGAGACCAAAAAAATTTTTTTTAACTGTGGAAATCATTGTATACCTATCACTACCATCCCTCTCCAGAGCTTTTGCATCATCCCAACTGAAACTCCAAACCCATCACGCAATAACTCAATTTCCTGTTTCCCTCAGCCCCTGGCAACCACCACTCTATTTTTTTCTTAAATTTTATTGATATACTTATTTTTAGCTACACTGGGTCTTCATAATTTTGAATGGGCTTTCTCTAATTGCAGTGAGTGGGGGCTACTCTTTGTTGAGGTGCCCGGGCTTCTTGTTGCAGAGCACAGGCTCTAGGCATTCTAACTGCAGGAGTTGCAGCTCGTAGGCTCAGTAATTACGGCTTGCAGGCTTAGCTTGCTCCAAGGCACGTGGGATCTTCCCAGAGGGATCAAACCCACATCCCCTGCACTGGCAAGTGGATTCTTACATGCCACTAGGGAAGCCCACCACTGTTCTACTGCTTACTTCTATGAATTTGACTTCTCTAAGTACCTCATATAAGCTGACTCATACAGTATTTGTATTTTGTGCCTGAGTTATTTAGACACAGCATAATGTCCTCAAAGTCCATCCACGTTGCAGCATGTATCAGAATTTCCCAAGCTAACATAACCTACGGTATTCGATCCCTGGCCTGGGAGGATCCCACATGCTGCAGAGCGGCTGGACTGATGCGTCCAACTACCAAGCTGGAGCTCTGGAGCGCATGCGCCCAATAGAAGTGGCCCCCCAAAATATTCCTAATTGTAATAAAACACACATAAAATTTACCGTCTTAACCATATTATGTGTATAACTCAGTGGCATCAAATATGTTGAAACTGGGGCTTCCCTGGTGGTCCAGTGGGTAAAGATTCTGCCTTGCAGTGCAAGGGTCACCAGTTTGATCCCCAACCCAGGAAGATCCCACGTGCTGCTGAGAGGCTGGACCGGTGTGTCCAATTACTAGCCAGAGCTCTGGAGTGCATGCGCCCAGAGCCAGAGCTCTGCAACGAGAGAGGCCACAGCAATGGGAGGCCCACACAGGCCAAAGAATAAAAGATGGATGAAAATAAATAAATTAAAAAACCAATAAAAGAGACCAAAAAAATTTTTTTTAACTGTGGAAATCATTGTATACCTATCACTACCATCCCTCTCCAGAGCTTTTGCATCATCCCAACTGAAACTCCAAACCCATCACGCAATAACTCAATTTCCTGTTTCCCTCAGCCCCTGGCAACCACCACTCTATTTTTTTCTTAAATTTTATTGATATACTTATTTTTAGCTACACTGGGTCTTCATAATTTTGAATGGGCTTTCTCTAATTGCAGTGAGTGGGGGCTACTCTTTGTTGAGGTGCCCGGGCTTCTTGTTGCAGAGCACAGGCTCTAGGCATTCTAACTGCAGGAGTTGCAGCTCGTAGGCTCAGTAATTACGGCTTGCAGGCTTAGCTTGCTCCAAGGCACGTGGGATCTTCCCAGAGGGATCAAACCCACATCCCCTGCACTGGCAAGTGGATTCTTACATGCCACTAGGGAAGCCCACCACTGTTCTACTGCTTACTTCTATGAATTTGACTTCTCTAAGTACCTCATATAAGCTGACTCATACAGTATTTGTATTTTTGTGCCTGAGTTATTTAGACACAGCATAATGTCCTCAAAGTCCATCCACGTTGCAGCATGTATCAGAATTTCCTTCCTTTTTAAAGCTAAACAATAACCTACGGTATGTACATACCACATTTTATCCATTCATCTGTTGATGAACACCTGGGGTTGCTTCCATCTTTTGGATACTGTGAATAATGTTACTATGAACATGGATGTATAAATATTTGTCCGAGTCCTTGCTTTTATTCTTTTAGGTATATATGTGTATATGCATGTACCTCGCCAGTGGTTCATCAGTAAAGAATCTGCCTGCAATGCAGGAGACATGAGTTCAATCCCTGGGTCAGGAAGGTCCCCTTGAGGAGGGCATGGTAACCCACTCCAGCATTCTTGCCTGGAGAATCTCACAGACAGAGGAGTCTGGTGGGCTACAGTCCATGGGGTTGCAAAGAGTCAGACACAATTGAGCGACTGAGCGCACACACACACACATATTCAGAAACAGAATTTCTGATATTATATGATAATTGATCATACGGTTTAATTTTTTTAAAAAAGAACCGCCACGTCATTTTCCAGAGAGGCAGCACCATTTTATGACAAATGTCTCTTTATGCACTCACTGTCCATGCGGTGTTTCTGGGAGATGAGGGGGTATGGGCACAATTCCTTTCTTCCCTCAGAGTCCCCGCCCTCCGCACACGAGGATGTCTCTAGCAGACCATCAACTGGGCCTGTACTTTTTTTTTTTTTGGCCACTTCTATTGGTCTTTCATTTATTTCTTTGTTCTTTTGGCCTGTGTGGAGCTCCCATCTCAGCGGTCTCTGTCGCTGCAGAGCACTGGCTCTGGGCACATGCACTCCAGAGCTCCAGCTTGGTAATTAGACACATCAGTCCAGCCACTCCGTGGCACATAGGACCTTCCCAGGCCAGGGATCAAACCGGTGCCCCTTGCACTGCAAGGCGGTGTCATTACCCACTGAACCACCAGGGTAGCCCTGGGCCCGTGCTTTGAGACGCTTTTTCCAGGAGCAGAATGAGCCACACTGAGACAATCCAAATCTGCCTTTCAACCAATCAGTCCCTATGGCCTCGAATCCAACTAGTCTCCAGATGGAAGCCTTCTAGACTCATACAGTATTTGTATTTGTGCCTGAGTTAACAAGTAACCTACGCAGCATGTATCAGAATTTCCTTCCTTTTTAAAGCTAAACAATAACCTACGGTATGTACATACCACATTTTATCCATTCATCTGTTGATGAACACCTGGGGTTGCTTCCATCTTTTGGATACTGTGAATAATGTTACTATGAACATGGATGTATAAATATTTGTCCGAGTCCTTGCTTTTATTCTTTTAGGTATATATGTGTATATGCATGTACCTCGCCAGTGGTTCATCAGTAAAGAATCTGCCTGCAATGCAGGAGACATGAGTTCAATCCCTGGGTCAGGAAGGTCCCCTTGAGGAGGGCATGGTAACCCACTCCAGCATTCTTGCCTGGAGAATCTCACAGACAGAGGAGTCTGGTGGGCTACAGTCCATGGGGTTGCAAAGAGTCAGACACAATTGAGCGACTGAGCGCACACACACACACATATTCAGAAACAGAATTTCTGATATTATATGATAATTGATCATACGGTTTAATTTTTTTAAAAAAGAACCGCCACGTCATTTTCCAGAGAGGCAGCACCATTTTATGACAAATGTCTCTTTATGCACTCACTGTCCATGCGGTGTTTCTGGGAGATGAGGGGGTATGGGCACAATTCCTTTCTTCCCTCAGAGTCCCCGCCCTCCGCACACGAGGATGTCTCTAGCAGACCATCAACTGGGCCTGTACTTTTTTTTTTTTTGGCCACTTCTATTGGTCTTTCATTTATTTCTTTGTTCTTTTGGCCTGTGTGGAGCTCCCATCTCAGCGGTCTCTGTCGCTGCAGAGCACTGGCTCTGGGCACATGCACTCCAGAGCTCCAGCTTGGTAATTAGACACATCAGTCCAGCCACTCCGTGGCACATAGGACCTTCCCAGGCCAGGGATCAAACCGGTGCCCCTTGCACTGCAAGGCGGTGTCATTACCCACTGAACCACCAGGGTAGCCCTGGGCCCGTGCTTTGAGACGCTTTTTCCAGGAGCAGAATGAGCCACACTGAGACAATCCAAATCTGCCTTTCAACCAATCAGTCCCTATGGCCTCGAATCCAACTAGTCTCCAGATGGAAGCCTTCTGTTGTTTTTGCCAGCTCGGCAACTCTTCCCTTTCTGGTTAATTCCCTCTAGTTTCTCTGGAGATCCCTCCCTCCCTGACACTGCGTCCAGGATTAGGAACAGGGTTGACCCTGCCCCAGGTTCCAGGGCAAATATCCCAGGCCTGGCCACTCAGAACATCAGCCTCCCGGCTCAGTTGGTTGACTCAGGGATGAGCATTCAAAACCAATCACACTCAGTTGTGGAGTTTTTATCAAAATTGTTGGGAAAAAAAGAAAAAGAAAAGCCACTGGTTTTGAAGATAGCAGGATATGAGCCCAGAGCTACTGGGGCTGCCATGCCTGGGAATGAAGCCAGCTGAGAGGAAAACAGGATGGAGAGGTAAACCGAGCCCTGATGGTTTCATTTATGGCCCTGGATCAGCTTATACTGAAGGCGTACACCTTTGAGTTCCCAATAAATATAAGCGAACAAATGCCATTTTATTCTGTTTGGCTTTGCCAGCCTGGGTTGAGTGTCTCCATTTAAGAGCCAAGTGTCAGGGACTTCCCTGGTGGTCCAGTGGCTAAGACTCTGTGTTCCCAAGGCAGGGGGTTCAGGTTCAGTCCCTAGTCAGGGAACTAGATCCTGCATGCTGCAACTAAGAGTTTGCAGCCCACAACTAAAGATCCTGCGTGCAGCAGGGAAGACGGAATAAGCCATGTGCAACTAAGACCCAGCGCAGTCAAATAATTTAGTTAATTTAAACACAAGGCATCGGAGGGCGGGAAGGTTTGGGAGGTGGGAGGGACATATGTATACCTATGATGGATTCAGGTTGATGTGTAACAACAAAACTCTGTAAAAAATAAAAATAAACATGAGGCAGGTATCAGAATCTAGATTAATGTGCCAGTAAGAGAGTTTTCCTTCTGGGCAAAGTTAACCACACCAGGTAAGAAGAGAAGTCATAAATCATGGCCTCATTATTACCAAGCTCTTGCTCTGGGCACTGCCATCTTTTTTTTTTAAGCTACTAGGTATTCCACTGTCATCTTTTTCCAAAAATGGAAGCCTTCTCAACCAATCAGTCCCTATGGCCTCGAATCCAACTAGTCTCCAGATGGAAGCCTTCTGTTGTTTTTGCCAGCTCGGCAACTCTTCCCTTTCTGGTTAATTCCCTCTAGTTTCTCTGGAGATCCCTCCCTCCCTGACACTGCGTCCAGGATTAGGAACAGGGTTGACCCTGCCCCAGGTTCCAGGGCAAATATCCCAGGCCTGGCCACTCAGAACATCAGCCTCCCGGCTCAGTTGGTTGACTCAGGGATGAGCATTCAAAACCAATCACACTCAGTTGTGGAGTTTTTATCAAAATTGTTGGGAAAAAAAGAAAAAGAAAAGCCACTGGTTTTGAAGATAGCAGGATATGAGCCCAGAGCTACTGGGGCTGCCATGCCTGGGAATGAAGCCAGCTGAGAGGAAAACAGGATGGAGAGGTAAACCGAGCCCTGATGGTTTCATTTATGGCCCTGGATCAGCTTATACTGAAGGCGTACACCTTTGAGTTCCCAATAAATATAAGCGAACAAATGCCATTTTATTCTGTTTGGCTTTGCCAGCCTGGGTTGAGTGTCTCCATTTAAGAGCCAAGTGTCAGGGACTTCCCTGGTGGTCCAGTGGCTAAGACTCTGTGTTCCCAAGGCAGGGGGTTCAGGTTCAGTCCCTAGTCAGGGAACTAGATCCTGCATGCTGCAACTAAGAGTTTGCAGCCCACAACTAAAGATCCTGCGTGCAGCAGGGAAGACGGAATAAGCCATGTGCCGCAACTAAGACCCAGCGCAGTCAAATAATTTAGTTAATTTAAACACAAGGCATCGGAGGGCGGGAAGGTTTGGGAGGTGGGAGGGACATATGTATACCTATGATGGATTCAGGTTGATGTGTAACAACAAAACTCTGTAAAAAATAAAAATAAACATGAGGCAGGTATCAGAATCTAGATTAATGTGCCAGTAAGAGAGTTTTCCTTCTGGGCAAAGTTAACCACACCAGGTAAGAAGAGAAGTCATAAATCATGGCCTCATTATTACCAAGCTCTTGCTCTGGGCACTGCCATCTTTTTTTTTTAAGCTACTAGGTATTCCACTGTCATCTTAAAAGCACCCAAAACAAGGACTTGCAGCCTGGTCGAATAAACCCTTCATCAGGCCAGTAACTAAATAGGCACTTAAAAACGTAGATCACTGAACAACCTTACTTAGTGTTTTTCTAAACCATTATTTGTTAACAGCTTTCTTGAGGTATGACTGACATGTCATAAAATTCTCATTTTAAGCGTACAATTCAGTGACTTTTATACAATTCAGTGACTTTTATACACTTATCAAGTTGTGCAACTATTACCACATCCAGTTTCAGAACATTCCATCACCCAGTAAGATCTCTAGTGTCTGTTCACATTCACTCCCCATGCTTCCCCTCTCCCAGCTCCTGGCAACCACTAACCCACCTTCTGCCCTATAGATTTGTCTTTTCTGGATATTTCATATAACTGGAATCATATAACAAGTGGTTTTGTGTCTGGTTCTTTCACATAGAATAGGGTCTTTGAGGTAGATTTCTGTTGTAATAAGTATCCATGTTTTTTATTGCGCCTCAGCATGTGTAGCACATTTTGTTTGTTCATTTACCAATTGTTGGACATTCAGGTTATTTCCATTTGCGGCTGTTATGAATAATGCCGCCATGACATTCATACACAAGTCTTGGCGCCAGAAACATATTTCTACTCCTCTTGGATAGATACCTAGGAATGGAATTACTGGGTTATATAATGAATGTACGTTTAACTTTCAAAGAAAATGCCCAAATATCAAATCACTATTTTTATTTCTAAACTTGGCAGCAGGGGAGATAAGTGTCTAAGACCCAGCGCAGTCAAATAATTTAGTTAATTTAAACACAAGGCATCGGAGGGCGGGAAGGTTTGGGAGGTGGGAGGGACATATGTATACCTATGATGGATTCAGGTTGATGTGTAACAACAAAACTCTGTAAAAAATAAAAATAAACATGAGGCAGGTATCAGAATCTAGATTAATGTGCCAGTAAGAGAGTTTTCCTTCTGGGCAAAGTTAACCACACCAGGTAAGAAGAGAAGTCATAAATCATGGCCTCATTATTACCAAGCTCTTGCTCTGGGCACTGCCATCTTTTTTTTTTAAGCTACTAGGTATTCCACTGTCATCTTAAAAGCACCCAAAACAAGGACTTGCAGCCTGGTCGAATAAACCCTTCATCAGGCCAGTAACTAAATAGGCACTTAAAAACGTAGATCACTGAACAACCTTACTTAGTGTTTTTCTAAACCATTATTTGTTAACAGCTTTCTTGAGGTATGACTGACATGTCATAAAATTCTCATTTTAAGCGTACAATTCAGTGACTTTTATACAATTCAGTGACTTTTATACACTTATCAAGTTGTGCAACTATTACCACATCCAGTTTCAGAACATTCCATCACCCAGTAAGATCTCTAGTGTCTGTTCACATTCACTCCCCATGCTTCCCCTCTCCCAGCTCCTGGCAACCACTAACCCACCTTCTGCCCTATAGATTTGTCTTTTCTGGATATTTCATATAACTGGAATCATATAACAAGTGGTTTTGTGTCTGGTTCTTTCACATAGAATAGGGTCTTTGAGGTAGATTTCTGTTGTAATAAGTATCCATGTTTTTTATTGCGCCTCAGCATGTGTAGCACATTTTGTTTGTTCATTTACCAATTGTTGGACATTCAGGTTATTTCCATTTGCGGCTGTTATGAATAATGCCGCCATGACATTCATACACAAGTCTTGGCGCCAGAAACATATTTCTACTCCTCTTGGATAGATACCTAGGAATGGAATTACTGGGTTATATAATGAATGTACGTTTAACTTTCAAAGAAAATGCCCAAATATCAAATCACTATTTTTATTTCTAAACTTGGCAGCAGGGGGACTTCCGTGGTGGTCCAGTAGCTAAGACTGCATTCCCGATGCAGGGGGCCCTGGTTCAATCTCTGGTCAGGGAATTAGATCCCACATGCCACAGATAAAATATCCCATTTACTGCAAGTAAGACTTGGTGCAGCCAAATAAATAAATAAGAAATATAACTTAAAGTAAAAGAAAATAAACTTGGCAGCAGTGGATTGGAGCAAGGGAGCCCACTCACCAAAAACTGGGAGTTAGGTCTCTGCACACAATGCAGGGATACCAGCTTATTAAATGTGACTGACTCCCACTTCAAGTTGCTACCTCCAAAAATAACCCAGAGTGCTGGAGGCACCAGAGCAGATAGGCAGCTGGGGAAGAAAGGACTCTATTCTGCTGTTCAGAGCAAGTCCCAGCCCCCATCTATCTAGTTCAAGACCAAGCAAAAAGAAAGAGACACACTTGATAAAATATATAAAGATAGAGCTTTGGAGTCGGGGGAGGGATAGTTATGAAGCAAACATTGCCAGTAAACAATCAAACGCTGACTCTATCAATGTCATCAAAATTGCCAAGAGAAAGTACAAGCATCATATACTGCTTGATTCTTCAGTAAGTGACATCTGCGTGGTCATAATCACATAAATGACTGAGCCTTTATTTTTTGACCACACCTCGCGACATGTGGGATCAGTTCCTCAACCATGGGTCAAACCCGTGCCCCCCACCCCACATTGGAAGCACAGAGTCTTAACCACTGGACCACCAGGGAATTCCCATTGAGCCTATTTTTACTTTTTTTGAGCCTATTTTTTAATAGGCTTTTTGGAACTATGAGGTTACTTTTTGGTATCCTGCTCATTTGACTATGAAGTATTTCAGGCATGTTGAAAAAAGAAAATCATACAAATAATAGGAAACAAACAATACTAATACCCATATTTCTCACCCTCAGTTTAAGAAAAAACAGAGTTGAAAGCTCTTATGTATTCCTTCTATGTGGTATTCCCATCCTCTGCCCCCCAAAGAAGGAAACCACTAGGCTGGTTATTTCCACCCCCAACCCTACCCCAGATCAATCCTGTTTTAGTCTGTGTCCTGGGAGGTTGACCCCTAGGGGCTGCATCTCCCGGGCTCCCTTGTTCTGCCTCCTACTTAGCCAGTGGGGTGCAAGGACAGAAGACTGGAGGGCAGGAGCGGAGAGAGGCTGGAGTATCGGTTCCTCCTGCCTCTTCCCTGCTTTACTAGGCTTCTGATGCTCCAGCTCCTGTCCTCGGCTCCCCTTCCCACCGCCCCCCACCCCCGCCCCGCAACAAGTTCAGGTGATGCTCCTGCCCTCTGCCTCTTAAGGATTAGGAAGGTCCCAGCCCCAGGCACCTCATTGTATCCGAATCTTTGCAACCCAAATGGACTGTAGCCTCCCAGGCGCCTCTCTAGGGTGCCCTCTCTATGGGATTCTCTAGGCAAGACTACTGGAGTGGGTTGTCAATCCCCTCTCTAAAGGAGCTTTCCGACCCAGTGATCAAACCTGTGTCCCTCACATGGCAGGCAGATTCTTTACCGTCTGAGCCACTAGGGAAGCCCCTTTAAATTGCCTCACCTCTGTAAGTAGCCCCATTTTTGGGGGGCGGGTACGGGTTGGGGAGGGAGGGGGGCCAGCAGATCACTTCTATTGGTCTTTCATTTATCTATTTTCATCTATCTTTGTTCTTTGGCCCGTGTGGGCCTCCCATCACAGTGGCCTCTGTTGTCGCAGAGCACCGGCTCTGGGCGCATGCGCTCCAGAGCTCTGGCTCAGTAATTGGACACACAGGTCCAGTCGCTCCACGGCACATGGGATCTTCCCAGGCCAGGGATCGAACCGGCGTCCCTTGCATTGCAAGGCGGTGTCCTTACCCACTGGACCACCAGGGAAGCCCTGTAAGTAGGCTGATTCTTAAACTCTTTTCTGTGAGATCCACCTGGAAGAGTCATTTGCTTCCTGACTAGGCCCTGCCCGAATCTCTACTCTACTGAATCAGGCCCATATCACTCCCTTGCAAATCTTTACATTTGTACTACATCAACATGTACCAGTAAGCAGAGCACAGCATTGTTTTGAACGCTTTTAACTTTATTATGCATGTGATACTATATATACCCTTCTTGGCAACTTTTCACTGAGTTTTGCTTTTCTCTTTAAAATATGTATCCATGTTGATAGTTTATCTAGTTTATTCACTCTGATGTTCGCACCACAGTCTACGGATGTTTGGTAGACTTATCTATTCTGATGGACAGTTAGATTTCCAGTGTTTAGCTGTTACAAAATGCTTATACACACTATTTGAGTTAACTATGTGGATACGGATTACTTATTAAAATGGAGAACAGAGCAGAGAGACAGAGACAAACAGGGGCTCTGTGAGCTGGGATGCCACAGCTCCTTTCCCACATGTCCACCTGCCATCCTTTCATACCATGTATAGGAGACACAAACAACTGAGTTTCCACTGATGGAAAGAGAGCTCTACCACCTCTCTGGTCCTCTGAGGCCACAAACTCTGCCCAGGGGGAAGGTGAGGTTAATGATTCCGGGCCCCAGCCTGGCTATGAAACATCTGGAGATGCCCTCTTAACATAATTTGACTGAGTCACAACTCCTGAGTCAATATTTATTGCAAGAATTGCCAGCAATGAGACTTCCCTGGAGGTCCAGTGGTTAAGACTCTACTTCCACAGGTTTGATCCCTGATCAGGGGAAATAAGATCTCCCCATGGCATGGCCAAAAAAAAAAAAATTGGCATAATGGAATCATGGGCCATTTTCAGACAGGGTTCTGGCCCAGGAGCACTGCAAATTGGTGGGCAACCCAGGAGATTGCAGCAAAGCCAAGGCTACCACCAAAATGTGGTGACTGATAGTTGAGGCTAGTGCTAAGTTTTCAAAAGACTAAATTGATATAGTTCTCTTTCCAAGGACCTGACTTCAAATAAAGGTTTCCAAATGGCGAGTATATTGAACTAAGACTCACTGGCATGGAAACACAACCAAAGATGGCACGTTGACTTCACCTAAACTGTATCAGTTCTATACTGGGAAAGATTCTAAGAAATGTGCCAGGATCAATCAGTAATGTCTGTTATAGGAATAGTAAGTAGGGGTATAGTCATGCATGTCAGGCATTTGGGAGGCAAGATAACCTAAAAATTAAATGATTAGGCTTGAGAGTCAGACTGACTGCAAGTCTAAAATCTGCCACTTCTTAGATTCCTCAGTTGTGAAAGAGCTAGGCAATGAGATATATTGTCAGAGGCCATATACTGGTATTTTAAAATCAGTTTTACGGGTACAATTTACATACCAATTCACACGTTTTCAGGTGTACGTTTGGGTACATTTAAATTTAACTGTTACAAATGCAACAATTTTGAGTTAAAACGGATTACTTATTAAAATGGAGAACAGAGCAGAGAGACAGAGACAAACAGGGGCTCTGTGAGCTGGGATGCCACAGCTCCTTTCCCACATGTCCACCTGCCATCCTTTCATACCATGTATAGGAGACACAAACAACTGAGTTTCCACTGATGGAAAGAGAGCTCTACCACCTCTCTGGTCCTCTGAGGCCACAAACTCTGCCCAGGGGGAAGGTGAGGTTAATGATTCCGGGCCCCAGCCTGGCTATGAAACATCTGGAGATGCCCTCTTAACATAATTTGACTGAGTCACAACTCCTGAGTCAATATTTATTGCAAGAATTGCCAGCAATGAGACTTCCCTGGAGGTCCAGTGGTTAAGACTCTACTTCCACAGGTTTGATCCCTGATCAGGGAACTAAGATCTCCCCCATGGCATGGCCAAAAAAAAAAAAATTGGCATAATGGAATCATGGGCCATTTTCAGACAGGGTTCTGGCCCAGGAGCACTGCAAATTGGTGGGCAACCCAGGAGATTGCAGCAAAGCCAAGGCTACCACCAAAATGTGGTGACTGATAGTTGAGGCTAGTGCTAAGTTTTCAAAAGACTAAATTGATATAGTTCTCTTTCCAAGGACCTGACTTCAAATAAAGGTTTCCAAATGGCGAGTATATTGAACTAAGACTCACTGGCATGGAAACACAACCAAAGATGGCACGTTGACTTCACCTAAACTGTATCAGTTCTATACTGGGAAAGATTCTAAGAAATGTGCCAGGATCAATCAGTAATGTCTGTTATAGGAATAGTAAGTAGGGGTATAGTCATGCATGTCAGGCATTTGGGAGGCAAGATAACCTAAAAATTAAATGATTAGGCTTGAGAGTCAGACTGACTGCAAGTCTAAAATCTGCCACTTCTTAGATTCCTCAGTTGTGAAAGAGCTAGGCAATGAGATATATTGTCAGAGGCCATATACTGGTATTTTAAAATCAGTTTTACGGGTACAATTTACATACCAATTCACACGTTTTCAGGTGTACAATTTAATGAATTTTGGCAAAGATATACAGCCACCATTAGGACATAAAACAAAGATTTCCAAACTTTGTTGGTTCACCACACCCTCAGTGTCTCAGTAAACTCTTCATAGAATCCTTAGGTCAAATAACTGAAAAGGATCTATGTCTTCATAACTTAGGTGTCTCTTGGGGAAGACAAAAGAGTAAAGCAGAAATTGACAAAGGTATTTTTATTTAGTTTGTTCTGAAGGAACCAAAATTATTTATGGGTATGTGTGCCTGCCAGGCTCTGCACAAATTCTCAAACCTTAGGAACAGATGAGACCGTGTTACCCTCATTTCTTGTTCTAAACACAGTAGTTGATTTTAATCAGCACCAAAAACCCAACTTTGCAAAGATATGACATCATTAAAAAAAGAGTAGCATTATCTAACGTGCAGCTGTGAACCACGCCGTTAACAGTTTAAGTGGTGCGTGACAGATGGCATCGTGTTTCCCTTAACATTTAAATTATCCCACAGTGTCCCTTGTGAGCTTGCTGCAGTTCCGTGTGCACAGTTTATGAAGCACAGATAGAGACTGCTACTACAATATCACCTCTAAATAGATACCTGTCTGGCATCCTTCTCTGTTTTTTTTTTTTTTAAATTATTACTGTTACCAGTATTTTGATTTTCCTTCATGGAACTATCCCTCTCCCATTCTTATTTAATGTGGTTTGAACAGCATTCATCCCAGTCTTGGGCAACAGGGGAGACATGTTAACCAAGACTCAGCCAATCAGTGCCCCAGGGACTTGTTACCTAAGGGGCAGTCACATGACCCAGGTTGGGCCAATAAGAGTCAGCCCCGGGACACCGGCTAGAATTACAGGGGAAAAGATGAGGTTTGCTAAGCTAGTAGATGTCAGCCTGGGGCTGCCAAGGCTTATCTTGGCCACAACATGGGAGAGACTGTTGAGAATGGAGCTGACAAAAGGACACAGACCCACATGCACACATAAAGATCGCCGGAACACCTGGATCCAGCCTTGCCTGAAACCATTTGCCATTGGATTTCTCAATAAAGAAGCCAATTAAACCATTTTGGTTTGGGGGGTGTTTTTTTTTTTTTTTTTTTTTTTACTTAAAGCTGATTGAACTGGGTTTCTGCCACTTAGCAACAAAGAACCCTTACTAAGGCATCATGTAAAAGCACCAGAGAAAAGAAACAAGTCTGTTTCCTTCTAAAGTCAAGGGTCTCAGAATGCTTTGGGAGCTCACTGTGTTAGGAACCCAAAAAACAGCTGATGGATATGGCAGGCCTGTGTTCAAATTCTGACTTTACAACTTTCAAGTTTCTTAACATATCTTAGCTTCAGTCTCATCTATAAAGCTGGGTTGTCATTTAGATTAAATGGAATAATCCATATATCATACAGGTAGTTCTTACTGTTGCTTGTATTATTATCAGCCCGTGCTTTGTAGATAAAGAAATTTCTTGTTCTAAACACAGTAGTTGATTTTAATCAGCACCAAAAACCCAACTTTGCAAAGATATGACATCATTAAAAAAAGAGTAGCATTATCTAACGTGCAGCTGTGAACCACGCCGTTAACAGTTTAAGTGGTGCGTGACAGATGGCATCGTGTTTCCCTTAACATTTAAATTATCCCACAGTGTCCCTTGTGAGCTTGCTGCAGTTCCGTGTGCACAGTTTATGAAGCACAGATAGAGACTGCTACTACAATATCACCTCTAAATAGATACCTGTCTGGCATCCTTCTCTGTTTTTTTTTTTTTTAAATTATTACTGTTACCAGTATTTTGATTTTCCTTCATGGAACTATCCCTCTCCCATTCTTATTTAATGTGGTTTGAACAGCATTCATCCCAGTCTTGGGCAACAGGGGAGACATGTTAACCAAGACTCAGCCAATCAGTGCCCCAGGGACTTGTTACCTAAGGGGCAGTCACATGACCCAGGTTGGGCCAATAAGAGTCAGCCCCGGGACACCGGCTAGAATTACAGGGGAAAAGATGAGGTTTGCTAAGCTAGTAGATGTCAGCCTGGGGCTGCCAAGGCTTATCTTGGCCACAACATGGGAGAGACTGTTGAGAATGGAGCTGACAGAGAGGACACAGACCCACATGCACACATAAAGATCGCCGGAACACCTGGATCCAGCCTTGCCTGAAACCATTTGCCATTGGATTTCTCAATAAAGAAGCCAATTAAACCATTTTGGTTTGGGGGGTTTTTTTTTTTTTTTTTTTTTTTTACTTAAAGCTGATTGAACTGGGTTTCTGCCACTTAGCAACAAAGAACCCTTACTAAGGCATCATGTAAAAGCACCAGAGAAAAGAAACAAGTCTGTTTCCTTCTAAAGTCAAGGGTCTCAGAATGCTTTGGGAGCTCACTGTGTTAGGAACCCAAAAAACAGCTGATGGATATGGCAGGCCTGTGTTCAAATTCTGACTTTACAACTTTCAAGTTTCTTAACATATCTTAGCTTCAGTCTCATCTATAAAGCTGGGTTGTCATTTAGATTAAATGGAATAATCCATATATCATACAGGTAGTTCTTACTGTTGCTTGTATTATTATCAGCCCGTGCTTTGTAGATAAAGAAACTTGGGCTCAGAGAGGTGGCTTGCTAACGGTCAGATGCTACACAGAGGCAGAATTCAGGCCTAAACCTAGGAATTCTGACTGCCTGTCCAGAATTCTTTCCACACAACCCACTTCAAGGGAAAAAGGCTCAGAGGCAATGCAAGAAGGGAGAGAAACAAGAGTACCCAGGGCAGACACCTGACTTGGGGAGTGGTGAGGAGTATAGATTTCTGGGGACTTCCCCAGTGGTCCGGTGGCTAAGATTCTGAGCTCCCAATGCAGGGGGCGCTGGTTCAGTCCCTGGTTGGGGAACTAAGATCCTGTATGCTACAAGGTACTGCCTAAATACATAAAAATTAAAAAAGAAAAGAAAAAGACTATAGACTCTGACGTTCATCTGCCTAGATTTGAATCCTGACTCCAGTCCTTACACTTTGGTGTATATTTTTCACTCTATAAGATGGGTATAACAGGATCTATTTCATAGAGAGCCCATCTTGATTAAAATGTGTCTAAAGGGATCTACTGATGTTTGCTTTTTAAAGGTTGTCCTCTATTTATTTCGGGGGTATCCCAGGTAGCACTAGACCGCCTGCCAATGCAAGAGACCTAAGAGACCCAAGTTCAATCCCTGGATTAGGAAGATCCCCACTGGAGGAGGAAATGGTAACCCACTCCAGTATTCTTGCCAGCAGAATCCCATGAACAGAGGAGCCTGGTGGGCTACAGTCCATAGGGTCACAGAGTCCGACATGACTGAAGCAACTTCACACACATACACACGTAGGTTTTTAGTTAAATAATACTGGTCTTGGACTTCCCTGATGGTCCAGTGGTAAGGACACCGCCTTGCAGTGCAAGGGGCGCTGGTTCGATCCCTGGCCTGGGAAGACCCCACGTGCCGCGGAGCGGCTAGACCCATGTGTCCAATTACCGAGCCGGAGTTCTAGAGCAAGTACGCCCAGAGCCGGTGCTCTGCAGCAACAAGAGGCCACTGCAATGGGAGGTCAGGTCAAAGAACAGAGACGGATGAAAATAAATAAATGAAAGACCAATAGAAGTGGCCAAAAAAAGAGATATTTATTAAAAAAAAAACAATAATAACAATACTGATCTTTCTGCTTCTGCCCAGCCCCCCTCATGTCTATTCTATATACAGCAGCCAGAGGGATGCCCAGGTCACTAGTAATAAAAGCCAAAAATCTCTGTAATGTCCTAACAGGCCCCTGCATTTCTGTGAGGTCAGAAGGGAAAGGCCTCTTCAGGCTACCTCCTTCCTGGGTGCAGAGAGATGAGGTCAGGTTTCCAGAGAGGCAAGACAGGAAATGCTCATTAAATCACCTGCCACCATGTCTGTAAGTGACCTTCTGTGGTCACATTACAGGCCGTGGGGCCAAACACGCACCAGTCTCAAACCGATGTTCAAGGAGCCAGCCTGGCTAAAACCCCAATCAGCTGAAACCAAAATCTTCACTGTGACCCAATCTTGTCCCGTCCCGAGTCCAGAAAGGGCCTGGCATTAATTTGAATCCTGACTCCAGTCCTTACACTTTGGTGATATTTTTCACTCTATAAGATGGGTATAACAGGATCTATTTCATAGAGAGCCCATCTTGATTAAAATGTGTCTAAAGGGATCTACTGATGTTTGCTTTTTAAAGGTTGTCCTCTATTTATTTCGGGGGTATCCCAGGTAGCACTAGACCGCCTGCCAATGCAAGAGACCTAAGAGACCCAAGTTCAATCCCTGGATTAGGAAGATCCCCACTGGAGGAGGAAATGGTAACCCACTCCAGTATTCTTGCCAGCAGAATCCCATGAACAGAGGAGCCTGGTGGGCTACAGTCCATAGGGTCACAGAGTCCGACATGACTGAAGCAACTTCACACACATACACACGTAGGTTTTTAGTTAAATAATACTGGTCTTGGACTTCCCTGATGGTCCAGTGGTAAGGACACCGCCTTGCAGTGCAAGGGGCGCTGGTTCGATCCCTGGCCTGGGAAGACCCCACGTGCTGGAGCGCTAGACCCATGTGTCCAATTACCGAGCCGGAGTTCTAGAGCAAGTACGCCCAGAGCCGGTGCTCTGCAGCAACAAGAGGCCACTGCAATGGGAGGTCAGGTCAAAGAACAGAGACGGATGAAAATAAATAAATGAAAGACCAATAGAAGTGGCCAAAAAAAGAGATATTTATTAAAAAAAAAACAATAATAACAATACTGATCTTTCTGCTTCTGCCCAGCCCCCCTCATGTCTATTCTATATACAGCAGCCAGAGGGATGCCCAGGTCACTAGTAATAAAAGCCAAAAATCTCTGTAATGTCCTAACAGGCCCCTGCATTTCTGTGAGGTCAGAAGGGAAAGGCCTCTTCAGGCTACCTCCTTCCTGGGTGCAGAGAGATGAGGTCAGGTTTCCAGAGAGGCAAGACAGGAAATGCTCATTAAATCACCTGCCACCATGTCTGTAAGTGACCTTCTGTGGTCACATTACAGGCCGTGGGGCCAAACACGCACCAGTCTCAAACCGATGTTCAAGGAGCCAGCCTGGCTAAAACCCCAATCAGCTGAAACCAAAATCTTCACTGTGACCCAATCTTGTCCCTGAGTCCAGGAAGGTCCTGGCAGATGCAAATAACAGACAAAAACAGTCCCAGAGATTTTGACTTTTTAGGGGTGGGAGGAATGCCAGAGACCTTTCAAATCCTCTAGGGTCTGAAATTAGATTTCCTCTTTCCTCCCTTCACTGGTAAAATTTTGGGAAGGAGAGGCAAAACACAGAGCTATTATACATCATCCCAAGAAAGACAGAATCAGAGAGATATGAAACTCACAAATCCCATATTCTGAGGCAGATTACAGGCAAAGTAAAATAGGCTGGGATTTTCTGGTGGACAAAAAAGACTCTTTCTATTGTTAACCTTTCCGGTTCCAGTCTGCCCCCAACTGCCTACCTGTTGTGACCTCCCTGTTCCCCAACAAATCTTTCACATTTGAAAGTCCTCCCAACACACACATAATGACACTGTACATCCTACTTACTACATGCCTATTTCCAGAGAAGTTCATCTCAGGAGTTCAGAGCTCTCACATGTATTATGGGGGTTAAGGGGGTAAGAAGTCAGACCTAGTCCATTCTGCTTCCCCCTCTGCTGGAGACCTGGGCAGGGGACACCACGGTTTCTACCAGGTCAGCCCTTCTACAACCCTTGGTGGGCACCAGGGAACCCAATTCAAGATTAATTCCCAGTTCCTCTCTGGCCCTCACACACCTGAGCCCCAGAGACACCGAGGAAGAACATAACAACAAATCAAAGGTCTCCTTTGCAACCTCTGCCTGCCAAGACTAGCTACCTAATTGCTGTTAATTACATTAATTGCATAGCTCTGAAGTGTTAAGACTCCTCCTCCTGCTCAAAAGCAGGGCTAGGGGAAAAGGGAAAGAACAACGAAAGCTCCACATAGCAAAACTCTTCTCCCTGACCCTAATACTCTCCATGACTCCACAGTTGGACAGGACCCAAAAGCCCAGCAGGACAAACTGTCGAGAAGCAGCTGAGTGAGGACTTCCCTGGGGGTCCAGTGGTTAAGCCTCCTCGCTCCCAATGCAGAGGGCCCAGGTTCAATCCCTGGTCACGGAACTAGACTGCACATGCCACAACTAATCAGCTGAAACCAAAATCTTCACTGTGACCCAATCTTGTCCCTGAGTCCAGGAAGGTCCTGGCAGATGCAAATAACAGACAAAAACAGTCCCAGAGATTTTGACTTTTAGGGTGGGAGGAATGCCAGAGACCTTTCAAATCCTCTAGGGTCTGAAATTAGATTTCCTCTTTCCTCCCTTCACTGGTAAAATTTTGGGAAGGAGAGGCAAAACACAGAGCTATTATACATCATCCCAAGAAAGACAGAATCAGAGAGATATGAAACTCACAAATCCCATATTCTGAGGCAGATTACAGGCAAAGTAAAATAGGCTGGGATTTTCTGGTGGACAAAAAAGACTCTTTCTATTGTTAACCTTTCCGGTTCCAGTCTGCCCCCAACTGCCTACCTGTTGTGACCTCCCTGTTCCCCAACAAATCTTTCACATTTGAAAGTCCTCCCAACACACACATAATGACACTGTACATCCTACTTACTACATGCCTATTTCCAGAGAAGTTCATCTCAGGAGTTCAGAGCTCTCACATGTATTATGGGGGTTAAGGGGGTAAGAAGTCAGACCTAGTCCATTCTGCTTCCCCCTCTGCTGGAGACCTGGGCAGGGGACACCACGGTTTCTACCAGGTCAGCCCTTCTACAACCCTTGGTGGGCACCAGGGAACCCAATTCAAGATTAATTCCCAGTTCCTCTCTGGCCCTCACACACCTGAGCCCCAGAGACACCGAGGAAGAACATAACAACAAATCAAAGGTCTCCTTTGCAACCTCTGCCTGCCAAGACTAGCTACCTAATTGCTGTTAATTACATTAATTGCATAGCTCTGAAGTGTTAAGACTCCTCCTCCTGCTCAAAAGCAGGGCTAGGGAAAGGAATGAACAACGAAAGCTCCACATAGCAAAACTCTTCTCCCTGACCCTAATACTCTCCATGACTCCACAGTTGGACAGGACCCAAAAGCCCAGCAGGACAAACTGTCGAGAAGCAGCTGAGTGAGGACTTCCCTGGGGGTCCAGTGGTTAAGCCTCCTCGCTCCCAATGCAGAGGGCCCAGGTTCAATCCCTGGTCACGGAACTAGACTGCACATGCCACAACTAAGACCTGACACACCCAAAATAAATAAAACACATACTGAAGGAAAAAAAAAGTAGATGAGTCTTCTCGATGGCAGTAGAGCCAGAGAGACCCTGGGAACTGGTTCTGGTACTTTACTCTCTGCTCACACCTAAAACAGCACCCCCCTTCCTGCTGGGTCTCTCCAGCACTCCTTCGCTATTCACCAGAACATACAATCCATCTTCCCTCTAGATGGCTCTAGAAAGACGTATCACAGACACCCTACCCCATCTCCCTTCCCCTCCTCTGGACCAGTAAGAGGCCAACCAGACTGCAGACAAGAGTTCCACGGCCAGGGAAAATGTCACCGCTCCCAGCTGAGGCTAGGCAGAAGCAGGCTGGGGGTGTTTCATGTGATTTCAGGCAAACAGAGCCTAACTCTGGAGAAAACAAACACAATCCAGTAGCTGGAGAGGGAACAGCCCCATCTCCCAGAAAAGATCCAGGCGTCCCTCTCGGCCAACCCCAAGGTTTACCGAGACCCCTCCAGTTGCCAGGGTAGGTAGCTGAGGCCTCTGTGAACCTCCTATCAGGAACACCACCTCCTGCCGGGACCCCACAAGGGCAATGCCATTTTCCGTCAAGGGGCCTCTCACACCCAGCCTCACCCCTCCCAGTATAAGGCTCTGGGCCAAACGGTTAAGCGCTGGGAGCAGCCTCTATCACTGGGAGGCAATCCAGCTGTCAGCAGCGACAGATGTCATCCACGACACCAAACACCGTTGCCTGCAGCAACGTCGGAGAGGCGGGGACAGACACAGGAGCCTCAAAGACTGCGGACAGGGTCTCTAACCCCTAAGCAAAGCCTGTGCGTTCAAGGTGAATGATTCCCAACCACATCTCCCAAAGAAGAGGCAGACGTGTTAAGACTCCTCCTCCTGCTCAAAAGCAGGGCTAGGGAAAGGAATGAACAACGAAAGCTCCACATAGCAAAACTCTTCTCCCTGACCCTAATACTCTCCATGACTCCACAGTTGGACAGGACCCAAAAGCCCAGCAGGACAAACTGTCGAGAAGCAGCTGAGTGAGGACTTCCCTGGGGGTCCAGTGGTTAAGCCTCCTCGCTCCCAATGCAGAGGGCCCAGGTTCAATCCCTGGTCACGGAACTAGACTGCACATGCCACAACTAAGACCTGACACACCCAAAATAAATAAAACACATACTGAAGGAAAAAAAAAGTAGATGAGTCTTCTCGATGGCAGTAGAGCCAGAGAGACCCTGGGAACTGGTTCTGGTACTTTACTCTCTGCTCACACCTAAAACAGCACCCCCCTTCCTGCTGGGTCTCTCCAGCACTCCTTCGCTATTCACCAGAACATACAATCCATCTTCCCTCTAGATGGCTCTAGAAAGACGTATCACAGACACCCTACCCCATCTCCCTTCCCCTCCTCTGGACCAGTAAGAGGCCAACCAGACTGCAGACAAGAGTTCCACGGCCAGGGAAAATGTCACCGCTCCCAGCTGAGGCTAGGCAGAAGCAGGCTGGGGGTGTTTCATGTGATTTCAGGCAAACAGAGCCTAACTCTGGAGAAAACAAACACAATCCAGTAGCTGGAGAGGGAACAGCCCCATCTCCCAGAAAAGATCCAGGCGTCCCTCTCGGCCAACCCCAAGGTTTACCGAGACCCCTCCAGTTGCCAGGGTAGGTAGCTGAGGCCTCTGTGAACCTCCTATCAGGAACACCACCTCCTGCCGGGACCCCACAAGGGCAATGCCATTTTCCGTCAAGGGGCCTCTCACACCCAGCCTCACCCCTCCCAGTATAAGGCTCTGGGCCAAACGGTTAAGCGCTGGGAGCAGCCTCTATCACTGGGAGGCAATCCAGCTGTCAGCAGCGACAGATGTCATCCACGACACCAAACACCGTTGCCTGCAGCAACGTCGGAGAGGCGGGGACAGACACAGGAGCCTCCAAAGACTGCGGACAGGGGTCTCTAACCCCTAAGCAAAGCCTGTGCGTTCAAGGTGAATGATTCCCAACCACATCTCCCAAAGAAGAGGCAGAGGAAAGGGCTGCCCCGCCAAAGCAAAGCCGGAGTGGAGCTGCCAAAAATGGGTGGGCGGCGGTAGGGCTAGGGGAGATCCCAGAGGAGGTGGGGGCTGGGCTTTCTCTTGGAGTCCCAGAACATCCCTGGTCCCTCCGGCCTCCCCTCCCAGGGACATGCCAGCAACTTCCCCTCATAGGTCACAGATCAACTTTCTGCAGCGAAAGAGGCGCGCGAGGCCAAGAGCCGGGGCGAGGGCGGAGGGAGGGGGGCTTCCACCCGGTGCCCCAGGTGGATGAAGAACTTAAGTCCTGGGAGATGGGAGGGGGCTGGCCCACGCAAACCACTAGCCCCCAGGGCCTGGCCCGGGGCCACCTCTGGGCCCTGACGGCTCCCACTCCGGGGCCGGGGGAAGCAGGAAGGGGAATACCCTGTACGTCAGGTAGCAGAGTTTCGGGACCAGGTGGCCCGGTCCTACCTGCAGTTCCTGAAATTCTCCCTCCAGCTCGTGCCACTCGCGCTCGCAACGCTCCAGCTGGCCGGACATGGTGCAGTGGTGCGAGGCGGCGGCGGCTGCTCCTGCAGCGTGGCGCGGTAAGCCACCCGCGCCCCACGCGTGTCCGCTGGCCGGCCGCCTTCTGAGGCACCAGCTGTTTCTGCGCAGCCGGAGCCACGCGCGCACCTGACGTCACAGCCCGGCCCGGCGCCCGCCCCACCCCCTCGCCGGGAGGCAGCCCCCCCCGCGCATGCGCACGCGCTTCCAGGTCCCGCCCCCGCGCGCCCGGCGCCGGCTAGGGGATTGTTGAACCTTTGCAGAACTCGGTAGAGCTTCTCTCCCTGTCTCCTTGGGAATGCTTCTGCGCTTACGGAATCTTTCTCGCGTAGCTGGGGTGGGGAAGTTGTCCTCACACCTCATTTGGAGACTTATTTTGCTTAGGTTGTGCGTATTTGGGGTGTCTGGGGAGGAAGGAGAAAGGAGACTAAAGGAAAGGCAGATTGCCTTAACGGAGCTAAAGCCAGCGACGGCCTGAAATGCTATAGCTGACATTGACCATCCAACAAGGTCGCCGGGCAGGGCGGGGAAGCGCAGAGAGAGCCCTGTCATCTCATATTGTCATTATTTACTGCAACTAATACATTCTAGATCCTGCCCTCTAAGACTCTGGGTGACTCTCTTGACAGCTGTTTGTGTCACTCAAATAACCCAAGTACTTCATTGCTAATTGTAGGACCTTCGCTTGGGCCTACAAGCTCTATCCATGCCTAGCTTTCCAGGCATATCTCCTATCTCACCCCTCTCCAGCCACTGATTTTTTTTTTCTTCTCTTCCTGTCTTTGCATGGAATTTTCTTCCCTGGAAATCTTCACATGGTTGCCTTTTTCTCATCATCCTCTATTTAGTTCATATGACACCTGTATTAGACTCCTAGGACTGCCCTAACTACAAACTGGGTTAAGTGCCACAAATTGAGTGGCTTAAACAACAGAAATGAATTCTCGCATGGTTCTGGAGGCTAGACATGAGAATTCAAGGAGTCAGCAAGTTTACACTCCCTCTGAGACTCTGGTTGGAATCTTTTCTTGCTTCTACATGGCTTATGGTGTGCTGTGTGCTCAGTCATGTCTGACTGTTGTGACCCCATGAACTTTAGCCCACCAGGCTCCTCTGTCCATAGGATTTACCAGGCAAGAATTCCAGCCTTCAGCATTCCTTGGTTTATAGCTTCACCCCCTCCATTCTGTGCCTTTGTTTTACATGGCCTTCTTCCCTGCGTGCGTGTCTTCTCTGTGTGTCCTCTCCTTTTATAAGGACACCAGCCTCCTTGGATTAAGGACCCACCCTACTGCAGCTTGAACTCATCTCAGTTTAATTACACCTGCAAAGATCTAGTTCCAGATGAGGTCACATTCTGAGGGAGTGGGTCTTACGATTTCAACGTGTCTTTTTGTGGGACACAATTCAACCTTAACAACACCTCTGGAGAAAAACAACAAGAAAAACTAACAACTTTTGCTAAACACCCAGAGGTTCATGTCCCCTCCCAGTCACACATCACCTGTTTTATTTCCATCATACAAGTTACAATTATATGAAAGTGTTCATCTCCATGTCGGTTGTATGTTTTCCTGCCTGGGTATATAATCTCCATGAGATCTCAGGGAACTTGCTGCAAGTAAGGTCTGGCACAGTCAAATAACTAAATAAAATAAATATTAAAGACTTATTTAAAACAAGAAGAAGGAAAACAAAAAAGTTTCATGTGAGAATCCAGACTTTTACTTTCCCTTGAAAAGTGGAAAGCTCTGGGGGCACATCCCTGATCATGTCCAGTGGTTAAGACATCCTCTGCCAATGCAGGAGCCAAGGGTTCAGTCCCTGGGTCGGGAAGATCCTCTGGAAGAGGAAATGGCAACCCACTCCAACAGTCTTGCTGAGATAATCCCATGGACAGAGGAGCCCGGTGGACTACAAGCCATGGGGTCACAAAGAGTCGAACACAACTGAGCAACTGAACACAAAGGAGCTAAAATCCCATATGTCTCATGGCAAAAAAAAAAAAAAAGAAAATCAGAACAGAAACAACAGAAGTAATATTATAACTAATTCATTAAAGACGTTAAAAACAGTCCACAGGGCTTCCCCTGGTGGTCCAGTGGGTAAGGACACCACCTTGCAGTGCAAGGGCCGCCGGTTCAAGCCCTGGCCTGGGAGGATCCCACGTGCCGCAGAGCGGCTGGACTGATGTGTCCAATCACCGAGCCGGAGCTCTGGAGCGCATGCGCCCAGAGCCGGCGCTCTGCAGCGACAGATGCCACCGCGATGGGAGGCCCACAGGAGCCAAAGAACGAAGACAAATGAAAATAGAGAAATTAAAGACCAATGGAAGTGGCCCGCCCGTTCCCCTCCCTCCCCAACCCGACCCCCGCCCAAAGTAAATAAATAAATAAAATCTTTAAAAAAATAAAATAAAATAAAAACAGTCCACATCAAAAAAACCATTGAGGGGTGAGGGTGGGAGGGAGGTTGAAGAGGACGGGGACATATGTATATTTATGGCTGATTCACATTGTTGTACAGCAGAAGCCAACACAACACAACATAAAGCAATTATCCTCCAATTAAAATGAAAAAATAAATGGAAAACTCTGGCTACACCGGACTCATGTTTCCCCTTAGCCATGGGCTGGATTAGAGGAGCAGATGTCCCCTTCACATGTCCCCACCATGCTCAGTAATACCGCCCCAGCTAACTTCCTGTGGGCTGGAGACTGCTGAGTTTGAGACTCCTGGTACAATGTGTGTCATGAAGCTTGCAAACCTATAGAAATCGCTCACATGGTGGGAAAAGCAAAAAAAAAAAAACACAAAAAACAGAAAATAGTTTATTTAATTCAGGTTAGTAGACTCAAAATGGAAACCAAAGGCCGTGAAGTATGAATTAAATGTCACCAAGCAAAAAGTTAGTAGACTCTGACAACGCCAAGGGTTCAGTCCTGGGTCGGGAAGATCCTCTGGAAGAGGAAATGGCAACCCACTCCAACAGTCTTGCTGAGATAATCCCATGGACAGAGGAGCCCGGTGGACTACAAGCCATGGGGTCACAAAGAGTCGAACACAACTGAGCAACTGAACACAAAGGAGCTAAAATCCCATATGTCTCATGGCAACAAAAAAAAAAAGAAAATCAGAACAGAAACAACAGAAGTAATATTATAACTAATTCATTAAAGACGTTAAAAACAGTCCACAGGGCTTCCCTGGTGCTCCAGTGGGTAAGGACACCACCTTGCAGTGCAAGGGCCGCGTTCAAGCCCTGGCCTGGGAGGATCCCACGTGCCGCAGGCGGCTGGACTGATGTGTCCAATCACCGAGCCGGAGCTCTGGAGCGCATGCGCCCAGAGCCGCGCTCTGCAGCGACAGATGCCACCGCGATGGGAGGCCCACAGGAGCCAAAGAAGCGAAGACAAATGAAAATAGAGAAATTAAAGACCAATGGAAGTGGCCCGCCCGTTCCCCTCCCTCCCCAACCCGACCCCCGCCCAAAGTAAATAAATAAATAAAATCTTTAAAAAAATAAAATAAAATAAAAACAGTCCACATCAAAAAAACCATTGAGGGGTGAGGGTGGGAGGGAGGTTGAAGAGGACGGGGACATATGTATATTTATGGCTGATTCACATTGTTGTACAGCAGAAGCCAACACAACACAACATAAAGCAATTATCCTCCAATTAAAATGAAAAAATAAATGGAAAACTCTGGCTACACCGGACTCATGTTTCCCCTTAGCCATGGGCTGGATTAGAGGAGCAGATGTCCCCTTCACATGTCCCCACCATGCTCAGTAATACCGCCCCAGCTAACTTCCTGTGGGCTGGAGACTGCTGAGTTTGAGACTCCTGGTACAATGTGTGTCATGAAGCTTGCAAACCTATAGAAATCGCTCACATGGTGGGAAAAGCAAAAAAAAAAAAAACACAAAAAACAGAAAATAGTTTATTTAATTCAGGTTAGTAGACTCAAAATGGAAACCAAAGGCCGTGAAGTATGAATTAAATGTCACCAAGCAGAGGATTTGGGAAGAAGACCCCGCTTCACCTATGCCTGCAGTCACTCAATTCTGAGCCGAAGAGGCTGGCCCTGCCCTCTGATAGAGCTGGGCAGGTGCACCTTCTTTGCAAGTTGGCCAGGTGTCAGGTTGCAAATCTTAGGGACTGTTTTCCATGGGTTCAGGACTACATGTGCATTATTCACAAGCCCTTCTGTAGATGGCACAGGCTGACCACCTCCATCCATGTAACTGCTTAGGTGCAAGAAGTATCAGATCTTACCTGGCTGTACTCCTGTAGTGATTTCTGCCCCAAGAGCTTTCAGACTTACTCATCAGCTTTTTGGGGCTGGATCTGCCTCTTCTTGGGGCCTTTGAGCACGATAGGTGAAAACATGTATTGCATGTTTTATCCTCCCCTACCCTCTCCCCACACCACCAGGGGAAAATCTATTTGTTCATTTTAAGATGCTCTACCAGGCTTCCCTGGTGGTCCAGTGGGTAAGGACACCGCCTTGCAGTGCAAGGGGCGCTGGTTCGATCCCTGGCCTGGGAAGATCCCATGTGCCGTGGAGTGGCTGGACCCACGTGTCCAATTACCGAGCCGGAGCTCTGGAGCGCATGCGCCCAGAGCTGGTGCTCTGTGACAGCAGAGGCCACTGCGATGGGAGACCCACTCAGGCCAAAGAACAAAGATGGATGAAAATGGACAAATGAAAGACCAAGAGAAGTGGCCCGCCTGCCCCCCTCCCTCCCCAACCTCCCCCTCAAAAAACTAAGAAACGAATGTAAGTATATTACTATGAACTGAGCTCCAGAATTTATTCAGGTTTTACCAGTATTTCTACTGATGTCCTTTCTCTGTTGCGTGATTCAATCTGACACCGTATTTAAGTACCATGTCTCCATAGTCTCCTGGTCTGTGATAGTATCTCAGTCTTTTCTTGTGTTTTTTTTTTCCATGATCTTGACAATTTTGTAGAGTAAACAATATATTTTTAGTAATAGTTTTATTGAGCTGTTGTAATGATTAATGCTATGTGTCAACAGACTGAGCCACACAGGCTCAGATATCTGACTAAACATTATTCTGGGTGTGTTGGTGAGGGTGTTTCCAAAAGAGATTACGGATTACTAAACTGAACAAAGTAGATGGTTTCTCCCAATATAAGAGAGCCCCAGCCCATCAGCTAAGGGTCTGAATAGGGAAAAAAAGGTAGAGGAAGATAGCATTCTCTCTCTTTCTGCCTGACACATTAAGCTGGAACATAGGTCTCCTGCCCTGGCACTGAGATTTACACCGTATCAGTTCTCTTGGTTCTAAAGCCTTCAGCTCAAGGGACTTCCCTGATGGTCCAGTGGTTAAGAATCCCCCTGCCTGAAGCGATGGAAAAACAGACATGGACTGTAGACATATGGACATTGTGGGGAATGAACACTGCTGGGGAGGTGTAAAGGAAGTAACATGAAAACCTGTGCTATCATATGTGAACAAAATATCTATAGTCATTGCGCTGTGAGAAAAGGGGATCCTGCAGGGGTGCTGTGTGATGGTCTGGAGGGGTGGGATGGAGGGATATACATATGACTAATCTGGGAACATACATATCCATAAACAACAAAACTCTGTAAAAGTTAAAAGTAAAATAAAAGTTAAAAAAAAAAAAAAGAATCCCCCTGCCAATGCGAGAAACTCGGATTTGATCCCTGGTCATTGAACCAAGATCCCACGTGCTAAAGAGCAGCTAAACCCATGCACTGCAACCACCAAGCCCAAGCATCACAACTAGAAAGTCCATGAGTCCTAACAAAAGAGCCCACGTGAGGCAACTAAGATCTGACACAGCCAAAGAAACAATAAAATAAATACTTTAAAGACTAAATAAAGCCTTAAGCTCAGACCTGAGTTACACATTTTGTTTACCCATCTACCTGTTGACGGAAGTTTGATTTTTACTGATGTCCTTTCTCTGTTGCGTGATTCAATCTGACACCGTATTTAAGTACCATGTCTCCATAGTCTCCTGGTCTGTGATAGTATCTCAGTCTTTTCTTGTGTTTTTTTTTTCCATGATCTTGACAATTTTGTAGAGTAAACAATATATTTTTAGTAATAGTTTTATTGAGCTGTTGTAATGATTAATGCTATGTGTCAACAGACTGAGCCACACAGGCTCAGATATCTGACTAAACATTATTCTGGGTGTGTTGGTGAGGGTGTTTCCAAAAGAGATTACGGATTACTAAACTGAACAAAGTAGATGGTTTCTCCCAATATAAGAGAGCCCCAGCCCATCAGCTAAGGGTCTGAATAGGGAAAAAAAGGTAGAGGAAGATAGCATTCTCTCTCTTTCTGCCTGACACATTAAGCTGGAACATAGGTCTCCTGCCCTGGCACTGAGATTTACACCGTATCAGTTCTCTTGGTTCTAAAGCCTTCAGCTCAAGGGACTTCCCTGATGGTCCAGTGGTTAAGAATCCCCCTGCCTGAAGCGATGGAAAAACAGACATGGACTGTAGACATATGGACATTGTGGGGAATGAACACTGCTGGGGAGGTGTAAAGGAAGTAACATGAAAACCTGTGCTATCATATGTGAACAAAATATCTATAGTCATTGCGCTGTGAGAAAAGGGGATCCTGCAGGGGTGCTGTGTGATGGTCTGGAGGGGTGGGATGGAGGGATATACATATGACTAATCTGGGAACATACATATCCATAAACAACAAAACTCTGTAAAAGTTAAAAGTAAAATAAAAGTTAAAAAAAAAAAAAAAAAGAATCCCCCTGCCAATGCGAGAAACTCGGATTTGATCCCTGGTCATTGAACCAAGATCCCACGTGCTAAAGAGCAGCTAAACCCATGCACTGCAACCACCAAGCCCAAGCATCACAACTAGAAAGTCCATGAGTCCTAACAAAAGAGCCCACGTGAGGCAACTAAGATCTGACACAGCCAAAGAAACAATAAAATAAATACTTTAAAGACTAAATAAAGCCTTAAGCTCAGACCTGAGTTACACATTTTGTTTACCCATCTACCTGTTGACGGAAGTTTGATTTTTTTCCCACTTTTTGATTATTATGAATAATGCTCCTATAGACGTTTATGCACAAGTTTTTGTGTAGACATATTGTTTTCTTTTCCCTTTGTATTACACCTAGGAGTAGAGCAGCTGGGTCAGATGGTAACATTTTGAGGAAGAGCAAACTATTTTCCCCAGGGTCTGCAATTTATAGCATCACCAGCAAAGTATTAGGGTTCTGATTTCTCCACATCTTGGTCCACACTGGTTATCGTCTGTTTTTCATTTTAGCCATCTTTATGTTATCTCATTGTGGTTTTAATTTTGCATTTTCTTAATGGCTAAGAATGTTGAGCGTCTTTTCGTGGGTTCATTGGCTATTTGTATATCTTATTTCAAAGAAATGTCTATTTTAATCCTTTGCTCACATTTTAAAATTTTTTTATAGAGTTTATTTTATTTATTTATTTATTTATTTTGGCCACCTCGATTGGTCTTTTTTTTTTTTTTCTATTGGTCTTTCATTTATTTCCATCTTTGTTCTTTGGCCTAAGTGGGCCTCCCACCACAGTGGCCTCACTCACTGCAGAGCACTGGCCCTGGGTACACGCGCTCCAGAGCTCTGGCTCGGTAGTTGGACACATCGGTCCAGCCACTCCACGGCACGTGGGATCTTCCCAGGCCAGGGATTGAACCAGCGCCCCTTGCACTGCAAGGCGGTGTCCTTACCCACTGGACCACCAGGGAAGCCCTATAGATTTTATTTTGATTTGCTTGGCCACATCAAGTCTTAGTTGCAGCATGTGGGATCTAGTTCCCCGACCAGAGATCAAACCCAGGATCCCTGCATTGGGATGGCAGAGTCTTAGCTACTGGACCACGACGGAGATCCCTGCTCATTTTTTTTTCTAATTTTTTTAAGGTTTTTTAATTATTATTTTTTAATTATTTATTTATTTGGCTACACTGGGTCTTAGTTGTGACATGTGGGATCTAGTTCCCTGACCAGGGATCGAACTCAGGCCCCCTTCATTGGGAACACAGAGTCTCAACCACTGGACCACCAGGGAAGTCCCTCATTTTTTTTTAAAGAAGAAAAGAGATCTACATGACAAGTTGTCTTTATTTATTTGTTTATCTTTTACTTTTTGGCTGCACTTGGCAGCCTTCGGAGATCTTAGCTCCCTAAGCAGGGATTGAACCCAGGCCTTTGGCAGTGAAAGCATGGAATCCCAACCACTGGACATCCAGGGAATTCCCTAGAAACCAAGCTGCATGGTAATCATTTTGAGGAAGAGCAAACTATTTTCCCCAGGGTCTGCAATTTATAGCATCACCAGCAAAGTATTAGGGTTCTGATTTCTCCACATCTTGGTCCACACTGGTTATCGTCTGTTTTTCATTTTAGCCATCTTTATGTTATCTCATTGTGGTTTTAATTTTGCATTTTCTTAATGGCTAAGAATGTTGAGCGTCTTTTCGTGGGTTCATTGGCTATTTGTATATCTTATTTCAAAGAAATGTCTATTTTAATCCTTTGCTCACATTTTAAAATTTTTTTATAGAGTTTATTTTATTTATTTATTTATTTATTTTGGCCACCTCGATTGGTCTTTTTTTTTTTTTCTATTGGTCTTTCATTTATTTCCATCTTTGTTCTTTGGCCTAAGTGGGCCTCCCACCACAGTGGCCTCACTCACTGCAGAGCACTGGCCCTGGGTACACGCGCTCCAGAGCTCTGGCTCGGTAGTTGGACACATCGGTCCAGCCACTCCACGGCACGTGGGATCTTCCCAGGCCAGGGATTGAACCAGCGCCCCTTGCACTGCAAGGCGGTGTCCTTACCCACTGGACCACCAGGGAAGCCCTATAGATTTTATTTTGATTTGCTTGGCCACATCAAGTCTTAGTTGCAGCATGTGGGATCTAGTTCCCCGACCAGAGATCAAACCCAGGATCCCTGCATTGGGATGGCAGAGTCTTAGCTACTGGACCACGACGGAGATCCCTGCTCATTTTTTTTTCTAATTTTTTTAAGGTTTTTTAATTATTATTTTTTAATTATTTATTTATTTGGCTACACTGGGTCTTAGTTGTGACATGTGGGATCTAGTTCCCTGACCAGGGATCGAACTCAGGCCCCCTTCATTGGGAACACAGAGTCTCAACCACTGGACCACCAGGGAAGTCCCTCATTTTTTTTTAAAGAAGAAAAGAGATCTACATGACAAGTTGTCTTTATTTATTTGTTTATCTTTTACTTTTTGGCTGCACTTGGCAGCCTTCGGAGATCTTAGCTCCCTAAGCAGGGATTGAACCCAGGCCTTTGGCAGTGAAAGCATGGAATCCCAACCACTGGACATCCAGGGAATTCCCTAGAAACCAAGCTATAGGTACTAGATATGTGGTCATTGCTATGGAATGTCATTACTCTCTTCTCTCAGTGGACAGATCTGAGCACTGTACTTATGTATTCTGCATGTATTTACTTGAGGACATTTACACCTTTAATTATAACTCTATAAGTATTGAAAACATGACTTCACACCAATATCCAATTCTAGTCCACAGGGTTGGGACTTTCCTGGTGGACCAGTGGTTGGGGCTCTGTGTAGCCAATCCACAGGGTTTATTACAGTTTTTCTCTTTTCCAGATTTGCTATTCACCTCTCCGACAGTAGGAAATCTATCTCCTGTCATCTTTAGTGTATTCACTTATCCAATCATTCCTCCTCATATGTAACCAATATCCCATCTCCACCAGCATCCATCCTCATGCCAGTCTTAAAGACAACTTTGCCCCAAATAAGTGGGGTGTTTTTTTTTTTTGGCCACACCACACTGCATTTGCATTCCTAGGTCCCCAATCAGGAGTGGAACCCATGTCCCCTGCTTTTGAAGTGCAGAGTCCTAACCACCAGAGCACTAAGGAAATCCCAATAGGTGTATCAGATCTTAAAATATTCTATTTATGTATCTACTTATTTGGCTGCACCAGGTCCTATCTGTGGCATGTGGAATCTTGAGTTGTGGCATATGGGAGCTTTAGTTGCCACATGTGGGATCTAGTTCCCTGACCATGCATCGATCCCGGATCCCCTGCCTTGGGAGTGTGGAATCTTAGCTACCAGACCACCGAAGAAGTCCCCCAGTAAGTGTATCTTAATGAGAGGGATGAGCACATTAATATCTTTCTTCAACTAGGTGTCCAGATTAAAATGTCCTTTTTTTTTTTAATACAGAAACTTCAAAGGCCATTTTCAACAAGATGGGAGTGGAAGGAAACACTTGATAAAGATTTAGAAACTGAACACTTCCTAACTCTCCTCAAAAGTCAGCTAAGCGGCTTCCCTGGTGGCCCAGTGGGTAAGGACACCGCCTTGCAGTGCAAGGGGCGCCAGTTCGATCCCTGGTCTGGGAAGATCCCACGTGCCGCGGAGCGGCTGGACCCATGTATCCCAACTACCGAGCTGGAGCTCTGAAGCACATGCGCCCAGAGCCAGTGCTCTGCGACAACAGAGGCCACTGTGATGGGAGGCCCACACGGGCCAAAGAACAAAGATGGATGAAAATAGATAACTAATAGACCAATGAAGTGGCCCGCCCGCCTCCCTCCCTCCCCAACCTGCCCCCCCTCCAATAAAAAATAAATAAATAAAATAAAATAAAAAGTCAGCTAAAACAAACAAACAAAAAACAACATTAAAAGAAAAGCTAGCTGGGCTTCCCTTGTGGCTCAGTGGATACGAACCCGTCTGCCAATGCGGGAGACCCAGGTTCGATCCCTGATCCGGGAAGATCCCACATACCACAGAGCAGCTAAACCCACACAACAACAAAGACCCAGCACAACCAAAAATAAATAAATAAAAGTTTTAAAAAAAAAAAAAAAAAGAAAAGCCAGCTAAGACTATTTGAGGATTGTATTTGTTATTAGACATATTTACTGTCCTGATATGTTGCTGACACAAAAGGCTCTATATCCTGGGGCCCAGTCAACCCTGTTATTTTGAGGGCCTTCTGTCAAGCATCAGGAAGAAACCACCCACTGTCTTTCGTGCATTTGAAGAATTTGGTCTGACAGTCCCCCAGTGACGCCATTATTTACCAGGTTCCTTTGTGTAATGGTGGATTTGGGAGGAAGATTGTAGGTAGGCAAAAATTCACCAAAATGTTTTCCCATCATGAGGGGAAATGTTGGCAGTTTTTTGGTTTTGGTTTGGCTTGCTTTGGCACTGGCAAGATTAAATCTTATTTAATTGCGCCACCTGCTGACAAGTCCCCAGAATTTCTGTTTCTTTCAACAAAAGGAGAAAATTAACAAAGATTTTTTTCATAAATGGTCTTTTTTCTTCTACCTGAAAAACAGCTACTCATAGAGCTGGGGTGGTATAAATATGTCAGTATTGTTCTCTAACGAAACAAAGCTTTGCTTTCCACGTTTTCCACAATGAGACTATGCTACCTTTTCATTGTAACAAATATATATAGAAGCATGGATAAAATGTATATACATATGGTTTAAATAATAATGATAAAAGAGAATCTGTATAAGATCCAGTTCAAGAATAAGATATTGTTCTATTCTGGGGGCTGGGGTTCTATTCTTGGTAGATCCCACCTGCAGCAATTAAAGATCCCCCATGCCACAACGAACAGTGAAGATCCCAGGTGCTGCAACTAAAACCCAGTGCAGCCAAATAAATAAATAAAAATAAAATGTGACATGCTATACAACGGAGTACTATTCAGCCATAAAATTGAATGATGAAAGGAGTCAACACAAAGGACCACAACTCTGTAATTCCATTTATATGACATATTCAGAAGAGCCAAATTCACAGTAACAGAAAGTAGATTCATGGTTTCCAGGAAACTGGTAAGGGGAAGAGAGATGGACTGCTAATGGGGACAAGGTTTCTTTTCGGAGTGAATGAAAATGTTCCAGCCACATGAATAACCACTGGATTGTATAAAGAGTGAATTTTATGGCAGGTGACATATCTTAATCTGTTACAAATAATACGTATTTTTTATTAGAATTTTTTTTTGGTCACACCTTGTGGCATGGGGATCTTAGTTCCCTGACCAGAGATCAAGATTCGTGCCCCCTGCAATGGAAGCATGAGTCTTAATCATTGGACCATCAGGGAAGTTCCCAAAAATATAAAATTTTGAGTGCCCATTATGTATCAGACCCCATGCTAGGCATGGGGGGTTTCAATAATGTTCAAAGCTAGATGCGACTGCTGTTCATATATGCTGTATAGAGACTTAAATATTGCATCGCACAAGAGATACACAAAGATCTTCGAAGGGAAAGCAGCTGCCAATTAATAACATAAGATGTCACGATTATTCCTGCCTAGAAGAATTTGTTATGATTAAGTAAACCTCTAAATCTCATTTCTCAGTTGAAAGGATCAGATGCCTGACCACCCCCTACCCCCGCTGCACCCACCATAAGGGCAACAAACAAGTGAAAAGAGGCTTCAAGTATGGAATGGAAGATATGAATGCATCAGGTTACGTGCATGCTTTGTTTCCACAATGAGACTATGCTACCTTTTCATTGTAACAAATATATATAGAAGCATGGATAAAATGTATATACATATGGTTTAAATAATAATGATAAAAGAGAATCTGTATAAGATCCAGTTCAAGAATAAGATATTGTTCTATTCTGGGGGCTGGGGTTCTATTCTTGGTAGATCCCACCTGCAGCAATTAAAGATCCCCCATGCCACAATGAACAGTGAAGATCCCAGGTGCTGCAACTAAAACCCAGTGCAGCCAAATAAATAAATAAAAATAAAATGTGACATGCTATACAACGGAGTACTATTCAGCCATAAAATTGAATGATGAAAGGAGTCAACACAAAGGACCACAACTCTGTAATTCCATTTATATGACATATTCAGAAGAGCCAAATTCACAGTAACAGAAAGTAGATTCATGGTTTCCAGGAAACTGGTAAGGGGAAGAGAGATGGACTGCTAATGGGGACAAGGTTTCTTTTCGGAGTGAATGAAAATGTTCCAGCCACATGAATAACCACTGGATTGTATAAAGAGTGAATTTTATGGCAGGTGACATATCTTAATCTGTTACAAATAATACGTATTTTTTATTAGAATTTTTTTTTGGTCACACCTTGTGGCATGGGGATCTTAGTTCCCTGACCAGAGATCAAGATTCGTGCCCCCTGCAATGGAAGCATGAGTCTTAATCATTGGACCATCAGGGAAGTTCCAATAATATAAAATTTTGAGTGCCCATTATGTATCAGACCCCATGCTAGGCATGGGGGTTACAATAATGTTCAAAGCTAGATGCGACTGCTGTTCATATATGCTGTATAGAGACTTAAATATTGCATCGCACAAGAGATACACAAAGATCTTCGAAGGGAAAGCAGCTGCCAATTAATAACATAAGATGTCACGATTATTCCTGCCTAGAAGAATTTGTTATGATTAAGTAAACCTCTAAATCTCATTTCTCAGTTGAAAGGATCAGATGCCTGACCACCCCCTACCCCCGCTGCACCCACCATAAGGGCAACAAACAAGTGAAAAGAGGCTTCAAGTATGGAATGGAAGATATGAATGCATCAGGTTACGTGCATGCTTAATTTTTTCCTGCTTTTTATTTTGGAAAATATCTTCAAAAGAAGGAAGGGAGGAAGGAAGGAAAGGAAGACAATTTGTTTTCTGTGAAATATACATACAGAAAAGAGCAGGGGCTTCCTTGATGGTGCAGTGGTCCAGAACCTGCCTTGCAATGCAGGGAACGTGGGTTTGATCCCTGGATCGGGCACTAGGATTCCACATGCTACAGGACAGCTAAGCCTGTGAGTCACAACTAGAGAAGGCTGCACACTGTAATGAAGACCCAGCACACACAAAATTTTAAAAAAGAGAGATAGCGAGAAAATAATAGTATGTACAGTTTAACAAAGAATTATGAGGTGAACATCCATATGACTACCACCCAAGGCAGGAAATATAACATCACCAGCCCCCAGAAGTCACGCGGGTGTCCATTCCCAATTGCAATTTCCTTCTTTTCCACAGAAGTAACCACAGTCCTACATTTTTAATGGTAATTTCTTTACCTTTCCTTGTAGTTTTACCACTTATCTTTGTCTCCCTATATAATATAGATTTCTTTTGCCTAGTTTGAAACTTTTATAAGTGAAATTATACTGTGTTTATTTGTTTCTGGCAGATTTTTATGCTTCCTGTGCTCTGTATTATGTTTTTAAGATTCATCTGTATTGCATGAACTGTAATTTGTTTTCATGGCTGCGACATTTGATGGAGTAAGTAGTACACAAGTGATTTACCTGTGTTATCACAGATAAACATTCAGGTCATTTGCTATTTGGGATTTGAAGAACAATGCTGAAAAGGGCATTCGGGTACATTTATCCTGGCACCTAGCCAGGAGTTAATCACCAGATGCAAGGTTACTCATGTCTTTAGATCTCAGCCAACTGTCTTCCATCGTTGTTCACACTCCCTAAAAGTGTTTGGACCCTTCTGCTTTTTTTCAAAATACTTTTGAAAAGTGTATTTCACTTGGCTGGTAGCGTCAAAAGATTCTAAGTGTGCTTTCATGAAAGCTGTGATTGGGCTGTCTGAAATGAGGAGACAAGTGCCACTTGCCAGCAAAGGCACTCTGAAGAATTTAACATCTGCTCAGTGCCTCTCAGCTCTTGGCTATGTTTGACAACAGTGCAAACATCCCCATTCATACACCTTCCACACACCTTTCATGGGAGCAGTTGTTACCTGTTAAGTTATGCTTTCACAAACAGTATTTCAAGTAATACTTATAATCCCAAGAGGTAGGTGCTCTTATTGTGTATTTTAGAGACGAGGAAACTAAAAGCCAACGTAATAGCTGTCCAGAACATCCTATTTGCTACAGGACAGCTACCTAGCACACAGAAGGCTGCACACTGTAATGAAGACCCAGCACACACAAAATTTTAAAAAAGAGAGATAGCGAGAAAATAATAGTATGTACAGTTTAACAAAGAATTATGAGGTGAACATCCATATGACTACCACCCAAGGCAGGAAATATAACATCACCAGCCCCCAGAAGTCACGCGGGTGTCCATTCCCAATTGCAATTTCCTTCTTTTCCACAGAAGTAACCACAGTCCTACATTTTTAATGGTAATTTCTTTACCTTTCCTTGTAGTTTTACCACTTATCTTTGTCTCCCTATATAATATAGATTTCTTTTGCCTAGTTTGAAACTTTTATAAGTGAAATTATACTGTGTTTATTTGTTTCTGGCAGATTTTTATGCTTCCTGTGCTCTGTATTATGTTTTTAAGATTCATCTGTATTGCATGAACTGTAATTTGTTTTCATGGCTGCGACATTTGATGGAGTAAGTAGTACACAAGTGATTTACCTGTGTTATCACAGATAAACATTCAGGTCATTTGCTATTTGGGATTTGAAGAACAATGCTGAAAAGGGCATTCGGGTACATTTATCCTGGCACCTAGCCAGGAGTTAATCACCAGATGCAAGGTTACTCATGTCTTTAGATCTCAGCCAACTGTCTTCCATCGTTGTTCACACTCCTAAAAGTGTTTGGACCCTTCTGCTTTTTTCAAAATACTTTTGAAAAGTGTATTTCACTTGGCTGGTAGCGTCAAAAGATTCTAAGTGTGCTTTCATGAAAGCTGTGATTGGGCTGTCTGAAATGAGGAGACAAGTGCCACTTGCCAGCAAAGGCACTCTGAAGAATTTAACATCTGCTCAGTGCCTCTCAGCTCTTGGCTATGTTTGACAACAGTGCAAACATCCCCATTCATACACCTTCCACACACCTTTCATGGGAGCAGTTGTTACCTGTTAAGTTATGCTTTCACAAACAGTATTTCAAGTAATACTTATAATCCCAAGAGGTAGGTGCTCTTATTGTGTATTTTAGAGACGAGGAAACTAAAAGCCAACGTAATAGCTGTCCAGAATGTCCAATAAATTCCAGTGCAGGGGCCTGTAGCTCAGGTTATTTTTTCTTTTCATCACACCTTATCATAGGAACCTGACAGTGTATAGAAAATTTGTATAGAAAATTTTGTTGTAAAGGACTCACTGGGGCTTCCCCTGGTGGTCCAGTGGGTAAGGACACCGCCTTGCAGTGCAAGGGCCGCCGGTTCCATCCCTGGCCTGGGAAGATCCCACGTGCCGCAGAGCGGCTGGACCGATGTGTCCAATGACCGAGCCGGAGCTCTGGAGCGCATGTGCCCAGAGCCGGTGCTCTGCGATGACAGAGGCCACCGCGATGGGAGGCCCACACGGGCCAAAGAATGAAGATGGATGAAAATAGATAAATGAAAGACCAATAGAAGTGGCCCGCCCACTCCCCCCCCTCCCCAACCCGACCCCCGCCCAAAATAAATAAATAAATAAATCTTTAAAAAAAAAAAATCTCCAGTATCCAGCACAACGTATATATAAAAAGGAAAGCACGTTTTCCACAAACATTTATGGTATCAAGTTAATGAACGGACATAGGGGACTTCGAAAACATTTATAACTTTTAGGACACAAAAGCACACTTACTTCTATGCAGATTTGTTTCTTCTTTTCTGGTTCTTATTCAACATATTTTCCTAAGGATTTCCTGACTGAGATTCCTGATTAGAACTTTTATGTGGGTGAGAATGTGTGGTCTTTGAGGGGACAGCAAACACTTATTTTCAACCTGGGCACACAGGAGGCACTCAAATTTTTGTGTTCTTGGATCTGTTAATTGCATAGTTCTTGGTAGCCAAAGCAATGTGCTTTCATGAAAGCTGTGATTGGGCTGTCTGAAATGAGGAGACAAGTGCCACTTGCCAGCAAAGGCACTCTGAAGAATTTAACATCTGCTCAGTGCCTCTCAGCTCTTGGCTATGTTTGACAACAGTGCAAACATCCCCATTCATACACCTTCCACACACCTTTCATGGGAGCAGTTGTTACCTGTTAAGTTATGCTTTCACAAACAGTATTTCAAGTAATACTTATAATCCCAAGAGGTAGGTGCTCTTATTGTGTATTTTAGAGACGAGGAAACTAAAAGCCAACGTAATAGCTGTCCAGAATGTCCAATAAATTCCAGTGCAGGGGCCTGTAGCTCAGGTTATTTTTTCTTTTCATCACACCTTATCATAGGAACCTGACAGTGTATAGAAAATTTGTATAGAAAATTTTGTTGTAAAGGACTCACTGGGGCTTCCCCTGGTGGTCCAGTGGGTAAGGACACCGCCTTGCAGTGCAAGGGCCGCCGGTTCCATCCCTGGCCTGGGAAGATCCCACGTGCCGCAGAGCGGCTGGACCGATGTGTCCAATGACCGAGCCGGAGCTCTGGAGCGCATGTGCCCAGAGCCGGTGCTCTGCGATGACAGAGGCCACCGCGATGGGAGGCCCACACGGGCCAAAGAATGAAGATGGATGAAAATAGATAAATGAAAGACCAATAGAAGTGGCCCGCCCACTCCCCTCCCTCCCCAACCCGACCCCCGCCCAAAATAAATAAATAAATAAATCTTTAAAAAAAAAAAATCTCCAGTATCCAGCACAACGTATATATAAAAAGGAAAGCACGTTTTCCACAAACATTTATGGTATCAAGTTAATGAACGGACATAGGGGACTTCGAAAACATTTATAACTTTTAGGACACAAAAGCACACTTACTTCTATGCAGATTTGTTTCTTCTTTTCTGGTTCTTATTCAACATATTTTCCTAAGGATTTCCTGACTGAGATTCCTGATTAGAACTTTTATGTGGGTGAGAATGTGTGGTCTTTAAAAAAACAACAAACACTTATTTTCAACCTGGGCACACAGGAGGCACTCAAATGTGTTCCGTGTTCTTTTGGTGGCATCTGTTCTTAATTGTGGCATGTAGGTTCTTGTTCCCTGACCAGGGACCGAACCTGAGGGTCACGAATTGAGAGCACAGAATCTTAGCCACTGATCCACCAAGGAAATCCCTCAAGTGTATCTTTATTGAGTCCTGAAGACTTTTAGAATATAAGAATTGATTTGGGTGGAGGGAGGGCAGGAACCTAAACCTGGTGGTCCATTGTCTAGAACTCCCTGCTTCCCCTGCAGGGGGCAAAGGTTCGATCCCTGGTTGGGTAACTAAGATCCCACAGCCCTGAGGCAGGATTGAGAAAAAAAAAGTTAGGAAAAAACAAAACAGGAAATACTCTTTCTCCCTAAAACTTTTTTAGAATACATATGCAAAAAAGAATAATCTTTTAAAATCGAAAATTAAGTTCAGAAATTCTGCAGCCGAGCATCTGGGACAGTCCCTGATTTCAGTTTTGCATTCAACCACACTCGCCTTTGTCGCTTTCTCCCACCTCGGTTCAGGCTTCAGAGCACGATCCCGCCTACTTCCGGCAGGGATGTGCACAGCGCAGGCGTAACTCCTTGAGCCCATCGCCGACCTCCGGGTCTAGTTCTGAAGTATGCGCATGTGCAAGAGGGGGCCGGTCTGCTTAATTGGGCGGGAGAATGCAGGTACGCGAAACTCACGCGTCTGCCTCCGCCCACCTAAGTAGGCGGGAGGAGCCGGGAACCGCCTCAAGGTTCAGGCCGCGCACGCGCACCGAGTGCTGGGACGCAGCGAGGAACATGAGCAAACCTTTACGCACGCTTATTTAAATAAGGCAGGGAGCTTCCTACGTCAGCTCTTTTTTTTTTTTCTACGTCAGCTCCTTAATCCGCCTCCTTTCTCTGGGGTTTTAACCGCCTCTAAATTTTAAAGGGCCAGAGCTCTCTCTCTCTCTTTTTTTTTTTTTTTACTGGATTGCTGCTTTTCTTTTAATTAAGCAAGCATTTAGCGGAACTTTCCTGGAGTGTGCGCTAAGTCGCTCAGTCGTGTTCGCTTCTTTGCGACCCATAGACTGTAACCAGCCACGCCCCTCTGTCCATGAGGATTCAGACAAGAATACTGGAGTGGGTTGCCATGCCCTCCTACAGGAGCTCTTCCCAAACCAGGGATCGAACCCAGGTCTCCCGCATTGCCGGCGGATCCTTTACCTTCAGAGCCACCAGGGAAGAATCGGCCTGCCAATGCAGGATACATGAATTGGATCCCTGAGCCGGGATGATCCCACACCCAAATTAATTAATTAATTAATTAAGCATTTATTGTGAGCCTTCTGTGTACTGGGCCCAACTTAGGTTGTCTCCTGTGTTCATTTTCCAATTTTTCCTTTGAAATACTTGTAATAATTATATTATGTGTATTTTTGAGTAAATTTCTTTCCTTGCCCTAACTCTACTGTTCCCTTAGAGCTAATTTTCTGTAATGGGAGACAGTGTGGTGTTCTGGACAGGTCTTCCTAGGCTAAAAGTTATAGGATTCAATCTTGGCTCAGCCACTTATTTGCTCTTTTACTCTGGGTGTCTTGCACAGTTCACCTGATTTCAGTTTTGCATTCCCCCTCGCCTTTGTCGCCTTCTCCCACCTCGGTTCAGGCTTCAGAGCACGATCCCGCCTACTTCCGGCAGGGATGTGCACAGCGCAGGCGTAACTCCTTGAGCCCATCGCCGACCTCCGGGTCTAGTTCTGAAGTATGCGCATGTGCAAGAGGGGGCCGGTCTGCTTAATTGGGCGGGAGAATGCAGGTACGCGAAACTCACGCGTCTGCCTCCGCCCACCTAAGTAGGCGGGAGGAGCCGGGAACCGCCTCAAGGTTCAGGCCGCGCACGCGCACCGAGTGCTGGGACGCAGCGAGGAACATGAGCAAACCTTTACGCACGCTTATTTAAATAAGGCAGGGAGCTTCCTACGTCAGCTCTTTTTTTTTTTTCTACGTCAGCTCCTTAATCCGCCTCCTTTCTCTGGGGTTTTAACCGCCTCTAAATTTTAAAGGGCCAGAGCTCTCTCTCTTTTTTTTTTTTTTACTGGATTGCTGCTTTTCTTTTAATTAAGCAAGCATTTAGCGGAACTTTCCTGGAGTGTGCGCTAAGTCGCTCAGTCGTGTTCGCTTCTTTGCGACCCATAGACTGTAACCAGCCACGCCCCTCTGTCCATGAGGATTCAGACAAGAATACTGGAGTGGGTTGCCATGCCCTCCTACAGGAGCTCTTCCCAAACCAGGGATCGAACCCAGGTCTCCCGCATTGCCGGCGGATCCTTTACCTTCAGAGCCACCAGGGAAGAATCGGCCTGCCAATGCAGGATACATGAATTGGATCCCTGAGCCGGGATGATCCCACACCCAAATTAATTAATTAATTAATTAAGCATTTATTGTGAGCCTTCTGTGTACTGGGCCCAACTTAGGTTGTCTCCTGTGTTCATTTTCCAATTTTTCCTTTGAAATACTTGTAATAATTATATTATGTGTATTTTTGAGTAAATTTCTTTCCTTGCCCTAACTCTACTGTTCCCTTAGAGCTAATTTTCTGTAATGGGAGACAGTGTGGTGTTCTGGACAGGTCTTCCTAGGCTAAAAGTTATAGGATTCAATCTTGGCTCAGCCACTTATTTGCTCTTTTACTCTGGGTGTCATCTTTAATTTTTGTGAATTTAAAGTCTGCAGATTTTAAAAAATGAAATTAAAGCTGTCTACCTCATAGGATTATGAAAACAGGACTACATTTTTTAAGAACTCTACAAAGTACCAAGTACTGTATTTCATACCAGCTATCAAATAAATAGTAGCTAAATAGAATTAGTCAGAGAATAGTTTTATAGTTTCTGTAACATGGTTCCAGAGGGTTCTTCAGGAGGATTCAACTAATTGCCAGGAAGGCCAGGCAGGTGCCCTTTTCCTCACGATGTTGCCTATATCACCGTGCATCATTTTTACACATTTTTCTAGTCTAGACAGTATGTAATGGTACGGCAGGCTTATTTTAACTTTCATTTCTTTAATTGCTGGTGAGGTTGCACAGTTTTCCTTGGGATGATTTATTAGCTGTATTTTCTTGCCTAACAACTATTTTCAAACACCATAATTTCCACTGGCTTATCCTTGCAGACATTGTGTTGAGTTCTGACAGAGCATTTTGCTGACCAAGTTTTTTTTTTTTTTTTTTAAGAGGGATGGGGAATTGTGGGCAGTAAAAGCAAGCTTTCCAAGAAAGGGATAGATCTAGAGATGAGAGCTCATCCCTGAATGCTGTACTGTCCAGAACTTTCTGTGGTGTAGGAAATGTTCTGTATCTACACTGTCTGTCCCCTGGGGTACCCAGTTGCCACGCGTTCCTACTGGATACTTGGAATGTATCTAAAGCCACTGAGGAACTGAATTTTTATTTTTATAAAATTCTTTTAGGACTTCCCTAGTGGTTCAGTGGTTAAGACTCCACACTTCCAACACAAGGGGCCGAGGGTTCCATCCCTGGTCAGGACGTAGGAAGCCACATGGTAGGATGTGGCCAAAATGAAATAAAATTCTTTGATGGCATAGCTCTAGAGATTAAGAAAGAAGGAAAGAAAGGAGAAGAAAAGGGGCTTCCCTGGTGGTCCAGTGGGTAGGGACTCTGTCTTGCAGTGCAAGGGGCGCCCCTTCAATCCCTGGCCTGGGAGGATCCCACATGCCAAGGAGCGACTGGACCGATGTGTCCAATTGCCGAGCTAGAGCTCTGGAGCACATGCGCCCAGAGCCGGTGCTCTGGGACAGCAGAGGCCACCGGGATGGGAGGTCCACACGGGCCAAAGAACAAAGATATGGATGCGGATGGATAGATGAAGGACCAACAGAGGTGGCCCGCCTGCCCTCCTCCCTCCCGAACCCGTTCCCCCCACACACACAAAAAAGAAAAAAAAAAAAAAAGGATAAGAAAAAACAGGTCCCACAGTGTCACTTAAAAGTAACCTCATATGGGCTTCCCCTGGTGGTCCAGTGGGTAAGGACACCGCCTTGCAGTGCAAGGGGCGCCCCTTCGATCCCTGGCCTGGGAAGATCCCACGTGCCGCGGAGCGGCTGGACTGATGTGTCCAATTACCGAGCTAGAGCTCTGGAGCACATGCGCCCAGAGCCGGTGCTCTGGGACAGCAGAGGCCACCGGGATGGGAGGTCCACACGGGCCAAAGAACAAAGATATGGATGCGGATGGATAGATGAAGGACCAACAGAGGTGGCCCGCCTGCCCTCCTCCCTCCCGAACCCGTTCCCCCCACACACACAAAAAAGAAAAAAAAAAAAAAAGGATAAGAAAAAACAGGTCCCACAGTGTCACTTAAAAGTAACCTCATATGGGCTTCCCCTGGTGGTCCAGTGGGTAAGGACACCGCCTTGCAGTGCAAGGGGCGCCCCTTCGATCCCTGGCCTGGGAAGATCCCACGTGCCGCGGAGCGGCTGGACTGATGTGTCCAATGACCGAACCGGAGCTCTGGGGCGCATGCGCCCAGAGCTGGCGCTCTGCGACGACAGAGGCCACCGCGATGGGAGGCCCACAGGAGCCAAAGAACAAAGACGGATGAAAATAGAGAATGGAAGACCAATAGAAGTGGCCCGCCCGTCCCCCTCCGTCCCCACCCCACTCCTCAAAAAGATAAATAAAATAAATGTTTAAAAAAAATAAAAAAAAGTAACCTCATAGTTTTGAGAAGGATAATACTTCTTATCGAGGAGGATGTAAATCATTTAGGGTCTTGTCTTTTATGGTCTTCCATCATGATCTTAGGATTAATTTCCAGTACTACTGTAATGCAGATAAGTGACTAAATTGAACACAGCTGTATTTTAGCAGCTTTGCTCCCTTAGTGGGATAAATGGACCCAGAGGTGTTCATTTGTAAAAAATTTGAAAAATTTTTTTCATCGTTCCACTTTCAAAAGTATTGCTTTTGTTAAACTCAGTGTTTAATTTATCTTGTAATATTTTTTGTTCGCCTGTGTAAAAGTATTAAATTTCAGTATGGTTTTTAAAAGGCTGTTTTTATGTGAATTCAAGTGCAGCCGCATACTGTTTATTAAAACCATATGATTTACCATTAATTTCCCAAAGTGGCCATAAACTCTCAAAAGTAAAAAATGGCCTTATATATATGAAGGGACTCAAATTTAGACTTTCTGGTATTGTTTCCAAAAGAGAGACAGCCCCATAGGATCTGTTGTAACAAGAATGGTGTATTCACTTTGCAAAAATCTATGAGGCTACACACTGATGATATTTCCATTTTTCTGTATATATTTTATACTTTAGTAAAAATGTACACAACAGTTGCTACACTTTGTGTTACCCTATTTAGGTATTTCTCTGATTTTTAATTCAGCAGAAGTCTCAAAAAAAAAAAACAATTTTCCCCGTTCCTTGCTCTGGACATCTGATAGCCCCTAGAGGGCGCTCACTCTGCAGTAAAGACTTTAAAACAGCTTTATTGAGCGATAACTCACATACCGACCTAAAAAGTGCTACTCAATGGTTCTTAGTATATTCATAGAGTTATGCATCCATCATCACAGTCAGCTTTCTAGAATTTTTTTTTTTTTTTGAGAGGAAAGTAAAGTTTATTAGAGTGGGGGAAGGGAGAGTCGCTGCCAGTACAGCAGGCCAGTTTAAGGGAGAATCAGCATGGAAGACGCTGCTAGAACAGCAGGTCGGCTCAAAGAGAACCGACCTAGAATATTTTTACCACTACACGCACACACACACACACAAAACTTCCCTTTAACTATCACCTTCTTATCTCCCCAACTTTCCCTTCCCCAGGTAACCACTAATCTAAATTCCTTCTGTTTTATAACTTTATCTATCTTGGACATTTCACATGAATGGAAACAGAAGATGTATGACCTTGTGTCTGACTTCTCTCAGCACAATGTTTTCAAGGTTCATCCATATTGTAGCCTGTGTCAGTACCTCATTCCTTTTAATGGGTGAATAATATTCCACTGTATGGATAGATGATGTTTTGTTAATCCATCCATCTTTTTTTTTTGGCTGGACTTAGAGGTGTTCATTTGTAAAAAATTTGAAAAATTTTTTTCATCGTTCCACTTTCAAAAGTATTGCTTTTGTTAAACTCAGTGTTTAATTTATCTTGTAATATTTTTTGTTCGCCTGTGTAAAAGTATTAAATTTCAGTATGGTTTTTAAAAGGCTGTTTTTATGTGAATTCAAGTGCAGCCGCATACTGTTTATTAAAACCATATGATTTACCATTAATTTCCCAAAGTGGCCATAAACTCTCAAAAGTAAAAAAAAATGGCCTTATATATATGAAGGGACTCAAATTTAGACTTTCTGGTATTGTTTCCAAAAGAGAGACAGCCCCATAGGATCTGTTGTAACAAGAATGGTGTATTCACTTTGCAAAAATCTATGAGGCTACACACTGATGATATTTCCATTTTTCTGTATATATTTTATACTTTAGTAAAAATGTACACAACAGTTGCTACACTTTGTGTTACCCTATTTAGGTATTTCTCTGATTTTTAATTCAGCAGAAGTCTCAAAAAAAAAAAAAAAATTGGCCTGTGACTTGCTCTGGACATCTGATAGCCCCTAGAGGGCGCTCACTCTGCAGTAAAGACTTTAAAACAGCTTTATTGAGCGATAACTCACATACCGACCTAAAAAGTGCTACTCAATGGTTCTTAGTATATTCATAGAGTTATGCATCCATCATCACAGTCAGCTTTCTAGAATTTTTTTTTTTTTTTTGAGAGGAAAGTAAAGTTTATTAGAGTGGGGGAAGGGAGAGTCGCTGCCAGTACAGCAGGCCAGTTTAAGGGAGAATCAGCATGGAAGACGCTGCTAGAACAGCAGGTCGGCTCAAAGAGAACCGACCTAGAATATTTTTACCACTACACGCACACACACACACACAAAACTTCCCTTTAACTATCACCTTCTTATCTCCCCAACTTTCCCTTCCCCAGGTAACCACTAATCTAAATTCCTTCTGTTTTATAACTTTATCTATCTTGGACATTTCACATGAATGGAAACAGAAGATGTATGACCTTGTGTCTGACTTCTCTCAGCACAATGTTTTCAAGGTTCATCCATATTGTAGCCTGTGTCAGTACCTCATTCCTTTTAATGGGTGAATAATATTCCACTGTATGGATAGATGATGTTTTGTTAATCCATCCATCTTTTTTTTTTTGGCTGGACATTTATTTTCTTGGACTCCAAAGTCACTATGGATGGTGACTGCGGCCATGAAATTAAAAGACACTTGCTCCTTGGGAAAAACAGCTATGAAAAACCTAGACAAAACCTTGGGATTTCTTGCCAGGGTGGAGTATCCAGGCTTCCAGACAAAGCTCTGTGCCCAGGAAAGTATATGCCTCCCCAAGGGAGTATTTATCTGTGGGTGTGTGGAGGAGTCCCTCTCAGCCCTGCCTACACAGGAGAACTCAACTCCATTCACCTCAACCTGTAAACAAGATCCTTAAGAGGAGCCCTAGCTATTTAAAACTGATTATCGTTTTTTCTTTGCTTTTGGCCACGCGCAGCCTGTGGGCTCTTATTTCCCTTACTGGGAATGGAATGTGCGCCCCCTGCAGTGGAAGCACAGAGCCTTAACCACTGCACTGCCTGTGAAGTACCAGTTCTAGCCACTTAGATCTGGCAAGTAATTATCAGAAGGGCATATGAGGTAGAAACCCTCAAGTTTGATATTCCTAGCACTTCAGCATTAAAGAATGGCCGTTCTATAACACCTACTCAGGAGTTTGTGAATAATCCTACCAAATTCTGACCCCATAAGGAGAATAATCTTATCGATTTGTAACCTGCCCATCCAGATTGCCTACAGAGACAGATAAATGCTAACCTACAGGACTTCCCTAGGGGTACAGTGGATAAGAATCTACTTGCCAATGCAGGGGACACAGGTTCGATCCCTGGTCCGGGAAGATGGCCTCATATATATATGTTGTGGAGCAACTAAGCTTGTGTACCGCAACTAATGAGCCTGCTCTCTAGAGCCCCAGACCTGCAGCTACGGAGTCCACAAGCTTCAACTACAGATCTCACGCTCTAGAGCCCATGAGCTGCAAATACCGAGCCTGCGTGCTGCAATGATTAAAGCCAGTGTGCCTAGAGCCTGTGATATGCAACAAGAGAAGCCACCACAATGAGACACCCTTATACAGTAATGAAGAGTAGCCCCTTCCTGCTGCAACTAGAGTAAAGCCCAAATGTAGCTACAAAAGACCCAAGCCAATCAAAAACAAACAAATAAAAAAATATTTAAAAAAAAGTTAACCTACTCCAGATTCTTCTCTAGGGGACAGTCCTTGCTTCCCCTGAGCCAGAGGCTAATGAGAGATTGAGAAAGGGCTTTTTACAAGGGTAGGACTGTGGCCCGAAGCTGTTTATTAACTTGGCCTTGGAAGAGAGAAAACGAGACCAGAGAGACTCCCCTTAACTGGTGACAGGGCAGCTCTGGACGAAGCCACAGCACAGGGATCATTTGCCCTGGGAAAGAACCTACTGGGATAGCTGGCCAGGCACCTGAGGAGGAGAGAAGGGTGTCGTGAGGAAAACCACAGCATCCACAGCATGACTGGCCCTGGGGAGACTCTGGACCTTAGGTGAGCCAATCGTGAATTTAGGATTGGAATTTGGAAAGAGCCGATTAATTTCTGTGAGTGATTGGAAATGAGATGGAACTATCAGATGGAACCATTCTTTAAATTTTTGTTTAAAGCATATTCTGTCTATTTTTATTATTTTTAAATTTTTTAAAATTTGTTTTTAATTGGAGGATAATTACTTTACAATGTTGTGTTGGTTTCTGCCAACACATCAACATGAATCAGCCATAGGTATACATATGTCTGGGCTTCCCAGGTGGCTCAGTGGGTAAAGAATCTGCCTGCAATGAAAGAGGTGCAGGAGACCCAGGGGTTCGATGCCTGAGTCAGGAAGATCCCCTAGAGGAAGGCATGGCAATCCACTCCATATTCTTGCCTAGAGAATCCCATGGACAGAGGAGCCTGATGGGCTACAGTCCAGAGAGTTCTAAAGAGTCAGACAAGACTGAACTGACTGAACATGCTTGTACGCATGCATATGTCCCCTCCTTCCTGAGCCTCCCTCCCCACTCCCACCCCATCTCACCCCTCTAGGTTGTCACAGAGAATGGGTTGAGCTCCCTGGGTCATACAGCAAATTCCCACTGGCTACTCTGTCAATTCAGAGATGGAACCATTCTGATTGGGAGAGTGAGAAAGATGGAGACATAGAGAAAGAAAGAGAGAGGATGGCTTTGTTGGTGACAGCTTTCCAACACTCCCATATCCTTAATAAATTTCCTTTATTGGGTATGTAAGATGGTGTCTCTACTTGCAACCCAAAGGAACCTTGGCTAAGGCAAGAAAATACATTGCACAAATTCTATGGCAATTACCTTCTTCTTTTTTTTTTTTTTTTTGGTAATTACCTTCTAATGAGACAGAGACACATCAACAAATTACTACAAATTTTTGATGGAATATAGGTGGAAATCAGAGCAAAATTCCCATTCCAATGGGAGTGAAGAGCAAAGCCATGAATGGGAACCTGTTGGTTATCGAAGAAAAGCCATCAAAACAAGGTTTTTGTTTTTTTCTTCCCTAGGAGATGGGTGAAGAACTTTAAAAACAACAATAATCAATGTGGCAGAGGGTAAAGGTAAGGTAAATGGTGGGGTGGTCTTCATTTCTGCAGAACAACTTAAATATATGTGTCTGATTGTTATCTATATCCTTTCGGAAGGAACCAGGAGGCCGGTGCCTCTGCTGTTCTCATTAACTGCTTCAGTCTGTTCTCCCGGGAAAGCCCAGGAGACCACAACCTTTCTCCTCCAGATGAGAAAAGGGGGCCACGGAGGGGCTTTTGTACTAGGAAGTCTTCATGGGGTCCTGCCTGATTTCAGTTCCCCTTTTCTTGATGCTCCCCAATCCTGAGGGGTACAGGGTTGGGCAGGAGAAGGGATAAAGTTTTGGATAGAAAGATGAATCGTTGGGCTTCCCTGGTGGTCCAGTGGGTAAGGACACTGCCTTACAGTGCAAGGGGCGCCGGTTCGATCCCTGGCCTGGGAAGATCCCACGTGCCGCTGAGCGGCTGGACTGATGTGTCCAATTATAGAGCTGGAGCTCTGGAGCGCATGTGCCCAGAGCCGGTGCTCTGCGATGACAGAGGCCACCGCGATGGGAGGCCCACACGGGCCAAAGAATGAAGATGGATGAAAATAGATAAATGAAAGACCAATAGAAGTGGCCCACCCACCCCCCTCCCTCCCCAACCCACCCTCCCCTCCAAAAAGAAAGATGAATTGCAAACTGGGCAGGGAAACTCGGTTGCAGGGAAGCTCAGTTTCAATACAGCAACATGACAATAACTGCCCAGTGCAGGCGAGGTTCTAACAGATATTCATTGCACTATTACTATTAACTATTAGTTATGTTTTTCTGTGTGCTTGAAATTTTTCACTTAAAAGTTGAAAGAGGGCTTCCCTGGTGGCTCAGTGGTAAAGAGTCTACCTGTCAATGCAGGACACTCAGGTTTGATTCATAGTTCGGGAAGATCCCACATGCCATGGAGCAACTAATCCCCTGTGCCATAATTACTGAGCCTGTGCTCTAGAGCCTGGGAATCGCAACTACTGAAGCCCACATGCCCTAAAGCCTGTGATTTGCAGTAAGAGAAGAAGCCTGTGTACCACAACTAGAAAGTAATCCCCACTTGCTGTGACTAGAGAAAAGCCTGTGTAGCAATGAAGAACCAGCACAGTCAATAAATAAACATATTTTTTAAGGTGAAAGAAAAAGTTTTGCCTTCAAAGAGACCGATAATAAATAAACGGGGTGTGTGTGTGTGTGTGTGTGTAGTGCTAAAGAGAACATGAAACAGATGAGGCTGGGAAAGGGAAAAACAAGTCAGGGAATATATATGGAGATTCCAGTTTTAAATAGGGTGGTCCAGGGACTTCCCTGATGGTCCAGCGGGTAAGAGTCTGTCTTCCAACGCAGGTGACTCAGGATCCACTCCTAGAGGAACTAAGATCCCACTTGCCTATAGGGCATCTAAGCCCATGAGCCACAACAAAGACCCAGCACAGCCAAAATTTGAGTCGGACAGGACTTCGCAACTGAGCAACAACGATAGGTAGATAGATAGATAGAGGAGGATCCAGAAACTCTACACTGAGTTGCTATTTGAATAATGCCCTGGAGAAAAGAGAGTGAGTCAGGCTGCTAGCTGGAGGAAGAGATAGCCTGGCAGAGGAGACAGAAGAGGCAAAGGTCCTGAGGTAAGAACATATCAAGCATTTTCCAGGAACAGCAAGGAAGTAAGTGTGAGGCTTGAGCAGAGTAGGACTCGGCACACAGAGTAGAGGACAAGCTCAGAGAAGAAAAGGGAGGGAGGTGGGCAGATGACACAGGGCTTTGTAGCTCTTGTGGCTTTTACTCTGCGTGACCAGGAGAGCCACTCTAAAGGCAAGTTAGCTAACGGATGACTTGGGGGATGTGTGTATAGGCAAATCCCATGCATCTTCCACCGTAAAGGGCTATTTAGTTTCCTTCATATTCTTAGGGACTCTAGTGACGCCACTATTACTATTAAAAGTTTGCTTTTTAAATTTCACTTAAAAGTTGAAGAGGGCTTCCCTGGTGGCTCAGTGGTAAAGAGTCTACCTGTCAATGCAGGACACTCAGGTTTGATTCATAGTTCGGGAAGATCCCACATGCCATGGAGCAACTAATCCCCTGTGCCATAATTACTGAGCCTGTGCTCTAGAGCCTGGGAATCGCAACTACTGAAGCCCACATGCCCTAAAGCCTGTGATTTGCAGTAAGAGAAGAAGCCTGTGTACCACAACTAGAAAGTAATCCCCACTTGCTGTGACTAGAGAAAAGCCTGTGTAGCAATGAAGAACCAGCACAGTCAATAAATAAACATATTTTTTAAGGTGAAAGAAAAAGTTTTGCCTTCAAAGAGACCGATAATAAATAAACGGGGTGTGTGTGTGTGTGTGTGTGTAGTGCTAAAGAGAACATGAAACAGATGAGGCTGGGAAAGGGAAAAACAAGTCAGGGAATATATATGGAGATTCCAGTTTTAAATAGGGTGGTCCAGGGACTTCCCTGATGGTCCAGCGGGTAAGAGTCTGTCTTCCAACGCAGGTGACTCAGGATCCACTCCTAGAGGAACTAAGATCCCACTTGCCTATAGGGTATCTAAGCCCATGAGCCACAACAAAGACCCAGCACAGCCAAAATTTGAGTCGGACAGGACTTCGCAACTGAGCAACAACGATAGGTAGATAGATAGATAGAGGAGGATCCAGAAACTCTACACTGAGTTGCTATTTGAATAATGCCCTGAAGAGAAAGAGAGTGAGTCAGGCTGCTAGCTGGAGGAAGAGATAGCCTGGCAGAGGAGACAGAAGAGGCAAAGGTCCTGAGGTAAGAACATATCAAGCATTTTCCAGGAACAGCAAGGAAGTAAGTGTGAGGCTTGAGCAGAGTAGGACTCGGCACACAGAGTAGAGGACAAGCTCAGAGAAGAAAAGGGAGGGAGGTGGGCAGATGACACAGGGCTTTGTAGCTCTTGTGGCTTTTACTCTGCGTGACCAGGAGAGCCACTCTAAAGGCAAGTTAGCTAACGGATGACTTGCGCGGATGTGTGTATAGGCAAATCCCATGCATCTTCCACCGTAAAGGGGCTATTTAGTTTCCTTCATATTCTTAGGGGACTCTAGTAGACCATCACAAAACAAAGACTAGGTGTGATGTCCGTTTGCCTTTCAAATTTTGCCCCTTTGTTATTGCAATTAGACAAAAAAGCTTTTGACCCTTTTCCTGCCAGGTTTGGGCGTGGTATTTGCCCTGGGGAAACCGGGATAGGAAAGAAGGCGAGGTGGGCAACCTCCCGAGACACACTGTGACCCAAGCTCTGTCAGGTCTCCCGGGCTCGCCCACCTGCCCTCGACCACCAGGCAGGTGCACCAGCCGGCACTGACCTCCACAGGCCCGAAGACGCCCTTCCCGCTCCCGTGGGAGTATCTGCAGGAGAATCTGCAGCCTTGCCCACGCGCGGTCCCGCGAGCTCAGTCTCCGCAGGAAGAGGCGGGCCCTGCGGGTTGGCTTTGCTGAGGCCCCACGTTGCCATAGCGACCCCGGCCGGGCTTTGGACGCCAGAGCGCGAGCTGCAGGCGGAGATAGAGGCTGAGGGCGGCGACCCCACCGCTCTTTGCCCGGGACTCCAGGTCCAGGGTACCCCGCGCAGGAGAGCGCAGGTGAGCGGGCTCAGGTGTGACCGGGGGCGGGCTAGCGCCTGACTCGCAGCAGTCTGGGCACCTCTCGTCCCATCTTCCCTAGTGGGAATTATTGTTGAAAAGTGAAGTGAAATTTAATCACTCTGTCGTGTTCGACTCTTTGCGGTCCCATGGATGGTAGCCCACCAGGCTTCTCTGTCTGGAGTGGGCTGCCATTTCCTCCGCCAGGGGATCTTCTCGACCCAGAAATTGGAACCGAGTCTCCTGCATTGCAGGCAGATTTTTTACCTTTTGAGCCACCAGGGAATTACTGTTAATCAATATTAAAAAGACCCAAGCCGAATCCGTGCACTGAGTTGTAAAGCTTTCTTTTCTTTTTTTTGTTCCTGGCCACGCTGCACTGGCTTGTAGGATCTTAGTTCCCCGACCAGGATCCACCTCGTGCCCAGCGGGGAAGGCTCCTAGTCCTAACGACTGGACCGCCAGAGAATTCCCCAAAGCTTCTTTTCCTATCAGGAGCTCTGTGCATTAAGACCACAACCTCCTCTGGAGTAGAACGTAGGTTCTTAGAAAGTGTAGGACAGAAGATATGTTACACTGATGAAGCGTCATCACCCAGTGACATCGTAAGAAAGTTATTAGATTCTGGCTTCTCTTATAGTTTTGAGTAAGCCAAGGAGAAAGTGTCAGTTTGAGGCTAATGTGGCGTTAACACCTTTCTAAACATTTGCCAGTCTCAGCTGTAAGCCTCACTATCCAGCTAAGACTTAAGTAATGATCATAAAATCTCTTTCTTGGATAAATGTATTAAATTTTAAAGTGAATTAATTTCAATATAAACATTAATCATGGACCTCCCTGATGACCCAGTGGCTAAGACCTCAAGCTTCTAATGCAAATAGTTCTGGTTTATTCCCTGATCAGGGAACTGCGCAGGAGACCGCAGGGATAGCCCGGGGCGGGCCCTGCGGGTTGGCTTTGCTGAGGCCCCACGTTGCCATAGCGACCCCGGCCGGGCTTTGGACGCCAGAGCGCGAGCTGCAGGCGGAGATAGAGGCTGAGGGCGGCGACCCCACCGCTCTTTGCCCGGGACTCCAGGTCCAGGGTACCCCGCGCAGGAGAGCGCAGGTGAGCGGGCTCAGGTGTGACCGGGGGCGGGCTAGCGCCTGACTCGCAGCAGTCTGGGCACCTCTCGTCCCATCTTCCCTAGTGGGAATTATTGTTGAAAAGTGAAGTGAAATTTAATCACTCTGTCGTGTTCGACTCTTTGCGGTCCCATGGATGGTAGCCCACCAGGCTTCTCTGTCTGGAGTGGGCTGCCATTTCCTCCGCCAGGGGATCTTCTCGACCCAGAAATTGGAACCGAGTCTCCTGCATTGCAGGCAGATTTTTTACCTTTTGAGCCACCAGGGAATTACTGTTAATCAATATTAAAAAGACCCAAGCCGAATCCGTGCACTGAGTTGTAAAGCTTTCTTTTCTTTTTTTTGTTCCTGGCCACGCTGCACTGGCTTGTAGGATCTTAGTTCCCTGACCAGGGATCCACCTCGTGCCCAGCGGGGAAGGCTCCTAGTCCTAACGACTGGACCGCCAGAGAATTCCCCAAAGCTTCTTTTCCTATCAGGAGCTCTGTGCATTAAGACCACAACCTCCTCTGGAGTAGAACGTAGGTTCTTAGAAAGTGTAGGACAGAAGATATGTTACACTGATGAAGCGTCATCACCCAGTGACATCGTAAGAAAGTTATTAGATTCTGGCTTCTCTTATAGTTTTGAGTAAGCCAAGGAGAAAGTGTCAGTTTGAGGCTAATGTGGCGTTAACACCTTTCTAAACATTTGCCAGTCTCAGCTGTAAGCCTCACTATCCAGCTAAGACTTAAGTAATGATCATAAAATCTCTTTCTTGGATAAATGTATTAAATTTTAAAGTGAATTAATTTCAATATAAACATTAATCATGGACCTCCCTGATGACCCAGTGGCTAAGACCTCAAGCTTCTAATGCAAATAGTTCTGGTTTATTCCCTGATCAGGGAACTCAGATCCCACGTACCGTGCAGCGTGGCCAAATATATATCAAAAAAATAAATAAATAAAAAGATTAATCACAGTACTCATGAAAATGGGAGAAAAAGGAAAAACATTAAATTTAGGACCTGAGACTCTTTCCCTCTGCCTAGTTTTGGTCCTGGCTGTTTTCTTTGCTTGGAATGATTTTCCCAATTCTTGGGAATGATTGTCAAAATATATACTAGCCAGTATAGTTGGCCAGCCTAGTCAGACTCCTAGAGGCCCCTCCTGTGACCCTACAGGGGGACTCCTTGATGGACAGGGCCCACGGCAGAATGAAAATGTGAGGCCCTAGCTCAGGAAGTATTGGGAATTTCAAAACAGTGACAGCGGAGTTGAGCCCAGACACATGCCTTCCTAAGGACCTGGCCTTGTGCAGCTATTCAGGTTGAGTATCTGTGATGCTGGCCCTAAGTGGGCGGATGCCCGGAACACTATGATAGCCCGAAACCTGCTGAATCCTGGGGTTGTACTCATTAGTCAGTACCTCTGCCTGCTGACGGTTAAATAGTTCACCCGTGCCCCCCACCTTTATCCCCTCATTCCTCCCTCTACTCCCCGACCCCTGACTGCTAGCACTGCTGGAATCTATGTGTGCGTGCATGTGTGTGTGTGTACGTGTGTCTGTATTTCCCAAATCCACGGAGCAGGATAGATGGTACTTACTAAGAGGAAACAGGGATCCCCACGATTCAGAAACCATCTTTATCACCTTGCACAAGTCCCCTGGCAACAGCCCAGTGGACATGAATGTCTGCTGTGAGACCCGGGGGGACATGATGAGCACAGATAGGGAGTCCCAGACTGGGGAGAAACCTCAGGCCATGCAGAGTCTCTCTACAACACCCCCCTACGCAGGGCAGGTAGGAAGAGTACCCAAGCAGAAGGCGGAGGTAGAAGGATGATCAATCACCCTGGTGAGTGGGACTTCTCTGGTGGGCCAGTGGCTAAGACTCCACGTTCCCAATGTACAGGGTCTGAGTTCGATCCCTGGTCAGGGCACTCAGGATCCCACATGCCACTCAGCACAGCCAAATAAATACACATATGAAAAAAGAAAATCATCCTGGTGTGCCTGGGACTATTCCAGTTCTAGCACTGAAAGTCCAGTATCCTAGGAAACCTCTTAGTCCCAGGCAAACTGGGACAGTGGTCCCCCTAGAGGCAATATCTTTAGCTGATGGATTCCCCTGACTGCTCACAAGCCCCTGCATAGCCACCCCCTGGGCTTCTCCACCATCCTATTGACCAGAGGCAGGGCCCAGGGCCTTTAGTGCTGGGTGCTGAGGCAGTGGTGGTAAAGGGATGTCCCTGGAAGCTGTGCTGTTCGGAATGTCTGCCAGCCCACACAGAGGGGCCTGACTAGGCCCCAGCTCTCCCGGAGTAGGTCCCAGTGCTCACCACTCCAGCATCCACCCTGATTGGTCATGCTGGTTATTAAATAGGTGACTTTCACCCTCTCCCCAGGGCTGCTTCTTCCTGATATCATCACAAACCCCTCTGCGCTACTGGTTTCCCTGGGTTCCCATCCAAGCAATTGTGCCATCAGATTCCCCTGCCCCAGGGGGCTCCTGGGAAGGCAAGGGAGGAGACAGCCAATGGTCAGTCCAGCACAAAAAAATCTGCCCCCCGCACGAGCTTTTCATCTGCCCTGGGCACTCAAAACACACATGACTCATCCCACCAACCTCAGACAAGTGTCTCCCAGGGAAGTCCCAGGATCCCAGCATTCCTCGGGGCAAATTGAACCCCTAATGTCCCTAGCCCTTTGCCAGCATCCTCCGGTCCCACAGTAGCAGCCGACATGCCTGTCTCCAAGTGCCTGCGAAAGTCAGAGCCCCTGTGGAAGGAGTGGAACCGGAAGGCCCAGAAAAACGGACTAAGGCACCACGTGTTCGCCGTCAATGGCGACCACTATGTGGGTGAGTGGAAGGACAACATGAAACATGGTAAGTGCGGGACCCTCAGGGGGTTGGGCAGTGAGCATGGGGTCTGGGCCATGGTGGACCACTGGGAATTGCAGAGCTCAGTGGGGATGTAATATGTATCTTCAAGGGGTGAATGCTGATTAGGACCAGCCAGGGGCCTCCCCATGCTGGAGCTTTGAAACCCAACTCAGCCCTGTCTTCAGCTGAGCAAAGGGGCCAGCAGGCGTCTTTAGACGCCAGCCTTAAGCCTGGGCTCCCAGGATACCAGCTCATTCTCTGCCCTCTGAGAGCTGAGCTAGGCGTGCGGCTGGCTAGCAGGAGGAAATGGTGGCCCCCGGAAACCAGCTTGCAGCTGAGATTCTGGCCTTCAAGTTCAGCCCTTCAAACCAGTAGGGGGCGGAGTAGGATACACCCTTCCCCCCTCCTCAACTGCCGCACCCCTACCCTTAGTGGCTGGGACACTCAGTGTAGAGTATGAATTCCTTGTGATACAAACTGAGTCCTGAAGAAAGAAAAAGAATGTTTTTATTCAAAAAAGGTGTTACGGCTTCTCAGTCCAGTCTTGCAATTCCAGATTCTCAGCTCTTGGCCAGTCTTCTCCGCTGCCTTTGTGCAGTAAGGGCTTGAGTCCAAAAACCTGGCTCAATCTCAGCAACGCCCACTGTGACCTTGAGAGATTTACTACACCACTCTGAGCCTCAGTTTCTCAGTCTGTAAATGGGAACAATACCTATCTGTTAAGAGACGTCATCTACCAAGTATGTAGCTAAGGGTCTATGCAGAAGGGGAGCTTCTGGAATGTTCTCTGAGAGCTGAGCATGGCAGGAGTCACGACTCAGACCTCCCTTGTCCAAGAAGCCCCCCAGAGTTGACCCCACCTGGTGTACAGCACAACACTTACCTTCAGCACAGACTTAAAGGCCAGGCTTTGTGAAGCTGCTTGGAGCTCTGTGTGTGGTTAAAGATGCCTGCCTGCATGTTTCAAGCCTTGTGGGCAGTGGTGTGGACAGAACCCTGGACTAGGAGTCAGGACCCTGAAGTCCTGAGCCTAGCTCTAATACTGAAAGGCTGCCCTGTCAGTAAAGGTAAGACTTTGGGGAAGTCATTTCCCATGTCTGGATTTGGCTGCCCTCTCTTTGATATGACTTTGTGGGCTGGTATAAAGAACCCTTCATCTCCTAAAATGTGACTGGACCCTGCCTCAAGGACAAACATCATTGATAGCATCTTTTCTATTTTCAGGCATGGTATATATAGTGAACTTAGTGACCAGAATAACCCCATGAGATATTTGTGTTCCCATTTTACAGATGAGGAACGTGAGGCCCACAGAGTTATGTTATTTGCACTAAATCAAAAAGCTCACAGGGATAGTGTTGGTTTTGTTCCTGAGCTACCAAGGACCAAGACAAGAGTTGGCATGCATAGGTGCTCCACACATACAGTATTCATTCCTTTGTGCTGTTCTTCTGTGCTGGAAATAGAGCCCAGACCAGTCTGTGCGCTTGTGACGTGTACATTCTCCTAGAAGACACAGACGATAGACAGTCAATGATAAATAAGTTAATTATCTATTTTGTTAGGAGTTGACAAGTGATGTGGAAAGAAAAAGAAGAGAATGAAGGATTTAAAGAAGCTTATGTTACATAACTTTCAGTGAGATAGTCAATGGAGGCCTCATAGAGAAAGCAGGATTTGAGCAAAGATTTGCAAGAGGTAGGGAATGAGGGAAGTACTTGGGAAAGAGTTTTCCAGGCCAGAGGAGAAGCTGGTACAAAAGCCCTGAAGCAGAAACATACCTCGTGGGTTTCAGGAACAGCAAGACAACCACAGTGGTTGGAGGGCTGAATGGAAAATGCGAGTGGAGGACACAGAAGGGGTTGGGGTATAATAGTAAGAGGTGGGTCTCCAGGTATCATCTCCCTTCAGGAGCACGGAAGAAATAAGCAAACCATTCTCTAGAAATCCTGACCACCTGGTGTATCCACTCAGTATTAGTAAAAGGTGAAGCTGAAACCCCAAAGGGGAAATTGTCTTCTTGATGTTTGCTATGTCAGTTTGTCATCAAGGCAAAGGGCTGTAGAAATATAACTCTCCTAGGGGTTGCCTGGGTGCTTGGGTCATCTACAGACCAGAGACCCTGAGCCAGTCCTTGAGAACGGTCCAGTCCAGGTGCCCTGACGCCCGGGGAGAAAAGAGCCCCCGTCTGCCCGTACCCCTCAGCCTCATGAAGGCCATGTTCGCAGTGTTGGCTCATTTTGTGACACCAGGGAAAGGAATACAGGTCTGGAAGAAGAGCGGAGCCACCTATGAAGGGGACTGGAAGTTTGGGAAGCGAGATGGCTATGGTACTCTCAGCCTTCCTGACCAAGAGACCGGAAAGTACAAGAGAGTCTACTCAGGCTGGTGGAAAGGCGATAAGAAATGTGTGAGTGGTTCCCATCGTGCCCCGGGGTGTGGGCCAGACTGAGAGCAGGCTCTGTGTGCGCGCGCACCCGTGTGTGTGTGTGTGTGTGTAGGGGAAGCAGAGAGGCCTGGGAGAAAAGGGTGGGGGGAATCTAGGGAAGGAAAACAGGGTTCTGTGCGGGTGGGAAAAGGAAGGGGTGGGGGATCCTCAAGGCTTTTCAGAATAAAATCCAGGAAACAGGAAGCAGGAGGAGAGGGCCCAGGGAGGAGTCGGTGAAACCCTGTGGTTACAAGAAGCTAGCCAGGCTGTGAGGGGCAAAGTCTCCTCCCCCTCCTTGCCAGCTCATTTCCTGGCTTTCTTTTCCCCTGACGTCCCTTTCTGAGAATGCCCCGTCTGTTGGGACGGGATAAGAGGTGGAGGGGGTGTTAGTGGAAAAGTTGGGGCAAGAAAGAAAGCAGAGGCTACACCCTTGGCCAAGAGAGGAAAGTCATGAGGGCTAGAAGTCAGCCAGAGGCCTGCCCCCAACCCAAAAACACCTGCCTCCTCACCACAGGTCTTGGAGACAGATAATCATACAGTATTGCTATTGAACTGCTTTTGTGGCCCTGGAATGCGCTGTCTTGTAAGAACTCTCCCATCATCATCATCGTTATCATTATTCCCGTCTTACTAATGAGGAAACAAGCTCAGGGGCAGCAGGTGAAGTGCCTCACCTGGGGTCACACCACCAATCAATCCTGAGCAAATTGTAGAGCCCAGGAATTTCATGATCTCTGCTTTCGAAATGTTTATTGGCCAGTGAGGATAAAGACCCCCAAATAAATAATTTACATATAATATGATGCTAGGATAGAGGTTTTCCCAGAAAGACCAATGGGAGGTCATTGACCACTGAGGCTTCCTGTAGAAGGTTTGCCCCCTGGTGGCTCAGATGGTAAAGCATCTGCCGGCAATGGGGAAGACCTTGGTTCGATTCCTGGGTCTGGAAGATTCCCCTGGGGGAGGGCCTGACAACCCAGGCAGTATTCTTGTCTGGAGAGCTCCATGGACAGGGGAGCCCAGCAGGCTACAGTCCATGGTGTTGCAAAGAGTTGGACACGACTGGGTGACTAGCACTTTCCTGTGGAAGGTGACACCATAAGAAGCAAGGTGTTAGGGAGTAAAAAAGAAGAAAGGGAAGTAGCAAAGGATGCAGAAGTTGCAAAAGGAAGGAAATATTAAACAGCAAGATGTGTCTCCCCTCAGGGGTGGAAGGGAGGGGAGGAGTAGGTAGGGGATCAGGATTTTGAGGAAGAGGCTTGGGTGGCACAATCCAGCCTCTTTAGGTGTGGTCTGCAGGGAGTCCATGGTGATTCTCTGTGGTTGCATGGTAAGTATTTATGTTTATTTTTCTGGGGAGAAAGTCCCTAACTTTGATCTGATTGCCAGGCATCTGCTTTTAATAGGATCAAATCAGAGTTGAGAAGATGAGGGACTTCCCTGGGGGTCCAGTGGTTAAGGCTCTGTGTTCCCATTGCAGTGGGGCCCGGGTTCGATCCCTGGTCGGGGAACGAGATCCTACATGCCACAACTAAGACCCAGCGCAGCCAAATAAGTAAATAATTAAAAAAAAAAGAGTTGGGAAGACGGAGCAAATGTGATCAGATAGGTGATGGATGTCACGGTCCTCCTAGCAGTCCTGTGGCGGAGGCGTGGCATCGGGGGAGCATGGGAGAGTGGAGGAGGAAAACCAGAGAGAAGGGGCGAAACGGTGGCAGGCTGAAGGAAGACGGTGGCACAAGGGCAGAGGGAAATGGTCGGCCTGGGAGATTTTTCAAAACAGGACAGTCAGTGTGGACGTAGGGCTTGGGGAGGAAGCAGGGAAGAAGCTCTGGTGTGACTTGAGTCCCAGAGAGGACGGTGGGGGTTCCCAGTGCTGTGGGGCGCCATTAACAAGGACATTTTCGTGCTTTCAGGGCTATGGGATCCAGTTTTTCAGACCCAAGGAGTATTACGAGGGCGACTGGTGTGGCAACCAGCGCAATGGGTGGGGCCGCATGTACTACGGCAACGGAGACATCTACGAGGGCCAATGGCGTAACGACAAGCCAGAAGGGGAGGGCATGTTACGCCTGAGTGAGTGTCCAGCCCCTTCCCAGTGGCCTTTCAGCCGCGCCTGCCTGCCACGCCCTCAAGGCACACACCTCTGGGACCCTGCAAGGCCAGGTCCTGGTCACACCCATCGGGCCACGCCCTCACACAGCCCTGCACCTGAGTGGGTTATGGTGAATGACATGATCAGCTCCCTGCCCTCCGGGAGCTTATACTCTAAAAAAAGGGCGCCTAGCAAAAAAATATAAACAGGATTTTGTCTTATGGTCCATAGTGACGGTAGCCCACATTTAGGCAGCCCTGAGCTCATTTGACCCACACTGCAATCCTGTGAGGTAGGTACTCCCACCAATTTGGTCTTGACAGATGATCAGTGGCACAGAGAGGTTATCACATGCTCAAAAGCACATGGTCAATTCTTAGGTCAAAAGTGCTAAGGAATTTCCCCTTGGAAACTGCAGGGTGAACTGAAGAATGACAAAGGAGTGGGGGTTAGGGGCTATTTAGATTGGCTTAGGGCCTGAGAATGTCTCCCTGAAGAGGTTAGAATGGAGAACCGAAGGAGAAAAAGCCAGATATGCTTTGAGCTGGGGTTACGTTCCCAGGCAGGGGAAAGAGTCCTGAGAAGCCCAAATTGATGTCAGGATATAACCCATTCTCTACAGAGCCACCAGAGCGAGCTTTTCACAAACTGGACGTTGCCTTCAACCTTTCCATAGCTCCCTACTGACCTCAGATTGAGTTCAGAGGCCTGACTGTGTTCTCTGGGGCCCAGTATGATCCATCCCTGCTCACCATTCCTGTTTCACTTCCTCCCTTCCCCTGGACTCCCTTCATTTTGGTCTTACTAACTTTCAAGTCCTCACTCCCACATGTTCTGCCTCAGGGCCCTTGCACTGTTGTTGCCTCTTCCAGGAATAGAAAAAGGATTTCCCCATATTTTTGCATTGTCTTCTCAGAAAGGACTTTCTCCTACATTCCATCTAAAGCACATTTTTCTCATTATTCTAAGCACTTGCTTCCTTTCCTTCTTAGCACCAGGTGTAGAATCTTGGAGGAGCTACTATGCATCTCTGTACCTCAGTTTTCTCTCCTGCAAAATGGGAATAATGGTAATACCCACTTCGTAGGGCTGTGGGGAGAATTAGATGAGATAGTTCATGTTAAGTGTCAAGGTCCGTGCACAGGTTGGAAAAGAATTTCCAGGCACGAGGCAGAGTGAGAGGAAAGTAAAGTTTATTAGAGTGGGTGAAGGGAAAGTCGCTGCCAGAACAGTGGGCCGGTTTAAGGGAGAATCAGCATGGAAGACACTGCTAGAACAGTGGGTCGGCTCAAAGGAGAACCGACATTAAGCAGGGTCTTTGATTCCTTTTATAGCTGCCAGAACAGTGGGCCGTGTAGGTGATGACAGCATGAAGGCCCAAGGAGTTTGGGAGAGGCCCTTTATCCACATTGCTTGACAGATGATCAGTGGCACAATTTGGTCAATTCTTAGGTCAAAAGTGCTAAGGAATTTCCCCTTGGAAACTGCAGGGTGAACTGAAGAATGACAAAGGAGTGGGGGTTAGGGGCTATTTAGATTGGCTTAGGGCCTGAGAATGTCTCCCTGAAGAGGTTAGAATGGAGAACCGAAGGAGAAAAAGCCAGATATGCTTTGAGCTGGGGTTACGTTCCCAGGCAGGGGAAAGAGTCCTGAGAAGCCCAAATTGATGTCAGGATATAACCCATTCTCTACAGAGCCACCAGAGCGAGCTTTTCACAAACTGGACGTTGCCTTCAACCTTTCCATAGCTCCCTACTGACCTCAGATTGAGTTCAGAGGCCTGACTGTGTTCTCTGGGGCCCAGTATGATCCATCCCTGCTCACCATTCCTGTTTCACTTCCTCCCTTCACCTGGACTCCTTCATTTTGGTCTTACTAACTTTCAAGTCCTCACTCCCACATGTTCTGCCTCAGGGCCCTTGCACTGTTGTTGCCTCTTCCAGGAATAGAAAAAGGATTTCCCCATATTTTTGCATTGTCTTCTCAGAAAGGACTTTCTCCTACATTCCATCTAAAGCACATTTTTCTCATTATTCTAAGCACTTGCTTCCTTTCCTTCTTAGCACCAGGTGTAGAATCTTGGAGGAGCTACTATGCATCTCTGTACCTCAGTTTTCTCTCCTGCAAAATGGGAATAATGGTAATACCCACTTCGTAGGGCTGTGGGGAGAATTAGATGAGATAGTTCATGTTAAGTGTCAAGGTCCGTGCACAGGTTGGAAAAGAATTTCCAGGCACGAGGCAGAGTGAGAGGAAAGTAAAGTTTATTAGAGTGGGTGAAGGGAAAGTCGCTGCCAGAACAGTGGGCCGGTTTAAGGGAGAATCAGCATGGAAGACACTGCTAGAACAGTGGGTCGGCTCAAAGGAGAACCGACATTAAGCAGGGGTCTTTGATTCCTTTTATAGCTAGAGTCTAAGGAGTGGCATAGGGGTCTTAAGGATCACTGCTGATTGGACGATGTACTGGGTGGGTAGAGTGATGACAACAGCATGCAGTAGGGCCCAAGGAGTGGCACCAGGGCCTTAAGGATTGGGCGGTGCACTATAGCCCAGGGGAGGGGAGGACAACAAAGGTCTTGCATTCCAAGACCCTCCTAGTTTGCCTTGTTCTTTCATCCTTGGGCACCACATTAAGTGCTTAGAACTGGCCCTGGCAGGTAACGGGCTGTCCATAAAGCTAGCACCATCATCCCTGCAGACAGTGAGCCGCAGAAGGACTGGACCTGTGTCTGTTTTGTTCCCCACTGTTTGCCAAATGCCTGTCGGGCAGTAGATCCTTTTGGTGAGAACACAAACCAGAACCCAGGCTCCTGAAAACTCAAGATTCCCACTTTCAATGAGATTTGATGAAACTGAAGCCTTGGGCAGCTGTGGAGGGTTAAAGCCAGCCACTCTGTCCTTCTCAATCCCCCACTCCCATGCCTGATTTCAGTGCGTACCTCCAAGTAATTGCTTGCATTTCGTGAGCGCCTGCTGTGGCCCACATAGTGAAGCAGTTCTAAGTGCACCATTTCTAAGGCTTGGAGTCTGGAGCCAGCCAGCCTAGGTTCAAATTCTAGCTCAAGCTCTTACTAGCTGTGGGATCTTGGGCGAGTCATTTCCTTAAACTCTCTATGCTTTGGTTTTCTCAACTGTAAAATAAGGGGAAAGTAAAGCTTGCCTAGAGTTATTGTGAAGATTCAGTGATGTTTGTATTTGTAAAATGCTTAGCGTGACATGAAATAAAGAGTCAGCACACAACATCAGTACGCACTTGTATAGAGCAGGGCTCTGCAAACTATGCCCCAAATGTGTGTTTGTAAATAAAGTGTTATTGGCCTACAAATGTGCTGGTTCACTTGTGTATTGTCCATGGCTGCTTTTATGCTGTAGTAGCAGAGGTGACCGTCTGAGGCAGAGACCCGCAGTGCCGGAACCCCTACCTGCCTCTTTGCAGAAAAAGTTTGTTCATCTCTGATCTAGAGTCCATCCTCTTCTAAGTCCTGGGAGGTACTGCTCTTGTCTTTGTTTTAAAATGAGACAAAACGGTTGAGTGACTTGCTCAGGGTCACACAGCTCGTAAGTGCCTGAACTGAGACAGATTAGCTTTATCTTTATTATCTTTACCCAGCATCCAATGGGAAGTGGAATTGATTCCCAATTAAGAAGAAGGGTTCCTATTAAAAAGAATGGAATAAAGCCACTTGCAGCAATATGGATGGACCTAGAATGTGTCATACTGAGTGGAGTAAGTCAAACAGAGGAGGAGAAATATCATATGAGATCTCTTTTATGCGGATACTGAAAAGAAATGATACAAATGAACTTATTACGAAACAGAAAGAGACTAACAAACTTAGGAAATGACTCACACTTGCAGAGGAAAGGAGATAGTTGGAGACTTTGGAAAAGTCAAATACACACTGCCCTGTTTGAAATGGATAACCAACAAAACTCTATTGTATAGCACATGGAACTCTGTGCTATAATGTCATGTACCAGCCTACATGGGAGAAAATGGATACGTGTGAATGTATATGTATTACTGTTCACCTGAAACTATCACAGAATTGTTAATTGGCTATACCCCAACAAAAGTGTTTTTGGTGTAAAAAAAGAGCAAGGACTCCTGGGATAAACAGGATTTGGTTTGAAACTCTAGCCAGTTGGGTGACCTTGAGCAAATCAATCACATTCTTGAGGATTTTCAAGTTCCATGCATAAAATGGAATCCTTTATACCTTACAGTGGGGCTTCTCTGGTGGCTCAGCTGGTAAAGAATCTATCTGCAATCTAGGGGACCCTGGTTCGATTCCTAGGTCAGGAAGGTCCCCTGGAGAACTGTTTTTATGAGAAGTGAGGTCAGAAACAGCATGCAACAGCAGGCACAGAGTAAGTGCTGGGAAAACATTGCCTGTTAGTATTACTAGTTGTATTTTTTTTTACAGATAGGAAACAATGGTGCTTATCCCAGTTCAAGTAGGTAGTAGAGGCGAACTGTGAACCAGGTTTGAAACCTGGGGGGTCGCTGACACCCCAGGGCTCTCTGGCTTTCGTGTGGGCATGGTGTCTAGCCTGGGAGTGGCAGAGGGTCCAGCCCAGGGGTACGTAGTCTGGCCTGGTCTGGTGGGCCAGCACTGTGACTCCCTATCTTTTCTCCCCAGAGAATGGAAACCGCTATGAAGGCAACTGGCAGAGAGGCATGAAGAACGGGCTGGGGCGTTTCTTCCACCTGGACCATGGTCAGCTGTTTGAAGGCTTCTGGGTGGACAACGTGGCCAAGTGTGGCACAATGATTGACTTCGGCCGTGATGAGGCCCCGCAGCCCACCCAATTCCCCATTCCTGAGGTGAGCAGCTCTCCTCAGGATCCTGGAGCCACTCCCAACCCAGAGAGAGACAGGAATCAGCACCCCCGGCCACACCCAGCCTAACCGAGCCCAGCCCAGCCAGGAAACAGAAAAGGTTTTGTTTTCAGTCAGGGCATCCCCAGGGAGACTGGCAATACCCCACAAAGCAGGCAGCACCCCCCAAGGCTAGCAGTACTTCCACATGGCAAGCAGTGGGCCTTCCAAGCTCCCCAGACCAACTCCTGCTACTTCCCTCCAGGTAAAAATTCTAGATCCCGACGGTGTATTGGAGGAAGCCTTGGCCATGTTCAAGAAGATACGGGAAGAAGGAAATTGATGCCAGGTGAGAGGCGGGCGTGCCTGCCACCTCTGATGTGGTCTGGGCAGCTCCCGGGATCTCCCCTGGCCAAGGGGATCAGGGGCAGGACCAGAGAGGGCGGGCTGCTTGCCTCCTACAGTCCTGCTGGGCGTTTTTACTTCCTCTCCTTCGACACTCTTTTCCCTGGGACTTGGTGGCCCTGTGGTTAAGAATCTGTGCTCCCAATGCAGGGAGTACGGGTTCGGTCCCTGGCTGGGGGACTGAGATCCTGCATGTGGCCTGGTGCAGCCAAATGAGCAAACCAATCCTCTTTCCCCTGTAGAATTCCTGCCCAAATCCTCCCATTTGCACTGTGGGCTTACGGGATTGGACTCAAGTGGTCTGCTCACCCCGGCGTGCCCTTGAGTACAGATGTTTGCCCCGGTCCTCTACGTGGCTCTCTGTCCTGGGAGGCCTCGTTCAGCGTGAGTCCCTCCTGGTGCAGGTGTAAGTGGGGTCAAGGAGAGAGCATCGGTACCGCATCTTTGAGACGCCAGCGCCCCCCACCCCTCGCCCCTGCAGAGAGAACACCAGCGCGTCAGGAGGAACTCAAGCAGGAGTGACTCAACTGCTCGGACCGGCGCAGCTCCTGTTGGAGGAGCACGTGAGGACACACCCTTGGCACCCTCGGAAGGCACCTTACTCCTCCCAGCACTGGCTCATTCCTTCCCGGGAGAAGGACAGGGCTTCTTTGCCCTGCTGGCCTTGGGGACCCTCTCGTTACTGCCTTTATTCCTGGACCTCATCCCTGAATGCACCAGAATAAAGGAGGACCTGGTGGCATGAGCCATGTGCCTATGGTGGGTGGCGAGGGTGGGATTTCAGGTAGAGAAGGGAAATGGCCCCATGGGCTGTATGAACTTCCTTTGGGGCAAGATGGAGTGGTGCTTCCAGGTCTCTGATGAGATACTGATCTCCGTCTCATTCCAGAGATGAGACAGAGCCTGCGTCAGGTTCCGCTGATCACTAGATTCGGCATTAACATGTTAGCCGGCTTCTCAACATAGGAGTTCCCAACGCAGGAATCCTGTGGGAGATGTGAAAGCCGGAATGCCCAGATCCCACACCCAGAGATTCTCCTCTGTCAAGCGGGAGGCCTGGGCCTTCAGAAAACTCTTCTGCAGACTCCAGTGTACAGCAAGGACACAGAATTTCTAACTTGACTGCTTATTGAGCCTAAGTAAGTGACCTCGGTTGCCCCATCTGTAAAATGGGTCCTCAGAGATCTCACAGGAGCGGTTTGAGGATGTGCTGGCAGATATAGAAACAACAGATAATATGTCATGAGGTTAGTTGTAAGCAGATGTCTGGGAAGGGCTTTGCACAATTCTGGACAACATTCCTGCAAGAAAAGAGGAACTCTTATGTAATGGGTAGGAACCGGAGCTCTGCACTCAGACTGCGCCAGTATGAATCCCAGCACTGATTTACTAGCTGTGTGTTCTTGTGCATGTCACCCACCCTCTCTGTTCTCCAGGCTTCCTCTGCTAGTCTGGGACAACAGTACTTAGCACCCAGGGTCATTGTGGTTACTGCAAGAATGGAAGAAGGTGTGGTTCTAATTCTAGGTCGATTCTGTCTCCTTTCCTTCTTTGGTGACATTTGACAAAGTGTAGAGACATTTTTGGTTGTCAGGACTGGCAGGGAAGAATCCTACTGGAACCCAGTGGGTAGAGGCTGGGAACCTGCTGAGCGTGTTCTAATGTAAACACTCCACAGAAGAATTATTCAACTCAACTTCATGGGTACAATACCATGAAGGAACCCTGAAGTATAAGGAGGTTCATAAAGCCTTCAGCAAGTGCCCAGCAGGGAGTAAGGGCTCAGAAGAGCATTGACATTATTGAGGCTCTCTCTGCATCGGAATTCTAAGCAGGCGGCCTGATCCATGGCAGTGTTCTTAATCGGTACCTCTGACACCAGACAGGACTGAGCCTGGCTGCCTATGGACACACCATTAATCACTGCCTATGGACACACCATTAATCAGATACAGAGCCGCTCCATGCCAGGCCTGGTATTGACGGCTTTATGAGTGCTCTCCGTGACCCCTTAAGATCCTGAGATGTCCTGCTATTATTCATGTCATTTTAGAGGAAGACACTGAGGTTCAGGGAGGCTCACAAGTCACCAGACTAGGAAGTGCCTGTGTTTAAACCTAGGCCTGGCTGCTCAGACAGGTGAGAACAGGTGGCGATGAGAAAGCAGCAGTGTGTACAGAAGACTCCGATTTTTTCAGAAAAAGTAGGGTGTGTCCTTGTTTACATGTACAATGTCTAGATGGGATCAAAATAAACTGGCAACTATGACTGTCTCTGGGGAGAATTGGGAACCTGGGAACGGGGGAGGGATAGATAGCAATTCTTCATTGCTGTATTTGGAGCCTATGAAGGTATTATCTATTCAAAACATGAAACTGAAATTAACGAGAGACTGTCTTCTTAACTGTCGGCATTTTCCTAAGTTGCGTGTGAGGACTTGGAGTGCTAGTTAAAGACAGATTCCAGGGAATTCCCTGGTGGTCCAGTGATTGGACTTGGCATTTTCATGGCAAAAAAGATTCCAGAAGCACATCCAGACCAACTTAAATTGGAATCTGCAGAAGGGCTTGGAAATCCACATTTTACAAGCCAATCTGAGGACTCCTGAGTTCAGCCAAGTTTAGGAAAAATGAAACACAAAGACTACAGTCATCAAGTCATCACAGCCCAGCAATGATTCCACCCAGACCTCAGGTCTCTGCAGAAACAGGGAGGTGGCATCCTAGGGAAGGACGGAGGAAGATGCCCAGGCCTTCTCTGGGGAGCAGTAATTTGTCACACAGGGGCACCTGCTTCACCCTACTCCGTCCCAGAGGGCCACCTGGGGACAGAGGAGGGGGTGAGTACTGGTCCATGTGATGCAGGCTTGAAGCTAGAAGTTGCAATAGGGTAGAGAAGGGCTCCCTTCCCAACTCAGCCTACCAAGCTAATGTGGGTCATGTTTGTGTCTACAGGGGACAAGAGCTTAAGGAAGGTCACTGGCATTGCTTCAGTCAAGTTCGACTGTTGGTGACCCTAGGAAACTATAGCCCACCAGGCTCCTTTGTCCATGGGATTCTCCAGGCAAGAATACTGGAGTGGGGCTTCCCTGGTGGTCCAGTGGGTAAGGACACCACCTTGCAGTGCAAGGGGCGCCAGTTCGAGCCCTGGCCTGGGAAGATTCCACGTGCCGTGGAGCGGCTGGACCGATCTGTCCAGTTACCGAGGCGGAGCTCTGGAGTGCATGCGCCCAGAGCCGGCGCTCTGCGACAACAGAGGCCACTGCGATGGGACTCCTGAAAAAGTAGGGTGTGTCCTTGTTTACATGTACAATGTCTAGATGGGATCAAAATAAACTGGCAACTATGACTGTCTCTGGGGAGAATTGGGAACCTGGGAACGGGGGAGGGATAGATAGCAATTCTTCATTGCTGTATTTGGAGCCTATGAAGGTATTATCTATTCAAAACATGAAACTGAAATTAACGAGACTGTCTTCTTAACTGTCGGCATTTTCCTAAGTTGCGTGTGAGGACTTGGAGTGCTAGTTAAAGACAGATTCCAGGGAATTCCCTGGTGGTCCAGTGATTGGACTTGGCATTTTCATGGCAAAAAAGATTCCAGAAGCACATCCAGACCAACTTAAATTGGAATCTGCAGAAGGGCTTGGAAATCCACATTTTACAAGCCAATCTGAGGACTCCTGAGTTCAGCCAAGTTTAGGAAAAATGAAACACAAAGACTACAGTCATCAAGTCATCACAGCCCAGCAATGATTCCACCCAGACCTCAGGTCTCTGCAGAAACAGGGAGGTGGCATCCTAGGGAAGGACGGAGGAAGATGCCCAGGCCTTCTCTGGGGAGCAGTAATTTGTCACACAGGGGCACCTGCTTCACCCTACTCCGTCCCAGAGGGCCACCTGGGGACAGAGGAGGGGGTGAGTACTGGTCCATGTGATGCAGGCTTGAAGCTAGAAGTTGCAATAGGGTAGAGAAGGGCTCCCTTCCCAACTCAGCCTACCAAGCTAATGTGGGTCATGTTTGTGTCTACAGGGGACAAGAGCTTAAGGAAGGTCACTGGCATTGCTTCAGTCAAGTTCGACTGTTGGTGACCCTAGGAAACTATAGCCCACCAGGCTCCTTTGTCCATGGGATTCTCCAGGCAAGAATACTGGAGTGGGGCTTCCCTGGTGGTCCAGTGGGTAAGGACACCACCTTGCAGTGCAAGGGGCGCCAGTTCGAGCCCTGGCCTGGGAAGATTCCACGTGCCGTGGAGCGGCTGGACCGATCTGTCCAGTTACCGAGGCGGAGCTCTGGAGTGCATGCGCCCAGAGCCGGCGCTCTGCGACAACAGAGGCCACTGCGATGGGAGGCCCACAGGAGCCAAAGAACAAAGATGGATGAAAATAGATAAATAGAAATGGCCCGCCAGCCCCCCTCCCTCCCCAACCCATCCCCACTAAAAAAAAAAAGAATACTGGAGTGGGTTGCCATGCCTTCTTCCAGGGCCTCTTTCCAAACCGGGGAGCGAACCCCTCATGTCTCCTGCATCTGCTGCATTGCAGGCAGATTATTTACCCACTGAGCCACCTAGGAAGCTCAAGGAAGGCCGCACTTTCCCCAAACCAACACTCACTTCAGCCAGAGCACTACTTTTTTTTTTGAAGGCAGCCATGCTGACCACTATACCACCAATGCTGCGGCTTTGTTTTTTTTGTAAAACCACTTTCTGTATCAGGGTTATGGGACAGAACAGAGTTCTCAAAGGGCCTCTGGGGCCAGGCAAGTAACACATGAAGCTGGGCTGGTGTTAGACAAGAGAGAGTGGTGGGGACTGCGGCAAATTCATCTTTTGGGAAGAGGTAGCTGCAACTCAGTTCCTGCTCATTGTCGCTCTGGAAGAAGGTGGGCCTGTAATGCAGCTGCTGGATCTTGCAATCGCCTCAACAATGCCAGAATCAGCCTATGTAATATTTCTGTTGAGTGTCTAGGCTGTGGGCCAGACTTCTAGGCTCAAATTCTGTCTAATAATTACTTACCCTCTTTGGACATCCATTTTTTTGTCATCTGCAAATTGGAGAAAAAATTCTTACCCAAATGCACAGTTTGATCATAAAAATGAGGAAATACCAGAAAAACGAGATGGAAGTTGAATTCTACAAAAATCACAGGCTCAAACTTCAAAAATGTTTTTACAGGGCTTCCCTGGTGGTCTAGTGGGTAAAGAGTCTGTCTTGCAGTGCAGGGGCACTGGTTCGATCCCTGGCCCTGGAAGATCTCATGTGCTACAGAGCGACTGGACCAGTGTGTCCAATTACTAGCTGGCGCTCTGGAGCACGTGCGCCCAGAGCTGGTGCTCTGCGACGAGAGAGGCCACTGTGATGGGAGGCCCACACAGACCAAAGAATAAAGATGGATGAAAATAGAAATAAAAAAAAAATGTTATTACAGAGGACAAAGAAAGTCTGTTCCAAATTAAAGGGGCTTAAAGAGACATGACAACTCAAGGCAACACATGACCTCTGCTGGAAAAAAATCACTGCGAAAAAGGACAGGATGGGCACAAGAGTGAAATCGGAAACAATGAATCAGATGATAATAACACATCAATATCAAATTTCCTGTTTCTGATCACTGAACTGGAATTATGGAGGGAAACGTACTTGGTTTTAGAGAAATTTGCAACTAATACATATGGCTCAGAGGGAAAAATATCATCGTCCTCATTATTCCATTCTGGTATTTGCAAATTTGCCTACTGGCTGAGGTCAAACAAGGTGACCTTCGATTCAGCTCATGCTGTCAGAAAGTACCCCTTTTCACAGTCTGTTTAGTGATGTGTGTCTCACATTTTGGAGCTTTTTGTTCATGATTTCACTATTTAAAATGATCCCCTAGGGCAGCAACAAAGCATTGTCTACCTCATTCAGAACGCAGAAAACTGTGACGTGCCTTAAAGGGAACATACGTGCATATTACAAATAAGTAACAGTGCTGTTGTGATACTGTGTAAGTTCAACATTATTAATGTATGTTAAAGTAAGGTGTCTTTAAAGAGAAACACACAGGGACTTCCCTGGCAGTCCAGTGGTTAGGACTCTGCCTTCCAATACAGGGTGTGTGGGTTTGATCCCTGGTTGGGGAGCTGAGATCCCATATGCCCCCTGGCCAAAAAACCAAAACAGAAGCAATATTGTAACACATTCAATAAAGACTTTAAGAACTGACTACAGATAATTCAGTTACTGTTCATGTCACTTTTGTGGATAAGTTGCAAATTTCCCAAAATTTTGAAAAAAAAATTTTTTTTTTGGCTTAGAGGCTCACCCAACAGGAGCACTGGGAGAAACTCCAGGTAGTCCAGACCCAACAAATACAGACACAGAGGAGGTATCCCTTATGAATATATTTCTGTGTTCACACACACAGACACACACACACACAACCGACGATGATCGGGGAGGGAGGATCAAGACGGAAAGGACAGGAGGCATCCAGGCGGCACCTGCATGGGGGGAGGAGGAGGAGGGACAAAGGGAGCGTTTGTCCCCACTCTGGCTCCTGCCAGTGGCCTCCGGACAGGAGGTGGACCTGGAGATAGAAGAACAGGAAGTGCTTATTCTCTCAGAGGAAAGTTTCAAAGTGCAGTAATTTCTCTTTAAAAAGGCCTCTTTCCTCCACTCTCTGTACCGCACCCTCCTCTGACGAAAGCCCAGTCCCCTGTGCAGGCTGTCCTTGAGACTGGGGTAGGACAAGGTCGTGGGAAAGGGCGTAAGGCCAAAGCTCTGAATTGCCCCGGCCAGGAGGGCTTAGGCATAGTGGCTCCCGGGGGTCAGGGGGTGGTCCCCTCTGTGGTCCAGCTGGTCCTGGAGGCGGGCAAACTCGGCCAGCTCGTTGAGCTCCTGGAACTGTCGGTCTGTCTTATGGCTGACCAGTGAGCGGTAGAAGTGGACGGCAAAGACGATGAAGACGAGGCCGAAGGGGACCATGATCGTGGTGGAGGCGATGGCGGCGGCCTGGCCCGGGGTGATGCCGCTGACGTTGGCGGCCACGCCGTTGGCCGGGGGCTTGGTGGGCCGCGACTGGTCCGGCTGCTTCTTGAGGGGCAAGAACTTGACCCAGCAGAGCAGCACAACCTCGGCCAGGAAGAGCAGTGTGCCGATGACGGTGGAGAAGGCCCAGGCCAGCTCGATGTGGCGGTGCATGCGCTCGTGGGCGACTCCTTGACCGAGTTGAGGTTGTGCACGTTGCTCACGGCCTCGATGTTGGGCAGGATGCAGGTGCTGATCATGAGTGCAAACAGGTGCACGGCCACCAGCACCGTGGTGCAGGCGCTGAAGGCGATGAGCAGCCCCGGCGGGTAGTCGTGGTCAGCCTCCAGCTGCACCTCCATGAAAAAATTTTTTTGGCTTAGAGGCTCACCCAACAGGAGCACTGGGAGAAACTCCAGGTAGTCCAGACCCAACAAATACAGACACAGAGGAGGTATCCCTTATGAGTATATTTCTGTGTTCACACACGCGCACACACACACACAACCGACGATGATCGGGGAGGGAGGATCAAGACGGAAAGGACAGGAGGCATCCAGGCGGCACCTGCATGGGGGGAGGAGGAGGAGGGACAAAGGGAGCGTTTGTCCCCACTCTGGCTCCTGCCAGTGGCCTCCAGACAGGAGGTGGACCTGGAGATAGAAGAACAGGAAGTGCTTATTCTCTCAGAGGAAAGTTTCAAAGTGCAGTAATTTCTCTTTAAAAAGGCCTCTTTCCTCCACTCTCTGTACCGCACCCTCCTCTGACGAAAGCCCAGTCCCCTGTGCAGGCTGTCCTTGAGACTGGGGTAGGACAAGGTCGTGGGAAAGGGCGTAAGGCCAAAGCTCTGAATTGCCCCGGCCAGGAGGGCTTAGGCATAGTGGCTCCCGGGGGTCAGGGGGTGGTCCCCTCTGTGGTCCAGCTGGTCCTGGAGGCGGGCAAACTCGGCCAGCTCGTTGAGCTCCTGGAACTGTCGGTCTGTCTTATGGCTGACCAGTGAGCGGTAGAAGTGGACGGCAAAGACGATGAAGACGAGGCCGAAGGGGACCATGATCGTGGTGGAGGCGATGGCGGCGGCCTGGCCCGGGGTGATGCCGCTGACGTTGGCGGCCACGCCGTTGGCCGGGGGCTTGGTGGGCCGCGACTGGTCCGGCTGCTTCTTGAGGGGCAAGAACTTGACCCAGCAGAGCAGCACAACCTCGGCCAGGAAGAGCAGTGTGCCGATGACGGTGGAGAAGGCCCAGGCCAGCTCGATGTGGCGGTGCATGCGCTCGTGGGGCGACTCCTTGACCGAGTTGAGGTTGTGCACGTTGCTCACGGCCTCGATGTTGGGCAGGATGCAGGTGCTGATCATGAGTGCAAACAGGTGCACGGCCACCAGCACCGTGGTGCAGGCGCTGAAGGCGATGAGCAGCCCCGGCGGGTAGTCGTGGTCAGCCTCCAGCTGCACCTCCACCATCGCCACCTGCGGGGGGAGAGGAGAGGCGGGTTGAGTGACAGGACCGTCACGGCTCAGAGGCTCTCCTCCCGTCAAGCTCTGGGACCCTGAGTAAGTCACTCGGCCTCTCTGAGCCTCAGTTTCTGTATCTGTATAATGGGGATGACTCACCCACTTACGCTTTTGAGAAGTGACAGAAAGTACTGGTGAAGAGAACAGGCTTAGAGGCCAGGCTGCTTGGATTTGAATCCTAGTTCTGCTGCTCACGAGCTGTGTGTCCTTGGTAAAGTCGCCGAACCTCTCTGACCCTCCATTTTTTATTGTTTTTTTTATTTATTTATTTTCATCCATCTTCATTCTTTGGCACGTGTGGGCCTCCCATTGCTGTGGCCCCCTCTCACTGCAGAGCACCAGCTCTGGCCATGTGTGCTCCCGAGCGCTAGCTCGTAATTGGACACGCTGGTCCAGCCACTCCGCGGCACGTGGGATCTTCCTGGGCCAGGGATCAAACTGGTGCCCCTTGCACTGCAAGGTAGACTCTTTACCCGCTGGACCACCAGGGAAGCTCGCCTCCATTTTTTAATTTGTAAAATAGGGGCATCATATCTGTTCATAGGCTCATTAAAACTAAATAAGAGTTCCTAATATTGGGCTTCCCTAGGGACTCAGATGGTAAACGATCTGCCTGCAATGCAGGAGACACAGGTTCAGTCCCTGGGTCGGGAAGATCCCCTGGAGGAGGAAATGGCAACCCACTCCTGTATCTTGCTTGGAGAATTCCATGGACAGAGGAGCCTGGCAGGCTACAGTCCCTAGGGTCCCAAAGAGTCAGACACAACTGAGCAACGAACGCTTTCAGTACATGGCAAACACCCTCCAAATAGTAAAAAACTTTTTAATTTACAGAGTAAGGGGGGTTCGATGTTGCAGGGCAAGAACTTGACCCAGCAGAGCAGCACAACCTCGGCCAGGAAGAGCAGTGTGCCGAGGGCGGTGGAGAAGGCCCAGGCCAGCTCGATGTGGCGGTGCATGCGCTCGTGGGCGACTCCTTGACCGAGTTGAGGTTGTGCACGTTGCTCACGGCCTCGATGTTGGGCAGGATGCAGGTGCTGATCATGAGTGCAAACAGGTGCACGGCCACCAGCACCGTGGTGCAGGCGCTGAAGGCGATGAGCAGCCCCGGCGGGTAGTCGTGGTCAGCCTCCAGCTGCACCTCCACCATCGCCACCTGCGGGGGGAGAGGAGAGGCGGGTTGAGTGACAGGACCGTCACGGCTCAGAGGCTCTCCTCCCGTCAAGCTCTGGGACCCTGAGTAAGTCACTCGGCCTCTCTGAGCCTCAGTTTCTGTATCTGTATAATGGGGATGACTCACCCACTTACGCTTTTGAGAAGTGACAGAAAGTACTGGTGAAGAGAACAGGCTTAGAGGCCAGGCTGCTTGGATTTGAATCCTAGTTCTGCTGCTCACGAGCTGTGTGTCCTTGGTAAAGTCGCCGAACCTCTCTGACCCTCCATTTTTTATTGTTTTTTTTATTTATTTATTTTCATCCATCTTCATTCTTTGGCACGTGTGGGCCTCCCATTGCTGTGGCCCCCTCTCACTGCAGAGCACCAGCTCTGGCCATGTGTGCTCCCGAGCGCTAGCTCGTAATTGGACACACTGGTCCAGCCACTCCGCGGCACGTGGGATCTTCCTGGGCCAGGGATCAAACTGGTGCCCCTTGCACTGCAAGGTAGACTCTTTACCCGCTGGACCACCAGGGAAGCTCGCCTCCATTTTTTAATTTGTAAAATAGGGGCATCATATCTGTTCATAGGCTCATTAAAACTAAATAAGAGTTCCTAATATTGGGCTTCCCTAGGGACTCAGATGGTAAACGATCTGCCTGCAATGCAGGAGACACAGGTTCAGTCCCTGGGTCGGGAAGATCCCCTGGAGGAGGAAATGGCAACCCACTCCTGTATCTTGCTTGGAGAATTCCATGGACAGAGGAGCCTGGCAGGCTACAGTCCCTAGGGTCCCAAAGAGTCAGACACGACTGAGCAACGAACGCTTTCAGTACATGGCAAACACCCTCCAAATAGTAACCAACACAAATGCTTACAATGGTAAGTTTTATGTAAATTTCACTATGATAAAAATAAGTTTACATTAATGAAAAAAGGCCCCCTCCCTATTGGAGCTTTGGTTTCGTCTTGCCTTGCTCTGGGGAGAGGAGGGGTGGGGTGGAGAGATGAAGGCCGTCTCCAGTCATACCAGGGTCATTCTGAGAACACAGAGCACCAACCAAGAAGGAACCGAGAGGCTTCCCAGAAGAAACAGGCTGTGACCGAGTGCTGCAGTGCAGTCTGTAAGCCCTAGGGCCATCTCCTCTCCGGCCCCAGACTGGGCTCCGAGCCCCACAGCTGACGCACGAGCTGCTCCTCAGTTCCTGGAGACCTGTGAATCTGGGGTCACCAGGGGCATGCCCTGGCCCCACCACCCGTCTCCTCTCACCTGGGCCTTGCAAATCAACCCATGTTAAAAAAAAAAAAAAAAAAGCCAGCTCATCAGATCTGGGTTGGGAGAAGCGGGTGGTGGGCACACCGCCAGGGTCGGCCCGTGGAGGCCAGAGAGACTGGGGCAGCACGTGCCAATGGCAACAGCGTTAAGGAGAATGACCCTTTACAAAGGGTTCGCTGTGGAGGTGCCAGGCTCAGAAGGGGGAGCTCGGAGGCTTAAATGTAACCACAGGCTCCACACCCTGGCCTGATCCCTCCTTTCTCCTAGGGAGGGGGCGGACTCCTTCCTTCCCAGCTTTCTTGCCTGTAATGCCTGTCTGCTTTCATTTCTTGTACCTCTGCAGCCTCTCAGGGCTGGAAAGGCAGAGGGGGGCACTGGTTAGGAGCATGGGCTCTGGAGCCAGGCTGCCTGCTTTGAGCCCTGACTGCTCTGCCCTTGACTGGGCTGTGTAACTCTGGCATGTTCCTTCAACCTTCTGAGCCTCCGTTTCCTTATCTGTAAAAAAATGGACATATTGGGGCAATTCCCTGGTTGGAAGTGTTTGTTGCTTAGTTGTGCTCGATTCTGCGATCCCTTGGGCTGTAGCCTGCCAGACTCCCCTGTCCACGGAATTTTCTTGGACAGACTCCATGGCAAGAATACTGGAGTGGGTTGCCATTTCCTCCTTCAGGGAATCTTCCCAACCCTGGGACTGAACCTGGGTCTCCCACATTGCAGGCAGATTCTTTACTGTCCGAGTCACCAGGCAGTCTGGTGGTTAGGACTCACCAATTTCACTGCTGAGGTTTGATCCCCGGTCAGGAAACTAAGATCCTGTCAGCTGTGCAGCTCAGTCAAACAAACAGACTTCCCTGGTGGCCCAGTGGCTAAGACTCCATGCTCCTAGTGTAGGGGGCCAAGGCTTGATCCCTGGTCGAGGAATTAGATTCCAAGTGCCGCAAGCAAGAGCTTGCAGGCTGCAACTAAAGATCCTACATGCTGCAATGAAGACTGAAGATACTGAGGGCCACAACAAAGACCCGGTGCAGCCAAATAAATAAATATTAAAACAACAACAACAACAACAAAAAGATAGAATACTAGTACATAGCTCAAGAGAGTTGTCGTGAGGACTGAGTTAAACCCACATCAAATACTTAGTACTTGGCATACAGTAAACCCTCAATAAAAGCAGTTTTATTAGTATCACTGTAATTCAGTTTAAAAACCTCACCCTCAGTCCCAGTGTTTCTATAGAAACCTTCTGGATTTCCTAGCCCCCTGCTTGGGTTCAGGACACCAAAGCCAAAGTGGGAGGCCTGGGTTTTGGCCACCCCTGCTTCCCCGGGGAACCTTGATCAAGACCCTCCCCCTTGTCTCTGAAAAAGGAAGGTATGTGGCAAGATTAAGGTCACGGTCTAGAGCTGATCTGGGGTCAAACACTTTGAGAATCTGCTGAAAACACTGAATACTCCTTAAGACACCCAGGTATATATAGGCACAGAACTTTTCAGACAATTTCAACAGGATTCACAGACTTCTGTCTTGGAATTCCCACAATTGATAGCTGTATAACTTTTCAGCCCAGGAGTCTGTAAAATGTTTCAAGCTCATATAAATCTGGGGCAGGGCCATGAGGCTTTGGGCCATTTTTAGGATCACTGGTGGCCCAAGGCCAATGCTGAGATTTCTTAGCACTTAGGGCACGGCGGATTAAGGGCTGTACCCCAGGCTCCCTGGTCTCTGTCCTCAGGCTTGACCACACTGGAAAAGGGGGGCACCCCCAGCAGAGCGTACCTCCTGCCTCCTCCCCACCCCCCGGCACTTCCTCTTCCTGTTTTGGCCTGCTGTCCCGGAACCTGAAACTGGAGAAAGGACGAGCTGGAGAGCCAGCGGCTTGGAGGCCCTAGGTCCATGAGCTATTGAGTCACACACCGGAAGTGTCTGGACCCATCAGGTGCATCAGGCCCTGAGCTGGGTGCCAGCGGCCTCTATGTGGGGAAGGAGGGGAACACGACAGCATATACACATTACCAATCTGTTCCCTTAAACCTCCTATCTCTACCTCTGCAGAGCCATTAGGAGTAAGCTGACTCCTCCACTTACAAAGCCGGTTACCTCTCCATGCCACAGGGGCTGTTCTGAAGACTCAACAGATTAATGAATACAAAGTCCTCAGCACAAGACTTGGCATGCATACATACATATATATTACACTTAATGAAGTCAGTGATGGATACCTGTATATGTATGGCTGAGTCACTCTGCAGGGCCCCTGAAACCATCACAACATTGTAAATCAGCTATACTCCAACATAAAAAGTTTTTAAAAAGTGCCAATGATTATTTCGTGCGTGCTAAGTCACATCGGACTCTTTGTTCCCAGGCATGAATACTGAAGCGGGTTGCCATGTCCTCCTCCTCCAGACTCAGGGACTGAACCCCCGTCTCCTGTGTCTCCTGTACTGGTGGGCAGATTCTCTCCCGCTGAGTCACCCAGGAGGCCCATCCGTGATTATTAGCTACGCTATTGTTACTTTTTTTTTTTTAAAGATTTATTTATTTATTTACTTTGGGCGGGGGTCAGGTTGGGGAGGGAGGGGAGTGGGCGGGCCACTTCTATTGGTCTTTCATTTCTCTGTTTTCATCCGTCTTTTTCTTTGGCTCCTGCGGGCCTCCCATCACGGTGGCGTCTGTTGTCGCAGAGCGCCGGCTCTGGGCGTATGCGCTCCAGAGCTCCGGCTCGGTCATTGGACACATCAGTCCAGCCGCTCCGCGGCACGTGGGATCTTCCCAGGTCAGGGCTCGAACCGGCGCCCCTTGCACTGCAAGGCGGTGTCCCTACCCACTGGACCACCAGGGGAAGCCCCTATTGTTACTTTTTCATAAATGAGGAAACTGAAGCTCAGAGAGGTAAAGTCAGCTGTCCCAACAGTTTTCCTGCTAGCGAGTGGGGTATCTGTACTTAAGTCCACTTAGCTCTAAAGTCCATGTGCAAACAGGGTAGGAGCATTTTCCTTACACCTGCTACCACAGACCAAATGTTTGTGAACGCTCTAAATTCTTTTTTTTTTAAATTTTAAAAATTTTTTTGGCCACTTCTATTGGTCTTTCATTTATTTATTTCCATCCATCTTCGTTCTTTGGCCTGTGTGGGCCTCCCAATGCAGTGGCCTCTCTCGTTGGCTCTGGATGCATGCGCTCCAGAGCTCCGGCTCGGCAGTTGGACACATTGGTCCAGCCACTCCACAGCACGTGGTATCTTCCCAGGCCAGGGATCAAACTGGTGCCCCCCTGTGCTGCAAGGCGGTGTCTTTACCCACTGGGCCACCAGGGAAGCCCCAACCCTCTAAATTCTTATTTGAAATCCTAACCCCCAAGGTGGTGATGTTAGGAGGTAAGGCCTTTGGAGGTGATCAGGTCATGAGGGTGGCCTCCTTGTGATAGGATTAGAGCCCTTATAAAAGAGAATCCCCAGAGACCCCATCACCACTCTGTCCTGTGAGGACACAGCGAGCAGCAGACAGTGTCTATGAACCAGCAAGCCAGCCCCTTGTCAGACGCTGGATCTGCTGGCAACCTTGATCTTGGACTTCCAGCCTCCTGAACTGTGAGAAATAAATGTGTTGTTTATAAGCCACCCAGGCTGAGGTATTCTGTTTTAGCAGCCCAGACAGACTAAGACAATCACCAAGGAGATTAAATGAGGTCTTGACATGTGTTTAACAAAGGGCCAGTCCACAGAAGGTACTCAATAAATCCTGGTTCGAAAGAAACACACAGGGCTTAACGTGGAAGATAAATAGCCCCCTAAACACCCTCAGCCGAGGCTAGTGAGAGCTGACCCTATGTGCCCATGTTCTGCCTACTAGGGAAGGTGAGGGGTTCCTACTCGCCCCACCCCCGCCCCATCCTGGACTCCGTCTGCCTCTTTCTAAGGCTGTCCTGGCTGCAAACCCTGGGTAGAAGAAGAATGCGTGCCCCAAAGCACAGCAGGCCAGATGTCCTGCTGGGACACATCTGGCAGGGGGACACCAGAACCTCCCCCAAGGTCTTGTGCTGGGGGGTGGGGTGGGGAGGTTGGGCCCTCCTAGGAGGACAGGGCTCCTGAAGAAAGGTAACCCCATCTCAACTGCCAGACCCTACAGTTCCTGGAACTTGGACCATGCCGGCTGGCTCTAGGTACTGTCCCCACCTTGGGGACCAAAGCACTGTGTCCTGGTGCTGTGGGACGGAATGGCTGACATAGATCAGGGCTCCTGAGAAGAACAGTTCACAGGCAGAAAAAAGACTGCCTTTTTCAGAATGAGTCCTACTTGGGAAATCTCCCCAAGGGTAAGGAGGGTAAAACCAGGAGGGCCTCGCGAAATCTGGCAGGCGACTCCCAGGGCCCCAGCTGAGTCCCAGAGAGATCAAATCAGATCAAATTGCAAGCAGCTTCGCAAGGTAAATATAGCCAGAGTGCTGGGCCGTTAACCCAAAATAAACAGCTCCCAGGCAGCCCTGGGCCTGCTCGAATCTGGCCACGTGGGTCCTAAAGGGTGAGGAAGACTGAGGACCACCAGCCCCACTTCACTCTCATCAGTGGACCTCCGACACCAACACCCCTCCCCCCACAACAACGGGGACACCAAACCTCATGCATGAACCAAGAAGAGGCGCCTGTGATCCCAAGAAAGGTGGGGCCTGGTTGGCTTTACAGAGTGTCTGCCCACCACACCCAGACGCCAACCACCTCTTCTCGCTCCTGCAGGGCTCCGTGGAGATCCCTCACCACCTGGTGCCTGGAAGGCCCGGCCCTCGGAGGCAGACCCCTCCCATCCCTGGCCCGACCCAGGCACCCAACAGCTGGGAGATGTAACTCGGCCTTCCCTGGCCTGGGCTTCTCTTGATCACTGGGGCCGCCAAGCCACAGTCACCCCAGGTCACCCAGGGTTGTCTGAGCCTGCCGGCCCCACCTCAGATGCAAACCATCTATTAAGAGGGGATTTGGCTCCTCTAATAGTTTACAAACTCATGCGACCACTATAGTTCAGTATTCCAGAGGTTTCCATAAATAGACACATACCCACTTATAACAGAAACAAGTTTCTCCAAACAATAATTATCTTTAAAGCATGCTAATCCCATCTCCTCTTACAGCATGTGACACATGCTGCTGCTTTCTAGTTCATTCCACTCTTTTTTTTTTTTTTAATATTTATTATTTATTTATTTGGGGGGGGGGGTGGGCTGGGGGGGGGGCGGGCCGGTCACCTCTATTGGTCTTTCATTTATCTATTTTCATCCATCTTCGTTCTTTGGCCCGTGTGGGCCTCCCATTGCGGTGGCTTCTGCTGTCGCAGAGCACCGGCTCTGGGTGCACGCGCTCCAGAGCTCCGGCTGGGTGATTGGACACATCGGTCCAGCCGCTCCGCAGCATGTGGGATCTTCCCAGGCCAGGGATCGCACCAACGCCCCTTGTACTGCAAGGCGGTGTCCTTACCCACTGGACCACCAGGGAAGCCCTCATTCCACTCTTATTCCAGTCCAAATTAAAAGGCTGGTTGAGATTCACTTCTTGTCACAAGCCACTAATAGGCTCAACCTGCAGGAGGGGGCAGGAACAGGCCTAGTCTTTCTCTGGCTAGTTTTGACCTCCTCGGGTTTCTACCTCCCAAGTCACCGGGTTCTGGGAGGAAGACTGAGGACCACCAGCCCCACTTCACTCTCATCAGTGGACCTCCGACACCAACACCCCTCCCCCCACAACAACGGGGACACCAAACCTCATGCATGAACCAAGAAGAGGCGCCTGTGATCCCAAGAAAGGTGGGGCCTGGTTGGCTTTACAGAGTGTCTGCCCACCACACCCAGACGCCAACCACCTCTTCTCGCTCCTGCAGGGCTCCGTGGAGATCCCTCACCACCTGGTGCCTGGAAGGCCCGGCCCTCGGAGGCAGACCCCTCCCATCCCTGGCCCGACCCAGGCACCCAACAGCTGGGAGATGTAACTCGGCCTTCCCTGGCCTGGGCTTCTCTTGATCACTGGGGCCGCCAAGCCACAGTCACCCCAGGTCACCCAGGGTTGTCTGAGCCTGCCGGCCCCACCTCAGATGCAAACCATCTATTAAGAGGGGATTTGGCTCCTCTAATAGTTTACAAACTCATGCGACCACTATAGTTCAGTATTCCAGAGGTTTCCATAAATAGACACATACCCACTTATAACAGAAACAAGTTTCTCCAAACAATAATTATCTTTAAAGCATGCTAATCCCATCTCCTCTTACAGCATGTGACACATGCTGCTGCTTTCTAGTTCATTCCACTCTTTTTTTTTTTTTTAATATTTATTATTTATTTATTTGGGGGGGGGGTGGGTTGGGGAGGGAGCGGGCCGGTCACCTCTATTGGTCTTTCATTTATCTATTTTCATCCATCTTCGTTCTTTGGCCCGTGTGGGCCTCCCATTGCGGTGGCTTCTGCTGTCGCAGAGCACCGGCTCTGGGTGCACGCGCTCCAGAGCTCCGGCTGGGTGATTGGACACATCGGTCCAGCCGCTCCGCAGCATGTGGGATCTTCCCAGGCCAGGGATCGCACCAACGCCCCTTGTACTGCAAGGCGGTGTCCTTACCCACTGGACCACCAGGGAAGCCCTCATTCCACTCTTATTCCAGTCCAAATTAAAAGGCTGGTTGAGATTCACTTCTTGTCACAAGCCACTAATAGGCTCAACCTGCAGGAGGGGGCAGGAACAGGCCTAGTCTTTCTCTGGCTAGTTTTGACCTCCTCGGGTTTCTACCTCCCAAGTCACTTTTGTTCCAGGGTCTTCCAAGTGAGGACGGGGCCATTCATTCATTCACAACTTTTTTCTCCCCCCACAGTTTTAAAAAATTTTGGCGGTGGTGCTGCAAGGCTTTGGGACCTTAGTTCCCCGACTAGGGATCGAACCTGCAGCCTCAGCAGAGCAAGTACCAAGTCCTAATGACTGGACCACCAGGGAATTCCCATCCTGTATGACTTTTTTATAGATTTTACTATGTGCCTGGAAGATCTTGTGGCTCTGATGGAGACAAAGAGAGCAGGAAGACAAATGGCAGAATCTCTCCTCCAGGGAGAATGACAGGCACTAAACACTTAGGTGTGTATTTTCAGATGGTGATAAATGACCCGTCCACCAACGCTCCACCACTGCGCTTGCCAAACACGTTCTGAAGATGTTAACGACACATCTGGTTTCTTCCACTCTACTTCCTCTGCTTCTCCAGCTTCCAGCAAGGGGCCTTGTCCCTCTAGCAGCCTCAGGAAATAAATGCTAAAGGAATAAATAAAGGTAAGAATTGACCCAGGGCCTCTAAAGTGTCCGAAGATAATCCATTGGAAACCGGAAAGCCATACGGGAACTCTAATGACGTTTCCTTTTTAGCTCATCCTTTCGACTTTTCCCATATTGTATTTTTTAATACACCTGAGTAGGAAATGGCAATCCATTCCAGTATTCTTGCCTGGAAAATCCCATGGACAGAGAAGCCCAGTGGGCTACAGTCCATGGGATCACAAAGAGTTGGACATGACTGCATGAGTCTAAACCACTGGAAGTCCCTGCTATATACCTTTAAATACTCATGTTTTATTAGTACTCATATCATACATATATGTATACAGACATACAGACATACATCGTATGTATACAAATCCTGAGCTTAGTGTTGCCAAATATTTTTTTCTTTTTAAAAACATTTTTAATTATAAAATATTCTGTTTTTTTATTAGGGTATAGCTGATTTAAAATGTCGTGTTAGTTCTAGTCAACAGCAGAGTGATTTAACTATACATATGTTAGTTCTAGTCTACAGCAGAGTGATTTAGCTATACATATGTCTGTTCTTTTCCAAGTTCTTTTCACATATAGGTTCAGTTCAGTTCAGTCACTCAGCTGTGTCTGACTCCTTGCAATTTCATGCACTGCGGCAAGCCAGGCTTTCCTGCCCTTCACCATCTCCCAGAGTTCTCTCAATCTCATGTTCACTGACTCAGTGATGCCAGCCAACCATCTGACAATATATTTTTTTTTTGGCCACTTCTATTGATCTTTCATTTATTTATCTTTGTTCTGTGGCCTGTGTGGGCCTCCCATTGCAATGGACTCTCTCACTGTAGCACACCAGCTCCGGAGGGCTTTCCTGGTGGTCCAGTGGGTAAGGACACCACCCTGCAGTGCAAGGGGCGCCGGCTTGATCCCTGGTCTGGGAGGATCCCGCGTGCTGCGGAGCAGCTGGACCGATGTGTCCAACTACCAAGCCGGAGCTCTGGAGCGCATACACTCCCAATTACCGAGCCGGAGCTCTGGAGCACATGCGCCTAGAGCTGGTGCTCTGCGACAACAGAGGCGACCATGGTGGGAGGCCCACACGGGCCAAAGAACAAAGACAGATGAAAACAGATAGATGAAAGATCAATAGAAGTGACCCGCCGGCCTCCTCCCTCCCCAATCCATCCCCTGCCCCCCCACAAAAAATTAAAAAAAAAAAAATTGTTTTTTTTTTGGAGAGGGACTTCCCTGGTGGTCCAGTGGTTAAGAACCTGTCTGCCAGTGCGGGGCACACAGGTTTGATCCCTGGTGAAGGAAGATTCCATGTGCCTCGGCGCAACCCATGTGCCACAGCTACTGAGCCGGCATGCCCCAAGAAGACACTACAGTGAGAGGCTTCTGCATTGTAGCCAGAGAGTAGCCCCTGCTTATAGCAACTAGACGGAGGCAGAGATCCAGCACAACCAAAAATAAACACATTAATTTCAAACACTTTTGGAGACCACCACTTAGACCAGGGGCCTGCAATGTACTTGCTGCAGAGGAAGTTTTACTGGTACACAGTCGTGCCCTTCACTCACCTCAGGTCTGTGGCTGCTTTCAAGCAAGAAGAGCAGAGCGAGGACAGGTTTCCCCCTGTCAAGTATCTCTGAGACCTTGGCCTAAAGGGACGGAGCAATTACCTCAGGGGACATCTTGCTAACAGATGCACAGATAAACTGAGATGAAAACACTGATGCTGGGCTTCCCTGATAGCTCAGTGTTAAAGAATTTGCCTGCCAATGCGGGAGACATGAGTTTGATCCCTGACCCGGAAAGATCTGAGAAGATTCACGTGGCAGAGCAACTAAGCCCGTGAGCCGCAAGTATTGAGCCCATGTGCCGCAGCTACTGGAGTCCATGTGCCCTAGAGCCCGTGTTCCACAGCAAGAGAAGTCACCGCAACAAGAAGCCTGCTCATCTCAACTGGAGAGCAGCCCCCACTCCCTGCAACTAGAGAAGAGACTGTGGCAGCAGTGAAAACCCAGAATGGCCACCCCTCAAATAATAATAATAAAAATTAAAAACAAAACAAAAACAAACACTGATGCTCACAAACACAGACCAAAGCTCTGGCGATCTGATGCCAAGAGGCTGAGTGTGCATCCTGGGAAGGGAGCTGGGTGGCACCAGTCTCAGCCCCCAGGGCTCGTGCGTCTCTGTTAACAACTCGCTACAACCCAGATGCTGCACGCTATTTTTGATTTTCACCTTCTTTTGGTAAAGGCAAAAATTCTCTTTGGGTTTCTTTCGTGCTAGTGAAGACGGGTACTATGCCGGTCTTCTGTAAGATCGAAGGAGTGTGAAAGTGAACCTGCGGAAAAGTGGGGGACCCCTGTGGTAACCACTGAGACTGCGTGGCCAGCAATGCTGAAAACATTTCCTTCACAGAGAAAGTTGGCCCATTCTAGGGTTAGACCAGTGCACCTAAGGAGGAAGGTCAAACCACAGTCCCGGAGGATTCTCCTCTCAAGAGTCTGTGGTTTTATGAGTTTGAGGTGTCCCTTCAGGGGCACTCAGTAAAGGCATCCACAGAAGCGAAACCTGCTCGTTTAAACTCTTTCAGTTTTAGGGCTTCCTGGCAGAAGGGTAAAATACCCATGTGCACTGTGTGGCCAAAAGTTAACAAACAAACAAAAAGTGTAAACTGGTACACAGTCGTGCCTTCACTCACCTCAGGTCTGTGGCTGCTTTCAAGCAAGAAGAGCAGAGCGAGGACAGGTTTCCCCCTGTCAAGTATCTCTGAGACCTTGGCCTAAAGGGACGGAGCAATTACCTCAGGGGACATCTTGCTAACAGATGCACAGATAAACTGAGATGAAAACACTGATGCTGGGCTTCCCTGATAGCTCAGTGTTAAAGAATTTGCCTGCCAATGCGGGAGACATGAGTTTGATCCCTGACCCGGAAAGATCTGAGAAGATTCACGTGGCAGAGCAACTAAGCCCGTGAGCCGCAAGTATTGAGCCCATGTGCCGCAGCTACTGGAGTCCATGTGCCCTAGAGCCCGTGTTCCACAGCAAGAGAAGTCACCGCAACAAGAAGCCTGCTCATCTCAACTGGAGAGCAGCCCCCACTCCCTGCAACTAGAGAAGAGACTGTGGCAGCAGTGAAAACCCAGAATGGCCACCCCTCAAATAATAATAAAAAAAATTAAAACAAAACAAAAACAAACACTGATGCTCACAAACACAGACCAAAGCTCTGGCGATCTGATGCCAAGAGGCTGAGTGTGCATCCTGGGAAGGGAGCTGGGTGGCACCAGTCTCAGCCCCCAGGGCTCGTGCGTCTCTGTTAACAACTCGCTACAACCCAGATGCTGCACGCTATTTTTGATTTTCACCTTCTTTTGGTAAAGGCAAAAATTCTCTTTGGGTTTCTTTCGTGCTAGTGAAGACGGGTACTATGCCGGTCTTCTGTAAGATCGAAGGAGTGTGAAAGTGAACCTGCGGAAAAGTGGGGGACCCCTGTGGTAACCACTGAGACTGCGTGGCCAGCAATGCTGAAAACATTTCCTTCACAGAGAAAGTTGGCCCATTCTAGGGTTAGACCAGTGCACCTAAGGAGGAAGGTCAAACCACAGTCCCGGAGGATTCTCCTCTCAAGAGTCTGTGGTTTTATGAGTTTGAGGTGTCCCTTCAGGGGCACTCAGTAAAGGCATCCACAGAAGAGAAACCTGCTCTCGTTTAAACTCTTTCAGTTTTAGGGCTTCCCTGGCAGTCCAATCCCCGACCGGGGAACTAAGATACCCCATGTGCACTGTGTGGCCAAAAAGTTAACAAACAAACAAAAAGTGTAAACTGTCACAGTTGTACTTCTCCAAGGGATCTCCCCAACACTGATTACCACAGTGGCACCTTGGGAAACCGCAGAACTCTCCTTCACCAGTCCTGGACCCAGAAACCAGCAGAACTCAACACAGACCCTGGCTGAAACTCCAGACACGTGCTCAGGCACTTCTCAGGTTTCCCAGAAGGCTTCCCAGCTAGGCAGGGAGTGCCTTTCCCTTGAGGCATTTAGCAAAATTCCATTTATACCAACTCAGAGTGTGGAACCACACACCTGGAAGACATCAAAGACCCAGTTTTCAACTAGCTACGCGGGACAGGGCGAAAACATGATTGAGAGGAAAAGGCTCTAAGTCAGATGGACCACGGCCTGAAATGTACTAGCTGGGTAGTAAAGGCTAAAGGCTCCAGGAGCCTTTTAGTTTCCCCATCTACTGGAGGTACCTTTAAGAGCTGTTCTGAGGATTAAATAAGAATGAAAAAAAAAAAGGGTCCAGGTTCATGCCTGGTGTTCAGTAAATAGGAACATCGTCAATAATGTTGAAAACCGTCAACAGTATTCAAGAGTTCATCATGGGACTTCCCTGGTGGTCCAGCGGTTAAGAACCTGCCTCCTAATGCAAGGGATTCGGGTTCAATCCCTGGTCAGGTAACTAAGACTCCCCCATCATGTGCTGCAACTGAGATAGACCCCACATGGCCAAAAAATATATAAATAAATGAAGAAACCTATAACAAAAAATTCATCATGGAACTCTTTTGCTCCAAAACCTTCCATAGTTCCTCACTGCCTCTATCAGAAGGCCCTGGATGGTCTAGTCTGTCTAGATGCACCTTTCTCTACCACCCCTGGACACCTCTTTAATTCCAGCCACACCGGATTCGCTGCTTTTCCCTGAGGCCTTATCAGCTCTCATCCTTATAACTTTGCTCCTGACGCTTTCTCTCATAAGAGGGTTCTTCCCCAAGCCCTTCTCTACCACTAACCCTCATAAAAGTAGTCCCAGGAATTCCCTGGCAGTCCAGTGGTTAAGGCTTGGTGCTTTCAATGCTATGGGCCTGGGTTCAGACCCTGGTCAGGAAACTAGAATCCCACATGCTACTCGGACAGAAAAAAAAAAAAAAGCAGTTCCAACATCATGGGAACAAGGGTGAGCAAGTTTCTGTCACATCCGGACCATGTACATTCTGAGTGCTTTGTAGATACTAATGAATTGTCATGCCAATCCGTTGAGGTTGGTATTACTATTACCCTCATTTTACAGATGAGGAAGCTGAGGTCCAGAGACATGAAGCAACTTCCCCAGCACTTCACAGTTCTAAGGGGTGGAGTGGGGACCTGAATCCAAACTGCCTGGCTCCAGAGTCCACATTCTTACTTCTCAAGGCCCCCAACTCTGTCCTCTCATCTTTCTCTGGTGCCTTCTCTCCCGTAGCAATGGGACCACACCACAGTCACAGAACCTGGAAAAGCTTATCAGCCAGATAACCTCAGACAAGCCATTCACTGAGTACGGGCACCTACCCTCACTCCTCAGGCTATGACGACAAGAGACGGTATTTGTGTGTTAATTGTTCAGTCATGCCCAACTCTTTCCAATTTCATGAACTGTAGACTTCAAGGCTCCTCTATCCATGGGGTTTTCCAGGCAAGAATCCTGGCGTGGGTTGCTATTTTCTACTTAGCAGATGTTTAGCCTGTTCCAAGTGCCCAATCTACAATGGCAATACCTACCATTAGTATTTAGCACCATAAGGAGTAATACTAATTTCTTACTCAACTCCATGCCCCCTGAACTCCCGACACGTTCCAGAGGCTCAATGACATCTTATGATTTGAGGCCTTCCTTCCCAACTCCTTTTCAGAGAAATGCCAAGCAGGTTCTGAACTTGCTCTGAAATCTGGGGACAAAGGGTGCTGGTGGGCAGAGAACTTGAGGAGGCAGATAATCCCAAAATAATTGATCCCTGGTCATGGAAAGCATTTTGTTTACGGCGGCAGGTTGACCTTCCTAATTATCTTCTGATTAGGCTAACATTACAGGCTGCCCTCCACAGCAAACCAAAACTGCCCTGTGTGCACTCGCCACGGCCCCCCAGGGGACAGGGTCAGGCTGAGGCTGGTGACCTCCTGTTGAGAGGCAAACTGAGGCAGGTGGCCTAATCATGACACCCTCGGCTTAAGAAGCACCTGCAGGCTGCTGGTCCTCAGCTACATCTCGGGCCCTTGGTTTTGGGGTCTGGATGTGGATTCCAGACACAACTCTGCTGTTCCCAGAATTGCTAGCAGGAATTGAACTCTCGTCTGCAGACTAGAGAGGGTCCAGCTAAGGTGTACATCATCAGATCCTGATAAACCCTCAATCCTTTGTGGGTCCAAGCGAACCTTGCAATGACTCTTCATTCAAGACCATGTAAGACCAGGATATGTGCTTCCTTTGTTCACATGCGAAAACCGCCCCCAAAGAATAAAGCCACTGGCCTGAGGTCCCGAATGAGGCTTATCTCTCCAGGTCCTCAGGGTACCTGGTCAGGCCCTTCCACACAGGAAAGGGGCGTCTCATCCCCCTCCAGGCTTCTGGGAGACCCTCCCTGGATCTCACCTTGTGTGTGCGTGAGTCTGGCCTCCTCATCCACTCTCTCCCCCTTGGAAATTAAAGGTCACATCCTATCACCTCTTCTGGGTTTCTAGGTCTCTTGGAAGGAAGCCCTCTGGGGCCAGGAAGTTGGTTGTGGTGACTCACAGACCAAGGGAGAGAAGTCTAGGAAACCTGCCCACTCGGTTCCCATGGCACCCGGCTGTGTGGTACCCCCTCCTCTCCAAGGCTCATTCACAAGGCTGGGTGTCTGCGGGGTGCAGGGAGATCTGCCCTGCTGAGCCCCTCTCTCCACGTCAAGCCCATGGCTCCCCGACTCATTTTCAGATTCATGGCAGACGCAGTTTACTCTCCCGTAACTACCTCCCCAGAATGGATGTGGGCACGGGATTCAGACTTCTCGACTGGCAGAACTTAAGGGATTTCATTGCCAGAGCAAGGAAGTGGTCTCCGCCCCACTGGGTAACATAAAGGTCCCTAAGAGACAGTCTGGCTGAGTCAAGGCCCATCAAGTGCTGCCGACTGCCCCTGCCGGCTGACTTCCCCACACTGTTTTTAGTAAGAGGAAGAGGGAGGTGACATCTGATCAAAAAGGCTGGCTTCTAAGAGACTACTCAGAAGGCAGAAAAGCTTTACCCGTCGGCTCCTCGCCGCTCCTGACGTGGGAAGGGGCCTGGGCAGCTATGAATTTATGAACTCAAGAAAAACGGGGACAGGCACCCCACCATCTGAAACCCTTCACTGGGGCAAAGAGCTGAGAGCCACCGGTGTCACACCCTTCCCTCTAACTGTAACATTTTATTTTGCTCAAGACAAGTTTTTCTGCTCTGTTTTTCACTCCCTACAAGGCCTGGTCCTAAGAGGTCCCTGGCAGGACAGGGCTCTGAGCTCCACACACCACCCATGGCACAAGTGTCTAAGAGGGTTCGGGATCTCAACCAATCCAGGTTCAAATCCTGCTCCAGGAGGTGAGCTGTGTGGCCTTGGGAAGGTCCCATGCCAAAATTACCTCCAAGGGCAGTGGAGGACTTACTGTGTTAGTTAGGGAACTTACACAGTACCAAGTACCTAGAGGGTGCTTGGCTAGGTGTCAGCTGTTCCCAGGATTTGGGGCTGACGGATCCTTTCTTATAGACCTAAATTAAAAATGAGAGTGACTGGCTTTCCTGGTAGCTCAGTGGTAGAGAATTCGCCTATGAATGCAGGAGACATGGGTTCAGTCCCTGGTCTGGGAAGATCCCACATGCTGCAGAGCAACTAAGCCTGTGAGCCACAACTATTGAGCCTGTGCCCTAGAGCCTCGGAGCCGTAACTATTGAGCCCATGTGCCACAACTTCTGAAGCTCGTGTGCCCTAGAGCCCGAGTTCCACAAGAGAAGCAGTCACTACAACAAGAAGCCTACTCACCTCAACCAGAGAATAGTCCCCATTCCCTTCAACTAGAGAAGAGCCTGTGGCAGCAGTGAAAACCCAGAATAGCCAAAAGAAAAAAAAAGTGACACTTCTTACAAACACACACATTCTCTCCTCCCCTCTCAAAGGCTTCCTTGATCAAATTTTTAAAAATTATTTATTTTAGTTGTGGCATGCGAACTCTTAGTTGCAGCCTGTGTGATCTAGTTCCCTGATCAGGGATTGAATCTGGAGCCCCTGCAATGGGAGCACGGTGTCTTAGCCACTGGACCATCAGAGAAGTCCTCAATTCAATTCTTCAAGTCAGAGAAATGTGTGAGGTTGCACAGGCAGCAAATGGCAGAGACAGGAGAGTTCATCTCCTATCGCAGTCAGCTGGCCTTGCCACCACAGCCCTGGCTGCGCTGGGCTTACTTAAGAATTTATGAACTCAAGAAAAACGGGGACAGGCACCCCACCATCTGAAACCCTTCACTGGGGCAAAGAGCTGAGAGCCACCGGTGTCACACCCTTCCCTCTAACTGTAACATTTTATTTTGCTCAAGACAAGTTTTTCTGCTCTGTTTTTCACTCCCTACAAGGCCTGGTCCTAAGAGGTCCCTGGCAGGACAGGGCTCTGAGCTCCACACACCACCCATGGCACAAGTGTCTAAGAGGGTTCGGGATCTCAACCAATCCAGGTTCAAATCCTGCTCCAGGAGGTGAGCTGTGTGGCCTTGGGAAGGTCCCATGCCAAAATTACCTCCAAGGGCAGTGGAGGACTTACTGTGTTAGTTAGGGAACTTACACAGTACCAAGTACCTAGAGGGTGCTTGGCTAGGTGTCAGCTGTTCCCAGGATTTGGGGCTGACGGATCCTTTCTTATAGACCTAAATTAAAAATGAGAGTGACTGGCTTTCCTGGTAGCTCAGTGGTAGAGAATTCGCCTATGAATGCAGGAGACATGGGTTCAGTCCCCGGTCTGGGAAGATCCCACATGCTGCAGAGCAACTAAGCCTGTGAGCCACAACTATTGAGCCTGTGCCCTAGAGCCTCGGAGCCGTAACTATTGAGCCCATGTGCCACAACTTCTGAAGCTCGTGTGCCCTAGAGCCCGAGTTCCACAAGAGAAGCAGTCACTACAACAAGAAGCCTACTCACCTCAACCAGAGAATAGTCCCCATTCCCTTCAACTAGAGAAGAGCCTGTGGCAGCAGTGAAAACCCAGAATAGCCAAAAGAAAAAAAAAGTGACACTTCTTACAAACACACACATTCTCTCCTCCCCTCTCAAAGGCTTCCTTGATCAAATTTTTAAAAATTATTTATTTTAGTTGTGGCATGCGAACTCTTAGTTGCAGCCTGTGTGATCTAGTTCCCTGATCAGGGATTGAATCTGGAGCCCCTGCAATGGGAGCACGGTGTCTTAGCCACTGGACCATCAGAGAAGTCCTCAATTCAATTCTTCAAGTCAGAGAAATGTGTGAGGTTGCACAGGCAGCAAATGGCAGAGACAGGAGAGTTCATCTCCTATCGCAGTCAGCTGGCCTTGCCACCACAGCCCTGGCTGCGCTGGGCTTACTTAAGACTTCTAAAGAGTTCTCACTCCCGTGCATCACTCACTAGTTTGTGGAGCCCAGGGAGAGTCCCAGACACACTCCCTTCCCAAGAAGGGTGCAGCCACTCCTTCCCTCGAGGCCAAGGGCTTAGCTCACTCACTGGTGAGGCAAGAGTGCTCTGGGCCAGCAACCTTGTGGGGCTGACCCCATCCCTGCAGGCTAAGGTCAAGACTTGTTCTACAACTGCCCTGGGAGACTCCAGGATTCCTGGCTTGAAGGCATCCTCAAGGCCACCGCTCAGCCCTACCTGCAGCCTCACCTAACCTCACTCCACCCCTCAGAAGTTGGTTCTCACTCCAACCCAGCCCACACATGGGGAGAGGAAACCAAGCCTACCCTCCACGTCAAGAGCCCATTCTACCGGAACATGTCCCACCCTCCTCCCCCACCCCTAGTGACTCAGTGGCAAGTTTTTTGGAGCAGAAACTGAGGGTGGGGAGTGGTTGTCAAACCTTCAAGGCTGAGGCCCTCGGAAAATGAGATAGGAGAAAGGGTATCAGGAAATCCCCTCTACTAGGTAATAAAAGAACCTGGTCGATACTTTCTGGCCTCAAGTGTGGGGGCACAAGGGAGATGGCTCAGGGGTCCTTCTCCTCCCAAGCTCTTGACCCTTGCTTCCAAAGATATCAAACTACTTATGGTCTGAACTTTCCTGCTGTTTTTCTAACAACAGAGAATAGTCCCCATTCCCTTCAACTAGAGAAGAGCCTGTGGCAGCAGTGAAAACCCAGAATAGCCAAAAGAAAAAAAAAGTGACACTTCTTACAAACACACACATTCTCTCCTCCCCTCTCAAAGGCTTCCTTGATCAAATTTTTACAAATTATTTATTTTAGTTGTGGCATGCGAACTCTTAGTTGCAGCCTGTGTGATCTAGTTCCCTGATCAGGGATTGAATCTGGAGCCCCTGCAATGGGAGCACGGTGTCTTAGCCACTGGACCATCAGAGAAGTCCTCAATTCAATTCTTCAAGTCAGAGAAATGTGTGAGGTTGCACAGGCAGCAAATGGCAGAGACAGGAGAGTTCATCTCCTATCGCAGTCAGCTGGCCTTGCCACCACAGCCCTGGCTGCGCTGGGCTTACTTAAGACTTCTAAAGAGTTCTCACTCCCGTGCATCACTCACTAGTTTGTGGAGCCCAGGGAGAGTCCCAGACACACTCCCTTCCCAAGAAGGGTGCAGCCACTCCTTCCCTCGAGGCCAAGGGCTTAGCTCACTCACTGGTGAGGCAAGAGTGCTCTGGGCCAGCAACCTTGTGGGGGGCTGACCCCATCCCTGCAGGCTAAGGTCAAGACTTGTTCTACAACTGCCCTGGGAGACTCCAGGATTCCTGGCTTGAAGGCATCCTCAAGGCCACCGCTCAGCCCTACCTGCAGCCTCACCTAACCTCACTCCACCCCTCAGAAGTTGGTTCTCACTCCAACCCAGCCCACACATGGGGAGAGGAAACCAAGCCTACCCTCCACGTCAAGAGCCCATTCTACCGGAACATGTCCCACCCTCCTCCCCCACCCCTAGTGACTCAGTGGCAAGTTTTTTGGAGCAGAAACTGAGGGTGGGGAGTGGTTGTCAAACCTTCAAGGCTGAGGCCCTCGGAAAATGAGATAGGAGAAAGGGTATCAGGAAATCCCCTCTACTAGGTAATAAAAGAACCTGGTCGATACTTTCTGGCCTCAAGTGTGGGGGCACAAGGGAGATGGCTCAGGGGTCCTTCTCCTCCCAAGCTCTTGACACTTGCTTCCAAAGATATCAAACTACTTATGTTAACTTTCTTTACCCTTGAACATGCGTTGGATTGCCTTCTTAGGTCTTCGTCGAGCATCCTGCTGTTTCTCCCTCGATGCATCAAGCTCGCCCATCTGAAGGCACCTGCGCCCCCAACCCTGGACATTTGTACGAGACCCAACTTCACTACGGGTGTCACTTCTTGTCCACCTCTCATGTCCAGCCTCTCTGGCCCTCCCAGCGTCCACGACAGGTTTCTCCCAGCTTCTCCCTTCACCCCCTGACCCCTGGCCCGCCCAGCCAGCACCCCTGTGGGCTCCATCGGGGCAGCGAGCGGCAGCGACCAGGACCTGAGAGGGGGCAGGGCACCGCGGCGCGAGCTCACCATGGCGAAGCCGGAGAGCAGAGCCGAAGTTCGGCTGGAGGCTTTGAGCTTGGCGCGGCTCAAGTAGAGTTTGCGCCAGGACAGCGCCTGCATCGAGTGCTCGTTGAGGCTCATCACCTCGGAGTAACTCTGGCCGATCCACTCCGGGTAAGTGACGGCGGGCGGCGGCGGCGGCGACCCCGGGGGCTCCCCGTCCCCGCTGCGGCGGTGGCTCCGGCGGCTGCCGCTGGTGCTGTTGCCGCCGCCGAGGGGAAGCTCGGGGCTGTTGCTGCTCGGGGGCGGGGCGGGCTCCGGATGCATGGAGCACGCTGCAAAGGCGCGGGTCGGCCCGAGCGCCTGCGAAGGCAGCGGCTCCCACCCCCGCCGCACCTCCGCCTCCGCTTGAGGCCGCAGCCGCCTGGCCCCAGCGCGGGTCCGGCCTGAACCGGCCGGCGGCCGAAAGCAAGTAGATCGAGGAAGCGAGTACAGCACAAACTTGCAGGCCTGCCGAGCCGCTAGCAAGAATCCGGAGCTGTAGAAAAGAGAGTTTGCGCTCGACTAAGCGTCCCGGATCCCCTGGCCCGGCTCCTTGGCGCGCACCACGATTGGCCACCGCCCGGGCTGATTTGCATGCGCCCCGCCCACGTACTGTGGGCGTGGTTAGTGTAAGTCATGTGACTCGTCCCATCGGACGGTACCGCCCACAGTCCCTGGCCAGGCGCCCTCAGCACCCGCGCCTTTTCCTGGAAACGGTTCAACCCCGGGCCTCTCTCTGTTCCTGCTGCCAGCGCCTGCCGTCTCCGCAGCTGCTCTTGTGGCCCTTCTCCCAGAGCTCGGACTCCTGGGTCGGGCCACCTGAATTCACCTCTGGGCGCCTCCTGAAGTCCGTTTTCCCCTTGGAACAAAGTGACTCCAGGTCTGCAGGAAGGAGCAAACTGTGATGAACTCATTCATTCAGTTTATTGAGCACCTACTGGGTCGCCAGCACTGTTTTGGGCACTGAGGGTTCTGGGCACTGGTGTATAAAATGGACAAACTCCCCTGTCTTCGTGAGGCTTACATTTTAGTCCAGTAGCAGGGACACACAAACACCAAGGAGTACAATTGTTTAGAAGGTGATACATAAATAAAGCAGATCAAAAGGAAAGAAAAATGAAGCAGAAATGGGAGACACATGTAGTGTGGGAGTTGCAATTTTAATCGAAAATGCTCTAGGCAACGGCCTTTCTTTTTTTTTTTAGGGCTGTGATTTTTGGTATATTTTGTCCAGTTCGTTCACTTACAGTTCAATGTCCTCTAAAACAAGCCGGGGTGGAGGACAATAAACCCATTCAAAAAGTTTACTGCGCACCTATTAAGCAGTAAGCGATAAGTTACCAAGAAAATGGTAACTTTCATGGACTCTGTATCAGTGAAAAGAACTGGCAATCAACGAACAAAATAAGGTCACAATTTACTGAGTTGGTCACTCCGCGAGCGCCCGGGGGAAGCCAGCCGCCTGGCCCCAGCGCGGGTCCGGCCTGAACCGGCCGGCGGCCGAAAGCAAGTAGATCGAGGAAGCGAGTACAGCACAAACTTGCAGGCCTGCCGAGCCGCTAGCAAGAATCCGGAGCTGTAGAAAAGAGAGTTTGCGCTCGACTAAGCGTCCCGGATCCCCTGGCCCGGCTCCTTGGCGCGCACCACGATTGGCCACCGCCCGGGCTGATTTGCATGCGCCCCGCCCACGTACTGTGGGCGTGGTTAGTGTAAGTCATGTGACTCGTCCCATCGGACGGTACCGCCCACAGTCCCTGGCCAGGCGCCCTCAGCACCCGCGCCTTTTCCTGGAAACGGTTCAACCCCGGGCCTCTCTCTGTTCCTGCTGCCAGCGCCTGCCGTCTCCGCAGCTGCTCTTGTGGCCCTTCTCCCAGAGCTCGGACTCCTGGGTCGGGCCACCTGAATTCACCTCTGGGCGCCTCCTGAAGTCCGTTTTCCCCTTGGAACAAAGTGACTCCAGGTCTGCAGGAAGGAGCAAACTGTGATGAACTCATTCATTCAGTTTATTGAGCACCTACTGGGTCGCCAGCACTGTTTTGGGCACTGAGGGTTCTGGGCACTGGTGTATAAAATGGACAAACTCCCCTGTCTTCGTGAGGCTTACATTTTAGTCCAGTAGCAGGGACACACAAACACCAAGGAGTACAATTGTTTAGAAGGTGATACATAAATAAAGCAGATCAAAAGGAAAGAAAAATGAAGCAGAAATGGGAGACACATGTAGTGTGGGAGTTGCAATTTTAATCGAAAATGCTCTAGGCAACGGCCTTTCTTTTTTTTTTTAGGGCTGTGATTTTTGGTATATTTTGTCCAGTTCGTTCACTTACAGTTCAATGTCCTCTAAAACAAGCCGGGGTGGAGGACAATAAACCCATTCAAAAAGTTTACTGCGCACCTATTAAGCAGTAAGCGATAAGTTACCAAGAAAATGGTAACTTTCATGGACTCTGTATCAGTGAAAAGAACTGGCAATCAACGAACAAAATAAGGTCACAATTTACTGAGTTGGTCACTTTCGAGGGGAGACCTGAACCAGCAACGCAAAGACACAGAGACCTGCTTTCCAGGAACGTGGAAGCAACCTAAATGCCCAACAACAGAGGAGTGGATAAAAAAGATGTGGTACATATGTACAATGGAATACTGTTGCTGTTGGCTGTTTAGTCTGTAAGTCATGTCCAACTCTTTGTGACCCCATGGGCTATAACCCGCCAGGTTTCTCTGTTCATACAATTCTCCAGGCAAGAATACCGGAGTGGATTGCCACTTCCTTCTCCAGAGGATCTTCCCTACCCAGAGGTAGAACCCACATGGCAGACAGACTATCGACTGAGCTACCAAGGAAGCCCCTGGTTGGGACATTAGGAGGTCAATTTAGCTACAGAATAACGGAGGGGAGAGGGGAAGTGAGGCTAGAATACTGAGGAACTATTCCCTAGGGTATCAGTTCTAGGAGGGCAGGGACCCACTGTCGGTTTCACAACTCTACCCCAATTCTACTCCTAGCATCTAGAGTGTTGCCTGACACACCGCTCAGGAAATACCTGTTGAATGAATAAGCGTGGGAGAGACGAGAATGAGTGAAAGGTATAATTATCCCAGAGTCGAGTCACAGGCATGCGGCATTCCAGGTCAGCTATGTGAAACTTAACGCTTCTCACCACTAGAGGGCGCCCCTCCACTCAGCCCATTATGGGATAAACCTGAAGGTCCCCTCCTCCCAAAAGTCTCTGGAATTCTCCCAGACACCTATCTTTGTTTCTGTGAAGGCCAGCGAACTTGAAATTTGAAAGCTCACCCCATGGGGGGCTTGTTTCTTTGGTGGCCCTTGTACTTGTTACTTCTTTCACTTACCATCTGTGTCTCCGCTCAAATACCACCTCCAAAGAGAGACCTCCCTTTTGGAAAGGAGCCCCCATTTCATGCTTAGTCATCTCATCCTGTTTTATTTCCCTTATAGTTCTGACCACTACAGAACCTGAAATCACCTAGCCTATTTATGCACTAACCTGTTTGTACCCCCAGGTCCCCTCAGCAAATGAGTGTCTGAGAGCAAAGTTCCCCTCTTTCGATTACTTCCTTATCACCCACCGCCTCTCCCAGGATCTGGCACACCAGAGATTCCTGATAGGAACAGGTTCAGTGAAAAAGATAATGAAATCTCCTTGGTTCTAAGAACACCCCTCTACCCAGCACAGTTTTGCAGGCCGACTGGAGCCTGAGGAGTGCCACCAGGTCTGGAAGAGAAGGGCCTTGAAGCTAGGAGGCAAGATTTGCTGATTAAGAAGGAATAAAAGCACAGGTGAGTGGCAGGTCAGCAGGAGGCTTTGGGGTGGGGCTGGGGCCAGATTTCCGTGTTCCTACACCACGCTCCTCCCACTCTCCTAATTCTATGGGGTTTGAATCCCACCACCTGCACAGAGCAAAAGAAAAGAAAAAGAGAAATACTACTAAGACGAGTTGGTGGGATGGAAGGGTTGGCATCTGGGCAAACCCTGCTTCCTGTTCTAGGTCCTAGAGCCCTGAAGGACCAGTGGTTAATAACTCTTCTCCATCAGTTTTTTTTTTTTTTTTTTTTTTTTTAAGATTTATTTATTTATTTATTTTGGGTGGGGGTCGGGGTTGGGGAGGGAGGGGAGCAGGTGGGCCACTTCTATTGGTCTTTCATTTCTCTGTTTTCATCGGTCTTTGTTCTTTGGCTCCTGTGGGCCTCCCATCGCGGTGGCGTCTGTCGTTGTAGAGCGCCGGCTCTGGGCGCATGCGCTCCAGAGCTCTGGCTCGGTAATTGGACACATCAGTCCAGCTGCTCCGCGGCACGTGGGATCTTCCCAGGCCAGGGATCGAACCAGCGCCCTTGCACTGCAAGGCGGCGTCCTTACCCACTGGACCACCAGGGAAGCCCATCTCTTCTCCATCATTGTTAGGACTAGTTAGGCCCATGAAGTGTAACCCATCCCAACCCCTTACTTAATAGCAGCTGATGCCCCGGAGAGAGAACCTTCCCAAAGAACACCAAAGAGACCAAGGGAGAATCCGACTGGGAGCGGAGGCTGCCCATCCCCGCAAGGCCTGCAAGCACTATGTGGCTCCCCCTAGTGGCTAGGCTGTGTGTGTGCTCTCTCCCTTTTGGAGTTGATCTGAAAAAGCCAAATAGAATTTTTCCATCAACTCTGTGTATGAAGGTATAGAGATTCAACTAAAAGGACTATTACAACCCGCTTCACCACACTGACCAATGGATACAGCCCAGGGCTGAGCAAAGATGGCATGAGCTGCCTTGGGAGGTAACAAATTCTCCATTGCGTGGGGTAAAAAATAAAATAGCACTTAAGTAGTACTTACCAATGACAGGCACTGTTCTAAATTATTTATTAGTAAATAATATATATGTGATTATAAATAAACATATAATATAAAATGTATTTAAATAACACAGAATAACTGATAATTTATTAAATATATTAAATATCAACAACCTCAGATATGCAGATACCACTCTAATGGCAGAAAGTGAAGAGGAACTAAATAGCCTCTTGATGAGGGTAAAAGATGAGAGTGAGAAAACTGCCTTGAAACTCAGCATTAAAAAAAAACAAGATCATGCCATCTGGTCCCATCACTTCATGACAAATAGGGGAAAAAGTAGAACCAGTGATAGACTTTATTTTCTTGGGCTCCAAAATCACTGTGGATGGTAACTACAGCAGTTGTGAAATTAAAAGATTCTTGCTCCTTGGATGGAAAACCACAACAAACCTACCTAGATAGTGTAATAAAAAGCAGAGACATTATTTTGCCGACAAAAGTCTGTATAGTCAAAGCTGTGGTTTTTCCAGTAGTCATGTACGGATGTGAGAGTTGGACCATAAAGAAGTCTGAGCACTGAAGACCTGATGCTTTTGAACTCTGGTGCTGGAGAAGACTCTTGAGAGTCCCTTGGACTGCAAGATCAAATCAGTCAGTCCTAAAGGAAATCAACCTTGAATATTTTTTGGAAGGACTGTTGCTGAAACGTGAGCTTCAGTCCTTTGGCCACCTGATGTGGAGAGATGATCCACTGGAAAAGACCCTGATGCTGGGAAAAATTGAAGGCAAAAGGAGAAGGGGGAGGCAGAGAATGAGATGGGTAGAGAGCATCACTGACTCAATGGACATGAATTTGAGCAAACTCCCAGATACAGTGGAAGACAAAGACCCTGACCTGCTGCATGCAGTTCATGGGGTCTCAGAGTCAGACACAACTTAGCAACTGAACAACAACATGTATCTATATTATCTTATTAAATATGCTTTAAAATATGTTTAATTATTTTGTTGTTTATCACTATTTTATTGTATTGAATAAATTAAATATTATATTGAATTCGAGAAGTCCTTACGTGTTATATTAATTTCATCACTTAAAAAATGGAAGTATAGGGCTTCCTTGGTGGTCCAGTGGATAAAGTGTCCACCTTGTAGTGCAAGGTGCACTGGGTCAAACCCTGGCCCGGAGAGACCCCATATGCCGAGGAGTGGCTGGACAATTGTGTCCAATTATGAGCAAGTGCTCTGCAACGAGAGAGGACACTGCGATGGGAGGGAGGCCCACAGAAGCCGAAGAATAAAGATGGATGAAAAATAAACGATGACTTAGAGGCAAAAAAAGAGAAAAAGAATAAAAGAGTCATCATTTCTTGAGCTCCTGCAGTGCTTGCATACCTCCAGTGATGGGAAGTACCCACCTCTGTACCAGTTATTTCTTTAAAAAAATAAAAACTTTTTTTTTCTTTTAAATTTTTGCATGTGCCACTCAGCATGTGGGATTTTAATTCTCCCACCAGGGAGTGAACCCACGACCCCTGCATTCAAAGGCAAAGTCTTAACCACTGGACCACCAGGAAAGTCCCCTGTACAGTTATTTCTCACAGTTCAAAAGTTCCTTCTAAGGGGCTTCCCTGGGGGTCCAGTGGGCAATGGGTTCGCCTTGCAGTGCAAGGGGCACAGGTTCGATCCCTGGCGGAGGAAGATCCACATGCTGCGGAGTGGTTGAACTGATGTGCCCAATTATTAGCCAGTGCTCTGGAGTGCATGTGCCCAGAGCCAATGCTCTGCAACAAAAGAGGCCACTGCAAAGGGAGGCCCACACAGGCCAAAGAATAAAGATGGATGAAAATAAATAAATAAATAAAAACAATTTAAAAAAGCCAAAATTTAAATAAATAAATAAGGAAAGAACCAATAAAAGAGGCCAAAATTTAAACAAAAACAAAAACAAAAAACCTTCTATGGAGCTGGTACAGACCTCCCTGTGACTCCCTCTAGGTGTCACATAGCATTTGTGAAATCCGTCTGCTGCTCAACCTTAGTGCCAACTTCACAGGACATCTGGAAGGCAGCATTAGTGAGTGATCCAGAGACTTTCAGAGTCAAAGAATTGGGTGAAGGAAGCAGGAGACTGGATATAAAATTCAGAATTAGGATTTGTGTTTCTTTCTTTCATCAAAGAATTGGTATTTATTATTGAATAAATTAAATATTATATTGAATTCGAGAAGTCCTTACGTGTTATATTAATTTCATCACTTAAAAAATGGAAGTATAGGGCTTCCTTGGTGGTCCAGTGGATAAAGTGTCCACCTTGTAGTGCAAGGTGCACTGGGTCAAACCCTGGCCCGGAGAGACCCCATATGCCGAGGAGTGGCTGGACAATTGTGTCCAATTATGAGCAAGTGCTCTGCAACGAGAGAGGACACTGCGATGGGAGGGAGGCCCACAGAAGCCGAAGAATAAAGATGGATGAAAAATAAACGATGACTTAGAGGCAAAAAAAGAGAAAAAGAATAAAAGAGTCATCATTTCTTGAGCTCCTGCAGTGCTTGCATACCTCCAGTGATGGGAAGTACCCACCTCTGTACCAGTTATTTCTTTAAAAAAATAAAAACTTTTTTTTTCTTTTAAATTTTTGCATGTGCCACTCAGCATGTGGGATTTTAATTCTCCCACCAGGGAGTGAACCCACGACCCCTGCATTCAAAGGCAAAGTCTTAACCACTGGACCACCAGGAAAGTCCCCTGTACAGTTATTTCTCACAGTTCAAAAGTTCCTTCTAAGGGGCTTCCCTGGGGGTCCAGTGGGCAATGGGTTCGCCTTGCAGTGCAAGGGGCACAGGTTCGATCCCTGGCGGAGGAAGATCCACATGCTGCGGAGTGGTTGAACTGATGTGCCCAATTATTAGCCAGTGCTCTGGAGTGCATGTGCCCAGAGCCAATGCTCTGCAACAAAAGAGGCCACTGCAAAGGGAGGCCCACACAGGCCAAAGAATAAAGATGGATGAAAATAAATAAATAAATAAAAACAATTTAAAAAAGCCAAAATTTAAATAAATAAATAAGGAAAGAACCAATAAAAGAGGCCAAAATTTAAACAAAAACAAAAACAAAAAACCTTCTATGGAGCTGGTACAGACCTCCCTGTGACTCCCTCTAGGTGTCACATAGCATTTGTGAAATCCGTCTGCTGCTCAACCTTAGTGCCAACTTCACAGGACATCTGGAAGGCAGCATTAGTGAGTGATCCAGAGACTTTCAGAGTCAAAGAATTGGGTGAAGGAAGCAGGAGACTGGATATAAAATTCAGAATTAGGATTTGTGTTTCTTTTTTTCTTTTCTTTTTTTTTATGAAAGTCACTCAGTTGTGTCCAACTCTTTGCAACTCTGTTTATGAGCCATGGAAATTTTCAGGCAAGAATATTGGAGGGGAAAAAAAAAAAAGAATGCTGGAGCAGGCTGCCATTTCTTCCTCCAGGGGATCTTCCTGAGCCAGGGATCAAACCCACGTCTCCCGCATTGCAGGCAGATTCTTTACCGCTGGAGCCACCAGGGAAGCCCTAGGATTTGTTTTGATCTCCAAATGATTCATTGCGCCTGACGGTCAGAAAGCATGTCTCCCTACCCCAGGGTTGGTAGAGGAACCCCTTCCCTGCCTTGCTGCTCCCCAGGCCCTGAGCTTTTAAGGCTCACATTTCTCCCTAGTCAGAAGTCGTCATTGGGACTGTGTGTTCTTGCTCAAGCCTTTTATGGTTAGTGCTTTGTGTGTCCTGGCTAAGAAATCGTTGCCATTCCCAAGGTCATGAAGATATGCACCCATGTTTTAAAACTTTAAAACATAGATTTTAAAAAAAGTGTTAGAGGGGACTTCTTTGGTGGTGCAGTGATTAAGAATCTGCCTGCTAATGCAGGGGACACAGGTTTGATCCCTGGTCCAGGGAGAGCCCGCATGTCACAGAACAGCTAAGCTTGTGTGCCACCCCTGTGGCTAGAGTGCATGCTCCCCAAGGAGCCACCCCAACTGGAAGCCTGGGCGTCGCAACAGAGTAGCCAGCTGCTCATCTCAACTAAAGAAAGTCCGGGCAAAAGCAACAAAGACCCAGAGCAGCCTAGAAAAAAAAAAAAGAAGCCTTAAAGGGACTTTCCTGGTGCTCCGGTGGTCCAGTGATTAAGACCCTGTGCTCACAATGCTGGGGGCCCCGATTCAATCCATAGTCAGGAGGCTAAAGCCCACATGCCGAAACTGAAGATCCTATATGCTGCAATTAAGACTTGGCACAACCAAATAAATACTTTTTATAAGTTTTTTTTTTTTTTTTAAAGCTTAAAAATTTTTGCTTTTATGTTTATGTCTAATATCCATCTCAAAGGGACGTTTTTTGTCTTGCTGGGTCTCCGTGTTTGTGTTCAGTCTTTCTCTAGTTGAAGTGAGCAGGGGACTACTCTTGAATCATGGTGCAAAGGCTCAGTAGTTGCAAGACATGGGCTTAGTTGCTCGAAGGCATGTGGGATCTTTCCAGACCAGAAATTGAACCCATGTCTCCTACACTGGCAGGCAGATTCTTAACCACTGAATCACCAGGGAAGTCCTCAAGAGAACTTTTGAGCAGAGTAACATTTCCCCCATTGAGATGCATGACTGTTCTGTCAAAAATCAACTAACTAATGTGAAAAAAAACCAAGCAAACAAAAATCAGTTAACTAATGTGAGTGTCTGGTTTCTTTTTTGATGTGAATCCTGGCTCTGTCAGTTTATAACTGTACCACTTTGGGCAAGCAACCTAACTCTTGGAGCCCCACCTGTCAAATGGGAATGGTAATTAGTGGAATTTGGCAGAAAGTATTACTATTAAGTGTTCCACGAAAGAACATTTGTCTGGAGTCGGCACAATGCTCACATTTCTCCCTAGTCAGAAGTCGTCATTGGGACTGTGTGTTCTTGCTCAAGCCTTTTATGGTTAGTGCTTTGTGTGTCCTGGCTAAGAAATCGTTGCCATTCCCAAGGTCATGAAGATATGCACCCATGTTTTAAAACTTTAAAACATAGATTTTAAAAAAAGTGTTAGAGGGGACTTCTTTGGTGGTGCAGTGATTAAGAATCTGCCTGCTAATGCAGGGGACACAGGTTTGATCCCTGGTCCAGGGAGAGCCCGCATGTCACAGAACAGCTAAGCTTGTGTGCCACCCCTGTGGCTAGAGTGCATGCTCCCCAAGGAGCCACCCCAACTGGAAGCCTGGGCGTCGCAACAGAGTAGCCAGCTGCTCATCTCAACTAAAGAAAGTCCGGGCAAAAGCAACAAAGACCCAGAGCAGCCTAGAAAAAAAAAAAAGAAGCCTTAAAGGGACTTTCCTGGTGCTCCGGTGGTCCAGTGATTAAGACCCTGTGCTCACAATGCTGGGGGCCCCGATTCAATCCATAGTCAGGAGGCTAAAGCCCACATGCCGAAACTGAAGATCCTATATGCTGCAATTAAGACTTGGCACAACCAAATAAATACTTTTTATAAGTTTTTTTTTTTTTTTTAAAGCTTAAAAATTTTTGCTTTTATGTTTATGTCTAATATCCATCTCAAAGGGACGTTTTTTGTCTTGCTGGGTCTCCGTGTTTGTGTTCAGTCTTTCTCTAGTTGAAGTGAGCAGGGGACTACTCTTGAATCATGGTGCAAAGGCTCAGTAGTTGCAAGACATGGGCTTAGTTGCTCGAAGGCATGTGGGATCTTTCCAGACCAGAAATTGAACCCATGTCTCCTACACTGGCAGGCAGATTCTTAACCACTGAATCACCAGGGAAGTCCTCAAGAGAACTTTTGAGCAGAGTAACATTTCCCCCATTGAGATGCATGACTGTTCTGTCAAAAATCAACTAACTAATGTGAAAAAAAAAAACCAAGCAAACAAAAAATCAGTTAACTAATGTGAGTGTCTGGTTTCTTTTTTGATGTGAATCCTGGCTCTGTCAGTTTATAACTGTACCACTTTGGGCAAGCAACCTAACTCTTGGAGCCCCACCTGTCAAATGGGAATGGTAATTAGTGGAATTTGGCAGAAAGTATTACTATTAAGTGTTCCACGAAAGAACATTTGTCTGGAGTCGGCACAATGCTCACTAGATGCTGGTGACTATTTTCCCTTTGGCGGGATGTGCTGTGCTCAAGGAAAGGGTGTTGCGTCACTCCAAACCAGATGAATTGGCTAATGGGTGACTATTCATGAAAGGCAGAAAATCAGTGAAAATCCAACTAGAAAAACAGACACTAGAAGAGGGGAATGTATGCAAAGAATTGCTTCCTAGGTAATGGAAGAACCATGGAAGCAGGCAAACAGGGAAGGGTGAAGAAGCTACAGATTAGCAACAGCAGGCAGGTCACTACCACCCCTGGAGTTCAGTGGACAGAGGTGGTGTTTCTGGCACCCAGAAAGGATTGGTATCCCCAGGCAGAAGCTGCACCCACAGTGGCACCATCTGGTGGGAGGTGGAGACACAGAAAATGTAGCTGCTCCTGGAAATATTACCTGAGGCAAATAGAGGGAGAAATACCCTGGCTTCTCTCTTCTTCCCACCCACTTATTGCTGCCTCCTATTGGTGGATTTATAAAGGAAGTCAGCTGTTGTGGCAGCCTGCAGAGGTTGGCCTCTGGGTGATATACAGAGGAAGCAAAGGAAGTGCAAGGAATGGATTTGAGGATAAACAAGCCCAAGCTCAACACCGGGGAGCTGGAGTTATACTTAATCTCTTTAAGCCTCAGATTCACCATCTGGAAAATGGGAATAATGATATATATGATTACCTACTCACAAAATAGCTGTCTGCATGAAACAAAGTATCACAGCTTCCCTGATGGTCCAGTGATACATATGATTACCTACTCACAAAATAGCTGTCTGCATGAAACAAAGTATCACGGCTTCCCTGATGGTCCAGTGGCCAAGACTTTGAACTACCAATTCAGGATCCCAGGTTCCTTCCCTGGTCAAGGAATTAGATCCTGCAGGCTACAACTAAAAATTTTGTACGTTGGGACTTCCCTGAAAGTCCAGTGGTTAAGATTTTGCCTTCCCATGCAGGGGGTATAGGTTCAGTCTCTGGTAGGGGAACTAAGAGTTCCCATGACTTGGGGCTAAAAAAATCAAAATATATTTTAAAAAAGGGCTTCCTTGGTGGGTCCAGTAGGTAAGGACACCACCTTGCAGTGCAACCCTTTGGTAACTCTTGGAGCCCCACCTGTCAAATGGGAATGGTAATTAGTGGAATTTGGCAGAAAGTATTACTATTAAGTGTTCCACGAAAGAACATTTGTCTGGAGTCGGCACAATGCTCACTAGATGCTGGTGACTATTTTCCCTTTGGCGGGATGTGCTGTGCTCAAGGAAAGGGTGTTGCGTCACTCCAAACCAGATGAATTGGCTAATGGGTGACTATTCATGAAAGGCAGAAAATCAGTGAAAATCCAACTAGAAAAACAGACACTAGAAGAGGGGAATGTATGCAAAGAATTGCTTCCTAGGTAATGGAAGAACCATGGAAGCAGGCAAACAGGGAAGGGTGAAGAAGCTACAGATTAGCAACAGCAGGCAGGTCACTACCACCCCTGGAGTTCAGTGGACAGAGGTGGTGTTTCTGGCACCCAGAAAGGATTGGTATCCCCAGGCAGAAGCTGCACCCACAGTGGCACCATCTGGTGGGAGGTGGAGACACAGAAAATGTAGCTGCTCCTGGAAATATTACCTGAGGCAAATAGAGGGAGAAATACCCTGGCTTCTCTCTTCTTCCCACCCACTTATTGCTGCCTCCTATTGGTGGATTTATAAAGGAAGTCAGCTGTTGTGGCAGCCTGCAGAGGTTGGCCTCTGGGTGATATACAGAGGAAGCAAAGGAAGTGCAAGGAATGGATTTGAGGATAAACAAGCCCAAGCTCAACACCGGGGAGCTGGAGTTATACTTAATCTCTTTAAGCCTCAGATTCACCATCTGGAAAATGGGAATAATGATATATATGATTACCTACTCACAAAATAGCTGTCTGCATGAAACAAAGTATCACAGCTTCCCTGATGGTCCAGTGATACATATGATTACCTACTCACAAAATAGCTGTCTGCATGAAACAAAGTATCACGGCTTCCCTGATGGTCCAGTGGCCAAGACTTTGAACTACCAATTCAGGATCCCAGGTTCCTTCCCTGGTCAAGGAATTAGATCCTGCAGGCTACAACTAAAAATTTTGTACGTTGGGACTTCCCTGAAAGTCCAGTGGTTAAGATTTTGCCTTCCCATGCAGGGGGTATAGGTTCAGTCTCTGGTAGGGGAACTAAGAGTTCCCATGACTTGGGGCTAAAAAAATCAAAATATATTTTAAAAAAGGGCTTCCTTGGTGGGTCCAGTAGGTAAGGACACCACCTTGCAGTGCAAGGGGCCCCGGTTCGATCCCTGGCCTGGGAAGATCCTGCGTGCCAGCGGCTGGACGGATATGTCCAACCACAGAGCTGGAGCTCTGGAGCGCGTGCGCCCAGAGCAGGTGCTCTGCAGCGAGAGAGGCCGCTGTGATTGGAGGCCCACACAGGCCAAAGAACAAAGATGGATGAAAATAAATACATAAATGAAGGACCAATAGAAGTGGCCAAAAAGGAAAAATCAGCAGCAATTTGTAATAAATTCAATAAAGACAAACCAAATGGTCCACAACAACAGAATCTTTAAAAAAAAAAGTTTGCCAGCCTCAGTGAAGATGGAAGATCCCGCATGTTTCAAATAAGACCTGGTGCAGCCAAACTAACAAACAGAAAAAAAATCGTTTAAGATTTTTTTTACTTTTTTTTTTTTTGCCTCTGAGTCATCATTTATCTTCATCCATCTTTATTCTTTTGACATGTGTGGGCCTTCCATTGCTGTGGCTTCTCTCATTGCAGAGCACCAACTCTTTGCGTGTGCGCTCCAGAGCGCCGGCTCCTAATTGGATACATAAGTCCAGCCACTCCTCCGCACGTGGGATCTTCCCCGGCCAGGGATCGAACTGGTGCCCATTGCACTGCAAGGTGGATTCTTTACCCACTGGACCACCAGGGAAACCCCCAAAATATGTTTGTTGTTGTTGTTGTTAAAAAAAACAACCCAAGATGACACATACAAACAGTTGTACCTAGAACCTAGCACATAGTAGGGAGTGCCCTGTAAATGTGAATGAATTATCTAGTTAGCTGTTTTCTACTTAGAGGAAAGAAGAGGACAGAGGTCTGGGAAGAAGCTCAAGGTACAGAGAGTAGTGGTGTGCTCGTGATATTTTTATCTTGCAGACGTGTCCATCTGTCATCTCTCTGTTTTAAGCTGGTGACTGTCAGTCTCTTTTTAGAAACCCTGAGTCAGGGCTCCCCCCACCAAGTTCAGGGTAGAGCCTTCACAAGCGCCTTCAAACGGACTTTCATCCACTGGATTTTTAGCTGGTGTCTCTGCCTCCTCCAACTCCTGCCAAACGTTCCTCGCCTCTCCCAGCCTGGGGCTGAGCTGTTTCCAGGACCTCTCTTTGTATAATTAAAAACAAAAAGAGAACAGTCGATGTTGCCAAACTCGTATTTAAAGTGACACCCTGGGTTCAGGGAGTGAAAAATAAAAACGTTTAAGGTTTAGATTAAAAGTCTCTGTGCCCAGCTGTCTCCTGACCTTGGAATTTCTCCTCAGCCTGGCTGCCTTTAATCCTTTGCCCTGGCTTGTAAAAGCCTTTTTGACTGAGGGCATTTATTTCCCAGAGAACTATTTCAGCCTAATCACATAAAAATGCCTAGCATCCCAGGAACAGACTGTCAAGTGCAGCATGGTTCTCTCCAGACGCCCTGGAGAAGATGGGGCAGTCGGGGTCCTAATCACGGTAGGAGTCACCCCTGGGTCTTTGCTTCCCTTCACTGTGCCTTTTTCTCACCACATCTAATCCATTAGGAAATCCAGTCGACTGTACCCTTAACATTTTCTTAAAATCTCAGCTCTTCTAGCCAACAGCGCCTCTTCCATCATTTATTGACATGTGGCCTTCCATTGCTGTGGCTTCTCTCATTGCAGAGCACCAACTCTTTGCGTGCGCTCAGGCGCCGGCTCCTAATTGGATACATAAGTCCAGCCACTCCTCCGCACGTGGGATCTTCCCCGGCCAGGGATCGAACTGGTGCCCATTGCACTGCAAGGTGGATTCTTTACCCACTGGACCACCAGGGAAACCCCCAAAATATGTTTGTTGTTGTTGTTGTTAAAAAAAACAACCCAAGATGACACATACAAACAGTTGTACCTAGAACCTAGCACATAGTAGGGAGTGCCCTGTAAATGTGAATGAATTATCTAGTTAGCTGTTTTCTACTTAGAGGAAAGAAGAGGACAGAGGTCTGGGAAGAAGCTCAAGGTACAGAGAGTAGTGGTGTGCTCGTGATATTTTTATCTTGCAGACGTGTCCATCTGTCATCTCTCTGTTTTAAGCTGGTGACTGTCAGTCTCTTTTTAGAAACCCTGAGTCAGGGCTCCCCCCACCAAGTTCAGGGTAGAGCCTTCACAAGCGCCTTCAAACGGACTTTCATCCACTGGATTTTTAGCTGGTGTCTCTGCCTCCTCCAACTCCTGCCAAACGTTCCTCGCCTCTCCCAGCCTGGGGCTGAGCTGTTTCCAGGACCTCTCTTTGTATAATTAAAAACAAAAAGAGAACAGTCGATGTTGCCAAACTCGTATTTAAAGTGACACCCTGGGTTCAGGGAGTGAAAAATAAAAACGTTTAAGGTTTAGATTAAAAGTCTCTGTGCCCAGCTGTCTCCTGACCTTGGAATTTCTCCTCAGCCTGGCTGCCTTTAATCCTTTGCCCTGGCTTGTAAAAGCCTTTTAGACTGAGGGCATTTATTTCCCAGAGAACTATTTCAGCCTAATCACATAAAAATGCCTAGCATCCCAGGAACAGACTGTCAAGTGCAGCATGGTTCTCTCCAGACGCCCTGGAGAAGATGGGGCAGTCGGGGTCCTAATCACGGTAGGAGTCACCCCTGGGTCTTTGCTTCCCTTCACTGTGCCTTTTTCTCACCACATCTAATCCATTAGGAAATCCAGTCGACTGTACCCTTAACATTTTCTTAAAATCTCAGCTCTTCTAGCCAACAGCGCCTCTTCCATCTTAACTAGGCCACCATCATTGCCTGCCGAGAGGTCGGCAGTAAACTGCTCCTGGATGTCACTGCTTCGAAAGCCATTCTGTAACCAGCAAAGTCTTTTTAAAACAAACCTGAGAGACTTCCCTGGTGGTGCAGTAGTTAAGATTTCCGCCTTCCACTGCAGGGGGTGTGGGTTCAATCCCTGGTCGGGACCTAAGATCCCACATCTGTGTAGCCAAAGGGGGAAACAACAAAAAAGGAGCATTTGAGTGATGGCTGAATGCAAGGCAGTGTACATTTATCAAGCCTCTACTGTATACCAGCTGCCCCCACTCAGTGTCTGTGTACACAGTAGTTCAATAAATGCCTGAATCAATGAATGCCTTCAAGGAACACCCCCCCCCCCTCCGTCTTTCTGCTAAAATGCCTGTAAATAAATAACTCTTAACATGGACAGATAAGGCTATTGTGTGGGTGTGTTCAGAGAGCAAAGGGGCCCATTATCACCTTGTACTTGTAGGTACATTTCCCAGTCTTATCTTCTCATCTGGAAATTAGCTCTTTGAAGGTGAAGTGGACTCCCCTGCTACTCACTTCCCTGTGCATCTCCTGGGTGCCCACGAAGGACCTTGCCTGTAGCACGTGCTCAGTCATTACCTCTTGTCTGATTACTGCTGATGTTTACTGGCAGGTGTTCTTTCTTTCACACCTTGGCAAGGCCAGTCCTTGGCTCTGGGAACCCTGACAGCTGGTTAAGTCGTTTAAGGTTTAGATTAAAAGTCTCTGTGCCCAGCTGTCTCCTGACCTTGGAATTTCTCCTCAGCCTGGCTGCCTTTAATCCTTTGCCCTGGCTTGTAAAAGCCTTTAGACTGAGGGCATTTATTTCCCAGAGAACTATTTCAGCCTAATCACATAAAAATGCCTAGCATCCCAGGAACAGACTGTCAAGTGCAGCATGGTTCTCTCCAGACGCCCTGGAGAAGATGGGGCAGTCGGGGTCCTAATCACGGTAGGAGTCACCCCTGGGTCTTTGCTTCCCTTCACTGTGCCTTTTTCTCACCACATCTAATCCATTAGGAAATCCAGTCGACTGTACCCTTAACATTTTCTTAAAATCTCAGCTCTTCTAGCCAACAGCGCCTCTTCCATCTTAACTAGGCCACCATCATTGCCTGCCGAGAGGTCGGCAGTAAACTGCTCCTGGATGTCACTGCTTCGAAAGCCATTCTGTAACCAGCAAAGTCTTTTAAAACAAACCTGAGAGACTTCCCTGGTGGTGCAGTAGTTAAGATTTCCGCCTTCCACTGCAGGGGTGTGGGTTCAATCCTGGTCGGGACCTAAGATCCCACATCTGTGTACCCAAAAGGGGGAAACAACAAAAAAGGAGCATTTGAGTGATGGCTGAATGCAAGGCAGTGTACATTTATCAAGCCTCTACTGTATACCAGCTGCCCCCACTCAGTGTCTGTGTACACAGTAGTTCAATAAATGCCTGAATCAATGAATGCCTTCAAGGAACACCCCCCCCCCCTCCGTCTTTCTGCTAAAATGCCTGTAAATAAATAACTCTTAACATGGACAGATAAGGCTATTGTGTGGGTGTGTTCAGAGAGCAAAGGGGCCCATTATCACCTTGTACTTGTAGGTACATTTCCCAGTCTTATCTTCTCATCTGGAAATTAGCTCTTTGAAGGTGAAGTGGACTCCCCTGCTACTCACTTCCCTGTGCATCTCCTGGGTGCCCACGAAGGACCTTGCCTGTAGCACGTGCTCAGTCATTACCTCTTGTCTGATTACTGCTGATGTTTACTGGCAGGTGTTCTTTCTTTCACACCCTTGGCAAGAGGGCAACAGCTGGGTCCTAAGTGGTGCTGCTGGCAGTGAGCTGGGAACCCCTGACAGGCTACCCCACGCTTCCATTTGGCCTGACTTTCCCAGCTATCAAAAGGATTTGGTCTCCTTCCTTAATATAACGCCTTGCATGGACTTCTACATAATCCATTCTTTTTTTTTTAAAGATCTATTTATTTATTTACTTTGGGTGGGGGTCGGGTTGAGGAGGGAGGGGAGTGGGCGGGCCACTTCTATTGGTCTTTCATTTCTCTATTTTCATTCGTCTTCGTTCTTTGGCTCCTGTGGGCCTCCCATCGCGGTGGCGTCTGTCGTTGCAGAGCACCGTCTCTGGGCGCATGCGCTCCAGAGCTCCGGCTCGGTGATTGGACACATCAGTCCAGCCGCTCCACGGCACATGGGCTCTTCTCAGGCCAGGGATTGAACCGGCGCCCCTTGCACTGCAAGGCGGTGTCCCTACCCACTGGACCACCAGGGGAAGCCCTACATAATCCATTCTTATAAAAATTCAGGCAGAGTGTAGAAATTGTTAAAGATTCAAATCCAGGCTTCCGTGTTAGCTCAGTGGTAAAGAATTTGCCTGCCAATGCAGGAGACACGGGTTTGATCTCTGATCCAGGAAGATCCCACATGCTGCGGAGCAACTAAGCCTGTGACCCTGTGCTCTAGAGCCTCAGAGCCGCGACTATTGAGTCCATGTGCTGCAACTACTGAAGCCCGTGTGCCCTAGAGCCAGAGTTCCACAACAAGCAAGGTCACCGCAACAAGAAGGCTGCTCACCTCAATTAGAGAGTAGTCCCTACTTCCTGCAACTAGAGAAGAGCCTGTAGCAGCAATGAAAAACCAGAATAGCCAAAAATAAAATAAATAAATAAAAAATTTTAAAAAGGGCTTCCCCTGGTGGTCCAGTGGGTAAGGACACCGCCTTGCAGTGCAAGAGGCGCGGGTTCGAGCCCTGGCCTGGGAAGAGCCCATGTGCCGCAGAGCGGCTGGACTGATGTGTCCAATTACCGAGCCGGAGCTCTGGAGTGCATGCGCCCAGAGCCGGTGCTCTGCGACGACAGACGCCACCGCGATGGGATGCCCACAGGAGCCAAAGAACAAAGATGGATGAAAATAGGGAAATGAAAGAACAAAGATGGATGAAAATAGGGAAATGAAAGACCAATAGAAGTGGCCCGCCCTCCCCAACCCCCGCCCAAAATAAATAAATAAATCTTAAAAAAAAAAAGAAATTAAAAAAAAGATTCAAATCCTCACCATAGTTACAAGACTTTGCCTGATCTGACTCTTTTTTTCCCATCTTCCTTCTCTTCTTAAAAAAATGAAAAATTTTTAAAAAAATGAAAAATTACATATGATTAATCTGGGATCATACATATCTGTAAACAACAAAACTCCATAAAAGTAAAAAGTAAAATAAAAATTAAAAAAATAAAAAATATTCTTAAATATTCATAAACTTTACCATTTTAAAGTGTACAGTTTTGTGGCATTAAGTACATTCACATTAAAAAAAAAAAAAACATTTATTTATTTATTTTTGGGGGGGGGGGGGGGGAGGGAGGGGGCGGGCGGGCCACCTCTATTGGTCTTTCATTTGTCTATTTTTCATCCATCTTTTTGTTCTTTGGCCCACGTGGGCCTCCCATCACGGTGGCTTCTGTTGTCGCAGAGCACCAGCTCTGGGCGCATGCACTCCAGAGCTCCGGCTTGGTAATTAGACACATTGGTCCAGCCGCTCCGCGGCACGTGGGATCTTCCCAGGCCAGGGATCCAACCGGCGCCCCTTGAGCTGCAAGGCGGTGTCCTTACCCACTGGACCACCAGGGAAGCCCTAAGTACATTCACATTTATGCTACCATTAGCAGCATCCTTCCCTTCTTTTTAAATAGTAATCAAAGAAGTCACTATTTACTCATTATCTTTTACTGGAACCTTACATTTAATGATTGGTTCATTTAGAACATTTATAATACACAAAGATAACTTTTATAATGGATCAATTATTTTGGTAACAAATAGTCAATATGGGACTTTCTGGTGATCCAGTGGTTAAGACTTCCTATGCAAAAGGCCTGGGGTTTGATCCCTCATTAGAAAACTCGATCCTGTGTGCCACAACTAAGAATAAGCACAGCCAAATAAATATACAAATAAGTTCCTTTTTTAAAAAAAGTGCTCAGTTCAGCCTACTGAAATCGGAATACCACCAAGATTGGCATGGCTCCTATACAAGAATGACATGACGTGCATATCTGTGAAGTGTACCATTAAAAAAGAGAAAGAAAAAACAATAGCAACAAGAAAAGTCCTAACATTCCCAGCATTTCTCTTTGAAATTCTGATTCACCCCATCCCAGTCTCCTCCTCCTCACTCCCTGGAAGTAACTACCATCCTTAGTTTTGGCTTTATCCTTTATTTGTTTCATTGCTTTTCTTTCTTCTTTTTAAAAATTATTTATTTATTTTTGGCTATTCTGGGTTTTCACTGCTGCTGCAAGCTCTTCTGTAGTTGCAGGGAGTAGGGGCTACTCTCTAGTTGAGGTGAACAGGCTTCTTGTTGCGGTGACTTCTCTCATTGTGGAACTTGGTCTCTAGAACACACTGGATTCAGTAGTTGTGACACATAGGTTCAATAGTTGTGGCTCATGGGCTTAGTTGTTCCACTGCATGTGGCACCTTCCCGGATCAGAGACTGAACTCGTGTCTCTTGCATTGGCAGGCAAACTCTTCACCACTGAGCTACCAGGGAAGCCCTGTTCCATTGCTTTTCTATATACACTGTTTACTTTGGCCTGTTTCTGAACTTTATACAAACTTTACCATGTGCGCACTTTTGCAACTTGTCATTTGGTTCAATCTTTTATCGTCCAAGTCATCTTGTAGACACCAGGATCTTTTCACCATGGCGTAGATTCCATCTTACAAGATGCGGGTCACGGGCTTCTTCAGAGTCTTCAGCGTCCCCTCTTGGGTGATTTCCTTTGGCCACTGTTTTCATTCTAACCATCGATTACTACGTTGACCAATTCTGTGTGGGCTCTGACCAAATGGCCTCTATCTGGGTCTTCCCTGGGGGACTCTAAGTGTCTGCCAGGTGCTCACACATGGGTAATGCTAAAGCAGGAGAGTGCTTACACCCTATGGGGGCAAACCTTTGATCAGGAGCCAGTAGATAATTCCTTTCCTCAGAACTATCCTAAGTTACCATAGTAACTATGGCCTCTCCTGGTACACTCATTTGACTCTTCCTCTTGCCCTGCCTCATACCCTCTCATCTGCACTTTTTCCTTGGAACTATATTCCCTGAGAACCGAGTCCTGCAAACTGCTGATTCACAGTTTGTTTACTGAGGAGCCCAAGAAAGACACACCTGGAATGTGTCCACTCCCCTGTTGACGAACATTTGAGTTGTTCCAAGTTTTCCGAGATTGTATATGACGTGGCTGGCATCCTTGTTCATTTGGGCTGTCTCTCTAGAACAAAAATTCCCATCATTTCTCTTTGAAATTCTGATTCACCCCATCCCAGTCTCCTCCTCCTCACTCCTGGAAGTAACTACCATCCTTAGTTTTGGCTTTATCCTTTATTTGTTTCATTGCTTTTCTTTCTTCTTTTTAAAAATTATTTATTTATTTTTGGCTATTCTGGGTTTTCACTGCTGCTGCAAGCTCTTCTGTAGTTGCAGGGAGTAGGGGCTACTCTCTAGTTGAGGTGAACAGGCTTCTTGTTGCGGTGACTTCTCTCATTGTGGAACTTGGTCTCTAGAACACACTGGATTCAGTAGTTGTGACACATAGGTTCAATAGTTGTGGCTCATGGGCTTAGTTGTTCCACTGCATGTGGCACCTTCCCGGATCAGAGACTGAACTCGTGTCTCTTGCATTGGCAGGCAAACTCTTCACCACTGAGCTACCAGGGAAGCCCTGTTCCATTGCTTTTCTATATACACTGTTTACTTTGGCCTGTTTCTGAACTTTATACAAACTTTACCATGTGCGCACTTTTGCAACTTGTCATTTGGTTCAATCTTTTATCGTCCAAGTCATCTTGTAGACACCAGGATCTTTTCACCATGGCGTAGATTCCATCTTACAAGATGCGGGTCACGGGCTTCTTCAGAGTCTTCAGCGTCCCCTCTTGGGTGATTTCCTTTGGCCACTGTTTTCATTCTAACCATCGATTACTCGTTGACCAATTCTGTGTGGGCTCTGACCAAATGGCCTCTATCTGGGTCTTCCCTGGGGGACTCTAAGTGTCTGCCAGGTGCTCACACATGGGTAATGCTAAAGCAGGAGAGTGCTTACACCCTATGGGGGCAAACCTTTGATCAGGAGCCAGTAGATAATTCCTTTCCTCAGAACTATCCTAAGTTACCATAGTAACTATGGCCTCTCCTGGTACACTCATTTGACTCTTCCTCTTGCCCTGCCTCATACCCTCTCATCTGCACTTTTTCCTTGGAACTATATTCCCTGAGAACCGAGTCCTGCAAACTGCTGATTCACAGTTTGTTTACTGAGGAGCCCAAGAAAGACACACCTGGAATGTGTCCACTCCCCTGTTGACGAACATTTGAGTTGTTCCAAGTTTTCCGAGATTGTATATGACGTGGCTGGCATCCTTGTTCATGCTTCCTGGTGCGTTTGTGCCTGTCTCTCTAGAACGTTCCTAGCATGGAACTGCAGGCTACCCACTCTTTCAGATTTGTCAGATATTGCCCAATGAGGAGTTGTTTTTTTTTTTTAATTATTTATTCGGCTGTGCTTGGTCTTAACTTGAGGCCTATGGGATCTTAGTTTCCTCACCAGGGATCAAAGCACTCAGGGCCCCCTGCAATGGGAGTCTTAGTCTACCGAGGAAGTCGCTCAATTAGTTCTTAAAGTACTTACTTATTTTTCCAGTTTATGTCATCCCTCCCGCCCGCCCTCAGCTCACTACATTTGGGTCACATGGGCCTTTTTTCAGTTCCTTTACCGTATGCGCTCCTCCATCACGAAGACTTTGCATCTGCTCTTTTTTCTGCTGAGAACACTTCCCCCACATTTAGCCTAGCTCTTTCCTCAGAGCTCGGCTCTGTGCCTCACTTCCTGGGACCAGCTCCCTGACTTCCTCTTCAACCCCAGCCTAGGTCAGTCTTCTTCTCCCCTCACCCATATTATGTGTATCTCATAGCCTCATATACTCCTCTGCTGTGACCCATTTATCAGTTGTGATGCTGCCTCTGTCTGGGCAACCGCTGGCACAAAGTCTCCCCTTTGCTAAGTTTCACTAACCGGAAAGTCATGACCACCATGGTTGTTTCAGCTCGCTACTGTAGATCTGGCACCCAACATCACACCTGGCACATACTAGGCAATTGCTATTACTGTTCTTTTTATTCTCTTTAATATTTACGCACATACTCAGCTGTGCTGAGTCTTAGTTGCAGCTCTGGAGATCTTTAGTTGTGGGGTGTGGGGTCTAGTCCCCTGACTTGGGGTCGAACCTGGGTTCCCTGCATTGGGAGTACAGAGTCTTAGACACTGGGCCACAAGGGGAGTTCCAATATTATTATTCTAATGGCTCTTCTTTTTTTGATTAATTTATTTTGGGCGGGGTCGGGATGGGGAGGGAAGGGAGCAGGCGGGCCGCTTCTGTTGGTCTTTCATTTCTCTGTTTTCATCCGTCTTTGTTCTTTGGCTCCTGCGGGCCTCCCATTGCGGTGGCGTCCGTTGTCGCAGAGCGCTGGCTCTGGGCGCATGTGCTCCAGAGCTCCGGCTTGCTGATTGGACACATCGGTCCAGCCGCTCCGCGGCACGTGGGATCTTCCCAGGTCAGGGATCGAACCAGCGCCCCTTGCACTGCAAGGCGGTGTCCTTATCCACTGGACCACCAGGGGAAGCCCCTAATGGCTCTTCTATGTTCTCACTCATGTTTGAGTTCAGTGTATTATTTTTCCAGCTTATTTTATCATTATTTGGCATCTACTGGGGGCCAAAATCATGGCATTTTAAACAGAATCCTGTTCCTTCATGGATAAAGTTTAATAATCATTATAATTGAGCTCTTTGGACCCTACCTATTTTAAGTGCTTAGAGCTAAGCACTTAGAACTATTTAAGTGGCTAGAAAGTCACTTCTAGTCTGATGTTACTATAACGAGTAATGATGACCGTTTTTTTTTGCTGCACGGGATCTATTGGTGTGCACAGGCTTACTCATGTTGTGGCAAGTGGGGACTATTTGTTGCGGTGCTTGGGCTTCTCCTTGTGGTGGCTTCTCTTTCTGAGCACGGCCTTTAGGGCTTGCTTGGGCTAAGTAGTTGGGGCTCTCAAGTTTAGCTGTCCCGATGCAGGTGGAATCTTCCCCAGGGATCAAACCCATGCTCCTCCCTGCATTGGCGGGCAGCTTCTAAAGCCAATGACCATTGTGTGTGGAGCAGTTATTATGTGCCAGGCCCTCTACTTCATGCTTTGCATTTGCCATCTCATTCTGTCCTCACATCCCACCAGGGAGCTAGTATTACTACCTCTAGTTTATAGAGAAGGAAACTGAGCCTTGGGAAGGTGAAGTCACTTGCTTCAGGTCACACAGCTACTAGTAATGGATGTAGACAGGATTTCCCTGCCAGAGCAGCTAACTTCCTACCATGATGTTAAACTTCCCTGTTCCAATTACACTGCTTTCAGTTATTAGAGTCCAGAGGCTGAGTTCTTTTTTTTTTTTTTGAAACATTTATTTATTTATTAATTTATTGGGGGGTGGGGTGGGGAGGGAAGGGGGCGGGGGGCCGCTTCTATTGGTCTTTCATGTGTCTATTTTTCATCCATCTTTTTTTTTTTTTGGGTGGGGGTCGGGTTGGGGAGGGAGGGGAGTGGGCGGGCCACTTCTATTGGTCTTTCATTTCTCTATTTTCATCCGTCTTTGTTCTTTGGTTCCTGTGGGCCTCCCATCGCAGTGGCCTCTGTCGTTGCAGAGCGCCGGCTCTGGGCGCATGCGCTCCCGAGCTCCGGCTCGGTAATTGGACACATCGGTCCAGCTGCTCCGCGGCACGTGGGATCTTCCCAGGCCAGGGATCGAACCAGCGCCCCTTGCACTGCAAGTCGGTGTCCTTACCCACTGGACCACCAGGGGAAGCCCCTTTTCATCCATCTTTTTTCTTTGGCCCGTGTGGGCCTCCCGTCGCGGTGGCCTCTGTTGTTGCAGAGCACCCGCTCTGGGCGCATGCGCTCCCGAACTTCGGCTCGGTAATTAGACACATCGGTTCAGCAGCTCCGGCACATGGGATATTCCCAGGCCAGAGAACGAACTGTCGCCCCTTGCACTGCAAGGCGGTGTCCTTATCCACTGGACCACCAGGGAAGCTCCAGAGGCTGAGGTCTTAGTCACAATGCTAATGAATGATAGCTACCACTATGGAGCATTTATTGAGTACAAATCACTGGGCTTCCAAGGTGGCATTAGTGGGAAAAGGAATGCACCTGCCAATGCAGAAGACCAATCGGCCTCGGAAGATTGTGTGTGGAGCAGTTATTATGTGCCAGGCCCTCTACTTCATGCTTTGCATTTGCCATCTCATTCTGTCCTCACATCCCACCAGGGAGCTAGTATTACTACCTCTAGTTTATAGAGAAGGAAACTGAGCCTTGGGAAGGTGAAGTCACTTGCTTCAGGTCACACAGCTACTAGTAATGGATGTAGACAGGATTTCCCTGCCAGAGCAGCTAACTTCCTACCATGATGTTAAACTTCCCTGTTCCAATTACACTGCTTTCAGTTATTAGAGTCCAGAGGCTGAGTTCTTTTTTTTTTTTTTGAAACATTTATTTATTTATTAATTTATTGGGGGGGGGGGTGGGGAGGGAAGGGGGCGGGGGGCCGCTTCTATTGGTCTTTCATGTGTCTATTTTTCATCCATTTTTTTTTTTTTTGGGTGGGGGTCGGGTTGGGGAGGGAGGGGAGTGGGCGGGCCACTTCTATTGGTCTTTCATTTCTCTATTTTCATCCGTCTTTGTTCTTTGGTTCCTGTGGGCCTCCCATCGCAGTGGCCTCTGTCGTTGCAGAGCGCCGGCTCTGGGCGCATGCGCTCCCGAGCTCCGGCTCGGTAATTGGACACATCGGTCCAGCTGCTCCGCGGCACGTGGGATCTTCCCAGGCCAGGGATCGAACCAGCGCCCCTTGCACTGCAAGTCGGTGTCCTTACCCACTGGACCACCAGGGGAAGCCCCTTTTCATCCATCTTTTTTCTTTGGCCCGTGTGGGCCTCCCGTCGCGGTGGCCTCTGTTGTTGCAGAGCACCCGCTCTGGGCGCATGCGCTCCCGAACTTCGGCTCGGTAATTAGACACATCGGTTCAGCAGCTCCGCGGCACATGGGATATTCCCAGGCCAGGGATCGAACCGGGGCCCCTTGCACTGCAAGGCGGTGTCCTTATCCACTGGACCACCAGGGAAGCTCCAGAGGCTGAGGTCTTAGTCACAATGCTAATGAATGATAGCTACCACTATGGAGCATTTATTGAGTACAAATCACTGGGCTTCCAAGGTGGCATTAGTGGGAAAAGGAATGCACCTGCCAATGCAGAAGACCTAAGAGTCACAGGTTTGATCCCTGAGTCAGGAAGATCCCTGTAGTAGAAAATGGCAACCCACTCCAGTATTCTTTCCTGGAGAATCCTATGGACAGAGGAGCCTGGCAGGCTACAGTCCATAGGGTCACAAAGAGTCGGATATAACTGAAGCAACTTGGCACACACACGATCACTTTATATTCATTCATTCAACAAATACAACATTTGCAGGGCTGGGAGGACAGAGGCAAACGAAACAATAAAACCCTTGCTTTGCAGAATTGACAGTCTAGTGGGAGGAGGAAAGACTAAACAAAATAAACTATATGATAGGAGTGGTCAGTGCTACAGGGCATATGGAAGCAGAGTAAGAAAACATGGAGTGTGATGACTGCTGTTTGCATCATCTCATCTCATCCCCCAACAATCTATGATTTTTCCCATTGTACAAGTCACGGTGAGATTCAGAGAGGGGAAGTCACTTTCCTCCAAGGCACAATGCTCATAGGTTAAGTCAGAATTCTGGCAAAACATAGGAACCTGTCCTGCCAATCACTTTTTGCTGTGTATCTACCAAGTGTGTAGGGTTGGAGACAATAGCAGCCTCAAACTTTCTTCTCCTTTTAAAAAAATATTTATTTGGCAGCACTTGGTCTGCGTTGCACCACACGGATCCTGCCATGCAGGATCTTCCTAGCAGCATGTGGAATTTTCTAGTTGCAGCATGTGAATTCATACTTGTAGCGTGGGAGATCTAGTTCCCTCACCAGGGATCAAACCCAGGCCCACTGCACTGGGAGCATGGAGTCTTAGCCACTGGACCATCAGAGGAGTCCCAGGAACATCAAACTCTCTTCCAAGAGCTTTAGACCTGGCAGGCCAGCAAGCTGACCCAGGAATCCATGCCTTGCCCAGGGCAGACATGATACTTATGGGAGATGCTGATGCTGAGTCTTGAGTCAAGGGTCAGGTCGACAAAGAAATTTTAGAAATCAGGATCTGAAGGCCACCTAGTTCTTTTGGGGGCTGTTGGTGATCAGAGGCCCACCAGTCTTGCCCGTCCCCACAACTGGCTCTATGCCCCACCACCTTTACCCTTGGTCTGCAGCCTCCAGGCCATCAAGAGATCTAGAAAGCAGCTAGAGACAGAGGGCTGTCCCACCCTCCACCAGCCACACTCACATGCAAATAGACCTCCCCTCCCCCATCCAGCATTATTAGCTTAAGGGGCCTCTCTGAGGGTGAGGGTCTGGGGTCTGGGATACTTGTTTGCAGGCCTCAGCTGTGGGTGTTGACAGCTGGTCCCTGTCCCCAGGTGTCCCTGCACACGATCACTTTATATTCATTCATTCAACAAATACAACATTTGCAGGGCTGGGAGGACAGAGGCAAACGAAACAATAAAACCCTTGCTTTGCAGAATTGACAGTCTAGTGGGAGGAGGAAAGACTAAACAAAATAAACTATATGATAGGAGTGGTCAGTGCTACAGGGCATATGGAAGCAGAGTAAGAAAACATGGAGTGTGATGACTGCTGTTTGCATCATCTCATCTCATCCCCCAACAATCTATGATTTTTCCCATTGTACAAGTCACGGTGAGATTCAGAGAGGGGAAGTCACTTTCCTCCAAGGCACAATGCTCATAGGTTAAGTCAGAATTCTGGCAAAACATAGGAACCTGTCCTGCCAATCACTTTTTGCTGTGTATCTACCAAGTGTGTAGGGTTGGAGACAATAGCAGCCTCAAACTTTCTTCTCCTTTTAAAAAAATATTTATTTGGCAGCACTTGGTCTGCGTTGCACCACACGGATCCTGCCATGCAGGATCTTCCTAGCAGCATGTGGAATTTTCTAGTTGCAGCATGTGAATTCATACTTGTAGCGTGGGAGATCTAGTTCCCTCACCAGGGATCAAACCCAGGCCCACTGCACTGGGAGCATGGAGTCTTAGCCACTGGACCATCAGAGGAGTCCCAGGAACATCAAACTCTCTTCCAAGAGCTTTAGACCTGGCAGGCCAGCAAGCTGACCCAGGAATCCATGCCTTGCCCAGGGCAGACATGATACTTATGGGAGATGCTGATGCTGAGTCTTGAGTCAAGGGTCAGGTCGACAAAGAAATTTTAGAAATCAGGATCTGAAGGCCACCTAGTTCTTTTGGGGGCTGTTGGTGATCAGAGGCCCACCAGTCTTGCCCGTCCCCACAACTGGCTCTATGCCCCACCACCTTTACCCTTGGTCTGCAGCCTCCAGGCCATCAAGAGATCTAGAAAGCAGCTAGAGACAGAGGGCTGTCCCACCCTCCACCAGCCACACTCACATGCAAATAGACCTCCCCTCCCCCATCCAGCATTATTAGCTTAAGGGGCCTCTCTGAGGGTGAGGGTCTGGGGTCTGGGATACTTGTTTGCAGGCCTCAGCTGTGGGTGTTGACAGCTGGTCCCTGTCCCCAGGTGTCCCTGTGACTTGGTTTCTGCCCGACAGATCTCATGAACCCCAAACCTGGGAGGCAGTCTGGAATTGAGTGGAGAGCCTGGGCTTTGGGGCTGCAAACAATGTAAAGAGAGGGGCTTCCCTGGTGGTCCAGTGGATAAAGAGTCCACCTTGCAGGGCAAGGGGCACCGGTTTGATCCCTGGCCCAGGAAGATCCCATTTGCTGTGGAGCGGCTGGACCAGTGTGTCCAATTATGAGCCAGTGCTCTGGAGTGCATGTGCCCAGAGCTGGTGCTCCGCAACAAGAGAGGACACTGCAATGGGAGGCCCACACAGGCCGAAGAATAAAGATGGATGAAAAATAAATAAACAACAAATCAATAAAAAGAGGCCAAAATAATTAAAAAAGAAATTCCCCCTGCCCTCCCCCGCAAATGTAAAGAGCACGGTCTCCCTCCAGGCCATCACCTTGTCTGTTGCACTTTAAGAGGGCCTCTTAGAACCCTAGAATTTTCTTCAAAGAGGTACATGTTAAGGTTTAGTTGTCAAGCTGAAAACAGACATATTGTAGAGTTTGCGGAATTCATTCATCCATCCATTCACCAAACGTTCGTTGAATGCAGTTTATGAGCCAGGTCCTAAGGACTGGGGTTAAGCAGTAAGACCAAGCTCAGTCTCAGATACCTCTTTTCTTTTTTGCTAAATGTCATAAACCATAATTTATAGGTTCCACTGTCTGCTCAGTGGTGTCCGACTCTGCAACCTCATGGACTGTAGCCCTCCAGGCTCCTCTCCAGTGGATCTTCCTGACTCAGGGATTGAACCCATGTCTCCTGCACTGGCAAGCAGATTCTTTACCACTGAGCCACCAGGGAAGCCCATACATATACATATATCCACTCTTTTTTTGGATTTCCTTCTCATTTAGGTCACCACAGAGCATTGAGTGGAGTTCTTTGTGCTATACAGTGGGTTCTCATTAAGAGCCTTCTTTCACTGAGACAGACAGTAGACCATTAATACATGAGCATTATATTATAATCGTGAGAAGTGTTCTAGATGAGAAAGGGTTTTGTGTTAAGGTAAACTGGGCCAACTCACTTGCTTTCAATTTGCAAGAGATGAGATTTCTCTTCAGGCTGGGAATAAGAGCCAATGCTCCCATCTCATTTCAGACCATCCTAGCACCAGGCTGAACCCCAAACCTGGGAGGCAGTCTGGAATTGAGTGGAGAGCCTGGGCTTTGGGGCTGCAAACAATGTAAAGAGAGAGGCTTCCCTAGTGGTCCAGTGGGCAAGGAGTTGACCTTGCAGTGCAAGGGGCACCGATTGGATCCCTGGCCCAGGAAGATCCCATGTGCCGTAGAGTAGCTGGACCAGTGTGTCCAATTATGAGCCAATGCTCTGGAGTGCATGTGCCCAGAGCTGGTGTTCTGCAGAGAGGCCATTGCAATGGGAGGTTCACACACGCCAAAGAATAAAAAAAGATGGATGAAAAATAAATAAACAACAAATCAATAAAAAGAGGCCAAAATAATTAAAAAAGAAATTCCCCCTGCCCTCCCCCGCAAATGTAAAGAGCACGGTCTCCCTCCAGGCCATCACCTTGTCTGTTGCACTTTAAGAGGGCCTCTTAGAACCCTAGAATTTTCTTCAAAGAGGTACATGTTAAGGTTTAGTTGTCAAGCTGAAAACAGACATATTGTAGAGTTTGCGGAATTCATTCATCCATCCATTCACCAAACGTTCGTTGAATGCAGTTTATGAGCCAGGTCCTAAGGACTGGGGTTAAGCAGTAAGACCAAGCTCAGTCTCAGATACCTCTTTTCTTTTTTGCTAAATGTCATAAACCATAATTTATAGGTTCCACTGTCTGCTCAGTGGTGTCCGACTCTGCAACCTCATGGACTGTAGCCCTCCAGGCTCCTCTCCAGTGGATCTTCCTGACTCAGGGATTGAACCCATGTCTCCTGCACTGGCAAGCAGATTCTTTACCACTGAGCCACCAGGGAAGCCCATACATATACATATATCCACTCTTTTTTTGGATTTCCTTCTCATTTAGGTCACCACAGAGCATTGAGTGGAGTTCTTTGTGCTATACAGTGGGTTCTCATTAAGAGCCTTCTTTCACTGAGACAGACAGTAGACCATTAATACATGAGCATTATATTATAATCGTGAGAAGTGTTCTAGATGAGAAAGGGTTTTGTGTTAAGGTAAACTGGGCCAACTCACTTGCTTTCAATTTGCAAGAGATGAGATTTCTCTCTTCAGGCTGGGAATAAGAGCCAATGCTCCCATCTCATTTCAGACCATCCTAGCACCACTGGCTAGGTGAAAGACTTGCTCTCAGCTGTGAATAGGGCTTTCCCGGGTGGCACTAGTGGTAAAGACCGTGCTTGCCAATGCAGGAGATGTAAGAGATGAGGGTTCAATCCCTGGGTGGGGAAGATCCCCTGGAGTAGGAAACAGCAACCAGCTATAGTATTCTCTGGAAAGTTCCACAGACAGAGGTGTCTGGTAGGGTTGTAGTTCATGGAGTCACAAGAGCCAGACATGATTGAGCACAGCAAGTAGCTGTGAACAGATGTTGCGGGGTGAAGAGGAAAGTTTCCATGAAGTCAGCTCCATGTATGAATATAAGAGACACTCAATAAGGAATTGGTGAATTACTGAATGCCATTTCAAGGAGGGTTAAAAAGCCATCGATTCCATCGGCAAAAAGTGTTATACTGGGGCTTCCCCTGGTGGTCCAGTGGGTAGGGACACCGCCTTGCAATGCAAGGGGCGCCGGTTCGAGCCCTGGCCTGGGAAGATCCCACGTGCCGCGGAGCGGCTGGACCGATGTGTCCAATCACCGAGCCGGAGCTCTGGAGCTCATGCGCCCAGAGCCAGCGCTCTGCAACGACAGACGCCACCGCGATGGGAGGCCCACAGGAGTCGAAGAACAAAGACGGGTGAAAATAGAGAAATGAAAGACCAATAGAAGTGGCCTGCCTGCTCCCCTCCCTCCCCAACCCGACCCCCACCCAAAATAAATAAATAAATCTAAAAAAAAAAAAAGTGTTATACTATGGACTGCTAGGAAAATCAAAAATCTTTAGCACTTTCATTCCTAGCTTTCTGGAAGAGGAGGAATTTGGGGACTTTGGGATGCTAGACTTCCATTAGACACTATTTTATTTTTTTGGCCCTGCCAAGTCTTAGTTGTGCCATGTGGGATCTAGTTTCCTGATCAGAGATCAAACCTGGACCCCTTGCATTGGGAGCAAGGTATCTTAGCCACAGGACCAACAGGGAAGACCCTAGACACTGTTTTAGAGTAGGTGCTGAAACCTGGTAGGTGTTACCTTGAAGGCACATCAATGAATGAGGGAGATAGGTCTCTGCCTTCCTAGGGCTCATGGTCTGGTGAGAACACAGGCAACAATAAAATAATATGAGGGACGTCCCTGGTGATCCGGTGGTTAAGACTGCCTCCTACCAATGCAGGTGGGCCGGGTTCAGTCCCTGGTCAGGGAAGAAGATCCCCATACTGCAACTAAGAGTCTGCAGTGTGGCAATGAAGACCCAGCGCAGTCAAGTGAAAACCCAAATCAATCCACATCCTTAAAATGAAATATTCTACAAAAAATAATGTGACACATTTTTGAGTTTGAAATTATGACGAAAAATCTTAATTTATCTATTTAAAAAAATAATTGTAATATATGGTGGGACTATATGTAATCCTGTTTTGTATTTTCTAAGTCTCCTGTAAATGTGTTATCATATGCTCATAATTTTAAAATAAAAATTTAAAAAATATGATGCACATTATGAGGGTGACAGGATAAAAAGAAGCCATCTAGGCTGATTCCAGGGCGGTGAAAAAGAACTACTGTATTGTTATATTACAAATAAGAGGAGGTGTGTTGGCAGGAGAGAGTGCTCTGAGTGGAGGGAGCAGCATTGGCAAAGGTCTGGAAGAGAGAAAGCAGGCTTATTTACTCAAAGAATTCAAAATAGTTTGGCGTGTTCAGACTTTGAAGGGGACCTGGTGGGGAGAGAAAGAATGTTGGAGAGAATAGCAGGACTGCTGAACCTTTCTCAGGCAGCCTTTCTCTTGGAGGAAAAATACATTTCTTTTTTTTTTTTTTTTCTTAAAGATTTATTTATTTATTTTATTTTGGGGTGGGGGTCGGGTTGGGGAGGGAGGGGAGCGGGCGGGCCACTTCTATTGGTCTTTCGTTTCTCTGTTTTCATCGGTCTTTTTTCTGTGGCTCCTGTGGGTCTCCCATCGCGGTGGCCTCTGTCACTGCAGAGCGCCAGCTCTGGGCACATGCGCTCCAGAGCTCCGGCTCGGTGATTGGACACATCGGTCCAGCCGCTCCGCGGCACGTGGGATCTTCCCAGGCCAGGGATCAAACCGGCGCCCCTTGCACTGCAAGGCGGTGTCCTTATCCACTGGACCACCAGGGGAAGCCCCATTTTTTTTTTCTTTTAAAAAAATTTTAAAGAATTTATTTGGCTGCATTGGGTCTTAGTTTCGGCATGTAGGATTTTCACTGGCGTCTACAGGATCCTTTTAGTTGCAGTGTGCAAGATCTAGTTCCCTGATCAGGGATGGAATCCTGGTTCCCTGCATTGGGAGCAAGAGTCTTAGTTACTGGACCACCAAGGAAGTCCCCACAGCTATATTTTCTTGATTCCACACCTAGTTAGGGTTATGAAGTCCAGGTGACACCATTTACTGACCATTCTGTTCCAGAACACTGACTCATTCAATTGTCATCTGAATTCTTCAACATTTGATACCATGACTCCCCCACCCCCATTTTACAGATGGGATAACGGTGGCTCAGTTTGGGTCCTTGGTCCAAGATCATGTAGCCCACGACATGTGAGAATGTAGAATCTTCCTTTATGTAAATGCTTCTGTTCTAGCAGTTTTTTTTTCACATGAGGTAATGCATATAAAAGCTTTTTTGTAATAGAGCCATGTAAACATGAAGCATTATTATTTGTTTTGCTGGATTTCTGGCTCTAGCATTCAGGGAGCCCAGAAACGGGGAGTAATGAAAACCAAAAGGCCCAATGGTCTCTCTTGAAATTTCCCCTCAGTCTCTTCTGGTTCCCTCTCTGGGGCACCTCCAGTTATTACCTTCTGCCAAATATAGAGTTTTGTTTCTCATAAGTTACAAGATGTGGGAGGTTAAAAAAAAATCAGCAGCATCAACAACTACAAAAAACCATGCAGCAGAGCAGCCTGAACACAAAGAGTCTGAAATTTTGAACAAAGGGGCAGGGTGAGACCCTACGTAAATGCTGACACATCCTCTCTCCAGCTGTGAACTGGGGGTCCAAGGGCTGCTGCAAAGGTCATCTGTCTCTACATCTTTGGGCAGGAAATGCAATTCAACCCTCTCAATGACTGATCGCTCTGTAAGATTAATGGAATCTCTCCAACTCTGGTCTCTGACAGCACAAAAAAAGTGAATCAAGACTCCTCTCTCCCCCCTCCTCCTCTTACTAAGCAAGGTCAGCTGACTCCCCATTTTAAAAAGTTCAAAACTTTTCTCCAGGAAAGTTGTCCCTGGGTGTTCCTCTGCAGGGCGAAACTCTTTTCTTCTGGGGTGAGAACCAAAGCTGTTGCTTGAAAGTCTGGGAACCTTTCTGGGCTTTTCATCTGTCCCTGCCTCATCTTTCAAAATAAAATGAATGTAAAGGGTATGACTGTCCCTGAAAGGGTTAACTGCCAGCCAGGCTGTCCAGCCCTCGGGGATTGGCAACCAATGACAATGCAGCATGGTGAAGTAATGCCCGCATCTTGATTTCCATTGGTTAACACGCTTGTCCATAAATCCAAAGATGCAAGTTTTGAAAGTATCTTTGAACTTTTACGACTCTCTTCCTGGAGTTAACCCCTTGATTAACTCACCTGTTATTTTCAAGTTTCCTTCCCATCCTCACGTAGGAAGAGATATTATATCTAGAACTCTAGACACAAACCTGTCTTCCTCAAAGGACTAAAACCCGACATTCTAGCAGTTTTTTCACATGAGGTAATGCATATAAAAGCTTTTTGTAATAGAGCCATGTAAACATGAAGCATTATTATTTGTTTTGCTGGATTTCTGGCTCTAGCATTCAGGGAGCCCAGAAACGGGGAGTAATGAAAACCAAAAGGCCCAATGGTCTCTCTTGAAATTTCCCCTCAGTCTCTTCTGGTTCCCTCTCTGGGGCACCTCCAGTTATTACCTTCTGCCAAATATAGAGTTTTGTTTCTCATAAGTTACAAGATGTGGGAGGTTAAAAAAAAATCAGCAGCATCAACAACTACAAAAAACCATGCAGCAGAGCAGCCTGAACACAAAGAGTCTGAAATTTTGAACAAAGGGGCAGGGTGAGACCCTACGTAAATGCTGACACATCCTCTCTCCAGCTGTGAACTGGGGGTCCAAGGGCTGCTGCAAAGGTCATCTGTCTCTACATCTTTGGGCAGGAAATGCAATTCAACCCTCTCAATGACTGATCGCTCTGTAAGATTAATGGAATCTCTCCAACTCTGGTCTCTGACAGCACAAAAAAAGTGAATCAAGACTCCTCTCTCCCCCCTCCTCCTCTTACTAAGCAAGGTCAGCTGACTCCCCATTTTAAACAGTTCAAAACTTTTCTCCAGGAAAGTTGTCCCTGGGTGTTCCTCTGCAGGGCGAAACTCTTTTCTTCTGGGGTGAGAACCAAAGCTGTTGCTTGAAAGTCTGGGAACCTTTCTGGGCTTTTCATCTGTCCCTGCCTCATCTTTCAAAATAAAATGAATGTAAAGGGTATGACTGTCCCTGAAAGGGTTAACTGCCAGCCAGGCTGTCCAGCCCTCGGGGATTGGCAACCAATGACAATGCAGCATGGTGAAGTAATGCCCGCATCTTGATTTCCATTGGTTAACACGCTTGTCCATAAATCCAAAGATGCAAGTTTTGAAAGTATCTTTGAACTTTTACGACTCTCTTCCTGGAGTTAACCCCTTGATTAACTCACCTGTTATTTTCAAGTTTCCTTCCCATCCTCACGTAGGAAGAGATATTATATCTAGAACTCTAGACACAAACCTGTCTTCCTCAAAGGACTAAAACCCGACATTCAGGCCATGTGTAATTCTGCTTTCTCTTACTCAGATATTTCAATCTACAAGGACTGAGGAGTCAAACAAAACCCCCAACAAACACAACAAACACATTGTAGTTCTCTGGGAACTACAATCACTTTAACTGTAATAATGTGGTCTATTGTCCCAAGGCACTTATTAAATTATAAAATTGACCTGAAATATGATAAAACTGTAAGGTTTGGCAAAGGGAGGTGCTGGATAGACAAGTTCTTCCTGTATTTGTTTATATTTATTTTCTTTAAAGTTGAAATAGCTGATCTATTTAAAAGGGCACAATGGTTGCTAAACATGCAAATAATATATAAAACTCTATATAACCTCCGCTAAACTTTCTTCTCTTCTCAGAAGTGATGAAACAATGGTTTATTGTGTTCTTTTCAAGCCTTTCCTTTTCTTTCTTCATTTCTTTCTCTTTTGCCTGTCTATACATTATAGTTTTAACATAAACGGGATCATTACATGTTATTCTGTGACTTATAATGTTTCTTAACCAATGTGGAATTTTTCTTTATCATAACATTCGGATTTATCTCATCCTTAAAGAATATTTTAGAATGAGGCAGTCCTATAGATAGTATATGGAAAGAACTCCGAGATCGTATTAAGTGAAAAAGGAAGGGAAGGGTCAGTGTGTATGTTTGTCTGACATGATAAAAGAAAATTACATGTAGAGGTTTTGTAAAAGCATAAACCATTTCTGGGAGGATACTAAGAGACTTGCTAAGTTTTCTAGAGATGGGAGTGTGGAGAGGAGAAACTAGGAGTGGGAGAGGAAAAAAAACAATTTTAAAAACTGTTTTTAAAGAGTGGAACGTTTCATCAATCTAATAGAATTTATCTGGTACCCACCACTTAGATTAAGAAATAGAAAATCACTTTCAGTGTTTATATTCCCTAGCCCAGAGTTGAGTTTCTCCCTGCATTCTGTGTTAATCACTCCTTTGCTTTTATTTTTGTCTTACCACTTATGTATATATAATTAAATAATATTTATTTAATATTTAGACTTGCCTGATTTGGAAACTCATAGGCTCCAAAAGCACGAATAAAATGAAATTCAATTCTGAGTCAGGTGGCAACTCACTGCAGCATTCTTGCCTGGAGAATCCCACGGACAGAGGAGCCTGGTGAGCTACAGTCCGTGGGACAGCAGAGTCTGACATGACTGAACAACTAACTAGTATACACAGTATTTTATACTATACTGCAGCATTTAAAGTGAAATGAAATCTACAAGGTTCAAAATCAGGCAACATTAATGCTTATATATGGTAAAGATTTCAACACAGGACCAAAGAAAAAGTCTTCTTGTCTTTCCCCAATTATTTTCCTCATTTAAACATTGTATTTTCTTTCCAAAGAATTCTGGATAAAATAATGTAGATATAGATATATCCTCTTGGGTTTGCATAAGTGGTCATCCCAATTTGGTATTATTCTATACCCCATTTTCTTTTAAGGTAAAAGTATCATGCAATCATTTTACATTGGTATATAGAGAGTTGTTGCTCTGTCAACTAAATTGTGTTGGACTCGTTTTTGAGACCCTATGGACTGTAGCCCACCAGGCTCCTCTGCCCAGGCAAAATACTGGAGTGGGTTGCCATTCCCTTCTCCAGGGGATCTTCCCAACCCAGGGATTCGCAGGGTGATTCTTTTATCACTGAGCCACCAGGGAAGTCCTAATATATAAGGCTACCTTGATCTTTTGAATGATTTAAGAGCATTTCCTTGGGCATACTAATGGTCCAAACACTAAATTCCCCAAGAGGTTTTGTAAAAGCATAAACCATTTCTGGGAGGATACTAAGAGACTTGCTAAGTTTTCTAGAGATGGGAGTGTGGAGAGGAGAAACTAGGAGTGGGAGAGGAAAAAAAACAATTTTAAAAACTGTTTTTAAAGAGTGGAACGTTTCATCAATCTAATAGAATTTATCTGGTACCCACCACTTAGATTAAGAAATAGAAAATCACTTTCAGTGTTTATATTCCCTAGCCCAGAGTTGAGTTTCTCCCTGCATTCTGTGTTAATCACTCCTTTGCTTTTATTTTTGTCTTACCACTTATGTATATATAATTAAATAATATTTATTTAATATTTAGACTTGCCTGATTTGGAAACTCATAGGCTCCAAAAGCACGAATAAAATGAAATTCAATTCTGAGTCAGGTGGCAACTCACTGCAGCATTCTTGCCTGGAGAATCCCACGGACAGAGGAGCCTGGTGAGCTACAGTCCGTGGGACAGCAGAGTCTGACATGACTGAACAACTAACTAGTATACACAGTATTTTATACTATACTGCAGCATTTAAAGTGAAATGAAATCTACAAGGTTCAAAATCAGGCAACATTAATGCTTATATATGGTAAAGATTTCAACACAGGACCAAAGAAAAAGTCTTCTTGTCTTTCCCCAATTATTTTCCTCATTTAAACATTGTATTTTCTTTCCAAAGAATTCTGGATAAAATAATGTAGATATAGATATATCCTCTTGGGTTTGCATAAGTGGTCATCCCAATTTGGTATTATTCTATACCCCATTTTCTTTTAAGGTAAAAGTATCATGCAATCATTTTACATTGGTATATAGAGAGTTGTTGCTCTGTCAACTAAATTGTGTTGGACTCGTTTTTGAGACCCTATGGACTGTAGCCCACCAGGCTCCTCTGCCCAGGCAAAATACTGGAGTGGGTTGCCATTCCCTTCTCCAGGGGATCTTCCCAACCCAGGGATTCGCAGGGTGATTCTTTTATCACTGAGCCACCAGGGAAGTCCTAATATATAAGGCTACCTTGATCTTTTGAATGATTTAAGAGCATTTCCTTGGGCATACTAATGGTCCAAACACTAAATTCCCCAACTTTTACATCGTTTTTAATCTTTTGCTCATGCAAACAGGGCTACAATGAATTGCATCTTTTTGTTTGAGCCTGACGTGGGATATATATCAGGAAGTAGTTATCCAGGTCTAAGGTTTCTTGCCCCATCACCAGTTATCTGTTCCTGAGAAGCTGACTTGTCAGATCTGGGCAGGTGGGACAATTTTATATCTGACTGGCATCCTCAGGTGTCACGCTCTTGGCAGGCACTCAGAGTGGGTGGTTTAAGTTCTAACACTCCCAATACTCACATTGCCACAGATGGCTCCTTCTAGAAAACCTCTGCAGATATCCCTGACCTCCTTCCCTCAAGACAAATAATGGAAAACACTCTAAGTTTGCACTGTCCAGTAAGATAGATCCTTACTACATGCAGTCATTTAAATTTAATTAAAATGAAATAAAATTCAGCATTCAGTTCCTTAATCCCACTACCCACATTTCAGGTGCTCAACAACCACATGTGGCTAGAGTCTCCTCTATGAACGCAGATGTAGAACATTTCCATCTTCATGTTCTATGGGACCACCCTACAGGCAGAAATAGTGGGAAGTCTCAGAGCTCTGGATGCCTACCAGTCCTGGATTCAAATCTTGTCTTTGCTATTTCACAGCCCTAAAACATGGGCAAGTTACCTGACCTCTCTCTGAGCCTCAGATGTAAAAGTAGGCAATTACAGACCCTCTCCCATAGAACTTTGATGAGGAGTCCAACAGATAGCAAATGTGAGAGGCTTCGCTCAAAGGCATAAGAAGATCTCGAAAATCAGGAGATATTATTATTATTATTATTATTATTATTATTTTAAAGATTTATTTATTTATTTTTGGGCAGGGTCGGGTTGGGGAGAGAGGGGAGCGGGCGGGCCACTTCTATTGGTCCTTCGTTTCTCCATTTTCATCCGTCTTTGTTCTTTGGCTCCTGTGGGCCTCCCATCGCGGTGGTGTCTGATCTTCCCAACCCAGGGTTTGATTTCTTTTATCACTGAGCCACCAGGGAAGTCCTAATATATAAGGCTACCTTGATCTTTTGAATGATTTAAGAGCATTTCCTTGGGCATACTAATGGTCCAAACACTAAATTCCCCAACTTTTACATCGTTTTTAATCTTTTGCTCATGCAAACAGGGCTACAATGAATTGCATCTTTTTGTTTGAGCCTGACGTGGGATATATATCAGGAAGTAGTTATCCAGGTCTAAGGTTTCTTGCCCCATCACCAGTTATCTGTTCCTGAGAAGCTGACTTGTCAGATCTGGGCAGGTGGGACAATTTTATATCTGACTGGCATCCTCAGGTGTCACGCTCTTGGCAGGCACTCAGAGTGGGTGGTTTAAGTTCTAACACTCCCAATACTCACATTGCCACAGATGGCTCCTTCTAGAAAACCTCTGCAGATATCCCTGACCTCCTTCCCTCAAGACAAATAATGGAAAACACTCTAAGTTTGCACTGTCCAGTAAGATAGATCCTTACTACATGCAGTCATTTAAATTTAATTAAAATGAAATAAAATTCAGCATTCAGTTCCTTAATCCCACTACCCACATTTCAGGTGCTCAACAACCACATGTGGCTAGAGTCTCCTCTATGAACGCAGATGTAGAACATTTCCATCTTCATGTTCTATGGGACCACCCTACAGGCAGAAATAGTGGGAAGTCTCAGAGCTCTGGATGCCTACCAGTCCTGGATTCAAATCTTGTCTTTGCTATTTCACAGCCCTAAAACATGGGCAAGTTACCTGACCTCTCTCTGAGCCTCAGATGTAAAAGTAGGCAATTACAGACCCTCTCCCATAGAACTTTGATGAGGAGTCCAACAGATAGCAAATGTGAGAGGCTTCGCTCAAAGGCATAAGAAGATCTCGAAAATCAGGAGATATTATTATTATTATTATTATTATTATTATTTTAAAGATTTATTTATTTATTTTTGGGCAGGGTCGGGTTGGGGAGAGAGGGGAGCGGGCGGGCCACTTCTATTGGTCCTTCGTTTCTCCATTTTCATCCGTCTTTGTTCTTTGGCTCCTGTGGGCCTCCCATCGCGGTGGCGTCTGTTGTTGCAGAGCACCGGCTCTGGGCGCATGCGCTCCAGAGCTCCGGCTCGGTAATTGGACACATCGGTCCAGCCGCTCCGCGGCACGTGGGATCTTCCCAGGCCAGGGATCAAACCGGCGCCCCCTGCACTGCAAGGCGGTGTCCTTACCCACTGGACCACCAGGGGAAGCCCGAGATATTATAATGATACATGAATATGACAGTTTCAGTTCCTAACAATGTGAAAAATCCTAGATTCTGAGGGTTCCATCCAGTATCAGCTCTTCCGCCTTGCTTGGGAAGCTGGTGGCCCACCCTTTGCTTAGCCTGGAGTTAAGTCTACAATCCGAGCTGGTTTTTCTATCCTCTTAGTCTTTAGAACTTGGAGCTGCTCAATCAACCTTTGATGAATGAAGAAATGACTGAATGGGACCAACAAGGTCAGGATCTGACTGGGCCCTTAGTAAGAATGAGCAAGAGGGTCCAGGCAGTCATTATTATTATGTTTCAAATACAACTGGTCTGGTCTTTTTTTTTTTTTCCCTGCAAGAAGACAAAATAAAACCTCTCCTGGGGAATCACCTCAACCTTCCCCCCCCTCCCTCACCTACAGTCCATTCCTTGGGGACAATGAGCCCAGGAAGGAGCTCAAGGGTCTTGGCCCTTCCCCCTTTGGCCCAACATAACCTCCTCCCCCTACTTTGAGCAAATGCCTGGAATTCTTTCAACAGGAGGACAAAGCCTTTCATCTGCCAATTACTGATAAAGGGAAAATGCAAATATTCCTAGGGAAGGTGATCCATCAAGGGCCCAACATTTATTGAGTGACCACTTAGGACCAGGCGGCAGGGTAGGCACTCTGGGGGCGTCCAAGGGGAACAAACCCCCAGGCCGGCCCATTCTTTTCTCTGGCCTGTGGTTTCCTGGCGGTTTGTAAAGGGAGGGGATTAAATTAGGTGACTACTCAACCCCTTCCCACTCTGACAGGTCAGGAGCTCCCCATCGGGGTGATATATGGACTTAACCATTTTACACTAAGGTGTCTGCCATAGGGTCTTTTCTTGACACCAGCTTTTGGGGATGCCATGAGACCACACTGGGGAGACAAACTTTAGGTGTTTTTTTTGCCATAGGGCCTCCCATCGCGGTGGCGTCTGTTGTTGCAGAGCACCGGCTCTGGGCGCATGCGCTCCAGAGCTCCGGCTCGGTAATTGGACACATCGGTCCAGCCGCTCCGCGGCACGTGGGATCTTCCCAGGCCAGGGATCAAACCGGCGCCCCCTGCACTGCAAGGCGGTGTCCTTACCCACTGGACCACCAGGGGAAGCCCGAGATATTATAATGATACATGAATATGACAGTTTCAGTTCCTAACAATGTGAAAAATCCTAGATTCTGAGGGTTCCATCCAGTATCAGCTCTTCCGCCTTGCTTGGGAAGCTGGTGGCCCACCCTTTGCTTAGCCTGGAGTTAAGTCTACAATCCGAGCTGGTTTTTCTATCCTCTTAGTCTTTAGAACTTGGAGCTGCTCAATCAACCTTTGATGAATGAAGAAATGACTGAATGGGACCAACAAGGTCAGGATCTGACTGGGCCCTTAGTAAGAATGAGCAAGAGGGTCCAGGCAGTCATTATTATTATGTTTCAAATACAACTGGTCTGGTTTTTTTTTTTTTCCTGCAAGAAGACAAAATAAAACCTCTCCTGGGGAATCACCTCAACCTTCCCCCCCCTCCCTCACCTACAGTCCATTCCTTGGGGACAATGAGCCCAGGAAGGAGCTCAAGGGTCTTGGCCCTTCCCCCTTTGGCCCAACATAACCTCCTCCCCCTACTTTGAGCAAATGCCTGGAATTCTTTCAACAGGAGGACAAAGCCTTTCATCTGCCAATTACTGATAAAGGGAAAATGCAAATATTCCTAGGGAAGGTGATCCATCAAGGGCCCAACATTTATTGAGTGACCACTTAGGACCAGGCGGCAGGGTAGGCACTCTGGGGGCGTCCAAGGGGAACAAACCCCCAGGCCGGCCCATTCTTTTCTCTGGCCTGTGGTTTCCTGGCGGTTTGTAAAGGGAGGGGATTAAATTAGGTGACTACTCAACCCCTTCCCACTCTGACAGGTCAGGAGCTCCCCATCGGGGTGATATATGGACTTAACCATTTTTACACTAAGGTGTCTGCCATAGGGTCTTTTCTTGACACCAGCTTTTGGGGATGCCATGAGACCACACTGGGGAGACAGAAAGGTCTTTGGGAGGAAGGGAGAATTAAGACCAAGTGTTTTGTTTCACCTTTTTTCTTTACTGCACTTAACTCATGACCTTCCAGCCCACTGCACCCTCATTATGTAGGAGCTGTGAAGATGGTCAGTATCCAAAAAAAAAAAGATGTGATGGCAGGCGCAGCTCTAGCAACCCCACTTATAAGCTGTGTGACCTCGGGTGATTGGCTTTCCCTTTCTGAATTGCACTTTCCTCAGAAAGAGGAAATAACAAAACTATTTCCCTTAAAGGGTTTTTAAGAGAAAGAGAGAAGCAAACAAAATGTTCCCTGGTTCTTTACCAGGCTGAAGGTTAAAACTTCCCCACTCCCATAAAGACAAGGTGGGCGACTTCACTTGGGAAAACATTTTGATGTTTGCCAGTTCAGTGGATTTAGATTAAAACAAACATCAAACAGTAGTCTATGGAGGGTGGGCGGAAAAAGATACAGAAAGATAGGACAGGAAACTTCAAGGTGAGTGGGGAGGGGGCCGCTATCTCCTACATGACCCATACTGAGCTGATGGTTCACATCTGATGGTTGATGGAGAAGCCACTTCCTCTCCACCCGTCTGTCAGATCACTGTTGACATGGTGAAGATAGCAGCGCAGAGCAATCAACCAGATTCAAAACTTCTCTGAGCCTGTTTCCCACCTGCAAAATGATCTGATCCAACTATCCTACAGGGTTCAGGAGAGAAGTAAAAATAAAAGTATGGGGACTTTTTTTTTCTTTGCAAAGTCAGCTATGAGCAGGTAGCCCGGGTGTCATGTCAGCTCATCATGATCTTTACCTTCAAGATTGGGCCTAGTTGGGCTGGAAGAATGTTCAGGGCTAGTTTTTCTGACAAAGTCGACCTGACTGTTGTTCATGATAGACTTACAGGACAACACGTTTAGGATTCCAGTTTTAGGGGTGGTCACTGAACCAGGTATGTGGACAAGGAAGCATAGCCAGATCTAATGAAATTTTTTATGTATGAGCACTTAGGATTAGATCCATTTTACACTAAGGTGTCTGTAGGGTCTTTGACACCAGCTTTTGGGGATGCCATGAGACCACACTGGGGAGACAGAAAGGTCTTTGGGAGGAAGGGAGAATTAAGACCAAGTGTTTTGTTTCACCTTTTTTCTTTACTGCACTTAACTCATGACCTTCCAGCCCACTGCACCCTCATTATGTAGGAGCTGTGAAGATGGTCAGTATCCAAAAAAAAGATGTGATGGCAGGCGCAGCTCTAGCAACCCCACTTATAAGCTGTGTGACCTCGGGTGATTGGCTTTCCCTTTCTGAATTGCACTTTCCTCAGAAAGAGGAAATAACAAAACTATTTCCCTTAAAGGGTTTTTAAGAGAAAGAGAGAAGCAAACAAAATGTTCCCTGGTTCTTTACCAGGCTGAAGGTTAAAACTTCCCCACTCCCATAAAGACAAGGTGGGCGACTTCACTTGGGAAAACATTTTGATGTTTGCCAGTTCAGTGGATTTAGATTAAAACAAACATCAAACAGTAGTCTATGGAGGGTGGGCGGAAAAAGATACAGAAAGATAGGACAGGAAACTTCAAGGTGAGTGGGGAGGGGGCCGCTATCTCCTACATGACCCATACTGAGCTGATGGTTCACATCTGATGGTTGATGGAGAAGCCACTTCCTCTCCACCCGTCTGTCAGATCACTGTTGACATGGTGAAGATAGCAGCGCAGAGCAATCAACCAGATTCAAAACTTCTCTGAGCCTGTTTCCCACCTGCAAAATGATCTGATCCAACTATCCTACAGGGTTCAGGAGAGAAGTAAAAATAAAAGTATGGGGACTTTTTTTTTCTTTGCAAAGTCAGCTATGAGCAGGTAGCCCGGGTGTCATGTCAGCTCATCATGATCTTTACCTTCAAGATTGGGCCTAGTTGGGCTGGAAGAATGTTCAGGGCTAGTTTTTCTGACAAAGTCGACCTGACTGTTGTTCATGATAGACTTACAGGACAACACGTTTAGGATTCCAGTTTTAGGGGTGGTCACTGAACCAGGTATGTGGACAAGGAAGCATATCCAGATCTAATGATATTTCATATATGTACAGAGGGTGCCCATATCTCCACCAAGAAGCACTGTAGGATTAATCAACAGGCGCCCTTAGACCCCGGGGCTCCATCCCAGCGCCTTGCACCTTTTCACCGACTTTTCTCCTGTAAACCGCCAATAAGGGCTTACCCTTTGCATGTCTGCCAGCTGCGTTAGGAGGCGCCAGATCCGATTCTCTCGGTAGTTCACTCCTGAGCATCTATTTCCTCTTCTTGGAGAGCGCAGGGATCTTTAAAAAACGTCCAGCTTTTCTTCCAGGGCTGGTCGCCTAGTAAAGGACTCCACAGACGCGGGCAGAATGAATGAATGAAAGGCAACGTCTTCCGGTCAGCTCGGGTCTGAAAAGGCTTTGGTCTGGCTGTATTTCCTGTACCCGTGTGTTTGTGGATCCTTATCTTTGAGTCCAGGAGTTTTAAAGTTATGCAGTCCGTACAGGTATGGAGCTGCGCTAATTTCTTCCTGAGCCCCCAAAGCCTCCTTCGTATGGCAGATCCGCTTATTGGGGTCTAGAGAGGCTTCCACCCCCACTTCACCAAAAAAAGACGTAGAGAAAAGAAAAAAAAAAAAAAAACACAAACACAAAATGCTTTGAATTCTGGTCGGCCACGTAGGTAACGAGGTGCGGTAAACGAAGGAAGAGGAAGAGGGGCAGCCCGCGGGGACCGTGGGCGATGGGGGCAGGGATTAAGGTGGGAGGTCGTTTTTTGGGGGTGCCAGGCCCCGGGGGCTTTCACTCCAGCAGGCTCGGCTTGCATTTCCGCGCCTCCCGCTGAGGCCAGCCGTGCAAATCTGCACCTCCCTCCTCACCCCTCCCTCCTTCCCTTCCTCCCTGCCCCGCCATCTCCGGGATGCGCCCGCCGCCTTCAACTCAGCCTTTCCAAAAGTCAGCTCTGCACACAACTCCCGGGCGGCGGCGGCGCCTGCGTGCAGAGGCGCACTCGTGACCCAACAACAAAACAGCGATGCCAGGGCGCTAACGGCGCCCGGTGCCTCCCGGGCGCCCTCCCCGCCCCACACCTCCTCGGGCCGCCGCCCCCTCCCGCCCCCATCCCGGGCCGAGTGCCCCCACCACTAGCCGGGCCGCGGGCTCAGAGCGCGATCGGCAACAATGTTTACGTTCCGGGGATTATGACGTCGACGCCTCCCCCCCCACAACTGCTGAAAATGGTTTCCTAGGACTTTGCAAACGGATCTGCTTAAGTGTTGGTGCAAAACTTTGTAGATCTCGGCTCTGGCTTGCTTTATTTATTTATTTTCTGGTTTGTTTTCTTTGGTCTTCCCTCCTTACCCCCTCCGCCAAAATGCAGGGGGCAGGAGTGTTGACAATTAATTGGTGAACTCTCCTAAAAAAATGGAGGCAGAGAAAGACTCTGGAAGAAGATTGGTGTGTAGCTTTTTTTTTTTTTTTTTCCAAATCTGTATCTGGTATATGATAGATCTATTTTTTTTGTCGTTGTTTCTTGCTGCCTTTTCTTTCCTTTTCTGTATTTTGCAAGAGGACCGGAAAAAAATATAATAAATTGCATGCAAAAGGAAGCAAGCAGCTTACTCCTCCAGTCCCTTGTGAGGCTCAGAGTCTCAGACACTTAAGCGGGGAGGTGGTAGCGGGGAAAGGCGTGGAGGGGGGCTCAGCGGGCTTGGGGTTCGCCCGGAATCTGGGGGGCTGTGGGGCCGGTCGCTCGGCGGTGGAGGGAGGAGGCAGGGGATGCGGGGAGTGGTGGGGGATTCTCCTAAAGAAGTGAGTGTGCGCGCGCGCTTGTGGGGAGATGAGGCAGCTGCTGGTGCGTTTTGGGGTCTCCGGTGGGAGCTTTGTGGCGGGCCGTCTGCCTCCCCCTCCCAAGCCGCGAACCCCCACGCCCCCACCTCTTCTTTTCGCACTGGCGGTCGGTCGGCGGGGGCGGCTGGGGTCTCTCAGCCCTTCCATTTCAGCTTTCCAGCTTCCCCGGTAGCTCGGGGGCGGCTCCAGGCTTAGAAATGCCGCCGGCCCCCGGTTCCGGCTTCCCGGCTCTGCCGCTGCGGCCGCCAGGGCTGCTGTTAGGGCCGAGCCGGGCGCTGCGGCGGCTCCTCCCGGGGCCTACAAATGCCCCGCCAGCCCGTGCGCGGAGCCCCCCTCGCGGGTTACATAACCAGGCTCCCGGCCGAGTGGGCAAAACTCAACCCCCTCGGGGGTGGGGGTGGGGGCAAAGGAGAGTCCCCCCAGATAACCCTTCCACGGCCTCCAAAGATGCAGGAGGAGAATGCCCTGTATAGGGCGCAGCCTGACCCTGGGGGTGCGGGCCCCTCTCATTATCCCGATTTTCAGCATCTTTGGCTTTTGCGCAAAGTTGCTCTGGTCGCAATGATGGGGTACAGGGGCCGCGCGACTGCTGCACCTGTTCGAGCTGGGCCCAGGGTGAGAGGCGATCCCAGTACCCCAGTAATTTGGGTTTCCGCAGCTCCGATTGACCGCCAGAGATACAATTAATTGGTGAACTCTCCTAAAAAAATGGAGGCAGAGAAAGACTCTGGAAGAAGATTGGTGTGTAGCTTTTTTTTTTTTTTTTTCCAAATCTGTATCTGGTATATGATAGATCTATTTTTTTTGTCGTTGTTTCTTGCTGCCTTTTCTTTCCTTTTCTGTATTTTGCAAGAGGACCGGAAAAAAATATAATAAATTGCATGCAAAAGGAAGCAAGCAGCTTACTCCTCCAGTCCCTTGTGAGGCTCAGAGTCTCAGACACTTAAGCGGGGAGGTGGTAGCGGGGAAAGGCGTGGAGGGGGGCTCAGCGGGCTTGGGGTTCGCCCGGAATCTGGGGGGCTGTGGGGCCGGTCGCTCGGCGGTGGAGGGAGGAGGCAGGGGATGCGGGGAGTGGTGGGGGATTCTCCTAAAGAAGTGAGTGTGCGCGCGCGCTTGTGGGGAGATGAGGCAGCTGCTGGTGCGTTTTGGGGTCTCCGGTGGGAGCTTTGTGGCGGGCCGTCTGCCTCCCCCTCCCAAGCCGCGAACCCCCACGCCCCCACCTCTTCTTTTCGCACTGGCGGTCGGTCGGCGGGGGCGGCTGGGGTCTCTCAGCCCTTCCATTTCAGCTTTCCAGCTTCCCCGGTAGCTCGGGGGCGGCTCCAGGCTTAGAAATGCCGCCGGCCCCCGGTTCCGGCTTCCCGGCTCTGCCGCTGCGGCCGCCAGGGCTGCTGTTAGGGCCGAGCCGGGCGCTGCGGCGGCTCCTCCCGGGGCCTACAAATGCCCCGCCAGCCCGTGCGCGGAGCCCCCCTCGCGGGTTACATAACCAGGCTCCCGGCCGAGTGGGCAAAACTCAACCCCCTCGGGGGTGGGGGTGGGGGCAAAGGAGAGTCCCCCCAGATAACCCTTCCACGGCCTCCAAAGATGCAGGAGGAGAATGCCCTGTATAGGGCGCAGCCTGACCCTGGGGGTGCGGGCCCCTCTCATTATCCCGATTTTCAGCATCTTTGGCTTTTGCGCAAAGTTGCTCTGGTCGCAATGATGGGGTACAGGGGCCGCGCGACTGCTGCACCTGTTCGAGCTGGGCCCAGGGTGAGAGGCGATCCCCAGTACCCCCAGTAATGTCCGGGGCTCTCTGGTTTGGGTCCCCGCAGCGTCCGATTGACCGCCAGAGATACGACGAAAACGAGGACTTGTCGGACGTGGAGGAGATTGTCAGCGTCCGCGGCTTCAGCCTGGAGGAGAAGCTGCGCAGCCAGCTGTACCAGGGGGACTTCGTGCATGCCATGGAGGGCAAAGGTGAGGCGCCCCCTCATCGGGCCGTCCTCCGCGACGCGGCCCGAGCGCACGTGGGGAGGGAGCTGCCGGTGGCTGGGTTCGTATTTCGCGCCCGCGTCCCCCATTCCAGGGGATCCGGTGACGAAACGAGGCCGAGCACTGGGGGGGTGGGGTGGGGTGGCGAGGGAGGAGGGCAGGCGGGAATCGGGGCCGGGCGTGGGCCTAGGCCAGGCTCGCGCCCACGGCAAGCTCTAGGGTGCTCAGAGCCATGGGGCCAGCGGACAGAGCGACCTGGGGGACCGACGGGTGGACGGAGGGAGGGCGGGTGCGCCGCGTTCTACTCCTCCCCGAGCCGGCCCAGCTCCTTGCGCTGCACGAGGTGCGGCCGATGGGCTGGAGTGGGGCAGGGTCACCCTAGGGCACTGGGGTGAAGCCCCCCTAAGGCCTGAAGCTTCCCGAACCCCGTGCCGTTTTGGACCCTGCCAGCTGCAATCTGGCGCTGGGGACGCTCTGTGTCACTTAGTGACACCTCTCAAGGCCTGGGGTTTGCTGAGTCCTATCCCCTGGTGGGCTTTGCCAGACCGGAGCAGGGTGGGTGAGTTTGGAGTTGTTGGCCGGCTCCGATTTAAGCCTGAGGCCTCTAGCCCTGCAGCGCCAGGGCTTTGAAGTGGGAACTTCCTATAAGGGGGTTAGCCTCCTAGGGCTTCAGGCAGCCTCCTGGCAGTTTGAAGGGGAGGACTTGGGGCACCCTCCTGGGAAATGAGGTCCTTTCCCATGCCTGAGGCCTTGAGCGCTGGGTCCCTCTTGTGGGCCCTGCCAATTGAGAGCAGAAGTTGGAGAAGCCTGTAGGGTTTGGCGATGTCACCCCAACCTGAGACCTTCAAGGCCTGACTTTCTGCCTGACTCTGGTACTCACAGGACGTCTTGGGGGGTGTCCTCTAGACATTTAAGGGATGCTCTGACTGGGGTCTAAGGCCTGCAAGGCCCCTGTTTGGGCCTGTGGTACTGGGATTTTTGGATTTGCTTCTGCCTATTTAATTGTCTCTCTGTGCTCTCTGGGGTTTATCAGTTCTTTTTTGCCTCTCAGTTATTTGGGTTTCCTTTATATTGCTGTTTCTGTTTTGTTTGTCCTCCTCGGACAAATGCTCCAATCCCTCAGTGAGCTGATAACGGGGAAGCGCCTCCCCCACCTCCAGGTTCTGCTTGAGTGACTGGGGCTATGGGGTTATCCCCTAGGAGAGACTGGCCTGGCTTTGCATTTTTGGAGTTTCTCTTTTGTGCCCATTGCTTCCTGGAGTGCCGGGCTTTGGTGGTTAGGGGGTAGTTGTGGGGGGAGGGAAGAAGAAATTTCTTCCAGCTTGCCAGGTCTTAAGAGCATTGCTCGAGGAGGCTGGACAGTCCAGGGGTCTAGTCTTGACTACATTTAAATATTCTTAGCACAAATAGGGTTTGAATTCCTCTCCTCCATTTTTCTTGAGTCGCTTGGCAGATAGAGAAAACAGTATGCGACTCTTCCTGGTCATTGATGAGGAATTCTCTGCCCAGGATCTTATGTTTTCTCAGGCTCCTTTGAGGAAGTTGAAGCTGACCCTGGGGGTGGACTTAGGGTGTGTGTGTACTGGGTGGGGGGTGGGGGGAGGAGGTTTCCAGGACGGGAGATTCCTTAAGTCTACTGTCCAGGCTCTTTTCAAAGGAAGGGAGTCTAGGGTTTTTGGGTGTTAATTCAGATCTTGCCCCCAAACTCGAGGGAGGAGCTGAGAAACAGAAGGAGTCCTTATCCTTGATTCAAAATAGAAGCTTCTTAAACTTCTCTGCCTTTAAATCCTTAGGAATCCCCATTCAGTGCGAGCCCCTGGGGATCTGAGCTGCTAAGGTCAGGGCTTTCCCCAGCTCTCGTTTTGTTCTCTCTCTTCTGAGCACAGTTGCCTTGGCCTCCCGCTTCCCCACCCCGCCCTCCCCAAGCTGCCCTAGGGCACTGTTTCCCTGGGGCAGGGGTTTCAGCGCCTGGGATCTCATCTTGTGAACTGCTTTAGTTACCTGAGGACTAGGGGTATGTGTGTGTGTTTGTCTCCGCCTCCCTCATCTCCATGGTTAGGGTAAGGTTGGGTCGGCTTCCCTAGTTTTGGAACTCAAGAGGGTAGACATGAAGGCTTCTTTCATTCTCTGGGGCTTTCCATAAGGATGTTGGGGTCTACACAAGACAAGCATCAGTCAGACAGAAAACTGTGTGGCAAATTTTCTTTGGGCCTCACTATGTCTTTTCAAACAGCCTTCACCTGGGCAGCGTCCCTCTGGGTTGTCCAGCTGAAGCAAGGATTGTGATGGCTGCAACAGAATTTCACTATTAAAACAACAAAGCTGTGCCCAGTTCCCTAGTTATTTTGGCACCAAATACATAGTTTCCAGGGAAACCGGCTTTTCCCCCCTCCCCTTCACCATGCAGGATATTACAATAAGATCTTCCCTGATGCTCAGCTACAATGAGAACCCTCCTCCCAGCCTCCTCTCTGGGGCTTCAGATCCTCCCAGGTGGCATTCTTCAGTTCTGCATTTCCCTTACTTTCTGAGCTCAGCCTGGGATGCGATTCTCTGTCTGTCCCTCTTTCCCAGTGATAGCTGGGGCTCTTTCTGTATGGGGCTCTTTCATGAGTCTCTTTCCCCAACTCTCGCAGGCCTTGGGCTGTTCATTGACAAGTTCTGACCCGTGGGGCATGCAGGGAATGACTGAGTAGGCAGAGGAGCTGCGAGTTGGCATGACTTCTCTTGGGCTTTACCTAATCCATTTCCTTGTCGTTTTCTAGGGAGCTCTTACCCTGTGAGCTGGTGCCTCCATCTCGTGTAACTCCTGTCCCTTCTTCCATCATTGTTCCTAACCGATGGATCATGGGTCATTTGCTCGTTCCTGATTTAACCAACCTGTTTGAATTCCACTCTCCAAACAGATTTCAACTATGAGTATGTGCAGAGAGAAGCCCTCCGAGTTCCCCTGGTATTTCGTGAAAAGGATGGCCTGGGAATTAAGTAAGTTGCTGAAATGGATTGCTTCTTCCCCAGTCTCCCTCCCTCACACTGTTTAAAGCTTGAGTTGGATTTCTTCCACTTTTCCCCTACCTTTTGTCTCGGAGTAGGATTTTTCTTCATTAATTTGGAGGTTGCATCTCCTTGTCCAAGACAAGACTTGACAAAGGAGAAAAACTCTTCAAAGATGGGTCTGGATTTTGAGAGAATTTGGACAGAGAGGTCACAGGGTAATTCAACTGTGGGGACTTCCCCGCCTTGATCCATCCAGTTACATGCAGTGACTTTCTAAAGAGAAACTGAGGCAGGGCTTGAGCTGCCAAGGGATTAGCAAGCCTTCCGGCCCAGAGGCAGAATGCCTACGTGCCTATTTTTCACTCAGACTCCCACTGTGTGGGAAGCTGATTCTGTTCTGTGGAGGATGCGTTACTTTTTTTTCTCTTTTGGCCATGCCTCATGACATGCAAGATCTTAGTTCTCCGCCCAGGGATCAAACCTGTGCCTCCCGCAGCAGAAGTGCGGTGGCTTAACCACTAGACCGCTGGGTTAGTCTCTGGAGGGAATGTCAGGCTACTAGGTACTAGGTCCTGTCTCTCCTTTCTGCTCCTGCCCCCGCACCTGCCTCCCCACAGTGGCTTGTTTGGTTTTCATTCTGTTGGAAATCTGTCAGAGCTCCAGGTCGGGGAGAGATCCAGCAGGAAGCCTGAAGAACAGGTTTCCGCCCCTGAGGCAGGGGTGGGAGGAGGTTGAGGGTATCGTCCCAGCCTGCCTCCTTCCTCAGCATCTACAGCCAGGCTTTCTACAGTCTGATTCCTACAAATAGAAATGAAACAAACTTTTGCCATCACTGTTAATTAATAGTGAACGTCATCCTCGTCATGGGAGCCACTGCACCAAATTGTTGGAATCGGTATGATGCAGTTTTTATTTCCCTCTGAAGTTAAAGAGGTTCCCCCCCCCACCAATACAACTCCTTATGGAGAGTGTCTTCCACTCTCCAAACAGATTTCAACTATGAGTATGTGCAGAGAGAAGCCCTCCGAGTTCCCCTGGTATTTCGTGAAAAGGATGGCCTGGGAATTAAGTAAGTTGCTGAAATGGATTGCTTCTTCCCCAGTCTCCCTCCCTCACACTGTTTAAAGCTTGAGTTGGATTTCTTCCACTTTTCCCCTACCTTTTGTCTCGGAGTAGGATTTTTCTTCATTAATTTGGAGGTTGCATCTCCTTGTCCAAGACAAGACTTGACAAAGGAGAAAAACTCTTCAAAGATGGGTCTGGATTTTGAGAGAATTTGGACAGAGAGGTCACAGGGTAATTCAACTGTGGGGACTTCCCCGCCTTGATCCATCCAGTTACATGCAGTGACTTTCTAAAGAGAAACTGAGGCAGGGCTTGAGCTGCCAAGGGATTAGCAAGCCTTCCGGCCCAGAGGCAGAATGCCTACGTGCCTATTTTTCACTCAGACTCCCACTGTGTGGGAAGCTGATTCTGTTCTGTGGAGGATGCGTTACTTTTTTTTCTCTTTTGGCCATGCCTCATGACATGCAAGATCTTAGTTCTCCGCCCAGGGATCAAACCTGTGCCTCCCGCAGCAGAAGTGCGGTGGCTTAACCACTAGACCGCTGGGTTAGTCTCTGGAGGGAATGTCAGGCTACTAGGTACTAGGTCCTGTCTCTCCTTTCTGCTCCTGCCCCCGCACCTGCCTCCCCACAGTGGCTTGTTTGGTTTTCATTCTGTTGGAAATCTGTCAGAGCTCCAGGTCGGGGAGAGATCCAGCAGGAAGCCTGAAGAACAGGTTTCCGCCCCTGAGGCAGGGGTGGGAGGAGGTTGAGGGTATCGTCCCAGCCTGCCTCCTTCCTCAGCATCTACAGCCAGGCTTTCTACAGTCTGATTCCTACAAATAGAAATGAAACAAACTTTTGCCATCACTGTTAATTAATAGTGAACGTCATCCTCGTCATGGGAGCCACTGCACCAAATTGTTGGAATCGGTATGATGCAGTTTTTATTTCCCTCTGAAGTTAAAGAGGTTCCCCCCCCCACCAATACAACTCCTTATGGAGAGTGTCTTCTAGAAGGGGAGCCACAGAGAGGGCCTCCCGCCCTTTAAAGTAAAGCAGAGATTTGAATGCCCAGCTCTTGCACGTACCTTGACAGCACACTTGTCTAGGAAAAGTGGGGTGGGCGGGACAGTGGATATCTATCCTCTTCTGTAGCAATTCAAGTGTCGGGAAGAGTTGAGGGGTTGGGTTTGCCTCTTGAGGTAAGGAAGCTGCTCGCTGGTCCCGGGGTGACCCTCTTTTGAGGCACCACCTGGTCACTCCCCTCTCGCTGAGTTTCCTCACTGTGGGTTCTCAGCCAGAGAACCAGGGAAGTCTCTTGGAAAAATGGCCTCCCCCATCCCCATTGTTGAGTCTAACCGTGTTTGTTTCTGGCTTCTCACGAAATGTCTGTGTTCCTCTTTTTCCAGGATGCCTGACCCTGATTTCACAGTCCGAGATGTCAAACTCCTGGTGGGTAAGTTGCTGTGTGCGTGCGTGGCCCGGAGATGCTGAAGCTGGGATGGGGGAGTGGTGGGAGAGTGGGTGTACAGCAAGGCCTGTACCACCTGCCCATGTGGGTATTTAACTGCCTCCGAAAAGAAAGTCCCTATGGGAGGAGGCAGGAGCAGGTGTGAGCTATGTAACCGTCTCACTCTGGAGAACAGGTCAGATTGCAGAGCCATAAGAAGCTGTATTAGAGCGTGTTTGCCAGAGCAGTTTTATGAGGTTGATTTGGACCCCAGCCTCCAGCTTGGGTGTCTGCAAGGCAAGCTTAGATCTCTCCTTGTGTGTGTTTGCGGGTTGCTGGGTAAACACTGGGTGCTATGTGACCCCTGCAAGACTTTCAAAACTTCGTCGGGGAGGGATCATTCTCTTCCTGCTTCCTCAGGGTTCCAGACAGGTCTAGGGTGAGGCTGGCCCTGGGCACCTGCAGAACTCGGCTGATGGCTAAGTGCCCCCTACTCCTGACCAAGGTAGCCAGCATCTTTTCCGATTTTACAGGAAGTTGTTCCGTTCATCCATTCTTTCCAGAAATGTTTCTCAAGTAGCTCATATGTGGCAGGTGAATTCAGAGCTGTGAACAGGACAGACCAGAGCCCTGCCCTCTTGGTTGGAGTGGCAGGCCATGAAGAAGTAAACAGTTTTTTAAAAATTTGTATCTTGGTGCTCGCTTCGGCAGCACATATACTAAAATTGGAACGATACAGAGAAGATTAGCATGGCCCCTGCGCAAGGATGACATGCAAATTCGTGAAGTGTTCCATATTTTTTTTTTTTTAAAGTTTGTATCTTGGGCTTTCCTGGTGGTCCAGTGGGTAAAGAGACCACCTTGTAGTGCAAGGGGCACCGGTTTGATCCCTGGCCCGGGAAGATCCCACGTACTGCAGAGCAGCAGGATTGGTATGTCCATTTGCGGGCCAGTGCTCTGGAGCGCCTGCCCCTAGAGCCGGTGCTTGGTGACGAGAGGGGCCACTGCAGTGGGGGGCCCACACAGGCCAAAGAATAAAGATGGATGAAAATAATTAAAAAAAAAACAGTAAAAAAGCGAAAAAATTTTATATCTTTTGAGAGGTTGATGAGATTATAAAGAAATAAAGCAGGATAATGGGATGAAGCTTGTTGGAGCTGTGTTTTATTTTAGATGAAGGTAGTCAGGGAAGACCTCTGGATGGAGGTGATGAGGTCATTTAGACAGAGACCTGACTGATGAGACGCTGTGGGAAAGAACATTCTGGATGGAGAAATGAAGAGGGCAGAGGTGGGGGATGGAATGGAAAGAGAGAAGTGGGAGAGATCTCAGGGCCAGGCTCACAGAATTTGCGTTTGACTCCTGGTACAGTAGGGAGGCCCTGGGGGGCGGTTTTAAGGTGTAGTGAGGGGGTTACTTTGTGATCTAATTATTTTCTTGGGGAGGGTAAACACTGGGTGCTATGTGACCCCTGCAAGACTTTCAAAACTTCGTCGGGGAGGGATCATTCTCTTCCTGCTTCCTCAGGGTTCCAGACAGGTCTAGGGTGAGGCTGGCCCTGGGCACCTGCAGAACTCGGCTGATGGCTAAGTGCCCCCTACTCCTGACCAAGGTAGCCAGCATCTTTTCCGATTTTACAGGAAGTTGTTCCGTTCATCCATTCTTTCCAGAAATGTTTCTCAAGTAGCTCATATGTGGCAGGTGAATTCAGAGCTGTGAACAGGACAGACCAGAGCCCTGCCCTCTTGGTTGGAGTGGCAGGCCATGAAGAAGTAAACAGTTTTTTAAAAATTTGTATCTTGGTGCTCGCTTCGGCAGCACATACACTAAAATTGGAACGACACAGAGAAGATTAGCATGGCCCCTATGCAAGGATGACATGCAAATTCGTGAAATGTTCCATTTTTTTTTTTAAAGTTTGTATCTTGGGCTTTCCTGGTGGTCCAGTGGGTAAAGAGACCACCTTGTAGTGCAAGGGGCACCGGTTTGATCCCTGGCCCGGGAAGATCCCACGTACTGCAGAGCAGCAGGATTGGTATGTCCATTTGCGGGCCAGTGCTCTGGAGCGCCTGCCCCTAGAGCCGGTGCTTGGTGACGAGAGGGGCCACTGCAGTGGGGGGCCCACACAGGCCAAAGAATAAAGATGGATGAAAATAATTAAAAAAAAAACAGTAAAAAAGCGAAAAAATTTTATATCTTTTGAGAGGTTGATGAGATTATAAAGAAATAAAGCAGGATAATGGGATGAAGCTTGTTGGAGCTGTGTTTTATTTTAGATGAAGGTAGTCAGGGAAGACCTCTGGATGGAGGTGATGAGGTCATTTAGACAGAGACCTGACTGATGAGACGCTGTGGGAAAGAACATTCTGGATGGAGAAATGAAGAGGGCAGAGGTGGGGGATGGAATGGAAAGAGAGAAGTGGGAGAGATCTCAGGGCCAGGCTCACAGAATTTGCGTTTGACTCCTGGTACAGTAGGGAGGCCCTGGGGGGCGGTTTTAAGGTGTAGTGAGGGGGTTACTTTGTGATCTAATTATTTTCTTGGGGGGGAGGAATTAAAAACATTTTAAAAATTGAGATAGATTTCACATACCATAAAATTTATCGTTCAACCGTTTTAAGGGCTTTCCTGGTGGCTCAGATGGCAAAGAATGCCCCCGCAATACGGGAGAACCATTTTAAAGTGTGCAATTCACTGGCCCCTTTTTTTTTCCTCTGGCTGCTTCCCATGGCATGTGGGATCTTAGTTCCCTGACCAGGAATTGAACCACAGCAGTGAAAGCTGTCCTAACCGCTGGATAGCCAGGGAATTCCCCAGTGGTTGGTTCTTCATATATCCACAGTATTGTGCAATCGTTACCAGTAATTTCAGAACATTTTCATCACCCACAAAATAAACTCTGTACTGCCCAATTCCCCTCTCCCTCCAGCCCGTGACAACCACAAATCCACTTTTTGCCGCTGGGTTTGTCTATTCTGGACATCTCTTTTAAGTGGGATTATCATATGTGGTCCTCTGTATGTGGCTTCTTTCACTTGGTCTTATGTTTTTGAGGTTTATCCATGTTCTAACATACACATCTCACTACTTTGTTCCTTTTTATGGATGAATAGTATTCCGTTATATGAGTAGACCACATTTAGTGTACCCATCAGTCAGCTGGTGGACATTTTGGTTGTTTCTACTTCTTGGCTATTATGAATAATGCTGCTATGACTCTTCATGTACAGGTTTTAGTGTGAACATAGATTTTGACTTCTTTGGGGTAGATACATAGAAGGAGAATTGCTGGTTCATGGGGTGTGGGTGCGTGGATGCGTGCTAAGTCGCTTCAGTTGTGTCTCTTTGTGATTGCATGGGCTGTAGCCTGCCAGGCTCCTCTGTCCATGGGATTCTCCAGGCAAGAAGACTGGAGTGGTTTGCTGTGCCTTCCTCCCAACCTGGGAATCACACAACCCAGGGATTGCACTTGTGTCTCTTAGGTCTACCTGCATTGGCAGGCAGATTCTTTATCACCAGTGCCACCTGGGAAGCCTGAGACATGGAGTAATTGTGTTTAATCTCCTGAGGAACTGCCAGACTGCTTTCCAAAGTGGTTGTGCCATTTTAAATACCCATTAGCTACATAGGAGGGTTCTAATTTCTCTGCCTACCTGTCTACACTTATTATTGTCTGTCTTTTTGATGATAGCCATTCTGGTAAGTGTGATGTGATCTAAGTTCTATCAGAGCTGACTCAATTAAAAAAAAAAAAAAAAAAGCAACTGGTGACTGTGTGGAGGATGAAGGTGGTTGACCAGTGACTGTGCAGATGATCCAGCTTGAATTATTGACACAGAAGTGTATTAACTTAGAAAGGCAGACCAGGATGTTGCTAGCAATCTAGTGGCTAAGAATCTGCCTTGCACTGCACAAAGTGTGAGTCAATCCCTGGTCAGGGAACTAAAATCCTACATCAGTTCAGTTTAGTTCAGTTGCTCAGTCGAGTCTGACTCTTTGCGACCCCATGGACTGCCGCACGCCAGGCCTCCCTGTCCTTCACCATCTCCTGGAGCTTGCTCAAACTCATGTCCATTGACTTAGTGATGCTGTCCAACTATGTCGTCCTCTGTTGTCCCCTTTTGCCTTCTGTTTTTCCAAACATCAGGGTCTTTTCCGATGAGTTCTCTCTTCACATCAGATAGCCAAAATCTTGGAGCTTCAGCATCAGTCCTTCTAAGGAATATTCAGGACCGATTTCCTTTAGGATTTAAGATCCTACATGCCTGCAGCCAAAAAAAAGAAAGGGGGAGAACCAGTTGGCTATAATAAGATAGTGCTGTTGACAGAAGGATCTCGGTTAATTGATAAGGGCTTGCTCAGGAAATGGATTTTATTTCTTTTTAAGCTGGATTCTAGAAATGCTGAAGGAAGTGGATGTCAGAGCAGAAGGAGGAAATCTTTCAGCAGTGAGCAGAAGATGGGGCAATGGACCCCACAAATCGAGTTTTGGCATAGGTCACTGTCTGTGGTGCCTCCACCCAGCCTCAGCCTTCGTTGCTGGGGCTCAACTCTGCTTTTTGATTGAGTCATTTGGGGCAAGCTTCTTCACCTGCTTAAGCCTCAACTGTGAAATGGACCTAATAACAGAATCTGCCTCAAATAAGGATCCTGTAAGAGAATGAACAAGCTGGATGATGCGGTGGGAGGGGGGTCAATAAAGGGTCCCTATTACTATTCTTTTTTTTTTTTTTTCCCATTACTATTCTAATGAAGGATGTGGGTCTGATGAGATTCTCCTTATGGACAAGGATGAATGCCAGATTCTCAAATCTGGGGTTCAGGAAACAATATCACAGTCCCAGTAATGTTGCTCTTTGGTCTTTTGAAGAATTTTCAAACTGTTTGTAGTTTAATTATGCTGTGGTTGCACCCAGGATGCCTCTTCTTTCATTGAGCCTCTTCCTTCTCATCATGAGAGCAAGAAGATTCAATTGTCCTTGGCTCTCTAGAAAAACGTAGGATGGCAAAGAAAGTGGGAATAGTGGGACTTCCCTGGCAGTCCAGGGGTTAAGATTCCACGCTTTCAATGCTGAGGGCACAGGTTCAATCCCTGGTTGGGGAACTAAAATGCTGCATGGTGTGACCCAAAAAAAGAGGGGAAGTAAGGAGGGAATAGTAAGAGGTACAGCTTGTATCTCTTGCATCCTATGATGATTAAATGGAGTGGAGAACATGAAGGTGTCAAGGTAAAGTATGCTGTGAGAGACGCCTGCAGTGGCAGTTTGCAGGGGGTGTGATGATGCCCATTTTAGTCTCTGAGACTGCACACAGGCTTCTGGAGAGTGGCGATGGGGAACATTTGTCATAGAGACATAAGTGACAAATGTAACTCAATCTGCCCGAAGCAAAACAGAATTCAGTGGTTTACATAGTAAGTTTAGGATATGACCTTAGGCATATCTAGATCTAGATGCCCCAGGAAGATCTCAAGAATGTGGCTCTTATGTTTCATTTCTGCTTCCCTTTTTTGGTTTCCTCTTTCTGCTTTATTCTTCTGGCAAGTTTCTCACTCTGGGGCAGGATAAAGGGGAGCACAATCCCACACCCAGGTCTGGTGGTGGGATCCGCCCAGCAGAACCATGTGAACTGTGAGTGGGGAAGGCTGACTTCCCAGGGTTGCTGGTGACGTGACCATGGCCCTAACACAGATGGGAGGGTTTTGTTTTATTTTGGTCGTGCTGCTTGTGGGATGTTAGTTGCCCAACCAGGGATTGAACCGCTGGCCCTTGGCAGTGAGAGTGGAGTCCTAACCACTAGACTGTCAGGGAATTCCCACAGTTGAGAGTTGTGCTCTGGAGGGCAGAGTATGGAGAAGGCTGGACCATTCCTTGAGTTAGCTGGGGATCTCAGCCTGTCTTTCAGCCTCTTGCCCCCTCCCCAGGCCCTGTCTTTTGGTAGAAGCAGCTTGGCATGACTAGCTATCAGGTCACAACTTGGGCCTCCAGACTCTTTAAGCTCTTAAGATTGGGCTTTTTTCTCTCAGCTCTGTTTATCTGCCCACTGGGAAGACAGGTACCTAGCCTCTGTGTTTTTTAAAAAATTTATTCAGATTTATTTATTTTTGGCCATTCTGGGTTTTCACTGCTACCACAGGCTCTTCTCTAGTTTCAGGGAGTGGGGGCTACTCTCTAGTTGAGGTGAATAGGCTTCTTGTGGTGACTTTTCTTGTGGAACTCAGGCTCTAGGGCACACAGGCTTCAGTAGTTGTAGCACATGGGCTCAATAGTTGCGGCTCTGAGGTTCTAGAGCACAGGCTCAATAGTTGAGGCTCACGGGCTTAGTTGCTCCACAGCATGTGGGATCTTCCCAGACCAGGGATCGAACCCATGTCTCCTGCATTGGCAGGCGAATTGTTTACCACTGAGCTACCAGGGAAGCCCCTCATGGTAGTTTTGATTTGCAATTCTCTCATAATTAGCAACATTGAGCATCTTTTCATATGCCTGCAGCCATCTGTATGTCCTCTTTGAAGAAAGGTCTGTTTAGGTCTTTGCCCATTTTTTGATTGGATTGTTTGTTTTCTTGGTACTAAATTGTGTGAACTGTATATTTTGGAAACTAAGCCCTTGCTAGTTGCACTCATCATTTATGAATATATTTTCCCAGTCTGTAAGTTGTCTTTTCATTTTATTTATGATAAAAATTGTCTCTTATTGATTGTGAGGTGTATCAGTTTGCTATGACCAAACATAACAGAGTACTACAGACTGGGTGACTTAAGCAAAAGAGATTTATTTTCTCATAACTCTGGAGCTAGAAGTTCAAGACCAAGGAGTCAGCAGGCTTACTTTCTTCTGATGTCTCCTTCCTTGCCTTGTAGATGGCCATCTTCTCCTTTTGTCTTCACGTGGTCTTCCCTATGTATGTGTCTGTGTTCTAATCTCCTCTGAGAACACTAGTCTTACTACCCTCTCAGTTGGTAAAAAAATCCACCTGCAATGCAGGAGACTGGGTTCTATCCCTGGGTCAGGAGGATCCCCGGGAGAAGGGAATGGCAACCCACTCTACTATTCTTGCTTGGGAAATCCCATTCCAGGAGCATGCTGGCTACAGTCTTTGGGGTTGCAAAGAGCTGGACACGACTGAGTGACTAAGCTATCACCAAAGACCTCATTAAAATATATATTTATTTATTTATTTGGCTGAACTGGGTGTTAATTGTGGCACACAATCTTAGTTACAGCATGTGGGATCCAATTCCCAAACCAGGGATTGAACCTGGGACCCCTGCTTTGGAAGCTCAGAGCTGTAGCCACTGGACCACTTGGGAAATCCCAAGAGCTCATTTTTAACTTACTATCCTCTTTAAAGACTTTATCTCCAAATAGGATTACATATTGAGTTAGGGAGGGTTAGAACTTTAGCATGTGAAAAAAGAAAATTCAGCCCATAACATAAAGGTTCTTTCTGTCGTTTGGATGTTAGTTAGTCTCATACTTTGTGGGTTGCCTTCTCATACTCAAAGATATTTTTGAAGGAGGGGACATATGTGTACCTATAGTCGATTCATGCTGATGTATGGCAGAAACCAGTACAATATTTCAAAGCAATTATCCTTCAATTCAGAGTAAATTTTAAAAAGAGATGTCTTTGTGTGAACAGGCAGTCTTCATTTTAACATAGACCATTTAGCTGGGCCCATTAGTTCACTTTAATTAAGAAAATTTTGCCTACTCCAAGGTCATGAAGGTAGTCATGTTTTCTCCAAAACTATTGTTTCAACTCTCACAGGTAGTCCACTTGGAATTGATTTTCGTGTTTGGTATGTGATAGGGGTCAAAATCCTTTTTTTCCTTTCCTATATGGATATCCAGTTGATCAGTACCATTATTAAAAAAACATACTTTCTCCATGGCACTGAATCAGGTGACTTTGTTATGAAACAGGTGGGATTTTTATCGGATGACTTCTAGACCCTGGAGATGGCCATCTTCTCCTTTTGTCTTCACGTGGTCTTCCCTATGTATGTGTCTGTGTTCTAATCTCCTCTGAGAACACTAGTCTTACTACCCTCTCAGTTGGTAAAAAAATCCACCTGCAATGCAGGAGACTGGGTTCTATCCCTGGGTCAGGAGGATCCCCGGGAGAAGGGAATGGCAACCCACTCTACTATTCTTGCTTGGGAAATCCCATTCCAGGAGCATGCTGGCTACAGTCTTTGGGGTTGCAAAGAGCTGGACACGACTGAGTGACTAAGCTATCACCAAAGACCTCATTAAAATATATATTTATTTATTTATTTGGCTGAACTGGGTGTTAATTGTGGCACACAATCTTAGTTACAGCATGTGGGATCCAATTCCCAAACCAGGGATTGAACCTGGGACCCCTGCTTTGGAAGCTCAGAGCTGTAGCCACTGGACCACTTGGGAAATCCCAAGAGCTCATTTTTAACTTACTATCCTCTTTAAAGACTTTATCTCCAAATAGGATTACATATTGAGTTAGGGAGGGTTAGAACTTTAGCATGTGAAAAAAGAAAATTCAGCCCATAACATAAAGGTTCTTTCTGTCGTTTGGATGTTAGTTAGTCTCATACTTTGTGGGTTGCCTTCTCATACTCAAAGATATTTTTGAAGGAGGGGACATATGTGTACCTATAGTCGATTCATGCTGATGTATGGCAGAAACCAGTACAATATTTCAAAGCAATTATCCTTCAATTCAGAGTAAATTTTAAAAAGAGATGTCTTTGTGTGAACAGGCAGTCTTCATTTTAACATAGACCATTTAGCTGGGCCCATTAGTTCACTTTAATTAAGAAAATTTTGCCTACTCCAAGGTCATGAAGGTAGTCATGTTTTTCTCCAAAAACTATTGTTTCAACTCTCACAGGTAGTCCACTTGGAATTGATTTTCGTGTTTGGTATGTGATAGGGGTCAAAATCCTTTTTTTCCTTTCCTATATGGATATCCAGTTGATCAGTACCATTATTAAAAAAACATACTTTCTCCATGGCACTGAATCAGGTGACTTTGTTATGAAACAGGTGACTACATTGGTCTGCATCTGTTTGATGCTCTCATCTGTGCCCCTCACTCCTAGGATCACTCTTCTGGATATTTTATGCAAGAAGACTGGGATATTTTCACATCTATGGGTTAGGAGTTGGGAGGGTAAAGAGACTGGAAAAGGGATTTCTTGTTGTCTCTGATAATGCTCTGAGCCCTTTGAGAAAATGTATCTGGAAAGTGCAGGTGTCTTCACTCCTTGTCCATACTTAGATTACCGAAGGTTGGGAGGGTCCACGGGTATGGGGAGATGTGCGCATTATCTCTTTATTGTATTTCTCTCTAACGAGGGTACTCAAGCCTGCCAATGCTTTCTTTGGTCCTTTTTCTTTAAAAATCTTCATGACAGATCATCTCATTCAGTATTTATTTATTCATACCATTAGAGTAATAATCACCTATCTTTTATTGTATGTTTACCATATGACCTCATTTTGTCCTCACCAGGAATTCGAAATTAAGTGTTATCGTTCCCTTTTCCAGAGGGAGGATCTGAGGCTCAGAGGGAGCTGTCCACACAGCTGGTGGGTGATGGAGACAGGATCAGGACCCAGCTTTGGGTGTTTCTCAAAATCATGCTTTAAAAAAATATATTTATTTATTTATGTGGCTGTTCCAGGTCTTAGCTGTGGCATGTGGCATCTAGTTTCCTGACCAAGAATTGAACCTTGGTCCCCTGCATTCGCAGTCTTAGTCACTGGACCAGCAGGGAAGTCCCGAGGGTCAGAGTCCTGGGCCCAGCGCACAGAGGACAACAGATCCAGACACTGAATCTGTCTTGGGGATTATTTTAAAAGATGAGGAAGTCAGAAGATATTAGTGCTCAGGGAAAACCTGTGGACCTGTGCAAGCATCCTCTCATTTCACAAAGAAGAAACTGCTCCGGGCAGAAATTTGTCCTCAGTTGTGCAGTGACTCCACCCTGGGCCCTCTCTTTCCTGTCCTCTTGCATCTTCAATTTGGGACAGCATCCTTACTGTGATGCCCTGCTTTTAGGTTTACAAAGTGCTTCCAATAATTTTGTCAGGCTACTAGGCGGGTCCTATTAGCTCCACTTTGCAGGGGACGAAACAGGCCCAGGGAGGTTCAGGGATAGACCTGAGGTGTCACTGCTGGAGAATTGGAGCAGGATTTGCACCATGGTGGTGTTCTTGCTAATAAACGCTGCCTCTATGAGATGAATGAGGAGATACTCCCAGGGAGCAGAATAAAGATCCAGAAACTTGAGGAAGATAGAGAAGGTTCCAGAACGAAGATGCAAGACACTTGCCTGCACTCTCTGAAGAGCAGGCCCCTGGGGAGGTGTGATCTGTGCCCAGACATGCTTTATATTAGCCTTCAAGGTGACTTCCCACAGCCTCCTCTCAGCTTCGAGCTTGTAGCTCTTGAAACTGACTGATGGAGCCTTCAAAGCAAGGGCCATGGGGCCATGGATTAATTTCTGCAGCTGGAATGTGTTGGATGTGGGTGAAGCTTGTGAGCACAGAGAACCAATGAGACCAGGAGGGAGGAGGAGGAGTGGGAGAGAGGCGGGGGGTTGCTGAGTTGTTGGCCTACTTAGGAACTTCAGCAACACTCCTGCATGGAAAATTTCTCCTGTAACCCCTTGACTTCAGGGACTTGAGTTCTAGCACTGTGGATCCCTTTCAGGCTCCAAAAGGCACTCTGTCCCTGTCACCTGCTCTGGGAGAGGGTAGTCCTCCCCAGACCTTGGAGTGCCATATTCCCTTCTTAGCACTGATCTGTCCCTTCTATCCCTTCAGGCCACTTGCCTCCTCCCCAGGGCTGAGCTTCCAGCTCACAGACCCAGCACTTAGATCCAGTTCCCCTTTGCCCCCAGTGGTGGACCAGACTGGAAATCTGAGAAGACAGAGGCTTGGTTCTTAATCTCAAAGCCCAGACTGAAAGAGACTGGCAGGCCTCAAGTGTCCCCAGTGGCCCCTTGGGCAAGCTTGTCCATCTCTTCCCTTTTCCTCCTATTCTCCTCAGTGCACATTTAAAAATATATGTATTTTGTTTATTTTTGGCTGTGTCAGGTCTTAGTTGCGGCAGGTGGCATCTTAGTTCCCTGATCAGGGATCTAACCCACGTCCTCTGCATTGGAAGGCAGACTCCAAGCCACTAGACCACCGGGGAAATTCCCCAGTTCACACTTAAGGGGTATGATCTAAGTAAAAACTAGGCTAGGATGGGAAGGGAGACCTCAGAGCGAGGGGACATATGTATACCTACGACTGATTCATGTTGATGTTTGGCAGAAACCAACACAATATTGTAAAGCAATTTTCCTTCAATGAAAAATAAATTTAATTAAAAAGAACTAGGCTAGGAAATTCTCTGAAGCTCCATGGTTAGGACTCTGTCCTTCCATTGTAAGAGGCATGGGTTTGATCCCTGGTCAGGGAATTAAGATCCCATGTGCTGTACTATATAGTCAAAAAATAAAAATAAAAGAAAGACAAATTTAAAAACAGCAACAATAACAAAAAAACACTAGGCTAAAAACCAGTGTGTCAGCCCTGAAAGAGGACCTAAAAATGACCTAATCCAGTGGTTTTCAAAGGGAGATCCTAGGAATCCAGTTCTGAATTCTGAGTGCTTCTTCCCTACTACCCACTGCAGCCTGAGCTGCTTGTTTTTATTTAGGTATGTATTTGGCTCTTGTCAAAGCTTGTGTTTGAAGGAAGACTTTTGCACCAATGAAAAAAATGATAAAGGTCAACTTCTTGTCTTTACCCTTGAGGCACCTGAGGCCTGGAGCAGGGGCAGTTGGCTCTGCAGGTTGTCACAGAGGTGGGGTCTGTACAGGCAGAACCCAGGGTGTGTGGATCCAAAAGGGCCTGGGTTTGTTTCTTCTCCGTGAGATTGGCAGCTTCCATAGTGTCCTGGGTTTTACCCCACTCATCTTGGGATGACTTCTGCATATTTTGTAAGACGGAGGGGCCATGGTGATGGTTTTGCATTTTCAAGTGATGCTTGGTATCTTTATGCTTCTCTACCAGTTCTGGGAAAAGTGGCCCATGCCCTTCAGAGCCACTCTGTGGCATATCATCGTGATTGAAATAGAAGCCCAGACAGAGGTAGACATGGGAGGCCTGCAGATGTATGTTTGCCAGGTGGTGGTGGATGGTACCCTCCACTGTGGTGGAACAATTTTGACGAATCTGAGAGCTAGTGAGTGATCGGCAGGAAGGACCTAAGCTCAAAAAGTGCTGTTAAAAAAAAAAAAAATTGCTGTTGGTTGGGACTTCTCTGGTGGTCCAGTGGTTAGGACTCTTCTTCCACTATAGGGGGTAGGGTGCATGTTCAATCCCTGGTCAGGGAACTAAGATCCCACAGGTCTCCTAATGCAGCCAAATAAAAAAGAAAATACTCAACAATCCCTTTTTTAAAAATGATGTTGTTTTGTCCTGGAGGTCAGAGAGAGTTGAGTGACTGGTTTCTAAGGTTGTGACTGGAAAAAAGGGTAGAGGGTAAAGCTGGTGGCTGCTGGCTGGAGGAAGAGGCATCTCTAGGTCTCTTCCATTGGAACACTGTTGAAGCAAGAAATAGGTGTGGGGCCACCGAGGACTCTCTCACGCCTAGTGCTTTAAAAATCAGAAACCTGGGCTTCCCTGGTGGTCCAGTGGGTAAGGACACCGCCTTGCAATGCAAGGGCCGCCGGTTTGATCCCTGGCCTGGGAAGATCCCACGTGCCGCGGAGCAGCTGGACCGATGTGTCCGATTACCGAGCCGGAGCTCTGGAGCGCATGCGCCCAGGGCTGGTGCTCTGTAGACAACAGAGGCCACTGGGATGGGAGGCCCACAGGAGCCAAAGAACAAAGATGGATGAAAATAGACAAATGAAAGACCAATAGAAGTGGCCCGCCCGCCCCTCTCCCTCCCCAACCCGCCCCCCCAAATTAAAAATATAAAAATAAAAAAATTAGAAACCTTAAAAACTAAGGATTTAAAAAAAAGAAACTAAGGAATTTTTAAAAATTCCTTAAAATGAGTAAATACCCATATCAGTTGTTCAAGTTTCCAGTTGTTTCCTATGTAGCATAAATGTTATTTTGTGTTTTTAAACACTTGTATGAGTCAAAATATAAATAAGATTTTGCACTGGGATTGGTTGAGGTGCCTTTTAAGTCTCCTGATCTCTGGCTTTCCAATCTGAAGAAGTTGGATGGTTTGACCTGTAGAATTTTTCATTGTTTGGATTCTGCTTTGGAGTAGCTTCTCTGTAGTTTCTGTAAATTGATAGTTGGACATATCAATAGATGCTTGATCAGACTCAGAATCTGTCCCACTTATTCATTTTATTCTGTTTCAGGAGATCCATCAGGAGGACGTGTTAGGTTCTCTCTTCTCCCTCTCCTCTCTGATGTTAGCAGCAATTGCCATAAATCTCCCTTATTGTATTTTAGCCCTACTGTAGGTCATGCTGCCGCAGTTCCCCAGCAGTTCTTAGTTCCCCAGCCAGGGATCACCCAGCGGAGCTGCAGTGAAACCCTGGGGTCCTAACCACTAGACCACCCGAAATCCTCTTTTGCCCTTTCTTGGCTGGAATATATCTGTGGAGAGGAACTTTCCCTCATCTGCTGTTTGCTTCCGCGCTGGCACTTATCACTTCACTCAGGATCCTTCCGCCTCTCTAGAATGCGTTCTGACTAAGGTTCGAGCATCTCTCAACCCAGCCTGCGGGCTGGAACGCAGCGGGCTTGAATCTGATTACAAGTTTATCTGGGGGCTTATGGAGCCCGAGAAGAACCGAGATTCTTTCCTCTAGCCTCTATTTCCACTCCGTCTCCTCCCACCCACCCACTGCGGCTTGCCTGGGGGAGCCAAGCCGGATGGCGCTCGCTGAACAGCGAGGACGCTATACTTAGAACCGCTCCAGGTACAGTCCCTCAGCCTCCCACCCTCCGGCCTCTCCCCTCTGGCGCCCCTAAGCCCCAGCTGCTCCTTGCGGCTCTAGCCACAGCAAGTCCCTCCCTGACAGTGGGGCAGGTTGAGGTAGGTCAACAGGGAACATGCACCTGGGTGAGAATGCACAGGGAGCCCTGGGGATTGTGTTGGCAAGAGAGAGTCTGGAAGCCCGCCCTGACGCTTGCCTGCTCAGTCGCGCAGTCGTGTCCAACTCTTTGCGACTGTCCCTGGGATTTTCGTTGGTATGACAGTACAAAATATAAATAAGATTTTGCACTGGGATTGGTTGAGGTGCCTTTTAAGTCTCCTGATCTCTGGCTTTCCAATCTGAAGAAGTTGGATGGTTTGACCTGTAGAATTTTTCATTGTTTGGATTCTGCTTTGGAGTAGCTTCTCTGTAGTTTCTGTAAATTGATAGTTGGACATATCAATAGATGCTTGATCAGACTCAGAATCTGTCCCACTTATTCATTTTATTCTGTTTCAGGAGATCCATCAGGAGGACGTGTTAGGTTCTCTCTTCTCCCTCTCCTCTCTGATGTTAGCAGCAATTGCCATAAATCTCCCTTATTGTATTTTAGCCCTACTGTAGGTCATGCTGCCGCAGTTCCCCAGCAGTTCTTAGTTCCCCAGCCAGGGATCACCCAGCGGAGCTGCAGTGAAACCCTGGGGTCCTAACCACTAGACCACCCGAAATCCTCTTTTGCCCTTTCTTGGCTGGAATATATCTGTGGAGAGGAACTTTCCCTCATCTGCTGTTTGCTTCCGCGCTGGCACTTATCACTTCACTCAGGATCCTTCCGCCTCTCTAGAATGCGTTCTGACTAAGGTTCGAGCATCTCTCAACCCAGCCTGCGGGCTGGAACGCAGCGGGCTTGAATCTGATTACAAGTTTATCTGGGGGCTTATGGAGCCCGAGAAGAACCGAGATTCTTTCCTCTAGCCTCTATTTCCACTCCGTCTCCTCCCACCCACCCACTGCGGCTTGCCTGGGGGAGCCAAGCCGGATGGCGCTCGCTGAACAGCGAGGACGCTATACTTAGAACCGCTCCAGGTACAGTCCCTCAGCCTCCCACCCTCCGGCCTCTCCCCTCTGGCGCCCCTAAGCCCCAGCTGCTCCTTGCGGCTCTAGCCACAGCAAGTCCCTCCCTGACAGTGGGGCAGGTTGAGGTAGGTCAACAGGGAACATGCACCTGGGTGAGAATGCACAGGGAGCCCTGGGGATTGTGTTGGCAAGAGAGAGTCTGGAAGCCCGCCCTGACGCTTGCCTGCTCAGTCGCGCAGTCGTGTCCAACTCTTTGCGACTGTCCCTGGGATTTTCGTGGCGTGAACGCTGGAGTAGGTTCTGGAAGTCTGGTTAGTGTTCAAACAAAACAGAACAGGCCTTTCCCACCGGTATCCTTGTTCAGTCACGGGTGTTGTAGAGATGGGGTTCCGGACTGCTCAGGACTTACAGATGTTTTCCAGTTTGATGGAGGGAGGGGTGTGTGGTTCATCTTTCCGTGTGAGGAGGATTACCCAGGTTACTCCCAGGTCGTTTCTTCAGCTGTCATTTATTTGTATGTGCGGTAATAGGTTAAATGCTGGACAGAAATAAGGAATAACATCCAACATTTCTTTCTTTATTTACTATTTTAAAATATTTATTTATCATGTATGTATTTATTTGAGTGTGTCCGATCGTAGTTGCAGCATGCAGAATCTTTCTTGCCGCGTGCGTGGAATTTTTAGGTGCGGCATGTGAATTCGAAGTTGCCGCATGTGGGATCTTAGTTCCCCATCAGGGATGGAACCCAGGTGCTCTGCAGTGAAAGTGTGGAGCCCTAATCACTGGACCACAAGAGTAGTCCCTATATTAGAAAATATATAGAGAGATTCCCTGGTGGTGCAGTGGCTAAGACTGCACTCCCAGTAAAGAGAGCTTGGGTTCAACCCCTGGTCAGGGAACTAAATCCCACATGCCACAACTAAGACCTAGTGCAGCCAAAAAAAAAATAAAAGTAAATATTAAAAAGAAAACTTTAAGAGTTCGTTTGGGTTTAAAAACCTGAATTAACTTTATATTTATTTATTTATTTATTTATTTTTGGCTTCAGTGGGTCTTTGTTGTCCAGTACGCCTTTCTCTAATTGCAGTGCTAGGACTTCTCGTTGTGGAGGCTTCTTTTGTTGTGGAGCACAGGCTCTAGGGCATGTGAACCTCGGCAGTTGTGGCACATGAGCTTAGTTGCTCCCTGGCATGTGGGATCTTCCTGGGCCAGGGATGGAACCTATGTTGGCAGGCAGATTTTTTTTTTTTTTTTTTCTTGAAGGAAGGGCAACAAAGCCAACTACCTAATTTATTTAATTTTTATTTTGCTTTTTATTACATGAAATTTCAAACATTAAAAAAGAGGGGAAAAAATGACACAGTGATTTCCCATAGAGCCATCAACAATGACCAACTCATGGCCAACCTTATTTTACTTACATTTCTACCCACTTCCTCCTGCCAACTAAATCATATTATCTTTTACATGAAAAATAAACATCATAGGCAGGGAGATTCTTAACTACTGGGCCACCAGGGAACTCCCTCTGTATTTTTTTTAATGGATAGAAGAGTTTTTTTTTTTTTTTAATTTATTTATTTATTTTTGGGCGGGGGTCGGGTTGGGGAGGAAGGGGAGTGGGCGGGCCACTTCTATTGGTCTTTCGCTTCTCTATTTTCATCCGTCTTTGTTCTTTGGCTCCTGTGGGCCTCCCATTGCGGTGGCGTCTGTTGCCGAGTGCTGGCTCTGGGCGCATGCGCTCCAGAGCTCCGGCTCGGTGATTGGACACATCGGTCCAGCCGCTCCGCGGGATGTGGGATCTTCCCAGGCCAGGGATCGAACCGGCGCCCCTTGCACTGCAAGGTGGTGTCCTTATCCACTGGACCACCAGGGGAAGCCCGGATAGAAGAGTTTTGAAAGAAAAAAGATAATTGTAGAAAAACCAGCTTTGTTAGTCATTTCGTGTCTGAATGTTTTTAATAATGTCTTTACTGAGTTATCATTCATATATCATACAATTCATTTAAAGTGTACGATTCAGTGGTTTGTTGTCTGTCACAGAGTTAGTGCAATCATTGCCACAGTCAGTTTTAGAACATTTTCTTCACCCCTCATACCCTTTCATCCCCCCCCTAATATTAGCCATCCTTTTAGACTGGTTGGCAGAGATTTAGCTGACTCTGATTTTCCACCATCCCACATTTTCCACTTATAATTTTATATATATATAATATATATAATTTTATATTGGAGTGTAGTTAGTTGATTAACAAGATTGTGTTAACTTCAGGTATACAGCAGACTGATTCAGTTTGTACAAAAATCTATTCTTTTTCAAATTCTTTTCCCATTTAGATTCTTAGAGAATACTGAGCAGAATCTCTGTGCTGTCCAGTAGGTCCTTGTTGATTGTTTATTTTAAATATAGTAGTACCATCAGTAATTATAAATGAAATTGGCCAACTAGATAACACATCCCACTTACAGAAACTTCTCAGGAGTCTTTAATGTGCATCAGCTCATTTAAATCATAGAACACCCCCTTAGGCTGGCTACCATTTTTTTTTTTCTTATTTTTGGGGAGTGGGGAGGGAGGGGAGCGGGTGGGCCACTTCTATTGGTCTTTTATTTGTCTGTTTTCATCCGTCTTTGTTCTTTGGCCCATGTGGGCCTCCCATCGCGGTGGCCTCTGTTGTCGCAGAGCACCGGCTCTGGGCGCATGCACTCCAGAGCTCTGGCTCGGTAATTGGACATATCAGTCCAGCCGCTCCGCAGCACGTGGGATCTTCCCAGGCCAGGGATGGAACCGGCGGCCCTTGCACTGCAAGGTGGTGTCCTTACCCACTGGACCACCAGGGAAGCCCTGGCTACCATTTTTATTTCATGTTACGGATGGGGAAACTGCTCCTCTGAGATGCTAAGAGACTTGAGGCCCAGCTGGGGTTCAAACCCACAGAGAGAATCTCAGCCCAACCACCATAGGTATATAATTCATTTGGCTGTGTCAAGTCTATAGTTACAGAATGGGGATCTTCACTCTGTCATGCTGGATCTTGGTTGAGGCGACAGATTCTCTAGTCGTCCGTGGGCTCAGTAGTTGCCTTGACGGCTCAGTTGCCCTTCAGCATATAGGATCTTAGTTCCCCAACCAGGGATTGAACCTCGCCCTTCAGTGTTGTTCTGTCACAGAGTTAGTCAATCATTGCCACAGTCAGTTTTAGAACATTTTCTTCACCCCTCATACCCTTTCATCCCCCCCCTAATATTAGCCATCCTTTTAGACTGGTTGGCAGAGATTTAGCTGACTCTGATTTTCCACCATCCCACATTTTCCACTTATAATTTTATATATATATAATATATATAATTTTATATTGAGTGTAGTTAGTTGATTAACAAGATTGTGTTAACTTCAGGTATACAGCAGACTGATTCAGTTTGTACAAAAATCTATTCTTTTTCAAATTCTTTTCCCATTTAGATTCTTAGAGAATACTGAGCAGAATCTCTGTGCTGTCCAGTAGGTCCTTGTTGATTGTTTATTTTAAATATAGTAGTACCATCAGTAATTATAAATGAAATTGGCCAACTAGATAACACATCCCACTTACAGAAACTTCTCAGGAGTCTTTAATGTGCATCAGCTCATTTAAATCATAGAACACCCCCTTAGGCTGGCTACCATTTTTTTTTTTCTTATTTTTGGGGAGTGGGGAGGGAGGGGAGCGGGTGGGCCACTTCTATTGGTCTTTTATTTGTCTGTTTTCATCCGTCTTTGTTCTTTGGCCCATGTGGGCCTCCCATCGCGGTGGCCTCTGTTGTCGCAGAGCACCGGCTCTGGGCGCATGCACTCCAGAGCTCTGGCTCGGTAATTGGACATATCAGTCCAGCCGCTCCGCAGCACGTGGGATCTTCCCAGGCCAGGGATGGAACCGGCGGCCCTTGCACTGCAAGGTGGTGTCCTTACCCACTGGACCACCAGGGAAGCCCTGGCTACCATTTTTATTTCATGTTACGGATGGGGAAACTGCTCCTCTGAGATGCTAAGAGACTTGAGGCCCAGCTGGGGTTCAAACCCACAGAGAGAATCTCAGCCCAACCACCATAGGTATATAATTCATTTGGCTGTGTCAAGTCTATAGTTACAGAATGGGGATCTTCACTCTGTCATGCTGGATCTTGGTTGAGGCGACAGATTCTCTAGTCGTCCGTGGGCTCAGTAGTTGCCTTGACGGCTCAGTTGCCCTTCAGCATATAGGATCTTAGTTCCCCAACCAGGGATTGAACCTGCGTCCCCTGCATTGCATTCTTAACCACTGGACCACCAGGGAATTGCCCAGCGTAGCCACTATATTGAACTGACGGGGCAGCTGAGCTCCAGGCCTTTAATGCCCACTTGTAGGCTGTGAGTCCCATCACCTTTCTGCCAGTCTCCTTCCCCAGGGAGCTCTGTGAATGGGACCCTGAGCAAAGTGAGGGAGGAAAGGCGGGGGGAGGTGGGAGGCTGGAGGCTGGGCAGAAATCCAGGAGAGCTTGGAGGCCAGTTCCTTCCTCTCCCCAACTCTAACAGCAGGTTCTCTGCCAGGTGGGCTTTCCAGAAAAGCTGAGCAGAGCCCACCTGTTCCAGGAGCCCTGGTAAGGAAGGAGCCGGCACTGCCCAGAGCTTGGCCAGAATTTCCAGCAAAGTTCAGGGATGCCCCCTGGTGGATTTACACTCCTGATTCAAAACCAAAGCGCGTCTCCAAGCCTTCTGGGGATCTGTGGGGCGAAGAGCCAGCCTCTGAAGACGGGGATCACTTTTCAACTTTAGCATTTGATCAAGATTCAGCATTGCAGGGGGCAGGGACCAGGATTGGGGCGGGGGTCAAGAACCTGGGACTCCTGCATTAGATGGGATTGGCTTCAAATCCCAGCTCTGCTGCTCAATAATTGAGTGTTTGAGGGCAATTTAGTGGTGGTGGAGGGAAGCAGACCAATTGGAGAGGGATTTCTTTATAGATTGGAAAGTGATTTGGTGAGTTAAACTGATAGGATGACGTAATTGAGCAGACCAGGCACAGGGATAAGGCATATTAGGGATGCTGAGGTGTATTTGAGATGTGAGGGTAGGGGCAGGTTTTAATTTATGGGGCCTCCCAAGTAGGATCTGGACCCCTCCAGCTTTTGGGGGGGAGCCCAGATGCTAAGAGACTTGAGGCCCAGCTGGGGTTCAAACCCACAGAGAGAATCTCAGCCCAACCACCATAGGTATATAATTCATTTGGCTGTGTCAAGTCTATAGTTACAGAATGGGGATCTTCACTCTGTCATGCTGGATCTTGGTTGAGGCGACAGATTCTCTAGTCGTCCGTGGGCTCAGTAGTTGCCTTGACGGCTCAGTTGCCCTTCAGCATATAGGATCTTAGTTCCCCAACCAGGGATTGAACCTGCGTCCCCTGCATTGCATTCTTAACCACTGGACCACCAGGGAATTGCCCAGCGTAGCCACTATATTGAACTGACGGGGCAGCTGAGCTCCAGGCCTTTAATGCCCACTTGTAGGCTGTGAGTCCCATCACCTTTCTGCCAGTCTCCTTCCCCAGGGAGCTCTGTGAATGGGACCCTGAGCAAAGTGAGGGAGGAAAGGCGGGGGGAGGTGGGAGGCTGGAGGCTGGGCAGAAATCCAGGAGAGCTTGGAGGCCAGTTCCTTCCTCTCCCCAACTCTAACAGCAGGTTCTCTGCCAGGTGGGCTTTCCAGAAAAGCTGAGCAGAGCCCACCTGTTCCAGGAGCCCTGGTAAGGAAGGAGCCGGCACTGCCCAGAGCTTGGCCAGAATTTCCAGCAAAGTTCAGGGATGCCCCCTGGTGGATTTACACTCCTGATTCAAAACCAAAGCGCGTCTCCAAGCCTTCTGGGGATCTGTGGGGCGAAGAGCCAGCCTCTGAAGACGGGGATCACTTTTCAACTTTAGCATTTGATCAAGATTCAGCATTGCAGGGGGCAGGGACCAGGATTGGGGCGGGGGTCAAGAACCTGGGACTCCTGCATTAGATGGGATTGGCTTCAAATCCCAGCTCTGCTGCTCAATAATTGAGTGTTTGAGGGCAATTTAGTGGTGGTGGAGGGAAGCAGACCAATTGGAGAGGGATTTCTTTATAGATTGGAAAGTGATTTGGTGAGTTAAACTGATAGGATGACGTAATTGAGCAGACCAGGCACAGGGATAAGGCATATTAGGGATGCTGAGGTGTATTTGAGATGTGAGGGTAGGGGCAGGTTTTAATTTATGGGGCCTCCCAAGTAGGATCTGGACACCCAGCTGGCTGGAGCCACCAGCCTGTGGATTCTGCCCCCAGGTAGCCGGCGGCTGGTGGACGTGATGGACGTGAACACCCAGAAAGGCACAGAGATGAGCATGTCCCAGTTCGTGCGGTACTACGAGACGCCCGAGGCCCAGCGGGACAAGCTGTACAACGTCATCAGCCTTGAGTTCAGCCATACCAAGCTGGAGCACTTGGTCAAGCGTCCCACTGTGGTAGGTCCCTGTGTGCGGTCCCCTCCCCAGCCACCTTCCCTCTCCTCTCTGTTCTCAAGGCCAGCCTGCACCTGTCCAGGGGGAAGGGTGGGAGGGATTTGGGAGCAGGAGGAGGAGGGGTTGAGGCAGTGATGGGGTCCAACTTAAGGGCACCTGGGGCCAAGAAACGCTGATGGTAGCCTGTCTGGATTTCAGGTAGACCTGGTGGACTGGGTGGACAACATGTGGCCCCAGCACTTGAAGGAGAAGCAGACGGAAGCCACAAACGCCATTGCAGAGATGAAGTACCCAAAAGTGAAGAAGTAAGACTGGCTGGCTGGTGGTGGGAACTGGGAGGTGGTGACTTTCAGCCTTGTGGAGGGGTGAGGGCTGGAAATGAGCCTGGACTGAGGCCACAGCCCTGCGGGGCATGCTGGGACGTAAGAGCTGGGGATCCTTGGCGTGGGCAGGTTGGCATTTTGCTTCGTGGCAGGCAGGGGCTCTGCATTCTGCTCTGGGTCTTGATTCTCCATCCAGATGGTTCTTTGGCCCCCCTGCCAGGCCTCCGCAGGGGGATGTGGTCTGAAGAGAAGGGAGAGTAATGGGAACCGTGTCTCTGTGCATCTGTGTGTGTTTGTGTATGAGTGTGTGTACGCATATGCTTGTCAAACATTCATTTGCTCCCTTCAAGTGACAGTGTGTCCTAGAAGGGAATTGTCTAGGGACCTACAGTGGACACTGTTGCATCTTCCGAGGGCAGGGGTCTAGTATTCTTTTGTTTCCTGTTGTTGAAACCTGGCACCTCTGATGGAGAATAACCTTTCCTGAGCAAAACTAGGGGCCACTTCCTCGCCAGACATTCCTTAGAGAGACACTGCCCTGCAAAGGGGAGGTTGGAGCTGGGCTGGGAAGGTTGTCCACATCTCATTGTGGTACTGTGACCAGCAAGTCCTGAGACCGATTATTTAACACAGGCAAAGCCGGTTTACAAGCACTTCCATGTTCTATGATTTGAGTGGTGAACCCTGGGGATGATGAAGTCACCTTGGAGCTCCTGCCACCTCAGGCCATTTGTGTTTCCCTCTCTAATAAAACAAGGAGGAGTTGCTGGCAGCCCAGGCGGGACTGGTGCGCTGGGCTTCCTAGAAGAGTTGGCTCTGGTGCTCCGAATCCATCAGCGTGTCTCTACTGAGTCCTGCTGCCAGGAGTGCCCCCAGGAGCTTAAAGGCTGTGAACTTCTCATTCACTCAGCCCTTCATTCAGTGCATATTAATGCAAACTCCGTGCCAGGCTTTGTAAGGAGGCCAGCGCACTGGCCCTGGGCTTCTCAACATTTTGCTTTCAAGCTCGCTCTCTCTGTTTAATTACTTCTCAGGCATTTTTTTTTCTCTCCTCTCCTTAATACCCCTTGGATCTGGGCTGCCTCAAAGGGAAAGACTGGGCTCAAGGTGGGGTTGGTAAGAGGGTTTTCAATGCTGTTCTGTCCTGATGCGATCACAGCACAGTTTATGGAGCCCCTGGGACAGGGAAATAAAAGAGGAATAAGGCTAAAAGGCCCCACCTTCTGGAGGAGGTGCCATTAACAGAAGGCAAGGTGTAGCTCTCGTTCTGGGCAGACAGAAACATGTTCCCAAAAGGGAAACCAGGAGAGGAGGAATCCATTCTGGCTGCTGGCATCGGGGAATCATCTCAGAGGGGCTATTTGACCTGGGCTTTAAAGGACAGAGGAGATAGGAGGGAAGTCGGAGGGAGCGGAGTAGGCGAGTTCCAGGGGCCTTGATGGAATCAAGGAGTGGAGCTCAAGGAAGGAATATGGGACTCAGAGGCAGATCCTGGCTTCTCACTGGTTGATTGATTGATTCCATGTATATATTGAACATCTGATTGGTGCTGGACACCAGGAATACAGCAGGGAGAAAGCCAGATGAGCTCCCTGCCCTCAAGGAGTTTACAGTTTATGCAGAAGACAGATGTTAATTCAACAATCAGAGAAACAAATGGAAATTTGCTGCTGTGATGAGGCCACAAGGCAGTGACCCTGGTGCTATGTCCTGAGACCGATTATTTAACACAGGCAAAGCCGGTTTACAAGCACTTCCATGTTCTATGATTTGAGTGGTGAACCCTGGGGATGATGAAGTCACCTTGGAGCTCCTGCCACCTCAGGCCATTTGTGTTTCCCTCTCTAATAAAACAAGGAGGAGTTGCTGGCAGCCCAGGCGGGACTGGTGCGCTGGGCTTCCTAGAAGAGTTGGCTCTGGTGCTCCGAATCCATCAGCGTGTCTCTACTGAGTCCTGCTGCCAGGAGTGCCCCCAGGAGCTTAAAGGCTGTGAACTTCTCATTCACTCAGCCCTTCATTCAGTGCATATTAATGCAAACTCCGTGCCAGGCTTTGTAAGGGAGGCCAGCGCACTGGCCCTGGGCTTCTCAACATTTTGCTTTCAAGCTCGCTCTCTCTGTTTAATTACTTCTCAGGCATTTTTTTTTCTCTCCTCTCCTTAATACCCCTTGGATCTGGGCTGCCTCAAAGGGAAAGACTGGGCTCAAGGTGGGGTTGGTAAGAGGGTTTTCAATGCTGTTCTGTCCTGATGCGATCACAGCACAGTTTATGGAGCCCCTGGGACAGGGAAATAAAAGAGGAATAAGGCTAAAAGGCCCCACCTTCTGGAGGAGGTGCCATTAACAGAAGGCAAGGTGTAGCTCTCGTTCTGGGCAGACAGAAACATGTTCCCAAAAGGGAAACCAGGAGAGGAGGAATCCATTCTGGCTGCTGGCATCGGGGAATCATCTCAGAGGGGCTATTTGACCTGGGCTTTAAAGGACAGAGGAGATAGGAGGGAAGTCGGAGGGAGCGGAGTAGGCGAGTTCCAGGGGCCTTGATGGAATCAAGGAGTGGAGCTCAAGGAAGGAATATGGGACTCAGAGGCAGATCCTGGCTTCTCACTGGTTGATTGATTGATTCCATGTATATATTGAACATCTGATTGGTGCTGGACACCAGGAATACAGCAGGGAGAAAGCCAGATGAGCTCCCTGCCCTCAAGGAGTTTACAGTTTATGCAGAAGACAGATGTTAATTCAACAATCAGAGAAACAAATGGAAATTTGCTGCTGTGATGAGGCCACAAGGCAGTGACCCTGGTGCTATGGAGCTTGTATCAGGGGATTCGCCAGATTAGGGAGGGCAGGACAGGGCACCCCAAGCTGTGGTCTAAAGGGGAGAGGAGTTAATTAAGTGAAGAGACCTGGGAAAAGCTTTCTGGCTGTGTGCAGAGAGGCTGTGGTGGTGGGGAGGGCTCTGGTCAGTGGTGACCATGGGGTTGAAGGACTTGCCAGAAAGGCTGGGGGTGGAGCAGAGCCAGGGCAGGTGAATGGTGCAGGATGGGGGGTGGGCCAGGTTGAGGGATCCTGAGAGTCACAATGTCTGCCACCATGCCACCGTACCTGCGTGCCTGCTAAGTCGCTTCAGTCCTGTCCTATCCTGACTGACTCTTTGTTGACCCTATGGCCTATAGCCCACCAGGTGCCTCTGTCCATGGGATTCTCCAGGCAAGAATACTGCCAGAGAGGTCTGTATGTTTCCTAAGGGCAGTTGGAAACCTCTGAGTTTTTTTTTTTTAATTTTTTTGGTTACTCGGCATGTGGCATCTTAGTTTCCCAATCAGGAATTGAACCCACACCCCTGCTTTGGAAGGACAGAGTCTTGGCCAGTGGGCCCCCAGAGAAGTCTCCTGAAAACTTGGAGATTTTAAGTAGAGAGGGATGTGTTCAGATTTGCATTCTGCAGATTCTCCAGCTGCAGTGTGGATTGCAGGAGATGGGGGCAGACTGATCAGAGGAACCCCTGCATCCTCTAGCTGAGGACAGGTGATGGGGCAAGGTCGGGGAGAGCAGAGGACACATAGAAAATGGATGTAGGGGACTTCCCTGGTGGTCCAGTGGTTAAAACTCTGTGTTCCCAATACAATGGGGCCTGGGTTCGAGCCCTGGTCAGGGAACTAGATCCCACATGCCACAGCTAAGACCCAGAGCAGCCAAATAAATAAATAATTAAAAAAGAAAGGAAAAGAGAATGGATGTAGAAGGTAAAACAGACAGCCTTGGGTGACAGATTTCAATTAAGTAATATCTACCTTGTCTGTCAGAGATTCAGTATATTCTAAACTTTTTTGAAAGCAACAATCAGAGAAACAAATGGAAATTTGCTGCTGTGATGAGGCCACAAGGCAGTGACCCTGGTGCTATGGAGCTTGTATCAGGGGATTCGCCAGATTAGGGAGGGCAGGACAGGGCACCCCAAGCTGTGGTCTAAAGGGGAGAGGAGTTAATTAAGTGAAGAGACCTGGGAAAAGCTTTCTGGCTGTGTGCAGAGAGGCTGTGGTGGTGGGGAGGGCTCTGGTCAGTGGTGACCATGGGGTTGAAGGACTTGCCAGAAAGGCTGGGGGTGGAGCAGAGCCAGGGCAGGTGAATGGTGCAGGATGGGGGATGGGCCAGGTTGAGGGATCCTGAGAGTCACAATGTCTGCCACCATGCCACCGTACCTGCGTGCCTGCTAAGTCGCTTCAGTCCTGTCCTATCCTGACTGACTCTTTGTTGACCCTATGGCCTATAGCCCACCAGGTGCCTCTGTCCATGGGATTCTCCAGGCAAGAATACTGCCAGAGAGGTCTGTATGTTTCCTAAGGGCAGTTGGAAACCTCTGAGTTTTTTTTTTTTAATTTTTTTGGTTACTCGGCATGTGGCATCTTAGTTTCCCAATCAGGAATTGAACCCACACCCCTGCTTTGGAAGGACAGAGTCTTGGCCAGTGGGCCCCCAGAGAAGTCTCCTGAAAACTTGGAGATTTTAAGTAGAGAGGGATGTGTTCAGATTTGCATTCTGCAGATTCTCCAGCTGCAGTGTGGATTGCAGGAGATGGGGGCAGACTGATCAGAGGAACCCCTGCATCCTCTAGCTGAGGACAGGTGATGGGGCAAGGTCGGGGAGAGCAGAGGACACATAGAAAATGGATGTAGGGGACTTCCCTGGTGGTCCAGTGGTTAAAACTCTGTGTTCCCAATACAATGGGGCCTGGGTTCGAGCCCTGGTCAGGGAACTAGATCCCACATGCCACAGCTAAGACCCAGAGCAGCCAAATAAATAAATAATTAAAAAAGAAAGGAAAAGAGAATGGATGTAGAAGGTAAAACAGACAGCCTTGGGTGACAGATTTCAATTAAGTAATATCTACCTTGTCTGTCAGAGATTCAGTATATTCTAAACTTTTTTGAAAGATTATTTTACATCGTAGGCTCTGTTAATACATTGAGAGATCCATCTAATTACCAAAGAAAGTGTCAAACACAGTTTTCTAGAACCACATGTCTTGGACATATTGGTTGGATTATGTGGCAAATAGATTTAGAAGCCCTGTCAGTGGCCTAGAACTCGTTACAGGATCTGAACCTTGTTAAGAAGGAAATTGTCACTGTGGACGGAGTCCCATTTGTTCGATTGGAAAGAAAGGTGATTTCAGTTAATAAGCAAGGTAAAAAATCCCATGATGATAAAGTCCTCTGGGATTGTACAGTTGTTCTTTGGAATTTAATTAAAACGACACTTTCTAGAAATCACCGAGTTTCCATGCTGGAGGTACCTGGAGAGTGGAGACAGCTGAAAGACTACCTGAACTGGGAGTGTGCAGTGGGGCGAGAGGAGGGTTACCAGCCCATGATTGCCTCCTCCCTGATTCCAGGATTTATGTCCTTTGATCATGGTGAGGAGGTGAAGAATTTTTAATGAGTTTTTGTTCAGATACTTAAAGCGAGGAAGGGTTGGAGACAGTGGTCAAGAGGGTTGTTGCAACTTTGAGGGAGACAAAAGATTTGTAAACGGTATACTAGTGTGGGAATTCCCTGGTGGTTGAGTGTTTGGGATTTTGTGGTTTCACTGCTGTGTCCCTGGTTCAGTCCCTAGTCCAGGTACTAAGATTCCACAAGCTGCATAGTGCAGGCCCCCAAATAGTATATTCCTGTATTAATTCCTTCTTAATGCATTTGCTGTGTATTATGTGCAAGACACTATTTAAGTAGTTAGTTGGTAGACTGCAATGAATAAATAGAGTGTCTCTTGTCATGGAGCTTGTATTCTGGCTGGGAGAAGAGACCAGGCCAAGAGAAATTATGTATTGTGTGTGTGTGTTAGTTGCTCAGTCATGTCTGACTCTACAATGCCGTGGATTGTAGCCTATCAGGCTCTGTCCATGGATTCTCCAGGCAAGAATACTGGAATGGGTTGTCATTACTTTCTCCAGGGGATCTTCCTGACCCAGGGATCTGTAATCGAGAGATTCAGTATATTCTAAACTTTTTAAAAGATTATTTTACATCGTAGGCTCTGTTAATACATTGAGAGATCCATCTAATTACCAAAGAAAGTGTCAAACACAGTTTTCTAGAACCACATGTCTTGGACATATTGGTTGGATTATGTGGCAAATAGATTTAGAAGCCCTGTCAGTGGCCTAGAACTCGTTACAGGATCTGAACCTTGTTAAGAAGGAAATTGTCACTGTGGACGGAGTCCCATTTGTTCGATTGGAAAGAAAGGTGATTTCAGTTAATAAGCAAGGTAAAAAATCCCATGATGATAAAGTCCTCTGGGATTGTACAGTTGTTCTTTGGAATTTAATTAAAACGACACTTTCTAGAAATCACCGAGTTTCCATGCTGGAGGTACCTGGAGAGTGGAGACAGCTGAAAGACTACCTGAACTGGGAGTGTGCAGTGGGGCGAGAGGAGGGTTACCAGCCCATGATTGCCTCCTCCCTGATTCCAGGATTTATGTCCTTTGATCATGGTGAGGAGGTGAAGAATTTTTAATGAGTTTTTGTTCAGATACTTAAAGCGAGGAAGGGTTGGAGACAGTGGTCAAGAGGGTTGTTGCAACTTTGAGGGAGACAAAAGATTTGTAAACGGTATACTAGTGTGGGAATTCCCTGGTGGTTGAGTGTTTGGGATTTTGTGGTTTCACTGCTGTGTCCCTGGTTCAGTCCCTAGTCCAGGTACTAAGATTCCACAAGCTGCATAGTGCAGGCCCCCAAATAGTATATTCCTGTATTAATTCCTTCTTAATGCATTTGCTGTGTATTATGTGCAAGACACTATTTAAGTAGTTAGTTGGTAGACTGCAATGAATAAATAGAGTGTCTCTTGTCATGGAGCTTGTATTCTGGCTGGGAGAAGAGACCAGGCCAAGAGAAATTATGTATTGTGTGTGTGTGTTAGTTGCTCAGTCATGTCTGACTCTACAATGCCGTGGATTGTAGCCTATCAGGCTCTGTCCATGGATTCTCCAGGCAAGAATACTGGAATGGGTTGTCATTACTTTCTCCAGGGGATCTTCCTGACCCAGGGATCGAACCCGAGTCTCCTGCATTGCAGGCAGATTCTTTACCATTTGAGCCATCAGGGAAGCTCTATATTATAATTTATCCTAAGTTACAATATAATTTAGGAAGGGATTAGTGTCATGAAGAAGCTGGATAAAGGAAGATGAGGTCAGGGTGGACTGAATATTAGCTGTGCTGTCTATTTTTGCCATGCCCTCCCCCATACCCCAGCGCTGCCCTGCAGAAACTTGTTGACTATACAGAATTTTTTGTCTTGGAAAATTCCTTACAATTGTATAAGCAGTGACAATGATTTGGAAGTATCCCTGTATTAGTTGTTTATTGCTACATTATCCTTCAAACTTCAAAACTTAAAAAAAACCTTGGGCTTCCTTGGTGGTCCAGTGGGTAAGGACACTGCCTTGCAGTGCAAGGGCCGTCGGTTCAATCCCTGGCCTGGGAGGATCCCACGTGCCGCGGAGCGGCTGGACCCATGTGTCCAATTACCGAGCCGGAGCTCTGGAGCGCATGCGCCCAGAGCTGGTGCTCTGCGTCAACAGAGGCCACCACGACGGGAGGCCCACACGGGCCAAAGAACAAAGATGGATGGAAATGGACAAATGAAAGACCAATAGAAGTGGCCCTACCCGCCCCAAATAAATAAATAAATAAATCTTTAAAAATATAAAAATAAAAAAAATAAAAAAAACCTTTATTTTGGTAGCAACAGCTCACAGCTTCTGTAGGGCAGGAATCTGGGTGTGGCTCAGGTGGGTGGTCCTCCTAGCACAGAGTCTTGCTTAACCTTGGGTTAAACCTTAGGCCTGGGGTGGGGACTCCCTAGTGGTCCGGTGGCTAAGACTCCAGGCCTGGGTTCGATTCCTGGTCAGGGAACTAACATTTTCACATGCCACAACAAGATTTAGTGCTGCCACATAAATAAATGAATGAATAAATAAATAAGCCTTAGGCCTGGGGAATTCCCTGGTAGTCCGGTGGTTAAGCTTCTGCACTTTCACTGCCTAGAGCCTGGGTTCCATCCCTGGTTGGGGAATTAAGATCCCGCAAGCTATGGGGTGCGGCCAAAAAAATCCAAAACCAACTTAGGCCTGGACTTCAGTTCTTCACTAGGTGGTCGTCTGCGTAAGGCTGCTCGAGTGTCCTGGAGACATGGCAGCTTCCTGTCCTCTGTCAGGAGTGGTTTAAGAGAGAGCAAGGAGGAAGCCATAGTGCCTTTTATAACCTAATTTTGGAAGTCACATACTGTTTCCTTCGTCCCTTCGGGTGAGCCATAATCAAAAAGCTTTGGGTGCGGGTTTCTATTTTGCCATTTTGCCATGCCCTCCCCCATACCCCAGCGCTGCCCTGCAGAAACTTGTTGACTATACAGAATTTTTTGTCTTGGAAAATTCCTTACAATTGTATAAGCAGTGACAATGATTTGGAAGTATCCCTGTATTAGTTGTTTATTGCTACATTATCCTTCAAACTTCAAAACTTAAAAAAAACCTTGGGCTTCCTTGGTGGTCCAGTGGGTAAGGACACTGCCTTGCAGTGCAAGGGCCGTCGGTTCAATCCCTGGCCTGGGAGGATCCCACGTGCCGCGGAGCGGCTGGACCCATGTGTCCAATTACCGAGCCGGAGCTCTGGAGCGCATGCGCCCAGAGCTGGTGCTCTGCGTCAACAGAGGCCACCACGACGGGAGGCCCACACGGGCCAAAGAACAAAGATGGATGGAAATGGACAAATGAAAGACCAATAGAAGTGGCCCTACCCGCCCCAAATAAATAAATAAATAAATCTTTAAAAATATAAAAATAAAAAAAATAAAAAAAACCTTTATTTTGGTAGCAACAGCTCACAGCTTCTGTAGGGCAGGAATCTGGGTGTGGCTCAGGTGGGTGGTCCTCCTAGCACAGAGTCTTGCTTAACCTTGGGTTAAACCTTAGGCCTGGGGTGGGGACTCCCTAGTGGTCCGGTGGCTAAGACTCCAGGCCTGGGTTCGATTCCTGGTCAGGGAACTAACATTTTCACATGCCACAACAAGATTTAGTGCTGCCACATAAATAAATGAATGAATAAATAAATAAGCCTTAGGCCTGGGAATTCCCTGGTAGTCCGGTGGTTAAGCTTCTGCACTTTCACTGCCTAGAGCCTGGGTTCCATCCCTGGTTGGGGAATTAAGATCCCGCAAGCTATGGGGTGCGGCCAAAAAAATCCAAAACCAACTTAGGCCTGGACTTCAGTTCTTCACTAGGTGGTCGTCTGCGTAAGGCTGCTCGAGTGTCCTGGAGACATGGCAGCTTCCTGTCCTCTGTCAGGAGTGGTTTAAGAGAGAGCAAGGAGGAAGCCATAGTGCCTTTTATAACCTAATTTTGGAAGTCACATACTGTTTCCTTCGTCCCTTCAGTCGTGTCTGACTCTTTGCTCTTCAATGGACTGTAGCCACCAGGCTCCTCCATCTATGGGATTCTCCAGGCAACAATACTGGAGTGGGTTGCCGTTTCCTCCTCCGGTAGATCTTCCCGACCCAAGGATTAAACTTGTGTCTCTTAGGTCTCCTGCACTGGCAGGCGGGTTCTTTACCACTAGTGCCACCTGGGAAGTTCTACATACTGTTTACTTCTGCCATTCACTAAATATAGCCTACATTCAAGGGAAGGGAACTTGGTGCTGCCTCTGGAAGGGGTCGGGGAGCTCTCGAAGACTTTCTGGACATGTTCTTAAACCTCTACAGTAATCTCCTAGGTCTATGACATGGGTACACCCTTTAAACTTAGGACCATAGGATATTTAACACAATTCAGAAAGAAGTGAGCAAGTCTTATCCCTTAGCACCTGCTCCTTGTGGCTCAAAATGAAATGAAATGAAATTTTCTTGCAGGAAATGAGGTTTCCTGATGTTCTGGAGATGCCCTGGGAACTGAAAGAGCTCAAAAGCCCAGCCCAAAGGGGATCCTGTCTAAAGCATACACTAGGCTCCCCGCAAATTGAAAACTGATTACATTGTTTCCCCGTGTCCTTTCTGGAGGTGACAGGAAGAACAGAGGAATAATGGAGGTTGCAAAGGTGAAACAGGAGAAAGACAGGTGCTGGGATGACCAAGTTTTGGGACTGCCTCTGTCACTCCCTGTAGCTATGGCAAGTTACATCGCCTTTAAAAAAAAAAAAAATTTTTTTCTGTTTGGCTTCCCAGGTTCTTAGTTGTGATGGGCAAGTTCTTTTTGAAGTTGCGGTATGTGAATTCTTAGCTGTGGCATGTGGGATCTAGTTCCTTCATCAGGGATGGAACCTGGGCCCCCCTTCAAAGCATGGAGTCTCAACCACTGGACTACCAGGGAAGTTCCAATCTCCTCTTCTGCCTACCAAGTGGGGATCCTGTTCTTCCTGCCCTGCCTCCCTGCCATGCTATGGGGAGATGGAGCCTACAGTGGAAGTGAGATGTGGTCGGGACAAAATGTTTCTGTCCACGCAGCCTTGTGTAGGCATAGAGGGTGTGCAGTTACCATTGGAATCCTGGCATCCTCTGCTTTCTAACCTCCCTCCCTCACATTTGCATCAGTCCCTGGGTTGGAACCATCCTTTGGAGAAGGGAATGGCTACCCACCCCGTATTCTTGCCTGGAGAATCCCATGGACAGGGGAGCCTGATGGGGTAGAATCCATACGGTAGCAAAGAGTCGAATACAACTAAGCATCGACTAACACTTCCTTCCCTCACGTTTGCATAGAGCGTCTCTACAACCCATATTTACCTTCTCAGTTTCATTAACTGCATTTGTTGGCATCATAAATGATCATTTGTGTATAATATATCACAGGGAAATGAGGTAGAGAGCCTGCTAATGTCACATGTGGGCCATGCCCCAGACCCAAGCCCCTGGATTCCTGACTTTTTCCTTCTACCTCAAAAAGAAGAGCAAAGAAGGCCAGCCCTTCCTGTAGTGCCATGTGTGGACCCAAGTGTCGTGTTAGACATTTAGCACACAGATCTCAACAATACAGGAAGCAGGTTACTTTTGTTGTTGTTCATTTGCTAAGTTGTATCCCCATCTCTTTCCAACCCTCTGAACTGCAGCATACCAGACTTTCCTGTCTTTCACTATCTCATGAATTTTGCTCAAATTCATGTCCATTGAGTTGATGTCATTCAACCATCTCATCCTCTATTGCCCCCTTCTCCTCCTGCCCTCGATCTTTCCCAGCATCAGGGTCTTTTCCATTGAGTTAGCTCTTCTCATCAGGTGGCCAAGTATTGGAGCTTCAGCTTCAGCATCCGTCCTTCCAGTGAATATTCAGGGTTGATTTCCTTTAGGCTTGACTGGTTTGATCTCCTTGCTGTCCAAGGGACTCTCAAGAATTTTCTCCAGCACCACAGTTCAAAGCATCAATTCTTAGGTGTTCCGTCTTCTTTATGGCCCAACTCACATCCTTGACAGACAAGGAAGCTGGAATTCGTAGTGGTTCAATGCAGCAGTGGAGGTAGCAGAAGGGGCCGGTATGGCTTCTGGATAACTGGAGAGGCAGGCGTTAAAAAAAAAATCTTTGGGAGACCCCTGCTGTTCCAGTGGTTAAAATTCAGAGCTCCCAATGCATGGGCTTGGGTTCAATCCCTGATCAGGGAGCTATATCCCACATGCTGCAACTAAGCTGGCGAACCCTCGTGCCACAACTAAGACCCAGTCAAATAAGGAAATTAAATATTACATACATATATATATATATATATATATATATATGTTATTTTTAACAGTGCCGATCAAACCAAGCATGTCACACACCGAGGGCCTGGTTTGATCTCTGAGAGTCACCAGTTAGAGGGCCCTGGCTAGTTTAACAAATAGGATGCTGAGTTCCAGAAGAGGGGATGATTTGGTCCAGTGTCACATAGCTGATTAGAATAATTAATTACAGGGCTATGGCTGCGTGCTGCATTTACACAAATGAATTTGATATTGTCCCTGCTTTCAAGGAGCTGAGACATTTATGATTTAAAAAGTAACATGAGCGCGTTCCCTGGTGTCCTAGTGGTTATACCTAAGATAAGGCGCTTTCACTGCAGAGTCCTAAGTTCAGTCCCTGGTCAGGGAACCATCCCGTATGCTGCGTGGTGTGGCCAAAATACAAAATTAAAGTAAAAAAGAAGTAATACGCTTCCCAAGTGGACAGCTTGATCATGTTGTCAGGGCCTTCTCCCTCAACTCATTTAACTCAATGACTGGTGCTCAGCTCCAAGGCTGGGGATAGTCATTGTCATCACTGTCTTTTCTTTTAAATAGGCAAAACATTCATAAGGTCAGCAACTCAAGGGTTCCAGGGGATTTACAGTTTAACCTTATAGCAGGCCATCAGGGCCTTTCTAATGGGTGAGCCATCCTGTAAAGGACACCAGGAAGCAGCTTTCTGGGCCAGGGCGTTGACCACCTTGAACTGGCTTAATGTTCACTTCCGTAAAAAGGGGATTATTGGATTCTTTTAATGGGAAAGTGATATCATGCCAGTGAATAGCTATTATTATGAGCACCTGAGATCATTGGAACCTATTAATTAACAATGGTGGGTAGACTGGGAGATGGGATTTGGCCAAAGAATGGAGAAGCTTGATTTCTGTCCCAGCAGCCACTATACCACCATCTCCTGCCCCTACTTGTGGTTTGAAGGGGAAGGGTGAGACAGAAAGAAGTTTGTGGTCCTGATGAGCCTACCTGTCGTGGTGTGCTTGTGTCAAGTCGCTTCAGTCATGTCTGACCCTGTGGGAACCAATAGACTATAGCCCACCAGGTTCCTCCATCCATGGAATTCTCCAGGCAAGAATATTGGCATGGGTTGCCATTCTCTTCTCCTCAGGATCTTACCGACCCAGGGGTTAAACCTGGGTCTCCTGTACTATAGGCAGATTCTTTATCCACTGAGCTGCCAGGGAAGCCCACCTGTGAATGGGGAGTGGAATACTTCTAGTTTTGAGCTGGACTAACTCTTTAGGGCTTCCCTGGTGGCTCAGTGATTAAAAAAAAAAAATCTGCCTGCCCATGCAGGAGACGTGGGTTCCATCTCTGGGTCAAGAAGATCCCCTGGAGAAGGGAATGGCAACCTATTCCAGAATTCTTGCCTGGGAAATCCCATGGAGAGAGGAGCTTGGCGGGCTACAGTTTATGAAGTCACAAAAAGAGTCAGACTAAGTGACTGAACAAAACTCCTTTAAGTTAGTGTTTGAGATTTGACTCTCAGAAACAAAACTCTGCTTTTTGAGAGTCTTGGGATTTACCAGGGAGACATGGGGAAAACGGCTGAGAAACTCTCTGAGACAGGCTGCTTGGATAAGCACCTCACTGCAAGGGTTAGTGACCAGGGTGAGTCCATACCTCTGAGCCTGTCTGTATTCTCACATTCAGAAGGTCAGCAACTCAAGGGTTCCAGGGGATTTACAGTTTAACCTTATAGCAGGCCATCAGGGCCTTTCTAATGGGTGAGCCATCCTGTAAAGGACACCAGGAAGCAGCTTTCTGGGCCAGGGCGTTGACCACCTTGAACTGGCTTAATGTTCACTTCCGTAAAAAGGGGATTATTGGATTCTTTTAATGGGAAAGTGATATCATGCCAGTGAATAGCTATTATTATGAGCACCTGAGATCATTGGAACCTATTAATTAACAATGGTGGGTAGACTGGGAGATGGGATTTGGCCAAAGAATGGAGAAGCTTGATTTCTGTCCCAGCAGCCACTATACCACCATCTCCTGCCCCTACTTGTGGTTTGAAGGGGAAGGGTGAGACAGAAAGAAGTTTGTGGTCCTGATGAGCCTACCTGTCGTGGTGTGCTTGTGTCAAGTCGCTTCAGTCATGTCTGACCCTGTGGGAACCAATAGACTATAGCCCACCAGGTTCCTCCATCCATGGAATTCTCCAGGCAAGAATATTGGCATGGGTTGCCATTCTCTTCTCCTCAGGATCTTACCGACCCAGGGGTTAAACCTGGGTCTCCTGTACTATAGGCAGATTCTTTATCCACTGAGCTGCCAGGGAAGCCCACCTGTGAATGGGGAGTGGAATACTTCTAGTTTTGAGCTGGACTAACTCTTTAGGGCTTCCCTGGTGGCTCAGTGATTAAAAAAAAAAAATCTGCCTGCCCATGCAGGAGACGTGGGTTCCATCTCTGGGTCAAGAAGATCCCCTGGAGAAGGGAATGGCAACCTATTCCAGAATTCTTGCCTGGGAAATCCCATGGAGAGAGGAGCTTGGCGGGCTACAGTTTATGAAGTCACAAAAAGAGTCAGACTAAGTGACTGAACAAAACTCCTTTAAGTTAGTGTTTGAGATTTGACTCTCAGAAACAAAACTCTGCTTTTTGAGAGTCTTGGGATTTACCAGGGAGACATGGGGAAAACGGCTGAGAAACTCTCTGAGACAGGCTGCTTGGATAAGCACCTCACTGCAAGGGTTAGTGACCAGGGTGAGTCCATACCTCTGAGCCTGTCTGTATTCTCATCTGCAAAATGGGTACAATCCTGGGAATGACCTTTAGGGTTGTGACAATTGGATTAATCATCAAAATGGTTATCTCAATGGATTTCCATTGTAGTTCTATCATGTGGGTAGTTGTGTAACTAACTACCAAAGGGGGCAGATAAGGAAGGGAAGGGACTGCAAGAGCATCTCAGATTGCAAATGAACTTCAGGACACCTCCCTCCCCTCAGGACTAGGATGCTGCTGAGAGAGGGGAAGTGGTTGTCCAAGGTCACACAGGTGGTGTGTTTTAAGGCCAGAGTAGCATCCAGGGACTCTGGTCTGTTACACCCTACAAGCCTTCCACCTGCTGGCAATGGTCCTTCCTATAGCTTTGCCCTGATGGGCGCATTTCAGGAAGGTAGTTTTGCTGGGTCGTCGCCTTCAGCAGCAGGACAGCGTCCACCTCCCTGAAGACGGGTGTGCGGGAGTCCCCGAGCGCCTGCCAATAGAACGGAGGTGGGGAGACCTACCCTCGTCCCCCCACCCAGCCCGGGCGAGTGGGCGGCGGCGGCGGCGGCGGCGGGCTGCAGCGGCGTCCCCTGGCGCTGGTCGCTGGTCGGGCGCGCTTCCCTGTAGCCGCCGCGGCCTCCCTCCGCCTCTCTGGCGGCTGCCGAGCCGCGCGGGTGTTTGGTTTCAGCGCGGGGATGAGCGCAGGCTGCGCCCGGCTCCCCGAGAAAGGAAGGAAGCAAACGAGCGAGGGTTCCACGGTCTTGGACCGGGGCCTGGCACTGCCGTGGAGGGTGCTCAGCTCTGCTCGCCGGGGCCCGGCGAGCGTCCAGCTTCCGCCGCCCAAGGGGACGCCCGGGAGCCGCGCCGCCGAGGGTAACCGCGGGCGGGGCTGGGCGGGCGTCCCGCGGGGCTGCCCGGGAGCCCCCACTCTTTCCGGGCGCGCCGGGGCGGGGTGTGGGTCGCCTCTGGCCCGCGGGCTGCACGGCCAGCGAGGCCAGCCTTGCGGAGCGGCTCTTTGTGTCTCCCGGGGTTGCGTGTGAAGTGTGAAGTGTGTGTGCACACGCGCACCCTCGGTGCCTCCAGCCCCATCACCCGGTGCCAGTTTCCCAGGTCTCCCTTCCACCAGACCTTTGCCCGAGGGGACGCTGTCTTGGCTGCCGGGGGAGTTTCTCCAAGTTGCAGGGAAAAGGGCGGGGTGGGGCTGCCCCGCGGGGTGGAGCTGCCCCGCCTCCCCAGACCCCAGGCAGAGCCCCAAAGTTAGTGCTGCAGGTGCAGCGCCCCCTCCTACCCTGCTCCGCAGCCAGCTCCCGGGCCTTGGGAGGCGGGAACTCCCTCAAAGGCTTAGCTTGGGGGTGCCCGATTTTCAGCCGCCAACTTGGAGAGTGTCCTGCACAGAAGTCACCTGTGCGGGTGGGTGGGTGGGGGTGTCGGGGGGCGCGGCTTTCCGGGTAAGGGGCGGCCCAGGCGGAACCAGGGCTGGCTGACTGGCCACAGCGAGAGCTTAGCGGCCGTGGCACCGAGCCGGGGTGCCCATGTGACTGCGGTGTGCTTTGGAAGAGGAAGCTGTTAGAGGTCAGTGCAAAGGCGTCACGCCAGAGCGAGGGAGAAGCTGGAGTGAGGGGGGAGACGCGGGATGAGCGCCGTGGGGCGAAGGCTGCAGGGGCCCTGACTGAAGCCGCCCTCTCCCGGCTCCTCCTGGCTGCCCTAAAGATGCAATTGCCCGGCAGGAGGAGGCAGGAGCCTGGCAGCCAGGAAATGAGGGACCTGGGAGGAGGGGCCTCTCCTGGAGAGGCGGGTCTGTAAGTGGTTCCCCAAGAGCTCCGAGGGGCCTCAGAGGACGCTGGAGGGTGACTGGAAGGGCAGATCAGACAGCAGCTCAACTTGGAGAACTTTCCCCTGCACGCAGCCACCTCCGCTGGGATTCCCTTTCCCCACTTCCTGGGGAGGTTGGTGCTGGGGCTGGAGATTGGCAGGTTGGAGGTGGGTGACCAGCTTGATCCGGCAGAGTTGGGTCCTGGAGCCCGAGAGCCAGCCTTCTCTCTTTTCCGCCTTGGGCACTGGAGAGGGAATCCAGCTGTAGACCAAAGGAAGCACCTCGCCTTGCCCCATTGCACAAATACTTCAATTGTTTTTTCTAGACTGTGTTCTGCCGAGGCCTAGAGAAGGTGAAAACCAAGGTTAGATTAAAAAAATAAAAGGAGAAAACCGAGAGGAAGGGATGGTTTTAGGAAAACAAGGACTAATATTTTGAAGTGGTGCCTAGAGAGAAGAGGTCCATGGAGGTGGGGTGGGTTGGGGCTTCCTCAGCCCCCTACCCATGGAGTTCTTGGAGAGGAGAGAAGCACCCAGGCCTTCAGTGTGGGTACTGGCTGGGTGGGCTGGGAGGAGGCAGTGGGGCGTGAGGCCGGAGCTGGAGCTGGGACTTTAACAGCCTCAGCACCAGCACCGCAGCCCGCGCCTGTCTTCGTGACTGGGCTGCGTCCTGAGCTGTCAACTACACCCCTCCGATGAGGTTGCTAGGCAGCGGGGCTCTGATGTGCAGGAAGGCCTTCTGATTTGTCAGCCTCCTGCAGACACATGGTTCAGGCTCCTTCCAGCCTATCCGGAGGAGGGACGCGGGGCACGCTGCCTGCATATTGCCAAGCCCTGGGTCCACCTGAGTGTGAGGTGCAAAAGGCAACCAGAAGGAGGGGGCACCTGGAACCCTCCAGCCTCCTAACCAGCTCTGGCCCTCCATCCCTTATCTTCTCTTAGGCTACAGGCTCCTCCCTGCCTGTCCCCGCCCCATTCCTCCCCTCTTCCCCCTAAACCATGGAAAAGCAAAGTGCAGCAGGGAAAAGAGGTCAGTGGGGTAAGCATGTGTGTGCGGGCCTCTGAGGAGCCGAGGCGTGTGAGCATGAGCCGTGGGGGACTGCCCCTAGAGTGGCTCTTGTGGGAAGGGCTAGGTGGGAGGGCGGGGCCTAGGCATGGCCATCTGCCAAGCCCAGACCTGGAAGCCTGTCTGTCCCCCTCCTTAGCTCTGCCTGCCCCTAAGAGGGCAGCAAGTGGAGGGAGGAGGAAGGAGATGGTCGGCCGAGTTCCTCTAAGGAAAGGTGGATTGTCTGGCAGGTGCTGGAGCTCAGAAGGCAGGCTGCTGGCACCTTTCTTCTCCCAAATGCACTCTCTCTGTCTCAGCCTCTAAGGACCAGGTTCTCCCTCCCGCTCAGCCTCTCCACCATCCCACCCCAAGGGTCTTTTTCTCTTGACTTTTGTAGGGGCGCCTTTTTTTGAGATATACTTCAGATAGCAATCATCCATTTAAAGTGTACAATTCAGTGTCTCAACATGTTTATGGAGTTGTGCAACCACCATCCAGTCTGGAATATTTTTGTCACCCCACAGTGGAACCCTGTGCCCATTAGCAGACACTCCCTGTTCCTCCTCCCCACTCTCTTGAGCCTCTGCTCACCACTATCCTGCCCCCGTCTCTCGATTTGCCTACTCTTGACATTTCATACGTGGAATTGTAGACTGTGGTCTTTTAAGGCTGGTACCCTTGTACTTTCAGCCACATTGCTTACTTTGCAATCAACTGCAGTTTGTCTGGCTCCTTAGCTTTCCCAGGTTTGTGTTCCAGTAAGATGTTTCTTCCTTAACGTCTGCGGTCTTAGGCTTTTCTCTAAGTGCCATGCTTAGCTGTGGGCTGAACCGCTGGTTGGCTGTCGTCAGTGACTGTTGAATGAGTGAAGAGATGAATGGGGGCTAGTAATTGGCAAGCTATGCAGGTGGTTTGCAACTCAATTCCAGGGGACCCCACTGCTGCACAGGGGCCTGGCAGCTTGGGAGAACAGGTAAAAGAGCTGGAAGGAGTAGAAAGGAAGCCTCTTGCTTGGGGAGGAGAGGTGGGGGTGGGGCAAGAGTCAGGGGAGGAAGAAGTGAAGTGGCCTGTGGGTTGCTGGTTCTTTCTCTTGCAGGAACCTGAAAACCAAGGTGCCTCCCCCCAGCCTTGAGGGCAGGTAGCCAATGCTTGAGATTCATCACCTGATCACAGGGGCTTCCCCCATGGGGAACTCCAGTTACATTTGGGTTTTTTAAAGAGAAAATTCCCCAGCATCAGCGTTTATAAAGGGCAGCAAGGCAAGCATCTCTGAAGCTGTTTGCTCACCTCTTGTAACTCAGGCATTGAATTGTTTCTTCTGCTTCCCCACCCCTGTGCTGCAGGTACTGTCTGATGAGCGTGAAAGGTTGTTTCACAGACTTCCACATCGACTTTGGAGGCACTTCCGTTTGGTACCATGTTTTCCGGGGTGGGAAGGTGAGTTGGATTGAGTCTCTTGCAGTCCCTGTACATCCCTGGCTGTTTGTGCATGGAGGGGGTTGCTCATTTTGCTCTTTCCACCCACCTTCCCCAGCCAGCCCCCACCCTGTGAGTATTTTCAGGGCCACTTGGTCCCCCTGGGGCCATCTCCCCACCCCCACCCACCACCCGTCTTCTTCTGGAGGAAAGATCAAGATCAACTCTTTTGCATCCTTTCTGGCCACCCTTCACACCTGTTCACCCAGTCCAATGTCCTTAGCATCGTAGGCCTGATTTGCATGCTAAGTCACTTCAGTCATGTCTGATTCTTTGGGACCTTATAGGACTGTAGCCCGCCAGACTCTTCTGTCCATGGGATTCTCCAGGCAAGAATACTGGAGTGGATTGCCATCCTTCCTCCAGGGGATCTTCTTGGCCCAGGAATTGAATCCACGTCTCTTTTGTCTCCTTGCACATGTCTTTTGTCTCCTGAGTTGGCAGAAGGGTTCTTTATACCACTCGCGCCACCTGGAAAGCATCTTAGGCCAGACTAGAACTCCAGATTTGGCTCCGGAGAACCCCCAGCATTCATTTTCTCCAGCTGTAGTTTCAGCTTCAACATTGGGACCTTTGAACTAGTTTAGTTGTTGGTACCACCTGTCTCCAAGCACATTTTGCATGAGGGACAGGCATACCCAGAAAAAGGAGGTGAGGTGTCTATTCAGGATGCTCCTGCTGAGTCTGCCCCTGGGTGCATGTCCACCTCGGGGCACGGGGGGTCCCTGCACAGGTGTGGATGCTCCTTGAGAACATAGGCATGCCATCCTGTTCTCCTGCGTCTGCGTGTGCAGCTGTTTTACCCAAACGTGTTCGAGAAATTCTGTGGAGAAAGTCACCCTGTTTGACTCCAGATGTTTTTCCTCCTTCTCCAGAGTGAGCACAAGCTGGGTTTATTTACTGGGCCATTTTATCCTACAACTTAAGACATCCCCACTCCTCCTTCCCCCACAAGCCCATGTGGCTCAGGAGAAAGAATGTTCCGCCCAGTCTAGAAGGTCGTGCCATCCTGGTTTGTTTCAGCTGGAACAAAGATTCTCTCCTAAAGGCAGGCAGGGGACCTCCCAGACGGGTGCCACAGCCCTCCCTGCCACTCCAGAGACCCTTTGGGGCCTGGTCCTGGAGGGGCCCCTAGGGATGGGTCCTCCTCCAGTCCTTCCCCTCTCTCAGGCAGGTGGGCTGTCCCTTGGCTTGGGGGAGAGCCTGGAAAAGATCAGAGACGCTGGCTTGGATCTTCAATTGATTGCTTCCATTTCCTCTTAAGATCTTTTGGCTGATTCCTCCAACCTTGCACAATTTGGCACTGTATGAGGAGTGGGTGCTGTCAGGCAAACAGAGCGACATCTTCCTGGGAGACCGCGTGGAGCGATGCCAAAGAATTGAGCTGAAACAGGGCTACACGTTTTTCATCCCTTCCGGTAGGTTCCCACGAGGCTGGTGCTGGGCTGTCTCTTAGCAGCCTTCTGTGGCCAGGGGTTTAGGTCAAGTAATGGGGTCTCTTTGGGGCTCCTGGCCTTGGGAAGTCCCTGAGAGAAGTTGACCTTGGGCAACAGGGAAAAATAGCTTCTCCCGGCTTACCTGTTTCTTCCTGTGGGAGGGCTAGAATTCTCTCCTAGGTGAAAGCCAGAGCCCTCCCAAGGGGAAGTTTGAATGCCTTTCTTCCTGATGTCCTGCTGAGACTCCTGATAGTGAGGATGAGGGTGGTCCTGTGGGGAGGGAAAGGATGGCTTTACCCTGAAGGCTGGGGAGGGGAAGGAGAAGGTTGGCCCAGGGGTAGGATGGGGGTGGGTGGGTAACAAGGTGCTGAAAGCCTGGGTAGAGGAGAATGCACCCAGAGTGGCAGCCTCCTTCCTGCAGAACAGGATGAAATGTAGTTGACCTCCAGGCACTTGGACTCTGCCCTTCCAAAAAAAAAAATCAGCTCCATAACTATAGGAGAGGGCAGTAATTAAGAGCATGGATCCTGGGGCCAGAATAACCCACTCTAATTCAAATTCCTTCTCTGATGTTTACAAGCTGTGACTTCCTGGAAATGACTTAACCTCTGGGTGCCTCAATGTTCTTATCTGTAAAATGTAACACTTACTGGGGCGATTGTGAGGGCTGAGTGAGCCAAGGCTGATTTACCTCCAGCTCCTCGGAGATGGGCTGAGGACTTTTGGCCAGTTCCAGGCTGAGTCACTCATGGATGTGGCAGATGACCTGGGAACTTCAGGCTGCATTAGTGGAAGTGTTTTACCCACTGTCGGGGAGGTGATAATCCCACTGTCTAGAAGAGTGAGAGGGTCAGGCCACCTGATGTATTACTCGTGGGTTGTAATTTGGAAGAGAAGTCAAGATGGAGGGAGAGAGGAGTCGGGATACCACGTCAGGTGAAGTAAATTTGAAGCAGGCATTGGATTGTTTCACCCAGGAAGTGAAGGTGTATTTACGGTAATGACTGGCAGCCAGTGGAAGGATCATCTGGAGGAAGAGGTGTAGCCAAGTGGTGTTGGAATGACTTGCTCTGCTAGACACTGTGCTCCCTGTCACCGGAGGTATACAAATAGAGGGTATATGCCAAGGAGCCTGCAGGGAATTTGCTGCTGAGTCTCAGTGTGGATCTTAGGGTCAGAGTGTCCTTTGAGGCCACTATGATCCTTTGGATGGAGAAGATGGTCACAGTTAAGTTTCTGCGAGTTGGACTGGGGTTGGCCTTGGGTCTGGGCTGAGCACTAGTGTCAACTGAAGGCAGGGGGTGGTTGTGGTGATAGTTCCCTCCATGAGGACATGGGACTTGCTCATGTGGGCTCTTCTAGAAAGTTGGGCAGAGATTTCACTATTCAGGAGATGTGGGATTTGTGGGTGACTTTGTTGTTGGGGCCTCAGGTCTATCTGTGGATCTGCTTGACTTGGGGAGGGGAGGGACCCCTGCTTGAGACAGGAAGGAATTGCAGTTGGTGGCAGTGTTCATGGAGGACACCCTGGCCGGTGGGACATGGAGAACTGGGGAGGAGATGGCAGTCTGCAGCGTGTTCAAGGTGTTGGAAGGACTGGCCCTGCTGGATCCAAAGGAAGGCTGGCCTGCTCTTGGCCTTGCTGCTGTCCTTGTGATTTTGGGCTGATCTCGTCCCCTTTCTGTGCCTCAGCTGTCCCATCTCTACAATGGGGACAGAGTGACACTGAACTCTGACCCTCAAGATCTCTCCCAGGGACTTCCCTGGCCATCCAGTGGTTAAGACACCGCGCTTCTCCTGCAAGGGGCATGGATTCCGTCGCTGGTCAGGGAACTAAGATCCTGCATATTGTGTGGTATGACCAAAAACAAAGGATTCCTCACAACTTTGTCTCCTGAGTGCAGGCCTCCCAGCCTTCCAGGGAGGACAGGCCTTTTCTCCCAGGGCTTTTGGCTGAACTGGGAGGTGACTCGCTTTCCCCCAGTCTGGGATGGGAAAGGTGTTAGTTTCAGTGACTTAGACAGGTTGGAAAAGGCAGCATGTAAGGCACACCTGGGATGTGATTGTATTGGAGGCTGGAAAAGGATTTGAACTGCAGCTGGCCAGAGTCTCTCTAGATGCCAGCAAAGACTTCTGGCCCTCAGGGTCTTGAGTAAGACTGTGTTGTGTGCTAATTTGCTTCAGTTGTGTCCGACTCTTCGCGACCCCTTGGACTGTAACCTGCCAGGCTCCTCTGTCCGTGGGATTGTCCAGGCACAAGAATATTGGAGTGGGGCTTCCCTGGTGGTCCAGTGGGTAAGGACACCGCCTTGCAGTGCAAGGGGCGCCGGTTCCATCCCTGGCCCGGGAAGATCCCACGTGCCGTGGAGCAGCTGGACCGATGTGTCCAATTACCGAGCCAGAGCTCTGGAGCGCATGCGCCCAGAGCTGGTGCTCTGTGACAACAGAGGCCACCGCGATGGGAGGCCCACACGGGCCAAAGAACAAAGATGGACGAAAATGGACAAATGAAAGACCAATAGCAGTGGCCCGCCCACCCCCCTCCCTCCCCACCCCCCCCCCACCAAAAAAAAAAAAAGAATACTGGAGTGGGTTGCCATGTCATTCTCCAGGGGATCTTCCCAACCCAGGGATGGCACCTGTGTCTCCTGTGTTAGCAGCAGGGTGCTTTACAACTAGCACTATCTGGGAAGTCCCTTGAGTGAGACATTAGGATTTTTTTTCCTGGATTTTGGGGAAGAAAAATGGAGACAGTTGGAATTCGTTACCCTCTTGGGGGCAAGGTGTACATGTGGTTCCTAGATACTGAAGTCATGAATCAATGAAATAAAGAGTTGAGAACTGGTATCAGGGTTTACTTAACTTGTAGTTTTGGTAAATATGGACATTAATTAAAAGAAAAGCAAAAACCTGTCAGTTACTTTTGCTGTTATTTGATGAAAGCAAGACTATTCTGACACTAAAAAAGATAGGAATACCTGATTCCAGAATAAAGGACGGTTGCTACTTTAAATTTGATAGTTTTGAGTGAATGAGAATCTATATCATCTTCATTTTTCTTATTTTGTTGCCTACCAGTGAAAACTAAAGGGCCAGAGTTTCGTAGTCACTGAGCATCTCGGGTCCTCATGGGAGCCTGGGGATTCTTACCAACATGACCCTCTCTGAACCAGATAGACATCTGAGGTTTGTAGTAGCTGGGATGTGGCTTTGGGGAGAGAGAGCCTTGGGGAATCCCGCCTCTGCATTCGTGAACTTTTGGGTGTGGAAAGTGGAGAATCTCATTCTGGTATTTCCCACCCCTGACCTGGGTTTTCACCCCATGATATGGCCTCAGACATATTCTGCCTCATGCTAGCCTCAGGCCTCCCCCTCAGCTCTGTGAGATCTCATGGCTGCTGGTGAGAGAGGAAGATGTTGAGTATCATGATATCTTTTTTTGTTTTTTTGGCCACTTCTGTTGGTCTTTCATTTATTTCCATCTTTGTTCTTTGGTCTGTGTGGGCCTCCCATCGCAGTGGCCCCTCTCTCATCGCAGAGCACCGGCTCCAGGTGCATGCGCTCCAGAGCTCTGGCCTGGTAGCTGGACACATCGGTCCAGCCACTCTGTGGCATGTGGGATCTTCCCAGGCCAGGGATCAAACCAGTGCCCTTTGCACTGCAAGGTGGTGTCCTTACCCACTGGACCACCAGGGAAGCCCCAAGTGTCATGATATCTTTGTGAGACTGTTTATCATTTTCTTCTTTTGTCTGAGGGTCAAGAGGATGGTTGCTAGTTGTATTTCAGAGGTGGTAGTTTTCAGGCTTCATTCCTGGGTAGTCCAGGAATACTGCCTGGAAGAGGAAGACTGTTGAAGGTGACTGAAGCATAAGATGACCCAGAGAAAGGGGCTGGGGTTTGTCCCCCTGACCTGGCCAGCTCCCGAAGGTAGAAGAGGTGGGAATCCAGTGGTCCCGCCACGCCACACAGCATTAGAGTCTGGAGTGGCCTGGGCGTCACCAAGATTCAGCCTGATCATTGGGAATAAGGAAAGCTCCAGGTGAAACTCTGCAGTGGGCCTGGTAACATTTTTTTGCTTTCCTTGACCTGACTGATGGCCAATTCCCTTTTGGTTTCACCCACTGGAAAGCTGTAGCTAATAGCAGTAAGAACTTGCATTATGGGACAATGATCATGTTATGTACATAATGTAAAGAAACTCCCCATTACACACCCTGCTTTTTACTTTAAACTGTTAAAAAAATTTTTTGACGGTGCTCTGTCTTTGCTGTGACATGCAGGCTTCTCTAAGTTGCAGCACGTGGGCTCCCTAGTTGCAGCTCACAGGCTTAGCTGCCCTGTGGCGTGTGGGATCTCAGTTTCCTGACCAAGGAGCAAATCTGTCTCCTGTGCAGGGAAGTCCCACTCCACCCCCTGTATAAAAGTGAAGGTTCCTGAGATCTAGAGAGGTGAACAGACTCGTCCAAGGTTACACAGTTAATGAGTGACAGGGCAAGAGAGGAACCCAGATGTGTCTAGTTTCAGATTCCACCTGGTTTTCTGTCAGCCTGGGGTCATCAGACTTGGGCTCTGGTTACCCTTCTCAGCCGTGTGACTTGGGGACAATTAGCATTGCCCTCTCTCATCGCAGAGCACCGGCTCCAGGTGCATGCGCTCCAGAGCTCTGGCCTGGTAGCTGGACACATGGGTCCAGCCGCTCCATGGCACGTGGGATCTTCCCAGGCCAGGGATCAAACCAGTGCCCTTTGCACTGCAAGGTGGTGTCCTTACCCACTGGACCACCATGGAAGCCCCAAGTGTCATGATATCTTTGTGAGACTGTTTATCATTTTCTTCTTTTGTCTGAGGGTCAAGAGGATGGTTGCTAGTTGTATTTCAGAGGTGGTAGTTTTCAGGCTTCATTCCTGGGTAGTCCAGGAATACTGCCTGGAAGAGGAAGACTGTTGAAGGTGACTGAAGCATAAGATGACCCAGAGAAAGGGGCTGGGGTTTGTCCCCCTGACCTGGCCAGCTCCCGAAGGTAGAAGAGGTGGGAATCCAGTGGTCCCGCCACGCCACACAGCATTAGAGTCTGGAGTGGCCTGGGCGTCACCAAGATTCAGCCTGATCATTGGGAATAAGGAAAGCTCCAGGTGAAACTCTGCAGTGGGCCTGGTAACATTTTTTTGCTTTCCTTGACCTGACTGATGGCCAATTCCCTTTTGGTTTCACCCACTGGAAAGCTGTAGCTAATAGCAGTAAGAACTTGCATTATGGGACAATGATCATGTTATGTACATAATGTAAAGAAACTCCCCATTACACACCCTGCTTTTTACTTTAAACTGTTAAAAAAATTTTTTGACGGTGCTCTGTCTTTGCTGTGACATGCAGGCTTCTCTAAGTTGCAGCACGTGGGCTCCCTAGTTGCAGCTCACAGGCTTAGCTGCCCTGTGGCGTGTGGGATCTCAGTTTCCTGACCAAGGAGCAAATCTGTCTCCTGTGCAGGGAAGTCCCACTCCACCCCCTGTATAAAAGTGAAGGTTCCTGAGATCTAGAGAGGTGAACAGACTCGTCCAAGGTTACACAGTTAATGAGTGACAGGGCAAGAGAGGAACCCAGATGTGTCTAGTTTCAGATTCCACCTGGTTTTCTGTCAGCCTGGGGGTCATCAGACTTGGGCTCTGGTTACCCTTCTCAGCCGTGTGACTTGGGGACAATTACGTGCTCATTTAATAGACTTTCTTATGGGCCCACTTGGCAGCATGGAAGGTGCTAGGAAGGACAAGAGGAGTTCCTTCATCTTGATGGCATATCCAGTCTGCTGGCAGCAGGATGGTAGAGCCAGTACGGGGACTTGGGAAAAACCTCTGGGGTCAGTGGCTTGTGTTGGCCTGGAAGTATTTCTCATCTTTGTCTTGTAGTAAAATTCGTGGTAACCCCACGCATTTCCTAGACTGGGGCCAGTCTAAGAAAACAGTAAGTCATAGCTATTTAGTAGTGTGACAGGGCTTAGACCAGAGTTGACCATCTGTAAAATGGGTACAGAGCAGAGAAAGTGTGGCAGTGAAGCAGACTGGGGTGGAGAGGCTCTGGCAACCCTGGGAGTTGCTGCTCAGCTCCAGTCAGTCAGGGCCAGGTGGGGAGGGGGCCCATCTCCTCATTCATCTGGAGAGGAAACCAATTCAGACAGCCTTGTGAAATTTCTCCAGTTTGATAACACAGACCGGTCAAACTCTTCACGCCTCTGGTTCAGATGCTGCCCGTGACCTGGTACCAGTTAGGAGATCCTGGGGAGGAGACACCATCCTGTAGGCTGCAGGGCCCAGCCCTGGCCTAGCTCAGCACGGAGCTCCTGGATGCCCCTGAAGGCAGCAGGTCATGGGCCTCTGGGAGGCATCCCGAGTTCTGTGATCTTTGGACTTACCCTCAAAAATTTTGGGACGGTGCTTTTGTCTTTGCTGTGGGACATGCAGGCTTCTCTAAGTTGCAGCACGTGGGCTCCCTAGTTGCAGCTCACAGGCTTAGCTGCCCTGTGGCGTGTGGGATCTCAGTTTCCTGACCAAGGAGCAAATCTGTCTCCTGTGCAGGGAAGTCCCACTCCACCCCCTGTATAAAAGTGAAGGTTCCTGAGATCTAGAGAGGTGAACAGACTCGTCCAAGGTTACACAGTTAATGAGTGACAGGGCAAGAGAGGAACCCAGATGTGTCTAGTTTCAGATTCCACCTGGTTTTCTGTCAGCCTGGGGGTCATCAGACTTGGGCTCTGGTTACCCTTCTCAGCCGTGTGACTTGGGGACAATTACGTGCTCATTTAATAGACTTTCTTATGGGCCCACTTGGCAGCATGGAAGGTGCTAGGAAGGACAAGAGGAGTTCCTTCATCTTGATGGCATATCCAGTCTGCTGGCAGCAGGATGGTAGAGCCAGTACGGGGACTTGGGAAAAACCTCTGGGGTCAGTGGCTTGTGTTGGCCTGGAAGTATTTCTCATCTTTGTCTTGTAGTAAAATTCGTGGTAACCCACGCATTTCCTAGACTGGGGCCAGTCTAAGAAAACAGTAAGTCATAGCTATTTAGTAGTGTGACAGGGCTTAGACCAGAGTTGACCATCTGTAAAATGGGTACAGAGCAGAGAAAGTGTGGCAGTGAAGCAGACTGGGGTGGAGAGGCTCTGGCAACCCTGGGAGTTGCTGCTCAGCTCCAGTCAGTCAGGGCCAGGTGGGGAGGGGGCCCATCTCCTCATTCATCTGGAGAGGAAACCAATTCAGACAGCCTTGTGAAATTTCTCCAGTTTGATAACACAGACCGGTCAAACTCTTCACGCCTCTGGTTCAGATGCTGCCCGTGACCTGGTACCAGTTAGGAGATCCTGGGGAGGAGACACCATCCTGTAGGCTGCAGGGCCCAGCCCTGGCCTAGCTCAGCACGGGAGCTCCTGGATGCCCCTGAAGGCAGCAGGTCATGGGCCTCTGGGAGGCATCCCGAGTTCTGTGATCTTTGGACTTACCCCTCAGTGGCCACCAAGATAGACAGGGGCGGGTCAGGGGCCTTTGCGTTCCGAATCCTGAGCGGCTGGGTTGCAGGTCAGGCTTTGTGAGCCCCTGCTGGCCTTCCCATCCCCTCAAGTCCCAGAGAACACCTGTCAGTAGGTTTTGTGGGTTGCCTGCTTTCCTTCCGTGACTGGATCTGTCCCTCGTCACCTGGCCTGAATAGATTCTGTTATTGCCTTCAGATTGTCGGAAACCCTGGCCCAGAGGCAGGAGGCAGATGCCAGCCACTTCGGCGCAGTCGCCCATCTGGGGACACCTGCTCTCTGGGGCTTCCTGGGGTGCAGTGAATGAGTAGCTATCGGGAAAGTGGGTTCAGATAGGCCTTCTGAATGCTATTATTTTCCTTCCTGGTCCTTCCAGAGGCAATTTATTTTATTAAAACTTTTTTTTTTTTAATTAAAACATTTTTTGGCTGTGGCACAAAGCATGTGGGATCTTAGTTCCCTGACCAGGGCTAGAACCTGTAACCTCTGCCGTGGAAATGTAGCATCTTAACTATTGGACCACCAAGGAAGTTCCAGGGGCAAGCATTTAAGATGTGAAGAAGGTGGGGGGTGGGGTGGGGGTCTGGGCAGTGACTCCAATCCAGGCCAGGCTGCCAGACCCACCTGTGAAGCAGCAGCCTGGAGAGGAGAATGGAGAGAAGCTTCTAGAGCCCCAGGGAAATCTGGGAGCATAGATTCCCTGGCCCCTCCCTTGCAGCGGCACCTCTCGCATCAGAGGAATTGATGTAGGTCAGGTGTGTCTGCCTTTCCAGAAGGGAGAGTCCAGGGCTGAGGAACACTGATTGACGTGGGCACCACACTTTCTAAAGCCCTCATGATGGACAAGACTGTCACGAATATCACCGGCCGTTGCTTACACAGTTTGAGTTCTTACTCACAAGGGAAGCTGTGGTCTTCCTCATTTCACACAGGCATGTGGAGGCCAGGAGAGGGGACGGTCAGGTGCCCCAGGCCACATGGTGGGTCAGCCCTGGGCACTGTCTCCAACATTGATGGCCGATGTGGGCTTTCATTGAACGATAGGTGGACCTAGGAAGGAGACCCAGGAATCCTTGCCCACAATCATAATAAACCACGTGGCTCTGCTTGGTAGAAACAAACAAACAAAAAATGTACAGTGGAGAAAATCAGCTGGTCCACAGCTGAGGCAGAGAGGCTGAAGCCGATGTGGGAACCAGGGCTTTGGGGCAGCCATAGAGCAGGGGAGGGGATGGGGAAGGCACCCAAGTCATGCCACAAGGGCACCCCTGGCCAGTAGAGATGCTGCCAGAGATGTGGGAGGGACCAGCAGGACCAGGTTACATAAAGCCTTCGCTTCTGTGCTCTTTGCTGGCGGGTTCCCCTGTCTTCCCCCCCGCCCCGAGTGCTTCCAGCTCTGTCCCACCCATTGTCCCCAGCAGGGGAGGGCCAGTCACCCAGAGTGTTGACACAGATGCCAGCATTGGCCGTACAGCCTCTGGGCTCTCCCCAGGTGGTAACGCTGCTTCCGGCAGCTGTGGCTGCCCGTGACTCAGGGCTGGCGTGTTCAGCTCACTGAGGAAGGAGGCTGGACCTGCTCTCGCTCAGGGATGGGCGGGGAGGCCTCTGTAATTTTCCTTTGAATGAAGGAATTAGGCTCTAGGTTGTGGGGAGAAGGCTCAGCATCTCAGGTTGCCCCTGTCTGTTTCCTTTCCCCTCTGCCAATCCTCAGTCTTTCCCTGGGAGTCCCTCCACCTCTGCCTGTCCTTGTCTTTGCCTCCGTATTTCTTGTTTCTCTTTTTGCCCCCCACCTCCCGTGTTTGCAGGCCTGTCTCCCGGGACTCCCAGGCCCGTGCTGAGCCTTTGATGCAGCAACTAAAAACCCAGGAGCTATCATTCGCCTTCTGTGACATCATTCAGCAAGTGACTTACCTTCTCTTAGCCTCAGTTTCAGCATCTATAAATGGAGGTGGGATAGAACACCCCCTCTTCCAGCTCTATCCTGTTCATTGTGGTAGCGGGGAGCCACACGGTCTGTGGACCATGAAAACACAGTCAATCTGAGATGCCCTAGTGATTCACTAGAGGAATTAGGTGGTTTGCTTTGTCTCTAGTCTTCATGGGCAGAGTGTGGGGGCTGACCCTCTGGGTTTCCAATCCTTATAACTGACTTCACTTTGCTGTGCCTCAGTCTCCTCATCTGTGATTTGGGGATGAATGTCACATGTGCCTTTGTTAGGAATCTTGTGAGAATTGAACGAGATGAGGCCTAGAAAGCCCTCAGACCGGGATCTGGCACACAGGTAGTCCTCAGTGATGCTTCTTGTGACCGCAGCACCAGCCGCTTGGCCAGGAGCTCAGCGGGATGAAAAAGCTCTGCTCTGAGCTGTTCAAAAGCCGTCGGAGGAGGAGAGAGACTTGTCAGCAGCTGCAGTGTACAGCAGAGGCAGGTGTAAGAGATCACTTGGAAATGGGCGTTGGGCGATTTTGATGGCAGGAGGTGGCTTTGGACAGAGGAAGGTGTCTGGCCTGCAGCTCTTTCAAGATGTCATCCTTAGTGGTGGCCTCAAGCAATCCCCATGTAATCCTCAACCCTTCCTGCGATGTGGGGTCGCTGGGATGATGCGGAGAAAGCTTAAGGCTATATGAGTAGCCTGAGTGAGGGGTTTCTAGCTCCCTGGCCAGCAGGGGTGGGCAGGGGAACAGAACCTGTCTTTTTGCTGGCTGTTACTGTTGGGTCTGTTGTGACACTTTGTCACTGAGGTCTTCAGGACAAGTAGCCGGTCTGGCGCTGCCCCTGGCCTGACTTGAGCTAGCCAGGGGTCTCTGCCTGCAGCTGGTCCAGTACATGTCTGGCTCTTCAGGCAGTCGGAGCATCCTCCCCTGGGCGCTCACCTGGGTCTCCCACACCTTCCTCCATGGCAGGCCTAGTGGTGGTGTGCGTTGGGGGCATCTTGCAGGGTCAGCCGCTGACTCTCTCTGTGCCCTCCCCACCCCAGGCTGGATCCATGCAGTCTACACCCCCGTAGACTCCCTGGTGTTCGGCGGAAACATCCTGCACAGCTTCAACGTGCCCATGCAGCTGCGGATCTACGAGATCGAGGACAGAACGCGGGTGAGGCGGCTTCCTTTTCCTCTCGTGCCTGCGCTGGCCCCTGAGCACTTTCTGCCTGGTCCTTAGGGTGTACGGGGCAGTCATCCCAAAGTCCTTCTTGGCCCCTTGTCCCTCCTGAGCTCCCTGCCTTGAGCCAGGCCTTGGTTCTGGTTCTACAGGGCAGGGGGGTGCCCATGAGTGCCTCCCCTCTCCAGAGCCCTGGGTGTTTCTGTTCATCTCCAGGCCTGTGGCAGTCAAAATTCCCTTGTCGAAGAGGAAGCATCTCTTGAGAAAGCACCGTGAGATGCCAGGAACCTTGCCTCTTCCTTCTTCCCACATGTATAAAGGGATGTGTGTGTGGAGGGGAGTTCATGGTTGTTGTGCTGGTGGCCTGAACAGGGGCTGGTACCTTGGGAAGTAGCTCAGGTCTTGATGGAGAGGGTGGAGGGGACCCCTGAGTAACTGCGAGTCCCCTCGGGGACTATCTTTGAGCTCTGTCTCAATGTCAACTTGCTGTGATGGTGGGGTTCCTTGTCTTCTTTTTTTTTTTTTTTTTAATTTTATTTATTTATCTTTTGGAGGGTGGGGTGGGGAGGGAGGGGGATGGGCGGACCACTTCTATTGGTCTTTCATTTCTCCATTTTCATCCATCTTTGTTCTTTGGCTCCTGTGGGCCTCCCATCGCGGAGGCGTCTGTCGTTGCAGAGCGCTGGCTCTGGGCGCATGTGCTCCAGAGCCTCCGGCTCGGTAATTGGACACATCGGTCCAGCCGCTCCGCAGCACGTGGGATCTTCCCAGGCCAGGGATGGGACCGGCGCCCCTTGCACTGCAAGGCGGTGTCCTTACCCACTGGACCACCAGGGGAAGCCCTCCTTGTCTTCTTGACATTAAGTCTCCTCCTACCTCCCACCCCAGAAGAAGGGGCCAAGGCTCAGATCCCTGGACCTGGTCCCCCACTCTGCTCCATTCCATGAGTTTCCTCTGAAAAGCACTGGCTCTTCTGTGCCACACACTGACCCGGGGCCCCTAGGCATTTGAGACAGGTCTGAAGGTGGGAAACCAGGGCAATAGAGGCCTACTTCTTTTTTCTTAGTTATTTAAGTATTTCTTCTCTCTTTCTTTATAACTGAGATATAATCCACATATACCAAGTGCACAATTCAGTGGCATCGAGCACATTCATGATGCTGTACGGCCCTCATGTCTGATTCAAAGGTGTTTTCATCATCTTTAAAGGAAACTCTGGACTCCGGAGCAATCACTTCCCCATTCCCCCATCCACAGCCTCTAGCAGTCTCCGTTCTTTTCTGGATATTTTATGGAAATAGATTTGTATAGCATGTTCTTTTCTGTCTGACTTCTTTCACTTCACATCACGTGTCTTCAAGTTTCATCTACAGGTTGTGGCAGTCAAAATTCCCTGTAGGAAGCTCGGCAGTGAGATGCCAGGAACCTTGCCTCTTCCTTCTTCCCACATGTATAAAGGGATGTGTGTGTGAGGGAGTTCATGGTTGTTGTGCTGGTGGCCTGAACAGGGGCTGGTACCTTGGGAAGTAGCTCAGGTCTTGATGGAGAGGGTGGAGGGGACCCCTGAGTAACTGCGAGTCCCCTCGGGGACTATCTTTGAGCTCTGTCTCAATGTCAACTTGCTGTGATGGTGGGGTTCCTTGTCTTCTTTTTTTTTTTTTTTTTAATTTTATTTATTTATCTTTTGGAGGGTGGGGTGGGGAGGGAGGGGGATGGGCGGACCACTTCTATTGGTCTTTCATTTCTCCATTTTCATCCATCTTTGTTCTTTGGCTCCTGTGGGCCTCCCATCGCGGAGGCGTCTGTCGTTGCAGAGCGCTGGCTCTGGGCGCATGTGCTCCAGAGCCTCCGGCTCGGTAATTGGACACATCGGTCCAGCCGCTCCGCAGCACGTGGGATCTTCCCAGGCCAGGGATGGGACCGGCGCCCCTTGCACTGCAAGGCGGTGTCCTTACCCACTGGACCACCAGGGGAAGCCCTCCTTGTCTTCTTGACATTAAGTCTCCTCCTACCTCCCACCCCAGAAGAAGGGGCCAAGGCTCAGATCCCTGGACCTGGTCCCCCACTCTGCTCCATTCCATGAGTTTCCTCTGAAAAGCACTGGCTCTTCTGTGCCACACACTGACCCGGGGCCCCTAGGCATTTGAGACAGGTCTGAAGGTGGGAAACCAGGGCAATAGAGGCCTACTTCTTTTTTCTTAGTTATTTAAGTATTTCTTCTCTCTTTCTTTATAACTGAGATATAATCCACATATACCAAGTGCACAATTCAGTGGCATCGAGCACATTCATGATGCTGTACGGCCCTCATGTCTGATTCAAAGGTGTTTTCATCATCTTTAAAGGAAACTCTGGACTCCGGAGCAATCACTTCCCCATTCCCCCATCCACAGCCTCTAGCAGTCTCCGTTTGGCTTTTCTGGATATTTTATGGAAATAGATTTGTATAGCATGTTCTTTTCTGTCTGACTTCTTTCACTTCACATCACGTGTCTTCAAGTTTCATCTACAGGTGTGGTATTCATCAGTGCTTTGTTCCTTTTTATGACCTAGTCATATTCCATTATATGGACAGTACACCCGGTCTTCCTAGGCTTTGCCTTGGAAATGACTCTTGCCCCAGAGAGGATTGCCATGCGGGGACCCTAAACAAATGTCTCATAGAAGCAGATACTCTGTGCTCAGGGTCCCTGCCTTTCTTGGTCTTGTCTCCAGGCCTTAGTCTGTACAGAGTCACATACATGAGTCACTGAGTGACATGACAGTCTTTGTCACTGTGTGTGCATCTGACATTTTTAATAGTCCTGCTGTTGAGGGACCTTGTCCACAAGTTTCCTGGGGACCGCTTTGCACCATATTCAGTGGGCAGGTGTGCCATACAAGTGTAGATGGACGTCTTCAGCTTGGCGGGTTTGCTACCAGGATGCTCGAATCTGCAGAGACCGGGCCTTGCTCTGTGGGATGTCTGTGCCACTCTTCTGTTGCCTGCTGACCATCCCTTTCCTTGTCCGGGAGAGGCCAGTCCCAGCCCTGGTCTGAAGTCTGCTGCCCTGTGGTGTTCTAGAGAAAGGCACGGTGCTTGTAGTCTGGGTCAAGTGCTGTCTGGGACTCTGGCCAACTGTTCTCTGGCCAGCCCCGAAGAATGGGCCAGTTTGTTTGTGAGCAGACAAGTAGGTGTGGGCTAGCAAAGGAGAAAGAAGTCAAGCACACAACTTTCCAGGCAATTCCTGAAAGCCAGAGTCAGGCTGGAGTTTGTAAAGGCTGCAATAACTCACTTGGCGGCCGTCCCCCTCCCCTCGGTCTGTTAGGAGCCCAGCTCTCCTCCCATTTGGTGGGAGGCGGGAGGGAGGGTCATGAAGTGGAATCCCGGAGCGCCACGCCGAGCTGCTGTAGAATACTGTGCCCTCATTGAGATGAGCACAGCAGGGCCCCCTCCCCCAAAGGCCACTGTCCCTGTTGTCTCAGTGGGCACCCCATCTGGTTTCCTGAAGCAGGTGGACAGGCAAGGGACGAGTAGGCAGGCGGGTAGGCAGGCAGACAGGCTGGGGGGAAACCAGCAGCAGGCTGTTTAATCTGCTTTGATTTCTGGTCTTTGGAGAGGGCTTGGCTACAAGGCCCAATTGTTTATGTCTTAGGAGCTAAAGCAGACAAAAGATGCTGGGAAGAGAGCACTGGAAGCCAGATAAAATGCCAGGACTCTCCTCTTTGTCAGCTCACCACAGCTTAATTCTTTATATCCCTGCATGCTTTCTTAAGAAGGTTATGGCCATTTAAAAATAGTTTTTCAAGAGTCCAAAAACATGGCTTTTCTTGGAAACCAAAGGCTGAGGGCAAGACAGAGGAAACCGTCAGTCTCTAAGCCCCACGGTGTGGGCTTGTTTTAGAAAAATCATTTGCCTTTGTGGCCCAACGTGCGGGACCTCCCCACTGACACCAGGGGAACCCCAGAGTTCTCTTGTGTTTAGGAAGCATGTCTTGCTCTCATGATTTGAATTTTTCTGGGCTGGATGAGAGGTGACCATCCTGCTGCCCATAAACAAGCATGAACAGGTGCAGGGGGTGGGGGGTTCATTTCCTGACCCTCTTGTGTAAATTAAATCTTTCCCCTCTCATTCTAAAGATAAGCAGTGGGTGAAGAGCTACACCACAGAATGGATGTGTTGCATGTTTATTATTTGAAGATAGCATCTCAGCAACTCTCAGTCCATATTTTAACTCCAGTTAGCTTGATAAAGGATAGAAATGGTCCAATTGATCACTAAACTGCCGTCTCACATTTATCTTTTTTTTCCCCCCTTAATGGCTCTAGTGAAAGCAGCCTAAGGAAAGGTAATACCAACCTACCCCATTCCCTCTCAGCTAGCGAAACTATTTGGAAACTGCTAATAATTTATCCTTTCTCTCACCTTTCCCCTACCATTGGATTTTCTTTTTTCCATTGATTTTTTTTTTTCCAGGAGAAAAACAAATTTTAAGACACTTCCACCCACCCTCATATTTTCAGTTTCTCAAATCCTCAAGACCTGGGGGTTCTAGATGCACCGGAACGTCTTTGGTTCTGATCACCTGAGGTCACTCAGCTCCAGGAGGAAGGACAGGCAAGGGACGTAGGCAGGCGGGTAGGGGAAACCAGCAGCAGGCTGTTTAATCTGCTTTGATTTCTGGTCTTTGGAGAGGGCTTGGCTACAAGGCCCAATTGTTTATGTCTTAGGAGCTAAAGCAGACAAAAGATGCTGGGAAGAGAGCACTGGAAGCCAGATAAAATGCCAGGACTCTCCTCTTTGTCAGCTCACCACAGCTTAATTCTTTATATCCCTGCATGCTTTCTTAAGAAGGTTATGGCCATTTAAAAATAGTTTTTCAAGAGTCCAAAAACATGGCTTTTCTTGGAAACCAAAGGCTGAGGGCAAGACAGAGGAAACCGTCAGTCTCTAAGCCCCACGGTGTGGGCTTGTTTTAGAAAAATCATTTGCCTTTGTGGCCCAACGTGCGGGACCTCCCCACTGACACCAGGGGAACCCCAGAGTTCTCTTGTGTTTAGGAAGCATGTCTTGCTCTCATGATTTGAATTTTTCTGGGCTGGATGAGAGGTGACCATCCTGCTGCCCATAAACAAGCATGAACAGGTGCAGGGGGTGGGGGGTTCATTTCCTGACCCTCTTGTGTAAATTAAATCTTTCCCCTCTCATTCTAAAGATAAGCAGTGGGTGAAGAGCTACACCACAGAATGGATGTGTTGCATGTTTATTATTTGAAGATAGCATCTCAGCAACTCTCAGTCCATATTTTAACTCCAGTTAGCTTGATAAAGGATAGAAATGGTCCAATTGATCACTAAACTGCCGTCTCACATTTATCTTTTTTTTCCCCCCTTAATGGCTCTAGTGAAAGCAGCCTAAGGAAAGGTAATACCAACCTACCCCATTCCCTCTCAGCTAGCGAAACTATTTGGAAACTGCTAATAATTTATCCTTTCTCTCACCTTTCCCCTACCATTGGATTTTCTTTTTTCCATTGATTTTTTTTTTTCCAGGAGAAAAACAAATTTTAAGACACTTCCACCCACCCTCATATTTTCAGTTTCTCAAATCCTCAAGACCTGGGGGTTCTAGATGCACCGGAACGTCTTTGGTTCTGATCACCTGAGGTCACTCAGCTCCAGGAGGAAGGACTTAGGCCAGGTGCCACTCGAATGGACCCCTTGAGACCTGCTGAGAGATTGATTACCAGCCCCCCCAGGCTGGGAGCATTGCATGCTTTCTGATTGCCTTGCCTTTAGATGAACAACTCAATTTGGTGAGGCTCCGAATGTGTCAACAAGTAATGTTGAGCAATCGTGTGTTTAATGTTCCCAGGCATGTGGCTGAAACCTTTTGAAGGCGAAGGGTGGAAGGCGACAACCTGTTTGTAAGTCAATTCTTTGCAAATTTTGTTTCCTGCGATGCTCTCTTGGAAAAAAAAATTAAAAAAAAAAAAAAACAAACGAATAAACTTTGAATTCCTTCATCAGCATTTGTTTTCACCCAGCTGGTTTCCCTTGGGTTCAGCTATGATGAGGGGAGACTTATTATCTTCCTCTCATAAACTGCAGCCAAAAAAAACAAGTTTTTTTTTTCCTAATCTGGAAAGATTCTCAGGCGCCATGGTGCCCATCAGGGCTGAGTGGCTCAGACGGTTGTTTCCCAAATTCGAAAGGTCACAAGCAACTGGAGAGTTCTACCGATCAAGTTGGAGATGCAAGTGAGGGTCTGAGAAGAGACGGGCCTGCCTGTCCTCAGCTTGCCCTGTAGGTTTTAACAATTGTTTACAAATCTCTTGGCTTTTATTCTGGAGTTGAGGGGTTGGGACTAAGAACCACCGCCACCCCAAACTCTCTTCACAGGAGGCCAGGGTTGGCTTCAGGCTGAAGAGCCTCTCCTTTTCAAACTCTGGAAGGCACTGATCCAGTGACTGAGAAAAACAATGAATTTCTCCCAGCAATAAAACTGGGGTTCTCAGGAAAGTAACCTGGAGCCAAGGAAACCACTAAATGATGTTCCCAACTCCATGCATCTCCCCAGGAGCTCAAAAGCATGCGGCAGCCAGGATCTCATTCTAAGGCCTACCATCCACCAGAGGCAGGGAGATCAAATGGACCCAGGATGCTGACGTGGAGACAGGGCCTCACAGACAGAAACTTAGTCAGCGGGACTGGAGTGGAGAACTGGAGCTGGGACTCTTGGAGGGCAGAGTCGGGGCTTTTTCCAGGTGGGCCCTGAGAGAGGCAGGAAGATAGGATTTTAGGGTTGATGGCGTAGATGGAGCCTAGGTCTATTTGTATTTGCCTTAGAGAATTTTTGGGGGGGTGCCACTCCAATGGACCCCTTGAGACCTGCTGAGAGATTGATTACCAGCCCCCCCAGGCTGGGAGCATTGCATGCTTTCTGATTGCCTTGCCTTTAGATGAACAACTCAATTTGGTGAGGCTCCGAATGTGTCAACAAGTAATGTTGAGCAATCGTGTGTTTAATGTTCCCAGGCATGTGGCTGAAACCTTTTGAAGGCGAAGGGTGGAAGGCGACAACCTGTTTGTAAGTCAATTCTTTGCAAATTTTGTTTCCTGCGATGCTCTCTTGGAAAAAAAAATTAAAAAAAAAAAAAAACAAACGAATAAACTTTGAATTCCTTCATCAGCATTTGTTTTCACCCAGCTGGTTTCCCTTGGGTTCAGCTATGATGAGGGGAGACTTATTATCTTCCTCTCATAAACTGCAGCCAAAAAAAACAAGTTTTTTTTTTCCTAATCTGGAAAGATTCTCAGGCGCCATGGTGCCCATCAGGGCTGAGTGGCTCAGACGGTTGTTTCCCAAATTCGAAAGGTCACAAGCAACTGGAGAGTTCTACCGATCAAGTTGGAGATGCAAGTGAGGGTCTGAGAAGAGACGGGCCTGCCTGTCCTCAGCTTGCCCTGTAGGTTTTAACAATTGTTTACAAATCTCTTGGCTTTTATTCTGGAGTTGAGGGGTTGGGACTAAGAACCACCGCCACCCCAAACTCTCTTCACAGGAGGCCAGGGTTGGCTTCAGGCTGAAGAGCCTCTCCTTTTCAAACTCTGGAAGGCACTGATCCAGTGACTGAGAAAAACAATGAATTTCTCCCAGCAATAAAACTGGGGTTCTCAGGAAAGTAACCTGGAGCCAAGGAAACCACTAAATGATGTTCCCAACTCCATGCATCTCCCCAGGAGCTCAAAAGCATGCGGCAGCCAGGATCTCATTCTAAGGCCTACCATCCACCAGAGGCAGGGAGATCAAATGGACCCAGGATGCTGACGTGGAGACAGGGCCTCACAGACAGAAACTTAGTCAGCGGGGACTGGAGTGGACGGAACTGGAGCTGGGACTCTTGGAGGGCAGAGTCGGGGCTTTTTCCAGGTGGGCCCTGAGAGAGGCAGGAAGATAGGATTTTAGGGTTGATGGTGTAGATGGAGCGCCTAGGTCTATTTGTATTTGCCTTCCTCCCCAGACAGAATGTTGCCTGTTGGTTGTCAGCAAAGCAAGGTGGGAGAACGTGCTTCCTCGATACCAACTCCCTGAGTTCCTGAAGGACAGGAGAGGTGAGGAGGGAGTCTCTGGCCCTGGCCCAGGTCCCTCAAGGCTGACACATGCTTGGTGAGGGGGTCTAGGAGTGAGTGTGGACCTGTGGGAGTCATGTGTAGCCTCAGAGAAGAGAGCCCAGCTATGGGAGACAGACCACCTCCCACCACCCTCGCCCACTCAGGGTGTAGTTTCTGGAAGGCTTCTCCGTGCCCGGGGCCATCAGTGCTGTTGCTTCTTTCCCATCTCTTGCTGCCATCTCATCTGTATAGACCCCATGCTGCCACCATCGGAATCCCCCTGGGGCCCCGGCCTTTTCACAGCTCTGAGGCACGAAGCTCTCTGCACCTAGACTTCCTCTCGTGTAAGAAACAGCCAAAAGGGGATCTCCGGCTGGACTCCTGCTCCAGACCCGGGGGTGTGGCCTTCAGTGTTAGGACGGTCCCAGGTCCCACCAAGAGACGCATGTCAGAGGGAGCCCTCCGTGAAGATACAGGCTGGCAGTGGCAGGTATTTTGGGGGAGGAGCCCCTCTGAGGCCCTGCCCCTGGCGGCAGGAGAGACCACACCCCTTCACCCTCATTGGTGCGTCTACTGTGCCCCCCCCCCCCAACACAGGAGATGCTTGACAGCCTATCTGCAAATGGGTAAGGTTTGGGGTTTGATTCGTGATTATCAAGGTGGGAAGGAGCGAGAATTTGAGAACAGGCGAGTAGCCTGTGTCTGTTGTAGCTAGGATCAGGCAGGGGCTCGCATCCGCAGGAACCTGCGCCCTCCTCCATCAGATCAGGGCACAACTCTGTTTCTCTGCCTCTCACACAAGCACACAGTGGACTCCGTACAGCTTTCCCTGAGCAAAGCTCGAGGACCTTTGCAATGACGCTCTCACCTCGGCCTCTCCCCTGCTCTTCCTCCTCTTCATTTGTGCATGCTGGTATCTTGCCCCTTCCAGCGCTTCCCTCCAGCCCATCCCCCATTTTTCCTTCACACCATTTGTGCTCTTCCTAAGATGATGAAAATGACTCCGACCCCTCGGAACTTCCCCGTACCTCACCCCAGTGTCCTCCTTTCCCTCCTTTCAGAAACTGACCTCTGCCCCTGGATCTTTGCTTTCAGGTGCAGCCCAAATTCCGTTATCCCTTCTACTATGAGATGTGCTGGTATGTCTTGGAGAGATACGTGTACTGTGTGACCCAGCGGTCCCACCTCACTCAGGAATACCAGAGAGAATCAATGCTTATTGGTGAGTGAGCCTTGCTCAGCTGCCTCGACGGCTTAGCTGGGGTAGAAGTATATATATTTCATAGTTTTTCAGCATAGTTTTTCTTTTCCATCTCTAGTTCAGTGTTTCTATGTATTTATCTTTAAAAAATATTTTTTATTGAAGTATAGTTGCTTTCCAATGTTGTGTTAGTTTATACTGTACAGCAAAATGATTCAGCCATACATATATCTCCTCCCAGAAATATTTTTTTTCAATGGGGCTTTGGGAGTTCTAGGAATTCTTTGGAGCCAGAGTATTGGGCACATTCCTAGAGACTCTTGAGGAGAGGAGCATAGGCTGGCCTTCTCAGTTTCCCACTTGGAATGCAGAGACCAAGAGAAGGAAATCGGGACCCCACCTTTCATCTGGTCAGGCCCCAGGCCTTGCTGGTTGATTATGCAGAGGTGGGGAGAGGCTAGTCCCTGGCATGATTGCTGAGACAGGCTCCCTACTAAGCAAAGAATCCTGGTTCTTTTTTTTTTTTTTTTCAGTCCCTCCCTGGCCACCACTGATTTTTTTCTCCCCGCAGTAGGAATTGGGTTTTTGTCTATATGGAAGCAGGCCTAAGCGAGGCAGCCAGTCCCCCCAAACCCAGGCCAGTTGTAAGTCAGAGGGAGAGGTGCCCAGGATTGGACAGGCAGACTTGGCAGAGGTGGGTGGTTTTGACAGAGGCACAGAGAGAGCTTTCATAGCCACACCTGCAACAAGAATGTGCTTCTTCCCCTCGGCCTCTGCACTGTTATGGCTGAGGGTTTTTCCTGGATGCTAGAGTCAGGGTGCCTCATTCACGGCCTCTTTCTCATCGTGGGATAGAAAAATGTGATCAGTCCATCTCCTTTAGGGTCTGCACAATGTCTCCTACTATCTGCAAGATTTTTACATTATTATAATTTTTTCCTCACTGTAGCCTCTTCCTTCATTCCCTTGACTCCTGTCCTGACTAGGGATTTCAGGCCTGACATGTGATGAGGAACAGTGTTTCTGCTGGGGGGGGGGGGTGGTTCGTGATGGAGGAGTGCCTCCTGGAAATTCAGTTCTTTCTGGGGATGTAGAGAGAAAGGAGGGGCGTTGGTTGTGAGTTTCATTCCTGTCAGAGGATTCAGGCATTGAAAATGACCCAAACCTTAGCCTGATCTTTGGGTTCTTCCAGCCTCGTGGGAGATGGGAAATGATTCTGGAGTGTGATGGCCTGTGGTGGCAGTAGCTACATATTCCCGTGGGGACTAGAGACTGGATTTTGTGGCAGGAAATCCATGGACCAGGAATCAGAGGGTCACAGCTCTCATTTGGAAATTTAGGGCCGTAGAAGAAAGTTCCTGATTCTGTTCCAGACTTGAGAGGAAGAGTTCAGGCAACGTGTGGGTCATTCATACCCATTTTTCAGTGTTCTTGCCACTGTTTCTGCCTGCCTCTCTGGTTCATCTGCCAAAGGGAAGAGGAAATGTCCAGGGAGACACTTCATTTCTTGAGGGCTGGCTGTGTGCCAGGAACCATGCTCTGTGATGCCTCATTTAATCCTATGAGTCTTCCAGGGAGGTATTCTGTGCCTATATTTTTTGAAAGAGCCTTTTTGGGGTATAGCTCACATATCATAGAATTCACCCATTAAATGTGTACTGTTCAGTGGTTTCTGGTCTGTTCCCAGATTTTCGCAAGCACCAGCACAGTCAATTCCCCCAAACCCAGGCCAGTTGTAAGTCAGAGGGAGAGGTGCCCAGGATTGGACAGGCAGACTTGGCAGAGGTGGGTGGTTTTGACAGAGGCACAGAGAGAGCTTTCATAGCCACACCTGCAACAAGAATGTGCTTCTTCCCCTCGGCCTCTGCACTGTTATGGCTGAGGGTTTTTCCTGGATGCTAGAGTCAGGGTGCCTCATTCACGGCCTCTTTCTCATCGTGGGATAGAAAAATGTGATCAGTCCATCTCCTTTAGGGTCTGCACAATGTCTCCTACTATCTGCAAGATTTTTACATTATTATAATTTTTTCCTCACTGTAGCCTCTTCCTTCATTCCCTTGACTCCTGTCCTGACTAGGGATTTCAGGCCTGACATGTGATGAGGAACAGTGTTTCTGCTGGGGGGGGGGGGTGGTTCGTGATGGAGGAGTGCCTCCTGGAAATTCAGTTCTTTCTGGGGATGTAGAGAGAAAGGAGGGGCGTTGGTTGTGAGTTTCATTCCTGTCAGAGGATTCAGGCATTGAAAATGACCCAAACCTTAGCCTGATCTTTGGGTTCTTCCAGCCTCGTGGGAGATGGGAAATGATTCTGGAGTGTGATGGCCTGTGGTGGCAGTAGCTACATATTCCCGTGGGGACTAGAGACTGGATTTTGTGGCAGGAAATCCATGGACCAGGAATCAGAGGGTCACAGCTCTCATTTGGAAATTTAGGGCCGTAGAAGAAAGTTCCTGATTCTGTTCCAGACTTGAGAGGAAGAGTTCAGGCAACGTGTGGGTCATTCATACCCATTTTTCAGTGTTCTTGCCACTGTTTCTGCCTGCCTCTCTGGTTCATCTGCCAAAGGGAAGAGGAAATGTCCAGGGAGACACTTCATTTCTTGAGGGCTGGCTGTGTGCCAGGAACCATGCTCTGTGATGCCTCATTTAATCCTATGAGTCTTCCAGGGAGGTATTCTGTGCCTATATTTTTTGAAAGAGCCTTTTTGGGGTATAGCTCACATATCATAGAATTCACCCATTAAATGTGTACTGTTCAGTGGTTTCTGGTCTGTTCCCAGATTTTCGCAAGCACCAGCACAGTCAATTTTTAGAACGTTTTCATCATCCCAGAAGGAACTCTGTACCCGCCACACCCTCCACTCACCCGATGCCCATGTCCTCAGCCCTAAGCAATCACGAGTCTATCTACTTTCTGTCTTTATATAGATTTCTTCCTCTTCTGGACATTTCACATGAATGGAATCATTTAATATGTCCTCTTTTTTTTTTTTAACCTTAATTTTGGCCTCTTTTGTTGGTTTTTTATTTATTTGTTTTCATCCTTTTTTTTTTTTTTTTTTTTGGCCACTTCTATTGTCTTTCATTTATTTCCATCTTTGTTCTTTGGCCTGTGTGGGCCTCCCATTGCAGTGCCCTCTCTCGTTGCAGAGCACTGGCTCTGGGCACATGTGCTCCAGAGCGCTGGCTCGGTAGTTGGACACATCAGTCCAGCCTCTCCACAGCATGTGGGATCTTCCCAGGCCAGGGATCGAACTGGCGCCCTTTTGCACTGCAAGGTGGTGTCTTTACCCACTGGACCACCAGGGAAGCCCCTCATCCATCTTTATTCTTTGGCCTGTGTGGGCTTCCCATTGCAGTGGCCTCTCTCGTGGCAGAGCACCAGCTTTAGGCCCTTGTGTTCCAGAGCTCTGGCTCATAATTGGACACATTGGTCCAGCGGTTCCGCAGTACATGGGATTTTCCCGGGCCAGGGATTGAACCGATGCCCCTTGCATTGCAAGGCACACTCTTTACTCACTGGACCACCAGGGCAACCCAATATGTTCTCATTTTTTTCACACACTGAAATATACAATACCGGTTGTGTTCTGAGAGTTGAGGCTTCCTGTCAGGGAACACAGAGCTGAGGAAAAGGAGAGCTCTGTCTGACTAATTTCAGCCTTTCTAGAACCTGAGGGAGGCAAAGGCCGTTAGAATGGTTAAAAGGAGCTTGATCTGCAGAGTAAAGGGGAGTCACAGTGAGTGGGATTCAAGCAGGGATTTTGGGGTGTTCATCTCAGCCGTTCTTGTGACCTTCTTCCTCCACTCCCAACCTTGCCCTCTGTAGAAAGCCCAAGTTACCAGTGGTTTCTGGTCTGTTCCCAGATTTTCGCAAGCACCAGCACAGTCAATTTTTAGAACGTTTTCATCATCCCAGAAGGAACTCTGTACCCGCCACACCCTCCACTCACCCGATGCCCATGTCCTCAGCCCTAAGCAATCACGAGTCTATCTACTTTCTGTCTTTATATAGATTTCTTCCTCTTCTGGACATTTCACATGAATGGAATCATTTAATATGTCCTCTTTTTTTTTTTTAACCTTAATTTTGGCCTCTTTTGTTGGTTTTTTATTTATTTGTTTTCATCCTTTTTTTTTTTTTTTTTTGGCCACTTCTATTGTCTTTCATTTATTTCCATCTTTGTTCTTTGGCCTGTGTGGGCCTCCCATTGCAGTGCCCTCTCTCGTTGCAGAGCACTGGCTCTGGGCACATGTGCTCCAGAGCGCTGGCTCGGTAGTTGGACACATCAGTCCAGCCTCTCCACAGCATGTGGGATCTTCCCAGGCCAGGGATCGAACTGGCGCCCTTTTGCACTGCAAGGTGGTGTCTTTACCCACTGGACCACCAGGGAAGCCCCTCATCCATCTTTATTCTTTGGCCTGTGTGGGCTTCCCATTGCAGTGGCCTCTCTCGTGGCAGAGCACCAGCTTTAGGCCCTTGTGTTCCAGAGCTCTGGCTCATAATTGGACACATTGGTCCAGCGGTTCCGCAGTACATGGGATTTTCCCGGGCCAGGGATTGAACCGATGCCCCTTGCATTGCAAGGCACACTCTTTACTCACTGGACCACCAGGGCAACCCAATATGTTCTCATTTTTTTCACACACTGAAATATACAATACCGGTTGTGTTCTGAGAGTTGAGGCTTCCTGTCAGGGAACACAGAGCTGAGGAAAAGGAGAGCTCTGTCTGACTAATTTCAGCCTTTCTAGAACCTGAGGGAGGCAAAGGCCGTTAGAATGGTTAAAAGGAGCTTGATCTGCAGAGTAAAGGGGAGTCACAGTGAGTGGGATTCAAGCAGGGATTTTGGGGTGTTCATCTCAGCCGTTCTTGTGACCTTCTTCCTCCACTCCCAACCTTGCCCTCTGTAGATGCCCCAAGAAAGCCCAGCATAGACGGCTTCTCATCTGATTCCTGGCTGGAGATGGAGGAGGAATCCTGTGAGCAGCAACCCCAGGAGGAAGAGAAGGAAGAAGAGGAGGAGGAGGAGGAAGAGGAGGAGGGTGCAGATAAGACACCCAAACCATCCACCGATGGCCCTGCCTCACCCACCAGCACCCCCTCCGAGGACCAGGAGGCCCCTGGGAAGAAGCCCAAAGGCCCTGCCATGCGGTTCCTTAAAAGGACTCTGTCGAATGAGTCAGAGGACAGCGTGAAGTCTGCCACGATGCCCACCGACTACCCCAAGACGCCCACCGGCTCTCCCACCACCGAGGTCTCTGCCAAATGGACCCACCTCACCGAGTTTGAACTGAAGGGCCTGAAAGCTCTGGTGGAGAAGCTTGAATCCCTCCCGGAAAACAAGAAGTGTGTTCCTGAGGGCATCGAGGACCCCCAGGCCCTCCTGGAGGGTGTGAAGGTGGGCAGGGGGTCCCCTCAGTCTGGGCAGCTGAGGAGGGCTGGGCAGGTTCTGTTCAATGTGCGGCTCAGTTTCGGAGAGCGTGGTACAGACTGTCCTTGGGGGACGTCCATGTGCAGAGAGGGGCCTCTGGTCCAAACAAGCCCATCTAGGGTGTCCGAGTAGAGGCCATTGTTTAGATCTTCAGGTGGATCTCATAGGGGAAGCTGGCTCTGTAGTTGATGATGAACTTTCTCTTAGGACATGTTGAGAGTCCGAGTCTTTAGGGCAGTAGGTGTAACTACGTACAGTACTCCAATCGTGCTGTGGTTGGTCTTGGGGACAGACTCCTCTATCCTGGTCAGGGAGACTTGCTGCTCTGGGCTGGCCTTTTCACCGGAACATGCTTCTGTTTCATGTGAGCAAGTTGTTTATCCTGATTGACCTCTAGGTGGCCTGCTAAGGTGGGCCACGTGGCCACCCAGGATTCAGAGGTCTCCAAGTAGAGTCTAATTTTTAATTTTAATTTGGAGGGTAATTACTTTATAATATTGTGATGGCTTCTGCCATACATCAACATGAATCAGCATATACGTATACACGTGTCCCCTCTCTCTTGAACCTCCCTCCTACCTCCCTCCCCGAGCCTAATTACTGAGCACCAGCTGTGTTGGCCATGGGGGAGTGGGAGGTAGGCAAATGTCAGGAGTGGGGCTCCCCTGGTGGTCCAGTGGGTAAAGAGTCTGCCTTGCAGTGCAAGGGGCGCTGGTTCAATCCCTGGCCGGGGAAGATCCCACATACTGAGGAATAGCTGGGCCGGTGTGTCCAGTTACAAGCCGGCACTGTGGAGCACATGCGCCCAGAGCCAGTGCTCTGCCGCGAGAGAGGCCACTGTGAAGGAGACCCACACATGCCAAAGAATAAAGATGGATGAAAAATAATGATGACTTAGAGGCAAAAAAAAAAAATCAGGGGTGAATTCCTTGGTAGTCCAGGACTTGATGATTTCACTGCCCTCGTCTGGGCTCAACCCCTGATTGGGGAACTAAGGTCCCTCAAGCTTTGAGGTATGGCCAGGAAGAAACAAAGAAATCAGGAGGTAGGGAGTTGAGTGCCACTGTGTGTGCCTGGGTCATGGGAGTGGAGTGAAGGGACATTCATTGATCACACCAGGGCCTGGGGCTCTGAGACAGGTTATGTCAGGGGAATTTGAGTTGGGCCTCAGAGATAGCGTACATTCCTCCAGATGCGGAAGGCTGTTCTAGGCAGAGTGCAAACGTGCACTGTGTTTGGGTAATAGGAAACACACTGGGAGACCTTGTCTGGTAGTAATCATAGCATTTGGTGAAAGTTTGTCTGTGTGTGTACGTCACTCAGTCATATCTGACTCTTTGCAACCCCATGGACTGTAGCCCGCCAGGCTCCTCTGTCCATGGGATTTTCCAGACAAGAATACTGGAGTGAGTTGCCATGTCATCCTCCAGGGGATCTTCCTAACCCAGGGATTGAACCTTGTCTGCTGCATTGGCAGGTTCTTTACCATCTGAGCCACCAGGAAAGTCCTGTTGAAAGTTTAAAACCTGCCAAGTCGCAGGGTTCAGTAGATGGTAGGTACCTTATAAGAAAGTCGACTCAGAGAGGATAGACAGGAGGGCCAGGATGAAGCTGCAGCGTGCCTGTGCGGTGTCACTACATGGAATCAGCATATACGTATACACGTGTCCCCTCTCTCTTGAACCTCCCTCCTACCTCCCTCCCCGAGCCTAATTACTGAGCACCAGCTGTGTTGGCCATGGGGGAGTGGGAGGTAGGCAAATGTCAGGAGTGGGGCTCCCCTGGTGGTCCAGTGGGTAAAGAGTCTGCCTTGCAGTGCAAGGGGCGCTGGTTCAATCCCTGGCCGGGGAAGATCCCACATACTGAGGAATAGCTGGGCCGGTGTGTCCAGTTACAAGCCGGCACTGTGGAGCACATGCGCCCAGAGCCAGTGCTCTGCCGCGAGAGAGGCCACTGTGAAGGAGACCCACACATGCCAAAGAATAAAGATGGATGAAAAATAATGATGACTTAGAGGCAAAAAAAAAAAAAAAATCAGGGGTGAATTCCTTGGTAGTCCAGGACTTGATGATTTCACTGCCCTCGTCTGGGCTCAACCCCTGATTGGGGAACTAAGGTCCCTCAAGCTTTGAGGTATGGCCAGGAAGAAACAAAGAAATCAGGAGGTAGGGAGTTGAGTGCCACTGTGTGTGCCTGGGTCATGGGAGTGGAGTGAAGGGACATTCATTGATCACACCAGGGCCTGGGGCTCTGAGACAGGTTATGTCAGGGGAATTTGAGTTGGGCCTCAGAGATAGCGTACATTCCTCCAGATGCGGAAGGCTGTTCTAGGCAGAGTGCAAACGTGCACTGTGTTTGGGTAATAGGAAACACACTGGGAGACCTTGTCTGGTAGTAATCATAGCATTTGGTGAAAGTTTGTCTGTGTGTGTACGTCACTCAGTCATATCTGACTCTTTGCAACCCCATGGACTGTAGCCCGCCAGGCTCCTCTGTCCATGGGATTTTCCAGACAAGAATACTGGAGTGAGTTGCCATGTCATCCTCCAGGGGATCTTCCTAACCCAGGGATTGAACCTTGTCTGCTGCATTGGCAGGTTCTTTACCATCTGAGCCACCAGGAAAGTCCTGTTGAAAGTTTAAAACCTGCCAAGTCGCAGGGTTCAGTAGATGGTAGGTACCTTATAAGAAAGTCGACTCAGAGAGGATAGACAGGAGGGCCAGGATGAAGCTGCAGCGTGCCTGTGCGGGTGTCACTACATGGAGCTCCTTTCTGTCTCTGCACTGGTAAGGCTTTTGGGTGTGAGGCTTCAGAGACATTTGGGCTTCCTTCTCCCATGTCTGATTTCTCAAGCGAATCCAACTGCCCACTGGAGTTGGAAACTCAATTCAAGTCTCTTCTTTGATGACTGCAAACTTAACTCAGGAACTTGTTAATTGGTTCATTTAGAAAACATTGTGTCAGGTCCTTAATATAGAAACGTTCAGACTGTTCTTCTGCCCTTGAGGTGCTCCAAGATCAGGGGCGGAACTCTTGGAGTCAACCAGGAGTTGGTGAGACCCCCGGCTGAGTCAGGTCGCTCAACAGGTACCACCAGCAGAGGGAGCTGGTGCGCAGAATCCATAATCCAGGGACGTCTGTACCTAGCAGGTGCATCCCCTGCAGGTGCTGTGAAATTCAAATCTCATGACTCTGGGAAACTGCTAAGTAAAACAACTCAGATGAATATCCTTACAAAGCCCATCTTTACTTTCAAGTTGGTCTTTTAAAACTGTTTCTTGACTTGGGGGTTGCTTGGCCTGTCTTGAGAGTTTCATGAAAATATGCATATACACACAGCATTTTTCAAGGGTGTCTTGGGCTCCTGAGCCTGTTCCTGAACCCCAGCTTAAGGCCCTCTAATCTTGTGGAATGGCATTTTCAGTATTGGGTTTCCTAAAGGAAGTCATACAATGATACGTCAAATGATATGTCATGTGGCTACTTTTTTTTCTTCTAAGGTCCTGTAAAATGAAAGCAAGGTACTTTCATCCTTAATAACGTCACTAATAGTACTGAGGTCCAAAATGCTGTAAATGAGGTAAAAAATGCGTTCGTCTGAAGAGGAAGTGTTGTTCTGTGCTTGTGGAAAGCCTTTTTCCCTTTGTTATGTTCATGTGTAGTGTTCTTGGTTCCTGGTTGGTCAGATTACTTTCTAGGGATAGATTCAGCTTTTTGTATCCCTCACTGGTGTCGACCTGACGGACCTCTGAGAATGGACTCAGCCTAGGCCCTGTGATTGTGTAAAGCAGGCCTGGGGTAGGGCTTAGACAGTTTTCAAAAATCCCAACCTCCTTCCTCCCCAGTCCTGGCCAAGGAGCTCCATGGTAGTTCATGATAATGTATGATAATAAATCTCACTTACTGTGTGCTATTGTAGGTCTTTTTCTTATATAAATTCACTTAAACCTCCTAGCAATTTTTGCGGTACTTTTGTTACCCCCATTTTACAAATGAGAAGATTGAGGTGCAGATTGGTTAAGTCGCTTGCTCAAGGCCACACCTCCTGCTCAATGAGGAAGTCCATGTGCTCACCCAGTAGACCATGCTTAGTTGGGCTCCTGTAGGGAAACTGATTTTCTCTCTTCTCAGAGGCCACTTGGAATTTAGGGAGAAGGTAATCAGTGACTGTTGGGGCATTCTTTACAAAATATGCAACACATTTGTTCAGCTGTGGGACAAGAGCTGTATGTACATTGGTAGTCCTAGGACCAAATCTAGCCTCTAGACATTGCATTATACAATATTATGTTTTTGTAATTACTTGCCAACATTAAAAAATTGGAAGAGCAAGTTTAAAAAAGAAAGCCCATATAGTTATATAAAATATCTTGACTCTCCTGGCTTATGTTTCTGACTTGACTCTAAGCAGCAGGACATGAGTGACGCGGGATCTCATACACCCCAGTCCCCACCACTCCCTACTGCCTCCTTGAGTGCTGGCTTACTGTTAACTTCATACATCTCTTTTTAGTATTGTCTAGCCAGCTTAGCTCATGTATTGACTTGCCAGAGATATTTAGAGTCTTGAGCCTTGTCTGAGGAGGGCCTTTTCAGACTAAGGAGCCCTCAGGATAAATTGGGTGGATGAGTCTCCTTTAGAGCCACAGGAAAGCAAAAGCCTCAGCCGGGGAAGTGGGGCCGTCTTCTTTCTAGGGTAGGGAGAGCTTCTTGGCGATCTGGCCAGGCCATCAGCCCCTCCCAGTCGCCGGAGACCCCAAAGAGATTCTGAACCTGAGACGGGCCTCTGGATTGAAAGCGTCGTCACAGAGGGCAAACAGCTTCCTGGCTGTGCGCTTTAGACTCTTTTGTTCTCTCTTCTCAGATGTTGGGGTTTCTTTTGCACTGGCTGAGAACTGAAAACCAGCTCAGGAATGTGGGTCCCAGACCGACTTCTTAGCTGAGGCCACTTGCTCCCGCTACCATTGAATGATTTGTGTTCCTCACCGGTAGTGGTTCCCCCTTGAGGATGGATCGGTCATGATCTTCGGCTTCTGTTGGGAAAAGATGACGTCTTCTTTCCTCCTCACTCTTGCTTGGAGGCCTCAGAGACGGCTGCTAATGGTGGCTTGTGGTAACCAGAGCCCAGGGGATTAGAGACCCAAAGTATTAATATTAATAAGTCAGTCTCCAGATGGCTAGGTTTTAGCTTTTATCAGAAACCCATTTTTTTCTTTCATTCATAATGTATCTTTGTTTTAAATTAATTCTTTTATTTTTTTAAACTGAAGGATAATTGCTTTATAGGGTTTTGTTTTCTACCATAATGTATCCTTTCGAATTGTGGTAAAATATATACAACATTTGCCATTTTCATTACTTGATTAATTATACTCACTAGATCGCCAGCTTAGAATCTTCAAGAAATAAACATTTACCATCTTTACTCTTTTAACCATTTTAAAGTGTCCAGTTTAGTGGTATTACACACACTCAGTATTGCACAACCACTACCTCTATCAACAGTGGTATTTCCCCTCCCCCTCCAACCTGCTTTCTGTCTTTATGGGTTTCTTTATTCTGGGTATTTCGTTTATAGAGGTTTGTGTGTGTGTGTGTGTGTGTGTGTGTGTGGCTGCTTATGACTTTATTTCTCATCGTCTGGCTGCGTTCCACCAGCAGCCGTGGTCCACCCGGCCATATAAAGGAGTTTATTATTTTTTCTTTTAATTTATTTATTTTTGGCTGTGCTGGGTCTTTGTTGATGTGTGGGTTTAGCTGCTCTGCGGTATGTGGGATCTTCCCAGATCAGGGATCAAACCTGTGTCTCCTGCATTGACAGATGGGTTCTTATCCACTGAGCCACAAGGGAAGCCCCATATAAAAGGGTTTTAAGTGTAGGGAGTTCCCTGGTGGCCGCATGGTTAGGATTCGAGACTTTCACTGCAGTGGCCTAGGTTTTCAGTCCATGGTCGGGGAACTGAAATCCTGCAACCTACATGGCATGGCCAAGAAAAAAAATAGTTTTTCTTTTTCTCTCTCTAAAAAAAAAAAGAATTTTGAGTATAATATTATAATTTTAGAAGACCAGTGTTAAAAAAATAAAAACATTCTAGGCTAGAGGATAGAAAATGTTCCCTACCTCAGCTCTCACATCCTGGAGAATAACCTCTGTTAATCATCTCGTAAACATACTTTTGGAGCTTTTCTCTCACCTCCATGTATATAAACGTGTGTGTGCATAATTTTAAAAAATTAGTTTGTGGTTGCTTTTGTCGCTTAAAGCTTTTTTGTGTTTGTTTCTTTTTCTGTTTTGTTTTTTTTTTAGGTTGATTGATTTCTTTTCAGTTGCCCAGGATCTTCATTGTTATGTGCAGGCCTTCTCTAGTTGCAGTGAGCAGGGGATTCTCATTGCCCTGGCTTCTCTTGTTGTAGAACACAGGCTCTAGGTCCACGGGCTTCAGCAGTTGCAGCATGTATGCTTAGTAGTTGTGGCTCTGGGCTCTTGAGCACAGGCTCAGCAGTTGTGGCTCATGGGCTTAGTTGCTCCGAGGCAGGTGGGATCTTCCTGGACCAGGATTGAACCTGTGTCTTCTGTATTAGTAGGCGGGTTCTTTAACAGTGAGCCACATGGGGTGCCTGACTCTCTTTTAAGACAGTTATTGCCTGTGTGCAGTGGGAAAAACAAGAAAATGGGACACGAGAGATGCTTGAATTCAATTTCGTGTCTGTTCTTAGCTGTTTGCTGTGCAGCCTTGAGCAAATCACATCACTTTTCTGTTCACTTGTATGTAAATCCAAGATATTTGCTTTGTTCCTCCAGAGACCAGATTCTGTGGTTCCCTGGCATTCTGCAGTGCAAAAACTAATTGAAATATGAGTATCCTCACTGTAAAGTGAGGATAATAACAGAGACCTAGGTCACTGAATTATTTTGTGAGACAGTGAGGTAGTGAATATTTAGCTCTCCTAGTAAGTCCTCGGAGAAAAATTAGCTATTCTTAGATAACAGACGAAGGAGAGTCAGACTGGCTTTGACCAGCTTCCCACCTTTCCCATGCTCTTTCCCCACCTTTCAGCTTCCCCCATCCCTGTTTTAGGTTCATGATGACCACCTTTATTAATTTTCTAGGACTACTGAAACAAAGTACAACAAACTGGCTTAAAACAACAGAAAGGTATCGTCTCACAGTTCAGGAAGCTTGAAGTCTGAGATTAAGACCTTGCTTACTCTGAAGGCTCTCGGGAGGATCTTTCCTGTCTCTTCCAACTTTTCTTGGTTGCTGGCAATCCTTAGAGTCCCTGGGCTTGTAGCTACCTCAGCCCTCATCTCTGCCAGTCTTCCCACTGGTAGTCTGTTTTCTCTGTGTTTCTGTGTGTCTTCTCTTCTCATAAGGATATCAGTCGATGGACTCTGTCTCAGTCTTAATCCATGTGACCCATTCTCTGATAAGGTCATATTCTATGATTTTAAATGCACTTGAATTTTGAGGGGCAAAGATCTCCTGAAGGAGTGTTGTAGAACACAGGCTCTAGGTCCACGGGCTTCAGCAGTTGCAGCATGTATGCTTAGTAGTTGTGGCTCTGGGCTCTTGAGCACAGGCTCAGCAGTTGTGGCTCATGGGCTTAGTTGCTCCGAGGCAGGTGGGATCTTCCTGGACCAGGATTGAACCTGTGTCTTCTGTATTAGTAGGCGGGTTCTTTAACAGTGAGCCACATGGGGTGCCTGACTCTCTTTTAAGACAGTTATTGCCTGTGTGCAGTGGGAAAAACAAGAAAATGGGACACGAGAGATGCTTGAATTCAATTTCGTGTCTGTTCTTAGCTGTTTGCTGTGCAGCCTTGAGCAAATCACATCACTTTTCTGTTCACTTGTATGTAAATCCAAGATATTTGCTTTGTTCCTCCAGAGACCAGATTCTGTGGTTCCCTGGCATTCTGCAGTGCAAAAACTAATTGAAATATGAGTATCCTCACTGTAAAGTGAGGATAATAACAGAGACCTAGGTCACTGAATTATTTTGTGAGACAGTGAGGTAGTGAATATTTAGCTCTCCTAGTAAGTCCTCGGAGAAAAATTAGCTATTCTTAGATAACAGACGAAGGAGAGTCAGACTGGCTTTGACCAGCTTCCCACCTTTCCCATGCTCTTTCCCCACCTTTCAGCTTCCCCCATCCCTGTTTTAGGTTCATGATGACCACCTTTATTAATTTTCTAGGACTACTGAAACAAAGTACAACAAACTGGCTTAAAACAACAGAAAGGTATCGTCTCACAGTTCAGGAAGCTTGAAGTCTGAGATTAAGACCTTGCTTACTCTGAAGGCTCTCGGGAGGATCTTTCCTGTCTCTTCCAACTTTTCTTGGTTGCTGGCAATCCTTAGAGTCCCTGGGCTTGTAGCTACCTCAGCCCTCATCTCTGCCAGTCTTCCCACTGGTAGTCTGTTTTCTCTGTGTTTCTGTGTGTCTTCTCTTCTCATAAGGATATCAGTCGATGGACTCTGTCTCAGTCTTAATCCATGTGACCCATTCTCTGATAAGGTCATATTCTATGATTTTAAATGCACTTGAATTTTGAGGGGCAAAGATCTCCTGAAGGAGGCTATGGCAACCATTCCAGTATTCTTGCCAGGGAAATCCAATGGACAGAGCAGCCTGAAGGTCTACAGTCCATGGAGTCACAAAGAGTCAGACATGACTGAGCATCCACGTCCACGCGAGCATGCATGCGCGCACACACACACACACACACACACTCTTCAGTTTAGTGCATTGTCTTTTTCCCTCTTCTCTCTTGGACTGGCAACCATTAATTGGTGGACAGAGTAATGCATAGTGAGATGGGAGTCACCCTGCATGCTGTCTTTTCTCAAAAAGTCTATACTTTTAGCTAGAACTTGGAGAGAGCTAAGGCTCCTGATGAGAGAGAAGGAAGTCATATATTCCTCAAATCAGTTGCAAATAACTTGAAAATAACCAGATGCATTGCAAGGTTGTGAGGGCTTGGGCCTAACTGCACAGTGACCACTGAGATAGGAGATGGGAGTGTCTTTGTCAGATATGCTTTTGCCAGGTGATTCTGCAGTTGTCCTTGTTAATTAAGATAATGCCAGGCTCTCTTTTCCATGTTCCCTTGGCTGCCAGGATACCAGCTAGGGGTGGAAACACCAGCAAACTGTTGATCACCACCTTTCATTATTGCATGGAATTATGGGGCCTCACAAAATTATGAGACTGAAATTGTCAGGCCACATGGAATTGTGGGCCCCTCATGGAGTTAGGGGGCCTCTCAGAATTATGCAACTGATGGAATTGTGAGACCACATAGAATTGTGGGTCTGCATGGAATTACAGGGACACATAGAATTGTGGGTCAGCATGGAATTATGGGATTGCATAGAATTGTGGGACTGCATGGAATTATGGGGCTGAATGGAATTATGGGACTGCATAGAATTGTGGGTTTGCAAGGAATTATGGGGCTGCATAGAACTGTGGGGCAGAGTGGAATCAAGTGGCTGGAAGAGGCAGTGAGGGGCAACTGCTTTGAGGTGTTACCTGTTTTATTTTTAAACACTACAAAAGAGATCAATTATATTGCTCTTTCATCAAAAGCCCAAGTAAGAAATAACCCTAAATTAAGAGTATTTCAAAAAAAAAGAGTATTTTATCCAAACAGGTATTATCTTTTTAGACCAAAGGTTCTGGAGTCAGACTGATTCCCCTGCACCATCCATTAATCAGCCGACTGCTCTGGGGAATGCAGTAAAATGGGGATGGAAAGAATCATGCCTCATCAAGTTTACTGAGGTGACACGTATAAAGAAAGCCTAGCACAGGGCCTTTGAGTGCTCAGTGAGCTAGAGCTGATATTATTATTTCAGACACTGTGAAGTGAGAACAGACTCATTTAGGATCAAGTGTGAGTGTGTGTGAAATCCATGACTGTAAAAGGAAGGTGAGTACAGTTTTTCATCCTCAGGGTCATCTGGTCTGGACCCATAACACACCTGCTTACCTAAGTTGCCCTTCCTGTGTCTTGCGCTTTTGTAAAACAGTGAGATGTAGAGCCCAGCCCTCCAACAGTCTATACTTGAGAGAGAGCTAAGGCTCCTGATGAGAGAGAAGGAAGTCATATATTCCTCAAATCAGTTGCAAATAACTTGAAAATAACCAGATGCATTGCAAGGTTGTGAGGGCTTGGGCCTAACTGCACAGTGACCACTGAGATAGGAGATGGGAGTGTCTTTGTCAGATATGCTTTTGCCAGGTGATTCTGCAGTTGTCCTTGTTAATTAAGATAATGCCAGGCTCTCTTTTCCATGTTCCCTTGGCTGCCAGGATACCAGCTAGGGGTGGAAACACCAGCAAACTGTTGATCACCACCTTTCATTATTGCATGGAATTATGGGGCCTCACAAAATTATGAGACTGAAATTGTCAGGCCACATGGAATTGTGGGCCCCTCATGGAGTTAGGGGGCCTCTCAGAATTATGCAACTGATGGAATTGTGAGACCACATAGAATTGTGGGTCTGCATGGAATTACAGGGACACATAGAATTGTGGGTCAGCATGGAATTATGGGATTGCATAGAATTGTGGGACTGCATGGAATTATGGGGCTGAATGGAATTATGGGACTGCATAGAATTGTGGGTTTGCAAGGAATTATGGGGCTGCATAGAACTGTGGGGCAGAGTGGAATCAAGTGGCTGGAAGAGGCAGTGAGGGGCAACTGCTTTGAGGTGTTACCTGTTTTATTTTTAAACACTACAAAAGAGATCAATTATATTGCTCTTTCATCAAAAGCCCAAGTAAGAAATAACCCTAAATTAAGAGTATTTCAAAAAAAAAGAGTATTTTATCCAAACAGGTATTATCTTTTTAGACCAAAGGTTCTGGAGTCAGACTGATTCCCCTGCACCATCCATTAATCAGCCGACTGCTCTGGGGAATGCAGTAAAATGGGGATGGAAAGAATCATGCCTCATCAAGTTTACTGAGGTGACACGTATAAAGAAAGCCTAGCACAGGGCCTTTGAGTGCTCAGTGAGCTAGAGCTGATATTATTATTTCAGACACTGTGAAGTGAGAACAGACTCATTTAGGATCAAGTGTGAGTGTGTGTGAAATCCATGACTGTAAAAGGAAGGTGAGTACAGTTTTTCATCCTCAGGGTCATCTGGTCTGGACCCATAACACACCTGCTTACCTAAGTTGCCCTTCCTGTGTCTTGCGCTTTTGTAAAACAGTGAGATGTAGAGCCCAGCCCTCCAACACTGTTGGCTTTTTAAAACTCCTCACACCCTACCTGTTTCAGAGGAGCCAAAAGGTGGGAAGCCATTGGGAGGGATGCATCTTGTCTTGCTCACACCCCAAAGATGACCCAGAGCATAGAAACAGAATAGCCAGATTCAGCTGGAGCGGGTCAGGCCTCCAGTAGTCACTGAGGCTCTTCTGCCTGGGGCTGCATGTAATAGCCCTGGGTTTGATATTTTGGCTATGCTGTGAGCAGGCAGAGCATTAATATAGGGATGAATGAGACAGGCCTGTCACCTAAGGAGCCAGACAAGCCATGTATATTCTGAGTCCTCTTCTTCAGGAGAAAGAAGGAGAGCAGTGAGGGTCCAAAGATCTGAGTTCTAGACCTGAAAAATGGGTAGGTTGATACATGTCACTTGAGGGTCCTTTTGGCCTAAAATTAACTTCTGGATCCCCAAATCACATTTTTTTTAACTTTTTTTTTTCTTTTTCCCCATCATGCCTCTTTTGTTTATATTTATTTTCATCCATCTTTTATTCTTTGGCATGTATGACCCTCCTATTGCAGTGGCCTCTCTCGTTGCAGAGCACTGGCTCTGGGCACATGGGCACACCGGTCCAGCCGCTCCGCGGCACATGGGATCTTCCAGGGCCAGGGATCGAACAGGCGCCCTTTGCACTGCAAGGTGAACTCTACCCGCTGGACCACCAGGGAAGTCCCCCAAATCACATTTATTTTGGGGGGGGGCAGGCGGGCGGGCCACTTCTATTGGTCTTTCATTTGTCTATTTTCATCCATCTTTGTTCTTATTATTATTTTTTTTTTAATTTATTTTGGGCAGGGTTGGGTTGGGGAGGGAGGGGAGTGGGTGGGCCACATCTATTGGTCTTTCATTTCTCTATTTTCTTTTCTTTTTTTTCTTTTTTAAAGATTTATTTATTTATTTATTTTGGGCAGGGTTGGGTTGGGGAGGGAGGGGAGCGGGCGGGCCACATCTATTGGTCTTTCATTTCTCTATTTTCATCCGTCTTTGTTCTTTGGCTCCTGTGGGCCTCCCATCGCGGTGGCCTCTGTCGTTGCAGAGTACCAGCTCTGGGCACATGTGCTCCAGAGCTCCGGCTCCGTGATTGGACACATTGGTCCAGCTGCTCTGCGGCATGTGGGATCTTCCCAGGCCAGGGATCGAACCAGCGCCCCTTGCACTGCAAGGCGGTATCCTTACCCACTGGACCACCAGGGAAGCCCCCCCAATCACATTTTTATCCCCATTAGTTATGCAACTAAATCAGCTTTTAAGCTGCCATTTCAACTAACTAAACTAAAAAGGTTTTCCCTATGCTTAGAACTTGTTAAATGAATAAGTTCTGCAGACAGAGGATGGGGATAGCGTATCCCAGCCAGAACTATGGTGTAAGCTAGAAGGGATCGGCTAACATTTGTGTCTGCACCTAGGTGATACTAGTGGTGAAGAACCTGCCTACCAGTACAGGAGACAAAAGACACACTGGTTCGAATCCTTGGTTGGGAAGATCCCCTGGAGGAGGGCATGGCAACCCACTCCAGTATCCTTGCCTGGAGAATCCCATGGACAGAGGAGCCTGGTGGGCTATAGTCCAAAGTGTTTTAAGAATTGGACATGACTGGGCTTCCCCCGGTGGTCCAGTGGGTAAGGACACCGCCTTGCAGTGCAAGGGGCGCCGGTTCCATCCCTGGCCTGGGAAGATCCCACCCATGTGCCGCAGAGTGACTGGACCGATGTGTCCAATTACCGAGCCAGAGCTCTGGAGCGCATGCGCCCAGAGCCGGCGCTCTGCGACGACAGACGCCACCGCGATGGGAGGCCCACAGGAGCCAAAGAACAAAGACGGATGAAAATGGACAAATGAAAGACCAATAGAAGTGGCCCGCCCGCTCCCCTCCCTCCCCAACCCGACCTACACCCAAAATAAATAAATAAATAAATCTTTAAAAAAAAAAAAAAAAAAAGAACATGACTGAAGTGACTTCCCTCACATGCATGTGATGTTTGTTGAGCATTTTCTACATGCCAAATACCTTTTGTGCATTATGATCTTGGCAAGTGGAAACAATTAATATTCCATTTCTTAGATGGGAAACAGAGAGATATGGCTACTTGCCCAAATCATGTAAGCTAATACGCTTTTTGTGGGCCGGGAGTGGGTGGGTTGGGGAGGGACGGGGGCAGGTGGGCCACTTCTGTTGGTCTTTCACTTACCCCTTTTCATCCATCTTTGTTCTTTGGCCCGTGTGGGCCTCCCATCACGGTGGCCTCTGTTGTCACAGAGCACCGGCTCTGGGCACATGTGCTCCAGAACTCTGGCTCGGTAATTGGACACATCAGTCCAGCCGCTCTGCGGCATGTGGGATCTTCCCAGGTCAGGGATCGAACTGGCGCCCCTTGCACTGCGAAGCGGTGTCCTTACCCACTGGACCACCAGGGATGCCCCTAATACACGTTTAATCACGATATTTGTTGTTGTTGATAGTTTCTGAGTCAGGTTTCAATTGTGGTTTCTCTGGTTGTGGAACATGTCCTCCAGGCCACACAGTCTTGAGGAGCTGCAGCTCCTGGGTCTAGAGTGCAGACTCCGTGGCTGTGGCTCATGGGCTTAGTTCCTCTGGGGCATGTGGGATCTTTGTGGATCAGGAATCGAACCTGTGTCTCCTGCATTGGTAGGCAGATTCTTTACCATTGAGCCACCCGAGAAGCGCCCCCTTTCTCTTATAAAGGCATCAGTTACTGGATTTAGGGTCAACCCCAAATCCAGAATTATTTCTTGAGATCCCTTAACTGATTACATCTGCAAAGACCCTTTTTCCAAGTAAGGTCACATTCACAGGTACTAGGAATTAGAACTTGAATATACCATGTTTTGGTTTTTTGGGGGCACACGGCTGGGCTCGTGGGATTCTAGTTCCCTAATCAGAGTCCACCTGGGACCTCGGCAGTGGAAATGCAGAGTCCTGACCACTGGACCACCAGGAAAGTCCTGAACTTTTTTTTTTTTTTTTGAGAGAGAGACATAGTTCATACAGGGCTTTTACAGGCAGGCATAAGATGGTTGGGTTGGAGTGGAGGGAGGGCTCTTGGGAAATCCAAGGGGCACTGTTGCCTACTTGCAGGGGTCCTTACCTATAGCAGGAGGGACCCCTGAGACTCTTAAGTTCCCCACAACAGCAGTCTGAGCTGCTCCATGCCACGTTACCACGTTACTCTCTCTCTACTGACCTGTAGTTGATGATTCTTTCCTGTCACGTGGTGGTATTTTTAATCACAGTTTATAGATGCAGTTTCTAATTATTAATGCCGCGTTCTGGGGAACATGGGCCTGAATCCATTGTTGGTTAATTAAGGTTTTTGAGAAGTTGGCATCAGGAGCCGCAGAAGCCCAGCAGATCCATTGTCTGTGGTTATCTTGTTAGGTCAAAAGCAGGGCAGTTTCTAGAAGAAAGGACCTGGTGGCCCCAGCCTTTCTCTTCTAGAAACCCTGCCCTGTCCTTTCCTACCAAAAGGCTTTGTGATGTAACCCAAAGAGTGTTGGGCTGGTCCAGGCACCCAGGCTTCCCAGTCTCTGCTTCTAAGAGCCTCAGGGAGTGTTTAAATTACCGCAGAGCCCAGGGAAGCCAGTGACATGATTCCCCTCAGCACAATTTATTTCTCAGAGAGAAAACGTCCAATTAGAAAAATCTCCTCTTCCTGCAGCCTGTCACATACAAATGAAAATACAATACTTCCCTGAGGGACAGAGCCCAGAGCACCCCCTTGTGGCCGCTGTCAGCCACACATGGAGAGGAACGGCTTCCTTCAGGATGTAGGAGATCCCAGACTCAAGGATACTTGGGGAGGTCTCTTTATTAATCATGTCATAATTATTAGCAATGCTTATGGCTTCAGTAATAGATTTTGTAACCAGACATTCTTCTAAAGAGGCCTGCCTCAATTCAGTGCTTGTGAGTCACTGACTCCAATTCCTATAGTGAAATGACAGGAAATCTTGAGCTAATTCAGAAGGAAACCTAAAGCCAGCCAAGGCAAGTGGGCCTTATTTTCAATCATTTGCAAAGCAGTGTTTGTAAATTGGTCACCCCTGGCCCAAGTCTGCCCAAAGATACAGTTGGCTCACAAGTGTTAACTGTTTTGTTTTTTTCTCTTAATTTTTGAAACTAAATTTCAACTAAAACTCTGGATCTTTGATGTTTTCTGAAAAATCAGAGATCAAGTGGGGCTTTCATTCCCACAGGAGGTTAAGAAGCATCCGCTGTCTTTAAACAGAGCACACGCTCTCTAGTTTGCCCTAGGTGGCCACACCAGTCTCTTATCTTCCCACTCATATTTTTCATTTTTTCTGATGGGCTCCTGGAGGCATTTGACTTTGTCATCCCCAGCCTTTCAAGATTGGGATAAGGAGATGCAGAAAATCCTGTGGAAGTCCTCTGCCCTGCATCCATATCCTGCTCTCACTCAGTCACTTCAGTTATGTCCAACTCTTGGAGACCCCATGGACTGTAACCCACTGGGCTCCTCTGTCCGTGGGACTTCCCAGGCAAGGATTCTGGAGTGGGTTGCTGTTTCCTTCTCCAGTATGTGTATTACTATGACTCAAACTGTGAGGACAAGTTTTACCACTGAGCTAGTGGTAAAAAAATATGTAACATAAAATTTATCCTTTTAACCATTAAGTGTTCAGTGGCATTAAGTATATATACATTACTGTGCACCCATCACCATCCATCTCTAGAACTTTTTGATCTTCCCAAACTAAAAGTCTATATATACAGAGAAAATAATTAAAACAAGAAACTCCCTTCCATATCCGTTAAACAGTAACTCTCCATTTCTCCCCTCCCCCAGCCTTGGGCTACCAGCTTTCTACTCTCTGCTTCTATAAAGTTACTGCTTGAGATACCTCGTATTCATGGTGTCGTCCGGTATTTGTCCTTTTGTGTCAGGCTTATTTCACTGAGTGGAATGTCCTTCAGGTTCATGTGACAGAATTTCGTTTCTTTTTTCAGACTGAGTAATATTCCATGCTATGTATATGGTACATATTATTTATGCATTCATTCATCCATGGGCACTCGAGTTGTTTCTCCTGTTAGGCTGTTGTGAATAGCGTAGCTATGGACATTGCTCCTGTCCCTTTTTCAGAGATGGGCTGAATGATGCTGAGGTTAAAGAGCTCAGGTGGTGGAGCAGAGGATACCATCCCTTTCTGGATGAGTGATTTTCGACAGTTTCCTTCACCCGCTAAGCCCAGCTCTTCTCATCTGCACTGTGGAAATGATAGTTTATCCCACAGGGTGGTCCAGAGGATTGGATGAGAGTGTAGAGATGTAATGTTTATTATGGTACCTGCCAGAGCCAGCACTCTTAACAAACTTTGATTCAACAGAACATGAGGTGCCTGCCCTCCTGATGTTCACAGGTCTCCTCACCTGGCTAGCTCCACCTATTCCAAGTGGTGGGCCAAGGTGGGAGAGGGCCCCGTGGGAATGGCCCAGTTAGACACAAGCTCTGAGGGGTGCCGTGTCTGCAGTGCATGTAAAAACAATAATTAAAAGATGAGGCCAGAGGCTTCCCTGGTGGTCCAGTGGGTAAGGACACAGCCTCGCAGTGCAAGGGGCGCTGGTTCGATCCCTGGCCTGAGAAGATCCCATGTGCCGCGGAATGGCTGGACCGATGTGTCCAATTACCGAGCCGGAGCTCTGGAGCGCATGCGCCCAGAGCTGGTGCTCTGTGACAACAGATGCCACCGCGATGGGAGGCCCACACGGGCCAAAGAACAAAGATGGATGAAAATAGATAAATGAAAGACCAGTAGAAATGGCCCGCCCGCCCCCACTCAAAAAAAAAAAAAGATGAGGCTGATAAAAAGTTGACTTGCTTCTAATCATCACACCAGGAATTGGCAATTCTGAACATTGTCAGTGGAAATTCCCTGGAGATCTTATGGTTAGGTTTCTGCACTTTCACTACTGGGGGCACACGGTCTCGATGCTTCATTAGGGTACTAAGATCTCTCAGGCCATGGGGTGCAGCCAAAAAAAGAAAAAAAAATCCCAAAACAAACAAATGAAAAACAATGTTAATGATGAAATACTCCCTCCAGACACGGGATGATTGCCCTTGCTCCAGCCTTTGGTTGCCTCTTGGTCTCCATGTGAAGTTCATACCCAAGTTGAATCGTGTCTGTTTGCTTGTTTCCTTTCTGCTGTTTTTTTTTTTTTTTGGCCTCTTTTATTGGTTATTTATTTATTTATGTTCATCCATCTTTATTCTTTGGCTCATGTGGGCCTCCCATCACAGTGGCCTCTCTCGCTGCAGAGCACTGGCTCTGGGTGTATGTGCTCTATAGCTCCGGCTCGGTAGTTGGACACAGGTCCAGCCACTCCGTGGCACGTGGGATCTTCCCAGGTCAGGGATCGAACCGGCGCCCCTTGTACTGCAAGGCGGTGTCCTTACCCACTGGACCACCAGAGAAGCCCGTATTTGTTACTTCTAATGAAGCAATATTGATACATCTTTGTTAGCTAAAGGTTATAATTTATACCCATTTCCTCAGTTTTGCCTCCTGGCTGAGATAGTCTCTCAGTTTGCTTGTGTGTGTCAGCTTGGATAGATGTGAGGTCAGACATTGAGCAGAAAGTCCCTCTTTGGGGATTGGTGGCTTTATTTATTTATTTCTTTTTTTACATACTGGAGGTTTACTATAGGTTAGTCATTGTGCGAGGCCAGGGATACACCAGTGAACCAAGACATTGTATAAACCGTGTCTATAAATCATTGACACTAATATGGGACTTGGGGAAACTTGTACATGCTGAGAACTGAACCCAGTGCCCAAACCCTTGACCTTGCTATTGGCCTCCTTCTGTGGGAAGAAGAGGGAGTTGAGAAAAAGGAAAAAAAAAAAAAAAAGAGGGAGTTGTTCAGGAGCATTTGAGGTAATAGGCACAGTTTGAAAAATCCAGCAACCAAATAATGATCATAAACACAGGAAAATGGTAGCATCAGTTAGGAGTGAATTGGATTCTTTGTGGTGAAGGTTAGGGAATTGAGTTAAAATCCTCTTCACCTATGCTTATCTTCTGAGCTCATTTGCACTTCCTGTTACTTAGATGTCTCCACAGGAGTGTTTCTGTACTATCCCAAAATTTAATGATCGGGGTCCAGATAGGCCAGTCACAGACCCATGTCCATCCCTCAACATGTTTTTATGGCATGCGGTAGATGCCACCAGCAATCCTGTGTGTGACCTGGTCATGGGGCAGGAGGTCTGGTGTCAGAGAGCAGGGTTCAGCGGCTCTGCCCTCCTGGTTCTGGGGTAGCATCCAAGTCCTTTGAGCGTTTCTGAACCTTGGTTGCCTTACCGGTAAGTTAGGAGAATTCAGTGGAGTAAAAGCTTACACCTTGATGAGGTCCTATAATTGGCCCCACACGCCAAGAGCTGGTAGAGTCCGGATTCCTCTGTGGGTTGTTTCAATGTGAAGTGCCACGTGGGAGACCCTCACACAGTCTGGCAGTACATCTGTCACAGCCCATTTTTCTGCCAGCATTTGGCCAGTTGACTCCAAGCTTGGTCGAATCAGATTGAGTATCTACTTGTGTTTAAGGTATGCTGAGCTTAGTCACACAGTCGTGTCGTGTCTTTGTGACCCCATAGACTTCTGCCCACCAGGCTCCTCTGTCCATGGGGGTTCTCTAGGGAACACTACTTGAGTGGTTGCCATGCCCTCCTCCAGGGGATCTTCCCAGCCCGGGAATTGCACCCATATCTTCCGCATTGCAGGCAGATTCTTTACTGTCTAAGCCAAGCCACGGGGGAAGACTTTGATGCAGAAAACGATATGTCATTACCCACCAGCATGAGAATACACGGGGCTTGCTGACTGGTGGAAAGCCAGAGTCAGCTCATAGGTGGGACCTCGTGGTTGCTTTTGTTTGTTTCTCTGAGTACGTAGTTGAATTTGTGTACATTAGAAGATTTGTTGGACCGCTGCGCAGCCCTGCCCAGAGGACTCTGTGAGGATTAACGGAGTTTAGAACCATGAGAGTCTGGTGCTCTGGACAAATATTTGGTGTTATAAGTATAATCAGTGAGCGACATGTTCATATTTGGTTTTTATAAGTAAACACAGGAAAATGGCTTAGGAGTGAATTGGATTCTTTGTGGTGAAGGTTTTGAATTGAGTTAAAATCCTCTTCACCTATGCTTATCTTCTGAGCTCATTTGCACTTCCTGTTACTTAGATGTCTCCACAGGAGTGTTTCTGTACTATCCCAAAATTTAATGATCGGGGTCCAGATAGGCCAGTCACAGACCCATGTCCATCCCTCAACATGTTTTTATGGCATGCGGTAGATGCCACCAGCAATCCTGTGTGTGACCTGGTCATGGGGCAGGAGGTCTGGTGTCAGAGAGCAGGGTTCAGCGGCTCTGCCCTCCTGGTTCTGGGGTAGCATCCAAGTCCTTTGAGCGTTTCTGAACCTTGGTTGCCTTACCGGTAAGTTAGGAGAATTCAGTGGAGTAAAAGCTTACACCTTGATGAGGTCCTATAATTGGCCCCACACGCCAAGAGCTGGTAGAGTCCGGATTCCTCTGTGGGTTGTTTCAATGTGAAGTGCCACGTGGGAGACCCTCACACAGTCTGGCAGTACATCTGTCACAGCCCATTTTTCTGCCAGCATTTGGCCAGTTGACTCCAAGCTTGGTCGAATCAGATTGAGTATCTACTTGTGTTTAAGGTATGCTGAGCTTAGTCACACAGTCGTGTCGTGTCTTTGTGACCCCATAGACTTCTGCCCACCAGGCTCCTCTGTCCATGGGGGTTCTCTAGGGAACACTACTTGAGTGGTTGCCATGCCCTCCTCCAGGGGATCTTCCCAGCCCGGGAATTGCACCCATATCTTCCGCATTGCAGGCAGATTCTTTACTGTCTAAGCCAAGCCACGGGGGAAGACTTTGATGCAGAAAACGATATGTCATTACCCACCAGCATGAGAATACACGGGGCTTGCTGACTGGTGGAAAGCCAGAGTCAGCTCATAGGTGGGACCTCGTGGTTGCTTTTGTTTGTTTCTCTGAGTACGTAGTTGAATTTGTGTACATTAGAAGATTTGTTGGACCGCTGCGCAGCCCTGCCCAGAGGACTCTGTGAGGATTAACGGAGTTTAGAACCATGAGAGTCTGGTGCTCTGGACAAATATTTGGTGTTATAAGTATAATCAGTGAGCGACATGTTCATGGAAGTTGCAGGGAGGTGTGCAGTTTGCTTTTAAAAAAACTTTTTTGGGAGGAAAAAAACCCTTTTTGGAGAAGAGGATGTTACATGTTTGTGGACCCTATGGAACCCCTGCAACTTAGTTCTGTTGAGTGTGTGGGTACTGGTGGCTTGGGATGGGTCAGGCAGTGACACTGCAGAGAGCTCTTACCTTTTTGCTGGGTAAGGTCCAGTCTCCGCTCCCTTCAGAGACATCCCCTGTACCCTGGGCTAATATGGCTCCTTTGCTTGACCACAGAATGTCCTGAAGGAGCACGCTGAGGACGACCCTAGTCTGGCCATCACTGGGGTCCCTGTAGTCACTTGGCCAAAGAAGACTCCAAAGGTAAGACACAGATCTGCCACGGCTGTGAGCCCGTATCCACAGCTGTTTCACATCTCCTGTAACATGAATGTTGGCAGCTTTTCACGGTTAACTCCTGGGAAAGGCACCTCAGTTAAGGTGAATGTTGCTAGTGATTTTTCATGCCAAGTTTTTGTCTTTCCAAAAGGGATCCTTTTCCCTTGCTGTGGAAACTGCAGGCAGTGCCCCTCTGTGGTCACTCAGAAAACTGCAGGGAAGTGATGCCTCACCTTTCCCTCTCCTTAGGTGAACTTGCTTCTTTTCCTCCCCTTTCTGCTTTCTTCTGTCTCCTTTGTTCCCTTTATCCTCCAGCTGCTTCATGAGCTGTTTCCTCTTTTTTTTTTTATTTGTTTGGCTGCACCCAGTCTTAGTTGAGGCATGCAGAATCTAGTTGCAGAATGTAGACTCTAGTTTCTTCATCAGGGATTGGCAGAGCTGAGGACACAAAGATTGTTCTAATTGATAGCAGAGACCTAACTTCCTACCAGTACTCACCCCAAAGTCCACTATCCAGAGAAAACCATTCACAGTTTGGTATATTTAGGATGAGATATTTATGTATGAAGCCATTCATCTATCATCCGTCCGTCTTGGCTTCCTCACTTTCTTGAGCAAATTATATGAGCTCCAAGAACCTCACTTCCTCATTTGTAGAAAGGTGTTATACCAGTGCCTACTTTGAATGGGTCATTGTGAAGACTAAAAATAATGCATACAGAGTTCATGGGACAAGGGCTGACTCATGGTAAGTTCTTTAAATGTTAGTTGTAACCTAAGAAGCCTTCCTGTTAATGGGTACTTAGCTTATTTCTGATTGTTTACTGTCACAAGAAACACTGAGGAACTTTCTAGAACTTTCTAGATTTGTACTGGCCCAAAGGGTAGCCACTAGTCATATATGGCTTTTGAGCATTTCCGACATGGCAAGTCTAAATTGAGCGATGCTGTCAGTATAATATATAAAACATATTTCAAAGACTTAATTTAAAAAACAGTGCACAATACCACTTATTGATTGCATGTTGAAATTAGGGTTGCCAAACAACAAAACTCTGTAAAAACTTTAAAATAAAGAAATAAATTTTAAAGTAATTAGGCTTGCCAGATTTTAAAAGGTAAGCTCATTTAAATACGAATTTCAGGTAAACAGATACATTTTTAGTTTAATATCTCCCATATATTACACGGGATATACTTACGCTAAAAAAGAATTTTTGTTCTTTTCTGAAATGTAACGGGGCTATGTTTTTATTTGCTAAACCTGACAACCCTATTTGAAATGATAATATTTAGGATATAGTAAACAATGGTTATTAATATTCATTTTACCTGTTTCTTTTTTATCTTTTAAAGAGTGGTTTCAAAACAATTTTTAAGTACATATGTGGCTAACATTATATTTCTATCAGACATTGCTTTTTTGGGTTATCCTTTTCACCTTTGTTTGGTTATCTTCCCAAATGTGGAACTGTTAATGGAGAAAGGGTACCCATTCCTTGTGGGTGTTGAATTCTGATTCTCTCTGAAGCTTAGTGGTAAATGCAGTGGCCATAAGAATGAAAAAGGTTAGCCTCTAGATCTTTTGCCTTTAGCTCCCCAGTCTATGGCATGCATGGGGTTTCAGAGCTGACTTCCCCCTACGTGGGCAAGAAATATAAATGTCATTTGTCAGACTGCAAACCGTGCTTGCTGACATAGCACCTTGCAGTAACCCAGCCAGGCCCCTGGCGGCTTTGAACCTGTAGAAGAAACCATGGCTCGGCTTTGCTGCCGCTCCCTTCTAGTGGAGGCATTGCTCCACGGGATGGATTAGAGTTTGTAGAACATGGACTTTTCAAGGAACACGCTTGCCATTACTCATTGTAATCTCAGAATTACTAGAGAGGTTCACACCAGCCTCACTGTGGAGGGGATCACTTCAGGGTCACAAACGCACCCTGTCTTCTGTGCTGGAGACCCTCAGCCCAGACCTCAAGATTTCTAGGCTTTTTTTTTTTAATCCAAACCTCTGCCCCCTTTCCTTTCAAGGTCTGGAAACAGGACTTCTAGTGGGGGGAGTAAAGCTCTTATTTATAATTCCCTGTGGAGGATTGGTTTATAAAGCAGTGGTCTGTATGGTGTGGCTGCTGTCAATGCTGGTGGGAGAAATCGGAGCTGTTAGGCTGGTTGGGAAGGAGTGGGTGGGAGGGAGGAGTAAGAGCCTTTGACATCTGACAAAGTTCACGGGATAGCAGGCTTTTTTTTTTTTAATCTTATAATAATATAAATAGGACGTGGATACCTTACAGTTCTTTCGCTGAAGATGTACAGTAATGCGGGGGCCTTTCGCAGAAAGGGAAGGCAGCGGGATTGCCCCCGGCTGAACTGGGAGATCTCAGAGAGAGATGAGCCTTGCTGTCGTGTCCCCTCCCACCCGCTGGAGCAGGTCAGGGCAGGGGTTTTGTCGGAGCAGTTTCGCTTTATTAATGTAAACTAACAGTTTTTATAGGCAAATGAAGGGGGTTTTGTAAAGGACTTCTTATAGTTATACCAGTCAAGCTAAAGGTCGAGCAATTACGTATTTACATTGTAATAGGAATTCATGGTGAGCCTGTATTGCCCAGAGGCAGAAACCAGGGGGATCAATCAGAAGTTTTGACAATGGACCTTAGATCATGTCCTGTCTCTTTCTGTAGGCATCCTTTTAGCACCAAACTGCAAATATGTGCTTAAGCTTTTTTATGCTTGCAAAGGCCCTCTTTCCTTCAGGGCCCCACACAGTAAAATGCTTTTAGTGTATTGAAAATATTCAGAGTTGTGAAACCATACCCACAATCTTAATTTTCGAATTTTAGAACATTTTCATATCCTCTAAAAGAAACTCCATCAGCAGTCAGTTCTCCTTCCCCGGTCCCTGGAAAGTTTGTGTCCCTGAATTTGCCTATTCTGGACATTTTATATAAATAAATCATACAGTATGTGACCTTTTCTGATTGACTATTTTCTGTCAGCAGAATGTTTTCAGGGTTCATCCAAGTTGTATATCTATCGGTATTTCATACGGTTGGATAATATTCCATTGTATGGACGGACCATGGTCTGTTTATCTATTCATCTGTCGATGGCGTTTGTGATGTTTCTACCTTTCAGCTTTTGTGAGCGATGATGCTATGAACATTCTTGTACAGGTGTTTATGTGAAGATATGTTTTCATTTCTCTTGGGGTAGAAACCTAGGCATGCAGTTGGCTTGTCAGATGGTAACTCTATGCTAAAGTTTTTGAGGAACTGCTGGACAATTTCCCAAAGTGGCTGCAGCATTTTGTGTTCCGCTTGCCAATGTTAAGACTTCCAATTTCTCCTCATATTCGCCAACACCTATTGCCTGTCTTTTCTTATTGGGGGGTGGGGCTATATTGTGCAGCATGTGGGAGTCCCTGATCAGGGATTCAACCCATGCCCTCTGCATTGGAAGCATGGAGTCTTAATCACTGGACTGCCATGGAAGTCCCATATTGCCTGACTTTTTTTATTTTTTAATATTTATTTATTTAGCTGTTCCAGATCTTAGTTGCAGCATGTGGAATCTAGTTCTTTGACTAGAGATTGAACCCCTGACCCCTGCATTAACTACTGGACCACCAGGAAAGTCCCTTGCTCATCTCTTTGATTAGAGCCATTTGAGCACAATTTTTTCTTTCAAATTTAATTTTCTATGAATGATTCAAAGTTTATTGTATGACTTTACAAGGGCCACCATAACAGAGTAACCCAGACCGAGTGGCTGAAATGACAGAAAATTAATTTTCTCACTCTTCTGGAGGCCAGAAGTCTGAGATCAAGATGCCACTTGGCAGGTTGTGTTTCTTTGAGGATCCTCTCCTTGGCTTACAGATGGCCACTGTCTCTCTGCGTCTTCACATGGTCTTCCCTTGTGTGTGTTCTAATCTCCTAGTCTTGTAAGGCACATGTTCCATATCCTCTAAAAGAAACTCCATCAGCAGTCAGTTCTCCTTCCCCGGTCCCTGGAAAGTTTGTGTCCCTGAATTTGCCTATTCTGGACATTTTATATAAATAAATCATACAGTATGTGACCTTTTCTGATTGACTATTTTCTGTCAGCAGAATGTTTTCAGGGTTCATCCAAGTTGTATATCTATCGGTATTTCATACGGTTGGATAATATTCCATTGTATGGACGGACCATGGTCTGTTTATCTATTCATCTGTCGATGGCGTTTGTGATGTTTCTACCTTTCAGCTTTTGTGAGCGATGATGCTATGAACATTCTTGTACAGGTGTTTATGTGAAGATATGTTTTCATTTCTCTTGGGGTAGAAACCTAGGCATGCAGTTGGCTTGTCAGATGGTAACTCTATGCTAAAGTTTTTGAGGAACTGCTGGACAATTTCCCAAAGTGGCTGCAGCATTTTGTGTTCCGCTTGCCAATGTTAAGACTTCCAATTTCTCCTCATATTCGCCAACACCTATTGCCTGTCTTTTCTTATTGGGGGGTGGGGCTATATTGTGCAGCATGTGGGAGTCCCTGATCAGGGATTCAACCCATGCCCTCTGCATTGGAAGCATGGAGTCTTAATCACTGGACTGCCATGGAAGTCCCATATTGCCTGACTTTTTTTATTTTTTAATATTTATTTATTTAGCTGTTCCAGATCTTAGTTGCAGCATGTGGAATCTAGTTCTTTGACTAGAGATTGAACCCCTGACCCCTGCATTAACTACTGGACCACCAGGAAAGTCCCTTGCTCATCTCTTTGATTAGAGCCATTTGAGCACAATTTTTTTTCTTTCAAATTTAATTTTCTATGAATGATTCAAAGTTTATTGTATGACTTTACAAGGGCCACCATAACAGAGTAACCCAGACCGAGTGGCTGAAATGACAGAAAATTAATTTTCTCACTCTTCTGGAGGCCAGAAGTCTGAGATCAAGATGCCACTTGGCAGGTTGTGTTTCTTTTGAGGATCCTCTCCTTGGCTTACAGATGGCCACTGTCTCTCTGCGTCTTCACATGGTCTTCCCTTGTGTGTGTTCTAATCTCCTAGTCTTGTAAGGACATCAGTTTTACTGAATTCAGGCCCATCCTAATGACACTGCTTCAACTTAGCTATTACGTCATTAAAGACCTATCTCCAAGGATTTCCCTGGCAGTCCATTGGTTAAGACTCCATACTTCCACTGGCCCAGTTTGATCCCTGGTTAGGAAACTAGATCCTGCATGCTGCAATATATAAAAAAAATCCATGCCAAAAATAATGAGCAGAGATCCCTTGTATTGTAACTAAGATCTGGTGTAGCCAAATTAATTAAAAACAAAAAACCAAAACCCTACTTTCAACTATAGTCCCATTCTAATGTGCTGGGGGTTTAGACTTAAACATACAGATTTAAGGACATGATTTAGCCCATAATGTGTATTGTACATTATACAAAAAGGAATAAATCATATAATAATGAATATTATGACCTCCACAACTGTAGAAATAAATTATTGCCAGTGTAACCAAACCCCACGGGTATACCTTCTAACTGTATACAGCAGTTCTTAGTAATTCTTGCAACAAGGCTGGGAGGGGATAGGACTACCTTCACGATACAGGTGAAACTGGAGGTTCAGAGCAGATCGCTGGCAAGTCTGAGGCCACACAGCTTGAAAATCTAAAGTGTTCGTCCCCAGGTTTGTCCCTGTGCTGGGGAACTCGATGAAATGTGGCAGAGGGCAGGAGGAGGGGGGAGCCACGTGCTGTATTTATGTGTTTCCTGGCTGGTGGGTTAAAAAGTTAACAGGAAAGGAAGAAATAAGTAAACGACTGACTGCCTGGGCCGCCCGGGGTCTCTTGATTCCCAGGTTTGCAGTCAGCTTCCTCCCAGTTTGATGCAGGTTGACTTCAAAGATCAAGGGTGCTCATTGAGGCTGTCAGGATGCAAAGTCAGGATAGTTCCTGGGTCTGGCTCAGGTTACTTAAGTAATTAATGCTAAATGATGATTAGCAAGAAATGCTTTGATCCTCCTACCTTGCCTCCTGGAGAACAAAGTCCTTTTCTGGAACTGATTAGGTGCTGTGAGGTCATTTCTGATGTGGCGTCTTTTAAATCGGAGATGCTACCCAATCACCCTTGGTTACTGTCCCCCCTGATTGGCTGTTTTCACCAGTGGTGATGGATTTGTTCTGATCCGTCTCTACTCTGGCCACTTCCTCTTATGACAAGTGGTAAGATTTGGAGGGGGGCCTGACTGTGACCTTAGAACCCAGCCGAGGGAACTGAACTTCTTTGAGGCCCGACTTCTGACCTCAGCCTTATTAGCATGTTGACCTTCTGCCCAGCAGCCAGATATTACCAGGCCAGCCTGCGGGTTGGTTCCCAGAAAAGTAAATGGAGGAAGGAGGTGAGAGGAAGCCACAGTTTTCCTGGAAAGAGAGCATGTTGATGCATTTGCTTCTTAATCTCCAGTGGCCAAACCAGGCTGCCTCTTGAAGCTCAATTATTGTCAATTTTTCTGAAGTGGAGGAGCCGAGAGGCTGGAGAATGTACCCAGATGGGGACATGGGGACGGCCCTCTTCAGCAGTTAGTGGATCAGCTTCCTTACAGGGACGTCACCGGAACCAGGGGAGGAAGAAACACCCCCCTCCCCCCCATGTCTGTGTCACACTCAGTTCTGCACTGCTTCTCTTCCCCTTCCTCCACACGTGGTCATTGAGCTCTGGGAGGCCTGATAAGTCTGGGGTCCCCCAGAGCGTCACACGCAGCTTCTCCCAGAAGGATAGTCACAGAAGAAGTCATTAAAAGAGGCCCCCATTTACTTCCTGTTCCCACCACCCTGTTCCCAACTCCGGTCTCCCCCGAGTAATTAAATTGATGGTGTACAGTTGAGATGGAGAGAGGGCGGACGAGGAGAAGGAGAATAATGACTGCCATTTATTGTTGCCTGCTCAGGGCCAGATAATTTCCTGGAAAGGCAGCATGGCCTCATGAGGACCAGGACTCAGGCTGGTGATATCTGCTTTACCTGGGAAATGTATTTATGAAAAGCCTGTTGCCTCCCCACCCCCCAACTCTGATTCATTAGGTGTGGGTGGGACCTCGGAATGTGCACTTGTTAAACGCTTCACAGGTAATTTTCATGCACAACCAGGTGAGCTCTGGAGCCAGATACACCTTGATTGACTCCCGGCCCTGCCATTGGTCGTGGGCCAGTCTGAGCCTCAGTTGACTCACTTGTGAAAAGGGCTAATCATGTGTTCCTGCAAAATACCTCTAGAGTAAACCTTCCATCATTGACAGCATTTAGGTTTTTTCATGATTCTGTAAGTAAGTAAGCAGCGATCCTGAATCGGCTCACCCAGAAGGCAAGAATAGAAGACGCTGGAGGAAGAGCCAAATCAGAAGCGGGTGATTAGAGACATTTCCCATCTCTAAATTATTACTGACTGGTGCACAATCTGAATCTCAGGCAAAGGCCTGAATAGCTTAATTTTGTGGAGGTCGTTGCAGCTGGCATTTCCTGCGAGGGGGCTGGCCTGAGGAAGTGTTTCTCCTTTATGTCTTCCGCAGTTCACTGGAGGGAGAAATCCTAGACCTGTGAGCTGGAGGGTAACTATTGCCTCAGAATATGCTGGAAGAGGCCTCGTGAGAGCAGTCTCTCAAATAGGACCCGGAGATGCTCAACAGGCAAAGGGGAGGGCCACAGGACAGAGAGAGGCCCGGGGAGCGAATGGACAATCTGGGACCCCCACCTGGAATCCTCAGGGTGTTTGTGGAGTTTGGAGACTAGCACGTTCCCTGGAGTGCAGGCAGCAAAAACCCCTGATCACAGAATATCTACCAGAGACTCATTCTGGATAATGTTGCCTCCAATATCAACAGTGACAGCTGCTGAATGAATGCCACCGTTTCTTACAAGCTAAGACCCTCCCAGGTCTCTGACTAGGTATGTGAGCTCTGATTTCAGAATCCTCCGTGTCTGAACCATATGGCAAGGATCCCATCAGAGGGTCTCCCCCACCTTTTTTTTTTTTTTTGGTCTCCCCTTTTTAGTTGACCTCACCGATGCTCTATAAATTGAGCCTCTGTTTGACTCCCCTCCATGACCGGTTGGGAGGGTGCCAGGATGCCATTCATTTCCTGCTAAGATCCTGACTGATAGACAGACTTCTCCTTTTTTCCTTCTGCTGGACATTCACATTCTACTCTGCATTAAAAAAAAAAATTATTTGTTTTTGATTACGCTGGTCTTTGTTGCTGGGTGCCAGCTCTCTCTAGTTGCAGCGAGCAGGGGCTGCTCTTCGTTGTGGAGCACAGGCTCTAGGCGCAAGGGCTCAGTAACTGTGGTACGTGGGCTTACTGTGGGATCTTCCCAGACTGTGGATCGAACCCATGTCCCCTGCAGTTGCAAGGCAGATTCTTAACTACCAGGGGAGTCCCTCTAATCTGCATGTTGTTATATATCTGTCTTAAGCCTCTTAAGTCTTGAGACTGGAACTCATCTTATTAATTTTTTCCTTATCCTTTTCTGTATCCTGTCATGCAAGATTGGTCTCAGAAAATGTTCATTGAATGAATGATTTCAAGCTTTCCCCAGAGCTTCTAAAAGATGAAGTTATATTCAGTCAGTTCAGTCTCTTTGTCCTCTTTCACCTGCTCTCCAAAGCTGGATTTCCTGCGAGGGGCTGGCCTAGGATTCCTTTTCTTTGGGCTAGACCTGTGAGCTGGAGGTAACTATTGCCTCAGAATATGCTGGAAGAGGCCTCGTGAGAGCAGTCTCTCAAATAGGACCCGGAGATGCTCAACAGGCAAAGGGAGGGCCACAGGACAGAGAGAGGCCCGGGAGCGAATGGACAATCTGGGACCCCACCTGGAATCCTCAGGGTGTTTGTGGAGTTTGGAGACTAGCACGTTCCCTGGAGTGCAGGCAGCAAAAACCCCTGATCACAGAATATCTACCAGAGACTCATTCTGGATAATGTTGCCTCCAATATCAACAGTGACAGCTGCTGAATGAATGCCACCGTTTCTTACAAGCTAAGACCCTCCCAGGTCTCTGACTAGGTATGTGAGCTCTGATTTCAGAATCCTCCGTGTCTGAACCATATGGCAAGGATCCCATCAGAGGGTCTCCCCCACCTTTTTTTTTTTGGTCTCCCCTTTTTAGTTGACCTCACCGATGCTCTATAAATTGAGCCTCTGTTTGACTCCCCTCCATGACCGGTTGGGAGGGTGCCAGGATGCCATTCATTTCCTGCTAAGATCCTGACTGATAGACAGACTTCTCCTTTTTTCCTTCTGCTGGACATTCACATTCTACTCTGCATTAAAAAAAAAAATTATTTGTTTTTGATTACGCTGGTCTTTGTTGCTGGGTGCCAGCTCTCTCTAGTTGCAGCGAGCAGGGGCTGCTCTTCGTTGTGGAGCACAGGCTCTAGGCGCAAGGGCTCAGTAACTGTGGTACGTGGGCTTACTGTGGGATCTTCCCAGACTGTGGATCGAACCCATGTCCCCTGCAGTTGCAAGGCAGATTCTTAACTACCAGGGGAGTCCCTCTAATCTGCATGTTGTTATATATCTGTCTTAAGCCTCTTAAGTCTTGAGACTGGAACTCATCTTATTAATTTTTTCCTTATCCTTTTCTGTATCCTGTCATGCAAGATTGGTCTCAGAAAATGTTCATTGAATGAATGATTTCAAGCTTTCCCCAGAGCTTCTAAAAGATGAAGTTATATTCAGTCAGTTCAGTCTCTTTGTCCTCTTTCACCTGCTCTCCAAATGCCTCAGAGTCATCACTGGTGAAAGTAAATTTCTCTACTTTGTGTATCCTGGTTGCAGTCAACTGTTAAAAGAATGGTAAACTGAGGAGTATGAAGAAGGGCTCTTGGTATTCCCTGGACCCTTTGGTCCCTCACTTTAGGTGTCTCCCTTCATCCTCTTGGACTTAAAAAGATCTCTCTCAGTTGGAATTTTTCAGCCATCTTCTGTTTCATTTTATTGGGACTTGAAGATGGCATTTAGTTGAAATAAGCTGTAATTAAAGTCTGCAGCCCAGGATCTCTTTCTGAGTCTGATAACCTGCTTGGCTATCTGTGTTAATAACACCAAAGACAGATTCTTGGAAAGCAGCTGAGCTATCGAGGCCTCCTGCCTTTGGTGGAGTAATTAGAAAGCCAGGCAGGCGTGGTAAGTGATTGCTTGCCATTATCATGGCTTTATTTCTGAAACCGTGGTCTTTCCTTTGGGCTTTTCTTTTCATCAAATGGCATTGCGTATTTCCTGTTTTAAAGGAGGATACTTGATCTATCTTTGACATTGGGAGTAAGTTGTGACATCGCCCTGCCGCCTATCTAACCTGGCGTTGTTAGGAAGATGGAAGTGTGTGTGACCGAATGTTGTCAGATAATCTGGTCGCACATATAGGTGATCTAGAGAAAAGAGGGGAACAATTAAGTGAATACAGGTGAAATACTGGCATTATATAAGTTTGCTTCCTGTTACAGAAGTGGGAAGGGGAAGTACATATGTTGGGACAAGAGGAACTTTAATTGTATACGAAGAAAGTAGGTGGAAAGTGAAAGTCCTAGTAAAACCTGCTCTAAGCCGCCGACCTCCTCCAATGGGTGTAAGTGACTAAACAGCAAAGCATGTTGCAGGAACCTTATAACCTTTCTTTTTATCATTTTTATCTGTCATTGCAGACTGGAACTCATCTTATTAATTTTTTTATCCTTTTCTGTATCCTGTCATGCAAGATTGGTCTCAGAAAATGTTCATTGAATGAATGATTTCAAGCTTTCCCCAGAGCTTCTAAAAGATGAAGTTATATTCAGTCAGTTCAGTCTCTTTGTCCTCTTTCACCTGCTCTCCAAATGCCTCAGAGTCATCACTGGTGAAAGTAAATTTCTCTACTTTGTGTATCCTGGTTGCAGTCAACTGTTAAAAGAATGGTAAACTGAGGAGTATGAAGAAGGGCTCTTGGTATTCCCTGGACCCTTTGGTCCCTCACTTTAGGTGTCTCCCTTCATCCTCTTGGACTTAAAAAGATCTCTCTCAGTTGGAATTTTTCAGCCATCTTCTGTTTCATTTTATTGGGACTTGAAGATGGCATTTAGTTGAAATAAGCTGTAATTAAAGTCTGCAGCCCAGGATCTCTTTCTGAGTCTGATAACCTGCTTGGCTATCTGTGTTAATAACACCAAAGACAGATTCTTGGAAAGCAGCTGAGCTATCGAGGCCTCCTGCCTTTGGTGGAGTAATTAGAAAGCCAGGCAGGCGTGGTAAGTGATTGCTTGCCATTATCATGGCTTTATTTCTGAAACCGTGGTCTTTCCTTTGGGCTTTTCTTTTCATCAAATGGCATTGCATATTTCCTGTTTTAAAGGAGGATACTTGATCTATCTTTGACATTGGGAGTAAGTTGTGACATCGCCCTGCCGCCTATCTAACCTGGCGTTGTTAGGAAGATGGAAGTGTGTGTGACCGAATGTTGTCAGATAATCTGGTCGCACATATAGGTGATCTAGAGAAAAGAGGGGAACAATTAAGTGAATACAGGTGAAATACTGGCATTATATAAGTTTGCTTCCTGTTACAGAAGTGGGAAGGGGAAGTACATATGTTGGGACAAGAGGAACTTTAATTGTATACGAAGAAAGTAGGTGGAAAGTGAAAGTCCTAGTAAAACCTGCTCTAAGCCGCCGACCTCCTCCAATGGGTGTAAGTGACTAAACAGCAAAGCATGTTGCAGGAATTCAGAGATACCCTCCTTTAAAAGAATGATTTGGGAAGTGGTTTATTTAAATTTATTTCTCTCTTCACTTCAGTCATGTACGACTATGAGACCCCATGGACTGCCGCATGCCAGGCTTCCCTGTCCTTCACCATCCCCCGGAGTTTGCTCAAACTCATGTCCATTGACTCGGTGATGCCATCCAACCATCTCGTCTTCTGTCGTCCTCTTGTCCTTCTGTGTTCTACTTTTCCCAGCATCAGGGTCTTTTCCAATGAGTTGTCTCTTCACATCAGGTGGCTGAAGTATTAGAGTTAAATATATGTGGGACGAGAGGGCAGAAGGGGTTGGTTGGGGACTGCCCTGGGGAAGCTGGTTGGTTTGAGTGTTCACGATTGACTGATTCTTCTGGGAGGGGGGAAGGTGTTGTTTCTTTTATTTCTTTTTATTTATTAATTTATTTTTAAAAATTGAAGTAGAGTTGATTTACAATGTCGTCTTAGTTTCTGGTGTACAACTAAGTGACTCTGTTTTATATAATATATGTTACATATTTTTCAGATTCTTTTCCATCATAGGTTATTACAAGGTGTTATATATAGTTCCCTCTGCTATACAGTAGGACCTTGGTGGTTATTTATATATAGTAGTTTGTATTTTCTTTCTTTATTTTTTTTTGCTTTTCTTTTTTTTGGGGGGGTGGGGCACTTCTGTTGGTCATTCATTTATCCATTTTCATCCTTCTTTGTTCTTTGGCCCATGTGGGCCTCCCATCACGGTGGCCTCGGACGCTCCAGAGCTCCGGCTCCATAGTTGGACACATCAGTCCAGCTGCTCCGCAGCACGTGGGATCTTCCCAGGCCAGGGATCAAACCGACACCCCTTGCACTGCAAGGCAGTGTCCTTACCCACTGGACCACCAGGGAAGCCCAGTAGTTTGTGTTTTCTAATCCCCAGATCCTAATTTCTCTCTCCCCGTTCCTTTCCCCTTTGGTAACAGTAAGTTTGTTTTCTATGTCTATGGGTCTGTTTCTGTTTTGTAAATAAGTTCATTCGTATCATTTTTTAGATTCCACATGTAAGTGATATCTTGTGATATTTGTCTCTCTCTTCCCTTATCTCTGGGTCTGTCCTTTTCTTTTATCTTTTAATCTCTTTAAATTGTGGGGGGAAATACACAATATAAAATTGACTATTTCAGCCATTAAAATAGGTGTATGTGTTTAGGTGTTCAGTTCAGTGGCATTGAGTACATTTACGTTGTGGCTCACCATCCCCACCGTCTGCCTCCAAAACTTTTTCATCGTCTGAAACTGAAACTCTTAATCCCTTAAACACTAAGTCTCGATTCCTCTGTGTTCTACTTTTTTCTTCTCTGAGAATTTGGCTCTTCTAGGTACCTTGAGTAAATGGAATCATACAGTATTTGTGTTTTTGCAACTGGCTCCTTTCGCTTAGCATAATGCCCTCAAGGTTCATCCATGTTGTAGCCTGTGCCGGAGTCTCCTTTTTAAAGCTGAATGGTTTTCCATTGTATGTATATAGATTTTATTTATCCCTTCATCTGACAGGGGGCCCTTGGGTTGCTTCCATCTTTGGCTATTACAAATAATGCTTCTGTAAACATAGGTATATAAAGATCTTTTCAAGTCCTTATTTTCAGTTCTTCTGGATTCATACCCAGAAATGAAATTGATGGAATCATAGAATAATTATACATTTAATTTTTGGAGGAGCTACCATACTGTTTTCCACAGAAGCTACATTGATTTATATTCCCATCAACAGTACACAAGGGTTCTAATTTCTCCACATCCTTGCTATTGTTACTTTTTTGTTTTTTTAAATAATAGTCTTCCTAATGGATATGTTATTTTTCAGCTTGCTTTATTTTTTATGCTGAAGTATTCTTCAGAGAATTGCAGACATCATGACATTCCACCCCTAAATACTTAGGCTTGCATCTCTGAAAAAGAATATTTTTCTCCATACTTGAAATAACATCATTACACATAGCAAAACTGACAGTTCCTTCAAATGCTGGGTCATATAAATGATCTTTTACAGCTTTTAAAAAAAATTTTATTTATTTATTTTGGGCTGTTCTGGGTTTTCACTGCTGCAGGCTCTTCTCTAGTTGCAGGAGTGGGAACTCCTCTCTAGTTGAGGTGAACAGGCTTCTTGTTGCGGTGACTTCTCTTGTTGTGGAATTCAGGTTCCATGGGCCTCAGCAGTTGTGGAAATACTTTAAAATTTCAGCCATTAAAATAGGTGTATGTGTTTAGGTGTTCAGTTCAGTGGCATTGAGTACATTTACGTTGTGGCTCACCATCCCCACCGTCTGCCTCCAAAACTTTTTCATCGTCTGAAACTGAAACTCTTAATCCCTTAAACACTAAGTCTCGATTCCTCCGTGTTCTACTTTTTTCTTCTCTGAGAATTTGGCTCTTCTAGGTACCTTGAGTAAATGGAATCATACAGTATTTGTGTTTTTGCAACTGGCTCCTTTCGCTTAGCATAATGCCCTCAAGGTTCATCCATGTTGTAGCCTGTGCCGGAGTCTCCTTTTTAAAGCTGAATGGTTTTCCATTGTATGTATATAGATTTTATTTATCCCTTCATCTGACAGGGGGCCCTTGGGTTGCTTCCATCTTTGGCTATTACAAATAATGCTTCTGTAAACATAGGTATATAAAGATCTTTTCAAGTCCTTATTTTCAGTTCTTCTGGATTCATACCCAGAAATGAAATTGATGGAATCATAGAATAATTATACATTTAATTTTTGGAGGAGCTACCATACTGTTTTCCACAGAAGCTACATTGATTTATATTCCCATCAACAGTACACAAGGGTTCTAATTTCTCCACATCCTTGCTATTGTTACTTTTTTGTTTTTTTAAATAATAGTCTTCCTAATGGATATGTTATTTTTCAGCTTGCTTTATTTTTTATGCTGAAGTATTCTTCAGAGAATTGCAGACATCATGACATTCCACCCCTAAATACTTAGGCTTGCATCTCTGAAAAAGAATATTTTTCTCCATACTTGAAATAACATCATTACACATAGCAAAACTGACAGTTCCTTCAAATGCTGGGTCATATAAATGATCTTTTACAGCTTTTAAAAAAAATTTTATTTATTTATTTTGGGCTGTTCTGGGTTTTCACTGCTGCCGCAGGCTCTTCTCTAGTTGCAGGGAGTGGGAACTCCTCTCTAGTTGAGGTGAACAGGCTTCTTGTTGCGGTGACTTCTCTTGTTGTGGAATTCAGGTTCCATGGGCCTCAGCAGTTGCAGCACATGGGCTCAATAATTGCGGCTCTGAGGCTCTAGAGCACAGGCTCAATAGCTGTGGCTCACGGGCTTAGTTGCTCCATAGCATGTGGGATCATCAGGGATCGAGCCCATGTCTCCTGCTCTGGCAGGTGAACTCTTTACCACTGAGCCACCAGGGAAGCCCCTTTTACAGCTTCTTTGTCCAGATCAGGATCCAATCCAGGAACCACACATTGCATCTGTTCTTAATTCTCTCTTTTAATGTTGGCCTTTCTCAGGATACTAATTGGTAGAAAAAGTAGAACCTCAAAGAATATTTCACTTTATGCATTTGTCTGATGGCTTCCTTGTGGTGTCGTTTAGCCTTTTCACTCTCTCTTGTAATTTCTGTAAATTGGAAATTAGGTCTAAAGGCTTTGTTAGATTGAAGTTAAATATCATATGCTAAGTCACTCAGTCATGTCCGACTCGTTGCGAACCTCTGGGCTGTAGCCTGCCAGGCTCCTCTGTCCATGGGATTCTCCAGGCAGGAATACTGGAGTGGGTCGCCATGCCCTCCTCCAGGTTATCTTTCCAACCCAGGAAGTGAACCTGTGTCTCTTGCTTCTGTATTGGCAGGTGGGTTCTTCACCACTAATGCCATCTGGGGAGCCCGTAGGTAGTGGATGAAAAGTGATGGTGGTCTGATTGTTCCCTCATTATTCAGTCATGTTCTCTGCTTTGGCTCCAGAGAAATAATCTGTAAGGGAATACATTGGGCCTCAGCTTTCCTCTACCATTCACAGATGGCTTGAACACCAGTTATCATTCTTTCTTGTATCAATAATTTTATCAGAAGATGAAAGTGAAGCTGCAGGCCTTCCCTAGCAGTCCAGTGGTTGAGACTCTGCACATCATTGCAGGGCGCCACAGGTTCAATCCTTGGTCGGGAACTAAGATCCCACATGTGTTATCATTCCTTCTTTATGACTTAGCTGGCTTTTTTTCTGCAGTCTTACTCCATAAATCAGAGCTTCCTTTAAATATACTTTCCCCTTAAAAGGCAGCACACATGCTTAATTCTTTCCCTTTTAAATACCAATTTTCAAATTAAGAGTCGGTGTAATGGCTGCTTCAAATGGTGACAGATGAGTTTTGTAGCCTTTTTCTATTTTGAGTGTCATGGTAAGCTCATGGATTTTCATAGATCCAAGCGGTTAGAGGCAAAGTGGCCTGCTGGAGATCAGCCATTTTATTTATTTATTTTTTTAGAAAGATTTATTTATTTATTTATTTATTTTGGTGCGAGTGAGATGGGGAGGGAGGGGAGCGGGCGAGCCACTTCTATTGGTCTTTCATTTGTCTATTTTCATCCATCTTTGTTCTTTGGCCCGTGTGGGCCTCCCATTGCGGTGGCCTCTGTTGTCACAGAGCACTGGCTCTGGGAGCATGCACTCCAGAGCTCCAGCTCGGTAATTGGACATATGGGTCCAGCCGCTCCGCGGCACGTGGGATCTTCCCAGACCAGGGATCAAACCAGCGCCCCTTGCACTGCAAGGCTGTGTCCTTACCCACTGGACCACCAGGGAAGCCCGAGATCAGCCATTTTAAAAGGTAAGTGGAGAGTCCCATGGCAGGACCCAGTGTGTGCGTGTGTGTGTGTGTGTGTGTGTGTTTGCTTGTGTGCACGTGCGCATCTGTCTTGTGTGTGTGTGTCCATCCATCCTGTGTGTGTGTGTGTGTGTGTATGTGTCCATCCGTCTGTCCATTCCCCTACCCGGACTCCCAGCTACACCAACCTGTGTGTATTCTCATTTGCCAGACGTCCCTAAGTGAAAGGCTTTCAAGTGCTGGCAGAGCCCATCAAACCCCCATGGTGACTGTTAGCAGCTCATTTAGGAGGTGATTCAACTATCACCCTGGTTTGGTAAATTTCAACCTGTTCCAGGGCTGAGGGGCTACATTTCCTAACCAGGTTACCTTTCAGGAATAAGAACTAAGATCACTCTTAAATGATGACTGATGAAAAGAAAAAAATATATAGGTGTATAAAGTAGCCATTGTACTAACTCCTTAGTGTGAAAATTAGTGTTTAAAGGGAAGGAATTAAGCATGTGTGCTGCCTTCTCAGGAGGAAGTATATTTAAGCAAAGCCTGATGAGGGCAAACTGCAGAAACACATACATATGTATCTGTGTGTAGGTATGTGTGTGTATGTGTGTGTATATATATATATATATATATACTTCTAAAAAACTTTTTAAGAGGACTTGATTTTATATTGGAGTATAGCTGGTTTACAATGTGTTAATTTCAGGTGGACAGCAGAGGGACTCAGCCATACATATACATGGATCCATTCTCCTCCAAAGCCCGCTCCCTGATCCAGGCTGCCACAGAACATTGAGCAGAGTTCCCTGTGCTATACAGTAGGACCTTGTTGGTTATCCATCTTAAATACAGCAGTGTGTATATATCCATCCTCAACTCCCTAATATACACTTTTAAAAATTGAAGTAAGATTCAGCATAGAGTTAGCCATTTTAAAGTATTCATTCAGTGGCTTTTAGTTTATTCACAATGTAGTGTAAGCGTCACCTCTTTCTATAATTTCTTTTCTTTGACCTCGCCATGTGCATGTAGGATCTTAGTGCCCCTTGTGTGCATGTGCAGTTGTTCAGTCCTGTCCATCTCTTTGCTACCCTATGGACTTCAGTCTGCCAGACTCCTCTGCCCTTGGATTTCTGGAGTGGGTTGCCATTTCCTCCACCAGGGAATCTTCCCGACCCAGGGATCAAACCTCTGTCTCTTGCTGCTCTTGCATTGGTGTGTGTATTCTTTACCACTAGCGCCACCTGGGAAGCCCCAGCATCACCTCTTTCTAAAAGTCCAGGTATTTTCATCACTCCCCAAAGAAACCTCGTGTCCATTAGGGAGTCATTCTCCATGCTCCTTCTGGCCCAGACCAGCCCTTGGCAACCAGCTTTTTGTCCCTATTTCTTTTTCTATTTTGGACATTTTATATATAGAGATTCATATGATATAGGGCATGTTTCACTTAGCATGTTTTCACGATTCATCACGTTGTAGCCTGTGCCAATACATCATTCCTTTTTATGACTGAAAAGTATGCCATTGTATGGATAGAGCACACTGTGTTTACCTATTCATTGATAGGCAGAATTTGGTTTGTTTTCACCGTTTGACCAATGTGAACAGAGCTGCTGATTTTAATCCTATTTTGCCTCTTTACTCTCTGCTTTATCATCCCCTTTTGAGTAAGCTTTGAATTTGGTCTTTTTAAGTCTTTATAACCTCATCTTCCAAAGTGGTGGGATAGACAATGTGAGGGTCCTCTGGTTAGGAAGGAAGCCAACAAGGAGAGTTGGTCTCGTTAAGAAAACTATTTTAACTATTTTGCGACTTCCCTGAAGGCCCAGTGACTGGGACTCTGTGTTCCCATTGCAGAGAGCAGGGGTGTGATCCCTGGTTAGGGAACTGAAATCCCACATGCAATGTAGCCCAGGGAAAAAAACCATAAATTACAGATGTCTTCTGTAAGGGAATCCCTGGCGGTCCAGTAGTTAGGACTGCATGCTTTCACTGCCGAGGATTTAGGTTCATTCCCTGGTTGGGGAGCTAAGATCCCACATACCAAGTAGCTTGGCAAAAAAAAAAAAAAAAAAATTTCCTGGTCCAAGGCCCGAATTACGCCCGAATTTTATGTATTTTTAGTCCCTATTTTCTGGGGTGGGAGATGGGATTGCAGAGTGAATCCATTCATCTCGTCTGAATTGTCTGAGCGCTCAGCCTTAACCTGGATTTGTGTAGGGAAATGAATGAAGGGAAGTAACTTTCTAAGGTCCGTGATTGAGTTGGAAATGGGATGGATGGCAGGAAACATTTTCTCAGATCAGTGCCAGTCACCTGTTAAATTAGTCAGTTAAAAAAAAAAAAAAAGAGTCCTGTGCACAGTCACAAATCTTCCAGTGAATGTAAATATTTATTGGTTGCTCTTGGTAATATAAGGAGACAGTATTAGGAGAGGACCCCTATTTAAGAGAAAGCTTGATCTCTTTAAGGGACCCATCTGACAGATATATGTGGGCTTTAAATGCTGTGGAATGATTCTCCAGGGGCAAAAAAAAAAAAAAAAGTAATTTTAAGTTTAACATTTTAGTGAATTAGTCCTAAATTGCTATGTGACACAAAATTTGGACGCATTTTTAAAGAGCACACATGTGTTTACATCATTCCTTTTTATGACTGAAAAGTATGCCATTGTATGGATAGAGCACACTGTGTTTACCTATTCATTGATAGGCAGAATTTGGTTTGTTTTCACCGTTTGACCAATGTGAACAGAGCTGCTGATTTTAATCCTATTTTGCCTCTTTACTCTCTGCTTTATCATCCCCTTTTGAGTAAGCTTTGAATTTGGTCTTTTTAAGTCTTTATAACCTCATCTTCCAAAGTGGTGGGATAGACAATGTGAGGGTCCTCTGGTTAGGAAGGAAGCCAACAAGGAGAGTTGGTCTCGTTAAGAAAACTATTTTAACTATTTTGCGACTTCCCTGAAGGCCCAGTGACTGGGACTCTGTGTTCCCATTGCAGAGAGCAGGGGTGTGATCCCTGGTTAGGGAACTGAAATCCCACATGCAATGTAGCCCAGGGAAAAAAACCATAAATTACAGATGTCTTCTGTAAGGGAATCCCTGGCGGTCCAGTAGTTAGGACTGCATGCTTTCACTGCCGAGGATTTAGGTTCATTCCCTGGTTGGGGAGCTAAGATCCCACATACCAAGTAGCTTGGCAAAAAAAAAAAAAAAAAATTTCCTGGTCCAAGGCCCGAATTACGCCCGAATTTTATGTATTTTTAGTCCCTATTTTCTGGGGTGGGAGATGGGATTGCAGAGTGAATCCATTCATCTCGTCTGAATTGTCTGAGCGCTCAGCCTTAACCTGGATTTGTGTAGGGAAATGAATGAAGGGAAGTAACTTTCTAAGGTCCGTGATTGAGTTGGAAATGGGATGGATGGCAGGAAACATTTTCTCAGATCAGTGCCAGTCACCTGTTAAATTAGTCAGTTAAAAAAAAAAAAAAAGAGTCCTGTGCACAGTCACAAATCTTCCAGTGAATGTAAATATTTATTGGTTGCTCTTGGTAATATAAGGAGACAGTATTAGGAGAGGACCCCTATTTAAGAGAAAGCTTGATCTCTTTAAGGGACCCATCTGACAGATATATGTGGGCTTTAAATGCTGTGGAATGATTCTCCAGGGGCAAAATAAAAAGTAATTAAGTAACATTAGTAATTTCCTTAACAGAAATCACTGCAGCCTTTGGTCTGTCATACGGTCACTCTTGAAACATTGTTTTATCCAGGCAGCCCTGGAATTAGTCCTAAATTGCTATGTGACACAAAAATTTATGTTTTCTTAGAAGAATAACTCTACTTGGGTTGTGAATGGGGAAACAACTCATTGAAGAACAGAGAGAGAAATGATAAAATAAGATAAAATAACTGAAGCATGCATTCTCCATTGCTTGTTAAACATATATCATTATGTATGTTAGGAAGCAACCCTCTGTTCTTTAGGGGCCAATTTACAAATGGTGTCCCTTGCTTCTGGAGTGTGCCACGCAGTTACTGCTCTGGATACAGAAAAAGAATGTTCCCAAGTTTAGCCACACCCTTTGCGACATGGACATAAGAGAAAGGGGCGCACGCCAGGGAGACCCTCCCCTGGGGATCCCTGAGTCCAGGGGACACTTACCCACCTGCGTCTTTCTTACCTGGTCCTGGATGTGAGGGTGGAAAGGACTGCAAGGGACCTACCTCAGGTCACTGCCCCTCTCTGCCCTGGGACAGCCTGCAGTGCCCTTAGGTGGCTAAGTCTGGGCAACATCTCTGAGCAGACTGGGACTACTCTCTGTGTCTAGGCAGACCAGAAAGTTAAATGACACTCAGAAAGCAAGGAAGTGGGTGACGACTGTGACCAAGGCCAACTTGGCTTCCATCTGTTTTCTGTTTCTTCACCACTTGGTGGAAGTTCTGGATCCTCATGGCTCAGGGCAAACACTAGTTGCCCTGGTGGCACCAGCTTTGGGGGACTCTTTTTTTTTTTTTTTTTTAATTTTTTTGGCCATTTCTATTGGTCTTTCATTTATTTACCTTTGTTCTTTGGCCTGTGTGGGCCTCCCATCGCAGCGGCTTCTCTTGTCACAGAGCACCGGCTCTGGGCGCATGCGCCCCAGAGCTCCGACTCGGTAGTTGGACACATCAGTCTAGCCGCTCCGTGGCACATGGGATCTTCCCAGGCCAGGGATCGAACCGGCACCCCTTGCACTGCAAGGCGGTGTCCTTACCCACTGGACCACCAGGGAAGCCCCATGGGGAACTCTTTTTAAGAAACTAAGTGTTGGCTAAGCGGAGCTGGGAGACCGTTCAGTTCTTAGGGTCACTGGTAGAGAAGGTCGAAAGGGGAAAAGGAAAAGCAAAAGATACAATATGCATGTTAGATTTTAAGATGGCAATTCTGGGCAAGTAAATAATGTAGTTTATATACAGTCCAGCACACTATTAATACAAAACAAACGTTGGGTGGTTTTGTGTACCAGTTTGCTAAAGGAAGTTTGATGGAGGAAGTAGAGATGCTAAGAGGCTCTTTGCAAGTGTCAGAAGAGGAATTTTTAAGAGGTGTTAGGACAGTGGCTGCTGCAGGAGGCTTGTTAGAATTTGGAGAGGACCCATGCTCTGGATACAGAAAAGAATGTTCCCAAGTTTAGCCACACCCTTTGCGACATGGACATAAGAGAAAGGCGACGCCAGAGACCCTCCCCTGGGGATCCCTGAGTCCAGGGGACACTTACCCACCTGCGTCTTTCTTACCTGGTCCTGGATGTGAGGGTGGAAAGGACTGCAAGGGACCTACCTCAGGTCACTGCCCCTCTCTGCCCTGGGACAGCCTGCAGTGCCCTTAGGTGGCTAAGTCTGGGCAACATCTCTGAGCAGACTGGGACTACTCTCTGTGTCTAGGCAGACCAGAAAGTTAAATGACACTCAGAAAGCAAGGAAGTGGGTGACGACTGTGACCAAGGCCAACTTGGCTTCCATCTGTTTTCTGTTTCTTCACCACTTGGTGGAAGTTCTGGATCCTCATGGCTCAGGGCAAACACTAGTTGCCCTGGTGGCACCAGCTTTGGGGGACTCTTGGTTTGTTTTTTTTTAATTTTTTTGGCCATTTCTATTGGTCTTTCATTTATTTACCTTTGTTCTTTGGCCTGTGTGGGCCTCCCATCGCAGCGGCTTCTCTTGTCACAGAGCACCGGCTCTGGGCGCATGCGCCCCAGAGCTCCGACTCGGTAGTTGGACACATCAGTCTAGCCGCTCCGTGGCACATGGGATCTTCCCAGGCCAGGGATCGAACCGGCACCCCTTGCACTGCAAGGCGGTGTCCTTACCCACTGGACCACCAGGGAAGCCCCATGGGGAACTCTTTTTAAGAAACTAAGTGTTGGCTAAGCGGAGCTGGGAGACCGTTCAGTTCTTAGGGTCACTGGTAGAGAAGGTCGAAAGGGGAAAAGGAAAAGCAAAAGATACAATATGCATGTTAGATTTTAAGATGGCAATTCTGGGCAAGTAAATAATGTAGTTTATATACAGTCCAGCACACTATTAATACAAAACAAACGTTGGGTGGTTTTGTGTACCAGTTTGCTAAAGGAAGTTTGATGGAGGAAGTAGAGATGCTAAGAGGCTCTTTGCAAGTGTCAGAAGAGGAATTTTTAAGAGGTGTTAGGACAGTGGCTGCTGCAGGAGGCTTGTTAGAATTTGGAGAGGACCCATCACATTGTCTTAGTCCTGGCTTCCTCCTTCCACATCAACCCCCACAGATCCATTAGACAACAGTCTAGTCGCCCTACCTGCCTCTCCTGAAACTAGATTTGAACTGAGAACACAGAGTTTGCAAAATTTAGTCAGGAACAATTAGTTAATTTTCCACACAAGTCTTGAGCATTGGATTATTTCCCTTGGCAGTCTCTCTTGGCATCTTCCTCTCTTGCTTCTGGCATGAGGCATTAGTGCAGTATGATTAACAGCCCAGGCTGCAGGCGCCAGCTGCTTATGGGTTTGGATACAGGTCCTTTCACTTCCTAGCAATGTGTGCTTCAGTTTTCTCATCTGTGAAATGGGTGAACAATGGCACATACCTCATGGGGCTGTCTAAAAGAATAAATGAGATGTATCTACACCACATTTAGCATGGGGTCTAGCCCTTCAATCATGCTTGGTAAACATTAGCTATTGCTACTGGCTGGACCCCTGGAGGTGATCTCTGGATGATGTTTTATAAGGAACTCTGGGCTTCAAAGCTACTTTCTCGTTTTCTCTGGGCTTCAGTTTCCTCCTTATGTGTGAAGTCAAGGGGTCCAGTGAGGCTCCTTCTAGCTCAGAAGTGATGTGACGGAAGGAAGTTTTGTGTTAGCTGCAGCTTCTGTTCATCAGCACTTTCCCTTTCTCTTCTTTGAGCTGATAAACGAAAACTGTCTTTTTACTTCCTTAAATACAGAAGTGAGCTTTTGACAATTTTCAAACAAAAAAATCAGTCTAAAGACAGGTCTAAATAATCTTGCACTCCTGATATGTAATGAGAAAGACCTTTGAGAAAGTCCTGTTCCATACCTTTCTCTTGATGTATTATGCTATTTGTGTATCTCTGTACAGTGGCAGTTTTGACCAATTACAGTGAAGTGAAAGCGTGATTAGCATTTTTGTCAGCCCCTCTTCTGTAAGGGACATCCTGCTGGGTTGAGTGGTCCCTGAGAGGTCATGGGTTACATCAGATACAGACTTGAATCCAGACAAGGTAGTTTGATAAAGGCTGAGACTTTAGGGGGTAGACTGAAATGGAAGGGGTCAGGGAGTATTCTTTTCAAATAACAAAACAAGTTTTTGTTGTTAACTTTAAATTGTGAAAAATGTAAGAAGGGAAACAGGTAACTCGGTACAGAGCAGTACAGAGCAAGTCGGATGGGATTTTTCCCCCCATAGTGTCAGTGGGTATATAAATTTCAAAGAGACTTTAAAATCCACTCAGTAAAACCGACATCCCTGTTTATTCACTCATGCCACCTCCCTGATAGAAGCCTCTCCTGAGTTTTATGTCCACCGCACAGCCTGCCTTCCTTGAAAGCCCAAGCCATGACCTGCCTGTGGGTTCCTTCTGTTCTCAGAGTGAATTTCACGGCCTATGGCCTGGGCGTGAATAACAGTTGAACGACTGAGGAATTGGTCACCAGATTTCACTGCCAATGAGCTTTTTCTTGGGAGAGCCTCAGGTCCCTTGGTTGGGCAAACCCTCCCATTTTTACAGATGAAGAAACTGGTCCATGTGTGCACATTTAGTGTCACCTTGGCCATTCCTAGTCAAGTGAGTATGCCAGCTACCTAGCTCAGTCAGTCTGGTCCTCAACTTGCGTTTAGCTGTGGCTTTGATGCTTGCAACAGCATTGATCACTCTAGTTAATGGTCACTGAGCTCCTCCTTACCGGCATAAGTGCCCCCTAAGACTATTCTTTTTTTTTTTTTCTAAATCAATCTCAAATCTGGATTTCCAGTAACGGTTTTCTCCAAGAGTGGGCTGCTCTAGGAGTAAGCGTTAGGAATGTTTCCAGTTTAAGAATGTAGAAACCCACACCTTTGGGGCCAGCTTCAGGCACTGACATTCTAGGAGATGGGATTCTAGCCTGCTCTCACCCCTTCGGAGACAGACCCCTGGGCACCTCACAGGGCGGGGGCGTTCCTGCTCAAGACTGTAGGGCGCCCACCCCTGGGCAGAATGTATTCATGGTGTTCTGTCTGGCGGCCTCCCAAATCAGGCAGCTCGATTGGAATTCCCGCCTGTACCATCCCGCATTTTACGCTGACTCCCTCGCCACCTGGAAAGGCAAAGCTGAGGCAACGTCAGGGGACCAGCCCAACCCAGCTGCCGGCGTCTTGGGGAAGTGGCTCCTTAGATCGTAGCCAGGCCAGCGGGCCCGAAGAGGGCACGGGACTCCCGGGTTCGCAGGCATCTCAGGTCCGGGTCCGAGAGCTTGCACAAACCCTAGAGTCTCTGCGCCCGCTTGCCGGGGGGCACAGGGACCCGATCCTGGTGTCGCGTGCAGGGCCGCTCCCCATGACCCAAGCACCCCGGGGCGCCCGTGAGATACCCCGCAGGACCACACAAAAGACCCCACCCCAGGTCGGGCGTGCATTTCCTGTTAGAGAGGCGCGGCGTGCAGCCACCCATGTGCATCCCGCGGCGCGCGGGCCGGGCGGGGCGCGGGGCACGCCCCCACGCAGCCCCAGTCCCCGCGCTCCGGCCGCGAGGGGCCGCCCTCGGCGGGCCCGCCCCCGTGTCACCGCAGGCCGGGCTCCCTTTGTGTGCGGCCCGAACGCCGAGGCCGCGCCATTGGCCCGCCGGCCCGGGGGGCCAGCCCCTTCCTGGCTCGCCTTATGCATATGCATAAGCGCCCTGGCCCTCCCCGCGCCGGCCCCTCTCCGCCCCCTCCCGCGCGGGCGTGCGAAGCGCGCGGCGCGGCTCCCTCCTCGCGGCAGCGGGAGCCCGAGCCCGAGCCCGAGCCCGAGCCCGAGCCAGGGCGAGCCGAGCCTGCTCCGGGCGGGCGGCGGCGGCGGCGGCGCCGCTCCAGCCATGTCAGCGCGCGCGAGCCTGGGCCCACCATGAGCCATGGCCATGTCCGTGAGCGCCGAGGACGACGACTATGAATCGGAGCCGGACCAGGTCGGTGGCCCGGGGTGGGGCTGAGGGAGGGACCCACCGCCCGCCCGCTCGACCTCCCGACCGACCGACTGACGCGCCCCGGGCGGCCGCGACGCCGCCGCCGCCACGATGAGGAGAAAGTTTTGCAGTCGCCGCCGGCGGGGCTGCCAGGGCCGGGCCCGAGCGGGGCGTGGAGGAGCGCGGCAGGCCGGCGGCCGCCCGGGCGCCGCGGGCCCCGCAGCCGGCCGGGGCAGGGGGCGTGTGCGAGCTTCCGTGCGTGAGGGTGGCCGGCCGTGCCGCGGGGACAATGTGGGCCTCGCCGTCGGGCGGGCCCCGCGGGGCGCGGGCCACGGCCCGCGGGCAAGTTGCGGGTGACGGCGGCCGGGCGCGCCTCGCCCTCCCCTCGCGCCCTCGCCTGCGGCCCACGCGCGTGCCGGCCGCCCCGGGCGCACCCGGACTGCGGGCGACGGCGCCTCCTTCCTTTCTGTTTGCAAAGTTGCATCGGGACCCTCGGCCTCTGGGCTGGAGGACGCCCGCGGCCCGGAGGGCAGGCGGCCCGGGGCCCGTGGGCCCGACGGCCCGAGCTTTTGTCTGGGCGCCGCGCGCCCGCCGCCCGCCGTGGGCAGACGGAGACAGGAAGGGGGACGAGGCTCGGGCCGGCGGCGCGGGGAATCCGGAACCCAGCGAGTCCGCTCCGCCGCGGCAGCGCAGCGGCGAGAGGAAGCCGTGACCCCAGATGGCAGTATTTGGCCTCGGTTGGATCTAGAAGGGAAAGCAACCTCTCTTGGGACCAGGGTGGGACGTAATCTGTATAAAACAAAGCCCTGGGTGTGTTTACAGCGTGAATTTACTCCAGGAAGGTTCGTGTTTAGGAAGCAGGGGAAGAAAGTTGAGGTTTGACGAAGTAGAACCTGCACGGTGTTTGAAACAGGGCACGGGCTTGGAGAGAGACTTGGGAATTAAGCATTGACGGGTGAGATACCGTGGTCGGTGAATAAGATGCTTACTTATAATCCCGTGCATTTCCCAGTGGAATGAAGATGTTTTGAGCCATGGCCATGTCCGTGAGCGCCGAGGACGACGACTATGAATCGGAGCCGGACCAGGTCGGTGGCCCGGGTGGGGCTGAGGGAGGGACCCACCGCCCGCCCGCTCGACCTCCCGACCGACCGACTGACGCGCCCCGGGCGGCCGCGACGCCGCCGCCGCCACGATGAGGAGAAAGTTTTGCAGTCGCCGCCGGCGGGGCTGCCAGGGCCGGGCCCGAGCGGGGCGTGGAGGAGCGCGGCAGGCCGGCGGCCGCCCGGGCGCCGCGGGCCCCGCAGCCGGCCGGGGCAGGGGGCGTGTGCGAGCTTCCGTGCGTGAGGGTGGCCGGCCGTGCCGCGGGGACAATGTGGGCCTCGCCGTCGGGCGGGCCCCGCGGGGCGCGGGCCACGGCCCGCGGGCAAGTTGCGGGTGACGGCGGCCGGGCGCGCCTCGCCCTCCCCTCGCGCCCTCGCCTGCGGCCCACGCGCGTGCCGGCCGCCCCGGGCGCACCCGGACTGCGGGCGACGGCGCCTCCTTCCTTTCTGTTTGCAAAGTTGCATCGGGACCCTCGGCCTCTGGGCTGGAGGACGCCCGCGGCCCGGAGGGCAGGCGGCCCGGGGCCCGTGGGCCCGACGGCCCGAGCTTTTGTCTGGGCGCCGCGCGCCCGCCGCCCGCCGTGGGCAGACGGAGACAGGAAGGGGTACGAGGCTCGGGCCGGCGGCGCGGGGAATCCGGAACCCAGCGAGTCCGCTCCGCCGCGGCAGCGCAGCGGCGAGAGGAAGCCGTGACCCCAGATGGCAGTATTTGGCCTCGGTTGGATCTAGAAGGGAAAGCAACCTCTCTTGGGACCAGGGTGGGACGTAATCTGTATAAAACAAAGCCCTGGGTGTGTTTACAGCGTGAATTTACTCCAGGAAGGTTCGTGTTTAGGAAGCAGGGGAAGAAAGTTGAGGTTTGACGAAGTAGAACCTGCACGGTGTTTGAAACAGGGCACGGGCTTGGGAGAGAGACTTGGGAATTAAGCATTGACGGGGTGAGATACCGTGTGGGCATGGAACGAGGTGAATAAGATGCTTACTTATAATCCCGGGTGCATTTCCCCAGTGGAATGAAGATGTTTTGGAATGTTCAGGCCGAGATGTGGGGACGTTATTTTTTCCTTTCCATCAGGCATGGTTGAGGAAGTACTATATACACGCTGCACTTCGATCGTTAACACACGTATTATTAAGTGGTTTTACATAGCAGAGATAAAGTTTATTTTCTCAGTTTTGTTGGACGTTTTTCAGGCTCATCGAGTATCTTATGAGGTGTTCCTTCATCTTAGGGCTCAGATGAACCCAGGGTCAACCCCAGTGGGTTTTTTTGCCTTGGGACTTTCGTCAGGGCAGCCTGTGACTGGTTCTCAGTTCTTGCTGCTTCGTTCAGACTTCAGCTCTTGGTCTGGAAGTTTTCAGTTCAGTGTTGGTCTGCCTGATGCCTGTCAACAGTGTACTACCCTTCCTGCATCCCATCACTCGCAAGACACTTGTGTTCAGTGTTGACAGTGCTTTGGTGTTTTAGCGGCCAGGTTCCTGTTACCTGTTTTGTTTTTTTACTGTGGCCGCACCCTATGGTAGGTATCATCTTTGACACTACATGGTACAGGATGCCATGTGTCTGGGCTTAAATCACGTTTTCCTTTACTGCCACTCCCGACAGCACCCATACTCCCTGTGGGCAGACTTTTCCCTCCCCCTCGCATCAATCAGCCCGACTGTGGCATTTCTGCAGGGGCTAGCAACGGAAGTTCTCCACGTTGCTGTGTTTGCTTTAAGATGATGCTGCCACTCAGGTGGAAGCCAGGCCAGCGGGCAGCAGGTTTTCCCCACAGTCCCAGGAGAGAAGTTGACTGTCAGCCTCAGACCCTGCCTTGGCTGACCCTCCAGGCCCATGGCTCCCTGCTGCTTGCCTCCCCCACTCTTTCCTCCCCTTTCCTTCACCCCAGGATTTCTGGGACCTGAGAAGTGGGACTTCCTCTAAGGCAACTGTGTCTTCCAAACAGGAGGCAGAGTCTCTGGCGTCTGCCCCTCACAGGCTGTATACCCCACTCTCCCCTGAAGTCTCCTTCAAGGAGGGACAGAAGTCTTGGAGCGTGGGCACCAGGTGTGCTTGGTCACCTGCTGCGTGAAAGGCCCCAGTGGAAGCTGTTTTTGCCTGATCTGTCTCTGCAGCTGAGCTTGGCCCCTCACCCTTGAACAGAATTTTGTCTGTGTACTTCCTTCGTGCCCACCGGAGGCTGGTGTCCAGTCCTGGATGGCATCTGGCCTCCTTACACCTGTATTGCCAGGCTGGCCTGTCTGCTCCACATCTTCTCATAGCACTCCGGGTCTCCTCTGCTCCCCATGTTGGGCCCGTGCGATGGGAGAGACCTTTGGTTGGGTCTCCCATCTACTACCTTTGTTTCTGCAGTGTAGATGTGCTAGAGAATTCTTTTCAGCTCTACTTTTCTAGTTTGAGGGCTATTAGTAAGGAGAATCCCATCTTGTCTGCTTTTTTCCTAACCCCTGAAGCGAAAATAACATTATTCCTTTTTCTTTTCTTTTTAACTAAAAATGATTACTACTTTTTTTGTTAAAAATCCTGATTAGGGGCACTTCCGTGGTGGTCCAGTAGTTAAGACTGTGCATTTCCACTGCAGGGGAAAATCGGTTCAATCCTAGTCTGGGAACTAAGATCCCACATATGTCGTGGCATGGCCAAAAGAAAAAAGAAATTAGGAAATTATGATGAAGATCTCAGAAATTTATATGGCCGTAACCAGTGTTACTTGCTATAGCTATTAATACTCAAAGAGTGAAATTTTCATATGGGTCCCTGAACCTTCCCTAAATTACATACACAGGTTTTATGACTTTGTACCTAGGTGCATTTTTCTGGGGTAAAGGTCCTCCACTTTCCTTGGCTACTCCAGAGGCCCGCCTCCGGGTTTCTGGTAGCTCCTGTGTTTTATTCTCTTGCTCCTTACTGCAGTACATAAACAAACCCGAGCCTTCCCTGGAGCTTCTGCAGTGTGTTTTTTTGGGCCGGCACCTCCCTTTCCTTCACCCCCCAGGATTTCTGGGACCTGAGAAGTGGGACTTCCTCTAAGGCAACTGTGTCTTCCAAACAGGAGGCAGAGTCTCTGGCGTCTGCCCCTCACAGGCTGTATACCCCACTCTCCCCTGAAGTCTCCTTCAAGGAGGGACAGAAGTCTTGGAGCGTGGGCACCAGGTGTGCTTGGTCACCTGCTGCGTGAAAGGCCCCAGTGGAAGCTGTTTTTGCCTGATCTGTCTCTGCAGCTGAGCTTGGCCCCTCACCCTTGAACAGAATTTTGTCTGTGTACTTCCTTCGTGCCCACCGGAGGCTGGTGTCCAGTCCTGGATGGCATCTGGCCTCCTTACACCTGTATTGCCAGGCTGGCCTGTCTGCTCCACATCTTCTCATAGCACTCCGGGTCTCCTCTGCTCCCCATGTTGGGCCCGTGCGATGGGAGAGACCTTTGGTTGGGTCTCCCATCTACTACCTTTGTTTCTGCAGTGTAGATGTGCTAGAGAATTCTTTTCAGCTCTACTTTTCTAGTTTGAGGGCTATTAGTAAGGAGAATCCCATCTTGTCTGCTTTTTTCCTAACCCCTGAAGCGAAAATAACATTATTCCTTTTTCTTTTCTTTTTAACTAAAAATGATTACTACTTTTTTTGTTAAAAATCCTGATTAGGGGCACTTCCGTGGTGGTCCAGTAGTTAAGACTGTGCATTTCCACTGCAGGGAACATCGGTTCAATCCCTAGTCTGGGAACTAAGATCCCACATATGTCGTGGCATGGCCAAAAGAAAAAAGAAATTAGGAAATTATGATGAAGATCTCAGAAATTTATATGGCCGTAACCAGTGTTACTTGCTATAGCTATTAATACTCAAAGAGTGAAATTTTCATATGGGTCCCTGAACCTTCCCTAAATTACATACACAGGTTTTATGACTTTGTACCTAGGTGCATTTTTCTGGGGTAAAGGTCCTCCACTTTCCTTGGCTACTCCAGAGGCCCGCCCCTCCCCGGGGTTTCTGGTAGCTCCTGTGTTTTTATTCTCTTGCTCCTTACTCGCAGTACATAAACAAACCCGAGCCTTCCCTGGAGCCTGCAGGTGTGTGTGAAGCAGCCTGCAGTGCAGCTCAAAACCAGCCTTTCCTGGGATGTCCATTATGCTTAAAGATTTGGGGACAGACACGATGTTGAAAAGAATTAGTTATACAGTTAAAGGCAATGTTAGCGTGACAAGGATTTCCATGTTATCTGGGGGCCCTGGCTACCCTTCCTGGGGGTGGGGGAAGCAATTTGGTGGGGAACACCAAATCATAAAAACAGACACAGCCACATTTACTGTTTGAATTACCGACCCCTCTTGATAGTTGAAACTCCAGCCCGCTCCCTTCTTGAAACTCTTCTCTGGCTCCCGGATGCCGTAAGCTCCCGCTGCTTTTCCTGCTCTCTGGCCACTCCTCAGCAGGTTGCTGTTTGTCACCGGCCCTTGGATGTTTTCTGTCTTAAAGGTACTGCTCAGGACCGTCTTGTCACACTGTCCATTCTCCCTGAACAGCCCTGTGGACTGTTGTTCAGCACCCCACGACGCTGATCCCAATCTGTGTGCCTCAGCTCCAGTCCCTCCTTGCGGATGGTGGCCTCCTTCCTTGGATGTCCCACAACTTCCTCAGGTTCCACATGTCCACGGCAGATTCGTGTTCTTTCCGCGCTCCTGTCACTCCAGCCTGAAACCTTGGCATCTTCCAGGACTCTTTTGCTTGTGAGGCCTACGTGCAGCCAGCCTGCTAGGTCTTCTAAACCGACTCTGATTCTCAAACACCTCTGGATTGTTCCCTCGCCAGCATTCCTTCTGTGGCCTCAACTCCAGCTTTCACAGCCCTCGGCCTGACTGCTGTAGCATCCTCGACTCAGCTCCCTGTCTTTCACCTTGGCCACCACCCAAAACGTTCACTCCCCACAGTGCGGCCAGAATGCGATCATGTTGTTCCTGCCCATGAAGTCCTTTCTTTCACTGCTCTTACAGGGCCGCCCGTTTCTGTTAATGTGGTCTGTGGGGCCCTGCGGGTTTAGGCTCCTGCTCCCTCAGGGCTGTTTTCCAGCTGCCATATCAAGCTATCCCTTGTACAAGCGGTCTAGCTTCTCATCTCTATCTTCCTCTTCCTTCTGCCTAGAGTATTCACTCCTGAACCCCACCCCTCCTCCTGATCTGCAGCAGCCTATCCTCCCTTGAAAACTCACTTTAGTCACACCCACTGGGTGTGACACATGTCTTCTCTCTTCCCCTTGAGATGAGGCAGTTCTGGGTCAGCATGCCAGGGGCCAGGCTTCAGAGCCCCTGCCTGGGTATCTTGCTTCTCATTTATGGGCAGTATGACATTGGAGAGATCACCTCACTTCACTGTGCCTCACTTTTCTTATTTCTAAATGAATGTGTGTGTGCTCAGTCTTGGTCAACTCTTTGCAACCCCATAGACGGGGGCCTGCCAGGTTTTTCTGTCCATGGGATTTTCCAGGCAAGAATACTGGAGTGGGTGGCCATTTCCTACTCCAGGGGATCTTCCAGACTCACGGTCAAACCTGCATCTCCTGTGTCTTCCTGCATTGGCAGGTGGAGTCTTTACCACAGAGCCACCTGGGAAGATACTAGTTCCTGTGTCATAGAGTATCAATACAAATATTGAAAAGTGTTTCTTTAGTGAGTGTAGCTTTTGATATTATCATCATTGTGTGGCAGTGTGTATAAACACTGTAGTAACACATCTTTCTCCCCACAGACCTTAGTGCCTTTGAGACTAGGGAACAAACACACCTTCCTCATGTTTGTGGTCCCAGACCCTAGCATGGAATCTGTGTATAATTCACAGCCAGAAGATAGTTGAGTGGGTAGGGGGTGAATGTGTGGGTGTGACGGGGTTAATGAATGAGTCTCTGGCACAGTTAGCTAGTGATGGAGAGTTTTTTTCATGTGCTTATTGCCCATTTTTATATCTTTTGGAGAAATAGCTCCTTAAATCCCTTTCCCATTTAAAAAATTGTCTTTTTTTTTTTCTGGTCGCACCGGGTTTAGTTGCAACATGCAGCACCTTCGTTGCTACATGCAGGATCTTTAGTTGTGGCGCTTGAGCTTTCAGTTGCAGCACACAGTATCTAGTTACCTGACCAGGGATCAAACCAAGGCCTGCATTGAGAGTGCAGAGTCTCAGCCACTAGACCCCCAGGGAAGTCCCAAGAGACTTGTCTTTCTGTTGTTGTTTTATACCTTCTGGATGCTAGCCCCTTAAGAAATATATACTTTGCAGATAATTTCTCCCACTCTGTGATCCTCTTACTTCATAGTGCCTTTTTTGACTGCGCCAGGTGTTAGTTGCAGCACATGGGATCTAGTTCCCTGACCAAGGATCGAACCCAGACACCTGCATTGGGAGTGTGTAGTCTTGGCCACTGGAGCACCAGGGCAGTCCCTGAGGCTGCCCTTTTAAGCACAGAATGTTTGAAGTTTGAAGTCCAGTTTATCTTCTTTGGTCACTGTGCTTTTGGTGTCCAATTCAAAAGAAATCATTGCCTCACCCAGGGTCATAAAGGTTTATCCTTTGGTGTTTCTTCTAAGAGGTTTATGGTTTAGGTCTTCTATCCATTTAGGGGTTGATTTTTGTATGAAGTGGGATGTAAATGTCCAGCTGCATCCTTTGGCAGGTCAATATCTCCTCTGTCCCCACACCATTTGCTGGGAAAGACTGTTCTTTTTCCCACTGAGTCGTCTTGACACCCATAAAATTAGATAATCTTAAATGTTGTGAGACTTTTATCTCTAAATCTTCAGTCCTAGCACAGTGATCTGTATGTCTGTCCTTATGCCCATACCACGTGGTTTTGGTTACGGGAGTTTCGTCCTAAGTCAGGAAGTGTAAGTCCTCCAACTTGGTTCTTCATTTTCAAGACTGTTTTGGTCTTTCAGGTCCCTTGCATTTGCACATGAATTTTGTTTTCATTATTTTATTCTATTTTGACCATGGAGTATAGTTTGTACTTCTCCGATCTGGGATTGAACCTGGCCCCCTGCACGGGAAGCATGGAGTCCTAACTGCTGGGTCACCAGGGAAGTCCTTTCACCTGAATTTTAGAGTCAGCTTTTCAGTTTCTACAGATGAACCATTTGTGATTTCCATAGGGATTGCACTGTACCTGTAGACCGCTTTAAGGAGCGTTGCCAGCTTAAAAGCATTGTCTTTCATGGGATGTTTTTCATAAATTCAGATTAATCCAAATAATGGTGATCTCAGTATTTTAGAGATGAGGGATTTCTGCTGATGAATATTCTGGAAAATACTGATCTGGTAGGAGGCACTCAGTATTTGTGGAATGAACGAACTACCTCAGTAGTATTTCTTTTTTTAAATTTTAGTATTAAAAAAAATCTTATCAATAATATTCCTTTTAAGGATGATACTTATGAGATGTTGATGCAGAAAAGGTGTTGGAATACTTAGGTTTGTGTATATGGACGTGTAGACTCAATTTTCCTAACAAGATGGAATCCTGGGCTGATCAACCAAAGGCCGTGGAGTTTGGGAGGCTGGTTTGTTTGTGAAAAATCAGTGGTCACTACCGTTCCTTTTTGCTGAGAAGAACACTTCAGGCTGAAATTGACAAAAAAAACATCCTGGGTAACTTGACTAGAGATATAGGTAGGATAGAGTAGAATTGTGTATTGGTTTGGGCTTCCCTGGTGACTCGGGTGGTAAAGAATCCGCCTGTAATGTAGGAGAGCTGGGTTAGATCTCTGGGTTGGGCAGATCTCCTGGAGAAGGGCATGGCAGCCCACTCGTATTCTTGCCTGGGAAATCCCATGGACCAAGGAGCCTGGCGGACTACAGTCCTTGGGGCTGCAGAGTCAGACACAACTGACTAAGTGAGACTTTTATCTCTAAATCTTCAGTCCTAGCACAGTGATCTGTATGTCTGTCCTTATGCCCATACCACGTGGTTTTGGTTACGGGAGTTTCGTCCTAAGTCAGGAAGTGTAAGTCCTCCAACTTGGTTCTTCATTTTCAAGACTGTTTTGGTCTTTCAGGTCCCTTGCATTTGCACATGAATTTTGTTTTCATTATTTTATTCTATTTTGACCATGGAGTATAGTTTGTACTTCTCCGATCTGGGATTGAACCTGGCCCCCTGCACGGGAAGCATGGAGTCCTAACTGCTGGGTCACCAGGGAAGTCCTTTCACCTGAATTTTAGAGTCAGCTTTTCAGTTTCTACAGATGAACCATTTGTGATTTCCATAGGGATTGCACTGTACCTGTAGACCGCTTTAAGGAGCGTTGCCAGCTTAAAAGCATTGTCTTTCATGGGATGTTTTTCATAAATTCAGATTAATCCAAATAATGGTGATCTCAGTATTTTAGAGATGAGGGATTTCTGCTGATGAATATTCTGGAAAATACTGATCTGGTAGGAGGCACTCAGTATTTGTGGAATGAACGAACTACCTCAGTAGTATTTCTTTTTTTAAATTTTAGTATTAAAAAAAATCTTATCAATAATATTCCTTTTAAGGATGATACTTATGAGATGTTGATGCAGAAAAGGTGTTGGAATACTTAGGTTTGTGTATATGGACGTGTAGACTCAATTTTCCTAACAAGATGGAATCCTGGGCTGATCAACCAAAGGCCGTGGAGTTTGGGAGGCTGGTTTGTTTGTGAAAAATCAGTGGTCACTACCGTTCCTTTTTGCTGAGAAGAACACTTCAGGCTGAAATTGACAAAAAAAACATCCTGGGTAACTTGACTAGAGATATAGGTAGGATAGAGTAGAATTGTGTATTGGTTTGGGCTTCCCTGGTGACTCGGGTGGTAAAGAATCCGCCTGTAATGTAGGAGAGCTGGGTTAGATCTCTGGGTTGGGCAGATCTCCTGGAGAAGGGCATGGCAGCCCACTCTCGTATTCTTGCCTGGGAAATCCCATGGACCAAGGAGCCTGGCGGACTACAGTCCTTGGGGCTGCAAAGAGTCAGACACAACTGACTAAAAAGTTTGGGAATGTTTAGGTGTCAGTTGAGAAAGATTAGGACAGAAGCTTCACCTTTCCTAATGAGACCCTCCATTGTCTTTCTTTCCTGTTGGTTTTCTCATTATTTGACTCTTTTTGAGGCTCCTGTATTTCAGGTGTCGCTCAGTAGTTGACTCCTGAGCAGCCAGCTGGCCCACGAAGCTGCAGGCGACAACAGCTTCTCTGGCTTGGCTGGTGGCTTGGCAGAGAGGGCCTGAATCAAGGTGCCTGGAAGCAGCTGCCCGTACACCTCTTCCTTTGAGGTGCATTGGCTCTTGTCATTTCCCAGGGTGTCTCAGCTGCCCTAGAGATCCAGGAAGATTTGAGTTTTTCCATAGCTTGGAAAAGTGCTTTTTCAGATAGAAGTGAACTCTGGGGAAAGTGGGCTTATTTCACAGTCAAGTTCGAGCTTCTTGGCTCTGGCCGAATCAACCCAGCTCTCTTACTTCTGAGTGGCCAGCGAAGCCCAAGGCACTCAGCAGCTATTTATACCCGATGCTCCTGAGTGGGAGGCAAAAGCCATGTTTCGATGCCTGGAGTTTTTTCCTTAAGCTGAGTCCTTCGACTCTCCTGCTCCAGGGTCAGCGTGGGAGCCCTTGGTCTCTGGTTTTGTCCTTGGAGGCTGGCCTGTGAGCTGTCCCCTCTTTGCCTGATCAAGGCTCTGAATCGCCCACCCCTCAGCCCATGTTTCAGGGATTTGAGGAGGGAGTTGCAAACCAGACGTGGGCTTTTTACCCGAGTCTTCTGGGCTGTGAAGTGAGGGAGAAACCTTCTTGGCCTCCATTTCTGTGGAAACTGACATATTTCTCTGCACCTCCTGTCGGCACCCACTCTATTGAGGGCATCGAGGCACTCGCAGTGCACCCCTTCCTGGGCGTGTGGTCGGTTTCTGAGGATCTGGAGGCACTTGTCCTACTCGGTCTGAGCGTCACTATGGTTGATGGTGTTTAGACCCAGCATGGGGTGTTTACCCGTCCTCTGCTGGCTTCCTGACCTTGGGCAGGGCACTTAACCTCTAGCTCCAGCTTCCTCATCTCCCATAGGGTTATTGTGTGGAAATTAGGTGATACCCCACGTAAAATGATGCGCAAAAGAACAGGGCCCCGGCAAGTACCCACCCGCACTGCTGCCACTGTTGCTGTCACCGCCACTTACTGCTTAGTTTTCAGGTCCACCGTCCCTTATGTGCTGTTCTCAAATCTAGAGACTCTGAAAACTGGTCTTTGTTCACTACTCATCTGGCAGCAAGACCTGACCTGAATTGACCAGTGATGCATACGCTGACTGATCCCTCTTAAAGTGCCTGCCAGGCTGTGGAGCTGCCCACGTGCATGACTAGGGGACGCCCAGACCTCCCTGGGCTGTGGGGTATGGGGTGAGGGAGACCCCCCACTGCTTGCAGGAGGAGTCACTTGCACTGGGGCAGCCCCTTACCCCACCTGGTGACACTGGCCTGGCTTTGTGGAGCTGTGGGATCAGGGCAGGGGACTGTGCAGACACAGGGCCCAGCTGAGCCCCAGCGGAGGAAACTTTGGAGTTCAGAGCACATTGAGAGGGATCAAGATTCAGAGTAGCAGCACTTTCCCAGGTGGGCACACCACCTTGAATGCTGCAGCCTGTTGGGAAGATAAATCTGAGGGAAGGATCCCTGTAGGTGTCAGTAGCAAGAGGTATATGTGGGACCTTCTGCTCTTGGCAGGGACCCAACCACTGTGGGAGAAAATGATAGGAGTGAGGTGTGATTCTCAGAAATGTGCAGTTTTCCTTGCTGATGTGGTTATAAGTTTCTAAGCAGCCCTATAGTTTTTTTGGAGGGGACCATAAGTGTATATTGTGGTAGAAGGGGGTCCCTGGAAGGAAGACCTTCTGCCCTGCGGTACGTCATAACCCCACTCCTAGGCCTGGGAGCTAGCGAGGTGTGGGATTTTGTTTAGGGGTCCAGATATGACAGGCAACTAAAATGAAAAGGCCGGAATGAACTGAAGCTTGTTTCATTGGCTGAGAAGGGCTTGAAGCATTTGATGTCAATTAGATTGTGTAGTTTTGGGGTGAGAGTGTGTCTCCCTGACCGAGGGCTGAACCATTTTTGAGCAAATTCAGAAAGATAGGTCAGACAGGTCAAGCACTCCCTGCCATTCTGGTCCTTCCCACGTCCGTTACCGAGTGGACCGTGTCCCAGTGGCTGGTCTCTGATCCTGGTTTGCAAGAGGCTCTGGGGCAGGTGGCCAGGTTGTAAGGCTCTCGGAGAAGGAGGTGTGGCTGGCTCATGCCCCGTGCAGTGTTTAGCCCCACATTCTGTTCCTCTGTCTCTGTTAGGATTTGGAGCCCGTGTGGAGAAGTCAGTTGGGTTGCTATCTCATTCACCCGGGGTCTGGTGTACTGAGCACATGGTAGGTGCCAGCCTTCTTGTCGAGGGACAGTGGTGACAAGACACCCTCCGTAAGTGCCTCCCGAGCTCCCATCCGGGCAGACTGTGCCCACTGCTTGCAGGAGGAGTCACTTGCACTGGGGCACCCCTTACCCCACCTGGTGACACTGGCCTGGCTTTGTGGAGCTGTGGGATCAGGGCAGGGGACTGTGCAGACACAGGGCCCAGCTGAGCCCCAGCGGAGGAAACTTTGGAGTTCAGAGCACATTGAGAGGGATCAAGATTCAGAGTAGCAGCACTTTCCCAGGTGGGCACACCACCTTGAATGCTGCAGCCTGTTGGGAAGATAAATCTGAGGGAAGGATCCCTGTAGGTGTCAGTAGCAAGAGGTATATGTGGGACCTTCTGCTCTTGGCAGGGACCCAACCACTGTGGGAGAAAATGATAGGAGTGAGGTGTGATTCTCAGAAATGTGCAGTTTTCCTTGCTGATGTGGTTATAAGTTTCTAAGCAGCCCTATAGTTTTTTTGGAGGGGACCATAAGTGTATATTGTGGTAGAAGGGGGTCCCTGGAAGGAAGACCTTCTGCCCTGCGGTACGTCATAACCCCACTCCTAGGCCTGGGAGCTAGCGAGGTGTGGGATTTTGTTTAGGGGTCCAGATATGACAGGCAACTAAAATGAAAAGGCCGGAATGAACTGAAGCTTGTTTCATTGGCTGAGAAGGGCTTGAAGCATTTGATGTCAATTAGATTGTGTAGTTTTGGGGTGAGAGTGTGTCTCCCTGACCGAGGGCTGAACCATTTTTGAGCAAATTCAGAAAGATAGGTCAGACAGGTCAAGCACTCCCTGCCATTCTGGTCCTTCCCACGTCCGTTACCGAGTGGACCGTGTCCCAGTGGCTGGTCTCTGATCCTGGTTTGCAAGAGGCTCTGGGGCAGGTGGCCAGGTTGTAAGGCTCTCGGAGAAGGAGGTGTGGCTGGCTCATGCCCCGTGCAGTGTTTAGCCCCACATTCTGTTCCTCTGTCTCTGTTAGGATTTGGAGCCCGTGTGGAGAAGTCAGTTGGGTTGCTATCTCATTCACCCGGGGTCTGGTGTACTGAGCACATGGTAGGTGCCAGCCTTCTTGTCGAGGGACAGTGGTGACAAGACACCCTCCGTAAGTGCCTCCCGAGCTCCCAGTCCCCAAGACAAGACCCACAGGAAGACAGACAGTTTATGCTGGGACAGGCTCTGAGTAGGCAATCTGGGGGTACCGCCAGGAGAAAGCGGTGTGTAGCCTGGGTTCTGCAGCAGGAGCAGGCCGTAGCCGAGTGGAGTGCAGAGGAAACAGATGGATTGCGTGACCTCCCAGTGGAGGCACAAGTAGCCTGGCCTGAGATGTGGGGGCCACAGAGGGGTCTTGAGCCCAGGTTTGCTGTCCTCAGAGGTGGGAGTGTCCCTGTCGGTTTTCTGCAGCTGCTATAATGAAGCACCAAACATTGCGTCATTTCAAACCAGGGATCCCCTCACAGTTCTGGAGCCTAGAAGGTGGAGCTCAGGGTGTGGCAAGGCCCTGCTTTCTCTGAAGGTTCTAGGCAAGGACCCTTCCTCACGTCTTCCGCTTCTGGCACCTGCTGGCTTCTTCTACATTTCTTGGCTTGTAGAGGGCGGCAGCCCTCCAGTCGTCTCTTCCTGTCTTCACACAAGATCCCTCTGTGCACGTGGCCAAGTTCCCCCTTTCGCATCACAAGGACACCAGTCGTGTGGGAGCAGGGTCCACCCTAATGACGTTACTTTAGTGGTTTCGTCTATAAAGACCCTGTTTCCAAATAAGGTCACATTCTGAGGTCGTGGGTCCAGACTTGAGTGTATCTTTGGTCGGGGATGGGGTCGGTGGGGAGACCCCCTTTAACCCTCATCTCACCAGTCCTGTGTGTTCTCCTGCAGAACCGGGCGGTAGGTCGGCCCAAGGGGAAGCTGGGCCCGGCCTCCGCAGTGAAGTTGGCCGCCAACCGGACCACGGCGGGAGCTCGCCGGCGCCGGACGCGATGCCGCAAGTGCGAGGCCTGCCTGCGGACGGAGTGCGGAGAGTGCCACTTCTGCAAGGACATGAAGAAGTTCGGGGGCCCGGGGCGGATGAAGCAGAGCTGCATCATGCGGCAGTGCATCGCGGTGAGCAGCCTTCCTTCTTGGGGACTCAGGCGCCTCTGCCTCCAGCCCCATCCCCCACCACCTTCCTCAAGACTCAGCCGCCCCCCTCCGCCCGCCCCCGCAATGCCTCTGCAGACCCTTCACTGAAAGACAGGGTGGCCACAGCAGACACCCCCAAGGGGTGCTCCCTCCCAGGAGCAGAGGCAGACTAGTGCTGTTACCAGCTTCCTGCTGCGGGACTCAGGTTGGTCCCGCCATGTACTCGGGCTCCTTTCTCTTCATAGTCCGATGGTCTTATAACTCCTTCCTTCCCTGGATGACCAAGGGCTTTGAAGTCTCAGCCATTAAAGATGTTGAGGCAGCCTGTCCTGTCTGTGACCCCGTTGCCAACATTTATGGTCCAGTTCATGATGGTTGTGGGCCCTCCCTTCCTTCCTGTCCTCCCTTCAAAGTCAGAGGTCTGGGTGGAAGGTCAGTGCCCCTCCTGAGGGGGCCTTCCCAGAGGAAGAGGAGTGATTTATGGGGTCCAGGAGTAGGCAGCTGGAGAGCCTGGCCAGCCACTCCAGACCACCTCCTCTGGCCTCCTGCTTTACCCAAGATCCCTCTGTGCACGTGGCCAAGTTCCCCCTTTCGCATCACAAGGACACCAGTCGTGTGGGAGCAGGGTCCACCCTAATGACGTTACTTTAGTGGTTTCGTCTATAAAGACCCTGTTTCCAAATAAGGTCACATTCTGAGGTCGTGGGTCCAGACTTGAGTGTATCTTTGGTCGGGGATGGGGTCGGTGGGGAGACCCCCTTTAACCCTCATCTCACCAGTCCTGTGTGTTCTCCTGCAGAACCGGGCGGTAGGTCGGCCCAAGGGGAAGCTGGGCCCGGCCTCCGCAGTGAAGTTGGCCGCCAACCGGACCACGGCGGGAGCTCGCCGGCGCCGGACGCGATGCCGCAAGTGCGAGGCCTGCCTGCGGACGGAGTGCGGAGAGTGCCACTTCTGCAAGGACATGAAGAAGTTCGGGGGCCCGGGGCGGATGAAGCAGAGCTGCATCATGCGGCAGTGCATCGCGGTGAGCAGCCTTCCTTCTTGGGGACTCAGGCGCCTCTGCCTCCAGCCCCATCCCCCACCACCTTCCTCAAGACTCAGCCGCCCCCCTCCGCCCGCCCCCGCAATGCCTCTGCAGACCCTTCACTGAAAGACAGGGTGGCCACAGCAGACACCCCCAAGGGGTGCTCCCTCCCAGGAGCAGAGGCAGACTAGTGCTGTTACCAGCTTCCTGCTGCGGGACTCAGGTTGGTCCCGCCATGTACTCGGGCTCCTTTCTCTTCATAGTCCGATGGTCTTATAACTCCTTCCTTCCCTGGATGACCAAGGGCTTTGAAGTCTCAGCCATTAAAGATGTTGAGGCAGCCTGTCCTGTCTGTGACCCCGTTGCCAACATTTATGGTCCAGTTCATGATGGTTGTGGGCCCTCCCTTCCTTCCTGTCCTCCCTTCAAAGTCAGAGGTCTGGGTGGAAGGTCAGTGCCCCTCCTGAGGGGGCCTTCCCAGAGGAAGAGGAGTGATTTATGGGGTCCAGGAGTAGGCAGCTGGAGAGCCTGGCCAGCCACTCCAGACCACCTCCTCTGGCCTCCTGCTTTACCCCCCTCTTCTCCTCCTTGCTCCCAAGCAGGGTAGTGGGCGCCCACTCTGACAGTTCCACTGGGTCCCAGCTCTGCCCTGTACACAGTCAGTACTCTCCCTCCCTTAGGGCACTGCGCCCAGAGCCCCCAGGTGGGAGTGATGATCTCCGTGCTCCTAGGGGTAAAGCAGGCTCAGCTGGAGGGACAGGGTCCTCGGCCTCAGGTGAGCCCCTCACAGGCCCAGCCTGGCATTGAGGGAGACTTCCTTCAGGCTGCTGGTGCTCCTCCAAGTGTGGGGCACCTTCCTCTCCTCCCTCTAACACATACTGCTTGTGTTTTTGTGTTCTCTCTCTCTCTTTTCTCTTTTTAATTGTGGCCAAGAACTTACAAAATTTGCCATCTTGACCATTTAAAAATGTACAGTTAGTGATATTAACCAGTATGCTCCTTATTGTTTAGACTGGTCTCTAGAACTTCTTCATCTTGTCAAATGGAAACTTGATATCCTTTGAATAGGAGCTCTACCTCCCAACCGCCTTTCTGCTTTCCGTTTCTAATTGTAACTACTTCCAACATCAAGAAGTGGAATCAGGCAGAACCTCTCCTTCTGTGAGCTTATTTCACTCAACCTTATCTTTCTCAAGGTTCATCCGTGGTTCAGGAGTTCCTTCTTTGTAAAGGCTGAGTAATATTCCATTGTATGGATAGGCTGCATTTCTTTTTCTTGTTCGTCCTCTAGTGGCCATTTAAGTTGCTCCCACCTCTTAGCTGTTGTGAATAATGCTAGAATGCACTTGAGTGGGCCAGCATCCCTTTGAGATCCTGCTTTGAATCCTTTCGGATATATACTCAGAAGTAGGATTGTTGGATTATCTGGTCATTCTGTTGCTAATTGTTTGAAGAATCTCCATACTGTTTCCTTACAGCAGTTGCTCAGTTTCATCTTCCTGGCAGTAGTGCAGGAGGGCTCGTTTCCTGTCCTGTCTGTGACCCTTGCAATTTTGGTCAGTTAGAGTTGGGCCCTCCTTCCTTCCTGTCCTCCTTCAAAGTCAGAGGTCTGGGTGGAAGGTCAGTGCCCCTCCTGAGGGGGCCTTCCCAGAGGAAGAGGAGTGATTTATGGGGTCCAGGAGTAGGCAGCTGGAGAGCCTGGCCAGCCACTCCAGACCACCTCCTCTGGCCTCCTGCTTTACCCCCCTCTTCTCCTCCTTGCTCCCAAGCAGGGTAGTGGGCGCCCACTCTGACAGTTCCACTGGGTCCCAGCTCTGCCCTGTACACAGTCAGTACTCTCCCTCCCTTAGGGCACTGCGCCCAGAGCCCCCAGGTGGGAGTGATGATCTCCGTGCTCCTAGGGGTAAAGCAGGCTCAGCTGGAGGGACAGGGTCCTCGGCCTCAGGTGAGCCCCTCACAGGCCCAGCCTGGCATTGAGGGAGACTTCCTTCAGGCTGCTGGTGCTCCTCCAAGTGTGGGGCACCTTCCTCTCCTCCCTCTAACACATACTGCTTGTGTTTTTGTGTTCTCTCTCTCTCTTTTTCTCTTTTTAATTGTGGCCAAGAACTTACAAAATTTGCCATCTTGACCATTTAAAAATGTACAGTTAGTGATATTAACCAGTATGCTCCTTATTGTTTAGACTGGTCTCTAGAACTTCTTCATCTTGTCAAATGGAAACTTGATATCCTTTGAATAGGAGCTCTACCTCCCAACCGCCTTTCTGCTTTCCGTTTCTAATTGTAACTACTTCCAACATCAAGAAGTGGAATCAGGCAGAACCTCTCCTTCTGTGAGCTTATTTCACTCAACCTTATCTTTCTCAAGGTTCATCCGTGGTTCAGGAGTTCCTTCTTTGTAAAGGCTGAGTAATATTCCATTGTATGGATAGGCTGCATTTCTTTTTCTTGTTCGTCCTCTAGTGGCCATTTAAGTTGCTCCCACCTCTTAGCTGTTGTGAATAATGCTAGAATGCACTTGAGTGGGCCAGCATCCCTTTGAGATCCTGCTTTGAATCCTTTCGGATATATACTCAGAAGTAGGATTGTTGGATTATCTGGTCATTCTGTTGCTAATTGTTTGAAGAATCTCCATACTGTTTCCTTACAGCAGTTGCTCAGTTTCATCTTCCTGGCAGTAGTGCAGGAGGGCTCGTTTCCCCATAGCCTTGTTCTCTTCCACAACACTTGTCTTCTCTGATAGTGGCCACTCCTCAGGGGTGCAAGGGGGTGCCTCACTGTGGTTTTGATTTGCGTTTCTCTGATGCTTCGTGATGCTAAGCGTGCCGCCATGTGCTTGTTGGTGCTTTGTAGACCTTCTTTGTGCAGATGTTTCTGGAAGTCCTTTGTTTTAAAACTGGATTGTATTTCTGTCATTGAGTTGTAGGAGTTCTTCATATAGTCTAGATACTAACCCCTGATCAGATACCTGCTTTGTAAATATTTTCTCACATTCTATAGGTAGCCATTTCACTCTGTTGATTGTGGGGTTGTTTTCTTTTTTCTTTTCTTTTTTCCTGTGCAGAAGTTTTAGTGTTTCATTGCTTGTATTTGTTTGTGACCTGTACCCAGATCATTGGAATGGATTTCAGAGAATCTGAATGCGCCCCTGAAATTGAATACAGATTGTTATCTGTGTGCATGAGTATGTGTGTTTTTCTGGAGCAAGGGTCCATGACCTGTTGCATTCTGTCACAACTCGAGAGAGGTTGTCTATAGAAACTCTGGGTTTAGAGAACAGTGTCACCTAAAACCTGGCACGTTAGCCATGTCCCAGGATCATCTCTTCCTCTTTAGCCGCCTTTCTGCTTTCCGTTTCTAATTGTAACTACTTCCAACATCAAGAAGTGGAATCAGGCAGAACCTCTCCTTCTGTGAGCTTATTTCACTCAACCTTATCTTTCTCAAGGTTCATCCGTGGTTCAGGAGTTCCTTCTTTGTAAAGGCTGAGTAATATTCCATTGTATGGATAGGCTGCATTTCTTTTTCTTGTTCGTCCTCTAGTGGCCATTTAAGTTGCTCCCACCTCTTAGCTGTTGTGAATAATGCTAGAATGCACTTGAGTGGGCCAGCATCCCTTTGAGATCCTGCTTTGAATCCTTTCGGATATATACTCAGAAGTAGGATTGTTGGATTATCTGGTCATTCTGTTGCTAATTGTTTGAAGAATCTCCATACTGTTTCCTTACAGCAGTTGCTCAGTTTCATCTTCCTGGCAGTAGTGCAGGAGGGCTCGTTTCCCCATAGCCTTGTTCTCTTCCACAACACTTGTCTTCTCTGATAGTGGCCACTCCTCAGGGGTGCAAGGGGGTGCCTCACTGTGGTTTTGATTTGCGTTTCTCTGATGCTTCGTGATGCTAAGCGTGCCGCCATGTGCTTGTTGGTGCTTTGTAGACCTTCTTTGTGCAGATGTTTCTGGAAGTCCTTTGTTTTAAAACTGGATTGTATTTCTGTCATTGAGTTGTAGGAGTTCTTCATATAGTCTAGATACTAACCCCTGATCAGATACCTGCTTTGTAAATATTTTCTCACATTCTATAGGTAGCCATTTCACTCTGTTGATTGTGGGGTTGTTTTCTTTTTTCTTTTCTTTTTTCCTGTGCAGAAGTTTTAGTGTTTCATTGCTTGTATTTGTTTGTGACCTGTACCCAGATCATTGGAATGGATTTCAGAGAATCTGAATGCGCCCCTGAAATTGAATACAGATTGTTATCTGTGTGCATGAGTATGTGTGTTTTTCTGGAGCAAGGGTCCATGACCTGTTGCATTCTGTCACAACTCGAGAGAGGTTGTCTATAGAAACTCTGGGTTTAGAGAACAGTGTCACCTAAAACCTGGCACGTTAGCCATGTCCCAGGATCATCTCTTCCTCTTTAGCTGTGCTTTCTCTTACCCCCTGCCTTCGCTCTCTTGACCCAGGCCCAGTTATAGGAACTTGTCCCTTCTGTCACCTGTTTGCAGCAGCCCTAGTGTCTGGCATGGTGCCTGGCAATGGGAGTGTTAGTTGAAGGAAACCTCACTTTTGTGTGTATCTCTAGCCTGACGTGGTTTCTGGACCAATGGCCAATGCAGCCTCCACCAGACCCTCACTTGGGGTCCTGCTTCTCTTCTGCCAGCCTTCCCCATCTGCTGGGGCACTTCTTGCCACGTTTTACCCACCTCTGGCCCAGGCGGGCCCTCTCTTCTCCTTCCCCATGTCCATCTCCAAGTGTGGGTCTCCCTTCTCCCGTAAGCAGCCTTCCCTCATGCCCTCTCTTGGCGACACTTCCCCCACAGACTTGATCCCTTCCCACTGCCAGCGCCCTCTCCCTGGAGCCCAGGCCTGCTGTGTCTCTGCATCAGCTTTGCCTTTGGGTCTGCCTCTCCTCCCCTGAACAAATGATGACTCTCTTTTTTTTTTTTTAAGATTTACTTATTTATTTTGGGCAGGGGTCGGGTTGGGGAGGGAGGGGAGCGGGCGGGCCACTTCTATTGGTCTTTCATTTCTCTATTTTCATCCGTCGTTGTTCTTTGGCTCCTGTGGGCCTCCCATCGCGGTGGCGTCTGTCGCTGCAGAGCGCTGGCTCTGGGCGCATGCGCTCCAGAGCTCCGGCTCGGTAATTGGACACATTGGTCCAGCCGCTCCGCGGCACATGGGATCTTCCCAGGCCAGGGATGGAACCAGTGCCCCTTGCACTGCAAGGCAGTGTCCTTACCCACTGGACCACCAGGGGAAACCCATGATGACTCTCTTGTCTTCTGCGTTCCATTTACTTGAACAGAAATATGTGTGCCATCTCACAGTCTTTGCTAGTTACCGGTGGAGGGTGTATCCTAGCTTATTTGAAGCTATTCAGACTCAGTTGTAATAAAAATTGGTGGTGTGTTTCCTCTGGATCCTGAGCACTGGAAGGCAGGCGTGTGTAAGGATTAGAGAGTGAGAGCCCGTCTGCAGGGGTTTACAGTCTAGGACTAGATCAGCTCTCAAACTCCATGGTTCCAGGAGACCCTCTTAAAAATCATGAGAACCCCAGAGAGTTATTATGTGGGTTGTTTATTAATTTTACTGTAATAGAATTTTTTAATATTTTGAATTCACTTAAAAATGATGAGAAACCCACTACATATTAACATAAATAACATTTTTCCTGAGAAGTAACATCTTCCAAAACAAAAAGGATGAGTAGGAAAAATAGCATTGTTATGCCTGCTTCATTAGAAGAGACCTGGGTTTTCATGTGTGCTTCTGTGTTTCTTGGTGATGTTTTAGTGGAACTTGTTGAGGAAAATCTGGCCTTGTAAATACGTAGTTGAAAAGGGTGTCTTTTACTAGCCTTTTCAGGGAATTGTAGATACTCTTCTGATCCACCACCAGAACTGGACAGGTGGCAAGTGTTTATAGGCTAGTTGCAATGTGGAATGGGTATCTGAAACTGTATCAACTACTTTTCATACTGTTACATTAAAATTTATTAGTCTTTTCCTGCCCCTTATCATATTGTAGCATCATCTTGTAACATCAGACATAGGACATTTGGAGAATGTTCATTTAGTTTACAGATTTTCCCAATAGGGGTACATAGGGTTATATAGTGTTTAAAATTGATAAATAACTGTATTTGTAAACACTACCACCAATGTCCTCAAAATGTCTTTATGTATTGGGGAGTTGTCTGGTTCATGGAGGTTAATGTAGTTTTTCAAGCTCTATTTTTTGTTTGAAAACTTTAATTTCACCACCTGCTGCAAATGGCTTTTATTTATTTTTCTGTGACAGGCTCACTTATTTCAGCCTTGAAAAAAATGTGCCATTATTCACCCCCCTACTTTTCTAATCGGTCATTCTTTTAAGAAAAATGATACTCTCTGAAGAAAGTGGCCCTTCAGTTCATGTCTTGGTCATGAGTGCTTGTTCTTTAGATAACCATCATTCTTTGGTATCCAGCTGAAGTCATTATTGTCTGTTTCCTATTTTGTTGTGTGCAGAATATGAAAAGGTTGTATCCTCAGAGGTCAGAGTTTTAATAAAATTAGTCATTTTGACTGCTCTGTCAAAGTTATTCTTCAGTGAAACTGGTGGTCTTTTTTAGGAGCATGTGGCCAGCAGTGGTCCTGGGACCACCCAGTCATATTGGAGCCTCCACCCTGACACGTGTGAGCATTTTTCCCCACCAGTGCAAGTGTCAACCCAGTGAGGAAGGCCGGTGATGTCTTAGTGGTCTTCTGAAGTCTTGAGGACCCAGAATCCTTGGTCTGTGCTTTGATGGCCACTGGAGAGATGCTGCCTCAGGCTCTGCACATCCAGGCTTGGTTCATCCCCCACCTCCTCCTCCACGTCTCGTCTCAGGTCTGACCTCTGCATTTCATATTAGCCTTTCCTCCACCTCACCTCTGACCTGGCCCTCCTTGCTTTATTCATCATTTTCCTTGTCACCATCTAATAGACACTTCCTTCATTCTGTCTCCGCCCTCCGCTAAGATGTAAGCTCAGGGTGGCAGGTACTTTGCTCTGTCTGGTACAGTGTCGTAGCTGGCACCGGGTGGAGCACCTGGAGTATAGAGGTGGTAACCAGCTAAGTAGCTGAATGGACGTATGATGGGCAGCACCCGGGGTGGTTCTCCCATGGCTGCGGAGAGAGCGCATTGCCCTTGGTCTGTTCCCCCTGTGATCCCCGCCCTGCTGATTTCTCTGTCTTCTGCCCACTCTTTAGCCAGTGCTGCCCCACACCGCTGTGTGCCTGGTGTGTGGCGAGGCAGGGAAAGAGGACACCGTGGAGGAGGAGGAAGGCAAGTTTAACCTCATGCTCATGGAGTGCTCCATCTGTAATGAAATCATCCACCCTGGATGCCTTAAGGTGAGCAGTCTTGGTGAGCGGAGGGCAAGAGGGTCTGGAGTAGCTCAGACCTTGCACCCATATCTTTGTAGGCGTGAACACACACACACACTCACACACCCTCAGACCTGCAGAGTTCCAGAGTCTGGCAGGAGCGCCTGGGTGGTTGGGTTGCTCTTGGGGCTTCTGGCAAAATAAGGCCTGGGCCAGGGGAGGGCGGGCCCTGTGACAACAGGTGTGGTGTTCCTGTCCTTTGTGTCCGGAACCTGTTGCCACGGTGTGCCCAGGGCAGGTCTGCCTTCTGGGGACCGTCCTGCTGTGCCTGCCTATTTTAGGCAGTAGGTTCCACCTTTGAAAGGAGGAGACTGCTTTGGGCTGGCATAGGCCTCATACCTGTCTCAAGAGAATGTCATGTCTGGCCCCTCCCATCAGCCCAGGTATATCATCCCCGATGTCCTCTGATTCTGTCCCTTTGGCTCTGAAGTCTTGGGACCCAGAATCCTTGGTCTGTGCTTTGATGGCCACTGGAGAGATGCTGCCTCAGGCTCTCCTCCACGCTCCTCCTCCACGCTCGTCTCAGGTCACCTCTGCATTTCATATTAGCCTTTCCTCCACCTCACCTCTGACCTGGCCCTCCTTGCTTTATTCATCATTTTCCTTGTCACCATCTAATAGACACTTCCTTCATTCTGTCTCCGCCCTCCGCTAAGATGTAAGCTCAGGGTGGCAGGTACTTTGCTCTGTCTGGTACAGTGTCGTAGCTGGCACCGGGTGGAGCACCTGGAGTATAGAGGTGGTAACCAGCTAAGTAGCTGAATGGACGTATGATGGGCAGCACCCGGGGTGGTTCTCCCATGGCTGCGGAGAGAGCGCATTGCCCTTGGTCTGTTCCCCCTGTGATCCCCGCCCTGCTGATTTCTCTGTCTTCTGCCCACTCTTTAGCCAGTGCTGCCCCACACCGCTGTGTGCCTGGTGTGTGGCGAGGCAGGGAAAGAGGACACCGTGGAGGAGGAGGAAGGCAAGTTTAACCTCATGCTCATGGAGTGCTCCATCTGTAATGAAATCATCCACCCTGGATGCCTTAAGGTGAGCAGTCTTGGTGAGCGGAGGGCAAGAGGGTCTGGAGTAGCTCAGACCTTGCACCCATATCTTTGTAGGCGTGAACACACACACACACTCACACACCCTCAGACCTGCAGAGTTCCAGAGTCTGGCAGGAGCGCCTGGGTGGTTGGGTTGCTCTTGGGGCTTCTGGCAAAATAAGGCCTGGGCCAGGGGAGGGCGGGCCCTGTGACAACAGGTGTGGTGTTCCTGTCCTTTGTGTCCGGAACCTGTTGCCACGGTGTGCCCAGGGCAGGTCTGCCTTCTGGGGACCGTCCTGCTGTGCCTGCCTATTTTAGGCAGTAGGTTCCACCTTTGAAAGGAGGAGACTGCTTTGGGCTGGCATAGGCCTCATACCTTCTGTCTCAAGAGAATGTCATGTCTGGCCCCTCCCATCAGCCCAGGTATATCTGTGTTTAGAGAGATGAGGGGCCCACAGGATGCTTCGACTCTGAGGTGTCTGTCCCCTTGGCCTCAATGACATTAGTAGTGGAGGTTTATTTTGACCCTACTCCCTTTCCCCTGACACGGCCACCCTCCACTCTAAAAGGGGCGCTACGATTTTACAGCTTCTAGTCCCTTCTCTCTCCTGGATCTGAAGCTCCAGAAGGGCAGGGACAGCACAGTTGACTAGCTGAGACCAAGCCCCCAGTTTGGTGCTGCGCATTGAAGGAAGGGTTAGTGGATCCTTGCTGGGTGCCAGGCCCTGAGCTAATGGCTTTCACTAGGTTACTTCATCAGATTCCCACGTAACTCCAGGGAAATAGGCACTTTCCATTCATGGCAGAGGGTATGAGTCCACAGAGATGGAGTGACTTGCCCAGGGTCATTGAAGGAAGCGACACAGGGAGCATTTGAACCCTGACCTGAATCCAGAGCCACCTGTCTTAACCTCTCTTGTTTTCTCTTGGAAATGGCATTTGGGAGGGGGGTGTTGATGCCCTGGGCAGAGCTGGCCTTGTCCTCTCCTCCCTGCCTGCTGACTGGTGTGTGTCCCTCCCAGATTAAGGAGTCAGAGGGCGTGGTCAACGATGAGCTTCCAAACTGCTGGGAGTGTCCCAAGTGTAACCACGCCGGCAAGACCGGGAAAGTGAGTGCCGGGCTCCAAGTCCCAGGGGTCAGCTCGGATGGGGTAGACCTTGGCCTTGCCAGACCCAGCCTGCCCCTGCCACGGCAGTATCGGCTGGGAGGGGTATTGCGGATTTGGGGGGCCATGGGGAAGTCCAAAGATATACAGTTTGTGTGTACCTTCTCTGTTTTTGGCCTACAAGCAAAAGCGTGGTCCTGGCTTTAAGTACGCCTCCAACCTGCCCGGCTCCCTGCTCAAGGAGCAGAAGATGAACCGGGACAACAAGGAAGGACAGGAACCTGCCAAGCGGAGGAGTGAGTGTGAGGAGGCACCCCGGCGCCGGTCAGACGAGCACCCTAAGAAGGTGCCCCCAGACGGCATCCTGCGCCGCAAGTCAGACGATGCTCACCTGAGGAGGAAGCGGAAATACGAGAAGCCCCAGGAGCTGAGTGGACGCAAGCGAGTACGCCTGGGGAGGGGGCGGGCAGCCCGGGGGGGCGTGGCGGGCCCGGGGTGGGGGGCGGAGGCGGGGGCGGGCAGCGGGGGGAACTCTGGAGCCCGGCCTCCAGGCGCCCTAAGCGAGTCACAGAAGTCCTGAGAGCCCTAGCCCAAGAGGAAAGGAAGGGAAAACTTGCGAGTCACTCCTCTTTCCACCCTTTTAGGCCTCAACGCTTCAAACGTCCCCGGGTTCCTCCTCTCACCTCTCACCGAGGCCCCCTCTAGGCAGCAGCCTCAGCCCCTGGTGGAGATCCAGTCTCACTCACTTCCAGCAGCAGGTGCTCCCACGCTGTCCCGCCCGCCCCCGACCCCTCGGACCACAAGTCCCGTGGTCCCAGGCCGCCTCCCACCCCTATCCCGCCCCCTCTGGTCCTCAAACCCACTGCCGCAGACTCCTGTTCACCGTAGCTTCCCAGGCCCCAGACCCCAGGTGTGGGCTCGTGGTTCCGCCTGGGGCCTGGGAAGCTGAAGCCCTGTGGATCCGGGGAACCTCAGAAGATTCTGGCGGCCCCGCTCCGCCCACCGGCCCTTCCAGCATCAGCCACGATGAGCTTCCAAACTGCTGGGAGTGTCCCAAGTGTAACCACGCCGGCAAGACCGGGAAAGTGAGTGCCGGGCTCCAAGTCCCAGGGTCAGCTCGGATGGGGTAGACCTTGGCCTTGCCAGACCCAGCCTGCCCCTGCCACGGCAGTATCGGCTGGGAGGGGTATTGCGGATTTGGGGGGCCATGGGGAAGTCCAAAGATATACAGTTTGTGTGTACCTTCTCTGTTTTTGGCCTACAAGCAAAAGCGTGGTCCTGGCTTTAAGTACGCCTCCAACCTGCCCGGCTCCCTGCTCAAGGAGCAGAAGATGAACCGGGACAACAAGGAAGGACAGGAACCTGCCAAGCGGAGGAGTGAGTGTGAGGAGGCACCCCGGCGCCGGTCAGACGAGCACCCTAAGAAGGTGCCCCCAGACGGCATCCTGCGCCGCAAGTCAGACGATGCTCACCTGAGGAGGAAGCGGAAATACGAGAAGCCCCAGGAGCTGAGTGGACGCAAGCGAGTACGCCTGGGGAGGGGGCGGGCAGCACAGGGTGGCCTGGCTGGTCCCGGGTGCGGGGCGGAGGCAGGGGCGGGCAGCGGGGGGAACTCTGGAGCCCGGCCTCCAGGCGCCCTAAGCGAGTCACAGAAGTCCTGAGAGCCCTAGCCCAAGAGGAAAGGAAGGGAAAACTTGCGAGTCACTCCTCTTTCCACCCTTTTAGGCCTCAACGCTTCAAACGTCCCCGGGTTCCTCCTCTCACCTCTCACCGAGGCCCCCTCTAGGCAGCAGCCTCAGCCCCTGGTGGAGATCCAGTCTCACTCACTTCCAGCAGCAGGTGCTCCCACGCTGTCCCGCCCTCCCCAGACCCCTCGGACCACAAGTCCCGTGGTCCCAGGCCGCCTCCCACCCCTATCCCGCCCCCTCTGGTCCTCAAACCCACTGCCGCAGACTCCTGTTCACCGTAGCTTCCCAGGCCCCAGACCCCAGGTGTGGGCTCGTGGTTCCGCCTGGGGCCTGGGAAGCTGAAGCCCTGTGGATCCGGGGAACCTCAGAAGATTCTGGCGGCCCCGCTCCGCCCACCGGCCCTTCCAGCATCAGCCACGAGGTGGCGCCTGGTGGTCTTCTCCCAGCTCTAGCCCTGAAGGCCGAGAATCCCGCAGACTCTGCCTCAGGAACTGGCTCCCAGAGCCGAGCTAGACCTGAATGGGCGACTGCGGGTCTCTGGGTCTGTCCAGGGATGGGAGCTATCATCTGGGTGGGGACAGTAAGATCACCCTCTGCCACTTCCAGATCTGCTTTAAAGCCAGCAGGCAGGGCCCACCTCTTTGTTAGAGCGGAGGAGCCAGGGTTTGTTGGGAAAGTGACTCCCCCCCCAGTCTCTGTTCTAGAGAATGTGGACTTTTGGTGGGGCTGGGTGTGGAGGGAACCAAATCCAACGAGCCCCGGGAGCAAGCTCTGCATCCTTTCTTTCCTGTGACAGCTAAAACCGGGCAAAGAAGATAAGCTTTTCAGGAAAAAGGTACCATTTCCCCCCTGTTGCCCCAGGCCCGCTCCTGGGGCAGTAAGCCCTAGAGTGGAGGAGGGAGGCCTGGGTGGGCACAGCCCCAGGCCCAAGGGCTTACCCCATGCTCCCCCTTCTTCCTCAGCGGCGATCCTGGAAGAACGCAGAGGACCGGATAACTCTGGCCAATAAGCCTCTCCGGCGGTTTAAGCAGGAGCCGGAGGATGATCTGCCCGAGGCGCCCCCCAAGACCAGGGAGAGCGACCACTCCCGCTCTAGCTCCCCCACCGCCGGGCCTAGCACAGAGGGCGCGGAGGGCCCCGAGGAGAAGAAGAAGGTGAAGATGCGCCGGAAGCGGCGGCTCCCCAACAAGGAACTGAGCAAGGAGCTGAGCAAGGAGCTGAACCAGGAGATCCAGAAGACGGAGAGCAGTCTGGCCCACGAGAACCACCAGCCCATCAAGTCTGAGCCCGAGAGCGAGAACGAGGAGCCTAAGCGGCCCCTGGGTCTCTGTGAGCGCCCTCATCGCTTCAGCAAGGGGCTCAATGGCACCCCCCGGGAGCTGCGGCACCAGCTGGGGCCCGGGCTGCGCATCCCGCCCCGAGTCATCTCCCGGCCCCCTCCCTCCGTGTCCCCGCCCAAGTGCATCCAGATGGAGCGACATGTGATCCGGCCGCCCCCCATCAGCCCCCCGCCCGACTCGCTGCCCCTGGATGATGGGGCAGCCCATGTCATGCACAGGGAGGTGTGGATGGCCGTCTTCAGCTACCTCAGCCACCAAGACCTGTGTGTCTGCATGCGGGTCTGCAGGACCTGGAACCGCTGGTGAGGGATGCTGGCTGCGGGCAGACAGCGGGCCACCAGGGGGCGGGCTGAGGCTGAGGCTAGACCAGGAATGGCAGGGCGTCCCCACGGGAGTGGCTTGTGATGCTCTTTCCTTCTCAGTCAGTCCAGCTTCAGGATCCTCAGAGTTCCAGCAGTCCAGTCAGTGTGGTCTTGTTGAAAGAGGTGAACCCTGTTTGCTTTCCTGGTTGAACTCCTTGGGAGGTGAACTAAGAACCATGCGGCATCCTTGTCCTTTAAGTTAGCCCAGGTGGGACTTCCCTGGGGGTCCTGTGGTGGAGAATCTGCACTTCCAGGTGCTGGGGGATCAATTGAAAAATTGGGGACTTAAGATCCTGTATGCCACTTGGTGCAGCACACATGCACAGAGCCCACGTTAAGGGCACCGTGCCAGTTCCTAGTCTTAACCTCTGCTTTGGTAGGCCTCCACTCTCTGGCATTGGCCAGGTCACTTGTCTTCACCTGTGAACAGGTCTGCTGCAGGGTTGTTTTGAGATACAATCCACAGAGGATGTCATAAAGCCCCCAGTAAATACCTGATAGGTGCTGGTACTTTCCATCGGAGGTGGGGGCAAGGGCTGTGCCTGCCAGAGCTGCAGCTCCCAGGTGTGAATGAGACAGAAACAGAGTAGAACGGTCCAGAGGGCAAAGTTAAGGAGCCTCCACCTGGACTTGGTAGGTGGGGGCTGACCACAGCCATGCAGGGGGCTCCCACCATGAGCTCCCAGCTCTGATCTCGCCCCTCTGCTGGGCCTGGCCCCCAGGTGCTGCGATAAGCGGTTATGGACCCGCATCGACTTGAACCACTGCAAGTCCATCACGCCCCTGATGCTAAGCGGCATCATCCGGCGACAGCCTGTCTCCCTGGACCTCAGCTGGACCAATATCTCCAAGAAACAGCTGAGCTGGCTCATCAACCGGTTACCTGGTAAGCACCGGATCGGGGACCCCCAGTGTGTAGTAGTGGGGCCTAGGGTGTGTTGCCTGACCTGCCGCTGCCTCTCTGTCCCCCCAGGGCTCCGAGACTTGGTGCTGTCGGGCTGCTCATGGATCGCAGTCTCTGCCCTCTGTAGCTCCAGTTGTCCACTGCTCCGGACCCTGGATGTCCAGTGGGTAGAAGGGCTGAAGGATGCCCAGATGCGGGACCTCCTGTCCCCGCCTACAGATAACAGGCCAGGTGAGTGGCTGGACGAGGGGCGTGCCCATGGGGGACACGTGAAGACGTGGTGTGACCAGGCTGTGTTGGTGGTTCGGGTATCACCACAGACCCGTCTGGTACCTGTGTCCTCAAGCCTTCCCTGGTCTCTTAAGTCTCAGAAGCATCCGGGTATATGTGGCCAGATGGGGCCTCAGGGATGGAGCCCTCCAGGTTGGGTTGCAGGGCTCACTGCTCCCCACCTGCACCTTAAATGAGGAACCCGTGCTGGGCCAGAGAAACTGCTGCGTCCACTGTAATTGGCCAAGCATTGCTGGGTGGAATGCAGGCTCTGTGTTTCTATATCATCTGACTTTAAGAGTCTACAGGTGTAAAACCTAACATGGGGGGCTTCCTTGGTGGTCTAGTGTGTAAGGACACCGCCTTGCGCTGGACCAATGTGTCCAATTACCGAGCAGGAGCTCTGGAGCGCATGTGCCCAGAGCCGGTGCTCTGCAACAACAGAGCCCACCGCGATGGGAGGCCCACAGGAGCCAAAGAACAAAGATGGATGAAAACTAGATAAATGAAAGACCAAGAGAAGTGGCCTGCCCGCCCCCTCCCTCCCAAACCTGCCCCCTCCAATAAATAAATAAATTAAAATCTTTAAAAAAAAAAAAAATCCTAATATGGGACCGGTTGTGATCTTTTAGGGGAGACACCAGCTGAATGAAACCGTTGAGCTGGCTCATCAACCGTTACCTGGTAAGCACCGGATCGGGGACCCCCAGTGTGTAGTAGTGGGGCCTAGGGTGTGTTGCCTGACCTGCCGCTGCCTCTCTGTCCCCCCAGGGCTCCGAGACTTGGTGCTGTCGGGCTGCTCATGGATCGCAGTCTCTGCCCTCTGTAGCTCCAGTTGTCCACTGCTCCGGACCCTGGATGTCCAGTGGGTAGAAGGGCTGAAGGATGCCCAGATGCGGGACCTCCTGTCCCCGCCTACAGATAACAGGCCAGGTGAGTGGCTGGACGAGGGGCGTGCCCATGGGGGACACGTGAAGACGTGGTGTGACCAGGCTGTGTTGGTGGTTCGGGTATCACCACAGACCCGTCTGGTACCTGTGTCCTCAAGCCTTCCCTGGTCTCTTAAGTCTCAGAAGCATCCGGGTATATGTGGCCAGATGGGGCCTCAGGGATGGAGCCCTCCAGGTTGGGTTGCAGGGCTCACTGCTCCCCACCTGCACCTTAAATGAGGAACCCGTGCTGGGCCAGAGGAACTGCTCGTCCACTGTAATTGGCCAAGCATTGCTGGGTGGAATGCAGGCTCTGTGTTTCTATATCATCTGACTTTAAGAGTCTACAGGTGTAAAACCTAACATGGGGGGCTTCCTTGGTGGTCTAGTGTGTAAGGACACCGCCTTGCGCTGGACCAATGTGTCCAATTACCGAGCAGGAGCTCTGGAGCGCATGTGCCCAGAGCCGGTGCTCTGCAACAACAGAGCCCACCGCGATGGGAGGCCCACAGGAGCCAAAGAACAAAGATGGATGAAAACTAGATAAATGAAAGACCAAGAGAAGTGGCCTGCCCGCCCCCTCCCTCCCAAACCTGCCCCCTCCAATAAATAAATAAATTAAAATCTTTAAAAAAAAAAAAAATCCTAATATGGGACCGGTTGTGATCTTTTAGGGGAGACACCAGCTGAATGAAACCGTTGACTGTCTGGCGGGTGGGCCTTGTATACAGTGTCATGTCAGGGTGACATGTTGCCTCTCCCGCTCTGTCCTCTCAGGTCAGATGGACAATCGGAGTAAGCTCCGCAACATCGTGGAGCTGCGTCTGGCCGGCCTGGACATCACGGACGCCTCCCTGCGGCTCATCATCCGCCACATGCCCCTGCTCTCCAAGCTCCACCTTAGTTACTGTAACCATGTCACTGACCAGTCCATCAACCTCCTCACCGCCGTGGGCACCACCACCCGAGACTCCTTAACCGAAATCAACCTGTCAGGTCAGTCCAGGGGCACCCAGGCGTCTGCCCAGGTCCCCGTGGTTCAGGCTGGGCGTTACACCTTTTTAGGGAAATACTTGTGTGCCTGTTGTTCAAGGGTCACAGTGTCAGGTTCCGTGACACACCAGTGAACAAGACAGACACACTGGCTAGTCTATCCGGGAAACACACAAGCATTGTTAGATTTTAAATAATTGGTACAAAAAACTGCTGATAGCAGCAAGCACACATGGGCACATGGTAATGGAGCCTGACCCACAGTAAGGGCTAGAGAAGCTTCTCTGGGTTGGGTGTGTGGATAAGCTGGTGCCAGCAGCAGCGGGTGTAGGGAGCGGCTGACAGTGAGGGCAGGCCATACAGATGCAGTGAGTGGCTCAATGCCTGCCACTGCTGTGGCTGTGCTGTGTCCCCCTCCTGACTCTGCTGTCAAGGGGCCCGTTGTTGACGAGAAGAAAACCCCGCGGTGGAGTCCTCACTCCCTCCACGGACAGATGGGGCTGGATCTTAAGGGCTTGGAGCACGACCAGCGGGGAGGTGGACAGAGGCGATGCTGGTTCTCAGCCCAGCCAGTAACCCAGTACTAGCATGGTGGTTCAGAATGGTCAGGTTGGGTGTGTGAGATCTGGATGAGACCAAAAAAAGAGAGAGAAGAAACGTTTTTTCCTCCAGAAATAACCAAGTAATCAGTGATACCCTCACCTCATTTAAATTACATTTTGACACAGTCCGTTCTGATGTTTGGCTTGGTCAGTATTTACGTGCTGTTTTGCTCTTTGCCTCTCCCAAGTGTCATGTCAGGGTGACATGTTGCCTCTCCCGCTCTGTCCTCTCAGGTCAGATGGACAATCGGAGTAAGCTCCGCAACATCGTGGAGCTGCGTCTGGCCGGCCTGGACATCACGGACGCCTCCCTGCGGCTCATCATCCGCCACATGCCCCTGCTCTCCAAGCTCCACCTTAGTTACTGTAACCATGTCACTGACCAGTCCATCAACCTCCTCACCGCCGTGGGCACCACCACCCGAGACTCCTTAACCGAAATCAACCTGTCAGGTCAGTCCAGGGGCACCCAGGCGTCTGCCCAGGTCCCCGTGGTTCAGGCTGGGCGTTACACCTTTTTAGGGAAATACTTGTGTGCCTGTTGTTCAAGGGTCACAGTGTCAGGTTCCGTGACACACCAGTGAACAAGACAGACACACTGGCTAGTCTATCCGGGAAACACACAAGCATTGTTAGATTTTAAATAATTGGTACAAAAAACTGCTGATAGCAGCAAGCACACATGGGCACATGGTAATGGAGCCTGACCCACAGTAAGGGCTAGAGAAGCTTCTCTGGGTTGGGTGTGTGGATAAGCTGGTGCCAGCAGCAGCGGGTGTAGGGGAGCGGCTGACAGTGAGGGCAGGCCATACAGATGCAGTGAGTGGCTCAATGCCTGCCACTGCTGTGGCTGTGCTGTGTCCCCCTCCTGACTCTGCTGTCAAGGGGCCCGTTGTTGACGAGAAGAAAACCCCGCGGTGGAGTCCTCACTCCCTCCACGGACAGATGGGGCTGGATCTTAAGGGCTTGGAGCACGACCAGCGGGGAGGTGGACAGAGGCGATGCTGGTTCTCAGCCCAGCCAGTAACCCAGTACTAGCATGGTGGTTCAGAATGGTCAGGTTGGGTGTGTGAGATCTGGATGAGACCAAAAAAAGAGAGAGAAGAAACGTTTTTTCCTCCAGAAATAACCAAGTAATCAGTGATACCCTCACCTCATTTAAATTACATTTTGACACAGTCCGTTCTGATGTTTGGCTTGGTCAGTATTTACGTGCTGTTTTGCTCTTTGCCTCTCTCCACCTTGTGTTCCTGAGAAACTCCTTCCTGTTGCTGATGCCCCATCCAACTGGGAGCAGGGAGGTTTGGGTCACATTAGCTAAAGCCATATGTTAGTGCCAGGGGGGCCACTTCCTCCTCCTCAAGGAATTTTGGTGGCAGATGGCAGTGGGGTGGTGCCACCCTCAAGGGGGCAGAGAACAGAGCCACGCTGAGGTGAGCTTCCACTAAGACCTCAGCTGCTGGTCTTGAACTGACATCAGGCTCCCCTGTGCAGAAAGGCCTGGGAAGCATCTTGTTCAAGGGCTCGGTAGTAATGAGCTCTTTCCACTTATTCTCACAGGGTTACTGTGTGTGTGTAGCACAGACACCAGTATAAATCCCCCTCCCCACGGCGCGGTCCACGATGTGTTTGTGTAAATCATTGCATTTTGTTTTCCACCACAATCCATTCAGCTTATCTTTTCATCTCAGAACCTACATTCAGATCTCTTCGTTTGTGTTAAGAGCTGTGATGTATGAAGGCCAGTCTACTTACCCAGTCTTTTCTAGATTCGGTTCTTTTTAAAATGTTTTCTCCTCCTGTAAGTAAAACTAGTTAATGATAAAATAAGTCTCTGCCACAAAAAGTAAAGCACTTGACACATTTCCAGATCCTTCAGTGTGGTTGGAAGGTCAGGTCTAATAACAAAAGTGAAGCCACTTTGGTGCCTTCCCTCCACTGCCCCTGCTTCTTACCTGGAGGAACCACCTTCAGACTCTTGAGCTCCTTCTGTTTACCTCGATTCTTCCAAATTGCTCTAACCCACCCTCCCTTTGCTCCCTACATCTTCCCAATTTGTGTGGTTAAGTCACTATTATTTACCTCATTATGGCCATGTGTATATTGTCCACTGTTGAGCCTAAGTGTATATTATGGGTATGTTTCTTTGCTTGGACAATTGTTTTGTTTTCCCTAGAGTTAATAATTGCCTCATTTTTGTTTGTTCATTTTCTGAACAGACTCTACAATAGACTCGAGTCCTATTCCCCCCCCCCCCCCATAAAGACATCAGGCCCTCAACCAGTCTTTGTATTAGGAAATCCTCCTGGACTTCTTTCTCCTGCCCCCACTTTTAAACTCCTTCCTGTTGCTGATGCCCCATCCAACTGGGAGCAGGGAGGTTTGGGTCACATTAGCTAAAGCCATATGTTAGTGCCAGGGGGGCCACTTCCTCCTCCTCAAGGAATTTTGGTGGCAGATGGCAGTGGGTGGTGCCACCCTCAAGGGGGCAGAGAACAGAGCCACGCTGAGGTGAGCTTCCACTAAGACCTCAGCTGCTGGTCTTGAACTGACATCAGGCTCCCCTGTGCAGAAAGGCCTGGGAAGCATCTTGTTCAAGGGCTCGGTAGTAATGAGCTCTTTCCACTTATTCTCACAGGGTTACTGTGTGTGTGTAGCACAGACACCAGTATAAATCCCCCTCCCCACGGCGCGGTCCACGATGTGTTTGTGTAAATCATTGCATTTTGTTTTCCACCACAATCCATTCAGCTTATCTTTTCATCTCAGAACCTACATTCAGATCTCTTCGTTTGTGTTAAGAGCTGTGATGTATGAAGGCCAGTCTACTTACCCAGTCTTTTCTAGATTCGGTTCTTTTTAAAATGTTTTCTCCTCCTGTAAGTAAAACTAGTTAATGATAAAATAAGTCTCTGCCACAAAAAGTAAAGCACTTGACACATTTCCAGATCCTTCAGTGTGGTTGGAAGGTCAGGTCTAATAACAAAAGTGAAGCCACTTTGGTGCCTTCCCTCCACTGCCCCTGCTTCTTACCTGGAGGAACCACCTTCAGACTCTTGAGCTCCTTCTGTTTACCTCGATTCTTCCAAATTGCTCTAACCCACCCTCCCTTTGCTCCCTACATCTTCCCAATTTGTGTGGTTAAGTCACTATTATTTACCTCATTATGGCCATGTGTATATTGTCCACTGTTGAGCCTAAGTGTATATTATGGGTATGTTTCTTTGCTTGGACAATTGTTTTGTTTTCCCTAGAGTTAATAATTGCCTCATTTTTGTTTGTTCATTTTCTGAACAGACTCTACAATAGACTCGAGTCCTATTCCCCCCCCCCCCCATAAAGACATCAGGCCCTCAACCAGTCTTTGTATTAGGAAATCCTCCTGGACTTCTTTCTCCTGCCCCCACTTGAACTTAACTGCCTCTGCTGGCTGCCTATCTGCTGTCCTGGGACTTCCTCGGTCTCTGTGTTGTGCGTGGCCCCTCTTCCCTTGGTCTCGCATCTTCTTTCTTGGTTTATCTGTTCATTAGGTGGAGGATATCATCCAGACCTCCTATGTCTGTAATGATTTTATTATACTTATATATTTAATTAATAGCTTAGTTGGTTATATAGTCCTGCTTTGGGAACCACATTGTCCCAGAAAGTGGAAGGCTCCTTTGGCTTCTGCCTTCCAGAACTGATGTCCAGAATGATTTCCTTCTCCATCCTTCAGTGAACATTTTCTCACTGGAAGTTTGTAGGACATAATCTTTTATCTCTAAGTTTTTTGCAGTCTTTGATGATGAGCGTTGGTTCAAGTTTATTTTTATTGACTGTATTGAACGTTCATGAGGCCTTTCAGTCTCTCAGTTTGAAACTATATGTTCTGTGGTTCTGGAAAATTTCTTTGAATTATTTTCCTTCCCTTCTGTTTTTTCTTTAGTAGTCTTCTGACACCTTTCCCGCCGCGCCCCCCCGCCCCCCCGTCTTTTTGCTCTGTTCTCTGGTTTTCTTATCACACAGTCCATACTCAGTTCACCCTGGAACAACTTAGGTGTTAGTTGGCCCTTGGTGTTCATACTTCCTCTAGTTAACCTCAGGTTCAACCACAGATTGGTAGCACTGTAGTATTTAGTGTTGAAAAAAATTGGCAAATAAGTTGACCTGCACAGTTCAAACCTGCACATTTCAAACCCCTGTTGTTCAGGGGTCAAGTGTAGGGACTTTTTCATTTCTACTTTTAGTTTTTGACATAGGAAGCAGCTTTATCATGTAGGTCAAAATGTGAAATATTGGCAATTTTTCTAAGGTTTAGCCTGTATTTTTAATTTTACAGCTCCAATTCTCTGAACTTGTAGAGCGCGGCTTATTCTTGTTTCTTGGATCCAGATATCATCCATTCTGAGGATGTTGGTGGGCCTGCAAAGCGGCTCCTCGAGGATCACTGAACGACTTAAACTGCCTCTGACTAGGCTGCTTTGTATTAGGAAATCCTCCTGGACTTCTTTCTCCTGCCCCCACTTGAACTTAACTGCCTCTGCTGGCTGCCTATCTGCTGTCCTGGGACTTCTCGTCTCTGTGTTGTGCGTGGCCCCTCTTCCCTTGGTCTCGCATCTTCTTTCTTGGTTTATCTGTTCATTAGGTGGAGGATATCATCCAGACCTCCTATGTCTGTAATGATTTTATTATACTTATATATTTAATTAATAGCTTAGTTGGTTATATAGTCCTGCTTTGGGAACCACATTGTCCCAGAAAGTGGAAGGCTCCTTTGGCTTCTGCCTTCCAGAACTGATGTCCAGAATGATTTCCTTCTCCATCCTTCAGTGAACATTTTCTCACTGGAAGTTTGTAGGACATAATCTTTTATCTCTAAGTTTTTTGCAGTCTTTGATGATGAGCGTTGGTTCAAGTTTATTTTTATTGACTGTATTGAACGTTCATGAGGCCTTTCAGTCTCTCAGTTTGAAACTATATGTTCTGTGGTTCTGGAAAATTTCTTTGAATTATTTTCCTTCCCTTCTGTTTTTTCTTTAGTAGTCTTCTGACACCTTTCCCGCCGCGCCCCCCCGCCCCCCCGTCTTTTTGCTCTGTTCTCTGGTTTTCTTATCACACAGTCCATACTCAGTTCACCCTGGAACAACTTAGGTGTTAGTTGGCCCTTGGTGTTCATACTTCCTCTAGTTAACCTCAGGTTCAACCACAGATTGGTAGCACTGTAGTATTTAGTGTTGAAAAAAATTGGCAAATAAGTTGACCTGCACAGTTCAAACCTGCACATTTCAAACCCCTGTTGTTCAGGGGTCAAGTGTAGGGACTTTTTCATTTCTACTTTTAGTTTTTGACATAGGAAGCAGCTTTATCATGTAGGTCAAAATGTGAAATATTGGCAATTTTTCTAAGGTTTAGCCTGTATTTTTAATTTTACAGCTCCAATTCTCTGAACTTGTAGAGCGCGGCTTATTCTTGTTTCTTGGATCCAGATATCATCCATTCTGAGGATGTTGGTGGGCCTGCAAAGCGGCTCCTCAGTTTTAGTGTGAACGTGTGGTTGTTTGCTCAGATGTCGAGTGGCTCTTGGCACACAGTAGGCACTGGTCAACTGTGTGGGTGTCATGAGGTGGTCACCGTTGGTAGTTTCTTTGGGGAAACAGACGTGACACCTGTCCATCTTTCCTCCTGAGTTGGTCAGGGTTGCCGGAATACTCTTTGCTTGACCTCCCAAACTGAAGGGTTCCGGCTGGGCTGCTAGTGTTCTAGAGCTTGGCAGGGAAGGAATCTGGGGAGTCTCAACAGTCAGCAGGTAAATTGCCCTGTAACCCCCATTTTTCAGTGGGTCCTCCCACCTTCCAGTGCCTGGCACTCAGTCTAGAGCTTTTTTCTTGCTCGGTGACAAACCCCTCTTCTGCTGGGGAGTCTTCCAGCTTTACACCCTTTCCCAGATGTTATACACCATCCTTCCTCACTTGACTTTTGCAGTAAGATTATGGGGGGATCTATTTGAGGGATTGATTAGAAGGTGAGGGGCTACCCTTGGAAAATCTGAGGTGTTATCTTTCAAGTCAGCTCTTTGGCAGCATCCCTGTCACTATCTTAAGTTCATGAATTCCTACTTTGAGATTGTGTTTTATTTGCATTGTCTGAAATGTGTATCCAAGACTCTTAGCATTTGTGCAAGGATTTTTTGCAGACCTGAGGAGAGCATTTGAAAGGGGCTACTTGTATCAAGGTGGGCTGCTCTTTGGTGACTCTGATGCTATGACTTGACTTTCTGTACCACCTCCTAAGCTGGAGGGACCAGGACACACGGAGCTGGCACAGGCCTCATGTGCGTTACTGCAGTTTACCATTATTGTCAACATTTATTCCTACTCAATTCAATAGCAGAATGAAAGTGTGGATACTAGTGATGACAAGCAAAGGTGCCCAGTGTAATGCCACTGAGGTGAAGGACTGCCCAGGCTCAGGGTGGGGACTCAGTTGGAATGAGCTGGTGCTACAGCCCACTGACTGAAGGTTCAGTTCTAAAAGAGAGTATGGCAGACACCAAGTCCACGTTGATAGAAATAGTTGAGGGCTTAAGAGTTCCGATTTTGCTCTTCATGGACAGAATCTGTCCGGCCCCTTCTAGCACATTGGTCTCCTATGTAGAGTTAAGGCAGACATTCCATGCAGGGGGCCAGGTGTGCGGGGCCTTACTGTGAAGCACTGGTGCCCGGGGGAGCAGGAGGGTCCTAGGATGACCTCAGAGGTGTCTTCACTGCCCCAGCATCTCTCCCCTGGGAATGAGCAGGTAAGCACGCAACGTGCAGAGAGGTGTTCCTCAACAGAAGCGCAGACGTGAAAAGCAAGCTGTTTTCATACATCGTGTGATCCTATCTTGGTAACAACATGAACAGGAACTGTTGATGTGAGAACATATACCTAAGACTCTTACATGGGGCAAGAGTCATTTGGAACATATGGGTGTTTTTCAAGCATGTATGAGCCTTTTTAAGTGGTAGAGGAAACCAGGCCCCGTCTGAAGAGACTGGACAGGAGAGCTGCTGATCCGGCTATTGAGTGCCTTGGGCTGGGGGTGAGATGGAATGGGGGGGTCTTCAGCTCTGCACTTCCTCTCCCTCACCTGTGTCCTCTTCCCCACAGACTGCAATAAGGTGACTGACCAGTGCCTGTCCTTCTTCAAACGCTGTGGGAATATCTGTCACATTGACCTGAGGTACTGCAAGCAAGTTACCAAGGAAGGCTGCGAGCAGTTCATCGCCGAAATGTCTGTTAGTGTCCAATTCGGGCAAGTGGAAGAAAAACTCCTGCAAAAACTGAGTTAGTCCAAGGACAAGTATGTAAATATGGGGTGGGTGGGGGGAGGGGAGACACCAGGGGAGGGAAAAGGACTTCATAAAAACTAGGGCCTTTAAATATTTTTCAATTTGGAACTTGGAACAACAGACCCCAAAATGACTCCCTTTTGCGAGTCTTGCCAAGGGAGAAAGCCAGTCTGCCACCGTCTGGGGGGGGACGAACGAGCCGGGTGCTGTCCTCTCGTCTTTCTGAATCAAACCTGCACTGCTTTCTGGACCATTGCTCAGGCGGCCTTTACCAAGAATCATTCCCGTTGGAGAGGAGGATAGACTTGGGCAACATTCTCTCACTGAAGCATGAGCTTATTAGGACATTTGAGGGGCGGGGGGTGTTTTTGTTTTAGACACCTTATTTCTGGCAAGTGGGGGCGGTTTTGGTGTCAACATAAAGTGGACCACACACCACATCTGCCGTCTCGACGTGTTTGATTTTAACACCTTACATTATGCAGAACTATTTTTGTACAAATTGTTTAAAAGTTATTTATGCTAGGTTTGACTGCATACCAGTGTTTTTATTGTTTTGAGATTGCCAACTTTCCCAGTTTCCTTAAGGTAGGAGAGAACTTAATCTGTACTTCATACATACTCTTCTACACACGTGCCCAGACCCGGCAAAGCAGGCTAAGACCTTCTGGTTAAAAGCATGTCTAACTGGAAGTTGAGAGCCCGCTTTGTATGTCAAGAAGTTGCATACGCATGTTGTGGATATATGTAAATTATAGTCAAAGTGAGAGAGGCACTTTGCTGAATTTCCGCTGTATAGAATCCACCTTTTTTTCTCAAAATTTTAAAATTCAGACTTCAGGCTTTGCACTCAGGAGGGTTTTGCTCCAGCATGAGCTCTTGTATTCTACATAGATCTAATTTATACCGTGAGTTGAGAAATAGAATAAATGACCCAGCACAGCCTTTCTCTCCCCTTTGAAGTGAGTTGAGTTCTTGTTTAAGGTTTAGGACATGGCTGTTGCCCAGTTGTAAAGTTATGCATTCATAAGTGCCATTGTTGTAAGGTGTTGTTTTCCTAGAGACCTTCCTTGACGCGGTTTTACCTTTGTTGAATTTGTATAAACGATTGTACAAAAAAAACCACACTCGTGGACTTTGAGGGTTTCTGTTCTGGGGTGGACTGAAAGTCTGACTGGCAAGTCTAGAGGCCATGGTCTCGACACCAGTCTGTGCTGCCCTGAAGGCAGACAAGGTGTCGTTCTTAGTTACCTGAGATGCAGCCACCCTTGGTATATGTTTTTGCATTCCAGAGAGAGCTTGACATTTGTAGTTAATAAAGGTATCATTCACACGTAAGAATTAGGTACAAACTGCTTCTGGACCATTGCTCGGGCCCTTAAGTTTGGGGGAAAACTTGGGCAACATTCTCTCACTGAAGCATGAGCTTATTAGGACATTTGAGGGGCGGGGGGTGTTTTTGTTTTAGACACCTTATTTCTGGCAAGTGGGGGCGGTTTTGGTGTCAACATAAAGTGGACCACACACCACATCTGCCGTCTCGACGTGTTTGATTTTAACACCTTACATTATGCAGAACTATTTTTGTACAAATTGTTTAAAAGTTATTTATGCTAGGTTTGACTGCATACCAGTGTTTTTATTGTTTTGAGATTGCCAACTTTCCCAGTTTCCTTAAGGTAGGAGAGAACTTAATCTGTACTTCATACATACTCTTCTACACACGTGCCCAGACCCGGCAAAGCAGGCTAAGACCTTCTGGTTAAAAGCATGTCTAACTGGAAGTTGAGAGCCCGCTTTGTATGTCAAGAAGTTGCATACGCATGTTGTGGATATATGTAAATTATAGTCAAAGTGAGAGAGGCACTTTGCTGAATTTCCGCTGTATAGAATCCACCTTTTTTTCTCAAAATTTTAAAATTCAGACTTCAGGCTTTGCACTCAGGAGGGTTTTGCTCCAGCATGAGCTCTTGTATTCTACATAGATCTAATTTATACCGTGAGTTGAGAAATAGAATAAATGACCCAGCACAGCCTTTCTCTCCCCTTTGAAGTGAGTTGAGTTCTTGTTTAAGGTTTAGGACATGGCTGTTGCCCAGTTGTAAAGTTATGCATTCATAAGTGCCATTGTTGTAAGGTGTTGTTTTCCTAGAGACCTTCCTTGACGCGGTTTTACCTTTGTTGAATTTGTATAAACGATTGTACAAAAAAAACCACACTCGTGGACTTTGAGGGTTTCTGTTCTGGGGTGGACTGAAAGTCTGACTGGCAAGTCTAGAGGCCATGGTCTCGACACCAGTCTGTGCTGCCCTGAAGGCAGACAAGGTGTCGTTTCTTAGTTACCTGAGATGCAGCCACCCCTTGGTATATGTTTTTGCATTCCAGAGAGAGAGCTTGACATTTGTAGTTAATAAAGGTATCATTCACACGTAAGAATTAGGTACAAACTGCTTTAAGGGGCAGAGTGGCTTACCTGTGTGGATGCCTCTGATCACACCTGTATAAGGTTGCTTCCAGGGCCACTTAGCTCTTCACTGCCAAAGAGGGGGGACAGGGGCCTCACTTCCTCGACCTCCAGTGGAGAGAGCTGAAGGAGACTGCATCCTGCACTAGTAACCTGAGGCTGGGGTCGCCGGAGGCCCTTGGCTCTGAGGTAACTGCCCCAGGTGGCCGACACAGAAATCAGGGAGGAGTCAACTTTAGATCACAGAATATTTTTCAATGACAGAACCTTGCAACTTCTGACTCATCCACTGAAAGTAGTCATCTGCTCTAGTCATCTGAAGATGAAGATCACCCAGCTTCCTTCCTCTGTCATCAATAGCAACATCAGACCTGTCTCACGGGACTAGCGCTTCCTGTGAATGGTCATTTCATATTACACACCCCAGCCCCAAGGCTTTTCTTTACCATGGTGAAACAGTTTTAGATCCTATTTAGGTCCATGCCTCTTCACTTAAATCCAGAGATCCTTTCTGTCTCTAACTGGAGACAACTAGAGCTGCGGCACCCCAGAATTTAACTCGGGATGTGCTGACGAGGTTAAGATTAGTTTAACACACGACAGTTTATTTGTAATAACGTGGCTTACCTTTGCAAGCTTGGTATTCATCATGGTGCGCCCACACAAGAGGTTAAGTTGCAGTTTTCTTGGTGGCCTGAGTGCTGCCATCCTCTGAGCAAGAGTGAGACTGGTGTGCAGTAAAGGCAGCTTCTTCCCCAGTAAACTGCCAAAGGGTGACAGTTTCCAGATGGAATCTCAACATTAGAAATGGGCCCTGTTTCCTGGTCACGTTTCTGGGAGCACACTGCTGCCAAGAACGGTGGTGCTAGGGGAGCTGGGCAGCCAGAGTGACCATAGGAACATCCCACAGAGTAGGAGAACATCTCTAAGCTGCGATGCAGCCACCCTTGGTATATGTTTTTGCATTCCAGAGAGAGAGCTTGACATTTGTAGTTAATAAAGGTATCATTCACACGTAAGAATTAGGTACAAACTGCTTTAAGGGGCAGAGTGGCTTACCTGTGTGGATGCCTCTGATCACACCTGTATAAGGTTGCTTCCAGGGCCACTTAGCTCTTCACTGCCAAAGAGGGGGGACAGGGGCCTCACTTCCTCGACCTCCAGTGGAGAGAGCTGAAGGAGACTGCATCCTGCACTAGTAACCTGAGGCTGGGGTCGCCGGAGGCCCTTGGCTCTGAGGTAACTGCCCCAGGTGGCCGACACAGAAATCAGGGAGGAGTCAACTTTAGATCACAGAATATTTTTCAATGACAGAACCTTGCAACTTCTGACTCATCCACTGAAAGTAGTCATCTGCTCTAGTCATCTGAAGATGAAGATCACCCAGCTTCCTTCCTCTGTCATCAATAGCAACATCAGACCTGTCTCACGGGACTAGCGCTTCCTGTGAATGGTCATTTCATATTACACACCCCAGCCCCAAGGCTTTTCTTTACCATGGTGAAACAGTTTTAGATCCTATTTAGGTCCATGCCTCTTCACTTAAATCCAGAGATCCTTTCTGTCTCTAACTGGAGACAACTAGAGCTGCGGCACCCCAGAATTTAACTCGGGATGTGCTGACGAGGTTAAGATTAGTTTAACACACGACAGTTTATTTGTAATAACGTGGCTTACCTTTGCAAGCTTGGTATTCATCATGGTGCGCCCACACAAGAGGTTAAGTTGCAGTTTTCTTGGTGGCCTGAGTGCTGCCATCCTCTGAGCAAGAGTGAGACTGGTGTGCAGTAAAGGCAGCTTCTTCCCCAGTAAACTGCCAAAGGGTGACAGTTTCCAGATGGAATCTCAACATTAGAAATGGGCCCTGTTTCCTGGTCACGTTTCTGGGAGCACACTCGTCTGCCAAGAACGGTGGTGCTAGGGGAGCTGGGCAGCCAGAGTGACCATAGGAACATCCCACAGAGTAGGGAGAACATCTCTCTAAGCTTGCGAACAGCCAAGGCCATGCACTTGTACAGATGACCTTTCCCAAAGTGTACCGAACAATCCAGTTAAGACTATACAGTACTTGGGCTTCCCTGGTGGTCCAGTGGGTAAGGACACCGCCTTGCAGTGCAAGGGGCGCCAGTTCGATCCCTGGCCTGGGAAGATCCCACGTGCCGCGGAGCAGCTGGACCAATGTGTCTGACTATCGAGCCAGCGCTCTGGGGTGTATGCACCCAGAGCCAGTGCTCTGCAGCGACAGAGGCCACTGGGATGGGAGGCCCATACAGGCCAAAGAACAAAGATAAATAAATGAAAGATCAATAGAAGTGGTGGAAAAAAAAAAAAAAGAAGACTATACAATACATCCCCTACATAAAAACAAGTTCTGTTCTGAGAGCACATTCCAAAATTCAATTTTTTCTGAAGTCCAACAGTTAGCCTAGGTACCCAGCTAATGCAATCAGCTATATAGTCAGTATTGTACTGATTTATGCTTTTCACACAAATACATAAACAGACCTTGAAAAGTACATACGGTACCACCTGCGTCACCACTGCTTTTATGCTTGCTTCCAGACATCCTGGGCTGAAAGGTCCTGTAGTCTCTGTAGTACCGTACAGTCCACGAAGGCACAGCCACTTGTCAAGGGTGCATGCACGTGACAATCTATGCCAGGCACAGGAACTAACTCACATGACTGGACATGTGAACACAGGTTCACAACTTGAAGGATCCTTCTGTAGGGGACTCACTATATCCCAGTACAGTCTTTGCTTTTTTTTTTTATTTGGCTGCATTGGATCTTCGTTGACACATGTGAGCTTAGTCAACTTGTGGTATGTGGGATCTTGGTTCGCTGACCAGGGATCGAACCTGCATCCCCTGGATTGGAAGGTGGATTCCCAACCACCGGACCACCAGGGAAGTCCCTGTATCCCAGTGCAGTCTTGTATAGACCTATTCCTTCAAAAATGAACTTTAGATGAGGCTGGGCCAAGCCAGACGCTTGCTAGCAGCTGTTCTGAGCCCACACACTGTATCTAATGAAGTAATAAAAGGATCATAAACCACAGAGAGCACTTCCAGGGTAAGACCTCATCTAAATCCAAGAAAGAGGAGAAGTTTCCACACTCCCTCCTCGAGAGATCCAACCTTTACAATGGCAGGCACCACCACCCATCCAGAGCATTAAATGACATCCTTCCATACCATGAGGGCAAGGAAAAAAGATGTCACTTAATCTTTTGTGGACCACCAGAATTTTATCCACTTGATAGATTACCTATTCAGAAAATTAAAGAGACATGGCATGCTGCTAGAAAATCCAGGTCTCGGGAAGAAACGGTGGCCCTCTGCCAAATAAGTTAGTCCCTTATTATTTCAATCTATGAGGCTGAAAATGTGTTGGCTTCTCACTAAGCCAAGGTTGTTTCAAAGTGCTAAGATCACCACTAGGAGTTTCTGTTCACTGCTAAAACAAGCACCTGATACTATATATATAAATCCAAGAGGAGACAGTAAACAAGCTGTTTTCAGCTGAGACTATGACCAAATACATCTGGTTTTCTAATTTAACTTCAGATATACCAACACCTGCCGCTCAGCTTCTATTTTGGTGTGTTTACTATTTCACCCACTTGCCTGGATTTGAAGACTTCCCTCCACCAAATCAGCGATTTGTGGGTGACATTGACTTTCTGGAGTTCACTGTCTGACAAGAAGTACAGACTAAGTTCTACAGCTTCAGCAGGGGCTGACGTTTTACTGTTCATATGAATTGCAGCCAACGCCTGGGCTCTACAGACAAGCACAAAAGAGTTTCAGAGACTCCACAAAACATGGTTTACATGGGGTTTCTCAGGTGGCACAGTGGTAAAGAATTTGTCTGCCAATTCAGGAGATTCACATTCAATCCCTGGGTCAGGAAGAAGCCCTGGAGGAAATGACAACCCACTCCAGTATCCAGTATTCTTGCCTGGGAAATTCCATGAACACAAGGACCTGGTGGGCCCCAGTCCATATGGTAGCAAGAGTCAGACACAACTGAGCACACATACACCATCACCATTGGTTTACCAATGCTAAACCTTTGACCCACAAAACCAGAAAACAGAAAGGCAACTTTATTGAACAGCTAGTCAAACTTTCTACCTTAAGGACACTGGGGAAGACTATTATACCTCCTTTGCTGTAATTTTCAGGTCTTGTTGACGACTTCTGGATCCTGAGCATATGAGGGCAGGTTTTACCTACTACACAGAGTCAAAGGATAAAAAATCCGCAGGACCCAGCCAAGAAGTTCCATAGTTTCCTCAAGACATACCTCCCCACAAGCAGTAGGAATGGATCCACAGTTGGTCTCAACCACCATGATCAGAATTAGATCTAAAAGAGAAGAGATTTTAGATCATTCATGCCCCTAAGAACCTTTTTTGCATAAGTTAGTATTTCAAGTTTATCATGTGTAGTATTAGAGGAGTTAAAAAAACAAACACTGTCATCAAGGTAGGTTCAATTTCTGATGTGGTGACTTATTTAAACCAATTTTTGGTTTTTTGGCTGCAGCACATGGCTTATGGGAGCTTAGTTCCCCAGGCAGGGATTGGACCTGGGCCCTCAGCAGTGAGAGCCCAGAGTCCTAACCACTGGACCACCAGGGAATTCCCTGTGGCAACTGTTTAACTGTGAGATTTTTAGACAAGCTCAAGCTCATAAACTTCTCAGAGATCAAGTTCCTCACGTGTGACATGAGGTAGTATATATATGCAGATAACCACAAAGCACCTGGCACAATACCTGATCAAGTAAGTGGTGACTATGTAGTTAAACTTACCTTTAAGTCAGTAGACAGGTGCAACGTCTTTGAAGGTGCTCCCTTCTCTCCTGAAGGTGGTGCTAGACCAGGTGTGGACACACCTGGCTGTACCCAAGTAAATTAGGAACTGACCAGGGCAGCGTAAACAAAAGCATTTCTTAAAATCTAATTTTATTCCTAAAGTTCAAATTAACTAATGGGCAGCACTGAAAATACACTTTCACTATACAAAACAGTGTAAACTGATGACATGTTAATAAAGAATTTAACACACACACTTCTCTAATGAAGCTAGATGCAGCCCTTGCTATAAAAGCTGTACCTGAACAAACATGGACATGTTTAGTCTAAGGCCCTGGCAGTTGACTATAGACTGTCAGTTGTTCCTATTACGTTGAAATGCGGAAACGAACTGGACTCTATTATACCTCCTTTGCTGTAATTTTCAGGTCTTGTTGACGACTTCTGGATCCTGAGCATATGAGGGCAGGTTTTACCTACTACACAGAGTCAAAGGATAAAAAATCCGCAGGACCCAGCCAAGAAGTTCCATAGTTTCCTCAAGACATACCTCCCCACAAGCAGTAGGAATGGATCCACAGTTGGTCTCAACCACCATGATCAGAATTAGATCTAAAAGAGAAGAGATTTTAGATCATTCATGCCCCTAAGAACCTTTTTTGCATAAGTTAGTATTTCAAGTTTATCATGTGTAGTATTAGAGGAGTTAAAAAAACAAACACTGTCATCAAGGTAGGTTCAATTTCTGATGTGGTGACTTATTTAAACCAATTTTTGGTTTTTTGGCTGCAGCACATGGCTTATGGGAGCTTAGTTCCCCAGGCAGGGATTGGACCTGGGCCCTCAGCAGTGAGAGCCCAGAGTCCTAACCACTGGACCACCAGGGAATTCCCTGTGGCAACTGTTTAACTGTGAGATTTTTAGACAAGCTCAAGCTCATAAACTTCTCAGAGATCAAGTTCCTCACGTGTGACATGAGGTAGTATATATATGCAGATAACCACAAAGCACCTGGCACAATACCTGATCAAGTAAGTGGTGACTATGTAGTTAAACTTACCTTTAAGTCAGTAGACAGGTGCAACGTCTTTGAAGGTGCTCCCTTCTCTCCTGAAGGTGGTGCTAGACCAGGTGTGGACACACCTGGCTGTACCCAAGTAAATTAGGAACTGACCAGGGCAGCGTAAACAAAAGCATTTCTTAAAATCTAATTTTATTCCTAAAGTTCAAATTAACTAATGGGCAGCACTGAAAATACACTTTCACTATACAAAACAGTGTAAACTGATGACATGTTAATAAAGAATTTAACACACACACTTCTCTAATGAAGCTAGATGCAGCCCTTGCTATAAAAAGCTGTACCTGAACAAACATGGACATGTTTAGTCTAAGGCCCTGGCAGTTGACTATAGACTGTCAGTTGTTCCCTATTACGTTGAAATGCGGAAACAGCAACAATGTGCAAACATTCATCAAAGAATAGCCTTTAAAATATACATGACTAATAAAATGGACATTCCGAGGTGCCACTGCTCAGCGCAAACTTCGTCGGCCATTTGCAGACAGTGACCTCATCCAAAGAGAAGTTTCAAACATGGGAGTTAAAAATAGGGAGGAGAAACTAGAGACCCGAGAAAGGTCCTGCAGAGAGAGCAGTTGCTGAGGCCATGTGCAGTCCGACTTCAGTGAGTAGTGGTCAGAGGCGGGAGGGAGCCCAGCAGAACCTGGGAAACTGCCCGTCCTCAGGCTGGCTGGCCGTTCAGGGTGGGCCAGTGTGGCTGCAACGTGGGATCAATCTTTCCCGTCCCCAGCTACGAGTGAAAATAATCTTTAAAAATAGCTTCAGCTTTGTAACAGGAAGTTTCCAGTCCCTTCTGTGCACGGAAATGTCTGGGATGGAGCTCAGGGTGGGAGTGGGGGATTGGGGTGGGGCTCAGTCTCAGGACTTGAACACGTGCACGGCGCGCACCACGTACTGCCGGCAGATGGGACACTCGCTCATACGCTTGCCGCACTTGGTACAGGTCACCATGTGGCCGCACTCGAGCAATACACAGTCGATGACGGCGTCCATGCAGATCCGGCACTGGCTGTCGTCGTCATCCTCCTGCAGCGGTGGCCGCTCCACATCTGGAAGGCAAGCGAGCAACGGGAAGGCGGGCACAGCCGCTGAGGGACCCAGGGTGACCCCACCAGGAGACAGTCCCCACCTCTCCACGCCCCGCTTCCTTCCCCTAGAAATGGCAGTCAGGGCACCTCATAGGGTTTTGTGAACGATAAATGAGGAAGGCTTAGCTGAGTACCTGGGATTAAGTACCTAGCAAATATTAGCTATTTAATTCTATTTTATGTTGCTGTTGTTTAGTTGCGAAGTAGTGTGGGACTCTTTGTGACCCCGTGTACTGTAGCCTGCCAGGCTCCTCTGTCCGTGGGATTTCCCAGGCAAGAATTTGGGAGTCAGTTGCCACTTCCTACTCCAGAGCATTTTCCTGACCCAGGGATCAAGCTTGCATCTCCTACATTGGTAGGTGGCTTCTTTATCGAAGCCCTAATTATATTTTGTATCTATATGCAATACAAGGTTTTTGTGATAATGACTGCTTGCTTCTGTAAATAACAATGAAGAAACCCCATGTTGTCCGATAACACAGGCCTCAGAGTAAGAACATGATTGGAACTTTTACCAACTGTATGGCCTTGGGAAAGTTGCAGGCTCCAGAGCCTCATCTCAGTAGGAGAAGCTTGAGGAAAGTTATAAAAAGTCACACAGTTAAGTAGCCTGTTGTTGGAGGAGGGCACCCCTTGAGGCTTGGAAGCATCTCAAAATTCATCTGCATTTCTGGCTATGATAGTACTGTTGGGGTCTTTTTAACTCAAAAGGGACGTTCTGTTTCTGAATAAGAAAGGTGCAAAATGAGTTTAAAAAGTTCATTGAGATTTGGCCATAGAACCATAGACAGCGAGGTTTCCCTTTCTACAGGTCACCGAAGGAATCATGAGGAAGGTTAAAAAGAACTGAACAGAAATTCAAGCTTGAAGGGCTAGCAGTTCCCGATTTAAGGGAAATAAACACCACCAACTCAAGAGATTCTTGTCCTCTGACGTCCTAGTCTGTGACCCACACTATTATTGGAAAGTGGGTAGAAAGCATTCCTGGAATAAGGAGATACATGAACGTCTGAAGGCTCCAGTGACCAAGATGCTTGTGTCTACTATTGTGGCATCATCTTAGAAACAGCTGTGACAAAAGGCTTCCTGCGTATTCTGGGCATAAACCTGTTTATCAACCAAAGCTGTGTGATAATCAGCTTTCAAAGAAAAAAAATTGAAGATGATAAAAGTTAATGATAGGAGGTCTGTTTTCCAGATAAGAATGTAATATCTGTCAGTCTGAACACCACTGGATTCAGTGGTGGCCCTGACCCTATTACTAGCTGAGGATTTCTGCTCCACACTCCATCAGTATATAGAAGTTCTGTTTTTTTTTTTTAAGTTTAGAAGTTCTTAACCTCAGCTCGTCACAACTTACACAGAAACCTACTAATACTGATGCTAAGAACTACTTAACATCTTGGCTCTAGGGATTTTTTCCCTCACTGTTTGATTATCTCAATTGTAACTTTTAAATTCTAAGTACTGGCTTACCAGACAGGTGAGTGAGAAAACAAGCCTTTTTTATAGATCCAAGGAATTTCATTTGAATTCTAACAAATTGTGGCAAGAAAAACCAGACTGAGCAAATGGTCATCTAACTCAGTGACAATGGTGATCTCAAAGCCAACACACATAGTGAATGTACTGCTTAACAGATCTATAAACAGGTTCATGTGACTAATTCACACTCAAAGGATAGCTTTCTCAAAAATAAATTAGACTTGGGAGGGGGATGGAGGAGGGAGGGGGCCAGGAATATGCATATGACTGATCTGGGAGCATACATGTCTGTGAACAACAAAACTCTGTAAAAATATTAAAAAACAATAATAATAAATAAATTGGGACTTGATTGTGATAGAAACAGCCCAGTTTTTAAAAGCCTAGAGAAGGCTACTCTAGGGAAAAAAAGAAAAAAAAATAAACTTACATGACTTTTGGTTTTCTTCATTGTCTTTGTATAACCGTTTGACTTTGTCTACTAGCTCCCATTTTTCACAACAGCCGGAATAGTTGACAAAATTCCGAGCCAGGATCTCCTTGAGCTGGCGCACGCTCATCCCTTCCACGTCCTCAACACTTGACAGGTCAGACAGAGAAGCTCTTACTAGCTTCTTGGCGAGGCCAGGTGTCTGAAATCACAGAGTGTATCCGTTACTTCTGTTCCTGCAAATCCAGTCAGGGAAACGGCCTGCTGCCTTCACTCTATAGCCATCACTGGCTCTGGAGATGCAACCCAGACTTCTCACCAGTCCTTGAAGCGTTTCAAACATTGTGCTGCATTCAAACTAGAAGCAACATCTTGTGCTAATCTAGCCAAAGTCCACATAGGCATTTTACCTGACTACCAGGGTGATGACATGTCAGGATATCCAGGCAGTCTTACCGGCTCCTCCATGTTTTCTTCATCATCGTCATCATCGTCGTCATCATCGTCATTGTCTTCTATGTTTGCTGAAGCTATCTCACTTTGCTCCTGCACACGTAATAGATATTAGGCCAGGAATTTTCCTAGCAGTATTCAACCTATATTTATCACTGGAGAAGACTCTTCCAGAGATCCTCCCCAAGAATGACCCTGGCATCTTCCACACCTTCCTAGGATCCTGAGAGTGGCTGCTCCTCCTAAAGAGTTGGGCCTCACATGATTCCGTAAACAACTTACCTTCCATAGTTATCTCATGAGTCAAATTCCTATAAGTGTGTGAATTTGTAAAAATCTAGCCAGAATATGAACTCCTCGAGGAGTTAAGAAGGGCCCATCACAGGATACGAAGGCCCCAAAGTGTATGAAATTGCAGTGTGCCCTGATCGAGGGACCTGCACCCACTGGTGTAACTTGAGTCTCTAGGATACAGGTAGAAACTAAAGCGCTAAGATCAGGGGCATTTCATTTCAAAGATCTCAGTCCTACTATCTTATACTTAGAAATTCTAACTCAAGACAATGCTTTCTAATTCTCTGATGGTGGATGCTAGCTCTATATTTCAGAAGTTTCTTAAGCATCAGATGCTTTTTTCTTTAGGGAGAACAGAAAGCCCAGGTCAACTCCCAGTTTCGAGTATCCTATCCACTAGTTCACACCCATCATATTGTAGCACCCAAAGCTCCGCCTCCTGAGTGGAGTCCTAGACCCCAAAGTGACATGAAGGTCAGACACACGTGTCCTGTGTCTGCATCATAATTATGCCAGCTGCCAATTGGCAAAACAATAAAATTCCTAGCTTGGGCTTATCAATTTATGACTATTTAGAAAGCAACTAGACCACATTTCCCTCTGCTTCTAGCCTCTCCTCAGAGGAGAAAATTAAACATGGCAATCAATATTCAAAGCAATTCTTGGGCTTCCCTGGTGGTCCAGAGGAGCCTGCAGGCACAGAGTTCAGCAACACATGGAAGCCCTGCTCAGCAAGGACCCATGAGTCTCGAAGGCCCCACCACACTGGCCAAGAGCAGACATACCAGACCCTCAGGGTAACTGCACCCTCGTACCTGGGGCAGTGCTCCAGATCCTAAGGCCCGGTCTCCACCCAGAAGCTCTTCCTGAAATGAAGATGCGGTAGCAGATGGGGCTGTAGAGTTTGGAAAAACTGAGGGTGTAAAACTGCTAGTGGTCTGGGACCTTGAGGCACTGAGACTGCTCAAGTTCAGGCAGTCCTCAGAGCCCCGCCCGTGGTGGGAGAGGACCAGGTCCACCAAGTCCGCCTTCTCCCGACATGTATCGATTGGTATGTTTCGAAGGATGAGATACTGTCGGAGGTCCTTCACTTTAAGTCGCATTAACTGAGGGCGCTGAAAGGCCGTCTCTTGTAGTAAGTGACACGTGGAACACCTCCAGAGGTTTTCTTCTAAGACTGAACACACGGAGCAAAAATCCTTCTTGCAGTCACAACACACATGCTGAAGAAACAGAGAGAGAAGAAGCATTTAATGAGAGCCAGAGAGAAACCACCACGAAAGCCCTAGTTTTCCTTTGGCCTTCTATTAAAATTAAAAAACATAATTTTTATGAAGCACCTGCATGGCCCCAGACCCATCAAAGCCATGAAAATTAAAACAGTCCTTGGCAACACAGTCTGGATTCACCGAACTTCAGATATAGCCGTTTCAGAAAAACAGACTCTTGTGTTAATGAATTAAAACCTTTCCACCCGTTGGTGCAAACATGTAATTAGCTAAGCAGAGCTGACTCAAACCACATGAAGCAGAAAGAAAAGCGCAAACCCTCTTCCTGCTTTATTCCTATGTGAAAATTCCCCTGTTTTAACGAGAAGAGGGACTGTACACCTGAAACAAACACAACACTGTTAATCGACTATACCCAGTATCAAATAAAAATTTAAAAAGAAGTGAAGAGAAGGGGGAAATGCCTAACAGAGGAGCAGAGAAGGCAACTAACCTAGCAAGGTCAATCTAAGCAAACAGAGGATGCCACTTTACAACAGTCTGTACTCTACCTTCATCACAATCAAAACACATGGAAGCCCTGCTCAGCAAGGACCCATGAGTCTCGAAGGCCCCACCACACTGGCCAAGAGCAGACATACCAGACCCTCAGGGTAACTGCACCCTCGTACCTGGGGCAGTGCTCCAGATCCTAAGGCCCGGTCTCCACCCAGAAGCTCTTCCTGAAATGAAGATGCGGTAGCAGATGGGGCTGTAGAGTTTGGAAAAACTGAGGGTGTAAAACTGCTAGTGGTCTGGGACCTTGAGGCACTGAGACTGCTCAAGTTCAGGCAGTCCTCAGAGCCCCGCCCGTGGTGGGAGAGGACCAGGTCCACCAAGTCCGCCTTCTCCCGACATGTATCGATTGGTATGTTTCGAAGGATGAGATACTGTCGGAGGTCCTTCACTTTAAGTCGCATTAACTGAGGGCGCTGAAAGGCCGTCTCTTGTAGTAAGTGACACGTGGAACACCTCCAGAGGTTTTCTTCTAAGACTGAACACACGGAGCAAAAATCCTTCTTGCAGTCACAACACACATGCTGAAGAAACAGAGAGAGAAGAAGCATTTAATGAGAGCCAGAGAGAAACCACCACGAAAGCCCTAGTTTTCCTTTGGCCTTCTATTAAAATTAAAAAACATAATTTTTATGAAGCACCTGCATGGCCCCAGACCCATCAAAGCCATGAAAATTAAAACAGTCCTTGGCAACACAGTCTGGATTCACCGAACTTCAGATATAGCCGTTTCAGAAAAACAGACTCTTGTGTTAATGAATTAAAACCTTTCCACCCGTTGGTGCAAACATGTAATTAGCTAAGCAGAGCTGACTCAAACCACATGAAGCAGAAAGAAAAGCGCAAACCCTCTTCCTGCTTTATTCCTATGTGAAAATTCCCCTGTTTTAACGAGAAGAGGGACTGTACACCTGAAACAAACACAACACTGTTAATCGACTATACCCAGTATCAAATAAAAATTTAAAAAGAAGTGAAGAGAAGGGGGAAATGCCTAACAGAGGAGCAGAGAAGGCAACTAACCTAGCAAGGTCAATCTAAGCAAACAGAGGATGCCACTTTACAACAGTCTGTACTCTACCTTCATCACAATCAAAACAGTTCCATGAGCAACGTTTAGAGAAGACACTAAGACGTGCTCACTTCTGCTCAGAGTTAGGAATGCCAACCCTTGCCAACACAACTTGTTCCTTACGTATTTTAAAGGGCTGAACTGACAGACTGGGCAATGATGACCTAGCAATACGATGGTTCTCTGAAAGAACAACTTTCTGTCCTAAAGGAAATAACTGTTGCAGCCCAAGTTGTTGTATGCTGAATCTTTAAATGATAGTTAATACTCATATACTCACTTCTTCACTTGAGTTCATATCGGTAGGGATATATTTTTTGAAACTTGAGGTCAGAGTTAGCATCTCTGAACAGAACTGTAGACTAATTAAATCTCTTGCTTCAGAACATAAGTAGTATCAAGAATCAAAGTGGATGAACAAGGTCAAAATCCAGGAGAAAGGATGACTGAACATCGTGAGAAGTAACAATGTCTAGTCAAAAAACTTAAGCCATGGTACAGCTCCTTCAACTTAAGTGTTTTTCTAAATGGGAAATGGTTATTAGGACTAACTTTTTGATAGGTGTATAAGAAGAAATGAAGACTATTCACTGGTATTCAAAAGAACACAGAATCAAGAACTCTGATGCATATGTTTTTACTAGGTAACATTTTATCCAACTTACCTTCTTTCTAAAGACTGAAAATGAAAGTCCACAGGCTTTGCAAACTATATTAGGCCCTTGTGTAGGTGTTGGTGGGTAAGCAGAAAAATAAGAGCTTGGTGTAAATCTGAATGGACCAGTGCCTCTTGCAAATCCAGATTGCTGGCCCCTGATAGCTCCAGTCCCCATGACTTCATTCAGTAGCCCACAGCACGAAGCCCACATAGATGTGGCACCCGCCTGAAAAGGAACAAACAGGCATCAGTTTAAAGCTGAGTGGAACCTGGGTTCTCTGGAAATGCCATTCTGAGCCTAGCAAGGTCAATTTCGACTATACCCAGTATCAAATAAAATTTAAAAAGATGAGTGAAGAGAAGGGGGAAATGCCTAACAGAGGAGCAGAGAAGGCAACTAACCTAGCAAGGTCAATCTAAGCAAACAGAGGATGCCACTTTACAACAGTCTGTACTCTACCTTCATCACAATCAAAACAGTTCCATGAGCAACGTTTAGAGAAGACACTAAGACGTGCTCACTTCTGCTCAGAGTTAGGAATGCCAACCCTTGCCAACACAACTTGTTCCTTACGTATTTTAAAGGGCTGAACTGACAGACTGGGCAATGATGACCTAGCAATACGATGGTTCTCTGAAAGAACAACTTTCTGTCCTAAAGGAAATAACTGTTGCAGCCCAAGTTGTTGTATGCTGAATCTTTAAATGATAGTTAATACTCATATACTCACTTCTTCACTTGAGTTCATATCGGTAGGGATATATTTTTGAAACTTGAGGTCAGAGTGAGCAGCGCTGAACAGAACTGTAGACTAATTAAATCTCTTGCTTCAGAACATAAGTAGTATCAAGAATCAAAGTGGATGAACAAGGTCAAAATCCAGGAGAAAGGATGACTGAACATCGTGAGAAGTAACAATGTCTAGTCAAAAAACTTAAGCCATGGTACAGCTCCTTCAACTTAAGTGTTTTTCTAAATGGGAAATGGTTATTAGGACTAACTTTTTGATAGGTGTATAAGAAGAAATGAAGACTATTCACTGGTATTCAAAAGAACACAGAATCAAGAACTCTGATGCATATGTTTTTACTAGGTAACATTTTATCCAACTTACCTTCTTTCTAAAGACTGAAAATGAAAGTCCACAGGCTTTGCAAACTATATTAGGCCCTTGTGTAGGTGTTGGTGGGTAAGCAGAAAAATAAGAGCTTGGTGTAAATCTGAATGGACCAGTGCCTCTTGCAAATCCAGATTGCTGGCCCCTGATAGCTCCAGTCCCCATGACTTCATTCAGTAGCCCACAGCACGAAGCCCACATAGATGTGGCACCCGCCTGAAAAGGAACAAAAACAGGCATCAGTTTAAAGCTGAGTGGAACCTGGGTTCTCTGGAAATGCCATTCTGCAGAGACACAACCTAATTACTTAGGGCAACCTAAATAATTTTGAGATTCTTCTTTTGTATTTTTTTTGGCCATACTATCTGGCATGTGGGATTCCACTTTTCCGACCAGGGACTGAACTCACACCTCCTGCTCATGGAGTCTTAATCACTAAACCACCAGGAAGTTCCATAGAGATTATATTCTTTCTGGCATCAAATTTTTAAGTTACTTGGAAGTGGGCAATTTTGTGGTATCTACAAAGAATACTTGGTTTGGGGGATATTCATGATATACTATTAACAAAAGGAGAAGATACAACATGAACCCAACTTCATTAAAACAAAACAATGTGCAGACATATGCTTGGAGATATATGTGCATACATACAGAAAAGACCTGACTGGATAGACGTATATGCTGTGTCATATTTGGGATATGCTTATTCCTGCCCCCCTGCCCCAAATTGTTAATTGTTCATCTGAAATTCAAATTTATCTGTCTTGTATTCTACCTAGCAACCTTAGACTGGAGACCACAGCCCTATTTTACAGGCTGAGGCAGATTTTCCCAAGTATCACTTAGCAGAAAGAATATAAATTCAAATTACTTAATTTTGTTAAACTTCTGTCCTCTCATTTGTAACTGAGAATAGTAAACTATGGCATATGAATACTCTTGATGTTTTAACAATGACTGGGAAAACATCAAAATGCCAACTGTGAACTGCTAATTTTCATGTAGATCTCATATGTTTTCTGGAGTTTTCCTGTGTTTTCCAAATCTTTATAAAGAAGATATTAGGGACTTGCCTGGTGGTCCAGTGCTTAAGAATCTGCCTTGCAATGCAGAGGGCACCACAGCTAGAGAGCCTGAGTGCAGCAACAAAAGATCCCACTTAGTGCAACTAAGACCCAACACAGCCAAATAAATATTTTTAAAAGAATATATTAACATTAAGGAAAATAGTTTTTTAAAGCAAACTGAGAATACTGAACACATTTAAGAAAAATATTTACAGATTTATTTATTTAGGCTGTTCTGGGTCTTAGGTTCGGCACACAGTTGCAGCACGTGGGATCCAGTTCCCTGACCAAGGATCAGACCTGGGGTCCCCTGCATTGGGAGCATGGAGTCTTAGCCACTGGATCACCAAGGGAAGTCCCTGAACACAGTTTTTGAGGACCTGATAACCGTAATGACGTTATGAGGTCTAAGGGCTATCTGCCACTCCACCAAGTAGCTTGAAATGAATGTGCTGCCTTTTGGTTTTTTCTCTCTCATCTCTTCCCTTTCTGTGAATCTCCACTGCTATCACTATAACCTGCCCTGAGCACCCTCTCTCTCCAATTTTTACTGCTTTCAGAACCCTGATAACCAACCTTGCTAGAAGTATATCTAAAAATATCTTTTCACTGAGGGCTCGCTCCAGGCATTTTCCCATGCTGAGAATATACAGTTGCAGGGTTTGGAACCAGTGGGTCATACCATACCTTACAGAAAAGACCTGACTGGATAGACGATATGCTGTGTCATATTTGGGATATGCTTATTCCTGCCCCTGCCCCAAATTGTTAATTGTTCATCTGAAATTCAAATTTATCTGTCTTGTATTCTACCTAGCAACCTTAGACTGGAGACCACAGCCCTATTTTACAGGCTGAGGCAGATTTTCCCAAGTATCACTTAGCAGAAAGAATATAAATTCAAATTACTTAATTTTGTTAAACTTCTGTCCTCTCATTTGTAACTGAGAATAGTAAACTATGGCATATGAATACTCTTGATGTTTTAACAATGACTGGGAAAACATCAAAATGCCAACTGTGAACTGCTAATTTTCATGTAGATCTCATATGTTTTCTGGAGTTTTCCTGTGTTTTCCAAATCTTTATAAAGAAGATATTAGGGACTTGCCTGGTGGTCCAGTGCTTAAGAATCTGCCTTGCAATGCAGAGGGCACCACAGCTAGAGAGCCTGAGTGCAGCAACAAAAGATCCCACTTAGTGCAACTAAGACCCAACACAGCCAAATAAATATTTTTAAAAGAATATATTAACATTAAGGAAAATAGTTTTTTAAAGCAAACTGAGAATACTGAACACATTTAAGAAAAATATTTACAGATTTATTTATTTAGGCTGTTCTGGGTCTTAGGTTCGGCACACAGTTGCAGCACGTGGGATCCAGTTCCCTGACCAAGGATCAGACCTGGGGTCCCCTGCATTGGGAGCATGGAGTCTTAGCCACTGGATCACCAAGGGAAGTCCCTGAACACAGTTTTTGAGGACCTGATAACCGTAATGACGTTATGAGGTCTAAGGGCTATCTGCCACTCCACCAAGTAGCTTGAAATGAATGTGCTGCCTTTTGGTTTTTTCTCTCTCATCTCTTCCCTTTCTGTGAATCTCCACTGCTATCACTATAACCTGCCTTGAGCAACCTCTCTCTCCTTTTTTTACTGCTTTCAGAAACCTGATAACCAACCTTGTTAGAAGTATATATAAAAATATATTTTCACTGAGGGCTCGCTCCAGGCATTTTCCCATGCTGAGAATATACAGTTGCAGGGTTTGGAACCAGTGGGCTCTTGCCCCTTGTCCTAATTCCTGAGCATATTCTAGACTCTAGATAATGAGATAAATAATGGAAGTCCAGGTAGGCGAGGTCTTATTACTTAAAAGGATGAAACAGGACAATGGCACCGTTCCCTTTGTTTTATTATCTAACCCTGTCAAAACTTACTGTTTGCCCAATGAGCTTTTTAAGATTTTTTAAACAATCTTAAAAAAAAAAAAAACCTTAAAAGGCTATTTGGAATGCTATAGAAGGATCTGCTACTACCCAGAAGCAGTGTGTGTGTGTGCTCATCTGCTCAGTTGTGCCCAGCTCTTTGCGACCCCAAGGGCTGTAGCCTGCCAGGCTCCTCTATCCATGGGATTTCCCAGGCAAAAAAACTGGAGTGGGTTGCCATTTCCTTCTCCAGGGGTTCTTCCTGACCCAGGGATCAAACCCTTGTCTCTTGGGTCTTCTGTATTAGTAGGTGGTACCACCAGGGAAGCCTGCCAGGAAAGCAGTATGCTATGTTAAATACAGGGAAAAGAAAAGGTAAAGAATATGAAACCATAATACAAGGTTCAAACAGTCTTAAGCATCAGGGTCACTGACTTGAGTATTATATGGCTTCAAACCCTGTAATTCTCAAGAAATAGTGATGCCTTTAAAAGTCAGGTTAAGTTATAATTAATAGTTCATACCTTTAACTAAATATATATACCTCAGATTCTACAGTCATGGTTTGTTTAAACATAAAAGCATAAAAATCCAGATTTATTAACAGTTCATTTAAAGTGAGTGTTCTTAAACCTCAGTACTTCTTTAAAACAAGTCCTGACCAAGGATCGCATTGGGAGCATGGAGTCTTAGCCACTGGATCACCAAGGGAAGTCCCTGAACACAGTTTTTGAGGACCTGATAACCGTAATGACGTTATGAGGTCTAAGGGCTATCTGCCACTCCACCAAGTAGCTTGAAATGAATGTGCTCCCTTTTTGTGTTTTTTCTCTCTCATCTCTTCCCTTTCTGTGAATCTCCACTGCTATCACTATAACCTGCCTTGAGCAACCTCTCTCTCCTTTTTTTACTGCTTTCAGAAACCTGATAACCAACCTTGTTAGAAGTATATATAAAAATATATTTTCACTGAGGGCTCGCTCCAGGCATTTTCCCATGCTGAGAATATACAGTTGCAGGGTTTGGAACCAGTGGGCTCTTGCCCCTTGTCCTAATTCCTGAGCATATTCTAGACTCTAGATAATGAGATAAATAATGGAAGTCCAGGTAGGCGAGGTCTTATTACTTAAAAGGATGAAACAGGACAATGGCACCTTTCCCCTTTGTTTTATTATCTAACCCTGTCAAAACTTACTGTTTGCCCAATGAGCTTTTTAAGATTTTTTAAACAATCTTAAAAAAAAAAAAAACCTTAAAAGGCTATTTGGAATGCTATAGAAGGATCTGCTACTACCCAGAAGCAGTGTGTGTGTGTGCTCATCTGCTCAGTTGTGCCCAGCTCTTTGCGACCCCAAGGGCTGTAGCCTGCCAGGCTCCTCTATCCATGGGATTTCCCAGGCAAAAAAACTGGAGTGGGTTGCCATTTCCTTCTCCAGGGGTTCTTCCTGACCCAGGGATCAAACCCTTGTCTCTTGGGTCTTCTGTATTAGTAGGTGGTACCACCAGGGAAGCCTGCCAGGAAAGCAGTATGCTATGTTAAATACAGGGAAAAGAAAAGGTAAAGAATATGAAACCATAATACAAGGTTCAAACAGTCTTAAGCATCAGGGTCACTGACTTGAGTATTATATGGCTTCAAACCCTGTAATTCTCAAGAAATAGTGATGCCTTTAAAAGTCAGGTTAAGTTATAATTAATAGTTCATACCTTTAACTAAATATATATACCTCAGATTCTACAGTCATGGTTTGTTTAAACATAAAAGCATAAAAATCCAGATTTATTAACAGTTCATTTAAAGTGAGTGTTCTTTTAGCAAAGGATTCATCTGCAGTACTTTTAAACTTTAAAACAAGTAACAGGACTTCCCCGGTGGTCCAGTGGGTAAAGAGTCCGCCTTGCAGGGCAAGGGGCACTGGTTTGATTCCTGGCCCGGGAAGATCCCATGTGCTATGGAGCAGCTGGACTGGTGTGTCCAATTACGAGCCAGTGCTCTGGAGTGCATGCGCCCAGAGCTAGTGCTCTGGGAAAAGACAGACCATTGCCATGAGAGGCCCATGCAGGCCAAAGAATAAAGATGGATGAAAATAAATAAATAAATAGATAAACAAACAGTAAAAGAGGCCAAAATTTAAAAAACAAAACAAAACAAAAAAAACTAACAATGTTTAAAAAAGAAAAAAATTGGGGCTTCCTTGGTGGTCCAGTGGGTAAGGACACAACCTTGCAGTGCAAGGGGCGCCGGTTCGATCCCTGGCCTGGGAAGATCCCACGTGCTACGGAGCAGCTGGACCAATGTGTCCAACTACTGAGCCCAGGCACTGGAGCGCATGCGCCCAGAGCTAGTGCTCTGGGAAAAGACAGACCATTGCCATGAGAGGCCCATGCAGGCCAAAGAATAAAGATGGATGAAAATAAATAAATAAATAGATAAACAAACAGTAAAAGAGGCCAAAATTTAAAAAACAAAACAAAACAAAAAAAACTAACAATGTTTAAAAAAGAAAAAAATTGGGGCTTCCTTGGTGGTCCAGTGGGTAAGGACACAACCTTGCAGTGCAAGGGGCGCCGGTTCGATCCCTGGCCTGGGAAGATCCCACGTGCTACGGAGCAGCTGGACCAATGTGTCCAACTTCCAAGCTGGAGCTCTGGAGCGCATGTGCCCAGAGCCGGTGCTCTGCAACGAGGGAGGCCACTGCAATGGGAGGCCCACACAGGTCAAAAGAACAAAGATGGATGAAAATAAAATAAATGAAAGACCAATAGAAGTAGTCTGTCTGTCTGTCTGTCTCTCTCTCTCTCTATATATATATGAAATTGAATTTTCACATAATATTTTGGGGGGAATACCTCAACTACAGAAAGTATCACCAGGAGAAACATTTTTCATCCCAGGAATTTAAAGAAGTATAGTTTTTGAAATGCTTTGGCTTCCTGCTGACCTAGCTTCTAAATGATTAAATTGCTGTTAGCTTTTATCCCCCTTTTAATTCCTGGGTGATGCTGTCATCTCAGCTCCAGTGAAAGTTCCTTGTGGACAGAACTTCTTTCCCCCAGAGCATCTAGTTTCGACACTATGACTAATTGATAAATAACTCTGTACAAGGTTTATGATACTTCTTTAAACAGGCAACATAATTAAGTTTTTTTTGTGGGGGGGGGGGAGGGGGATTGGGTTGGGAGGGAGGCAGGCGGGCCACTTCTATTGGTCTTTCATTTATCTATTTTCATCCATCTTTGTTCTTTGGCCCGTGTGGGCCTTCCATCGCAGTGGCCTCTGTTGCTGCAGAGCACCGGCTCTGGGCGCATGCGCTCCAGGGCTCCGGCTTGGTAATTGGACACATTGGTCCAGCTGCTCCATGGCACGTGGGATCTCCCCAGGCCAGGGATCGAACTGGCACCCCTTGCACTGCAAGGAGGTGTCCTTACCCACTGGACCACCAGGGGAGCCCCATAATTAAGTTTTTCATCCTACCTAAAAAGTTCAAATTGTGTCTTACAGAGAAAGAGTAAAAAAGATAGACTTTGCAGGCCAAAAATCTTAATGATACTCCCCTTTAAAAGCACACTTTGTGCTTTCTGTCAGAAATAAGTTTTACAATGACAGTGAAGGAAGGATACAAATTGTCAAAACACACAGTTCTGATGAAGGGAATAGAGGATTTGTTTTGAAAAGAAAAGAACTGAATCTCTGCATAGACATCAATATCGCCTGCTCAGCTGCTTCAGTCCGTGTCCAACTCTTTGCAACCCTATGGGGGAGCCTTCTAGGCTCCTCTGTCCATGGGATTCTCTAGGTGAGAGTATAGGAGTGGGCTGCCATGCCCTCCTCACAGGTATCTTGTCACAATCCAGGGATCAAATCCACATCTCCCACATTGCAGGCGAATTCTTTACTACCGAACCAGTGGGGAAGCCCAGACATCAATATAGGGAGGTTAACAACTGCATCCAATTCTTCACGTTTCTCTACAGGAGAGGGAATTTCCTCTTCATTGCCCAGAAGGGAAAATAATGATAAGAGTGTTTCCTTCAGTCATTTCATTATAAAATAAAAATGAAAACTCAAAGCTCAAGCCAATTCCCAAATATTTATCCCAAACACGTGTTGCTATAACCTGATATTTGGTACAAGTCAGCCAAAGACTATAGCCGATTAAAAAAGAAAAAAACAAAAATCTGAAACAGGGCTTCCCTGGTGGTCCAGTGGGTAAGGACACCGCCTTGCAGTACAAGGGGCGCCAGTTCGATCCCTGGCCTGGGAAAATCCCATGTGTCGCGGAGCAGCTGGACCGATATGTCCAACTGCCGAGCTAGAGCTCGGGAGCACATGCGCCCAGAGCGGGCACTCTGCGACAACAGAGGCCACTGCGATGGGAGGCCACACGGCTGGGGAGCAAGGATGGATGAGAATAGATAGTGAAGGACCAATGGAGGTGGCCCGCCCGCCCCCTTCCCTCCCCAACCCGCCCCCCACCAAAAATGTTTAAAAAAAAATTTTTTTTTTAAAATTTGAAACACTAAAAATCTGTTTCAGCTTCATTAGATCTGTCAACTTTATTTTGAACCAAATCTTCCCAAATGAGGATAATCTCCCAATAAGAGACCTTTCCTCTCATCACACTGAAGGTTAATCTTCCTGCGTATACTGTCACCCTCTGACAGAAGCATTTGTGACTCTCCAGTCTTTCTTGGAAGTCTAGAAATTTGAAACAGTAAATGCTCAGCTATTAGTGTTATTCCATGTACATTTCTTTTCCTTCCAGCCTATCTTAAAAACTTACTTTCATTTCCCCTTTTAGACTGTGTTCTCTGGCACCCCAGTGCTGAAATGAAAGTGGTCTCTAGAGATTCAACCTCCTCCACTTCTCTGGAGCAGTGGTTTTTAACCCTGTACCACAGCGGCTGCTATCACTCACTCTCACTAAGGAACTGCCTAGGCCTACGCAACTGCCCTTTAGACAGTGGTTGGACTCAGGAGAGCCATAAAAAATACTGAAAATATGGAGGGGTGGAATGAGGAGGGGAACATATATGACTGATTCGTGTTGACTATGACAGACTACCACAGCATTGTAAAGCAATTATCCTCCAATGAAAAAATAAAGTCAAAAAAAATGCATCAACTATAAAAAAATTCCCCAGGTGATGTGAATGTACAATCAAGGTTAAACGGTTAACACCTGCTCAGTCTAGGGGATTTCTCCTTCCTGCCTGTATCATCTCAGCTGGGAGAATCACTCAGTTTCCAAAGTGGAAGGGGCTGTGCTTACTCCTGAAGCCTGAGCCATAACCAAACAACCCTGAAAAAAAAAAGGGCTTCCTGGTGGTCCAGTGGGTAAGGACACCGCCTTGCAGTACAAGGCGCCAGTTCGATCCCTGGCCTGGGAAAATCCCATGTGTCGCGGAGCAGCTGGACCGATATGTCCAACTGCCGAGCTAGAGCTCGGGAGCACATGCGCCCAGAGCGGGCACTCTGCGACAACAGAGGCCACTGCGATGGGAGGCCACACGGCTGGGGAGCAAGGATGGATGAGAATAGAGAAACGAAAGACCAATGGAAGTGGCCCGCCCGCCCCTCTCCCTCCCCCACCCGCCCCCCACCAAAAATGTTTAAAAAAAAATTTTTTTTTTAAAATTTGAAACACTAAAAATCTGTTTCAGCTTCATTAGATCTGTCAACTTTATTTTGAACCAAATCTTCCCAAATGAGGATAATCTCCCAATAAGAGACCTTTCCTCTCATCACACTGAAGGTTAATCTTCCTGCGTATACTGTCACCCTCTGACAGACGCATTTGTGACTCTCAGTCTTTCTTGGAAGTCTAGAAATTTGAAACAGTAAATGCTCAGCTATTAGTGTTATTCCATGTACATTTCTTTTCCTTCCAGCCTATCTTAAAACTTACTTTCATTTCCCTTTTAGACTGTGTTCTCTGGCACCCCAGTGCTGAAATGAAAGTGGTCTCTAGAGATTCAACCTCCTCCACTTCTCTGGAGCAGTGGTTTTTAACCCTGTACCACAGCGGCTGCTATCACTCACTCTCACTAAGGAACTGCCTAGGCCTACGCAACTGCCCTTTAGACAGTGGTTGGACTCAGGAGAGCCATAAAAAATACTGAAAATATGGAGGGGTGGAATGAGGAGGGGAACATATATGACTGATTCGTGTTGACTATGACAGACTACCACAGCATTGTAAAGCAATTATCCTCCAATGAAAAAATAAAGTCAAAAAAAATGCATCAACTATAAAAAAATTCCCCAGGTGATGTGAATGTACAATCAAGGTTAAACGGTTAACACCTGCTCAGTCTAGGGGATTTCTCCTTCCTGCCTGTATCATCTCAGCTGGGAGAATCACTCAGTTTCCAAAGTGGAAGGGGCTGTGCTTACTCCTGAAGCCTGAGCCTCCAGGCCAACACTTCCAACACATGGTCCTCACTACCTGCACACATCCCCCCATCCCATTCCCAGGCCCCAAGCAGTAGGATATCCTTTCAGTGTTTCCTTTCCCTCTATGGTTCCCCCTCATCCTTTCAGAAACTCTCAGCTGAGCTTTCAACAATTTACTCTAATTCTTAAATTAGCTCCTTTGCTTTACCACATATTAGCCTGGAACTCACGCTGAAATGTGGTGTCTATTTTTCATTTTTAGTTGCTCTTTGCTTTCCGGCCCAAATTTCTTATTTCCTAACTTCTTCCTCTACATTTTTCCTTGTGTGAAATTTCCAACATTGGGAGAAAGACAGTGATTTCTGGGTCTGTCAAAAAAACAGCCATGGTGCAAACTATTTTTGTCCTTCACCGCTGAGCTGAAGGATCCACGCAGAAGATGAAGCTTCAAGGCTTGGGTTCCATCTCCCGTTTCATCTTCTAGCACTTTCCCTTATCGCCTAAATTTCTTCTGCATGTCCCCTCAGGGCACGAGAACCCCTCCCTAACAACTGTTACCTTACCATTCACCTAATAATACTTGAAGAGTCCATTGCTAATCTTTCTCCCCTCAGATCTACCCACGTTTCTGTTATTACTTGATATAATATTTCTAGGGATTCCCAGATGGCACAGTGATAAAGAATCTACTTGCCAATGTAGGAGATGTAAGAGACATGAGTTTGATCCCTGAGTTGGAAAGATCCCCTGGAACAGGAAATGGCAACCCACTCCAGTATTCTTTCCCATTAAATCCCATGGAAAGAGGAACCTGGCTGGTTACAGTCTATGGGGTCGTGAAGTCGGACACTGAGCACAGGATGACAAAAATTCCATATATGACTGATTCGTGTTGACTATGACAGACTACCACAGCATTGTAAAGCAATTATCCTCCAATGAAAAATAAAGTCAAAAAATGCATCAACTATAAAAATTCCCCAGGTGATGTGAATGTACAATCAAGGTTAAACGTTAACACCTGCTCAGTCTAGGGGATTTCTCCTTCCTGCCTGTATCATCTCAGCTGGGAGAATCACTCAGTTTCCAAAGTGGAAGGGGCTGTGCTTACTCCTGAAGCCTGAGCCTCCAGGCCAACACTTCCAACACATGGTCCTCACTACCTGCACACATCCCCCCATCCCATTCCCAGGCCCCAAGCAGTAGGATATCCTTTCAGTGTTTCCTTTCCCTCTATGGTTCCCCCTCATCCTTTCAGAAACTCTCAGCTGAGCTTTCAACAATTTACTCTAATTCTTAAATTAGCTCCTTTGCTTTACCACATATTAGCCTGGAACTCACGCTGAAATGTGGTGTCTATTTTTCATTTTTAGTTGCTCTTTGCTTTCCGGCCCAAATTTCTTATTTCCTAACTTCTTCCTCTACATTTTTCCTTGTGTGAAATTTCCAACATTGGGAGAAAGACAGTGATTTCTGGGTCTGTCAAAAAAACAGCCATGGTGCAAACTATTTTTGTCCTTCACCGCTGAGCTGAAGGATCCACGCAGAAGATGAAGCTTCAAGGCTTGGGTTCCATCTCCCGTTTCATCTTCTAGCACTTTCCCTTATCGCCTAAATTTCTTCTGCATGTCCCCTCAGGGCACGAGAACCCCTCCCTAACAACTGTTACCTTACCATTCACCTAATAATACTTGAAGAGTCCATTGCTAATCTTTCTCCCCTCAGATCTACCCACGTTTCTGTTATTACTTGATATAATATTTCTAGGGATTCCCAGATGGCACAGTGATAAAGAATCTACTTGCCAATGTAGGAGATGTAAGAGACATGAGTTTGATCCCTGAGTTGGAAAGATCCCCTGGAACAGGAAATGGCAACCCACTCCAGTATTCTTTCCCATTAAATCCCATGGAAAGAGGAACCTGGCTGGTTACAGTCTATGGGGTCGTGAAGTCGGACACTGAGCACAGGCACACATTGATCCCACTTTTCAAGCAACAGAATTTACAAAAGCAATTAAGGAACAGTGTAAGAGAGTGTTTTCCCAACAATGTACTGATCGTGTGCTCTTGGGAATGGGGCAGGTAGGGAAACATGAATTTATTTTCTTGATTTTGACTCTCTGCCTCTGTTACATTTTCTTGGAGCCCAGTTACCATACCTAGGAGAGTCATAACCAAAAGCCCCACTTCTTGCACCCTCCCTTGAAGAGCTTTAGAGACCCAAGTACCCTGTTCTCTCCATTTCTGTTTTCTCTACCTTCTAAGATCTTTCACCAGCTTAATCAGCCTGCATTCCCTTATTTTGCTTTTATTCATACCCTGCTCATCTTTTTATAGCAAGATTGAAGCATATTTTCCAAACTATTCCATTTTCTTCTAAATCTTCTCAGCAAACAATGCCTAGGCAGACAGTACACAAGGCAGAGCTCTTTGGTTTTTGAATTTGCAGTAAACTCACTGAGCTGTTACTATGCCTCAGTTCCAAAGAGGTGTGCTACTTATATAAAGATCACCACCCACCTTTCAGTAGTTTACTTTGTTAAAAGAAAAAATTGATTACCCTTCCATGAAACAAAACAAACTTTGGATCTTTGAAAACTAAAGCTATGATCTGCACTCATGTGACTAACAATTCTAAACCCTGGGACCATGGTTGACAGCAGGACTCAACAGTAACTAAACAGAAAAAAATAATCTGTAAAACAGTGACCCCTGATCCCTACGGGTTCACGTATTCCACCCAAATCCTAACAACTGTTACCTTACCATTCACCTAATAATACTTGAAGAGTCCATTGCTAATCTTTCTCCCTCAGATCTACCCAGTTTCTGTTATTACTTGATATAATATTTCTAGGGAGTCCCAGATGGCACAGTGATAAAGAATCTACTTGCCAATGTAGGAGATGTAAGAGACATGAGTTTGATCCCTGAGTTGGAAAGATCCCCTGGAACAGGAAATGGCAACCCACTCCAGTATTCTTTCCCATTAAATCCCATGGAAAGAGGAACCTGGCTGGTTACAGTCTATGGGGTCGTGAAGTCGGACACTGAGCACAGGCACACATTGATCCCACTTTTCAAGCAACAGAATTTACAAAAGCAATTAAGGAACAGTGTAAGAGAGTGTTTTCCCAACAATGTACTGATCGTGTGCTCTTGGGAATGGGGCAGGTAGGGAAACATGAATTTATTTTCTTGATTTTGACTCTCTGCCTCTGTTACATTTTCTTGGAGCCCAGTTACCATACCTAGGAGAGTCATAACCAAAAGCCCCACTTCTTGCACCCTCCCTTGAAGAGCTTTAGAGACCCAAGTACCCTGTTCTCTCCATTTCTGTTTTCTCTACCTTCTAAGATCTTTCACCAGCTTAATCAGCCTGCATTCCCTTATTTTGCTTTTATTCATACCCTGCTCATCTTTTTATAGCAAGATTGAAGCATATTTTCCAAACTATTCCATTTTCTTCTAAATCTTCTCAGCAAACAATGCCTAGGCAGACAGTACACAAGGCAGAGCTCTTTGGTTTTTGAATTTGCAGTAAACTCACTGAGCTGTTACTATGCCTCAGTTCCAAAGAGGTGTGCTACTTATATAAAGATCACCACCCACCTTTCAGTAGTTTACTTTGTTAAAAGAAAAAAAATTGATTACCCTTCCATGAAACAAAACAAACTTTGGATCTTTGAAAACTAAAGCTATGATCTGCACTCATGTGACTAACAATTCTAAACCCTGGGACCATGGTTGACAGCAGGACTCAACAGACTAAACCATAAGAGGTCAGAAAAAACAATAATCTGTAAAAACAGTGACATTTCCTCTCTTGATCATGAACATAGTTCAAAAATAATATAGAAAATAACCGAAAAAGGCAACCATCACTTAGGTCTGGAACAAAACTCCTAGCTCAGATAATCTAGCTATTTGCAGTTGATTTTCTAGCCATCAATGACTACTGAAAACAACTTTTTCTTGATAAGCCTAATTCCTTTCCTACATACTGTTGGACTAAAATTGCTTCTGAACAGATTAGCCATGGAACCACTGCCTGCCTGGCATCATTTAAGAACCAGATATCATATTAAAAACTTACATGACCCACAGTAAAAAATTAGGTTCTGGGCTTCCCCTGGTGGTCTGGTGGGTAAGGACACCGCCTTGCAGTGCAAGGGGCGCCGGTTCCATCCCTGGCCTGGGAAGATCCCACGTGCTGCGGAGCGGCTGGACCCATGTGTCCAATTACCAAGCCGAAGCTCTGGAGTGCATGCGCCCAGAGCCGGCGCTCTGCAACGACAGAGGCCACCACGATGGGAGGCCCACAGGAGCCGAAGAACAAAGACGGATGAAAATAGAGAAATGAAAGACCAATGGAAGTGGCCCGCCCACCCTCCTCCCTCCCCAACCAAAATAAATAAATAAATAAATCATAAAAAAAAAAATTTAGGTTCTAAAGCTTCCTGTCTGAACTTCCCCAGACTCATTTTAAAACTGAATAAAGAAAAAGACAAACAGAAATTTAAATATTTGCTTTTTCTTTTTGGCTGGTGACACCAACTAGAGCACATGACTTAAGCTCTGCAGCCAACTGGTCTGGCTAACATCCCACCCAGCCACCAACACAGCTGACCAACAGCACCTTACTATCCAGCTGACCAGGTGCCAGCCCCACCCAAAGGAAGCTAGATCTGAGAAGGTCCCAGAAGCGTACTGAGCCAAGCACGTTTAGCCCCTTTGCTAAGATCACCAACAAAGCTTCTCTTTATTCTCTAGTAGCATAAAGGTTGTAAAGTGTTCCTCCTGTATTGTTCCTTCCTAGACAATGAATTAGGAAGTCCCATCCCTTCCTGGGAATAGAGAGGAGAGACAGGAATTGTTATTTAACAAAACCTGGGAAACCAGATTCAACAGACTAAACCATAAGAGGTCAGAAAAAACAATAATCTGTAAAAACAGTGACATTTCCTCTCTTGATCATGAACATAGTTCAAAAATAATATAGAAAATAACCGAAAAAGGCAACCATCACTTAGGTCTGGAACAAAACTCCTAGCTCAGATAATCTAGCTATTTGCAGTTGATTTTCTAGCCATCAATGACTACTGAAAACAACTTTTTCTTGATAAGCCTAATTCCTTTCCTACATACTGTTGGACTAAAATTGCTTCTGAACAGATTAGCCATGGAACCACTGCCTGCCTGGCATCATTTAAGAACCAGATATCATATTAAAAACTTACATGACCCACAGTAAAAAATTAGGTTCTGGGCTTCCCCTGGTGGTCTGGTGGGTAAGGACACCGCCTTGCAGTGCAAGGGGCGCCGGTTCCATCCCTGGCCTGGGAAGATCCCACGTGCTGCGGAGCGGCTGGACCCATGTGTCCAATTACCAAGCCGAAGCTCTGGAGTGCATGCGCCCAGAGCCGGCGCTCTGCAACGACAGAGGCCACCACGATGGGAGGCCCACAGGAGCCGAAGAACAAAGACGGATGAAAATAGAGAAATGAAAGACCAATGGAAGTGGCCCGCCCACCCTCCTCCCTCCCCAACCAAAATAAATAAATAAATAAATCATAAAAAAAAAAAATTTAGGTTCTAAAGCTTCCTGTCTGAACTTCCCCAGACTCATTTTAAAACTGAATAAAGAAAAAGACAAACAGAAATTTAAATATTTGCTTTTTCTTTTTGGCTGGTGACACCAACTAGAGCACATGACTTAAGCTCTGCAGCCAACTGGTCTGGCTAACATCCCACCCAGCCACCAACACAGCTGACCAACAGCACCTTACTATCCAGCTGACCAGGTGCCAGCCCCACCCAAAGGAAGCTAGATCTGAGAAGGTCCCAGAAGCGTACTGAGCCAAGCACGTTTAGCCCCTTTGCTAAGATCACCAACAAAGCTTCTCTTTATTCTCTAGTAGCATAAAGGTTGTAAAGTGTTCCTCCTGTATTGTTCCTTCCTAGACAATGAATTAGGAAGTCCCATCCCTTCCTGGGAATAGAGAGGAGAGACAGGAATTGTTATTTACAAACCTAAACAAGCTGCAGGAGAGTGGGGCTGACAGTTTCCAGCGCTATGATACTTATTTCCTCAACAGGAGCAGACCACCAGTTTTATAAGCACTCTCTGGGGTTCCTCAGCTAGTCACACAATAGAGGTCCATTCTGAATCACCATTTCAGTCAACAAAGGCAAGAGGAAACATGTTTCTTTGCAAGAGCAGTAGTCCAGCCGTCTTTCTGGCGGAGAACCAGAGTTTTCTAGAGGCTTAAGATTCAGAGGTGGGTGGGTGGGTGTGATTTAATGTGCTTTTTAGAATAGCTAGGAGTTGAGGGCAGGGCAGACTTCCAAAATGCTCAACTGAGAGAATGAAAAAGTTTACTACAAACTTTGAATCCTCTTCTAAACTACATCAGGATGCAATCCCTTTTAATGATTCTACCAAATGTCATAATAGCCAGGCAAACTGAAATGAAGAATAAGAAAAGCTATAGTGACTTCCATGAAGATTAAACTGGGAAGCAGAGGGAGTCGATGGGGTTGAAAATGGCAAAACACTTAATGATCATAGTCTAAATCATTTGCTTTTGATTAAACTAGGTAATCATAATACCACCTCCTAAGCATTGCTAGTCTCAATTCTAAATTAAATATGGCAATAATTTACATATTTAAGGATAAACCTAAAAGTTTCCATTTCAAAAACATCTGTTTTCTTGGATGCTGTAAGAAGTTACAAGAACCCGGCAGGAATTCAATTCTTCTACCCTTGGAAGCTTCTTCAGAAAACTCAGTCACTACCAACACTGTCTTTAAACTTTGAACAACCTTCAGTTTGCAAAAACCCAATGTCCTTGTGTTAAACAATATGAAAAGATGTTTCAAATCTCAGTACCCTCATGATACAAAAGAGTTAGTTTTACAGCCCCAAAAGCTCCCCCCACCCAAAGGAAGCTAGATCTGAGAAGGTCCCAGAAGCGTACTGAGCCAAGCACGTTTAGCCCCTTTGCTAAGATCACCAACAAAGCTTCTCTTTATTCTCTAGTAGCATAAAGGTTGTAAAGTGTTCCTCCTGTATTGTTCCTTCCTAGACAATGAATTAGGAAGTCCCATCCCTTCCTGGGAATAGAGAGGAGAGACAGGAATTGTTATTTACAAACCTAAACAAGCTGCAGGAGAGTGGGGCTGACAGTTTCCAGCGCTATGATACTTATTTCCTCAACAGGAGCAGACCACCAGTTTTATAAGCACTCTCTGGGGTTCCTCAGCTAGTCACACAATAGAGGTCCATTCTGAATCACCATTTCAGTCAACAAAGGCAAGAGGAAACATGTTTCTTTGCAAGAGCAGTAGTCCAGCCGTCTTTCTGGCGGAGAACCAGAGTTTTCTAGAGGCTTAAGATTCAGAGGTGGGTGGGTGGGTGTGATTTAATGTGCTTTTTAGAATAGCTAGGAGTTGAGGGCAGGGCAGACTTCCAAAATGCTCAACTGAGAGAATGAAAAAGTTTACTACAAACTTTGAATCCTCTTCTAAACTACATCAGGATGCAATCCCTTTTAATGATTCTACCAAATGTCATAATAGCCAGGCAAACTGAAATGAAGAATAAGAAAAGCTATAGTGACTTCCATGAAGATTAAACTGGGAAGCAGAGGGAGTCGATGGGGTTGAAAATGGCAAAACACTTAATGATCATAGTCTAAATCATTTGCTTTTGATTAAACTAGGTAATCATAATACCACCTCCTAAGCATTGCTAGTCTCAATTCTAAATTAAATATGGCAATAATTTACATATTTAAGGATAAACCTAAAAGTTTCCATTTCAAAAACATCTGTTTTCTTGGATGCTGTAAGAAGTTACAAGAACCCGGCAGGAATTCAATTCTTCTACCCTTGGAAGCTTCTTCAGAAAACTCAGTCACTACCAACACTGTCTTTAAACTTTGAACAACCTTCAGTTTGCAAAAACCCAATGTCCTTGTGTTAAACAATATGAAAAGATGTTTCAAATCTCAGTACCCTCATGATACAAAAGAGTTAGTTTTACAGTTTAAATTTCAATGAGGTTAAACTTCCCTGAAGAACTTAAAGCAAGCCAGAAGAAACTGTTTAGATAATAAACAAAAATCTTTACCCTATTTAGAGCCACTGGAGAAAGAAAACAGTTCCTTAAAACGTGAAAGGATTTCTTACTGAAAATGCTGCTTCAACTGAAACACAATACACCAGGAACTCTGCTACCTTAACGACCAAACTATCAGACTGTATACCACAAAGGAGCAAATTCTACATCCTAAGTTATTTTCTCACATACCATTTGGACATTAAGCTGGCTGCAAAAACAAATATGGATCTTAAAAATGTAATCTTTTTAGGCAAGACATTTGGCCAAATTGATTTGAGCTGTACAATAATGTGTTCTGGAAATCATAAGTATTATCTTTTTCCAGTTTGGGTTTTGTTTTCTTCTTTTTTTTTTTTTAAACAGTATATTTGACCCTTTAGCACCACTCCCCACCTTTCAGAGAAAACAGAAGGAAAAAAAGGAAAATTACATTAAATAGATTACTTTGTTCTTGATGCTTCAGTTTGAACTTGGAAGAATGAACATGATTAGTACAATTAAGGGGAAAATAATATAAATACGGAAAAACAGGAGGAAGGATTAAATCAAATTAACGTAAGACACTAATTTGGATTTTCTTAAAATACCTTATAAGAAGTTAATTAGATTGTATTCTAAGGTGAAACAGTTACGTAAATCTTTGAGACATAAATCTATTTCAAAACAACACTTTCTATATACTCCCCCCCAACAAAAAAATTAAAGGAAGAAAGTAAATTCCCATTCTACACATATACTAAAATAATCCCCTGCTCCTGGGTTTGTGTGAAGATGTACTTATCTGATTACTTGGCTTTTAAATTGATTTTAGATTCCAGTGAAAGAAGTACTTGCTTTGATGAACACTGATGTGTTAGAATTCCATGACATCAGGAATCGATGATTCTGCCCAGAAATCTATAGATGATACCTCACAATTCAACAATTTCAATAAGAAACAAATAGCTCAAATTCTAAATTTTATGAATCCAGTTTTTACAAAAAATTAAATGGAAAGCAGAATCTTCATAACTGTCATCTTACCCAGACTGAAGTCTATTTAAGTCTGCATTCTGGCCCCATAATATATATGTCTTTTTACATTTTCAAATCTCATTCAATTTTGTTTCTAGAACTTGAACTCAGAAAACAGCATCCTTTGACCTCCCTGGTGGTCCAGTGGCCAAGACTCTGTGCTCCCAATGCAGGGGGCCCAGGTTCGACCCCTGACCAGGGAACTAGATCCCACAAGCTGCCACTAAGACATGGAGCAATCAAATAAAATAAATTTTTTTTTTTTTTTTTAAAAAAAAGAAAGAAAACAGCATCCTCTATCAAAATTCCAAATCACTTCTGAAAACATTTCAGCACTTGGACTTGCCCCTAATTCTCTCCCTCTATACCTTGTTTCTTGATGGGTCACAAATTTAATACTAATAAAGGTACTATCATTCTTTGAGGCATTATGTATAAAGATTCCTGCTTTGTTTTGGAATCTTACTAATCCCTATTAAAAAACTTTGTTTCTTGATGCTTCAGTTTGAACTTGGAAGAATGAACATGATTAGTACAATTAAGGGGAAAATAATATAAATACGGAAAAACAGGAGGAAGGATTAAATCAAATTAACGTAAGACACTAATTTGGATTTTCTTAAAATACCTTATAAGAAGTTAATTAGATTGTATTCTAAGGTGAAACAGTTACGTAAATCTTTGAGACATAAATCTATTTCAAAACAACACTTTCTATATACTCCCCCCCAACAAAAAAATTAAAGGAAGAAAGTAAATTCCCATTCTACACATATACTAAAATAATCCCCTGCTCCTGGGTTTGTGTGAAGATGTACTTATCTGATTACTTGGCTTTTAAATTGATTTTAGATTCCAGTGAAAGAAGTACTTGCTTTGATGAACACTGATGTGTTAGAATTCCATGACATCAGGAATCGATGATTCTGCCCAGAAATCTATAGATGATACCTCACAATTCAACAATTTCAATAAGAAACAAATAGCTCAAATTCTAAATTTTATGAATCCAGTTTTTACAAAAAATTAAATGGAAAGCAGAATCTTCATAACTGTCATCTTACCCAGACTGAAGTCTATTTAAGTCTGCATTCTGGCCCCATAATATATATGTCTTTTTACATTTTCAAATCTCATTCAATTTTGTTTCTAGAACTTGAACTCAGAAAACAGCATCCTTTGACCTCCCTGGTGGTCCAGTGGCCAAGACTCTGTGCTCCCAATGCAGGGGGCCCAGGTTCGACCCCTGACCAGGGAACTAGATCCCACAAGCTGCCACTAAGACATGGAGCAATCAAATAAAATAAATTTTTTTTTTTTTTTTTAAAAAAAAGAAAGAAAACAGCATCCTCTATCAAAATTCCAAATCACTTCTGAAAACATTTCAGCACTTGGACTTGCCCCTAATTCTCTCCCTCTATACCTTGTTTCTTGATGGGTCACAAATTTAATACTAATAAAGGTACTATCATTCTTTGAGGCATTATGTATAAAGATTCCTGCTTTGTTTTGGAATCTTACTAATAACACACAGCAAGATGAGGGTTTCCAGGAAAAAAAAGCTAGTTTTAGCTATTTTAATAGGTAAATTCTAAGCTGAAATATTTTATAGCTGAAATGGGAAGTTAAAAAGCAGCTCTTTGAATATTCTCATACTTTAACACCCAGTTCAGAAATTATCTATTCCAAAAATCTTCCTTACTGCCTACAGCCAGAAAAATCCTTCTCGCTCCTGAGGATTTCGCTTTTTTTTTTCGTTGGTACCTTACGTCAAATTTCTGCCTCGTAATGATCATAATGTGGTCTCCTGAGAATGTCTTCTCTTTGGGTTGGCAAAGACTAGAATTGTGTTTTGAATTACTTCTAACACAGGGTTATCTCTAAGAGGGATATCTCTTAGCTCACATACGGGAAATGCCCAACAAAACATTCCCTTGGGGCTTTGTGAAAGTAGAGTTTTAAAGCTAGCGCTTCACTCTGCTATTCTTCTTAACCCACGCCAATCACGCCTCTTCACGGATCTTAATGAAATCATCTGTCTGAAAGAGTACCACCTTATGACTCATCCCGCTGGGTTAGAATCGATACTCGAGTTGATTGCGGGGCCCAGAGTTCTTTAGAACTCTCAGCGATGGAGTTGAGACAATCAGTCCCCAGCGTAGGCCAGATTCTCCCCGCTCTTCCTTAAAACTTCTCACGCCGTGATGCTCCCACGCTCTCACACCCACCTGGACGACCCGAGCTGTCAAATTACTGACTGCGCACCTCGCTGCGATGGTGGCACAGACGGTTTGCTAGCGCTCTAGGTCACGGCCCAAGTGTTAAGCCTGCACACAGATCCCTCGGGGCAGGATCCCCGCCGCGAGGCATGGCATGTCTAACCAGGGAGAGCCTGGCCCCAGTCTCACGACTCCCCGGCACCACACCTTTTCCCTCCGTCCTGCAGTGGCCGTCCTGCGATAGTTCCGTCGTGTTCCCGACATTTGGGTTAGTTCAAGGACTCCGGGCGGGAGAGGACACGCTGTGGGCAAAGGCACGGACGGTGAGGCGAGCACCAGTGGATCTGCCTCCGGCCCCCGAGGACGTGGACAAGGGCCCGGTGCGGAGAGGGGCCCACCAAGCATGAGTGCGGGGGGCGCCCGGTCTCTCCCCCGGCCTTGGACTCGCCGACTGAGGCGCTGCAGGAGTTGGAAACGTCCGAGAGCCCAGGACACCCGCCATGCGGGTCAGGGCCCCAGACGCTGTCGGGACACCCCTCCCCACCCTGCCGCGGAGCTCTCCGTGGTGCCGGCGGAGTAACCGCCGTAGGGGAAAAGAAGGCGCTTCAGGAGCTTTGGCCAAACAGGAGAGGCGAGGAGGAATTGCCCGGCCCCACCGGCCCCTCACCTTCATGGCCGCGACCGCCGCGTCTGGGTCGGCTCTGCCCGGAAATTAAACACCATAGCAGTTCCTACCACAGCCGCCCTCCTTCGTTCTGGGCGGCGATTACTGGGCCTCTCTAAGCGACCGAGCGTTCCAGACGTAAGGGGCGTGGTGACGCCGGCCGCGCGCCCCGAGCGGCGGCCGAGCTGGCCAATCCGGAGCCGACACCCGGGGGGCCGGTCACCAAAGCCAATGAAGCGGCGGGAATGGGGCGGGGCCTCCGGCGCTCCCTGGTAGGCGGAGGAAGAATCCATCCCTCCTCAGGCGGCGGCGGCGGGCGGGTGGGTCTGGGAGGGGGTGTCTGTTAGGGGCTCTCTGAGCCGTTTACTTCGTTGGGTCTCCGAAATCGGAGTTAGCGTCCCCTGAGGAACCGGTGTGGCAGAGTTGGGTTTAAGGCTGGGTGGTCAAGTTTCGCGCGAGATGAGGGCGGGAAGGGGCGTGGTAAATTTGAAAGCGTCGGTTTGGATGCAGGGTTTTTGTTATAATAACGGTCAAAGCAGGGCCTCGGATTTCCTCCCTAGACGTTTAAAAGTCTCTCACACTCGGTAATGACCTCAGGTCTCCTCTCTGGAGGGTCCAGTAAGCAGTGGCAGCTGCGCACGCAAGGACTTGGCTTTAATAAACAAGGATTTATTGAAAACACTTGAACCATTGGTTCTAACATTCCCAACTGCTCTTTCAGAGCGATGTTCAAAATAACGAAATCCTAGCACAGTGAGAATTACACTGAGCCCTTGGAGTTGACTTTATTTGGACAGAGAAAGGCGGACTCTTCACCCACTGGGCCACCAGTTTGTAAATTAAAATACTGGTTTCTTCAGCCTGACTTGATGACACTCCTTTGATTTTCCTATACTATTTCCTCTCCCTTCTAACTCAACCAATACTTAAATATTTAAGTAGAGAAAGAGATATGAAGATGTCAATTCACTTCTCATGAGGACCTAAAATTGTTCTATCCATTTCGAATATATCTACTTATATATATTATGTCAGATTAAAACATAAAGCCACCCCACTTCCTTTGGCTGCAATAATACTTGTGGGGTTTTTTTGTTTTGTTTTTTAGCTTATTTTTCTTGCTTCAAGCACTGCTCAGATAATATAGTTTAACTTCTATAGTCCTGGATTTTCTTCTTAGGAAAAATGCAAAAAAGACCTTTCATTCACCATGTGAGAGCAGCAGCTGAGTCTCAGTGGAAGGGAAAGTACTAATTCTTCTAATGACCCAGGCACAAAGAAGCTCAATAAAAACTTGAAGGTAGTGCAAAGTCATATTTCTCCCTCATTAGAAAGGAAGCTGGCAGGTTGACCTGAAGAGTTAATGATTAAGCACGTGAAAAGATGCTCAACATCATTAGCCATCAGGGAAATACAAATTAAAACCACAATGAGATACCACTTCACACCCACTAGGATGGCTAAAATAAGATAATAAATGCTGTTAAGGATGTGGAGAAATTGGAACCCTAATTACCTTGCTGGCTGGACACTAAAATGGTACAGCTGCTGTGGAAAACTGGCAGTTCCTCAAAATATTAAACAGAATTACCGTATGACCCAGCAATTCCACTCCAAGGTATAAAAAATCCAAGTATGTCCACCAAAAAGCCTTATACAGGAACATTCACAGCAGCATAATCAAAACAGTCAAAAAATGGAAACAAATGTCCATTATTTGACAGATAAATGAAATGTGGTTTATACAATGGAAAATGACCCAAAATAGGAATGAAGTACTGATACCTGTTATAATGTATCCTGAAAGCATGATGCTAAGGGAAAGAAGCCAGTTAAAAAAGACCACATATTGTATGAGTCCACGCATATGAAATGTCCAGGAAAGGCAAATCCAGAGAGAAAGTAAAGTAGTAGTTGCTTAGGGTTGAGATGGTTAGGGGGATAATGCAAATAGGCTCACAGGTTCTCAGGGGGAGGCAATGAAAATGTCCTAAAGTTTAGTGTGGTGAAGGTTGCCCAACTCTGTAAATACATGAAAAATGACTGAATTGTACACTTTAAATGAGTCACTTGTATGTGAATTATATCTCAATAAAGCTGTGTGATCATGATAATAAAGACATTGAAAAGGAAAGCACCAAAAAAAAAGAAAAAAACAGAAGTTAATGCAGCTGGAGAGGGACCAGGAAAAAGCAATTAAAAACAGCAAAACAGGGCTTCCCTGGTGGTCCAGTGGGTAGAGTCCGCATTGCAGTGCAAGGAGCACCGGTTCGCTCCTGGTCCGAGAAGATTCCACGTGTCGCGGAGCAGTTGAACCAGTGTGTCCAATTAGGAGCCAGCGCTCTGCACCCAGAGCAGGTGCTCTGCAACGAGAGAGGCCAATGAGACGGGAGGCCCACACAGGCAAAACAATACAAAAAATTTGACCTGAAGAGTTAATGATTAAGCACGTGAAAAGATGCTCAACATCATTAGCCATCAGGGAAATACAAATTAAAACCACAATGAGATACCACTTCACACCCACTAGGATGGCTAAAATAAGATAATAAATGCTGTTAAGGATGTGGAGAAATTGGAACCCTAATTACCTTGCTGGCTGGACACTAAAATGGTACAGCTGCTGTGGAAAACTGGCAGTTCCTCAAAATATTAAACAGAATTACCGTATGACCCAGCAATTCCACTCCAAGGTATAAAAAATCCAAGTATGTCCACCAAAAAGCCTTATACAGGAACATTCACAGCAGCATAATCAAAACAGTCAAAAAATGGAAACAAATGTCCATTATTTGACAGATAAATGAAATGTGGTTTATACAATGGAAAATGACCCAAAATAGGAATGAAGTACTGATACCTGTTATAATGTATCCTGAAAGCATGATGCTAAGGGAAAGAAGCCAGTTAAAAAAGACCACATATTGTATGAGTCCACGACATGAAATGTCCAGGAAAGGCAAATCCAGAGAGAAAGTAAAGTAGTAGTTGCTTAGGGTTGAGATGGTTAGGGGGATAATGCAAATAGGCTCACAGGTTCTCAGGGGGAGGCAATGAAAATGTCCTAAAGTTTAGTGTGGTGAAGGTTGCCCAACTCTGTAAATACATGAAAAATGACTGAATTGTACACTTTAAATGAGTCACTTGTATGTGAATTATATCTCAATAAAGCTGTGTGATCATGATAATAAAGACATTGAAAAGGAAAGCACCAAAAAAAAAGAAAAAAACAGAAGTTAATGCAGCTGGAGAGGGACCAGGAAAAAGCAATTAAAAACAGCAAAACAGGGCTTCCCTGGTGGTCCAGTGGGTAGAGTCCGCATTGCAGTGCAAGGAGCACCGGTTCGCTCCCTGGTCCGAGAAGATTCCACGTGTCGCGGAGCAGTTGAACCAGTGTGTCCAATTAGGAGCCAGCGCTCTGCACCCAGAGCAGGTGCTCTGCAACGAGAGAGGCCACTGCCATGGGAGGCCCACACAGGCAAAAGAATAAAGATGGATGAAAATAAATAAATAAAAAACCAATAAAAGAGGCCAAATTAAAAAAAGAAAACAGAGAAATAAGAGTAGGTAGAAATGTTATTGGAGTCCATTTTAATATATTTTTTTAATATTTATTTATTTGGCTGTGCTGGATCTTAGTTTGGGAACCTGGAATCTTTTAGTTGCAGCATGTGGGATCTAGTTCCCTGATCAGGGGTCGAACCCAGGCCCCCTGCTTTGGGAACACAGAGTCTTAGCCACTGCAATTCTTAAGGATGACTTGTCTTACTCTGTGCCTAACTTAAAGCAAAGCTCCCCAAAAATGTTTGAGTGCTTTCTTCTGGAAAACAGAAGGAAGATAATATTGAAAAAAAAAAAGAAAAAAAATTAAGAATTAAGGAAGTAAATTGGGTACAACCTGAGTTCATGATTGCTAAATACTTGAAACTGGAACATTCTGAAGCTTGAGAGGCATTTTTATTGTGCTTCAAATGTAATACTTTTTCAATAAAAGAGACACATTATGTGACTGAAATTTTTTCTTAGTTTCAAACTTTGTATGATGACACCCTTCTTTCAGTTGTGTACTAATTTTTCCATTTAGGGTTCAGGAAAATGTGGTCTGTTCTGACATAATCATCAACAGCCTAATACTTTGTGTTTTGAAGTAAAAGTTTTCCCAAGACATGTGGGATAATTTATTGCAGCTTACTACTTGTTGTTCTCTGAGTTTGTCTCTTTTTTTTAACCTCACAGAAGAATTCTTTTTCTGAATTCACAATACACTCTTAACTAAGTAATTTCAAAGTCGTTTTCACATTCAAGCAGCAGCAAAAGTTTTATTAAAATTTGTAAAAGTTACTGAACAAATGGTTCTTTCAACAGCATGTATACGCTTTAGACAATATAGTAGAAGGATAGCATTTTTATTGTAGCAACTGATTATCTCAAAGATAGTAAGTCATGGAAGACCATGTGAGCCTTTTGCAGTGTTAGCAACTCAGTGTACTAAGGCATATCTTATTTTGGGAAATTTCAAATATATAGGAAGTAAACAGAATAGTGTGATGAATTCCAGCGCTCTGCACCCAGAGCAGGTGCTCTGCAACGAGAGAGGCCACTGCCATGGGAGGCCCACACAGGCAAAAGAATAAAGATGGATGAAAATAAATAAATAAAAAACCAATAAAAGAGGCCAAATTAAAAAAAGAAAACAGAGAAATAAGAGTAGGTAGAAATGTTATTGGAGTCCATTTTAATATATTTTTTTAATATTTATTTATTTGGCTGTGCTGGATCTTAGTTTGGGAACCTGGAATCTTTTAGTTGCAGCATGTGGGATCTAGTTCCCTGATCAGGGGTCGAACCCAGGCCCCCTGCTTTGGGAACACAGAGTCTTAGCCACTGCAATTCTTAAGGATGACTTGTCTTACTCTGTGCCTAACTTAAAGCAAAGCTCCCCAAAAATGTTTGAGTGCTTTCTTCTGGAAAACAGAAGGAAGATAATATTGAAAAAAAAAAAGAAAAAAAATTAAGAATTAAGGAAGTAAATTGGGTACAACCTGAGTTCATGATTGCTAAATACTTGAAACTGGAACATTCTGAAGCTTGAGAGGCATTTTTATTGTGCTTCAAATGTAATACTTTTTCAATAAAAGAGACACATTATGTGACTGAAATTTTTTCTTAGTTTCAAACTTTGTATGATGACACCCTTCTTTCAGTTGTGTACTAATTTTTCCATTTAGGGTTCAGGAAAATGTGGTCTGTTCTGACATAATCATCAACAGCCTAATACTTTGTGTTTTGAAGTAAAAGTTTTCCCAAGACATGTGGGATAATTTATTGCAGCTTACTACTTGTTGTTCTCTGAGTTTGTCTCTTTTTTTTAACCTCACAGAAGAATTCTTTTTCTGAATTCACAATACACTCTTAACTAAGTAATTTCAAAGTCGTTTTCACATTCAAGCAGCAGCAAAAGTTTTATTAAAATTTGTAAAAGTTACTGAACAAATGGTTCTTTCAACAGCATGTATACGCTTTAGACAATATAGTAGAAGGATAGCATTTTTATTGTAGCAACTGATTATCTCAAAGATAGTAAGTCATGGAAGACCATGTGAGCCTTTTGCAGTGTTAGCAACTCAGTGTACTAAGGCATATCTTATTTTGGGAAATTTCAAATATATAGGAAGTAAACAGAATAGTGTGATGAATTCCCATATATCCATCAGCCAATGTTAACAATTCTCTACATTCTGCCATTCTTTTTTTTTTTTTTTTTTTAGTTACACCGGGTCTTAGTTGCAGCATGTGGGATCTAGTTACCTGACCAGGGATCGAACCCAGGCCCCCTGCGTTGGGAGCTCGACATCTTAGCCACTGAACCACCAGGGAATCCCCCATTCTGCATTCTTTTTCTTTTTTGCCCCCATCCGCCCCCCCATTCTGCCATTCTTGTTTTATCTTCAGCACTCGCATCTCTCTACCCACTCTCCACCCATCCCCCATCTGAGTTAAGTTGCATCATGAGATGACTGCATGACTCTGGTTGCCTAGATAAAAGTATCTTAGCCTTGGATCTGGTTTGTTGTGTTGTTTATCCTTGATCACCTTCACAAATACACTAAAACTATTTTACCCTGTCAAGATAATACATCTTCTTTGTGGCCACTTCTTAAATTTCATGACTCAAAAGACCAAAGGGACTCTCTATCCTCTTTTTAACCTGAGTTTACAAATGCCACAGTTGTAGACAGGTCATAAAATCTGCTCACCTGTACAATGAAGAAACATCTCTTCATTAGAATGTTTAATCCAGGTCTTTTCTGAATCCTGATTGCCTGATTGACTCTGCTACAGTCAAAATGGTTTCAACAAGACCTCACTTTAGCAAACTATCTCTGCAGCTGGCGAACAGATGGTTCCACAAAATCATTTTGTTCTGGACTCACAGAATCTTTTTTTGGGAATTATTTTTCTGACTTGAGCATGGAACCCTCTTCTGCCTTAAATTTCTCCATCTGTAAAAAAGAAGATAATGGGGCTTCCCATGTGGCTCAGTGGATAGGAACCCGTCTGCCAATGCAGGAGACACAGGTTCGAGCCCTGATCCGGGAAGATCCCACATACCGCAGAGCAGCTAAACCCACACATCAACAAAGACCCAGCACAGCCAAAAATAAATAAATAAAAGTTGTTTTATAAAAATAAATAAATAAAAAAACAGATAATGATTATTAATTGGGCAGCCTTTATCTTCCACTTTGCTTAATGGTTGAAGAATCCGGATGTAGAAAGACAGCTACAGAACTTTAAAATGATTTCCAGACAGTAAATCAAATACAGTGGGGCTACATCATATTTCTCTTAAGTAAGTTGGAGGGACTTCCCTGGTGGTCCAGTGGTTGAGAGTTTGCCCTCCAATGTAGGGGGAGCGGATTTGGGTGCGGGTTTGATCCCTGGTCTGGGAGCCAAAATACCACATGCCTCAGAGCCAAAAATCCAAAACATAAAACAGAGGCAATACTGTAACAAACTCAATAAAGACTTTAAAAAATTGTCCACATTTTTTAAAAAAAGGTAAGCCAGAGCACTTTACAGGCTCCTGTAGCACAGCCCAATCCCCATGAATTCCTCAGTAGGCAGAAAGGAGTCAGGATTTTCTTTTCATGGCTTGGGAAACTGAGCCACAGAAGTGAACTCTCTTGCCCGAGGCTCAGGAGGCAGTGATGAAAATTAGAATAGATGCCAAGTCTCCTCTCTCCACCTCAGTATTATACTTACCAGTATTACTATTCTTCTAATAAAGAGACAGACCTTGCAAAACAAGTTAATTCTTGTACACGAGACTTGCATTCACATAGAACCTCTTTGTAACCATCATCTAGTACTGGGGAAACAATTCACCTACCACTGAAATGTGGAGTCGGTACAGTTTCCCATTGTTACTGATATCTCATATCATTTGGTATATATCAAGCACCCACTATGTGCAAAGCATTGAAAAGAAGGATTCAATTCCTCTTCTCATGGAGCTTAAAGGGCCATGATGAGAGAAAAAAATGTCTGAAGTGGCATCTATAGTTCCTGGGGCTGCCATATCAAGCCTCACAAACTTGATAGCTTAAGACAACAGAAATGTATTTTTTCCAAGTCTGAAGGCCAGAAGGCCTAAATTAAGGTGATGGTGGGGCCATGCTCCCTCCAGAGGGTCCAGGAGATGACCTTTCATTTCCTCTTCCAGCTTCTGGTGGCCCCAGGCATTCCCTAACAGTGGTCTCGATCCCTGGTCAAGAAACTAAGATCCCACATTCTGTGCTGTGTGATCAAAACATAATGTGTATGTGTATAATATATAATGTGTATTATATATATATATTATAATTTAATATATAATTATAAAAAAAGAGGTGAAAAGCAGTTTCAAGACACAAAGTCAGCATCAGAACCAGGCACGACACAGGTGTTGGAATTATCAGACTAGGGATTTAAAACAACTATGATTCATATGGTAAGGGCTCTAGATTTCCTCAGCGGTCCAGCAGTTAAGACTTCACCTTCCAGGATTACCTGGTAGCTCAGTTCGCCTGCCAATGCAGGAAACATGGGTTCGATCTCTGATCCAGGAAGCATACTGTGGAACAACTAAGCCCATGAGTCACAACTATTGAGCCTATGCCCTAGAGCCTTGGAGCCACAACTATTGAGCCCATGTGCTGCAACTACTGAAGCCCGTGTGCCCTGGAGCCCGAGTTTCACAACATAAGAAGTCATTGCAAGAAGAAGCCTGCTCACCTCAGCTAGAGAGTAGCCCCCACTCCCTGCAACTAGAGGAGAACCTGTGACAGCAGTGAAAGTCCAGAATAGCCAAAACTAAATAAATAAATAAGGTCTTAGACACAATTATTTAAAAAAAAAAAAAAAAAAGACTTCAGCCTCTGATCCAGGGGGCACCAGTTTGACCCTTGGTCAGGGAACTGAGGTCCCACATGCTGAGATGTGTGGCCAATTTTTAAAAAATATTATTATACAGTAAAGGCTCTAATGAATAAAGTAGACTACATGCAAAGACAGATGGAAAGTGGAAGCAAAGATGGAAATTCAAAGAAAGAACCCCCAAAATGCTAGAGATAAAGAACGCTATAGTAAAGATGAAGACAGCCTTGATGAGCCTATTTGTGGGCTGAACACAGCTGAGGAAAGAGTTATATCAATAGAATCTAAAACTGAAAAGCAAATTAAAAAGAAAAAACCAGAATCAATTATATTGGGTTGCACAAAAAGTTCATTTTGGTTTTCCATATGATGTAAAGGAAAAACCTTAATGAACTTTTAGTCAACACTATCTGAGGACTGTGGGTCAAGTGCAAGAGGTGTTACATACATATACATACTGAGAACACCAGATGGAGAAGAAACAGAGAAAGGAACAGAATAAATATTTGAAACAGTTAGGACTTAGAATTTCCCCAAATTAATGACACAACAAACCATAGATACAGGAATCTCAGGGAACACCAAGCAGGATAAATGCCCCCAGACTATACCTCTGTATATCATTTTCACAGCTCAGAAAATCAGGGAGACTCAGGTTTGATTATTGGCCAAAGCACCAGAAAAACAAAAAAAAAAAGCTCAGAAAATCAAAAAAATTCTGAAAGTTCTGAAAGAAGTTGGATGAGGGGAATAACCCACCTCACCTAAAGAGGAACAGATAAGGGCTTCCCCTGGTGGTCCAGTGGGTAAGGACACCGCCTTGCAGTGCAAGGCGCTGGTTCCATCCTGGCCTGGGAAGATCCCACGTGCCGCGGAGCGGCTGGCCTGCCAATGCAGGAAACATGGGTTCGATCTCTGATCCAGGAAGCATACTGTGGAACAACTAAGCCCATGAGTCACAACTATTGAGCCTATGCCCTAGAGCCTTGGAGCCACAACTATTGAGCCCATGTGCTGCAACTACTGAAGCCCGTGTGCCCTGGAGCCCGAGTTTCACAACATAAGAAGTCATTGCAAGAAGAAGCCTGCTCACCTCAGCTAGAGAATAGCCGAACCACTCCCTGCAACTAGAGGAGAACCTGTGACAGCAGTGAAAGTCCAGAATAGCCAAAACTAAATAAATAAATAAGGTCTTAGACACAATTATTTAAAAAAAAAAAAAAAAAAGACTTCAGCCTCTGATCCAGGGGGCACCAGTTTGACCCTTGGTCAGGGAACTGAGGTCCCACATGCTGAGATGTGTGGCCAATTTTTAAAAAATATTATTATACAGTAAAGGCTCTAATGAATAAAGTAGACTACATGCAAAGACAGATGGAAAGTGGAAGCAAAGATGGAAATTCAAAGAAAGAACCCCCAAAATGCTAGAGATAAAGAACGCTATAGTAAAGATGAAGACAGCCTTGATGAGCCTATTTGTGGGCTGAACACAGCTGAGGAAAGAGTTATATCAATAGAATCTAAAACTGAAAAGCAAATTAAAAAGAAAAAACCAGAATCAATTATATTGGGTTGCACAAAAAGTTCATTTTGGTTTTCCATATGATGTAAAGGAAAAACCTTAATGAACTTTTAGTCAACACTATCTGAGGACTGTGGGTCAAGTGCAAGAGGTGTTACATACATATACATACTGAGAACACCAGATGGAGAAGAAACAGAGAAAGGAACAGAATAAATATTTGAAACAGTTAGGACTTAGAATTTCCCCAAATTAATGACACAACAAACCATAGATACAGGAATCTCAGGGAACACCAAGCAGGATAAATGCCCCCAGACTATACCTCTGTATATCATTTTCACAGCTCAGAAAATCAGGGAGACTCAGGTTTGATTATTGGCCAAAGCACCAGAAAAACAAAAAAAAAAAGCTCAGAAAATCAAAAAAATTCTGAAAGTTCTGAAAGAAGTTGGATGAGGGGAATAACCCACCTCACCTAAAGAGGAACAGATAAGGGCTTCCCCTGGTGGTCCAGTGGGTAAGGACACCGCCTTGCAGTGCAAGGGGCGCTGGTTCCATCCCTGGCCTGGGAAGATCCCACGTGCCGCGGAGCGGCTGGACTGATGTGTCCAATCACCGAGCCGGAGCTCTGGAGCGCATGCGCCCAGAGCTGGTGCTCTGCAGAGACAGACGCCACCGCGATGGGAGGCCCACAGGAGCCAAAGAACGAAGACGAATAAAAATAGAGAAATGAAAGACCAATAGAAGTGGCCCGCCCACTCCCCTCCCTCCCCAACCCGACCCCCGCCCAAAGTAAATAAATAAATCTTTAAAAAAAAAAAAAAAAGAGGAACAGATAAGACTCACATACAGGTACTTTCCTGGTGGTCCAGGGTCTAAGACTCCACACTCCCAATGCACAGGGCCCAGGTTCGAGCCCTGGTTGGAGAACTAGATCCCATATGCTTCAGCTAAGACCTAGTACAGCTAAATAAATATATAAATAAAACAAACAAACAAACAAAACCCAACTTACATCCAACCAATCCTCAAAAAAATGCAAGGAAAAAGAGAATGGAATGAAATATTTGAAGTGCTGAGAGAAAAACCCACCAATCTAAAGTTCTATATCACGGGAAATTATTTCTCAAGAAACCTTCTCAGGCAAATAAAAATTGAGGGAATTTGTTGCAAACAGACCTCCCTTTTCGTCATTTCATTGTGTTCATGGGGTTCTCAAGGCAAGAATACTGGTTGCCTTATTCCAGTATTCCCTGAGTGACGTCAGGCTTTCCTGTCCTTCACTATCTTCCTGAGTTTGCTCAAATTCGTATCCATTGTGTCAGTGATGCCATCCAAAATCCTCTGCTGCCCTCTTCTCTTTTGGCTTTAATTTTTCCCAGAATCAGGATCTTTTCCAATGAGTTAGCTCTTTGCATCAGGTGGCAAAAGAATTGGGGCTTCAGCTTCAGCATCAGTCCTTACAATGAATATTCAGGGTTGATTTTTCTCTGGATTGACTGGTTTGATCTCCTTGCTGTCCAAGAGACTCTCAAGAGTCTTCTACAGCACCACAATTCGAAAGCATCAATTCTTTGGCACTCAACTTCTTAATGGTTCAACTCTCACATTCGCGTGTGACTACTAGAAAAATCATAGTTTTGACTATATGAACCTTTGTCGGCAAAGTGATGTCTCTGCTTTTTAATATAGTGTCTAGGTTTGTCATAGCTTTCCTTCCAAGGAACAAGCATCTTTTAATTTCATGACTGCACCATCCACAGTGCTTTTGGAGCCCAAGAAAATAAAGCCTGGAGGAGGAAATGGCAAGCCATTCCAGTATTTTTAGAACCAGATGGGAAGTATGAAAAGGCAAAGAAGGTTGGTAGATGGAGCTGAAAAATCCCAATCCTTTTATCACTTGATCTTTCTGGTGACCAAGCCCATCTAGGGACCCTACCTAAGATCCCTCATTAGCTCAGGTGCTCGAAAGGGGCTCCTATGAATAACAAAAGACACCCCTATCACTTGTGAAATTTCGAAGGTTTTAAGGGCTCTGTGCTAGGAACCTGGGGATAAAGGCCAAATCTATTTATTTTACCACAGAGGCATTCACCCACAAACATCACTGAGAGGCCTCAATGACATGGCATCACATTTAGCATATGCTTCCAGGCTGACAGTATAAATCAAGTTGACTTTCCCCACACTCTTAGGAAGTCTGGCAGGATCAAGAAGCAATAAATGGAACTAAGCCTCCTTCCAAGGGCCTTAATAAATACATTTATAAAATCTCTAATTGCATGTGCTATGCTGTGCTAAATGATTCACAGAGAGAATGAGCTAAGCCTTGCCTCTTTAACAATTTACAGTCCAAGGCAGACAGCCTGACGCTCATTCACATTACAGACAAACTGGACAGACACAATGGCATACAAACACTGTCAACTTATAAAGGAACAAGATAAACATGCAGAGATGGTGATATTCAGATAGTTAAAATAAGGAGACTCATCTTGAAAAACTCCAGTTTCAGGCTTAGCACTTTTTTTTCTTTGACACCATGTTCATTGATAATCATATGAGAATATATAGGGCTTCCCTAGTGGTCTGGTGGTTGGAAATCTACCTGCCAATGCATGCAACAAGGTTCGATCCCCTGCTCTGGGAGGATGCCACATGCCACGTGGTAGCTGAGCCTGTGTGCCACAAATAGTGAGCCTGTGTGCCTGGAGCCTATGTTCCAAAACAGGGGGGACAACTGCAATGAGAAGTCCATGCACCACAACAAAGAGAACTTCCCCCTTTGCCACAATGAGGGACCATGCACAACATCAAAGACACACCTCAGCCATAAATAAATAAATAAATCTTAAAAAAACATATAGGGCTTCCCTGGTAATCCAGTGGATAAGGACACTGCCTTGCAGTGCAAGGGGCGCCGATTTGATCCCTGGCCTAGGAAGATCCCGTGTGCCGTGGAGCGGCTGGACTAATGTTTCCAACTACCGAGCTAGAGCTCTGGAGCACATGAGCCCAGAGCTGATGCACTGCAACAAGAGAGGCCACTGTGATGGGAGGCCCACACAGGCCAAAGAACAAAGATGGATGAAAATAGATAAGTGAAAGACCAACAGAAGTGGCCCCCCACAAAAAAAAATTAAAAAAAAAAAAGTACTTCATAATTGTCCCGTAAAATGTCAATCTTTTGTCTATCCTTATTCCAAAGACTTTACACTCTCTGGGGTCACAATATTTGTAGTATTAATACTTTTGCATATATTGTGATGTAGAATGATATTTCCTAACATATCTGTCTTTAAATAGTGTGTTCTTTTCATCACTAGTGGAAAGATATCCAAACAGCTCTTTTGACCTTATATTGAAGATATTGTTTCAACTAGCTCAATTTTATTTGATTCTTATTTTCTTTCTTTCTTTTATTTTATTTTTTTTTTTAGTATTTATTTATTTGTCTGGCTGTGTCAGATCTTAGCTGGGGTCTTAGTTGAGGCATGTGGGATCTTTAATTGCAGCATGTGGCATCTAGTTCCCTGACCAGGCATGGAACCTTGGCTCTCTGCATTGGGAGCACAGAGTCTCAGCCACTGGACCACCAGGGAAGTCCCGATTCTTATCTCTTCTAATTCCAGGTAACTTGATTTAGAATGCCCCTTTTATTCAAATAATTATTTCCTCATTTGACACTTGAAAGAAAACCTTTCTTGTAAAGCAGGATGAATCCTACCTTAAGTTAAAAACAAAAGGGTAGATTTAAGAGCGGAATATTATATTGAGATACAGCATCTTGTCCAATGAGCCACAACTGAAGAAATATGTGCATAACCAAAGTACTGAACAGTTGCTTATGGCATTTGATTACTTCTAATCTACTGTATTTTTAATTATGATTAAGATCCTGACTTTGACTTTTTATCCTTTTAAGATTTTCTTTGTTCTGACTTTAATATTCTTTCCTCCTGAATCAGGATGATTCAGTTTCAACTAACTAATCCCAATAGGCTACCTCCAAAACAGGGTGTAAGATACTAATTTGACTAAAGAGGTTAATCTTGCAAGATTCCTTTAGACTGAGCTTAATCTAGTGCTCTAACACTGCCACCAGGGCACTGTTTATTTCTCATTTCTTATGCTATACATCCAGGAATGGAATCTGATTGGTCTCACTTGAGTCATGTGTCCACCACTAAACCAATCCCCGTGGGTGAGGAGTAGGAGACCTATGTCGGTTGAGAGTGGGCCCCATCCTACCCAACCACATGATGAAGAATTTCCCATCATAATCTAAAAATTGTTAAACAAAAGAACTTTTCTCTGATAGCTTCTCATTTTTTAACTATGCATGTGGTAGTGACACCCAAAGAACAGAGTTCTTGGAATTTTCTCTTGACACTTTTATCTCTGGGTGTGAAATTAAAGTCCCAAAGTGCAAAGCTGGAAACTTCAAAACTTAGGTTAAGGAAAAAAAAACATGTTTTAATTCACTGTGAAAATTATCTTTGAGATGGCTTCAAATGCCTGGATAAATACTGTATAGTTTCTAAGTTGGGCAAAGGGATGCTATAAAAATGCTAGTAGGTGAATGACATGATCCAAGTTTGATTGCTTGATTGATTTGAAATTAGTGACCCCTGTTGTAATCCCTGGCTTTTAAAAATTCTAGCCCAACCTCTAACATACTGTTCTCTAAATCTTATTTCATATCTAAGAACAGAAATGTCCCGGAGAGCTGACCTAATAGGAAGTCTTTTTTTTTGTACAGATGAATCCTACCTTAAGTTAAAACAAAAGGGAATATTTAAGAGCGAACTATTATATTGAGATACAGCATCTTGTCCAATGAGCCACAACTGAAGAAATATGTGCATAACCAAAGTACTGAACAGTTGCTTATGGCATTTGATTACTTCTAATCTACTGTATTTTTAATTATGATTAAGATCCTGACTTTGACTTTTTATCCTTTTAAGATTTTCTTTGTTCTGACTTTAATATTCTTTCCTCCTGAATCAGGATGATTCAGTTTCAACTAACTAATCCCAATAGGCTACCTCCAAAACAGGGTGTAAGATACTAATTTGACTAAAGAGGTTAATCTTGCAAGATTCCTTTAGACTGAGCTTAATCTAGTGCTCTAACACTGCCACCAGGGCACTGTTTATTTCTCATTTCTTATGCTATACATCCAGGAATGGAATCTGATTGGTCTCACTTGAGTCATGTGTCCACCACTAAACCAATCCCCGTGGGTGAGGAGTAGGAGACCTATGTCGGTTGAGAGTGGGCCCCATCCTACCCAACCACATGATGAAGAATTTCCCATCATAATCTAAAAATTGTTAAACAAAAGAACTTTTCTCTGATAGCTTCTCATTTTTTAACTATGCATGTGGTAGTGACACCCAAAGAACAGAGTTCTTGGAATTTTCTCTTGACACTTTTATCTCTGGGTGTGAAATTAAAGTCCCAAAGTGCAAAGCTGGAAACTTCAAAACTTAGGTTAAGGAAAAAAAAAAACATGTTTTAATTCACTGTGAAAATTATCTTTGAGATGGCTTCAAATGCCTGGATAAATACTGTATAGTTTCTAAGTTGGGCAAAGGGATGCTATAAAAATGCTAGTAGGTGAATGACATGATCCAAGTTTGATTGCTTGATTGATTTGAAATTAGTGACCCCTGTTGTAATCCCTGGCTTTTAAAAATTCTAGCCCAACCTCTAACATACTGTTCTCTAAATCTTATTTCATATCTAAGAACAGAAATGTCCCGGAGAGCTGACCTAATAGGAAGTCTTTTTTTTTTTTTTTTTTAAGTTGTCTGTGACTGCTGTTTATCTCTACTCTTATCAAAAAACTTTAAAGGCAGCGAAGATTAGGATACCTTTCTGGAAATATCAGCATCTTTATCTACTGTTAACTCACTCTAGCAAGCAAGTGAGAATTATCTTGAGCAGAATTATCTTGCTTGGAGAGAGTCAATGTTTTTCTTTTAATGTTTTCTTTCATTTTTCTTCCCGTGTACAAAATAAAAACACCTTAATTGTGGAAAATAAAGAAAAGCATATTTAGATAAATGAAAATCACTCATAATTCCACTTCCCAAAGCTAACATTTTGGTGTATCCCCTTTGATAACTACAATAGCAATAATTAACATTTATGAAAACTTTAAATATGCTAGACACTATGCTGAGCATCAGAATATGAAAGTTTTCATTAAATTTCATTCTTACAACCACCCTGTGAGGTACATGCTATTATTATGTGAAACCAAATTATCTTGTAAAATATATTTAATGATTTGAAATAATGTCCATGATATATTTTTAAATAGAAAATAATGTGTACTACAATACCAAATTTTCTAAAAAATGTATCTACATGCACTTTCCTTCCTCTATAAAAGGGAATAACATAGCATGCACCTCATAGGATGGTTATAAGAATGAAACTTTATAAGGACATTCATATATCCATCTAAAGCATTTTATATATACATCCCTTAAGATTGTTTAAACTGCTTTTTTGGCCACAAGTAAATAAGTAAATAAATAAATAAATAAATAAATCCTAGCTCCCCAAGCAGGGATTGAACCTGCCTGGCAGTGAAAGCACTGACCACTGGACTGCCAAGGAATTCGCCCTTAAGATTTTGTTTTAACAGTGTGATGAATATATCAGGCCCTGTGCACATGTGTGTGCTCAGTCACTTCAGTCACGCCCAACTCTTTGTCACCCTACGGACTGTAGCCTGCCAGGCTCCCCTGTCCATAGGATTTTTCAGGCAAGAATACTGGAGTGGGTTTCCATTTCCATCTCCAGGGGATCTTCCAGATCCAGGGGTCGAATCTGCATTGGCAGGTGGATTCTTTACTGCTGATCCACCAGGGAAGCCCTATATCAGGCTCTACACCTTAAACATAGAATTTCTCTATCCTGCTAATGGCATCTGTTTCTCTCTCCAAAACAGGCATGCTCAGCAAGCAGCTCAGGGCTGGACTACACTAGATTCTGTGGGCAGTGGGAAACGTTTAAAGAATTAACAATGTCACTGAGAAGGATACACCCAAATAATTGAAATACTGCAATATTCAAATATATGTTTATATTGGGTTGGCCAAAAGGTTCATTTGGATTTTTCCATAACATTGTATGAAAAAACCTGAACAAACTTTTGGCCAACCCCATGCATGAGTGCTCATAACAGGACGATTCATCATAGCCAAAACATATGTATATATAATCCAAATGTCCATCAATTGATGAATGGATAATACATATATATTTATTCAGGTATTAAAAAGGAATGAAGTACTAATATGTTATAACACGGCTGTATATAAAAAAACATGCTAACTGAAAGAAGCCAGACACAAAAGATCCTAGTCCATTTATATTAATTGTCCAGAATAGATAAATCTATAGAGACAGAACTACAGATTTGTTGTTTCTAGGAACTCAGATGCAGGAGAAATGGGCAGAAATTGCTTCATGGGTATGAGGTTTCTCTTAGAGTGATGGAGATGTTTTGGAACTAGGTAGAGTAGGGTATCCCATATTAGACATACAATGTCACTGAATCGTTCACTTTAAGATGGTTAATTTCATCTCAGTTTTTTTTTGTTGTTTTAGAAAAAAAGAATTTTTCATTTTGGCCTGTCCCAGGTTTTTCTAAGCACTTTAATATAGTGGGGGCATAAATGGCACTCAAACTATGTTCTTTCCTGTAATATATTTCTGCTCTCAATGCTTATTTAATCACTAATATTTATGCATAGAAATTACTGGCATGATCTTTTCCCTCTTAATTTCCCCTTAAGGCTTGCTCTGGGAAAAAAAAAAAAGTAAATCATGTAATTTATGTTCTCAGGGTAATTTGTACTTGGAAAGGAAGAATCAAATCCAAAACTTAACTATTTTTTCCCCCTATTACTCTAGAGTGGCTGTAGAGGATTTAAGAGGTTAGTTGAAATTTACATTCCAGAATGGATTCATTATCTACAGGGGAAAACATCCGAAATACTCAATCATCTCTTCAAGACTTGTGCTTGGTACTTGTTTGCCAAATGTATTTTTGTTTCAATATTTATTAAATATTGAGAGAGTGTGTGCATATCTGTGTGTCTTTGTAGAGTGAAATAGGAATACTTATCATTTAAGGAAGAGATATCAGGTATAGTTTTTTTATTTTCTTCTTTTTTTAAAATCCTATTTTATTTATTTATTTTTGACTATTCTGGGTTTTCACTGCTGCTGCAGGCTATTCTCTAGTTGCAGGGAGTGGGGGCTACTCTCTAGTTGAGATGAGCAGGCTTCTCGTTGAGGTGACTTCTCTTGTGGAACTTGGGCTCTAGGGCACATGGGCTTCAACAGTTGCAGCTCTGAGGCTTTAGGGCACAGGCTCAACAGTTGCGGCACACAGGCTTAGTTGCTCCACAGCATGTCGAATCTTCCCGGATCAGGGATCGAAACTGTGTCTCCTGCATTGGCAGGCAGATTCTTTACCACTAAGCCACCAGGGAAGCCCCTTTTTCTTTTTAATGTTCTTTTTTTTTTTTTGACCATGGCAGCATGTGAGATCTTAGTTCCCCAACCATGAATTGAACCTGCATCCCCCTGTGGTGGAAGTGCAGAGTCTTAACCACTGGACCACCAGGGAAGTCCATGAGGTCCATTCTTTAATTCATTGATATGTACAAGTTGAACTTGTGAAGAAGACTTTCCTTCCTTTCTATCCTACACAAACACTGAATAAAAACCGAATTTAAAATAAACAAGGTATCAGAGAAATTCTGTGGCAACTTAAGTGCTTTCATGGTTCACAGCCTTTAAAAGCCTGAAAATAAAGAATCATGCAGTTTTTCAGACTGAATGAATAATGTTCAGAAGTTCCAGAAGCTTATGGGAAGACTAACCTCCAATGCTGTGGTTGGGAAGCATGAAATCACTTTGAATTTTCCAATAAACCTGGCTTGACAAGGACAGTTTAATCATTCCCTCAAGCTTCAGATCAAGTGACACTTTAGATCAGGTATACATTTTGTCCTGAAGTCTGGTAATAGACATGTTTTTAAAAACAAAATAAGAAATTCCATGATATCCTGATGAAGGTCCAGACTCCAGAGTTAAGTTCTGACTTTGATTTCTAACATTAGGAAGTCTCAGTCACAACTGATTGAGAGATACATTTGGGTGGAAGAATTAAAAAGGAAGATAGCAAATTCATTTATTTATTAAAGTCTTTTTGGGGGGGGTGAGTTGGGGAGGGATAGGGGCGGGCGGGCCACTTCTATTGGTCTTTCATTTATCTATTTTTCATCCATCTTTGTTCTTTGGCCCATGGGGGCCTCCCATCGCGGTGGCCTCTATTGTTGCAGAGCACCGGCTCTGGGCACATGCGCTCCAGACCTCCGACTCGGCAATTGGACACATCGGTCCAGCCGCTCCATGGCACGTGGGATCTTCCCAGGCCAGGGATCGAACCGGCGCCCCTTGCACCGCAAGGCAGTGTCCTTACCCACTGGACCACCAGGGAAGCCCCTTTATTAAAGTCTTTATTGAGAAAGGCTTCCCTGGTGGTTCAATACAGGAGACGCAGTTTCGAGCCCTGGGTTGGGAAGATTCCCTGGAAAAGGGAATGGCTACCCATGCAAATATTCTTGCCTAGATAATTCCATGGACAAAGGAGCCTGGTGGGCTACAGTCCAGTGGGTCACAAAGAGCCAGACACAACTGAGTGACTTACCAGTTTTACCTTTCACTTTGACAGTATTGCTTCTATTTTATGTTTTGGTTTCTTGGCCCCAAGCCATGTGGGATTTAGCTTCCTACCAGGAACTGAACCCACACTCTTGCATTGGTGCTGCAGCTCATCAGCCGGGTGCGACGAGACTTTAAGAAATGTACACATAGACATACAGACAGAAAGGACGGGAACGGGGGCCTCAAGACCTCTTGGGTCAAGGCCCCGAACACATTTACCAGTCTGCTTTCACTCAGTGCTGAAGGCTCCAGGTGTCCACAGGGAATGATATTAGCACGGTCTGGGAATCGCCCTATACAATAATCATCCTTGTGACTCTAAGTCACTTACATTATCTTCCCAATGGACAAAGTGCATTACAGCCGAGGGGGCAACAGTACCGGCAAGAAGTTAAGGAGTCTTCACAAAGCCGCTGTTCCAAAGTTCATAGCAGATCTCCCACCTATTGCTGATCAGTTATGACTTAGCTAATGAGCCCACGTGCATCAAACAGACTTGTTTTTCTCTTCATTTTCTTATTTCCAAGATGCTTTTCTCCTGGCTTGGTCAAAGCTGCAAAAACCTTTACTGGTTTGTTTCCCCACATTAGAAGGCAAAACCTTAACCACAGGGCCACCAGCTAAGTTTAGCTCATGCTATGAACTAAATTGTGTCCCTCTTCAAATTTACATGTTGAAACCCCAATGTGATGGTATTCAGAGTTGGGCCTTTGGGAGGTAATTAGCTTTAGATGAGATCCTGATATGGGGTTAGACCTCCGACTCGGCAATTGGACACATCGGTCCAGCGCTCCATGGCACGTGGGATCTTCCCAGGCCAGGATCGAACCGCGCCTTGCACCGCAAGGCAGTGTCCTTACCCACTGGACCACCAGGGAAGCCCCTTTATTAAAGTCTTTATTGAGAAAGGCTTCCCTGGTGGTTCAATACAGGAGACGCAGTTTCGAGCCCTGGGTTGGGAAGATTCCCTGGAAAAGGGAATGGCTACCCATGCAAATATTCTTGCCTAGATAATTCCATGGACAAAGGAGCCTGGTGGGCTACAGTCCAGTGGGTCACAAAGAGCCAGACACAACTGAGTGACTTACCAGTTTTACCTTTCACTTTGACAGTATTGCTTCTATTTTATGTTTTGGTTTCTTGGCCCCAAGCCATGTGGGATTTAGCTTCCTACCAGGAACTGAACCCACACTCTTGCATTGGTGCTGCAGCTCATCAGCCGGGTGCGACGAGACTTTAAGAAATGTACACATAGACATACAGACAGAAAGGACGGGAACGGGGGCCTCAAGACCTCTTGGGTCAAGGCCCCGAACACATTTACCAGTCTGCTTTCACTCAGTGCTGAAGGCTCCAGGTGTCCACAGGGAATGATATTAGCACGGTCTGGGAATCGCCCTATACAATAATCATCCTTGTGACTCTAAGTCACTTACATTATCTTCCCAATGGACAAAGTGCATTACAGCCGAGGGGGCAACAGTACCGGCAAGAAGTTAAGGAGTCTTCACAAAGCCGCTGTTCCAAAGTTCATAGCAGATCTCCCACCTATTGCTGATCAGTTATGACTTAGCTAATGAGCCCACGTGCATCAAACAGACTTGTTTTTCTCTTCATTTTCTTATTTCCAAGATGCTTTTCTCCTGGCTTGGTCAAAGCTGCAAAAACCTTTACTGGTTTGTTTCCCCACACATTAGAAGGCAAAACCTTAACCACAGGGCCACCAGCTAAGTTTAGCTCATGCTATGAACTAAATTGTGTCCCTCTTCAAATTTACATGTTGAAACCCCAATGTGATGGTATTCAGAGTTGGGCCTTTGGGAGGTAATTAGCTTTAGATGAGATCCTGAGGCGGGGGGCCCTCATGTTGGGTTAAGTGTCCGTATAAGAAGAGACATCAGAGAAGTTCTCTCTTTCTGCCATCATGAGGACATGGTGAGAAGGTAGCCATCTGCAAGTCAAAAAGACAGCCAGCACCATAAACTGAACTGGGTTGCCCCTTGATCTTGGACTTTGCACACTCCAGAACTGTGGGAAAATAAATTCCTGTTCTGGAAGGCAGTCAGTCTATGGGCTCTGTTATGGCAGCTGGGGCAAACTAAGATAGCCCATGTATCTATTTATATAATTGTTTGGGTGAGATTAAACACACAAAAATCAGTTTTATCTATGCTTCTTGGACCCAGCTCCCCCTTTGCCTAAATAAGCTCAGGTTCAAGGGGATGAGAAGGGACGGCCTCTAGTCGATTGCATTTTTGGCTTTAATTCTTTCCTTTTCCCTCTCTCCCCACTTGAGGCTATGTGAGTTTGCAGGTCCTCTTGCCAAAGAGACACTTTGTTTTCTGAAACTTGGATCTGTGCTGGCCTTCTGCTTTAGCTAACAGAATGTGGGGAAATTCTCTGACTGTCCAGTGGTTAGAATCCCATGCTTTCACTGCCAAAGGTGCAGGTCCTAATGCCTGGTGGACTCACAAGACTCAAGGCGTGGCAAAAAATTAGATAAAAAAAAAAGGAATGCAGCAGAAGTACTGATAGGAGCCATCACTTAGGTTATAACTGTAGGACATGCTTGTTTCCACTTTCTTCATCTCTGTCTTCACCAGGAGAGCATTTCTTTGGGGTGGCATGTAGAGGAGAAGAGACTCCTAGAGCCACTCCAGGTGTCCCTGATCATATCCATTCTGGATCTACCCAATCAGTCATGCCTCCCATCTGTGATCAAGCCTCATCAAGATTAGCAGAACTCCTCTGCCCGACCACCCCAGATGTGCAAGCAACCACACTTCCAGTCGTACCTTCAAGGTTTGGTAGCTTTTATACAGCATTATTGCTCCAGTAGAGAGCTGCACGTTGCCACTCTTTGGTGTTAGACGATCACCAAATATGACAGATCCAGAGACTCTTGCAAACTGAAATGTCTAACACTGTTTTACAAACTAAGGAATTAATCATCCTGCAAAAGTAGCAAAGCAATGAGTCAGTGTAATTTCTTCTTCTGTACTGAAAGCTGCCACTTCTACTGGAAACTGCTATTGTGTCAAGAATTGGGAGTGAGTCAGGGTATGAGCAAAAAAATGAAAATAGTGAGTGTAAATGTACTCATATACTTGTGAACTGGGTTCTGAGATTGACACTCAAACTTAAAACCTGTTCTGGAAGGCAGTCAGTCTATGGGCTCTGTTATGGCAGCTGGGGCAAACTAAGATAGCCCATGTATCTATTTATATAATTGTTTGGGTGAGATTAAACACACAAAAATCAGTTTTATCTATGCTTCTTGGACCCAGCTCCCCCTTTGCCTAAATAAGCTCAGGTTCAAGGGGATGAGAAGGGACGGCCTCTAGTCGATTGCATTTTTGGCTTTAATTCTTTCCTTTTCCCTCTCTCCCCACTTGAGGCTATGTGAGTTTGCAGGTCCTCTTGCCAAAGAGACACTTTGTTTTCTGAAACTTGGATCTGTGCTGGCCTTCTGCTTTAGCTAACAGAATGTGGGGAAATTCTCTGACTGTCCAGTGGTTAGAATCCCATGCTTTCACTGCCAAAGGTGCAGGTCCTAATGCCTGGTGGACTCACAAGACTCAAGGCGTGGCAAAAAATTAGATAAAAAAAAAAGGAATGCAGCAGAAGTACTGATAGGAGCCATCACTTAGGTTATAACTGTAGGACATGCTTGTTTCCACTTTCTTCATCTCTGTCTTCACCAGGAGAGCATTTCTTTGGGGTGGCATGTAGAGGAGAAGAGACTCCTAGAGCCACTCCAGGTGTCCCTGATCATATCCATTCTGGATCTACCCAATCAGTCATGCCTCCCATCTGTGATCAAGCCTCATCAAGATTAGCAGAACTCCTCTGCCCGACCACCCCAGATGTGCAAGCAACCACACTTCCAGTCGTACCTTCAAGGTTTGGTAGCTTTTATACAGCATTATTGCTCCAGTAGAGAGCTGCACGTTGCCACTCTTTGGTGTTAGACGATCACCAAATATGACAGATCCAGAGACTCTTGCAAACTGAAATGTCTAACACTGTTTTACAAACTAAGGAATTAATCATCCTGCAAAAGTAGCAAAGCAATGAGTCAGTGTAATTTCTTCTTCTGTACTGAAAGCTGCCACTTCTACTGGAAACTGCTATTGTGTCAAGAATTGGGAGTGAGTCAGGGTATGAGCAAAAAAATGAAAATAGTGAGTGTAAATGTACTCATATACTTGTGAAAATTACCTAATGTATATTATCTTTTGTTTAATAGCACTAAAAGATATGGGAAGTGGGGTTCAAACAAAGAAATCAAAGTTGACAATAGGAATGTAAATGCAACCTCAATTAATTAATCTGTCCATTGATCCCTCCAGCTGCAGACGGTGATATTGACTTGGGATGACATAGGCGGTCCAGAGGAAACCAGAAGAGCCTTTTTTTCCCCCACCAGGGAGCAAGGTCAATTCAGTTCATGAGCTTTGAGAAGCTGGAATGTTACCTTGAGTCTGGAAATACTTAGTGATGCTTGTCAGGCTAGCGATCAAGTTCCCCTAGCAGCTCAGTTAATTACCCAGAACTTTTTATATTGATTGAGCCCTGAGACTCTGCATGACTCTTGGAAAGTCGAGTCTCATTTTATTCAATAAGGGATCTTTTTTCCCTCCCAGCTGGATTTTCTTAAATTATCAGAAGAAAGCGTTTATGCATGCACACAGGAGACCTGGTTCACATATTATACTTTTCCTTGTTCAGAGCAATTTTCTGTTTCCTCTAATGTGATGTCTTAGAATTGCACAAGGGTTTGTCATTTTCAGAAGTTTTGCACCTGATGTAAAGCTTGCATTCGGTGACACTGTTGGCTTTTCCATCTGTCTTGGGAGCTGCAGGTGACCTGCCAGCACTTAGCTGTTGGTGAGCAACTCTCCGATGGGCAATGGGGAAAAGTGGTTCTAGCTGGCACAATTCTACTTGGGGAAGAGAGATACATAAAATCATGGAGATAGTCATCCATTGCTCAGAACAACTTAGACATCTTTGACGATTATTCAGTTCTTTCAGAATCATAACATTGCTAATGATGATTCACGATTAAATAGCAGGCTGAGTTCCTGATCCTCATTGAAAATGTGACTGCCCTCTGCATGCTGCACAACTAAAGAGAAAAAAAAGTAGCTATCCTTATTCATTGCTGGTGGGAATGAGAAATGATGCAGCCACTGTGGAAAAGAGTCTAGCAGTTCCTCAAAAAGTTAAGTGTAGAGTCGCCCCATGACCCAGAAATTCTAGCCCTAGGTATATCCTCAAGAAAACTGAAGGCACATGTTCACACAAAGACGAATACATCAGTGTACACAATATCCCCATTCACAATAGCCAAAAGGTGGAAACAACTCAAATACTTACTGACAGATGGACAGATGATCAAGATAAAGTCTGTCCATATAATGGAATCAAGATTTGAAAGTAATGAAGTACTGATACATGCTACAGCATGGATGAACCTCAGAAACATCTCACTAAATGAACACAATAGACCATATATTGTATGATTCCATTGACATGCAATCAATTTTGTGCTCAGGATCACAAACCCATCAGGAAAGTAGATTAGTAGTTGCCAGTGGCTAGAGGGCATCAGGATGGCAGTGACTGCTAATGGGTATGGGATTTTGGGGGGTGATGAAAATGTTCTCATATAGATAATGGTGATACTTACATGCTTCCTTTTATTTAATTAGTTTTAAAAAATAATATATCTCTTTTGGGCCTCCCTATTAGGCTTTTGCAATCTTATTTCTCAGAGCAGGGATTGAACCTGGGCCTTCCACAGTAAAAGCACAGAGTCCTAACTGCTGGATGGCGAGGGAATGCCCTTGCATACTTTCTTTCCCAGCTCCTGAGTCAACTGGCTGGGCTGAACAGGAGTTTTGAGAATGAGAGAAAGGGAGAATTGGTAGGATTTCTTGTCCTCTCTTGCTTCCTCAAGCCACATCCTCCTGGAGTGGCTGCGTTTACCTGCAGTTCTGGCTCCCACCCAGTGACTTCAGCTTCTGGACTATGGTAACCATCTCTCTCCTTTGTCTCTTCTGTCCTGGGAGTGGTGGCATCTTCTTGTTACTGCTAATCTCTATCTGGTTTGGCTTCTCAGATCTTCCATCACCTGTGGAACCAATTCTCTGTATTAATTCCCCTGTGTTTGAAACATCTAGAGTGGCTTCTACTTCCTGTCTGGACTAGGGACTATGCCAACTTAAATTCCTTCCAGTAGTACATGTGGATTCAGTCCCTGGGTCAGGAAGATGCCCTGGAGGAAGAAATGGCAGCCCACTCCAGCATTTTGCCTGAAAAATCCTGTTAGGGACTAGCCAAAAGGTGTAGAGTCGCCCCATGACCCAGAAATTCTAGCCCTAGGTATATCCTCAAGAAAACTGAAGGCACATGTTCACACAAAGACGAATACATCAGTGTACACAATATCCCCATTCACAATAGCCAAAAGGTGGAAACAACTCAAATACTTACTGACAGATGGACAGATGATCAAGATAAAGTCTGTCCATATAATGGAATCAAGATTTGAAAGTAATGAAGTACTGATACATGCTACAGCATGGATGAACCTCAGAAACATCTCACTAAATGAACACAATAGACCATATATTGTATGATTCCATTGACATGCAATCAATTTTGTGCTCAGGATCACAAACCCATCAGGAAAGTAGATTAGTAGTTGCCAGTGGCTAGAGGGCATCAGGATGGCAGTGACTGCTAATGGGTATGGGATTTTGGGGGGTGATGAAAATGTTCTCATATAGATAATGGTGATACTTACATGCTTCCTTTTATTTAATTAGTTTTAAAAAATAATATATCTCTTTTGGGCCTCCCTATTAGGCTTTTGCAATCTTATTTCTCAGAGCGGGGATTGAACCTGGGCCTTCCACAGTAAAAGCACAGAGTCCTAACTGCTGGATGGCGAGGGAATGCCCTTGCATACTTTCTTTCCCAGCTCCTGAGTCAACTGGCTGGGCTGAACAGGAGTTTTGAGAATGAGAGAAAGGGAGAATTGGTAGGATTTCTTGTCCTCTCTTGCTTCCTCAAGCCACATCCTCCTGGAGTGGCTGCGTTTACCTGCAGTTCTGGCTCCCACCCAGTGACTTCAGCTTCTGGACTATGGTAACCATCTCTCTCCTTTGTCTCTTCTGTCCTGGGAGTGGTGGCATCTTCTTGTTACTGCTAATCTCTATCTGGTTTGGCTTCTCAGATCTTCCATCACCTGTGGAACCAATTCTCTGTATTAATTCCCCTGTGTTTGAAACATCTAGAGTGGCTTCTACTTCCTGTCTGGACTAGGGACTATGCCAACTTAAATTCCTTCCAGTAGTACATGTGGATTCAGTCCCTGGGTCAGGAAGATGCCCTGGAGGAAGAAACGGTAACCCACTCCAGCATTTTTGCCTGAAAAATCCTGTTAACGGGGAGCCAGATGAGTTACAGTCCATGGGGTCACAAAAGAACCAGATATGACTGAGCATACACAGAGTATGCTGCTTATATCCAATCAATAGTTACCACGCCAGAATAAACCATGTTGCCAAGCTTTCCAATTTTTCAAGTGAAGGTGGAAATATAGATTGGAAGGGGCAGGCGCTGAAATGTCTCAGTTTTTAAGTATGGCAAATATTGTGTGTGTATGCTTAGTTGTTCAGTTGTGTTTGACTTTTTGTAACCCTATGGACTATAACCCACCAGGCTTCTCTGTCCAAGGGATTCTCCAGGCAAAAATATTGGAGTGGGCTGCCACTTCCTCCTCCAGAGGATCTTCTCCACCCAGGGATCAAACTTGAGTCTTCTGCATTGGCGAGCAAATTTACCATTCTTTACCATTTACATTCTTTACCTGGGAAGCTTGGCGAATATTATGCAAACCAAATAAAACTCATCTAATGGGTCTTATTTGGTTCAGAAGTCACCAGTTTGCAACTTCTGGTCTAGAAGTTCATCCTTTTGATTCACAGAATTTAGAACAGGGTCTTGAATATACTAGGAGCTCAGTACATATGTCTTGAATAGAAGAATGAATGACTTGAAAGTCTTACCAATTTAGATTGTTTAGGATTTTACAAAATTTACTTTCCTCTTTACATCTCATAATCCTATTCAGGATTTCAAGGTTGAATACATGTTTATTCCACAAATATCCTTTGCCAACCTTTAATCTAGGCTAAAACCATGATGCAAAAAAATCCTTAGAGATCTGTGAGATTGAAAGTATACTTTTACATTAAAACGAGAGGAGGTGGGAAGTACAAAAATAAACTGAGGCAGAGAAAGAAGTAACAAGTATTAAAATTCCTGCAAATAGCATTTCACCTGTTACAGAGAAAAACAATTACGTAAGATCTGAATGTGGAAAAAAAGTACAGATATGTATGTCTAAGACACATGCGGAAATACTCTGGTGGTGCAGTGGTTAAGACTCCATGCTTTCACTGCAGAGGGTCTGGGTTCAATCCCTGGTTGGAGAATAAAGAGCTCAAAAATTGCTTGGTGCTGCCAAAAAAAAAAAAAAAAAAAAAACACCCAGAAAACAAAAAACATGTAAGTATGTCTAAATGTCCTGAGCATTGTCTTTCCCAAGATATGGAAGTTAGGTCTTGTATTACAAGCTGTCAATGACTCTGGGCCAGTTAGTTAGCCTATATGTGTCTGCCTCTTCGTGTGTTTTTTCTGTGAATTAAAACCACATATTCATTCATGATTCATTAAACAAAGACAGACTGAGACAACAAAACCCAGGCACCGGACAATGTGTGTAGCTGAAGTTGAAGAGCAGGGGGTTTTGTTTTTTGAACTGCCAGGCAATTCTCCGGAAAAGGTAGTTTTTCCTTTCAAGGGACATGTAGACTAGTACTGAGGGCAAATGATTATTAGTTGCAATTCAGGCTGTAGAGAAGTAAATTTTGTGGGAAAGGTACAGAAGACTGGAAGGGGAGTTGTCAAAACCTAGTTTGAATCTATTTTCTAGGGATTGATTTTGAGAGCCATGAATACCAGAATGCAATACTAGGTAGGAAACAGATTCACCACACGGAGGTGATGTTATTTTCTGTTAGGCATAAGGATGCATGGCCACTTGCCACCTGACCTGACTGTCTGCAAACGGCATTCGTGAAATTCTGAGGGGAAAAAATGTTTACTCCTTAAAAAAGAGCTAAATGAAGCCTCCAAACTTTGAATTTAAAGGTTGAATACATGTTTATTCCACAAATATCCTTTGCCAACCTTTAATCTAGGCTAAAACCATGATGCAAAAAAATCCTTAGAGATCTGTGAGATTGAAAGTATACTTTTACATTAAAACGAGAGGAGGTGGGAAGTACAAAAATAAACTGAGGCAGAGAAAGAAGTAACAAGTATTAAAATTCCTGCAAATAGCATTTCACCTGTTACAGAGAAAAACAATTACGTAAGATCTGAATGTGGAAAAAAAGTACAGATATGTATGTCTAAGACACATGCGGAAATACTCTGGTGGTGCAGTGGTTAAGACTCCATGCTTTCACTGCAGAGGGTCTGGGTTCAATCCCTGGTTGGAGAATAAAGAGCTCAAAAATTGCTTGGTGCTGCCAAAAAAAAAAAAAAAAAAAAACACCCAGAAAACAAAAAACATGTAAGTATGTCTAAATGTCCTGAGCATTGTCTTTCCCAAGATATGGAAGTTAGGTCTTGTATTACAAGCTGTCAATGACTCTGGGCCAGTTAGTTAGCCTATATGTGTCTGCCTCTTCGTGTGTTTTTTCTGTGAATTAAAACCACATATTCATTCATGATTCATTAAACAAAGACAGACTGAGACAACAAAACCCAGGCACCGGACAATGTGTGTAGCTGAAGTTGAAGAGCAGGGGGTTTTGTTTTTTGAACTGCCAGGCAATTCTCCGGAAAAGGTAGTTTTTCCTTTCAAGGGACATGTAGACTAGTACTGAGGGCAAATGATTATTAGTTGCAATTCAGGCTGTAGAGAAGTAAATTTTGTGGGAAAGGTACAGAAGACTGGAAGGGGAGTTGTCAAAACCTAGTTTGAATCTATTTTCTAGGGATTGATTTTGAGAGCCATGAATACCAGAATGCAATACTAGGTAGGAAACAGATTCACCACACGGAGGTGATGTTATTTTCTGTTAGGCATAAGGATGCATGGCCACTTGCCACCTGACCTGACTGTCTGCAAACGGCATTCGTGAAATTCTGAGGGGAAAAAATGTTTACTCCTTAAAAAAGAGCTAAATGAAGCCTCCAAACTTTGAATTTAAAAATGAACCTAATGAATTAAATATTTAAAGGCGCAAGTTTAACTTCAGTTCCTTTTTGGTCGCATCCCGGGACAGGCGGGATCTTAGTTTCCCGACGCGTGCCCCCTACAGTGGAAGCTCCGAGTCTTAACCACTGGACAGGGAAGTCCCTAACTGCGTTGCTTTAAACAATTATTTAAAAAATGAACTTTGATTATTTTCAAATTAAATGCACAAATGGTCAGCCCTCCTGGCCCTTCACACCTTGCCCGAAATCGTCCACTCATTTCCACTCAGCGCCAGTCCACGTGGAACCGGAACCTGTTCTCCTTCTGCAAGAGTTTCTGTAGGGACTCAGTCTTAGGCGCGCCGCCTTTTCAGCACCAAGAGCAGTACTTCTGGGCATTTTGATTGGCTGTAGCGCTCCCTCGTGCTCTGGTTTCGTTTCTCTGATTGGTCGATGTCCTGCCGGCGCGAGGACGCCTGTTTCCTGGGATACGGCGCAGGCGGGAGGAGGCCTGTGGTGGGTTGTGAAGTGGCCAGAGCGAGATTCTGACCGCGGCGCGCATCGGCTCTCCTGCACTTAGTCCGCGGGCGCTATGGCCAGCGTCCACGAGAGCCTCTACTTCAACCCCATGATGACCAATGGGGTGGTGCACGCAAACGTGTTCGGTATCAAAGACTGGGTGACGCCGTATAAAATCGCGGTGCTAGTGCTGCTAAACGAGATGGGCCGCACGGGCGAGGGCGCCGTTAGCCTCATGGAGAGGCGGAGGCTCAACCAGCTGCTCCTGCCGCTGCTGCAGGTGAGGGGCTCCAGCTCATTAAGCAAATTCTTACTAAGTACCTACTCTGTGCCGGACAACTCCCTTGGGCCTAGGGACACGGGAGTTCATCGGATACTCTGCCCTGTTGGACCGTGAAAAATATGGTTAATACCACCAGCTAACACTTAGTACTTAGGATGGACCAGGCAGCTTTGAATCTATTTTCTAGGGATGGATTTTGAGAGCCATGAATACCAGAATGCAATACTAGGTAGGAAACAGATTCACCACACGGAGGTGATGTTATTTTCTGTTAGGCATAAGGATGCATGGCCACTTGCCACCTGACCTGACTGTCTGCAAACGGCATTCGTGAAATTCTGAGGGGAAAAAATGTTTACTCCTTAAAAAAGAGCTAAATGAAGCCTCCAAACTTTGAATTTAAAAATGAACCTAATGAATTAAATATTTAAAGGCGCAAGTTTAACTTCAGTTCCTTTTTGGTCGCATCCCGGGACAGGCGGGATCTTAGTTTCCCGACGCGTGCCCCCTACAGTGGAAGCTCCGAGTCTTAACCACTGGACAGGGAAGTCCCTAACTGCGTTGCTTTAAACAATTATTTAAAAAATGAACTTTGATTATTTTCAAATTAAATGCACAAATGGTCAGCCCTCCTGGCCCTTCACACCTTGCCCGAAATCGTCCACTCATTTCCACTCAGCGCCAGTCCACGTGGAACCGGAACCTGTTCTCCTTCTGCAAGAGTTTCTGTAGGGACTCAGTCTTAGGCGCGCCGCCTTTTCAGCACCAAGAGCAGTACTTCTGGGCATTTTGATTGGCTGTAGCGCTCCCTCGTGCTCTGGTTTCGTTTCTCTGATTGGTCGATGTCCTGCCGGCGCGAGGACGCCTGTTTCCTGGGATACGGCGCAGGCGGGAGGAGGCCTGTGGTGGGTTGTGAAGTGGCCAGAGCGAGATTCTGACCGCGGCGCGCATCGGCTCTCCTGCACTTAGTCCGCGGGCGCTATGGCCAGCGTCCACGAGAGCCTCTACTTCAACCCCATGATGACCAATGGGGTGGTGCACGCAAACGTGTTCGGTATCAAAGACTGGGTGACGCCGTATAAAATCGCGGTGCTAGTGCTGCTAAACGAGATGGGCCGCACGGGCGAGGGCGCCGTTAGCCTCATGGAGAGGCGGAGGCTCAACCAGCTGCTCCTGCCGCTGCTGCAGGTGAGGGGCTCCAGCTCATTAAGCAAATTCTTACTAAGTACCTACTCTGTGCCGGACAACTCCCTTGGGCCTAGGGACACGGGAGTTCATCGGATACTCTGCCCTGTTGGACCGTGAAAAATATGGTTAATACCACCAGCTAACACTTAGTACTTAGGATGGACCAGGCAGCTTACATGCATTTTGGGAGGCAGATTTACATGTGACTCCAGCATTTATTAGCTGAGTGACTGGGAGAAGAGTTATTTTCGCAGATCCTCCGTCTTCTGTAGAATGAGGCTACATGTTAACTTGAGCGTTGGAGACACAGCTACAGGCTCTGTACCCTATAGGACGGTAATAAGCGGTAACAATGACATTACAGCCAACGTTGATTGAATACTTTACTGTGTACCAAGCACTTTACATGTTGTATTTCCTTTTGCCGACTGAGGTTGTAACTCCACCACTTACCCCGTGTGCGACCTGGGCAAGTTCCATAACCGATTTGGTTCTTTGCTTTCTATGAAACCAATGGTAGAGACTGTCATATGATGGCTGTGTTAAGTTAGAAGATCCATGAAAACATTTTACAGTGCGTGGCACATAGTATATGCTCAGTCAATTTTAGCTGTTTTCATTGTAATCTCATGGAAATAGGGCATGTACTTTCTCTTGTATCAGCTGTGGTTTTTCCATGTGTTTGTGTGATTGTATGAGTGATGTCTCTCCCTCCTACTAGACTGTAACCTCCATGAGGGCTTTATTTTGTCCTGTTCTTGTGCACCTTGTATCCTCAAAACCTAGTACACTAGAGTTTATAAAAGGTGTGTGTGTGTGTGTGTGTGTGTGTGTGTTAGTCACTAAGTCCTGTCCGACTCTTTGCAACTCCATCGACTGTATAACTCACCAAGCTCCTCTGTCCGTGGGATTCTCCAGGCAAGAATACTGGAGTGGGTTGCCATTCCCTTCCCCAGGGGATCTTTCCAATCCAGTTATCGAACCCGGGTCTCCTGCATTGCAGGCAGATCTTTATCATCTAAGCCTTTTAATGTGGACTCTTTTTTAAAAGGCTTTATTGAATTTGTTATCATATTGCTTCTGTTTTATATTTTGATTTTTGGCAACCAGGCATGTGGGAACGATCTGGGAACTGCATTAGAAGGTGAAGTCTTAACCATTGGACCACTAGGGAAGTCCTTATAAAAGGCTTTTTTTTTTTTTTTGAAATTCATCACCTTTGGGTCAGGGGAGAAGGAGTACTGAGGACATAGGTTAAGTGGCTTGCCCAGTTAGCTAAATAAAAGGAATAGGGTCTCTAGAACTTGCAGCTCCCAGTTCTCCTATCTACATTACTATTATAAATTCATTTCCCCATTATTCAAATAAAAGTCATAATACTTAAAAATTGATAGAGAAAAGAAACAGAACAATATTTCTGGTGTCTTAACTCACATCTTTCTACTTTTTTTCCTGTGGTTTCTTTTTTTTTTTTTTTGGTTCAGCCATACAGCTTGTGGGATTTTAGTTTCCAACTACCAGACTGCCACGAATTCTATGTTCTTGCTTTTTTTTTTAAGATTTATATATTTTATTTTTTGGGCCGGGGTCGGGTTGGGGAGGGAAGGGAGCAGGCGGGCCACTTCTATTGGTCTTTTGTTTCTCTATGTTCATTCGTCTTTGTTCTTTGGCTCCTGTGGGAGTGCATGAAACCATTTTACAGTGCGTGGCACATAGTATATGCTCAGTCAATTTTAGCTGTTTTCATTGTAATCTCATGGAAATAGGGCATGTACTTTCTCTTGTATCAGCTGTGGTTTTTCCATGTGTTTGTGTGATTGTATGAGTGATGTCTCTCCCTCCTACTAGACTGTAACCTCCATGAGGGCTTTATTTTGTCCTGTTCTTGTGCACCTTGTATCCTCAAAACCTAGTACACTAGAGTTTATAAAAGGTGTGTGTGTGTGTGTGTGTGTGTGTGTGTTAGTCACTAAGTCCTGTCCGACTCTTTGCAACTCCATCGACTGTATAACTCACCAAGCTCCTCTGTCCGTGGGATTCTCCAGGCAAGAATACTGGAGTGGGTTGCCATTCCCTTCCCCAGGGGATCTTTCCAATCCAGTTATCGAACCCGGGTCTCCTGCATTGCAGGCAGATCTTTATCATCTAAGCCTTTTAATGTGGACTCTTTTTTAAAAGGCTTTATTGAATTTGTTATCATATTGCTTCTGTTTTATATTTTGATTTTTGGCAACCAGGCATGTGGGAACGATCTGGGAACTGCATTAGAAGGTGAAGTCTTAACCATTGGACCACTAGGGAAGTCCTTATAAAAGGCTTTTTTTTGTGAAATTCATCACCTTTGGGTCAGGGGAGAAGGAGTACTGAGGACATAGGTTAAGTGGCTTGCCCAGTTAGCTAAATAAAAGGAATAGGGTCTCTAGAACTTGCAGCTCCCAGTTCTCCTATCTACATTACTATTATAAATTCATTTCCCCATTATTCAAATAAAAGTCATAATACTTAAAAATTGATAGAGAAAAGAAACAGAACAATATTTCTGGTGTCTTAACTCACATCTTTCTACTTTTTTTCCTGTGGTTTCTTTTTTTTTTTTTTTGGTTCAGCCATACAGCTTGTGGGATTTTAGTTTCCAACTACCAGACTGCCACGGAATTCTATGTTCTTGCTTTTTTTTTTTTTAAGATTTATATATTTTATTTTTTGGGCCGGGGTCGGGTTGGGGAGGGAAGGGAGCAGGCGGGCCACTTCTATTGGTCTTTTGTTTCTCTATGTTCATTCGTCTTTGTTCTTTGGCTCCTGTGGGCCTCCCATCGTGGTGGTGTCTGTCGTTGTAGAGCGCCGGCTCTGGGCACCTGCGCTCCAGAGCTCCGGCTTGGTAATTGGACACATCGGTCCAGCCGCTCTGCGGCACGTGGGATCTTCCTAGGCCAGGGCTCGAACCGGCGCCCCTTGCACTGCAAAGCGGTGTCCTTACCCACTGGACCACCAGGGGAAGCCCCTGTTCTTGCTGTTTTTTATATCTTAGATTCTCCTTTTGTTTGGTTGGCTAACTACTGTGCGCGTGGGTGTCTGTTTGGCACTTGGTGTGCAGGATTGCAGGAATTGAACCTGGGCTATGTTAGTGAAAGCCTGGAATCCTGTTCACTAGGCTATCAGGTAACCCTCCACTTATGTGTCATTTTAATCAGCATGTATATAGAATTTGTCTAGCTAAGTTCTAATAGCTTTACTTATTTGCTTACTGTTTGGCTTTAAGAATTAGCTAATTTTCAACTACTCAACTAATACACAAAGATTCATTGTGAAAGCTCTAAAATGATACTAAAATTGACAGAGTGGAAGTTTATGGTTCTTTTATAGGCCCTCTAATCCCTCTCAGAGATTATCAGGGTTAATGTTCCTTCACTGACTAATGAAGGAACTATTCACTATTAATCCTTAAGGTAACTGGTCCAAGGAGGCTACAACTTTGCACAATTACAAAACTGAGAAGGAAGCAACCTCAGACTACAAATTCTATGCCTTTTTTCCCCCCATTTTAAGTCATTCCTCCAACCAAGAGAGAATGCCATACAAATGAGAAATGTTGTTGTAGTGTTTTATGCAAACAGTTTTTGTTTTGTTTTGCTCCCTGATTTGAGATTTCATATTTGGAATAATTATAGAGCAAAGAGGTTGGGGAGGGTAGAGAGGAATAAATTGGGAAATTGGGATTGATATATACACATTGTTTAGTCACTCAGTCCTGTCCGACTCTTTGCCCATGGACTGTCACCCACAAGGTTCCTCTGTCCATGGGATTTCCCAGGCAGGAATACTGGAGTGGGTTTCCGTTTCCTTCTCCATATACACATTACTATATATAAAGTAGGTGACTAATAAGGACCTACTGAATAACACATTTAACTACTCAATACTCTGTAATGGCTTACACATTACAAAGAATCTAAAAAAGAGGGGATATATGTATAACTGATTCACTTTGCTATATACTCGAAATCAACACAACATTGTATATCAACTATATTCCTTTTTTTTTTTTTTAATTTTGGCCTCTTTTATTGGTTTTATTTATTTATTTATTTTCATCCGTCTTTATTCTTTGGCCTGTGTGGGCCTCCCATCGCAGTGGCCTGTTTCACTGCAGAGCACCAGCTCTGGGCGCATGCGCTCCAGAACGCTAGTTCATAATTGGACACACTGGTCCAGCTGCGCCATGGCATGTGGGATCTTCCCAGGCCAGGGATTAAACTGGTGCCCCTTGCACTGTAAGGCGGACTCTTTACCCACTGGACCGCTAGGGAAGCCCTTCTTTTTTTTTTTTTAAAGAAAGCAGAGAGTTTGATAAATCATGTTTGGAGTTGTTTATCAATCTCTCGCTCTTCAAAAAATTTTCTGTAACCTTCTGATCTCTACTTTACCCAGGGCCCAGATATTACACTGTCTAAGCTTTACAAGTTAATTGAAGAATCTTGTCCTCAGCTGGCAAACTCGGTGCAGATCAGGTAAGCTTCCTTTTCTTCTCTATCGAAAGATGTCAGAGTAGATGAAAATTAAAAAAGGGCACATGGTGATTAATTCCAAAAATACCTTTTTTATTCTAGGTTGTTTTTTTAAGTACCTTAATGTAATTTTTTTTTTTAATGGATAGCTTTAAACGTACTGCTTCCAAATCTGTTATTCTGTATGGATCTACTTTTTTCCTTTTAGTTGTTTCAGAGGATTTCATTTTTATTGGCGGAGAGGCTACTTTGAGAAATTTTATAATCAAGAAAACATCAGCTATGATTCTTTTCCGTATATGGGTGACAATGATGATGTTCTCTCCTGTCCGACTCTTTGCCCATGGACTGTCACCCACAAGGTTCCTCTGTCCATGGGATTTCCCAGGCAGGAATACTGGAGTGGGTTTCCGTTTCCTTCTCCATATACACATTACTATATATAAAGTAGGTGACTAATAAGGACCTACTGAATAACACATTTAACTACTCAATACTCTGTAATGGCTTACACATTACAAAGAATCTAAAAAAGAGGGGATATATGTATAACTGATTCACTTTGCTATATACTCGAAATCAACACAACATTGTATATCAACTATATTCCTTTTTTTTTTTTTTAATTTTGGCCTCTTTTATTGGTTTTATTTATTTATTTATTTTCATCCGTCTTTATTCTTTGGCCTGTGTGGGCCTCCCATCGCAGTGGCCTGTTTCACTGCAGAGCACCAGCTCTGGGCGCATGCGCTCCAGAACGCTAGTTCATAATTGGACACACTGGTCCAGCTGCGCCATGGCATGTGGGATCTTCCCAGGCCAGGGATTAAACTGGTGCCCCTTGCACTGTAAGGCGGACTCTTTACCCACTGGACCGCTAGGGAAGCCCTTCTTTTTTTTTTTTTAAAGAAAGCAGAGAGTTTGATAAATCATGTTTGGAGTTGTTTATCAATCTCTCGCTCTTCAAAAAATTTTCTGTAACCTTCTGATCTCTACTTTACCCAGGGCCCAGATATTACACTGTCTAAGCTTTACAAGTTAATTGAAGAATCTTGTCCTCAGCTGGCAAACTCGGTGCAGATCAGGTAAGCTTCCTTTTCTTCTCTATCGAAAGATGTCAGAGTAGATGAAAATTAAAAAAGGGCACATGGTGATTAATTCCAAAAAAATACCTTTTTTATTCTAGGTTGTTTTTTTAAGTACCTTAATGTAATTTTTTTTTTTAATGGATAGCTTTAAACGTACTGCTTCCAAATCTGTTATTCTGTATGGATCTACTTTTTTCCTTTTAGTTGTTTCAGAGGATTTCATTTTTATTGGCGGAGAGGCTACTTTGAGAAATTTTATAATCAAGAAAACATCAGCTATGATTCTTTTCCGTATATGGGGGTGACAATGTGGATTTTCGAGTAGATTTATTTTAGGTGATTGTGGAATATAAAATGTGGAAAGATGTCCAAAGTGTCTTCCTAAAACACGTACCTCATTTTTCTTGTTCAGAATCAAACTGATGGCTGAAGGCGAACTGAAGGATATGGAACAATTTTTTGATGACCTTTCAGATTCTTTTTCTGGAACTGACCCAGAGGTTCACAAAACGAGTGTAGTAGGTATGAAATTGCTCTAAGGAGAGCAGAGAATATTTTCATCGAAGTGAATGGCTCTCTAAGTCGCATCTGTCGCTATCCTGCTGTACTCTGAGCACACACAGTGGGGATGTTGAATGTGTTTTAGTTGGTATTCATCACTTAATCATTTCGATCTGTGTTTAAATAACTGTCTTGTGGAAAAGTGTCTTTGTTTTGTCTGTTGTCATCTGAGTATTAGCCTGGTTGTAGAACCTTTTAGGGTTTCTCAGCTCTTTCCCAGAGTCCTCTGCTCACTTGTCCACATTGTATGACTCGGTCAGGGTCACCGACTAAGCTTTTATGAAGAGAGGTAAGTAAGACTAGACTATTGATCTAGTTTATAAGGCAGGAGTATGCATGAAGTTTCCTGATGCTTTTCTGTTAGCTTTATACCATGCTCCATCCACCCAGCTTTTCTTTCCTGGTAGTTTTTGTGTTAGTCACCATCAATTATTTGTTGATCTTCCATGTGCCAGGCTCTGGACTGAAACTTTCCTGGTAATGCAGACTACATTCTTGTGGTTGTGGGGGACAGGCAGGCAGATGACACAAAGTAAACAAATATGGTAACTTCTGACAGTTATAATGATCATGAAAAGATATGTTGGCTGGATGAAAAGTGGAGTGTCAATGAGAGGACTAAGCTTTTCATGTAAAGAGAAAGCTTCCTAAAAGTTGATGAAAGAATTCTAGGTGGAGAGAACAGCAACTGCATGTCTTTTTTCTTTGGATGAAAATTCGTTGTTATTTTTCCTTTTAGTTGTTTCAGAGGATTTCATTTTTATTGGCGGAGAGGCTACTTTGAGAAATTTTATAATCAAGAAAACATCAGCTATGATTCTTTTCCGTATATGGGGGTGACAATGTGGATTTTCGAGTAGATTTATTTTAGGTGATTGTGGAATATAAAATGTGGAAAGATGTCCAAAGTGTCTTCCTAAAACACGTACCTCATTTTTCTTGTTCAGAATCAAACTGATGGCTGAAGGCGAACTGAAGGATATGGAACAATTTTTTGATGACCTTTCAGATTCTTTTTCTGGAACTGACCCAGAGGTTCACAAAACGAGTGTAGTAGGTATGAAATTGCTCTAAGGAGAGCAGAGAATATTTTCATCGAAGTGAATGGCTCTCTAAGTCGCATCTGTCGCTATCCTGCTGTACTCTGAGCACACACAGTGGGGATGTTGAATGTGTTTTAGTTGGTATTCATCACTTAATCATTTCGATCTGTGTTTAAATAACTGTCTTGTGGAAAAGTGTCTTTGTTTTGTCTGTTGTCATCTGAGTATTAGCCTGGTTGTAGAACCTTTTAGGGTTTCTCAGCTCTTTCCCAGAGTCCTCTGCTCACTTGTCCACATTGTATGACTCGGTCAGGGTCACCGACTAAGCTTTTATGAAGAGAGTAAGTAAGACTAGACTATTGATCTAGTTTATAAGGCAGGAGTATGCATGAAGTTTCCTGATGCTTTTCTGTTAGCTTTATACCATGCTCCATCCACCCAGCTTTTCTTTCCTGGTAGTTTTTGTGTTAGTCACCATCAATTATTTGTTGATCTTCCATGTGCCAGGCTCTGGACTGAAACTTTCCTGGTAATGCAGACTACATTCTTGTGGTTGTGGGGGACAGGCAGGCAGATGACACAAAGTAAACAAATATGGTAACTTCTGACAGTTATAATGATCATGAAAAGATATGTTGGCTGGATGAAAAGTGGAGTGTCAATGAGAGGACTAAGCTTTTCATGTAAAGAGAAAGCTTCCTAAAAGTTGATGAAAGAACATTCTAGGTGGAGAGAACAGCAACTGCATGTCTTTTTTTTCAATTATTTTGAAGGAAGAATTACAGCAAATTGTCATCAACTTCGTATAGCTGGATTTCAAGTTAATGCCTGTACCTCGTCTGTGTCTTGTTTTGTAGGTTTATTTCTGCGTCACATGATATTGGCTTACAGTAAGCTTTCTTTCAGTCAAGTATTTAAACTGTACACTGCCCTTCAGCAGTACTTCCAGAATGGTGAGAAAAAGACAGTGGAAGATGATGACATGGAACTGGCCAGCAGAGAGGAGGGCGAAAGGAAAATGGAGAAAGAAGAACTTGATGTATCTATAAGGTAACTTGGGTTTTTCTGGCACAACTCCCTTTCCTGTGAAATAGCCTCATTATAGGCTCAGTGAATCCTCATTCATGTAGATGTGCTCGCTGTCATCTTTCTGTCTCTGCACATGTGTGTGCACACGTACACACACACACACACACACACACACACACACACACACACACACACACACACACACACACACACACACACACACGTTTTCTCCTCCAAGACAAGTAGTCTATTTGGGAGGTGATCCTAGGTAACAGCTGGGGAGAGGGGACATGGGACAGCAGAGTAAAGGGAGTCCATACAAAGTGCTTTATGGGCCAGTTACCTTTGTGGCCATTGGTCAATGTGTTCTGATTCTCTGCATTCATTCATTCAACACACATTCACATATTTGCCTTTGCACCCCATCAAGGATTAAGACCCTCCTTCTCTGTCGTATTTCACCTGGTTTTCCTCAGTGCTTGGCTTATAGTGTGTGTGAATACATGTTGATCCTTGGATTTGAATTCTGGCTCCTCTACTCATTCCCTTGAGTCCTTGGGCAGGTCACTGTCTCTGTACCTTAATTTTCTCATCTGCAAAATGGGGTTCATGTCACCTCCTCTGAGGGTTGTTGTGAGAATTTAATGAATAATGCCATCTCTTCTAGCTACTTTATATGCTGAAAGTAGCAAAATGTCACTTCTTCAGAAATGTTACAATTAAGACTTTTATTATTTAGATTTGACTGTCTTCTAAATTAACCTAATGTAATTAGGCCTAAGTGTATTTGTTTTTATTCTATGAATTCATTTGTGTGTAATCTATGTAATGTAACAGTACATCCGCTGTTAAGGTGTATGATTCAGAAGATAGTGTGGATTCAGTAAACTGAATTTCATCACTGAAACAGAAGAAATGTACTATTTAAACATTATTCTAGGGAGTTCCCTGATGGTCCAGTAGTTAGTCCTCGGAGTGTTTACTGGTTGGGAAACTATAAAGATCCCACAAGCCACACAGTGTAGCCAAAAAAAAAAAAAAAAATCCAATTACAGAAGAAAGTGCAGACTGACAAATAGCTTCAGCTTTTCATCTGCTGCTTGTTGCTATGGGGCAGCGTTTGTTTCCTGCAATAAGAGAGTGGGCTTATAGGGTTACACCACCTGAGTTTGCAGCAAAGGCTGCTAGTCAGCAAGCTGTAGGAACTATATTTTGTCTGTGCTCCTAAAAGGACCTAACAAAAGTCCTTTTTAATTTATTTATTTATGGCGGTGCTGCGTCTTCTTTGCTGCAGGACCTTCTCTAGTGGAGAGCGGGGGCTAGTCTCTAGTTGTGGTGCGTGGGCTTCTCACTGCAATGGTTTCTTTTGTTGTGGAGCATGGGCTCCAGCGACCGAGGGCTTCAGTAGTTGCAGCACACAAGCTTAGTTGCTCCGCGTGGACTTAGTTGTTCTGCAGCAGGTGGGATCTTCCCATATCAGGTATCGAACCTATGTCTCCTGCATTGGCAGGCTGATTCTTTACCACTGAGCCACCAGGGAAGCTCTGGAAGTACTTTTAACTAACAAAAGTTTATAGCAAAAGAAATTCTCTGGCATCTCCACTTGCCAGTGAGTTAAAAAAATCTCCCCAGGGGCTTCCCTGGTGGTCCAGTGGGTAAGGACACCACCTTGCAGTGCAGGGGGCGCCAGTTCGATCCCTGGCCTGGGAAGATCCCACGTGCCGCGGAGCGGCTGGACCCATGTGTCCAACTACCGAGGTGGAGCTCTGGAGCACATGTGCCCAGAGCCAATGCTCTGCGACAACAGAGGCCGCCGCGATGGAAGGCCCACACGGGCCAAAGAACAAAGATGGATGAAAACAGACAAATGAAAGACCAATAGAAGTAACCTGCCTGCACCCCCCCTTCCCCACCCCACCCCCAAAAAATAAATAAATAAATAAATCTTAAAAAAAAAATCTCCTAATTCATTAATTTATTGAGCAAATGCTTATTCCGTGTTTCCGGTGTGCTGGGTACTGTGTTAGCGCTGTGCTGTATTCAGAACGAATTAGTGTACTATTTAAACATTATTCTAGGGAGTTCCCTGATGGTCCAGTAGTTAGTCCTCGGAGTGTTTACTGGTTGGGAAACTATAAAGATCCCACAAGCCACACAGTGTAGCCAAAAAAAAAAAAAAAAATCCAATTACAGAAGAAAGTGCAGACTGACAAATAGCTTCAGCTTTTCATCTGCTGCTTGTTGCTATGGGGCAGCGTTTGTTTCCTGCAATAAGAGAGTGGGCTTATAGGGTTACACCACCTGAGTTTGCAGCAAAGGCTGCTAGTCAGCAAGCTGTAGGAACTATATTTTGTCTGTGCTCCTAAAAGGACCTAACAAAAGTCCTTTTTAATTTATTTATTTATGGCGGTGCTGCGTCTTCTTTGCTGCAGGACCTTCTCTAGTGGAGAGCGGGGGCTAGTCTCTAGTTGTGGTGCGTGGGCTTCTCACTGCAATGGTTTCTTTTGTTGTGGAGCATGGGCTCCAGCGACCGAGGGCTTCAGTAGTTGCAGCACACAAGCTTAGTTGCTCCGCGTGGACTTAGTTGTTCTGCAGCAGGTGGGATCTTCCCATATCAGGTATCGAACCTATGTCTCCTGCATTGGCAGGCTGATTCTTTACCACTGAGCCACCAGGGAAGCTCTGGAAGTACTTTTAACTAACAAAAGTTTATAGCAAAAGAAATTCTCTGGCATCTCCACTTGCCAGTGAGTTAAAAAAATCTCCCCAGGGGCTTCCCTGGTGGTCCAGTGGGTAAGGACACCACCTTGCAGTGCAGGGGGCGCCAGTTCGATCCCTGGCCTGGGAAGATCCCACGTGCCGCGGAGCGGCTGGACCCATGTGTCCAACTACCGAGGTGGAGCTCTGGAGCACATGTGCCCAGAGCCAATGCTCTGCGACAACAGAGGCCGCCGCGATGGAAGGCCCACACGGGCCAAAGAACAAAGATGGATGAAAACAGACAAATGAAAGACCAATAGAAGTAGCCCGCCGGCTCCCCTCCCTCCCCACCCCACCCCCCCAAAATAAATAAATAAATAAATCTTAAAAAAAAAAATCTCCCTAATTCATTAATTTATTGAGCAAATGCTTATTCCGTGTTTCCGGTGTGCTGGGTACTGTGTTAGCGCTGTGCTGTCAGCACAGAGGAGAAAGTCCCATCCTCGTGGAGTTACGTCGGAAGGGTCAGGGAATTGAGAGGTAACTACATTAACTTCAGAGCATGTCCATACAGGAAAGGAATACCTGGGACATGAGGGTATAGAAGAACTGTGGGGTGCTGATGGAGGAGCCAGCCCTGAGAAGAGTCGCTAGAGCACGCGCAGACTCATAGCTCCCAAGACAGGGCAAGCTGACATACTAGAGGGACCGAAGGAGGACAGTATGACCTGAGCACATGAGGTCGGGGGAGGGGCTCATCACCCCTCCAGTCACACACCTCAGAAGAGTTCAGGTTGTCGTGGACTCCTTGGGTACTTTGTAACTGTTCCTCATCTTAGTCCCTGCCCTCCCCTGCTTTTGTCTTATCACTACCCTGCTCAGGAATCTCCAGAGACTCCCGAAGTTTCCCAGCCTGGTGTCTCAGGCACTCCCTAGTTGACCTTTCTGGCCTCTGTTACTCAGCTTGGGTTCTTTACCCCAGCCAGCAAGTTCCACTTGTGTCCCTTCCACAGGCTGGGCATTTTCCCCAGTCAGTGTCCTTTATTTTCCTTTCCTGATGCCTTCTTCCATCCTCATCATTTCTCCACTCCTTCTCCACTTTCAAGGTCCTCACCACTCGAGCTGGAGTGGTTTCTCCGGTTTCTGATGCAGAGATCCTATTCATTCTTGGTATTTATTGTTTACTGCTGTCATGTCACATGGGCTGAACTTAGCCTTCACCAAGACTGTAGAGCATTAAGGCATTGTATTTTTAGGGGCCTCCACTTGTGTTTTGTGTGTGCCCCCTGCCCCCATTTGTTGATTGTTTAATCCTATGCTAGCTATGTTTTAAAAACTGCAATTATAGTGGGTAATTTAAGCCCTTTAAAGGAGTTTCCAGAGGCCTTTTGAGAATCAGATGAACGCTGTGTTCGCACATTAACAAAGCATATTTTGCATGTAGTTTTACAAGGTTCATAGGCTCCTAAAGCCCATCATAGGCCCAAGTTAAATGCCTTTGATGTACAGCAGTTGTAAGCGTAAAATTCTGTCTCAGCTGGGTAATTGGCTTCATAAACAAGGTTACTTGAGTCCTTTTCCTAAATGAATAACCCTCTTCCTAAACTGAATACCTTTGTGGCTTTTTAAGAGTTACTTTCTCCGGCATGTATTGAGGGCCCCAAGGAAGCCCAGGAGGAGTCAGTAAAAGGATGGTTTGGGCTGTGGTATTTTCAGTTGCTTTTCCCAACCTTGCTCACATCCGCCCCTGTTGCCACCACGGAAGCCAAGGGCAAATTTGATCTTCATTTATTGTAAATGTATTTGCCTCCATTTGTAGCAATTTTACTTTGTGTGATTTTGGTTTTCTCTATTTTATTAATGTTATTTTTCTTGTGTCCTTGACTATAAGCTACCTCAAATCATTTTAGGGGGAAGGGCTAAGTAAGCATTTGGTGACAGTGAGCATCATGGACCTTAGAAGAAGGTGGGCTGGGAGCAGTGTGTCCCATTTCATCCAGATCCTCATTTGTCTCCAGCCTTGTGGACAGCCATGCTTATTTCAAGGCTTGAGCTTACTTTCTCTGAGGGATTAGTTGAGAAAAAAGGGCATCTTACTGTACAGACACTTCACTCTTTTCCACTTGAGGACTTGGCCTGTGAATTTTCTTTCCACTTCTCTCCAGGTCAGCGTTGTTTCGCTGATCTTGGTTGTCCCGGCTCAGGGCTGGTCCCGGGCAGCTCTCATGCCTGCAGAATCTGATGTGCTTGCCACCTTGTGAAACCAAGAGAATGTTACAGCAGCTCTTCTCAAAGTGCTTTCTCTGGAATGCTAGCACTTCTTGAGAGATGTGAGGAGAGAATTCTTTGTTCAGATGAGTTATCGTGAAAAAGTGAGCTTCTTGGATTTATTTAATGTGTGTCATGATTCTCCAAGGATCAGAGCCCAGTGACATGGCCCCTGCCCCCATTTGTTGATTGTTTAATCCTATGCTAGCTATGTTTTAAAAACTGCAATTATAGTGGGTAATTTAAGCCCTTTAAAGGAGTTTCCAGAGGCCTTTTGAGAATCAGATGAACGCTGTGTTCGCACATTAACAAAGCATATTTTGCATGTAGTTTTACAAGGTTCATAGGCTCCTAAAGCCCATCATAGGCCCAAGTTAAATGCCTTTGATGTACAGCAGTTGTAAGCGTAAAATTCTGTCTCAGCTGGGTAATTGGCTTCATAAACAAGGTTACTTGAGTCCTTTTCCTAAATGAATAACCCTCTTCCTAAACTGAATACCTTTGTGGCTTTTTAAGAGTTACTTTCTCCGGCATGTATTGAGGGCCCCAAGGAAGCCCAGGAGGAGTCAGTAAAAGGATGGTTTGGGCTGTGGTATTTTCAGTTGCTTTTCCCAACCTTGCTCACATCCGCCCCTGTTGCCACCACGGAAGCCAAGGGCAAATTTGATCTTCATTTATTGTAAATGTATTTGCCTCCATTTGTAGCAATTTTACTTTGTGTGATTTTGGTTTTCTCTATTTTATTAATGTTATTTTTCTTGTGTCCTTGACTATAAGCTACCTCAAATCATTTTAGGGGGAAGGGCTAAGTAAGCATTTGGTGACAGTGAGCATCATGGACCTTAGAAGAAGGTGGGCTGGGAGCAGTGTGTCCCATTTCATCCAGATCCTCATTTGTCTCCAGCCTTGTGGACAGCCATGCTTATTTCAAGGCTTGAGCTTACTTTCTCTGAGGGATTAGTTGAGAAAAAAGGGCATCTTACTGTACAGACACTTCACTCTTTTCCACTTGAGGACTTGGCCTGTGAATTTTCTTTCCACTTCTCTCCAGGTCAGCGTTGTTTCGCTGATCTTGGTTGTCCCGGCTCAGGGCTGGTCCCGGGCAGCTCTCATGCCTGCAGAATCTGATGTGCTTGCCACCTTGTGAAACCAAGAGAATGTTACAGCAGCTCTTCTCAAAGTGCTTTCTCTGGAATGCTAGCACTTCTTGAGAGATGTGAGGAGAGAATTCTTTGTTCAGATGAGTTCAGTGCATGATATAGTAAACAAAAGTGAATAAAATGTCTCTCTCTGTTGGATTTATTTAATGTGTGTCATGATTCTCCAAGGGAGCAAGTGTATACAGATGTCCCAAGTGATTTAAACTCAGCAGCACTTTTTTCTTTTAGAGTACCCATTTCCTTAATGTTTGCATGAAACAGTTTGAGAACTGTTATATTAGGCACAGTGTGCTTACAAAAATGTTGTTGATGAGTAAGTATTAATTTTTCTACTTACTGTAATCCTGTATAGAGAAGGCATTTCTTCAGAGTCATGTGGCAAAAGGGTATTATTCATACTTTGTTCTCGAAAGTAAGACTGTGCATGTGTAGATTTCTCAGATCTGGATTTATATCAGTATATTTCATGTGTATTGGTTCTGTGTAATTTCAACTTCTAGGCAAATGATTATTAGTTAGATGAAGCCTCTTGTTTCTTGTTCTTGAATATGGCACTGTCTTGTATTTGTAGCGAGGAGTAGAAGCTATTCATCTATCTCCCAAAATCTGAGTGCCTGTTGTGTGCCTACATTGGGTGTTCATATACAAACGCAAGTAGGGACAGCCAGTTTGATGGTGATAGATGTTGTGGTCCTGGGAGACAGTGGGAGCTCAAATGAGAGGTGTTAGGAGAGATTCTTGGAGGATATGACACTTGAGGTATTCTTGAATGATGGGTGGTACAGCAGTCCAACAGTAGGTGAAAAAAAATGGGCCCTAAAGGTTTAGGGAACAGGGGGAGGCATCTTGGCATGGTAGGAAATTGTAAAGAGTTCATTGGGGCTGGGGTGTAGGTGAGAAGGTGGAGAGAGGTAGGACCACTCAGGAGGCATACTGCCCTGCAGTGTGGGCCTTATTCTGGAAGGTAATGGGATTCCACAGAGAGGCTTTAGATAGACTTGTGGCATGTGGGATCCCGGTTCCCTGACCAGGGATCCAGCCAGTGTCCCTGAACTGGGAGTGCAGAGTTTTAACCACTGGACCACCAGGGAAATCCCTGGATTTACATTTTAGAAAGGTCATGCTGGAGGCTGTGTAGAGTTGAGATATACACATTATATCTTATAAACTTTATCGGATCATTCAGCATCACATTTTTAAGTATATCTTTTCTATTCCCGAGAAAAGACAAGTTAAAAAATTTTCTTAAACTAGATTTACATTTTAAAGTACCCATTTCCTTAATGTTTGCATGAAACAGTTTGAGAACTGTTATATTAGGCACAGTGTGCTTACAAAAATGTTGTTGATGAGTAAGTATTAATTTTTCTACTTACTGTAATCCTGTATAGAGAAGGCATTTCTTCAGAGTCATGTGGCAAAAGGGTATTATTCATACTTTGTTCTCGAAAGTAAGACTGTGCATGTGTAGATTTCTCAGATCTGGATTTATATCAGTATATTTCATGTGTATTGGTTCTGTGTAATTTCAACTTCTAGGCAAATGATTATTAGTTAGATGAAGCCTCTTGTTTCTTGTTCTTGAATATGGCACTGTCTTGTATTTGTAGCGAGGAGTAAGAAGCTATTCATCTATCTCCCAAAATCTGAGTGCCTGTTGTGTGCCTACATTGGGTGTTCATATACAAACGCAAGTAGGGACAGCCAGTTTGATGGTGATAGATGTTGTGGTCCTGGGAGACAGTGGGAGCTCAAATGAGAGGTGTTAGGAGAGATTCTTGGAGGATATGACACTTGAGGTATTCTTGAATGATGGGTGGTACAGCAGTCCAACAGTAGGTGAAAAAAAATGGGCCCTAAAGGTTTAGGGAACAGGGGGAGGCATCTTGGCATGGTAGGAAATTGTAAAGAGTTCATTGGGGCTGGGGTGTAGGTGAGAAGGTGGAGAGAGGTAGGACCACTCAGGAGGCATACTGCCCTGCAGTGTGGGCCTTATTCTGGAAGGTAATGGGATTCCACAGAGAGGCTTTAGATAGACTTGTGGCATGTGGGATCCCGGTTCCCTGACCAGGGATCCAGCCAGTGTCCCTGAACTGGGAGTGCAGAGTTTTAACCACTGGACCACCAGGGAAATCCCTGGATTTACATTTTAGAAAGGTCATGCTGGAGGCTGTGTAGAGTTGAGATATACACATTATATCTTATAAACTTTATCGGATCATTCAGCATCACATTTTTAAGTATATCTTTTCTATTCCCGAGAAAAGACAATTAGTTTTTAAAGTTTCTAAACTTTTCCATTGAAGAATCTATTTGACTTTGTACCATTTTCACTGTTGTGTAAGTCATTATTATTTTTGTTTTATTTTTTTTTCCAGAGAAGAAGAGGTATCTTGCAGTGGGCCTCTGTCCCAAAAACAAGCAGAATTTTTTCTTTCTCAACAGGTATTTTGGTTCTGTAATTTGTCATGAATTCTCTCTCTCTTTTTTTTAAATCCTGTGACATTATATGTCATGACATATGTTTGTTATGTGAGTAGGTTTATTAGTGAAGCAGCATTATTCTTATTCTTGGTCCTTTTTTCTTCAACAATGCAATTGTAGCTATGTGTCTCTCCCTATTTTGTATATGATTTTGTCTGCTAAAGTCATAGTATGTGTTCATTTAGCAATGGTGTGTGACTGACACAGCCCCAAAACATGATTTAGAAGACTTCCCTTTTGCCGACACTTTATCATGGACATTTTCAAATAGAAATAAAATGGAAAAACATTGTACAGTGAATACCCATGTGCCCATCATTTGGATTCTACAATTAATATTTTGCTCTGTTTATCCTGTATCTACCCATCTAGTCACCATTTCATGTTATTATTTATTTATTTGGTTGCGGCAGATGGCATGTGGGATCTTAGTTCCCTGCCCAGAAATTGAACCCAAGTCCTCTTGCATTGCAAGGCTGATTCTGGACCACTGGACCACTAGGGAAGTCCCTTCCATGTTATTTTTTGATACATCTCAAGCTGCAAACATCAGTACACTTTACCCCAGACATGGAGCCATGCTTTATCTTTTTCTTTTTTGTGATACAAGCTGAACGTTTCTCCCATGTTATTTTCAGCATCGAATTTTTATTTTTCTCTATTTTCTTTTTTATTACCAATTTTCTTTCTGCCCAAAGATGTAATGCAGGTGATCTAGATCTAGATGCGGGTGACAAAATCATCCCCAGAAAAATGGAAGCCAAAAAGCTTTATCTTTTCTTACATTTTAGAAAGGTCATGCTGGAGGCTGTGTAGAGTTGAGATATACACATTATATCTTATAAACTTTATCGGATCATTCAGCATCACATTTTTAAGTATATCTTTTCTATTCCCGAGAAAAGACAATTAGTTTTTAAAGTTTCTAAACTTTTCCATTGAAGAATCTATTTGACTTTGTACCATTTTCACTGTTGTGTAAGTCATTATTATTTTTGTTTTATTTTTTTTTCCAGAGAAGAAGAGGTATCTTGCAGTGGGCCTCTGTCCCAAAAACAAGCAGAATTTTTTCTTTCTCAACAGGTATTTTGGTTCTGTAATTTGTCATGAATTCTCTCTCTCTTTTTTTTAAATCCTGTGACATTATATGTCATGACATATGTTTGTTATGTGAGTAGGTTTATTAGTGAAGCAGCATTATTCTTATTCTTGGTCCTTTTTTCTTCAACAATGCAATTGTAGCTATGTGTCTCTCCCTATTTTGTATATGATTTTGTCTGCTAAAGTCATAGTATGTGTTCATTTAGCAATGGTGTGTGACTGACACAGCCCCAAAACATGATTTAGAAGACTTCCCTTTTGCCGACACTTTATCATGGACATTTTCAAATAGAAATAAAATGGAAAAACATTGTACAGTGAATACCCATGTGCCCATCATTTGGATTCTACAATTAATATTTTGCTCTGTTTATCCTGTATCTACCCATCTAGTCACCATTTCATGTTATTATTTATTTATTTGGTTGCGGCAGATGGCATGTGGGATCTTAGTTCCCTGCCCAGAAATTGAACCCAAGTCCTCTTGCATTGCAAGGCTGATTCTGGACCACTGGACCACTAGGGAAGTCCCTTCCATGTTATTTTTTGATACATCTCAAGCTGCAAACATCAGTACACTTTACCCCAGACATGGAGCCATGCTTTATCTTTTTTCTTTTTTTTTGTGATACAAGCTGAACGTTTCTCCCATGTTATTTTCAGCATCGAATTTTTATTTTTCTCTATTTTCTTTTTTATTACCAATTTTCTTTCTGCCCAAAGATGTAATGCAGGTGATCTAGATCTAGATGCGGGTGACAAAATCATCCCTGCAGATGAATCTTAAACAGATCAAAAAAGCCCATCTAGACAACTGGTTACCTGTAGAGGGGAAAATAGAGCTGGACCCTCACTTCATCTTTGCACCTCAGTACTTTACAGGTGGATTAAAGGCTTCACTGTAAACATTTCAAGTTATAACTAGGCTAGAAGGAACTCCATATTAACTTTTTTTTTTTTTTTAAATATTTATTTTTTTTTTGGGGGGGGGGGGGGTTGGGGGAGGGGGGGGAGCGGGCGGGCCACTTCTGTTGGTCTTTCGTTTCTCTGTTTTCATCCATCTTTGACTCTTTGGCTCCTGTGGGCCTCCCATCGCGGTGGCGTCTGTTGTCGCAGAGCACCGGCTCTGGGCGCATGCGCCCCAGAGCTCCGGCTTGGCGATTGGACACACGGTCCAGCCGCTCTGCGGCATGTGGGATCTTCCCAGGCCAGGGATGGAACCGGTGCCCTTTGCACTGCAAGGCGGTGTCCTTATCCACTGGACCACCAGGGGAAGCCCTCCATATTAACTTTTAACTGATCTCTGGTCTGGGAACTTTCTAAACATAGAAACTGGAAGAAAACACATTGGAGAAGATTATTTGATTTTTCATCATAAAAATTAAAAACATCTGCATGTCAGTACATGTTATGACAAAATTAAAGTCAAAATTAAAACAAAAAAATGGGAAAAGGATTTGTAATATATAAGACAAAGGATTAATGCTTTTGCTTTAAAAATGGTGTTTTCCCATCTAGTCACCATTTCATGTTATTATTTATTTATTTGGTTGCGGCAGATGGCATGTGGGATCTTAGTTCCTGCCCAGAAATTGAACCCAAGTCCTCTTGCATTGCAAGGCTGATTCTGGACCACTGGACCACTAGGGAAGTCCCTTCCATGTTATTTTTTGATACATCTCAAGCTGCAAACATCAGTACACTTTACCCCAGACATGGAGCCATGCTTTATCTTTTTTCTTTTTTTTTGTGATACAAGCTGAACGTTTCTCCCATGTTATTTTCAGCATCGAATTTTTATTTTTCTCTATTTTCTTTTTTATTACCAATTTTCTTTCTGCCCAAAGATGTAATGCAGGTGATCTAGATCTAGATGCGGGTGACAAAATCATCCCTGCAGATGAATCTTAAACAGATCAAAAAAGCCCATCTAGACAACTGGTTACCTGTAGAGGGGAAAATAGAGCTGGACCCTCACTTCATCTTTGCACCTCAGTACTTTACAGGTGGATTAAAGGCTTCACTGTAAACATTTCAAGTTATAACTAGGCTAGAAGGAACTCCATATTAACTTTTTTTTTTTTTTTAAAGATTTATTTTATTTTTGGGTGGGGGTCGGGTTGGGGAGGGAGGGGAGCGGGCGGGCCACTTCTGTTGGTCTTTCGTTTCTCTGTTTTCATCCATCTTTGACTCTTTGGCTCCTGTGGGCCTCCCATCGCGGTGGCGTCTGTTGTCGCAGAGCACCGGCTCTGGGCGCATGCGCGCCAGAGCTCCGGCTTGGCGATTGGACACAACGGTCCAGCCGCTCTGCGGCATGTGGGATCTTCCCAGGCCAGGGATGGAACCGGTGCCCTTTGCACTGCAAGGCGGTGTCCTTATCCACTGGACCACCAGGGGAAGCCCTCCATATTAACTTTTAACTGATCTCTGGTCTGGGAACTTTCTAAACATAGAAACTGGAAGAAAACACATTGGAGAAGATTATTTGATTTTTCATCATAAAAATTAAAAACATCTGCATGTCAGTACATGTTATGACAAAATTAAAGTCAAAATTAAAACAAAAAAATGGGAAAAGGATTTGTAATATATAAGACAAAGGATTAATGCTTTTGCTTTAAAAATGGTGTTTTCAAAGACCATTTGATGATGAGACAGATTTATATATTATTAAATGAAAAGGGGAGGTAGTAAAATTATGTATTCTAACTTTGTTTAAAAAGGGTTTATAAGTATATGTATAAACACACATATACACACACACACATAGAAAAAGGAGTAGAATAAGCTACACTGACATAAAAATAGTGTTATTCCTGGATGGAGGTGTTACAGATGATTTTTTTCCCTGTGTCCCCTTCTGTATCTTTTCTTCTTTATGCTTTCCCATGTTTTCAGAATCTTCTATAATGCTACAGAGAATTAAAATGGAATTAGAAATTATTGTTACTCAAAGAAAAATGTGTGTAGGTAAAATTGAAGAGTCTATAACCCAGTTAAGTACTAATCATTAATTTAGAAGTAGTTTTCTATGTATTTTATATAGTCGTTGCTGGTACTATCCATGAAACAAACAACCAGAAGTAGGGCAAGTGTGTGCCATAAGGCCCTTTGCCAGACTCTAGATACACACTTCCTGACTTGAAGGCACTTACAGTCTGGGGGTGGGGTCAGCTAGCACTTGTCATATAATTTGATAAGTACTGTAGGAAGGGTTAGTGCAGAGGACTTATAGGAGCATTTATGTGCTTATAGGACCTTCCTGGTTTAGAAGGTGATAGAAGCAGGTGACTGAAGTCTAAACTGGCTCCTGAAGACTGAGCAGGAGTTAACATGGAAGAGTATGTGTGTGGAGATGGTGGTTGGGAGGCTTATCATTCCAGAAAGAGGAAACAGTGTTCTGCATCCCTAATGGCTCAGTGGTAGAGAATCTGCTTGGCCAGTGTGGGAGACACAGGCTCGATCCTTGATCTAGGAGGATCTCAAATGCCTTGGAGCAACTAAACCCATATCCCAGACTATTGAGCCTGTGCTCTAGATCCCAGGAACCGCACCTACTGTGCCCATGTGCCCTAGAGCCTGTGCTCCACAACAAGAGAAGCCACCCCAATGAGAAGCCTACACACTGCAACTAGAGAGGAGCCCCCACTTGCTGTAACTAGAGGAAAACCACGGCAGCAAAGACCCAGCACTAACTAAATAAAATTATTTTGAAAAGGAAAAAAGAGGCAGGTGTAGGTAGAGAAAAGGAAATAATCAGATGATGCTATTTAGTATATGTGTCCGTATGTTTATTGGCCATTTCTTCCTACTGAGTTGTCATTTTTAAATTTCAGGCTTCTTTATTAAAGAATGATGAGACTAAAGCCCTCACTCCAGCTTCTTTGCAAAAAGAGTTGAACAACTTGTTGAAATTTAACCCTGATTTTGCTGAAGCGGTGAGTCTTTTCCAAAATCTGTTGCTAAATTGGAAAGCAGAAACACCACTGTTGAATAGGTCAGCAAACGTGGATTGGCCTGATGACTTTTGTTCTTGGAAAGAAATTATGTGGTTGGCACGTTATTGACTTAGCCTAGGCTGCAACCTCACCCCAGGCCAGGAGAGATTTCTTCAATCTATTGATGTTCTTTCGTTCATCATCTCTCTGATACTGAATTATGAATAGATGATAGGCTCATTTTTTTTAAAGTTTGAGACCTAAAAATTATTTTCTCCTTTTTTGTCCATGTTTGTGTTATTGTGTATTTTTTTAAGTTAAAATAACTCCATTTCTTACTGGATTGTTATCCTGAGAACTCTCTTAATAGTACCTTGGTTTTGTCATCTGACTTTATCCACATGTAGAAATATATCTGCTTTGCTCCTTAGTAACTGGGATCTGTCTGCTGGAGGGCATTTTAATTCACTGAACCAAACAAAATGAAAATAGTGTCAAAACAGAAGATGATTAACTTCTAAAACTAATAAACTAGTAAAAGTCTCATTGTGTTTTAACTTGGACATTTAGAAAAATTGGTTTTGTATTTGTGTGAATTCAGGTTTTAAGATCTTTATTTTTATACTGACACTGTTCCTTAATATCTGAGCAAGGTGATTCCCACTCCATCCTCGTGCGTAAAACCAGTGTATTGTGGATGAATATTTAGTACAAAGCTCTGACACATGCTGGTGGAATTCCCTTTTTTAGTTTGGGGACACATTCTTTAGGGGAAACCAGCTAATGTACCTTAAGTCTATTTTATTCTGCCTGTGGGGAAAAGATTAAGCTAACCTATGACCTTTTTGTTAGAAGCCTAGGGGAAATGTGGGTATTTACAGCCAGCAGACCTCTCTGAATTAATCTTACACAAAAAGACCAGAACACTTAAAACACGTTGATCATTTGTCCTTTTAGCACTACCTCAGCTATTTAAACAACCTCCGAGTTCAAGATGTTTTCAGTTCCACACACAGCCTCCTTCATTATTTTGACCGCCTGATTCTTACTGGAGCCGAAAGCAAAAGTAACGGAGAAGAGGGCTACGGCCGGAGCTTGAGATACGCTGCTCTGAACCTGGCCGCCCTGCACTGCCGCTTTGGTCACTAGTAAGTGTGTAGGCTTTTGTCCATGCAGAAATGGAAGAAATTATCTCTCAAATGTTAACTGAGATGTATTTTTTTTTTTTTTGAGATGTATTTTTAAAAATAGGCGTTATTCGACTTAGAGACCTCCTGCATAGTACAGGAAAACTGTGCTCAATATTCTGTAATAACCTAAATGGGAAAAGAATTTGAAAAATATTATAGATACATGTATTTAATATAGGGGCTTACCTGGTGGTTCAGTTGGTAAAGAATCTGCCTGCAATGCAGGAGACAGGGGTTTGATCCTTGGGTTAGGAAGATCCCCTGGAGAAACAAGTGGCAACCCACTACAGTATTCTTGCCTGGAAAATCCCATGGACAGAGCAGGCTGTAGTCCATGCTTTGCTCCTTAGTAACTGGGATCTGTCTGCTGGAGGGCATTTTAATTCACTGAACCAAACAAAATGAAAATAGTGTCAAAACAGAAGATGATTAACTTCTAAAACTAATAAACTAGTAAAAGTCTCATTGTGTTTTAACTTGGACATTTAGAAAATTGGTTTTGTAACTTGGACATTTAGAAAAATTGGTTTTGTATTTGTGTGAATTCAGGTTTTAAGATCTTTATTTTTATACTGACACTGTTCCTTAATATCTGAGCAAGGTGATTCCCACTCCATCCTCGTGCGTAAAACCAGTGTATTGTGGATGAATATTTAGTACAAAGCTCTGACACATGCTGGTGGAATTCCCTTTTTTAGTTTGGGGACACATTCTTTAGGGGAAACCAGCTAATGTACCTTAAGTCTATTTTATTCTGCCTGTGGGGAAAAGATTAAGCTAACCTATGACCTTTTTGTTAGAAGCCTAGGGGAAATGTGGGTATTTACAGCCAGCAGACCTCTCTGAATTAATCTTACACAAAAAGACCAGAACACTTAAAACACGTTGATCATTTGTCCTTTTAGCACTACCTCAGCTATTTAAACAACCTCCGAGTTCAAGATGTTTTCAGTTCCACACACAGCCTCCTTCATTATTTTGACCGCCTGATTCTTACTGGAGCCGAAAGCAAAAGTAACGGAGAAGAGGGCTACGGCCGGAGCTTGAGATACGCTGCTCTGAACCTGGCCGCCCTGCACTGCCGCTTTGGTCACTAGTAAGTGTGTAGGCTTTTGTCCATGCAGAAATGGAAGAAATTATCTCTCAAATGTTAACTGAGATGTATTTTTTTTTTTGAGATGTATTTTTAAAAATAGGCGTTATTCGACTTAGAGACCTCCTGCATAGTACAGGAAAACTGTGCTCAATATTCTGTAATAACCTAAATGGGAAAAGAATTTGAAAAATATTATAGATACATGTATTTAATATAGGGGCTTACCTGGTGGTTCAGTTGGTAAAGAATCTGCCTGCAATGCAGGAGACAGGGGTTTGATCCTTGGGTTAGGAAGATCCCCTGGAGAAACAAGTGGCAACCCACTACAGTATTCTTGCCTGGAAAATCCCATGGACAGAGCAGGCTGTAGTCCATGGGGTCGCAAGTGTTGGACACGACTTAGCAACTAAACCACCACTACCATAACTGAATCACTTTGCTGTACGCCTGCAACTAACACAACATTGTTAATCAGCTATCCTCCAATATAAAATAAAAAGTTTAAAATATATGCTGTATTTTTAAAAAAGAAGGAAGAAGGGGAGGAAAAAAAGAGAGAGACTGTTCAACCTGGGCTCGTTAATAACTTCCAGAGAAGAAAGTTTTTTGCACTGAGCACAAGTTGATGAAAACCTTCTGCTTCAAGCATCTGCCCCCTGCTGTTACTGTTCAGCATTACTGTCTAAGCATGTGACCTCTTTCATTACTTCTAAGAAAAACAGCCATGGAATTAAAAGGAAATTAGGTCATTAGGCCAGAGATTCCCAACAGGATTTTTTTCAGAGGAAATAATGGGGATATAAAAGTTATTTTAAGTATTTCAAAAAGCCAAAAGGAAGTTGTGCCTTTATTTGACAAAAGACTTTGTGGCATCCTGAAAGTCACATGTTTGTGCTTTTGACTGGAATTTAGGGGGCTTAGTGAGATGACCCTGACTTATGCCATTGCTAAGATATTCCTATGATTTTAATAAGTATAAATAGGAAATTGATCAATTATTAGTAATATTTAGTAAATAGAGTTAGGGCTTCCCAGGTGGCACTAGTGATAAAAGAACCCACCTGCCAGTGCAGGAGTGGTAAGAGACGCTAGTTCAATCCCCGGGTTGGGAAGATACCCTAGAGGAGGGCAGGGCAACCCACTCTAGTATTCTTGCCTGGAGAATCCCATGGATGGAGGAGCCTGGTGGGCTACAGTCCGTGGGGTTACAAAGAGTCAGATATGACTGAAGTGACTTAGCACACATGCACACAAATAGAGTTGAGAGGATAAAATCTTCCAAAATGTGAAGCCTATTTTGATAATAATGAAATAACATGAATTATGGTGAAAAGATGAGAAGTTACTAGTTGAAAGAGTCTCACTGCCTCCCCTGTGGCTCTTTCCCAGTTAAGAAAAATTGGTTTATGCCACAGGCATGTTTGAGTAGAGACTAGAGTATATTTCTGGAAGTATAGTGTCCAGAGTTTAAGAACTGAGACTTCTACGCCTTGCTGTATGGCCCAGGCAACAACCAGGAAATCCTATTGACTTCTGGTTGACCCATTTTCAAAGGGACATAGACAAGCTGGAGCTTGTGTAGGGCACAGTCTCACTGGAGGCATTCAAAGCCATACCATATAAATAGTGTGGGAAGGATGTGAGAATGTTTAGCCTGGAGAAAAAACAGTTTAGCCAAGCATGTGTTTCACATCTTTCTATAGTGAAGGTGGTGTGGAAAGGGCTTAGACTGATCGACATTGTGACCAGTAGAAAAGGTTGAGAGCTTGTAGGTGCAAGTTAAAGGGCAAAACATTTTTGCTGTTTTTAAGGAGGAGGCTTCTTTGTATAGGACCTTCTGAGAAGAGTATCGGCAGAGTACTCACGTGTGCAGCTGGAGTGACATTAAGGCAATTCAAGCCTCAAGTTGATATTTGAACCAAAAAATGCTTAAGGCTGCTCTGAACCCCATGATTGTGTGAGATTCCATAGTCTAAGAGTCAGCTTCTTGTCTGCCCAGCTTTAATAACCTCTTTGATCACAGCCTTTCATGTTTTTTGTCCTCATAATAATTTGCAGCACCATTTGTAATATTTACCAGTAACCTGTTTTTGTGTTACATACAGCTTGCCCTTACATTTGGAAATTTGTATGCAGTCTTGTAAATACAAGTAATTAGTCTGTTGATGTATACAATTTCTCTGTGTTTACAGTATTATCAGTGCATAGGTAGCTAACTGGATGGAATGAATTACTGATTAATTTCTGATTTACTTAACTCTAGGCTTTTTTATTTTTAGTCCTGGAGCTGTGGGCCTGTGTCACTTAGCTAATAATGATTGTAGTGATTTCTTGAAAATCTTTATAGTTGCTTATTGAGCATCTACTATATACTAGACATTGTTCTAGGTGCTGGGTATACAGCAGTGAAAAAAAACCCACGCAACTCTGTTCTCATGGAGCTTCCAGTGTGGGAAAAGCACTAAACATAATGTATCAGGTAGAGGTATACTTAGCAGATGGAAAGAGTCTCACTGCCTCCCTGTGGCTCTTTCCCAGTTAAGAAAAATTGGTTTATGCCACAGGCATGTTTGAGTAGAGACTAGAGTATATTTCTGGAAGTATAGTGTCCAGAGTTTAAGAACTGAGACTTCTACGCCTTGCTGTATGGCCCAGGCAACAACCAGGAAATCCTATTGACTTCTGGTTGACCCATTTTCAAAGGGACATAGACAAGCTGGAGCTTGTGTAGGGCACAGTCTCACTGGAGGCATTCAAAGCCATACCATATAAATAGTGTGGGAAGGATGTGAGAATGTTTAGCCTGGAGAAAAAACAGTTTAGCCAAGCATGTGTTTCACATCTTTCTATAGTGAAGGTGGTGTGGAAAGGGCTTAGACTGATCGACATTGTGACCAGTAGAAAAGGTTGAGAGCTTGTAGGTGCAAGTTAAAGGGCAAAACATTTTTGCTGTTTTTAAGGAGGAGGCTTCTTTGTATAGGACCTTCTGAGAAGAGTATCGGCAGAGTACTCACGTGTGCAGCTGGAGTGACATTAAGGCAATTCAAGCCTCAAGTTGATATTTGAACCAAAAAATGCTTAAGGCTGCTCTGAACCCCATGATTGTGTGAGATTCCATAGTCTAAGAGTCAGCTTCTTGTCTGCCCAGCTTTAATAACCTCTTTGATCACAGCCTTTCATGTTTTTTGTCCTCATAATAATTTGCAGCACCATTTGTAATATTTACCAGTAACCTGTTTTTGTGTTACATACAGCTTGCCCTTACATTTGGAAATTTGTATGCAGTCTTGTAAATACAAGTAATTAGTCTGTTGATGTATACAATTTCTCTGTGTTTACAGTATTATCAGTGCATAGGTAGCTAACTGGATGGAATGAATTACTGATTAATTTCTGATTTACTTAACTCTAGGCTTTTTTATTTTTAGTCCTGGAGCTGTGGGCCTGTGTCACTTAGCTAATAATGATTGTAGTGATTTCTTGAAAATCTTTATAGTTGCTTATTGAGCATCTACTATATACTAGACATTGTTCTAGGTGCTGGGTATACAGCAGTGAAAAAAAACCCACGCAACTCTGTTCTCATGGAGCTTCCAGTGTGGGAAAAGCACTAAACATAATGTATCAGGTAGAGGTGGATCTGGACAAGGGGTTTGAGAGACAGATGGTGAGGAGTGCTTTGTTTTCCTGAGTAACATTCTTCTTCCAGATAATTGCACAGATTTTATTCCTCAATTTGTAGAATTTCTGCTTAAATATTAAGGTAGCAGTCTCCTTAACCTCTGTTAATATCTGAATAGAGATTTAAAGGAATTGAGGGTATGAGTAATCTGTGTGTGTATTTGGAGAAAGAGTGTCTCCGTGGGCTAGATCAGCAAGTGCAGAGGCCCTGAGGCAGGACTTACTTTGGCATGTTTGAGGAGGAGCAAGGAGTGTGAGGACAATGAGGTCATAGAGGAGGCAGGGGTCAGTGCATTTAGGGTCGTATAGCCCCAAGTAAAGACTTAAGCTTTGACTCTGAATGACATAGGTAGCTGATATTTAGAGGCTACAGATCTCTCTCTGTCTCTGTCTCTCTCTCTCTCTCTTTTTTTTTTTTTGAACGTTTATTTATTTATTTATTTTGGCGAGGGAAGGGGGCGGGTGGGCCACTTCTATTGGTCTTTCATTTATCTATTTTTCATCCATCTTTGTTCTTTGGCCCATGTGGACCTCCCATCGCGGTGGCCTCTGTTGTCGCAGAGCACCGGCTCTGGGCGCATGCGCTTCAGAGCGCCGGCTCGGTGATTGGACACATCAGTCCAGCCGCTCTGCGGCACGTGGGATCTTCCCAGACCAGGGATCAAACCAGCGCCCCTTGCCCTGCAAGGCGGTGTCCTTACCCACTGGACCACCAGGGAAGCCCTCTCTCTCTCTCTTTAATTTATTTATATTTATTTGGCTACATTGGGTCTCAGTTGTAGCATGTGAGATTCAGCTCCCTGACCAGGGATTGAACCCAGGACCCCTGCATTGGGAGCACAGAGTCTTAGCCACCGGACCACCAGGGAATTCCTTCTCTCCCTCTCTTTTTAAAAATTGTATATGGTTAGTTTTGGCTATGCTGGGTCTTCGTTGCTACACAGGCTTTTTTTGCAGTGGCTTTTCTTGTTGTGGAGCACAGGCTCCTGGGTGTGTGGGCTTCAGCAGTTGTGTCATCAGGGCTCTAGAGCACAGGCTCAAGAGTTGCGATGCAAGGGTGCAGTTACTGTGGCTTGTGGGACCCTCCCAGACCAGGGATTGAACTCGTGTCTTCTGCACTAGCAGGTGTATTCTTTACCACTGAACCACCAGGGAAACCTAGGAGGCTACAGAGCTTTCTGCTCTGGCATTTTGAAAGCAGTAGACAGACAGTGCAGTTCAGATATTACAACCAGTTGGCCTCTTGCTCTGTTACTGGAAGTTTTATCAGAGGCTTTTCTGATTAGCAGCAGGGAAAAACTATAGGTCCTTCACGGATTTGCAAGAAACTTTGGAATTTCTGTGTTGGTAATCTTCCTATCTGGGAAAAATAATCTTAACCTGAGGCAGGACTTACTTTGGCATGTTTGAGGAGGAGCAAGGAGTGTGAGGACAATGAGGTCATAGAGGAGGCAGGGGTCAGTGCATTTAGGGTCGTATAGCCCCAAGTAAAGACTTAAGCTTTGACTCTGAATGACATAGGTAGCTGATATTTAGAGGCTACAGATCTCTCTCTGTCTCTGTCTCTCTCTCTCTCTTTTTTTTTTTTTTAACGTTTATTTATTTATTTATTTTGGCGAGGGAAGGGGGCGGGTGGGCCACTTCTATTGGTCTTTCATTTATCTATTTTTCATCCATCTTTGTTCTTTGGCCCATGTGGACCTCCCATCGCGGTGGCCTCTGTTGTCGCAGAGCACCGGCTCTGGGCGCATGCGCTTCAGAGCGCCGGCTCGGTGATTGGACACATCAGTCCAGCCGCTCTGCGGCACGTGGGATCTTCCCAGACCAGGGATCAAACCAGCGCCCCTTGCCCTGCAAGGCGGTGTCCTTACCCACTGGACCACCAGGGAAGCCCTCTCTCTCTCTCTTTAATTTATTTATATTTATTTGGCTACATTGGGTCTCAGTTGTAGCATGTGAGATTCAGCTCCCTGACCAGGGATTGAACCCAGGACCCCTGCATTGGGAGCACAGAGTCTTAGCCACCGGACCACCAGGGAATTCCTTCTCTCCCTCTCTTTTTAAAAATTGTATATGGTTAGTTTTGGCTATGCTGGGTCTTCGTTGCTACACAGACTTTTTTTGCAGTGGCTTTTCTTGTTGTGGAGCACAGGCTCCTGGGTGTGTGGGCTTCAGCAGTTGTGTCATCAGGGCTCTAGAGCACAGGCTCAAGAGTTGCGATGCAAGGGTGCAGTTACTTCGTGGCTTGTGGGATCCTCCCAGACCAGGGATTGAACTCGTGTCTTCTGCACTAGCAGGTGTATTCTTTACCACTGAACCACCAGGGAAACCTAGGAGGCTACAGAGCTTTCTGCTCTGGCATTTTGAAAGCAGTAGACAGACAGTGCAGTTCAGATATTACAACCAGTTGGCCTCTTGCTCTGTTACTGGAAGTTTTTATCAGAGGCTTTTCTGATTAGCAGCAGGGAAAAACTATAGGTCCTTCACGGATTTGCAAGAAACTTTGGAATTTCTGTGTTGGTAATCTTCCTATCTGGGAAAAATAATCTTTCTTTAGCCCTGCTTTATCATACTATCTACAGAGTTCTCCCAAACACTTTTTTTTCTAAATATAATTTATTTGATTGTCAGATGTTCAACAAAGTTAAATTGACGGATATTTATTGAGGGCCTGTGTGTGAAGATACACTTTCTGCCTTCAAGTAGGTTATAATCTGGTGCATCTCAACATTAAAAGGGATTTAAAATAAATATGAAATAGATAAAAATGTATCTGGTTTCTTTATCCATACAGGTAGTTATCGAGGAAGAATTCAGCTCTCCCCAGTTAAAATTAATAGTGTGACGCTATTGCTCCTGTTCAAAGAAAATTTTACATAAAATTTGCCCTATGGAAATGGTACCTGTAGAGATTCTGATTCTATTTTGAGACCCTCAGTGACCCAGCATTTACAGAACTTCTGTGACTTGCCACTGGAGAGCTCCAAGTTTAAGAGATTGCTTGTGCCCTCTGGAGGTTGAGGAAATGAATCAGATTAAATAGAGGGTGATGCACAATAGTATTAATATTTAATTAAGCACTGCAAGCAAACACCATTTCCGTGAGTTTTTTGGAAGCAAAGGCTCAGTGGGGCCAAGAATAGTTGACTGAATTTCCACAGATGTTGCAAGGTTGGGGGAGGCATCCCAGATGGAGAGGAACCACATGATGAGCAGAAAAAAGAAATCTCAGAAGTGACAATCTTCAAAATACTTTTAAAAAGTAGCTTTTAGGGCTTCCCTGGTGGTCCATTGGGTAGAGTCCACCTTGCAGTGCAAGGGCCCTGGTTCTATCCTGGCCGGGAATATCCCACATGCCGCAGAGTGGCTGGACTGGTGTGTCCAACGAGCCAGAACTCTGAGTGTCATGCAAGCCTCTAGAGCCACTGAAACCAGGAGGGCTACAGAGCTTTCTGCTCTGGCATTTTGAAAGCAGTAGACAGACAGTGCAGTTCAGATATTACAACCAGTTGGCCTCTTGCTCTGTTACTGGAAGTTTTATCAGAGGCTTTTCTGATTAGCAGCAGGGAAAAACTATAGGTCCTTCACGGATTTGCAAGAAACTTTGGAATTTCTGTGTTGGTAATCTTCCTATCTGGGAAAAATAATCTTTCTTTAGCCCTGCTTTATCATACTATCTACAGAGTTCTCCCAAACACTTTTTTTTCTAAATATAATTTATTTGATTGTCAGATGTTCAACAAAGTTAAATTGACGGATATTTATTGAGGGCCTGTGTGTGAAGATACACTTTCTGCCTTCAAGTAGGTTATAATCTGGTGCATCTCAACATTAAAAGGGATTTAAAATAAATATGAAATAGATAAAAATGTATCTGGTTTCTTTATCCATACAGGTAGTTATCGAGGAAGAATTCAGCTCTCCCCAGTTAAAATTAATAGTGTGACGCTATTGCTCCTGTTCAAAGAAAATTTTACATAAAATTTGCCCTATGGAAATGGTACCTGTAGAGATTCTGATTCTATTTTGAGACCCTCAGTGACCCAGCATTTACAGAACTTCTGTGACTTGCCACTGGAGAGCTCCAAGTTTAAGAGATTGCTTGTGCCCTCTGGAGGTTGAGGAAATGAATCAGATTAAATAGAGGGTGATGCACAATAGTATTAATATTTAATTAAGCACTGCAAGCAAACACCATTTCCGTGAGTTTTTTGGAAGCAAAGGCTCAGTGGGGCCAAGAATAGTTGACTGAATTTCCACAGATGTTGCAAGGTTGGGGGAGGCATCCCAGATGGAGAGGAACCACATGATGAGCAGAAAAAAGAAATCTCAGAAGTGACAATCTTCAAAATACTTTTAAAAAGTAGCTTTTAGGGCTTCCCTGGTGGTCCATTGGGTAGAGTCCACCTTGCAGTGCAAGGGGCCCTGGTTCTATCCCTGGCCCGGGAATATCCCACATGCCGCAGAGTGGCTGGACTGGTGTGTCCAATTACGAGCCAGAACTCTGGAGTGCATGCGTCTAGAGCCAGTGCTCTATGACGAGAGAGGCCCCTGCAATGGGAGGCCCACACAGGCCAAAGAATAAAGATGGATGAAAATAAATAAATAAAACCGGTAAAAGAGAACAAAGATTAGAAAAGTATATATATATATATATATATATACCAAAAAAAACCACACTAGTTTTTAAAAAGTATGGAAGTATCAAATGCCATAGTTCAGAATTTTTTCCAAATAATGCAGAAGGGAAAGGAATGAAGAGGAAAATCTTACACCTTCCTCTTGTCCCTCCCCTCGTAGTAGAAAACTAAAGAAAAAAAGTCTTAGTAGCTGAGATTGGGAAAAACCATTACTTTATGTCCCTGTTAGATGGGGACGCCAGGGGCTTCCCTGGTGGTCCAGTGGGTAAGGACACCGCGTTGCAGTGCAAGGGGCACTGGTTCGATCCCTAGCCTGGGAAGATCCCACGTGCCACGGAGCGGCTGGACCGATGTGTCCAACCACTGAGCCAGAGCTCTGGAGCGCATGTGCCCAGAGTCAGTGCTCTGCTACCAGAGAGGCCACTGCAATGGGGGCCCACGCAGGTCAAGGAACCAGGAGGGATGGAAATAGATAAATGATCAATAGAAGTGACCTAAAAAAAAGAAAAAAGTTCAGGAGCTCTCATTGTCAAAAAAGAAGGGAATGCCGCCTTAGAAGGGACATGTTTTGTGTCTCTACAGTCATTGTTGCTTTTGCTACTGGAATGTGGAGTGTCTCTGAGGGAAGAAGCACATGGTTTCAACTTCCAGCCCAGAGGCCTTCACTCTGGTGAATTACCTTACAGATGACCTCCTGTTACTGTTGCTTGCACATGTCTGCCGTTGTTAATGAGTTATTAATGTTCACTCTGTCGTTAGTCAACAGGCAGAGCTTGCCCTGCAGGAGGCGATTAGGATTGCCCAGGAGTCCAATGATCATGTGTGTCTCCAGCATTGCTTGGTGAGGCCACCCTCTTGTCTTGGGAATTCTACCCCTGGGTGGGGTTGGCCTTTGACAGGCCCCATATGATTTGCAGTTGGAAGGTCCTCATTGGTGATGGGAAACTAGGTAGATGGTCAGGGAAATTAGGAAAGCCACCCCAGGTGTATTTATCTTTCTTAATGATGCCCATTTTATTTTGGGGGCATTTCTTATCTACAAATTTTTAATACAAATTGCCATGCAAAACTGCTACACCAAACACTGGCATTAACAAAAGGTGTTTACAGCACCTGGAAACTGGTGAAGACCTTGTCCTGACAAAGCAGCATCACCAAGCACAAGCAGAACAGAGTTCAGCAGCCACCTGAGAATTTGTCTCGGTTTCCAGCCATCTGGGGGCTTCTTTGTGCCTTTTTTCTGGAATATTTGCCACTTACTGCTCTCAGAGGCAGAGAAGATAAATGGCTTGTTTATTTCAGTCTGGTGGTTTTAATGTGTTTGATGGGTTTTATTTCGGTTCATAATTTGTGGGAGTGTATTTTAGAGGGTTTATTTTGTCCCTGGTTAATTTGTTCTTACAACCATGCTGATGCTTTTAATAGAACATTAGCCATTATCGTTGTTTTGATACATTTTGACGACATCCCTTGACAGAGCTGGCTTTATGTGCTGGGACAGAAGAGATCTGATAGCTACGTTCTGCTAGAACATTCTGTGAAGAAAGCTGTACATTTTGGGTTACCGGTAAGGCTCATCATTTTATGAGATTGTTTAAAAGAATGGGGGTGGTTTTATTCTTGGTAGTTTTGTGTGACCTTAATCATTAATCAGACCACTAAATTCTTTTAATAGATTTCTCCCTCCTCCCTTTATCCTAATAATGTCCATGAAAGTTCCATTTATCCATTTGATGTGATCTTTGTTTAGTTTATTGATCAACAGTAGCTTGCACATATTTATTTAGAAAATTTTTAGGAAAGGCTTATTTTTTAAACAGGAGATTGTCAGACTCTACAGCCTATGGGCCAGACCTGTCTCACTGCCTGCTGCCGTATGGTCTTCAAGCTCAGAATGGGTTTTACATTTTTAAATAGTTGGGGACGGGTGGGAAACAAAGAATATGTGGCGTAGACCAAATGTGGCCTGCAGACCCTAAATTATTTATTATCTGGCCCTTTATATAACAAATTTGCTGATCCTTGTTTTAAATAATAAAGCCAGGAACCAGTAGACTTGACCAGAAGGTTTGTCCTTTCTCATTTTGAGTAACAGGGAAGGACCTGAATTATATTTACCCCAATGACAAATACTGATGGGCATTGTAAGGGCCTAGGTCTCTACATATGAAGTAGTAATGACTGTTAGAATCTAGAGTACTGTTGCTCAAAGAACGTTATTCTATCTCAACAACAACAAAAAGATAGACTTCTTAAGCACAACTTTGATTATGGATTTCAGTGAACTTTTTTGGTTGAACTTTCATCCTTGAAAATTATACCAGAGGTTGATGAAAAGATAGTTATGCTCGTAATAGGCGTTTTTTCTTCATCTCCAACTGCATAATGTGCCCAGGACTATTTGACATGTACTTTTTTATTTTAATCTTTAAAATAATTCTTCATGGTAGGCTTTAAGCCCATCTTATAGGTGGGCTTGTCTAAGAAGCTCAGTGTCTGGTCCTAGGTCACACAGTCAGTGGCAAAGGCAGTATTTAAGTTCACACTCATTTAACTTCAAAGCTGGCTCTTCTCATTGTACCATTCGCCTCTCTTCCATCCCCTAGTTTTTCAGGAGCATTCCTCATATGGCTTAGGGTCAGGCTGCAGGTACTATATAAACAGTGCTACCATTGTGCATGTGCTAAAATATGCCAAGTTTCTGAAGAGTAAGACAAATTCTGTCTTGTTATCTCTATCTTGATTCGTGCGTATGTCTCTCTCCTTAGTACCTCGCCTCCCTGGGAATACAGTCCCTGGTTCAGCAGAGAGCTTTTGCTGGGAAGACGGCAAACAAGCTTATGGATGCCCTAAAGGACTCAGACCTCCTGCACTGGAAGCACAGCCTGTCAGAGCTCATCGATATCAGCATCGCCCAGAAGACAGCCATCTGGAGGCTCTATGGCCGCAGGTGTGTCTCCAAGCCCACTGTCAAGGCGGCGTGGGCACGAGTCCTCTTACAGATGAGCAGAAGCTAGCAGCCTGGTGCTGTGAGGGCCAAATGGACGGAGGCTGTTTGTGCAGGGGTTAAAGAAAATGCTTTAGAATTGTAAAACATTTTCTACTTTGGATAGATTTCTCCTATGTCTGTTTTTTTCCCTAATACCTACTTTTAGAAAAATTAAGTAATTATTCATTTTTGGCTATACTGGGTCTTTGTTGCTGCGTGTGGGCTTTCTCTAGTTGCAGCCAGCAGGGTCTCCTCTCTAGTTGTGGTGCATGGGCTTCTTGTGGTGGCTTTTCTTGTTAGAATCTAGAGTACTGTTGCTCAAAGAACGTTATTCTATCTCAACAACAACAAAAGATAGACTTCTTAAGCACAACTTTGATTATGGATTTCAGTGAACTTTTTTGGTTGAACTTTCATCCTTGAAAATTATACCAGAGGTTGATGAAAAGATAGTTATGCTCGTAATAGGCGTTTTTTCTTCATCTCCAACTGCATAATGTGCCCAGGACTATTTGACATGTACTTTTTTATTTTAATCTTTAAAATAATTCTTCATGGTAGGCTTTAAGCCCATCTTATAGGTGGGCTTGTCTAAGAAGCTCAGTGTCTGGTCCTAGGTCACACAGTCAGTGGCAAAGGCAGTATTTAAGTTCACACTCATTTAACTTCAAAGCTGGCTCTTCTCATTGTACCATTCGCCTCTCTTCCATCCCCTAGTTTTTCAGGAGCATTCCTCATATGGCTTAGGGTCAGGCTGCAGGTACTATATAAACAGTGCTACCATTGTGCATGTGCTAAAATATGCCAAGTTTCTGAAGAGTAAGACAAATTCTGTCTTGTTATCTCTATCTTGATTCGTGCGTATGTCTCTCTCCTTAGTACCTCGCCTCCCTGGGAATACAGTCCCTGGTTCAGCAGAGAGCTTTTGCTGGGAAGACGGCAAACAAGCTTATGGATGCCCTAAAGGACTCAGACCTCCTGCACTGGAAGCACAGCCTGTCAGAGCTCATCGATATCAGCATCGCCCAGAAGACAGCCATCTGGAGGCTCTATGGCCGCAGGTGTGTCTCCAAGCCCACTGTCAAGGCGGCGTGGGCACGAGTCCTCTTACAGATGAGCAGAAGCTAGCAGCCTGGTGCTGTGAGGGCCAAATGGACGGAGGCTGTTTGTGCAGGGGTTAAAGAAAATGCTTTAGAATTGTAAAACATTTTCTACTTTGGATAGATTTCTCCTATGTCTGTTTTTTTCCCTAATACCTACTTTTAGAAAAATTAAGTAATTATTCATTTTTGGCTATACTGGGTCTTTGTTGCTGCGTGTGGGCTTTCTCTAGTTGCAGCCAGCAGGGTCTCCTCTCTAGTTGTGGTGCATGGGCTTCTTGTGGTGGCTTTTCTTGTTGCAGAGCACGTGCTCTCAGATGTGTGGGCTTCAGTAGTTGTGGCTCCAGAGCTCTCGAATGTGGTCTCTGTAGTTGTGGCGTACGGACTTAGTTGCCCTGCAGCATGTGAGATCTTCCCTGACCAAGGATCAAACAGGTGTCCCCTGCAATGCAAGGCAGACTCCTAAACCCTGGACCACCAGGGAAGCCCTTTTGATGCCCATTTTTATTTACTCCTTTCAGCTGCTCTGGGAGGCAATTAGGGGGTGACCTCCATTCTCAGATGCATACAAGGTTTACACATCTGATCTGCCCCAAATTGCAAATGAGTTAACAAGTGACAAAGCCCAGACTCAACCTGAGGTTCTTGGACTCCAAGCATCATATCCTTGCACTCTGAGATGGCATGGGCCACAGCCATTCAAGTTGTGCTCCCTCTTAACCCCAAGCTATTATGTAAGGAAAGGGGCTTCCCTGTTAACCAGGGTGTGTTCTTTGGACTATCTCCCACCTGATGTGTAATTCCCATTTAGCCTTCTTTGTTGCTGTTCATTCACTAAGTCATCTCTGACTCTTTACGACCCCATGGACTGCAGCATGCCAGGCTCCTCTGTCCTGCATTTTCCCATGGAGTTTGCTCAAATTCATGTCCAAGCTTGGAAGTAAATTCTGAACCAGATTTTTAATCCTGGAGCCCTGTTGCTACCTCACCTCTCACCTAGACAATCTGCTGTTTCTAGGAATTTAGCAATGAAAGAAGGTGACTATTGTATCAGTCTTGTTTTTGTACTTGACATAATTTTTGGCACAGTGTGGTCTGAAACAGCTGCAGACACTGGCCACCACTTCCGTTGCCAGCAGAGCGGGTGCCAGGATGGCATCAGGTCTGAATTTATCCGTGAAAACTAATTAGCATACTGTGGCCACAGGGGAGATTAGAGACGGGGGTGGAGGGAGGTCTGGAGCTTGGAGCTCCCGATTGTGCCGTCACCACCACGTGTTTCTTCTGGGGCTGCACATCCAGGATGCTTTCCTGCTCTCCTGGTCCCGAGGACAGGAGCACTGGCTGGGAGACAGCTGCTCTCACGAAGCCAGAGCCTGTGAGAGGCTTCACCTCCTCCCATTTCTTCTCGGGATAACTAGAGTATGGCTGAGGGGCATCTGGGTCTCCCGACTGACGGGGATTCCTGTTCATCCTCTCCCAGCACCATGGCCCTGCAGCAAGCCCAGATGTTGCTGAGCATGAACAGCCTGGAGTCGGTGAATGCGGGTGTACAGCAGAACAACACGGAGTCCTTTGCTGTGGCGCTCTGTCACCTCGCTGAGCTACACGCAGAGCAGGTAGGCAGGTGCCAGGGCCAGTGGTGCAGGTTCCGCCGTTTCTTTCCTCTAGTGCTTGAGAAGAGCACCTGACAGGTCTGGCTGGAGGCAGGTGGTGGAAAGGGTGAAATCTCCCGAGTAGAAATGGACTGGGTGTTGAGTTTGCTAGGTTTACACAACTGGGAATTCCTTTTGCCATCAGGGAAGGGAATAAGGGGTCAGCTCTTTCTAGGTAACAGATGGTGTAAAAAGGAGTCTTTGAAATTTAGGATGGAAGAGATGTATGTGTATGTATGTCTATGGGAAAGGGAATACATAAGGAGAATATAGCTGGAATGGCAATAACTGAGGTCTGTCATACATTTGTTCTGTGCCCGGCTCTGTGGTCAGTGAGGTCCATATATGATCATCCTGATTCCTTTCAGTAGCCTCATCAGGTCAGCTTTGGTATCATCCCATTTCACAGAAAAGAAACTGAGTTCCAGGGAGCTGTAAGCCCCAGACCTGTGGCCAGCGAACGTCAGCATCAGATCTTCAAATCTGATAGATTCAAAAGAAAGATAATGGGAGTAGGGCATCACCTTGACTTATAGCCCAAATAATTTTACATAAACCTCTTGATAGGGGAATTGATTAAAGGGTCTCATGTTGCTCTAGGCTTTCTTTCCCCTTTGCTCAAAAATATCTTCTTTCATGGGAAAAGGCTAGGGAAAGCTCTTATCTAAAGCTAACTCACTAACTGCTACTTTAAGTACATTTCCTTGATCATATTATTCTCCACCTCTTTCTGGTATGATAATGATCATTAGGCTGCATCATAACACTCAGTATTCCTTCATCTGCAGCCTGAAGATCTTTGAGTGGTTTCCGCCCCTTTCAAAAGTCTAGAAATGCTTCTGTCTACTGGACTGGACGTATTTTAGCATTTTACGGTCCTCTCAGTGGTTGTGTAAACAAAGGGCGTGGATGGGCTCTGGCCGGTGGCTTCTGCCTGCACCTGCATCAGCTGCTTTCTTCCTGTACCTGGGAAGCATCACCCAAGCTTCCTGACATCACAATATCAGGTCAACGGCTCTTGCTATTTGTTTTCTTCCAGGAATGGTGCACATTAATCAGTTTCTTTGTCTTTCTTCTCCTTGTAATGGCACTGAAACCTCTTTATCATCGATTCTTTTCTTCTGCTGGTGCCTTGGTTAAGCGGACCATTTGTAACAAATGAGTTGGTAAACATTTTTAGGTATTTGATATAAACCTCACATTGACTTTCTTCCCCAACAACTGTATTGAGATGTAATCCACATGCCATATAATTCACCCATTTATAGTGTCCTCTGGTGACTTTTTTCATGTAGGATTCTCCCCACTGTTGTTGTTTAGTTGCTTAGTCGAGTCCAACTCTTTGCGACCCCATGGAGTATAGCCCGCCAGGCTCTCTGCCCATGGGATTTCCCAGGCAAAAGTCCTGGAGTGGATTGCCATTTCCTTCTCCAGAGGATCTTCCTGACCCAGGGACGGCAGGTTCTTTACCACTGAGCCACCTGGGAGCCCCTTTCTTCAGGGACTGCAACCTTAAACAGTGGACTAGGGGATTCTCTGGCTGTCCAGTGACTAGGAGTCCACGATTTTACTGCCAAGGATCCAGGTTCAATCCCTGGTTGGGGAACTAAGATCCTGCAAGCCAAGCAGCATAACCAGAAAAATTAAGGAAAGAGTGGACTAACTTCCCTTTGGCCCTCTTTGGTTATGTAGGTTAGAAATTATTTCTTTTTTTTGTTGAAATGGAGAACTTCTTGACAGAAATCTGGTCTTGGTTCAATTCTTTAGCCTTGAAACTTTCTCCAAGGCCAGTTGTTAATCATTCTGTGATTTTTTTTCCCCTGGGGATAAGACCTGGAAAGTAATCTCGCTCTTTGTATAATCCTTCCATCTCCCACCCCTGCTTCCGTCTCTGGTCTTGTGTGAAAGACCTGCTGACTTCATCATCACCTGATTCTCATGGATATGCTGGAAAGCCTCTAATTGCACAGCTAAAAGACAGTGACCACTTTATTTCAGTTCAGTCTCTTTCCCCACTGCTCAACCTGCTTTGGAATGTAGTGTTAGAACATCTACCATGTAGATAAACCCATTGGACTGATGATAGTCACATTTTCAGTGACACAGATTAGACTTACACCTGGGAAATTAAGCTTGGCCAACTGCAGAGAAGGCAGTTTCATCATGAGGTTCTATTTGCTCTTTTATTTCCTTTGTATATGCTTCAAATTGCACCTTGAAATTGATTTCCAGATAAACCACACGCTGCCCTTTGCTCTGGTGGTATCTGGAGCTTGGGTGAACCTGGTAAAGAGTGATAGGGTTGGCGAGTTTCCTCTTGCAGCCCAGAGGAAGCTCTAAGAGAACTGGCCCACTTTGTTCTTTCTTCATGATTCTGGTTCATTGTGTTATGTTCCTCTCCCAGCCTCAGAAAGTGGCAGATCTCGATGGGGATGTTTGAGGGGGAATATGACCATGTGTTCACTGTTCTCTCTGCTTGGCCTGAAGGCTTGACAGCCATCTCCATCCGCACGCCCAGCTCCATAGTGTAGTCATGAAAATAATCGACAAGGTCAGCCAGTTAAAATCACAAAAATAAAAAGATTAACAATATTTTATTGTAATTCAACGTACTTTCCACTTAATTCACTTCAGATAGAAACTCACGTGGTCTAAGTGAGCTTCCATATGGACTGAAGATATATTACTTAATCAGGGACTTCCCTGGTGGGCCAGTGGATAAGACTGTGTGCCTCCACTGCAGGGGGTACAAGTTCCATCCCTGTTCAGGGAACTGAGATCCCACATGTCACGCAGCCAATGTAAGGCAAATAAAAATAAAATAAAAGCTTGGTACATGTATCAAGATATATGTAGCACAAAGCTTAAACGTGCCTACCAGTTAGCCCAGCAATTCTGCTTCTAAGGTATTCTCCTAAGGAAATAATAGGATAAGTTTCCACATACATATTCAAGTAGGATCATCATTCTAGCATTTTTACAATGGAAGAAATTGGGAACAATCAAAGTATTCTAAACTAGGACATTATTTAGATGGAGCGTAAATCTGCTTTCATCACCTGATTCTCATGGATATGCTGGAAAGCCTCTAATTGCACAGCTAAAAGACAGTGACCACTTTATTTCAGTTCAGTCTCTTTCCCCACTGCTCAACCTGCTTTGGAATGTAGTGTTAGAACATCTACCATGTAGATAAACCCATTGGACTGATGATAGTCACATTTTCAGTGACACAGATTAGACTTACACCTGGGAAATTAAGCTTGGCCAACTGCAGAGAAGGCAGTTTCATCATGAGGTTCTATTTGCTCTTTTATTTCCTTTGTATATGCTTCAAATTGCACCTTGAAATTGATTTCCAGATAAACCACACGCTGCCCTTTGCTCTGGTGGTATCTGGAGCTTGGGTGAACCTGGTAAAGAGTGATAGGGTTGGCGAGTTTCCTCTTGCAGCCCAGAGGAAGCTCTAAGAGAACTGGCCCACTTTGTTCTTTCTTCATGATTCTGGTTCATTGTGTTATGTTCCTCTCCCAGCCTCAGAAAGTGGCAGATCTCGATGGGGATGTTTGAGGGGGAATATGACCATGTGTTCACTGTTCTCTCTGCTTGGCCTGAAGGCTTGACAGCCATCTCCATCCGCACGCCCAGCTCCATAGTGTAGTCATGAAAATAATCGACAAGGTCAGCCAGTTAAAATCACAAAAATAAAAAGATTAACAATATTTTATTGTAATTCAACGTACTTTCCACTTAATTCACTTCAGATAGAAACTCACGTGGTCTAAGTGAGCTTCCATATGGACTGAAGATATATTACTTAATCAGGGACTTCCCTGGTGGGCCAGTGGATAAGACTGTGTGCCTCCACTGCAGGGGGTACAAGTTCCATCCCTGTTCAGGGAACTGAGATCCCACATGTCACGCAGCCAATGTAAGGCAAATAAAAATAAAATAAAAGCTTGGTACATGTATCAAGATATATGTAGCACAAAGCTTAAACGTGCCTACCAGTTAGCCCAGCAATTCTGCTTCTAAGGTATTCTCCTAAGGAAATAATAGGATAAGTTTCCACATACATATTCAAGTAGGATCATCATTCTAGCATTTTTACAATGGAAGAAATTGGGAACAATCAAAGTATTCTAAACTAGGACATTATTTAGATGGAGTGTAATTTATTTATCCTAGTAAAATACTGTGCTGCATAGATGTGTATTTGTTGACACTGAAAAGATTCATTCATTCAAAAAATATTGAATGCCTATCATGTGGCAAATAGTGCTATCAGTAATTTATAAAAATGGTACATATACTTATTTTTGTAATACTTATGTGTTTTATATTTATGTGCATATGAGGTGTTGAGAAGGGTATGTGACAAGAAATTACTATGATTATCTTCAGGGAGATTAAAAGTAATTTGTCTTTTTCTCATTGTTTACATGTATTTTGTAAGTTCTTTCCTAAAGTGAATATGTATTTCATGTGTAATTAAAAAATTTTTTTTTAATATACAAATTAAATACATTAAAGCTTAAAAAATGACCCTTTGATATTTGCCGGTCTCTACCTACAAGAACAGGTGAGTCATAGTGACGTTCTGTGTATGGGGAGCAGGTACGGTGTTGGCACAGGTGTGCTAAACAAATCGTGGCTTTCCATTCTAGGGCTGTTTTGCCGCAGCTTCAGAAGTGCTAAAGCACTTAAAGGAGCGATTCCCACCTAATAGTCAGCATGCCCAGGTAACCTGCATTTGTGTGTCATGACTTTATTTTTGAAAAGACTATTTTTGCCATATTATTGCCAAAATAGGATATTTTAGTATCTCCCCTCAGCCTCTCGTGTCTTGGTTCCTTTCTGTGACGTCTGTGCTTCAAAGTTATTGTAGGTGACTGTAAGATGTGTTCAAGGTTGAGAAATAAACTCTGAGAAGAGATTAAAGTAGGGTATTTTTTCATTCCTGTCTTTGTGATTTTAAATGAGTATCCCTTTTATCTCTTAACTGTGTGGGAATAAGAAAATAAGTCATCAGTGTCCTTTGATAGATCAAGAATTAGGTCTCCATTTTGTTACTCTGTCTTCTCCTACTTGGCAGCTCTAACCTTTCCCTCCCAGAGTTGAATAACCTTTGGGGCAGATGTTGTATCCAGAAGGGATGAACTTTAGAAAGCAGTCCTAGGTGCTCTGTTCCTGTTGCCCCAATTTCCATCTCTGATGGGGACAAGAAATCTATTATGAGGGGCTTCTTTCTCTTCCTCCCCTGACCAAGTTTAGCCTTCAGACGACTAGGGAATTTGAAATCATAAGAGACCATGGCTTAGGGGTCCCCCACTGTTGGTCCCTGGAGGAGGGCTGCCATTCCCATGGGTTATTTGCCCCACCTCATTAGATAGGGTGTGGATATCCATCTGCTTATGAGCTGTGCTGGGATCTCATTGCTGCTTTCAGCAGGCTGTGATCTGAATTTCAAGTACCCATATGGGAAAGGTGGTGAGCAAACAAAATAAAAGCTTGGCACCCAAGGATGCTGTGGGGAAAGAAGAATTAAACGTGGTTCTGTGATACTGCTAATGTGATGGAGCAGTTTCAATTATATTATGTAGTTCTCGCCATTTTTTTTTTTTTTTGGCCACTTCTATTGGTCTTTCATTTATGCATTTTCATTCATCTTTGTTCTTGAGCCTGTGTGGGTCTCCCATCACAGTGGCCTCTCTCGCTGCAGAGCGCCAGCTCTGGGCGCACGTGCCCCAGAGCTCCAGCTCGGTAGTTGGGCACATTGGTCCAGCTGCTCCGCAGCGTGTGGGATCTTCCTGGGCCAGGGATTGAACTGGTGCCCTTTGCACTGCAAGGCGGTGTCCTTACCCACTGGAGTACCAGGGAAGCCCAGTTGTAGCCATTTTTTAAAGAAGGGACACAGTTTAAAAAAATTTTAACTCACATTCTAGAAAATACATCTATGGCTGATAAAGAGATGAAAAGATACCCACCCTGGCTATACAAATGAAAAAATAATGAGATACTTAATACCCATCAGATTGGAAAGAAATAAAATATCTAGCCCCATTTATTTGTTTGTGATTTTAAATGAGTATCCTTTTATCTCTTAACTGTGTGGGAATAAGAAAATAAGTCATCAGTGTCCTTTGATAGATCAAGAATTAGGTCTCCATTTTGTTACTCTGTCTTCTCCTACTTGGCAGCTCTAACCTTTCCCTCCCAGAGTTGAATAACCTTTGGGGCAGATGTTGTATCCAGAAGGGATGAACTTTAGAAAGCAGTCCTAGGTGCTCTGTTCCTGTTGCCCCAATTTCCATCTCTGATGGGGACAAGAAATCTATTATGAGGGGCTTCTTTCTCTTCCTCCCCTGACCAAGTTTAGCCTTCAGACGACTAGGGAATTTGAAATCATAAGAGACCATGGCTTAGGGGTCCCCCACTGTTGGTCCCTGGAGGAGGGCTGCCATTCCCATGGGTTATTTGCCCCACCTCATTAGATAGGGTGTGGATATCCATCTGCTTATGAGCTGTGCTGGGATCTCATTGCTGCTTTCAGCAGGCTGTGATCTGAATTTCAAGTACCCATATGGGAAAGGTGGTGAGCAAACAAAATAAAAGCTTGGCACCCAAGGATGCTGTGGGGAAAGAAGAATTAAACGTGGTTCTGTGATACTGCTAATGTGATGGAGCAGTTTCAATTATATTATGTAGTTCTCGCCATTTTTTTTTTTTTTTGGCCACTTCTATTGGTCTTTCATTTATGCATTTTCATTCATCTTTGTTCTTGAGCCTGTGTGGGTCTCCCATCACAGTGGCCTCTCTCGCTGCAGAGCGCCAGCTCTGGGCGCACGTGCCCCAGAGCTCCAGCTCGGTAGTTGGGCACATTGGTCCAGCTGCTCCGCAGCGTGTGGGATCTTCCTGGGCCAGGGATTGAACTGGTGCCCTTTGCACTGCAAGGCGGTGTCCTTACCCACTGGAGTACCAGGGAAGCCCAGTTGTAGCCATTTTTTAAAGAAGGGACACAGTTTAAAAAAATTTTAACTCACATTCTAGAAAATACATCTATGGCTGATAAAGAGATGAAAAGATACCCACCCTGGCTATACAAATGAAAAAATAATGAGATACTTAATACCCATCAGATTGGCCAGAAATAAAATATCTGGCCCCACCAATTGTTGGTGAGTGTGTGAAATAGTGAGCAATATCATATACTGCCGATGCGGAGTGTAAACTGGTGTGACCCATTTGAAGAACAAATGGGCACTGCGTTAAGGAGAAGGTGCATATGTCCTGCAGTCCAGCCTTTCTGCTGCTGGCTGCATACCCAGGATGGCTTGCACCAGGCATGATGTAGGGTGTGTTTGCTGCAGCGTTGTTCAGAAGAGGGACAAGTTACTGCCTAAATACCCATTAATATGAGAATAGGTAAGTTGTCGCATTTCCCTACAACTGAAAACCATTCACCAGTGAAAAGAAATGAATTAGAACTACCCGTATTAACATGTATAAACGCCCCCTCTCCCCCCAAAATAATATTGAGCTTAAAAGCAAGTTCTCAAAGGATGCATATTATTCTATTTATTTATACAAAGTTTAAAAATATGCAAGATCATACTCTGTATTGTTTAAGGATAAGTAGATATTTTGTAAATGTGAATAAACTTGAATGGTAATGTTGTGATTTGACAGAGGTGAGGATTGCCACATGTGTGTTTGTTATTTTATTTAGTGCTTTTTCACATATACTTGAAATATTAAAAAATTTTTAATCTGAAAGAATGTGTGAATTGTAAGGATATTTGCTAATAAGCAAGCCAAAATACTTGTATGTTTCTGTTGAGTAACGAGGTGAACATCTGTCATTGTGTTCTTGTTTTTTTTTTTTCTTATTAGTTGTGGATGCTGTGTGATCAAAAAATACAGTTTGACAGAGCAATGAATGATGGCAAATATCATTTGGCTGATTCGCTTGTTACAGGAATCACAGCCCTTAATAGCATAGAGGGTGTGTATAGGTAAGAGACTTTGAAAACTCCATCTCCAGGATGAAATTCTCAAATGGCTTTTATTCTTATTTGTTTTGTGTGTAAATTAATTTATGAATTTTAGCTTAGGACTAAATCTTTTCTTTCTGCTTATTACCTATTACAGGCCATTAGAAAATTCAGATAAGCAAAATGGAGAATTTTAAGTATTCTCCAGAGATAATGACTAACATGCTATCTGTAATTCCAGATTTTTTTCTTGTGTGCAGGTGTGTGTGTGTGTGTGTGTTCACATATGTGCTCACACAGACACCTTTTTTTCTTTTTTAATACAAATTAGATGCAATTATTCCTCTTGGGAGGTTTACATTTGCCTTGAGGAAACAGCAATTCTAACCCTGAAACTGACTCTACTCACAGCCCTTGGGAAACAGCAACATAACCATTTGTGTCTGTTTCGTTTCTGTGTCAGAAAAGCAGTTGTACTACAAGCTCAGAACCAAATGTCAGAGGCTCACAAGCTTCTACAGAAATTGTTGATTCATTGTCAGAAAATCAGAAATACGGAAATGGTGATTTGGTAAGGAGAGTTTTGTGCACCCCGGGAGGCACTTGGTGCTGGCGACCCTCACCCGCCTTCCTCTGTGCACCAGGGTCCTGCTATCTGTGGCAGAGCTGTACTGGCGATCCTCCTCCCGACCGTCGCGCTGCCCGTGCTCCTGCAGGCTCTGGCTCTCTCCAAGGAGTACCGGTTGCAACATTTGGCCTCTGAAACAGTGCTGAACTTGGCTTTTGCCCAGGTAAACCATTTTCTGTTTTTAGAGCACATGTTAGTACTCAAGAACTGGTGAGTCTCTTACTACAGTTCTTTTTTTTTTTTTTTTTTAATGTTTATCTATTTATTTATTTGGCTGTACTGGCTCTTAGTTGTGGGACTTAGAATCTTTTAGTTGCAGCATGCGGGATCTAGTTCCCTGACCAGAGACTGAACCCAGGCCCCCTGCATTGGGAGCACAGAGTCCCAGCCACTGGACCACCAGAGAAGTCCCTACTGTTGGTTTTCAAAAGGATACTAATGAGCTTTGGCTTCTTAATATTGAAATCTGGGAATGGAGTCTCCCTGGGTAAGCCCTCCATTGAAGTCTGTAATTGTGAACTTGGCGACAGGCTGACACCTCCTAGTGGCGCTGGCTTTCCTGAGATGTGTGTTTATGAAGGAGGATGTGTCTCTTCACTGAGGACACTTGTATCATATTAATGACTTAGCTGGCCCAGAGCTGTGCTCCATATAACAAGAGAATGAATAAAGGGAAAGTCATGTGTTCGATGATAAGTTTTGGAAATTGTATTTTGCATTTGCTTTCTGTCTCCCCCTGTAGGATGTAAAGGTCATGAGAAAAGGGTGTTTTTCCTTGGTAAAGTCCCAATTGATGTTTCACATATGTGCAACAGACACCTTTTTCTTTTAATAACAATTAGATGCAATTATTCCTCTTGGGAGGTTTACATTTGCCTTGAGGAAACAGCAATTCTAACCCTGAAACTGACTCTACTCACAGCCCTTGGGAAACAGCAACATAACCATTTGTGTCTGTTTCGTTTCTGTGTCAGAAAAGCAGTTGTACTACAAGCTCAGAACCAAATGTCAGAGGCTCACAAGCTTCTACAGAAATTGTTGATTCATTGTCAGAAAATCAGAAATACGGAAATGGTGATCAGGTAAGGGAGAGTTTTTGTGCACCCCCCCCCGGGGAGGCACTTGGTGCTGGCGACCCTCACCCGCCTTCCTCTGTGCACCAGGGTCCTGCTATCTGTGGCAGAGCTGTACTGGCGATCCTCCTCCCCGACCGTCGCGCTGCCCGTGCTCCTGCAGGCTCTGGCTCTCTCCAAGGAGTACCGGTTGCAACATTTGGCCTCTGAAACAGTGCTGAACTTGGCTTTTGCCCAGGTAAACCATTTTCTGTTTTTAGAGCACATGTTAGTACTCAAGAACTGGTGAGTCTCTTACTACAGTTCTTTTTTTTTTTTTTTTTTAATGTTTATCTATTTATTTATTTGGCTGTACTGGCTCTTAGTTGTGGGACTTAGAATCTTTTAGTTGCAGCATGCGGGATCTAGTTCCCTGACCAGAGACTGAACCCAGGCCCCCTGCATTGGGAGCACAGAGTCCCAGCCACTGGACCACCAGAGAAGTCCCTACTGTTGGTTTTCAAAAGGATACTAATGAGCTTTGGCTTCTTAATATTGAAATCTGGGAATGGAGTCTCCCTGGGTAAGCCCTCCATTGAAGTCTGTAATTGTGAACTTGGCGACAGGCTGACACCTCCTAGTGGCGCTGGCTTTCCTGAGATGTGTGTTTATGAAGGAGGATGTGTCTCTTCACTGAGGACACTTGTATCATATTAATGACTTAGCTGGCCCAGAGCTGTGCTCCATATAACAAGAGAATGAATAAAGGGAAAGTCATGTGTTCGATGATAAGTTTTGGAAATTGTATTTTGCATTTGCTTTCTGTCTCCCCCTGTAGGATGTAAAGGTCATGAGAAAAGGGCGTGTTTTTTTTCCTTGGTATATCCTCTGGTAGCTGGTAGGATCCACACATTGTTGTTGTTTAGTTGCTAAGTCATGTCAGATGCTTTTGTGACCCCATGGACTATTAACCTGCCAGGCTTCTCTGTCCATGGGATTTCCCAGGCAAGAATAGTGGGGTAGGTGCCGTTTCCTCCTCCAGGGGATCTGCCTGACCCAGGGATCAAACCCGCGTCTCCTGCACTGGCAGGTAGATTCTTACCCACTCCACCACCAGGAAGTCCTCCTGGTGATTCTTATACAGTTAGTTCAGCCTGTTTAAATCATCCATGTAAAAGATTTTGTAAAGACAGAAACCTCTTATAATATAAATAACTGCTCCCACCTTTATCTATTGTAGTCTGAAACCAGATGGTCACCCATTATGTTTTCTAAGAATGTGGTACATGTTAGAGAGAGTACACGTCAGGGAGAAAGTAAGCCAGACATTGCAATTCAGGAGAGAAGAGCCAGAAATGAAGCCTTTCCTATGTGGGCAGTGACTGTGGGTGTGTATGCCACTGTAATGTTTCTTTTTCAGCTCATCCTTGGAATCCCAGAACAGGCCTTAAGTCTTCTCCACATGGCCATTGAGCCCATCTTGGCTGATGGGGCTGTCCTGGACAAAGGCCGTGCCATGTTCTTGGTGGCCAAGTGCCAGGTGGCTTCAGCAGCTTCCTGTGAGCCACTGAAGAAAGCAGAAGGTAGGAAGCCAGTATTGTTAGGCAATACTGTTACAGAAAACTTGTAAAACTTTGCATGTTCACAAATATATGATAAAATTTCATGCAGCATTTAAAGTGCTTTCACTTGCATGCATGCATGAAGGTTGAAGTCAAGTGAACTATTGTTTTTACCCTGCAGAACTAGGTGCCAGGCTGGAGATTGGGACTAAAGACCTGAGTTTTTGTTTGTTTTTCTTTTTCAAGGAGAAGAATGTAAAAGTTTCTGGTACATGTTATAACACATTTCTTTCTTTTTTTTCTTTTTTTTTTTTTAATTTTGGCCTCTTTTGTTGGTCTTTCACGTATTGATTTTCATCCATCTTTGTTCTTTGGCCTGTGTGGGCCTCCCATTGCAGTGGTGTCTCTTGTAGCAGAGCACCAGCTCTGGGCGCTTGCGTTCCAGAGCTCCGGCTCGGTAGTTGGACACACCGGTCCAGCCGCTCCGCGGGACGTGGGATCTTCCTGGGCCAGGGATTGAACCGGTGCTCCTTGCACTGCAAGGCAGATTCTTTACCCACTGGGGCACCAGGGAAGCCCTCTGGTACATGTTAAATCAATACAAATAGGAAGTTTTGAAAACTATATACAAATAGTTTTAGATATAGTATACACAAAATACAAATATTTGTGTACTATATACAAATACTTGTATATACAAAACTATGTACAAACCAATACAAAGAGATATGAAGCATTGAGTTAAATATGTGTGGTATTTCCCCCATTTTCCATCAGCTCTGGAGGCTGCTATTGAGAACCTCAACGAAGCCAAGAACTATTTTGCGAAGGTCGACTGCAAAGAGCAAATCAGAGATGTGGTTTACTTCCAGGCCAGACTCTACCACACCCTGGGGAAGACCCAGGAGAGAAACAGGTGTGCCATGCTCTTCCGGCAGCTGCATCAGGACCTGCCCTTCCACGGGGTGCCCTTGATAAATCTTCTCTAGTGAGAATGTCCCCTCTGGACACCTGTACAGAGTATAAGATTTTGGACTTGTTCATACTCCCTCCCTCTACATAAATGATGTGTTTGATGTCTGTCTTACCAGTAAACTGCATTCTGATTAGCATGTCTCATTTTGTTGGTAAAATATACACATTTGTTTTCCCTTTTCTTTCTTTTGATAGCAAAGGATACTGACTTTTTGTTAATAAGTGGCTGGTTTATTGATACATTAGTGCAAATGTTGAAAATTCTGTTCTCTCCTGGCAAAGTTGCCAGTGTCTTATTAGAAACTGTACACACCCTACCACTGTGTAAACTTGTTCTGCATCTGTGCTCAGATAAGAGCTCTGGTGGGGATTGGTAGACCTCTCGAGGGGGTTGACGCAAGTTTTTCAGAGGCTTGGCTTTTCCTTCGGAAGCTTCCTTTGTTCTGTTGGATTGCTGCTTGTGGTGGGCCTGTGTGTGCCTGCCAGCCCTTGTCGGTCCCTGCCTGGGGATTAGGACGGAAGAGATCTTTTAATGGTTTTTGGACCAATGCCAGGAAGCATATTTCAGATACTTCCTTAGAGTTGGCTTTCTCATCTCTTCTGCATGGGTGTATTTTCTCTATACTTAACTAAGTAAATGAGGGCTGAAAAAAGGAATTCATCATGAATCAGGTGATTTTAAGTTGAGAAAGGGTCTGAAGCTCAGAGGTGTGTGAATGTGATCACTCAAATATACACTGTATCTTATTTGCATATCTCAACCCTGCAATTAAGCAGAAGCCAGTTACTGCTCTGTTTGTGAATTTATCTTCAGTGTTCACAGAAAAATCCCCCGTTTCCAATCCAAAACAGCAACAAGGAACCAACCAAATCCTCAAGCTTCTGTCATTGGCTCTTTCTCTGTTAAATTTAAACCTTCAGATGGGAAATAATTTACCCCCAGAGCTCTTTGAAACAGTGTAAAACAACTCCCACTCATGAGGGTGCGTTCGCAGGCCAAAGACAGCTGCTCTGAAAATAAGGAGACTCACTGTGGCGATGGAGACGCTAATTGGTATGTTGATGTTTAAAAGTCTTTACTTAAATTTATTTGAAGGAAAGATTTTATATTCTTTATATATGTAGAGAGTAAAACTTAAATACTATTAAAGACTGTGTAGGAAAATATAATTCTTCCCTCCAGGAAGAAACCATTGTTATCAGTTTCTATTCTTCGCATATATTCTCTCATCCAATGTCATTTTTGGTCAGTGTACTTAAGCTGCTTCCAATGTAAAAAGTGATCTTACTCTGCCTCAGTGTATGAAAAGTCCAAGAGGTGGGGTGACAAAAAGCAGGTGTGACACCTGACTAGGACCAACTTCATCATTTGTGAGGCCCAGAACAAAGTAAACATAGGAGGCCTATATTTTAAGCAGAACATTAAGTTAGGTATGGGCCCTTCTAAACATGGAGCCCTGTCTCACTGCTCAGTTGGCTCACCTAGAAAGTCCACCTGACCCCACTCTCGGAAGCTTCCTTTGTTCTGTTGGATTGCTGCTTGTGGTGGGCCTGTGTGTGCCTGCCAGCCCTTGTCGGTCCCTGCCTGGGGATTAGGACGGAAGAGATCTTTTAATGGTTTTTGGACCAATGCCAGGAAGCATATTTCAGATACTTCCTTAGAGTTGGCTTTCTCATCTCTTCTGCATGGGTGTATTTTCTCTATACTTAACTAAGTAAATGAGGGCTGAAAAAAGGAATTCATCATGAATCAGGTGATTTTAAGTTGAGAAAGGGTCTGAAGCTCAGAGGTGTGTGAATGTGATCACTCAAATATACACTGTATCTTATTTGCATATCTCAACCCTGCAATTAAGCAGAAGCCAGTTACTGCTCTGTTTGTGAATTTATCTTCAGTGTTCACAGAAAAATCCCCCGTTTCCAATCCAAAACAGCAACAAGGAACCAACCAAATCCTCAAGCTTCTGTCATTGGCTCTTTCTCTGTTAAATTTAAACCTTCAGATGGGAAATAATTTACCCCCAGAGCTCTTTGAAACAGTGTAAAACAACTCCCACTCATGAGGGTGCGTTCGCAGGCCAAAGACAGCTGCTCTGAAAATAAGGAGACTCACTGTGGCGATGGAGACGCTAATTGGTATGTTGATGTTTAAAAGTCTTTACTTAAATTTATTTGAAGGAAAGATTTTATATTCTTTATATATGTAGAGAGTAAAACTTAAATACTATTAAAGACTGTGTAGGAAAATATAATTCTTCCCTCCAGGAAGAAACCATTGTTATCAGTTTCTATTCTTCGCATATATTCTCTCATCCAATGTCATTTTTGGTCAGTGTACTTAAGCTGCTTCCAATGTAAAAAGTGATCTTACTCTGCCTCAGTGTATGAAAAGTCCAAGAGGTGGGGTGACAAAAAGCAGGTGTGACACCTGACTAGGACCAACTTCATCATTTGTGAGGCCCAGAACAAAGTAAACATAGGAGGCCTATATTTTAAGCAGAACATTAAGTTAGGTATGGGCCCTTCTAAACATGGAGCCCTGTCTCACTGCTCAGTTGGCACACCTAGAAAGTCCACCTGACCCCACTCTCAGTTTGCTGCATGTTCACCCTGCCAGGCCTGAATGCAAAGCTAATAGAGTCTGCAACCTCCCCGTTGTCTGTGATTGAGATTGGCTGGCTGGAGCCTGGCTTCTTCAGAAAGGAACAGTGGCTTAAGTGGAAAGTTGGAAACATTAGAAGTGACCCCCAAATTCATAACTGTCTGGGTTATAGCTGATTAGTTTTTTTTTCTTGGTGGATCGTTTGGTGAGGGAAGGAAGAATCAGATCAGTGTAACTGTTGATTTAATGTAGGTGTTTAAGAATCAATAATTTGGATGAATGGACCTGGAGATTGTCATGCTGAGTGAAATGAGTCAGAGAAGAAGAAATATTGCGTGACCTCCCTTATTTGCAGATTTAAAAAGAAATAATGCAGATGAACTTGTTTACAAAATAGACACAGACTTAGAGAATGAATGTATGGTTGCCGGGGGGAAGAATGGCGGTAGGAGAAAGTTAGGGAGTGTGGGATTGACATGAAAACACTGCTATATTTAAAATAGATATCCAACAAATATCTACCGTATAGCACAAAGAACCCCGCTTAATGTTAATGCAGTAACCTGGATGGGAGGGGAGTTTGAGAGAGAATGGATACATGTATAGATTTGGCTGAGTCCCTTCACTGTCCACCGGAAACTATCACAACATTGTTAACTATACTCCAATATAAAATTTAAAAAATCAATGATTTGGTTAAATTAGAAGAAGAAAATTAATGATTTGGTGAGGAGGGAACTAGAAAGCACGTAGCCAATAGGCATTTGGATCTCTACCAGAGACCTGAGGACAGATCCTCAAAGGGGAAGAGAGGAGTGAGGTCATGACTCATGCCAGGGGCTTGGCATGGTGGAAACTCTCCCCGGCAGGTTTGGCTTTGTGTTTCCAGTCCTGGGGTGTGCAGGTGTGCTCAGTCACTTCAGTTGAGTCCAACTCTTTGTGACTCTGTGGACTGTAGCCCAACAGGCTCTTCTGTGCATGGTATTCTCCAGGCAAGAATACAGGAGTGGGTAGCCATTCCTTTCTCCAGGGGATCTTCCTGCCTCAGGGATTGAACCCACGTGTCTTATATGTCTCCTGCACTGGCAAGCGGATTCTTTACTGCTAGCACCTCCTGGGAAGTCCCTGTGGTCATCTCCGCACCTTGACTACTTCTACTTGTTCAGAGTGTTTTATATTTTATCATTTTAGGGTGGTCACGCTGATTATCTTCTTCCTCAAAATACGTGGAAGGCAAATGAAGAACTTCATCTATGCTCCTGCTGATGACTTCCCCTTTTATGCTGTTGTTTATGTTTGAGACTAACACACATATTAATCTCACTGCCTGTTGAAAAGAAACAAGAAACTTCTCAGGGTCCTCTCTCTTCCTTCCGTCTTTTCTTTCTTCTTTCTTCTCACTATCTCTCTCTCTTTTTTTTGTTATGCCTTGTGGCATGTGGAATGTGGGATCTTAGTTCCCCTCCCTTGTACTGCCCAAGTTTTCTTAAAAATAAGATTCAGATGCTTTGTTTACTTATTTTCTTGCCAATCTATGTTGTCAGGACAACAAGAGCTGTTTGCCCAGAATAGGTTTCTCGGGTGTTCTTGGAGGAGAAAACTCGAAAAGCAAAGCCAGTTCTTACTTTCATATATCTAAGAAGAAAACGGTTCCCTTGAGTGGGATGACTCCTATCATGAGAGGGGCTGAATGTTAGTCAAAGGCAATTGCGTCTGCTCTGCTCTATTCTAATTCACTTAAATAAGAAAGGCACATGGGGCTTTGAGCTCTGTGCTAAGTATATTAATCGTTAGTACCTTGGAGCATGTTAGTGCCAGGCACTGAGTTATTACCTTTTATTTTGGTGGTAAAATTGTTACGTAACATTATGTTTCAGGTGTACAACATTATGATTTGACGTCTGTGTGCATTGCACGGTAATTGTCACTGAGAGTCTAGACACCAGCCCTCTTGGAGCCATTTTCTTCTCCAAGGACACCAGAGAAACTGATTCTATGCAAACCATACACTTCGTTCCTTTTACTCATTCCATCATCCGCCCCCACCCCCCTTCTCCTTGTGTAACCACCAACGTGTTCTCTGCGTCTATGAGTTTTACTTCACTTTGTTTTTCTGTTTTTTAGATTCCATATATGAGTGAAAGCATAGAGTTGCTGTCTTTCACCTTCTCACTTATTTCACTTAACATAATACTCTCCTAATACCTTCCAAACATGTTGCTGCAAATGGCAAGATTTCATTTTTTTTACAGCTGAGTAGTGTCTTATTGTATTTAAATATTATTCATTCTTCTTTATCCCTTTATTTTACGGGTGGTCACGCTGATTATCTTCTTCCTCAAAATACGTGGAAGGCAAATGAAGAACTTCATCTATGCTCCTGCTGATGACTTCCCCTTTTATGCTGTTGTTTATGTTTGAGACTAACACACATATTAATCTCACTGCCTGTTGAAAAGAAACAAGAAACTTCTCAGGGTCCTCTCTCTTCCTTCCGTCTTTTCTTTCTTCTTTCTTCTCACTATCTCTCTCTCTTTTTTTTGTTATGCCTTGTGGCATGTGGAATGTGGGATCTTAGTTCCCCTCCCTTGTACTGCCCAAGTTTTCTTAAAAATAAGATTCAGATGCTTTGTTTACTTATTTTCTTGCCAATCTATGTTGTCAGGACAACAAGAGCTGTTTGCCCAGAATAGGTTTCTCGGGTGTTCTTGGAGGAGAAAACTCGAAAAGCAAAGCCAGTTCTTACTTTCATATATCTAAGAAGAAAACGGTTCCCTTGAGTGGGATGACTCCTATCATGAGAGGGGCTGAATGTTAGTCAAAGGCAATTCGTCTGCTCTGCTCTATTCTAATTCACTTAAATAAGAAAGGCACATGGGGCTTTGAGCTCTGTGCTAAGTATATTAATCGTTAGTACCTTGGAGCATGTTAGTGCCAGGCACTGAGTTATTACCTTTTATTTTGGTGGTAAAATTGTTACGTAACATTATGTTTCAGGTGTACAACATTATGATTTGACGTCTGTGTGCATTGCACGGTAATTGTCACTGAGAGTCTAGACACCAGCCCTCTTGGAGCCATTTTCTTCTCCAAGGACACCAGAGAAACTGATTCTATGCAAACCATACACTTCGTTCCTTTTACTCATTCCATCATCCGCCCCCAACCCCCTTCTCCTTGTGTAACCACCAACGTGTTCTCTGCGTCTATGAGTTTTACTTCACTTTGTTTTTCTGTTTTTTAGATTCCATATATGAGTGAAAGCATAGAGTTGCTGTCTTTCACCTTCTCACTTATTTCACTTAACATAATACTCTCCTAATACCTTCCAAACATGTTGCTGCAAATGGCAAGATTTCATTTTTTTTACAGCTGAGTAGTGTCTTATTGTATTTAAATATTATTCATTCTTCTTTATCCATTTATCCATCAGTGGACCCTATACACAATATTATATTTAAACTTCAAGCCAAGCCTGTAAGTTAGGTTTATTATCCCCATTTGACATCTGATGAACCCAAAGTCACTTATCCAAGGCTATAGAGCTGGTAATTAGTGAAGTTGCCATTTCAGCTAGGCCTGACTGGCTCCAAAATCACCGCTTTCAATCACAATGTTGACAGTAAACAAATGTTTCATTGTGGTATCTACCTGTACTCTAGGAGTGTATAGCTCTCTTGGCAAGTTAGAAGGCAGGAGTGAAAAGTAAAAGACTAAAGAAGACAGAGTAGAGGGGCTTCCCTGGTGGTCCAGTGGGTAAGGACACCGCCTTGCAGTGCAAGGGGCGCCGGTTCCATCCCTGGCCTGGGAAGATCCCACATGCTGCGGAGCAGCTGGACCGATGTATCCAATTACCAAGCTGGAGCTCTGGAGCGCATGCGCCCAGAGCCAGTGCTCTGTGACAACAGAGGCCACTGCGCGATGGGAGGCCCACACGGGCCAAAGAACAAAGATGGATGAAAATAGATAAATGAAAGACCAATAGAATTGGCCCGCCCGCCCCCCTCCCTCCCCAACCCGCCTTCCCCCCACTCCAAAAAAAAAAGAAGACACAGTGGGGACTTCCCTAGTGGTCCAGTGGCTGAGACTTTGTGCTCTCAATGCAGGAGGGCTGAGTTCAATCCCTGGTCAGGGAACTAGATTCCACATGCTGCAACTTAAGATCTCAAGTGCGTCAAATAAGACCTGGTGTAGCCAAATAAATAAATACATAAATAAAAGAAGACACCGTTGCTGAGCATCAAATAAGTGGAACAGTCCTTGCTGTGGGAGATCAGAGAGGGTAGAAGTCGAGGAAGGGCTGGGTCGCAGCATTTCAGGAAATTCTTCCAGACAGAAGTGGGTCTTCAGTTTGCATTTGGATTTGAATGGACAAAAACACTTATTTAGGTTTCTTTAGAGCAGGAGTTGCCAGACTATTGCCCAGGGGGTGAATCTGGCCTGATACCTATTTTTAAATGTCCCTCTAGGGGCTTCGCTGGTGGTCCAGTGGGTAGGGACACCGCCTTGCAGTGCAAGGGGCATTGGTTCTATCCCTGGCCTGGGAAGATCCCATGTGCTGCGGAGCTGCTGGACCGATGTATCCAACTACCGAACCGGAGATCTAGAGTGCATGAGCCTGGAGCTGGTGCTCTGCGACGAGAGAGGCCACAGTGATGGGAGGCCCACACAGGCCAAAGAACAAAAATAAGTACGTGAAAGACCAATAGAAGTGGCCAAAAAAAAAAAAAAAGTCCCTCTAGCTAACAATGGTTTATTCATTTTTAAATAGATGAAGAAAAATCAAAATAGTATTTTGAGACAGGTGAGAATTACCTGAAATTCAACTTTCAGTGTTCATAAATAAAGTTCTCTTCAAACACAGCCATGCCCATTCACTGACTTTCGTCGATGGCTGCCAGAATGGCAGACTTGAGCAATTGCCACAGAGACCATAGAGCCTACAAAGCCTAAAATATTTACTACATGGTGCTTTATAGAAAAAGTTTGCTGACCCTGTCATGAAGTCAGACATGCTCAAAAAGCTCCCCATCAGCCCCAATAAACATTTTTTTGGAGAAAATAGAAAAATATAGAGAAATAGAGAACCATGCATCTGCTGTTCAGAATCGACTGTTAATTAATTTTTCCATATGCTTCAAATCCATTTATAATCAAAAGGCATAACATTTTACAATTTTCCTTATGTTCCCCATCTCTATTCTCTGTCCTTGTGTCCTTAATCTTTGTGGCAAACTGTCATTTGCACTCATCTCCTTTGCCTTTTAAAACACTTGTATGGAAAAACAAAACAACGAAAAACCCCACTTGTATGTAGACATGTGACTGTGAACAACATAAACTATCCTACAACCTGCTTTTTTCACTCAGCATTTTGTTTTGGGCTCTCCCTATGTCTGTGCAAATAGATATGATGCATTCACTTCAACTATTGCATCATGTCCCATCCAATGGTTACAACACGTTTCATTGATCCATTCTCTTGACAAACATTTAAGACAGTTGTTCCCAGGTATTTACAATCACCAACGAATGCTGGCATGTTGATTAACATCATAACGGGTGGTCATCGTAGGGGAACGCTCTGAATTGCCCGTGAGCGCCCCTGCAGCGTGAAAATGCCAGAGGAACTAAACTGAAGGGACTTCGAACCTTTAATTAATTTGGCCCTTGACTCAGCACTGAGTTTTGCAACCATCCAAGGATAAGCAGCATCAGGCAGCTCTTGTGAGGTCCCCTCTCGTTCCTCCCTGGAGTGCTGCCACCCAGCTGGGAGACTGGAGTGTTTGCACTCTAAGGGTTCCAGCGAAGTCGGATAGACCAATAGAAGTGGCCAAAAAAAAAAAAAAAGTCCCTCTAGCTAACAATGGTTTATTCATTTTTAAATAGATGAAGAAAAATCAAAATAGTATTTTGAGACAGGTGAGAATTACCTGAAATTCAACTTTCAGTGTTCATAAATAAAGTTCTCTTCAAACACAGCCATGCCCATTCACTGACTTTCGTCGATGGCTGCCAGAATGGCAGACTTGAGCAATTGCCACAGAGACCATAGAGCCTACAAAGCCTAAAATATTTACTACATGGTGCTTTATAGAAAAAGTTTGCTGACCCTGTCATGAAGTCAGACATGCTCAAAAAGCTCCCCATCAGCCCCAATAAACATTTTTTTGGAGAAAATAGAAAAATATAGAGAAATAGAGAACCATGCATCTGCTGTTCAGAATCGACTGTTAATTAATTTTTCCATATGCTTCAAATCCATTTATAATCAAAAGGCATAACATTTTACAATTTTCCTTATGTTCCCCATCTCTATTCTCTGTCCTTGTGTCCTTAATCTTTGTGGCAAACTGTCATTTGCACTCATCTCCTTTGCCTTTTAAAACACTTGTATGGAAAAACAAAACAACGAAAACCCCACTTGTATGTAGACATGTGACTGTGAACAACATAAACTATCCTACAACCTGCTTTTTTCACTCAGCATTTTGTTTTGGGCTCTCCCTATGTCTGTGCAAATAGATATGATGCATTCACTTCAACTATTGCATCATGTCCCATCCAATGGTTACAACACGTTTCATTGATCCATTCTCTTGACAAACATTTAAGACAGTTGTTCCCAGGTATTTACAATCACCAACGAATGCTGGCATGTTGATTAACATCATAACGGGTGGTCATCGTAGGGGAACGCTCTGAATTGCCCGTGAGCGCCCCTGCAGCGTGAAAATGCCAGAGGAACTAAACTGAAGGGGACTTCGAACCTTTAATTAATTTGGCCCTTGACTCAGCACTGAGTTTTGCAACCATCCAAGGATAAGCAGCATCAGGCAGCTCTTGTGAGGTCCCCTCTCGTTCCTCCCTGGAGTGCTGCCACCCAGCTGGGAGACTGGAGTGTTTGCACTCTCTAAGGGTTCCAGCGAAGTCGGATAGAATGTTTGGGAAGATGATGCATGCCACAAAAAGCATCTAAGTAGTCTTCAGGAAAGCCAGAACTTCATTGCGTTTCCGTACTTTGGTAGGCCCCGGTGGAACCGGGGTGGGAAAGCAACACAGTTCCCAGCGTTTAGGGCTGGCCCCCGAGCAGCGGTCTCTGGGGAGGTGGGTGTGGAAGGGGGTCCCCCGGATGAGTGGCGACCCGAAATCCAGGCCGCAACCACTGCCGGGCGCCTGGTGCAGGGACAGCTGCAGGGGACGCGAGCCGAGCCTCGAGGTGGGGCCACGGGTGACTCGCAGGCTTGGGGAACTTTCCGTGGCTCAGCCGCCGCCCCGCAGTCCCTGCGTTTGACTAAACAAAGCGAGAGCAGCCGGTGCGTCCGGCCCGCCGGAGGTGCCCCAGCAGCGGCGGGGAGAAACGGGGCAGGTGACACGGCGGGCGGAGGCAAAGTTGCCGCGCTGCCTCGCGCGCTCCCGCGCCCCGGCAGGTCTCTGCGCTCCTGGCGGGTCCGCAACCTCTCCCGATCCCCGCCAGGCCCGACCTCACTTCCCTCCCCTCCGCCTCCGCCCCTTTCTGCTCGCTGCCCTCCGCCCCGCCGCTACTTTCGTCTCCGCGGGCTCCCGCCTCCTTCCCCTCCTCGGCGCGCGGCCGAGTCCTCGGGGGCGCGCGGCGGGCACGGGCGGCTCCGCGCTGGGGTTTCCAGAGGCCGCAGCCAATCTCCGCGCAGCCCGCGGCGGCGTCGCGCCCGAGCCGGGACCCGCCGGCTCCTCCCTCTCCGCCCCCCGAGCGCCCGTCGGGGCCGCGGAGAGGGGCGCGCGGCCGCGCCGAGCCGAGCGGAGCCGAGCCGGGGGCGCCGAGCGCGGGAGGCGGCGGCGGCGGCGGCGGCGCGGAGTCCAGGTGAGCCGGCGGGAGCTGGGCCGCGGGCTGGGGACGCAGCCGCCGCAGCCCCGGCGCCCTCGCCCTCTCAGGGTGCTGGCCCACCGGCGGGATTGCAGACAAAGCCCTGAGACCGGCCCTGGGTTTCGGACGCCGAGGGGACCCCACGTGCGCCGCCCCACGCCCCGCCACGTGGGGACGCGGCCCCCGGCGCCCCTTCCCCCGCGTCTTCGGGGCTCTGGGGGCCTTTGGGGAGCGAAGTCGGATAGAATGTTTGGGAAGATGATGCATGCCACAAAAAGCATCTAAGTAGTCTTCAGGAAAGCCAGAACTTCATTGCGTTTCCGTACTTTGGTAGGCCCCGGTGGAACCGGGGTGGGAAAGCAACACAGTTCCCAGCGTTTAGGGCTGGCCCCCGAGCAGCGGTCTCTGGGGAGGTGGGTGTGGAAGGGGGTCCCCCGGATGAGTGGCGACCCGAAATCCAGGCCGCAACCACTGCCGGGCGCCTGGTGCAGGGACAGCTGCAGGGGACGCGAGCCGAGCCTCGAGGTGGGGCCACGGGTGACTCGCAGGCTTGGGGAACTTTCCGTGGCTCAGCCGCCGCCCCGCAGTCCCTGCGTTTGACTAAACAAAGCGAGAGCAGCCGGTGCGTCCGGCCCGCCGGAGGTGCCCCAGCAGCGGCGGGGAGAAACGGGGCAGGTGACACGGCGGGCGGAGGCAAAGTTGCCGCGCTGCCTCGCGCGCTCCCGCGCCCCGGCAGGTCTCTGCGCTCCTGGCGGGTCCGCAACCTCTCCCGATCCCCGCCAGGCCCGACCTCACTTCCCTCCCCTCCGCCTCCGCCCCTTTCTGCTCGCTGCCCTCCGCCCCGCCGCTACTTTCGTCTCCGCGGGCTCCCGCCTCCTTCCCCTCCTCGGCGCGCGGCCGAGTCCTCGGGGGCGCGCGGCGGGCACGGGCGGCTCCGCGCTGGGGTTTCCAGAGGCCGCAGCCAATCTCCGCGCAGCCCGCGGCGGCGTCGCGCCCGAGCCGGGACCCGCCGGCTCCTCCCTCTCCGCCCCCCGAGCGCCCGTCGGGGCCGCGGAGAGGGGCGCGCGGCCGCGCCGAGCCGAGCGGAGCCGAGCCGGGGGCGCCGAGCGCGGGAGGCGGCGGCGGCGGCGGCGGCGCGGAGTCCAGGTGAGCCGGCGGGAGCTGGGCCGCGGGCTGGGGACGCAGCCGCCGCAGCCCCGGCGCCCTCGCCCTCTCAGGGTGCTGGCCCACCGGCGGGATTGCAGACAAAGCCCTGAGACCGGCCCTGGGTTTCGGACGCCGAGGGGACCCCACGTGCGCCGCCCCACGCCCCGCCACGTGGGGACGCGGCCCCCGGCGCCCCTTCCCCCGCGTCTTCGGGGCTCTGGGGGCCTTTGGGGGTGGCCGCCTCGGCTGGGCCGCGCCCGGCCCGGGGTGGCAGGGGCGGTTCCGGAGTTTGGAACCGTTGTCGCCGGCGGCCGGGGCGGTTCAAGGATCGCGGAGGCGGCCTAGGCCCACCCCCTCGCGTTTGACAGGTGGGGAAAGCTGGGGCGCGCGGGCGAGGAGAGGGCTGACAGACTTGGAGCACCCCGTCCCCGCTTCCCCTGGTCTCGGGGGCACACCCGCGCCGTGGCGGGTTGGACACCTGACGGCAGGACCCTGGACCCGCGGCTATGGCACCAGGGGCCCTCCGCTGTCTCCTCCGTCGGCCCTCGGCCCCCGCCCCTTTCTTTCAGCCGGAACCTCACGGGCTTGGTTCTTTTTGACCTAAATTCACCTCGGGGCCGCTGCCTACTGTGATCGCGGAGTGGTGCCTTCTCCGGCACCCTCCGCCTGACTCTTGGGGACGCGGGGAGGCTGGGCCCGGCCCCCCGCTCAGCTTTGGGTCTCGGTGCCCGGGCTGCCGCCGCTTCCAGCCTGGCGCTTTTCCTGGCTTCCCCACCCCCTGCACTGCCCAGTTTGGGAAGCAGGCTGTTTTCACAGCTCTGCCAGCGGCCCTGCTGCTCTCACTTGGCGCTGTAGAGGTGGCGCTGAAGCCCCTCTTATCTCCCGGCGAAGGTTGGGGCCGAGGGATGGTGCTTGGGTGGGGGGGATCTCGGTGCCAGTAGCAAGAGGGGCATGCTGGCCGGGGGCGGCTTGCGCAGTCCCCACCTTCTTAAAGGCAACTTCTGCCTTCTTCAGGCTGAAAGTCCTCACAGTTCTAGAGATAGAAACTTCTGTAGGGCTTTGCTGTCATTTACCACCCCCTCCTCCCTGGCTCTGCCCCGATGGGAGAGAGAAGTAGGTAGCCGTACCCTCATAGACTCCCTTGTGCTCAGGGGGAGGCAGGGGCAGAAACCTTTGGGGGAGTTACCCGACCTCCACCCCGCAACCACCTCACAAAAACATACAGTTTAAGAAAAGACAGTGTGCTTGCTATGCAAATTGCAGCTTTATGGTGGGTGCTGGAACTTCTTTCCAGACTTCAAGACCTGAACTATTCCCATATAGAGAGCAGCCGTCTGTCCCGACAGCACACCACTTGTTTTGTAATAAGAAAGTAAAACCCATCATTTGATGGGCCCCTACCTTGAATAATAATAATGTTCCTAACCAACATTTACTGACTTCTTACTGTGTGTTAGATGGGCTTCCCAGGTGGCTCAGTAGTAAAGAATCCGCCTGCCAGTGCAGGTTCCATCCCTGGGTGGGGAAGAGCCCCTGGAAGAGGAAATGGCAACCTGCTCTGGCAGGCGAGAATTCTACCACCGAACCACCTGTCGGCAGCCTACTCTGGGATTCTTACCTGGAAAATTCCATGGACAGCCTGGCGGGCCACAGTCCATGGGGTCATAGAGAGTGGGACATGGCTGAGTGACTGAGCACACAGACACACGCACACATGTGTTAGATACTGTGGTGTGTGTTTGCAGGTGGTCGTTATCCCATTTACTGCCTACCAACATTCTGTGAGGTGGGGATTTTTATCTCCATTGTAGTAGAGATGATGGAATTGAGCTTAAAAGCAACCCTGCGGTATTGCTAGTTTATAGAAAGGCTCAGAGAGGCTAAGTACCTTGCCCAGGGTCACACAGCCAACTGAGGCATGTCTTAAAGCCTTTGTACTTTACCACCTGTTCTAGAGCAGAGGCCTTTGCAAGGCTGCCCTTGGCTTCTTGAGGAACCCAGAAATGTTTGCTAAAATAGCCTAAGAGCCACAGCAGTGACACTGATGAACTTGGGCTTGTGTTTGCTTCCAGGCTATTAGTGGGCTGGTAGACAAATATATTCACTAGTAACTATGCAGTAGTTCTCATCAGGGGTGGTTCCACCTTCCTGGTGAGGGTTTGGTGAAGTTTGGGGTGAGGCAATCCTCCGCTGAGAAGGGAAGCTCTGCCCCGATGGGAGAGAGAAGTAGGTAGCCGTACCCTCATAGACTCCCTTGTGCTCAGGGGGAGGCAGGGGCAGAAACCTTTGGGGGAGTTACCCGACCTCCACCCCGCAACCACCTCACAAAAACATACAGTTTAAGAAAAGACAGTGTGCTTGCTATGCAAATTGCAGCTTTATGGTGGGTGCTGGAACTTCTTTCCAGACTTCAAGACCTGAACTATTCCCATATAGAGAGCAGCCGTCTGTCCCGACAGCACACCACTTGTTTTGTAATAAGAAAGTAAAACCCATCATTTGATGGGCCCCTACCTTGAATAATAATAATGTTCCTAACCAACATTTACTGACTTCTTACTGTGTGTTAGATGGGCTTCCCAGGTGGCTCAGTAGTAAAGAATCCGCCTGCCAGTGCAGGTTCCATCCCTGGGTGGGGAAGAGCCCCTGGAAGAGGAAATGGCAACCTGCTCTGGCAGGCGAGAATTCTACCACCGAACCACCTATGCGGCAGCCTACTCTGGGATTCTTACCTGGAAAATTCCATGGACAGCCTGGCGGGCCACAGTCCATGGGGTCATAGAGAGTGGGACATGGCTGAGTGACTGAGCACACAGACACACGCACACATGTGTTAGATACTGTGGTGTGTGTTTGCAGGTGGTCGTTATCCCATTTACTGCCTACCAACATTCTGTGAGGTGGGGATTTTTATCTCCATTGTAGTAGAGATGATGGAATTGAGCTTAAAAGCAATCCTGCGGTATTGCTAGTTTATAGAAAGGCTCAGAGAGGCTAAGTACCTTGCCCAGGGTCACACAGCCAACTGAGGCATGTCTTAAAGCCTTTGTACTTTACCACCTGTTCTAGAGCAGAGGCCTTTGCAAGGCTGCCCTTGGCTTCTTGAGGAACCCAGAAATGTTTGCTAAAATAGCCTAAGAGCCACAGCAGTGACACTGATGAACTTGGGCTTGTGTTTGCTTCCAGGCTATTAGTGGGCTGGTAGACAAATATATTCACTAGTAACTATGCAGTAGTTCTCATCAGGGGTGGTTCCACCTTCCTGGTGAGTGTTTGGTGAAGTGTGGGGGTGACTTTTGTATGTCAAATGATGCTGCTGGGCACTCCTGACTTTTGGTAGGCAAGAGTTGGGGGTGCCAAATATCCTGCAAGCAGGCCAGATTCATAGCAGGCATGAAGAATTGCCCTGCCCTAGATGGCTAAGAGTGCTCCTGCTGAGAAATACCAGGAGGAATAAGGACTGTGGGAATGAGGAAGCAGCTGGCAGTGGGGGTTCTGGAGAAATTCCTTCTGGCTGGTGTGAACCCAGGAGACTTCCTGAAGGAGGTATCGTTTATGCTAAACTTTGAAGGATGGGGTGGAAAAGTGGAGATCGGAGAGGAGGAGGGGAGGGGAGTAGGATGGGATGACCTCTCAGAGAGTACTTTCTGGAGTAACCTGGAATTCCCTTCTTGAGAAGAAGGGATGTGTGAGTGGGGCAGGCCAAGTCTGTTTCCAAGGCTTTTTGGCTGAGATTTTTAATGGGAGACCCAGAATCGCCCTGACTGCATCATGAACCCATTTCATGGAAGGACGTGGAGAGGCTGAGTAGCTTGTTCCCAGGATCACTCGCAAGCTTCTTTGTGGCGTGCCTGCTTCTGGTGGTTGTGGGAAGCATGTGGTTCTTATTTCCTTTCCTAATGCTGGGGATTTCGGGCAAATGCTCTTTCAGATTTTCCTTTGGGTCAGAGGGCCTTGTTTTGCTATTTTGCACAGATGTTTTGCTTTCTGGGTAGCTCCTCCCCTTTGGGCTGAGCTAGATAACCCAGATGTGGGTTCACCGGCTCCCTGGTGCTGCAGTGGCTTTCAGCCTCACTTCTGTGCCTTCTTAACTGGAAAGTTGAGGGAATTGCATTTCCCTTTTTCTCCTATCAGGCCATGCTTGGTATATCTTTACTGACCTGTTAGTAATATGTGACCTTCCATTGAGTATAATATTTTCAGTGTTGACCCTTGTTGTAGAATGTATCAGTGTTTCCTTACTTTGACTGAATCATGTTCCCATGTATGGATACACCACATTTTGCTTATCTATTCATCCGTTATTTCCATCATAAGAGCTGCTTATTTTCTCTTTTTAATTTTAATTAGTTAATTTACTTATTTTTGGCTCTGCTGGGTCCCTGTCGCTGCACTCCGACTTTCCCTACTTGCAGTGAGCAGGGGCTATTCTCTAGTTGCGCTCTGGGGGATTCTCGTTGGGGTGACTTCTCTTGTTGTGGAGCACCGACTCTAGAGCGCAGGCTCAGTAGTTGTGGTGTGTAGGCTTAGGTGCCCTGTGGCATGTAGAGTCTTCCTGAATCAGGAATGGAATGAGTGTCCCCTGCGCTGGTAGGCGGATTCACACCATTTAGACCACCTAGGAAGCCCTATAAGAACTTCTTCAGCCCACTTTGTCCTTTCCTTTGCCTCCACGGGCCCCAACTAATACACTTCAGGGTACAAGACATTATTTGATCACTCCACTTGTGGGGAGAGAGTGAGGGAAGGAAGCTTCTTGAAAATCAACTGGAGACCAGCTTCCTGGAACAAGGAAGCTCCCTCACTTCACCCTCCTGGCTCCAGTATAAGGTGGCCATTGCCTCCCAGGTATTACAAGTGTGATTTTCAGGGAGAGTCTGGATTTCACTCAGTTTCATTCTTTTCAATCGTGATTTGTTAAATGCAGGTTCCTGTGTGATTTTATTGGTATATATCTTTTTTTAAAATAGGTGTTTCTTTAAAGAAGATATTTGTTGTTGTGTAGTCACTAAATCATGTCCGACTCTGTGACATCATGGACTGTAGCCCACCAGGCTCTTCTGTCTGTCCATGGAATTTCCCAGGCAAGAACACTGGAGTGGGTTGCCATTTCCTTCTCCATGGTATATACCTTATGAGACTCTTTTCCATTTAAGGAAATCCGCAAGGTAGAGAAAGCCTCACCTGACAGATGGTGCTGGCCCCCTGTGGCCAGGCACAGAGTCACCTCAGTCTCCTGACAGTTTTGCCAGGAATTCCCACTGAGGACATGGAAATGGAGCAGCGTGAAAAATGAGCTGGGAGGAAGCTGAGAATTCCAGCCCTTCTACCCCTCCTATATGATGGCTCGTAAGAGTGGAGGGCAGAGAGGAAGGGAGAGCATAGGACATGGTCTTTTTAGAGAGAGGCATGAGCCAGAGAGGCCTATGAGCGCTGTTGTGTGCAAGGTACTTTTATGGAAGACTGACTCTACAGTTACCCTCTAGGTAGGTTACTGCAGCTCCATTTTACAGATGAGAACATCAAGACCCAAGTCCCCTGAGATCTGTATAGTTTCCTGACCTACCCTCTTATCCTGAGCTCTATGTCTTCCTCGGCCTCCTTAGCTGCCAAATGATGCTCATGTTCTCATGGAGTGGAATGAGTGTCCCCTGCGCTGGTAGGCGGATTCACACCATTTAGACCACCTAGGAAGCCCTATAAGAACTTCTTCAGCCCACTTTGTCCTTTCCTTTGCCTCCACGGGCCCCAACTAATACACTTCAGGGTACAAGACATTATTTGATCACTCCACTTGTGGGGAGAGAGTGAGGGAAGGAAGCTTCTTGAAAATCAACTGGAGACCAGCTTCCTGGAACAAGGAAGCTCCCTCACTTCACCCTCCTGGCTCCAGTATAAGGTGGCCATTGCCTCCCAGGTATTACAAGTGTGATTTTCAGGAGAGTCTGGATTTCACTCAGTTTCATTCTTTTCAATCGTGATTTGTTAAATGCAGGTTCCTGTGTGATTTTATTGGTATATATCTTTTTTTAAAATAGGTGTTTCTTTAAAGAAGATATTTGTTGTTGTGTAGTCACTAAATCATGTCCGACTCTGTGACATCATGGACTGTAGCCCACCAGGCTCTTCTGTCTGTCCATGGAATTTCCCAGGCAAGAACACTGGAGTGGGTTGCCATTTCCTTCTCCATGGTATATACCTTATGAGACTCTTTTCCATTTAAGGAAATCCGCAAGGTAGAGAAAGCCTCACCTGACAGATGGTGCTGGCCCCCTGTGGCCAGGCACAGAGTCACCTCAGTCTCCTGACAGTTTTGCCAGGAATTCCCACTGAGGACATGGAAATGGAGCAGCGTGAAAAATGAGCTGGGAGGAAGCTGAGAATTCCAGCCCTTCTACCCCTCCTATATGATGGCTCGTAAGAGTGGAGGGCAGAGAGGAAGGGAGAGCATAGGACATGGTCTTTTTAGAGAGAGGCATGAGCCAGAGAGGCCTATGAGCGCTGTTGTGTGCAAGGTACTTTTATGGAAGACTGACTCTACAGTTACCCTCTAGGTAGGTTACTGCAGCTCCATTTTACAGATGAGAACATCAAGACCCAAGTCCCCTGAGATCTGTATAGTTTCCTGACCTACCCTCTTATCCTGAGCTCTATGTCTTCCTCGGCCTCCTTAGCTGCCAAATGATGCTCATGTTCTCATGGAGTGGAATCGACCTTCTCCAGGAGGTTATAGTGTGGAAATTATTTCTGAAAGATTGCATTCTCAAAAGAAAATAAGATTTTGAATAATTACTTTTCTTTCCTTCCCCGATTGGATCCCTTCCTTGATAAAACCAGAAAGAAGGGCATATTTAAAAGAAGACGAACACTGTTTGACTTCACAGGAAAGACCTCTGTGCTCTGGCATTCCCTGCTGGGGGATGCTAGTGACCAAAATGGGGAAGGAATTATTTTAGCTTCCAGTGTTTTCAGTTTCAGTCATGTGTATAGTGTTGCTGCTGAATTTTTTCCCTCAATTATGAAACATTTTAAGGATAGATGAGAAAAAAAAATCCAAAGTTTTGATTTTGACTGGCTCGTGGTTTTGGAAGACTGGAAGGAGGCCCAGGAAGACTGGAAATGGTGCAGAGCAGGGTGCTGGCTCTGGAACCCTCATGATCTTTCACTGAACCCACACTTTTGGAAGGGGCTGGTGACAAACCCCGTCTTGGGAGCCGAGGAACGCTGGGACTTGGTCCCTGAGGAGTGCCCGAGCGAGTGATCTGGAACTGTTGGGAATTGCTCTGGAAAAGAACAATTCTAGCATTTTTCCCTTTCGAAAAGGAGAGAAAGAAAATGGGAAGAATCTGTTGTGCCCTACCCTCCTCACCCCATCCCGAAAGCTGCTGAGCAACTATTTTTATGTTGTCCCTTTTTATCCCTTCGGCTTCTGTAAATAGTGGAGAGATGGCGGCTGCAAAGATAAAAATGCCGATTCCACCCTGGAAAGGAGAGACCAATGGGCCCCCAGGGAATTCGGAGGGAGGCCAAGGTCTTGCCCCTCTGCCCTCCTGCACGGACACCAAGTGGGAAGTGAGTGGGAGTGGGGTGGGGAAGGCGCAGGGTAGGAGGTGCCTGAGATCTGCTTCTGTTGGAGAAGTTTAAATGGGGAACCCGCGGTTTGGGTGGGAGGCAGGGTGTGGAGAAAGGGACACCTCCCTTTTGAGTTTTTAAAGCTGCCCTGGGATTTTCCCATTAAGGCCTCTGGCAGAAAGAAATTCTATTTCTATTCTACCCGGACAATTCTTTTGCCCTCTGGGACCAGGTGTGGAGGACAGGATTGGACCCTCAGAGCCAGCTCCCAGCCCCTCTTTGCCCCTGCCTGGGACTGCTTTGTGCTGGAGGCTGGGGAGGGAGAAAGCTAGATTTAGCATCACCTCCAAACTTCAGGGAAGAGGGAGGGAGAAGGGCTGTGGGTGGGCCAGTCCCAGGTGCCTGTGGATTCCGAGTCGGCCCGGTCCGTCTCTGATTTGTCAAGCTGCAGAATGTTGGAGTCAAGTCTTTTTCATTACAAATTGAAATTTCCGTTGTTTCCCAGCTTCTTCCTTAGGTTAAGTGAAAGACTGGAAGGGATGCAGTGGGAGAAGAGAAAGGAAGTAAAATGGTTCTTACCTCCCTTTTCTAAATACCTCCGATTATCCACACCCACACCCACCCATTGAATTCATGCTTCCTGGTTCTACAAGGCAGGGGTCGCTGCGCACACCTGGCTTTTAGGTACCTGGCGTGTGATGGGAACGCCTCTGTCCTTGATACTTCATTATCAGTAGCTGTCTAGGAACTCTTCTTCCTCCGCCAGCATCCAGGGCTGAAGGGACACTGCAGGGGTCAGGGGTCATGCTCTGGCCTAGCCTATAACCTGCTGGGCTGCCTAGAGGAGGTCATCTCATCTCCTTGGGTCTCATCCCATCCTTCTGGAGCCCCAGCATCAGGTGAAGGTCAGCAACTATTTTTATGTTGTCCCTTTTTATCCCTTCGGCTTCTGTAAATAGTGGAGAGATGGCGGCTGCAAAGATAAAAATGCCGATTCCACCCTGGAAAGGAGAGACCAATGGGCCCCCAGGGAATTCGGAGGGAGGCCAAGGTCTTGCCCCTCTGCCCTCCTGCACGGACACCAAGTGGGAAGTGAGTGGGAGTGGGGTGGGGAAGGCGCAGGGTAGGAGGTGCCTGAGATCTGCTTCTGTTGGAGAAGTTTAAATGGGGAACCCGCGGTTTGGGTGGGAGGCAGGGTGTGGAGAAAGGGACACCTCCCTTTTGAGTTTTTAAAGCTGCCCTGGGATTTTCCCATTAAGGCCTCTGGCAGAAAGAAATTCTATTTCTATTCTACCCGGACAATTCTTTTGCCCTCTGGGACCAGGTGTGGAGGACAGGATTGGACCCTCAGAGCCAGCTCCCAGCCCCTCTTTGCCCCTGCCTGGGACTGCTTTGTGCTGGAGGCTGGGGAGGGAGAAAGCTAGATTTAGCATCACCTCCAAACTTCAGGGAAGAGGGAGGGAGAAGGGCTGTGGGTGGGCCAGTCCCAGGTGCCTGTGGATTCCCAGTCGGCCCCCTCCCTCTCTGATTTGTCAAGCTGCAGAATGTTGGAGTCAAGTCTTTTTCATTACAAATTGAAATTTCCGTTGTTTCCCAGCTTCTTCCTTAGGTTAAGTGAAAGACTGGAAGGGATGCAGTGGGAGAAGAGAAAGGAAGTAAAATGGTTCTTACCTCCCTTTTCTAAATACCTCCGATTATCCACACCCACACCCACCCATTGAATTCATGCTTCCTGGTTCTACAAGGCAGGGGTCGCTGCGCACACCTGGCTTTTAGGTACCTGGCGCGTGTGATGGGAACGCTCTCTGTCCTTGATACTTCATTATCAGTAGCTGTCTAGGAACTCTTCTTCCTCCGCCAGCATCCAGGGCTGAAGGGGACACTGCAGGGGTCAGGGGTCATGCTCTGGCCTAGCCTATAACCTGCTGGGCTGCCTAGAGGAGGTCATCTCATCTCCTTGGGTCTCATCCCATCCTTCTGGAGCCCCAGTGCGTTGATTATGAAAGCTGTGAAAGTATGTGCAAAATTCTTACCACACAGATAAGCAAGGATGTGAAATTACATGCACACGCTGCTTTGAATTTTGTAGAAGGTGAGGCATATGGATAAGAAGTAGAGGGAAGATGAAAAGAGTTAAGTTAACATGGTGTGATTAGAAAAAAAAAAAAAACTGTTTTGATATAAATTAAAGGGACTTGAACTTGAGAGCCACCGAAGTGCTTTCTTGGCAACAGCTTCTGTTTAAGGAGCATTTGCTGTGTGCAGGGACCTGTGTGGTGGTAGGTGAGGTAGGTATTATTATCCTCAAGGTCACCAGCTAAGGAGAAGAGCTGTCCCCCGAACACGATGTTCCCCTTCTCTAGGAGCCTTTGATTTCTCACCCGAGCCCTCCCAAATCACTGTGTGATTTGGCAAAAGCTTCTCAGACTCTCTGTGCCTCAGTTTCCTCCTCAGTGAGAGAAACACAATAATACCTAAGTCAAAGGTTGCTGTGATGGTTAAATGGGATGATATATGCAAGGTGCTTAGAAGAGCGCCTGCTGCTCAGCCAGCGCTAAAGACTAGTTGCCACTATTACTGCATCTACCACTACTGTGGCTGCTGCTATAGTGATGTAATTTTTAAAAAATTTTAATTGGAAGCTAATTGCTTTACAGTATTGTGTTGCTTTCTGTCATACAACAACTGGAATCAGTCATAATTCTATACATGTCCCCTCCCTCCCCTCCTTCTCCTCCCCTCCGGCGCTTCCCACCCCTCTAGAGCGCCAGGCTGAGCCCCCTGTGTTATACATCTACTTCCTCCCAGCTGTCTGGTTTATACGTGATACTGTATATGTGTCAATGCTACTTTCTCAATTTGTTGATACCAGTGTTGAAAGTTCTAGTCAGTTTCTTCCCTTCATTCCATCCTGTTCATAAACCCTTCCCTTTCCTATTCTCGAATTTTCTCCCATTAAAATTTTTAAAAAGAAAGAAATTTAAAAACACTTTGAAAGTTCAGGTTTCTGCCAAGACTGTCAAAGTGAAGACTGTCAGGGGAGTTGAAGCTGCCTGGCAGTGTGGCCTGATTGGGAGCCTTAAAGTACAGGGAACTTAGTGTCTGGCAGGGAGCTTAGTGGAGAAGTTTTTCCATCAATCAGCTCTGTATCATCTGTGCATTCGAAACTTTGGTTGTAAATGACAGAAAACCAACTGCAAGCTAACTTGAGTAAAAATAGGAATTAATTGGCTCAAGTAGATAAACACTCCTGGGGGGTACATGGGCTTCAGGCAGGGCTGGATCCAGGTGCCCACACAGTGTCTTCAGTTTTAGTTCTTTTCTGTCTCTTGCCTCTCTTCTTTCTCTAGCAACTTCATTCTAAGGCAGGGTTCACCCAAGACACTGGTAATTCTAGAAGTACATCTTCATTGCTCTGTGTTCCACAGAAGGAGACACTCTTAATACTTCTGCAAAATCCTAGAATAAGACTTAATAGACTTACTTGGGTCACACACCCACTCTTGAAACAACCACTTGAGTAGAGCAGTTGATGCCCAGTTGACTGTACTTGAGTCTTTGTGGAGCCCCTGGAGCTGACAGCTCAGATAGCTCCACGGAGTCCCCTTTGACGCAGAAGGATGGGCTCCAGACGTAAATCAGGCTGCCGTTATCAGCATAAAGGAAACATGGATTCTAGGCCAGCTAAAGAAAGCATCTGACCTTCCGAGTGGCCTCGGGATAAATAAAATAAACTGTGACCTCCGACCAGTATTTACTGAGGGCTGGCAGGGTTTAGGAAAGTTCTAGGTCCCAGAATCCAGTAAACAGGCAAAGGCATTGTCTCCCAAGTACGTCAGGTTGACGTCTCTGTGCCACGCGTGTCCTTCCTGAGCCCTGTGAGACACTGCGCCGTCACGCTCTCCCCTCTCACACAGGTTGGAGTGTCAGGGAGCCAGAGGAACGGGCTTAGGTTTCCCTTTGTTTGAGATTCTGGCTCAGCCCAGACTTCATTCTGGACACAATATGTGGATATTGCAAGGCCCTTGCTTTTAAAAGACAGCTGGCTTCAGTTTGACCTCGTGATAAAGAAATTTAAAAACATTTGCAGGTTTCTGCCAAGACTGTCAAAGTGAAGACTGTCAGGGGAGTTGAAGCTGCCTGGCAGTGTGGCCTGATTGGGAGCCTTAAAGTACAGGGAACTTAGTGTCTGGCAGGGAGCTTAGTGGAGAAGTTTTTCCATCAATCAGCTCTGTATCATCTGTGCATTCGAAACTTTGGTTGTAAATGACAGAAAACCAACTGCAAGCTAACTTGAGTAAAAATAGGAATTAATTGGCTCAAGTAGATAAACACTCCTGGGGGGTACATGGGCTTCAGGCAGGGCTGGATCCAGGTGCCCACACAGTGTCTTCAGTTTTAGTTCTTTTCTGTCTCTTGCCTCTCTTCTTTCTCTAGCAACTTCATTCTAAGGCAGGGTTCACCCAAGACACTGGTAATTCTAGAAGTACATCTTCATTGCTCTGTGTTCCACAGAAGGAGACACTCTTAATACTTCTGCAAAATCCTAGAATAAGACTTAATAGACTTACTTGGGTCACACACCCACTCTTGAAACAACCACTTGAGTAGAGCAGTTGATGCCCAGTTGACTGTACTTGAGTCTTTGTGGAGCCCCTGGAGCTGACAGCTCAGATAGCTCCACGGAGTCCCCTTTGACGCAGAAGGATGGGCTCCAGACGTAAATCAGGCTGCCGTTATCAGCATAAAGGAAACATGGATTCTAGGCCAGCTAAAGAAAGCATCTGACCTTCCGAGTGGCCTCGGGATAAATAAAATAAACTGTGACCTCCGACCAGTATTTACTGAGGGCTGGCAGGGTTTAGGAAAGTTCTAGGTCCCAGAATCCAGTAAACAGGCAAAGGCATTGTCTCCCAAGTACGTCAGGTTGACGTCTCTGTGCCACGCGTGTCCTTCCTGAGCCCTGTGAGACACTGCGCCGTCACGCTCTCCCCTCTCACACAGGTTGGAGTGTCAGGGAGCCAGAGGAACGGGCTTAGGTTTCCCCCTTTGTTTGAGATTCTGGCTCAGCCCAGACTTCATTCTGGACACAATATGTGGATATTGCAAGGCTGTACCTGTCATGTTTAGCCCCTTTCTGAAAAACTCAGCCACTTTTAGCTTTGCTTGGAACTGCTGTGTAGCTTTGGATAGATGAGTAAACCTATCTGAACCTTCCTTTTCTCATTGGTGACATGAAATGATTGGAACGGGTGATCACTGACATGTGCCCTTTATGGCACTAATGTCCAATGCATCTCAAAGTAGGGCCTGTAGGGGTGAGATAGTTAATGAGAGGTGGAAAAGAGGGAGAACGTGTAACACGGCACTCAACCTGTGCTCGGCGCTGGGGAGCCGAGGGGGAGCAGTGAGAACTGGAGTGCCCACCAGCGTCTCTCCCGTCCAAAGCTGTGGAGGCTTGTCGCCAGGAGAGAGTACAGGCCCCGTGCTATCAGTGTTCAGTGTTTCAAGAGTCTGGACATTTTGATATTTTTAATCTGAACTCTCCTGGCTCTGAAGTGTTGGCATCTCATTCAAATAGTTTTAAACACAGTCAAGGTCAAGTAAAATACATTGGTAGCCAGATGTCATGCAAGAGGGACTTCTCGCTCCAGGGACAGGGAGGAGGACAACTCTAAAGACAGCACTGTGGAGGGCTTCCCTGGTGGTGCAGTGGTAAAGAATCTGCCTGCCGATGCAGGAGACACAGGTTCAATCCCTGATGCGGGAAGATCCCACAGGCCAAGGAGAAACTAAAGTCAGAACTGTGGGAATTTCCTGGTCGTCCCATGGTTAGGACTCTGCGCTTTCACTGCAGAGGGCTGGCGTTCAATCCCTGGTTGGGGAGCTAAGATCCTGCAAAGCTGCTCAGTGTAACCAAAATAAATAAATACAATTATAGATAATAAATAAAGTAAAACCAGCCACATCCCTCCTGCCCTCTGCCAAGGAAAGGCCTTGGTGTCTGGGGAGACAATCAGTTTCAATGCCTCCAAGCTAAACAATGTACAAGGAGAGATGGTTGTAAAAATCAGTGTCACTGAATCTGATAAGAGTGCTTAGCTGGGCCAAGGCCCCCAGTCTGAAATATTCCAGCAGATGTCGGGCCTCAGTGTTGCACTGGTTGGCACAACCAAGCCTACCAGGTCCCCCATGTAAGTAATGGGAAGCACCCTCTGCCTTGCGGCCTCTGGGGCAGCAGGCTTCTGTGGCTGGGTGGGGAGCTGTGTTCCTTTGCCAGGACTGCCGTGACAGAGTACCACAAACTGGGTAGCTTCAACAGCAGAAACACATCTCATGGTCCTGGAGGCCGGAAGTCCAGATGGAGGTGTTGCTAGGGCTGGTTCCTCCCAGGGCCTTGAAGGAGAATCTGCTCCTTGTCTCTCTCCAGGCATCTGGCGCCTGCTGCCTGTCTTTAGTGTTCCTTGGTTCATAGGTGCTGGACCCCGTCTCTGCCTCCATGTTCTCATGGTGTTCGCCCTGTTGTGTGCAGGTCTGTCCAAATTTCCGTCTTTTCATAAGGACACGGGTCATACTGCATTAGGATTCCAGCCTATCTTTTTGAGGGGACATAATTCCACAACCCATCACAGGTGCCGAGGAGGGCCCCTGTGGCTTTGCCTAGACTGCCCCTGTGGCTTTGCCTAGACTGCCCCTCCTGCTCTCATCAGCTTCCAACAAAGTTGTGCTTTGGCCCCCTCCAGCTGCCCCCTCCCTCCCTGACTTCACTCAGCTCTGGGGGTCTTCTTTCTGTTCCCTCCCTCCGACCCCCACCTTTTTTGGTGTAGGGATTTCTCAGAAGCTCGTTCGTGGAACAAGTTCCTGCCCCCTTGGTACCTACTCACCCTGTAGGTCTCAGCCTAAATATAAAATATAACAGCCCCAAGTGAGTCTTCCCTTGACTCAGCTCCTCCCATTCAGATCTCCCCTGGGTCCCTTGTTCTCTTTGATCTCGTCCTGGTTTTCTCCTCCAGTCTGTGCTTCTGGAAGTCAAACGTGCACACCTACTTGTCAGAAATCCCATCTGTTCTGTTTATCTGGCCTGTAGTAGGTCCCCAGTAATTACTTGTTGAAGGGAGGGATGGGAGAGCGAATTTCCTTTAGGACTACCCCAGGCCTCCATTTCCCCAGGTGAGAGAGGATGTGGCTGACCAAGCCTGTCACCCCAGGCCAGCCTGGCCTTGGCAGCATCCGCGCAGCTATTCGGGGCCTCTTTGTTGTCCTGTGGGGTCTGCGGGGACCTCAGGGGAGCCTGCAGAGGGCCCTGTGACATGGGTCAGGGCATATCCCTGGCCTGCTGGCTGGCTACTTGCTGAGCTGGGACTCCCATGGTGGTGGCTTGGCACCTGGTAAGCAGGGAAGATTGGAAACTGCCCCTAGGAAACAGGAGTGCTGTTTCCTGGAGGCCCGCGCGTGGCTTCCTGGCAGAGGAAGGAGCGCTCCCTTGATCCTGGGCTGGAGCTGGGCCCATCTGCTCCAGGAAGGGTCTGGTCCTCCGTTGACCTGCCTGTGAGAGGGGAGGGAGGGACTGCCAGCCAGCGGCCGTGAGGAGACTTAAGGGCATAGGGAAGGGCCCATGGATTGCACAAGAGGCTCTAGGTGGGGACTTTTGTCAAACCTCAGCCCAACCCTCCCCCCAGAAAATAAATGCTTAGCCGTTCCTCTCTCACATAGGGTTGTAGGGTTAAATGATGACCTAGACAGAACCTTAGCCATGACTGGTGAAAAAGTGCTCAGTTGGATGTTAGCTGTTACGATGCAAACCTTTGTCTTTTTGTGTGATTTTTTCCCACCAGATCCTTGAAAGGCTTGTGAGCTCAGAGGATCTGTGACCGCAAAACCGATCAGACTCTGGCTTAGATTCTGTGGGGTCAGTGGTGCTGAATGACCAAGGCCTTGCCTGTCAAGCTTTGCTGCAGACCAGTGAGTAGCCTCCAGGTGGCCTTGAGGCACTGAGGTCTGTGTCCCTTGGGGCTTTTTCTTGAGACCTGGACACACCTGCCTCCCCAGCACAGAGGACCTTCTGTCCATCTCAGTCTCTGCCCCAGTGGGCACATTTTTTTCCCTCTCCTTTTCTCTAGGCCTCAAGGGCCAAGGCACAGGCCAGACGCCAGCTTGTCACGGAGACTGATTAAAAGCAGCATTGCCAGGAGTGAATGGCTCGGTGTCCTTGGCCTGGAGTGGCGATCGATAAGCAATTGTTTTCTGTTGTCGAGAAAAGAAAATTTTCCATTAACTTTCTCAGGTGCTGTCAGACTAGTTTTCTTTTCAGGAACTCTGCAGGCCAGCCTGGCCTTGGCAGCATCCGCGCAGCTATTCGGGGCCTCTTTGTTGTCCTGTGGGGTCTGGGACCTCAGGGGAGCCTGCAGAGGGCCCTGTGACATGGGTCAGGGCATATCCCTGGCCTGCTGGCTGGCTACTTGCTGAGCTGGGACTCCCATGGTGGTGGCTTGGCACCTGGTAAGCAGGGAAGATTGGAAACTGCCCCTAGGAAACAGGAGTGCTGTTTCCTGGAGGCCCGCGCGTGGCTTCCTGGCAGAGGAAGGAGCGCTCCCTTGATCCTGGGCTAGAGCTGGGCCCATCTGCTCCAGGAAGGGTCTGGTCCTCCGTTGACCTGCCTGTGAGAGGGGAGGGAGGGACTGCCAGCCAGCGGCCGTGAGGAGACTTAAGGGCATAGGGAAGGGCCCATGGATTGCACAAGAGGCTCTAGGTGGGGACTTTTGTCAAACCTCAGCCCAACCCTCCCCCCAGAAAATAAATGCTTAGCCGTTCCTCTCTCACATAGGGTTGTAGGGTTAAATGATGACCTAGACAGAACCTTGGCCATGACTGGTAAAAAAGTGCTCAGTTGGATGTTAGCTGTTACGATGCAAACCTTTGTCTTTTTGTGTGATTTTTTCCCACCAGATCCTTGAAAGGCTTGTGAGCTCAGAGGATCTGTGACCGCAAAACCGATCAGACTCTGGCTTAGATTCTGTGGGGTCAGTGGTGCTGAATGACCAAGGCCTTGCCTGTCAAGCTTTGCTGCAGACCAGTGAGTAGCCTCCAGGTGGCCTTGAGGCACTGAGGTCTGTGTCCCTTGGGGCTTTTTCTTGAGACCTGGACACACCTGCCTCCCCAGCACAGAGGACCTTCTGTCCATCTCAGTCTCTGCCCCAGTGGGCACATTTTTTTCCCTCTCCTTTTCTCTAGGCCTCAAGGGCCAAGGCACAGGCCAGACGCCAGCTTGTCACGGAGACTGATTAAAAGCAGCATTGCCAGGAGTGAATGGCTCGGTGTCCTTGGCCTGGAGTGGCGATCGATAAGCAATTGTTTTTCTGTTGTCGAGAAAAGAAAATTTTCCATTAACTTTCTCAGGTGCTGTCAGACTAGTTTTCTTTTCAGGAACTCTGCAGCCCTGTCAGAGGTGGCTCTGGGATGGAGGACAGGAGGGAGACCCACGCTGCAAGGTTATAGAACATTAGCCCTGACAGGTAATAGGCATTCAGTAGGTATTTGTTGAAAGAGGAGGTTTTTGAGTACTTAAGCATGCACCAGACCTGAGTATTGAGTTCTTAACTCAGTTAATCCTCATTGCTCTTGGGTGAGTGCCCATTTTATAGATGAGTAAACTGAGGCTGCAGCCTCAGGCAGTTGAGCTTCAGGGGCCCTGCTTTTCCACTCCTGGGAAATAAGGATGATACAAAAAGATATGTAAAGTAACAGCAACAGGGACCATGGAGAACATCAAAGTCATCTTGCATGCTTTCACTGAGAAGAAAGCCAAGACAGCGACACATTTAAGAATTTTTTTTCACAGATACAGTTCGAGTGGGCCAGAAGGTTTAGGAGACAGGCCAGTTGCTCCTTCCACCTGAGGTAGCAGTCAGGCCTGAGCATCCTAATTCCTCTTGTGGTTATAGTTACTTTAAAAAATTCATTTCTGAACAGTTACTATTTGCATATGTAACTTTTACAGGAGTGAAGATTTAGCCCCTCCCACTGTGCACCCACCCCCCCCTTGCAAACCAGAGATTTTCTCTTGCAGCCACTGCTATCACCTTCTTGTGTATCTTTTCAGATGTATGCTGTGCATATTTGATGATGTACGGACGTAGGGCCCTTCCCCCCTGTGCCAGTAGCAGCATGCTAATGCCTTGGTTTTTCCCATGTAACAGTGTGTCTTGGAGCTAATTCCTATTAGGATGTACAGAGTCCCCTCTTTTAAAATAAAACTCATGATTTTTCTCCTGGTCTACATGTACCTCGTTTTATGTACTCAATCTGCCGTGGATACTCATTTCAGACTACACTACCAACATAATCTTGTACATATATCACTTTTTATGTGTGAGCTTGCCTGTAGGGTAAATACTCAGGGGCAGAAGTCAAAGGTATGGACATTTGGAATTTTACTAGATATTGGTGAATTTCTCTCTCTAAGTAATTCATGCTCTCCATAGCCTCATCAAAATAGGGCTATCATTATATTTTTTGTCTTTGCCAGTCTGATAGTTGGAAAAAAGGTGTTTCACTGTGGTTTCATGATTATTATTTTCTTAATTTTGGTAAAATGCATAGAACATAAAATTGACCACTTTAACCACTTTCAGGTGTACGATTCAGCGGCCCTGTTCACATTCAGAATGTTGTGCAGCCATCACCACTTTCCATTTCCAGAATTTTTGCATCACCCCAAGCAGAAACTGTGTACCGCCACCCCATAAGCAATGACTCCCTGTTCCCCTCTCTCCCAGTCTCTAGTAACCTCTATTCTAAACGTTCTGTCTTTGTGAATTTGCCTATTATCTAAGTGAAGTCATTCAGTGTTTGGCTTTTTCAGTATCTGGTTTATCTCACTTTAAATATTTTCAAGGCTTATCCATGTTGTGACATACGTAAGAGTATTTTTCCTTTTTATAGCTGAATGGTGTTCTGTTGTTTAACTAGACCCCATTCTATTTATCCGTTCTTCCACTGATAAGACACTTGAGATATTTCTAGCTTTTGACTATTGTTAGTAATGCTGCCGTGAACATGGGTATATAAGGATCTGAATCCTTGCTTTCATTTTCTTTCATATATATATATATATATACCCACATGTATACATATATACAAGAGGAATTGCTGAGTCAAATGATAATTGTACATTTAACTTTTTGAGGACTCCCCAAACCATTTCCTTGAAGTTTATTTTATTTTTGGCTCTGCTGGGTCTTCGTTGCTGTGTGCGGGCTTTCTCTAGTTGCTGTGAGCAGGGGCTGCTCTCTACTTGTGCTGCTTGGGCTTCTCATTTTGGTGGCTTCCCTGTGGCAGAGCACGAGCTCTAGGGCACACAGGCTTCAATAGTTGTGTCTCATGGGCTCCAGAGCGTAGGCTCTGCCGTTGTGACTCACAGGCTTAGTTGCCCCGTGGCATGCAGAGTCTTCCTGAACTAGGGCTTGAACCAGTGTCCCCTGGATTGCAAGGCAGACTGTTAACCACTGGACTACCAGGGAAGCGCTCCTGTAGTCTGAATTTGCACTTCTCTTACCATGACTGAAGCTGATCGTCTTGTCACATGAGTGGGTATTTCGTCCCTCCTGGACTGAACTCTGTGTTCATAAATTGTGCATATCTGGGCTGGGGTGCTGTTGTTATTTCCTTAATGCCTTTCCCCATGGTCTTTGCCTGGTCCACAAGGGACCATCTGCCTATGTCATGGTCCAGGTTGCATACATAGATGCTATGAATACCTCTCACAGGACACTCCCAAGGGGGCAGGTAGGCCTTGTCTGCCCCTCCCCTAGGCCCTCCAGGAAGCACTGGCTTTCTGCTCCCACCTGTGCTTTCTTCCTCACCCCTACCCCACCACTGTCATCCAGTGTCTGAAAGAGATATCATTATTTTCATCCATAAAACCTCTCTCAGTCCTCACATTTCCCTGGCACCTTTGTGACGGCGGTGATCAGTGAGGAGCTGCCACTGTCTGCGTTGGTGGAAGGACTTCCTGAATTCCAGTGGTACCTGTGACATTTGTCCAGCAGAATTTGTCAAACATACGAACCAAAGGTTAATATTCTGTCCCAGAGACAGAAGGAATTGAGTCTAAGGGAGGGTCAATCTTTTTTATTTTCTAAATTCATGTAACATAAAATGAACTATTAAAAAATGTACTATTCAGGGACTTCCTGGATGGCTAAGATTCTGTTCTCCCAGTGCAGAGGGCCCGGGTTTGATTCCTGGTCAGGGAACTAGATCCCTCATGCTGCAACAAAGACTTGGCGCAGCCAAATAAATAAGTAAATATTAAAATAAAAATAGTCTAAAAAATAAAAATGTACAGTTCAGTGGCATTTAGTCCATTCACAGTGTTGTACAGCCAACACTTCTGTCTAGTTCCATAATATGTTCATCACCCCCAAAGGAGGCCCCATACTCACTGGCAATCACCCCTCATTTCCCCCAACACCTCCCCAGTCCTTGGCAATCACTAATCTACTTGTCTGTATGAATTTGCCTGTTCTAAGAATTTCATATAAATAGAATTATGCACATGTGACCTTTTGTGTTGGGCACCTTCCACTTAGCCTCATGTTTCTGCGGTTTGTGAAGGTTGTAGCCTGTGTCAGTTCTTCATTCCTATTTAGTCATGTTCCATTGTGTAAATAGATGACATTTTGCTTATCCATTCATCTGTCAGTGGATGTGCAGGTTGTTTTTTCCCTTTCAGCTGTTGTGAGTAATGCTATTTGGGTGTATATCTAGGAACAGAATTGCTCGGTCCTATGACAATTCTCTATTTAATCTTTTGAGCAACCAATATCAAGCTATTTGCTATTGACTTCTGTTTTATCTCGTGTTTGCTTTACATCTTACAGGTACTAGCTGGGGGCTGAACTAGGGGAACATTCGATCATAGATATGTGGAGTCTGGCTCTTCACACAAGTCGCCAGGCTCACGCACGCTCTGAGCGCCTGTTCGTCTTCTGGTATAGCCCCTGACACCTACTTCTTCGTTGAGAATCATTGGCCAAAGGCCAGGTCAGGCAACTGGATTCCTGTGTGCATAGTCTTCACATGAGGAGACCTGGACAAATCTCTCTTCCTCTCTTGAACATCCGTCTCCCCATTTACAAAATGAGGGTATAATGGCAAACCAGCAACCTAGGGTGCTTGTGAAATTATCCTGATGTGTGGAAGATAGTTTATAAACTGTAAACTGCTATCTGAATCATTGCTGTTGTGAAGTGATGGAGCCCAGAGGTCTCCATGCAAAAGTGTTTCATTTGACCTGCCCAGAATTTTAAAATATTTAAAATAATTGCCAATTAAAAAAAGATAAAGAGATCTCACATAACATCTTGGCTTTGGAGTGTCTCTTGAAAAAAAGAAAAAAAATAGAGGCATGAGGAGTTAACCAGACATTTCTAGGCTCCAATTTTACTTAACAACAAATGACTTGAGCTAGAAGTAGCAACTACCGCCTCTGTAGAGGACATACATGCTCAATTTTGAGTTTTTCTCATACTTGGTTTCTATAGGAATTGAATTTCTTGTTTTGTGTGAGGAGGGCTTTTTTAAAATGAGGAAATGTGAAACTACAAGGTCCTCTGTACAGCACAAAGCACTGTATTCAGTACCCTGTGATAAACAGTAATGGAAAAGAATATAAAAAAGAATGTATACAATACGTGACTGATTCACTTTGCCACCAGCAGAAATTAATACAACATTGTATTAATTATCAATTTAATACGTCAATTTAAAACAAATGGCTAGAGTGAGGAAAAGTGGCATAAAAGTGGCGTAAGCTCTTCTACGTAGACTCAAAAGATTCAAATCACACTGTGTTTTGCAAGATTTTGTTTTTTTTTTAAGGACGTCAACTCAAAACAGGAGGGATGTACCAGTCTGGGCCAGCAGGAAAGACCCCTCTTAGCTGGCCCTGCCGCCCAGGGTGGGGACAGCTGACTCTTTCTCTCCCTGCAGGTGGCGCCACTGCCGGATGGGAGTGCCCAGGCGTGTCCGTGTCGCATGAGGTTGGCACATGCACCATGTCATCATGTGTCTCTAGCCAGCCCAGCAGCGACCGGGTGGCCCCCAAGGATGAACTGGGGGGCGGGGGCGGCAGCAGAAGCAGCAGCAACGAAGGCCAGAAGCCCTGTGAGGCCCTGCGGGGCCTCTCATCCCTGAGCATCCGCCTGGGCATGGAGTCCTTCATCGTGGTCACCGAGTGCGAGCCGGCCTGCGCTGTGGACCCCGGCCTGGCCCAGGATCGTCCCTTGGAGGCCCACGACAGAGAGATCTCCCTTGACGCCTCCAGCTCCCAGACCCGGCCTTATCTCTCCAGTCGCAAGCTCTCCCTTCAAGAGCGGTCCCTGCTGGATGCCAATGGGCGCTGTGTCTATTCGGCGCCACCCCACTCGCCTGTGGGCTCCCCGCAGTCCTCGCCGCGGCTGCCCCGGAGGCCCACAGTGGAGTCGCACCACGTCTCCATCACAGGGATGCAGGTGTGTGAGCGACAGTCCCTGGTTTCCTGCCCTGTGTCCAGCAAGCCTCTACATTGGGTTGGGCTCCCCTAGAAGGATCCAAGCACAACCAGTTGATTGGGGGAGGTGACCCCAGGAAACCCAGGGAGAAGGCCATTTTTAAGTCATTATTGTTTCATTTCCTAGTTTATTAACTAGCCACAGGCCACCTAGGTGACAGAGGTGCATGTGTGTGTGCATTTACATAAAGAAAAGCCTGGAGGTTTCTACAACAAACTGATAGCAAGATTCAGGGAGAGGGCTTCCTTGATGGGTCCAGGGTAGAGAGTCTGTCCTGCAGTGTAAGGGACACTGGTTTGGTACCTGGCCCGGGAAGATCCCATGTGCCGCAGAGCGGCTGGACTGATGTGTCCAATTATGAGCCAGTGCTCTGGAGTGCATGTGCCAGAGCCGATGCTCTGCAATGAGAGAGGCCCATACGTGCCAAAGAAGAAAAAAAAAGTTGGATGAAAATAAATATAAAAATAAAAGAGACATGATGGGGGAAAAGAAAAGATTCAGGGAGAGGGATAGAATTGGGACTTGGGAGGGGGCTCAAGGGAGAAGTATGGCTTCTCTGTAACGCTTGAAGTTTTGCTATCTATCATGTTTCTTCCCCCCAGCTTTATTGCTTTTTATCATTTAACATGTTCCTCTGGTGGCTCAGATGGTAGAGAATACGCCTGCAGTGGGGGAGACTTGGGCTCGATCCCTGGGTTGGGAGGAGTCCCTGAAGAAGGGAATGGCAACCCACTCTAGTATTCTTGCTGGAGAATCCCACGGCTCGTCCATGGGGTTGCAAAGAGTTGGACACAACTGAGTGACGTTCACACATACTCATACTCACTGAACATTTTCCCTCTACCTCTATTGAGGTATAATTGAAGTGAGATAAGCTGCACATATTTCCTACGTGCAGTATGATCAGTTTTGATGTATGTGTAAAACCATCACCCCTTTGCAGATCACAGACATTTCCAATACACCCAGCAACGCATCCCTCCCTCACTTTCCCTTTCCCATGTAGCAGCTGATCTGCTTGCTTTTGATCATTATAGATGAGCTTCCAAGTTCTGCAATTTTATATACGTGGAATCTATGCTCTTTTTTTTTTTTTAGAAATGCATTTTTAAATTTATCTATTTTGACTATTTTGGATTTTCACTGCTGCCACAGGCTCTTCTCTAGTTGTAGGGAGTGGGGGCTACTCTCTAGTTGATATCAGCAGGCTTCTTGTTGTGGTAACTTTTCTTATTGTGGAACTCGGGCTCCAGGGCACACAGAGCTTCAGTAATTGTGGCACATGGGCTGAATGGTTGCAGCTCCGAGGCTCTAGAGCACAGGCTCCATAGTGGCTCGAGGGCTTAGTTGCTCTGCAGCAAGTGGGATCTTCCTGGCTCAGGGATTGAAGCCGTGTATCCTGCATTGGCAGGTGAACTTTTCACCCCTGAGCTACCAGGTAAGCACTAGTATGTACTCTTTTATTCCTTTTTTTTTTTTTTTGAGCTTCTTTCATAGGATAATGATTTTTGTGATTTGTCTATGTTTTTGCACATACCAGTAGTTCATTCCTTTTTATTGCTAAATGGTGTTGCACTGTATCCATGGTATCCATGGTATGGATATACCATGGTTTATCCATTTACCTGTTCATGATCATTTGGATTGTTTCTGGTTTTTGACTATTACAGATAAAGCTGTTGTGAACATTTGTGTGCACATCTCTGCATGGACACAGGGTTTCATTTCTTTTGAGTAGAACACCTTGGTGTAGAGTGACTGGATCCAACAGGAAGAGCTTGTTAAGAAACTGTCAGACTGTTTTCCGAAGAGGCGGCACCTTTCAAATTCCCACCACCAGCCTATGAAAGTTTCATTTACCCTACATTCTGACAATACTTGGTTTGGTCAGTCTGTTTGATTTTAGCCAATTTAGTGGGTATGGTTTTAATTAGCATTTCCCCAATGAGTAATGATATTGAACATCTTTTCCTGTGCCTCTTGGTCATTTGTGTATCTTCTCTGGAGAAATATCAAGTCTTTAGTCCACTGTTAATTGGTTTGTGTTTTTATTAATGAGTCATAGGAGTTTCAGTCCTTTGAATATGTGTTGCAATGAATTTCTCTTAGTCTGTGGCTTCTTTTTGTTTTCTTTATAGTGTTTCAAAGAGAAGTCTTAATTTTGATAGAAATCCAATGTATTATTTGTTTCCTTTTATATTTTGCACATTTTGTACAAAAAAGGAGCTTTGAGAAACTGTTAATAAACCTTTCTCTGTCCTAAGATCATTCAGATTTTCTCCTGTTATATCACTTTACATTTTGCTTTTTTTTTACAGAACAACACATTGTTTAATTTTACATCAACTTTTAAAAATAAATAAAATTAACTTTTTAAAAATGGGAAGAACCTTTGGAATAAGTATTAAAAAGAGTCCATACTACACGATCATGCTCTTACAGTATACAAAAACTGTGATGGTAGGGCTTTCTCTGGAGGTCCAGTAGTTAAGACTCTATGATTCCAGGGGACAGGATTTCAGTCCCTGGTTGGGGAACTAAGTGCCCACATGCTACGTGGCGCAGCCAAAACAAAACACCTGTGATGGAAGGCAGGCTAGGAGTCACCCTGGACAGGGGCAGGATATGGGAGATGCTTCTGGGGAGCTGCGAATGTTCCCTTTCTTGATTTGTGTCTTGGTTAAGGTGTTTGTCTAGTTTGTGAAAAATGGATCTAGCTGCAAACTCCTAATTCCTATTTTGCATGTTTCTACTTACTTTCCAGGATTGTGTACAGCTGAATCAGTACACACTGAAGGATGAAATTGGAAAGGTAACTATTCAGGGGACAGACTGGTTTTTCGTACCTACCAAGGATGTCTCTGATACTATGGCTGATAGTATGGATGTCTCTGATAACTCCCCACTAGAGCTGGGAGTGAAAGAAGGGTCCTTGGAGACAAGACTGGGAGGGGGAGGGTTTTGTTATTAATGGTCCATCTGTTTTTCTTTGTTTTGTTTTTTCATGAGACTATGTTTCTGCAAAAGCGCACAGAGCTTCCAGGGAAATTCCCTGTCACCAACATTGCTGTTGGTTTTTCCTTTTTCCTTCTTAAGGTACTCTCCCATCTGTTTTTGCTTTTCTGTCAGCCAGTGGACAGTATCATTGCAAGAGTCAAACACTCAAATGCCAACAGAGAGCACATGAGTAATATAAATGAGAAAAACATGCTAGGTATAAGACAGTAGGGAGTGGTGAAAAGTGTGGGGAACTATTAACTCACGGAAATGATTGTGGCTCTGTATCCACACGAGAATCTGAATTTTTTATATCTGAACTCTTTTGAATGTTGGCCACAAATTCAAACTTTCTAAAATCCATGGGTTCCTACAGGGCAGACTGTGCCAGCAGGCTACAGAGTTTGCAGCCTCCATATTAGGGTCCTCATGTCATAAATCATAGCTTCTGGGTAGCATATCACAGGCATCTCCCTTTCTCCAGGGCTCCTATGGCGTGGTGAAGTTGGCCTACAACGAAAATGACAATACCTATTACGTGAGTATCCACATCCCTCTCCCCACCCTCCTCCTTGTCCAAAATAAAAATAAGCCTCCTTTCTAGCACTTGGCTTCCTGGAAGGTGTTCTTAGCTGTTATCTCATATTATTCTTCAGGTCATGTTTATTTTCTGCATTAGGAAGGAAGTAGGCAAATGGGGAGGTGAAGCAATTGGCCAGGAAGATACTTCAGCAAATATCTCATATGTAACTCTGCACTGCCTTTTCTACATCCTCCATAGCACCAAGAACTAAATAGTAATTTATGAGATAAATTGTCATTGTATCTCAGACTTTGGAATCAGTCCAGTGTGGATTCAAGTCCTGTGTGCCAATGTTGTGTCCTTGAGCAAGTGACCTCAATACTGAACCTCAGTTTCTCCACATGTAAGATAATCCTTGTCCATCACTCCATCTCACTCATGTCTTGATTCAATGGTAGTAAATCCCAAGGCTTGTATCTCCCAGTTGGGAGAGCTGATCTGGAACCTAGAAGTACCTTCTGGGCTGGAGGGTCCCCGAGAGTCCAGCTTCCACATGACCCGTTGAGTGGCAAAGTGCTCAATGCCTGGTACTGAGGCTGCTGAAGTGCTAAGAGTTTGGGCGGGTCCAGGAGTGGAAGGAAGGAACTCTGCCTCCAGGCTTTCTCAGTTTTAATCAGAATGCGGGGTCTTTTCTCCCCCAGGCAATGAAGGTGCTGTCCAAAAAGAAACTGATCCGACAGGCGGGCTTTCCACGTGAGTTTGTTGGGCCCGGTCCTTTGTTCTTAGGTGCAGAGGCTGGGGCAAGACAGAGAAGACTCATTGAATGGTGTCCTCCGCAGAGGTTCCCTGGGTGGATTCCCCCAAAGACAGCGCTGGGCCTCCTCCTGAGGTTTTTTAAAAATTCATTTTCTCCTGTATTGGTAAGTGGGTTATTTACTACTAGCACCACCTGGGAAGCTAGTCTGTCAACAGACGAATGAATAAATCACAAAAGTTGGTCTGTCTAGCCAATGGAATATTATTCATCCATAAAAAGAAATGATATTCTGATACATAATTCAGCACAGATGACCTTGACAACATGCTGAATGAAAGAAGCCAGACACAAAAGACCACATATTCTACGATTCCACTTATATGAAATGTCCGAATAGGTAAATCCATAGAGACAGAAAGCAGACTAGTGATTTCCAGGATCTGTTCTTAGTGTTATCTATATTATTCTTCAGGTCATGTTTATTTTCTGCATTAGGAAGGAAGTAGGCAAATGGGAGGTGAAGCAATTGGCCAGGAAGATACTTCAGCAAATATCTCATATGTAACTCTGCACTGCCTTTTCTACATCCTCCATAGCACCAAGAACTAAATAGTAATTTATGAGATAAATTGTCATTGTATCTCAGACTTTGGAATCAGTCCAGTGTGGATTCAAGTCCTGTGTGCCAATGTTGTGTCCTTGAGCAAGTGACCTCAATACTGAACCTCAGTTTCTCCACATGTAAGATAATCCTTGTCCATCACTCCATCTCACTCATGTCTTGATTCAATGGTAGTAAATCCCAAGGCTTGTATCTCCCAGTTGGGAGAGCTGATCTGGAACCTAGAAGTACCTTCTGGGCTGGAGGGTCCCCGAGAGTCCAGCTTCCACATGACCCGTTGGTGGCAAAGTGCTCAATGCCTGGTACTGAGGCTGCTGAAGTGCTAAGAGTTTGGGCGGGTCCAGGAGTGGAAGGAAGGAACTCTGCCTCCAGGCTTTCTCAGTTTTAATCAGAATGCGGGGTCTTTTCTCCCCCAGGCAATGAAGGTGCTGTCCAAAAAGAAACTGATCCGACAGGCGGGCTTTCCACGTGAGTTTGTTGGGCCCGGTCCTTTGTTCTTAGGTGCAGAGGCTGGGGCAAGACAGAGAAGACTCATTGAATGGTGTCCTCCGCAGAGGTTCCCTGGGTGGATTCCCCCAAAGACAGCGCTGGGCCTCCTCCTGAGGTTTTTTAAAAATTCATTTTCTCCTGTATTGGTAAGTGGGTTATTTACTACTAGCACCACCTGGGAAGCTAGTCTGTCAACAGACGAATGAATAAATCACAAAAGTTGGTCTGTCTAGCCAATGGAATATTATTCATCCATAAAAAGAAATGATATTCTGATACATAATTCAGCACAGATGACCTTGACAACATGCTGAATGAAAGAAGCCAGACACAAAAGACCACATATTCTACGATTCCACTTATATGAAATGTCCGGAATAGGTAAATCCATAGAGACAGAAAGCAGACTAGTGATTTCCAGGATCTGGGGTTAAGGGGGTGACTGATGATAGCTCTGGGTTTTAAACTTTTTTTTTGACGTCAGGGGTGTTGAAAATGTTCAAGACTTAGTAGCAATGGTTGCACAACCTTGTGCATGTACTAAAAACCATTGAATTCCACATTTTAAGATGCCACGTTCCAAAAATGTAACTGCCATAAGGTATTTCAATTATATCTACAAAAATGCAAAAGAACAGAAGGGAGATAATGGAGACCAACAGTTTCTTGCTGCACTTCTCCCTCTCTATAGGCAGCCCCTACTTTTAGCTCTTTTATTTAGGAGCTGGTAATTATTGCCTGTGATCAGGTGTAGGTGAGTGTATCAGAGGCTGCTCCAGCATGAGCTCCCTGCCAGCAGCCTGAGCAGTATGTCAACTTGAGCCAAAAGAGAAAGTAGATAAGAAACAGAAGCCTCCAAACCCCACTCTATCACCAGGACCCTGCTTAATCCTGCTTACCTAAAGTCTGAGTCAGATAATGTCCCGGTGTCATTATTTCTTGATTTATTAATTTCTGACATTTACTTCTGACTTCCCCTGAGGACGGCTTCAACTGCTCCTTCTCCTCCCCTTCCCCAACCAGGCAATGAAGTGATGCCAGGATGATCAGCTCTTTGGTAGTTATTGCCCTTGTCGCTGTCTTCCTTGTTCTAGCAGATGTAGCACGTGTCTTTCCTTTTAGCTTGTCTTGCCTCTGTCCACATCCTGCTTCTGACACCTGCACCCCGGCTTTTACTTTCCAATGTGGACACGTCGACATTGGGTTATATTAGTCACACTTAGATCCTTGGTTGGGTTTAGTCGCTAAGTCGTGTCCGACTGCGATCCCCATGGACTGTAGCCCACCAGGCTCCTCTGTCCCTGGGAGTTTCCAGGCAAGGATACTGGAGTGGGTTTCCATTTCCTTCTTAGATCCTTACTTACATGTAATATGCAATGTGAGTGTTTCGACTATGGATCCTTCCATCACTGTGACCTTTTGACTGTCAGTCACTGTGGGGCCAAGCAAGTCCTCCCCACCCCCTGCATCAGCTAAATCCATAGAGACAGAAAGCAGACTAGTGATTTCCAGGATCTGGGGTTAAGGGGGTGACTGATGATAGCTCTGGGTTTTAAACTTTTTTTTTGACGTCAGGGGTGTTGAAAATGTTCAAGACTTAGTAGCAATGGTTGCACAACCTTGTGCATGTACTAAAAACCATTGAATTCCACATTTTAAGATGCCACGTTCCAAAAATGTAACTGCCATAAGGTATTTCAATTATATCTACAAAAATGCAAAAGAACAGAAGGGAGATAATGGAGACCAACAGTTTCTTGCTGCACTTCTCCCTCTCTATAGGCAGCCCCTACTTTTAGCTCTTTTATTTAGGAGCTGGTAATTATTGCCTGTGATCAGGTGTAGGTGAGTGTATCAGAGGCTGCTCCAGCATGAGCTCCCTGCCAGCAGCCTGAGCAGTATGTCAACTTGAGCCAAAAGAGAAAGTAGATAAGAAACAGAAGCCTCCAAACCCCACTCTATCACCAGGACCCTGCTTAATCCTGCTTACCTAAAGTCTGAGTCAGATAATGTCCCGGTGTCATTATTTCTTGATTTATTAATTTCTGACATTTACTTCTGACTTCCCCTGAGGACGGCTTCAACTGCTCCTTCTCCTCCCCTTCCCCAACCAGGCAATGAAGTGATGCCAGGATGATCAGCTCTTTGGTAGTTATTGCCCTTGTCGCTGTCTTCCTTGTTCTAGCAGATGTAGCACGTGTCTTTCCTTTTAGCTTGTCTTGCCTCTGTCCACATCCTGCTTCTGACACCTGCACCCCGGCTTTTACTTTCCAATGTGGACACGTCGACATTGGGTTATATTAGTCACACTTAGATCCTTGGTTGGGTTTAGTCGCTAAGTCGTGTCCGACTGCGATCCCCATGGACTGTAGCCCACCAGGCTCCTCTGTCCCTGGGAGTTTCCAGGCAAGGATACTGGAGTGGGTTTCCATTTCCTTCTTAGATCCTTACTTACATGTAATATGCAATGTGAGTGTTTCGACTATGGATCCTTCCATCACTGTGACCTTTTGACTGTCAGTCACTGTGGGGCCAAGCAAGTCCTCCCCACCCCCTGCATCAGCTCTAATTTCCTTTCCTGTGCCTGACATTATTCCTGTGCTCTATATTTCCATGAGTTATGGAGGTGAGGGATAACATCTCTGTCCATCTTATGGAGTGGGTAAACTGAGCCCCAGAGAAGAGAATATTGAGGTTGTTCCACCGGACCCTAGACTTCTTTTCCTGTCGCCTCAGTGAACTCTTTTTTTGTTTTTTTGGCCACTTCTATTGGCCTTTTCATTTATTTATCTTTGTCCTTTGCCTGAGTGGGCCTCCCATCGCAGTGGCCTCTCTCATTGCAGAGCACCGGCTCTGGGCTCATGTGCTCCAGAGCTCCAGCTCAGTAGTTGGACACATTGGTCCAGCCGCTCCGTGGCACATGGGATCTTCCCAGGCCAGGGATCAAACTGGCGCCCCTTACACTGCAAGGCAGTGTCCTTACCCACTGGACTACCAGGGAAGCCCCTCAGTGAACTCTTGATTCTCACTATGACCTGGGGCATGGGACAGGAAGGAGAGAATTAACAGAAGGCTGAGCAAGGGAACTGGGTCTCCAGTCTCACTACTTTCCAGCCAGATAAAGATAGATGAAAAGAAGGCTGATTGAACCTTCTGGTGGCAGCAGCCACTCCAGTCCTTCTGAGACTCTCCTCCATCATTTGTCCTGCCTACAGTCCCCTCTGCTGAGGAAAGTCTCTTTGCCCTGACTCTCGGATGGTTCATGTCCCCTCCAGGTCGCCCCCCTCCCCGAGGCACCCGGCCAACCCCCGGGGGCTGTATCCAGCCTAGGGGCCCCATCGAGCAGGTGTACCAGGAAATTGCCATCCTCAAGAAGCTGGACCACCCCAACGTGGTGAAGCTGGTGGAGGTGAGGTGGGGAAAGAGGGTGGAGAGGGAGTGGGGAATGGTGATGACTCTGTTATTACCAAAATGTCATACCACTGGTTCCCAGCAGGGAACCATATCACATCAAACAGCCTATTACGTCTTAATACTTCTCCAGGCTCCTTCATCCTGTTACTTTGTCCTCACTTCTTTTTTTTTTTTTAAAAAAAAGATTTATTTATTTATTTATTTTTGGGGGGTGGGGTGGGGAGGGAGGGGAGCAGGTGAGCTACTTCTATTAGTCTTTCATTTGTCTATTTTCATCCATCTTTGTTCTTTGGCCCATGTGGGCCTCCCATTGCAGTGGCCTCTGTCGTTGCAGAGCACTGGCTCTGGGCACATGCGCTCCAGAGCTCCGGCTCGGTAATTGGACACATGGGTCCAGCTGCTCCGCGGCACGTGGGATCTTCCCAGGCCAGGGATGGAACCGGCGCCCCTTGCACTGCAAGGCGGTGTCCTTACCCACTGGACCACCAGGGAAGCCCTGTCCTCACTTCTTGCTTAGACTATTTGTTACTCTCATTTTACAGATAAAGGAATTGAGGCTCAGTAGGCTACCAAGGCTTGCCCTTTACCTGTTTGTCTTTTTGGAGCTGGTTCTCTTTCGACTCCACATATGTGTATAGTTGTAGCATTTGCCTGTAAGCAAATGCTCCTGGCTGTGTTTTGATAAAACTCTACTTATAAAAACAGGTGGAGGGCCAGATTTGGTCTGCACGCTGTAGTTTGCCAACCCCTGCTCTAGATCAGCAGTTCGCACACTTTTTGGTCTCCAGACCCTCTTTTTTTTTTTTTTTAAAAAAAAAGCATTGTAAAAAATTATTTCTAATTGGAGGATAATTGCTTTACAAGGTTGTGTTGGTTTCTGCTGTATAATTATGTGAATCAGCCATAAGTATACATATATCCCCTCTCTCTCGTTTCCACCCCCGACCTTAGACCTTCTTCCCACATACTCTTAAAAATAATTGAAGATTGCAAAAAACTTTTGCTTATGGGGTTATATTTATTAATATTTATCACGTTGGAATTTGAAAGTGAGAAGTTAAAATTTATTTTAAAATTCATTTAAAAACAATAATCCTACACATTCATCTAAGCGATTTTTTTTTAAAAAGAGAAAGAACAGAACTGTAGATAGGCAAATGCTTGGGTCTGATTTTTCCTGGAAGAGCAGATCTTAGGGTTCCAGGTTGGCTGTCCCGTCTCTGCCCAGGACGCACCCCTGTCTCAGGGCTCTCATCCTGTGCCTCTTGGGTGACTAGGGAAGGCGAGTTGAGTGTGCTGTGCAAGGAGGGGGGAGAACCAGTCTAGCCTAGGAGCCTGCCTTCATTTCTTCCTAAAAGAAGAGAGATGGCAGTTGCAGCCCATCTCTACCTGTCATAGCAAGTCTCACAATTTCAACTTACTGATGCTTCAGTCGCCATGTTAGAGGAAGCCTGTGGGCATTTGGTTGGCCTGTGTGACCAGGTCCTGGCAGGATCTCCCTCACCATGCCCTCTGGTGTGTGGGCTCCCCAGCCCACAAAACCCTTTGTCAGCTTGCCTGTTCATTCACTCACTGGACATTCCCTGAACGTCTGTTAGGTCCCTAGTCATGTACAGGGTGCCACGGAGGCAGCGGAGGTGGTGCCTGACCTTTGGAAAGGGGAAGATAGAAATTGTGATCAAATGAAAGCAAGGAGTCTGTGAAAGAGAAAATGCTGCAGCAGGTCCAGGCAGGGGGACAGCATTTCCTCCTGGAGGAGGGGATGGGGACAGAATTTGAATTTTGACAATTCTTACAACTGGTCTATTGTCTCCTAGGAGACAAGTGGGATTCTTATTTGAGCTGAGACATTTTCCAGGGGAGGACTCTGCCCCCTCCCTTATGTAACCTCCTTTCTGGGTGCCATGGACCCTTGAGGATTGGGCTCGAAAGCGCTTATTTTCCAGATGGCCGTTTGGATCGCACACTCCTGTGCCTTCATCTTAACTGGGAACAAACAGTGGAAAGCGCAGCCCTCCCGTTGGCAAATGCAGTCATGTGGATGCCGCTTCCTCTCTGCTCATATCTCTTCTCTTTCTTCCTCTCCCCTGCTCCTCATCTCCGGCCTGTTCCGTGCGGCTGTGCCAAAAGGTCCTGGATGACCCCAATGAGGACCATCTGTACATGGGTAAGAGAGCCCTTGCCTTCTGCTCTCCGTTCCCAGTGTTAGCATTGATGAGGGAGGGGAGAGCAGGACTAATGCAGAGCTGGACAGGAGACGGTCAGGCCCAGGAAGGCATGATCAACTGGACATGTGTCCCAGTGACGTGTGGCTTGGGAAGGCATTCAGCCACAGTGTTTATGATGGGTCTGATTTTTCCGGGGCAGATCTTAGGGTTCCAGGTTGGCTGTCCGTCTCTGCCCAGGACGCACCCTGTCTCAGGGCTCTCATCCTGTGCCTCTTGGGTGACTAGGGAAGGCGAGTTGAGTGTGCTGTGCAAGGAGGGGGGAGAACCAGTCTAGCCTAGGAGCCTGCCTTCATTTCTTCCTAAAAGAAGAGATGGCAGTTGCAGCCCATCTCTACCTGTCATAGCAAGTCTCACAATTTCAACTTACTGATGCTTCAGTCGCCATGTTAGAGGAAGCCTGTGGGCATTTGGTTGGCCTGTGTGACCAGGTCCTGGCAGGATCTCCCTCACCATGCCCTCTGGTGTGTGGGCTCCCCAGCCCACAAAACCCTTTGTCAGCTTGCCTGTTCATTCACTCACTGGACATTCCCTGAACGTCTGTTAGGTCCCTAGTCATGTACAGGGTGCCACGGAGGCAGCGGAGGTGGTGCCTGACCTTTGGAAAGGGGAAGATAGAAATTGTGATCAAATGAAAGCAAGGAGTCTGTGAAAGAGAGAAAATGCTGCAGCAGGTCCAGGCAGGGGGACAGCATTTCCTCCTGGAGGAGGGGATGGGGACAGAATTTGAATTTTGACAATTCTTACAACTGGTCTATTGTCTCCTAGGAGACAAGTGGGATTCTTATTTGAGCTGAGACATTTTCCAGGGGAGGACTCTGCCCCCTCCCTTATGTAACCTCCTTTCTGGGTGCCATGGACCCTTGAGGATTGGGCTCGAAAGCGCTTATTTTCCAGATGGCCGTTTGGATCGCACACTCCTGTGCCTTCATCTTAACTGGGAACAAACAGTGGAAAGCGCAGCCCTCCCGTTGGCAAATGCAGTCATGTGGATGCCGCTTCCTCTCTGCTCATATCTCTTCTCTTTCTTCCTCTCCCTTGCTCCTCATCTCCGGCCTGTTCCGTGCGGCTGTGCCAAAAGGTCCTGGATGACCCCAATGAGGACCATCTGTACATGGGTAAGAGAGCCCTTGCCTTCTGCTCTCCGTTCCCAGTGTTAGCATTGATGAGGGAGGGGAGAGCAGGACTAATGCAGAGCTGGACAGGAGACGGTCAGGCCCAGGAAGGCATGATCAACTGGACATGTGTCCCAGTGACGTGTGGCTTGGGAAGGCATTCAGCCAGTCTTATGTGTTTCGAGCAGGTACAGATGACACCCAGGAAGGGTATCAAGGAGATGAGTGGTGTGGGCAGGACCAAGCCTGTCCTGGAACCCAGATGTCTCCTGGATGAGCACAGCATGATCCTTTGCTGTACAGGGAGTGATTAATCATAAAGTAATGGGCCTGGTTTGGAACTAGAGCTCAGAGCTCAATTTCCCCTAAAGTAGTTGATATAGTTCCATTTTAAGGATGCTGTTGTCTCTTCAGACATTTTATTTCTCATGCCCCTACCCAGGTTTTTTGGTTTTTTGCCTTTTTTTTTTTTTTTTTTTTAAATTTGACTGTACTGGGTCTTAGTTGTGGCATGGAAACTCTTAGTTGTGGCATGTGAATTCTAGTTCCTTGACCAGGGGTCGAACCCGGGCCCCTACACTGGTAGCTCGGAGTCTTAGCCACTGGACCACAAGGGACGTCTCCCCACCCAGGTTTTTATTATGAAAAATGTTAAAGTTGAAAGAAGAGTACAGGGAATACCTGTATACCTACCTCCCAGATTCAACAGTTAGTAACTTTTTGTCGTATTTGCTTTATCAGTCTAGTCACCCACCTATCCATGTCTTTGTATTGTTTTCTGAACCATCCAAAAGCAAAGTAGCAGATATCCTGACACATCAGCTCCTAAACACTTTGACCTGCATTTCCTGCTTGATCACAATACCATTACTGCACCTGAAAATGTTAATGCCAGTTCTTTCAGAACATCTGGTGTGCAGGTCATCTTCAAATTTTAGAGCTATAAAAACCTTCCTTTAGAAACGTTTTAGAAGGTATACAGTGAGCCCCATCAGCTATGATGACTTAAAAAATTATGAAACATTCATTATAAAAATATGAATATCACAGCATCGCAGTTTCTCAAAATGTGTTACCAACACCACTTGACATATATAAGACAGGGACTTACCTGATGATCCAGTGGTAATGAGTCTGCCTGCTGGTGCAGGGGACACAGGTTTGACCCCTGGTTCTGGGAGGATTCCCCAGGCTGTGGAACTGCTGAGCCTATGCACCACACCTCCTGAGCCTAGAACCTGTGTTGCTCAACAAGAGAGAGAAGCCACCCCCTCCACACCAAAGCAAGGAGTATCTCCCACCCACTGCAACCAGAGAAAGCCCTCGCACAGCAATGAAGATCCAGCACAGCCAAATAAATACATAAATAAGTAATTTTTATAAAGAAAGATGATTTGAGGGGCTTCCCCGTTGGTCCAGTGGGTCAAGAGTTTGCCTTGCAGTGCAAGGGGCACTGGTTCAATCCCTGGCCTGGGAAGATCCCACGTGCCGCAGAGAGGCTGGACCGGTGTGTCCAATTACTAGCCAGTGCTCTGGAGCGCATGCGCCCAGAGCTGGTATTCTACAACGAGAGAGGCCACTGCAGTGGGAGGCCCACACAGGCCAAAGAATAAAGATGGATGAAAATAGGGACTTCCCTGGTGGTCTAGTGGTTAAGACTCTGTTCCCAATGCAGAAGGCCTGGGTTCGATCCTTGGTCAGGGAACTAGATCCCACATGCAACAGCTAAGACCTAGCACAGCCAAATTAGAAAAAATTCCTCTTCTAAAAAAAAAAAAAAAAAAAGATGGATGAAAATAAATAAATAAATGAAAAACAAAGAGGCCAAAATTTAAAAATAAAAAGATGATTTGAAAAACAATGTATATGAGATGATTTTAGGTGGTATATGGACAAACATTTAAAAAGTTTTTTAGACTTCATTCACCATTGTAGAGGAAAAACTATAACCACTGCACTAAACTCATGATTTCATGGATTTTATTACCTGAAAGAAGGCTAAAAGTTTTAATACTAAGTCAATTTAAAGAAAACTGTGAAATGAAGAATCATTTAGATAGTATACAGATCTAGCCAGAGTAGAAACATGGTAGGTGAACGAGTAAGGTCTGGGGGACTATAGAAGAAAGCACAAAATAAATAGAAAAGGTCATTTGGGGCCCAGAATGGCATCCCCAGCATCTGTTGCTCACTTGACATATATAAGACAGGGACTTACCTGATGATCCAGTGGTAATGAGTCTGCCTGCTGGTGCAGGGGACACAGGTTTGACCCCTGGTTCTGGGAGGATTCCCCAGGCTGTGGAACTGCTGAGCCTATGCACCACACCTCCTGAGCCTAGAACCTGTGTTGCTCAACAAGAGAGAGAAGCCACCCCCTCCACACCAAAGCAAGGAGTATCTCCCACCCACTGCAACCAGAGAAAGCCCTCGCACAGCAATGAAGATCCAGCACAGCCAAATAAATACATAAATAAGTAATTTTTATAAAGAAAGATGATTTGAGGGGCTTCCCCGTTGGTCCAGTGGGTCAAGAGTTTGCCTTGCAGTGCAAGGGGCACTGGTTCAATCCCTGGCCTGGGAAGATCCCACGTGCCGCAGAGAGGCTGGACCGGTGTGTCCAATTACTAGCCAGTGCTCTGGAGCGCATGCGCCCAGAGCTGGTATTCTACAACGAGAGAGGCCACTGCAGTGGGAGGCCCACACAGGCCAAAGAATAAAGATGGATGAAAATAGGGACTTCCCTGGTGGTCTAGTGGTTAAGACTCTGTTCCCAATGCAGAAGGCCTGGGTTCGATCCTTGGTCAGGGAACTAGATCCCACATGCAACAGCTAAGACCTAGCACAGCCAAATTAGAAAAAATTCCTCTTCTAAAAAAAAAAAAAAAAAAAGATGGATGAAAATAAATAAATAAATGAAAAACAAAGAGGCCAAAATTTAAAAATAAAAAGATGATTTGAAAAACAATGTATATGAGATGATTTTAGGTGGTATATGGACAAACATTTAAAAAGTTTTTTAGACTTCATTCACCATTGTAGAGGAAAAACTATAACCACTGCACTAAACTCATGATTTCATGGATTTTATTACCTGAAAGAAGGCTAAAAGTTTTAATACTAAGTCAATTTAAAGAAAACTGTGAAATGAAGAATCATTTAGATAGTATACAGATCTAGCCAGAGTAGAAACATGGTAGGTGAACGAGTAAGGTCTGGGGGACTATAGAAGAAAGCACAAAATAAATAGAAAAGGTCATTTGGGGCCCAGAATGGCATCCCCAGCATCTGTTGCTCACTTGGGGTCCTGGACCTGATGGAATGGCTTTTGGGTTGTTTCTGAGGAGGTGGGTTGTCCATTCAACAAACGTTACAGCTTGTCAGGCCCTGTTCGAGGTTTTTCAGGGAATGAAACTCAAACCCTGGCTTCAGCCCGCAGAGCATTTTATTGCTCTGATGAGACCGGATGGACACACTCGCTCTAAGTATTACTAGGCATAGGCTGCAAGGTGGCCAGAAGGAAGGAGGGATGCGTTGTTTTTTTTTTTTAATTTTTATTTATTTATTTATTTTATTTTTGAGGGGGAGGTTGGGTAGGGACGGGGGCAGGTGGGCTACTTCTCTTGGTCTTTTCATTTATCTATTTTCATCCATCTTTGTTCTTTTGGCCTGTGTGGGCCTCCCATCGCAGTGGCCTCTGTTGTCACAGAGCACTGGCTCTGGGCGCATGCGCTCTAGAGCTTGGGCTTGGTAATTGGACACATCGGTCTAGCCGCTCTGCTTCACATGGGATCTTCCCAGGCCAGGGATCGAACCGGTGCCCCTTGCACTGCAAGGTGGTGTCCTTACCCACTGTACCACCAGGGAAGCCCAGGGGATGTGGTTTTGATGTGTGATTCCAGTGGTTCTGAAACAAGCCCGACCCTGTGATGTTTCATTTTCCAGCCACAGCTTGTGTGTGGCGAGGACAGAGCGGGCCGCATATGAAGCCGGGTAGCAGGTATCGGCGAGGGTTCTGCCCCTGCAGGCCTGACTCCCAAAGAGTAGAGGACATGACCAGTATTTCTCAGGGTTAAAAACTTCCCACCTGCTGCTCTGTCCCGGGAGGGCTTACGCTGTTAGTGACTTGAAAACACACCTGCTTTAACAGGTCAGCGTCCCTCATGCTAACCAAGTTTTGGTGCTTGGGAGAAAGCAGTGAAATTCAGGAAGTTGCTCTTGAAAATTAATTACAAAGCAGGAAAGCAGGAGCAGAGGGGCCCAGTGCCCTCAGAGCCGCTGCTATTGCTTCTAACCACAGCCTGAAGCCACAGCAGGTTTGCCTTCACTTGAGTTGGTCCAACGCCGGTTGATGAACCTGAAAACAGGGTGGTGCCCTGGGGAAGTTAAGTTCCTTTTCTGATCAGAACCTTTAAGCCTTCTTCTTGTCTGAGGACATGGCTTTTCCTCCTTGGCCACCTTAGCCCTTGGACAACTTTGAAGCAATTCTTCTTCCATAAGAAGCTCCTATTAGGGTGGATGCTCCCAGAGAACAGACAACTCCAAAGTCATTCTCCATCAAATTTTGAAATTCACTGTGCTGATTTTTTTTCTTCTTCTTCTTATTTTTTTGCATTTCCTAATATACAGCTTCATAATCTCAGTTATATCTGTTCAAGCAGAACAAAATTAAAATAACAACATCACATGACCTGGCACTTCCACTCCTAGGTACCTGCAAAGAATTGAGAACAGACACACAAACACTTGCACATGAATGCATGTCATGAATGTTCATAGCAGCATTATTCCTAATAGCCAAAATGTGGAAGTAACCCAGATATTCATTAATGGATGACTGGGTCAACAAAATGTAGCATATCCACACCATGGAATATTATACAGCCATAAAAAGGAAGAAAGTACTGATATATGCTACAGTATAGATGAACTTTGAAAAGATGCTAAGTAAAAAAGTCTGTTACCAAAGGTTACATATTGTATGAGTCCATGTATAAGACATGTCCAGAATTGGCAAGTCAATAGACCCAGAAAGCAAATTACTGGTTGCCAGTGGCTGTGGGAGGGGGTGTGGGAAGTGACTGCCAACAGGCTCAGTGTTTCTTTTTTTAGGGAACTGAAAATGTACTGAACGTAGATAGAGGCTATGCTTCCCCTGGAGGCAGTGGAATACTAAATACCAATAAATCATGCTCTTTAGAATAGTTTAATGTTCTGAAATTTCACCTCGACTTTTAGAAATGCAAAAAAACCCACCCCCCTCCAACAACAAAAGAATTGTACATTCTCTGAATATAGTTTATCTAATACTCTCTGATCGGTGGGGAGGGCCCACATATACAGGGCTAGGAAGAAGCTGGCCGGCAGTGAGGCATTTGCATGTAGAGCGTGAATGTGAGTCAAGGAGGGCCCTGTTTAGGAGGAACAGGATCAGCTGACCTTTGAGGTGGTGGGGAGATTGCCATCCTCACCTCTAGCTCCCAGTCTTGGTTTGGATTAGAATCATGGGAAAGGGTCCAAGGGCCAGCTGACCACAGAGTGCTGAAGAGTTGGAATGACATTATCCAACAATTCTTGGTTTACGTAGCCTGACATAGCCTAGCCGCTTGGAAAATGTGAGAGGGACCTCACAGGTGAGAGCACCTGTTCGTGCTGTATCTTTTCTTTTCTTTTTTTTTTAATTTTTGGCCACTTCTATTGGTCTTTCATTTATTTATTTTCATCCATCTTTGTTCTTTGGCCTGTGTGGGCCTCCCATTGCAGTGGCCTTTCTCATTGCAGAGCACCGGCTCTGAGTGCATGCGCTCCAGAGCACTGGCTCGTAATTGGACACACCAGTCCAGCCGCTCTGCGGCATGCGGGATCTTCCCATGCCAGGGATCGAACCTGCACTCCTTGTAGTGCAAGGCAGTCTCTTTATCCACTGGGCCACCAGGGAAGCCCCTGTTCGTGCTATTTCTCGACCTGGAACTTTGTTGATATTCAGAAGACCTCTAGGGCTACTGCTTTTGTGCCTATGTGAATTGACGTTAGAATCGTTTCCTCTTAGACCTGTTCTTCGACAGGTCTTTGGCTCAGGACCCAGAAGTGAGAGGACATAGTTTAGCATCAGCCGTATCCCTGGGACTCCCCTCCCACCTCCTTTGTGTGAGAAGAAAGTGAAAGGAGTCCAGGGACTGTTCTCACCCATTTCCAGTCTCCCTCCTCTGTCCCCTCTGGCAGAGGGTCCTCGGCTGTTTTGAGGACAGGAAGTACAGCCAGCCTGGGGTCTCAGGGACACCAGAAATCCCTGACCCCTAGCCTCCTGATGGGAACTTAGAAAAGCAGAACCTTCCATGATTTGGGTTCAGTGGACTGTTTCCCTCCCCAGCCCTGGTGTTTTGTTTCAGTGTTTCTCGGTGTTTCTAGGGGTGCTTGGGAATTGATGGGAGAGGGGGGAAATGGATTTCCAATTTTCTAGTGTAACCATTTACTCCCTTCTCTATCCTACAGTGTTTGAACTGGTCAACCAAGGGTGAGTGTCCCCATTCCCAGCAGGTATGAGGCCTGGAGCTTCTTGAGCTGCAAAGCTGAGTGAGGTGGTGGGACAGGGCACAGGCTGGCGTGTCTGGCTTTCTGTTCAGGCATGTGTTGACCTTTCAGGCCTGTGATGGAAGTGCCCACCCTCAAACCGCTCTCTGAAGACCAGGCCCGTTTCTACTTCCAGGATCTGATCAAAGGCATTGAGTACTGTAAGTGGGGGCCCACAGGAGGACTCTCACCCAGGGGGTGGTTAGCTTTCCCAGGTAGTAGATGGAAAGTAGAGGGTTTCTTAACTTCCCTCCCAGAGCATAGGGAGGTGGGCAGGAAACAAAACTGCCTGAGCTACCCTGAGCTCCGCTGTGGCCACGCACCCTGTAAGCAGAAACCCTTCTTCTGGCCACGCAATAAAACTAAGAGCAATAGCATTAGTGACTGTTTATCCAGCGCTTCCTATGTGTCCCAGGCCATGTTAAGTGCCTTGCATCATCCCTTATTCCCAACAACCCTGGATCCTGTTAACCTCCTGGAACCTCAGCTCCTCACCTGTAAAATGGAAATAAAACATCTCTCAGCAGCAGGTCTGAAATCAGCCAGAACATCAGTGTTCTGATTGGCAGGGTGTCTTTTCTGCTACTGGGGGTTAAACATTTTGATTCATACCCTTTGCCTGTTATTACATAGGATTGTTGTGAGACTGAAATGCGGTGAATGGGAAGCAGTAAACACAGGGGGAGGCCCCAGACTGGGCATTCAGCAAAGGCAGCTGCTGCTTCTGTTACCAATATCATCATCACAACATCGTCATCATCACCCCAGAATGATGATGGGTCTTCCAGACCGTCGCTGACATCTGGGGGCAACAGTGAGCCAAGCTCTAATCCTGCTGTGCTTCACCCTGCACATCAACCTGCTCATTGTTGGTTTGGCGTGAACAAGTTGCACAGCGGCATTCATAAATGAACATCTGACCATACAAGGCTTCTAGCCAAGCTCAGTGAAAACTCCATGCACATGACTTAGGCTGTACCAAGTTTCTCGGTGTTTCTAGGGTGCTTGGGAATTGATGGGAGAGGGGGGAAATGGATTTCCAATTTTCTAGTGTAACCATTTACTCCCTTCTCTATCCTACAGTGTTTGAACTGGTCAACCAAGGGTGAGTGTCCCCATTCCCAGCAGGTATGAGGCCTGGAGCTTCTTGAGCTGCAAAGCTGAGTGAGGTGGTGGGACAGGGCACAGGCTGGCGTGTCTGGCTTTCTGTTCAGGCATGTGTTGACCTTTCAGGCCTGTGATGGAAGTGCCCACCCTCAAACCGCTCTCTGAAGACCAGGCCCGTTTCTACTTCCAGGATCTGATCAAAGGCATTGAGTACTGTAAGTGGGGGCCCACAGGAGGACTCTCACCCAGGGGGTGGTTAGCTTTCCCAGGTAGTAGATGGAAAGTAGAGGGTTTCTTAACTTCCCTCCCAGAGCATAGGGAGGTGGGCAGGAAACAAAACTGCCTGAGCTACCCTGAGCTCCGCTGTGGCCACGCACCCTGTAAGCAGAAACCCTTCTTCTGGCCACGCAATAAAACTAAGAGCAATAGCATTAGTGACTGTTTATCCAGCGCTTCCTATGTGTCCCAGGCCATGTTAAGTGCCTTGCATCATCCCTTATTCCCAACAACCCTGGATCCTGTTAACCTCCTGGAACCTCAGCTCCTCACCTGTAAAATGGAAATAAAACATCTCTCAGCAGCAGGTCTGAAATCAGCCAGAACATCAGTGTTCTGATTGGCAGGGTGTCTTTTCTGCTACTGGGGGTTAAACATTTTGATTCATACCCTTTGCCTGTTATTACATAGGATTGTTGTGAGACTGAAATGCGGTGAATGGGAAGCAGTAAACACAGGGGGAGGCCCCAGACTGGGCATTCAGCAAAGGCAGCTGCTGCTTCTGTTACCAATATCATCATCACAACATCGTCATCATCACCCCAGAATGATGATGGGTCTTCCAGACCGTGCGCTGACATCTGGGGGGCAACAGTGAGCCAAGCTCTAATCCTGCTGTGCTTCACCCTGCACATCAACCTGCTCATTGTTGGTTTGGCGTGAACAAGTTGCACAGCGGCATTCATAAATGAAAACATGCTTGACCATCACAAGTTTCGAGGCTTCTAGCCAAGCTCAGTGAAAACTCCATGCACATGACTTAGGCTGTACCAAGTGGTTACCAATTGCTGTTGGCAGCCACTGTTTCACTCCTCACTTTGGAGGATGGGACAAATTCCTTCGAGATGTTCCTCTTAGCTTTCAGAACTGTGGTGTTCAGGAGGTTTGGGAGGGGGAGGTTGGGAAGGGCCTGGGACCTCAACAGCAGGGCGCCTGCCTCTGTCTTTGGGCTGTGTGGGCCACATAGAGCTCTCATGTGGATTTCCTGCCTTCCCTCTCCCATCCCACCCCCAGTACACTACCAGAAGATCATCCACCGGGACATCAAACCTTCCAACTTGCTGGTGGGAGAAGATGGACACATCAAGATTGCGGACTTTGGCGTGAGCAACGAGTTCAAGGGCAGCGATGCCCTCCTCTCTAACACTGTGGGGACACCGGCCTTCATGGCTCCTGAGTCTCTCTCAGAGACCCGGAAGATCTTCTCTGGGAAGGTAGGTTTGGATCTGCTGGAGATGTGGAGTTCTGCCTGAGTTAAGGTCCTTTTGGTTGTAAGTGGCAAAAAGCTCATTCATGGGCTTAAACAGTAATTTGTGGGTGAGGAGTGGGGTCCATTTGGCTTCAGCCTTGGCTAGATAGAGGTTCAAAGAGGAATCTCTCTCCGCCTCTCAGCTGCATCATCCTGAAGTGATTTCCTCTTCAGGCCAATGGTCATCAGCAACTCTAGGCTACTTTCTACCAGTTTACAAGCCTCAATGGAAAGAGCATTTTTCTTTCTATAAGTCTCAAGTGAAAATCCTAGGATTGGCTTTGATTGGCCCCCTTTGGGTCATGTGCCCATTCTTGAGCCAATCACTGTGCCTGAGGAAAGTGTGCCTGTTGCTCTCATTGGACAGTTTTGAGTCATGTGCCAATGGGAAGCAGTAAACCAACCCTGGGCCCTGCTGTTGCTATCATCCCCCTGCACATCAAGAATGATGATGGGTCTTCCAGACCGTGCGCTGACATCTGGGGGGCAACAGTGAGCCAAGCTCTAATCCTGCTGTGCTTCACCCTGCACATCAACCTGCTCATTGTTGGTTTGGCGTGAACAAGTTGCACAGCGGCATTCATAAATGAAAACATGCTTGACCATCACAAGTTTCGAGGCTTCTAGCCAAGCTCAGTGAAAACTCCATGCACATGACTTAGGCTGTACCAAGTGGTTACCAATTGCTGTTGGCAGCCACTGTTTCACTCCTCACTTTGGAGGATGGGACAAATTCCTTCGAGATGTTCCTCTTAGCTTTCAGAACTGTGGTGTTCAGGAGGTTTGGGAGGGGGAGGTTGGGAAGGGCCTGGGACCTCAACAGCAGGGCGCCTGCCTCTGTCTTTGGGCTGTGTGGGCCACATAGAGCTCTCATGTGGATTTCCTGCCTTCCCTCTCCCATCCCACCCCCAGTACACTACCAGAAGATCATCCACCGGGACATCAAACCTTCCAACTTGCTGGTGGGAGAAGATGGACACATCAAGATTGCGGACTTTGGCGTGAGCAACGAGTTCAAGGGCAGCGATGCCCTCCTCTCTAACACTGTGGGGACACCGGCCTTCATGGCTCCTGAGTCTCTCTCAGAGACCCGGAAGATCTTCTCTGGGAAGGTAGGTTTGGATCTGCTGGAGATGTGGAGTTCTGCCTGAGTTAAGGTCCTTTTGGTTGTAAGTGGCAAAAAGCTCATTCATGGGCTTAAACAGTAATTTGTGGGTGAGGAGTGGGGTCCATTTGGCTTCAGCCTTGGCTAGATAGAGGTTCAAAGAGGAATCTCTCTCCGCCTCTCAGCTGCATCATCCTGAAGTGATTTCCTCTTCAGGCCAATGGTCATCAGCAACTCTAGGCTACTTTCTACCAGTTTACAAGCCTCAATGGAAAGAGCATTTTTCTTTCTATAAGTCTCAAGTGAAAATCCTAGGATTGGCTTTGATTGGCCCCCTTTGGGTCATGTGCCCATTCTTGAGCCAATCACTGTGCCTGAGGAAAGTGTGCCTGTTGCTCTCATTGGACAGTTTTGAGTCATGTGCCAATCTTTGAACCAATCATACTGCCTGGGGAAAGTGTCACTTTCATTGGCCAGGCCTGTATCTTGTACTTGCTCAGATGTGTGATTGGATGGGCAGAAACAGCCCTATCCAAACTCCTGTGGACTCCGCAGTCAAAAAGAGGTGGTTCCTGAAAGGGAAGCTAGAGGACTGGATCAAGGACAGGTGAAAACAGCTTATGCCTTTTACTGGGCCTTGCCGCTTTTCACACGGGACTCTGTTTTTCTTGCAGGCATTGGATGTTTGGGCCATGGGTGTGACGCTGTACTGCTTTGTGTTTGGCCAGGTAAGGTGGGGTATACTGAGTGTTGGGGTGGGCCCCTTAGACTAACAGTTACCCCTGCAGGGAGATAGAGCTTACTCATTTAAAAGTTATTTCATTTCCACAGTTAGATCTGCACATGAAAATGTATGCCTTCCCAAATGTACATACCTGTATATGACTGTCATTCTGTGGAAGGACAACCTGTTAAAGCAGAGGTTTCGGCAGAGGCTCTAGAGCCTGTAAATCCAGTTGATGAATTTAGCTCAAGGACAGCAGATGTGCACCTCTTTCCTCCTGGAAACGGGAGACAGGCATCAGTAATCAATAAATGCACTCTTTCTTCCTGAGCCTGGTAGTTTTTTGATGTTCTTCTCAGCCGTGTTCCTAGAAGCTGTCGTTGGAAGAACAAAACTGGAATGGAAGTTGAAATCAGTTTGGCATTGTTGATTTAGAGAGTGCTGTGTGTCTTCACTGTGTAATTCTTTTGTTATTTTTATATGATTCATATTTAGGGGCTTCTGTTTTTCATTCTAAAGTTCAGATTGATTATGTGAGCAGTAAAAGTGAGGATTTTTCCCTTTCCTCAGCTTGTGCTCCTATTGAGGAAAGGTTAAGAAACTGGTCCCCTGAGAAAGTAAAGGAGTTTATAATCTCCTCCTCACAACCGAGCACTTGATTAGATAAATTTCAGTCATGTAGCCAAGTTGTAAGAACTGTACCTTCTTGCATATGCTTCAGAGTGCAGTCATTAGCTAGAGCTCACTATTTGTTTCATTTTTCATTTTCATTGTTTTCATTTCAAACATTTTCAGTGTTTTCATTTTTACCTTTTGGGCTAAAATTTACATATCATGGAATCTACAGATGTTAAGTGTACTATTTGATGACATTGTCAAATGGATACATCTGTGCAGTCTTATCTCAAGTTACTGTTCTTCATGGAATCATCTTCCTTGGACCAGGTTACTTTCTGTGACCTCTTGCAGCTTTCTGAGCACCCCACATAAAGGTTGCATTTTCCAGAACAATCCCTGAACTCCTCCTGGGTCAGGCCCTCTGCCTGGTGAGAGCATCGCCTTGTCACCTGGGAGGTTGTGTGTGAGAGGGCTTCGGGGTCAGCCCCGTCTAGGCTTAAATGCCAGTTTTATACTTCCCAGGATGTGACACCTTTCTGAGCTTCTGTTTTTTCTCTTCTGTAAAATGAGAATAATACTTACTCTTTTAAAAATTGTTTATTTATTTACTTCTTTCTGGCTGCACTGGGTCTTCATTGCTGCGTGCAGGGTTTCTCTAGTTGCGGTGAGTGGGGGCTCCTCTAGCTGTGACTGTAGGCTCAGTAGTTGCGGTATGCCTTCTCTAGAGTGCAGGCTCGGTAGCTATAGTGCACAGGTTTAGTTCCCCTGTGGCATGTGGGATCTTCCTGGACCAGGTAGGGAACCTGGGTCTGTTGCATTTGCGGGTGGATTCTTAGCCACTGGAACACCACAGAAGTCTGGTATTTACTATTTGTTATGGCTTCTGAAAGGATGAACGGAAATAATTCAAGCATTCGTTAATTCAGCAGCTATTTATTGAGTCCCTACTTCATGCCAGGGATGTTTCTGGGCACTGGGTGTCAGCAGTGAGCAAGACAGATAAAACTCCCTGCCTTCTTAGAGCTGATGTTCCAGGGCAGGAGTAAACAGTGAACAAATACATCTTTTTATTTATCTATTTTTTAGTTGAAGGATAATTGCTTCACAGAATTTTGTTTTAAAATTTAAAAAACTCCTCCTCACAACCGAGCACTTGTTTTCAGTCATGTAGCCAAGTTGTAAGAACTGTACCTTCTTGCATATGCTTCAGAGTGCAGTCATTAGCTAGAGCTCACTATTTGTTTCATTTTTCATTTTCATTGTTTTCATTTCAAACATTTTCAGTGTTTTCATTTTTACCTTTTGGGCTAAAATTTACATATCATGGAATCTACAGATGTTAAGTGTACTATTTGATGACATTGTCAAATGGATACATCTGTGCAGTCTTATCTCAAGTTACTGTTCTTCATGGAATCATCTTCCTTGGACCAGGTTACTTTCTGTGACCTCTTGCAGCTTTCTGAGCACCCCACATAAAGGTTGCATTTTCCAGAACAATCCCTGAACTCCTCCTGGGTCAGGCCCTCTGCCTGGTGAGAGCATCGCCTTGTCACCTGGGAGGTTGTGTGTGAGAGGGCTTCGGGGTCAGCCCCGTCTAGGCTTAAATGCCAGTTTTATACTTCCCAGGATGTGACACCTTTCTGAGCTTCTGTTTTTTCTCTTCTGTAAAATGAGAATAATACTTACTCTTTTAAAAATTGTTTATTTATTTACTTCTTTCTGGCTGCACTGGGTCTTCATTGCTGCGTGCAGGGTTTCTCTAGTTGCGGTGAGTGGGGGCTCCTCTAGCTGTGACTGTAGGCTCAGTAGTTGCGGTATGCCTTCTCTAGAGTGCAGGCTCGGTAGCTATAGTGCACAGGTTTAGTTCCCCTGTGGCATGTGGGATCTTCCTGGACCAGGTAGGGAACCTGGGTCTGTTGCATTTGCGGGTGGATTCTTAGCCACTGGAACACCACAGAAGTCTGGTATTTACTATTTGTTATGGCTTCTGAAAGGATGAACGGAAATAATTCAAGCATTCGTTAATTCAGCAGCTATTTATTGAGTCCCTACTTCATGCCAGGGATGTTTCTGGGCACTGGGTGTCAGCAGTGAGCAAGACAGATAAAACTCCCTGCCTTCTTAGAGCTGATGTTCCAGGGCAGGAGTAAACAGTGAACAAATACATCTTTTTATTTATCTATTTTTTAGTTGAAGGATAATTGCTTCACAGAATTTTGTTTTATGACAAACGTCAACATGAATCAACCATAGGTATGCATATGTCCCCCCTTCCCTCTTGAACCTCCCCCCAACTCCCTCCTCATCCCACCCCTCCAGGTGGTTACAGAGCACCTGTTTGAGTTCCCTGAGTCACACAGCAAATTCCCATTGGCTGTTTTACATATGGTGATAGAAGTTTCTATGGTTTGGTTTTATGTTTCGGCCATACCACGTGGTGTGGGGGATCTTAGTTCCCCAACCAGGGATTGAACCCATGTCCCCTGCAGTGGAAACGCGGCGTCCTCACCCCTCGACTGCCAGGGAAGGCCGCCGATACAGATGTCAGAGATGAGGTGTGATAGTGAGAAATCACATGGAGGTGGAGTGGGTGTCTGTCTGGACTGGAGCTTCAGAAGCCCTCCCCGAAAGGGTGAGCTTTGATCAGACACCTGAATCATGGGAGAAAACAAGCCACTCAGATATTGGTGTGAAGAACATTGCAGGCACAGGTAACAGCCAGATGAGATGTTGGTCCTGAGAAACCTCAACACAGGGCCTAGCCCAGGCTGAGCCCTCACCAATCACAGCTACTGCTGCTTTGCCTTTGGTGGTGTTCTTTGTATTATTATCGTTCACTGGACAGGTGGGTGGAATAAGTGTTTGGTTTTGTGTGGGTTTTCCTGATGGCTCAGTGGTAAAGAATCTGCCTGCAATGTGGGAGACCCAGGCTCGATTCCTTGGTTGGGAAGATTCCCCTGGAGAAGGGAATGGCAACCCACTTCAGTATTCTTGCCCCGGAGAATCCCATGGACAGAGGAGCCTAGTGGGCTACGGTCCACGGGGTCACAAAAGAGTCGAACACGACTGAACGACTAACACTTTATGTAGGTAAATTTCCACAGGTACAGAGGAAAGCTAGTTTAGTTAGGAAGGCTCTAGCCCTATAGATCTCTGGGGAATGGGAACTGCTTCCTCCTTGGACGGGGCCACTGGGCTGTTTCTTCCTCTGCTGAGACCCATGTGGACTGCCACCCACCCTTGTGGGACAGCTGTAACAGCTCCTGATGGCCCCTCTGTTCCTGACCTCTCTTCGCAGTGCCCATTCATGGACGAGCGGATCATGTGTTTACACAGTAAGATCAAGAGTCAGGCCCTGGAATTTCCGGATCAGTGAGTATCGTCCATGTACCGTACGTTACCACCTTTTCTGAGCTCTTGGTGATGTCTCCCACCCCTGATACATCTTCCTTCCCTGCGCTCAGGCCTGACATAGCCGAGGATCTGAAGGACCTGATCACCCGCATGTTGGACAAGAACCCCGAGTCAAGGATTGTGGTGCCAGAGATCAAGGTACCTGCTGCCCTCTGGGGCGTGTGCTGGGGGCTCAGCCTGTGTCCTCTGCTTCGGATTGTCCGGCTCAACCCTGCCTCAGTCAGGCCCCATGTTCCTCTGTATAGAGCACTGTGCCTTGGCACCACCGCCCTCCCATGCCCTGGGGTGCTGGGAGCTGGTGGGGGAAGGATTTGGGATTTGTGTCCACTGTGATTGCGGAAGTGGGATCTGCTACAGCCAGGCAGCTAGCATGCACTCCAGTTGGCTTTGACTGAGGGCGTTCACCTCCCAAGACCAGACCAGGGTCTCTGTCTGCTCCACTCCATGGCTGCCAAAATCCCGAGGTCTTTTCCTTGGCCCTGCCCGTCCCTTTGAGAAAATACAGTGGGGCTGGGAGGAAGTTAGGGAGTAGTTTGAGCCCCTGCCTCTGACCTCGGCCTGCTAAATTCTGCTGTGTCGCAGACATCAGCGCTAGGAGAGGTCCCTACTCACCCCCTAGAGCCCTGCAAGTGTGACACACACGCATGTGGACCTTTCAGAAACCTAGAGTTTGGCTTCGTGAACTCCTAGGCCCCTCAGCCAACTAGCAGTTGAAGAGAGGGTAGCCCAAAAGATTACGGATGAAGGCTGGGATCCCAGGGGCAGGTGGTTGGGGGGCAGACCTCTGCCTCGGTCCCCTTCTGATTCTGTCCTTCTCACTGGTCTCCCTGTGCCACCCCAAGCCTCTGTTTCCCTTTCTGTGAAATGGGGAGGATGCTGCCTGCTCTGAGCTGAGCCTTCCAGGCATCAGAGAGAGCTCCAGAGGAGTGATGGGTGCTCCTCAGGCACCCATCCAAGGCAGATGGCAAACTCCAGGTCTTCCTGCCGAGACACCGGGCAAGATGGAGAATTTAGTCCAACTCACATTCTGGCCTCGAAGTTCCCTCCCGTTCTCCATCCTTTGTTTCACTGTTTCCTCCCGCCTGGCTCACCCCCGCCTTCTGTCTGGCTTGCCTGCTCTCTTGCATGCCTGACCTCAAGGCACTGCCTCTCCCCTCCCGTGTCCCCTCCCTGGCTCTGCTCGCTGGCAGGGTCCCTGGGAGCCAGTCACAACTGCCCCTCACCCTTCCTGTCCTTCGTTGAAGCTGCACCCCTGGGTCACGAGGCACGGGGCGGAGCCGCTGCCATCTGAGGATGAGAACTGCACGCTGGTCGAGGTGACCGAAGAGGAGGTGGAGAATTCGGTCAAACACATTCCCAGTCTGGCGACCGTGGTAAGGCGGGATGAACCACTGCCCAAGGGCAGGGCCAGAGAGCTCCAGGCAGCCCACAAGGACAAGCCAGGACATGGATAGGCAGCTGAGAAGCAGGCCTTGGGCCTGAGAGTCAGGGACTGGCCGGGTTTGCCCCTCACCCTCAGCTCCCAGCCCCGGGGCCTTAGTCCCACCACAGGCCAGGCGGCCCCTGCATCTCCTAGCTTGAGTTCTGTCTGCAGCCATGTCCCGGGTTACTCAGACAGGATAGCCCCTCTCTAAGGATTGTTCTGCCCCTTGTGGAATTCCTGCTTTCAGAGCAAGTCCAGGGCAGAAGGAGGAGGAAAAGGAGCAGGGCAGGAGCCAGTGGGGAACTGGAGCCAAGGTCTCTAAGAGGGGCTCCCCGCCCTGACTGGGTCTCCAGTCCCCAGAGCAGACGGCTTAGCTCGTCTCATCTCTGCTGTGTGGGCAGTGGATGGAGTGACTTTTCCCGGCTCCTGAGGTAAGGGTGTTTGTTTAGGCGCTTCTAGACCCCTTTTTATGGCCTTAAATTTGGGTCCTGATCCAGGAAGAACAAGCTAGAATCAAAGTCCTCAGGCCTCACCTTGGAGATTCAGAGAATCACCCACTTGCTGAGCCTCTGTCTAGCTCTGGGAGGGAGACCCTCAGGGGGCCGTGGTCTGCAGCAGTCCCAGGGGCGGAATCCATGCCCCACCATGGCCGCCTTGAGAGTCCTGAGTGTGTTCAGCCAGCACCAGCCCTAGCAGGCAGGCAGGGCCCTGGGCTCTGGAAAGGGACCAAATGCCGTGTCTAGCCTCCAATGACCTTAGGAGCCCTGGTGCTGTCTCCTCCCCCAACCCAGGCTTTGCCTTTCACCCTCTGCTTCCCCACACTTGCTCTCTCCCTCTAAAACCTGAGCCCTGGGGTGTCTTTCACGACCTTCTCCTCCCCCATGGGGGCCTCTGCATGATCTTCTCTGTTGAACGCTCACCACACCCTCCTCCGCCTTCTTGTCCACCCACCGCACCATGTCCTGAGCCTGCGATGGCGAACACAGCTGGTGTTGGGCTCCTAGCGCCTGCCGGGGGTTAACCTGTTTCTGGTTGTGAATATTCTTGAGAGAAGGCATCTGATCCTAGGGGTCTGAAATAAGCACTGATTATTCAGGAAGCACTTCTTAGACACTGAGGGGTGTCCCAGGCCTGTGTTGTTGGGAGCAGGGAATAGAGAGATGAGTAAAACCAACATGGCAGCTGCAGACGTTGGGCAAAGAACCAACAAGTAAATGTGCAAATAACAGAGGGGCTGCAAGGGGGACCTCTTAGGGGGATGGAGCCCAGGTGGTGGGTTGGAGAAAGACTCCTGGAAGATGTGTATGAGAGGATGGTGGGGCGTTCATCAGGTTGAGAGAGGGTAAAGGGCAGGGGCATTCCTGGGGAAGGGAGCAGCCAATGCAGTGAGCTCTGTTGGAAGGCGGCCAGGCTCATGGGGAGCCTTAAGAAAGTCAGGGCAGCTGAAAAGGGCAAAGGAGGTGGAGAGAAGGTGGCATGGGGCTGGACCAGAGGTGGGACCAGACTGCACCAGTCCTGAGGCCACAGCAGAAATTCAAATCTTGGTCCCAAGAGGCATGGGAAGTACCTGCAGGATTCGATTTGATGGGGTGGGGGGTGGGGGCGGCGTGGCGTTGGCCTTGAAAGGTCCCGTGGGAAGAGTGGACTGTGCGGGGCAAGGAGGAGTGGGGACTCCAGCAGCTGTGTGTGTGCCAGGCGTGGGGTTACCAAGATGAACAAAGGACAGTGTCAGCCCTCAGCTGGGGGGACCCTCAGGGGCCTGGTCTGAGGTCCCAGGGGCGGAATCCATGCCCCACCATGGCCGCCTTGAGAGTCCTGAGTGTGTTCAGCCAGCACCAGCCCTAGCAGGCAGGCAGGGCCCTGGGCTCTGGAAAGGGACCAAATGCCGTGTCTAGCCTCCAATGACCTTAGGAGCCCTGGTGCTGTCTCCTCCCCCAACCCAGGCTTTGCCTTTCACCCTCTGCTTCCCCACACTTGCTCTCTCCCTCTAAAACCTGAGCCCTGGGGTGTCTTTCACGACCTTCTCCTCCCCCATGGGGGCCTCTGCATGATCTTCTCTGTTGAACGCTCACCACACCCTCCTCCGCCTTCTTGTCCACCCACCGCACCATGTCCTGAGCCTGCGATGGCGAACACAGCTGGTGTTGGGCTCCTAGCGCCTGCCGGGGGTTAACCTGTTTCTGGTTGTGAATATTCTTGAGAGAAGGCATCTGATCCTAGGGGTCTGAAATAAGCACTGATTATTCAGGAAGCACTTCTTAGACACTGAGGGGTGTCCCAGGCCTGTGTTGTTGGGAGCAGGGAATAGAGAGATGAGTAAAACCAACATGGCAGCTGCAGACGTTGGGCAAAGAACCAACAAGTAAATGTGCAAATAACAGAGGGGCTGCAAGGGGGACCTCTTAGGGGGATGGAGCCCAGGTGGTGGGTTGGAGAAAGACTCCTGGAAGATGTGTATGAGAGGATGGTGGGGCGTTCATCAGGTTGAGAGAGGGTAAAGGGCAGGGGCATTCCTGGGGAAGGGAGCAGCCAATGCAGTGAGCTCTGTTGGAAGGCGGCCAGGCTCATGGGGAGCCTTAAGAAAGTCAGGGCAGCTGAAAAGGGCAAAGGAGGTGGAGAGAAGGTGGCATGGGGCTGGACCAGAGGTGGGACCAGACTGCACCAGTCCTGAGGCCACAGCAGAAATTCAAATCTTGGTCCCAAGAGGCATGGGAAGTACCTGCAGGATTCGATTTGATGGGGTGGGGGGTGGGGGCGCGGCGTAGCGAGCGTTGGCCTTTGAAAGGTCCCGTGGGAAGAGTGGACTGTGCGGGGCAAGGAGGGAGTGGGGACTCCAGCAGCTGTGTGTGTGCCAGGCGTGGGGTTACCAAGATGAACAAAGGACAGTGTCAGCCCTCATGAGGCTCCTGGCCTCATAAGAAAGATGGATCTGGAAAGAAAGAGTCAGCCTCTGGTGCCATCACACGGTGACAGGCCTGCAGGGAGAGGATCAAGTGTGGGAGGCTTTGCAGGGTGGGAGCCCCTTGCACTGGGTCCTCAGGGCTGGCCAGGCTCACCAGAGGAGCGATGTTTGGAAAGATGCGAAGGACACAGGCCCGTGTATTCCGGGAACCACAGACCTCAGGCCTTGGCGAGGGAGGGACAGTGTGAGCTTGCCAAGGGGCACAGCCTTCATTCTCTACCTCAGCATGTTTCTTTCTTTAAATTGAGGGAGAATTCATGTAACATAAAATTAACCATTTTAAGGGCTTCCATAGTGTCACAAAGAGTTGGATACGACCGAAGTGATTTAACATGTATGACCATTTTAAAGCAGACTATACAGTGATGTTTAGTACATTCACAGTATTGTGCAACCATCACCTCTCTAGTTCTGAAGGATTTTCATTGTCCTCAAAAGAAACCCCATACCTGTTAGCAGTCACTCTCTCTTCTCCTGTCCTATCCCAGCCCCAGGATCTACTAGTCTGTTTTCTGTTTCTATAGATTTGCCTCTTCTGGACATTGCATATAAATGGAATCATACAGTAAGTGACCTTCTATGTTTCTTTCTTTCATTCAGCATAATATTTTCAAGATTCATCCACATTGTACCCAGTCATTGTACCCAGTCATTATTTTTTAGGGCCAAAGAATATTCCATTGTATGGATAGAACATATCAATTATGTAATACAACCAAGTTTTATTGAAAACAAAAGAAATTTAACTAGTAACCTGGAATGTGTTAGGATAAAACTTAAACTACAATAGTGTGGATAGAGCATATTTCATCTATTCATGAGCTGATGGACATTTGTTTGTTTCCATCTTTTGGTAACCAGTGGTTAAATCAATCACAAGGGTGGGGGTGGGGCGGGCGTGGGGGTTGGCCTTTGAAAGGTCCCGTGGGAAGAGTGGACTGTGCGGGGCAAGGAGGGAGTGGGGACTCCAGCAGCTGTGTGTGTGCCAGGCGTGGGGTTACCAAGATGAACAAAGGACAGTGTCAGCCCTCATGAGGCTCCTGGCCTCATAAGAAAGATGGATCTGGAAAGAAAGAGTCAGCCTCTGGTGCCATCACACGGTGACAGGCCTGCAGGGAGAGGATCAAGTGTGGGAGGCTTTGCAGGGTGGGAGCCCCTTGCACTGGGTCCTCAGGGCTGGCCAGGCTCACCAGAGGAGCGATGTTTGGAAAGATGCGAAGGACACAGGCCCGTGTATTCCGGGAACCACAGACCTCAGGCCTTGGCGAGGGAGGGACAGTGTGAGCTTGCCAAGGGGCACAGCCTTCATTCTCTACCTCAGCATGTTTCTTTCTTTAAATTGAGGGAGAATTCATGTAACATAAAATTAACCATTTTAAGGGCTTCCATAGTGTCACAAAGAGTTGGATACGACCGAAGTGATTTAACATGTATGACCATTTTAAAGCAGACTATACAGTGATGTTTAGTACATTCACAGTATTGTGCAACCATCACCTCTCTAGTTCTGAAGGATTTTCATTGTCCTCAAAAGAAACCCCATACCTGTTAGCAGTCACTCTCTCTTCTCCTGTCCTATCCCAGCCCCAGGATCTACTAGTCTGTTTTCTGTTTCTATAGATTTGCCTCTTCTGGACATTGCATATAAATGGAATCATACAGTAAGTGACCTTCTATGTTTCTTTCTTTCATTCAGCATAATATTTTCAAGATTCATCCACATTGTACCCAGTCATTGTACCCAGTCATTATTTTTTAGGGCCAAAGAATATTCCATTGTATGGATAGAACATATCAATTATGTAATACAACCAAGTTTTATTGAAAACAAAAGAAATTTAACTAGTAACCTGGAATGTGTTAGGATAAAACTTAAACTACAATAGTGTGGATAGAGCATATTTCATCTATTCATGAGCTGATGGACATTTGTTTGTTTCCATCTTTTGGTAACCAGTGGTTTTTAAAATATATTCCCTCCCATATTTAGCAGCCAACTCTTTTAAAAAAAAAAAGTCCAGGGCTTCCCTGGTGGTCCAGTGGGTAAGGACACCACCTTGCAGTGCAAGGGGTGCTGGTTCGATCCCTGGCCTGGGAAGATCCCAAGTGCCGCGGAGCTGCTGGACTGATGTGTCCAACTACCGAGCCGGAGCTCTGGAGCACATGCGCCCAGAGCCGGTGCTCTGTGGCGACAGAGGCCACTGTGATGGGAGGCCCACACAGGCCAAGAACAAAGACAGACAAAAATACATAAATGAAAGACCAATAGAAGTGCCCCCCCCCCCCCCGCCAAAAAAAAAAAAAAATGTCCAGAGGCTTAGTCAGTACATGAAACAGCTTGAAGAGACAGCATACTTTACTTGGAAGGGAGGCCAGAGCCTTACAGGGTTCTGAGGCCCCTTATTTGAAGATTCCTTCATGGAATACAGCAACCAAAAGCATCACCATGAACTCCCATGGCTCCCTGGCTGGGATAAGTTCCAGACTGCTATGGATGAGAGACACCCATATGGGCAGGAGAGACTCAGAAAGGATAGGGTGAGTGACTTCCTGTGGGTCCAGTGGTTACAAATCTGCCTTGTGATGCAGGGGACACGAGTTCAGTCCCTGGTCGTGGAGTTAAGATCCCTGTGCCTTGGAGCAGCTAAGCCCTCGAGCTGCAAATACTGATCCCGTGGGCTCTGGAGCCCATGTTATCACAACTGGAGTTTGTATGCCACAACAGAAGATCCCATGTGATGCAGTGAAGATCCTTTGAATCAAAAGTAAGACCCAGCACAGCTAAATTAATTATTATTATTATTTTTTTTTAAAGAAAAGATGGGCTGAGGGGCAGACTGGGAGGCAGGGGAGAGAAGCTGAGCAGTAGCTGAGAGACATGATGGGCTTTTTCCTGAAGATCCCCTCCTCTGGCAGGTGTTTCCCAACCAAGCTGCGGACCCTGTGTGTCTGTGAGTAAGTGGGGTAGGGGACACCAGAGCTTCCTCCTGTGGCAGTGGACAAGCCAGCTTCCAGCACCTCTTGGAAGGCCTTTTAGGACCTTTGACCTCTCTTGCCCTCATACCAGATCACCCTGTGGACAGGCCACCCTCGATGTCCCGTGATGTTTCCTCAGCCCCTTTGGCTGGAACAGATGCTTCTCATCCTCAACTCAAATGCAGCCCCCCGAGACACCCGGGACCCTTTTGTATTGCTCCTGGGACTGTAGAATGGTGCAGCCACTGTAGAAAACAGTCTGGCAGCTCCTTAAATGTTGAACAGAGAGTTACCAAATCATCCAGGAATTCCACTCCTAGGCGTACTCTAAGAGAAATGAAAACATTTTGTGTGGAAAGTATGTCCACAGAAAAACTTGTATATACATGTGCACAGCAGCATTAGTCACAGTAGCCCCTAAATGGAAATGGTCCAAATATCTAGCAACAGATGAATGAATAAACAAAATATGGCATATCCACACAAAGGATTATTACCAGGCCATAAAAAGGAATAAAGCAATGCCCCATGGATGGACCTTGAAAACATCATGCTGAGTGAAAGAAGCCAGACCCACAGGCTACATACTGAATGATTCCATTTATATGAAATGAGGTGAGACAAAACCATAGAGACAGAAAGTGGATTGGTGGTTGCCAGGGACTAGGGGAGGATGAGGGGGCACTGCTAATGGGTACTGGGTTTCTTTGGGCGGTAATGTAAGTGTTCTGAAATTAGATGGTGGTATTATGAATACACTAAAAACCATTGAACCGTACACTTTAAAGTGGTGCATTGTATGCCATGTGAATCACATTTCAATTAAAAAAAATTGCAACAGTCCCCCTCCCTCTCAGATGATACGTGGGAACCAAGAGTTGGTTCCTTGTTGGGGTGGTCGGTGATGGGTTTCACCACAGCAAAGATGGGCTGAGGGGCAGACTGGGAGGCAGGGGAGAGAAGCTGAGCAGTAGCTGAGAGACATGATGGGCTTTTTCCTGAAGATCCCCTCCTCTGGCAGGTGTTTCCCAACCAAGCTGCGGACCCTGTGTGTCTGTGAGTAAGTGGGGTAGGGGACACCAGAGCTTCCTCCTGTGGCAGTGGACAAGCCAGCTTCCAGCACCTCTTGGAAGGCCTTTTAGGACCTTTGACCTCTCTTGCCCTCATACCAGATCACCCTGTGGACAGGCCACCCTCGATGTCCCGTGATGTTTCCTCAGCCCCTTTGGCTGGAACAGATGCTTCTCATCCTCAACTCAAATGCAGCCCCCCGAGACACCGGTACCCTTTTGTATTGCTCCTGGGACTGTAGAATGGTGCAGCCACTGTAGAAAACAGTCTGGCAGCTCCTTAAATGTTGAACAGAGAGTTACCAAATCATCCAGGAATTCCACTCCTAGGCGTACTCTAAGAGAAATGAAAACATTTTGTGTGGAAAGTATGTCCACAGAAAAACTTGTATATACATGTGCACAGCAGCATTAGTCACAGTAGCCCCTAAATGGAAATGGTCCAAATATCTAGCAACAGATGAATGAATAAACAAAATATGGCATATCCACACAAAGGATTATTACCAGGCCATAAAAAGGAATAAAGCAATGCCCCATGGATGGACCTTGAAAACATCATGCTGAGTGAAAGAAGCCAGACCCACAGGCTACATACTGAATGATTCCATTTATATGAAATGAGGTGAGACAAAACCATAGAGACAGAAAGTGGATTGGTGGTTGCCAGGGACTAGGGGAGGATGAGGGGGCACTGCTAATGGGTACTGGGTTTCTTTGGGCGGTAATGTAAGTGTTCTGAAATTAGATGGTGGTATTATGAATACACTAAAAACCATTGAACCGTACACTTTAAAGTGGTGCATTGTATGCCATGTGAATCACATTTCAATTAAAAAAAATTGCAACAGTCCCCCTCCCTCTCAGATGATACGTGGGAACCAAGAGTTGGTTCCTTGTTGGGGTGGTCGGTGATGGGTTTCACCCACGAGAAAAGCCTCGCCTTGGAGGTGAGACAGGTTGATGGCCAAGAGGGTGTGTCCCGCAATGGCTCACGTGTGACAGATGGTACCACGGATAAAACAGTGCAGGCTAGCTCTCCTGTAGTCGCGTGGGCCAAGACTAGACTATGACAGGCTTTGGATGTCAGACTGGGGGGTTCAGACCTTACTTTGTTGACAACCAAGGAGCCGTGGGAGATTTGGCTTGTGGGCCAGTGAGGCTTTGTGATGGCTTTGGCTGCTGTATCCTAGGTGGGTGTCTCTCAAAGGGTAGCCATATGCCCCGGGAACTGGCCAGGGGCAGGGAGTGTGGGGGAGAGAGGAAGAAGAAGTCGGGCTGGTGCAGTGGCACGAGGGAGGCTGTTGCCTGGAGACTCTCCAGGTGACTGAGCTGCCTCCTCCTCCTCTCCAGATCCTGGTGAAGACCATGATACGCAAACGCTCCTTCGGGAACCCGTTTGAGGGCAGCCGTCGGGAGGAGCGCTCGCTCTCAGCGCCAGGAAACCTACTCACGTGAGTGTCCGCTCGCCTTCTTCAGGGTGGGGAACAGCAGGCTGAATGTGGGGCAGCCCTGCCCAGCCCCTCTGGGCCCATTTCCCCAGCAGCAACGTCTGGACTCAGATCAGCCCCGCTCGGCCCTCTGGGGAAGTCAGAGCAGCTGCTGACTTTGGCTTTGCCCCACCCTGGACCCAGCGCCCCTCCTTGACTGATGGCTAATCCACAGAGAAGTTTTACCTTTCCAGGGCGGGGGAGAGGCATGCATTTTCATAGGGGTGGGAGAATGGTTGACAATCAGCCTGTTTTGAATCCAGAGCATGCATGCTTGCTGATGGCACTGGGGACCCGTGATGGGTGAGCAAGGCATCTCACTCATGGGACCCCCCACCAGTGTCTCACAGCAGGAGTTGTCCTGCTCCTGACCACCCTGGCAACAGCTCTGGGAAGCTGATGTTCAGGGTCTAAGTGTCTCTGGGATGGGGAACAGGCATGCCATGGGTCCCAAGTGTCCCTTCTCACTTCCCTTTTCCCTCCCCTCTGGCGATTCCAGCAAAAAACCAACCAGGGAGTGTGAGCCCTTGTCTGAGCCCAAGGTAATGCCTGCCTGCCTGCGCCTTCGCCTCTGCCGGGGCCTGGGGGCGGGGACAGCTGCAGAGCACGGGGCATCCCCTTCCAGGCCCACCTTCCTTCAAGCCTAGGGCCTCTGGACCCAGGAGGAAAACAAGGGGCTTTGGAATGTCAGACTGGGGGGTTCAGACCTTACTTTGTTGACAACCAAGGAGCCGTGGGAGATTTGGCTTGTGGGCCAGTGAGGCTTTGTGATGGCTTTGGCTGCTGTATCCTAGGTGGGTGTCTCTCAAAGGGTAGCCATATGCCCCGGGAACTGGCCAGGGGCAGGGAGTGTGGGGGAGAGAGGAAGAAGAAGTCGGGCTGGTGCAGTGGCACGAGGGAGGCTGTTGCCTGGAGACTCTCCAGGTGACTGAGCTGCCTCCTCCTCCTCTCCAGATCCTGGTGAAGACCATGATACGCAAACGCTCCTTCGGGAACCCGTTTGAGGGCAGCCGTCGGGAGGAGCGCTCGCTCTCAGCGCCAGGAAACCTACTCACGTGAGTGTCCGCTCGCCTTCTTCAGGGTGGGGAACAGCAGGCTGAATGTGGGGCAGCCCTGCCCAGCCCCTCTGGGCCCATTTCCCCAGCAGCAACGTCTGGACTCAGATCAGCCCCGCTCGGCCCTCTGGGGAAGTCAGAGCAGCTGCTGACTTTGGCTTTGCCCCACCCTGGACCCAGCGCCCCTCCTTGACTGATGGCTAATCCACAGAGAAGTTTTACCTTTCCAGGGCGGGGGAGAGGCATGCATTTTCATAGGGGTGGGAGAATGGTTGACAATCAGCCTGTTTTGAATCCAGAGCATGCATGCTTGCTGATGGCACTGGGGACCCGTGATGGGTGAGCAAGGCATCTCACTCATGGGACCCCCCACCAGTGTCTCACAGCAGGAGTTGTCCTGCTCCTGACCACCCTGGCAACAGCTCTGGGAAGCTGATGTTCAGGGTCTAAGTGTCTCTGGGATGGGGAACAGGCATGCCATGGGTCCCAAGTGTCCCTTCTCACTTCCCTTTTCCCTCCCCTCTGGCGATTCCAGCAAAAAACCAACCAGGGAGTGTGAGCCCTTGTCTGAGCCCAAGGTAATGCCTGCCTGCCTGCGCCTTCGCCTCTGCCGGGGCCTGGGGGCGGGGACAGCTGCAGAGCACGGGGCATCCCCTTCCAGGCCCACCTTCCTTCAAGCCTAGGGCCTCTGGACCCAGGAGGAAAACAAGGGGCATCCAGGGGCTTGGACCCGGTGGCGGGTTGTGCATGTGGGCTGGGGCTGCGGGTGCATGGCGCTCCACCCGGAATGCCTGTGAACTCACCCAGGTCTTAGACCTCGTCTGGCACCTACATAGGCTCAGTGCACGTCAATGGTCTTGAAGCTGTGTCATGGGCTGAAGCCACCCCTGATCTGGACTGGTGGTCGGAGTCTAGAGCAGGCATGCTGCGTTTGGGTCTTTCCCCCGGGGCCCTCCAGCACCTGCCCCTTCTTCTCTGATGGGCTAAGACCTAGAAAATAAGCCCCCTTCCAGCCTGTTGCAAATGAGTGTGAGAGTCCTCTGCCTCTGAGGAGGGTCCGGACCTTCTCCCCAGAGTCCGCCATCCTCTTCCGAACACATGCCCAGCTCAGCCATCCCAGTGCCTCCCAGGACAGAGGAGCATTTTGTCCTTGGAAGCCTGAGATGACACAGACTTGCCCCACCCCCTTCCCTGCGACAGGATAGCAGTCCCAAGACTCTGCCCACAGGGTCCAGCTCACCCCTTCATTCTCAGCTGGGAGCTCCAGGTAGTCTTAAAGGCAGCTGTGTTGAGCTAGAAGTCACATACCGTATCATTCACCCATTTAGAGTATATCATCCGATAGTGTTTAATATATTTGCTGAGTTGTGCAACCATCACCACAGTCAGTTTTAGAACATTTGAGCCCAAGAAGAGTCTGCACCCTTTGCTCTCACCACCCAATCCCTCCCCACCTTCCCTAGCCAGCACGAAGCTACTTTCAGTTTCTACAGATTTGCATATTCTGGACATTTCATATAAATGGAATCATACAGGATGTGGCCTTCGTGTCTGGCTTCTTTCATTCAGCATAATGTTTCTGAGGTTCATCTGTGATGTAGCATATGTCAGAACCTCATTCTTTTCTATGGCTGGATCGTATTCCATTGTATGGATATACCCACACTTTGTTTCTCCATTCATTCAGTGATGAATATTTTCCACTGTCGGGCTGCCACGCATGAGTAACGCTGCACGGGCATCCCTTCCAGGCCCACCTTCCTTCAAGCCTAGGGCCTCTGGACCCAGGAGGAAAACAAGGGCATCCAGGGGCTTGGACCCGGTGGCGGGTTGTGCATGTGGGCTGGGGCTGCGGGTGCATGGCGCTCCACCCGGAATGCCTGTGAACTCACCCAGGTCTTAGACCTCGTCTGGCACCTACATAGGCTCAGTGCACGTCAATGGTCTTGAAGCTGTGTCATGGGCTGAAGCCACCCCTGATCTGGACTGGTGGTCGGAGTCTAGAGCAGGCATGCTGCGTTTGGGTCTTTCCCCCGGGGCCCTCCAGCACCTGCCCCTTCTTCTCTGATGGGCTAAGACCTAGAAAATAAGCCCCCTTCCAGCCTGTTGCAAATGAGTGTGAGAGTCCTCTGCCTCTGAGGAGGGTCCGGACCTTCTCCCCAGAGTCCGCCATCCTCTTCCGAACACATGCCCAGCTCAGCCATCCCAGTGCCTCCCAGGACAGAGGAGCATTTTGTCCTTGGAAGCCTGAGATGACACAGACTTGCCCCACCCCCTTCCCTGCGACAGGATAGCAGTCCCAAGACTCTGCCCACAGGGTCCAGCTCCCCCCTTCATTCGCAGCTGGGAGCTCCAGGTAGTCTTAAAGGCAGCTGTGTTGAGCTAGAAGTCACATACCGTATCATTCACCCATTTAGAGTATATCATCCGATAGTGTTTAATATATTTGCTGAGTTGTGCAACCATCACCACAGTCAGTTTTAGAACATTTGAGCCCAAGAAGAGTCTGCACCCTTTGCTCTCACCACCCAATCCCTCCCCACCTTCCCTAGCCAGCACGAAGCTACTTTCAGTTTCTACAGATTTGCATATTCTGGACATTTCATATAAATGGAATCATACAGGATGTGGCCTTCGTGTCTGGCTTCTTTCATTCAGCATAATGTTTCTGAGGTTCATCTGTGATGTAGCATATGTCAGAACCTCATTCTTTTCTATGGCTGGATCGTATTCCATTGTATGGATATACCCACACTTTGTTTCTCCATTCATTCAGTGATGAATATTTTCCACTGTCGGGGCTGCCACGCATGAGTAACGCTGCCCCTAATGATTCCTGTGCAAGCAGCAGCTGTTCGTTTGTTAGGAGTTGACTTATGAGATGAAATTTACTGGTCACCATAGGAGTCAGGTGCTTATTTGGTAACGTAGGAAGACTGTTTGGAGATCATTTATGCTCTCTGGAGCAGGGAAAGTGGCAATTGGCCATTGGAGCTGATCATAGCCAGCCTGCGAAGGCTGCCTCAGTGCCTGCCAAACTGTTCCCAGATGTCTCTGCAACCAGATGATGGGGTGGCCCCACTTACAGTTTGAGCCTTACATAGGGTGACAGGGTGAAGCCTAATGGGCCAGCCTTTACTTGGCCCTTCTCAACCTCAGTTTTACAGTTTGCCTCCCTTTTTGGGCAAGTCTGTTTATTTATTTTTTTAAAGGGTAATCTTTTGTTATTGTTGTTAATTTTTGGCCTATTTTATTGTTTATTTATTTATTTATCTGCATGCATCTTTATTCTTTGGCCTGTGTGGGCCTCCCATTGCAGTGGCCTCTCATTGCAGAGCACTGGCTATGGGCGCGTGTGCTGCAGAGCGCTGGTTCATAATTGGACACACCGGTCCAACTGCTTCTTGGCATGTGGGATCTTCCCAGACCAGGGATCAAACCGGTGCCCCTTGCACTGTAAGGTGGACTCTTCACCCACTGGACCACTAGGGAAGCCCTAATCTTCTGTTTTTAATGAGGTCAAAGTTGCACGAAGCCAAAGACTGTGATTGGCTCAAAGGACTTGACGGCCTCTTTCTTCACTCACCTCTATCCCAGAAGCACCTGAGAATTACCTGCCCTTGCCTTCAGCCTACAGGTAGATGCTTTGGTTGCCCCAGTGGACCAGGACTTCCAGCTCTTAGGGCCTAGGCAGTCGTTGGAGGCCTCGGGCCCACGGTCTGTCAGCAGTGAGACCAGCTGGTATGAGGAGACGGCCTTTGGGCCTCACTGGATAAACTCTCCTCCCCGGGAGGCTTGACCCCTGTTCTTTGGCAGACACATAAAAGCCAATGAGTGATTTCGATTGTATGGATATACCCACACTTTGTTTCTCCATTCATTCAGTGATGAATATTTTCCGCTGTCGGGGCTGCCACGCATGAGTAACGCTGCCCCTAATGATTCCTGTGCAAGCAGCAGCTGTTCGTTTGTTAGGAGTTGACTTATGAGATGAAATTTACTGGTCACCATAGGAGTCAGGTGCTTATTTGGTAACGTAGGAAGACTGTTTGGAGATCATTTATGCTCTCTGGAGCAGGGAAAGTGGCAATTGGCCATTGGAGCTGATCATAGCCAGCCTGCGAAGGCTGCCTCAGTGCCTGCCAAACTGTTCCCAGATGTCTCTGCAACCAGATGATGGGGTGGCCCCACTTACAGTTTGAGCCTTACATAGGGTGACAGGGTGAAGCCTAATGGGCCAGCCTTTACTTGGCCCTTCTCAACCTCAGTTTTACAGTTTGCCTCCCTTTTTGGGCAAGTCTGTTTATTTATTTTTTTAAAGGGTAATCTTTTGTTATTGTTGTTAATTTTTGGCCTATTTTATTGTTTATTTATTTATTTATCTGCATGCATCTTTATTCTTTGGCCTGTGTGGGCCTCCCATCGCAGTGGCCTCTCATTGCAGAGCACTGGCTATGGGCGCGTGTGCTGCAGAGCGCTGGTTCATAATTGGACACACCGGTCCAACTGCTTCTTGGCATGTGGGATCTTCCCAGACCAGGGATCAAACCGGTGCCCCTTGCACTGTAAGGTGGACTCTTCACCCACTGGACCACTAGGGAAGCCCTAATCTTCTGTTTTTAATGAGGTCAAAGTTGCACGAAGCCAAAGACTGTGATTGGCTCAAAGGACTTGACGGCCTCTTTCTTCACTCACCTCTATCCCAGAAGCACCTGAGAATTACCTGCCCTTGCCTTCAGCCTACAGGTAGATGCTTTGGTTGCCCCAGTGGACCAGGACTTCCAGCTCTTAGGGCCTAGGCAGTCGTTGGAGGCCTCGGGCCCACGGTCTGTCAGCAGTGAGACCAGCTGGTATGAGGAGACGGCCTTTGGGCCTCACTGGATAAACTCTCCTCCCCGGGAGGCTTGACCCCTGTTCTTTGGCAGACACATAAAAGCCAATGAGTGTGATTTTTAACAGAATTTTTTTTTTGGCCGCTTCTATTGGTCTTTCATTTATCTATTTTCATCCATCTTTGTTCTTTGGCCTGTGTGGGCCTCCCATTGCAGTGGCCTCTATTGCCGCAGAGCACTGGCTCTGGGCGCATACGCTCCAGAGCTCTGGCTCGGTAGTTGAACACATCGGTCCAGCGGCTCCGCGGCACGTGGGATCTTCCCAGGCCAGGGATCGAACCGGCGCCCCTTGCACTACAAGGCGGTGTCCTTACCGACTGGACCACCAGGGAAGCCCGAATGTGATTTATAAACAAAGACGAGTTTTTTCCTAGGAATGTACAGCCATGTCCTTCCCTCATGCACAGGGCAGTTCCCTTCTGGCCAAGGGCATACAATAGATGCCAGTCCTGTGTAGCAAGCACAGTGGCTTTCCTTAGGAGGGGCATTCTTTGTTGGTAAAGGGTTTGGGTCTCTCCTGAGGGACTTCCCTCACATTTCCCATCACACGGCCCATGTCTGTCACCTCAGGCAGCTCCAGCTGCGGGCACTTCAGGATATGGCCTCCTGGGGACATGAGGACACTTCCCTCCAACTTGGTCTCTTCTGTTCTGGTCACACATTGCTGAGATGGGTGCCCTTCTCTCCATCGGAGGCATCCCTTGGGGCTGTGGGCTCAGAATGGTTCTACTGACACCCATGTCCTGCAGGCTGGCTTTGGGCCAGGCCAAGTCAGGCAGCCCTACTCACTGCCCCCATGAAGCTCACCTGAGGACTGAAGACAAGAGTCCAGGTTCCTGCCCTGCAAAAGCTTAGAGCCTAAAGAAGGGGAAGTGGAGATGCCCGAACTCTCTGTTTTTTGTTTTTTTTCTTAATTCTTTGGCCTGTGTGAGCCTCCCATTGCAATGGTCTCTCTTGTTGCTGAGCACTGGCTCTGGGTACATGTGCTCCAGAGTGCTGGCTTGCAACTGGACACACCCACCCAGCTGCTCCACGGCACATGGGATCTTCCCCAGCCAGGGATCGAACCAGTGCCCCTTGCACTGCAAGGGTGACTCCTTACCCACTGGACCACCAGGGAAGCTCCTGCCTGAACTCTCTGAATAGGGCCCAGGGTGGAGCCCACACAGGACCTGTGATCTATGCCATGATTTTAGGTGTCAGGCCCACAGGGTTTATGTTTATCATTCCTTGCTATTTTTGGTACATGATGCTGGTTTTCCATTTACAGAGGGGGTACAAAAGCTCCTTAAAACTTTCACAAAAGCAAGAAAAAATGGGGAGGGACCTTAAAAGCAGAAGTAAATAATGTCCTAGGCGGTGCAGGGCCGCCAGAGACCTTGGTTCGGGGCCCTGCCAGCATCACCCAGGGACTTAATATGGGTTTTTTGTTCGGTGAGCAGGAAGCAAGGCAGCGAGACCGAGGCCCGACCCACCCCCCGTGGGGGAGGAGGAAGTGCTCTCTTGAAAGGCGGCCCTGGCGTGGAGAGTCGCGGGGTCGCAGCCTCCGGCTCCCTCGCGCACACGCATCATCCACATCCTCCGTGGCCAGACGAGGCGATGGAGTAGCTGCCGGATCGCTACTGCGCATGCACGTCTCACCTCCGCGGGCGGGCGCCCTGCGTTTCCATAGCAGCATGTCCTACGGAAACGGAGCACGTGTGTAGAGCCTTGACCGTCATCTCTGGTTGTTGTTCTGGTTTTCATTTGTTTGATTTCTTTGTTTCAAAGGAGCCAAAAAAAAAAAAAAAAACCGACTCCATGACATCGACCTTGGCCGCTGGCTGGCTGAATGGGCGGGTGTGAGGAGTTGCAGGCCCAAAGCCACTGTGCATTGGGGACAATTGCTTTTAAAACGTTTTATGCCAAAATCCTTTCTTGTGAACTCAAAATCGTGTCAGAGATAGCAAGTGAATGTGTGGGGATTTGAACATCGGGAAAAACCGGCAGGAAACTCTGGTGGGCTCCTTCCCCCAAAAGCTTAGAGCCTAAAGAAGGGAAGTGGAGATGCCGAACTCTCTGTTTTTGTTTTCTTAATTCTTTGGCCTGTGAGCCTCCCATTGCAATGGTCTCTCTTGTTGCTGAGCACTGGCTCTGGGTACATGTGCTCCAGAGTGCTGGCTTGCAACTGGACACACCCACCCAGCTGCTCCACGGCACATGGGATCTTCCCCAGCCAGGGATCGAACCAGTGCCCCTTGCACTGCAAGGGTGACTCCTTACCCACTGGACCACCAGGGAAGCTCCTGCCTGAACTCTCTGAATAGGGCCCAGGGTGGAGCCCACACAGGACCTGTGATCTATGCCATGATTTTAGGTGTCAGGCCCACAGGGTTTATGTTTATCATTCCTTGCTATTTTTGGTACATGATGCTGGTTTTCCATTTACAGAGGGGGTACAAAAGCTCCTTAAAACTTTCACAAAAGCAAGAAAAAATGGGGAGGGACCTTAAAAGCAGAAGTAAATAATGTCCTAGGCGGTGCAGGGCCGCCAGAGACCTTGGTTCGGGGCCCTGCCAGCATCACCCAGGGACTTAATATGGGTTTTTTGTTCGGTGAGCAGGAAGCAAGGCAGCGAAGACCGAGGCCCCGACCCACCCCCCGTGGGGGAGGAGGAAGTGCTCTCTTGAAAGGCGGCCCTGGCGTGGAGAGTCGCGGGGTCGCAGCCTCCGGCTCCCTCGCGCACACGCATCATCCACATCCTCCGTGGCCAGACGAGGCGATGGAGTAGCTGCCGGATCGCTACTGCGCATGCACGTCTCACCTCCGCGGGCGGGCGCCCTGCGTTTCCATAGCAGCATGTCCTACGGAAACGGAGCACGTGTGTAGAGCCTTGACCGTCATCTCTGGTTGTTGTTCTGGTTTTCATTTGTTTGATTTCTTTGTTTCAAAGGAGCCAAAAAAAAAAAAAAAAAACCGACTCCATGACATCGACCTTGGCCGCTGGCTGGCTGAATGGGCGGGTGTGAGGAGTTGCAGGCCCAAAGCCACTGTGCATTGGGGGACAATTGCTTTTTAAAACGTTTTTATGCCAAAAATCCTTTCTTGTGAACTCAAAATCGTGTCAGAGATAGCAAGTGAATGTGTGGGGGATTTGAACATCGGGAAAAACCGGCAGGAAACTCTGGTGGTGTGGTTTCAGACCGCACTTGCTGCCTTTGAAAGGGAGAAGAGTGGGTGTGATTTCCTGCAAAACCCCAAACTGTGGCACCTTCTAGAACCGTGGATTCACGGAGTCAGGACAGGGCTAGCCCTCAGAAGCTGCAGGGTGATTCAGTGCAACTTATTCCTAAGAAGGACTATAACAATTTTTTTTTTTTATGAGTAGGGCTGTAGTTAGGTAAACGGAAAGGACTTGATGCTTAGAGCCTCGGGGGTGGGTGTAGGGGGGAGTTTTTCCAGCCCAGAAGGGTGTTTAGTGGTTGTGGTGGGACCTCTCCCCTCAAGGACTGAACGAATGTGTTTCTTTGTGATAGCTGCTCAAAGCTGAAACTTTTCTTAAATCATTGCCGGAGCTATCGTAAATTTCTTGTTCAATTTCAAAACCTTCAGGGTGAAATCCTATACTTCCATGTACATTACATGGCTTATGAGTAAACAACAATAGGAAATACTTTCAATTCTCTAAGGAGTCTGAACTCTTGAGAATCCAGACTCTTGAGCAGTTCAGAAATCATTTTGAGCTTCCAGGATCTATCCCACGGCTTCAGGGGTGTGACTGGAGTTAGCACCAATGAAATCGCTGCCTGTATATTAGCAGCTCACCTTGCTTATAACCTGTGTATTTTAGAGGCTGCTAAGATTCTGTTTTCTTCAACACTAGCTCATTGTTGTAGTCAATGTATCCAGTTGCTGGAGGGCCCGTTAGGAAATACTTTCATTCAACTGAAAGGCAAATGACCATCCTTACGGGCAAAACTCTGTTAGCATCTAAACAATAACTTTAAGGCACCCCTGAAAAGAAGATTATTGAAACCTAGAGCAGTCCTCAGGTTCAAGGGAACCAGGGTATGGCACAGGAAGTTCCTTTTTGTAACCAGAAGTCCATAAAGAAAGGTTTATTTTTTTGACTTCCAGCTAACATTGGGAAGTTTGGTTGCAGTTCAAGTGCAGCTTCTTCCAGAGACCCACACAGGTGTGAAGTTCTAGAGGGAGTGAAGTTGGAAGGACTTTGTCTGGGGAACTCCCTGCTTGATGGAATCTGGCTTGGGGGAAAGTGTTGGTAATTGGGCTCAGAAGGAAGTGCTGTCCAGTAGTTTCTGGCCGATCCACGTGGGTGCGGGGATTTTCTGCAGAGATGGAACAGCAGGCCTTTTGTCCACCGTCCAGTGCGTTTACAGAGCCTGGATGTTCTTGGCTTCCATAGACCTTCGTAAGCTCTTGACTGTCATTCAGCCAGATTTTCCTTGCTACCTTATTAGCAGTTCAGAGTTAGGGAATGCTGGTTTCTGAGAGCAAAGGATACCCATCTGATGGAGGGTCCTCTGGCCTGCTTCCTTTCTTCCTGTAATCTAGTATTTCCTCTGGCCTTTGTGCTTGTTTAAATACACAGGCTCCACCCTTCCTGGGAGCAAATGGGGTCTGGTTAGTTTGCAGTAAGTACCTAGCAGTGATTCAAGTCAGCCCATCCTTCGTCTTAGTCCCAGCCTGTCTGTGTGGACACTGGTCTGCCCTAGGGGGCTCGCTTGGGGTGGGCGGGCAGCATGCACAGCCTCTGCAGAACTCCTCCTGTGTTTACATAACTGCATCTGGTGATGCCATTCCTCCCATCCACGAAACTCTCCGTCGAAGATTGCACATGTGGAAAGTCAGCGATCAGGCAGCACCGCACTGTTTAGGCAAGTGGGTTGGAGAGGCCCATGTTCATTCCTTTTTTTCTTTTTTTACACTAAGAAACACCAAAGAAAGCTGTGGGAAAGAACCGCCCCACTGAGAAAAAGATAAGCAGAGGGCTGTAACATAGACCATTAGAGCTACTTGGAGTGCAGACTCTTGATGTTTGTCTCCAGTCTTTGAGCACAAACACTGATTTTTTTTTTTTTTTTCCAAAAGCTAACTCTTATCAGAAAAGGGCAGAAGCTGTTATGAGCAGCTTTTCTAGTAAGCAAAAAGGATGCTTATCCATCTCTTCCATTACTGGCTCGTCTGTGGAACCCATTTGTAAGCAAGTGGTGGCCTGCACCTGTGGCCTTGAAGAAGCACGCCTTCTCTACCCATCTTTCTTCTACCCTGTTCCACTTCCCCATCTGTTCCACAGCCTGGCCAGTGGCTCCCACAAAGCCTTATCTAGCCCTTGGGGCTGGAGGCCATCTCCCGCTGGTCTAGCCTTTCTGGTGAGTTAGGGCTCCCCACAAAGCGGGGCTGTGCATTTGACACAAAGGCTCCAGCCCCCCTTGGGTGGAACAGCAGGCCTTTTGTCCACCGTCCAGTGCGTTTACAGAGCCTGGATGTTCTTGGCTTCCATAGACCTGTAAGCTCTTGACTGTCATTCAGCCAGATTTTCCTTGCTACCTTATTAGCAGTTCAGAGTTAGGGAATGCTGGTTTCTGAGAGCAAAGGATACCCATCTGATGGAGGGTCCTCTGGCCTGCTTCCTTTCTTCCTGTAATCTAGTATTTCCTCTGGCCTTTGTGCTTGTTTAAATACACAGGCTCCACCCTTCCTGGGAGCAAATGGGGTCTGGTTAGTTTGCAGTAAGTACCTAGCAGTGATTCAAGTCAGCCCATCCTTCGTCTTAGTCCCAGCCTGTCTGTGTGGACACTGGTCTGCCCTAGGGGGCTCGCTTGGGGTGGGCGGGCAGCATGCACAGCCTCTGCAGAACTCCTCCTGTGTTTACATAACTGCATCTGGTGATGCCATTCCTCCCATCCACGAAACTCTCCGTCGAAGATTGCACATGTGGAAAGTCAGCGATCAGGCAGCACCGCACTGTTTAGGCAAGTGGGTTGGGAGAGGCCCATGTTCATTCCTTTTTTTCTTTTTTTACACTAAGAAACACCAAAGAAAGCTGTGGGAAAGAACCGCCCCACTGAGAAAAAGATAAGCAGAGGGCTGTAACATAGACCATTAGAGCTACTTGGAGTGCAGACTCTTGATGTTTGTCTCCAGTCTTTGAGCACAAACACTGATTTTTTTTTTTTTTTTCCAAAAGCTAACTCTTATCAGAAAAGGGCAGAAGCTGTTATGAGCAGCTTTTCTAGTAAGCAAAAAGGATGCTTATCCATCTCTTCCATTACTGGCTCGTCTGTGGAACCCATTTGTAAGCAAGTGGTGGCCTGCACCTGTGGCCTTGAAGAAGCACGCCTTCTCTACCCATCTTTCTTCTACCCTGTTCCACTTCCCCATCTGTTCCACAGCCTGGCCAGTGGCTCCCACAAAGCCTTATCTAGCCCTTGGGGCTGGAGAGGCCATCTCCCCGCTGGTCTAGCCTTTCTGGTGAGTTAGGGCTCCCGTCTCACAAGCCTGTCAGCACAAGGAGGTGAAGAGCTGTGCATTTAGACACAAAGGCTCCACCTGTCCGTCTCACCCATCTTCCAAAGGGGAGCTTCATGTCGCCGGGGTTAAGAACCAAGACCTCCACTTGCTTCCAAGGTGCTAGGTAAGGTTTCAAGGTCATTGATTCCAATCTTCTCTCCAGCTTTATGGGCTGAGTTTCGTGGGACTGCTGACTTTTCTATTCTGTAGTTGACTTCATGCCCGATGCTTCTGTTTTATTCCTGATCCTTTCTACTATGCATTTTCCTTTTATCAGGTGTATAAAGTTAAATACTGTGTATTTATCACTGAAAAGTACATGAACTTAAAAATAAGCCTTCGGTGTTTTTCCACAAATGTTTAAGCTTCTCTGTAAACTTGAAATAAACAGACAGCAAAATGGTGCAAAGCCTGGGCCTCTTTGGGATGTTTTTGTTGGTCATTTAATTAAGTCAGTGCTCTCGAAGTCATCTGTCTTTATGTGTGTTTTCCTTCCTTAGGTTGACAGCAAGATTGAATGCCCAAGTCAGGGTTGATGTACTCAGAAAATCCCTAATTGAAGCATGTCCTAGTATCTCCCTGGGGCTTCCCAGGTGGCTCAGTGGTAAGAAACCAGCCTGCGATTCAGATACAGGAGACACAGGTGCGATCCCTGGGTCCAAAGATGCCCTTAAGCAGGAAATGGCAACCCCCTCTAGTATCCTTGCCTGGGAAATCCCATGGACAGAGGAGCTTGGTGGACTACAGTTTGTGGGGCTGCAAAGAGTTGGACATGACTGAGCACGAGTACCTCACTGTGCAGCACAAAGACTCGAACACGACTGAACACAAGTACCTCCCTATGCAGCAGTGTCAGCCACGACTGAGCACGAGTACGTCTCCATGCAGAGTGTGAGCTCCGGAGCAGCAGCGTCAGCATCACCTGGGAGTGGGCTAGAAATTCAGATTCTCAGGCCCCGTTTAAACAAGATTCCCAGGTAACCCATCCAATGCTGAAGCTTGCAAAGCACTGCTCTGGAGACAGCTCACAGCCAGATAGATTCTTCTGGTGGAGACCAAACAGGCGAGCTGCTATGGGAACAGTTTTTGGGGGTAGCGTGGTCTCCCGCTGGTCTAGCCTTTCTGGTGAGTTAGGGCTCCCGTCTCACAAGCCTGTCAGCACAAGGAGGTGAAGAGCTGTGCATTTAGACACAAAGGCTCCACCTGTCCGTCTCACCCATCTTCCAAAGGGGAGCTTCATGTCGCCGGGGTTAAGAACCAAGACCTCCACTTGCTTCCAAGGTGCTAGGTAAGGTTTCAAGGTCATTGATTCCAATCTTCTCTCCAGCTTTATGGGCTGAGTTTCGTGGGACTGCTGACTTTTCTATTCTGTAGTTGACTTCATGCCCGATGCTTCTGTTTTATTCCTGATCCTTTCTACTATGCATTTTCCTTTTATCAGGTGTATAAAGTTAAATACTGTGTATTTATCACTGAAAAGTACATGAACTTAAAAATAAGCCTTCGGTGTTTTTCCACAAATGTTTAAGCTTCTCTGTAAACTTGAAATAAACAGACAGCAAAATGGTGCAAAGCCTGGGCCTCTTTGGGATGTTTTTGTTGGTCATTTAATTAAGTCAGTGCTCTCGAAGTCATCTGTCTTTATGTGTGTTTTCCTTCCTTAGGTTGACAGCAAGATTGAATGCCCAAGTCAGGGTTGATGTACTCAGAAAATCCCTAATTGAAGCATGTCCTAGTATCTCCCTGGGGCTTCCCAGGTGGCTCAGTGGTAAGAAACCAGCCTGCGAATTCAGATACAGGAGACACAGGTGCGATCCCTGGGTCCAAAGATGCCCTTAAGCAGGAAATGGCAACCCCCTCTAGTATCCTTGCCTGGGAAATCCCATGGACAGAGGAGCTTGGTGGACTACAGTTTGTGGGGCTGCAAAGAGTTGGACATGACTGAGCACGAGTACCTCACTGTGCAGCACAAAGACTCGAACACGACTGAACACAAGTACCTCCCTATGCAGCAGAGTCAGCCACGACTGAGCACGAGTACCTCCCCATGCAGAGTGTGAGCCCCGGAGCAGCAGCGTCAGCATCACCTGGGAGTGGGCTAGAAATTCAGATTCTCAGGCCCCGTTTAAACAAGATTCCCAGGTAACCCATCCAATGCTGAAGCTTGCAAAGCACTGCTCTGGAGACAGCTCACAGCCAGATAGATTCTTCTGGTGGAGACCAAACAGGCGAGCTGCTATGGGAACAGTTTTTGGGGGGGGGGGGAGCGTGGTGGGGAGAGAGGGGGCGGGCAAGCCACTTCTATTGGTCTTTCATTTCTCTATTTTCATCCATCTTTGTTCTTTGGCCCATGTGGGCCTCCCATCGCAGTGGCTTCTGTTGTCGCAGAGCACCGGCTCTGGGCGCATGCGCTCTAGAGCTCCGGCTCGGTAACTGGACACATCGGTCCAGCCGCTCTGCGGCACGTGGGATCTTCCCAGGCCAGGGATTGAACCGGCGCCCCTTGCACTGCAAGGCGGTGTCCTTACCACTGGACCACCAGGGAAGCCCAGTTTTTTTAAAAAAATAATTTATTTTTCAACTTCATGCCATGAGCTCTTTTTTATTTATTATTTTCATCCATCTTTACTTTTCGGCATATGCGGGCCCTCCACCACTGTGGCCCCTCTTGCTGCAGAGCACTGGCTCTGGGTGCACACGCCCCAGAGCACCGGTTTGCAATTGGACACATCGGCAAAGCTGCTCCGCAGCACACGGGATCCTCCCGGGCCAGGGATCCAACCGGTGCCCCCTGCACTGCAAGGCAGACTCTCCACCCACTGGGCCACCAGGGAAGCTCTATGGGAGCAGTTTTAACCGCATGTTGACTACATCCTGTGGGCAGGCATGCTATGTGACACTTCACCCCGTGAAGTAGGTATTAAGCCCATTTTATGGATTATCACCTATAAAATGAGGCTCAGAAAGGGCTCTGAATTTTATCAACAAATTCAGTGTTCTGCGGAGCCTTGACAGTTTTCATGACGTCTGGAGACGGTTTTAGAACTGCTGCTTTCTCCAGACTGTGGGCTGAGCGTTCCCTGCATTGCAAAATGTGAATCCAGCCTATGGCATCGCTTTACTGGCTTTGAACTTCACTTCTCTATTATCAGGGGATGGCAGATGAAGTCTGAAAGATTCCTGTTCCGTTACTGCAGAAATAACAGCCCTGCAATACTGGCTTTCCAGAGTTAAGAGCAGGTGTTCCTATTCAAAGACCCTCCTCCATCCCTGCTGAGAACCTCATGAAAGTGAAGAGACATGCACACAGCTGCCTCACTCTGCAGAGTTTTAGGAGTTTCAGAATGCCCTAGAAGGTCATCCATGGATGCAAAGCTGAAGAAGCCTTGCTTAAGACACAGTGCCAAGGAGTGCCAACAAGTGGGGCTGTTAGCTGAATGGAGGGTGATTCTGGTGAGTTCAAGACCAGTGCCATTCCTAGCCCTAACCCCATCTTAGAAAAATATGGGGCCAGAAGAAGTCTCCCTCCACTCCAGCACCCATCACTCCTTAGCCTTTCCTAAATACTCCAGCTCCGTGGGGCCTTTGTGTTCAAAGAGGCATTTTTCAAAAAGGTAGCCTGAGAGACTTCCCTGGTGGTCCAGTGGTTAAGAATCTGGCTTCCAATACAGGGGGTGTGGGTTTGATCCCCGGTCAGGAAACTCAGATCCCACGCCATGCTGTGGGGTTGGTGGGAAGGGAAAAAAAAAAAAAAAAAGGTAGCTTAAACCAGAGCTTTTTCAAAAGGATACACTTTTTATCCCCCCTCTCCAAAGCAAGAAAAGCCCAGGTTGTCATTTATTCCGCAGAAGCAGAGCACTTCTAAAATAAACGTTCCCTTCAGCAGTTGGAAATGAATTCCTGACAAGGTGGAGGCGGGCTGCTTCCTTTAGGGACATACTGAACACCTGATGCAGAATGAAGTCAGTGGTGTGAAGGCCAAGCTAGAAATAGCTTCATTAACATTTCAAACCGGTGGCAAGGTGGATGGAGGTGGTGCTGCTTTTGGTTGGAGACTTCTGGAAGGCAAATGGGGAGGAGGGAGGATAAGCCACCTTCGTGTCACCTAAAACTGTGTTCCCTGTGGTATACACCCACACTTTTCTGTGAAATGTAAGCACAGGTAAGACAAGCAGTAGTCACCACAGGGGCAGGGGGGGTACGTGTAAACTCCACAGGAACATAATGTAATGAATCAGACTTCTTGGGGTTTTAAGAGGTTAAAGTAAGGGAAAAAAACCCTAAACTCCAGTGACAGACTATTTGAGGAACCTTTCTGAGCACAGTGAGCTGGGGTAACTGGTGGATTTACAGGTTGAAGTAAAGAGGAAGGAAAGTTTTAGCTCATGATGTAAAAACCGCACTCCAGAGTTAAGAGCAGGTGTTCCTATTCAAAGACCCTCCTCCATCCCTGCTGAGAACCTCATGAAAGTGAAGAGACATGCACACAGCTGCCTCACTCTGCAGAGTTTTAGGAGTTTCAGAATGCCCTAGAAGGTCATCCATGGATGCAAAGCTGAAGAAGCCTTGCTTAAGACACAGTGCCAAGGAGTGCCAACAAGTGGGGCTGTTAGCTGAATGGAGGGTGATTCTGGTGAGTTCAAGACCAGTGCCATTCCTAGCCCTAACCCCATCTTAGAAAAATATGGGGCCAGAAGAAGTCTCCCTCCACTCCAGCACCCATCACTCCTTAGCCTTTCCTAAATACTCCAGCTCCGTGGGGCCTTTGTGTTCAAAGAGGCATTTTTCAAAAAGGTAGCCTGAGAGACTTCCCTGGTGGTCCAGTGGTTAAGAATCTGGCTTCCAATACAGGGGGTGTGGGTTTGATCCCCGGTCAGGAAACTCAGATCCCACGCCATGCTGTGGGGTTGGTGGGAAGGGAAAAAAAAAAAAAAAAGGTAGCTTAAACCAGAGCTTTTTCAAAAGGATACACTTTTTATCCCCCCTCTCCAAAGCAAGAAAAGCCCAGGTTGTCATTTATTCCGCAGAAGCAGAGCACTTCTAAAATAAACGTTCCCTTCAGCAGTTGGAAATGAATTCCTGACAAGGTGGAGGGGCGGGCTGCTTCCTTTAGGGACATACTGAACACCTGATGCAGAATGAAGTCAGTGGTGTGAAGGCCAAGCTAGAAATAGCTTCATTAACATTTCAAACCGGTGGCAAGGTGGATGGAGGTGGTGCTGCTTTTGGTTGGAGACTTCTGGAAGGCAAATGGGGAGGAGGGAGGATAAGCCACCTTCGTGTCACCTAAAACTGTGTTCCCTGTGGTATACACCCACACTTTTCTGTGAAATGTAAGCACAGGTAAGACAAGCAGTAGTCACCACAGGGGCAGGGGGGGTACGTGTAAACTCCACAGGAACATAATGTAATGAATCAGACTTCTTGGGGTTTTAAGAGGTTAAAGTAAGGGAAAAAAACCCTAAACTCCAGTGACAGACTATTTGAGGAACCTTTCTGAGCACAGTGAGCTGGGGTAACTGGTGGATTTACAGGTTGAAGTAAAGAGGAAGGAAAGTTTTAGCTCATGCTGTAAAAACCGCACAGAGATAAAGAAAATCATTTGTTTTAATGTTTGGTCCTCAGTCATCTCAATGTAGCTTCTCGGATCAGAGGAAAAACACTAGGTCCGCCTCATGACTGTGGGGTTGAAGCCTCCCGGGAGGAGGGGGTGGCGGGTATCGGGGAGAGAAACAGCACCCCAGGGTGCTAAAGAGCTACGACCACGCCCAGGTGTCCTGTCTTCCTCATAAAGTGCTTGACTGGAGCTGCTGGGCCTCGGAGGACTGGGCTGATCTCGCAGAGGGCTGGAGATGGGAGTGTCTGAGGAAAGCTGGCCCCTGAGAAGGCCCTGGCCCTGCGGCCACAGCCACACCACTGGCCTTGGGCCAGAGCTCACCCCAGTGACCCCAAATGGAAGGAACAGTGGAGGTGACCCAGCCACCACCGTGCAGAGTGGTTCATTACACTATGCACCCCCTCTCCCCCGGCAGAACACAGGAGCGGCTGGGCAACCCTGCAGTAGTACTTGTGGAGACTGACTCAGAATCTGGAACTTCCTCTGGGGTGATCTGGCAGTCTTTTCTCCTTTCTTGCTGCACTCTGATTAGGGCCACAGAGAGCCCAGGTGTGGGCATCATTGGTCCATCTCATTGCCAAGACCCTGCAAAAAACAATAAGCCTCTTGTCAGCTGATGTGCTTGTGGACACATGTGCACTCACCAGGTGCTGCCCATAGGTTAAGACCGGACCATGTGGGGCGAAGGCGAGTCAGGCACTTTCCCTGAGGACATCTGGATGACCCTTCACAACTGAACGTACTCAGGTAGGTCCTAGAGGTTCCCAACCTTTCTTGCTCTGCAAGTCAATTTAAGTAGAGCGTGGACACAGATTTTGTCATGCTACATTCTCAGAGCTAACCTGAGACGTCACTGATTGAAACGAGGCTAGATTTTTAAAGAGTCCATCTGAAGAAAAGTATCAAGCAAAATGCTTGTACAGATGGTCCAGAAATGGAGCAGATGCCCAGAGTAGGGTGTGCCTTCCTGGGCGGACAATACACCTAAATGTACGGGGTTCTCACCACTGGTACCAGAGGCAGGTGAGGTCAGGCGCTTGGGCCTTCCTGCCTGCCGGGAGCTCAGGAGGCGGCGGCCTACCTGTTCGTAATCTTCCACATATTTATATTTCTTCTCACGATAGTAATATCTTTTCTTCATGCAGTAGAGGACTATGATGTCACACAGCACTGTTGCCTGAATGTAGCACAGGGCGAGAAAGAATGAGCCAGGAGGCTCTGGTCCCTGTTCTTCTGTGCATGCCCCTTCCCATGATGCCTGGGATCCTCTGAGGAAAGGCTCCTCCATCTCTTGGGGAAATGGTTAGGCCCTGAGGAGCACAGTCTTGGAGAAGGGTGGGTTTGGGGAAGGGAAGCAAGCCTGGAGGGTGGGGTCCAGAAACAAGGCTGGGGTCAAGGGGAAGAACCAGGAGCGGTGGAGGGCCTCAACTTGCTGTGCTAAACGCCCAGGGTGGGAATAACTGGAGAGTCTAAGTGAGCCACTCACCACCCCAAAGAGCGCCAAGCCAGAGCCAATGTTGATCATGGTGGGGATGATGTCAAATTTCCCAGCCTGCAAATGACAGAAGAAAAAGGAAAAACTGTGGTGGGGGTGGAGAGAGGCCCCTTTGCCCCGGCCAACCTGGAAGAGGACTAGTAGGCTCTGAACGAGGGGAGCCGGCAGCCAGGCTACCTTTCCAAACACGATAATGTCGAAGCGGATGCCGTAGGCTTTGATGAGCGTGCGGCGCTCAGCACCAGCTGGGTCACTGTAGTACTTGGCAAACCTGGGAAGAGAAGGCCGGGTTAGAGGGAAAAGGCACGGGACAGCCTGACATAGCATCTGGATCCTGGCAAGGGATGTCCGAGTGAACTCCCGAGGCCCTTGTGAAGTTGGCCCTGGCGAAGGATTCGCTCTGCCAGCCTGCCATATAGACCATACTAGAGCACCGCACGGCCTCTCCTGGCTAATGAAAGTCACGGAGGAGGAGGGCACCAGGGTCCACAGGGCCATCTGAAGAAAAGTATCAAGCAAAATGCTTGTACAGATGGTCCAGAAATGGAGCAGATGCCCAGAGTAGGGTGTGCCTTCCTGGGCGGACAATACACCTAAATGTACGGGGTTCTCACCACTGGTACCAGAGGCAGGTGAGGTCAGGCGCTTGGGCCTTCCTGCCTGCCGGGAGCTCAGGAGGCGGCGGCCTACCTGTTCGTAATCTTCCACATATTTATATTTCTTCTCACGATAGTAATATCTTTTCTTCATGCAGTAGAGGACTATGATGTCACACAGCACTGTTGCCTGAATGTAGCACAGGGCGAGAAAGAATGAGCCAGGAGGCTCTGGTCCCTGTTCTTCTGTGCATGCCCCTTCCCATGATGCCTGGGATCCTCTGAGGAAAGGCTCCTCCATCTCTTGGGGAAATGGTTAGGCCCTGAGGAGCACAGTCTTGGAGAAGGGTGGGTTTGGGGAAGGGAAGCAAGCCTGGAGGGTGGGGTCCAGAAACAAGGCTGGGGTCAAGGGGAAGAACCAGGACGGCGGTGGAGGGCCTCAACTTGCTGTGCTAGCGCCCCAGGGTGGGAATAACTGGAGAGTCTAAGTGAGCCACTCACCACCCCAAAGAGCGCCAAGCCAGAGCCAATGTTGATCATGGTGGGGATGATGTCAAATTTCCCAGCCTGCAAATGACAGAAGAAAAAGGAAAAACTGTGGTGGGGGTGGAGAGAGGCCCCTTTGCCCCGGCCAACCTGGAAGAGGACTAGTAGGCTCTGAACGAGGGGAGCCGGCAGCCAGGCTACCTTTCCAAACACGATAATGTCGAAGCGGATGCCGTAGGCTTTGATGAGCGTGCGGCGCTCAGCACCAGCTGGGTCACTGTAGTACTTGGCAAACCTGGGAAGAGAAGGCCGGGTTAGAGGGAAAAGGCACGGGACAGCCTGACATAGCATCTGGATCCTGGCAAGGGATGTCCGAGTGAACTCCCGAGGCCCTTGTGAAGTTGGCCCTGGCGAAGGATTCGCTCTGCCAGCCTGCCATATAGACCATACTAGAGCACCGCACGGCCTCTCCTGGCTAATGAAAGTCACGGAGGAGGAGGGCACCAGGGTCCACAGGGCAGAATGTCTAGAATGCAGACAGAATGGCACACACAGACTCCCTCCCCCTCTGTTGTCACTGTTATCTGCTGTGACTTAAACCAGACCTTCCTTCTCTGAAAGTCCTTCCTGATATAGCTGAGACCCTGACTCTCTCATGGAGAACCTGGCCACTAATAAAAGGTGGCCAGCCAGCAGCAATCACAAAGACTGCTTTGTGGGTAGGGGGACTGAGCACTGGACCTTTTTTCGAAATTAAAGAACCCTTGATCCTTCAGTTGGCAGAGGCAATAAACAAAATGTGGTATGTCCACACAATGGAATATTATTTATCCATAAAAAGAGAGGTACTGATAAATGTTACAACATGGATGAACCTGGGAGAAAAAACCACGATGCAAAGTGAAAGAAGCCAGTCACAGAAGGCCACATATTGTATGAGTTCATTCCTATGAAAGTCAAGAATCAGTAAATTAGGTAGATTAGTGGTTGCTGAGAGCCGAGGCAGATGGAGGGACAAAGATGTGAGATCCAAAGGGGCTGGGGTTTCTTTCTGAGGTGACAGAAATATTCTAAAACTTACTGCAGAAACTGTTGCAAAACTCTGTAAAGATGCTAAAAAAATCACCCTGAATTCTACACTTTCAGTGGGTGAACTGTGTACTATAGGAACTATATCTCAGCCATTTATAAAGAACACAGGAGGGAATGTTGTGGGAAGAACCATTAAGACTTTTACCATTTACTGCCCGTGTTATACAGGGAATCCACCAAGAGTCCAAGCTGTGGCCTGAGATCTGTCTGGCCCAAATGTCCATGCCATGGTCCAGGCCTGGGGAACTCAGGTGGGACCTAACGCTGGTCAGGGAGATGGGTGTCTTTATGAGGGTTCTATCGACTTCTCTCTGTTCTGGGGTTCCAGCCCAAGCTTGAGGTTTCTACAGTGGTTTTTACAAGAACTGTGTAACCACAGAGACAGAGCAATGCAAATCTGACTCCCTTACTAGGAAAAAAAGGGAAGAATCTGCCCTCATCTAAACCGTACAATTCAAGGGACCATACTAGAGCACCGCACGGCCTCTCCTGGCTAATGAAAGTCACGGAGGAGGAGGGCACCAGGGTCCACAGGGCAGAATGTCTAGAATGCAGACAGAATGGCACACACAGACTCCCTCCCCCTCTGTTGTCACTGTTATCTGCTGTGACTTAAACCAGACCTTCCTTCTCTGAAAGTCCTTCCTGATATAGCTGAGACCCTGACTCTCTCATGGAGAACCTGGCCACTAATAAAAGGTGGCCAGCCAGCAGCAATCACAAAGACTGCTTTGTGGGTAGGGGGACTGAGCACTGGACCTTTTTTCGAAATTAAAGAACCCTTGATCCTTCAGTTGGCAGAGGCAATAAACAAAATGTGGTATGTCCACACAATGGAATATTATTTATCCATAAAAAGAGAGGTACTGATAAATGTTACAACATGGATGAACCTGGGAGAAAAAACCACGATGCAAAGTGAAAGAAGCCAGTCACAGAAGGCCACATATTGTATGAGTTCATTCCTATGAAAGTCAAGAATCAGTAAATTAGGTAGATTAGTGGTTGCTGAGAGCCGAGGCAGATGGAGGGACAAAGATGTGAGATCCAAAGGGGCTGGGGTTTCTTTCTGAGGTGACAGAAATATTCTAAAACTTACTGCAGAAACTGTTGCAAAACTCTGTAAAGATGCTAAAAAAATCACCCTGAATTCTACACTTTCAGTGGGTGAACTGTGTACTATAGGAACTATATCTCAGCCATTTATAAAGAACACAGGAGGGAATGTTGTGGGAAGAACCATTAAGACTTTTACCATTTACTGCCCGTGTTATACAGGGAATCCACCAAGAGTCCAAGCTGTGGCCTGAGATCTGTCTGGCCCAAATGTCCATGCCATGGTCCAGGCCTGGGGAACTCAGGTGGGACCTAACGCTGGTCAGGGAGATGGGTGTCTTTATGAGGGTTCTATCGACTTCTCTCTGTTCTGGGGTTCCAGCCCAAGCTTGAGGTTTCTACAGTGGTTTTTACAAGAACTGTGTAACCACAGAGACAGAGCAATGCAAATCTGACTCCCTTACTAGGAAAAAAAGGGAAGAATCTGCCCTCATCTAAACCGTACAATTCAAGGGACAGCAGATCCTGCAAGCATTTTATTCCACACATGACCACTAGAGGGCGACAAGCGCAGCACTAGAGCACCATTCTTGCCTGGAGAATCCCACGGACAGAGGAGCCTGTCGGGTTACAGTTCACAGGGTTGCAAGGAGTCGGGCTTGACTGAAGCGACAGAGCACTGCACAGCCCAGCACAACCTGCGTGGGGGTGGGGGTGGGGGTCCTTCCTGGTGCTTGGTTTTGATGTGGAAGACTCATAAAAAAGCATAGGAATATGTACGTGGCTACAGATTTCATGGCCCTGAGAACGTGACAATGGTCCCTCGGCCATTGTCAGCCCAAAGTGACTGGTCTCTCAGCCCTCTTATCAGATTACTGGCTGCACTGGTTTGAATGGTGTCCCCCAGGTTCATGTCTACCCAGAATCTGTGGATGTGACCTTACTTAGAAATAGCATCTTTGCAGATGTAATCATGGCTAAGATCAAGACTTATTAGATTGGATTAGGATGGACTCCAGAGGCAATAAGACTGGTGTCCGTATAAGAAGAGAGACAAAGGACACACAGGGAGACAGACACAGTTAGGCAGAGGCCGTGTGATGACAGAGGTGGAGAATGGAGTAATGCATCTGTAAGCCAAGGACCACCAAGGGCTGTCAGAGCTATGAGAAGCTGGAAGAGGCCAGGAGGAAGGCTGGTCTGCTCACACACTGAAGGTGGGCTTCGATTCTCCAAAACTGTGTGAGGACATATTCCTGCTGTTTGGAGCCACCCAATTTGTGGTCATTTGTCAGGACAGCCCCGGGAAACGAGTACACAGCACTTCCCGCAGGTATGTGCTAGCAAAGGCCTTTCCTGAGGCGAAAACCTGTATCCTCTGCTTCTTGGAGATCCTGGGGGCTGGATCAGCTGGGAAACCAATTCATGAGTCAGGCCCCAGAGGCCTTTGGCCTGGAGGACCACAGGGGCAACCACTCCTCAGAATTAGCGGCAGAGTCCTGGCGGAAGCTGGCCCCAGAAAGTTAAAGCAGTCAGCCTCTCCTGGAGTCAAGGAAAGGCAGGGATGCAGGGAGGGCCCTCACAGGTCGGGATGACAAAGGGGTAAGGCCCCGCTTGGACCAGTCTCCCTGGTGCACGCCTCCCCACCTGCCCAATGTCCTGGGGGGCACGGGGCTGGAGGCCCCCACTGGGGGGTGATCTGGTTCGCACCACCCCCAATACATGAGAAACAGGGCCCAAGCTTGCCCCCACCTGAAATTGTAGCCTGGGGACACGTTGTGGTCCACGTCCCGGGTGTCCAGGCGGCGGAAGGAATACCTGGGCAGGCAGAGGGAGGCGGCTCTGTCCAGGTTGCAGTCCCATTTGATCTGGATGCCCATGATGCCTCCCTGTGAGGTGTGAGCAGAGCCTGTTCTAGAAGGCATTGTGGCAAAGACTGTGCTAGAAAAGTCAGGACCAGGATTTCCCTGGGGTCCAGTGGCTCAGACTCCATGCCCCCAAACCAGGAGGCCTGGGTTTGATCCCTGGTCAGGGAACTAGATCCCACATGCTGCAATTAAACACCCTGCATGAGACCCTGGCCTGCCACAGTGAAGAGCCCATGCATCGCAACTAAGACTGTGCGCTAAGTCACTTCAGTCATGTCCGACTCTTTGTGACCCCATGGACTGTAGCCCCCCCAGGTCCCTCCGTCCATGGGATTCTCTAGGCAAGAATACTGCAGTGGGTTGCCATTTCCTTCTCTAGGGGATCTTCCTGACCCAGGGATCAAACCTGCACCTCCCAGATTGCAGGCAGATTCTTTACTATCTGAACCACGAGGGAAGCCCACAACTAAGACCTCATACAGCCAAATAAATAAATACATAAATAATTTTTTTTTTTAAAGAAAAGACCTGCACCTACCTCAATAGCCATGTCCTGGAAGCTGTGCCCTGCACTCTCCACGATTTTGCCAAGTCGGAATATGGGACAGAAGGGATCTGTTTTTGCATTATAAATGCATGTTTTGAGGTAGGCAGTGGTGATGTTGGGAAGGATATTCCTCCTAAAGTTGGGAGGAAGCAGAAAATAGGAGCGAGGAAAACCTCAAAGAAGAGCCGGAAGTTCCTCCAAGACACTGATGAACTCACATGGCTGGCCGCCACTTACTTGCTGAAGTTAAATTTCGGATACCAGATGTTGTTCTTAACCAGAAGAGTGAAGTTTTCTGCAGCCTTTAAAAAAGCAGGCCTGAAAAAAATTATAACATTGTTAAGAAAAGTACAAATACATGTACACCCCTAATATACCTAGGCAATATTTTTAAGAGCAGACACGTGTGTTACAATGTCACTTTGCCAAGAAAAAAGTAAAACGCTTCTCATGGTTTTTTCTTTCCTAGTCTTCTCTGCATAAACACTAGGTCAAGAGAAGAGCAGGTAAACCAAGGCTTCTAGTTTCTTCAGGCACAGAAGGGCAGGGCCTCTTCCTTGCCGTGGTGGGAATTTAAGAACCTGAGGAATAGCTACAGAGGGGCGGGGCCTCCTGGCCTCCCTAGCAATCACTCAAACAGCAGGTCACTTACCTCCCTCAGGTGTGCTTAACAGATCTGGTTTAACAGACAAAGGTGAATTCACCTATAGGCTGGAAACAGCATGTGTCTGCTGCTTCACCGCCTCTTCTTGGAAATGCCAGCTCCTGATGACAGAAAGAGCTGAGTCTGTTCCACCTCCCTCGCCAGGGTGGGGGCAGGAACACTGCTTTGGAGGGTTACTACAGGAGGATGGGGGCTGACCCCTCTGTGCGGGAGGCCCCCTGACCCAGCTGGAATTTTTTTTTTTGGCAGTACCACACGGCATACAGGATCTTAGTTCCCCGGGCAGGGATAGAACCCATGCCCCCTGCAGTGGAAGTGCAGAGTCTTAACTGCTGGAATACCAGAGGAGTCCCTCAACTCACTTTTTAAAAAATTGACATTAATTTGGGAATAAAACTTTCCATCATGACTTAAAATATACATACATAATACATATATACATACCTATGTATGTATATAATATGCCACAAGTCAGAGATCATAATGATGTCATTACAAACTATGGTTCACATTTTTGTTGGACCAAGGTGCTGAGCCTGGGGCTTTTTGATATTTTCCTCCTAAAGTTGGGAGGAAGCAGAAAATAGGAGCGAGGAAAACCTCAAAGAAGAGCCGGAAGTTCCTCCAAGACACTGATGAACTCACATGGCTGGCCGCCACTTACTTGCTGAAGTTAAATTTCGGATACCAGATGTTGTTCTTAACCAGAAGAGTGAAGTTTTCTGCAGCCTTTAAAAAAGCAGGCCTGAAAAAAATTATAACATTGTTAAGAAAAGTACAAATACATGTACACCCCTAATATACCTAGGCAATATTTTTAAGAGCAGACACGTGTGTTACAATGTCACTTTGCCAAGAAAAAAGTAAAACGCTTCTCATGGTTTTTTCTTTCCTAGTCTTCTCTGCATAAACACTAGGTCAAGAGAAGAGCAGGTAAACCAAGGCTTCTAGTTTCTTCAGGCACAGAAGGGCAGGGCCTCTTCCTTGCCGTGGTGGGAATTTAAGAACCTGAGGAATAGCTACAGAGGGGCGGGGCCTCCTGGCCTCCCTAGCAATCACTCAAACAGCAGGTCACTTACCTCCCTCAGGTGTGCTTAACAGATCTGGTTTAACAGACAAAGGTGAATTCACCTATAGGCTGGAAACAGCATGTGTCTGCTGCTTCACCGCCTCTTCTTGGAAATGCCAGCTCCTGATGACAGAAAGAGCTGAGTCTGTTCCACCTCCCTCGCCAGGGTGGGGGCAGGAACACTGCTTTGGAGGGTTACTACAGGAGGATGGGGGCTGACCCCTCTGTGCGGGAGGCCCCCTGACCCAGCTGGAATTTTTTTTTTTGGCAGTACCACACGGCATACAGGATCTTAGTTCCCCGGGCAGGGATAGAACCCATGCCCCCTGCAGTGGAAGTGCAGAGTCTTAACTGCTGGAATACCAGAGGAGTCCCTCAACTCACTTTTTAAAAAATTGACATTAATTTGGGAATAAAACTTTCCATCATGACTTAAAATATACATACATAATACATATATACATACCTATGTATGTATATAATATGCCACAAGTCAGAGATCATAATGATGTCATTACAAACTATGGTTCACATTTTTGTTGGACCAAGGTGCTGAGCCTGGGGCTTTTTCTGGGTGAGAAATGGAGATCAATGAGGGATAGAGAGGTACTAAAGACTCTCCAGACCAGCGGCTCCTCCTTAATATCGGCTCAGGGCTGAATAAGGGTGGAGAATGCCTTTCTCTCCATGTGACTCAGTGTTATTTCATGTTATCAATGTATACTTAAAAATCATCCTACACTGATGAGATAACAGTGCTGTCCAGCGAAACTATACTGTGAGACACAAAGTGTTAGTTGCTCAGTCGTGTCTGACTCCTTGCGACCCCATGGACTGTAGCTCACCAGGCTCCTGTGTCCATGAAATTCTCTAGGCAAGAATACTGGGGGTGGGGGTGGGGGTTGCCATTTCCTTCTCCAGGAAATCTTCCTGACCCAAGGATCAAACTCGCATCTCCTGCATGGCCAGCAGATTCTTTACCACTGAGCCACTGGGGAAGCCCCAGGGAGATGTTACATATCCTTTTCTTTTTTTTTTTTTTAATAATAAATCTGCACTCCAGTATTCTTGTATGAAGAATCCTTGGACCGAGGAGTTAACATTACACAATGTTATATGTCAAGTATATCTCAGTAAAACTGGAGCAAAAAAAATTTAATACAAAAAATAATAGGGCTTCCCTAGTGGTCCAGTGGGTAAAGAGTCCGCCTTGCAATGTGGGGGGCAGTAGTTTGATCCCTGGCCCAGGAAGATCCCATGTGCTGCGGAGTAGCTGGACCAATGTGTCCAGCTGCAAGCCAGCACTCTAGAGCGCATGTGCCCAGAGCTGGTGCTCTGCAGCGAAAGAGGCCACAGCAGTGGGAGGCCCACATGGGCCAAAGAATGGGGATGAATGAAAATAAAAAATCAATAAAAGAAGTCAAAAAATTAAAAAAAAAATCTGCAGAACCTGGAGTGTATTTCACCCTGAGAGTTCATTTTGGACCCAGCTGCGTTTCTTCCTTCCTTTCCTAGATATGCAGCATCTTAGTTTCCGGATCGGGGATGGAACCCATGCCCCTTGCACTGGGAACCTGGAGTCTTAACCACACTGGCTCACTGGGTAAGTCCCCTAGACTACATTTCAAATGCTCAGTAGTCCCCACATGACCAGTGGTTCCATAATGTCCTTTCCAGCTCCCGAATGCTAGTATTCCCTGTCTTGGGGTACTTCTCCTGCCCTTAGCACCCTGCAGTCCTCAACACTGTCTTGGGTTGCACCACACCGGGGATGAGGTTCATGTGGTTATCTGCTCCCTTGGGCTTATCTAGGCCTCAGACTGAACTCTTGAGTAAGAAAGGCCACCGGGTTCCAAGAGCATTATCTTTAGTTCCACCCACTCAAAGCACAGTCCATCACAGGAAGAATGTTCCTCCAGGCAACCTCAAACATGCTCTAGTTTATCAAACACACATCCACGGGCATTAATAATCTTCCTGCCCAGCATCTGTTCCCCTTTTTGCTGGTAACAGAACTCCACGCTTCCTTTAGAAGTCACACGTCCCCTACTCTCAGCTTGCATCATCTGGATGGATCTCACCCCACCTCTAGCCAGGAAGGCCCGTGACCGAGGTCTAAGCCATAAGAAAAATCCTTTCCCTAGCCACAGGAGTGGGTTGACAGATGCGTCTGAGGACGTAAAGATGGACAGGTCTAGAATCTCTATTGGCTTCCCAGGTGACACAGTTGTAAAGAACCCTCCTGCCAATGTAGGAGACGCAGGAGACTTGGGTTCAATGCCTGGGTTGGGAAGATCCCCTGGAGTAGGAAATGGCAACCCAGCGCAGCATTCTTGCCTGGAAAAATTCCATGGACAGGAGAGCCTGGTGGGCTACAATCTACGGGGTTGCAAAAAGGCAGACATGACTGAGTGACTTAGCATGCCCAGAATTTCTATGGACAGCTGGGCAGGGAGACCTGGAATACACCACAGATCCTGTGAATGAAGCCAACATGGAGGGAAACAGAGCCAAGAGGTGGAGACTCCTAGGATGCTGTGCTCTGAGCCCCGGATCTAGCCGTGCTGGGATCTCTGCGATCAGTGGAACAATAAACGGCCCCCACTCTGAACATGTGCATGCATGTGCATGTGTGTCTACACACCTGCTGAAGGCCCTAGACTACATTTCAAATGCTCAGTAGTCCCCACATGACCAGTGGTTCCATAATGTCCTTTCCAGCTCCCGAATGCTAGTATTCCCTGTCTTGGGGTACTTCTCCTGCCCTTAGCACCCTGCAGTCCTCAACACTGTCTTGGGTTGCACCACACCGGGGATGAGGTTCATGTGGTTATCTGCTCCCTTGGGCTTATCTAGGCCTCAGACTGAACTCTTGAGTAAGAAAGGCCACCGGGTTCCAAGAGCATTATCTTTAGTTCCACCCACTCAAAGCACAGTCCATCACAGGAAGAATGTTCCTCCAGGCAACCTCAAACATGCTCTAGTTTATCAAACACACATCCACGGGCATTAATAATCTTCCTGCCCAGCATCTGTTCCCCTTTTTGCTGGTAACAGAACTCCACGCTTCCTTTAGAAGTCACACGTCCCCTACTCTCAGCTTGCATCATCTGGATGGATCTCACCCCACCTCTAGCCAGGAAGGCCCGTGACCGAGGTCTAAGCCATAAGAAAAATCCTTTCCCTAGCCACAGGAGTGGGTTGACAGATGCGTCTGAGGACGTAAAGATGGACAGGTCTAGAATCTCTATTGGCTTCCCAGGTGACACAGTTGTAAAGAACCCTCCTGCCAATGTAGGAGACGCAGGAGACTTGGGTTCAATGCCTGGGTTGGGAAGATCCCCTGGAGTAGGAAATGGCAACCCAGCGCAGCATTCTTGCCTGGAAAAATTCCATGGACAGGAGAGCCTGGTGGGCTACAATCTACGGGGTTGCAAAAAGGCAGACATGACTGAGTGACTTAGCATGCCCAGAATTTCTATGGACAGCTGGGCAGGGAGACCTGGAATACACCACAGATCCTGTGAATGAAGCCAACATGGAGGGAAACAGAGCCAAGAGGTGGAGACTCCTAGGATGCTGTGCTCTGAGCCCCGGATCTAGCCGTGCTGGGATCTCTGCGATCAGTGGAACAATAAACGGCCCCCACTCTGAACATGTGCATGCATGTGCATGTGTGTCTACACACCTGCTGAAGGCCCTGAGAACTGCTTCCTGTCAGTTACGTGCAACAGAGTCCTAACACAGAAATAAGTCATCTGCATTCTCATCACGAGTGACAAACACTGTGACCCACCCACCACTGATGGCTGTGAACTGTCAGCCCACGGAAGGCTGCATGCCCCTGCCGCCTCCCTTAGGCCCAAGACCCAGTATTGAAGACACTTCAGTTCCCTGAGCGGGACTCACTTTGGCACTTCTGTGTCGTCCTCCACCGGGCACCAGGCTGCCACCTCGCATGTCTTCAAGGTCCCATTGAATGGCACACACTTCCCTGTCGCGACTCCTACAGGGGCAAGGGGCAGCCAGGTCTATGGGGGTCTCCTGCTTTCTACTTTGTGAGGCAGAGTGGCAGCTCTGCCAGGCATCCTATGCAGTCAGTCTCAAGCTATTCCAGTCCTGGAATTTAGACTGTCCAGAAATTCCAAGTGGAGGAAAAGAGCTGCGTGAGTCCTAGCCACATCTCTGCTTTGCCACTTGCAGGGCCAGGGTGTGATCCCGAGCCCCAGGACAGGGCAAGATCTGGGATGGCTTCTGGGGAGCAGAGGACAGAGAGGAATGTCGAGAGGGTCCCGGGACCCCTGTGTGGACCCCAGGCTCACATGAAGGCACTGAGGAGTGTGGGGGATTCCTCCATCCCAGAGATCTCCCTCTGAGAGGCGCACCTGCTCCCTGGGAGGCAGTCTAGTCGGGGGCTGCCCTCCCCAGGCTAAGTGTCTACAGTGGGGTCCCAGCCACAGGGTCATACCGTTGCTGTGAGTGCCTGCAGAGCCGGCAGTACAGTTGGCGTCCGTTTTACAAACAGTGGTCTTATCTGGAATCTGCAGAAAGAAGAACCACTGGAAACAGGTTTTCACAGGGCTTGGCCCTACTCACCGCGGGACAAGCACAGAGAGCAGGGTAGGAGGCCCCAGGCTCTTCCCCAAGAAGCTCCCTACCTCAGGACAGAGGGCTTGCGTCTGGTTCATGGTGACGATCATGTTGGTCATGATGAAGACGGAGTTTTCCTCCTGCAGAGTGGGTAGCGGGGAGACAGTGCTGCGTGTTACCTTCAGGGGGGCCATGCAGAGCCACAAGGAAGGTCGGACGTCCCTTTAGTAGGACAGCACCTTTCACTTCTCCCATGTGCCACGCCGAAGAGTGAAACACTGATCTTAGGGTGTCCTGTTCTCGCCTATGAGAGTTTATAACCAAACTGAAAACAGGGACTCAGACACTTGCACGTGTGTTCACAGCAGCAGCATTCATGGCAGGACAGAGGTGGAAATGACTCAGGGTCTATTGAGGGGCGAATGGATAAACACATTGTGGTGCATTCCTATAATGGAATAGCACTCAGCCATAAAAAGGAGCGAAGCACAGACAGGACTACAAGGGGGACACACCTCAAAACATGAGGCTGAGTCCAAGAAACCAGACACAAATGGCCACGATGGTGTGATCCCATCAATGTGAAATGTACAGAGCGGGCAGATCCAGAAAGCAGATTAGGGATTGTGAGGGAGTGAGGGGGAAGGTGGAAAAGGGGGTGATGGCTTAACGAGTGTGGGGTTTCCTTTCAGATGGATGAAAATGTTCTGGAACTAGACTGAGGTGATGGGTATCCATCACTGTGAATGTGCTAAATGCCACTGAATTTGCCATTCTGAACTGGTTAATGATATGATACATGAATTTCACCCCAACTAAAAAGAAATACATGTCTATACCCTGACGTGGTTCCTTAATAATGCTTGACCTGTGGAGGTGAAAGAGCTGAGAAGTGCCCAGAATATCCTCTGCCAATTGGATTACCTCAGAGGCCCCAAAACACAAAATGTCCAAGGTGTCGAGTTTGGCTGGTTCTTTTTCCTAACAGGAACTCCAATAAATACATCAAACATTCTATGCAGAAGACCCAGTCAGGATTAGCCACTGACACTTCTCCCTTTGAGAAGGTTCTGTCTTCTCCTCCCAAGTATGAAAGTGCCAAATGGTTGATTTGAAGTTTCTGGAGAACAATTCGCTTGGGAATAAGACTGGAAAACTGCCAACAGTGACCTCCCGGGATAAGGAGTGAAAAACAAAGCCCCTGTAAATTCTAGCTGGACCTTCCACACTGGGCCCTGGTGCTCTAAAATGAGCAATTCATGCTCCTAGGAAGAGCAGTCAGTGCAGAGAGCCACCGGGGAAACTCAGGGACCAAAGGGTCTCCAGGCGTCTCCACCCCCCGGTCTGACAAGGTGATGGAAGCTCTGGGAATAGCTGGCATCTTTCTAAGACAGGCCTGAAGCAAAGCATGTTGGAAGGCAAGAAAACAGTTGCAGGAGGAAGCATGAGGATGTGGCAGGAGGCCTGGGTCAGGTGCCCCGTCAGGCTCCCGTGTTCCACACACCGACACACTGCTCGCTGTGTGTTTACAGAAGGCTGCTCCTGCATCACTCGTGAGCTAAAACTATTACTTTTTATTTCCTAATTCTTGTCTCTTTTGAAAAGTGAAAGTCGTTCTGTCGTGTCTGACTCTTTGCAACCCCATGGATGGGATGTGCCATGGATTTCTCCAGGCAAAAATACTGGAGTGGGTAGGATCCTTGTTCCCTTCTCCAGGGGATCCTCTCAACCCAGGGATCAAACCCAGGTCTCCCATATTGCAGGTGGATTCTTTACCAGCTGACCCACTAGGGAGGCCCAAGAATAATGCAGTGAATGGCCTATCCCTTTTCCAGGAGATCTTCTCGACCCAGGAATTGAACCAGGGCCTCCTGCATTGCAGGTAGATTCTTTACCAGCTGAGCCACTGAGGAAGCCCTGCTTGTTTGGTGTTTACAGAAGGCTGCTCCCACGTCACTCCTGAGTTAGACGTCAACAAGTCAGTGCGCTTTACTTTTTATTTCCTATTTCTCATCTCTTTTAAATTAAGGGAAATTTTAGTTCAGACACAAGCTGAGAAGACATGGTACAAACAGATGTTTCTGTTCGCTCTTTGGAGGAGCAGAAGGGTATCATGAGAGCTCACAAGGAGAGCTCTGCATAACTCACATGGCCCCCAGCCCTGACCCGAGATGGAAGGCAGAGATGCTGTGTGTTCCCTTCCACTGAGGGGGCAGAACCAGGGGCAGAAGTACCCTTCTGTGAACTCAGTAAACAGACTGAGTGTGGTATTCCCAGAGCCTGCCACGATGATGCCATGGTTTCGTAGGAAGTGGAGGTCTCTCTGTTGGGAACAGGTGCATGCACCCACCCCCAGCAAACTATAAATCTGGGCCCTGGTGCTCTAAAATGAGCAATTCATGCTCTCCAGGGGGGGTCAGGGACCAAAGGGTCTCCAGGCGTCTCCACCCCCCGGTCTGACAAGGTGATGGAAGCTCTGGGAATAGCTGGCATCTTTCTAAGACAGGCCTGAAGCAAAGCATGTTGGAAGGCAAGAAAACAGTTGCAGGAGGAAGCATGAGGATGTGGCAGGAGGCCTGGGTCAGGTGCCCCGTCAGGCTCCCGTGTTCCACACACCGACACACTGCTCGCTGTGTGTTTACAGAAGGCTGCTCCTGCATCACTCGTGAGCTAAAACTATTACTTTTTATTTCCTAATTCTTGTCTCTTTTGAAAAGTGAAAGTCGTTCTGTCGTGTCTGACTCTTTGCAACCCCATGGATGGGATGTGCCATGGATTTCTCCAGGCAAAAATACTGGAGTGGGTAGGATCCTTGTTCCCTTCTCCAGGGGATCCTCTCAACCCAGGGATCAAACCCAGGTCTCCCATATTGCAGGTGGATTCTTTACCAGCTGACCCACTAGGGAGGCCCAAGAATAATGCAGTGAATGGCCTATCCCTTTTCCAGGAGATCTTCTCGACCCAGGAATTGAACCAGGGCCTCCTGCATTGCAGGTAGATTCTTTACCAGCTGAGCCACTGAGGAAGCCCTGCTTGTTTGGTGTTTACAGAAGGCTGCTCCCACGTCACTCCTGAGTTAGACGTCAACAAGTCAGTGCGCTTTACTTTTTATTTCCTATTTCTCATCTCTTTTAAATTAAGGGAAATTTTAGTTCAGACACAAGCTGAGAAGACATGGTACAAACAGATGTTTCTGTTCGCTCTTTGGAGGAGCAGAAGGGTATCATGAGAGCTCACAAGGAGAGCTCTGCATAACTCACATGGCCCCCAGCCCTGACCCGAGATGGAAGGCAGAGATGCTGTGTGTTCCCTTCCACTGAGGGGGCAGAACCAGGGGCAGAAGTACCCTTCTGTGAACTCAGTAAACAGACTGAGTGTGGTATTCCCAGAGCCTGCCACGATGATGCCATGGTTTCGTAGGAAGTGGAGGTCTCTCTGTTGGGAACAGGTGCATGCACCCACCCCCAGCAAACTATAAATCTTCTGTTTGACCTTTATAGCTCGTTAGCTCTGACTGCTCTCTGGGCACCCTGCTAGAGCCTTCTCTTGAAAAGGCAGAGGGAAAATGAACACACTTGAAGAAAGAGAATTTTTGAAATCCCTGTTCTGAGCCAAGAGTTGGCAACTTATCTGCACTTGGCCACCCCAGTCACCCGAGCATGTGGGCCATCTGGAGGGATATGTGGGGACTGGTTGTGGATCAGAGCCATCCCATGGTTAAAGAGAGTCAATATTTAACTTGGAGCTTGCGGATTAACAGACGGGAGACTACGATGCTGCGTCAGCTTCTCCCTTCCCTTGGTTCCTGATGGAATCATATGCGGGGTAGGTCTGTTTTCTTTTTATTTGGCTTTGGGTCTCTACGGCTGGGGCTTCCCAGGTAGCTCAGTGGTAAAGAATCCACCAACAATGCAGGAGATGTGGGTTTGATCGCTGGGTCACGAAGATCCCCTGGAGGAGGATACGGCACCCCACTCCAGTATTCCTTCCTGGAGAGTCCCACGGACAGAGGAGCCTGGTGGGCTACAGCCCATGGGGTCACAAAAGAGTCGGACACGACTTAGTAACTCAATTAACAACTCTAATGACTGAAAAGATTTATCTTGTGGGTTTACAACAATAAACCAAACTGCAAAATGTGGAAAGGTGATAGTTCCTAGGATTTAAAACATAAGCTTTTTCACCTGTCAGGGCCCGAGACAGACTGAGATGTCCATATGGCGAAGTCAAAGCTCACAAGTCAGTCGCTTTACTTTTTCCTATTTCTCATCTCTTTTAAATTAAGAAATTTTAGTTCAGACACAAGCTGAGAAGACATGGTACAAACAGATGTTTCTGTTCGCTCTTTGGAGGAGCAGAAGGGTATCATGAGAGCTCACAAGGAGAGCTCTGCATAACTCACATGGCCCCCAGCCCTGACCCGAGATGGAAGGCAGAGATGCTGTGTGTTCCCTTCCACTGAGGGGGCAGAACCAGGGGCAGAAGTACCCTTCTGTGAACTCAGTAAACAGACTGAGTGTGGTATTCCCAGAGCCTGCCACGATGATGCCATGGTTTCGTAGGAAGTGGAGGTCTCTCTGTTGGGAACAGGTGCATGCACCCACCCCCAGCAAACTATAAATCTTCTGTTTGACCTTTATAGCTCGTTAGCTCTGACTGCTCTCTGGGCACCCTGCTAGAGCCTTCTCTTGAAAAGGCAGAGGGAAAATGAACACACTTGAAGAAAGAGAATTTTTGAAATCCCTGTTCTGAGCCAAGAGTTGGCAACTTATCTGCACTTGGCCACCCCAGTCACCCGAGCATGTGGGCCATCTGGAGGGATATGTGGGGACTGGTTGTGGATCAGAGCCATCCCATGGTTAAAGAGAGTCAATATTTAACTTGGAGCTTGCGGATTAACAGACGGGAGACTACGATGCTGCGTCAGCTTCTCCCTTCCCTTGGTTCCTGATGGAATCATATGCGGGGTAGGTCTGTTTTCTTTTTATTTGGCTTTGGGTCTCTACGGCTGGGGCTTCCCAGGTAGCTCAGTGGTAAAGAATCCACCAACAATGCAGGAGATGTGGGTTTGATCGCTGGGTCACGAAGATCCCCTGGAGGAGGATACGGCACCCCACTCCAGTATTCCTTCCTGGAGAGTCCCACGGACAGAGGAGCCTGGTGGGCTACAGCCCATGGGGTCACAAAAGAGTCGGACACGACTTAGTAACTCAATTAACAACTCTAATGACTGAAAAGATTTATCTTGTGGGTTTACAACAATAAACCAAACTGCAAAATGTGGAAAGGTGATAGTTCCTAGGATTTAAAACATAAGCTTTTTCACCTGTCAGGGCCCGAGACAGACTGAGATGTCCATATGGAAAGCTTCCTCAGTTTAAGCCAGCCATGTATTATGGTGAAGAAACACAGCAGGTTGAATATTGCCCATCTGACTCGAAGCCAAAAAGAGGCCTGTCTGCACTGCTTTCTGGGACTAGAACAATCAGTGTAGGAATTGGTGATGTTAGAACTCTCGGCACACCAGTCACTAGTCAGGTGGTCAGAGTCGAAGGGAAAGCAGTGAACTAGAGACTTGAGCTTTAGACAGCGTCACAGTGGGCAGCTTACCTGAGCTGGAATAACATAATCAGCCACATCCCAGATCCGGAATCCAAGTTTAGAAGTGTTGGTTGTGGTCACGCCCTTGGCTTTGGCAGTAACTGAGCTGACCACAGAGTCTGTTTCCTGGTAGCCCTTTTCCCACACAAACACCCACCTATAAAATAAAACAAAACAGGTCTCTCAGACTGCCATTAGGACTGCATGTATTTGAATTAATGCTAGGGAGCCTCTGAGAGTCAGAGGCTGAAAGTGGACGTGAAAGTCACTCAGTCATGTCTGACTCTGTCACACTATCAGCTACAGCCTGCCAGGCTCCTCTGTCTGTGGGGAGTCTCCAGGCAAGAATACTGGAGTGGCTTGCCCTGCCCTCCTCCGGGGAATCTTGCTAGCCAATAGTTGCTAGCAAGTGGCAAGTGCATGGTTTGCCTTTTGGAACTTTCTGGAATTTTTAAAAAAGTATTTTAATTGTGATTAGTTGAATCTGTGGCTGCAGAAACTGAGGATACAGAAGGCCTACTGGACAGTGAGTTGCTAAGTCAGAGGCAGACGGTTTCACACCAGTTATTATGTAAATAAATGTTACCTCATCCTGTAACTGATAACATTCGATAACTGAGAATGTATAGTCTCTTTTTGAGGCAGAATCACCTTTGACCCCAGTTTCACCAAGAGGAACTGAATCAGGAAGTTAAGAGATGGTGGTTTTTTTTTTTTTTTTTTTTTCTCCTAAAGCCCTAAATTCAGATCCTGAGTCAGATTTGATCACAGCAAGACACATAAAAGCAAAGCATTTACTGCTTAAAACAACCTCATAATTGAGGCAGATGACTCTCCTTAGGAACCTTACAAAGCTACATTGCCCAAGGATCTCCCTGGTGGCCCACTGGTAAAGAATCCACCTCAATACAAGGGACATCGTTCCATTCTGGTCTGGGAAGATTCTCTATGCCTCGGGGTAACTAAGCCTGTGAGACTCAATGACCAAACCTATGCTCTGCAACAAGAGAAGCCACCACAGTGAGAAGCCTGAGCTCAGCAGCAAAGAGTAGCCCCTGCTCACCCCAACTAGAGACAGCCCATGTACAGCAATGAAGACCTGAGGCAGAGCTGGTTGCGATAACTATCAGCCACATCCCAGATCCGGAATCCAAGTTTAGAAGTGTTGGTTGTGGTCACGCCCTTGGCTTTGGCAGTAACTGAGCTGACCACAGAGTCTGTTTCCTGGTAGCCCTTTTCCCACACAAACACCCACCTATAAAATAAAACAAAACAGGTCTCTCAGACTGCCATTAGGACTGCATGTATTTGAATTAATGCTAGGGAGCCTCTGAGAGTCAGAGGCTGAAAGTGGACGTGAAAGTCACTCAGTCATGTCTGACTCTGTCACACTATCAGCTACAGCCTGCCAGGCTCCTCTGTCTGTGGGGAGTCTCCAGGCAAGAATACTGGAGTGGCTTGCCCTGCCCTCCTCCGGGGAATCTTGCTAGCCAATAGTTGCTAGCAAGTGGCAAGTGCATGGTTTGCCTTTTGGAACTTTCTGGAATTTTTAAAAAAGTATTTTAATTGTGATTAGTTGAATCTGTGGCTGCAGAAACTGAGGATACAGAAGGCCTACTGGACAGTGAGTTGCTAAGTCAGAGGCAGACGGTTTCACACCAGTTATTATGTAAATAAATGTTACCTCATCCTGTAACTGATAACATTCGATAACTGAGAATGTATAGTCTCTTTTTGAGGCAGAATCACCTTTGACCCCAGTTTCACCAAGAGGAACTGAATCAGGAAGTTAAGAGATGGTGGTTTTTTTTTTTTTTTTTTTTCTCCTAAAGCCCTAAATTCAGATCCTGAGTCAGATTTGATCACAGCAAGACACATAAAAGCAAAGCATTTACTGCTTAAAACAACCTCATAATTGAGGCAGATGACTCTCCTTAGGAACCTTACAAAGCTACATTGCCCAAGGATCTCCCTGGTGGCCCACTGGTAAAGAATCCACCTCAATACAAGGGACATCGTTCCATTCTGGTCTGGGAAGATTCTCTATGCCTCGGGGTAACTAAGCCTGTGAGACTCAATGACCAAACCTATGCTCTGCAACAAGAGAAGCCACCACAGTGAGAAGCCTGAGCTCAGCAGCAAAGAGTAGCCCCTGCTCACCCCAACTAGAGACAGCCCATGTACAGCAATGAAGACCCAGCCCAGCCAACAAGAAACCGATTAAAAAAAAAAAAAAAGCCGTATTGCCTAACAGAAAGACAACATGAGTCATATATGTAATGTAAAGTCTGTAGTAGCCATGTTAAAACAGAAAAAGAAACAGGTGAAATTAATTTTAAGAATATATTTTACGTAACTTAATATATCCAATCTATTTTAATGGTAATGATTTAAGGTGTACTAATATGATATTTAGTTTTTTTTGTACTATGTCTGTGAAATCTGGCATGTGTTTTACAGTGATAGCACATTTCGATTTCGAGGAGGACTATTTCAAAGGCTCAACAGTCTCATGAGACTCTGGCTGCCATACTATACAAGAGGAGATGCACTGTATACAGTTTAGAACTTTACAGATACCCTGAGTAGATATGAACTAATCTTCCTACAAGCACCAGAAGCTGCATGACAGTTCCTGATTCCAAACGCTTCAGGTCCAACACTGTGAAGTTTAGTTAACCAGTTAATAGTGGGTCTCAGAATGTAAGGGCACCTCACAATCACTGGGTGGGCAAGAAGTTGGTTGTGATGGGACTTAATGTGACATTTTAATGAGTCCAAACGGGGGGGGAGGGGGGGAAGGCCAGGTGGTGCTGATGTAGAGTCCGTACCCGAGAAACCATTTTACTGAATAATGTCAGTACCTACCGTTGCTGTGCCCATTGATAGTAGAAGCCAAACCTGCCAGATCATGTGGATTCTTTCAGGCAGTGTTAACAGATTCCAAGCCCCACCCCAGTGGAGGGGGGTCCTGTTACCTTTAAACAATGCCTCAGATGAATCGTTCATGTTCAGGTAGGGACGGGAGACACTATGACTCTGGTTCCTAAACTTTATTGCACCTCAGAATCACCTGGGGAGTTGGTCATCCTCTACAGCATTGGAATCAGAAGGTCTGGGTTGGAGTGCCAGAAATTGCTATATGTTTAAAGATCCCCAGATGGTTCTATGTGCAGTTTGGGGAACACTGAATTAGACCTTTTAACAAAACAAAATAAACACACAAAAAACTACACAACTGATAACATCTGTTAACTCAGCAGCCATAGACCCTCTAGATGGAGCATGAAAGCAGGTCCAGTTGGTAAATTAATTTCCAGTTCCTTGCCGGAGTTTTATTACAGTGTAATGGGAACAAAGCTAGTAGAGGTGATGGAATTCCAGCTGAACTATTTCAAATCCTAAAAGAGGATCCTGTTCAAGGGCTGTTCAAGACCTAATAAGCCGGCCAATTTTGAAAACTCAGCAGTGGCCACAGGACTGGAAAAGGTCAGTTCTCATCCCATCCCAAAGAAGGGCAATGCCAAAAAGTGTTCAAACTACTGCACAATTAGTCATTTCACATGCTAGCAAGGTGATGCTCAAAATCCTCCAAGCTATGGTCCAATAGTATGTGAATCAAGAACTTCTAGATGTACAAGCTGGATTTAGAAAAGGCAGAGGAACCAGAGATCAAATTGTCAACATCTGCTGGGTCACAGAAAAAGGAAGAGAATTCCAGAAAAACATCTACTTCTGCTTCATTGACTACGCTAAAGCCTCTCTGACTGTGTGGATCACAACAAACTGGAAAATTCTTAAAGAGATGAGAATACCAGACCACTTTACCTGCTTCCTGAGAGACCTGTATGCAGATCAAGAAGCAACAGTTAGAATTGGGCATGGTTCCAAATTGGGAAAGGAGTACGTAAAGGCTGTATACTGTCACTCTGCTTATTTAACTTAGGTACACAGCACATCATGCGAAATGCTGGGCTCAGTGAAGCACAAGCTGGAATCAAGATTTCTGGGGGAAATTATCAATAACCTGAGGTATGCAGATGACACCACTCTTATGGCAGAAACTGAAAAGAAACTAAAGAGCCTATTAATGAAGGTGAAAGAGAAGAGTGGAAAAGATGACTTTAAAACTCAACATTCAAAAAATGAAGATCATGGGATCCGGTCCCATCACTTCATGGCAAACAGATGGGGAAACAAAAGGAAACAGTGACAGACTTTATTTTCTTGGGTTCCAAAATAACTGTGGACGGTGACTGCAGATATGAAATTAAAAGATGATTGCTCCTTGGAAGAAAAGCTATGACAAACCTAAGCAGTGTACTAAAAAGCAGAGACCTCACTTTGCAAACAAAAGTCCATATAGTCAAAGATATGGTTTTCCCAGTAGTCATGTATGAATGTGAGACTTGGACCATAAAGGCTGAGTGCTAAAGAATTTTGCTTTCAATTGTTTTGAATTGAAATTCTTCGGTGTTGGAGAAGACTCTTGGATTGCAAGGAGATCAAACGGGTCAATCTTAAAGGAAATCAACCCAGAATGCTCATTGGAAGGACTGATGCTGAGGCTGCATTTCCGTTACTTTGGTCACGTGATGCGAAGAGACAACTCACTGGAAAAGACCCTGGTGCTGGGGAAAATCGAAGGCAGAAGGAGAAGGGGATGACAGAGGATGAGATGGTTGGATGGCATCACTGACTCAATGGACATGAGTTTGAGCAAGCTCTGGGAGATGTTGAAAGACAGAGAAGCCAGGCATGCTGCAAAGACATGGAGTTGCAAAGAGTCAGCACAACTGAGCAACTGAACTAAACTAATGGTTACATTAATTAAAATTAAGCACTCGGTAAGGGCTGATGGCAAGTAGGACATGTAACAGAGAGGGCAGCATGGAGAATGATAAGGCTAAGGCAGGTGCCTATGCCCAAAACTCTTAGGACATGTAACAGAGAGGGCAGCATGGAGAATGATAAGGCTAAGGCAGGTGCCTATGCCCAAAACTCTAACAACCCCACAAAACGAAGAACTTTAAGTGATTTTTGGAAGTGTGACCTATTATATTGGGTTACCACATGATGCTCAAAGGAAACGACAGGAAGCCACAGGCCCAAAAGGAACCAAATGGAAATCCCAAACCTTGGTTTCTGTCAGCAGATCATCAGAATGGGAAGTGAAGAGCAAAGAGTGAGACGTTTAGGGCGAGGCCCTCCCAGCCCCAAAGAACATCAAGGAGCAAGTCAGAAGGGCAAGAGGCAGGAATGGTGAGGACAAAGGTCTAGCTAGGCTTTGCCTTCAAGCAAGACACAACATCAAAGCAGCCTTCGGACCTGGAACCGGGACAGAGCTGGTCCCCCGAGGGGCTGGGGGTGGAGAGCGGTGGGTGGAGGATTGAGGCAGTCGGGGTATGTCAAAGGTTTCCCCTGGATACCAGCTGGAGAACACTCGAGGGGCTCAGCCGAGCACCTAGGCCATGAGGAGCAGGTGTGTGGCTGGGACCCAGCGCAGGAGTTCCTGGCCTTTGGGTTACACCCTGTCCCCGGGACCCCGTAGCCACGCTCACCCGATGACGTAGGCCAGGATGAGCAGCTGCACCGTGCGGTTCATGAGTCCCACTTTACGGCTGCGGATGAGCACGATGCGCGGCGTGTCGTACTCAAATAAGAAGGACCGCAGCACGGCGCAGCAGCCCGCCATGGCCCCGCCGCCGCCGCCGCCGCCGCCGCCGCGCCGTCCGGCTCCGCGCTCTGGGCTCGGTGGCCGGTTCCGGCGCCGTGTCCCTTGCCCAAGAACCCTGCGCGGGAGCCCCGCCCGGCGCTGCCGTTCGCGGGGGAGGTTCCGGAAGGAGGCGGCGCCGGCCCCGAGGGGACTGGGCCGGCTGGGCGGAAGGCGTGACCTCCCCCTCGGGTACGAGCGCCCTGCCATCTCCAGGGGCTGGAGGACGAGCGCCCTTCTCAGGGGGAACGGGCCCGGGGAGGAGGTGACCTCCTCCTTGGAAGGAATGGCCCCCCTGAGGAGAGGAGCGACCTGCCTCCAGAGGGCCTGGGGGAGGAGCGACCCCCTTCACGGGGGATGGGCTCTCCTTGGAGGCGGCTTGACCTCTCCTTCGGGGACGAATGACCCCAGAGGAGGGCCAGGCAGGACCAGTGACGCCCAGGGGAGATCGAGCCCTCAGAGTCACCTCCCCATCGGGAACGAGATAGCCCCCCCTCCCCCAGACACCTTAGCCAGGACGTGAGCGACCCCCGTGAGACGTCTAGGAGGGAGGCAGCTTAAGGCTGGAAGTCCAAACTTGTTCTAGCGTAAATGGGGGAGCAGTCTCGCCTTCTCTACTACAGCGGGAGTGTTGGTTGTTCAGTCGTGTCCGACTCTCTGACCCCATGGACTGTAGCCCGCCAGGCTCCTCTGTCCATGGAATTCTCCAGGCAGGAATACTGGAGTGGGTAGCCATTCCTCAGGGGCTCTTCCAGACCCAGGGATGGAACCGGGGTTTCTTGCATTGCAGGGGGACCTGGCGCCCCGGAAATTCCTTGCTGGAGCCACCCAAGCTGTAAAATACCCCTCCCAGAATTGTAGGCAGGCTCATCCCTACTCCAATCCCCATGCTTCCTTAGTTGCAGAATAGGGGAGGAAGCAAGCCACCTGAGCCTGGTGAGAGGTTTCTGTGACTGTGCTTTGAACTGAGAGTTTTATCACAATTTTAGGGAGAATTGGAAAATAGAGGGAAGTGGAGGAAGCACCCCCAGTTGCACGACTTGGACATAATTTTCCACGTGTGTTCATTCCGTTCAGGTAGGTTTTTATAAGTATATTTTATATTTAGTTGCATTAATTCATTCAACAAGTGTTAAGAAACACCTTCCATGTGCCAGTCACTCTCTAGCGAACAGAACAAATCCAAGCATCCTGCCCTCATAGGGTATACATTCTGGCAGATAATTGTATATGTTTAATGTGTAAGCCTAGTCAACGATAGTGCTTTTCAATTCCCGATTCACTCTACGTTTTCTGTGTTACTGCAGGCTTGTCATAATGATAATTTTAAATCTATGGGTTGTTTCTTCAGTTAGGGACAATTTCCCTAACTGCTCTCATATCTGATTGTTTCTAGTTTGTGGATCGTATGCATAATCTTTGACACACCATTTTAGTTCTTTTCCTGGAAGTGAGATTCCTAAGCCACATTACTCTTGTTTTTCCAAATAGAAGAAGGTGACTAATAAGAAAATTTGAGGAAGATACTGTCTGCCTCCTGAGATGGACTTGTCATGTTAGAGGGAGGAATCGAGTTGCCACCTGCCTCAGTCCAAAATGGCCCCAGGAAAAGGTGGTGACAGCTTAAGTGGGATTTTAGTATTCTTTGACAGATACTTACTGAGTACTTGTTGTGTGTTTGACAGTGTTCTGGGCATAGGAGGGAAACAGACAGATGAAGTCTCTGCCCTTAGTTTATCTCTTTCTAAAATAGCTTTCTTGAGACATAATTGACATACAATAAACTGCCCATATTTAAAGTATGCAATTTTATAAGTTTGACATATGTACACACCCATGAAACCGTCACCACAATTAAGACAGTGAATATATCCAATGTACTAGCCAGAGTAATCTTAGTTTATAAAGTAAAAGTGACTGCAGCTGATAGTTGGGACTTAATCACGTACATCTTAATCACATTTAGTTGTGTATTGTGTGTTTGACGGAGTGCAGTCAGTTACTGAACAACTTTAGGAATTTTTCTTGGAAAGATTTTTAGTAAAGATGTTAAGACAACTCAGTGAGGAAAGAATAGTCTTTCCAACAATGGTGCTGGAACAAATGGATATCCACATGAAAATGATGACTTTGGACCCCTACCTCTTGCCATCTGTGAGAATGAACTCAAAATATATCAAAAACCTAAATGCAAGAGTTAAAACTACAAGTCATATAAAAACATAGGTGAAAATCTTTTTGGCTTTAGGCAGTGGTTTTTAGCTATGACACCTGAAATACAGATGACAAAAGAAAAAAGCAGACAGGTTGAACTTCATTAAAATTTAAAACTTGTGTATCAAAGGACACCATTGAGAAAAAGAAGACAACCCACATAATGGGGAAAATTGTATATCTGGTAAGCGTTTAGGATCTTAAATAAGAGTTCTTTAACTCTTATAACTCATCAATAAAATGACAGCTCAACTAAAAATGGGCAGAGGGTTTGAACAGACATTTCTGCAAAGATGATACACCGATGGTCAGTAAGGATGTGAAAAGATGTTCGGTATCATTGGTAGCTAGGGAATTGTGAGTCGAAATTACAGTGAGGCTTCACCCCACTCGCATGGCTGCTATAATCTCAACAATCAAAAAGATGGTGAGGCTGGAGAAATTGGTATATTCATATCCTTCTGGTGGAAAGTAAATGGTACAGTTGCTTTAGAAAACAATTTCTCAATACATTAAACAGTTCTACTCCTAGGTATACACCTAGGAGAGTTAAACCGATATGTTCATGTAAAACTCATGCATGAATGTTTATAGTAGCATTATTTGTAAGCTTCAAAAAGGGGAATTAATCAAAATGTCCATCCACTGATGAATGGATAAATAAAATGTGGTTCATCTATACAGTGAAATCTTCATCCATAAAAAGGAATGAAACGGGCTTCCCTGGTGGTCCAGTGGGTAAGGACACTGCCTTGCAGGGCAAGGGGCGCCAGTTCGTTCCCTGGCCTGGGAAGATCCCACGTGCCGCGGAGCGGCTGGACTGATGTGTCCAATGACCAAGCCGGAGCTCTGGAGCGCATGCACCCAGAGCCGGTGCTCTGCGACAACAGAGGCCACCGCGATGGGAGGCCCACATGGGCCAAAGAACAAAGATGGATGAAAATAGATAAATGAAAGACCAATAGAAGTGGCCTGCCCCAAAAATGGTTAAAAAAAAAAAAAGGAGGGCTTCCCCCTGGTGGTCCAGTGGGTAAGGACACCGCCTTGCAGTGCAAGGGGCGCCGGTTCGATCCCTGGCCTGGGAAGATCCCACGTGCTGCGGAGCGGCTGGACCAATGTGTCCAATTACTGAACCGGAGCTCTGGGGCGCATGCGCCCAGAGCCGGTGCTCTGCGACAACAGAGGCCACCGCGATGGGAGGCCCACAGGAGCCAAAGAACAAAGACAGATGAAAATAGATAAATGAAAGACCAATAGAAGTGGCCCGAAAGGAGGGCTTCCCCTGGTGGTCCAGTGGGTAAGGACACCGCCTTGCAGTGCAAGGGGCGCCGGTTCGATCCCTGGCCTGGGAAGATCCCACGTGCCGCGGAGCGGCTGGACTGATGTGTCCAATTACCGAGCCGGAGCTCTGGGGCGCATGCGCCCAGAGCCGGTGCTCTGCGACAACAGAGGCCACCGCGATGGGAGGCCCACAGGAGCCAAAGAACAAAGACAGATGAAAATAGATAAATGAAAGACCAATAGAAGTGGCCCGCCCGCTCCACTCCCTCCCCAACCCGACCCCCGCCCAAAATAAATAAATAAATAAATCTTTAAAAAAAAAAAAAAAAAGGAATGAAACACTGATACATACTACAGTGTGCATGAACCTTAAAAACTATGCTAAGTGAAAGAAGCCAAGTACAAAAGGTCACAAATTGTATGATTCTGTTTTTATGAAATGTCCAGAATAGGCAAATCCATAGAGACAGAAAGTTGATGCGTAGTTGCCTAGAACTGTGGGAAAAAAATAGTCAGGAGTGACTGCTGATAAATACGAGGTTCCCTTCTGGGATCATGTAAATGGTCTGAAAAATTGATAATGGGGATACTTGCACAACCTCTGTGAATCTACTAAAAGTCACTGAATTATACATTTTTTTAAAAAGGTGACTTTTATGGCATGTGCATGCAAGCCCAGTTGTGTCCAACTCTTTGAGACCCTATGGACTGTAGCCCATTGGACTCCTCTGTCCGTGGAATTTTCCAGGCAAAAATACTGGAGTGGGTTTTCCTACTCCAGGGGATCTTTCTGACCCAGGGATTGAGCACGTGTCTCCTGCATTAGCAGTCGGATTCTTTACTGCTGAGCCACCAGAGAAGCCCTTTATAGTATGTGAATTATATCAAGTTTTAAAACAGAAAGAAATGGGGAGTAGACAATAAAGACCTCCAATAAAGACCACCACCTAATAATGGGGCCACATCTCGTGTTCTTTCCTCATAGAGGAGCAGCTCAGGCCCTCATATGGAACTTATTTTTAATATTTTATATAATGTGCCAGCAATCTGGATTATCCAGTTCTTTTGTCACATGTTAAGCCGTTTATCACAATATTCGTCCTCTAAAAACTGCCCTTCCTCACAGAAGTGGCCCCAGCAGCCATTTTTATACTACACTACCTTATCAGCTGGACCACAGGAGAACGCAACTCAAAAGGGCCAATCTGATTTTTCTCCTCCAGATTGGCATTGGGAAAGAGTCAGCTCTTTGTTTTCTGGAAGTGACCAGAACTAAGTTGATGTAACCTCTGGGTTTGTAGAAAACGATTTCAGAAACCAAGAAAGGGAGTTTACAGAAGCAAAAGAAGCTGGCAGGCAAAGGGAACAGAGATGGACAGCACTAAGGAAATGGCCACTTTGGTTTCTGTCGAATTTCTCTTTCTTGTCTCTTTCCTTGGCTCACTTTTGCCCTTAAGGTACCCCCATAAGCTTGTAATAAATGTTCCTTCTTTTCTTAAGCTAGTAGACTTTTGAAAGTTGGGATTGGAAAGGCTTTTGGCTATAGCGCTAGATTCTAAGAGATGAAAAATGTACTGTCACTGGTAAGGTGGGTGTTAAAACAAATGGGATTTGGGCACCTCTGTGAAATCGAGGTTCCTTCTGGGATCATGTAAATGGTCTGAAAAATTGATAATGGGGATACTTGCACAACCTCTGTGAATCTACTAAAAGTCACTGAATTATACATTTTTTTAAAAAGGTGACTTTTATGGCATGTGCATGCAAGCCCAGTTGTGTCCAACTCTTTGAGACCCTATGGACTGTAGCCCATTGGACTCCTCTGTCCGTGGAATTTTCCAGGCAAAAATACTGGAGTGGGTTTTCCTACTCCAGGGGATCTTTCTGACCCAGGGATTGAGCACGTGTCTCCTGCATTAGCAGTCGGATTCTTTACTGCTGAGCCACCAGAGAAGCCCTTTATAGTATGTGAATTATATCAAGTTTTAAAACAGAAAGAAATGGGGAGTAGACAATAAAGACCTCCAATAAAGACCACCACCTAATAATGGGGCCACATCTCGTGTTCTTTCCTCATAGAGGAGCAGCTCAGGCCCTCATATGGAACTTATTTTTAATATTTTATATAATGTGCCAGCAATCTGGATTATCCAGTTCTTTTGTCACATGTTAAGCCGTTTATCACAATATTCGTCCTCTAAAAACTGCCCTTCCTCACAGAAGTGGCCCCAGCAGCCATTTTTATACTACACTACCTTATCAGCTGGACCACAGGAGAACGCAACTCAAAAGGGCCAATCTGATTTTTCTCCTCCAGATTGGCATTGGGAAAGAGTCAGCTCTTTGTTTTCTGGAAGTGACCAGAACTAAGTTGATGTAACCTCTGGGTTTGTAGAAAACGATTTCAGAAACCAAGAAAGGGAGTTTACAGAAGCAAAAGAAGCTGGCAGGCAAAGGGAACAGAGATGGACAGCACTAAGGAAATGGCCACTTTGGTTTCTGTCGAATTTCTCTTTCTTGTCTCTTTCCTTGGCTCACTTTTGCCCTTAAGGTACCCCCATAAGCTTGTAATAAATGTTCCTTCTTTTCTTAAGCTAGTAGACTTTTGAAAGTTGGGATTGGAAAGGCTTTTGGCTATAGCGCTAGATTCTAAGAGATGAAAAATGTACTGTCACTGGTAAGGTGGGTGTTAAAACAAATGTTTGTATGAATGCAGCATTTTAGAGGTGGGAGGCAGTGCTTGAGGCCTCCAGGGATAAGAGCAGCAATAAATTAATAATAGAGCATAAAAAGAAGTAAGTTCCTATAAAAAGTAGAACCAAGAACTCCAAAAAGCTCATCAGTCTGGGATCATTTCTTTGGAAGGCGAGCAGGGGCTGACCTTGGTGCAGACTAGGGTGTGTTATTATTTTTTTTTTAAAGATTTATTTATTTATTTATTTTTTGGGTGGGGGTCGGGTTGGGGAGGGAGGGGAGTGGGTGGGCCACTTCTCTTGGTCTTTCATTTCTCTATTTTCATCCGTCTTTGTTCTTTGGCTCCTGTGGGGCTCCCATCGCGGTGGCGTCTGTTGTCGCAGAGCGCAGGCTCTGGGCACATGCGCTCCAGAGCTCCAGCTCGGTGATTGGACACATCAGTCCAGCCGCTCCGCGGCACGTGGGATCTTCCCAGGCCAGGGATCGAACCGGCGCCCCTTGCACTGCAAGGCGGTGTCCTTATCCACTGGACCACCAGGGGAAGCCCTAGGGTGTGTTATTGCATGGTCATTACAATGGCCTCGAGCCACAAAGGGCTAGTCAGATGGAGCTGTATCCTTTGTTCAGGACTATCTTCAATAAAAAAAAAAGATTAAATTAAATGTTCAGGCATTTATAGATGCAAGATTCACTTATCTGGCATGTAGTCATTGTAAAATATGTCATTGTATAACATAATGACAGATGCTTGAGCTCCAACTGTATAATTATATAGCTCCAGAAACAGCACATTCCCTAAATAAAGAACAAGTTGGTAGCAAAAGTGAGGAATAAGTTACTTTATAATTTTACTGCTTCTTTCCCCATGGAGTCCTTGAGGCTGGAGCCTCTGTGGAACATAGGAGAGGAAAAATCCCTGACTCTTACCAGACAGTGTGTTGTGTTGATCATATCTGCTTGATCACTGGATCTCAACCCTATCAGACTCAACATCCCTTTAAGAAGAAGTATTTTCTAATATCCTGTTAGTAGCCTTGAAGTAATTAATATGAAATATGATTGGCCTACACTCAAATAGATACATGTGAATGTACATATGTCTATATATTATGCCTATATATAAATGGTTTACACTTCATAATGATTAATGTTGTGCTTTTCATGTGTTTATTGGCCATTTGTACATCTTTAGAGAAATGTCTGCTCAGATCCTTTGCCCATTTTTTTAACTGGGTTGTGTGTCTATTTTATGTTCTTTATGTATTGTAGGTGTGATTCCTTATTAGTTATATGATCAATGGATGGGGGGAGTTACAGCTTATCCAAATGGAGAAAAGGGGAAGTATCTTCTTGCAGATGAGCTGGAACTTGTTTCTGAAACTGTGTCTTGAAATCTCAGCATAATTGACATTTGGTTTCTTGGAAGCAAAATGATCTGAGAGATCACCTCCTTCAGTAGGCAATAGAGAACAGAGGATGGATGGGGGGAAGAACTGTGAATGCAAGAGGTGGTGGAGCAGTTGTGAGGTCAACACATGGGCACTGTGTCTGATATTGCTGAAAACAAAGGTATTCAGGAGTGGATACAGTGTGTGCCAGGCCATGGGATATGTATAAGATTGTTTACTAGCTAGACATCCTTAGATGAGCCATTTATACTGGGGAGTCGGTTTCTTTCTATGTAAAATGGGGATCAGTGTTACTATGTCAAGTATGATATTGCCTTTACGACTGTAATAACAACAGCTAACACACCTCTAAAAGCTTTACAGACCTCCTTTCATTCAGTCTCACATGAACTATGAGGTAGACTCTGAGAAGTAAAACCAAGACTCAGATCATGCAAGGGGTTGAGTCAGGATATGAGTGCATGTCTGTCTTAGTCCAAAATATTTGCTCTGAGAGATTTCATCATGTAGCTTTAAAATGCTGTGAAATCATTTTGCGTGTTCTAAATAGCTGTGTAATATTATGTGGGGCAATTTTTGTGGTTCCTTTGCTTGATATGTAATGTCAGTTTAGGCGATAATGAGGATTATGGGGGCCACCTTGAAATTTGGAGACAGATCACATGGATCTCAACCCTATCAGACTCAACATCCCTTTAAGAAGAAGTATTTTCTAATATCCTGTTAGTAGCCTTGAAGTAATTAATATGAAATATGATTGGCCTACACTCAAATAGATACATGTGAATGTACATATGTCTATATATTATGCCTATATATAAATGGTTTACACTTCATAATGATTAATGTTGTGCTTTTCATGTGTTTATTGGCCATTTGTACATCTTTAGAGAAATGTCTGCTCAGATCCTTTGCCCATTTTTTTAACTGGGTTGTGTGTCTATTTTATGTTCTTTATGTATTGTAGGTGTGATTCCTTATTAGTTATATGATCAATGGATGGGGGGAGTTACAGCTTATCCAAATGGAGAAAAGGGGAAGTATCTTCTTGCAGATGAGCTGGAACTTGTTTCTGAAACTGTGTCTTGAAATCTCAGCATAATTGACATTTGGTTTCTTGGAAGCAAAATGATCTGAGAGATCACCTCCTTCAGTAGGCAATAGAGAACAGAGGATGGATGGGGGGAAGAACTGTGAATGCAAGAGGTGGTGGAGCAGTTGTGAGGTCAACACATGGGCACTGTGTCTGATATTGCTGAAAACAAAGGTATTCAGGAGTGGATACAGTGTGTGCCAGGCCATGGGATATGTATAAGATTGTTTACTAGCTAGACATCCTTAGATGAGCCATTTATACTGGGGAGTCGGTTTCTTTCTATGTAAAATGGGGATCAGTGTTACTATGTCAAGTATGATATTGCCTTTACGACTGTAATAACAACAGCTAACACACCTCTAAAAGCTTTACAGACCTCCTTTCATTCAGTCTCACATGAACTATGAGGTAGACTCTGAGAAGTAAAACCAAGACTCAGATCATGCAAGGGGTTGAGTCAGGATATGAGTGCATGTCTGTCTTAGTCCAAAATATTTGCTCTGAGAGATTTCATCATGTAGCTTTAAAATGCTGTGAAATCATTTTGCGTGTTCTAAATAGCTGTGTAATATTATGTGGGGCAATTTTTGTGGTTCCTTTGCTTGATATGTAATGTCAGTTTAGGCGATAATGAGGATTATGGGGGTCACCTTGAAATGGAAGAAGTTGTGCTTGTGGAGATCATAGTTATTGGAATCCCTACACCTTTCATCCTGTTCCCCATTGTTAGCCTACAAATTTACTTAGAAATATTAGATACCTCAGTATTTGGAAGGATTACCCAACAGACTCAGGAAAATAGGCCCTGAAGATACAGTCCCATTAATGTCAAGGGTGATGACTTTCCAAGGTGGTGTCTTAATTACTGTAGGAGACTGAATAATGACCCACTTGAGGATCCAGGTTCTCATCTCCAGACCTGTGAATATGTTACCTCATATGGCAAAAGGCGCTTTGCTAATGTAATTAAGTTAAAGATGTTTGAGATGGAGAGTCTTGAATTGTTCAGTTGAGTTCAATCACAGGGGTTCTTTAAAAAATGGAAGAAAGGGGTTGAAGAATCAGAGTCAGAAAGCCTGAGACCACAGAAGCACAGGTAAGTGTGATGAGGTTGCTAATTGGAGGCCATGAGCCAAGCAGTGAAGCTTTTTCGCGAAAGGTGAGAAATGGATTTCCCCCCACGCCTCCCAAAGGAGCACAGCCCTGCCGACACCTTGATTCTGGCCCATTAGACCAATTTTGGATTTCTGGTCTACAGAACTGTAAAATAATATATGTCTGTGTTTTCTTAAGCCACTGCATTTGTAGTAGTTTGTTATAGCATCAGTGGGAAGCTAATACAGGTTACTAACTCTATAGAAACACTATAAGCATAAAATTCTTAATTCACATTAAGCTGCAGAGAACTTAATTTACTATCTTTTAGTCTTTAATCTTGGGACAATTTGATTTATTGTCTTTGGGGAGGATTTTGGTGTGTGCTTTTATATGTGTACTTGAATACATGGCAAGGGACCAGAGCTTGAGGGAGAGGTATGAAGCTAACTCAATTAGGTAAATCATCATTCCTCCCCAAAACTTATTTTTTATAAGCACAGAAAATAAATCTCTCACCCAAACAATGTAAAAGCTTTAAAAAGAAATCAAGATTGTTTGCGTGAATTTAGATTTTATTCTTAAAAAAAATAAGAGTAAAGATCTTCAACAGAGTGAAAATGTTTCTCTGTTTAGTGTCCTTCATGACTTTTTTGGTGGTGACTAGATGCGTCTCCTATTCAGTGAAAAGTATCAGACTTTTTCTACCATGCACAGAGACAAAGCCTGCAAAATACAGGGATTTAACTTGAAAGATTTGTGGTGCTTTGAATCCTACTCAGTGGTGTCTTGTTTGTATAAGGTATGGCTTCTGCAAGGGAGGTAAATCCTCAGGTGATTGGTAAATGTCTTCGTTTGCCTGGGACTGAGGAGTTTCCTGGGACGTGAGTTGGGGCTAAGTCGCTTCAGTTGCGTCTCTTTGTGACCCTATGGACCGTATCCCACCAGGCTCCTTTGTCCATTGGATTCTCCAGGCAAGAATACTGGAGTGGGTTGCCATGCCCTTCTCCAGGGGATCCTCCTGAGCCAGGGATCAAACCCACATCTCTTATGTCTCCTGCATTGGCAGGTGGATTCTTTACCACTAGCTCCACCCAGCAAGCCCAAGGACGTGGGACTTGGCTAAAATTGGGGAGGTCCACGTCCCTGGGAAAGGATGAGTTGGCAGCCCCTAGAATGACTAAGTCAGGTAGCTTCGGGAAGGCTCATGGAAGTGTGGATTCTGAGCCAGGGGCCCACAGGCTGTTGATACCGCCCACCTGACTCCCCTCACTCCCTGGGGACTGGGACTGGTTAAACTGGAACTAGACCTGTTTAACAAAGAAAATGACTTTTGCAAGAAGCAGGGAGGCTTTGCAAGAAATGTAGCCTCTAACTCATACTTCTCCTGATCTTATATCAGATAACGTCAGGTTTTCTTGGAAGTCTGAGTAAAAATGAAACATAGTACCGAAAAGCATCAAAGGGGTACCTTTTATGTGACTTGTCTCAAAAATGAAAAGCCATCTGCTTGCTTCTCTGGTGAAGACAGAATTTTCTGGAATATACTCTCACCCAAACAATGCACAGAAAATAAATCTCTCACCCAAACAATGTAAAAGCTTTAAAAAGAAATCAAGATTGTTTCGTGAATTTAGATTTTATTCTTAAAAAATAAGAGTAAAGATCTTCAACAGAGTGAAAATGTTTCTCTGTTTAGTGTCCTTCATGACTTTTTTGGTGGTGACTAGATGCGTCTCCTATTCAGTGAAAAGTATCAGACTTTTTCTACCATGCACAGAGACAAAGCCTGCAAAATACAGGGATTTAACTTGAAAGATTTGTGGTGCTTTGAATCCTACTCAGTGGTGTCTTGTTTGTATAAGGTATGGCTTCTGCAAGGGAGGTAAATCCTCAGGTGATTGGTAAATGTCTTCGTTTGCCTGGGACTGAGGAGTTTCCTGGGACGTGAGTTGGGGCTAAGTCGCTTCAGTTGCGTCTCTTTGTGACCCTATGGACCGTATCCCACCAGGCTCCTTTGTCCATTGGATTCTCCAGGCAAGAATACTGGAGTGGGTTGCCATGCCCTTCTCCAGGGGATCCTCCTGAGCCAGGGATCAAACCCACATCTCTTATGTCTCCTGCATTGGCAGGTGGATTCTTTACCACTAGCTCCACCCAGCAAGCCCAAGGACGTGGGACTTGGCTAAAATTGGGGAGGTCCACGTCCCTGGGAAAGGATGAGTTGGCAGCCCCTAGAATGACTAAGTCAGGTAGCTTCGGGAAGGCTCATGGAAGTGTGGATTCTGAGCCAGGGGCCCACAGGCTGTTGATACCGCCCACCTGACTCCCCTCACTCCCTGGGGACTGGGACTGGTTAAACTGGAACTAGACCTGTTTAACAAAGTAAATGACTTTTGCAAGAAGCAGGGAGGCTTTGCAAGAAATGTAGCCTCTAACTCATACTTCTCCTGATCTTATATCAGATAACGTCAGGTTTTCTTGGAAGTCTGAGTAAAAATGAAACATAGTACCGAAAAGCATCAAAGGGGTACCTTTTATGTGACTTGTCTCAAAAATGAAAAGCCATCTGCTTGCTTCTCTGGTGAAGACAGAATTTTCTGGAATATATAGACTGTCTCTCCCCATGCCCTACTCAACCCCACCAGTTTTTGGATTATTAGCCAAATATACAATCTGTAGCAGAGCTAAATTCATCACAATCGGAATTCAGGTTTCTTTGGCTCTGCACAGCAGTTTTTATTTTGCACACCACCTTCAGGTGAGTGACACTCACAGTCCCTTTTTACAGTTGAGTGAAATCTCAGCCTCATTGTGTGTGTGTGTGTGTGTGTGTGTTCAGTTGTGTCTGACTCTTTTTGACCCCATGGACTGTAGCCCACCAGGCTCCCCTTTCCATGGGGTTTTCCAGGGCAAAAATACTGGAGTGGCTTGCCATTTCCTTCTTTAGGGGATCTTCCTGACCCAGAGATCGAACCTGTATATTCTGCATTGTTGGTAGATTCTTTACCACCAAGCTACCAAGGAAGCCCCAGCCTCGTTAGTGTTTTATACCACATTCCAGAGATCTTGCTTTTTCTAGTTACCAGGCCTCTCTCCATCAGAGATTTCTCTTCGTAATTGGCGGCTGGGGGAGAATGAAAGCTCGGAGGAAAGGAAGGACTCTTCAGACTCTAAAACTGTCCAGATGATAATGACATTTTAAATTTCTGTTATCTGAATGCAGGCAAGAATAATCCTTAAGTTCAGGTAAACAAATCACAGAGCATTCTCTTGAGATTTTCTCAACTCTTTTCTAGCTTTACGTGTAGCCCCTGAAAATTCAGTGAACATGGTGCACCTGAGTAGTTTTAGAACTCTCAGTGTTAGGTGTGTGTGACGTGAGCTGTGTTAAGCTTTAGTATAACCAACAGGATGTGTTTGTGGAGGATAGCATCCTATCTCTTTGGTTGCTTCCCTTTTTCTATTTCTTTTTTTTTTTTTTCTTTTCCTGTTTTCTTGTCAGTAGAAAATTCCATGGAAAGAGGGGTGACAAACTGCAGTCACTTTCTTTGGGTCAGCTGAGGGCAAAAATTATCTCTTTCCTGTCCTGAGAATTATCTAAAATGCTCAGCTCCTCCAACTCCCTGGTCTAGCCTCTTTACTAGGGGTTAAATACCACTGGCCTCAGCCTTCTGTTTTGCTCAAATCTCATTTGGCTTGGGTTTTGGTCTTGGCCTTTGGAAGGTCAAGTAGTCAAGTGACTCTTAAACAGCACTGCGTCTGGCCTCTCTGAACTTGTACGTGACCAGTGAATGTGGGATACCATGAGTAACCATCATCTCTAATCGGAATATCAAAATGTGATATGTGTGATGCTTGAGTTATGTTTGTGTAGATAACAAAACGAGAAGTCTCCTCATATGTTGAGATTGTATCAGTAGTTTAAGTATACATTTAGATCCATTATTGCTAAATGAGAAATGATTGGAATTTTGTTTTACCAAAATACTGGAGTGGCTTGCCATTTCCTTCTTTAGGGGATCTTCCTGACCCAGAGATCGAACCTGTATATTCTGCATTGTTGGTAGATTCTTTACCACCAAGCTACCAAGGAAGCCCCAGCCTCGTTAGTGTTTTATACCACATTCCAGAGATCTTGCTTTTTCTAGTTACCAGGCCTCTCTCCATCAGAGATTTCTCTTCGTAATTGGCGGCTGGGGGAGAATGAAAGCTCGGAGGAAAGGAAGGACTCTTCAGACTCTAAAACTGTCCAGATGATAATGACATTTTAAATTTCTGTTATCTGAATGCAGGCAAGAATAATCCTTAAGTTCAGGTAAACAAATCACAGAGCATTCTCTTGAGATTTTCTCAACTCTTTTCTAGCTTTACGTGTAGCCCCTGAAAATTCAGTGAACATGGTGCACCTGAGTAGTTTTAGAACTCTCAGTGTTAGGTGTGTGTGACGTGAGCTGTGTTAAGCTTTAGTATAACCAACAGGATGTGTTTGTGGAGGATAGCATCCTATCTCTTTGGTTGCTTCCCTTTTTCTATTTCTTTTTTTTTTTTTTCTTTTCCTGTTTTCTTGTCAGTAGAAAATTCCATGGAAAGAGGGGTGACAAACTGCAGTCACTTTCTTTGGGTCAGCTGAGGGCAAAAATTATCTCTTTCCTGTCCTGAGAATTATCTAAAATGCTCAGCTCCTCCAACTCCCTGGTCTAGCCTCTTTACTAGGGGTTAAATACCACTGGCCTCAGCCTTCTGTTTTGCTCAAATCTCATTTGGCTTGGGTTTTGGTCTTGGCCTTTGGAAGGTCAAGTAGTCAAGTGACTCTTAAACAGCACTGCGTCTGGCCTCTCTGAACTTGTACGTGACCAGTGAATGTGGGATACCATGAGTAACCATCATCTCTAATCAGAATATCAAAATGTGATATGAATGAGGCCTGAGTTATGTTGTTAATACATGAACATTCACTTTCGCATGTAGATGAACATTCTAGTTATAAGTGGAGCGAGAAGTCTCCTCATATGTTGAGATTGTATCAGTAGTTTAAGTATACATTTAGATCCATTATTGCTAAAATAGAGAAATGATTGGAAAGTTTTAGTTTTAAAAAGAATAAGAACTTTGAAATAGTTTAATAGAAAAATTGATGGACAGACTATTAGGAGAGATTTTTGTTGGCTAGATAACAATTTGGATAATAATCAGGGCCTAAAGATGTTAGAAATTTAAAATGTGAGCGACGAAATAATCTTTCACTTGCTCTGGAAAATAGGAAGTATCTTCAAGCAGTGCACAAAGCTTCAGTTGTGGAGTTGCTTCAGTGAAATTACATCGTCCTCATTATCTGGTTTTTAAGTTCTGGAAGCTGTGGTCATGTGCTGGCAAGATTACGATCAACAGTGTCCTGTTCTGGGAGAGCAGCCAAAAATATCTTACTTAGCTCCACCTTGCAAGATCTAGATATTGATTAGATATCGATATCTAGATGTTCAGCGGAGCAGTCATAGGAGCAGTCCTAAGGACTGAATGCTTGTATAGTATTAAAACCAAACTTTAGGGCTTCCCCTGGTGGTCCAGTGGTAAGGACACCGCCTTGCAGTGCAAGGGGCACTGGTTCGATCCCTGGCCTGGGAAGATCCCACGTGCCGCGGAGCGGCTGGACCGATGTGTCCAATCACCGAGCTGGAGCTCTGGGGCTCATGTGCCCAGAGCTGGCGCTCTGCAATGACAGACGCCACCGTGATGGGAGGCCCACAGGAGCCAAAGAATAAAGATGGATGAAAATAGAGAAATGAAAGACCTGAGAATTATCTAAAATGCTCAGCTCCTCCAACTCCCTGGTCTAGCCTCTTTACTAGGGGTTAAATACCACTGGCCTCAGCCTTCTGTTTTGCTCAAATCTCATTTGGCTTGGGTTTTGGTCTTGGCCTTTGGAAGGTCAAGTAGTCAAGTGACTCTTAAACAGCACTGCGTCTGGCCTCTCTGAACTTGTACGTGACCAGTGAATGTGGGATACCATGAGTAACCATCATCTCTAATCAGAATATCAAAATGTGATATGAATGAGGCCTGAGTTATGTTGTTAATACATGAACATTCACTTTCGCATGTAGATGAACATTCTAGTTATAAGTGGAGCGAGAAGTCTCCTCATATGTTGAGATTGTATCAGTAGTTTAAGTATACATTTAGATCCATTATTGCTAAAATAGAGAAATGATTGGAAAGTTTTAGTTTTAAAAAGAATAAGAACTTTGAAATAGTTTAATAGAAAAATTGATGGACAGACTATTAGGAGAGATTTTTGTTGGCTAGATAACAATTTGGATAATAATCAGGGCCTAAAGATGTTAGAAATTTAAAATGTGAGCGACGAAATAATCTTTCACTTGCTCTGGAAAATAGGAAGTATCTTCAAGCAGTGCACAAAGCTTCAGTTGTGGAGTTGCTTCAGTGAAATTACATCGTCCTCATTATCTGGTTTTTAAGTTCTGGAAGCTGTGGTCATGTGCTGGCAAGATTACGATCAACAGTGTCCTGTTCTGGGAGAGCAGCCAAAAATATCTTACTTAGCTCCACCTTGCAAGATCTAGATATTGATTAGATATCGATATCTAGATGTTCAGCGGAGCAGTCATAGGAGCAGTCCTAAGGACTGAATGCTTGTATAGTATTAAAACCAAACTTTAGGGCTTCCCCTGGTGGTCCAGTGGTAAGGACACCGCCTTGCAGTGCAAGGGGCACTGGTTCGATCCCTGGCCTGGGAAGATCCCACGTGCCGCGGAGCGGCTGGACCGATGTGTCCAATCACCGAGCTGGAGCTCTGGGGCTCATGTGCCCAGAGCTGGCGCTCTGCAATGACAGACGCCACCGTGATGGGAGGCCCACAGGAGCCAAAGAATAAAGATGGATGAAAATAGAGAAATGAAAGACCAATGGAAGTGGCCCGCCCGCTCCCATCCCTCCCCAACCCGACCCCTGCCCAAAAATAAATAAATTAAAAAAATAAATAAATAAATAAAACCAAACTTTAAAATTTCATTAGTAAGGTATAATATTGAAATTTAAATAATAAACATCTGGAAAGATTTCAGATTTATTCTTGTGCTGTGGCCATGATATTGAACTTTATTGATTTTAACACTTGGCCATTTGGCCATATGTGTATTTGGTACTTCTTTTGTTTATTTTTAATTGAGGTGAAATTCACACAGCATGAAGATACCCATTTTAAATAGAACATTTCTGTGGCATTTAATAAGTTCACAATGTTTTGTAACTACCTCCATCTAGTTCCAAAACATCTTCATCACCCCAAAGGGAAATCTTGAAACCATTAGCTCCCCATTTCCCCTCCCTTCCCAACCCCCGCTGCCACCAGTCTGTTCTTTGTCTCTCAGTTCACCTAGTCTGCATATTTCCTGTCAGTGGAATCATACAACATGTGATCTTTTGTTTCTGGTTTCTATTTAGCATAATGTTTTCATGGTTTATCCACATTGTAGCCAGTTCCTTTTTATAACTGAGTTTATATTCTGTTGTCCAATATTCTGAGTAATATTGTGAGTCAATCTGAAGGGAGATCAACCCTGAATACTCATTGGAAGGATTAATGCTGAAGCTGAAGCTCCAGTATTTTGGTCGTCTGATGCGAACAAGTGACTCATTGGAAATGTCCCTGATGCTGGGAAGGAATGAGGGCAGAAGGAGAAGAGGGCCTCAGAGGATGAGATGCTGGACAGCATCGCCAATGCAGTGGACATGAACTTGGGCATGCTCTGGGAGATGGTGAGGGGACAGAGAGGCCTCTCGTGCTGTAGTCTATGGGGTCACAAAGAGTGGGACATAGTGACTGAAGAGAGAAAGAAGAAATATTCTGTTGCAGGGTTTTCCTGGTGGCTCAGCGGAAAAGAATGTAGGAGACTCGGGTTTGATCCCTTGGTCAGGAAGATCCCCTGGAGAATGGAATGGCTACCAACCCCAGTGTTCTTTCCTGAATAAAGATGGATGAAAATAGAGAAATGAAAGACCAATGGAAGTGGCCCGCCCGCTCCCATCCCTCCCCAACCCGACCCCTGCCCAAAAATAAATAAATTAAAAAAATAAATAAATAAATAAAACCAAACTTTAAAATTTCATTAGTAAGGTATAATATTGAAATTTAAATAATAAACATCTGGAAAGATTTCAGATTTATTCTTGTGCTGTGGCCATGATATTGAACTTTATTGATTTTAACACTTGGCCATTTGGCCATATGTGTATTTGGTACTTCTTTTGTTTATTTTTAATTGAGGTGAAATTCACACAGCATGAAGATACCCATTTTAAATAGAACATTTCTGTGGCATTTAATAAGTTCACAATGTTTTGTAACTACCTCCATCTAGTTCCAAAACATCTTCATCACCCCAAAGGGAAATCTTGAAACCATTAGCTCCCCATTTCCCCTCCCTTCCCAACCCCCGCTGCCACCAGTCTGTTCTTTGTCTCTCAGTTCACCTAGTCTGCATATTTCCTGTCAGTGGAATCATACAACATGTGATCTTTTGTTTCTGGTTTCTATTTAGCATAATGTTTTCATGGTTTATCCACATTGTAGCCAGTTCCTTTTTATAACTGAGTTTATATTCTGTTGTCCAATATTCTGAGTAATATTGTGAGTCAATCTGAAGGGAGATCAACCCTGAATACTCATTGGAAGGATTAATGCTGAAGCTGAAGCTCCAGTATTTTGGTCGTCTGATGCGAACAAGTGACTCATTGGAAATGTCCCTGATGCTGGGAAGGAATGAGGGCAGAAGGAGAAGAGGGCCTCAGAGGATGAGATGCTGGACAGCATCGCCAATGCAGTGGACATGAACTTGGGCATGCTCTGGGAGATGGTGAGGGGACAGAGAGGCCTCTCGTGCTGTAGTCTATGGGGTCACAAAGAGTGGGACATAGTGACTGAAGAGAGAAAGAAGAAATATTCTGTTGCAGGGTTTTCCTGGTGGCTCAGCGGAAAAGAATGTAGGAGACTCGGGTTTGATCCCTTGGTCAGGAAGATCCCCTGGAGAATGGAATGGCTACCAACCCCAGTGTTCTTTCCTGGAGAGTTCCATGGACAGAGGAGCCTGGTGGGCCACAGTCCATGAGGTCTCAAAAGAGCTGGGCATGACTGAACGACAAAGCAACAACAATAATCTGTTGTATGGCTATATCACATTTACTGGATGAAGGTATCCACATGTGGGTTGCTTCCACCTTTTGGCTGTCATGAATAGTGCTGCTGTGAGCATCTGTGTACTAGTGTTACTTTGAATTTTGTTTTCAGTTCTTTGGGGAGTATACCTAAGAGTGGCATTGCTGAGTCATGTGGTAAATATATTTCACTTTTTGAGGAATCACCAAACTGTTTTCCTTCTTTACTCTTCATATCCAGTGTTTGTGCGCACTTGTGGCCTGCTGAGGCAGAAATTCATAGTTCTTTTAGTGACTTTAGCACTTACCAAGGTGAGTAACTGTGTGCCTGTAGTGTGATCAGATCCCAGAGACCTTTGGCAGGATTCCTTTGCAGTTTTCCTTGTTCTGGGACAATCTGCTGAAGACCAGAACCTCTGTGTTGAGAACATACCTGATCTCATTGTGCTGCTTAGTGGGGACAGTCATCTGTGAATTCATCAAATAGTTACTCAGTGTGCGTGCTGGGTATCTGTGAACCAAACAGACAAAAATCTCTGCCTCAAGGAGCTTACATTTCAGTTCCAGGAGACAAATAATAGACCATAACAGTTCTAAGTAGGAACAGCCAGGGGAAGCCACACAAATTTATTAGCACACGATTATTTGTAGCTGTCTAAAAATTTTTTTGTCTTAATATTATTTTATTTTATTATTTTTTTAAGATTTATTTATTTATTTACTTTGGGCGGGGGTCAGGTTGGGGAGGGTGGGGTGCAGGCGGGCCACTTCTATTGGCTTTCATTTCTCTATTTTCATTCGCCTTCGCTCTCTGGCTCCTGTGGGCCTCCCATCGAGGTGGCGTCTGTTGTTGCAGAGCACCGGCTCTGGGCGCATGCAGGGGGTTTCCAGCCAGCTCACGGCACGTGGATCTTCCCAGGCCAGGGATGGAACCATTGCGGGAAGTCGGTAAAAGAATGTAGGAGACTCGGGTTTGATCCCTTGGTCAGGAAGATCCCTGGAGAATGGAATGGCTACCAACCCCAGTGTTCTTTCCTGAGAGTTCCATGGACAGAGGAGCCTGGTGGGCCACAGTCCATGAGGTCTCAAAAGAGCTGGGCATGACTGAACGACAAAGCAACAACAATAATCTGTTGTATGGCTATATCACATTTACTGGATGAAGGTATCCACATGTGGGTTGCTTCCACCTTTTGGCTGTCATGAATAGTGCTGCTGTGAGCATCTGTGTACTAGTGTTACTTTGAATTTTGTTTTCAGTTCTTTGGGGAGTATACCTAAGAGTGGCATTGCTGAGTCATGTGGTAAATATATTTCACTTTTTGAGGAATCACCAAACTGTTTTCCTTCTTTACTCTTCATATCCAGTGTTTGTGCGCACTTGTGGCCTGCTGAGGCAGAAATTCATAGTTCTTTTAGTGACTTTAGCACTTACCAAGGTGAGTAACTGTGTGCCTGTAGTGTGATCAGATCCCAGAGACCTTTGGCAGGATTCCTTTGCAGTTTTCCTTGTTCTGGGACAATCTGCTGAAGACCAGAACCTCTGTGTTGAGAACATACCTGATCTCATTGTGCTGCTTAGTGGGGACAGTCATCTGTGAATTCATCAAATAGTTACTCAGTGTGCGTGCTGGGTATCTGTGAACCAAACAGACAAAAATCTCTGCCTCAAGGAGCTTACATTTCAGTTCCAGGAGACAAATAATAGACCATAACAGTTCTAAGTAGGAACAGCCAGGGGAAGCCACACAAATTTATTAGCACACGATTATTTGTAGCTGTCTAAAAATTTTTTTGTCTTAATATTATTTTATTTTATTATTTTTTTAAGATTTATTTATTTATTTACTTTGGGCGGGGGTCAGGTTGGGGAGGGAGGGGAGTGGGCGGGCCACTTCTATTGGCTTTCATTTCTCTATTTTCATTCGTCTTCGTTCTCTGGCTCCTGTGGGCCTCCCATCGAGGTGGCGTCTGTTGTTGCAGAGCACCGGCTCTGGGCGCATGCACTCCAGAGCTCCGGCTCGGTGATTGGACACATCAGTCCAGCCGCTCCACGGCACGTGGGATCTTCCCAGGCCAGGGATGGAACCAGCGCCCCTTGCACTGCGAGGCGGTGTCCTTACCCACTGGACCACCAGGGGAAGCCCCTTGTCTTAATATTAAAAAAAAAAATCTGTTGTGACTGTGGTTGTGTTCTACTTCTTATTCTATAGTTTGTTTGCTTTTTTTTTTTTTTTGTCTTTTTCTTAGACATAACTTCTAGCAAGACTTATTAATCTTTTCATAGAACCAGCATTTACTTTTGGTAGCCATCTCAGTTCTGTATTTTGTTCATTTCCGCTCTCATTGTTATTTCCTTTTTGTTTCTTTCAGTTGGTTCTACCACTGCTTTTCCAGTGTTCAAGTTGATGCTTAGCTCATGTCTTTTGTAACCTTTGTTGTTTCCTGATAAATGTATATAAAGCTATAAATTTCCCTTTAATGTAGTACTTTCACTGTGTGTGTCTCTCAGTCTTGACATGTGGTGGTTTCACTATCATCTAGTTTTAAATATTTTCCAAGAGCCAAGTTGTGTCCAGCTCTCTGCAACTCTATGGACTGCAGCACGCCCGGTTTCCCTGTCTCTTACCGTGTCCCAGGGTCTGCCCAAGTTCATGTCCATTGAATTGGTGATGTCATCCAACATCCCATTCTCTGTTGGCCTCTTCTCCTGCCCTCATTCTTTCCCAGCACCAGGGTCTTTCCCAGCGAGTCAGCTGTTTGCATCAGATGGCCAGAGTTTGGTGCTTCAGCTTCAGCATCAGTCCTTCCAAGGAATATTCAGGGTTGATTTCTTCAAGATTGACTGGTTTTATCTCCTTGCTTTCTAAGAGATTCTCAAGAGTCTTCTCCAGCACCACAATTTGAAAACATCAATTCTTTGGTGCTTTGTCTTCTTTATTGTCCAGATAAACAAACCTCTAGACAGTGTGTTAAAAAGCTGAGATATCACTTTGCCAACAAAAGTGTATATAGTCAAGGTTATGATGTTTCCAGTAGTCATGTATGGTTGTAAAAGCTGGACAATAAAGAGTCATTTAGCAATATTTTATTTGGTTTCCAAATATACTAAAAAACTATTTTTTAAAAATTAATTTCATTGAAATGCAGTTGGAGAACCTGATCTGTATCATATTGTTCATTGAGAATATATTGAAAGAGATTCAGGCATGTCTGTTTTTGTAAATATTCCATGTGTACCTAAAAGAACTTGGACTCTTGGTGTATATCTGTTAGCTTGAGGGAGGCCCTCTCTCAAGAAATATGTTTGAACTGAGATCCCAATGTTAGGAAAGAGCCAACTCTGAAAATCTGGGGGGAAAGTATCCCAGGCAGAGAGGCAGCAAGTGCAAAGGCCCTGAGGTAGCAATGAGCTTGGTGTGTTCCAAGAATGGAAAGAAGGCCTGGAGAGTAATGGACAAGGAAGATAATGAGGGGAGGTAAGATCCTGAGAGGCGTCAGGGGCAGATCAAGTATAGCCTCAGAGGCTGTGGTGGAGATCATAACCAGATGATTTGCTATGTCCTTTGTATAAGCCTGATGTCAAGTACAAACTGATTGCATTTTATACACTGGAAGAAGCACTTTTAGATTAAAGTTAGCCTAGCAATCATATTTAGCCCAGCCATTTCCTTTTGCAAATATGAAAACTAAGATGCTCGTTCCTGTCCTTCAACCGGAATTTTTATGTCCCAGGGTCTGCCCAAGTTCATGTCCATTGAATTGGTGATGTCATCCAACATCCCATTCTCTGTTGGCCTCTTCTCCTGCCCTCATTCTTTCCCAGCACCAGGGTCTTTCCCAGCGAGTCAGCTGTTTGCATCAGATGGCCAGAGTTTGGTGCTTCAGCTTCAGCATCAGTCCTTCCAAGGAATATTCAGGGTTGATTTCTTCAAGATTGACTGGTTTTATCTCCTTGCTTTCTAAGAGATTCTCAAGAGTCTTCTCCAGCACCACAATTTGAAAACATCAATTCTTTGGTGCTTTGTCTTCTTTATTGTCCAGATAAACAAACCTCTAGACAGTGTGTTAAAAAGCTGAGATATCACTTTGCCAACAAAAGTGTATATAGTCAAGGTTATGATGTTTCCAGTAGTCATGTATGGTTGTAAAAGCTGGACAATAAAGAGTCATTTAGCAATATTTTATTTGGTTTCCAAATATACTAAAAAACTATTTTTTAAAAATTAATTTCATTGAAATGCAGTTGGAGAACCTGATCTGTATCATATTGTTCATTGAGAATATATTGAAAGAGATTCAGGCATGTCTGTTTTTGTAAATATTCCATGTGTACCTAAAAGAACTTGGACTCTTGGTGTATATCTGTTAGCTTGAGGGAGGCCCTCTCTCAAGAAATATGTTTGAACTGAGATCCCAATGTTAGGAAAGAGCCAACTCTGAAAATCTGGGGGGAAAGTATCCCAGGCAGAGAGGCAGCAAGTGCAAAGGCCCTGAGGTAGCAATGAGCTTGGTGTGTTCCAAGAATGGAAAGAAGGCCTGGAGAGTAATGGACAAGGAAGATAATGAGGGGAGGTAAGATCCTGAGAGGCGTCAGGGGCAGATCAAGTATAGCCTCAGAGGCTGTGGTGGAGATCATAACCAGATGATTTGCTATGTCCTTTGTATAAGCCTGATGTCAAGTACAAACTGATTGCATTTTATACACTGGAAGAAGCACTTTTAGATTAAAGTTAGCCTAGCAATCATATTTAGCCCAGCCATTTCCTTTTGCAAATATGAAAACTAAGATGAGGTTTAAAGTGGTCCCACAGCTAGTCAGGCAAAAGTTCAGGCTTTGGCTGTCCCCCTGTCTCTCTGATAGATAAAATCCTAAAAGGGAGGACCCACTTTTATATAATTTCATTCAAATGTTGTTGAAAGGAATTTTGTCTTGTTATAGGCAAAAATCATGCTTACCTATCCTATTTATATATTTTGTAAATCTTGACTTTTATAGACTGGGTTTATTCAAACCCAGTAATTTTATAGACTGAGTTTGTCAGGACTTCCCTGGTGGTCCAGTGGTTAAGAATCCACCTTCCAGTACAGGGGGACACATCTCTGCTCAGGGAACTAAGATCCCACATGCCAGAGGGCAACTAAGTCCATGAGCTCCAACTACTGAGCCTGTGAGAGCTGCAGCTGCTGAGCCTGTGAGTGCCACAACTAGAGAAAAGCCTGTGTGCTGCTGCTAAGACCTGACGAAACTAAATAGTAAATAAGTGTTTCAAAGTCATCAGCTCTATGTAAAACAAAACAAAACAAAATGGGTTTCCCTCAGGGCCTCCTTCCTCTCCTCAAATGTTCTGCTCACTCTGATTTTACCCCTCTGTGCTTCACTTCAATATTTGGATCTGTTACTATGAGGCAGCAACTTCAACCCACCTTATATTCTCCAGGCGCTGCTGTGCCATTTCCAGGACAGCCCATCCCAGCACCTTTTTAGTGGCCTCTGTTAGCTTGAGGGAGGCCCTCTCAAGAAATATGTTTGAACTGAGATCCCAATGTTAGGAAAGAGCCAACTCTGAAAATCTGGGGGGAAAGTATCCCAGGCAGAGAGGCAGCAAGTGCAAAGGCCCTGAGGTAGCAATGAGCTTGGTGTGTTCCAAGAATGGAAAGAAGGCCTGGAGAGTAATGGACAAGGAAGATAATGAGGGGAGGTAAGATCCTGAGAGGCGTCAGGGGCAGATCAAGTATAGCCTCAGAGGCTGTGGTGGAGATCATAACCAGATGATTTGCTATGTCCTTTGTATAAGCCTGATGTCAAGTACAAACTGATTGCATTTTATACACTGGAAGAAGCACTTTTAGATTAAAGTTAGCCTAGCAATCATATTTAGCCCAGCCATTTCCTTTTGCAAATATGAAAACTAAGATGAGGTTTAAAGTGGTCCCACAGCTAGTCAGGCAAAAGTTCAGGCTTTGGCTGTCCCCCTGTCTCTCTGATAGATAAAATCCTAAAAGGGAGGACCCACTTTTATATAATTTCATTCAAATGTTGTTGAAAGGAATTTTGTCTTGTTATAGGCAAAAATCATGCTTACCTATCCTATTTATATATTTTGTAAATCTTGACTTTTATAGACTGGGTTTATTCAAACCCAGTAATTTTATAGACTGAGTTTGTCAGGACTTCCCTGGTGGTCCAGTGGTTAAGAATCCACCTTCCAGTACAGGGGGACACATCTCTGCTCAGGGAACTAAGATCCCACATGCCAGAGGGCAACTAAGTCCATGAGCTCCAACTACTGAGCCTGTGAGAGCTGCAGCTGCTGAGCCTGTGAGTGCCACAACTAGAGAAAAGCCTGTGTGCTGCTGCTAAGACCTGACGAAACTAAATAGTAAATAAGTGTTTCAAAGTCATCAGCTCTATGTAAAACAAAACAAAACAAAATGGGTTTCCCTCAGGGCCTCCTTCCTCTCCTCAAATGTTCTGCTCACTCTGATTTTACCCCTCTGTGCTTCACTTCAATATTTGGATCTGTTACTATGAGGCAGCAACTTCAACCCACCTTATATTCTCCAGGCGCTGCTGTGCCATTTCCAGGACAGCCCATCCCAGCACCTTTTTAGATGAAGCCTCTGTGGCACATTCAAAAACCTCTGCATCGCAAAGCTACTCAGAGTAATTACCCATTATCACTACCTGGCTGCATGTGGGTTTTCTTGCCTTGCCCACCTTGAGGGCTGAGCCACTCTGCTCTCCCAGTGACACAGGAGCTAATGTGGATGTAGCCTGAGCAAGCAAAGCTGATTCCAGGTGTTGTGCCAGGCAGCCCTCGCACTATGAATGGGCACGGTATGCATGTGATGCCTCCTCGCCTGTGCGCCTGGCTCCACATGGGCATCAACAAGTGTCTTTTGGAACTGAGTCCTTTAGTGCTTTGTCTGAAGCTAAAGGCAGATTTATTCCCAGAAAAGCAGAAATGTCTTTCTTGATGGTGGATGGCTAAGTCAGTGCTTCAGGCAAGGTCAGTGCCTCGAATTCCACCCTAAGAAAGCCGAAGGTAAATATATATCCACCAACCACCAGCTTATTCCCTTCTTCTTTGCATGTCCTCACAAACATTGTTCTCCTGGCTTGCTGGTCAGTCTAGGGATCTCTGTTGGAATGTTTTCTTACAGGATACATTTATATGTGTTTGGAGGGAACAAAGAAGTATGAACAACAAGCTGACCTAAGCCTCCAATTAAGACTAAAGACTAAAAGAGTCTGTTGTTGGGGCTTCCCTGGTGGTCCAGTGGGTAAAGAGTGAGCCTTGCAGTGCAAGGGGCACTGGTTTGATCCCTGGCCTGGGAAGATCCCATGTGCCACGGATCGGCTGGACCAATGTATCCAATTACCGAGCCGGAGCTCTGGAGCGCATGCGCCCAGAGCCGGCGCTCTGCGACGACAGACGCCGCCGCGATGGGAGGCCCACAGGAGCCAAAGAACAAAGATGGATGAAAATAGAGAAATGAAAGACCAATAGAAGTGGCCCTCCGGCTCCCCTCCCTCCCCAACCCGACCCCCGCCCAAAAATAAATAAATAAATCTTTTAAAAAATAATAATAAATAAATAAGTAAATAAATAAATGAAAAACCAATAAAAGAAGGTCAAAAATTAAAAAAAAAAAAAAGAGTCTTGTTGCTGTTGTTGAATTGCTAAGTTGTGTTCGACTCTTTGCGACCCTATGGACTGCAGCATGCCAGGCTTCTCTGTTCTCTGCTGTCTCCTGGAGTTTGCTCAAATTCATGTGTGTTGAGTTGGTGATTCTACCTAATCATTTCATCCTCTGTCACAAACACTCTAGACTCTGTTAAAAAAAATTATATTTTAATGATATAAGGAAATTTCCACAAAATGTAAAAATCCTACAGCTGCCTAAGCATTGTTTTCTGCTTTTGTCAATTTAAAAAATTGTGGTAAATGTACATAGCATAAATTAAGTGTATGATTTAGTGGTGTTAAGCACATTCACAATGTTGTACAACCATGGCTATTATCTATTTCTAAAATTTTTTCATCATTAGGACCTTTGTACCCATTAAACACTAACTCCTCATTTTCTTCTCCTCCCAGCCCCTGGTAACTTTTATTCTACTTTCTATCTGTACATATTTGCCTATTCTGAATATTTCATATCAATGGAGTCATACAGTATGTGGCCTTTTGTGTCTGACTTACTTTAATTACTATAATGTTTTCAGGGTTCATGCTTGTTGCAGCATATGTCAGTACTTCTTTCCTTTTTATGGCCAAATAATATTCCATTGCATGTGTATAATCTATTTTGTTCATCCATTATTCATCTCTTCACGGACACTTGGGTTGTTTCCATCTTTTGGCTATGATTATTTGTGTATAAGTCTTTGCTTTCAGTTCTTTTGGATGTATACCTAAAAGTGGAATAGCTGGATCGCATGGTAATTCTGTGTTGACATATTTGAGTAATTTAAGTACTTGTGGAACTCAAGCATTAGATTTTGTACTTAAAATATATTCATACTGTTAAAAAGAAGAGAGTTATTTGTTAGGACTGCCTTAAGAAAGCACCATAGATGGTGAGGTTTGGGCTTAAGTAGCAGTCATTCGATGTACAAGATCAAGGTGTTAGTATTTGGTTTCTCCTAAGATTTCTCGCCTTGTCTCTCTCTCTCTCTCTTATTATTATTTTTTTTAATAAATTTTAATTTGTTTTGGCTATTCTGGGTTTTCACTGCTGCTGCAGGCTCTTCTCTAGTTGCAGAGAGTGGGGGCTACTCTCTAGTTGAGATGAGCAGGCTTCTTGTTGCAGTGACTTCTCTTGTTGTGGAACTCAGGCTCTAGGGTACATGGCCTCAGTAGTTGTGGCTCCGAGGCTCTAGAGCACAGGCTCCATCGTTGTGGCTCACGGGCTTAGTTGCTCTGCAGCATGTGGGATCTTCCTAGATCAGGGATTGAACCCTTGTCTCTTGCATTGGCAGACAAACTCTTCACCACTGAGCTACCAGGGAAGCCCTCACCTTGTCTTTTAGATAGCCATTTTCTCCCTGTATCTTCACCTGATTTCCCCTCCATGCCTGTGTCCACTCGCCTCCCCTTGTAAGGACACTAGTCAGATTGGATTAGAAGCTACCTATTTGACCTCATTACCTTAATTGCCTCATTAAAGACTGCATCTCCAAGTGCAGTCATTTTATGAGATAATGGGGGTTAGGACTTCAACTTATGCATTTGGTTGGGTGGAGCAGGGGAAGATGGCAAAGAGGGGACAAGATTTAGCCTTCAACAAGAGTTCCGGAAATGCCATTGACCTTTTCTCCTGTCTTTGAATTTATCATTATCCATGACATTTTCCAGTGGGGAATGAGGTGATTCTTCTTTGTCTCTTTGATTGGGCATTCGGGGGTAATATTCCATTGCATGTGTATAACTATTTTGCATGGATGGGTTGTTTCCATCTTTTGGCTATGATTATTTGTGTATAAGTCTTTGCTTTCAGTTCTTTTGGATGTATACCTAAAAGTGGAATAGCTGGATCGCATGGTAATTCTGTGTTGACATATTTGAGTAATTTAAGTACTTGTGGAACTCAAGCATTAGATTTTGTACTTAAAATATATTCATACTGTTAAAAAGAAGAGAGTTATTTGTTAGGACTGCCTTAAGAAAGCACCATAGATGGTGAGGTTTGGGCTTAAGTAGCAGTCATTCGATGTACAAGATCAAGGTGTTAGTATTTGGTTTCTCCTAAGATTTCTGCCTTGTCTCTCTCTCTCTCTCTTATTATTATTTTTTTTAATAAATTTTAATTTGTTTTGGCTATTCTGGGTTTTCACTGCTGCTGCAGGCTCTTCTCTAGTTGCAGAGAGTGGGGGCTACTCTCTAGTTGAGATGAGCAGGCTTCTTGTTGCAGTGACTTCTCTTGTTGTGGAACTCAGGCTCTAGGGTACATGGCCTCAGTAGTTGTGGCTCCGAGGCTCTAGAGCACAGGCTCCATCGTTGTGGCTCACGGGCTTAGTTGCTCTGCAGCATGTGGGATCTTCCTAGATCAGGGATTGAACCCTTGTCTCTTGCATTGGCAGATGAACTCATTACCACTGAGCTACCAGGGAAGCCCTCACCTTGTCTTTTAGATAGCCATTTTCTCCCTGTATCTTCACCTGATTTCCCCTCCATGCCTGTGTCCACTCGCCTCCCCTTGTAAGGACACTAGTCAGATTGGATTAGAAGCTACCTATTTGACCTCATTACCTTAATTGCCTCATTAAAGACTGCATCTCCAAGTGCAGTCATTTTATGAGATAATGGGGGTTAGGACTTCAACTTATGCATTTGGTTGGGTGGAGCAGGGGAAGATGGCAAAGAGGGGACAAGATTTAGCCTTCAACAAGAGTTCCGGAAATGCCATTGACCTTTTCTCCTGTCTTTGAATTTATCATTATCCATGACATTTTCCAGTGGGGAATGAGGTGATTCTTCTTTGTCTCTTTGATTGGGCATTCGGGGTTAAAGATTTTTAAATAGATACTGTCTTTGCAAGAAAAAACTGAACTCTAATTGAAGATTCACATTTCCCATAAGCAAAAAATGCCATGCAGATTGTGTTCTGCCTTGAACATCGTTCAGTGTCACTTGCTCTCCTTCTGTGGCATAGACTTAAATAGCTGCATACAGTTCTGTTATGGGAGTGTTCCATAATTTATTTAACCAGCCCTGTAGCGTTGGAGTTAATGGAATTTTTAAAATTCTTACTCTGATTCTTTTCTTTCTATCAGCACCACTCAGTTAGTAGTCCAGGTTGCTTTTTGAGTCATGCTTATATGATTCCAGCAGACATCTGAAAGAGGTCTCCCTTCCCAGGGTTTTCCTCTTCACCCACCATCCTCGTGGCTGTCTGAAGGTTGTTCCTAAGTTACTGCTTTCCTCATGTGCCCTGTCAACGCAGGAGTGACTCCATCTTAACTTTGCAGTTGCTGCAGTGGAAGCACAGAGTCCCAACCACTGGATCACTAGGGAATTCCCTTTTTTAAATTTATTTTTAAAATTTTGGCTGATCTGGGTCTTCTTTGCAGCAACTCAGGCTTTCTCTAGTTGTCTTGTGGCATCTTAGTTCCCCAGCCAGAGGTCAAACCCATGTCCTCTGCGTTGCCAGATGGATTCTTAACCACTGAACCACCAGGAAAGTCCCTCCAGCTATTTTTTAAAATTTCCTAAGTCATCCTCCATTTAATTTTCATCCACTACGTCCCAACTTGGGGAACCAGCCAAGTCTGCTTGTAATCACAACACATATTATACTCATGTCTCTGGACCTGGCTGGTACCACATCCTGTGAATATTCGCAGTCTCTTTGTCTAGCAGGGCTGGCTCATGTATCAGCAAGCGTCAGGAAGCCCCTTGTGACTACTCTTGTCTGTATGGCTTTTTATTTTGCCTTTCTTGGAACTTCTGTCTCATTGAAATGGGACCGCACTGTTTATGAAACAATAAGAAATAAAAAGAAGTTTCTGTCCCTTCCTGGCTAGACTAGAAGGTAAGGGCTTTGTTGTAAATGGCCCAGTCACACTGGCCATCTGACAGTTCTTGGGCTGTACCCATTTCTTTCCCATTTCAGTGCTTGGTGCTTGCTATCCCTCTGCCTGAAATGTCCTACCTCCAGCTCATCACAGTCAGTCCCTTCTTGACATTCAGATCTAGTTTAAATGTCACTTCCTTGGAGAGGCATCCCTGAGCCATGTCAGAAGTAACTCCATTGCTGGGACTTTCCTGTTGGTCCAGTGGCTAAGACTCTGCATTCCCAGTGCACGGGACCCAGGTTCAATCCCTGGTCAGGGACTGGATCCCACATGTTGTGCCTGAAGATCCCTCATGCTGCAATGTAGAGGTTCCTGTGAGCTGCAACTAAGACCTGGCACAACTAACTAAATAAGTGTTTTTCAAAAAAGAGAGCAGTAACTCCATTTTCTTTTTTTAAAAAACACAGAGCATTGCTTATTTCCTTCAGACCTTTTATTCCAGGCTGTGTTCATGTCGTTTCTTTACACATTGCTTGCCCATCTTCCCCCACTGCACCTAACCTCTTGTTCATTTGTTTTATCTTGGACCTACACAGTGCCAGGGAACTCAGGAAATGTTTGCTGAATGAATTGGTGGGGTTGGATGGAATGGAGAGAGATTGGAGACATTGAGGCTGTCTGACTTGGGAAACTGAGCTGATGGCAGGTGGCGCTACTGACCCAGCGTGGGAGTTCTAGAAGAGCACATGTGGGTGGGGTGGAGGAAGCAGAGATGATGATTTCTCCTCCGTGCTTATGTAAATAGAATATTCATCCATAGGCAGTTAAATATAGGGACTAAGAGCTTAGGAGTGATGCTTGGGTACTGTCCAAATAACAGTATATCCAGCATTGTTAGACATGGTTACATTTTAAATAATAATCATACTAACATTTATTGATTGCTTACTCTGTTGAGTGCTTCACATGCATCTATACTTAGAACATTTAATATTTAATACAACCCTTTTACATAGAGATACAACTGTGATTGTTAAGGATTAGATAAATCGCCCAAGGTCTCTTGGCAAATTAATGGGCAAGCTAGAATTCGAACCCAAGTGGTCAGTTTGCAGTGTCCCAGCTCCTGCCCCCTGCACCACTGTGCAGGAATAGGCAAGCAGGCACACAGAATCAAGTCCTTTTCCTCTGAGGAGCATCTTGTTTGCTTGGGAAAATAAAATATAACTCATAACTTAGACTGTCCTCAATAGGCTTGCTAGGCTCTTATCCAAGCCTGTCAAGTATGGTAATTATCTGATTAAAATGAGTAGTGTTGGCCTCCTCCTCTGATTTAAGACTCAGGTTCATGTGACCTACATAATTCATTCAGGGACTTTCCTGTTGGTCCAGTGGCTAAGACTCTGCATTCCCAGTGCACGGGACCCAGGTTCAATCCCTGGTCAGGGACTGGATCCCACATGTTGTGCCTGAAGATCCCTCATGCTGCAATGTAGAGGTTCCTGTGAGCTGCAACTAAGACCTGGCACAACTAACTAAATAAGTGTTTTTCAAAAAAGAGAGCAGTAACTCCATTTTCTTTTTTTAAAAAACACAGAGCATTGCTTATTTCCTTCAGACCTTTTATTCCAGGCTGTGTTCATGTCGTTTCTTTACACATTGCTTGCCCATCTTCCCCCACTGCACCTAACCTCTTGTTCATTTGTTTTATCTTGGACCTACACAGTGCCAGGGAACTCAGGAAATGTTTGCTGAATGAATTGGTGGGGTTGGATGGAATGGAGAGAGATTGGAGACATTGAGGCTGTCTGACTTGGGAAACTGAGCTGATGGCAGGTGGCGCTACTGACCCAGCGTGGGAGTTCTAGAAGAGCACATGTGGGTGGGGTGGAGGAAGCAGAGATGATGATTTCTCCTCCGTGCTTATGTAAATAGAATATTCATCCATAGGCAGTTAAATATAGGGACTAAGAGCTTAGGAGTGATGCTTGGGTACTGTCCAAATAACAGTATATCCAGCATTGTTAGACATGGTTACATTTTAAATAATAATCATACTAACATTTATTGATTGCTTACTCTGTTGAGTGCTTCACATGCATCTATACTTAGAACATTTAATATTTAATACAACCCTTTTACATAGAGATACAACTGTGATTGTTAAGGATTAGATAAATCGCCCAAGGTCTCTTGGCAAATTAATGGGCAAGCTAGAATTCGAACCCAAGTGGTCAGTTTGCAGTGTCCCAGCTCCTGCCCCCTGCACCACTGTGCAGGAATAGGCAAGCAGGCACACAGAATCAAGTCCTTTTCCTCTGAGGAGCATCTTGTTTGCTTGGGAAAATAAAATATAACTCATAACTTAGACTGTCCTCAATAGGCTTGCTAGGGCTCTTATCCAAGCCTGTCAAGTATGGTAATTATCTGATTAAAATGAGTAGTGTTGGCCTCCTCCTCTGATTCCTGAAGACTCAGGTTCATGTGACCTACATAATTCATTCAGAAGAAATAAAGAAGTTGAAAATGCAAAATCCTCTTCTGTAGATCATCATCTGTTTTGGAAACAAGATACATAACCCTTCTTGGGACTGGAAAAGAGGAATCTGAAAGATCACAGTAAAAGGGAAAGAAGACAGTGATGACTACATCCATTTGAAAGAGCAGAAAGCTTTCAGTCAGGGGACACTTGAGGGTTCCCAGAATGACTGCATGGGATCAGGGTGTGGGCTGAGAAACATACCAGCGGCAGAGTATAACCATGTCCAGTGCACTCAGATGGGTAACTGAGTAGATGGGGTAACGGTTCCAGTTCCTCATGGGCTCTGGCAATCAGGACTTTGTGCAGGACTGCATAGAAACCAGACCTCTAATCTTTTTTAGGGCAGCTGGAATTAAGGGTAGCTTAATCACCTCCTCTTCACCCTATTGGTAAGAGAGGGATTCTCGCCCTAGGGGTATGGGGTTGGCCAAGCATATGACACGCAGCACTGGGTAGACGAAGCTGGTAGCAATTCATTAGTCACACATAGCACAGGGAAGAAGGCCACCACATGCCTCGCAGGGTCACATGAAGATGGCATTTAGGAACAGAGGGAGCAATCAGAGGCAGTGGGAAGCAAGCTTGCTTTGTAGTGTCAGGAGAGTGAGGTGTTCTGTGGTTCCTGTGAGAGGATGTTGTTAACTTTTGTGGATAATTCCATGACCTGGTGGGAAACTCAAATCTGCTCTGCAGGGATCAGCGGGAACTGCCTCTAGTCCATCTGATAAGGAAGGCTGTTTAACCAGATGACCTTTTCTATCAGAGGAGAAACTGCAGTTAAGCCAAGCTAGGTCCCCCTGATTTCACCAGATGTTAAGGTAGCGTGTAATTTTACACCTTGATTTTAGGCCTTATAGGACTTCCCTGGTGGCTCAGACAGTAAAGACCGTGCCTGCAATGCAGAAGACCTGAGTTTGATCCCTGGGTTGGGAAGATCCCCTGTAGTAGGAAATCCCACTGCAGTATTCTTGCCTGAAAAATCCCATGGATAGAGGAACCTGGCGGGTTACAGTCCATGGGGTCGCAAAGAGTCAGACATGACTGAGTGACTAACACTTTTTCTTTCCCTTTAGGTCTTACACCACAGGGTGGAATGTATTTGTAGGCTCTGTTGACTGTCCCTTGTCTCTAGATTTGGCACATTCCTGCCCCTGACTCAGAGTTCAACAAGTGTTCTCATCCCCACCAGCCTGGGTCAGGAGATACTCTAAAAAGGCACAATGGGAACTACTTGGTAGTTCAGTGATTAGGACTTGGCAGTCTCACTGCCAGGGCCCCAGGTTCAATCCCTGGTCAGAAAATTTAGATCCCATAAGCTCAAAAGGATGACAGAGAGATAAGTCAGTTTTGCTACATATTTGAAACAAATGTTTCGTGGAGCAGGGAAAGACTGAAATGGAACTTAAGAGTATTATCTACCACCATTCTTAGTGATCAGAATGATCTTTTAAAATTCAAATAGAATCTTACCAGGCTCCTGCTTAACACCCTTCAGTGGTTCTCCATTCATCTTTCTTAAGATAAGACAAAACTCCTAGCCATGGCCTTCAAGGCTCTATGCAGGTCAACCCATGCCTGTCCAGTCTTACCTCAGTATTTACTTTACCATACTATTTATAGAACAGGCTTGCAGTTCTCCTTTAAGTTCTGCAGAGGTCCTGTGATTTTTGTCAGCTCCAGAGCCACTGCACATGCTATTATCCTTGTCTAGAATGCTCTTTCCTTCCCTACCCGCATAGTCATCTAGGATTTATCCTTCAGATTTCAGCTGATCCTGAGGATCAGCGGGAACTGCCTCTAGTCCATCTGATAAGGAAGGCTGTTTAACCAGATGACCTTTTCTATCAGAGGAGAAACTGCAGTTAAGCCAAGCTAGGTCCCCCTGATTTCACCAGATGTTAAGGTAGCGTGTAATTTTACACCTTGATTTTAGGCCTTATAGGACTTCCCTGGTGGCTCAGACAGTAAAGACCGTGCCTGCAATGCAGAAGACCTGAGTTTGATCCCTGGGTTGGGAAGATCCCCTGTAGTAGGAAATCCCACTGCAGTATTCTTGCCTGAAAAATCCCATGGATAGAGGAACCTGGCGGGTTACAGTCCATGGGGTCGCAAAGAGTCAGACATGACTGAGTGACTAACACTTTTTCTTTCCCTTTAGGTCTTACACCACAGGGTGGAATGTATTTGTAGGCTCTGTTGACTGTCCCTTGTCTCTAGATTTGGCACATTCCTGCCCCTGACTCAGAGTTCAACAAGTGTTCTCATCCCCACCAGCCTGGGTCAGGAGATACTCTAAAAAGGCACAATGGGAACTACTTGGTAGTTCAGTGATTAGGACTTGGCAGTCTCACTGCCAGGGCCCCAGGTTCAATCCCTGGTCAGAAAATTTAGATCCCATAAGCTCAAAAGGATGACAGAGAGATAAGTCAGTTTTGCTACATATTTGAAACAAATGTTTCGTGGAGCAGGGAAAGACTGAAATGGAACTTAAGAGTATTATCTACCACCATTCTTAGTGATCAGAATGATCTTTTAAAATTCAAATAGAATCTTACCAGGCTCCTGCTTAACACCCTTCAGTGGTTCTCCATTCATCTTTCTTAAGATAAGACAAAACTCCTAGCCATGGCCTTCAAGGCTCTATGCAGGTCAACCCATGCCTGTCCAGTCTTACCTCAGTATTTACTTTACCATACTATTTATAGAACAGGCTTGCAGTTCTCCTTTAAGTTCTGCAGAGGTCCTGTGATTTTTGTCAGCTCCAGAGCCACTGCACATGCTATTATCCTTGTCTAGAATGCTCTTTCCTTCCCAACTCGCATAGTCATCTAGGATTTATCCTTCAGATTTCAGCTGAAGGGCTTTTTCCTCAGGGAAGACTTTTCTGATTTCCCCAGATAGGTCAAGTTCCCCTATTCTGGGCTCTCTGAACTTCTTTTACCTTCTTCACCATGATACTTATCATTAAGTTACAAGTCTACAGTTGTTTGAATTATTTGTTTAGTGTTTCTCTCCTCCAATCTCCAAGAGAGTAGCAACCTTATCTATCATTGATCTCTAGTAAATGACCAGAAGAAAACTCCTGTTTTCCTGTAGTTTGCTCATGACACTTCTGACAAGAAATGTGCGTGGGATTTTCCTACACCAACCAGTTCTCTGACTCTCCAGACACCAACTGGGTGTCTTTCCATTCAATTATGATATTAATTACTTAGAGTTACCACAGATCCCACGGGTTAAGGGCCGAGTCCCACAAGATTATTCTCCACTTCAAACACCAGTCTTGTCCAAGGTTGACCCCTGTATTTCTGACCAATTGGGAGTCTCTATAACCCCCCTCTCAGGTTCAGTAATTTGCTGTAGTGGCTCATAGAACTCAGGGAAACACATTTACCCACTTATGATAAAAGATATAATAATAGTGCTTCCCTGGTGGTCCAGTGGGTAAGGACACCGCCTTGCAGTGCAAGGGGCGCCGGTTTGATCCCTGGCCTGGGAAGATCCCACGTGCCGCAGAGCGGCTGGACCCATGTGTCCAATTACCGAGCCGGAGCTCTGGAGAGCATGCGCCCAGAGCCGGCGCTCCGCGACAACAGAGGCCACCGCGATGGGAGGCCCACACGGGCCAAAGAACAAAGACGGATGAAAATGGAGAAATGAAAGACCAATAGAGTGGCCCGCCCACCCCCTCCCTCCCCAACCCTCCCCCCCCAAATAAATAAGTAAATATTTTTTTTAAAAAAATATAATAACAGATATAGATGAACAGCCAGATAAAGAATTACATAGGCTGAGGACCAGAAGGGTCCTGAGTGCAGAAGCTTTTGTCCTTCTGGAGTTGGGGTGTATCAGCTCCCAAAATGTGGATGTGTTCTTCAATATGGAAGATTGCTTAACTTCATAGTGTAGGTTTTTTTTTTTTCCTTATTGGCATATAGTTCCTTTACAACGTTGTGTTAGTCTCTGCTGTACAGCAAAATGAATCAGCTATACATCTACATGTATTCCCTCTTTTCTTTTTTGAATTTTCTTCCCATTTAGTTCACGACAGAGCATTAAATAGAGTTCCTGGTTCTCATTCACTATCTATATAGACAGTAATGTATATGTGTCAATCCCAGTCTCCCAATCCATCCCACCACCACCATGCTCCTCATTTAGGGGTTTTTATGGAGGCTTCATCACATAGTCAAAATCAATTATTAATTCAATTTCCACTCCTCATACTCTGGAGAATAATGGAGTAGGACTGAAAGTTCCAAGCTTCTAATCATGGCTTGATCTTTCTGGTGACCAGCCCCGTTCCTGAACTTATCCAGGAGCCCACCAAGAGGACCTGATCAGAATACAAGACAGCTCTATCACTCAGGAAATTCCAGGGGCTTTAGGAGCTCTGTATCAGCAATTGGGAGACAGAGACTAAAAGTATATCTTCATGTGTCATAGTGCCTCAGGGCACATAAAATGTATGATAATAGTGCTTCCCTGGTGGTCCAGTGGGTAAGGACACCGCCTTGCAGTGCAAGGGGCGCCGGTTTGATCCCTGGCCTGGGAAGATCCCACGTGCCGCAGAGCGGCTGGACCCATGTGTCCAATTACCGAGCCGGAGCTCTGGAGAGCATGCGCCCAGAGCCGGCGCTCCGCGACAACAGAGGCCACCGCGATGGGAGGCCCACACGGGCCAAAGAACAAAGACGGATGAAAATGGAGAAATGAAAGACCAATAGAGTGGCCCGCCCACCCCTCCCTCCCCAACCCTCCCCCCCCAAATAAATAAGTAAATATTTTTTTTAAAAAAATATAATAACAGATATAGATGAACAGCCAGATAAAGAATTACATAGGCTGAGGACCAGAAGGGTCCTGAGTGCAGAAGCTTTTGTCCTTCTGGAGTTGGGGTGTATCAGCTCCCAAAATGTGGATGTGTTCTTCAATATGGAAGATTGCTTAACTTCATAGTGTAGGTTTTTTTTTTTTCCTTATTGGCATATAGTTCCTTTACAACGTTGTGTTAGTCTCTGCTGTACAGCAAAATGAATCAGCTATACGTCTACATGTTTTCCCGCTTTTCTTTTTTTATTTTTCTTCCCATTTAGTTCACGACAGAGCATTAAATAGAGTTCCTGGTTCTCATTCACTATCTATATAGACAGTAATGTATATGTGTCAATCCCAGTCTCCCAATCCATCCCACCACCACCATGCTCCTCATTTAGGGGTTTTTATGGAGGCTTCATCACATAGTCAAAATCAATTATTAATTCAATTTCCACTCCTCATACTCTGGAGAATAATGGAGTAGGACTGAAAGTTCCAAGCTTCTAATCATGGCTTGATCTTTCTGGTGACCAGCCCCGTTCCTGAACTTATCCAGGAGCCCACCAAGAGGACCTGATCAGAATACAAGACAGCTCTATCACTCAGGAAATTCCAGGGGCTTTAGGAGCTCTGTATCAGCAATTGGGAGACAGAGACTAAAAGTATATCTTCATGTGTCATAGTGCCTCAGGGCACATATTAATATGTTGAGTGAATGTGTCAGTGACTGAGCAAATGGATTTGGAATCTTCTGAGAAAAGAAAGTAAAAGGAATACTTCAATAAATACAAATGACACATTATTATTTTTTTAACTATCAAAACAGTTAAGACAGCTGCATTGCTAAGCTAGAATTAGGAAGGTTTTTAAGACAGATTCCCTCTAAAGAGAGGAATGTAAATCCATAACTAGGGCGACATGAAATCAGGTAATGTCACAAGAAAGCAGATCTCTGATACAGAGATGAAGCAGTGAATCTTGTACACTTACTATAACAGAAGAATGAATTTAAGTACAAAACCCAGAACCTATAAAGTAAGACTTTTAATTAGGATGCCTTTGGTGATAACACTGTTTTCTATGGTAGACCAAAAGTCAGAATATATATATGATGCAAGTTATTATAGGAAATGTTAGACACGTAGCACGCAGGTGATATAGCACCTCACTCTCTCACCCGCAGCATCGGGGAAAGGTGAAGGGAAACAGTAGGTAGATTCAGTGATTATTTGTCATCCCAAATTCTGACTCCATTTGGGGCCTCCACAAGGTGATAGAAGCACATTAGGAATAAGGCACCAAAAAAATAACACCTGAAGACTGTCAGAGGCTATCAGATTGGAAATCTGTAGCAGTTACATAGAATTCTTAGAGTAAAACTTTCAGTTCCAAAGAAGTATAATTAACTTTTCAAATAACTCTGAAAAGTGGTAAAATGAACAAAACCGAGTAATGTATATGTGTCAATCCCAGTCTCCCAATCATGCTCCTCATTTAGGGTTTTATGGAGGCTTCATCACATAGTCAAAAGCAATTATCAATTCAATATCCACTCCTCATACTCTGGAGAATAATGGAGTAGGACTGAAAGTTCCAAGCTTCAAATCATGGCTTGATCTTTCTGGTGACCAGCCCCGTTCCTGAACTTATCCAGGAGCCCACCAAGAGGACCTGATCAGAATACAAGACAGCTCTATCACTCAGGAAATTCCAGGGGCTTTAGGAGCTCTGTATCAGCAATTGGGAGACAGAGACTAAAAGTATATCTTCATGTGTCATAGTGCCTCAGGGCACATATTAATATGTTGAGTGAATGTGTCAGTGACTGAGCAAATGGATTTGGAATCTTCTGAGAAAAGAAAGTAAAAGGAATACTTCAATAAATACAAATGACACATTATTATTTTTTTAACTATCAAAACAGTTAAGACAGCTGCATTGCTAAGCTAGAATTAGGAAGGTTTTTAAGACAGATTCCCTCTAAAGAGAGGAATGTAAATCCATAACTAGGGCGACATGAAATCAGGTAATGTCACAAGAAAGCAGATCTCTGATACAGAGATGAAGCAGTGAATCTTGTACACTTACTATAACAGAAGAATGAATTTAAGTACAAAACCCAGAACCTATAAAGTAAGACTTTTAATTAGGATGCCTTTGGTGATAACACTGTTTTCTATGGTAGACCAAAAGTCAGAATATATATATGATGCAAGTTATTATAGGAAATGTTAGACACGTAGCACGCAGGTGATATAGCACCTCACTCTCTCACCCGCAGCATCGGGGAAAGGTGAAGGGAAACAGTAGGTAGATTCAGTGATTATTTGTCATCCCAAATTCTGACTCCATTTGGGGCCTCCACAAGGTGATAGAAGCACATTAGGAATAAGGCACCAAAAAAATAACACCTGAAGACTGTCAGAGGCTATCAGATTGGAAATCTGTAGCAGTTACATAGAATTCTTAGAGTAAAACTTTCAGTTCCAAAGAAGTATAATTCACTTTTCAAAAATAACTCTGAAAAGTGGTAAAAATGAGAGCAAAATCTGGCTCAGTTAACTTGATTCCTGAGTTCAAAGACAGATTAAAAAAAAAAAAAAAAAGCCAGATAAAATGCTGGGTCAAAAAGGGAAGCTTTTTGTTCATCTTTTTTTTTTTTATTTTTTTTGGGGGGGGAGTGGGGAGGGAGGGGGGGCGGGTGGGCCACTGCTACTGGTCTTACATTTGTCTGTTTTCATCCATCTTTGTTCTTTTGGCCCATGTGGGCCTCCCATCGCAGTGGCGTCTGTTGTCACAGAGCACTGGCTCTGGGCGCATGCACTCCAGAGCTCTGGCTCGGTAATTGGACACATTGGTCAAGCCGCTCCGCAGCATGTGGGATCTTCCCAGGCCAGGGATCAAACCGGTGCCACTTGCACTGCAAGGCGGTGTCCTTACCCACTGGACCACCAGGGAAGCCCTTTGTTCATCTTATTTGACATTAATACGGTAGAAAGCTGGTGATTTTTAACAAGTATCAAAATGCTAAATTTTAGAGCAAATATGAAAACTCACAGATCTTTTATTAGTTATAGTGTTGAATAGTGCTCTGTATTTCTTCTTTAACATAGTTGCCATTTAGAAACAGTCTGTTCTAGTGCTAAAAGCTTGAAAAGGAAATCTTACAGGAGCATTCTAAAACCTGATATTCATCTTTAGACTCTCAGCAATTGATGTATAGAAGTGGTAAGAAGTTTGAGTGCGAATTGCTTTTTAAGTAGCATTCAGACTGTATCCATTGGAACTGGCTACCAAGTACAGGATGTTAAAGGCATAAAGGTGGCTTTTTCCCTCCCTAGTTTTTAACAGCAGTAGTTATTTCCAGCCATAGAAATGAGAGATTTGATGGATTCTAGGGCTGGTCTGGTAAGTTACCTGATTTGATCTGCAGCCATATATATATATGTATAATGGCTGATTTGTGTTATTATATGGCAGAAACCAACACAACTTTGTAAAGCAAGTATCCACCAATTAAAAAAGAACAACACAAGTCCTCGGGGGGCTCCAGGGATGTCCAGGCTCCCTAAGAACTTTAGAACCAGAGAAGGTATATGCTGAGTCTGCATCCCATGAATCAGGCTCACTCTCTGACCTGGTAATCTGTCGCTGTGGTAACAAACAACACAAAACAGTGGTTTAAGATAACAGTTCTGTGGATTCCCTGGGCAACTCTCCTTTGGGGTGGCTATGTGGGCAGTCATATGTTAGCAAGATCTGGAGGCTGCTTCTCTCTCATGGCTAGTGACTGGGTTTGGATGGCTTGAATGCTGGGGGCTGGTCAGGCATCTCTCCTCTCCACATAGCAGCTTGGGCTTCCTTACAGCAGGGTGGACTCCAAATGGGCATATTTTTACATGGGAGCTAGTTTCCTTTGCAGCAAGAATTTCAAAGGACAGGAAGCTGTCAGCGTCTTAGGAACAAGACCCTGAACTGGACACATCACTTTATCATTGGATAACGTGATCAAAACTGCCAAGACCCAAGGGGCGGAGTTACAGCCCTCAGGCCCTGTGGGACAAATGCCCCAAATTTTCTGGTCACATTTAATCCTCCTCATTCTTTTTTTTTTTTTTTTTTTAATTTTGGCCTCTTTCATTGTTTTTTTATGTATTTATTTCCATCCATCTTTATTCTTTGGCCTGTGTGGGCCTCCCATTGCAGGGGCCTCTCTCATTGCAGAGCACCAGCTCTGGGCACACGTGCTCCAGAGCGCTGGCTTGCAAATGGACACACCAGTCCAGCTGCTTCGCAGCACGTGGGATCTTTCTGGGTCAGGGATCGAACCAGTGCCCCTTGCACTGCAAGGCAGACTCTTTACCCAACGGTCCACCAGGGAAGCCCTCCTCCTTGGTTTCTTTAACAAGGACACAAAGGGTTTGTTCATTGTTGGAGACTATTCTAGTCTCACCTCAAAATGAGCTGCTTCATATTCATGTATTTTTTTCTAATTATTACGTTTTCAAATTAATTTTTGACTTCACTGGGGTCTTCATTACCATGTGCGCACGAGCTGTCTGTAGTTGCGGTGAGCCAGGGCTATTCTTCTTTGCAGTATGCGGGCTTCTCATTGCAGTGGCTTCTGTTGTTGCAAAGCATGGGCTCTAGAGCGTGGGCTTCAGTAGTTGTGGTGCGTGGACTTAGTTGCTCCACAGCATGTGGGATCTTCCTGGATCAGGGATTGAATCTACATCCCCTGCACTGGCAGGTGAATTCTTAACCAGTAGACCACCAGGGAAGCCCGTATTCATGTAGCTTTTTATGCATTAATAAGAAAATAAGAAAATTTATGTGCACTGTCTCAATTTGCTCTCTTTATACCCCTGTGAAATAGTAGATTGGCTAATAAGGCAACTGAGGTACAGAGGTTAAAGGCCTAGGATCTCAACCTCCTAGGGGTAGAATGGAGATATAAGTCTGAATTGCTCGACTCTCAGTCCATCCTGAGGGGTTCTGGTTTATCTGTTGTTTGTTCTCCCGTCAGTTTGCTCTCTGACGCATAGAGTGCTGGGGCGCGGGCGGCGGGAAGGAAAGCCCGTTTCCCTTTGACTGAAAATCCAGACACACATCCTTGCAGGCCAAGCTCAAAGTGCAAGCAAAGGCGATGTTATGTGACTGCTCGGCACATCAGTAAGGACTCTTGAAGCCACTGTACTGGCCTTCACTCTTGGGAAACTCTCTCCGGATCCTCCAGCGACAGCAGCTGGGCAGGATGGCGAAGTCAGCCAGGTCCTGGGAGCCAAAGCGCCAGGTGGTATAGCTCCTATAGGCGCAGTGCCGCAGCTGACAGTTGGCCGAATCTTCATCCAGCACCAGCAAGGGCTCCTGGTATTGCAAAAGGAACTGCAGGACCCGCCTGGACAGGACGAGGTCCCTGAAGGGCTCAGAGGTAGTGATGCAGGCACCTAGCTTTTTCCGGCAGCACAGCTCCTCCAGGCTTCTTTGGTTCTCAGGGAGTTGGGACGGAAGGCAGTTTCCACACTGGCACCAACTCGGACACTCCCTGGATCTAGGGGGTGCCTCTTTATCCAGCAGCTGGATAGTCTCTGGTTGTCCAGGAATAGGGGGTCGGTCATGAAGAGACAGGGGCAGTCGGGACAAATCCGTGAAGTCCAGACGGGGTCTCTGAAAAAGGCAAATTTCCAAACCCATCAGTCCCCTCTGGTTGTCAGCCTTTTTATATGCGCTTCTCATTGCAGTGGCTTCTGTTGTTGCAAAGCATGGGCTCTAGAGCGTGGAGAGTTGTGGTGCGTGGACTTAGTTGCTCCACAGCATGTGGGATCTTCCTGGATCAGGGATTGAATCTACATCCCCTGCACTGGCAGGTGAATTCTTAACCAGTAGACCACCAGGGAAGCCCGTATTCATGTAGCTTTTTATGCATTAATAAGAAAATAAGAAAATTTATGTGCACTGTCTCAATTTGCTCTCTTTATACCCCTGTGAAATAGTAGATTGGCTAATAAGGCAACTGAGGTACAGAGGTTAAAGGCCTAGGATCTCAACCTCCTAGGGGTAGAATGGAGATATAAGTCTGAATTGCTCGACTCTCAGTCCATCCTGAGGGGTTCTGGTTTATCTGTTGTTTGTTCTCCCGTCAGTTTGCTCTCTGACACATAGCGTGCTGGGGCGGCGGGCGGCGGGGAAGGAAAGCCCGTTTCCCTTTGACTGAAAATCCAGACACACATCCTTGCAGGCCAAGCTCAAAGTGCAAGCAAAGGCGATGTTATGTGACTGCTCGGCACATCAGTAAGGACTCTTGAAGCCACTGTACTGGCCTTCACTCTTGGGAAACTCTCTCCGGATCCTCCAGCGACAGCAGCTGGGCAGGATGGCGAAGTCAGCCAGGTCCTGGGAGCCAAAGCGCCAGGTGGTATAGCTCCTATAGGCGCAGTGCCGCAGCTGACAGTTGGCCGAATCTTCATCCAGCACCAGCAAGGGCTCCTGGTATTGCAAAAGGAACTGCAGGACCCGCCTGGACAGGACGAGGTCCCTGAAGGGCTCAGAGGTAGTGATGCAGGCACCTAGCTTTTTCCGGCAGCACAGCTCCTCCAGGCTTCTTTGGTTCTCAGGGAGTTGGGACGGAAGGCAGTTTCCACACTGGCACCAACTCGGACACTCCCTGGATCTAGGGGGTGCCTCTTTATCCAGCAGCTGGATAGTCTCTGGTTGTCCAGGAATAGGGGGTCGGTCATGAAGAGACAGGGGCAGTCGGGACAAATCCGTGAAGTCCAGACGGGGTCTCTGAAAAAGGCAAATTTCCAAACCCATCAGCAGTGACAACCCCTAGGGTTCTGGGTTCTTTAATTTTCTTATTAACTTATAAAATTACATTTAATACTACATTGATACTAGTAGCTCTCATTTATTAAATGTATACAGTAGTTCTGTGTTTTTGCAAGCATTGCCTCATTTAAGCTTTCAAAAATCCTCAGGAGGGCTTCCCTTGTGGTACAGTGGTTGAAAGTTCACCTGCCATGGGTTTGATCCCTGGACCAGGAAGATTCCACATGCCACTGAGAAACTAAACCCTTGCACCACAATGTCTGAGCCCAAGGGCTGCAAATATTGAAGCTTGCATGTCTAGAGCCCATGCTCTGCAACAAGAGGATCCACCGCAATGAGAAGTCCCTGCTCATCACAACTAGAGAAAGCCTGCAGGCAGCATTGCAGACCCCCACAGACAAAAAAATTATTATGCTCATACTGCTATAAAAAGGAATGAATTACTGGCAAATGACAAACATGGAGGTTTAGTTATACATGGATGGAACCTTGAAGACTTATGCTAAATGAAAGAAACCAGTCACAAGGAGACAAATACGACTCAGTTTACATGAAATGTCCAAAATAGGCAATACAGAAAGAAGATTACTGGCTGCACAGAGATGGGGGAGAAGTGAGTGAGGAGTGGCTGCTGAATGGATTTAAAATTTCCTTTGGAGTGATGAAGAAGTTATGCAGCAAGATAGTGGTCACGGTTGCCCAGCACTGTGGATCTACAAAATGTCACTGGAGTGTACACTTTAAATGCAAAAGAGAAGTTATAAGAAGGTTTCAACCAGGGCTCCTGGGCCCTTCCGAATCTTCATCCAGCACCAGCAAGGGCTCCTGGTATTGCAAAGGAACTGCAGGACCCGCCTGGACAGGACGAGGTCCCTGAAGGGCTCAGAGGTAGTGATGCAGGCACCTAGCTTTTTCCGGCAGCACAGCTCCTCCAGGCTTCTTTGGTTCTCAGGGAGTTGGGACGGAAGGCAGTTTCCACACTGGCACCAACTCGGACACTCCCTGGATCTAGGGGGTGCCTCTTTATCCAGCAGCTGGATAGTCTCTGGTTGTCCAGGAATAGGGGGTCGGTCATGAAGAGACAGGGGCAGTCGGGACAAATCCGTGAAGTCCAGACGGGGTCTCTGAAAAAGGCAAATTTCCAAACCCATCAGCAGTGACAACCCCTAGGGTTCTGGGTTCTTTAATTTTCTTATTAACTTATAAAATTACATTTAATACTACATTGATACTAGTAGCTCTCATTTATTAAATGTATACAGTAGTTCTGTGTTTTTGCAAGCATTGCCTCATTTAAGCTTTCAAAAATCCTCAGGAGGGCTTCCCTTGTGGTACAGTGGTTGAAAGTTCACCTGCCATGGGTTTGATCCCTGGACCAGGAAGATTCCACATGCCACTGAGAAACTAAACCCTTGCACCACAATGTCTGAGCCCAAGGGCTGCAAATATTGAAGCTTGCATGTCTAGAGCCCATGCTCTGCAACAAGAGGATCCACCGCAATGAGAAGTCCCTGCTCATCACAACTAGAGAAAGCCTGCAAGCAGCATTGCAGACCCCCACAGACAAAAAAAATTATTATGCTCATACTGCTATAAAAAGGAATGAATTACTGGCAAATGACAAACATGGAGGTTTAGTTATACATGGATGGAACCTTGAAGACTTATGCTAAATGAAAGAAACCAGTCACAAGGAGACAAATACGACTCAGTTTACATGAAATGTCCAAAATAGGCAATACAGAAAGAAGATTACTGGCTGCACAGAGATGGGGGAGAAGTGAGTGAGGAGTGGCTGCTGAATGGATTTAAAATTTCCTTTTGGAGTGATGAAGAAGTTATGCAGCAAGATAGTGGTCACGGTTGCCCAGCACTGTGGATCTACAAAATGTCACTGGAGTGTACACTTTAAAATGGCTAAAATGGTAAATGTTATCTTACATGTGTTTTACTGCCCTCCCTCAACAAGCAAGAGTTCACTTTATACCCAGGCCTGATAAAAATATTACAAGAATGGAAAGATTTTGGCCAGTCTCTCTCAAGAAGAGATGTAAAGTTCTTAAGTATTAGTGGATTGAATCCAGCAGTAAATACAAAAATTAATACACTGTATTCAAACTGATTTTATTGCAGGAATGAAAGGTTGGCTTAATATTTGAAAACCAATCCATTTAATGCGGTACATAACAGACAAAAAGAAAACTCACTATTTGAAAAGAAGTAGGAAAAAACATATTATTTTAAAACTCAGTATCCCGTCATGATAAAAATTCTTAGTGAACTAGGAGCAGAGGGGAATTTTCATCTAATAGGACATTTTTTAAAAACCTATAGCAGGAAATTTCCTGGTGGCTTAGATGGTAGAGAGTCCACCTGCAGTGTGGGACACTTGAGTTCTATCCCTGGGTTGGGAAGATCCCCTAGAGAAGGGCGTGACAACCCACTTAAGTGTTCTTGCCTGGAGAATCCCATGGACAGAGGAGCCTGATGGGCTGCAGTCCATGGTGTTGCAAAGAGTCAGACACGACTGAACGACTTAAGCACACACCTGGTGGTTAGGACTCACTGGTTAGGACTTTCACTGTGGTGGGCCAGATTCAACCCTTCTCAGGAAACTGAGATCCCACAAGCTGTAGGGTGTGGCAAAAAAACCAAAAAAAAAACCCCCTATAGCAAGCACTACAGTAAAATAAAACAACCCTTCCTGAGATAAAAAGAAAATTGGGGGCTTCCCTGGTGGTCCAGTGGGTAAGGACACCGCCTTGTAGTGCGAGGGGCGCCGGTTCCATCTCTGGCCTGGGAAGATCTCACATGCCGCGGAGAGCGGCTGGACCTATGTGTCCAATTACCGAGCCGGAGCTCTGGAGTGCATGCGCCCAGAGCCGGCGCTCTGCGACAACAGAGGCTACCGCGATGGGAGGCCCACACAGGCTAAAGAACAAAGATGGATGAAAATGGACAAATGAAAAAGACCAATAGAAGTGGCCTGCCTGCTCCCCTCCCTCCCCACCCCACCCCCACCAAAATAAATAAATAAATAAATCTTTAAAAAAAAAAAAAGAAAGAAAATCAGTCGCTCAGTCGTGTCCATTTCTTTCTGATCCATGGACTGTATTACGCCAAACTCCTGCATCCATGGGATTCTCCTGGTAAGAATACTGGAGTGGGTTGCCATTTCTTTCTCCAGGGGATCTTCCTGACAGGGACTGAACCCGTGTCTCCTGCATTGGCAGGTGGATTCTTTACATGCGACAAAGATGCCTGCTCTTACCATTTCTACTCAGTGTTGTGCTGGACATCCTAACAGGTGTGATAAGCACATGGAGGTGGAAGAAGCAAGAAAGGAGTCTTCCCTGATCCTTCAGAGGAAGCACAGCCTTACTGGCACCTTGCTTTCACGCTCTGATCTCAGACTTCTAGCCTCCAGAGCTGTGGGAGACTACATTCCTGTTGTTCCAGGATACCCAGTTTGTGGAAATGTGTTACAGCAGTTGTAGAAAACTAGTGCAGTTCGGGAAGATGTCCGGCAGCCAGAACTGCTGGGAAGAATGTGAATGAGTAGACCCAGTTGGGAGAACTTTTAAATGCTAGCTACGAGAGCTGCACATACGCCTGCCTTAGGACTCAGTAGTTCCGCTCTTAGGTGTCATATGTTTACTGTAGCAGCAGCACTGGCATGAACCCCAAAGTGGAAACTACCCCAATGGATAGTTCAGTCAACAACTGAATGGATAAATCAATTGATTGTTCATAAAATAGAAATTATACAATAATGTGAATGACCCAGTGTTACCCACAACACCATGGATGACTGACCAAAATAATGTTGAGTGAAGGAAGCCACTCAACAGAGTATGTACTGCATACATACTATAGGATTCAAATTCTAGAAGAGGTGAAGCTAACCTTTGAATACAGGATAATGGCTACTTTTTTTGCGGGGGGGGGCAGTTGGGGAAGGAGAGGGGCGGGCGGGCCACTTCTATTGGTCTTTCATTTATCTATTTTCATCTTTCTTTGTTCTTTGGCCCATGTGGGCCTCCCGTCGCAGTGGCCTCTGTTGCTGCAGAGCACCAGCTCCGGGCGCATGTGCTCCAGAGCTCTGGCTTGGTAATTGGACACGTCGGTCCAGCCGCGTGGAATCTTCCTACGCCAGGGATCGAACCGGTGCCCCTTGCACTGTAAGGCGGTGTCCTTACCCACTGGACCACCAGGGAAGCCCAGGATAATGGCTACTTTTAAGGGAAGATAGTTATTGGGTGGGCATAAAGGGCCTTCTGCCAGTAATATTCACCTTTAAAATCTGGGTGGTGGGCTTCCCTGGTGGTCCAGTGGGTAAAGAGTCTGCCTTGCAGTGCAAGGGGCATTGGTTTGATCCCTGGCCCAGGAAGATCCCACATGCTGCAGAATGGCTGGACCAATATGTCCAATTACAAGCTAGTGCTCTGGAGCGCATGTGCCCAGAGCCAGTGCTCTACAATGAGAGAGGCCACTGCAATGGGAGGCCCACACAGGCCAAAGAATAAAGATGGATAAAAATAAATAAATAAAAAATCAAGAAAAAGAGGCTAAACTTTTTTTTTAAAAATTTGCTGCATTATGTTTAAAAAACAATCTGGGTGGTAGTAACACATATTAACATGTAGCTTACTTTGTCAAGTCATCAGTTGTAATTTATACACATTTCTTGATGTATTTACATTTAATGGTAAGTTTTCTCTTAAAATGACTGGGATTTCCCTGGTGGTCCAGTGGTTAAGAATCCACCTTGCAACGCAGGGGACACAGGTTTGATACCTGGTTGGAGAACTAAGATGCCACATGCAACAGGGCAGGTAGGCCCACACATCGCAACTACTGCAGCCCAAGCACTTCAACTAGAAAGTCCGCAAGCCACAACGAAATATCCCACATGAAAAAGGAAAATCCTGCATGCTACAGACAAGACCCTCAAGCAACCACATTAATTACTTAATTTTAAAAGGTTAATGAGAATTCCTAAGGTGGTTAGGACTCCGAACTTCCACTGCAGAGATTATAGGTTTGATCAGGGAACTAAGGCATGCCACGAGGCCAAAAAACAAAAAGCAAGCACTAAACAACTTACTGGGACTTTTTCACCTTTGACATCTTGCAGACTTCTCCATGTGGGTCTCCCGTCGCAGTGGCCTCTGTTGCTGCAGAGCACCAGCTCCGGGCGCATGTGCTCCAGAGCTCTGGCTTGGTAATTGGACACGTCGGTCCAGCCGCGTGGAATCTTCCTACGCCAGGGATCGAACCGGTGCCCCTTGCACTGTAAGGCGGTGTCCTTACCCACTGGACCACCAGGGAAGCCCAGGATAATGGCTACTTTTAAGGGAAGATAGTTATTGGGTGGGCATAAAGGGCCTTCTGCCAGTAATATTCACCTTTAAAATCTGGGTGGTGGGCTTCCCTGGTGGTCCAGTGGGTAAAGAGTCTGCCTTGCAGTGCAAGGGGCATTGGTTTGATCCCTGGCCCAGGAAGATCCCACATGCTGCAGAATGGCTGGACCAATATGTCCAATTACAAGCTAGTGCTCTGGAGCGCATGTGCCCAGAGCCAGTGCTCTACAATGAGAGAGGCCACTGCAATGGGAGGCCCACACAGGCCAAAGAATAAAGATGGATAAAAATAAATAAATAAAAAATCAAGAAAAAGAGGCTAAACTTTTTTTTTAAAAATTTGCTGCATTATGTTTAAAAAACAATCTGGGTGGTAGTAACACATATTAACATGTAGCTTACTTTGTCAAGTCATCAGTTGTAATTTATACACATTTCTTGATGTATTTACATTTAATGGTAAGTTTTCTCTTAAAATGACTGGGATTTCCCTGGTGGTCCAGTGGTTAAGAATCCACCTTGCAACGCAGGGGACACAGGTTTGATACCTGGTTGGAGAACTAAGATGCCACATGCAACAGGGCAGGTAGGCCCACACATCGCAACTACTGCAGCCCAAGCACTTCAACTAGAAAGTCCGCAAGCCACAACGAAATATCCCACATGAAAAAGGAAAATCCTGCATGCTACAGACAAGACCCTCAAGCAACCACATTAATTACTTAATTTTAAAAGGTTAATGAGAATTCCTAAGGTGGTTAGGACTCCGAACTTCCACTGCAGAGATTATAGGTTTGATCAGGGAACTAAGGCATGCCACGAGGCCAAAAAACAAAAAGCAAGCACTAAACAACTTACTGGGACTTTTTCACCTTTGACATCTTGCAGACTTCTCCCAAGCAGTCTTTCATTTACCATCCTAATTTGGTCTTCATCCACAAAGGACACATATTTCAATGTCTAGGAGATAAAGATTAAAGGGTTATCAGTTTTAGTACAGCATTATCATAAATTACATATCTGAACATATCTAAAGGCAACTGTTGTTCCTGTTTACCAAATGACAACCCCTTAAACAAGATAACCAGGGATGGATTCTGAGTCTAAAGGTAAATCAGAAATGGAGCCCCAACCACCTTAATTTATAGACTTAGAGTATCCACAGCTTACTGCCTAATATCTCCAGGTCCCCCAAATGCTATATAAAATTCCTTTGTGTGTTCCCTCAATTTCAGTTTTGGTAGGTTGAATATCTCCAGAAAGTTATACTATTGCAACATAAATTATTTATATTTTCATTAAATTTGGTCCCATCTTGGGCCCCAAAATGGGAATTAATTTTAGTTGCAAAGATGAACTTTGATTTTAATTGCAAATACATGTACAGGGAACAATGAATTGTGCATTCAGCTACTACTAAAGGACAGCAGTGTTCTTGGACAAGGGAAAGAAACCCTCTTTGTTGTTTTTAAAGTACCAGAGATTTCTCTTTGATTGGGGGAAATCATGGAGTTAGTGTGATTCTAAAATTAATCAGATTCCAAATGAATCCAATCATACAGGTGAGCTAAAATTTCCTTTGACTACTTTCCCATCTGAGATTGCTTTCCATAAGCAATCGCTGTTATCACTTTTGTGAATGTCCAAACCTTTTTATGTACATTTATGACTTCTCCACACACAGTTATATGTGTATATCTAATACATGTAAAAATATACAGATATATATGTGTGTGTATAAGTGGACACATATATGTGTAGAAAATACATAGAATTCGCCTTTGTGTATAGTTGATTTTTAACCTATATATCATACCATACATATTGTTCCACAGTTTTCTTTTTCCATTTCAACAAATGTCTTAGATATTTGCTCATGTCAGTAGCTATAACGTAATGGTTATAAGCATGGATTCTGAAACCAGCCTGCCTGAGTTGGAATTTTGGCTCTGCCACTTACTAGCTATATGGCTTTAGGCAAATTATTTAACCTTCCTGTGCCTCAGTTTCCTCATCTACAGAAAGATAATAGCAGTACCTATTTAGAGTTCTACTACTAATCACACAGTCCCATAAACCCACCTGGTAAGGCTTAGAGGTATCCATTTCAGTTTTAGTACCGCATCATCATCAATTACATATCTGAACACATCTAAAGGCAACTGTTGTTCCTGTTTACCAAATGACAACCCCTTAAACAAGATAACCAGGGATGGATTCTGAGTCTAAAGGTAAATCAGAAATGGAGCCCCAACCACCTTAATTTATAGACTTAGAGTATCCACAGCTTACTGCCTAATATCTCCAGGTCCCCCAAATGCTATATAAAATTCCTTTGTGTGTTCCCTCAATTTCAGTTTTGGTAGGTTGAATATCTCCAGAAAGTTATACTATTGCAACATAAATTATTTATATTTTCATTAAATTTGGTCCCATCTTGGGCCCCAAAATGGGAATTAATTTTAGTTGCAAAGATGAACTTTGATTTTAATTGCAAATACATGTACAGGGAACAATGAATTGTGCATTCAGCTACTACTAAAGGACAGCAGTGTTCTTGGACAAGGGAAAGAAACCCTCTTTGTTGTTTTTAAAGTACCAGAGATTTCTCTTTGATTGGGGGAAATCATGGAGTTAGTGTGATTCTAAAATTAATCAGATTCCAAATGAATCCAATCATACAGGTGAGCTAAAATTTCCTTTGACTACTTTCCCATCTGAGATTGCTTTCCATAAGCAATCGCTGTTATCACTTTTGTGAATGTCCAAACCTTTTTATGTACATTTATGACTTCTCCACACACAGTTATATGTGTATATCTAATACATGTAAAAATATACAGATATATATGTGTGTGTATAAGTGGACACATATATGTGTAGAAAATACATAGAATTCGCCTTTGTGTATAGTTGATTTTTAACCTATATATCATACCATACATATTGTTCCACAGTTTTCTTTTTCCATTTCAACAAATGTCTTAGATATTTGCTCATGTCAGTAGCTATAACGTAATGGTTATAAGCATGGATTCTGAAACCAGCCTGCCTGAGTTGGAATTTTGGCTCTGCCACTTACTAGCTATATGGCTTTAGGCAAATTATTTAACCTTCCTGTGCCTCAGTTTCCTCATCTACAGAAAGATAATAGCAGTACCTATTTAGAGTTCTACTACTAATCACACAGTCCCATAAACCCACCTGTAGGGTTCCAAATCCTGGAACATAAACATTTGTTTTCCCTATATCTTACTTCTCCATTTTTTGTTTCTCTTCTTCACTATAACAAAAGGATGCATCTGAGAGAGGTGGTGGATTGGGATAGAATCCTGATACTTATTCACCATGCGATTGACTATACCTCTGATTTGGGCCTTATTTCTGCACACTTCTCATTGATCCAATGGGTCCTTCAGGTATTTTGACATCTGTAGACACAGTGAGCCTTACCCGCGTTGGCTCCACAATGGATTCGCACTTCTTCCTGTGGTAGTATTCATTGACCGCGCAGGGCTGACAACACTTGCACCAGGGATAAATATGGGATCGACAATATTTACTTGAATAACTGGCGATGAGAAAGTCAATGAACACGGTGGCCTGGGAAAGATCCAGACAAGGGCCATGTCAGTGAAACTTCCTTTTGCTACATTGTTTTCATAAGGTGTGAGAAAGAGACTCCCTTACCAAGCCAAAGTAGGAGAGGGTTGAACCGATGTACACAATCAGCTGGATGATGTCAAATTTCCCTCCCTGAAAACAGAGGGAAACAGGTTACAAAAGGTAACTCGGTTTAAACAGTACAAAAGGTTGCTCTGTGGAAATTCCAAGCCATGCTCTAACGTGTAATTGTTAAGTTCCAGCAGAGGAGGGAGTCTAGGGCCGTGAATTTGACAGCCACATCCAAAGTGCTGTTAAGGAGACAGAAAACATGTTTCCAGCAAGATATATATGTGTGTGTATAAGTGGACACATATATGTGTAGAAAATACATAGAATTCGCCTTTGTGTATAGTTGATTTTTAACCTATATATCATACCATACATATTGTTCCACAGTTTTCTTTTTCCATTTCAACAAATGTCTTAGATATTTGCTCATGTCAGTAGCTATAACGTAATGGTTATAAGCATGGATTCTGAAACCAGCCTGCCTGAGTTGGAATTTTGGCTCTGCCACTTACTAGCTATATGGCTTTAGGCAAATTATTTAACCTTCCTGTGCCTCAGTTTCCTCATCTACAGAAAGATAATAGCAGTACCTATTTAGAGTTCTACTACTAATCACACAGTCCCATAAACCCACCTGTAGGGTTCCAAATCCTGGAACATAAACATTTGTTTTCCCTATATCTTACTTCTCCATTTTTTGTTTCTCTTCTTCACTATAACAAAAGGATGCATCTGAGAGAGGTGGTGGATTGGGATAGAATCCTGATACTTATTCACCATGCGATTGACTATACCTCTGATTTGGGCCTTATTTCTGCACACTTCTCATTGATCCAATGGGTCCTTCAGGTATTTTGACATCTGTAGACACAGTGAGCCTTACCCGCGTTGGCTCCACAATGGATTCGCACTTCTTCCTGTGGTAGTATTCATTGACCGCGCAGGGCTGACAACACTTGCACCAGGGATAAATATGGGATCGACAATATTTACTTGAATAACTGGCGATGAGAAAGTCAATGAACACGGTGGCCTGGGAAAGATCCAGACAAGGGCCATGTCAGTGAAACTTCCTTTTGCTACATTGTTTTCATAAGGTGTGAGAAAGAGACTCCCTTACCAAGCCAAAGTAGGAGAGGGTTGAACCGATGTACACAATCAGCTGGATGATGTCAAATTTCCCTCCCTGAAAACAGAGGGAAACAGGTTACAAAAGGTAACTCGGTTTAAACAGTACAAAAGGTTGCTCTGTGGAAATTCCAAGCCATGCTCTAACGTGTAATTGTTAAGTTCCAGCAGAGGAGGGAGTCTAGGGCCGTGAATTTGACAGCCACATCCAAAGTGCTCACAGCAACAAAGATTAAGGAGACAGAAAACATGAATCCCATTCCTCCTGCTTCTACCTGTCAGGATATGCTTGAAAACATGGCTGTTTTAAACAAAGCAGCACCGGAACCCACACACTGAGAGGAGAACCACTGAAAGCTTGTTTTTCTGTTTAAGGTGAGGGTTTCAGGAGAGCTTTCCCTGAGAGTGATTTGAGATTACTTTGGAGGCAGAGGGAAGAAATGTCTGCATAGATTCTTTCCCCTAGATGTCTGTCCTTGTGGTTTTTCCTGTCATGGTCTTTGCATCCTCTCCCTGCCTCTCATTGATTTCTGCAGAGCCTATCACAGCCTACGTAAATCATAGATTGTCAGACGAGGTATGTGGGCATCGTTGATCTTTGCTTGCCCAGCATACCCTCCTTCTGGAGACAGCATGCCAGTTTTCCTTTGGAGAGCCATTGCCGTCCATACCCAGTCCCTGTAGTTTGCAGGGAAGAGGTTGGTTTGGGGCTGGTCTAAGACCAGCCATGGTGAGTGGCCCTAGTCACAATCATTAGTTCAGCAGTGACCATGTGGCCCATATTGGACCAGTAAAAGCCAGCGGCACCTACTGAGATGTTCTCTTTCCATGGAGGTTGCTAAATTGCAGAGATACAAGTAGCTGCTGACACCACCATGTAGTGATGACTCGCTGTGAATGATACCAAAACAAGAGGAGAACAACGTAAGAGATGGAGGGAGGCAGGTTCCTCAAGCTGTTGTTAAAACATCTGGATTCAGCAGTACCTGAAGCCTGAAAATTGCCTCTGGATTTATCAGTTATGTGAACTTCAAAAAAAAAAAAAAAGGAGTTGTTTTTTTTTTTCCTAAGCCAGTTAGAATTGGATTCGGTTCCTCACAAACTGTCTTACAGAGGAATTTCTGTCTCCTTTTTAAGCATCGGAGTATTTTTAAAGTTGAGTATTCATTTTTTTCCCCCAAGCCCACTCCTGTATTCATTAGATGACTTGCCCATGAAGAAGCGCATGTCTTTCCCTCTTGGATCCCACATGCAAGTTACACACTCATAGGAATGAAGATGCCGGTGGCTGAGAGTGGAGAAGAAACTTACGGTGCCAAAAACCAGGATGTCAAAACGGATCCCAAAGGCTTTAATCAGGGTCCGCTTTTCAACATTATTTTCCTTATAGTACTTGGCGTATCTGTAGGAGGAAAAGGATGCATATTTATAAAAATCTATCTCAAAGTTTTCTCAAACTGATGGAAAGAATCACTTGGGAATCGTATTCAAAAGGCAGATTTCTGGGTCTCACCCCAAAGGGTGGTTTCAGAAGATGTGAGGTGTTTCTAGGAACTTGTTTGTCCAGGAAGGGTGCAAGATAGTTCTGATGCAGGTGATCAGTGAGCCACACACCAGGCCCCGGGCAAGAATGTTTTCGTACGCTGTAGTGGGTTGAATAATGTCCACCTGAAATATACGTCTAAGTGCCTAGCCCCTGCACCTGTGAACACGACCTTATTTGAAAATAGGACCTTTACAGGGGTAAATAAGTTAAGGATCTCAAGATGAGATCATCCTGGATTCAGGGTGGGCCTTAAATCTGATGACTGTATCCATATAAGAGAAAGAAGAGGGAGAGTTGAAACAAACACAGAGAAGGCCATGTAAAGACACAGGCAGATACTGAAGGGAGGCAGCCACAAGTTAAGGACCAAGCAATTACATCTTGCTGGAATTGGGTTGAAACAGTATTTTGAGTTGGGCTTCCCCATGATCCAGGAGACTCAGGTTTGATTCCTGGGTCAGGAAGATCCCTGGAGAAGGAAATGGCAACTCCCTCTGTTATTCTTTCTAGGAAAATCCCATGGACAGAGGAGCCTGTTCGGGTCAATCAGTATTTTGGGTTAATCGTATTTTCTGTCTTAGCAATTTGAAACACTAGAATTGGCCTATTAAAACAAATTAAAGGGCTTCCCTGGTGGTCCAGTGGGTAAAGACACTGCCTTGCAGTGCAAGGGGTGCCGGTTCGATCCCTGACCTGGGAAGATCCCGCATGCCGCGGAGTGACTAGACCAATGTGTCCAACTACTGAGCCAGCGATCTGGAGCACGTGCTCCCAGAGCCGGTGCTCTGCAACGAGAGAGGCCACTGCAATGGGAGGCCCACACAGGCCAAAGAACAAAGATAGAAATAAATGAAAGACCAATAGAAGTGGCCAAAAAAAAAAAAAATTAAAGTTCTTGATGTAGCACTCGTGATGGAAGGACTATAGAGTTACCCCTTGAACAACACAGGGTTTGGGGTGCCCACCCTCTGCCCAGTTGAAAATCCACTGTAACTTACACACTGCCTCTGCATCTATGCATTCAACCAACTGCAGATTGGGTAGTACTGCAGTATTAATAATCATTGAAAAAAAATGTGTGTAAGTAGACCTACTTAGTTCAAACCTGAGTTGTTCAAGAGTCACTTGTGTATGACAAGCTGATATCCTTGAGAAGCAGAAAAATAAGCCTCAGTCACATTAATAGTAAAGCACTAGTGAAGATCTGTATTTCTCTGGTGACCAGTAGTAAAGAATCTGCCTACCAATGTAGAGGACTCAGGTTCAACCCCTGGGTCAGGAAGATCTCCTGGAGAGGGAAATGGCAACCCACTCCAGTATTCTTGCCTGGATAATTTCATGAACAGAGGAGCCTGGAGCGGTACAATGCATGGGGTTACTGAGAGTTGAATATGACTTAGTGACTAAACAAGAGCCATCAGAAGCCAGAAGAGGCAAGGAAAGATCCTCCCTCGGGGCCTTAAGAGGGAGTATGTCCCTATTGACACCTTGATTTTAGACTTCTGGCTTCTAGAACTGTGAGACATTTCTGTTGTTTAAAGCCACCAAGTTTGTGGTAATTTGTTAAAGCAGCCACAGGAAATGAATACACAGGCCTACCTATTCTGAGAGCAGAGAAGTGCATCAGGCATTCTCTCCCAGGTGGGTCTTCCTTGCTTTACACATCTTGTAGATAAACTGAGTCATTGCATAAGGACCTTTTGCCATGGATATTTTGCTAAAGGACAGAATTCTGCAATGTGATCGATTCCATAGACCTCGTATATTTTATAAAGGCTGTATTTTCCCATATACTTCATATACCCTTTAATTCCCTTCCCTTTTGTGTGGCTATTTGAAAAATAACTTGTCCAGGTACCCATCAGATCTTGATGATTTATTTTTGACCACAGATTTCTTCTGGTGCTTGATTCCAGAGAACAGATGCCCTAACAGTTTGTTCTAAAAGAATATTAACATCACAGCCAGTTCTTCAGAAAGTTCAGATATCTCCAGGAGCTAATTTGTTCTTAGGTTGCTAACATTTGATGGGTATGTTACCCTGCACGCATCTGCTGACTGCTGGAAAAAAAAGTCTGTGAAGGGACCACAAGTCTAACCCCTTGCATCTATGTTCAACCAACTGCAGATTGGGTAGTACTGCAGTATTAATAATCATTGAAAAAAAATGTGTGTAAGTAGACCTACTTAGTTCAAACCTGAGTTGTTCAAGAGTCACTTGTGTATGACAAGCTGATATCCTTGAGAAGCAGAAAAATAAGCCTCAGTCACATTAATAGTAAAGCACTAGTGAAGATCTGTATTTCTCTGGTGACCAGTAGTAAAGAATCTGCCTACCAATGTAGAGGACTCAGGTTCAACCCCTGGGTCAGGAAGATCTCCTGGAGAGGGAAATGGCAACCCACTCCAGTATTCTTGCCTGGATAATTTCATGAACAGAGGAGCCTGGAGCGGTACAATGCATGGGGTTACTGAGAGTTGAATATGACTTAGTGACTAAACAAGAGCCATCAGAAGCCAGAAGAGGCAAGGAAAGATCCTCCCTCGGGGCCTTAAGAGGGAGTATGTCCCTATTGACACCTTGATTTTAGACTTCTGGCTTCTAGAACTGTGAGACATTTCTGTTGTTTAAAGCCACCAAGTTTGTGGTAATTTGTTAAAGCAGCCACAGGAAATGAATACACAGGCCTACCTATTCTGAGAGCAGAGAAGTGCATCAGGCATTCTCTCCCAGGTGGGTCTTCCTTGCTTTACACATCTTGTAGATAAACTGAGTCATTGCATAAGGACCTTTTGCCATGGATATTTTGCTAAAGGACAGAATTCTGCAATGTGATCGATTCCATAGACCTCGTATATTTTATAAAGGCTGTATTTTCCCATATACTTCATATACCCTTTAATTCCCTTCCCTTTTGTGTGGCTATTTGAAAAATAACTTGTCCAGGTACCCATCAGATCTTGATGATTTATTTTTGACCACAGATTTCTTCTGGTGCTTGATTCCAGAGAACAGATGCCCTAACAGTTTGTTCTAAAAGAATATTAACATCACAGCCAGTTCTTCAGAAAGTTCAGATATCTCCAGGAGCTAATGTTCTTAGGTTCCACTCAGAGACTTGAAGGACATTTGCTAACATTTGATGGGTATGTTACCCTGCACGCATCTGCTGACTGCTGGAAAAAACAGTCTGTGAGGGCAGTCGGGGACCACAAGTCTAGGCCTCTCTTCTTGCTAATGGCCACAAGCCTATTCAATAGAGCAACAGCGAATGATCAAAACATTAACACCAAACCAGGAACTGGTTTCAGGGCCCTGGATGAGACTCCACTAACCCAGAGAAGGCAAAAAGCCTTCCCTGGTGTTCCAGTGGCTAAGACTCCAAGCTCCCAATGCGGGAGACCCAGGTTCAATCTTTGGTTAGGGAGCCAGATCCCACGTACCACAACCAAAAAGATCCCATGTGCCTCAATAGAGATCCTGCTGGTAGCATCTAAGACTCAGGGGCAGCCAAATAAATAAATTTTAAAAAAAAGTCACTGAAGCAAAGACAGTGTTTTTTAAAAAGGCCTCTTGTGTGTTGGTCTCAGGCAGCCTTTGGTCAAGGGCTTCAAACTGAGATGCCTGTAAGGGCCAGACAGATAACAGAAATGAGTGATGCAGCCATGTATGAGGCAGTAAGAAGTGGTGAGAACTGTGACAAACCAAACAGCACACACCCTTTCCACAAGGGACCATTCACTCAGCTCCAGCCGAGTGCTTGCCTGTGGGATATGCAGCCAGTGTTGTCACATGGTTTAATTTTTTCCAGATAGTTTAATTTTTCAAAAAAAAGAAGTTCTTTTTTACATTTTACATTTTTATGCTGAACCTCTCAACTTATAAAACATTGTGCAGGCCAAAAAAAAAAAAAAGCAGCAACAACAACAAAAAGCGTTTGAAGGGTGCTTTCCATTAATGATGCTGCTTTATATAAAATATAAATAGATCCATTTGTTTGAGAGGATAGCAAGAAGTCAGTAAGAGTGCTAGCAGAAGGGTTAGGAAGCAGTGAATGGGCATGTGTGTGTGTGTGTGTCTGTGTGCATGTGCACTTTGACCTGTATTTGCATGCTCAGATTAAGTAGACATTTTATTCATTCTCCCAGGCAACTAGCAGCCTCGTTGTAAGAAACAAAGTATAGTCAAATGAAACATCTAAGAAGAAAGTGTGTTTGGGGGATGCTCGATGATAAGAGCCTAGATCCATGTTTGTCAAATTTGAGTGTGTACATGAATCTCCTGGGAATCATAAATGCAGGTTTGATTCAGTATATTGAGAGCCAGAGCTGAGATTTTACATCATAACAAGCTCCCAAGTTGAGAGAAGCCCCATGTTGCTTTTTAACAGGATCACATTTTGAGTATCAAGGGTCTAGATGAGTGATTCGCAAACTTGAGTTTGCATCCAAATAACCTGCAAGGCTTATGAAGACAATCCCAGAGTATCTGATTCAGTAGGTCTGGGGTAGAGCCAGAGAATTTGCATTTCTAACAAGATCCCATGTGATGCTGATGTGGGACTCGCACTTTGAGAACCACTGGTCCAGACCGTTAGTAATAAAAATATTCAGAGAAGCTAATACGTTTCCGAGTTGATTCCTAAGATGGACTCCTACGTGCACAGTTTCCCTTCTTATCTAGGAAAGCTCCTCTTCAAGAGCGTGCACAGTGCCTATGGGGGTCCTCTCCCATGCTTCCAGAGGCCTTTTCTGGTTATGTTCCCCCCACCCCATTGAACTCTCTAGTCTGATTTTCTTTGGTCTTATCGTACTTATTTGTTGGTCTATCGAGGTATAATTAACATCATAAAATGCACAAGTCCTCAGGTTCAATTCAATGAGTTTTGACAAATGAAGATCCTGTGTAACCTATATCCCTGCCAAGATCTAGAACACACCATTACCCCAGAACATTCTTTTGTGTTCCCTTTCAGTCAGTTCCTATTTCTCCTTCCTACCCCCACAACACAGCCCAGCAACTATTGTACTGCCTTTTATCATCACAGATAAGTTTGCCTGTTCTTATACTTCATATACATGGCATCATAGACTGTACTCATATGGCCTGGTTTCTTTCATTCAGCACAGTGTCTGTGGGAGTTACCTATGTTGTTGCATGAATCAGTAATTTCTTTCATTTTTTTAATTCAATTTTTGGTCTCTTTTATTGGTCCTTCATTCTTTTTTTTTCATTTATTTTCATCCATCTTAACTCCTTGGCCTGTGTGGGCCTCCCAGATTAAGTAGACATTTTATTCATTCTCCCAGGCAACTAGCAGCCTCGTTGTAAGAAACAAAGTATAGTCAAATGAAACATCTAAGAAGAAAGTGTGTTTGGGGGATGCTCGATGATAAGAGCCTAGATCCATGTTTGTCAAATTTGAGTGTGTACATGAATCTCCTGGGAATCATAAATGCAGGTTTGATTCAGTATATTGAGAGCCAGAGCTGAGATTTTACATCATAACAAGCTCCCAAGTTGAGAGAAGCCCCATGTTGCTTTTTAACAGGATCACATTTTGAGTATCAAGGGTCTAGATGAGTGATTCGCAAACTTGAGTTTGCATCCAAATAACCTGCAAGGCTTATGAAGACAATCCCAGAGTATCTGATTCAGTAGGTCTGGGGTAGAGCCAGAGAATTTGCATTTCTAACAAGATCCCATGTGATGCTGATGTGGGACTCGCACTTTGAGAACCACTGGTCCAGACCGTTAGTAATAAAAATATTCAGAGAAGCTAATACGTTTCCGAGTTGATTCCTAAGATGGACTCCTACGTGCACAGTTTCCCTTCTTATCTAGGAAAGCTCCTCTTCAAGAGCGTGCACAGTGCCTATGGGGGTCCTCTCCCATGCTTCCAGAGGCCTTTTCTGGTTATGTTCCCCACCCCATTGAACTCTCTAGTCTGATTTTCTTTGGTCTTATCGTACTTATTTGTTGGTCTATCGAGGTATAATTAACATCATAAAATGCACAAGTCCTCAGGTTCAATTCAATGAGTTTTGACAAATGAAGATCCTGTGTAACCTATATCCCTGCCAAGATCTAGAACACACCATTACCCCAGAACATTCTTTTGTGTTCCCTTTCAGTCAGTTCCTATTTCTCCTTCCTACCCCCACAACACAGCCCAGCAACTATTGTACTGCCTTTTATCATCACAGATAAGTTTGCCTGTTCTTATACTTCATATACATGGCATCATAGACTGTACTCATATGGCCTGGTTTCTTTCATTCAGCACAGTGTCTGTGGGAGTTACCTATGTTGTTGCATGAATCAGTAATTTCTTTCATTTTTTTAATTCAATTTTTGGTCTCTTTTATTGGTCCTTCATTCTTTTTTTTTCATTTATTTTCATCCATCTTAACTCCTTGGCCTGTGTGGGCCTCCCATTGCAGTGGCCTCTCTCACTGCAGAGCACCAGCTCTGGGCTCATGCGCCCCAGAGCACCGGCTGGTAACTGGTCCAGCTGCTCTGCAGCACATGGGATCTTCCTGGGCCAGGAATTGAACCGGTGCCCCTTGCACTGCAAGGCAGACTTCCCACCCACTGGACCACCAGGGGAGCCCCCTCTATTTTTTTTTTTTAGGGAGTGGGGTGGGGAGGGAGTGGGGCAGGTGGGCCACTTCTATTGGTCTTACATTTGTCTATTTTCATCCATCTTTTTGTTCTTTGGCCCGTGTGGGCCTCCCATCGTGGTGGCCTCTGTTGTCACAGAGCACCGGCTCTGGGCGCACGTGCTCCAGAGCTCCGGCTCAGTAGCTGGACACATCGGTCTAGCAGCTCCGCAGCAGGTGGGATCTTCCCAGGCCAGGGATCGAACCGGCGCCCCTTGCAGTGCAAGGCGGTGTCCTTACCCACTGGACCACCAGGGAAGCCCCCCCTCTATTTTTTAAATTTACATCGAGTAGTGTTTTATTATATAAATATATCACAACTTACTTCTCCATTCACCTTTTAGCAGGTTGTTTCTGGTTTTGGCTATTATGAGTAAGGATGCTGTGAACATTCATGTACAAATCCTTGGGTGGAGATGTGTTTCCTTTCTCTTGGGTAAATACCTAAGAGTGTGATTTCTGGTTTATAGGGTGGGTGTATGTTTACCTTTATAAGAAACTTCCCAACAATTCTCTGATATTGTCATACCATTTTACACTCCCACTAGGACAGCAGAATTCCAATTTCTCCTCCTTCTTGCCAAGGATAGGTCATGGAGACTGTGCTATTAACATAGGTCACACTGAGAGACTAAGTTACTGCTGGTCTAGTGTTGCAGGGACAGGCTGAAAAGATTATCTGACATAGGAGATAACATAGAAACTAAGTTATGGGAACAAGATCATCAATGGGAAAAAGTCAGGAGGAGAAAAGTGTGAATTGTGCTGAGCATGAAAACAAGTCTGGTTAAGACTCCACTCTCCCAATGCAGGGATTCTTCCCTGGTCAGGGAATTAGATCCCATATGCCACAATAAAGAGTTTGCATGCTGCAACTAAAGATCCTGCATCTTGCAACTGAAGAGCCTGTGCACCACAACTAAAACCTGGCACAGAAATAAACATTAAAAAAAAAAAAAGAAGAACAGATCAGCACAAAACCAGCACCAGTCAGTTGAGGTGTAAAAATGAATCAGAGTGCTCGTGAGTTCATAGAGTTGAAGTCCAGGGGCCAGAAGCACCGATGATGTACTACAAAGAACCTTAAAGATAAGACAGAGCTGCAGTGAGGAAGCAGTGTGACCCAAGGTACCAGGAATCTTTAAGATATTCTTCCCCAAAGGACTTTTAAGACCTCCTCCACCACCACCTCCCACTCCACAGCACTTACACAAAAAAGTGTGAGATAAAATATTTTGAAAAGTATATCAGCATATTCCTGAGCTCCCTACGAGGAAGAGCTAGGTGCTAGTGCTGAGTGCTGAGTGGAGACAAAAGCCACATGACCTGTGGGAGTACCAGACCAGACCTGTATCTGAGCAGCAAGAGTCTTCACATATTTCCTGGGAAAGGAGCTGTGACTGAAGATGCCCTACTTAGCAAGGAAGCAGGGATGGGATACTTCTAGCAGATTGAAAACATCCAAAACCAAGAAATTAGTTTATTAATTCCCTGGTGGTCCAGTGGTTAAGAATCCGCCGCCAGTGCAGGGGACATAGGTTCGATCCCTGGTCTGGGAAGATTCCACATGCCACAGGACAGCTAAGCCTGCATGCCACAACTACTGAAGCCCACACACCTCAGAGCCTGTGCTATGCAACAGGAGAAGCCACTGCAATGAAAAGTAGCCTGCAACTAGAGAGTAGCCTCTGCTTGCCACAGCAATAATGGAGGAACAATGAGAAAACCATGAGATGGAAGGGAGGGGGTGTGCTTTGGGGTCTTAGTGACCCAGGTTAGGATTACAGAGCTTCTCCTATTAGCTGTGGATCTTGGGCAGATACTGCACCTTTCTCAGCTCTCCCCAAGACACTAATATCTACCTTCCAGGGTGGTTGTGAGGTTTAGTGATGGTTGTGTAAATGCCTGCTGAATAGAAGACCCTTGTAGCTAATTATCATACCAATAAAGAGTTTGCATGCTGCAACTTTAAAGATCCCTGTCAGATTCCCATATGCCACAATAAAGAGTTTGCATGCTGCAACTAAAGATCCTGCATCTTGCAACTGAAGAGCCTGTGCACCACAACTAAAACCTGGCACAGAAATAAACATTAAAAAAAAAAAAAAGAAGAACAGATCAGCACAAAACCAGCACCAGTCAGTTGAGGTGTAAAAATGAATCAGAGTGCTCGTGAGTTCATAGAGTTGAAGTCCAGGGGCCAGAAGCACCGATGATGTACTACAAAGAACCTTAAAGATAAGACAGAGCTGCAGTGAGGAAGCAGTGTGACCCAAGGTACCAGGAATCTTTAAGATATTCTTCCCCAAAGGACTTTTAAGACCTCCTCCACCACCACCTCCCACTCCACAGCACTTACACAAAAAAGTGTGAGATAAAATATTTTGAAAAGTATATCAGCATATTCCTGAGCTCCCTACGAGGAAGAGCTAGGTGCTAGTGCTGAGTGCTGAGTGGAGACAAAAGCCACATGACCTGTGGGAGTACCAGACCAGACCTGTATCTGAGCAGCAAGAGTCTTCACATATTTCCTGGGAAAGGAGCTGTGACTGAAGATGCCCTACTTAGCAAGGAAGCAGGGATGGGATACTTCTAGCAGATTGAAAACATCCAAAACCAAGAAATTAGTTTATTAATTCCCTGGTGGTCCAGTGGTTAAGAATCCGCCGCCAGTGCAGGGGACATAGGTTCGATCCCTGGTCTGGGAAGATTCCACATGCCACAGGACAGCTAAGCCTGCATGCCACAACTACTGAAGCCCACACACCTCAGAGCCTGTGCTATGCAACAGGAGAAGCCACTGCAATGAAAAGTAGCCTGCAACTAGAGAGTAGCCTCTGCTTGCCACAGCAATAATGGAGGAACAATGAGAAAACCATGAGATGGAAGGGAGGGGGTGTGCTTTGGGGTCTTAGTGACCCAGGTTAGGATTACAGAGCTTCTCCTATTAGCTGTGGATCTTGGGCAGATACTGCACCTTTCTCAGCTCTCCCCAAGACACTAATATCTACCTTCCAGGGTGGTTGTGAGGTTTAGTGATGGTTGTGTAAATGCCTGCTGAATAGAAGACCCTCTCCAAATTGTAGCTATCATTATCATTACACTCTCAATGGAATATTATGGTAATTAATGCAATGGTCACAAAGAATTCTGTGACCTGGTATATGAAAAAAACCCACAGTATACCAACTTACAGATGTGAAATGATCTCTTAGGAGCCTCCCAAAAGGATTGGCTAGATGAAGGGAAATTCTCCAGAGGGTCATCTTCAGTTCTCTCAGGATAGAGGAATTATGGGTAATTTATCCTCTTCTCTATGCTTGTCTCTGTTGCCCAAGGTGTTTCCATCTTACGAAGAGCATGCAGTTCTTTCATAACTCATGAAAATTCAGTCACTGCCTAGCTCTGAGAGGTCTTTCCATTCATCTTGTCACCTTGGGAACCAAAACTAGTCTTACTGGCTGCCAGGGATACAATTCAGCTGGGTCTGCAATGTCCCTGGGGAGCCAAGGGTGGCCAGTTCCTGAAAAAGTCTGACCTGGAGCACCGTTACCTGAAGTTGAAGCCAGGGTACAAGGACTCCTTGGCGGTCTTGTCGTCAAGACGGCGGAAACTGTATTTTGGACGGCAGTGATGGGCCCACCGGTCCAAGTTGCAGTCCCAGTAGATCTCAATGCCCATGATTCCTCCCTGGGGAAGACAACAAGAGACTAATTCTAAGCCCCGCTGAACGTGGGTTACGCAGCCCTCAGACACCGTCCTGCATAGTGATGATCGCTGAAGGAAAAGTTTGCTTCTGAGGGAAAATGCTAATTGCAAATTTCAGAGCCCTAAGAACAGCCCTGTGTAACTCATACAACTGCTACTGTGGCGGCTGCAAATACAACTCTCTGCTCCTCCCCCCAGCAGGAACACACCGCCCCTATTTATTTTCCTGAAATACAACTTTCAACAAACCCCTCCTCTAATTAGACATCTTTAATACCCACCCCCACCATTAAAGTTAAGTTGAAACTTGTTAGACTGGAATTCATTGTACTCCCTCACATCTTCTCTGCTTAGCTCCTGCTTCTCCCCAGGAGAAAGCTCTTATTCCAAAATGTCTATGCTTTTCCCTAAACACGCGTTGCATTTTCATTTCTTTCTTTTCTTTAGAAAACCAGCTTCATCTCGATACAACTCACATATATTTTGCCCACCTAACAGGTACAATTCCACAGGCTTTAGTATATTCATGTATCTGTGTGATTGCCACCACAATCAAAGTCACAACATTTTCACTACCTCCAAAAGAAAACACTTTAGACTTTAGTTATCACCCCGTCTCAACCTTAAGCAACCTCTATCTGCTTTTTGTCTCTATGGAGTTCTTTCATCTGAACTTTTTCATGAATGAAATCATGTACTATATGATCTTTTATGTCTGGCTTCTTTCACTTAGCATAATGCTTGTTGTTTTTTTTTTTAATTTATTTATTTATTTTTGGGGGGGTGGCGTGGGGAGGAAGGGGAGTGGGTGGGCTACTTCTATTGGTCTTTCAGTTATCTGTTTTCATCCATCTTTGTTCTTTGGCTCTTGTGGGCCTCCCATCATGGTGGCCTCTGATGTCACAGAGGGCCGGCTCTGGGTGCATGCGCTCCAGAGCTCCGGCTCGGTAATCGGACACATCAGTCCAGCTGCTCCACGGCACATGGGATCTTCCCAGGCCAGGGATCGAACCGGTGCCCCTTGCACTGCGAGGCGGTGTCCTTACCCACTGGACAACCAGGGAAGCCCAGCATAATGCTTTTTTTTTTTTTTGGCCACTTCTATTGGTCTTTCATTTATTTATTTTCATCCATCTTTGTTCTTTGGTCTGTGTGGGCCTACCATTGCAGCGGCCTCACTTGCTGCAGAGCACCAGCTCCGGGAGCATGTGCTCCAGAGCTCTGGATCTTCCCAGGCCAGGGAACGAACCGGCGCCCCTTGCACTGCAAGGCAGTGTCCCCACCAACTGGACCACCAGAAGTCCCAGCATAACGCTTTTAAAGTTCATCCATGGTGTAGCATGTGTCAGTCACCTGTGGCCAAATTTTCCTGCAGGAACACACCGCCCCTATTTATTTTCCTGAAATACAACTTTCAACAAACCCCTCCTCTAATTAGACATCTTTAATACCCACCCCCACCATTAAAGTTAAGTTGAAACTTGTTAGACTGGAATTCATTGTACTCCCTCACATCTTCTCTGCTTAGCTCCTGCTTCTCCCCAGGAGAAAGCTCTTATTCCAAAATGTCTATGCTTTTCCCTAAACACGCGTTGCATTTTCATTTCTTTCTTTTCTTTAGAAAACCAGCTTCATCTCGATACAACTCACATATATTTTGCCCACCTAACAGGTACAATTCCACAGGCTTTAGTATATTCATGTATCTGTGTGATTGCCACCACAATCAAAGTCACAACATTTTCACTACCTCCAAAAGAAAACACTTTAGACTTTAGTTATCACCCCGTCTCAACCTTAAGCAACCTCTATCTGCTTTTTGTCTCTATGGAGTTCTTTCATCTGAACTTTTTCATGAATGAAATCATGTACTATATGATCTTTTATGTCTGGCTTCTTTCACTTAGCATAATGCTTGTTGTTTTTTTTTTTAATTTATTTATTTATTTTTGGGGGGGTGGCGTGGGGAGGAAGGGGAGTGGGTGGGCTACTTCTATTGGTCTTTCAGTTATCTGTTTTCATCCATCTTTGTTCTTTGGCTCTTGTGGGCCTCCCATCATGGTGGCCTCTGATGTCACAGAGGGCCGGCTCTGGGTGCATGCGCTCCAGAGCTCCGGCTCGGTAATCGGACACATCAGTCCAGCTGCTCCACGGCACATGGGATCTTCCCAGGCCAGGGATCGAACCGGTGCCCCTTGCACTGCGAGGCGGTGTCCTTACCCACTGGACAACCAGGGAAGCCCAGCATAATGCTTTTTTTTTTTTTTGGCCACTTCTATTGGTCTTTCATTTATTTATTTTCATCCATCTTTGTTCTTTGGTCTGTGTGGGCCTACCATTGCAGCGGCCTCACTTGCTGCAGAGCACCAGCTCCGGGAGCATGTGCTCCAGAGCTCTGGATCTTCCCAGGCCAGGGAACGAACCGGCGCCCCTTGCACTGCAAGGCAGTGTCCCCACCAACTGGACCACCAGGGAAGTCCCAGCATAACGCTTTTAAAGTTCATCCATGGTGTAGCATGTGTCAGTACTTCATTCCTTTTCGTGATGGAAGAATAGTCCATTGTATGGATGTACTACGGTTTGTCCAGCTGTTCATCCTTTGATGGACATTTGGGTGGTTTTCACCTTTTGGCTATTATGAATAATACTGTTGTGAAGGTTTATGTACATGTTTTTGTGAACATATGTTATCGGTTTTCTTGGGCACATACTTAGCAGTGGAATTGCTGGGTACACTTTGAATCTTTAAATCTTGGCCCTTGACTTTTTCTCCCAGTGAAATGTTTCTCCCACACACTTCTTTAGCAAAATCATTCTCTTGAGCAAAAGCTCATTCTCTAAGACACAGCTACCATCCTTTCCCATCCACTTAGCCGGGTACTCCTCAATCCATGGTGACCTTTCTCTCCTCTACACTTGTAAAGAATCTGTTAATCTCTTATCTATACTTGATATTTCCTTTTTCCTACAAGCATTTTATTTTTTGAGCACTGGGCATTATATTTCACTGAAACTCAGACACCATAGCTTGTGAGACACATAGGTTTCTTTGTTTTTTAATGTTCCTCTAAGAGGGGAGGGGATGCTGTCAATTAAACCATGAGATTCCATCAATTGAACACACCTACTGGTTTCAAAATTATTAAAAGTGAAAAAATATATCTCTTTGAATCAATGAAATTAGGCATTTCATGACAGTATGCTAGATGTTGAGGCTACAGAAATGAGTAACAAAGAGGCTCTGACTTGGAGAAAAGGGGAATAATACAGAATAATCACAACTTCCAGTTTTGGCCAAGCGCTCTACCTACTATAATGAATGTTAATACTTTGTCACTTGGCATCCAGTTTGTCTTCTTCTGAGAAAGCTATCTGGATTCTTTCCAGGGGCCTTCAGAGAAAGATGGCCCTGGGCTGTTCATTTATTTATTTTCATCCATCTTTGTTCTTTGGTCTGTGTGGGCCTACCATTGCAGCGGCCTCACTTGCTGCAGAGCACCAGCTCCGGGAGCATGTGCTCCAGAGCTCTGGATCTTCCCAGGCCAGGAACGAACCGGCGCCCCTTGCACTGCAAGGCAGTGTCCCCACCAACTGGACCACCAGGGAAGTCCCAGCATAACGCTTTTAAAGTTCATCCATGGTGTAGCATGTGTCAGTACTTCATTCCTTTTCGTGATGGAAGAATAGTCCATTGTATGGATGTACTACGGTTTGTCCAGCTGTTCATCCTTTGATGGACATTTGGGTGGTTTTCACCTTTTGGCTATTATGAATAATACTGTTGTGAAGGTTTATGTACATGTTTTTGTGAACATATGTTATCGGTTTTCTTGGGCACATACTTAGCAGTGGAATTGCTGGGTACACTTTGAATCTTTAAATCTTGGCCCTTGACTTTTTCTCCCAGTGAAATGTTTCTCCCACACACTTCTTTAGCAAAATCATTCTCTTGAGCAAAAGCTCATTCTCTAAGACACAGCTACCATCCTTTCCCATCCACTTAGCCGGGTACTCCTCAATCCATGGTGACCTTTCTCTCCTCTACACTTGTAAAGAATCTGTTAATCTCTTATCTATACTTGATATTTCCTTTTTCCTACAAGCATTTTATTTTTTGAGCACTGGGCATTATATTTCACTGAAACTCAGACACCATAGCTTGTGAGACACATAGGTTTCTTTGTTTTTTAATGTTCCTCTAAGAGGGGAGGGGATGCTGTCAATTAAACCATGAGATTCCATCAATTGAACACACCTACTGGTTTCAAAATTATTAAAAGTGAAAAAATATATCTCTTTGAATCAATGAAATTAGGCATTTCATGACAGTATGCTAGATGTTGAGGCTACAGAAATGAGTAACAAAGAGGCTCTGACTTGGAGAAAAGGGGAATAATACAGAATAATCACAACTTCCAGTTTTGGCCAAGCGCTCTACCTACTATAATGAATGTTAATACTTTGTCACTTGGCATCCAGTTTGTCTTCTTCTGAGAAAGCTATCTGGATTCTTTCCAGGGGCCTTCAGAGAAAGATGGCCCTGGGCTGAAATCAACAAATCTGCAGGACACAGGTTTGACTCCTGATTGGGAAACTAAGATCCCTCCTGCCCTGGAACAGCTAGGCCTACAGGCCACAGCAAAGGATCCTACATGCCGCAACAAGGACCCAATATAGTCAAATAAACAAATATAAAAATTTTTTTTAAAAGAAAAGAAAAGAAGAGTGAAATTAAATGTGACCACTAAAACAAGATGCTGTGCTGCTGACTTGGAAGCAAGAAGGAATGCAATGAGCCAAGAAATGCAAGGAATGCAATTCTAAAAGGTAGATAAGGCAAGGAAATGGATTCTTCCCGCAGGCCTTCAGAGAGAGCATGGCCCTGCAGATTGGTTGACTTCAGCCCAGTGATACTCATTTTGGACTTCTGTGGTAATTTGTTACAGCGCCACCAGAAACTAATATGCCAAGTGTCTCACTTACAGGGTTCTTGTGGGATTAGATGAGATGATGTAGGAAAAGTCTTGGTCACCAAGAATGGATTTACAAACTCGTCGGTAAATATGAGCATGTTATTAAGACCTAGTGGTCCAGCCTCTTGGCCGCTTGTCATCCTCCATCCCTTGACCCACCCTCCCTACATTCCACTGTACAAAGAAGCATCACAAACCTGAATGGCCACCTCTGAAAAGTTATCTCCTGTTTCCTGGAAGATATCTCCTAGTCGGAAAATGGGACATTGTGGATCCTGAGTCTTGTGAAATGTGCAATTGGTGTTTAAATCCGGCAAGATGTTTTTCCTGTACATGATGGAAAGCAAATAAGCATCTCTGTTGAAAACTGGGATCCATTTCTTTCACAGCCGTGGTCCCCGGCACTGTGAGGGCCTCCAACGATCCTGCCTTCTGGGATTCACTCCCTTGTGTGTGCCCCTCTTACACTGTACAGTGTTGGTCTCTGTGACCAATGGTATGTGACAGAAGTGATGGTATGTTACTCCTGAGATGAGATTATAAAATACAGTGGCTTCCATCTTGGCTCCTATCTTGGGTGCTTACTCTTTGGTGTAGATAGCTTGCTCTGGGGAAGCCAGCCACCATGTCTGAAGGACACTCAAGCAGTCAGAAGGAGAGGTCCATGTGGTGAAGAACTGGGTCTTTCTGCTAAGAGTCTAAATCAACAAGGACCAGGTTTGACTCCTGATTGGGAAACTAAGATCCCTCCTGCCCTGGAACAGCTAGGCCTACAGGCCACAGCAAAGGATCCTACATGCCGCAACAAGGACCCAATATAGTCAAATAAACAAATATAAAAATTTTTTTTAAAAGAAAAGAAAAGAAGAGTGAAATTAAATGTGACCACTAAAACAAGATGCTGTGCTGCTGACTTGGAAGCAAGAAGGAATGCAATGAGCCAAGAAATGCAAGGAATGCAATTCTAAAAGGTAGATAAGGCAAGGAAATGGATTCTTCCCGCAGGCCTTCAGAGAGAGCATGGCCCTGCAGATTGGTTGACTTCAGCCCAGTGATACTCATTTTGGACTTCTGTGGTAATTTGTTACAGCGGCCACCAGAAACTAATATGCCAAGTGTCTCACTTACAGGGTTCTTGTGGGATTAGATGAGATGATGTAGGAAAAGTCTTGGTCACCAAGAATGGATTTACAAACTCGTCGGTAAATATGAGCATGTTATTAAGACCTAGTGGTCCAGCCTCTTGGCCGCTTGTCATCCTCCATCCCTTGACCCACCCTCCCTACATTCCACTGTACAAAGAAGCATCACAAACCTGAATGGCCACCTCTGAAAAGTTATCTCCTGTTTCCTGGAAGATATCTCCTAGTCGGAAAATGGGACATTGTGGATCCTGAGTCTTGTGAAATGTGCAATTGGTGTTTAAATCCGGCAAGATGTTTTTCCTGTACATGATGGAAAGCAAATAAGCATCTCTGTTGAAAACTGGGATCCATTTCTTTCACAGCCGTGGTCCCCGGCACTGTGAGGGCCTCCAACGATCCTGCCTTCTGGGATTCACTCCCTTGTGTGTGCCCCTCTTACACTGTACAGTGTTGGTCTCTGTGACCAATGGTATGTGACAGAAGTGATGGTATGTTACTCCTGAGATGAGATTATAAAATACAGTGGCTTCCATCTTGGCTCCTATCTTGGGTGCTTACTCTTTGGTGTAGATAGCTTGCTCTGGGGAAGCCAGCCACCATGTCTGAAGGACACTCAAGCAGTCAGAAGGAGAGGTCCATGTGGTGAAGAACTGGGTCTTTCTGCTAAGAGTCTGAGCTTGGAAGAGGGCTCTCCAGCCCGTTACTGCAGCCCCCATTGACAGCTGAGTCCAACCTGAGGGACCGTGAGCCAGAATCACCCAGATGTTACCCTGGGACACACAGAAACTATGTGAGAAAATAAAAGGTGCTTGTTTTTAGCTTCTGAGTGTTGGGGTGAATAGTTACACAGTGGCAGATAATTAACATGACCTGATGTTCTGGGCACTTACGTGGTATAATTGTGGCCGGGGAAGTCGATATTATTCTTGATGAGCACAGTGAAGTTTTCAGCACTGACCAAGAGTGCAGGCCTGAGAGACAGAAATACAAAATGGGGATCAGTGACCACAGGGACCAAGGGAGTCAGGGAGCCAGTGGAACAAGAGGCTCTGGTTTTTCGCTTGGGTCAATAATGATGGATGGAGAGAAGAGCAATCCAGTGGGCCAAACCTTCCAAAATTCTCCAGCTCCTCCAGGAATAATTTCTCCCTTTTCAAGACCCCATGGAGGGGATTCCCTAGTGGTTCAGTGGGTAATACTCCTCGCTTCTCTGCAGAGGGCATGGGTTTGATCCCTGCTCTGGGAACTAAGATTCTGTGTGGTGTGACCAAAAAAAAAAAAAAAAAGACCCCAGGGTATTTACTATAATACTTCTCACTCTGATATCATTATACATTTAGATACACACAGAGGTGTGTTGGTAAGTGTTTAGTAAGCAATTCCCCAGGAAAACAAAAAGCCTTGATGTTGTAGCAGTTACTGATTATTATAGTGTAAACACTCCCACCATAGCTGATTTCAAGCTACTAATAGAACATTACTGAACTTGAAACTGGGAAGGGATGGGCATAAATAGCTCAGAACCAGAACAAGCCAGCTCCAGCACACTCCTGTTTGTATTTTTTGCAATGAGCTGGATGATCCTGCAGGGGTGAGACAATAATTTTCTTTTTTCTTTCTTTCTTTCTTTTTTTTTTTTTTTTTACTATATTTGTTTATTTAGCGGGGAGTGGGCCATTTCTATTGGTCTTTCATTTATCTATTTTCATCCATCTTTGTTCTTTGACCCGTGTGGGCCTCCCATCGCAGTGGCCTGTGTTGTCACAGAGCACCAGCTCTGGGTGCATGCGCTCCAGAGCTCCGGCTCGGTAATTGGACACATCGGTCCAGCCGCTCTGCGGCACGTGGGATCTTCCCAGGCCAGGGATCGAACCGGCGCCCCTTGCACTGCAAGGCGGTGTCTTTACCCACTGGACCACCAGGGAAGCCCGACAATAATTTTCTTATCTTGGCATCCTCAGCCTTTAGCACAGGGTCACACATATATAACTGAGCTTACCATTCACACTCTAGAGGCCCTGAGTAGTGTAAAATCCCCCATGGGTGAGAGGAATCCCAGTTCTAGACTACCAGAAGGTCTATCCACCATCCATGCATTCATTCACTCCACAGATTTTATTGTACTGCACATGGCGTTGGACACTTGGGATGTTGTTGTTGTTGTTTGGTCACCATGTCTGACTCTTTGCGACTGCATGCACTACAGCATGCCAGGCTTCCCTGTCCTTTACTATCTCCTGGAGTTTGCTCAAACTCCTGTCCATTGAGTCAATGATGCCATCTAACCATCTCATCTTCTTTGGCCCCCCTTCTCCTCCTGCCGTCAGTCTTTCCCAGCATCCGGGTCTTGTCCTGATGGGGTTCAGAATCTGTTAAAAATGGAGAGAACTGGCTCCACAAAATGCTACCACTGGCATCCTGTTGCCTGGCACACCTGAATAAGTGGTAGGTATACATTGGGAGAAGCACAAGCTAAAGGTAGAGGGTATTTGGAAGGGAACATCAAGAATAATCTACTCTGGGGACTTCCCTGGTGGTCCAGTGGTTAAGACTCCATGCTTCCAATGCAGGGGAGGCAGGCTCCCCCTGGTTGGGGAACTAAGGTCCCACATACTGCAAAGTAGCTAAGCCTGGGCACTGCAGCTACTGAGCCCACATGCTATGAAGTCTGTGCCACAACAAGGATCCTGTGAACTACACTAACACCCGAAGCAGTTAAAAATTTTTTTTTTTTAAAAAAAGAATGATCCGCTTTTTATTTCAGGACTTCCAACGCCCAGCTTTTGCTCTCCTGGGGATGTGTAACTATAGAGAACACTGTAATTTTTGCCTCTCCAGCATCAATTCCCCATCTAGCAGTAGCACCTTCATTTTCTCCCTTTGGGGAAGCCAAGTTTCTTCCACTCAGCCCACTCTCATTTCCTGCCCATCCTTACGGCTGTCAGGGTAGGCACATGACCCAAAGCTACTTTAACAGTGTAATCCAATCCCTTTGGCTACAGTGATAGATTCATTGATTGTCACATGCCTCAGGCCATTGAGAACATTCCAGGATTTTTGTAGGGACTATTAAGAGAGAAACACTCATTTTCTCTAGGATTGTTAGTAACAAGGACAGTGTAAACCTGGAGTGCCCCCAGACCACAGTGTGAGGAGAGCCAGCATGGAAGAAAAGAACAGTTAGGGGCTGGGGAAAGGAGGAAGGTGGAGGAAGAGAGAGAAAATCTTAAGACATCATTTGAAAGCCTTGATCAAGTCTTGCCTGAAGCCATTATTTCTGGACTTTGCATTCACATCAGTCAAAAACACAAGTCAAAATTAGTCTCTTTTTCTTTTTTTCTGGAGCCAGCTAGAGTTATATTGTCACAGCACACACAGAGAATCTTACTTATAACAGTTGCCTGCTATATGCCAGACCTTTTTGCCTTTAGAACCTTTTAAACCCCACAATTCCTGGGCAGCACGCTAAGAATCAAAGGATTCCAGGGTCCCCTATATTCCTCTTTCATGATCCTTATATTCTTTTCAGAATGCCAGCCCTCTGTGCATATGTCTTCTCTCTTCTATTAGATTGCAAAAGCCTTAGGACCTGCTCCATATCTAGGTCTTCTTGTCTTTTACAAAAAAATTAGGACAGTCTCCTTACTAGATGATAATGGATGTGTTGAACAAACACTTAAATGAAACATCTTAGTAATCCTTTTGTATAACATATTCGAAACTGAAGTTCAGGGAGTACCTTGTCCAGAGTTATGTAAAATTGCAGTCCAGGGCCCAGAACATTAGAAATACCTGGTATTTATCTGATGAATGAGTTGGTGGCAGAACCAGGACTGAAAACCACAGGCAGCCAAGAAACCTCTTGCCTTGAACTAGGGTCTCCTAGAATGTAGGCTGATGTCCTGCCCAGGTCCTGACAAAGAAACTTTTCTGACCTACAAATCAACCTGGGCAGTGCCATTAGCGCCTGAGAGCCAGACCACCGGGTGCTTACTACCCTGGTGTAGGGAACTTTCACCTGACCCTTCTAAAAGTCAGTTTGGGAAAGTCTTTTCTTTGTCCCATAGATGTTGATGGTGTGACCCTGACTCACATTTCTCTAGAGCTATACTGTCCAGTATCCCCTAGGCATGTGTGACTATTTAAATTGTGTGCGTGCTCAGTCTCTCAGTCGTGTCTGACTCTCTGTGACCCCGTGGACTGTCACCGGCCAGACTCCTCTGTTCATGGGATTTCTCAGGCAGGAATACTGGAGTAGGTTGCCATTTCCTCCTCCAGGGGATTCTCCCAACCCAGGGAATGAACTTGTGTCTCTGGCATCTCCCGCATTGCAGGCAGATTCTTTACCACTGAGCCTCCAGGGAAGCCCGACTATTTAAATTAAATTAAACTAAAAATTCAGTTGTCGTCACGTTTCTGGTGCTCAATAGCCACATGTCGCTAGTAGGTACTGTATTGGATGGTGGAGGCACAGAATCTTTCTGTCATCGCAGATAGTCCCATTGGACAGTGCTTGTCTAGAACTAATGCGTTTGGAGCAGATCGTTTGTGTGTGTGTTACTGGGCACTTACCGTGTTCATCGCAATAGTCCCCTATATTCCTCTTTCATGATCCTTATATTCTTTTCAGAATGCCAGCCCTCTGTGCATATGTCTTCTCTCTTCTATTAGATTGCAAAAGCCTTAGGACCTGCTCCATATCTAGGTCTTCTTGTCTTTTACAAAAAAATTAGGACAGTCTCCTTACTAGATGATAATGGATGTGTTGAACAAACACTTAAATGAAACATCTTAGTAATCCTTTTGTATAACATATTCGAAACTGAAGTTCAGGAGTACCTTGTCCATAGTTATGTAAAATTGCAGTCCAGGGCCCAGAACATTAGAAATACCTGGTATTTATCTGATGAATGAGTTGGTGGCAGAACCAGGACTGAAAACCACAGGCAGCCAAGAAACCTCTTGCCTTGAACTAGGGTCTCCTAGAATGTAGGCTGATGTCCTGCCCAGGTCCTGACAAAGAAACTTTTCTGACCTACAAATCAACCTGGGCAGTGCCATTAGCGCCTGAGAGCCAGACCACCGGGTGCTTACTACCCTGGTGTAGGGAACTTTCACCTGACCCTTCTAAAAGTCAGTTTGGGAAAGTCTTTTCTTTGTCCCATAGATGTTGATGGTGTGACCCTGACTCACATTTCTCTAGAGCTATACTGTCCAGTATCCCCTAGGCATGTGTGACTATTTAAATTGTGTGCGTGCTCAGTCTCTCAGTCGTGTCTGACTCTCTGTGACCCCGTGGACTGTCACCGGCCAGACTCCTCTGTTCATGGGATTTCTCAGGCAGGAATACTGGAGTAGGTTGCCATTTCCTCCTCCAGGGGATTCTCCCAACCCAGGGAATGAACTTGTGTCTCTGGCATCTCCCGCATTGCAGGCAGATTCTTTACCACTGAGCCTCCAGGGAAGCCCGACTATTTAAATTAAATTAAACTAAAAATTCAGTTGTCGTCACGTTTCTGGTGCTCAATAGCCACATGTCGCTAGTAGGTACTGTATTGGATGGTGGAGGCACAGAATCTTTCTGTCATCGCAGATAGTCCCATTGGACAGTGCTTGTCTAGAACTAATGCGTTTGGAGCAGATCGTTTGTGTGTGTGTTACTGGGCACTTACCGTGAGCCAAGCACACAGGTCTCACTCTGCAATCACTGTACAACTATCATCTTTAATTCTCAAAACAGCCCCGTAAAGTTGGTGCAGTTATTATCCTCATTTTATTTTTAGTTAGAAAATATTTTGGCCATGCTGTATGTGGGATCTTAGTTCCCTGACCAGGGATTGAACCTGCACCTCCTGCATTGGAAGTGCAGAGTCTTAACCACTGGTTCCCCAGGGAAGTCCTATTATTCTTATTCTAAAGACAGGGAAACTGAAACTCGAAAGAGGTTAAGCCACTTGTTCAAGGTCACACAGCAAGAATGTGTTAAAGCCAGGGTTTGAATCCAGCTCTCCTTATTTGCTGCTGAAATACCCCCTCCCAGTGGTTTCTGAAATTTAACATCAAGTTCTGCTTTCTGGGCCTGACCTTTTGTGTTAAAGAGCCAATACAGGGGGATCACCAAAATATGTACATGACTGTGAACATTTAAGAAAACTTCCTCTCCTTCCACTGCTTTTCCTTCATTTTCTCCTCCTTTCCCTTCCTCTTTCTTTCTTTCCCCCTCTTTCCCTCCATCCCTTCTTTCCTCCCTTCCACCTTCTCTTGCTTAATCACTCAGTACACACACTGGCAGTCAGAATGGACCCTGCTGTAGCACTGGAGTTGGTGTCTGGAGGTATCCTGGAAGCAGGACACTGGGACCGCCAAGGGGCAGGAGCACCCAAGGGTGCTCAGTGTAGTAGCTATTTATGAGCTGGTTCAGAAGTTTGTTAATGTTTTAACCACAAGCATGGCCCTCCCAGAGACCACTAGTGTGCCTGGCATGGGAGTCACCAAGCCAATAAGACTTGGGGCTTGGAGGGAGAGATGGTGCTGAGAAGGGAAGTTGGAGCAGGCCCTGGCAGGGCTTCACCTGCTCAGAGCTGGGCGCTACTGTGTCTGTCCCCTCCCTGCAACTCACTCTGGGGCCTTTCTCGCTTCCTCGACAGGACACCAGGCGAAGACTTCACAGGTCTTCTGCTTCAGTTCATTCTCTACACATCTGCCGGTCTGGATTCCTGTGGGGGTCAAGGGGTCATAGAGGCACAGGTGTGAAACAACCTTGGGAGGAAACTCCACTCTACTCAAGCAAGAGACTGTTTTTCAACCCAAGCAGTTTCCGTTTCCATGAAACCCCATTCAAACCACAGACTTACATAAGAAAAGCCAAGTAAGCAACACATTGAACATAAGTTTTTCAACAGAAAGACCACGGATGCTGTCCGATTTTTTTCTTTTGTCCTGCATTGGAAGTGCAGAGTCTTAACCACTGGTTCCCCAGGGAAGTCCTATTATTCTTATTCTAAAGACAGGGAAACTGAAACTCGAAAGAGGTTAAGCCACTTGTTCAAGGTCACACAGCAAGAATGTGTTAAAGCCAGGGTTTGAATCCAGCTCTCCTTATTTGCTGCTGAAATACCCCCTCCCAGTGGTTTCTGAAATTTAACATCAAGTTCTGCTTTCTGGGCCTGACCTTTTGTGTTAAAGAGCCAATACAGGGGGATCACCAAAATATGTACATGACTGTGAACATTTAAGAAAACTTCCTCTCCTTCCACTGCTTTTCCTTCATTTTCTCCTCCTTTCCTTCCTCTTTCTTTCTTTCCCCCTCTTTCCCTCCATCCCTTCTTTCCTCCCTTCCACCTTCTCTTGCTTAATCACTCAGTACACACACTGGCAGTCAGAATGGACCCTGCTGTAGCACTGGAGTTGGTGTCTGGAGGTATCCTGGAAGCAGGACACTGGGACCGCCAAGGGGCAGGAGCACCCAAGGGTGCTCAGTGTAGTAGCTATTTATGAGCTGGTTCAGAAGTTTGTTAATGTTTTAACCACAAGCATGGCCCTCCCAGAGACCACTAGTGTGCCTGGCATGGGAGTCACCAAGCCAATAAGACTTGGGGCTTGGAGGGAGAGATGGTGCTGAGAAGGGAAGTTGGAGCAGGCCCTGGCAGGGCTTCACCTGCTCAGAGCTGGGCGCTACTGTGTCTGTCCCCTCCCTGCAACTCACTCTGGGGCCTTTCTCGCTTCCTCGACAGGACACCAGGCGAAGACTTCACAGGTCTTCTGCTTCAGTTCATTCTCTACACATCTGCCGGTCTGGATTCCTGTGGGGGTCAAGGGGTCATAGAGGCACAGGTGTGAAACAACCTTGGGAGGAAACTCCACTCTACTCAAGCAAGAGACTGTTTTTCAACCCAAGCAGTTTCCGTTTCCATGAAACCCCATTCAAACCACAGACTTACATAAGAAAAGCCAAGTAAGCAACACATTGAACATAAGTTTTTCAACAGAAAGACCACGGATGCTGTCCGATTTTTTTTTTTTTTCTTTTTTTTTTCGTTTCTTCACAAGAAAAGAAGCCTGAGAGGGGAGGTGAGCAGGGTATATTCTTTTGCCTTGCATGAATGGGCTAGCACATGGCTTGTTGCTCGGTTGTGTCCGACTCTTTTCAACCCCATGGACTGGCCCACCAGGCTCCTCTATCCATATGATTTTCAAGGCAAGAATACTGGAGTGGGTTGCCATTTCCTTCTCCAGGGGATCTTCCTGATCCAGGGATTGAACCCAGGTCTCCCATGTATCAAGTAGACTTTTTACCATCTGAGGCATCAGAGGGTGGATAAGATGCTATGGGCCATTCCATTTTTCTATTAATGAGAACTATGAAGGGGCTAATTCCACAAGGTTTCCAGGAGCTGCCCTAGAATTAGAGGAACTAGAGTCACATTCATAGTCACCAGCTGATCCTTTGGGTTCAGAGTAGAGGCATGAGGCAGGCACAGATTCATCTACGGCCTGAGGAGGGTGGACCAAGGCAGCTGAGAGCCAGAGGCTAAAGAGTTGGGCTTCTCAGACATGACCAGGAATCTAGACCATCCCACCGCGGGATCTCAGGAAAAGAAACAGAACATACCTTTGCTCATTGGGCCCAGCCATCCCTTTTTACAGTTCTGGTCAGAGGAACAGTTGGTTCTGGAGGTGTGGTACTGCAGAAAGGACAAGATAGTGGAGAATAAGCATCTTGTGTCCCTGTGACACAGAAGAGCAGATGTCTGCCTTCACACAAAAATTAATAGCGTCATGCCCCCCAAATGGAAATAGCCCCAATAGTCACCAATAGATGAATAGACAAAGAATATCTAGGACATACATGCGAGGGAATGTTACTTGGCCATGTAAAGGAATGAATTTACTGATACATGCTGTAATGTAAATGAAACTTGAACCATGTTGTTAAGTGAAAGAAGCCAGATAGGAAAGACCACATATTATATGATTCTGTGTATAGGAATTGTTCAGAACAAGCAAAGCCGTGGACAGAAGAGTGATTGGTGGTCGCCGGGAGCTGAGGGAAGTGGAGGACTGAGAGTAACTGCCAATGGCTATGAGGTTCCTTTTTTGGAATGATGAAAATGTTCTGGAAACTGATAGTGATGATGGTTGTCCAGCTCGGTGAATATACTAAAAAGCACTGAACTGTACACTTGAAATGGTGAATGTTATGGTATGTGAATGATGTCGCTGTAAAAATAGAGACTTCCTTGGTGGCCCAGAGGCTAAGACTCCATGCTCCCAATGCAGGAAGCCAGGGTTTGATCCCTGGTCGGGGAGCTAGATCCCACACTCCGCAATGAAGATTTCACATGCGGCAATGAAGATCCTGCATGCCGCGACTAAGACCTGGCACAGCTAAATAAACAAATCTTTGAAAAAATAATAAATATGTAAAAATACGTAAAAGTCTAAGAAGCATATGCCAGGGACCCCTTTCAGGGAGACAACAGAGCAGGGATCCTGGTGCAAGCAGCCTTGTGGCTGAGGAACCAGGTAAAGCAGATGGGAGCAATGGCTCAACAGGAAATGGAAATAAAGGACTCCAGCCAGCACTCTCTCCTGAGAAGATGAGGTCAATCAGCTTCCAGGACTAAAGGCTGAGGGCAGAATGAGGAAAAGGAAAATGAGATGACTTGACTTATGCATTCTCAACTTCCCATTTTTGGGGAACCAGGTTTAACAGCTAGTCTTAGGGAGACCAGGAGCCTGGTGAAAATAGCCTCGTCCATGCAGTGTTACAGAGATTCTGGCCTGGAGGCCCCAGGCATAGACCCGGGTGCAGCTAGGTTTGGCACCAGCTGCACCATTTTCTAGCTGAGTGGCCTCAACCAAGTCACTCTGCCTCTCTGCATCTCAGTGTGCTCACTCATAAAAGGAGAATGAACAGATTTGTCTGATATGGTTGCTGTGAAGATTAAATGAGTTACAATGAGAAACAGGTTAACACATGGCTTTTGCTCAGTGAATGTTCTTGTAGTTTTCAGTCTCTTTCATGTTCTCTTTTCTTCCCAAGTTGCCTTCTTCCTTTACCTAGCATGTCCTTGGTTTGCTGCTTTTGTGACCCTCGACTACACTGTGAATCCTTTGAACACAAACGCTGGGTCATGGCTTTGTAGTCTGAATGCCTGACACATAGTGGCTCTGGATAAATGTGAAAATAATGAGTGAATGAATTACCATTCACTGGGGCTCATGGAAAAGTTAAGTTATTTGGATTAGCAACTGGAAAGAAATCTCAGTAAAGAAGATAAATGATTTCTATTTTACACTCCAAAAGAAATTCCAAAATTAAAAAAAAAAAAAAAAAGACATTTAAATCATCTCTTGTGACTGTCACGTGCATCGACAATGACCACAAATTCTTTGTCACTCTTGTATAGGGAGGTAGAGCGTTTCCCTTTCCCTTTGAAGTGGGTCTGACTTTGAGCAAACAGAAGGCAGTGGGAGTAGTGCTGTGTCATCTCTGGTCCTGAGCCTGAGAGGCCTGGAAGCTTGTTTTGATGTGAGGGAACATGAGCTGCTGTGAGGAAGTTCAGAAAGACTGTGTAGAGAGATTGTGAAAGGAGAAGAAGCCTTGAGAGTCCCCGGAGAGGAAGAGAAGGCTGGCCAGCCTAGTGCCATGAGAGAACCCATGCAGATCCCAAGATCAGCAGAACAGCCCAGCTGAGCTCAGTCAGCCACTGAACTGTGAGAGTTTGTAAAATGCTCGTGGCTTTTAAGTCCAGCAGATTCAGGGTAGTGTGTTATACAGCAATAGATTATTAGAACCAATGTCTCTTCATTTTTGTCTACACCTGGGGCATGGCCATATTTACTGAGACCAGTGTCAAGCCCTATCCTTGACTTCAATCTTCTGATAAGAGTTAAGGTGAGTGTTGATAAGTGAAGAGAGAAGGCGGATATCATATTCTATTCTGCCTCTCTGCATCTCAGTGTGCTCACTCATAAAAGGAGAATGAACAGATTTGTCTGATATGGTTGCTGTGAAGATTAAATGAGTTACAATGAGAAACAGGTTAACACATGGCTTTTGCTCAGTGAATGTTCTTGTAGTTTTCAGTCTCTTTCATGTTCTCTTTTCTTCCCAAGTTGCCTTCTTCCTTTACCTAGCATGTCCTTGGTTTGCTGCTTTTGTGACCCTCGACTACACTGTGAATCCTTTGAACACAAACGCTGGGTCATGGCTTTGTAGTCTGAATGCCTGACACATAGTGGCTCTGGATAAATGTGAAAATAATGAGTGAATGAATTACCATTCACTGGGGCTCATGGAAAAGTTAAGTTATTTGGATTAGCAACTGGAAAGAAATCTCAGTAAAGAAGATAAATGATTTCTATTTTACACTCCAAAAAAAATTTCCCAAAAATTTAAAAAAAAAAAAAAAGACATTTAAATCATCTCTTGTGACTGTCACGTGCATCGACAATGACCACAAATTCTTTGTCACTCTTGTATAGGGAGGTAGAGCGTTTCCCTTTCCCTTTGAAGTGGGTCTGACTTTGAGCAAACAGAAGGCAGTGGGAGTAGTGCTGTGTCATCTCTGGTCCTGAGCCTGAGAGGCCTGGAAGCTTGTTTTGATGTGAGGGAACATGAGCTGCTGTGAGGAAGTTCAGAAAGACTGTGTAGAGAGATTGTGAAAGGAGAAGAAGCCTTGAGAGTCCCCGGAGAGGAAGAGAAGGCTGGCCAGCCTAGTGCCATGAGAGAACCCATGCAGATCCCAAGATCAGCAGAACAGCCCAGCTGAGCTCAGTCAGCCACTGAACTGTGAGAGTTTGTAAAATGCTCGTGGCTTTTAAGTCCAGCAGATTCAGGGTAGTGTGTTATACAGCAATAGATTATTAGAACCAATGTCTCTTCATTTTTGTCTACACCTGGGGCATGGCCATATTTACTGAGACCAGTGTCAAGCCCTATCCTTGACTTCAATCTTCTGATAAGAGTTAAGGTGAGTGTTGATAAGTGAAGAGAGAAGGCGGATATCATATTCTATTAGAGCAACCCAAGCTAGCTTGGGTCGCAGATGAACATCCCAAGAGTGACATCATATTATCTGGGCTGGCATTGCCTCCACAGAGCTGTCTGAGTGACACCTATCTAAGAAGGAGTAATTTGTCATTTGAATCATAACAGCTTGCATCTATTGAGTGTCTTTTACAGTGTATCAGCTCTTGTTTCCAGCCTGTCACAGAGACTGGCTCATTTGTTTCCACAGCCCCAAGAGCTAGGTTTTGTCATCAGCCCCATTTTGCAAATGACAATACCAAGGCACAGAGCAGTGAAGTTACCTACCCAAAGTCCCAAAGCTAGTAAGTTAAGTTGGGAATCATTTTGCAGTTTAGCTCCTAAACCCAGGCTCTTAATTTCTGGGCTGCCCTGACTCTCCTCTTTGACTTCTTTTACAAGTCTTTTTATTGATTCTTGTAAGTCTCAGTAACTTGAAAAATGTCACAGGGAAGGAGTGTGACTAGCAATTCCAGAGTATGGGACAAAAAGGAGCTGGAGGCCCCAAGCTGGATTCAGCTTCGGATGCTGCTGGGAAGGGAGATGGAAGGGAGTATTTAGTTGAACAGGTACCTAGCTACTTTATTAGAGTAGCAGGGACATTTAAGGGGGGATGGGGCAAAATAAACATAGGGAGGTCTCTTTTTAGAGGAGTGTGAATATTCATTGGAAAGACTGATGCTATAACTATGAAAGAAGAAGAAGCCTTGAGAGTCCCCAGAGAGGAGGAGAAGGCCAATACTTTGGCAACCTGATGTGAAGAGATAACTCATTGGAAAAGATCCTTACGCTGGGAAAGACTGAGGGCAGGAGAGAAGGGGGTAACAAAGGAGGAGATGGTGGAATGGGATCACCGACTCAATGGACATGTGCTTGAGCAAACTCAGGGAGATGGTGATGGACAGAGAGGCCTGGCGTGCTGCAGTTCATGGGGTTGCAGAGTCAGATATGACTTAGCGACTAAATAGCAACAACTGAGGTAGACATCAAGGGAATGTTTGCTTATTTTCAAATTTAGGTAGAAATGGAGGCAAGGATTGTGATGAGAGCAATCACATCTACCCTGATCTCTCAGATACTCAGGAATCTAGGCCTTGTCACCAGAGAGGGACGATGATCAAGACGCACAGGCCAGGCTGGTCTTCCGCACAGGGTGCGGCACGTCTCAGTGTTGGGACAGCCTGTAAAATGCAGGTGTCTTACATGAGGCAAATAATAGGAAGACAACACCTCACTATAGACACACTTACCAGAAGAGCTAGTTGTCATTCTACAGAGCAGTGGACAAGACTGGGATGGAACAGAACAGGACACATATGTTTGTATAGGGAGGAAAGTTTTCCAGAAGAAAGCAGGAGAAGGTTGAGAGAGAGGACGGAAAAGCCAGGTTGGGAAAGACTGCATAGATGGTGGGGTTAAGACACCTCATAGCCTAAGACTCAAGAAATGCAATGAAAAATCAAACTTGAGCTGTCTGACATCTTCCCAGGCTGGCCCTGCAGGCAGTTCACAGTGGACAGTGGCAGAAGCTGTGAATGAGGACCAGTGGATTCTAAGACTGCCTCCAGCAAGCTGTGTGACATTGGGGAGGTCAGTGAACCTCTCTGGTCTTTGTGCTGACCTGTAAAATGGGACTGGGGATGCTATTACCCTCCTGAAGTTGCTGTGAGGCTACACTGAAACCTGAGATGCTGTACAGATGAGCTGTGCCAGGAGCGAAGGATGGAGAAAGCGGGCCTGAGCTGCACAGGCTCCTTGTGCCAAAGCTGGAGACCCAGGGCGACAGACAAAGCTCTGGTGGTTACAGATGAGAAATCCAGGGTCTTCTCACCCTTTCCAGCCAGCCCAGAACCACACCCCTACTCTATTACAAGCAGACTGAGCTTCTGCTTGTTGCAGATGCCAAAAGACACCTGGTTTCAATTTCCATTTCCCTCAGACCTGTGCCTCCTCAAGGAACTCTTACCACCCATCCCTCCCTCCTTACCTCGGGACACAATCCTTGCTCTTGGCCTTCGGTCTTGAGAAAGTTTGTCATTACAAAAAATGAGTTCCCCTGCGGATAAAAAGGAGAGAAAGCAAATAGCAAGCCGTGGAGTACAGAACTGCTTAATCATAGTGATCCAGCTGACTAATTCCCCGGGGGCGAAGCTTTCCACCCTTCTAAGCTTCAGTCTAGAAATCTGGGTCTGGAAGCAAATAAACTACCCGGAGTGCTAATATCCAAGCTGGATGAGCCACCCTGCTGAGCCGAGGGAGAGTGGAGGAGCATTTAAACTGATTGAGCACTCATTTTCCATTCCAGCCTCAAAAGCAGCTTTTTCATTTTGGGGGACACAGTAAGTCCCATTATGTTGAAAATCAAAAAACATGGGGAAGTGGAGGTGAGGCTGTTACCTCCATCAGAGCACTGTTCAGATTATCCAGGACTTTAGTGAAAGGGCCATAGGACATCCCACTACCTGGGCAATAGCTCTAGATTTTAATGATCCTCTGTTAGAAACAAATGTTAGAAAAGCAGTTTGGCTTTTATGGTTTTGCAAAGCTTTCCAACTCTGGGGGCTGCCGACGGCCCCATCCCGCATCTCAACCCCACTTCAGTCGCTCCTCTTTGAGAATTCCATTTTCATTTTCTCATCTTGCGACTGAGACAATCTCAGGCCCTTTCTCTGTGGTTTACATCCTTCCGTTCTTTGTTATCCATATCCCTTCCCTTGTGCAAAACTGTAGCTGAGAATTCCCTGGAGACATTTCTGTAGTTAAAAAGGCACACAAGCAATGCAGAAGGGCTGTTCCCCTCTAGGCAGAAAGTTCATTGCCCTTCTGGATCTAGGCAAAGCTAGCTGGCTTGATGGCCCTGCTTCTGAAAAACTGTGTATAAATCAAGTGTGAGTGAATCAAATCATGTTTGCAATGCACCAGAACACACTGCTATTTTGAGAAACCCTGTAGGACTTGATAAAGTCAAGTAGTATCTCCTTTGAGTTACTGGATCTGACCCAGTTTTGCAATTTATAGGTTTTCTCAGTTGGGATTTTTACAGAGCTTTTGAAATGGGGCCAGTGTTTTCTGGAGCGAGTCTCTAGGTCCCAGGGGAGGAGGACAGGACCCTGGGGACAGCGACTGGGGATGAGTCCTGGGAGGCTGTTGACAAGTGCTCACCTGCACGGGGAAGATGTAATCGGCCATGTCAAGGACCCTCTGCACTAGCTTCTTCTGTCCGTTCTCCACAATCTCTGTTTTCACCTCTGCTACGCCTTTTACCTTGCTGTGCACAGAACTAATGACAGGCTCTTTCCGTTGGTACCGCTTGTCACTCACCAAAGCGTTACAGCGGTGCTGAGCCGAGGGAGAGTGGAGGAGCATTTAAACTGATTGAGCACTCATTTTCCATTCCAGCCTCAAAAGCAGCTTTTTCATTTTGGGGGACACAGTAAGTCCCATTATGTTGAAAATCAAAAAACATGGGGAAGTGGAGGTGAGGCTGTTACCTCCATCAGAGCACTGTTCAGATTATCCAGGACTTTAGTGAAAGGGCCATAGGACATCCCACTACCTGGGCAATAGCTCTAGATTTTAATGATCCTCTGTTAGAAACAAATGTTAGAAAAGCAGTTTGGCTTTTATGGTTTTGCAAAGCTTTCCAACTCTGGGGGCTGCCGACGGCCCCATCCCGCATCTCAACCCCACTTCAGTCGCTCCTCTTTGAGAATTCCATTTTCATTTTCTCATCTTGCGACTGAGACAATCTCAGGCCCTTTCTCTGTGGTTTACATCCTTCCGTTCTTTGTTATCCATATCCCTTCCCTTGTGCAAAACTGTAGCTGAGAATTCCCTGGAGACATTTCTGTAGTTAAAAAGGCACACAAGCAATGCAGAAGGGCTGTTCCCCTCTAGGCAGAAAGTTCATTGCCCTTCTGGATCTAGGCAAAGCTAGCTGGCTTGATGGCCCTGCTTCTGAAAAACTGTGTATAAATCAAGTGTGAGTGAATCAAATCATGTTTGCAATGCACCAGAACACACTGCTATTTTGAGAAACCCTGTAGGACTTGATAAAGTCAAGTAGTATCTCCTTTGAGTTACTGGATCTGACCCAGTTTTGCAATTTATAGGTTTTCTCAGTTGGGATTTTTACAGAGCTTTTGAAATGGGGCCAGTGTTTTCTGGAGCGAGTCTCTAGGTCCCAGGGGAGGAGGACAGGACCCTGGGGACAGCGACTGGGGATGAGTCCTGGGAGGCTGTTGACAAGTGCTCACCTGCACGGGGAAGATGTAATCGGCCATGTCAAGGACCCTCTGCACTAGCTTCTTCTGTCCGTTCTCCACAATCTCTGTTTTCACCTCTGCTACGCCTTTTACCTTGCTGTGCACAGAACTAATGACAGGCTCTTTCCGTTGGTACCGCTTGTCACTCACCAAAGCGAAGCTACATGACAGACACAGAAAAGCATCAGTGGTTTTTCCTCAAGGGAGGCCCAGTGCCATGGTGGTTTGGTGTTGCAGGTTCTGAAAGCCAGCTCCATTAACATCCTAGCTTGGCTGGGTGACTTTGGGCAAGGAACTGGCCTTCTCTGTGTTTCATTTTCCTTATCTGTAAATTGAGAAGACTAGTCATACCCACCTCCTGGGGTGGCTGTGTGGATGAACTGAGATATGCATGCAGACTCCTTAGCACTGTATCTGACTCACAGTGTACTCTCACCCCGTGGAAACTATTGCCCCAAATACCAACCTCTAATATTGCCTAACATAGACCTTAATTTATAGATTGCCTTCTCAAGTAGCAAAGTCCACCCACATGTGAGTCCACCAGCTTTGTTCTGGGACTCAGTAACACACTAGCATCTACCTAAGGGTATGTTCCAGGTCTCCCAGGTGGTGCTAGTGGTAAAGAACCCACCGGCCTAATGCAGGAGACATAAGAGACCTGGGTTGGGAAGATCCCTGGGTTGGGAAGATTCCTCGAAGAAGGAAATGGCAACCTAATCCAGTATCCTTGCCTGGAGAATCCCATGGACAGAGGAACCTCGCGGGCTGCCGTCCATAGGGTCACAAAGAGTCCGACACGATTAAGTGATCTAGCATGCACTCACACAAGAGTGTGTCCAGCAAGTCAGCTTCTTGTCTTCCAGAAACACCCGCCTGGTTTATAAATAGTACTAGTAATAGTACTAGTAATGGCAGCTTACCCTTTATTGAGCACTTAGTACACGCCAAGTGCTCTTTGTGCATCACCTCCTCTGTCACAGCAGTGACAGGAGATAGTTCCTATAATCATTGTCCTTTCGCAGAAGAGGGAGTGGGCTCAAAGAGGTGAAGGAACTTGCCCGAGGTTACATAGGTCGTTAGAGGCAGGCCTGAGGTCTTTGGTTGGTTTACCTTATAGCCCAGAGCCTGACCTCTTAACCATGTGCTGTATCTGTTCATGTATGATGTGACTTTGCCTCTGGTCTCCTGCCTTCTGTTTTATTCATAAGCTATTAATACCTTCTTTAGAATATGACTTTAAATTATTATGGTGGGGGAAAGAGAGGGGGAAAGTGGAATTGATAACTAAAAATGATAGATTCCATCTCCATGTATCTGTTTCCTATTTCCCGTTGTCTTGAATAATTGAGTTTATTTTATTTATTTATTTATTTTTTGGCCATCTTGTGCAGCATGTGGGATCCTAGTTCCCAGAGCTGGGATTGAATGCATGCCCCCCTGCAGTGGAACTGTGGAGTCTTGACCACTGGACCAGCAGGGAAATCCCTTAAGAGTTTATTTTAAATACGTTGTTTCTTTGTTGGGCATTTATGTATTTGGTCTATTCCCTCTGCTCAGCCTGTAATAGCTGACCATTGTTAGTCAGTCGATAGCTACCCTCTGTGAGCTGATCTTGGGAAACCAAGACACTATGGGCCATGGTTTGGTCCCAGCTGTTCTCAATCTTGGCTGTACAGTGTAATTACTTAGGGAGCTTTCACAATTACAGCTCCCCGGTTTCATCCCTGAAAATTCGGATTCAGTGGATCTGGGGAGCTCTCCAGGTGCCTATATATTTTTCTAAAGTTGATTCTAAGGCCCAGCCAGGGTTGAAGACCCCTAGGAGGCTCCTGGAAAGATGGCTCACATTTGGTAATATGAAGTACTGTACATTTGAGGTGCATTCCCCACGCCCCAACAATGCCACTCTTAGGTGTATGCCCCAGAAGAACCCTCAAACACATGCCCAGCGATTTATGTTCAGGAAAGTATAAAGCTGCACTCTTTGTAATAGGGAACGCTGGAAATAATGGACATGTCCTCGAACACCGAATGGGTGAATAAATTGTTGGATTCATCCACTGGGATGTTCTGCAAGAGTAAAAGTGAATGGAGAACTGTTTGTATCAAGATGGAAATAACATAGTGTTGAGTAAACAAAGCATGCTACAGAATTAGATAAAGTTTAAAGAAATCCAAAACAACATTATCTGCTGAAACAAACACACATATTCATGGTAGCGCTATTCTCAGTTGTCAAAAGGTGGAGACAGCCCACACATTCTTAAAAGATGAATGGTCAGGGAGGGGGGGGTCTTCTCTGGTGGTCCAGTGGGTAAGGACACCGCCTTGCAGTGCAAGGGGCGCCAGTTCGATCCCTGGCTTGGGAAGATCCCACGTGCCGCGGAGCAGCTGGACCGATGTGTCCAACTACCAAGCCAGAGCTCTGGAGCGCATGTGCCCAGAGCCGGTGCTCTGCAGCGACAGAGGCCACTGTGATGGGAGGCCCACAGAGGCCAAAGAACAAAGATGGAAATAAATGAAAAACCAATAGAAGTGGCCTAAAAAAAAGAAAAGGATGAATGGGGGGCTTCCCTCGTGGTCCAGTGGGTAAAGAGACCACGTTGCAGCACAAGGGACCCCGGTCCAGGAAGATCCCATGTGCTGTGGAGTGGCTGGAATGGTGTGTCCAATGAAGAGCCAGTGCTCAGGAGCCGATGCGCCCAGAGCTAGTGCTCTGCAACGAAGGAGACCACTGCTATGGAAGGCCCCACACAGGCCAAAGAATAGAAGATGGATGGAAATAAGTGAAAAGAAGACCAATAAAAGAGGCCAAAAGTTTAAAAAAAATTTGTTTTTAAAAAAGATGAATGGGTAAGCAAAATGTGATCTATCCAAACAATTAATATTATCCACACACAAAAAGGAAAGAAAGGATGTACATGCTATCCTGTGGACGGACTTCCTAAGTGAAAGAGGACAGACATAAAAGACCACATAGTGTATGACTCCACTTATATGAAATGTCCAGAATAGGTGAATCCATAGACTTCGGGTAGATTGATGGCTGCCAAGGGCTGGGGAAAGCGGTAAATGGGAAGTAAATGCATTATGAGGTTGAAATTTAATTTAATCATTTTTGACTGTGTTGGGTCTTCATTGCTGCAGGAGGGCTTTGTCCAACTGTGGCGAGCCAGGGGGTTACTCTCTAGTTGCGGTACACTGGCTTTTCATAGACAGCATCACCAACTCAACGGACATGAGTTTGAGCAAACTCCCGGAGATATGAAGGACAGGGAGGCCTGGCGTGCTGGAGTCTGGTGTCACAAAGAATCAGACACAACTGCGCGACTGGAAAACAACAACAACAGTGGGATAACTACCTGGCTCCCTAATCCCTATAACTGTTCAGTTCTAAGAAGTTACAATTCTCTGTAACTCTCAAGAGGGCAAGGCTACTGGTCCCTGGAGTGAACAGGGGCATGACGGAACTGGGGATTCAGCCGGGGATTGTAGGATGGGTGGATGGAAATGGCGGAGAGGAAAGCTGAAGAGTCTGGGAAGGTGGAAGAGAACAGAAGTGAGAGAAGCTGGGTCCTCAGAGGACAGTCTAGCTGAAGAGGAGGACAGTGAATGGGGCAGCAAGAGGAGGGAAGGATAGGTAGAGGGTCAGGTCAGCTGGGGGAGCCCCCAGACTGGCACACTGCACTTGACTCACCAGATGTAGACCAAGGTGCACGCTATAAAGAGGTTCCTCAGAGTCACGATCCATGAGTTCTCAATGAGAAGGACTTTCACAGATGTGTGCGGGCATCCCAGGCTGCACGCCCCCATCGTGACAGAGTCCTCAAAGCACCACGAGGAGGAAGTGCCTCTCAGCAAAGCCTGACTTACCCTCAACAGCGCCTGAGCTCACTGAGCAAAGGTGAAAGGGTGTAACAGCGAGCTGACTAAGCGAAGGTGAAACGGTGTGACCTGAAAATGAACCATCCTCCCATGCGGTTAACTGACACCTACCCCTGAGCCAATAGACACTTTCATGGTCCCCTAAGAGAATCATGGGTCCTGGGCCCTCTGTGCCTCATGCAGAAGTTGAGCCTGCAGCCTCGGTGTCTTAAGACTGTGACTGTGTCCAACCCTGGTCCTCTCAGATGTGGGGGGAGGTCAACAAGGGGTCAGGGACAGCCAGAGATTTACTGAAAAGAGCAGAGGAGAACCTGAACCCCCAGAGGCAAGTTAAATACTGGTTTCCTATTGCTTCTATAATAAACCACCACAAAAGTGACTTAAAATAACAGTTTTTCTTTTAGTTTTGGGAAGTCAGATGCCTAAAAATCACTCTTACAGAATTCAGATGAAGGTGACAGCAGGCCTGGTGCCTTCTGGAGTCATCTCTAGAGAGTCTGTTCTCGCTTCTTCCAGCTTTTAGAACATCCCTGAGCTCGGAGCCGCATCACTCCACACCCAGCTCCTCTTGTCACATCTCTTATTTTTGACTTTGACTTTGACCCTCTTGTCCTCTCCCTTATACAGACTTTTATGATCATGCTGGGGCCACTCAGATAATCCAGAATAAGCTTTCCATCTCAAGAGCTTGAATTTAACCACATCTGCAGAATTCCTTTGGCCACATAAAAAACATACTCACAGGTTCCAGAGATTAGGACATGGAGATTTTGGCACGGGGTAGGGGGCCTTATGTAGCCAACTGCAATATAGGCAGGGCCTCCCTGGTGGCTCAGCAGTAAAGAATCTGCCTGCCAAGGCAGGAAATGCAGGTTCAATCCCTGGATCAGGGATATCCCCTGGAGAAAGAAGTGGTAGCCCACTGCAGTATCCTTGCCTGGAAAATCCCTCAGACAGAGGAGCCTGTCAGGCTATAATTCGTGGGTCACAAAAAGAGTCGGACATGACCTAGTGACTAATCAACAATATAGCAAGCCTGTTCTACTCTGCCTCACCTTTCCTTGAGCTAGCTAGTGAGGGGGTTCAGTTTCGTGTTACTCACGACTTGGCTAGGATATCACCTGCCCTTTTAATTCCCTTCGACTATTCTACTTCTTCTCTGCCATCTAGTTCACCTGGAAAACTCTTCCTTTTCATAATTCTCAAGCTATCTCCCTCTCGTTCCAAAAATGCCTACTCCAGAACACAATACTTTCTACACATCCTACTGTATGGAGAGCAGAGAGTGAGTCCTAATCTATTAGTGAATGTTTACCAATTAGAGGAGATACTAGGTTGGCCAAAAATTTTGTTCAGGTTTTTCCAGAACACGGTATAGGGAAATCCAAACAAACTTTTTGCCCAATCCAATATAATGGATACATGTAAAGACACTGAACTCAAAAACTCAGATACAGGCCATGGACCACCTAAGTTGTCAGAGGTGCCAAATTTTAAATGTCTAAACCCATATTAGCCAAAATTGTGTCATATCATCTAGAAAACAAAACCCAAGAAACTAGTGCCATCTTAAGCTTTGGTGAGAAAAATAGAATATTCTCCTTGAGGGGGTGATAAGCCAGTGACCTAATGCCCTAATTAAGCAGCAAGCAGTGGGAGCCTCGTGTTCAGGTCTTATGAGCCACATGTTAAAGAGAATAATTTTTGTTTTGTTGTAAACATGTAAACTTCACAGAAAAGCACAAAGAACAGGAAAAGGTTCTGACACTCTCCCTCTCAGAAATTATCATGATTGATAATTTGAACATATCTTCAAGATGGCCCGCCTAGACACACAAACATGGCCACACATCTCATGCTGTTATGTAACTTGCTGTTTTTGCTCAATGATATGTATTAACTCATAGTTGTGATACATGTGTGATCAAGATGGATCTATAGTATGTATCCATTTTGAATGGTTGCAGAGTATTCTAGTGTTTAGGTTGGAACTTATGAAATTGCCCATTTGGTAGACCAAAACAATGGAATATTGGCAATTTCCTATGGTTCAGCCTAAGAGGTGAATTGTGAAAATTTGCCAGATATTCTCTTACTGATGGATATTTAACTGGAACTTTTGTTCAGTTTTCCCAAGTGTAAACATTTTTGGTAATCTTGATATAGCTTTTGCTACTATGTGCCAAGCCCTCTTCTAAGCATATATGAATAACAGATAGTAACTCTTTCAATTCTCATATGCCCAAAAATAACCCGGTAGAGAAGGAATAGTGTTACCCCCACTTTACAGCTGAGCACACTGTGATACCAAGTTCACATAGTATTGCAGGCTGAATGTGACCCCCTCAGCAAATTCACAAGTTGAAACCTAACCCCTATGGGATGGTAGGCGAACGTGGGGCCTTTGGGAAGTGAGTAGGTCAAGAAGATAGAGCCCTTATAAATAAGATTAGTGCCCTTGTAAGAGGCCCCAGAAACATCAGACCTCTTCTGCCATGTGAGGTTACAACAGAAAGATGGCTATCTATGAACCAGGAAGAAGTGGGTTCTTATCAAATACCATATCTGCTGGTGCAGTGATCTTGGGATTTCCAGCTTCTCGAACCATGGGAAATAAACTCCTGTTGTTTACAAACCACTTCATCCCTGGTATTTTGTGAAACAGTGGCCCCATGAGCTGAGGCACATAGTAAGTAGCAGCACTAGCTCCCTGCTCATGCTCCATCATGTGCTATTGTAAATGGAATTGTCTTCTTGATTACTTTTATAGATTGCTCACTGTTGGTGTGTAGAAACATGGCTGAATTTGTGTGTTGGTCTTGTATCTTGAAACTTGACTGATTGGTTTGTTAACTCTTTTTTAAATTTTACTTATTTATTTTTGGCTATTCTGGGTTTTCACTGCTGCTGCAGGCTCTTCTCTAGTTGCAGGGAGTAGGGGCTACTCTCTAGTCAAGGTGAGCAGGCTTCTTGTTGTGGTGACTTCTCTTGCTGTGGAACTTGGGCTCTAGGGCACATGGGCTTCAATAGTTGTGGCACACAGGCTCAATAGTTGCAGCTCTGAGGCTCTAGAGCACAGGCTCAACAGCTGTGGCTCACGGGCTTAGTTGCTCCACAGCATGTGGGATCTTTCCGGATCAGGGATCGAACATGTGTCTCCTGCATTGGCAGGCGAACTCTTCACCACTGAGCTACCAGGGAAGGCCTGGTTTATTAACTTTAATGAGCTTTTGTGAATTCTTTGTGATTCTCCATATAGAGGATCTTTTTTTTTAAATTTTATTTTGGCTGTATCAGTATTTGTTCCAGTACACAGGATCTTCATTGTGGCATGAGAGATCTTTCGTTTCAGCATGCAGATTTATTAGTTGTGGCATGCATGGGGGATCTAATTCCCTGAACAGGAATCAAACCTGGACCCCTGCATTGGGAGCATGGAGTCTTAGCCACTGGGCCCCCAGGGAAGTCCCCCATGTATAGGACCTTATCATCTAAGTATAGTTTATGTCTTCCTTTTCAAGTTGAATGCCTTTTGTTTCTTTTTCTTGCTTAATTGCTCTGGCTAAAATGTCCAGTATAGTTGACTAGTAGGCATTTCAGTGGTGAACACACAACATCTTTGTCTCATTCCTGATCTTTGGGGGTGGGGAAAGCCCTCAGTCTTTTGAGGCTCAGTCTGTTCTCTTAAACACTTCACTTCATTAATTCTCTACTCTCCCCTTTCATGTTGCCAGGCACATATTTACACAAGAATCTTGTCACCCTCAGGTAAATTTTACACCTTAAGCTGAATCTCTGAATCAAAGGATGTACACATTTTTTCATCTCAGTTCACTTGGTCAAACCACAAAAGTTTGAACCATTTCCTGTTTCTACCAGCAAAACAAGAGTGTGTGAACCACCTTCTAAGAGGGCCTTGACCACCTGTTGTGTGGGCTTGGCTGAGATAGTAAAGGGTACGGATACTGTGTTAGGGGCCCAGAACCAGAGGGACTGTGGAGAAGTGGAGAAATATAACAGGCTGCAGTCATTTGGAAACTGTCAAGTAGAAAATGGACCAAGAGCAGAAGTCTAACAAAAGGGGAAAATGACAGGCAGATAGATTTTGGTTCAGTGTAAGGAAGAAATGTCTAACAGAATAGTCTCAGAGCAGAACAAGCTTTCCTTGTCGTTGCTAATCAGTGATGAAGATGTAGCTGACGGTGACGACGATGATAATATGCATTTATCTCATCATCTGCCTTTCTCTTGAGTCTTGTTTCCATCTGCATTTCAACATCAATTTCCCTTCTTAAAAAACAAACCCTCCATTGACCCCACAGCCTCCTCCTTCTACAGCTTGATGCCCCTCTCTTCCTTTGCAGTCTAGTCCCTTGAAAAAATGAGTCACGACCTCCCTTCTGCATCTCCATTCACTCTGCATCTCCACCCACTCCAGTCTGGCTCCCACTCGTAGAACTTCTATAGAGCTTCTCTTGTCAAGTAAACACCACCACCATCACTAAAGCCAGTAGACATGCCACAGACCTGGTCTTCCTGGAATCCTCAGCAGCCTTTGACCCCAGTGACCATGCACCACCTCCCTGCCTTCTCTTCTTCCCTCAGCTTCCCAGAATCCACATTCTCCTGACTTTCTTCAGATCTCCATGTTCGCCCTTTCTGAGAATCCTTTGGTGACCTCTGTGTTTTATTCCTCAGGGGTCTGTTCTGAGCCCTCTTGTCTTCTCCTCTGCATCCTCTCTTGCTGGTCAGTTGTAGCTACTTCCATGGCTCTAGTTACCATGTGTGTGCTGATGATATATAAATCTACATCTCCAGCTCCACATATCCATCTACCCAATAAACATCTACATGTGTATGTCACATAGACATGTGCCTTAAGTGCCTTCAGTTCTGAATTCATCTTCCACCCTGTATGGACTTTCCCCCCATCTCACATTTCCTATCCTAAGAAGTTCTTCCAGCACTCATCAACTGTCAAACCACAAAAGTTTGAACCATTTCCTGTTTCTACCAGCAAAACAAGAGTGTGTGAACCACCTTCTAAGAGGGCCTTGACCACCTGTTGTGTGGGCTTGGCTGAGATAGTAAAGGGTACGGATACTGTGTTAGGGGCCCAGAACCAGAGGGACTGTGGAGAAGTGGAGAAATATAACAGGCTGCAGTCATTTGGAAACTGTCAAGTAGAAAATGGACCAAGAGCAGAAGTCTAACAAAAGGGGAAAATGACAGGCAGATAGATTTTGGTTCAGTGTAAGGAAGAAATGTCTAACAGAATAGTCTCAGAGCAGAACAAGCTTTCCTTGTCGTTGCTAATCAGTGATGAAGATGTAGCTGACGGTGACGACGATGATAATATGCATTTATCTCATCATCTGCCTTTCTCTTGAGTCTTGTTTCCATCTGCATTTCAACATCAATTTCCCTTCTTAAAAAACAAACCCTCCATTGACCCCACAGCCTCCTCCTTCTACAGCTTGATGCCCCTCTCTTCCTTTGCAGTCTAGTCCCTTGAAAAATGAGTCACGACCTCCCTTCTGCATCTCCATTCACTCTGCATCTCCACCCACTCCAGTCTGGCTCCCACTCGTAGAACTTCTATAGAGCTTCTCTTGTCAAGTAAACACCACCACCATCACTAAAGCCAGTAGACATGCCACAGACCTGGTCTTCCTGGAATCCTCAGCAGCCTTTGACCCCAGTGACCATGCACCACCTCCCTGCCTTCTCTTCTTCCCTCAGCTTCCCAGAATCCACATTCTCCTGACTTTCTTCAGATCTCCATGTTCGCCCTTTCTGAGAATCCTTTGGTGACCTCTGTGTTTTATTCCTCAGGGGTCTGTTCTGAGCCCTCTTGTCTTCTCCTCTGCATCCTCTCTTGCTGGTCAGTTGTAGCTACTTCCATGGCTCTAGTTACCATGTGTGTGCTGATGATATATAAATCTACATCTCCAGCTCCACATATCCATCTACCCAATAAACATCTACATGTGTATGTCACATAGACATGTGCCTTAAGTGCCTTCAGTTCTGAATTCATCTTCCACCCTGTATGGACTTTCCCCCCATCTCACATTTCCTATCCTAAGAAGTTCTTCCAGCACTCATCAACTGCCCAAGCCACAATATGGTGAGCTCCCTAATCCATCTTTCCCTCATCCTCTCTCATCCATTCAACTGTCAAATCATATTGTTTTATCTTCCTAATGTTATTCAAAACCATCCATTTCTCTCCTCTACCACTGTCAACTCCTCATCCCAGATCACCATTAGCTCTCACTTGGATGATCAGTACTCTCCTAAGTGGTCTCTCTCCCTCTGTACTCTTACCTCCTCCATTCTCTACAGTATGCAGGTGGGAGCTTGGACTCTGGGCTCAGTATTGGCTCTGTCATCTACTACCTATAGGACTTTGTGTAAGTTACTTAGCCTTTCTTTATTTTTTCTTGTATTTTTAGTTGCAGTGGATCTTCGTTGCTGCAGCAGGGCTTTCACTAGTTGTGATACATAGGCTTCTCATTGCAGTTGCTTCTCTTGTGGTGGAGCACAGGCTCTAGGTGCACGGGCTTCAGTTGTTGCAGCACACGCATTTAGTTGCTCTGTGGCATGGCAAATCTTCCCAGACCAGGGATTGAACCTGTGTCTCCTACATTGGCAGGTGGATTCTTATCCACTGAACCACCACGGAAGTCCTACTTAGCTTTACTGAGTCATCGTTTCTTGTTCTACAATTAGGAGATATTAGAATTCTATTGAGCTTCCCTGGTGGCTCAACTGGTAAAGAACCTGCCTGCTAATGCAGGAGATGCAAGAGACATGGGTTTGATCCCTGGGTCAGGAAGATCCCCTGGAGAAGGACATGGCAACCCACTCAAGTATTCATCCATGGAAAATTCCACAGACAGAGGAACCTGGTGAGCTATAGTCCATGGGGTCACAAAGAGTCAGACACTGAGCACACACACATAACAACCCCAGAGAGCAACATCAGGGAACAGGGATGGCTTCAGAGAAGAGACTGTGCCAGCCACTGCTGAACCCTAAGGTAGGAACTCCTGCCGGGAGTGTTTGAGTGCCAGAATCATAGTCACTACCATGCGCTGGTGAGCTCAATTCCTGGAGCCACACCTCCTACAGGAGGCTGAATAATAGCCCTAAAGCGATCAGGTCCTAATCTCCAGAATTTATAACTTTCTCTATTTGGGGAAAAGGTCTTTACAGATGAAGGATTTTGAAATGGTAAGATTATCCTGGATTATATGGGTAGGCCCTATATGCCATCATACGTGTTCTTGTAAGAGAGAGAGAGAGAGGGACTTCCCTGGTGGTCCAGTAGTCGAAAGTCCACCTGCCAATACAGGGAAGCGAGGTTTGATCCCTGTTGCAGGAAGATTCCACATGCCGGGGGGTAACTAAGTCCATGCACCACAACTACTGGGTCTGTTCTCTAGAGACTGTGAGCCACAACTCCTGAACCCTTCATGTCCTAGAGCCGGTGCTTGGCAACAAGAGAGGCCACTGTAGTGAGAAGCCCACCCTCAGCAACTAGAGAGTAGCCCATACTCTTCACAACTAGAGAAAGACCACCTATAGCAAAGAGGACCCAGTGCAGCCAAAATTTTTTAATCACAAATTTTTAATTTAATTAACAGAAAAGAGAGAAAGAGGGAGATTTCATGCACACACACGTTCAGGAGAAAGCTTTGTGAAGGCAAAGCAGAGAGTCAAGTATGCTGGCCTTGAAGACTGGGGTGATGTGACCACAAGTCAAGGAACACAGGCTACCCCCACAAGCTGAAGAGGCAAGAAAGACTTCTCCCCTGGAGCCTCTGGAGGGAGCATGGGCCTGCTGACACCTTGATTTCACCCCAGTGACACTGATTTTAGATATCTCCAGAACTTCGAGAGAATAAACTGTTGTTTAAGTTACCAAGTTTGTGGTTGATTGTTACAGCTTGACAGGAAACGGTAACAACTGAGAATAGGTGGAGGCAGGAGAACAAGTGGAGGCCCACATACTGCTTATTTAAACGTCTGAAAGTCATAGCAGACTTTCTGGGGATTCCTTTGTATGTTATTTGTTGTTTTATTCCTTGCTGCTTTTAATATTTTTTTTTGTATTTAACTTTTGATATTTTAATTAATATGTGTTCAGCATGTTTCTTCTTGGATTTATCCTGTATGGAACTCTGTCTGCTTCCTGAACTTGGTTAACTATTTCCTCTCCATGTTAGGGAGTTTTTGACTATAAACTCTTCAAGTATTTTCTCAGACCCTTTCTCTTTCTCTATTTGGGGAAAAGGTCTTTACAGATGAAGGATTTTGAAATGGTAAGATTATCCTGGATTATATGGGTAGGCCCTATATGCCATCATACGTGTTCTTGTAAGAGAGAGAGAGAGAGGGACTTCCCTGGTGGTCCAGTAGTCGAAAGTCCACCTGCCAATACAGGGAAGCGAGGTTTGATCCCTGTTGCAGGAAGATTCCACATGCCGGGGGGTAACTAAGTCCATGCACCACAACTACTGGGTCTGTTCTCTAGAGACTGTGAGCCACAACTCCTGAACCCTTCATGTCCTAGAGCCGGTGCTTGGCAACAAGAGAGGCCACTGTAGTGAGAAGCCCACCCTCAGCAACTAGAGAGTAGCCCATACTCTTCACAACTAGAGAAAGACCACCTATAGCAAAGAGGACCCAGTGCAGCCAAAATTTTTTAATCACAAATTTTTAATTTAATTAACAGAAAAGAGAGAAAGAGGGAGATTTCATGCACACACACGTTCAGGAGAAAGCTTTGTGAAGGCAAAGCAGAGAGTCAAGTATGCTGGCCTTGAAGACTGGGGTGATGTGACCACAAGTCAAGGAACACAGGCTACCCCCACAAGCTGAAGAGGCAAGAAAGACTTCTCCCCTGGAGCCTCTGGAGGGAGCATGGGCCTGCTGACACCTTGATTTCACCCCAGTGACACTGATTTTAGATATCTCCAGAACTTCGAGAGAATAAACTGTTGTTTAAGTTACCAAGTTTGTGGTTGATTGTTACAGCTTGACAGGAAACGGTAACAACTGAGAATAGGTGGAGGCAGGAGAACAAGTGGAGGCCCACATACTGCTTATTTAAACGTCTGAAAGTCATAGCAGACTTTCTGGGGATTCCTTTGTATGTTATTTGTTGTTTTATTCCTTGCTGCTTTTAATATTTTTTTTTGTATTTAACTTTTGATATTTTAATTAATATGTGTTCAGCATGTTTCTTCTTGGATTTATCCTGTATGGAACTCTGTCTGCTTCCTGAACTTGGTTAACTATTTCCTCTCCATGTTAGGGAGTTTTTGACTATAAACTCTTCAAGTATTTTCTCAGACCCTTTCTCTTTCTCATCTTCTTTTGGGATCCCTATAATTTGAGTGTTGGTGCATTTAACATTGTCCCAGAGGTCTCTGAGACTGTCCTCAATTCTTTTTATTTTTTTTCTTTATTCTGCTTTGTAGCAGTTGCTTCCACCGTTCTATCTTCCAACTCACTTATCTATTCTACTGCCTCAATTATTTTGCTATTGATTCCTTCTGGTGTATTTTTTTTTTTTAAATGATTTTTGGGGGGCCACTTATATTGGTCTTTCACTTATTTATTTTCATCCTTCTTTTTTCTTTTGCCTGTGTGGGCCTCCCATCACAGTGGCCTCTTTCATTGCAGAGCACCGGCTCTGGGTGCATGTGCGCCAGACACATTGGTAGTAGTTGGACACATTGGTCCAATAGTTGGACACATTGGTCCAGCCGCTCCGTGGCACGTGGAATCTTCCCAGGCCAGGGATCAAAGCAGCGCCCCTTGCACTGCAAGGCAGTGTCCTTACCCACTGGACCACAAAGGAAGCCCCTTCTGGTGTATTTTTAAAGATATTTACTTATTTACTTTTGACTGCTCTGGGCCTTCATTGCTGTCTTGGGGATTCTCTACTTGTGGCAGGCTTGTTGCTGCTCTTTAGCTGCAGTGTGCAGGCTTCTCATTGCAGTGGCTTCTCTTGTCGCAGAGCACAGACTCTAGGGCACACCGGCTTCAGTAGTTGCTGTGTGTGGGCTCGGTAGTTGAAGCATTCAGACTCTAGAGTGCAAGCATCAGTGGCTGTGGCCAAAGGGCTTAGACGCCCTATGGCATTTGGAATATTCCTAGACAAGGGATCGAACCCTTGTTTCCTGCATTGGCAGGAGGTTTTTTAACCACTGGATCACCAGAGAAATCTCTGAGCACTTTAAAAGCAAAGAATTTCCTTTGGCTGGTCTCAGAAGAGAGGTTAAAGATTTGAGGCATGAGAATATTGTCATCACTGGCTTGAAGACAGAGAGGACCACATGGTAAAGAATGAAAGTGGCCCCTGCTAACAGAGCTCTGATTCCCATGATGCCATGGAATTGAATTCTACCAACAGGAAGAATAAGCCTGGAAGTGAATTTTCCCCCAAAGTCCCAAAGTGAGAACTCAACACAGCTGACACTTTGATTTCAGCCTGTGAGACCTTGAGCAGAGAACTCAGCCATGCCAGGCCTAAACTACTGACTTACAGAACTGGGAGCTAATAAGTGCCAGTGTTTTAGGTGAGTCTATAGAAATTTATTATGCAGCAACAGAAAACTAATACAGCCCCACAGGCTCCTTACTCCATGGGAAGCTCTCAGCTAGTGGAGGGTCGGGGTGGGATCTCTAAACATGGGGTCCAAGAAGTGGTCCCTATGGTGCAAGTCAAGGCTGGTATCACCCCACACATTCCTTAAGATAAATTCTGCTCATGCCCACTGCCCCATCTTACTTCCTGTGTATCAAAGTGTTGTTGCATGGTGTGTATGTTTGAAAAACTTAGGTCTCATGCCTATGTCTAGCTGCAAGGGAGGCTTGGAAATTAAGTTGTGATAGATAGTCGAGAAGTGGAACCCATTACATGAGAAGTTCTCTGTAGTCACGCTATTCAAATCAAGGTTATAGATGATGAGAACCAATTTTATAGGGTTATTTATAAGGATCAAACAGGCTAATACGCGTCACAAGTGAAGAACAGAATCTGGCCCATGCTAAGCACTCAGTAATACTCAATAGGTGTTGCCATATTGAAAGCAGAGTGCTTTCTCTAAAATGAAACTATGAACCTCAATATAACTCTGAACCCATAAAACCCTTAATGTTTCCTTTATGGTTGGAATTTTTCATAAGAAAATGTTGACAGTCGGGCAGGGGAGACTCTTATTGCTTAGTGTTTTCGGGATGAAGTTCAGGGTTGTTCACAGTTGGATTCCTGCTGGCTTCTCTAGTTCCACGTTTACCTCTCCTTCTCTAGCATTTTGCACGCCAGTCAGTTGACATGTGTAGTAATGTGAAGAATCCATGTAATCTGGTCCTTGCTCTTCCCGGCATGGTGCTCAAAACCCAGGAGGGCTGGGAGATTTATTCCCTGGTGAGAAACGGCCTCGAGTGTGGTGTCCAGAAACCGATCCGTGTGTGAGAGCTAATCCACAGAGAAGCCTCTGCTATTCTGCAGTGAAATGATAAAATCAACACAAGCTCTTCATAAAGTGAAAATCATTCACTTAAAGAGCTGTTTTTTTTAGAGTCTGTCCTTCTAGCTTTTTTAATGTTTTGATTTATACATTAAAAAGGCATTTTAATGGTTTGTTTGACATTGTTAACAATGTTAGTTGGCAGTCTTGCCTCTTCTTGTTCTTTCATTTTGATAAAAGGCATCATCATCCATGAAAAAACCTAGAGTCATTTCCTCTAGAAAATCCGTGAGTTTCACCTCCAAAACATAGCCCGTTTGCCCCCTTCTCTCCAGCTGCAGTACCCTGTACTAGTCCAGATCGCCCTCTTCTCTCCGCTGGGTGGCTCCAGCAGCTTTCTTACTGGTCCCCTGTTGCCACTCTTGCCCTTCTACAATCTGCAGTCTGCACAGTGCCCCAAGAGAGGTGTTAGAAACGTATATCAAATGGTTTCACTCCCCTGTATCAGACATCTCAGTGGTTTCCTATGGCATTGAGAAACAAATCCCAACCCTGGCCCCTGCCCACCTCTGTCCTCGGCTTCTGCTCCTCCCTTCTCTCTCACCAGACTCTGCAACATAACTTATAAGTGTCTCTCCTTTTCGGTTCCTTTCACGTGTGTGTGTTGTTCTCTTGATCTCCCATGTTAAGTGGCTAGATTCTTCTCTTAGAGGAGTGTCTCCTCCAGAAGTGGACCCTCAGTCTTCTCTGGATCTTCCTGTCTCTATCGCATCACCCAGGGGCTCACAGTGGGTTGAGAACGTGGCAGATATCTTCACATTTCTGTCACCCTCAAGTGGCAGGGACCATGCCTGAGTTGGATTTGCCCCCCTCCACCTCGATAACTCTTTCCACCTGTGTGGTGGACTGACTTCCATTTAGCAGGAGGAATCCCAACTACGCAGGTGTGTGGTCACCCTCCAGAGAAACAGGCAGCCAGCCAGGAGCTACAGTTAATGGCTGCACTCTAGCACAACAGCACCATCTCCATGGTGACAGAAAGCCTGAGGCTGTGTAAGACAATACCGTATTTGCTGTTGACCCAGGTGGAGGCTGCCTAGATGAGGAGGAGAAGCAGTCATGAGTGGAGTTTGTTCTGCTGTTACTCTCTGCACCTTCTCTGCTCTCCTGTCTGCAATGGAAAAGCTTCTCAGAGGACTAGTCTCCAGCGAAGAGGAAAATCTTCTCTTGCAAGAGTCTAAACCAAAGAACTATTAAAAGGCATTTTAATGGTTTGTTTGACATTGTTAACAATGTTAGTTGGCAGTCTTGCCTCTTCTTGTTCTTTCATTTTGATAAAAGGCATCATCATCCATGAAAAAACCTAGAGTCATTTCCTCTAGAAAATCCGTGAGTTTCACCTCCAAAACATAGCCCGTTTGCCCCCTTCTCTCCAGCTGCAGTACCCTGTACTAGTCCAGATCGCCCTCTTCTCTCCGCTGGGTGGCTCCAGCAGCTTTCTTACTGGTCCCCTGTTGCCACTCTTGCCCTTCTACAATCTGCAGTCTGCACAGTGCCCCAAGAGAGGTGTTAGAAACGTATATCAAATGGTTTCACTCCCCTGTATCAGACATCTCAGTGGTTTCCTATGGCATTGAGAAACAAATCCCAACCCTGGCCCCTGCCCACCTCTGTCCTCGGCTTCTGCTCCTCCCTTCTCTCTCACCAGACTCTGCAACATAACTTATAAGTGTCTCTCCTTTTCGGTTCCTTTCACGTGTGTGTGTTGTTCTCTTGATCTCCCATGTTAAGTGGCTAGATTCTTCTCTTAGAGGAGTGTCTCCTCCAGAAGTGGACCCTCAGTCTTCTCTGGATCTTCCTGTCTCTATCGCATCACCCAGGGGCTCACAGTGGGTTGAGAACGTGGCAGATATCTTCACATTTCTGTCACCCTCAAGTGGCAGGGACCATGCCTGAGTTGGATTTGCCCCCCTCCACCTCGATAACTCTTTCCACCTGTGTGGTGGACTGACTTCCATTTAGCAGGAGGAATCCCAACTACGCAGGTGTGTGGTCACCCTCCAGAGAAACAGGCAGCCAGCCAGGAGCTACAGTTAATGGCTGCACTCTAGCACAACAGCACCATCTCCATGGTGACAGAAAGCCTGAGGCTGTGTAAGACAATACCGTATTTGCTGTTGACCCAGGTGGAGGCTGCCTAGATGAGGAGGAGAAGCAGTCATGAGTGGAGTTTGTTCTGCTGTTACTCTCTGCACCTTCTCTGCTCTCCTGTCTGCAATGGAAAAGCTTCTCAGAGGACTAGTCTCCAGCGAAGAGGGAAATCTTCCCAAGAGAATACAAATATCTTTTACCTCTTTGCTTTAATTTGTCCTATGGCTTCTTAACTCAGAATAAAGTCCAAAGAACTGAGAGTGGCCTCGGAGAACCTGAAAGATCTGCCTTCTGTCCCCTGTGCATGTCACCTTTCTAACTCACCTACTCCCTCTCCTTCACTACCTTGTTTACTCTGCTTTAGCCACACTGATTTCCTTGCTTTTCCTTGAATTCCTATCAAGTCCTACCTCAGGGCCCTTGCACTTCCCATTCCTTCTATCAGAAACACTCTTCCTCCAGATGTGCCATGGCTTGTTCCCTTTCTTCAGGCAGATCTCAGCCCACAGGCCTCTATCACACATATGCTCCTCTCTGTCTTCTTCCCTGATGTATTATTCTTCCTAGCACTTAACACCATCAGACATTTTATTATGTCTCTGCACTTTTGTATCATGTCTCTTTCCTCCACTAGAATATAATACAATGAGTTGCCAGAACTTTGTTTCACTCACTGTTATGAATATAGTCTCCAGGATCATTAAACAACAGAGTCTGACTCATAGTAGGTATGCTAAAATTTGGGGAATGGGGACTTCTCTGGTGGTCCAGTGGCTAAAACTCTGTACTCTCAATGCAAGGGGCCTAGATTCGATCTCTGGTTCAGGAACTAGATCCCACATGCCACAACTGAGAGTCCATATGCCAAAAGTAAAGATCCCAAGTGTTGCAACTAAGACCTGATGCAGCCAAATAAATAAATATAAAAAATAAAAACAATAAAATTGTGGGAACGAATGAACAATGGAGAAAGACAAGCTCATGGGATGTTCATCCCAGCCTCTATCCTCATCCTTTATTTGCCCTGGACAACTTAGAAAGCCAAAGAAGAGCCTGGTGAAAAGGAAGAATGACCAGCCATGTGCTGAGGAGGCCCAGCGCCTGGCCTTTCGAAGTCTGACTGTTAACTGTTTTAGCAGTATGGTTTGTGGGTTAAGAATATTGGTTTGGGATTCAAATCCCTTTCAAACCCACTTTCTAACTGGATGGCTTGTTAGAATTGAACTCCATCTTTCATAGCTTCCATTTCCTTATCTGTGAAATAATGAGAAGTCCTAGTACCTCAAATAAGATGATATAAATAAAGCCAACAATAGAAAGAAGGTATCTTTATTGTCTTTCAGGTGTTTGAATCTCAATGTTCCTGGTGTATAATCATGGTTACCCCATTCTTCTCATCTCATTGAGGCCAGTTGATGAAACAGAACATGTCCTGTAACACCATAAATTTCAGGAGCTGATTCTCAAGCACAGTCAGGCCTTCCTCTGTTTACCCCCCACAAGTCCTACCTCAGGCTTGCACTTCCCATTCCTTCTATCAGAAACACTCTTCCTCCAGATGTGCCATGGCTTGTTCCCTTTCTTCAGGCAGATCTCAGCCCACAGGCCTCTATCACACATATGCTCCTCTCTGTCTTCTTCCCTGATGTATTATTCTTCCTAGCACTTAACACCATCAGACATTTTATTATGTCTCTGCACTTTTGTATCATGTCTCTTTCCTCCACTAGAATATAATACAATGAGTTGCCAGAACTTTGTTTCACTCACTGTTATGAATATAGTCTCCAGGATCATTAAACAACAGAGTCTGACTCATAGTAGGTATGCTAAAATTTGGGGAATGGGGACTTCTCTGGTGGTCCAGTGGCTAAAACTCTGTACTCTCAATGCAAGGGGCCTAGATTCGATCTCTGGTTCAGGAACTAGATCCCACATGCCACAACTGAGAGTCCATATGCCAAAAGTAAAGATCCCAAGTGTTGCAACTAAGACCTGATGCAGCCAAATAAATAAATATAAAAAATAAAAACAATAAAATTGTGGGAACGAATGAACAATGGAGAAAGACAAGCTCATGGGATGTTCATCCCAGCCTCTATCCTCATCCTTTATTTGCCCTGGACAACTTAGAAAGCCAAAGAAGAGCCTGGTGAAAAGGAAGAATGACCAGCCATGTGCTGAGGAGGCCCAGCGCCTGGCCTTTCGAAGTCTGACTGTTAACTGTTTTAGCAGTATGGTTTGTGGGTTAAGAATATTGGTTTGGGATTCAAATCCCTTTCAAACCCACTTTCTAACTGGATGGCTTGTTAGAATTGAACTCCATCTTTCATAGCTTCCATTTCCTTATCTGTGAAATAATGAGAAGTCCTAGTACCTCAAATAAGATGATATAAATAAAGCCAACAATAGAAAGAAGGTATCTTTATTGTCTTTCAGGTGTTTGAATCTCAATGTTCCTGGTGTATAATCATGGTTACCCCATTCTTCTCATCTCATTGAGGCCAGTGGATGAAACAGAACATGTCCTGTAACACCATATAGAATTCCAGGAGCTGATTCTCAAAAGCAGCTTCTGTTGAGAATACCAAGGTCACAGCTTTGACAATAACTTGGGGAAGTCCCCACAAAGTACTGGGTTGAGACAAGCCAGAGCTAGACCTGTAGCCTTCAGAAGTCCCTGGAATCCCTGGCTTTTGGAAAGACCTGTAGTGGATATTTGTTTTTTTGTCTTTCTCTTTTTCCCAGCCTCTGTTCCTATTTCCTCTGGCACCAAAATGCTTTCCTGAGACCCACAGGACATGTCTCAGCTCTGTGCCCCCTCCCTAACTCCTGCCACAGGAGCCAGCACATGATCCATGCACCTAACCACAGGACTGGTTCAGGGATGGATATTTAACTCAAGCTCAACCAATAAGGGCTTCTCAGGTGGCATGAGTGATAAAGAATCCACCTGCTAATGCAGGAGATGTAAGAAACACAGGATTGATCCCGAGGTCGGGAAGACCCTGTGCTGTAGGAAATGGCAACATACTTCAGTATTCTTGCCTGGAAAATCCCATGGACAGAGGAGCCTGGCAGGCTACAGTCCATAGGGCTGCAAAAAATCGGACGCAATCAGAAAAGACCCATTTGTTCTTCTGGGGTTTCTAAAGGGGAGGATGTAGGAATATGAATGTGCCATCTTGCTACATAGAGAGCCTATTCAAGAAGAAAGCCAAATAGAGCCAAGATGTGGGGAGAGAAGTGTAAGTGGGAAAGGAAAAATGTGTGGAGAGAGACCCCACAGTTTCACACAGTTTGAACTTTTGAACCAGCCGTGAATGACGTCAATTCCATCTCTTCCACTGCCCACTTATATGAGAATAAATCCCTTCTGGGTGGCTGGGTGGCTTTGTGGCTAATGTGACTTCTGTCACTCAGAATCCAAACAATTCTGCCTAACACAGTCCTATTCAATATCGTCTTCACACGCTCCTGCAGCCCTGGGATCTGGAGTGACTCCAATCTTGCCTGTAGCCACAGCCCCCGCCGTTGATTCTAAGTCTGAGCCCAGTCCTGAGGGACTATGAGAAGCTGATCAGCCTCTTATGTCCTCTGTTGCCAGCATCTGCCTTGTACCTCCTCTCTTACTTCATTATCTTGGCTCCTTGCCTTGTGCCGTGTTTAAAATATAGAATTCCAGGACTGATTCTCAAAAGCAGCTTCTGTTGAGAATACCAAGGTCACAGCTTTGACAATAACTTGGGGAAGTCCCCACAAAGTACTGGGTTGAGACAAGCCAGAGCTAGACCTGTAGCCTTCAGAAGTCCCTGGAATCCCTGGCTTTTGGAAAGACCTGTAGTGGATATTTGTTTTTTTGTCTTTCTCTTTTTCCCAGCCTCTGTTCCTATTTCCTCTGGCACCAAAATGCTTTCCTGAGACCCACAGGACATGTCTCAGCTCTGTGCCCCCTCCCTAACTCCTGCCACAGGAGCCAGCACATGATCCATGCACCTAACCACAGGACTGGTTCAGGGATGGATATTTAACTCAAGCTCAACCAATAAGGGCTTCTCAGGTGGCATGAGTGATAAAGAATCCACCTGCTAATGCAGGAGATGTAAGAAACACAGGATTGATCCCGAGGTCGGGAAGACCCTGTGCTGTAGGAAATGGCAACATACTTCAGTATTCTTGCCTGGAAAATCCCATGGACAGAGGAGCCTGGCAGGCTACAGTCCATAGGGCTGCAAAAAATCGGACGCAATCAGAAAAGACCCATTTGTTCTTCTGGGGTTTCTAAAGGGGAGGATGTAGGAATATGAATGTGCCATCTTGCTACATAGAGAGCCTATTCAAGAAGAAAGCCAAATAGAGCCAAGATGTGGGGAGAGAAGTGTAAGTGGGAAAGGAAAAATGTGTGGAGAGAGACCCCACAGTTTCACACAGTTTGAACTTTTGAACCAGCCGTGAATGACGTCAATTCCATCTCTTCCACTGCCCACTTATATGAGAATAAATCCCTTCTGGGTGGCTGGGTGGCTTTGTGGCTAATGTGACTTCTGTCACTCAGAATCCAAACAATTCTGCCTAACACAGTCCTATTCAATATCGTCTTCACACGCTCCTGCAGCCCTGGGATCTGGAGTGACTCCAATCTTGCCTGTAGCCACAGCCCCCGCCGTTGATTCTAAGTCTGAGCCCAGTCCTGAGGGACTATGAGAAGCTGATCAGCCTCTTATGTCCTCTGTTGCCAGCATCTGCCTTGTACCTCCCTCTCTTACTTCATTATCTTGGCTCCTTGCCTTGTCAGCCAGAGTGTAGACAGCCTCTGAACCCAGAACCTTGTGACCAGAATCCTCCCCTGTTGCTGTATGTCATGAGTACTACCTGAGGCTGTCTGGATTTCCACCTATGGTCCACCCCAGTCCTATATGATGCAAACCGCCTCCCCCAATCCCTGTGCATCCTGGGTCTGCCCATTTCACAGATGGCCAAGCTGCAGTTATATCAACCTGAGACCTCACAGTACAGTTTAAGGCAGCATTCCCCAAGCTGTGTTCTATGGCAGGGGTCCCCATCCCCTGGGCCACTGACCCATACTTGTCATGGCCTGTTGGGAACTGGGCAGCACAGTAGAAGGCAAGCAGTGAGAGAGCCAAAGAAGCCTCATCTGCTGCTCTTCATTGCTAGGCTCACCACCTGAACAGCACCCTCCACCCCACCCTGTTCATGGAAATATTGTCTTCCACCAAACCAGTGCCAAAAAGGTTGGAGACGCCTGTTCTATGGGACTTCATTCAATGAGACGTCAATAAATATACCATTAACATAGATGAGGGGAAAGCAAAGCCTTCAGTATTTTTCCTTCAATTTTGTGTTTTAAAGTATAAGCAGTGGAGAAGCATGCTGTATGCAGGTTATCTTCTGAAGTCAGCACTTAAGGTAAAAACTGTGTTTTATCAAAGTTGCCTATGGTAAATCTTTAAATTGTCCACAAAGTACAGCGACAGACTTTCCACTTCCCCATGAGTTCATCAGATCCAACTTTCCCTGCTGCTCTGGAACAAGTTGCTGTTTTTCCAGTTTTGCTCCAGGTGAAGGAGTTGGCTTATTTTAGGGCACATGTTGGGTGGGAAATGTTCACAGGTAGGATGGCAAGATGCTCACTCTGTGGGGAAGCCCCTGTGGCACCCAATTGCTGAATCATTTAAATTGTGAGGCTAACTGAGGGAATCCAATCTTGCCTGTAGCCACAGCCCCGTTGATTCTAAGTCTGAGCCCAGTCCTGAGGGACTATGAGAAGCTGATCAGCCTCTTATGTCCTCTGTTGCCAGCATCTGCCTTGTACCTCCCTCTCTTACTTCATTATCTTGGCTCCTTGCCTTGTCAGCCAGAGTGTAGACAGCCTCTGAACCCAGAACCTTGTGACCAGAATCCTCCCCTGTTGCTGTATGTCATGAGTACTACCTGAGGCTGTCTGGATTTCCACCTATGGTCCACCCCAGTCCTATATGATGCAAACCGCCTCCCCCAATCCCTGTGCATCCTGGGTCTGCCCATTTCACAGATGGCCAAGCTGCAGTTATATCAACCTGAGACCTCACAGTACAGTTTAAGGCAGCATTCCCCAAGCTGTGTTCTATGGCAGGGGTCCCCATCCCCTGGGCCACTGACCCATACTTGTCATGGCCTGTTGGGAACTGGGCAGCACAGTAGAAGGCAAGCAGTGAGAGAGCCAAAGAAGCCTCATCTGCTGCTCTTCATTGCTAGGCTCACCACCTGAACAGCACCCTCCACCCCACCCTGTTCATGGAAATATTGTCTTCCACCAAACCAGTGCCAAAAAGGTTGGAGACGCCTGTTCTATGGGACTTCATTCAATGAGACGTCAATAAATATACCATTAACATAGATGAGGGGAAAGCAAAGCCTTCAGTATTTTTCCTTCAATTTTGTGTTTTAAAGTATAAGCAGTGGAGAAGCATGCTGTATGCAGGTTATCTTCTGAAGTCAGCACTTAAGGTAAAAACTGTGTTTTATCAAAGTTGCCTATGGTAAATCTTTAAATTGTCCACAAAGTACAGCGACAGACTTTCCACTTCCCCATGAGTTCATCAGATCCAACTTTCCCTGCTGCTCTGGAACAAGTTGCTGTTTTTCCAGTTTTGCTCCAGGTGAAGGAGTTGGCTTATTTTAGGGCACATGTTGGGTGGGAAATGTTCACAGGTAGGATGGCAAGATGCTCACTCTGTGAGAAGCCTGTGGAAACAGAGGCTAACTGAGGGACCCCATCTCACGCTTAGTCCAGAGCACCCAATTGCTGAATCATTTAAATTGTGCTCTTTCTCCATGCTTCTGTGGAACATGTATGACTGAATTTGAGGGAATTAAGTGCTTGTGAAATAAGATTCCACTATACAAAATAAAAATGTTTACCATTATAAGGTGTTTTCATAATAATCTGTTCTTATACATACAATAATCTGCTTTTAAGACATTGTGTGCTAGGTGTTCTTTATATATCTGGTCTGAGTAATATGTTCTATTGTAGAATTCTAACATGTAATGTTTATATTTTTCTTATTTGTTGCATATAAACCTACAACTCAAAAATGATAATCCTAGTAATATTAAGAAGAAGAATTAACACTTGGTAAAGGTTGGTCATATGCTGGGTATTTTTCACAGAACTTTTACATTTTATTAATTCTTTTAATTCTCATGACCATTATTGCCATTTTACAGATGAGGAATCAACGCTCAAAAAGGTGAAGGATTTTTGAATCTGCATTTCCAGATCTCAAATCCAAGCTTGGGCATGGTTACTTTAAAAGTCAAAGGAGAGAGTGTTTGTGAAAGTACCTATTATACTCAGAAAGATTATTTAAAAAAAACAGTTATCGGGCTTCCCAGCTGGTCCAGTAGGTAAGGACACTGCCTTGCAGTGCATGGGGCGCCAGTTCGATCCCTGGCCTGGGAAGATTCCACGTGCTGCAGAGCGGCTGGACTGATGTGTCCAACTACCGAGCTGGAGCTTTGGAGCGCATGCGCCCAGAGCCGGTGCTCTGCCACAACAGAGGCCACTGCGACGGGAGGCCCACACGGGCCAAAGAACAAAGATTGATGAAAATAGATAAATAAAAGACCAATAGAAGTGGCCAAACAAACGAACAACGGTTATCATTTGTGAAGGTCTTACTCTATTGCTAGACATCGATGAGGGCTTTTCATGCCTCAATATGCTGAGAAACAGCGACAGACTTTCCACTTCCCCATGAGTTCATCAGATCCAACTTTCCCTGCTGCTCTGGAACAAGTTGCTGTTTTTCCAGTTTTGCTCCAGGTGAAGGAGTTGGCTTATTTTAGGGCACATGTTGGGTGGGAAATGTTCACAGGTAGGATGGCAAGATGCTCACTCTGTGAGAAGCCTGTGGAAACAGAGGCTAACTGAGGGACCCCATCTCACGCTTAGTCCAGAGCACCCAATTGCTGAATCATTTAAATTGTGCTCTTTCTCCATGCTTCTGTGGAACATGTATGACTGAATTTGAGGGAATTAAGTGCTTGTGAAATAAGATTCCACTATACAAAATAAAAATGTTTACCATTATAAGGTGTTTTCATAATAATCTGTTCTTATACATACAATAATCTGCTTTTAAGACATTGTGTGCTAGGTGTTCTTTATATATCTGGTCTGAGTAATATGTTCTATTGTAGAATTCTAACATGTAATGTTTATATTTTTCTTATTTGTTGCATATAAACCTACAACTCAAAAATGATAATCCTAGTAATATTAAGAAGAAGAATTAACACTTGGTAAAGGTTGGTCATATGCTGGGTATTTTTCACAGAACTTTTACATTTTATTAATTCTTTTAATTCTCATGACCATTATTGCCATTTTACAGATGAGGAATCAACGCTCAAAAAGGTGAAGGATTTTTGAATCTGCATTTCCAGATCTCAAATCCAAGCTTGGGCATGGTTACTTTAAAAGTCAAAGGAGAGAGTGTTTGTGAAAGTACCTATTATACTCAGAAAGATTATTTAAAAAAAACAGTTATCGGGCTTCCCAGCTGGTCCAGTAGGTAAGGACACTGCCTTGCAGTGCATGGGGCGCCAGTTCGATCCCTGGCCTGGGAAGATTCCACGTGCTGCAGAGCGGCTGGACTGATGTGTCCAACTACCGAGCTGGAGCTTTGGAGCGCATGCGCCCAGAGCCGGTGCTCTGCCACAACAGAGGCCACTGCGACGGGAGGCCCACACGGGCCAAAGAACAAAGATTGATGAAAATAGATAAATAAAAGACCAATAGAAGTGGCCAAACAAACGAACAACGGTTATCATTTGTGAAGGTCTTACTCTATTGCTAGACATCGATGAGGGCTTTTCATGCCTTTTCTTGCAACAATACTATGAACAAATGCAGAAACTGAGGCTAGAGAGATTAAGTGACCTAGGTCAAGGAAACTTAACCAGGCTTATGAAATAACATTGCTTTAACCTTTCACAGGTAAACTACACTGTCTCCCTAGTAGACGCAAGTTATCATCATCATCACTATCATCACAGAGAGCAAGGGAGTGTTAGCCATTAGGGAAGTCTGAGTCAAAATCACTATGAGGACTTCCTGGCTGGCACAAGGGATAAGAATCTGCCTGCCAATGCAGAGGACACAGGTTCTATCACCAGTCTAGGAAGATTCCATATGCTGCAGAGCAACTAAGCCCATGGACTGCAACTACTGAAGTCCATGCGCTTTTCTCTGGAACAAAGGAAGTCAGTGCTATCAGAAACCCATATACCACAACGAAGCATAGCCCCCATTCCTTGCAACTAGAGAAAGCATTCTCACAGCAATAGAGATCCAGAGCAACCAAAAATAAAAATAAAATAAAGGGCTTCCCTGGTGGTCCGGTGGGTAAAGAGTCCGCCTTGCAGTGCAAGGGGCACCGGTTTGATCCCTGGCCAGGGAGGATCCCAAGTGCCGCGGAGCGGCTGGACTGATGTGTCCAACTACCGAGCTGGAGCTTTGGAGCGCATGCGCCCAGAGCCGGTGCTCTGCCACAACAGAGGCCACTGCGACGGGAGGCCCACACGGGCCAAAGAACAAAGATTGATGAAAATAGATAAATAAAAGACCAATAGAAGTGGCCAAACAAACGAACAACGGTTATCATTTGTGAAGGTCTTACTCTATTGCTAGACATCGATGAGGGCTTTTCATGCCTTTTCTTGCAACAATACTATGAACAAATGCAGAAACTGAGGCTAGAGAGATTAAGTGACCTAGGTCAAGGAAACTTAACCAGGCTTATGAAATAACATTGCTTTAACCTTTCACAGGTAAACTACACTGTCTCCCTAGTAGACGCAAGTTATCATCATCATCACTATCATCACAGAGAGCAAGGGAGTGTTAGCCATTAGGGAAGTCTGAGTCAAAATCACTATGAGGACTTCCTGGCTGGCACAAGGGATAAGAATCTGCCTGCCAATGCAGAGGACACAGGTTCTATCACCAGTCTAGGAAGATTCCATATGCTGCAGAGCAACTAAGCCCATGGACTGCAACTACTGAAGTCCATGCGCTTTTCTCTGGAACAAAGGAAGTCAGTGCTATCAGAAACCCATATACCACAACGAAGCATAGCCCCCATTCCTTGCAACTAGAGAAAGCATTCTCACAGCAATAGAGATCCAGAGCAACCAAAAATAAAAATAAAATAAAGGGCTTCCCTGGTGGTCCGGTGGGTAAAGAGTCCGCCTTGCAGTTCAAGGGGCACCGGTTTGATCCCTGGCCCGGGAGGATCCCATGTGCCATGGAGCAGTGGACCGATGTATCCAATTGTGAGCCAGCACTCTGGAGTGCATGTGCCCAGAGCCAGAGCTCTGCAACGGGAGAGGCCACTGCAATGGGAGGCCCGCACAGGCCAAAGAATAAAGATGGATGAAAATAAATAAATAAAAAACCAATAAAAGAGGCCAAAATTTTAAAAATAAATAAATAATTTTTAAAAATCACAATGAGATTATCACTCTCTAGGATGCCTATAATCCAAAAGACAGACAATATCAAGTGATGATGAGGATGTGGAGAAACTGGAACATACCTCGCTGGTGGGAATATAAAATGGTGGTGCAGCCTCTGGGAAAAACAATCAGGTGATTTCTCAAAAAACTAAAAATAGAGTTTACCAGAAAACTTAGGGTAACACCCTGAATTCTAGAGGAGGAATCAAGGATTCAGGGCATGCCTGGTATAATGCTGGCATCTATGTGAGTCATCACCGCTTAGGGGAAGGAATAGGACCAGACCTGTAAATTCAGTCTAGGCCTTCTCCTGCATTTTCCCACCTTCCCCAGGCATGCTCTGTCCTGGCTCTGCCCCAGTAAACCTGGGTCAGAACCCAAAGTGTCCCACTCCATCCCCATGGCTTCTTCTTGCAGCCGACTGGCCCTGCTTCCTCCCACCTGCTGCTTCCTCTCTCAACTCCCACTTCTCTCCAACTTGCTGTCAGCCTTACACCTCAGATTTTAAAACCACAAGGAATTCAGGGTGTGCACCAGAAGCTGAACCTTGAGGTCTTCTGTGCTGCCAGCCACTGCAGGGACCTAGGGTCATCCCACACCCCACTTACCCAACGTAAGAGAAGAGAACTACGTGGAAGAACCACTTAACGGTGCCATAAGTCTTGCTCTGGATCCGGGTGATTTTGTTTGTCTCATACTGGAAAACGTCATTCCAGCTGCAGCAGGCTGTCATGGCGAGAGGCTGGCTCTCCACTAGGGGCCGGACCAGGGCTCAACCCTCCCAGACCCGACCACAGCAGACCCACCAGAAAGAGGAAAGTGAAAGGGCTTCCCTGGTGGTCCAGTGGGTAAAGAGTCTGCCTTGCAGTTCGGGGGCACCGGTTTGATCCCTGGCCCGGGAGGATCCCATGTGCCATGGAGCAGTGGACCGATGTATCCAATTGTGAGCCAGCACTCTGGAGTGCATGTGCCCAGAGCCAGAGCTCTGCAACGGGAGAGGCCACTGCAATGGGAGGCCCGCACAGGCCAAAGAATAAAGATGGATGAAAATAAATAAATAAAAAACCAATAAAAGAGGCCAAAATTTTAAAAATAAATAAATAATTTTAAAAATCACAATGAGATTATCACTCTCTAGGATGCCTATAATCCAAAAGACAGACAATATCAAGTGATGATGAGGATGTGGAGAAACTGGAACATACCTCGCTGGTGGGAATATAAAATGGTGGTGCAGCCTCTGGGAAAAACAATCAGGTGATTTCTCAAAAAACTAAAAATAGAGTTTACCAGAAAACTTAGGGTAACACCCTGAATTCTAGAGGAGGAATCAAGGATTCAGGGCATGCCTGGTATAATGCTGGCATCTATGTGAGTCATCACCGCTTAGGGGAAGGAATAGGACCAGACCTGTAAATTCAGTCTAGGCCTTCTCCTGCATTTTCCCACCTTCCCCAGGCATGCTCTGTCCTGGCTCTGCCCCAGTAAACCTGGGTCAGAACCCAAAGTGTCCCACTCCATCCCCATGGCTTCTTCTTGCAGCCGACTGGCCCTGCTTCCTCCCACCTGCTGCTTCCTCTCTCAACTCCCACTTCTCTCCAACTTGCTGTCAGCCTTACACCTCAGATTTTAAAACCACAAGGAATTCAGGGTGTGCACCAGAAGCTGAACCTTGAGGTCTTCTGTGCTGCCAGCCACTGCAGGGACCTAGGGTCATCCCCACACCCCACTTACCCAACGTAAGAGAAGAGAACTACGTGGAAGAACCACTTAACGGTGCCATAAGTCTTGCTCTGGATCCGGGTGATTTTGTTTGTCTCATACTGGAAAACGTCATTCCAGCTGCAGCAGGCTGTCATGGCGAGAGGCTGGCTCTCCACTAGGGGCCGGACCAGGGCTCAACCCTCCCAGACCCGACCACAGCAGACCCACCAGAAAGAGGAAAGTGAAATGTCCTGATTCTTAGCAGAAGCCTTTGAGTTCCTCCAATGATGGCAGAGTGGAGGCGGGTCCTGGCAGTTGCCCCAGAAGTGCCAGGAAATAAACAAGTAAAGCCAAGTGCTACAGATGTCCCCGCCCAGCTGGCCTCCCCCGGATGCCCGCACAAAGATGGTGTTCAAAGGAAGGGCATTTTAAGAATTCTGCCTTATCCCCTTTTTCCTTTCTTTCTTTCTTTTTTTTTTGGCTCATTTCAGTTGGGGTAAAGGGGCATCCTTTTAAATGGCAGGAGATCCAGTGCTTCCACTGTGCCTTAGTAAAGAGTCTAGATCTTTCCATTGCCTCAGGGCCCATTCAGAGATAGATTAGTTCATTTCTACAGTCCTTTGTTCAGTCCCAGATGTATGTGAACACTGGATGAATGAAGGTCTCCGCGCTCCTCCCTCCTTCACATCTTCACAACACTCTGTTCTGTAGAGAAAAAATAAGATTTGTTGGGGCTGGGTGTGGGAGAGGACCTTGTTTCTACGGGGAATATTTCCTGCCAACCCCCTAGATCCACTTTCCACCCTGCGCTACGCCCTGGCAGGTCAACCTGTAACCTAAAAGAAACAATACTGCCATCCAACAAAATTAGATTTATTAACCCACTCGATAAGAGTGTGTACATCATCAAACAAAGAAACAAGAGTTACCATCAGATTCTGGGAGAGGTAAAGTTTAGATCAAATTTAAATGAAAGCAAATTTCCCAGATGGCTCAGACGATAAAAAAATCTGCCTGCAATGCGGGAGATTCAGGTTCAGTCCCTGAGTTGGGAAGATCTTCTGGAAGAAGAAATGGCAACCCATTCCAGTATTCTTGCTTGGAAAACTCCATGGACAGAAGAGCCTGGTGGGCTACAGACCACGGGGTCACAAAGAGTCAGACATGACTGAGCAACTGAGCACAAGTATGCACAAGTCTTCATAGGCTCAGAGCACAGCAGGTTTATATAAAATCACTAACTTCAAATCTGAATTGCAGAGTGAACCCTGGGCCTATTTCCTCGGAAGCAACAAAGCTAAGATAGCTTTATCTGAAACCCTTTATCTGAAGCTTTCTACCTGAGCTGCAAATCGAGGCTGCCTCTCTACATCAAGGTGACTTAGGTCCTCCAGGCAAAACAGGAACTTTCACGGTTTTTTAAAAAATATATTTATTTATTTATTTGGCTGTGTTGGGTCTCAGTTCCGGCACGCAGAGTCTTCATTGCATTGTGGAGGATCTTTCACAGTGAACATGAACTCTGTGGCTGTGGTGCATGGGCTTTGGAGCACTCAGGCTCAGTAGCTACAGTGCACAGGCTTAGTTGCCCCACGGCATATGGGATCTTAGCTCCCCAGCCAGGGATCCAATCCACGTCCCCTGCATTGCCAGGCCAATTCTTAGTCACTGGACCACCAAGGCAATCCCAGGAACATTTCATTCTTACTAATGCAATTTGCAGTAGCGAAGTTTCTGATAGTCTGTGATTTTGTTCTTCTGTTGCTCAGTCATGCCCGACTCTTTGCGACCCCATGGACTGCAGCACAGCATGCCAGGCTTCTCTGTCCCTCGTCATCTCTTGAGTTTGCTTTGATTTTAGAGGATGACATTTCTCAGTAACAAAGCATCAGTCACTCACTTGAAGATGGGGAGTATTGCACTAGGCAATGCTGCCATCCAACAAAATTAGATTTATTAACCCACTCGATAAGAGTGTGTACATCATCAAACAAAGAAACAAGAGTTACCATCAGATTCTGGGAGAGGTAAAGTTTAGATCAAATTTAAATGAAAGCAAATTTCCCAGATGGCTCAGACGATAAAAAAATCTGCCTGCAATGCGGGAGATTCAGGTTCAGTCCCTGAGTTGGGAAGATCTTCTGGAAGAAGAAATGGCAACCCATTCCAGTATTCTTGCTTGGAAAACTCCATGGACAGAAGAGCCTGGTGGGCTACAGACCACGGGGTCACAAAGAGTCAGACATGACTGAGCAACTGAGCACAAGTATGCACAAGTCTTCATAGGCTCAGAGCACAGCAGGTTTATATAAAATCACTAACTTCAAATCTGAATTGCAGAGTGAACCCTGGGCCTATTTCCTCGGAAGCAACAAAGCTAAGATAGCTTTATCTGAAACCCTTTATCTGAAGCTTTCTACCTGAGCTGCAAATCGAGGCTGCCTCTCTACATCAAGGTGACTTAGGTCCTCCAGGCAAAACAGGAACTTTCACGGTTTTTTAAAAAATATATTTATTTATTTATTTGGCTGTGTTGGGTCTCAGTTCCGGCACGCAGAGTCTTCATTGCATTGTGGAGGATCTTTCACAGTGAACATGAACTCTGTGGCTGTGGTGCATGGGCTTTGGAGCACTCAGGCTCAGTAGCTACAGTGCACAGGCTTAGTTGCCCCACGGCATATGGGATCTTAGCTCCCCAGCCAGGGATCCAATCCACGTCCCCTGCATTGCCAGGCCAATTCTTAGTCACTGGACCACCAAGGCAATCCCAGGAACATTTCATTCTTACTAATGCAATTTGCAGTAGCGAAGTTTCTGATAGTCTGTGATTTTGTTCTTCTGTTGCTCAGTCATGCCCGACTCTTTGCGACCCCATGGACTGCAGCACAGCATGCCAGGCTTCTCTGTCCCTCGTCATCTCTTGGAGTTTGCTTTGATTTTAGAGGATGACATTTCTCAGTAACAAAGCATCAGTCACTCACTTGAAGATGGGGAGTATTGTCACCTTACCGTGACGCAGAAATACTGTTTCCTATTCCCTTTGCAGTGGAATTTATCCATTTCTGCTCTTCCTACCTGCTAAGTAGGCAGGCAGATTTTTACTTTTCCAGTCTGAGCTGATTTTTACTTTCTCACCTGTGAGAGCTGTGTCAGGGACTCTCTGACTTCCCAGCTTCCAGTTCAGGAGCCAGGAGAGCAGAAGGACCCTAAGGTTGGATATGCATTTTCCTGGCTTCTTTCCTCCTAACTGCACAGGGCAGAGCTTCTGGGCACCACTCCCTCCTTCCCCCTTCAGGCCCAGATTTGGTAAAGGCTCCCCCCCCCCCCGCCGACTGCTTTTTCCCACCCCAGGCAACTCAGCCACCCCTTACTGCTTTTCCTTAACTCTGCCCACACCTTGGTAACTGGTCCCATCATTTGTTATCCCACTGGAGTACACCGTCACTTTCCCGCTAGGGCTCTGAATGATACAGTTATCTTCATCTATATAATGAAGAGATCCACCAGACTCCCCTGAGGGCTGTAAAGCTTGATGGTTAGAACATAGGTGCTGAGGGACTAATTGCCTAACTTGTTTTTAATTGATTACTTTTATTTTAAAATAAAATTACTAAATTATTTTAATAATTATTGGATTATTATTTAATTATTGGATTATTACGTAATAATTATTTGATTGCTCTGGGTCTTAGTTGCAGCATGTGAGATCTAGTTTCCTGACTAGAGATCAAACCTAGGCCCCTGCATTGGGTGTGTGGAGTCTTAGTCACTGGACCAACCAGGGGAGACCCTAATCACTAGCTTCTCATCCTGGTGTTGCATGTAACCACCTCTGTAACCTTGGACAGTGCTGTTTATTCCTTCATTTCCAAGAGAACCAGTCAATAGTGATATAGTAGTGAATAGGCAGATATCCCAAATGGTCATCAACAGATGGGTCTTTTTTAAAAGCAATATGATCTACCTATACAATGGGTGACATGGCGCCAGGGGTCCTGCCTTTGTTGAGGAGAGATAGGAGAGGGAGGACTGGGAAGAAGAAAGAATGGAAGGAGGGAGAGAGAGAGATGTGGCTCTCAGAGAAAGAGGTTGGGGAAACCAGCTCCCCTCTCAGGACGGTTTAAAGGCAGTCTCCTAGAGGCCCCTAGTGGGATTGGACCCAAACAGGCCCACAAAATGACCTGCTCTTGAATGCTTCCGTACTGGCTACCTTCCCTTCTTTCTCTGTGCACTCCCCACTCCCCTTCCTGGCCTCCCACCCCAAATAAGCTACTTGCACCCAGATCCAGTCTCAGGGTCTACTCTGGGGAAACCCAATCTATTTTAGCCTTGTCAACTGTTGTTAAGGAGTCAGAAATTTATTCTGAGAGCAATAAGTGGATTTCTAAGCAGCACTGTGGTGTGATCTTATTTGCACTTAAGTAAAACCACTCTGACTGCACTTGTGGAAAGTGGACAGAAGGGGCAAGAGTGGAGGCAGGCATTCAGCCCAGAGGCAGGACATAGTGACATGGACGGGACCTCAGGGAAGAGTCCCCATGGAATCCAACGCCACACAGACTTAGCAGAGGCGTCAGCGAAGAAGGAGAAGACCAAAGGCATGTGTGCACTCTGAAGCCAAGGAGAGGGTGGTTCACAAAGAAGCCACTGGCCACAGGAGACATTAAGAGCAATCATAATGTTGCAGGATTAAAGGGCACGAGTGAGGAGGCTGACATAGGAATAGGATAGAGTCCAGTGTAAACACAAAGATAGGCTGTCACTTAGTGTATGATATAAGCATTTACAGTCAGGGGAGGAAAAAATGACTCAAAATGTGATCTCAGAGCAAATGGCTAGCCATTTAGAGGAGGTTGGTGGAGGGAGGGGTATTCTACCCTTTCATATGTAAAAAGATGTGTAGCTGCTTGACATGTGATGGAATCATCAAAAGTGAACAAAATCAGCAACACAAAATGGGTAATCAAGTCACCACTCTGTTAGTGTTGCCTACATTTTGCGTTATGGTAGAAATGCAAAGATAACTGGATGCTGTTTGAAATAACTCAACTGATAACTAACTGATAACTCAACTGATAACACCACACCGCTGCCGGCTGGTACTTGGTTCTTTTTCCTGCTCAAATTCTGCCTTAGTGTGAAGTCTAGCATGGATTTGCAGCCATGACAGATGATAATACGTTGGTGCAAGCCTCTTACTCTCCTTCAGGAATGCAAATATTTCAGCCAAGATTCACTGTAGTTGCTTTTTTGGTAACTAGAGCTACGTAAAGCAGCTCGTCAAAATCCTGTGTGTTCCCCCTGTATTTCTCTGTCGCAACTTCTTGTGAACCGATCTCTCTAACCCTCTCTTCCTGCCTTCTCATCACTCAATGCATAATTCTCATAATGTGGTCAAGAGTCTACTGCCTACTGCTTAGGGAAGTCACAGAGTTAGAAGAAATTCTAGTGCCCTAGTATTTGAAAATGTTTTTCTTTGAGTTGTTAAGGAGTCAGAAATTTATTCTGAGAGCAATAAGTGGATTTCTAAGCAGCACTGTGGTGTGATCTTATTTGCACTTAAGTAAAACCACTCTGACTGCACTTGTGGAAAGTGGACAGAAGGGGCAAGAGTGGAGGCAGGCATTCAGCCCAGAGGCAGGACATAGTGACATGGACGGGACCTCAGGGAAGAGTCCCCATGGAATCCAACGCCACACAGACTTAGCAGAGGCGTCAGCGAAGAAGGAGAAGACCAAAGGCATGTGTGCACTCTGAAGCCAAGGAGAGGGTGGTTCACAAAGAAGCCACTGGCCACAGGAGACATTAAGAGCAATCATAATGTTGCAGGATTAAAGGGCACGAGTGAGGAGGCTGACATAGGAATAGGATAGAGTCCAGTGTAAACACAAAGATAGGCTGTCACTTAGTGTATGATATAAGCATTTACAGTCAGGGGAGGAAAAAATGACTCAAAAATGTGATCTCAGAGCAAATGGCTAGCCATTTAGAGGAGGTTGGTGGAGGGAGGGGTATTCTACCCTTTCATATGTAAAAAGATGTGTAGCTGCTTGACATGTGATGGAATCATCAAAAGTGAACAAAATCAGCAACACAAAATGGGTAATCAAGTCACCACTCTGTTAGTGTTGCCTACATTTTGCGTTATGGTAGAAATGCAAAGATAACTGGATGCTGTTTGAAATAACTCAACTGATAACTAACTGATAACTCAACTGATAACACCACACCGGCTGCCGGCTGGTACTTGGTTCTTTTTCCTGCTCAAATTCTGCCTTAGTGTGAAGTCTAGCATGGATTTGCAGCCATGACAGATGATAATACGTTGGTGCAAGCCTCTTACTCTCCTTCAGGAATGCAAATATTTCAGCCAAGATTCACTGTAGTTGCTTTTTTGGTAACTAGAGCTACGTAAAGCAGCTCGTCAAAATCCTGTGTGTTCCCCCTGTATTTCTCTGTCGCAACTTCTTGTGAACCGATCTCTCTAACCCTCTCTTCCTGCCTTCTCATCACTCAATGCATAATTCTCATAATGTGGTCAAGAGTCTACTGCCTACTGCTTAGGGAAGTCACAGAGTTAGAAGAAATTCTAGTGCCCTAGTATTTGAAAATGTTTTTCTTTGAGTTACACTAAATTGGTGTTATTTAATATGGTGGGCAGGAGCCCTACATGGGTATTTAAATTAATTAAAGTGAAATTTAAAATTCACTTCCTCAGTTGAACTTGCTGTAATTCAAGTGCCCCACAACCGCATATGGCCAATGAGTATCGTATTGAAAATGTAGAACATTTCTGCCACCGTAGAAAATTCTAGCAGACAGTACTGCTGACTCATCTGTGGGATAGAGGAAGAGTTGATGTACAGTTGCAGGTAAGTGAGGAAGATGAGACTGGTCCCATCAGCTGGCATCTATTTCGTGTGTGAAATAGGAGGCAGAGCTGCCTATGAGAGAGAAAGGGAAGGCAAAGGGGTAGGGGTTCCATGAGCATGAAGAAGATTCAACACAGTTGCTGTGGTAACCAGGAGAAGAGAGCCAACAAGGAAAAAGGAATTCCAGGGTGGCAGTGAGAAACAAAGACTGTGAATTTCTTATTGCAACAGTCTGCATCAACTGAAATTATGATAAGGGCCTGGGGCCCTCCCACCTACAGGATTCACTTCCCACCTCCACACCAGCGCTTGCCAAGTGGCTCAAATAGTTTTAGAATTTGTAATCATTGATCTCTACTACCTTTATTCTCATCTTCTACATTTGCTCCAGGAACATTGTGAGCAAAGCTACATCTCTGTCTCTTTTTCCACCTAAGTCACCCTTATCCTGGGGCTTATATCCCATGCCAGCCCCACAGTGCAAGGTGAGAAGCTCTTCTTTTCCCCCTAACTCAAGCAAAGCACTAAGAATGACTTGGTTCACCCAATTCATTATCGTTGCAATTCCTGTATCCTTCTCATGGGTGGTGGCTAGATTTCTTTCACCCTAAGACTTTCTGTCCACTCCATCCAAAACAAATGCACAAGCTGTTCTTGGGAACTTTTAAAATCCATTTCCTAGTCAAGACTCGACCACTTCAGGAACTTTCCTGATGGTCCAGTAGCTAAGACTCTGTACACCCAATGCAGGGGGCACAGGTTCGATCAGGGGACTAGACATCAGATGCTGCAACTAAGATTTGGCACAGTCAAGAATATATATATACACACACACATTTAATTGTATATGTGTATATATATAAATGTAATTTTTATATATGTGTGTGTGTATATATATAAATTTAAGAGCTGGCCAATTCAGGTAATAACTGAGGTGTTCTGCAATCCTAAACACAGGGGAAGGGTGGGGAAAATTGGCATTCTTCTTATGGTGAATAGGGGAGAGGTGTGTGGGGTTTCTAGAAGACCCAGGGCCCATTGTTTTCTCCATCAGTCTTTGCAAGACAGGGGTGAACATGGTACAGAAGGGTATGTACATTGGTACAGGGCTTAGCTTTTGCTGGGAGTTAAAACTGATGTCACTTAGGGTGCTTTTATGTGAAAGAAATAGAATGTTTGACTCAAACTGGCTTAATATTAAATAAATTATTATCTTATTTAATATGATATCGAGAATGTAGACAAACTTCAGAGTGGGTTGATTTTATCATCAGGGTTCTTTGTATATCTCTGCACTACCACCTTTGTTGTTGGGCTCATTCTCAGAAAGAAAGATCGTCAATTCTTTCGTCTCTTTCATGGAAAAATCTTTCCCAGAACCCCTCATCACCACCTTCCTCTACCCTCTAGTAATAGAAGTAAGTTGCAGGCCTAGTCCTTTACCAACAAGAGAGAGGAAATGACCATGAGCAGCTCGGACCCATCAGCTGGGTTTAAGTCGATGTGTATATATCCTCTGTGTATGTAATCTGAATGGCTTGCTGTATACCAGGAGCTAACACACGTCGTAAATCAACTACACTTCAGTTTAAAAAAGAATTTCATTCCTTTTAAAATATGCATAATTCTGTCTCTCTCTCTTTATATACTTTTTTAATTTATCCAGTCACCCACCAATGGGTCTTTAGATTGTTTCCACCTTTTTGGCTATTGTGAAAAGTCTTGCTCTGAACTTGGTTGTATAAATTTCTAGTCGTGTCCCTGTTTTAAATTCTTTGGGGTGTATAACCAGAGTAGAATTGCTAGGTCATGATAATTGCATGTCTAATATTTTTAGAAGCCAAGTTTTTGGTTTTTAAACAACAGGATATCCACATGTGCTTGAAAGCATCTCCTTTTTAACCCAAAGCTGAATATATCCCCATCCTTCCTCAGGAGGGGAAATACTTCTCGTGTATCAGTGAGTCACCTTCTCTCTCATTAAAGCAGAGATGAAAAAGAAAAAAAAAAAAAACCTTTAATTCCAACAGGGCATTCTGTTACAGAGAGCAGAGGGAAATGCAGAATAAGGTTATGCTTCATAGATGGAAATTTAGGACATGAAATGAAAAGTAGAAATAGAAAGCAGAGAAGAGCTGAGGGTTGGCATGAAAATGCACCAACTTTAAAGGTCCCTAGAGTGACCCCGAACAGAAAATTCCTCATTAATTCTTGAGTCCAAGAAGCGTGACCCATTTACAACTTCCTACTGTTGTTTTTTCCCCATGAAATCCCATGTTACATACTTTTCTCTGATCACATGCATAATAATTGTGATGAAAATGAGAAGCCTCTGCTTATCTCTTGTACTCACAACACTCCTGACACCAAATGTATGGGTTTTCCACTCTAGTACATCGTTCTCCAACTCTCTGGACACCAACTTGATGTCCTGTAATTCAGTTATGATTCTAACGACTTACCGTTAGCATAGACCCCTCAGGTTAAGGACTCAATCCCACAAGGCTGCCCCAATTCAGACACCAGTTACAAGTAATGGGTCTCAGGTGTTCGACGTGGCTACAAGTTGGGGTTCCTGTGACCCCTTGCATGGGTTTGGTAATTTGCTATAATGCCTCACAGAACTCAAGGAAGCATGTTTACTGGTTGATCATAAGAGTTATAATAAAGGAGACAAGAACAGCCCTGTGAAGAGGTACATAGGGCAAGATCTGGCAGGAACCCAAGTACAGGAGCTTCTGTCCCCATGGAGTTGGATTGTGCCACCCCCTGCTCCCAGCTCTGGATGTGTCTACCAACCCAGAAGTTCTCCAAGCTCCATAATTTAGGGATTTTTTAATGGGATTTCACCACATAGGCATGATAGGTTATTAACCTAATATCCAGCCACTCTTCTCTCCCTGTGGGATAGAGGTGGGACTGAAAGTTCCAAGCTTCTAATCATGCCTTGGCCTTTCTGGCGACCGTCTCTTATCTTGAACCTATCCAGGAGCCCACCAAGGGTGGCCTCATTAGTATAAAAGATTTTCCGATCACTCAGGAAATTCCAAGAAATTAGGAGTTCTGTGTTAGCAACCAACTGAGATCTAACATATATTTCTTATTATATCACAGTTACCTAGTGTGACTATTTATTCCTCACAATCAAACAGACTTACCTACATAGTTTCATTCTCTTGGCCCCTGTCAAACTGACAGCAATCTTCACGTCAAAGAGACTGACTTGCTTCTGCCATTTCTGTGGAGCCAATAACGTGGAGTTTATCAGGGTAGTCTCAGTCCAGCTCAAGAGCCCCAAACCACCTGAGAAGCCAACGGAATGGATAGGAGACGGAATCAGGTCACCAGGCTGGAGCCGGATGCGTGGAAATGGTGCCATAGAACAGAACACATACAGCAAACAGCAAGTGAGGACCTTAGCTGAGGGCAGGCCAGGAGGCCGAGCACAGGAGGCTCTACCAAATGTATGGGTTTTCCACTCTAGTACATCGTTCTCCAACTCTCTGGACACCAACTTGATGTCCTGTAATTCAGTTATGATTCTAACGACTTACCGTTAGCATAGACCCCTCAGGTTAAGGACTCAATCCCACAAGGCTGCCCCAATTCAGACACCAGTTACAAGTAATGGGTCTCAGGTGTTCGACGTGGCTACAAGTTGGGGTTCCTGTGACCCCTTGCATGGGTTTGGTAATTTGCTATAATGCCTCACAGAACTCAAGGAAGCATGTTTACTGGTTGATCATAAGAGTTATAATAAAGGAGACAAGAACAGCCCTGTGAAGAGGTACATAGGGCAAGATCTGGCAGGAACCCAAGTACAGGAGCTTCTGTCCCCATGGAGTTGGATTGTGCCACCCCCTGCTCCCAGCTCTGGATGTGTCTACCAACCCAGAAGTTCTCCAAGCTCCATAATTTAGGGATTTTTTAATGGGATTTCACCACATAGGCATGATAGGTTATTAACCTAATATCCAGCCACTCTTCTCTCCCTGTGGGATAGAGGTGGGACTGAAAGTTCCAAGCTTCTAATCATGCCTTGGCCTTTCTGGCGACCGTCTCTTATCTTGAACCTATCCAGGAGCCCACCAAGGGTGGCCTCATTAGTATAAAAGATTTTCCGATCACTCAGGAAATTCCAAGAAATTAGGAGTTCTGTGTTAGCAACCAACTGAGATCTAACATATATTTCTTATTATATCACAGTTACCTAGTGTGACTATTTATTCCTCACAATCAAACAGACTTACCTACATAGTTTCATTCTCTTGGCCCCTGTCAAACTGACAGCAATCTTCACGTCAAAGAGACTGACTTGCTTCTGCCATTTCTGTGGAGCCAATAACGTGGAGTTTATCAGGGTAGTCTCAGTCCAGCTCAAGAGCCCCAAACCACCTGAGAAGCCAACGGAATGGATAGGAGACGGAATCAGGTCACCAGGCTGGAGCTGGATGCGTGGAAATGGTGCCATAGAACAGAACACATACAGCAAACAGCAAGTGAGGACCTTAGCTGAGGGCAGGCCAGGAGGCCGAGCACAGGAGGCTCTAAGAAAGCACAGGTAGGGAGAACACTGTAGTTCGAGGCTCTTGGGAGAGTCCATGATTTGAAGATCTCTGAACTTCTCCCTACCTGTTTCATTGCTTTTATCAAAATACTTACTGTTCATTTTATCCAGTCAAACTTAATTTCCCTTGTCTGTCTGTCCCTTCTTCATTTCCACCCCCATTTCCCTTATGCCTGACCAGCCTGCTACTTAACATCTGCCTACCCCAGGAGGTTGCCTTCCTTTACAGTTGCACCTGCCACTTAGTTTCTCCAGATAAGTGAAAATTGAGTAAGTAGACTTTCTTTTCCCAAAGCATACCTTTTAATCCCAGATGTCCCTGGGTTGCCATACATAATGAAAGGTCTCTGACTGACTGGCTTTCCTTAGAGGAATTAACACGAGATTATCCATTAAAAGCATCAAACTTGGTACATAATAGTGTTCAGTGAATTGTACCTGTTAATAGTGATATGTTATTAATTATAACAACAATAATAAGAGAATATAAGTTCCTAGAAGACAAAGACAGTGGGTGCTCTTTGCCCAGGCTCAATAAGCCGATATTTAAAGATTTAATTTTAGCAGAGATTATAGATTTTTCTCCCATGCCGAACTTCTAGCTCAACTGAAAATCAGCAGCTCTTGCCCTTCATATCTCTAACCAGGGCTGACTGGATGAGGATGGGCAACTGCCAATCAGAGCCAGACCATTGGCTGGCCATTTACCAGTTGGGATTCTCTATCAAAAATATATAAACTAAGAACTCCTCTGATGCTCCAGTGGTTAAGAATCCACCTGACAATGCAGGAGATGCAGGTTCAATCCCTGGGTCAGGAAGATCCCCTAGGAGAGGCATGGCAACCGACTTCAATATTCATGCCTGGAGAATCCCATGGACAGGGAGGGGCCTGGTGGGCTACCATCCATAGGATTGGAAAGAGTTGAACATGACTGAAGCTACTTAGCACAGCACACAGTACCTACTTTACGGTGCTCTTTAAAGCCTGAATCAGGTCACCAGGCTGGAGCTGGATGCGTGGAAATGGTGCCATAGAACAGAACACATACAGCAAACAGCAAGTGAGGACCTTAGCTGAGGGCAGGCCAGGAGGCCGAGCACAGGAGGCTCTAAGAAAGCACAGGTAGGGAGAACACTGTAGTTCGAGGCTCTTGGGAGAGTCCATGATTTGAAGATCTCTGAACTTCTCCCTACCTGTTTCATTGCTTTTATCAAAATACTTACTGTTCATTTTATCCAGTCAAACTTAATTTCCCTTGTCTGTCTGTCCCTTCTTCATTTCCACCCCCATTTCCCTTATGCCTGACCAGCCTGCTACTTAACATCTGCCTACCCCAGGAGGTTGCCTTCCTTTACAGTTGCACCTGCCACTTAGTTTCTCCAGATAAGTGAAAATTGAGTAAGTAGACTTTCTTTTCCCAAAGCATACCTTTTAATCCCAGATGTCCCTGGGTTGCCATACATAATGAAAGGTCTCTGACTGACTGGCTTTCCTTAGAGGAATTAACACGAGATTATCCATTAAAAGCATCAAACTTGGTACATAATAGTGTTCAGTGAATTGTACCTGTTAATAGTGATATGTTATTAATTATAACAACAATAATAAGAGAATATAAGTTCCTAGAAGACAAAGACAGTGGGTGCTCTTTGCCCAGGCTCAATAAGCCGATATTTAAAGATTTAATTTTAGCAGAGATTATAGATTTTTCTCCCATGCCGAACTTCTAGCTCAACTGAAAATCAGCAGCTCTTGCCCTTCATATCTCTAACCAGGGCTGACTGGATGAGGATGGGCAACTGCCAATCAGAGCCAGACCATTGGCTGGCCATTTACCAGTTGGGATTTCTCTATCAAAAATATATAAACTAAGAACTCCTCTGATGCTCCAGTGGTTAAGAATCCACCTGACAATGCAGGAGATGCAGGTTCAATCCCTGGGTCAGGAAGATCCCCTAGGAGAGGGCATGGCAACCGACTTCAATATTCATGCCTGGAGAATCCCATGGACAGGGGAGGGGCCTGGTGGGCTACCATCCATAGGATTGGAAAGAGTTGAACATGACTGAAGCTACTTAGCACAGCACACAGTACCTACTTTACGGTGCTCTAGTGATTAAACGAGCCATTGTGCTCTCATGCTAGCATTTAGCAAGGATGGACATCCTTGTTTTGTTTTTTTTTTTCCCCTTCCTTGCCCCAAAGGTCATTGGAAATGTCCAGTTACAGGCACTGTATCAATTAGGATAAGAGCTCAACTGCATGCAATAGAGATCCCAAGTAACAGTGGCTAAATAAGATAAAAATGGATTTCTTTCTCACATACAGTGGGCTCTGAGCAACAAGTTCATCAGGAACCTATTTCTAGGATATTACACTCACTAGCATGGTCCAAAATGATTCCCCATCAGAGTCAGATTCCAAATAGAAGGATGGAAGAAGGAGGAAAGGAGAAAGAAAGGGCATGTTCTTCCCTTCAAGAGCATGATCTATCACTGCCACTTGCAGCTCATTGTTTAGAATTTAGTCACATGGCCACACCTACCTGCAATAGGAGGTGGAAAACATAGTCCTTATTTTGTTTGACTGGGTGCCTTGCTAAAATCTGATGCGGGGTGGAGCTTCCCTGGTGGTCCAGTGGGTAAGGACACCGCCTTGCAGTGCAAGGGGCGCCGGTTCGATCCCTGGCCTGGGAAGATCCCACGTGCGCGGAGCGGCTGAACTGATGTGTCCAGTTACCGAGCCAGAGCTCTAGAGCACATGCGCCCAGAGCCGGTGCTCTGTGACAACAGGGGCCACTGCGATGGGAAGCCCACACGGGCCAAAGAAAAAGATGGATGAAAACAGATAAATGAAAGACCAATAGAAGTGGCCCGCCCGCCCCCCTCCCTCCCTAACCCATGCCCTCCCCAAAAGATCTCATGGGGATTTTCTTACTTTTACTGAGAAAGGATAATGGATATTGAAGGACAACTGAGAGTTCCTGCCACTGGTACCAATGAAATGGTCCTTTGACCTGACAATGCAGGAGATGCAGGTTCAATCCCTGGGTCAGGAAGATCCCTAGGAGAGGCATGGCAACCGACTTCAATATTCATGCCTGGAGAATCCCATGGACAGGGGAGGGGCCTGGTGGGCTACCATCCATAGGATTGGAAAGAGTTGAACATGACTGAAGCTACTTAGCACAGCACACAGTACCTACTTTACGGTGCTCTAGTGATTAAACGAGCCATTGTGCTCTCATGCTAGCATTTAGCAAGGATGGACATCCTTGTTTTGTTTTTTTTTTTCCCCTTCCTTGCCCCAAAGGTCATTGGAAATGTCCAGTTACAGGCACTGTATCAATTAGGATAAGAGCTCAACTGCATGCAATAGAGATCCCAAGTAACAGTGGCTAAATAAGATAAAAATGGATTTCTTTCTCACATACAGTGGGCTCTGAGCAACAAGTTCATCAGGAACCTATTTCTAGGATATTACACTCACTAGCATGGTCCAAAATGATTCCCCATCAGAGTCAGATTCCAAATAGAAGGATGGAAGAAGGAGGAAAGGAGAAAGAAAGGGCATGTTCTTCCCTTCAAGAGCATGATCTATCACTGCCACTTGCAGCTCATTGTTTAGAATTTAGTCACATGGCCACACCTACCTGCAATAGGAGGTGGAAAACATAGTCCTTATTTTGTTTGACTGGGTGCCTTGCTAAAATCTGATGCGGGGTGGAGCTTCCCTGGTGGTCCAGTGGGTAAGGACACCGCCTTGCAGTGCAAGGGGCGCCGGTTCGATCCCTGGCCTGGGAAGATCCCACGTGCCGCGGAGCGGCTGAACTGATGTGTCCAGTTACCGAGCCAGAGCTCTAGAGCACATGCGCCCAGAGCCGGTGCTCTGTGACAACAGGGGCCACTGCGATGGGAAGCCCACACGGGCCAAAGAAAAAGATGGATGAAAACAGATAAATGAAAGACCAATAGAAGTGGCCCGCCCGCCCCCCTCCCTCCCTAACCCATGCCCTCCCCCCAAAAAAGATCTCATGGGGGATTTTCTTACTTTTACTGAGAAAGGATAATGGATATTGAAGGACAACTGAGAGTTCCTGCCACTGGTACCAATGAAATGGTCCTTTGACCTGAAGCTGAATGAGTAGCATCTTCCATGCATGGAAGGAAATCTTTGTGTTCGTAAGGGACATGGACAGCTGTAAGGCATACCATACAGCCCAGCCTGAGAAGAGTCTGAAGAGAATTTAGTTACCCAAGTGAAATGACCTGATAGTGTTTTTGCAGAGGAAATTGTTGTTATTCAGTCATTGAATTGTATCTGTCTCTTTGCATCCCTACGAACTGCAACATGCTAAGCTTCCCTGTCCTTCACTATCTCTTGGAGTTTGCTCAAATTCATATCTATTGAGTCATTGATGCCATCTAGCCATCTTATCCTCTGTTGTCCCCTTTTTCCTCCTGTCCTCAGTCTTTGCTAGCATCAGGGTCTTTTCCAATGAGTCAGCTCTTTGCATCAGATGGCAAAAGTATCAGAGCTTCAGCTTCAGCATCAGTCCTTTCAATGAATAGTCAGGGTCGATTTCCTTTAAGATTGACTATTTTGATCTCCTTGCTGCCCAAGAGACTCTCAAGAGTTTTCTCCAGCACCACAGTTCGAAAGCATCAGCTCTTTGGCACTGGGTCTGTACAATTTCATCTGTCTAGCTTGGCATCTACAGGAATGTCTGAAAGTAAGGCTCTTGGGCATGGAATCTGGTCAGTTCCTGGGCTGTGTTCTGTGGGAATGTTCTGGATTCCGTAGGTGATCTCTAAGCTCACAGACTCCGCAAGATTCAAACGGTCTTCCCTGATCTGCCAGCTGAAAAAGATTGATCTCTCCTTTGAACCCCATCATACCTGGAGTAGACATTTGTTGGTTTTACGGTCTGGCCTTATTGTCCTTCTGGTTTTCCTTTGACAGAACCGTGCTTTCTACATTCTCAGTTGATTTGGTTCCAGTCAGGCTGTCCCCACTCAGCAGCCTCAGCAGTGGATCCAGAAGACACTTCATCATTGCTACTATACTGTGTTCAAGAGTGGACACGTGAGTCAGGTCAGTCTAACCCATGCCTCCCCAAAAGATCTCATGGGGGATTTTCTTACTTTTACTGAGAAAGGATAATGGATATTGAAGGACAACTGAGAGTTCCTGCCACTGGTACCAATGAAATGGTCCTTTGACCTGAAGCTGAATGAGTAGCATCTTCCATGCATGGAAGGAAATCTTTGTGTTCGTAAGGGACATGGACAGCTGTAAGGCATACCATACAGCCCAGCCTGAGAAGAGTCTGAAGAGAATTTAGTTACCCAAGTGAAATGACCTGATAGTGTTTTTGCAGAGGAAATTGTTGTTATTCAGTCATTGAATTGTATCTGTCTCTTTGCATCCCTACGAACTGCAACATGCTAAGCTTCCCTGTCCTTCACTATCTCTTGGAGTTTGCTCAAATTCATATCTATTGAGTCATTGATGCCATCTAGCCATCTTATCCTCTGTTGTCCCCTTTTTCCTCCTGTCCTCAGTCTTTGCTAGCATCAGGGTCTTTTCCAATGAGTCAGCTCTTTGCATCAGATGGCAAAAGTATCAGAGCTTCAGCTTCAGCATCAGTCCTTTCAATGAATAGTCAGGGTCGATTTCCTTTAAGATTGACTATTTTGATCTCCTTGCTGCCCAAGAGACTCTCAAGAGTTTTCTCCAGCACCACAGTTCGAAAGCATCAGCTCTTTGGCACTGGGTCTGTACAATTTCATCTGTCTAGCTTGGCATCTACAGGAATGTCTGAAAGTAAGGCTCTTGGGCATGGAATCTGGTCAGTTCCTGGGCTGTGTTCTGTGGGAATGTTCTGGATTCCGTAGGTGATCTCTAAGCTCACAGACTCCAAGATTCAAACGGTCTTCCCTGATCTGCCAGCTGAAAAAGATTGATCTCTCCTTTGAACCCCATCATACCTGGAGTAGACATTTGTTGGTTTTACGGTCTGGCCTTATTGTCCTTCTGGTTTTCCTTTGACAGAACCGTGCTTTCTACATTCTCAGTTGATTTGGTTCCAGTCAGGCTGTCCCCACTCAGCAGCCTCAGCAGTGGATCCAGAAGACACTTCATCATTGCTACTATACTGTGTTCAAGAGTGGACACGTGAGTCAGGTCAGTCTGATATGTCTGGGAACTTTGTTTAAAATTTATGAAACAGTGGTGCTCTCTTTAGGCTGGAGTTGCTAAGCTGGTAGGATATGAACCTAAAATTATTGGTGGCCATTTGCCAGCAGGGAATGAAGTCAATTCAGAGAAATTCAGAGGGAAATAATGAAAGGATTCCTGATACTAATTGACCATCAAGATCAAGTCATGTCAGAAGGCCTGATTAGTTTTGGGAGTCAGTAACTTCCCTTTTCTGCTTAAGCCAGCTGAAGCAGACACTCATCACTTTCGGCCAAAAGAATCTTGACTAGTAATGTACCTTAAGAACATGGCTTATCACTTCAAACCTGACATTGCAGTTATTTCTGAATACATATGTGTCTCCTCAACTATCTTGAAACCAGAATCCCACCAAGGTACCAGGTACAACCCAGGTGTTCAGGAAATGCTTGGTGGATGAATGAATGGATCAAATACTTAGACCAATGGATAAGTGGCTGGATGAATAATGGCAGGAAATAAAATAGTACATGTCCCTTCTGAACATCAGGCCCCGAATTCCAGCCTGTGCTTCTCCAGACCTTTCTCACAATCCTTTCCCCATCCTTTTGTTTATTAATTCAGGCAACACATGTTCATTGAGCACCTGCTATGTGAAGGGCTTTGTGCCAGGAGCTGGGTATGTGCTGTGTGGTGGTGAAGAGCTCATGTTCTGGTGTCATAACGGAACTGGATCTGAACTCCAGCTGTGCCCATTAACTCTTAAGTGTGGCCTTGGACAACTTGGTTAAAACACTTAATTTATTCCACACAAAACTGGCTGGTGCAAATGTCAAGAGTGCCAAGGCTGAGAAACTCTGGTATATATAGTCTGTATGGGTGTTGGTGCCTCAGCTCTAGATGGTGCTCACAGACTCCAAGATTCAAACGGTCTTCCCTGATCTGCCAGCTGAAAAAGATTGATCTCTCCTTTGAACCCCATCATACCTGGAGTAGACATTTGTTGGTTTTACGGTCTGGCCTTATTGTCCTTCTGGTTTTCCTTTGACAGAACCGTGCTTTCTACATTCTCAGTTGATTTGGTTCCAGTCAGGCTGTCCCCACTCAGCAGCCTCAGCAGTGGATCCAGAAGACACTTCATCATTGCTACTATACTGTGTTCAAGAGTGGACACGTGAGTCAGGTCAGTCTGATATGTCTGGGAACTTTGTTTAAAATTTATGAAACAGTGGTGCTCTCTTTAGGCTGGAGTTGCTAAGCTGGTAGGATATGAACCTAAAATTATTGGTGGCCATTTGCCAGCAGGGAATGAAGTCAATTCAGAGAAATTCAGAGGGAAATAATGAAAGGATTCCTGATACTAATTGACCATCAAGATCAAGTCATGTCAGAAGGCCTGATTAGTTTTGGGAGTCAGTAACTTCCCTTTTCTGCTTAAGCCAGCTGAAGCAGACACTCATCACTTTCGGCCAAAAGAATCTTGACTAGTAATGTACCTTAAGAACATGGCTTATCACTTCAAACCTGACATTGCAGTTATTTCTGAATACATATGTGTCTCCTCAACTATCTTGAAACCAGAATCCCACCAAGGTACCAGGTACAACCCAGGTGTTCAGGAAATGCTTGGTGGATGAATGAATGGATCAAATACTTAGACCAATGGATAAGTGGCTGGATGAATAATGGCAGGAAATAAAATAGTACATGTCCCTTCTGAACATCGGGCCCCCGAATTCCAGCCTGTGCTTCTCCAGACCTTTCTCACAATCCTTTCCCCATCCTTTTGTTTATTAATTCAGGCAACACATGTTCATTGAGCACCTGCTATGTGAAGGGCTTTGTGCCAGGAGCTGGGTATGTGCTGTGTGGTGGTGAAGAGCTCATGTTCTGGTGTCATAACGGAACTGGATCTGAACTCCAGCTGTGCCCATTAACTCTTAAGTGTGGCCTTGGACAACTTGGTTAAAACACTTAATTTATTCCACACAAAACTGGCTGGTGCAAATGTCAAGAGTGCCAAGGCTGAGAAACTCTGGTATATATAGTCTGTATGGGTGTTGGTGCCTCAGCTCTAGATGGTGTAATCAAAGCCCACAATGTAAGACACATAGTAGGTGCTAAATGAATGCTTGATAACCAAAATATGCATTGATGGCATCTTCTTCGTAAGGTTTTTTGAGAGTAATTGAGATAAGGGACTTAACATGTTGAATGGTGCTGGTTCATAGTAATTACTATTATAAGTAAAATTAACATTACATTTATGCTCTCCTCTTCCAATTTATCTAGCAAAAGAAAGAATGCATACAAATAGAGTCAGACAGAAACTGAGAGACATAGACAGGCGAAGAGACAGTTACAGAGAGACAGAGAGGGAAAGAACGAGACAGACAGAAAGAGACAGAGAGGAACTTCCCTGGTAGCTCAGTGGTAAAGAATCTGCTGCTAATGCAGAAAACATGGGTTCAATCCCTGGTCTGGAAAGATCCCACATGCCACAGAGCAACTAAGTCTATGCATCACAACTATTCAGTGTGTGCTCTAGAGCCCAGAAGCCACAATTACTGAAGCCTCTGGGTTGCTATGCAATGACAAGTCCACCTACCACCCACTGCAATTAGAGAAAAGCCTGAGCAGTAACAGAGACCCAGCACAACCAAAAATAAAAGTAAATAAACTAACCTTTAAAAATAGAGAGAGGGCTTCCCTGGTGGTCCAGTGGGTAAAGAGTCCGTCTTGCAGTGCAAGGGGGCACCAGTTCAATCCCTGGCCCAGGAAGATACCACGTGCTGTGGAGTGACTGGACTGGTGTGTCCAATTATGCGCCAGTGCTCTGGAGCACATGTGCCCAGAGCTGGTGCTCTGCAACAAGAGAGGCTTCTGCGATGGGACACCCACACAGGCCAAAGGATAAAGATGGATGAAAAATAAACAATGACTTAGAGGCAAAAAAAAAAAAAAAAAAAAAAGGAGAGAGACAGAGACAAAGGAAAAGATAGAGCAGAAAAAATAATTTAAAATGTATTTTTCTCCTCTCTGATAATTGTGGTCTGTCTGGTTTTTGAGAAAATATCCTCATCTAACCCCAATGGCTCAGTGACAAAGAATCTGCCCACAGTACAGTAACTGTGGAGATGTGGGTTTGATCCCTGGGTCGGGAAGATCCCTGGAAAAGAAAATGGCAATCCACTCCAGTATGCTTACTTGGGAAATCCCGTGAACAGAAGAGCCTGACAGGCTACAGGCCATAGAGTCACAAAGAATCAGATATGATTGAGCAACAAAATAACAATAGCAACTCATCTAAACCAGTGGTTTATTACAGGGGTAACTGCACCCCCAGCAGACATTTAGCAACTATTGGAGATGATTTTAGATGTCATGATTGAGGGAGTGCTGCTTGCATTTAGGGATGCTCCTAAACGTCTTACAATATACACAGATCAACCCCCAGCAACAAAGAATTTTCTGATCCAAAATGTCAGTAGTGCCAAAGATTGAGACAATCTGGTCTATACAGTGTTGGCACCTCAGCTGTAAGTTCAATTGTAAATGGTGAAATCAAGGGCCACAACATAAGACACGTAGGAGGTGCTCAATGAATATTTGATAACCACAAAAAAAAAATGAATAAATTTATTCAGTGTGTGCTCTAGAGCCCAGAAGCCACAATTACTGAAGCCTCTGGGTTGCTATGCAATGACAAGTCCACCTACCACCCACTGCAATTAGAGAAAAGCCTGAGCAGTAACAGAGACCCAGCACAACCAAAAATAAAAGTAAATAAACTAACCTTTAAAAATAGAGAGAGGGCTTCCCTGGTGGTCCAGTGGGTAAAGAGTCCGTCTTGCAGTGCAAGGGGGCACCAGTTCAATCCCTGGCCCAGGAAGATACCACGTGCTGTGGAGTGACTGGACTGGTGTGTCCAATTATGCGCCAGTGCTCTGGAGCACATGTGCCCAGAGCTGGTGCTCTGCAACAAGAGAGGCTTCTGCGATGGGACACCCACACAGGCCAAAGGATAAAGATGGATGAAAAATAAACAATGACTTAGAGGCAAAAAAAAAAAAAAAAAAAAAAAAAGGAGAGAGACAGAGACAAAGGAAAAGATAGAGCAGAAAAAATAATTTAAAATGTATTTTTCTCCTCTCTGATAATTGTGGTCTGTCTGGTTTTTGAGAAAATATCCTCATCTAACCCCAATGGCTCAGTGACAAAGAATCTGCCCACAGTACAGTAACTGTGGAGATGTGGGTTTGATCCCTGGGTCGGGAAGATCCCTGGAAAAGAAAATGGCAATCCACTCCAGTATGCTTACTTGGGAAATCCCGTGAACAGAAGAGCCTGACAGGCTACAGGCCATAGAGTCACAAAGAATCAGATATGATTGAGCAACAAAATAACAATAGCAACTCATCTAAACCAGTGGTTTATTACAGGGGTAACTGCACCCCCAGCAGACATTTAGCAACTATTGGAGATGATTTTAGATGTCATGATTGAGGGAGTGCTGCTTGCATTTAGGGATGCTCCTAAACGTCTTACAATATACACAGATCAACCCCCAGCAACAAAGAATTTTCTGATCCAAAATGTCAGTAGTGCCAAAGATTGAGACAATCTGGTCTATACAGTGTTGGCACCTCAGCTGTAAGTTCAATTGTAAATGGTGAAATCAAGGGCCACAACATAAGACACGTAGGAGGTGCTCAATGAATATTTGATAACCACATAAATGAATAAATGATTCAATGAATGATTATATCTTACATTTGTAATTTGGCCAAGTGCCTGGTAAGACCTGTGTTACTATGGCTTTTCATAAATGGTTTTGACTCGTTCCTGTAAATGTGCCCCCTGAAGAGCCACCTGGGCAGCAGCTGGGAATGACAGCTCCTGGCTGGGAGACAAGACAGCCTCACAGCAGCGGTTTGGGGTTACAATCAATTGCTGTGGGCAGCCACAGAGCTGACAGTGTTTCTCCACATAGTGATGGATTCATTGTCTTCTCTCCTGCCCCTCTCCTCTCAAACTCTCTGCAGGGAAGGGTTTAAAGGGCTGAACTGAGAGCCTGTGGATTTAGCTCTTTAGAAAAAGGAGATAAAAATGAACTCAGACTGAGGATTATTGCTAATATGCTTGAGGATCAGGAAGCTGTTAGAATTAGAGACTGGGTTTAGGAGGTGGAGTCTGCTTCATTCCTATATTTTTCCTAATTAATTTATTTAACATATATTTACTGAGTGCCAGGGACTCTTCGGGCAGCATTGGAGGCTCTGATGGTAAAGAGCAATGCATTGGAGGCTCTGATGGTAAAGAGCAATGCAGAAGATGTGGGTTCATTTCTGGGTCAGGAAGATCCCTTGGAGGAGGGCATGGGCAACCCACTCCAATACACTTTCCTGGAAAATGCCATGGACCAAGGAACCTGATGGGATGTGGTCCATAGGGTCACACAGAGTTGGACAAAACTGAGTAACTAACACTTTCACGTTCAGGGGCTCTTTGGGGGTATATGAGTTCGCTAAAGAGATCAAAACCCTAACCTCTTAGAGTTTATATTCTAAAGAAACAGGAAAAACAGTAGATACTAACATACAGTGTGTGAGAGGGCTATGTGCTCCACGGAGGAAAATCAAACAGAAAAGGAAGTTAAGATATGCTTAGGTTCAACTTACATCCACATCTAAACCAGTGGTTTATTACAGGGGTAACTGCACCCCAGCAGACATTTAGCAACTATTGGAGATGATTTTAGATGTCATGATTGAGGGAGTGCTGCTTGCATTTAGGGATGCTCCTAAACGTCTTACAATATACACAGATCAACCCCCAGCAACAAAGAATTTTCTGATCCAAAATGTCAGTAGTGCCAAAGATTGAGACAATCTGGTCTATACAGTGTTGGCACCTCAGCTGTAAGTTCAATTGTAAATGGTGAAATCAAGGGCCACAACATAAGACACGTAGGAGGTGCTCAATGAATATTTGATAACCACATAAATGAATAAATGATTCAATGAATGATTATATCTTACATTTGTAATTTGGCCAAGTGCCTGGTAAGACCTGTGTTACTATGGCTTTTCATAAATGGTTTTTGACTCGTTCCTGTAAATGTGCCCCCTGAAGAGCCACCTGGGCAGCAGCTGGGAATGACAGCTCCTGGCTGGGAGACAAGACAGCCTCACAGCAGCGGTTTGGGGTTACAATCAATTGCTGTGGGCAGCCACAGAGCTGACAGTGTTTCTCCACATAGTGATGGATTCATTGTCTTCTCTCCTGCCCCTCTCCTCTCAAACTCTCTGCAGGGAAGGGTTTAAAGGGCTGAACTGAGAGCCTGTGGATTTAGCTCTTTAGAAAAAGGAGATAAAAATGAACTCAGACTGAGGATTATTGCTAATATGCTTGAGGATCAGGAAGCTGTTAGAATTAGAGACTGGGTTTAGGAGGTGGAGTCTGCTTCATTCCTATATTTTTCCTAATTAATTTATTTAACATATATTTACTGAGTGCCAGGGACTCTTCGGGCAGCATTGGAGGCTCTGATGGTAAAGAGCAATGCATTGGAGGCTCTGATGGTAAAGAGCAATGCAGAAGATGTGGGTTCATTTCTGGGTCAGGAAGATCCCTTGGAGGAGGGCATGGGCAACCCACTCCAATACACTTTCCTGGAAAATGCCATGGACCAAGGAACCTGATGGGATGTGGTCCATAGGGTCACACAGAGTTGGACAAAACTGAGTAACTAACACTTTCACGTTCAGGGGCTCTTTGGGGGTATATGAGTTCGCTAAAGAGATCAAAACCCTAACCTCTTAGAGTTTATATTCTAAAGAAACAGGAAAAACAGTAGATACTAACATACAGTGTGTGAGAGGGCTATGTGCTCCACGGAGGAAAATCAAACAGAAAAGGAAGTTAAGATATGCTTAGGTTCAACTTACATCCACATCTATCTAGTTCCAAAACATCTTTTGTTAATATTTATTTATTTGGCTGCGCTGGGTCTTCAGTGCAAGGTGTGGGATCTTTAGTTGTCGCATGAAAACTCTTAGTTGTGGCATTTGGGATCTAGTTCCCTGATCAGGAATTGAACCCAGATCCCCTGCATTGGGAGTGTGAAATCTTAGCCACTGGACCACCAGCGAAGTCCAGAAGATGACTTTTTAAGATTTTCAATTATGTTTATTTATTTATTCCTGGGTGTGTTGGGTCTTTGTTGCTGAGCACAAACTTTCTCTAGTTGCAGCAAGTAGGGGCTACTCTCTAGTAATAATACTCAGGCTTCTCATTGGGGTAGCTTCTCTAATTGCAAAGCGTGGGCTCTAGCATGCCACCTCAGTGGTTGTGGTGCACAGACTTAGTTGCCACACAGTGTGTGGAATCTTCCTGGACCAGGGATTGAACCTCTGTCCCCTGCATTGGCAAGTGGGTTCTCAACCACAAGGGACCACCAAGGAAGTCCAGAAGATGACTGTTAAGTGAAGACCTTATGAGGGTGAAGGAGCAAGACTCTGGGACATCTGGGTAGGCATTGCATGCAGAGGGAAAAGGGAATGCAAAGGCCCTGAGGAGCATCATTTTCACTCATCTTTAATTCTATTTTCCTGTCTTCTAATGGGGAAGGGTATGACCAAGAAGACAATATCACATGGAATATTGGCAAATTATCAACACCTGGGCTCACTCGCATTTGAGCAAGATACAGTTGACCCTTCAACAACACAGCAGCTAGGGATACTGACCCTCTGCGTAGCTGAAAATTGAAGTATAACTTATCTCAGTCCTCTGTATCTATGATTCATCCACATCTGCAGATTCAATCTGCAGATTGAATGCATCGTGAAGTATCTACTATTGAACAAAATCCACGTGGAAGTAGATTAGGGGAGTTCAGACCTGCGTTTCTCAAGGGTCAACTGTTCTCAAAGCTTTAATCTGCTCAATCTGTAACAAAGGGATAATAATTGCTATCTACCTCACAGCATTCTCTCAAGAGTTAAATAATATGTTTAGCCAAGGCCTGGCATATAGCCATGCTCAGAAATGAATTTGAACTTAGATCAAGAGGACTTTAAGTCCTGAGGCCTCTAGGAAGAAAATGGTTTCTAGAGAGTCTGAAGGGAGTTCATGGCTGGAGGCCTGCAGTCAAGCCTGACACAGGCTGCCATATACTCTCCCCTGTGCGCCTTATGTTTTTAAGAGCTTGACTCATTTATATCCTAACACCAGGCAGGGGAATTAGTGTCTGAATGCCAACTTTTACCAAGTAACTTCAGGCAGATTTCTTAATCTCTTTGAATTTAATTTTCTCATTTGTGCCTCAGTGTTGCCGACAGAATTCAAGAACACGTATGTGTCATAGGAGAATTGACAGATAATGTACATGACTGTCACTGGAATGTGGTAGGTGCTCAAAAAATTTCCCTCTTTCATTGCTTTGTCGTATGTCTGCCTAGCAGATGCCATCTGGGGCATTTAAAAACCCCACAAGATTACCATTAGTCATGCCTTCAACACATGTTGCCATGACGTTTTTGCTTTGTTTTGTTTTTCAGTAGCAAGTACAATGTGGGCTTTGGGGTCTCCGGTAAGGGTTGAGATCCTGGTTTCTGTGTTTACCAGCTGTTGGATCTCGGGCAAGACTTTTAACCTCTCTGAGCTTTAGTTTCCTGGCCTTCCTTACGAAACAGTTGTAAGAATCTGAAATTGTTTTTGTAAAACATCCAGTATCCAACAGGACTCATAGGCTCAGAAGGAAAAAAATATCACATGGAATATTGGCAAATTATCAACACCTGGGCTCACTGCATTTGAGCAAGATACAGTTGACCCTTCAACAACACAGCAGCTAGGATACTGACCCTCTGCGTAGCTGAAAATTGAAGTATAACTTATCTCAGTCCTCTGTATCTATGATTCATCCACATCTGCAGATTCAATCTGCAGATTGAATGCATCGTGAAGTATCTACTATTGAACAAAATCCACGTGGAAGTAGATTAGGGGAGTTCAGACCTGCGTTTCTCAAGGGTCAACTGTTCTCAAAGCTTTAATCTGCTCAATCTGTAACAAAGGGATAATAATTGCTATCTACCTCACAGCATTCTCTCAAGAGTTAAATAATATGTTTAGCCAAGGCCTGGCATATAGCCATGCTCAGAAATGAATTTGAACTTAGATCAAGAGGACTTTAAGTCCTGAGGCCTCTAGGAAGAAAATGGTTTCTAGAGAGTCTAAAGGGGAGTTCATGGCTGGAGGCCTGCAGTCAAGCCTGACACAGGCTGCCATATACTCTCCCCTGTGCGCCTTATGTTTTTAAGAGCTTGACTCATTTATATCCTAACACCAGGCAGGGGAATTAGTGTCTGAATGCCAACTTTTACCAAGTAACTTCAGGCAGATTTCTTAATCTCTTTGAATTTAATTTTCTCATTTGTGCCTCAGTGTTGCCGACAGAATTCAAGAACACGTATGTGTCATAGGAGAATTGACAGATAATGTACATGACTGTCACTGGAATGTGGTAGGTGCTCAAAAAATTTCCCTCTTTCATTGCTTTGTCGTATGTCTGCCTAGCAGATGCCATCTGGGGCATTTAAAAACCCCACAAGATTACCATTAGTCATGCCTTCAACACATGTTGCCATGACGTTTTTGCTTTGTTTTGTTTTTCAGTAGCAAGTACAATGTGGGCTTTGGGGTCTCCGGTAAGGGTTGAGATCCTGGTTTCTGTGTTTACCAGCTGTTGGATCTCGGGCAAGACTTTTAACCTCTCTGAGCTTTAGTTTCCTGGCCTTCCTTACGAAACAGTTGTAAGAATCTGAAATTGTTTTTGTAAAACATCCAGTATCCAACAGGACTCATAGGTTCAGGGTCAATGGAGGCCATCTTAGTATGAAGAAAAGCTTGGAAGGTCCAAGCAGTTTGGGTGATGAGAGAAGAACAGGAGAGAAAAATCCCAATCCAACTATCTAGAAAAGCTCCCGAGAACGTAGCAAGACTGAAGTGTAATGAGTGAGTTCCTAGTCCTCATTTTTCTCCCTTTGCAGAAAGCTAAGATTCAGGGGGTCCCAAATGTTCTGTCCAAGGCTAGCTCTGTGCCCCTGGGCAAGTCCGTTTCCCTCTCAGAGCCTCAGTTTCCTGGGGTCCCTCTCCAAGGGCCCTCTCTTCTCTGTATCCATCTGTGGCACCGGTAATGACCAGTAGAGGGTAGCGGTGAACTGACATTCACCATGGACTCTGCTTCGAAGTATATTTTGTTTGCCTTGTTGCTTTGTCTGACCGGGACAAGAACACTGTGGTGAAATACTGTTTTTCTTTTTCAAACAGCCTCATTTTATCCTCAGTGCACAGTCAGAATGAGGTCTTGCCACAGTACAAAAATGAGAAAGCAGACCCTCAGAAACCTAAGAAACAGAAACAGGCGACAGACAATTTTGGTCACACTGTATCTTAAATTTAGAACATTCTAATGCTAGAAACAGCACTGCTGTATGTCTTATCTGCTTAGTATTGATAACCACTACCTACTTTATGGCTCAGGGAGTGCTTTCTGATCCTTAATATCAGGGGATTCTCATCTTGTTCTCCCTAGTTTACTGATGAGCAAACTGAGGCTTCTGGAGGTTATGCCATCAGACTTAACATTTTCTTAACTCAAAAGCACCATCTGGGGCTTCCCCTGGTGGTCCAGTGGGTAAGGACACCGCCTTGCAGTGCAAGGGGCGCCAGTTCAATCCCTGGCCTGGGAAGATCCCACGTGCCGCGGAGCGGCTGGACAGATGTGTCCATTACCGAGCCGGAGCTCTGGCGCGCATGCGCCCAGAGCCGGCGCTCTGCAGCGACAGACACCACCGCATTGGGAGCCCCACAGGAGCCAAGAAACAAAGACGGATGAAAATAGAGAAATGAAAGACCAATAGAAGTGGCCCGCCTGCTCCCCTCCCTCCCCAACCTGACCCCCGCCCAAAATAAATAAATAAATAAATCTTTAAAAAAAAAAAAAAGCGCCATCTGGGAGGCTGTTTGGTAGACTCCCAGAAATGTTAACTTAACAAGTACAGAACTTGGTATTTTGCAGCAGTTTTCATATGATGGGACATAGTGGTTTCAAGTCCAGATATTGCTCCTTGTTTTGCAAAAGAAATTAAGCTTCTCTCTCAATTCAGCATTTGTACAGGTTATCAGCAATTTCACGTGACACTGGACACTGCTTTAGATCAGCAGTGGTACTCAAAAGAGACTACCAAGTGATATACTTGTCCCAAACTCCAGATTCTGATACTTACCCTCAGCCACCCCTTGGCCTTGCCCCACGGCACGTGGGATCTTAGTTCCCTAACCAGGGGTGGAACCTGCGCCTCCTGCACAGGAAGCACAAAGTCTTAACCATTGGATCAACGGGGAAGTCCCCAGATTATCGCGCTTTTTTTGATGAGCCTTAATTGTATGAGTGTGCAATATCTTCAACAGACCTCTGGGTTAGTTAAGAAACAGAAACAGGCGACAGACAATTTTGGTCACACTGTATCTTAAATTTAGAACATTCTAATGCTAGAAACAGCACTGCTGTATGTCTTATCTGCTTAGTATTGATAACCACTACCTACTTTATGGCTCAGGGAGTGCTTTCTGATCCTTAATATCAGGGGATTCTCATCTTGTTCTCCCTAGTTTACTGATGAGCAAACTGAGGCTTCTGGAGGTTATGCCATCAGACTTAACATTTTCTTAACTCAAAAGCACCATCTGGGGCTTCCCCTGGTGGTCCAGTGGGTAAGGACACCGCCTTGCAGTGCAAGGGGCGCCAGTTCAATCCCTGGCCTGGGAAGATCCCACGTGCCGCGGAGCGGCTGGACAGATGTGTCCATTACCGAGCCGGAGCTCTGGCGCGCATGCGCCCAGAGCCGGCGCTCTGCAGCGACAGACACCACCGCATTGGGAGCCCCACAGGAGCCAAGAAACAAAGACGGATGAAAATAGAGAAATGAAAGACCAATAGAAGTGGCCCGCCTGCTCCCCTCCCTCCCCAACCTGACCCCCGCCCAAAATAAATAAATAAATAAATCTTTAAAAAAAAAAAAAAGCGCCATCTGGGAGGCTGTTTGGTAGACTCCCAGAAATGTTAACTTAACAAGTACAGAACTTGGTATTTTGCAGCAGTTTTCATATGATGGGACATAGTGGTTTCAAGTCCAGATATTGCTCCTTGTTTTGCAAAAGAAATTAAGCTTCTCTCTCAATTCAGCATTTGTACAGGTTATCAGCAATTTCACGTGACACTGGACACTGCTTTAGATCAGCAGTGGTACTCAAAAGAGACTACCAAGTGATATACTTGTCCCAAACTCCAGATTCTGATACTTACCCTCAGCCACCCCTTGGCCTTGCCCCACGGCACGTGGGATCTTAGTTCCCTAACCAGGGGTGGAACCTGCGCCTCCTGCACAGGAAGCACAAAGTCTTAACCATTGGATCAACGGGGAAGTCCCCAGATTATCGCGCTTTTTTTGATGAGCCTTAATTGTATGAGTGTGCAATATCTTCAACAGACCTCTGGGTTAGTTAAGATGCTGTAACAGAAAGGCACAACTCAAATGAGCTTAAACACTTAAACATTAAGGAAAATTTGACTTTGTGTAACAAGTAAACTCCAAGGGGGCACATGCAGCAACTCTACATTAGCAGAAATATCCTGCACCGAATGTCAGTAGTGCTGAGGTTGAGAGACCACGGTTGGACTGATTGGTGCAGGGCTTGGAGCTGGAGTTTTCGTCCATGAAGCACATAGCGGTGAGGAAGAAGCAAACAACACCACACGAAATCACAGTTTGGAGAGTCTGAAAGAGGAAAGGGGGACTATCTTTTGGGAAGGGAATCAACAGTCTCTAAGTCCTGTTGGTGTTATTAATATTATAGCTGTCAGTGAGCTCTTAAGTAGCTCTCACTCTGTCTGTGCCCTGTTGCAGGGAGTTAGGAGACAGATCAGAATTAACACTTGGTCCTTGCCCTCACTGTGCTTATAGTCTAGATTAAACCAGACTCGCATTACTGCCTCTTATCATGTTTTTTTTTTTTAATTTTCTGTATTTATTTATTTATTTTGGGGTATTCTGGGTTTTCCCTGCTGCAGACTCTTCTCTAGTTGCGCACAGTGGGGGCTACTCTCTAGTTGAGGTGAGCAGGCTTCCTATTGTGATGACTTCTCTTGCTGTGGAAAGCGGGCTCTAGAAAACACAGGCTTCAGTAGTTGCAGCACGTGGGCTCAACAGTTGCAGTTCCAAGGCTTCAGAGCACAGGCTCAACACCTGTGGCTCATGGGCTCAGTTGCTTTGCAGCATGTGGGATCCTCCCCAACCAGGGATCGAGCTCATGTCTCTCACATTGGCAGGTGGACTCTACCACTGAGCCACCAGGGAAGCCCTTATTATGTTTTAATTGAAGAAAATACTGAAAGGAATACAGAAAAGCCAAATTCACCCATAACCCATCACTAACCACTAACTACCACTAACATTTTTGTTTATTTTGTTATAATCTTGACCCTGCTTTCAATTGCAATCCATGTAAATTATCTCTGCATTCATTCATTCATTCAACACCTATGGAGCTGAGTGCAGGTGTGTGTGGTTCAGATTCTCACTGTATTAGGAGTTCCCAGGAGAACAGTTTCATTTTAGCCCAGAATGGTTAAAGAGGTTTGAAGTCAATCTGAATGAAGAAAGGGTCTCAGGGTGGCCTTCTGGTGAAAGGAAGGGAATGTTCCAGGAAAAAGACAGAGGAAGTGAGGGTAGAGAAAAGACTGATGCATTTTACGAAGGCTAGAAGGAAGGAATCAGTGGTGGGAAAGAGCCTAGGTGTAATGAACTTTTTTTTTTTTTGTCTAGAATTCATCTCCCTTCTGGTAACAGCACCCAGTTTTGCTTTCCTGCATCACTCCTCCACTGTCAACCCCAAACTCCTGTTTGATAGTAGCTAACCCCTATCCCCTTGTTTGGAGGTGGTCACATGACTGAAACTGATCAATCAAAACGCCACATTTCTCTGTGCCAGTGATTGGCTCAGGGGTGGGTTCGTGACTCAGTCAGGCCCGTCAGTATCAATGAAACTTAGTTCCATTTGTCCCCTCTGGTCTCAAAAGAGAAGCTCTTTTTCCATTGGATTGGAGGTTAACAGTTACCATCGTGAGTGGAATGACTGCCTGAGAATAAAGCTAACCCAGTCAAGAGTAGATAAAGAGAGATGGAGAAGGATTGACAGAGTTCTGGGGACAGCGTTTGAGCTCCTATATCCAGCAGTGCTTAAAGCTTATGGCTCCTTTGGATTGTCAAGTTATATGAGCTAAAAAATTGCCTTTTTGCTTAAGCTGGTTTCAGCTTTCTGTCTTTTGGGACTAAAAGCTCTAATCCATTTTGCAGCCTAAAGTAATGGGAGAAGTATCAAACTCAGAGTTAGAAGGACTTTGCTCTGCCACTAACCGGCTGTGTTCTCCGGCACAGTGCTTCACTCCTCCAAGACTCAGTTCCTCTCTGAATGAAGGAAATAGGATTTCCCTGATGGCCCAGTGGATAAGAATCTGCCTGACAGTGCAATACAAGGGACACAGGTTCCATCCTTGGTCTGGGAAGATCCTACACACCCCAGGACAACTCAGCTCATGACCCACAGCTACTGAAGTCTGCGTGCCTAGAGCCCACGCTTTGCAAAAGGAGAAGCCACCACAATGAGAAACCCATGCACCACAGCGAAGAGTAGCCACTGCTCACCACAACTAAAGAAACCCCATGCACAGCAATGAAGACCCAGCACAGCCACAAAAATAATTTTTAAAAATAAGTATTTTTTAAACTACACTTAAAAATAACTAAATAAAATGGAGGAAATAATATGAGCCTCTTGGGTGGTTGGAAGAAGTGAATGACAGTGCTTTGTGAACTGAAAGGAAATAAAAATGTAGAGGCTTGTAATAAAATTGCAGGGATAATTTTAGGAAGATTTGAGAAGGGCTTAGAAGGGTGATGATAAACTTAAAGGTAAACTTGGATGCTACAGACACCAGGAGATGTTCCACATGAATGAAGTCAGAGCAGGTACAAGAAGGAAAGTTTGGAGGTGGTCACATGACTGAAACTCATCAATCAAAAGGCCACCTCTCTCTGTGCCAGTGATTGGCTCAGGGGTGGGTTCGTGACTCAGTCAGGCCCGTCAGTATCAATGAAACTTAGTTCCATTTGTCCCCTCTGGTCTCAAAAGAGAAGCTCTTTTTCCATTGGATTGGAGGTTAACAGTTACCATCGTGAGTGGAATGACTGCCTGAGAATAAAGCTAACCCAGTCAAGAGTAGATAAAGAGAGATGGAGAAGGATTGACAGAGTTCTGGGGACAGCGTTTGAGCTCCTATATCCAGCAGTGCTTAAAGCTTATGGCTCCTTTGGATTGTCAAGTTATATGAGCTAAAAAATTGCCTTTTTGCTTAAGCTGGTTTCAGCTTTCTGTCTTTTGGGACTAAAAGCTCTAATCCATTTTGCAGCCTAAAGTAATGGGAGAAGTATCAAACTCAGAGTTAGAAGGACTTTGCTCTGCCACTAACCGGCTGTGTTCTCCGGCACAGTGCTTCACTCCTCCAAGACTCAGTTCCTCTCTGAATGAAGGAAATAGGATTTCCCTGATGGCCCAGTGGATAAGAATCTGCCTGACAGTGCAATACAAGGGACACAGGTTCCATCCTTGGTCTGGGAAGATCCTACACACCCCAGGACAACTCAGCTCATGACCCACAGCTACTGAAGTCTGCGTGCCTAGAGCCCACGCTTTGCAAAAGGAGAAGCCACCACAATGAGAAACCCATGCACCACAGCGAAGAGTAGCCACTGCTCACCACAACTAAAGAAACCCCATGCACAGCAATGAAGACCCAGCACAGCCACAAAAATAATTTTTAAAAATAAGTATTTTTTAAACTACACTTAAAAATAACTAAATAAAATGGAGGAAATAATATGAGCCTCTTGGGTGGTTGGAAGAAGTGAATGACAGTGCTTTGTGAACTGAAAGGAAATAAAAATGTAGAGGCTTGTAATAAAATTGCAGGGATAATTTTAGGAAGATTTGAGAAGGGCTTAGAAGGGTGATGATAAACTTAAAGGTAAACTTGGATGCTACAGACACCAGGAGATGTTCCACATGAATGAAGTCAGAGCAGGTACAAGAAGGAACATAGGCTTCTTGGTCTACCTTCTCCCCTCCAGTAGGAACATGAAACAAAGGGATGTTGCTCTGTGAAGAATGGCAACACCAGCGGGATGATGATAGTCAGCAGCTGACTCTGGCTTCAGGACCACACGTAGGAGGGAGCAATGGGGGTGTGGATAACAGGTCCATGCAGGTCCTGTTGGAGCAGGCAGTCTTTTCTCAACTCCAGCCCCTCTACCACTCAGTGGGTCCAGATTTCCTAACACCTCAAGGGAACCCAGAAATCCAGACAGTCCCAACGAATAGAGTTGAGTGTCCCTGGTCTTGACTGGCATCTTTCTGAAATATCTCCATCTTCAAATGTTGGTTCATTCTATTGGTTTGTTTGTTTAGCGTTCTGTGAGCCAAACACAACTTGTCTATCTGTCAAACTTAGCCCTGGGGATGCTAGTTTGTGGTTTCTTGGGTAGATGCCAAGATGAATCTTAGTGGGAAGGATGAGAGAGGGTGGCCAGCAAGGAGATATGTCTGTACAAAACCAAAGCATGGGCAGAAAGCTTGCACAGGAGGACCTCCATCTTCGCCTTGAAAAGCAAGTCTGTAAATATCCATCCAATCCTCGCATCAACCCCATGAGATGAGGCAGGTTAATTCTATTACGTGGATGGGGAAACTGAGGCTCAGAGAGTGCCCATATCCACAAACTGGACTCTCAAGGCTGCATTACTTACCTCCTCGCTGATGACACCCAAGTTAGAGTGGACTTTGAAGCTCACTAAGAAGCTCAAGACATTGCAAGGAAAAGGAACCTTTTTGTTTAAAGGATGTCAAGCTGGCGTTGCTCCCCCACTGCATCTCCAGTGCCTTTTAAATTTGTTTGTCTTAAGGTGAATGTAACTCCTGAGCAACACTTGTCTGATGATGTGGCCACCATGGAGTGTGCCACTCAGAGCTGCCTCAAGAGAGCCTTGCTTCGAAGAGCGTGGCTGACTGATAGCACTGGTTCTTACTCCTGGGGATCCACCAAGTTCATGCCAAGGCCCTACCTCCCAGGGCTGCTCCCAGCCAGTGACAGAGCTCGGTGGGAGTGCTGGTGGAGCCCCACTGTTGCCCGTCCTGGGATCCCTCTTCCAGCTGATAGTGGCTGGGGAACTCCCGTTGAGCATGGCCAAACCTTTCTTAGAACTGTGCTGCTGTCCAAGGCTCTTCTCACCCTGTCCTATCTTTTTCTCCTTCTAAAGGTATCAGGCCAGCATCATAATCCAGATAGTCTCTTGCCTACTCTCACTCCCTTCCCCTTTATCCTTCATGTGCATACATGCATGCATGCATACTACGTCGCTTCGGTCGTGTCTGACTATTTGCAACCCTGTGGACTGTAGCCTGCCAGGCTTCTCTGTCCATGGGGATTCTCCAGGCAAGAATATTGGAGTGGGTTGCCAAGTCCTCCCCCTCCCCAATGCAGGGATCAGACCCTAGTTTCTTATGTCTCCTGCATTGGAAGTCATATTATTTACCACATGGGAAGCCCTTTATCCTTCATAGGCATACATAAATCCTCAGTAAATCTCTTGCAAATCTATGCCCATCTTAGGACCTGCTTATCAGAGAATCTGAACTGACACAGATGACTTCCATTTTATGAAGTGAGTCAGTGAAAAAGTCTTAAAAAGGTTCTGGCAGTACTTCAGGGATCTGCTAAAAGAGTGAATATCCATCCAATCCTCGCATCAACCCCATGAGATGAGGCAGGTTAATTCTATTACGGATGGGGAAACTGAGGCTCAGAGAGTGCCCATATCCACAAACTGGACTCTCAAGGCTGCATTACTTACCTCCTGATGACACCCAAGTTAGAGTGGACTTTGAAGCTCACTAAGAAGCTCATGACATTGCAAGGAAAAGGAACCTTTTTGTTTAAAGGATGTCAAGCTGGCGTTGCTCCCCCACTGCATCTCCAGTGCCTTTTAAATTTGTTTGTCTTAAGGTGAATGTAACTCCTGAGCAACACTTGTCTGATGATGTGGCCACCATGGAGTGTGCCACTCAGAGCTGCCTCAAGAGAGCCTTGCTTCGAAGAGCGTGGCTGACTGATAGCACTGGTTCTTACTCCTGGGGATCCACCAAGTTCATGCCAAGGCCCTACCTCCCAGGGCTGCTCCCAGCCAGTGACAGAGCTCGGTGGGAGTGCTGGTGGAGCCCCACTGTTGCCCGTCCTGGGATCCCTCTTCCAGCTGATAGTGGCTGGGGAACTCCCGTTGAGCATGGCCAAACCTTTCTTAGAACTGTGCTGCTGTCCAAGGCTCTTCTCACCCTGTCCTATCTTTTTCTCCTTCTAAAGGTATCAGGCCAGCATCATAATCCAGATAGTCTCTTGCCTACTCTCACTCCCTTCCCCTTTATCCTTCATGTGCATACATGCATGCATGCATACTACGTCGCTTCGGTCGTGTCTGACTATTTGCAACCCTGTGGACTGTAGCCTGCCAGGCTTCTCTGTCCATGGGGATTCTCCAGGCAAGAATATTGGAGTGGGTTGCCAAGTCCTCCCCCTCCCCAATGCAGGGATCAGACCCTAGTTTCTTATGTCTCCTGCATTGGAAGTCATATTATTTACCACATGGGAAGCCCTTTATCCTTCATAGGCATACATAAATCCTCAGTAAATCTCTTGCAAATCTATGCCCATCTTAGGACCTGCTTATCAGAGAATCTGAACTGACACAGATGACTTCCATTTTATGAAGTGAGTCAGTGAGGTCTACAGTCATCAAAACCCAGAGTCATCTGTGGTCAAGGAAACAGGGTTTCACAGTGTAGTGGTTAGGCCCAGGGCTTTGGAATCAGAATGACCAGGATGTGAGCCCTACTTGCCAGTGGTATGATCTTAAGGAAGTTTTATAACCCACCCTGAGTCTACTTCCTCATCTGTTGAAAGAAGTGATTCTCAACCAGAAGCGATTTTGTCCCCTGGGACATTTGGCAATGTCTAGAGACGTTTTTGGTTGTTACAACTGGAGGAACGAGAGGTGGGTGGGTATTACTATTGATGCCTAGTGGGGGAGGCCAGGGATATTCATAAATATCCTACAGTGCACAGAGTAGTTCCCTTAACACACACACACACACACTAAAGCAAAGAATAATCTAACCCAAAATGTCCATAGCGCCTAGGCTGAAAATCCCTGTAGTGGTTTTAACTTTAAAAGTTGTTGTGAGGATCTAGTGATCAGATCACATGTTCAATACATGTCATTTCTGCTCCCCCACTCCCTTGAAAACTGCACAGTGGCAAGGACCAGACGATTCTAGATCAGTATTTGGTGTCACTAATGACTAGACCATGGAAGGTGCTAAGTAAATTGTTATGAATTGAAACACATATCAGATGAGTTCAAATCAACAAATGGTAACTATTATTTTTATTGCTTTCATTATGTCTATCGTCATCATCATCATCATTAGCACTGTTCCCAGTTCTTGGCTCAGCGCATGGGGCCTAATTGGCCCTCAGTGTTTGTTGAATGAGTGAGTGAATGAATGAATGAGAAGTGAAGGAATATTTACTCATTAACCACTAATTTATGTGCTTTGGAGAGATATTGGAAACTTGGGAGTCAAGCCCAGTCTTTTTTTTTCCCAAAGGGGAATTTTGTTCGTCAAAGAAATGACTTGAGAGGATTGAAACCTTGGCCAGCCAGAGTTGGGGGGGGGGTGGGTGCCTGACTCAAAGTCATGTAGAGTTTAGGACGACCCCTTGAAAAAGGGATTGAAACCTTGGCCAGCCTCATTTGCAAATCTATGCCCATCTTAGGACCTGCTTATCAGAGAATCTGAACTGACACAGATGACTTCCATTTTATGAAGTGAGTCAGTGAGGTCTACAGTCATCAAAACCCAGAGTCATCTGTGGTCAAGGAAACAGGGTTTCACAGTGTAGTGGTTAGGCCCAGGGCTTTGGAATCAGAATGACCAGGATGTGAGCCCTACTTGCCAGTGGTATGATCTTAAGGAAGTTTTATAACCCACCCTGAGTCTACTTCCTCATCTGTTGAAAGAAGTGATTCTCAACCAGAAGCGATTTTGTCCCCTGGGACATTTGGCAATGTCTAGAGACGTTTTTGGTTGTTACAACTGGAGGAACGAGAGGTGGGTGGGTATTACTATTGATGCCTAGTGGGGGAGGCCAGGGATATTCATAAATATCCTACAGTGCACAGAGTAGTTCCCTTAACACACACACACACACTAAAGCAAAGAATAATCTAACCCAAAATGTCCATAGCGCCTAGGCTGAAAATCCCTGTAGTGGTTTTAACTTTAAAAGTTGTTGTGAGGATCTAGTGATCAGATCACATGTTCAATACATGTCATTTCTGCTCCCCCACTCCCTTGAAAACTGCACAGTGGCAAGGACCAGACGATTCTAGATCAGTATTTGGTGTCACTAATGACTAGACCATGGAAGGTGCTAAGTAAATTGTTATGAATTGAAACACATATCAGATGAGTTCAAATCAACAAATGGTAACTATTATTTTTATTGCTTTCATTATGTCTATCGTCATCATCATCATCATTAGCACTGTTCCCAGTTCTTGGCTCAGCGCATGGGGCCTAATTGGCCCTCAGTGTTTGTTGAATGAGTGAGTGAATGAATGAATGAGAAGTGAAGGAATATTTACTCATTAACCACTAATTTATGTGCTTTGGAGAGATATTGGAAACTTGGGAGTCAAGCCCAGTCTTTTTTTTTCCCAAAGGGGAATTTTGTTCGTCAAAGAAATGACTTGAGAGGATTGAAACCTTGGCCAGCCAGAGTTGGGGGGTGGGGGTGGGGTGCCTGACTCAAAGTCATGTAGAGTTTAGGACGCACGTCTTGCTTGGCTTAGGCAAAAAAGGAAAACAGGCCAGGTTTTGTGCGAACTCGCTATGAAACAAGAGCTGTTTTCAGGGCCCAGCAACACGCTCTGTCCCATGTTTAATTTCTTCCATCTGTCTGGTATCTGACCTCTGCTGCCCTCTAAGCCATTGCCACACATTGTCTGCGCACGTTCCCATATAAGGTGATCTGTCTCTCTCTTTCTCTTCCTCTCTTCCCCTCTCCCTCTCTTTCTCAGGGTTGGGCTGCCGCAGCACTTCCTCCACCCTGCTCTCCCTCTCTCAGCCTTCTCTGGCAAGCTCTGCAGTGAGGATGGATGACAGGAGAGCGGGAAGGGGCAGGGGGCTGCCAAGGAATGTGGCATGTTTATTTTTGTTCGGGCTGCATTCTTTGCCAGGCCCGCAGGCCCCAGCCACTTGGGGATGTCACATGCCGATAAGACAGTGGTGGGGGGGAGGTGACTGAGACCTGTGGCTCAAATCTGCAACACCCCAGGTGTGAGACGTCGTCCTGGAGTGGGGAGGGCTGGGAGTGGGGTAGGCAGGGACTCTTAAGGTCGTGGGACTCACCTCTTCTCACTGCCCTGGGCAGTGATTCCCCAAAAGAAGTCTAATCTTCAGAGAAGCAGTTGCAGGGGTTGAGATCTATAACCATGTCGTCGGCCCATCTCTGGGCAAAACCCAGCATCTGCAGCTGTGTGGAGAAGAGCCAGGTGTCAGGGTGAAATTATTAGCTGTGTGACCTTGGGTAAATGGACGGATCTCTCTGACTCTGAGTTTCCTTATCTGTCAAAATAATATCAACAAATCTACTGGATACTATTCTAGTATCGTAGTGTAATGTAAACTCTGTGTGGCAGCAATTCTTGCCTATTTTGTTCACTGTCATTTTACCCGCACACAGTAGGAGCTCAGATGTGCTAAATGAGATAATTCTTTTAAGTGATCAACACCCAATAAACGATAACTGTTTCTACCTATTCAACAGTAGGTGTTTATTAAGCACCTATTACGTACCAAGCGCTGATAGGTGCTAGGGATATAGCACTGAACAAGATAGACAAGGTCCCTACCCTCAGAAAACTTATATTCTAGTGGGGGAGATATATAATAAATTAAGTTCTGAGCGTACTCAGTGCTATGGAAGATATTTAAAAAAGAATGTGAAAGAAGAAGGGAGTTTTAAATTTATATATATTTGTTTATTTGGCTGCATCAGGTCTTAGTTGTGATGTACAGCTTCCAGAGCACTCAGGCTTAGTAGTTGTGGCACACAGACTTAGTTGCTCCACAGCATGTTGAATCTTAATTCTCTGATCAGGGATTGAACCTGTGCCCCCTGCACTAGAAAGAGGAATCTTAGCCACTGGACCACTAGGGAAGTCCCAGACAGTGACTCACAGTAAAAAATATGTTTATTGTGTGACCCAGTGAACACACAGGCATGTTCATTAAGCTGAAATAAAACTTTCCCAAAAGTTGTCAAGATGTCTACCAGGAATTTGACCAACATCATTCCTGGTACGCACAAGCTACTCCTGAGTCAAGAGGTGGAGTCTAAAGAATTCCCTAGAAGTCTACTGGTCAGGACTCTGCACCTGAGAGGGTTGTGACTTGCTTTGATGAATAGAACCTGATGGAAGTGACACTGTACTTATTTTGGGCCTCAGCTTTAAGAGAGGCCTGGTGGCTTCCTCTTTTATGCCCTTAGTACCCAACTGCTGTATAAGGATCCCCAGGTTAAACCACTGAATGATGAGATACCACAAGGAAAAAGAGAGAGGCAGAAATGACAGCCAGCACAGAGGCCCCAGAAAGGGTGGAAGCCATCTTGGATGTTCCAGCCTCAAGCAAGCCCCAGCCAAACTCAGTCAAGTGGTGACCCCAGGAGATACCATATAGAGCAGAAGAACTGCCCAGCTGAGCCCAGATGATCCAAAGACTTGCCAGGGGTAAGTGGTGTGGTTTGTTATGCAACAAGAAATATTTCTGACCAAAGAAGTATTTACCCTTATTCTGCGTGGTATTTTCTATTCTGCTTCACTTCAGTTTTTTAAAAATTTAATCAAGACCCATTAAACTGGGTTTCCTTGGTGGTTCTGTGGCTAAGAATCTGCCTTGCAATGCAGGGGACACCAATTCCATTCCTGGTCGAGTAAGATTCTACGTGCCATGGGGCAACTAAGCTCATGTGTCACAGCTACTGAGCCTGTGCTCTAAAGCCTAGGAGCTACAACTGAGCCTGTGCTCCACAACAGCAGAAGCCACCACAGTGAGAAGCCTGCTCACTGCAGCTAGAGAAAGCCCACAGAGCAACAAAGACCACAACACAATGAGAAAATCCCAGGATATCCCCCTTTCTTTCTTTCTTTTTATTAAGACCCATTAAACTGATTTCAGTACTAAATAATGTGCCATAACCGACAGTCTGCAAAACACAGTGAAGGAGAATGACCAGTAGGTGTATCGCTTTAAGTGACGGGGTCAGAAAAGGCCTCCCTGAGAAACTAACATCTGAGCTGTGACCTCGATAAGTAGGAGCCAGGCTGGTTAAGATCTGGGGAAAGAACAGCCAGGTGGAAGACACACAGCAGTGCAAAGGTCTTGAGGCTTGGATGGGTTTGGTGATTGTGAACAAATGAACAGAAACCAGTGGTCAGAGGAGAGAGAGAGAAGGGAAACGTAGGGTGAAATCAGAAGGCAGCACCTGAGACTTCAGCCATCAGGAGCAAACACTTGGAAAACTCTGGGTGACCTCCCAAAGGCCTGTCTACCCATCATTTTCTTAAAAAAATTGAAGGGAGATTCACATAACATAAAACTAACCTTTTTAAAGGAAAAATGCAGTGGCATTTAGTACATTCACAATATTGTGCAACCACTACCCAGGTTTATTTCCAGATTTCCATCACCCCCAAAGGAAATCCTGTCCCCATGAAGCAGTTGCTCTACCCCCATTTAGCCCAACAATACCCCAGCCAAACTCAGTCAAGTGGCGACCCCAGGAGATACCATATAGAGCAGAAGAACTGCCCAGCTGAGCCCAGATGATCCAAAGACTTGCCAGGGGTAAGTGGTGTGGTTTGTTATGCAACAAGAAATATTTCTGACCAAAGAAGTATTTACCCTTATTCTGCGTGGTATTTTCTATTCTGCTTCACTTCAGTTTTTTAAAAATTTAATCAAGACCCATTAAACTGGGTTTCCTTGGTGGTTCTGTGGCTAAGAATCTGCCTTGCAATGCAGGGGACACCAATTCCATTCCTGGTCGAGTAAGATTCTACGTGCCATGGGGCAACTAAGCTCATGTGTCACAGCTACTGAGCCTGTGCTCTAAAGCCTAGGAGCTACAACTGAGCCTGTGCTCCACAACAGCAGAAGCCACCACAGTGAGAAGCCTGCTCACTGCAGCTAGAGAAAGCCCACAGAGCAACAAAGACCACAACACAATGAGAAAATCCCAGGATATCCCCCTTTCTTTCTTTCTTTTTATTAAGACCCATTAAACTGATTTCAGTACTAAATAATGTGCCATAACCGACAGTCTGCAAAACACAGTGAAGGAGAATGACCAGTAGGTGTATCGCTTTAAGTGACGGGGTCAGAAAAGGCCTCCCTGAGAAACTAACATCTGAGCTGTGACCTCGATAAGTAGGAGCCAGGCTGGTTAAGATCTGGGGAAAGAACAGCCAGGTGGAAGACACACAGCAGTGCAAAGGTCTTGAGGCTTGGATGGGTTTGGTGATTGTGAACAAATGAACAGAAACCAGTGGTCAGAGGAGAGAGAGAAGGGAAACGTAGGGTGAAATCAGAAGGCAGCACCTGAGACTTCAGCCATCAGGAGCAAACACTTGGAAAACTCTGGGTGACCTCCCAAAGGCCTGTCTACCCATCATTTTCTTAAAAAAATTGAAGGGAGATTCACATAACATAAAACTAACCTTTTTAAAGGAAAAATGCAGTGGCATTTAGTACATTCACAATATTGTGCAACCACTACCCAGGTTTATTTCCAGATTTCCATCACCCCCAAAGGAAATCCTGTCCCCATGAAGCAGTTGCTCTACCTTCTCCCCATTTCCAGCCCCTAACAATCACCAACCTGCATAGTGTCTTTATGGGTTGGCCTTTTCTAGATATTTTATATAAATGGAGTCATACAATAGGTAGCCTTTTGTGTCCGGCTTTCACTGAAAGTGTTTTCAAGGTTCATCCCTGTTGCAACCTGTATTCATGCTTCATTTCTTTTTATGGCTGAATAATGTTTTGCTGTGTGTTTGCACCACCAGTTCCTTAGCCACCCATCCATTTGCCCATCATTTTGATTTTATAATTCCATCTATAGCGCTCTTACAGACCTTGATTTGACGTCATCAGCCCAGAAAGGAGAAAAGGTCTTGGCAACATGAAGGAGAAGCTTCATGTCCTGCTGCTCCTGGCCTTTTCTTGTCCCCTCCCATCAACGTTTTCCTGCATGATTCTGAGCTTTCTGATGGCCCAAAATGCAGCTCCACTGCTGGTTACCCTTAAATACTCCCCCTGAATTCTATAAATACACCAACACTCAGCTGGGAAAAAAAGAACTTGAAAGGCATCTAAAATGAAAATATACTTTTTTTCCCAGCATTTGCCAAGCATTTTCTCTCCATCTTCTCTCTCTTTGATTCCAGGATAAGCGCTTGGATTTCAAACCATTAGCCCTACCTGGGAAAGAAAAGAGCTTCCTTGGCAAAGCCCTTGTAGGCAGAGAAAGCCAGACAGCCTGTTAACCCTGGCTCTCCCACACAGAAAATCCCTTTGCCTCACACAGAAAAACCTCTCTGCCTCAGCAGCGTGATTCATGGTCCTTCTTCCAGATTCCACTGAGCTGATTTTGAACTAATTTAGTAGGTTGGTGACAGTGACTTTGGGATCGGGCAGACCGGTGTTTGAATCTCTGTTCAGCCAGCTACTAGCCGTGTGACCCTGGGCCCTCTATTAACTCTCCAGGACTCAATTTCCTTTATTACAAAATAGAAAGAACAAAACTGTCCTTGCAACTCTACTGTGAAGGTTAAATGAGATGATGTGCATGGGGGGAGGGTGCAGAAATGCAATTAGACCTATCTCGAGGAGATGCCTGTAACTTCAGCTGGAAAGTCAGGACAGCTTGGTGATGGAGGGGTGGTTTGGTTGACTTCACAAGGTCTTTCTTCCCATCATTTTGATTGTATAATTCAATTAAAATTCAGTCCATCTGCCCCTCCAGATCCCCACCCTGCCACTTTCTTCCTTGGGAGGCCAGTTTGCATGGATAATCTCAAGGGGTTGCCTGTTCCTTTGGTTCCCTGTTGGGTATAACCAATGAGAGGCCATGCAGGAGATCAGAGGGTGGGAGGAGAGTGAGGTCAAGACTGGCTGCATCTAAAGGCTCCTGTTGGGCAACCTTCCTCCCATAGCTGCTGTGTTGGGCTTTTGGTCCCTGGCCCCTTTTCTGACTGCTTCAGGCTTAGGGATGCAATGACTGCCTTTGTTACTGGATGCTTGTTGGTATCTCTAAGCCCTGCCCACACCTTTATAAATAGTCTTTTGTTAAGCTCTCATCCATTGCCCAGAATGTGCCATCTTTATCCTGCCAGGGAACTGACTAATGCAGAGGTCACCCATTTTAGTTCACATCTCAGATTTGCCAGAGGAATTATATTATTTGATAATCAACTGGAATCCAACTCTGCGCCCCATCCTGTCATTACTGAACATCTCTCCCTCACACACTTCCTGGGGATGTCAAGTCTCTGGGTTCTTTTGCCATGACAAAGCCTTGGAAAATCACTCGTAGTCTGACAGTGGCCCGTCCTGGTGACTGCTGGGTCACCCACCTACCATTTAAGGCTGTGTGGTCCTTTTAGGTCCTTTGTGACTGCTGGCCTCACACAGAAAAACCTCTCTGCCTCAGCAGCGTGATTCATGGTCCTTCTTCCAGATTCCACTGAGCTGATTTTGAACTAATTTAGTAGGTTGGTGACAGTGACTTTGGGATCGGGCAGACCGGTGTTTGAATCTCTGTTCAGCCAGCTACTAGCCGTGTGACCCTGGGCCTCTATTAACTCTCCAGGACTCAATTTCCTTTATTACAAAATAGAAAGAACAAAACTGTCCTTGCAACTCTACTGTGAAGGTTAAATGAGATGATGTGCATGGGGGGAGGGTGCAGAAATGCAATTAGACCTATCTCGAGGAGATGCCTGTAACTTCAGCTGGAAAGTCAGGACAGCTTGGTGATGGAGGGGTGGTTTGGTTGACTTCACAAGGTCTTTCTTCCCATCATTTTGATTGTATAATTCAATTAAAATTCAGTCCATCTGCCCCTCCAGATCCCCACCCTGCCACTTTCTTCCTTGGGAGGCCAGTTTGCATGGATAATCTCAAGGGGTTGCCTGTTCCTTTGGTTCCCTGTTGGGTATAACCAATGAGAGGCCATGCAGGAGATCAGAGGGTGGGAGGAGAGTGAGGTCAAGACTGGCTGCATCTAAAGGCTCCTGTTGGGCAACCTTCCTCCCATAGCTGCTGTGTTGGGCTTTTGGTCCCTGGCCCCTTTTCTGACTGCTTCAGGCTTAGGGATGCAATGACTGCCTTTGTTACTGGATGCTTGTTGGTATCTCTAAGCCCTGCCCACACCTTTATAAATAGTCTTTTGTTAAGCTCTCATCCATTGCCCAGAATGTGCCATCTTTATCCTGCCAGGGAACTGACTAATGCAGAGGTCACCCATTTCAGTTCACATCTCAGATTTGCCAGAGGAATTATATTATTTGATAATCAACTGGAATCCAACTCTGCGCCCCATCCTGTCATTACTGAACATCTCTCCCTCACACACTTCCTGGGGATGTCAAGTCTCTGGGTTCTTTTGCCATGACAAAGCCTTGGAAAATCACTCGTAGTCTGACAGTGGCCCGTCCTGGTGACTGCTGGGTCACCCACCTACCATTTCAGGCTGTCTGGTCCTTTTAGGTCCAGTGGAATTGATGCTTCCATGTCAGACCTGGGACAAGAAAAGCTTGGGCCATGCTAGAAGCCATCACATGGATGATGTGGCCTCCTTGGGGTATTTCTGCCTTCTCAAGGGTTTCCCCAAACTTTTCTACCTTTGATCCTTTACCAGTCTTCTTAATATCTCTCTTCTCTGTTCTTACTCTAGTAGGAACTTCCCTCTCCACACTCGCCTTGAGGACACTAATATAAGCTCCCCTAAAGACTTTGCCCAGTCGTGTCCAACTCTTTGTGACCCCATGGACTGCAGCATGTCAGGCTTCCCTGTTCTTTCACTGTATCCCAGAGTTTACTCAAACTTATGTCCATTGAGTTGATAATGCCTTAGCCTTTACAAAAGACAAAAGTAAAGCTTCTAATTTCAGCCTGTAAACTCAAAGTGATGCAGATTATTTCAAGAGAAGGGGAAACAGAAGGAGTACATACAGTAATTAATATTTTAATAAATTCTGACACATACAGGAAGTATTTAACAAAGTTCTTGATATATAGTAAGCACCCAATAAGTGATGCTATAATTATTATTTGAGCCCACTAAGAATGTTAGGTGCATTCTGTATTGCAAGCCATAATTATAACCAGTGAACTAATATGAATTGTCTATTATTTTGACTCTTCCACATTGCCCATTAATCTCACAAAACCTGTTTTTAAAGAAAAAATTTGACAAAAATGTCATATCGGGCACGCATTTAATAAGAACTCTGAAAATCTCATCCATTCAGTTTAATGTTTCACCTGTTGTTTACCTTTTCACCTTTTAGGAAGGCACATTCTGCCACAAACATACCCGCAAGCTTAAATTGCCAGAGCAGAGGCAGTTTGGTCTCCCTGCAAAACTGAATAGGCTTCTATTTAAATTTAATTTCTTTCGTCTACAAATAACCTAGATGGCAAAGGCATTAAATAACAATTTATGGATAACAGAGTCCCCCCCTTCCGAATTTGTTCCTGCGTCTGGTTCAATTTTCCCCGGTTTTAAAAGGATGAGATAAAGTGGGCAGTGTGTAGAGTAGCCTCAGATGGGATAGCATCTTGAAAACTGGCATTTGCTGAATACTCATGAAGAATCCAGAAATATCCCATGGCCAGGATGAAAGGTCTAAATTTAATACCAAAAACAGAAAATTGGCTTGGCTTTCCTGTACTCCGCACAGGAAAGTTCTTGTTTGAAAGTTCTGAAATGAGATGAGACTTGAGACATTTCACGACATTGTCAGTGTTTTTATGGGGAGTTGAAGGGTCTGCTGTTATCCCAGGATCTCATTTGGCCCATGATGGAAGCCTGAAGCAAAGCAAGATAAATTCATTGGAGGGAAATCAGGGAGAAGTTTCACACTGGTACACAATCTCCCCACGATAAGCACAGACTCATTTCTTCTTCTGGTTTTGCTTACCCAGCTTTTAAGATTTAACCACCTTCCCTGACCCTCTGAACAGGACATCTGTTGTTCTTGTTTGGACAGTATCTAAACCTCTGGTAAGAAAATCCAACCCTTTCTTTTGGGAAACTACCCTTACCCAATCTATTACTATGTTCATCAGAGTCATAACAAATGATTCAAGAATGATCAAACACACTTCAGACCAATGAGAGTTTGCCCTGGGAATTTGCTAGAACTAATGAAGCAAATATTCTCCCCTCCCTCTTTTTTTTTTTTTTTTTTGCTGCACTATGTGGCTTGTGGAGGAATGGCTTATGGGATCTTAGTTTCGCGACCAGAGATCAAACCTGGGTCCTCAGCAATGAGACGGCCAGGGAGATCCCCCCAAAGATTCTACTTTTATTGCAGTTGCTAAGTTTGAAGAAGGTAAGCCTCTTGCTACTAACAGCCCATTCAGAGAAAAGTGGAGATGACAGATGGAAAGTTGGAGGGAGAAAGAAAGTTAAGGTAACATCATTGAGCTCCCAGATCAAGCCATACCCGAAGGTAGCAATTTCCTTGGACTTCACAATTACATGAAATAATGACCAGTTTCCTTATTTTTAATTTAATAGTAAATGAGTCTTGAAAAAACACTTGACTAGAAGTGATATTTTTCCCCTTCTGAATAACCAGACCAGAGGTCCACAACTGTAAATGGTCCCTGTAGTATTTACAAGGTTAAATAAGGGAGCTGGAAGAGGCTTCCTTTGTAGCTCAGTTGGTAAATAATCTGCCTGGAGTGCAGGAGACCTGGGTTTGATCCCTGGCTGGGGAAAATCCCCTGGAAGAAGAGGAATTGACAACCCACTCCAGTATTCTTGCCTAGAAAATCCTGTGGGCGTGACTTAGAGACTAAACCACTACCAGAAGGGGCAGCTTCCAGTTTCTCTCTCAGCTCCTCCACACTTCTCCCCACTTGCTCCTCCAGTGGAGGCTGGTGATAATACCAAATAACAGCATTTTCTCATCAGAAGGCTTTGACTGAGAAGCAGATTGGGAATTTTAGTGCTTTGGTAGCAAGGGAAGAGTAGGTTTCAACAACAGTCTGTTTTACGACCAAACAGTCAATCTTGGACCCCATTTTCTTCTTCTGGTTTTGCTTACCCAGCTTTTAAGATTTAACCACCTTCCCTGACCCTCTGAACAGGACATCTGTTGTTCTTGTTTGGACAGTATCTAAACCTCTGGTAAGAAAATCCAACCCTTTCTTTTGGGAAACTACCCTTACCCAATCTATTACTATGTTCATCAGAGTCATAACAAATGATTCAAGAATGATCAAACACACTTCAGACCAATGAGAGTTTGCCCTGGGAATTTGCTAGAACTAATGAAGCAAATATTCTCCCCTCCCTCTTTTTTTTTTTTTTTTTTGCTGCACTATGTGGCTTGTGGAGGAATGGCTTATGGGATCTTAGTTTCGCGACCAGAGATCAAACCTGGGTCCTCAGCAATGAGACGGCCAGGGAGATCCCCCCAAAGATTCTACTTTTATTGCAGTTGCTAAGTTTGAAGAAGGTAAGCCTCTTGCTACTAACAGCCCATTCAGAGAAAAGTGGAGATGACAGATGGAAAGTTGGAGGGAGAAAGAAAGTTAAGGTAACATCATTGAGCTCCCAGATCAAGCCATACCCGAAGGTAGCAATTTCCTTGGACTTCACAATTACATGAAATAATGACCAGTTTCCTTATTTTTAATTTAATAGTAAATGAGTCTTGAAAAAACACTTGACTAGAAGTGATATTTTTCCCCTTCTGAATAACCAGACCAGAGGTCCACAACTGTAAATGGTCCCTGTAGTATTTACAAGGTTAAATAAGGGAGCTGGAAGAGGCTTCCTTTGTAGCTCAGTTGGTAAATAATCTGCCTGGAGTGCAGGAGACCTGGGTTTGATCCCTGGCTGGGGAAAATCCCCTGGAAGAAGAGGAATTGACAACCCACTCCAGTATTCTTGCCTAGAAAATCCTGTGGGCATGACTTAGAGACTAAACCACTACCAGAAGGGGCAGCTTCCAGTTTCTCTCTCAGCTCCTCCACACTTCTCCCCACTTGCTCCTCCAGTGGAGGCTGGTGATAATACCAAATAACAGCATTTTCTCATCAGAAGGCTTTGACTGAGAAGCAGATTGGGAATTTTAGTGCTTTGGTAGCAAGGGAAGAGTAGGTTTCAACAACAGTCTGTTTTTACGACCAAAAACGTCGAGAGAATCCACATCTTGGATCCTATAGTCTGCAACCATGAGCAGCCAAGAAACCAAAATTAACCATAACTGAAGGGAAAAGACAAATTCAAGACAGGCCACTCGCCCCTCCATTTACCCATGTCCGTGATGTGCATACCCTGCCTACCTGACTTAGCCAATGAAAGTGCTTTATCCATGAAACAGTGGAGGTATGCACATGCATGTTCATAGCAGCACTGTTTATTATTAACCCCAAAGTGGAGACAATCCAAATGTCTGTTAACAGATAAATGGATGAACAAAAATGTATACCATGAAATATTATTCTGCCATAAAATAGAATGACATATTGATATATACTACAACATGGATGAACCTTGGAAATATTATGACTAAGTGAAAGAAACCAGACACAAAGAGCCACATATTTTATGATTGCATTTATATGAAATGTCTAGAAAAGGCAAATCCATAGAGAAGGAAAGCAGATTAATGGTTGCCAGGGCCTGAGAAGTGGTGATTTTTTTTCTTTTATTGCAAGCTGGGAGATGATGGCTAAAGGGAATGGGTTTTCTTTTGGAGGGAATGAAAATGTTTCAGGATTGGATAGTGGTAATAGTTGCACAACTCTGTAAATATGCAAAAACAAGTGAATTGTATACTTTAAGTGGGTGGATTGTATATATGTAGATTATATCTTGATAAGCTATTTAAAAGAGAGAGAGAGAGTCAGGGTATGAGCAGGAATCTTTCAGAAGGTCTGTCTCACTTGATGGAGACTTCCCTTCATCTATTAAAAATGTCAACTATAGTTAAGTGACATCTTATTTACAAGGAAGACTCAATATAGAACCCAAGGGGAAAAAAGTCTTCATGTGGGTAGCTTAATTTAGGATATGAACAGCAGTGCCTTCACTGTTGTGAAATTGTTGTTGATAGGTTCTTCTTGGACCCCTCAATGAATCTTTTTATCTTAAATGAATCAAGGGACAGTTGCAGAGTCTTCCTTTGGCCTGTGTGTGGGCCTGATAGATAGGTAAGAACCCACCGCGTGCAGGGGTGCTTTATGCTTCTCTTCTTTGCTTCAAGTTGGACTAGAAGCTTCTCAGTACATGGATCCCAGGAAGCATGCAGACTGACTTTACATTCTTTCGTAGGTTTCAAAGCCATCATGTTAAGCATACAGTCACTCAAGTTTGAGTGCAAAGAGTAGATTTCATTGCTGACTTGCATTTACATAGGACTGCATTCTTTTTTTTAGTATAATTTTATTTATTTATTTATTGGCTGTGTTTTGTCTTCATTTCTATGTGGACTTTTCTGTCGTTGGGGCGAGCCTGGTGCAGGGGCTTCTCATTTTGGTGACTTCTCTTGTTGTAGAGCTTGGGCTATAGGGTGTATTGGCTTTAGCACTTGGGGTTCCCATGTTCTAGGGCACAGGCTCAGTAGCTGTGGTACATGGGCTTACTTGCTTGGTGGCATGTGGGATCTTCCTGGGCCAGGGATTGAACCGGTGTCTCTCGCATTGGTGGCAGGATTCTTTACCATGGAGCCACCAGGGAAGCCCAGAATTGCATTCTTATAACTGAAATGTGTAGTATTTTCATAACAGCAGCAATAGACAGAGGAGGAGTTAAAAACTACTGGAAAAGTCACTTGTCTTTGTATAGCCTACATCTTTAGACTATAGAAAGAGCAAATCTAACCATCTCATTTTATTTTTTTTTTTAAAGAAGGGGGAAAAATATGAAATGTCCTTATCTTGCATTTCCCTGGTGGCTCAGTGGTAAAGAATCCACCTGTCGATGCAGAAGCCTCGGGTTTGACCCCTGGGTTGGGAAGATCCGCTGGAGAAGGAAATGATAAGCCACTCCAGTATTCTTGCTGGCATAATCCTGTGGACAGAGGAGCCTCAGTGGCTACAGTCCATGGGGTCACAGAGTCAGACACGACTGAGCAACCGAGCATGCATGCATGGCCTTATCTCTTCCAGTATCAGGCACTATTCTAACCTCAGATTTCCTACCAGCTCACTCAATCTTCACATCAACCCTTTTAGGAAGGTATTATAATGGCCACATTTTATAAATGAGGAAATGAAATCTCAAGTGAAGCCATACAATGGTAATCCAAACTCCAAATCCAAGTAGCCAGGAGCATCTCCCAATATACCCAGTAGGATCAAGCAATTATATAATCCCTTGTATGCGTCTTTTGGACTTCTCAGGTGGTGCAGTGGTAAAAGAATCCAGCTGCCAATGCAGGAGGTACAAAAGACATGGGTTTAATCCCTGAATTGGGAAGATCCTCTGAAGAAGGAAATGGCAACCCGCTCCAGTATCCTTGCCTGGAGAATCCCCATGGACAGAGGAGCCTGGCAGGCTACAGTCCATGGGGCCACAAAGACATGACAATGACATGCATCTTTTTTCGTTTCTTCCAGAGTTAACTTTTCAAGTTTTAAGTGTTGCCTCTTCAAGCTAGTCTTGAGCATCTGTGAGCTGGGACCTGTCTTAGTTTCTCTCCAAGCGCCCTGAAGCCAGTGATGTACCCATCTTGGAATGTACTGTTCCCTCTGTCCAAAAATCTCTCCCCTTTCTTGTTTTGCTAATTCTTACTGACCCTTAAACATTCATTTGTCTGATGGAACCTCTCCTGACAGTACAATCCTTTCAGGGCCAAATAAACGTGAGACCATTCATCTGGACTTTCCCATCACTGGGTCCTTCTTTATAGCATTTATTGTTGTTGTCTTGTTGTCGCCTATTCAACTGTCTCTCTTCCTGCATAGACTATCAGCTCCGTGAGGACAGGGGCCAGGTAATTCCCTGCCCTCCTCCACTGTAGCCCCAGCAGCCAGCACAGAGCAGGGCATATAGGAGATGCCTAATATGGACTTTTTTGTAAGTCTGATGCTAAATCTGTAGTTGGTTTCTTCCAAGATATTTGAGCAGGCAACTATGATTTCAGGGTGTGAGGAATTTCATTATTTTTTCCCCCTTCTCATTTCTCCATTGCCAACTGACATCAGGAGGCACAGTGGTCTCCGCTCTAACAAGAGCAGTTCAAAATAGCATTCACCAACTAAGTTCTCCCCTAAAGCCAGTTAGTGCAATCCAGCAGTTCTGTCTGCTTCTATAGACTTCCTGGCCTCCTCTGTGATCTGGGCATGAAGGTCTCCCCACATCTATCTCATAGAAAGTGAACTCCATGAAGATGTAAGGAGGACTTTATTCATTTATGTAGGTGCCTAAAAATAGGCTTTCATAACCCAAAGGAGCCTTAAGTCATTTACTTTTTTTTTTTTTGTCTCTCTCCATATTAAAGAAATTCTGGAAGAAAAAAATTAATTCCCAGTACAGGCTATGTGGCCCAATAATGTGACAGGGAAGCAGAAATCTCTGTGATGAATGTGTCTTTTGTTAATCCCACGGAGGCTCTACAATTATTCCTATGTATAACCTAATTCGGAGATATTTATGCCTAAAACCTAAATTTGAAGCCCAGGCCAAAATGCTTTCTCAGTCCAAATCCCACTGGCCCTTCCTATGACATGCATCTTTTTTCGTTTCTTCCAGAGTTAACTTTTCAAGTTTTAAGTGTTGCCTCTTCAAGCTAGTCTTGAGCATCTGTGAGCTGGGACCTGTCTTAGTTTCTCTCCAAGCGCCCTGAAGCCAGTGATGTACCCATCTTGGAATGTACTGTTCCCTCTGTCCAAAAATCTCTCCCCTTTCTTGTTTTGCTAATTCTTACTGACCCTTAAACATTCATTTGTCTGATGGAACCTCTCCTGACAGTACAATCCTTTCAGGGCCAAATAAACGTGAGACCATTCATCTGGACTTTCCCATCACTGGGTCCTTCTTTATAGCATTTATTGTTGTTGTCTTGTTGTCGCCTATTCAACTGTCTCTCTTCCTGCATAGACTATCAGCTCCGTGAGGACAGGGGCCAGGTAATTCCCTGCCCTCCTCCACTGTAGCCCCAGCAGCCAGCACAGAGCAGGGCATATAGGAGATGCCTAATATGGACTTTTTTGTAAGTCTGATGCTAAATCTGTAGTTGGTTTCTTCCAAGATATTTGAGCAGGCAACTATGATTTCAGGGTGTGAGGAATTTCATTATTTTTTCCCCCTTCTCATTTCTCCATTGCCAACTGACATCAGGAGGCACAGTGGTCTCCGCTCTAACAAGAGCAGTTCAAAATAGCATTCACCAACTAAGTTCTCCCCTAAAGCCAGTTAGTGCAATCCAGCAGTTCTGTCTGCTTCTATAGACTTCCTGGCCTCCTCTGTGATCTGGGCATGAAGGTCTCCCCACATCTATCTCATAGAAAGTGAACTCCATGAAGATGTAAGGAGGACTTTATTCATTTATGTAGGTGCCTAAAAATAGGCTTTCATAACCCAAAGGAGCCTTAAGTCATTTACTTTTTTTTTTTTTGTCTCTCTCCATATTAAAGAAATTCTGGAAGAAAAAAATTAATTCCCAGTACAGGCTATGTGGCCCAATAATGTGACAGGGAAGCAGAAATCTCTGTGATGAATGTGTCTTTTGTTAATCCCACGGAGGCTCTACAATTATTCCTATGTATAACCTAATTCGGAGATATTTATGCCTAAAACCTAAATTTGAAGCCCAGGCCAAAATGCTTTCTCAGTCCAAATCCCACTGGCCCTTCCTCAAAGAAGTCATCACCAGATGTTTGCTGAAGGAGGAGGAAGGGAAGGCAGGAAAGAGAGAAGGAAGAAAGAAAGGCCATACGAATTTAACATGGGTTAATAATGACGAGGAGCTTCCCTGATGGCTCGGTGTTAAAGACCCTGCCTGCCAGTGCTGGAGACGTCGGTTCTATTCCTGGGTCGGGAAGCTCCCCTGGAGAAGGAAACCACAACCCACTCCAGCATTCTTGTCAGGAGACTCCCATGCGCAGAGGAGCCTGGGGGGTTACAGTCCATGAGGACTAAGAGTCTGCGGGACTTTTAGCGACTAAACAACACAACAATACTGAAAAAGGTATTTCGTAAGCTGCAAACTTCAGTACGTTTGCGAGTTTACTGCCATGTAACAACTCCCAGCTCTGCAGTGGCTCAGAACCCGTGGACGCTGTACCCTCCCGCCTTTCGCCTACAAAACTTCGGCCTCGGGGCGCGCCCCCGCCCGGGCCTCGCGGAAACGCGCCGGCCCTCCCCGCCGGAAGTGACGTGTCCACGCCTAGCAACCGTTGCCAAGGAGCTCGTCTCTAGGAACCCAGTAGAACCTGGATGCCTCCTGTGGGGGTAAAGTGGTTTCGTGAGGAGAATTTGAGGTAACGTCGCCAAGCCGCGGTCGGAAACTCCCCCGAGCCCCCCAAATAGAAGAGAACTCCCTCCCCCTTCCCTTCCCCTTCCCGGTGCAGCACCAGGAGAGTGGAGGGTCGCAGCAGTTAAACTCCCCACGTCGAGGGTCGGCCGCCGTGGGGCCTAGCGGTGATACAGGCGGCTCCCCAGCAGAATGAACCTTAGGGGAACCCAGAGCAGCCCCTGTGAGGCCCTTGGGTCAGACCTAGGGTCCTCTGTCCCGTCTCTAGAGCCCCGGGGCGGGAAGCGGAGGAAACTATTTTGAGGGCATCTCCGGAGGCTCGTGCAGCCTGGGACCAGGGCCGCGTCGCTTCTGTCCCAAGCTGTGCCAAATAAACGCATGTCCTGGTTTTAATTCTTCTCCCCCACCCCTTCGGGATCTTATGTGGGTGAATGCTTGTGAATTAGTGAGGCGACTTTCCGCTGGAAGAGAGAGAGTAATTGCTTTTGCTAATTTTAGAGCACACAGCCCACTGGGCATAGGCAACCTACCTATTCAGTACATCTTTGTCCTCAGCGGGTGACCATCTGAAAGCTGGTGGGCAGCTAGGAGGGAAAATCAACTGATGTCTTTTCCTCTCCTGGTAATGTTTTGCTCATTTATCCAAGCATTTTGGGTATGGGAAAGGGAAAAAAAAGAATATATGTATGTATATATTATGCTTAATATACATATAATTTTTGCATATATGTATAATTTCTAAAGAATTAAAAATTGAGTATATTCGTGTGTGAAGGTTGTGATGTAACCTTTTACTTAAAATGCTTTCAACAGTGGAAAATTTGCATCTCCAGTGTGGATTTTTCTTTGTGTAAAGGTTTTCCTTTTATAGCTTAAGGTAGACCTCAAAATTTTAAACTACACTGTTTATCTTATCTACCATTTTTTGGCTTATTTTTCAAAAACAATCATTTACTCATAATTTCATCCTAATTATGAGGAAATTATAATACCTTCACATTTTGATGTTTTCTAAGTATCCAGCTCCACTTACCCAGTTTAAAAAAACCTTTTTCAGAGGAAGACGCATGCAGCTCCAACTGTGTCTTAAGTTAAATAGCATCTCTTCATTTCGTGGTTAAAAACTATTAGGGAACACTGAAATATATTTTTCCTTCTTTTTTTGCGGGGGGCACTTTATTTTTAAATTCATTTTTAAAAACTGCTGCTCCATTAAACTGCCTGTCAGAAAATTTCTACCCCTTTCCCCCATACTAAACAAGTGATGTCTGCAAAACCCACGTCGAGGGTCGGCCGCCGTGGGGCCTAGCGTGATACAGGCGGCTCCCCAGCAGAATGAACCTTAGGGGAACCCAGAGCAGCCCCTGTGAGGCCCTTGGGTCAGACCTAGGGTCCTCTGTCCCGTCTCTAGAGCCCCGGGGCGGGAAGCGGAGGAAACTATTTTGAGGGCATCTCCGGAGGCTCGTGCAGCCTGGGACCAGGGCCGCGTCGCTTCTGTCCCAAGCTGTGCCAAATAAACGCATGTCCTGGTTTTAATTCTTCTCCCCCACCCCTTCGGGATCTTATGTGGGTGAATGCTTGTGAATTAGTGAGGCGACTTTCCGCTGGAAGAGAGAGAGTAATTGCTTTTGCTAATTTTAGAGCACACAGCCCACTGGGCATAGGCAACCTACCTATTCAGTACATCTTTGTCCTCAGCGGGTGACCATCTGAAAGCTGGTGGGCAGCTAGGAGGGAAAATCAACTGATGTCTTTTCCTCTCCTGGTAATGTTTTGCTCATTTATCCAAGCATTTTGGGTATGGGAAAGGGAAAAAAAAGAATATATGTATGTATATATTATGCTTAATATACATATAATTTTTGCATATATGTATAATTTCTAAAGAATTAAAAATTGAGTATATTCGTGTGTGAAGGTTGTGATGTAACCTTTTACTTAAAATGCTTTCAACAGTGGAAAATTTGCATCTCCAGTGTGGATTTTTCTTTGTGTAAAGGTTTTCCTTTTATAGCTTAAGGTAGACCTCAAAATTTTAAACTACACTGTTTATCTTATCTACCATTTTTTGGCTTATTTTTCAAAAACAATCATTTACTCATAATTTCATCCTAATTATGAGGAAATTATAATACCTTCACATTTTGATGTTTTCTAAGTATCCAGCTCCACTTACCCAGTTTAAAAAAACCTTTTTCAGAGGAAGACGCATGCAGCTCCAACTGTGTCTTAAGTTAAATAGCATCTCTTCATTTCGTGGTTAAAAACTATTAGGGAACACTGAAATATATTTTTCCTTCTTTTTTTGCGGGGGGCACTTTATTTTTAAATTCATTTTTAAAAACTGCTGCTCCATTAAACTGCCTGTCAGAAAATTTCTACCCCTTTCCCCCATACTAAACAAGTGATGTCTGCATGCAAGAAACACTAGGAGCCTTGACTAAGCTGTTTCAGCAATTAAATTTTCAGATAATCAATTTTAAAAAAACTTGTAATCTTCCTTACTGCCACCTTATTTAGGTTTATGCTATTTTCTGGCCTTGGACCTGTAAACAAATTCATTCTAGTAGAACATGTCACTGTCTTAGATACAGTGGATATTCAGAGATAGAATTAGGCACAAGTATGTCCTCTTCAGGGCCTCCTTGGTGGCTCGGAGGTAAAGAGTCCACCCGCAATGCAGGGGATTCAGGTTCAATCCCTGGGTTGGGAAGATCCGCTGGAGAAGAAAATGGCAACCCACTCCAGTATTCTTGCCTAGGAAATCCTGTGGACGGAGGATCCTGGTGGGCTCCAGTTTATGGGGTCGCAAAGAGTTGGACAGGACTTAGCAACTAAACCATCATCACCATGTCCTCGTGGAATTTACAGTTTAGTAGAGAAGCTGTACGTTAAGTAACTAGTGCAAAATGGAAGGTAACACCAGCAGAGCAGTGTGGATAAAGTGGTCAGCTTGGAGGGCAGCTGCTGTCATTGTGTTGCAGAACTGAGGGTGGCTTGAGAGAGATTTCCTAGAGGAACTTGGATTTGGACAGCAGGGCTTGAAAGATGGTGAAGATTAGCATCTCTGGAGATGGGGGAAAGCGAAAACATCCCTAGGCAAAAGATACAACACTAACTAAAGGCAAAGATAGAATAACTATGTAAGGAGCAGTGCTTATTTCAGTCAACTGAAATTTGAAAGGGTGTAAGGATGTTTCTCAATTTGAAAGGGTGTTTCTCAATTTGGAAACGAAGTTGAGAAAGGTTAAATTAAGCTAGATCTTAAAAGGGCCTCAAAATCCAAGTTTGGACTTTTTTCTGTAGGCAATGAGAAGCCTACAAAATGATGTGGAATGGAAGAGGCAGAGATGAACTATTGAAGGCCAAGGAAGTGAAGGCCTGAATTACTCAAGGGTGGCAGAGTTGAGACCTGTAGGACCAAGCCAGGAAATCAGTGGGTGAAGACTGCCTGGTGGAGGAAACCAAAACAAAACCACAGAGCCCATGTTGTTGTTTAGTCAGTAAGTCCTGTCAGACTCTTTGTGACCCCCAGGACTATAGCCCACCACGCTCCTCTGTCCATGGGATTTCCCAGGCATCAGGATACTGGAGTGGGTTGCCATTTCCTTCTCCAAGGATCTTCCTAACACAGGGATTGAACCTGTATCTCACATTGGCAGGTGGATTCTTTACCACTGAGCCAACTGGGAAGTCCAAAGAGTGCATACCCAAGGCCGAAGTTTGCATTCTCTACCCAGATTCAGTTGGTTGTGGCCATGTACATAGTGAATCCAGGGTTGCCAGATCTGAGTTTCCAGAGAAATTGGAAATTTGTATTAATGTGGGCTGCTAATTGTAAAAAAAATTTTTTGAGGGCTTCCCTGGTGGTCCAGTGGATAAGGACACCGCCTTGCCGTGCAAGGGGCGCCGGTTTGATCCCTGGCCTGGGAAGATCCCACATGCCGCGGAGCGGCTGGTCTGATGTGTCCAATCACCGAGCCAGAGCTCTGGAGCGCATGCGCGCCCAGAGCCAGTGCTCTGCAACGACAGAGGCCACCGCGATGGGAGGCCCACACGAGCCAAAGAACAAAGACGGATGAAAATAGAGAAATGAAAGACCAATGGAAGTGGCCCGCCTGCTCCCCTCCCTGCCCAACCTGACCCCCGCCCAAAATAAATAAATAAATAAATCTTTAAAAAAAAAAATTTTTTTTTTTTGAAGCATGTCTAGAGGCTTTTATCCCTGGATAGAAATTGTAGAGCTGAATGGGAGAAATGTTAATGTAGGTGGGTTTTATATTCACTTGTTCATGTTAATTCTGTGTTATTTCAGGTGATTGTTGTCAGATACATATACAAAAATGTCATTAAATATTAACAATATGTACTGTAACATTCCAAATAAAGTCTGTACACTCTTTATTTCAACAAGATAACCCTTTCCACAGCATATTGTATGCCATGTAGACTTTATTCCATGCCTACTTCCTATGACCTCAGAGCTTGGGTGCCACTAGTGGTAAAGAACCTGCCTGCCAACACAGGAGACATAAGAGACATGGGTTCAATCCCTAGGTCTATAAGATCACTTGGAGGAGGGCATAGCAACCCTTTCCAATGTTCTTGCCTGGAGAATCCCATGGACATATGGACTGAAGCAACTTAGCAAACACTTCCTACTACAGAATTGTTACAATAATACAGTATTGTTTCCAATATTGAGTTTTTTCTGTATTTTCAGTCTTTAAAGTATAAGACCTAATTATGAGTGATCAAATCAAATTCATTGTGGACAGTCTCAATAAGGAGCCTTTTAGGAAGAACTATAATTTAATCACATTTGATTCCCTGGAGCCAATGCAGCTATTACAAGTTCTCAATGATGTTCTGGCTGAAATTGACCCAAAGGTAAGAGTTTTCTTTTTCTCTGTGATGAAAAGGGTGGCAAGAAAGCCAGTTTCTACCAGTAAATATTTGATTTGGGGGCAAATTATTTAACCTCTCTGGCCCTAATTTTCTATGCCTATAAAGTGATAGGAGATGATCTTTAATGTTTCTCTACTAGCTCAAAAATTAAATTACCTACTTGTACCTTATTTAGAAAGTATTTGTCTATTTCCAAACATAAACAGATTTGGTCCTGGAATGAAAATGCTTTTACAAAAGGTTTTATTGTGTTGCAATAAAGGTTTTATTGTGTTGCTCATGTCTCTCAGACACTGGTCTTTTCAATTGGAGACTTTTTTAAGCTTGACATTCTTTTTTTTTTTAAAGATGTATTTATTTATTTATTTAGGGAGGGGGTCGGGTTGGGAAGGGAGGGGAGCGGGTGGGCCACTTCCACTGGTCTTTCATTTCTCCGTTTTCATCCGTCTTTGTTCTTTGGCTCCCGCGGGCCTCCCATCACGGTGGCCTCTGTTGTTGCAGAGCGTCAGCTCTGGGCGTGTGTGGTCCCGAGCTCTAGCTCGGTGATTGGACACATCAGTCCAGCCGCTCCGCGGCACGTGGGATCTTCCCAGGCCAGGGATCGAACCGGTGCCCCTTGCACTGCAGGGCGGGGTCCTTATCCACTGGACCACCAGGGGAAGCCCCAGCTTGACATTCTTAATATGAATTCTGATTTAACTTGTATGTACCCTCAGTTGGAATCTGGAGGCCTCTATATTTAATCTATTTTATGAGGAGACCATTATGGACTGGGTTTATGTTTTTTTTAAAGTTATCCCCAACCAACTTTCAATCCCTATGTCTATAAGATCACTTGGAGGAGGGCATAGCAACCCTTTCCAATGTTCTTGCCTGGAGAATCCCATGGACATATGGACTGAAGCAACTTAGCAAACACTTCCTACTACAGAATTGTTACAATAATACAGTATTGTTTCCAATATTGAGTTTTTTCTGTATTTTCAGTCTTTAAAGTATAAGACCTAATTATGAGTGATCAAATCAAATTCATTGTGGACAGTCTCAATAAGGAGCCTTTTAGGAAGAACTATAATTTAATCACATTTGATTCCCTGGAGCCAATGCAGCTATTACAAGTTCTCAATGATGTTCTGGCTGAAATTGACCCAAAGGTAAGAGTTTTCTTTTTCTCTGTGATGAAAAGGGTGGCAAGAAAGCCAGTTTCTACCAGTAAATATTTGATTTGGGGGCAAATTATTTAACCTCTCTGGCCCTAATTTTCTATGCCTATAAAGTGATAGGAGATGATCTTTAATGTTTCTCTACTAGCTCAAAAATTAAATTACCTACTTGTACCTTATTTAGAAAGTATTTGTCTATTTCCAAACATAAACAGATTTGGTCCTGGAATGAAAATGCTTTTACAAAAGGTTTTATTGTGTTGCAATAAAGGTTTTATTGTGTTGCTCATGTCTCTCAGACACTGGTCTTTTCAATTGGAGACTTTTTTAAGCTTGACATTCTTTTTTTTTTTAAAGATGTATTTATTTATTTATTTAGGGAGGGGGTCGGGTTGGGAAGGGAGGGGAGCGGGTGGGCCACTTCCACTGGTCTTTCATTTCTCCGTTTTCATCCGTCTTTGTTCTTTGGCTCCCGCGGGCCTCCCATCACGGTGGCCTCTGTTGTTGCAGAGCGTCAGCTCTGGGCGTGTGTGCTCCCGAGCTCTAGCTCGGTGATTGGACACATCAGTCCAGCCGCTCCGCGGCACGTGGGATCTTCCCAGGCCAGGGATCGAACCGGCGCCCCTTGCACTGCAGGGCGGGGTCCTTATCCACTGGACCACCAGGGGAAGCCCCAGCTTGACATTCTTAATATGAATTCTGATTTAACTTGTATGTACCCTCAGTTGGAATCTGGAGGCCTCTATACTTAATCTATTTTATGAGGAGACCATTATGGACTGTTATGCTCTAGCAGAAGAGTTTTGTCAGTGAATTTCAATATTGTACTTTGTTAGATATACAGTAATAACATTTTTTCAATTTCTTTGTTTATCAGCAAGTTGTTGATATCAGAGAGGAGATGCCAGAGCAAACAGCCAAAAGGATGTTGAGCCTTCTTGGTATCCTTAAATACAAACCTCCAGGAAATGCTACAGACATGTAAGAATCTAACCAAGTGTTGTTTTCTTAGAGCTGTGCTTTACTATCCAAACCTTTGTATACAGTCTTTCTGGCAATACTTGTTTTCCCTAAGTCATTGGCCTCAGAAAATCACTGAATTTGAGGATAATCTTGAACTTTTAATGTTATTTTGTCATGTAAGAGTCTTAAGTGAGTCAGTTCTTTCTCTTAATTAAAAAAGTCAGGCAAGTCCATGATTTCATTTTATAATTTATCTGCATCCTAGACAAAAACTATAATTTAAACCTGTCTAGTCAATGAAATAAAGTATTAAGGCTGACCAGTTAATGGTTCCAAAACAACCTCCTCATATATTCCAGTGATATATTAAGGGTTTAAGTTTGTGATTATTGTCAATGTGCAGAATTACTTTAGAATAACCTTGATTTTACATTTTTTTAACAGTTGTGGAAAGTTGTAAATTGAATTTTGAGCAAATGTTGCCTCTTTTCAAGGTTTACTTATAAGACTCTTTATGTGTATGTATGTGTGTGTTTATTTTCATTTTATAGGAGCACGTTTCGTCAGGGTCTGGTGATTGGAAGTAAACCTGTAATTTACCCAGTGCTCCACTGGCTTCTTCAGAGAATTAATGAACTGAAGAAAAGAGCGTATTTAGCTCGTTTTTTAATAAAACTTGAGGTACCAAGTGAGTTTCTTCAAGATGAAACTGTGGCTGATACAAATAAACAGGTATCAACATATGAATGGTATTTTTAAGCTATGGGTAATGGATTTCAAGGTGTTTTTTTTTTTAAATTTTGGCCTCTTTTATTGGTTTTTTACTTATTTATTTTCATCCATCTTTATTCTTTGGCCTGTGTGGGCCTCCCATCACAGTCGTGTCTCTGGTCGCAGAACGCTGGCTCTGGGCGCATGTGCTCCAGAGCGCTGGCTCATAATTGGGCACACCAGTCCAGCCACTTCTTGGCACATAGGATCTTCCTGGGCCAGGGATCGAATTGGTGCCCCCTGCACTGCAAGGCGGACTCTTTACCCACTGAATCACCAGGGAAGCCCTCAAATATATGTTAATCTTACTTTATTTGTTGTCTCTGTATGTCCATTGACAGCTGAAGGTAAAATAATTATCAACTAATTTTCAACTATGATAACGTGTAAGTATTGACTTTTGGACATCAGAATCTTTTCATTAATAGACTATGTGAATAGAAAAACATCCTGAAATTAGGATTTTAGAATAATTTATTACTGAAGAATTGTGGATAGTCATACGAACTTTTTTTTTTTTTTTTTCAAATGAACTTTTTGACCAACCCAGTACCTTAGAGATGGGGCTTCAACAAGGAGTGTGTGAGTTTTCTATGTATTGTTTTTAACTCCTGAATCTACTTTTATCTCAAAACTTCAATTTTGTTAAATGTTCTTGAATGAATAAATATATGTAGATTATTTTTAAAAAATAAGATTGTGGGTAGATATGATCCTGGGCTTGGGACTACAGAATTCTTTGTTGATTAGTTAGGTGACTGTATAATTTGTCACCCAAATTAGGGAAGAAAGTGGTTATCATAATAATTGCTACCAGAGCAAAAGGTATAAATTGGCACTATACGAGGTGAATTGGAACTTGTGAGCAACTTCGAATATTGTATGGAGGCAAAGAAGCCAGGCTTATGATCTCAAAGGATGTCCCAGTTAGGCAGAGGTAGAGAAAGAACCAGAAATTTGCTATTTCAGTATACTTTCCTCACCAGAGTTTTGGGGTGATATTGGGTTCTGGCCTTAAGATCTTAAAGCTCCAAACTATTCAGGATTCTAACTGATCTGGCTTCTGTCAGATTTCAAAGCATATTGCTGATCAAAGACAATGGAAACCACTGTATGGAAATAGACTATGGAAATTAGAGAATTTAGGCTTAAGATTTCAAAGAAATTTGATTTAAAAGAGAAAACATCCACCTTCCTTTAGCATTTGTACTTCTGTTTTACAGTAGATCTCTAGGCCTATTTGTGCCAGTTTGTTGTGAATATTAACAGTTTGTCTATCTCTCCCAATAGCTTATGAGATCTCTAAAGACAGGTATCATGTCTTAGCCATCTTTGTTTTCCTCCAGGGTTTTGTACGATTGCTTCTGTATGATACGTGCTCAAAATGTGGATTGAATTGAAACAATCTACTAAATACTTGTTCATCCATATATTTTGTTATTTTGGGTAGCCTGGAAGGCCCTCAAAATAGAGTCAGTATGGATCTTTTAAGATATTTCAAGCGTTGAAAGGTTTATGCAAATAATTGCATCAAATATCACAGTAGATTCCTTGAGAAAATGAGGGGGTTTCATACGAACTTTATTTTTTTTTCAAATGAACTTTTTGACCAACCCAGTACCTTAGAGATGGGGCTTCAACAAGGAGTGTGTGAGTTTTCTATGTATTGTTTTTAACTCCTGAATCTACTTTTATCTCAAAACTTCAATTTTGTTAAATGTTCTTGAATGAATAAATATATGTAGATTATTTTTAAAAAATAAGATTGTGGGTAGATATGATCCTGGGCTTGGGACTACAGAATTCTTTGTTGATTAGTTAGGTGACTGTATAATTTGTCACCCAAATTAGGGAAGAAAGTGGTTATCATAATAATTGCTACCAGAGCAAAAGGTATAAATTGGCACTATACGAGGTGAATTGGAACTTGTGAGCAACTTCGAATATTGTATGGAGGCAAAGAAGCCAGGCTTATGATCTCAAAGGATGTCCCAGTTAGGCAGAGGTAGAGAAAGAACCAGAAATTTGCTATTTCAGTATACTTTCCTCACCAGAGTTTTGGGGTGATATTGGGTTCTGGCCTTAAGATCTTAAAGCTCCAAACTATTCAGGATTCTAACTGATCTGGCTTCTGTCAGATTTCAAAGCATATTGCTGATCAAAGACAATGGAAACCACTGTATGGAAATAGACTATGGAAATTAGAGAATTTAGGCTTAAGATTTCAAAGAAATTTGATTTAAAAGAGAAAACATCCACCTTCCTTTAGCATTTGTACTTCTGTTTTACAGTAGATCTCTAGGCCTATTTGTGCCAGTTTGTTGTGAATATTAACAGTTTGTCTATCTCTCCCAATAGCTTATGAGATCTCTAAAGACAGGTATCATGTCTTAGCCATCTTTGTTTTCCTCCAGGGTTTTGTACGATTGCTTCTGTATGATACGTGCTCAAAATGTGGATTGAATTGAAACAATCTACTAAATACTTGTTCATCCATATATTTTGTTATTTTGGGTAGCCTGGAAGGCCCTCAAAATAGAGTCAGTATGGATCTTTTAAGATATTTCAAGCGTTGAAAGGTTTATGCAAATAATTGCATCAAATATCACAGTAGATTCCTTGAGAAAATGTAGCACCACTGTAGTCCCTACCTTTTTTTTTTTTAAACATTTATTTATTTATTTTGGCGGGGGTGAGGATGGAGGGGGTGGGCGGGCCACTCCTATCGGTCTTTCATTTGTCCAGTTTCATCCATCTTTGTTCCTTGGCCCCTGTGGGCCTCCCATCGCGGTGGCCTCTGTTGTCGCAGAGCACTGGCTCTGGGCGCATGCGCTCCAGAGCTCCGGCTCGGCAACTGGACACATCGGTCCAGCCGCTCCGCAGCATGTGGGATCTTCCCAGGCCAGGGATTGAACCGGCGCCCCTTGCACTGCAAGGCGGTGTCCCTACCCACTGGACCACCAGGGAAGCCCCCTACTTATTTTTTTTAGAGATTTATTTATTTATTTATTTATTTGGGGGGGTGAGGTGGGGAGGGAGGGAAGCAGGTGGGCTACTTCTATTGGTCTTTCATTTATTTTCATCCATCTTTGTTCTTTGACCCGTGTGGGCCTCCCGTCGCGGTGGCCTCTGTTGTCGCAGAGCACCGACTCTGGGCGCATGCACTCCAGAGCTCCGGCTTGGTAATTGGACACATCGGTCCAGCTGCTCCGCGACACGTGGGATCTTCTCAGGCCAGGGATGGAACCGGCGCCCCTTGCACTGCAAGGCGGTGTCCTTACCCACTGGACCACCAGGGAAGCCCCCTACTTATTTTTTTTAGAGATTTATTTATTTATTTATTTATTTGGGGGGGTGAGGTGGGGAGGGAGGGAAGCAGGTGGGCTACTTCTATTGGTCTTTCATTTATTTTCATCCATCTTTGTTCTTTGACCCGTGTGGGCCTCCCGTCGCGGTGGCCTCTGTTGTCGCAGAGCACCGACTCTGGGCGCATGCACTCCAGAGCTCCGGCTTGGTAATTGGACACATCGGTCCAGCTGCTCCGCGACACGTGGGATCTTCTCAGGCCAGGGATGGAACCGGCGCCCCTTGCACTGCAAGGCGGTGTCCTTACCCACTGGACCACCAGGGAAGCCCGCCCCTACCTTTGAAGGCTTTACGCAGTATAAAAAGTAGAGAGGTGTAAATACAAAATATATTCTCCTCTCCTATCAATAAATTTGATAGAAACTAATTCCTCTAAAGGAAGTTTATTAATAGTTTTTACTAAACATGACCAACTAATTATTAATGGAAGGATTAATAATAATAAAGACATGCTTATTTTTGAAGTATGTTTGAGGGATATATATATATATATAATGACTTACATGTTTAGCCAGTTGTTCAGCAGAGAGCCAACAAAAATTGCACATTGCCTTTCTAAATGAAGAGCTTTAGAATGATTGATTTACAGACTTACAGAATATATAAGTCAAGAAAAAATATTAGTTTTTTGTCATTATCCACAGAAAACCTGTTTTTTAAATTTTTTGAGTTGTGATTTTTTTCATTCCTTTTAACTGCTTTTTACTGAACACGTGTATTGGTTATACATTATGCTAGGCCCCAGGGATACAGATATCTCCACAAATCACATGATTCTTGTCCTCCTGACTCTCACTTTCTAAAGGATGCAGACAGACAAGTAACTAGCAATTACGATTTTATATGGTATTTACTCTGATATCATTGTCCATAGAATAGGTACAAGACTAGGGAAGGCTTCTTTGGCAACGCTGAGACCTGAAGGATGAACAGGTTATCCAGGAAATGAGTGAGGGAGTCACAGAGTGTTCTCAGAGGGAATAGGGTGTGTAAAGTGAAGGTGGACTATTCCAGGGATTAAAGGAAGATCAACATAGCTATCATATGGAGTGTTGGTTAGGGAAGTAACCAGGGAAGTCTCTAGAGGCTAGATTACATACACTAACATTTTTGTGTCCTGTATAAATGTTTAACGATATATTTTAATGCTGTTCTATACTACTTAAGTAATAGCTGTAAGTTAATAGATGACCTCATTAAGAAAAGCCTATTGGATCTAGTCATTAGTTTATATGTTTTCAACTTGTTCTTTTAGTATGAAGATTTGATGGAAGCCTTTAAAACTTTGCATAAAGAATGTGAGCAGCTCAAGACGTCTGGATTTTCTACAGCAGAAATAAGAAGGGTAAAGAAAAAAATAACAGTTTTGATGGGGATTTGAATTAAATTCAAAGTCTTAAGACTGTAGAAACTAGTAATAGCAAATGGCAAATTTGCTTTTGTAGGACCTTTGGTAATTATTTACCAAAGAAATTAATGAGACCAGGGTTAATTCATAATTACTTATGTACTAGTGATATATAGACCACTTTGTTATTTAGTTACCAAGTCGTGTCTGACTCTTTGTGACCCCATGGACTGTAGCCCCCCAGGCTCCTCTGTCCATGGGATTCTTCAGGCAAGAGTACTGGAATGGGTTACTATTTCCTTCTTCAGGGGGTCTTCCCAACCCAGGAATCAATCCTGAGTCTCCTGTGTTGACAGGTGGATTCTTTATCCTTGAGCCACCAGGGAACCCTATATAAACCACTACCATGGATTAAAAGCAATTATATTTTGGGTCTTTTTCATATATATGTGTGTGTGTGTGTGTGTGTGTGTGTGTGTGTATAACACACACATACACACATAATATATATGTAAAGTTTATGTTATATATATATGGAGAAAATAGAGATGGAAAAACAGAAGCAAAAAAATCCAATTGTTAGCATTTTGTTGTACTATATCCTTTCAGATTTTGTATATGTGTGTGTATGAATGTATTTGGGATCACACTATACATAATAATTTGTGTCTTGCTTTTTTAATCATTACATTATGAATGTATTCCCATCGTTATTGTTCTACAGTGTGGTTTTTAATGACTAAATAATATTCCATGGTGTGGATAGTTTTAACAGTAGTTGATGTTTTGTTTTCACTTTTTGCTATTATAGATTACATTATGATTATCTTTACAAATAACATCTTTACCCTCTCAAAGAGAAATCATTAGAATTTGCTTCCTCAGGGAGGCCTTCCCTGATTCCCTAGATAGATTAGTTCATCCCACTTATTTCTGTTTTCTAACACTCATTATACTTAAGTTAATAGATGACCTCATTAAGAAAAGCCTATTGGATCTAGTCATTAGTTTATATGTTTTCAACTTGTTCTTTTAGTATGAAGATTTGATGGAAGCCTTTAAAACTTTGCATAAAGAATGTGAGCAGCTCAAGACGTCTGGATTTTCTACAGCAGAAATAAGAAGGGTAAAGAAAAAAATAACAGTTTTGATGGGGATTTGAATTAAATTCAAAGTCTTAAGACTGTAGAAACTAGTAATAGCAAATGGCAAATTTGCTTTTGTAGGACCTTTGGTAATTATTTACCAAAGAAATTAATGAGACCAGGGTTAATTCATAATTACTTATGTACTAGTGATATATAGACCACTTTGTTATTTAGTTACCAAGTCGTGTCTGACTCTTTGTGACCCCATGGACTGTAGCCCCCCAGGCTCCTCTGTCCATGGGATTCTTCAGGCAAGAGTACTGGAATGGGTTACTATTTCCTTCTTCAGGGGGTCTTCCCAACCCAGGAATCAATCCTGAGTCTCCTGTGTTGACAGGTGGATTCTTTATCCTTGAGCCACCAGGGAACCCTATATAAACCACTACCATGGATTAAAAGCAATTATATTTTGGGTCTTTTTCATATATATGTGTGTGTGTGTGTGTGTGTGTGTATATAACACACACATACACACATAATATATATGTAAAGTTTATGTTATATATATATGGAGAAAATAGAGATGGAAAAACAGAAGCAAAAAAATCCAATTGTTAGCATTTTGTTGTACTATATCCTTTCAGATTTTGTATATGTGTGTGTATGAATGTATTTGGGATCACACTATACATAATAATTTGTGTCTTGCTTTTTTAATCATTACATTATGAATGTATTCCCATCGTTATTGTTCTACAGTGTGGTTTTTAATGACTAAATAATATTCCATGGTGTGGATAGTTTTAACAGTAGTTGATGTTTTGTTTTCACTTTTTGCTATTATAGATTACATTATGATTATCTTTACAAATAACATCTTTACCCTCTCAAAGAGAAATCATTAGAATTTGCTTCCTCAGGGAGGCCTTCCCTGATTCCCTAGATAGATTAGTTCATCCCACTTATTTCTGTTTTCTAACACTCATTATACTTAAGATTTTTTTTTTTAACAGTATTGTTTTTTTTTCTTGGCCACTTCTATTGGTCTTTCATTTATTTATTTTCATCCAGCTTTGTTCTTTGGCCTGTGTGGGCCTCCCATCGCAGTGGCCTCTGTTGCTACAGAGCACTGGCTCAGTAGTTGGACACGTTGGTCCAGCTGCTCCACGACACATGGGATCTTCCCAGGCCAGGGATTGAACTGGCGCCCCTTGCACTGCAAGGCAGTGTCCTTATCCACTGGACCACCAGGGAGCCCCTTATGATTGTTTCAATGTCTGTCTTCCCAACTGTATTTAAATCCTGTGAGGGTAAGGAACATGTCTGTATATATTGTTCACCACAATATCCCCAGTGCCTATGACAGTGCCCTGTCTGTGGCAGGTTTTCAATAAGAGTTTTTGAATGTATTAGAAATGAACAATGAACTCACATCTAAAAGCAAAGAAAGACCCATAAGTAGATACTTATTATACACTATGGAATAAGAGCAATGGATGTCCAGCTACTGGTCTTCCATTATGTCATGTGAGTAAACAAATGATAAAATAGCCCAGAGTCTGATTTTAATTTTATTAATTATTGCCAAAGTGTTTTTGAACATATTCTATGTAAGGAAATACAATTAAGCCAAAAACAGAAAATAATTCACTCAAAATTCCATGCTCTTTTGATAACTACTTACTGCTTTTTCTTAGTATTGTATTTTATACAAATGTCATAATCTACTTTTAAGTAATGCCATATCATGACTTCTTCTCATGTCATACCACATTCTTCTGCGTAATTTTTAGTGACTTTCGTTGTATTATGCCATAATTCACTTTATAATCCTTAGACATTTGGATCATTTTCAAATTTTAGATATAATTAACATCTATGAGAATCCTTATATATTCTCATGTATGAATGTATTCCCATCGTTATTGTTCTACAGTGTGGTTTTAATGACTAAATAATATTCCATGGTGTGGATAGTTTTAACAGTAGTTGATGTTTTGTTTTCACTTTTGCTATTATAGATTACATTATGATTATCTTTACAAATAACATCTTTACCCTCTCAAAGAGAAATCATTAGAATTTGCTTCCTCAGGGAGGCCTTCCCTGATTCCCTAGATAGATTAGTTCATCCCACTTATTTCTGTTTTCTAACACTCATTATACTTAAGATTTTTTTTTTTAACAGTATTGTTTTTTTTTCTTGGCCACTTCTATTGGTCTTTCATTTATTTATTTTCATCCAGCTTTGTTCTTTGGCCTGTGTGGGCCTCCCATCGCAGTGGCCTCTGTTGCTACAGAGCACTGGCTCAGTAGTTGGACACGTTGGTCCAGCTGCTCCACGACACATGGGATCTTCCCAGGCCAGGGATTGAACTGGCGCCCCTTGCACTGCAAGGCAGTGTCCTTATCCACTGGACCACCAGGGAGCCCCTTATGATTGTTTCAATGTCTGTCTTCCCAACTGTATTTAAATCCTGTGAGGGTAAGGAACATGTCTGTATATATTGTTCACCACAATATCCCCAGTGCCTATGACAGTGCCCTGTCTGTGGCAGGTTTTCAATAAGAGTTTTTGAATGTATTAGAAATGAACAATGAACTCACATCTAAAAGCAAAGAAAGACCCATAAGTAGATACTTATTATACACTATGGAATAAGAGCAATGGATGTCCAGCTACTGGTCTTCCATTATGTCATGTGAGTAAACAAATGATAAAATAGCCCAGAGTCTGATTTTAATTTTATTAATTATTGCCAAAGTGTTTTTGAACATATTCTATGTAAGGAAATACAATTAAGCCAAAAACAGAAAATAATTCACTCAAAATTCCATGCTCTTTTGATAACTACTTACTGCTTTTTCTTAGTATTGTATTTTATACAAATGTCATAATCTACTTTTAAGTAATGCCATATCATGACTTCTTCTCATGTCATACCACATTCTTCTGCGTAATTTTTAGTGACTTTCGTTGTATTATGCCATAATTCACTTTATAATCCTTAGACATTTGGATCATTTTCAAATTTTAGATATAATTAACATCTATGAGAATCCTTATATATTCTCATGGATGAAATTGCTGAGCCAGAAGGTATGCACATTTATTTTTCAAGACTTTGGAAATTATTCTTCAGTACAATGCCCCCAGTAGTAACTGCCTGTTTCCCCAGATCCTGGCAATACTGACCACCATGTATATTTTTCTTTTTATTATTACTGTGAGAGTTAAGCCTTATTAGTTTTGGAGGGTTAGGAAGAATTTTTGCTTGTTTTATTTTCACTAGAAATATTGTGGAGCTGATGGAAAGACATTTTTTTTTTTTGGCCACTTCTATCGGTCTTTTATTTATCTTTGTTCTTTGGCCTGTGTGGGACTCCCATCACAGTGGCCTCTGTTGCTGCAGAGCACTGGCTTCGGGTATATGCGCTCCAGAGCTCCGGCTGGGTAGTTGGACACATCCAGCCGCTCCACAGCACGTGGAGTCTTTCCAGGCCAGGGATTGAACCGGCGCCCCTTGCACTGCAAGGCAGTGTCCTTACCCACTGGACCACCAGGGAAGCCCCTGGAAAGACTTTTTTTGACATCTTTTATTTTTAGAAAGGTAATTGGTTAATTGACAAAAACAGACACAAATTTATATCTTGAAAGCACCATAGTGCTAAAAATAATTTTGATGGAAAACTGACAGAATATAAATTTGGAATTTAACAGAGGAGATGGGATGTCAGTAGCTGCTGTCATGTTTTTAAACCTGCGCACTTTTCATTATAGAAGATTTTTAAAAAATCACGTGTCTGTATTGGAATCAGAACACAAATGGGCTGGCTGGCAGCATTAGCTTACTGCCTTATAACTGGTTGCTTTTCTAGAGGAATACCAAGCTACCATATAAATTGCCCTGCGTAAAGAACACTGAAGTGAGGGGATAGAAATACCCTTCTTCCAAAAGAGGATCTGTGTTCCTTAATGCTCTGGTTATAAGTAATGGCAATGGTAAATGCATAATCATGTATAAAATGCAGAATTCTTGTCTAAATTCCACAGAGAATACTTTTCTTATAGTGTCTTCTTGACTGCTTTTTAGGATATCAGTGCAATGGAGGAAGAAAAGGATCAGCTTATTAAGAGAGTTGAACGTTTGAAGAAAAGGGTAAGGCAAGAACTAGCTCTGTAAAACTTTGGCCCTCAGTCCCAAGGACTTGCAAAGATTTAGGAATGCAAATAAAGATTAAGCAAGGCATGAGTGTGCAACTGAAGATGGAGTGAAATCACATGGACGGAAAGGGAATTTCCCTAGGCAGTAGCCCAAAACTTTCAAGGACCTGGAGTCTGAAACTTTAGTGTCATCTTTAGGGAGTACTGTTTACCTGAAGGAAATGATAAGTGGATGTCTGAGTCATGTGACATGCTAATGTCTCTCTTAAGCCTGACAGTAATATATACTACTTATTCCCTTACTGTAGGTGGAGACAGTTCAGAATCATCAGCAGATGCTTAAAATAGCAAGGCAGCTTCGAGTTGAGAAAGAGAGAGAAGAATTTCTTGCACAACAGAAACAGGAACAAAAAAATCAGGTACCTACATGAAAGTTTATTCTCTCAAGATGAAAGAAATAGTTCCTTCTGATCATTCAGCTGTTAAGAGGAAAATTTTTAGAAATAGGCATCCATGTGTCCCTTTGTTAACATGATGAAATACTTTTTTTTCAGAGTATTGTGTGGCACCAACAGCAAAAATAGTACCATATTTCGGGTTCCGTTCTTTATATGTGTATATATACATAATCTTTTGGGTCATGCTTAACTCTTGTTGTTCCAACATTGCAGAGTATCCATTGTAATGTTAAACAGTAAGATTAACTGTTAATAAAACTTCTAGAATCTCTAAAGAGTATCCCGAGATTCTGGCTCTATGAGAACATCCATTGTATTCCACTGATTATGGTATTTTTTATGCTTTACTCAACAGTGGCAAATAAACAAATCATGAAAAGGTTCAAAATCACTTATATACTACTTTTTTCAACTTTACTTTAGAGAAAAAATAGTTTTGCCAGAAAGTATTCTTTTGTTTTATTAAAAATCTATCTTAGGGGTCTTCCCTGGTGGTCCAGTGGGTAAAGAGTCTGCTGGGGCACCGGTTCAATCCCTGTCTGGGGAAGATCCCATATGCCGAGGAACGATTGGGCGAGTGTGTCCAATTACAAGCCAGCACTTTGGAGCATATGCTCCCAAGCCAGTGCTCTGCAATGAGAGAAGCCACTGCAATGGAAGGCCCACACATGCCAAAGAATAAAGATTGATGAAAAATAAATGATGATTTAGGGGCAAAAAAAAAAGTAAAAAAAAATCTATCTTAAACCTGAGTGGACTTGTGTTTTAGAATTGTATTTCAAATCAGCTTCATTTTCTATGAAATGGGCAGTTTAGGATTTTGACTCTTTTGGAACTTGGCTTGGCATCATAATATCAAATACAGCAAGCTGCATTTGCCTGTGCCCTGAATGATTACTTAGCATCACTTTCTGTTTCTGAAACATCATTTCTGAGAATGCTAGCATACCTTGGAATTAAGAAAAGTATGCTTTAACAGGAAAAGCCTGGTACCTGTATTTCTTTAACAAGCGTTTTTCCTTGATCACTGAATTAAACAAATAACTAAACAAAAAATTTCTGAAAGCTTTTTCTTTTAAGTTTTACATGAATAGGTATCGAGTGAACCAGTTATATTTTAGGTTTAGCTTATAATTTCTTAGTTTTTACTATTTAGTCCCTTTTTTTTTTTTTTAAAGATTTATTTATTTATTTATTTATTTGGGCGGGGGTGGGAAGGGAGGGGAGCAGGCGGGCCAGTTCTATTGGTCTTTCATTTGTCTGTTTTCATCCGTCTTTGTTCCCTGGCTTCCGTGGGCCTCCCATCGCGGTGGCGTCTGTCGTTGCTGAGCGCCGGCTCTGGGCACATGCGCTCCACAGCTCTGGCTCGGTAATCGGACACATCAGTCCAGCCGCTCCGCGGCACGTGGGATCTTCCCAGGCCAGGGATCGAACCGGCGCCCCTTGCACTGCAAGGCGGTGTCCTTACCCACTGGACCACCAGGGGAAGCCCAGTCCCTTTTAATAATTATGTGAAACTTGTATTTTTCATTGCTTGTCTCTGTAAATGGCGTGTTTCAGCAGAGTAAGCAAGTAATAGATTTAATTGTATTTGAAAGCTATTTCATGCAGTACAGAGACTTCAAAGAAAAAACAAAGATCAGCAGATGCGAAACCTGAAAGTAAGTGGAAATTATTCTATGATATGGGTGATCCTATTAGTGAGAATATTAGTTTAAATCAGTGGTCCACCTTATGCCGAGGAACGATTGGGCGAGTGTGTCCAATTACAAGCCAGCACTTTGGAGCATATGCTCCCAAGCCAGTGCTCTGCAATGAGAGAAGCCACTGCAATGGAAGGCCCACACATGCCAAAGAATAAAGATTGATGAAAAATAAATGATGATTTAGGGGCAAAAAAAAAAGTAAAAAAAAATCTATCTTAAACCTGAGTGGACTTGTGTTTTAGAATTGTATTTCAAATCAGCTTCATTTTCTATGAAATGGGCAGTTTAGGATTTTGACTCTTTTGGAACTTGGCTTGGCATCATAATATCAAATACAGCAAGCTGCATTTGCCTGTGCCCTGAATGATTACTTAGCATCACTTTCTGTTTCTGAAACATCATTTCTGAGAATGCTAGCATACCTTGGAATTAAGAAAAGTATGCTTTAACAGGAAAAGCCTGGTACCTGTATTTCTTTAACAAGCGTTTTTCCTTGATCACTGAATTAAACAAATAACTAAACAAAAAATTTCTGAAAGCTTTTTCTTTTAAGTTTTACATGAATAGGTATCGAGTGAACCAGTTATATTTTAGGTTTAGCTTATAATTTCTTAGTTTTTACTATTTAGTCCCTTTTTTTTTTTTTAAAGATTTATTTATTTATTTATTTATTTGGGCGGGGGTGGGAAGGGAGGGGAGCAGGCGGGCCAGTTCTATTGGTCTTTCATTTGTCTGTTTTCATCCGTCTTTGTTCCCTGGCTTCCGTGGGCCTCCCATCGCGGTGGCGTCTGTCGTTGCTGAGCGCCGGCTCTGGGCACATGCGCTCCACAGCTCTGGCTCGGTAATCGGACACATCAGTCCAGCCGCTCCGCGGCACGTGGGATCTTCCCAGGCCAGGGATCGAACCGGCGCCCCTTGCACTGCAAGGCGGTGTCCTTACCCACTGGACCACCAGGGGAAGCCCAGTCCCTTTTAATAATTATGTGAAACTTGTATTTTTCATTGCTTGTCTCTGTAAATGGCGTGTTTCAGCAGAGTAAGCAAGTAATAGATTTAATTGTATTTGAAAGCTATTTCATGCAGTACAGAGACTTCAAAGAATACAAGATCAGCTGAAAAGTATGCGCCATGCAGCAGCAGATGCGAAACCTGAAAGTAAGTGGAAATTATTCTATGATATGGGTGATCCTATTAGTGAGAATATTAGTTTAAATCAGTGGTCTTCCTTACTAAAAAGAACTGGTTATCATCAAGTGATAGGTCAACTTTTTGGGGCATCATTTCTTAGCTCATAAGTGACAACCTGATAAAGACATTTTAAGTGTTCACCTAGGGCTTTTAAAGTCCCTTTCAGTGCTTTGTCAGAGGGTGAAGGTAATGAAAACCATGGTGGAGGGAGGCTCTCTTGTGTGTAAATGTGCTTATAATGGATGTTATGAGAAAGTTGGATAGAAAAAATGTGAACATCATTTTATACCAGGGCAATAAAGAAAAAGAACAAAATCCTGGACCCTTACAACTCTTGTATTTTAGGATGTACTAAAGACACGGGAATTCCTGGCTCTGCTGTCATATTAGCTTTACACAGACGGTAAATTGTTCTCACATTCCTGATTATATCACCAAACCCATCCTGGGCATTTTTAAAGTGTTTTTGTTCATCAGAAGAGAGACCTTGAAAAAAATAGGGAGACTTTGTAAACAGGAAGAGCAGTGAAAAATCCTCAATTGATGTTGGAGAACTATTTCAGTGTGAATATCCAACTCTTGGAGGGTTAATTTTTCTAGTGTTCTATGAAATATTCTACTCCAAGATACAGTACATAGAATGACAACAATAAAAAAGACAGTCAGTAACAAGTACTGACACGGTTGAGGAGAAGTTGGAACATACATATATTGCTGGTAGAAATGTAAAATGAGTCATCTACTTTGGAAAACAATTCTGCAGTTCCTCAAAATGTTAAACCTAGGGCTTCCCTGGTGGTCCAGTGGCTAAAGAGTCCTCCTTGCAGTGCAAGGGGCACTGGTTTGAACCCTGGCCCAGGAAGATCCCACGTGCCGTAGTGCGGCTGGACTGGTGTGTCCAATTATGAGCCAGTACTCTGGAGTGCATGCACCCAGAGCCGGTGCTCTGCAATGAAAGAGGTCACTGCAGTGGGAGGTCCACACAGGCTGAAGAATAAAGATGGATAAAAATAAATATGGGGGCTATTTTGTGTGTGTGTGTCTGTGTGCATGTGTGTGTCTTTGCTGTGAGGGTTCGAATAAAGTCTCCACATACTAAAAAAAATAAATAAATAAATAAACAAAAATCAATAAAAGAGGCCAAAATTAAAAAAAAGTTAAACCTAGAATTACCACATGATCCAGCAATTTTATTCCTAGATATCTACCCAGAAGAGTTGAAAACATATGTCCACACAAAAACTTGTTTGTACGTGTTCATAGCAGCATTATTCATATTATTTTTGTTGTTCAGTCACTAAGTCGTGTCTGGCTCTTTGCAACCCTGTGGACCATCGCACATCAGGCTTCCTTGTCCTTCACTATTTCCTAGAATTTGCTCAAATTCATATCCATTGAGTCGCTGATGCTATCTAACCATCTCATCCTCTGCCACTCCCTTCTCCTCTTGCTTTCAACCTTTCTTAGCATCAAGGTTTTTTCATAATAGCCAAAAAGTAAAAATGACTCTAATATCCTTACACTGATGAATGAATAAACAGACTATCCATACAGTGGAATGAATAAGCATATCCATACAATGGAATTTAATTCAATAATAAAAAGAATGAAGTCTATGGATGAACCCCCAAAATATCTTAAGTGAAACAAAGACAACATATATGATCCCATTTGTATGAACTTTGCAGAGTAAGCAAATCAATAGAGATAGAAATCTAACTGAGGATTGCCAAGAGTTGGGTGGTCCCCATGACTACAGGGGCTACAGAGGCTTCTTTTGAAACCTGATTGTACTGGCGTAAAATTGATTGTGATGATCATTATACAATTCTGTGAATATACTAAGAGCCATTGAGCTTTATACTTTAGATGAATTTTATGACTGGTAATATCAGTGAATCTGTTAAAAGAGATAATATACGGTATTACCTCTTTTACCATTTTAATTGTTTTTTTGTCATTTTAATTCTTTACCATTTTAATTGTCTTTGCAATTGGGGTATATCTTATATTTTATGAATACATTTCATATGGTATCTATAATTTAGTTGATGGTATCTTTTAATAGCATCTTTTTTTTTTTTAAGATTTATTTATTTATTTATTTTTGGGCGGGGGTCACGTTGGGGAGGGAGGGGAGCGGGTGGGCCACTTCTATTGGTCTTTCATTTGTCTGTTTTCATCCATCTTTGTTCTTTGGCTTGTGTTGGCCTTCCATCGCAGCGGCCTTTCTTGTAGCAGAGCGCCGGCTCTGGGCTCATGTGCTCCAGAGCTCCGGCTCGGTAATTGGACATATTGGTCCAGCCGCTCCGTGGCACGTGGGATCTTCCCAGGCCAGGGATCAAACCGGTGCCCCTTGCACTGCAAGGCGGTGTCCCTACCCACTGGACCACCAGGGAGAAGCCCTTTTTAAAAAAAAAAAAAAAAAAAAAGATTTAATAGCATCTTAAAAGCAAAGAAATATGGCACATTTAATTCGTATTTAAGAAACCATTATAGTATTCCCCATGTATGGTTAATACATCTAGTTGATGACTTTCCATAGAATCTCTTGCCCTGGTGGCTCAGACAATAAAGAATCCATCTGCAGTACTGGTTCGATTCCTGGGTAGAGAAGATCCCTGAAGAAGGCAATGGCTTCATTCCCGTATTCTTACTTGAAGAATTCCATGGACAGAGGAACCTGGCACCCCATAGGGTTGCAAAGAGCCAGACACGACTGCGTTATTTAAACACACAGAATCTTTCACTCTTCTCAGTCATAAATTCAGACTCAATCAATACTTGGAAATTGCCATACATGTAGTTTTTGGCATCCTTTTATTCTTTATTCACTAGGTTTTCACTTTTTAGACGAATGTTTAGGATAAAAGAAAATAATTTTTAGTGTTTTTTTTTCCTCCTTAGTATAATATACAGTATATCTTTTTTAATATATGTTCTTTGGATTTGATGTAGGTTGCTTCACATCTTTAGAAGATTAAGATAAACGTTCAAGAAATCATAAAATTATAGCTACTTAAAAATAAATATCAACAAGGAATTTGGGCTTCCCTGGTGGTCCAGTGGGTAAGGACACCGCCTTGCAGTGCAAGGGGCTCCGGTTTGATCCCTGGCCTGGGAAGATCCCACGTGCCGCGGAGCGGCTGGACTGATGTGTCCAGCTACCGAGCCAGAACTCTGGAGCGCATGTGCCCAGAGTCGGTGCTCTGCGACAACAGAGGCCACTGCAATGGGAGGCCCACACGGGCCAAAGAACAAAGATGGATGAAAATAGATAAATGAAAGACCAATAAAAGTGGCCCACCCGCCCCCTTCCCTCCCCAACCCGCGCCCCCACGTCCACCAAAAAAAAAAAAAAAAAGGAATTTGTTTGCATAGGTTTATCTCTAAGCAATTTTTAGAATTTACCATTAATAATGAATTTTTGAAAATGAAGGTAATGTGTAGAAGAATTGAAAGATTTGGTATGCAGAAAACTCATTGGTCATCACAGTTTAATACAATTTAAAATATTAGCCTGAATATGTATTTATTCAGTGCCTGGTACCCTCAATTTTATTAGGTTAAATGTTTCTTGTTATTATGTTTTAATTCTGGCAACTAAGCAGAATAGCCAAAGGTATTTATAGTGTTAGTAATATTTCATTTTTTATTGGAGCTGATAGACTTTATTTTGGTTTGGCTTTATAGTCTAAATACAATTTTGGGGTCAGGAAATATATATTTAGTAATAAAACGGATAGATAAAATTTGTTCTATTTGGAACAGCTCTCAAGATGGTTTAATAGATTCTGCTAAATAATAAAATCATTGTGTTGTTTAATAATAATAGAAATAATTGTCTCAAAACCAGTCCATTAATTCACTGTTTACTAAGCATCTGCTACATGTCAAGTACTGTGCTAAATGCTGGGAATAGAAAGCAAAGCCATTTATTTTAAAGCGCTCACAGGCTAATGGAGAAATGGCAAGCAGTGAACAGTGGTAATGCTCGGTGACAAATACACTGATGGAACTCAGCTCAGGCTCTGATGAGAACAAAGAGGCAAAGAGCATGGCATCCTGGAGGTGTGGTGATTGAGTAAAGCTGGAGAGGACATCCCATGACAAAGCACAGTGACACGAAAGAGCACTGTAGTGAACTGAACAAATGCTAGAGGAAGTACAGATGAAAGGTCAGGCTTCTTCTGACTGTCTTTTAAAAGAAAGCAAGGGAGGGAGTGTGCAAATGATTGAGGAAGACTACAGTGCCTAGGCTGAGGTAGGGTGATGGTGTTGTGGTGGTTACATTACTGAAGAGTCAGTCAGACCAAGGAAGAGTGAAGATTCAAGAGGAAAAGGGGAGACGTTATAACAACCTTTTCTGTGTGCTTCCATTGTATCCTGTGTGTTGCTTTGAATATCCTACAGCAATTACCATAACATGCTCGTTGTTGGAATACCTGACTCTAACTTAACTAAACTCTGGGATAGTCCCAAAGTCGTAATTATTCTATTATCAGGCCTTAGCACACAGTCAACATTCAGTAAATAATCCGTTAAATGGCTGGGAGGAGGAAATAAAGACCCTAACCCAGCCTAGGAGGAAAATTATCTTTTCCACAGGTAGGAGGGAGAGTCAAGTGAGAAAAAAAAGGCTAAAAATATTCAAACAAGGTATTATTTGTAAAATATATGTTTTTTTGGGTTGACAGGGAGTGGGAGTAGGAAGTTGAGTTCTTTGTTGACATCATTCTGGGAAGCAGAATCTTAAGGATTATGTTCTGCAGCCTAGAAGAAAAGAGTAAATTAAATAGATGGTCAGTTGCTTCAGGTATTTAGTTTAATAGATTCTGCTAAATAATAAAATCATTGTGTTGTTTAATAATAATAGAAATAATTGTCTCAAAACCAGTCCATTAATTCACTGTTTACTAAGCATCTGCTACATGTCAAGTACTGTGCTAAATGCTGGGAATAGAAAGCAAAGCCATTTATTTTAAAGCGCTCACAGGCTAATGGAGAAATGGCAAGCAGTGAACAGTGGTAATGCTCGGTGACAAATACACTGATGGAACTCAGCTCAGGCTCTGATGAGAACAAAGAGGCAAAGAGCATGGCATCCTGGAGGTGTGGTGATTGAGTAAAGCTGGAGAGGACATCCCATGACAAAGCACAGTGACACGAAAGAGCACTGTAGTGAACTGAACAAATGCTAGAGGAAGTACAGATGAAAGGTCAGGCTTCTTCTGACTGTCTTTTAAAAGAAAGCAAGGGAGGGAGTGTGCAAATGATTGAGGAAGACTACAGTGCCTAGGCTGAGGTAGGGTGATGGTGTTGTGGTGGTTACATTACTGAAGAGTCAGTCAGACCAAGGAAGAGTGAAGATTCAAGAGGAAAAGGGGAGACGTTATAACAACCTTTTCTGTGTGCTTCCATTGTATCCTGTGTGTTGCTTTGAATATCCTACAGCAATTACCATAACATGCTCGTTGTTGGAATACCTGACTCTAACTTAACTAAACTCTGGGATAGTCCCAAAGTCGTAATTATTCTATTATCAGGCCTTAGCACACAGTCAACATTCAGTAAATAATCCGTTAAATGGCTGGGAGGAGGAAATAAAGACCCTAACCCAGCCTAGGAGGAAAATTATCTTTTCCACAGGTAGGAGGGAGAGTCAAGTGAGAAAAAAAAGGCTAAAAATATTCAAACAAGGTATTATTTGTAAAATATATGTTTTTTTGTGGGTTGACAGGGAGTGGGGAGTAGGAAGTTGAGTTCTTTGTTGACATCATTCTGGGAAGCAGAATCTTAAGGATTATGTTCTGCAGCCTAGAAGAAAAGAGTAAATTAAATAGATGGTCAGTTGCTTCAGGTATTTAGTTTAATAAGATCATCTAAATATTTTAGTAAGTAAAAATGGCTTACAAAAATTTTTGGTTTGCTTAAATAACATGAAAGTATTTTTAGTGTCTCAGTGTAATTTGTGTTTTTTTGGTAATAGCCATATTATCAAACATTCACTGAAGTTAATTCATCTTTATACTCTACATATTCTTGAGGTTTGTTATATAAAAGATGCTATTCATTCAGTTGTAGTAGGATTGGTGAGATGTTTTCAGAGGGTTTTTAATCACAATGTTTGCTGAGATCTTAGTGACATATTTATCTCACAAGGATTTTTTTCTCAAGATTTTTGTTCTGCGTTGGGGTATAGTCACTTAACAATGTTGTGGTAGTTTCAGGTGAACTGTAAAGGGACTCAGCCATACGTATACGTATGGGATTTTGAAAGATTTTTTAAAAACTGTCCAGAAATATGTCCATTTTTCAAAGTGTAAAGTTTTTAAGAGAAGTGTTTAAAAATGTGATAGAAACTCTGTTTCCGTGCTGACTCTACCTCAGCTTTCCTGAGGTGAAATGGACATAAAATAAACTTCAGATGTTTAAAATATACACTTGATAAGTTTTGACATATGTATACACTAGAGAAATTATCAACCTTAATCAAAATAATAGATACTGATATATCCATCACCCCAAAACTTTTCCTTCATAGTATCTCACTCCTATCCCTCTAACCCTTCTCAGACAACCACTGATCTGCTTTCTGTCACTAGAGATTAGTTTGTATTTTCTAGAATTAGGAACTTTTTAAAAAAGAGAAAATAATATGTACGAATTTTAAATCTTTAAAAACATTTTAGACTTTATTTCTTGCGTCTCTGATTATATGCTGTATGTTAGAAAAACTGGTCATCTAATAGCCAAAGAAGCCAGGATGCAGAGTTAGTTGGAAACCATGTAGGAATGACTGCCTAATTATAGTGTGATTCATTAAACACCCTCTTCCCTTCTATTCTCCAGTCCCTAAAAAAAGAAGTGGGAGACTGTAGGGATGAATGGAAAACTTGTGAATTTGCCATTAATAAATTTTTACCCATTAGTATATGGTTAGCACAGGAGAGCTAAAAACAGTTTCAGGGTTTTGGTCCAGGTTTATTATGCAATCTCCGTACGTAGATTACTTAAACCGGATATCCATTGTTTTAAAAAGTCAAGCCAGAATTTGTAAATGTGTAATGGAAAGATCTGAAATAAACTTTTTAAAGCTCTCAAGGCTGGAAATTTATAACAAAACCATTATTCACTGAAAATCTGTATATGTGTGTATCTGTGCACTCTACCAGAATAAGAAAACTATTAAATCTTAAAAATATAATTTAAGTTGCCACTTAACTATAAACTAATACTTTACAAAATCAAAACTGCCGAACATGGAAAACTGAAAATGTTTGTGAATGTGGGTATCTCTTTTTCAGATTTTCAGATTTTAACTTGTACCTTTAGTCATGTCTTCATTGGTTTAAAGCTAAAAATTACAACATATTTTACAACTGGTGAAGCATTAGAATAGAAATATAAATTGCATAAATACTGCAAAAGAAAGAGAATAAAAGCCACTTACAGAGGAAGTATCCTGAATTAGATCTCATTTGTGCTGTCATTTGATTTATGACATTCTTAAATACATAGAAGACAAAATAAAACCCAGCAATATATTTGGCTCTGTAAATATTATTTTTGGATATTGTGGAGTATAAAATAATTAGGTGATAATTTGAAAAGATCATAATATTACTTTCTCTGTAATTTAAATATTCTTCTATGTAAATTGTCCTTACTGTCACTGTAATTAACATCAAAAAATTTCAGTGGCCAATCTTTTATTGTTCTATAATGGCAACCCACTCCAGTATTCTTGCCTGGAGAATCCCATGGACAGGGGAGCCTGGTGGGCCACAGTCCATGGGGTCACAAAGAGTCAGACACAGCTGAGCAACTGAGTACACAACACATAACACGCACACACAGTATTTTATAGAATGCTTTCCAGGGACGTGCTCTACTCTCCAGGTTGCATGTTTTAAAATGTACAAAGCATCCCTATACCTACTGTCTTGAGCTGCATATTTATTTATTTTATTTTTATAGGTTTAATGAAGAGGCTAGAGGAGGAGGTAAAGTTTAATAAATACATGGTAATGGAAAAATTTCCAAAAGAATTAGAGAACAAGAAAAAAGAATTGCATTTTTTACAAGAGGTGGTTTCGGAGCCTGCTATGGGCCATTCTGATCTTCTTGAACTCGAATCTAAAGTAAGGAACTATCATCTTCTTTTTAAAGCTCCCAATTTTGTTTCAACTCAAAACCTGTGAAAATTAACTGAACTGCTTTCTATAGTGTCCTGCTTTGGACTCTGAAATTAACCTGTGCTAAGAGTTACAACTCTTACGAGGAGTCGTTCTTTATGAGAAATTATAGCACATAATGCTGTTACTTAATCCATATGGCATTATAAAAACCTAAGGAAACCAACTGATATGGAAACTGAGTAACTTAGAAAAATAATGTATATTATTATATAGGTTTATGTTTATAGTATCATTTAGATGACAAATTTTTAAAATATTTTAAATGATTTTTATTTCTAAGAATAGTATTATAGCAGTTTTGTACTTAAAGCTAATGTTTTTTTATTAGCTTTTTATGCCTGCTTTGGAATTATTAAATTTTCTTGTAATGTTCATTGAAACCTGATATCGTAACATTTTTGGTTTGTAAAACTAGAATATAATCAAATGTAATTTCTTTAATAATTAAATATCATGAAAATTGAATGATTTTGACTTTATTCTGCTTAATAGCCACTACAATTAAATATATAATTCTGATGATTTTCTTTTTTTAATTTGTGCATAGAAATTAGTTGTCCAACTCAGATTTGGCTTAAATTTAATGTCATAGGAGTAACAGGAAATTTCTAGTCTTTTCAAAAGATAATTATACTGAAAGCCATGTAATTTATGAAAAAAACTTATTGTAGGACTATATGCTTTATTGACTTTATTCAGTTTTATAACATTTTAGAAAAGTTTTGATTAATGAGTAGGATAAATGACAACTGTCATAGAATCACAGACCATTCATTAAAGCAGGAAGGGTTTCTAGATGTCATTCATGTCAACTCTCAGCTGGGTGTGCAAATTCCTTGTACTAAATCCCAGGTTAATGTTAGTCCAGATTGTTTTATCACTTAGTTTACTTGAAAGTCACAGCCTAGATGAAGGGATAGCTTCAGATTTTTAGAAATTTTCTTTTTAATAATAATAAATACTTCATATAGAATAGGATAATTTAGATATGGATGGTTAAATCCATGTAAGTAATCCAGTTCTGTAAGTAAGCAGCATGAATTTTAGCAAACCATCCATAGTATTAATGGGACTGACCCTCCCATCAGATCACTGGTAATAATAACTGTAAATTCAAAGCTTTGGTGGGCCAGATGTCCCTTAGTTTAGGTAATCACAGGCAGAGTTTTAACCTTTTTATTTTTATTCTGTTTTAGATAAATGAAATAAACACACAGATCAATCAGCTGATTGAAAAGAAAATGATGAGAAATGAACCAATTGAAGGCAAACTGTCACTATATAGGCAACAGGTAAGACCGCTCTTTTTGGCTCCTGAAGCTGGGTCTCTTGAATTGCAGGCAAATTCTTCACCATCTGAGCCGATAGGGAAGCCCAACACGCTTAAGACCACTCTTTTTGGCTCACATATTTAGATTTGTAATCTTGTTGGTGAATATCTTCATAAACGCTATGGTCTGTGTTATCGATAGTCTTAGTGAGAAGGAAGTAAACAATAAATGTTCTTCTGTCATTTTTAATCTCCAGATTAAAACAAAGAATTTCTGGAAAATCCGCAAAGACACATGTTCAAGTCTGAAATCTGTATATCTGATACTGCCCAGTTTCCTTAGTGTCTGCCAACTGTGGTAGTAGAGCTCTTTGTGTTTATATCTGTAAGTGTGAAGTTTGATTTTTTTTTATGTAAATGCTTACCTTAAGTGATAGAAATAAATATAATTTTTAATGAACTAAAGGCAGTATACTTTTTCAGGTTTAAAATTAGTTTGAAAAAAATATAGAATATATTAAATTTTGGAGCTAAGGCATTTATCCTTCTATCCAGAAGTATTAAATCATGAGGGTATATATGTCATTATATATTGCTGGACGGAAGATTCAGATGACAGCCATGGATTATCTGACAGGAATCTCGGCAAGAAGAGTTCAGTGTGAAGAGCCTTCTATAGCTTCAGAAAATACTGAGCTACATAAACAAAGCATTATTCAAGGATGCTAGAATTTTTTAAAAAACCTTTTTAAAATGGAAACATTTGACTGTATTCAAAGGTAGAGAAAATAGTTCAATAAACCCTTGTATGTCCTTCAGACTATCATAGCCATTCTTGTTTCATCTGTACCCCCCAGCCCCATCTGAATTATTTGAAGCAAATCTTACTTTTAATATTATTTCATATATAAATATTTCAGAATGTATCTCTAAAAAATAAAAGCTTTTAAAAAACTTAATAACATTCTGTATTTGAAAAATTTCACAATTCCTTAATACTGGCAAATATCCAGTGTTTAGATTTCCTTGATTGTCTCCTTTTCTTTGTTTTATTTTTAGTTGCTTTAATTAGGATCCGTACAGGATTCACACATTGCATTTGGTTAGTGTTTAAATCTCTTTTAATCTATAGGCTCTCTTCCCTACTTATTTATCCACTCATTTAATAAATTTTATTGAATAAATTTATTTAGCCTATAGCATTTCCCATAGTTGTTGTTTTACTGATTGCAACCCAATGATATCCTTTTAAAATGTCCCTGTTTCCTGTATTTCCTATATATCAGAACTGGAAGCTTGAACAGGTTGTGTTTTGATTTTTTTTTTTTTCAAGAATACTTTCTAGGTGATATTTTGCCTTTCCCTGGAGTATAAAAGAGATGAAGTTAGGCCAGCTACTTTTTTATCTTTAGTTTGCTGTCACAGAGGGCCATTCTGACCAGTATTTGTTTATAGAAAAACACAAGCATTTATGGGGAGCAGTCTTTTTGATAGAACTTCTCTGAACAGGACTAAATTATACAATATTCGTTCCTGCTGAGTGGAGACCCCATGATATAAGCAAATAAGCATGGATCATTAGCAGATAAGCATGGGTCATTATTGGAATAAGACATCGGCTCCTCAGAGAATAACTTTAGACTGAAAGAAACATATAAAAGAGCATATCAAGGCTCTATTCAGAAAATACTGGATAATTATTATGACTCTTTTCCAAGCACTCTTCTGCTGAGTGCATACGGGATGTTTGTCTTGCATGATAGAGTGTGGAAGATAACCAGGATGATTAGGTTAATCTCTCTGTGGTTTATGACTTCCCATGGTAAACCCCACTTCCCCCATTTTTGCTCTGAATGGGAAAGCCCCACCCACTATTAATGTGATGGTCCCTGGCCTCCTGTAGTGTGACCAGTGGTGGATATTCTTCATCCTTTTAAATTGACCCATGACTAGACCTTGGAATCTAGGGGTTATCTATTCTTCCGGGAACCAAAGGCCCTAATAGCACCAACATAATTTATCATTTGATTTAATCCAGATGTTACACACAACAGTTTATTATTATAGTTTAATATTTAATCAAGAATAATATGTGCACATATATTCATATATTTACATCCTTAGAGAAAGAAGAACATGTTATAAACACTTTTGATTCTCCGTGCCTTTTTTCTTGATATATATGGATAGTATAGTAGAATAATCTTTATTCCTTTGCAACTCTACTGAGATATAATTCACATACCATAGAACTCACCCATTTAAAGTATACAATTCAGTGATTTTTAGTATCACAGAGGTGTGCAACCATTACTCAATCAATTTTAGAACATTTTTATCATGCCAAAAAAGAAACCCTAAACCCCTTAGCAGTCACTTCTCATTTCCCTCCAAATCCTCAACCCCAGTCAACTACCAGAGAGCAAACTAGCTCTGTAAATTTCCCTGTCATGGACATTTCATATAAATGGAATCACACTATATATGATCCTTTGTGACTGGCTTCTTTTACTCAGCATACTGTTTTTAAAGTTCATCCATGTATTGTGGCTCTGATGTTAAAAGAATTTGCCTGCAATGGAGGAGACTGGGGTTCGATCCCTGGGTCAGGAAGATCCCCAGGAGAAGGGAAAGGCTATTCGCTCCAGTATTCTTGCCTAGAGAATTTGATGAACAGAGGAGCCTGGCGGGCTACAGTCCATGGGATTGTGTAGAGTTGGGACAACTGAGTGACTACATTTTTACTTTCACTTCATGTTGTTAACATGTTATTTGTACATGCTTTGTATCTTTTTATTACTGAATAATATTCAATTATATGGATATATCACATTTTGGGTTTTTTTCCCCACAATCACAAGGGTTTTTTTTGATTTTACAGAGTTTTGTTGTTGCAGATATGTACAATTCCATATTAGTCATATGTATATCCGCTTACCAACCCCTTCTAGGCCATCACATAGCCCCCATGTACGATCCTTTAGTCCCATGGCGCATTGACAATAGTTGCCTCTTTTACGTAGGATAGTATAGGGTTCCGTGTTGCTCTTTCCGTATTTCTCACCCACTTTTCCCTCTCTCCAGTGTCCGTAAGTCTGTTCTCTATGACTGTTTTTCCATCAATGCTCTGCGTGTGTATTTATCAGTACAAACTTACTACATTCCATATATATGTGTTTGAATACTGTATCTGTCCTTCTCTTTTTGACTTACTTCATGGTGTATAATAGGTTCTAAATTCACCCATCTCGTTAGGACTGAATCTTCTGCATTTCTTTTAGCGGCTAAGAAATATTCCATTGTATGTATGTACCAGAGCTTCTTTATCCATTGATTTGTCGATAGACATCTAGGTTGCTTCTGTGATCTAGCTATTGTATAGAGTGCTGCAGTGAACATTGGGATGCAGGTGTCTCTTTCAATTTTGATTTCGTCAGGGTATAAGCCTAATAGTGGGATTGCTGGATCAAACGGTGCTTCTATTCTTAAGCTTTTGAGGAATCTCCATACTGTCTTCCATAGTGATTGTATCAATTTACATTCCCACCAACAATTCAGGAGTGTTTCCTTTTCTCTGCACCTTCTCCAGCATTTATTATCTGTAGATTTTTTGATAATGGCCATTCTGACTGGTGTGAGGTGGATATATCACATTTTGTTTTTCTGTTCACCAGTTGATGAGCATTTGGGTTGTCCATACTTTTTTTTTTTTTTTTGACTGTTATAAATAATTCTGGTAGGAACTTTCTTGTACAACTTTTTGTTTGGAAATAAATTTTTACTTCTCTTGAGTGTACTCCTAGGAGTCCAATTTTTGGTTCAAATGATAATTCTGTATGTGACATTTTGAGGAAACGCCAGACTGCTTTCCAAAACAGCTGGACCATTTTATGGTCAGCAACAATATATGAAGGTTCTGATTTCTCCACGTTTGTACCAACACTTGTTTTGTTTTGTTTTTTAGCTTTTGTTTTGCTTTTAACTTTTACAGAGTTTTGTTGTTTACAGATATGTATATTCTCAGATTAGTCATATGTATATCCCCCCATCCCACCCCTCCAGACCATCACACAGCACCCCTGCAGGATCCCCCTTTCTTACCGAGCAATGACTATAGCTATTTTCTTCACATATGATAGTACAGGCCTTCATGCTACTTCCTTTACGCCTCCCACCCGCTGTTCATTCCCCACAGTGTCCGTATGTCCACTGTCTATGTCTGTCTCTCCATCGCTTCACTGCATGTGCCATCATCACCATCCTACTAGATTCCATATATATATGTGTTAGTAGATTGTACTTGTCCTTCTCTTTCTGACTGACTTCACTTTTTATGATAGGTTCTAGGTCCAGCCACCTCATTAGGGCTGATTTACCAACACTTGTTATTATCTGTCTTTGTAATATATCCACCGTAGTAGATATGCTTATTTCTATTCCCAGACATACTTCATTGAGTAGGTATATCAGAGCCTCTTCGACCAGTCCCCAGTTGATGGACATTTGGGTTGTTGCAATTCTTGTGCTATTGTTAAGTCATACTTAAATGAATGGCTTTTCGTTTATGTCTTTGCAATTTTTGTCAGCATGTCTTTGGGATATAGTCTCAGAAATGAGATTGCTATATCAAATGGAAATGAATATGTAAGCTTGCTAAATACTGCCAAATTTCTTTCCATGGGGTTTTAGCATTTTATATTCCTGTTATAGTATATGAGAGTACTTATTTCCTTACAGACTCACCAAAGAGTATTTTGTCAAACTTTTAGATTTTTTCTGCCCTTGAAGATAAGAAGTGGTATCTTATGAGAATTTTAATTTTCACCTATCTTACTGTAAACAAGGGTGAGCATCTTTTCACATAAATAACAGTCATTTTAATTTTTTTTCTGTGAATTGTCCCTTTCTATACCAATTTTTCTATAGGGCTATTGGCCTTTTTTCTCTAATTTTAGAAACTCTTTATATATCAGGAATATTTACTCTTTATCTAGTTTATAAATGTAACATTTTCCCCGAGTTTGGGGTTTGCCTTTTTACTTTATGTTATTTTGCCGTGGGAAAGTTCTTCATTTTTATGAAATCAAATTCATTAATTTTTCTCTTATCACTTAAGATTTCAAGTCATATTTAGGAACATATTTTCCCTTTTGCAAGTTATAGAGAAATAGACTCTAATTTCCTTTTTGGAATTATGTGATTTATTTTGTAGATTTAAATCTTTGATCCATTTAGGTTTCTTTTTGTTTATTTTTATAGTGTGTGGTATTTATTGTAAATAGCTATCCAATTATCCATTTGTTCCAATACTGGTTAGTAAAAATTCCATTTTTCCCTTTGGATTTGAGATTCTGCCTTTGTTTTTATTAAAGTTTTTAAATGCAGTTGGATCTATTTCTAGATTTTTTTGTTGTTGTTTCATTGACCTGTTTATGTACCCATGTTAACTGTTTTTTTTTTTTTTTTTTTTTAACTTTTATTTATTTATTTTTGACTGTGCTGCGTCTTTGTTGATGTGTGGGTTTAGCTGCTCTGCAGTATGTGGGATCTTCCCGGATCAGGGCTCGAACCTGTGTCTCCTGCATTGGCAGACGAGTTCTTATCCACTGAGCCACAAGGGAAGCCCAACTGTTTTAATTGTAGAAATTTTATTATCAAGTTCTAATAGAAAATAAAAGTAGTCACTTTCACCCCTAATTACTTTATTTTTTTAGAATTTTCCTTATGGTTTGTATTTGTCTGTTCTTCCAAATAAGCTTTATTATCAACTTGTCTAGCTCTAGGGGAAAAAAATAATACTTTAAAAATTATTAGGGTTGCTTTTTATTTGTCAGTTACTTCAGTACTTGCATCTTTACAATATTGAGTCTTCCTAAGACATGGCATGTCTTTCCATTTGTTTTTGTGTCTTTCAGGACTGTTCAGTAGTTTTCCTCATAAAACTCTTTTCTTGTTCCAAAGAACATACTTAATTTTGTTTTTTACTTTTATAAATGAGAGGTTTTCTTGCCTTGTATTTTCTGACTGATACATCTGTGAAAGCTATTAATTTGTTTCCTATAGATTCTTTTGGTTTTTTTAAGTACATAATCTTCTCCTATGACAATTCCAATTTTTGCTTTCAAATTCTGCAGTCAGTTGATTTCTCTTAACTGTTCTATGAGCAGAGACCTTCAACACAGTATCAGATTGTAGTGGAGGTGCTGACCATTTTTACCTTGTGTCAGATTTTAATGGGATATATCTTCATATCTCCCTATTAGATAAGATCCTGGTTGGGTCTGAGGCTTATATTTATTTATTTTTATCAAGTTAAGGAAGGATACCATCAATTCCTATACAATTCTAGTGCTCTAGTTATTCTTTTTTTGGCTGGAACAATTCTATAGAGGGAAATATTCCTTCATCACCTGTCTTTTTATTTTTTAAACAAGAAGGACAATAGAATTGTTTAAAAGGTTTGCACTAAAGATTTCCTCCTCTTGTAAAATTTGTTTGAAGAGAATATCCATGCTATTTCACTTGATAAGATGGTTTGGGTAATGTCTTTCTTAAACTGTTACAATCGTGGTTCATTTAACGAAATCCCTCAACAGTTGCTAATGCTGCATTAGCCTATGGCTGCATTTATGGCTGAGAGCAGTCATCTGGGTTGTGTAAACATTTGCAGAATTCTGATGAGTCAGAGGTTTGATTTTGAACCTGCATTTTATTTATCTGTAAATTTTATTATCAACTTGAAAATAAAAGTAGTCACTTTCACCTAATTACTTTATTTTTTTAGAATTTTCCTTATGGTTTGTATTTGTCTGTTCTTCCAAATAAGCTTTATTATCAACTTGTCTAGCTCTAGGGGAAAAAAATAATACTTTAAAAATTATTAGGGTTGCTTTTTATTTGTCAGTTACTTCAGTACTTGCATCTTTACAATATTGAGTCTTCCTAAGACATGGCATGTCTTTCCATTTGTTTTTGTGTCTTTCAGGACTGTTCAGTAGTTTTCCTCATAAAACTCTTTTCTTGTTCCAAAGAACATACTTAATTTTGTTTTTTACTTTTATAAATGAGAGGTTTTCTTGCCTTGTATTTTCTGACTGATACATCTGTGAAAGCTATTAATTTGTTTCCTATAGATTCTTTTGGTTTTTTTAAGTACATAATCTTCTCCTATGACAATTCCAATTTTTGCTTTCAAATTCTGCAGTCAGTTGATTTCTCTTAACTGTTCTATGAGCAGAGACCTTCAACACAGTATCAGATTGTAGTGGAGGTGCTGACCATTTTTACCTTGTGTCAGATTTTAATGGGATATATCTTCATATCTCCCTATTAGATAAGATCCTGGTTGGGTCTGAGGCTTATATTTATTTATTTTTATCAAGTTAAGGAAGGATACCATCAATTCCTATACAATTCTAGTGCTCTAGTTATTCTTTTTTGGCTGGAACAATTCTATAGAGGGAAATATTCCTTCATCACCTGTCTTTTTATTTTTTAAACAAGAAGGACAATAGAATTGTTTAAAAGGTTTGCACTAAAGATTTCCTCCTCTTGTAAAATTTGTTTGAAGAGAATATCCATGCTATTTCACTTGATAAGATGGTTTGGGTAATGTCTTTCTTAAACTGTTACAATCGTGGTTCATTTAACGAAATCCCTCAACAGTTGCTAATGCTGCATTAGCCTATGGCTGCATTTATGGCTGAGAGCAGTCATCTGGGTTGTGTAAACATTTGCAGAATTCTGATGAGTCAGAGGTTTGATTTTGAACCTGCATTTTATTTATTAGAATGTCCCAAATATAATAAAACATTTCAACATTTTATTTTAAAAGTATGGGTATTGCACTTAGATAAGATGGTCTTTGTTGTAATTTTGAGAATAAAGAAAGCATTCTTGTTTTGTTGCAGTGAAAGGAAACCAACCATGTAGAAAATCAGCAGATTTAGTGTTAGCTTCTGTGTTGACCTAGAAGATGCTTTGATTAGCATTTGAGTGTTACTTGACAAGATTTTAATATTTTTAAATTACTGTTGCATTTCTGTTTATCTGCTGATGTATCCTATGTTTTGTCTTCCAAAATGTTTTAAGGTTGCTATTTAATATACATTGCTATAGAATATACATATGTACCAGTTTGATCCCTGGCCTGGGAGAATCCCATGTGCCGCAGAGCGGCTGGATCGGTGTGTCCAATTAGCAGCTAGTGCTCTGGAGTGCCTGCACCCAGAGCCAATGTTCTGCAACAAGAGAGGACACTGATGGGTGGCCCACACAGGCCAAAGAATAAAAGGTGAATGAAAATAAATAAATAAACAATAAAAGATGCCAAAAAATGTTAAAAAAAAAAAAAGTCTTTCATTAATATATATTGCATGGAATTCCCTAGTGGTACAGTGGTTAGTACTCATAGCTTTCACTCTCAGGACTAGGACTCTGGTAGGAGAACTAGGATCCCACGAGCCACAGGGTGTGGCCAAATGTGTACATGCATGTACGTGTGTGTGTGTATAGCATGTGTGTATGAGTGCTGCGTTGCGTCAGTAGTAACTGACTCTTTTCCACTCAGTGAACTGTAGCCTGCAAGAATCTTCTGTCCATTGGATTCTCCAGGCAAGAATACTGGAGTGGGTTGCCATGCCCTCCTCCAGGGGATCTTCCCAACCCCAGGATCAAAACTGCATCTCCTGGGTCTCCTGCATTGGCAGGCAGTGTCTTTACCACTAGCACCTCCTGGGAATCCCTTATATAGCATACTCAGACTAAATATAAAACTGGTGACAACAGGTAGTAGGGCAAAGGATATCAGGAGAAGTCAGCCTGATATTGAAATTTTAACTCAGTAAAATCTAAAAAATACATAATTTCACAAAATAATAAAAAGTCGATTATATATATTATTTTACATTCATATTTAATGCTCAATTAGGCATCCATCATTTCACGTAAAAAAGAAGCCAAAGCTGAGGAACTTCAGGAAGCAAAGGAGAAGTTAGCCAACCTAGAGAGGGAAGTGTCAGTGAAGACAAATCAAGCCCGTGAATTTGATGGCACTGAAGTTTTGAAGGGAGATAAGGTAAGTTAAGGTGTCTAATAAAACAAGAATATATGAGTATTGGTTTTGTTTGAGACCATTAATTTTTTCTGACTTTTTAGTTTCATTGTCAATAATGGAAAGCTCTGTTTTTTTCTTAATTTTTATTTTTTTTGGGGGGGAGGGGGCGGTTTGGGGAGGAAGGGGGCAGGCGGGCCACTTCTATTGGTCTTTCATTTATCTATTTTCATCCATCTTTGTTCTTTGGCCCGTGTGGACCTCCCATCGCAGTGGCCTCTCTCCTCACAGAGCACCGGCTCTGGGCGCATGCGCTCCAGAGCTCCAGCTTGGTAATTGGACACATCGGTCCAGCCACTCTGCAGCACATGGGGTCTTCCCAGGCCAGGGATCAAACCAGCCCCCTTGCACTGCAAGGTGGTGTCCTTACCCACTGGACCACCAGGGAAGCCCCCATTTTTTTATTTTTAAAAAATTTATTTATTTTTAACTGGAGGAAAATTGTTTTATAGTATTGTATTGGTTTCTACCAAATATTAACATGATCAGCCATAGGTTTACCTATGCCCTCTGCCACTTGAACATCCCTCCCACCTCCCTCCCTATCCCACCCCTCTAGGTTGTTACAAAGTCCTGGTTTGAGTTCCCTGAGTCATACAACAAACTCCTATTGTCTGTCTATTTTACATATAGTAATATGTGTTTCCATGTTACTGTCTTTGTAAATCCCACCCTCTTCTTCCTCCCTCCTCAGGCTTGTCCATAAATCTGTTCTCTATGTCTATGTTTCCATTGCTGCCCTGCAAATAGGTTCATCAGTATCATCTTTCTAGATTACATATATATATATATATACACACGCACATATATATATGCATTAGTATACAGTGTTTGTTTTTCTCTTTCTGAGTTACTTCACTCGGTATAATAGGCTGTATTTTCATCCACCTCATTAGGACTGACTCAAATGTGTTCCTTTTTATGGCTGAGTAATATTCCATGGTATATATGTACCACAACTTTTTTTTTTGGCGGGGGGGCCACTTCTATTGGTCTTTCATTTATTTCTCTTTGTTCTTTGGCCTGTGTGGGCCTCCCATCGCAGTGGCCTCTCTCGATGCAGAGCACCGGCTCTGGGCGCATGCTCTGCAGAGCTCTGGCTCAGTAGTTGCACACATCGGTCCAGCGGCTCCATGGCACGTGGGATCTTCCCAGGCCAGGGATCAAACCGGCGCCCCTTGCCCTGCAAGGCAGTGTCCTTACCCACTGGACCACCAGGGAAGCCCTGTGCCACAGCTTCATCGATTGATCTGTTGATGCACATCTAGATTGCTTCCTTGCACTAGCTACTATAAATAGAGCTGCAGTGAACATTGGGGTACATGTGTCTTTTTCAGTTTTTTTTTCCTCAGGGTATACACCTAGTAGTGGAATTTCTGGGTCATATGGAAGTTTTATTCCTAGCTTTTTAAGGAATCTCCATACTGTTCTCCCTAGTGGCTGTACCAATTTACATTAATAATTGAAAGTTCATTTATTTTATGAAGCCTATTTATTTTTTATACTCTTTTTTTTTTTTTTGGCCACTTCTGTTTGTCTTTCATTTATCTATTTTTATCCATCTTTTGTTCTTTGACCTGTGTGGGCCTCTCACTGCAGTGGCCTCTGTCACTGCAGAGCACCAGCTCTGGGCACATGCAGTCCAGAGCTCCAGCTCAGTAGTTGGACACATCGATCCAGCCGATCCCAGTGGCACATGGGATCTTCCCAAGCCAGGAATTGAACTGGCGCCCTTTGCACTGCAAGGCAATATCCTTACGTACTGGATCACCAGGGAAGCCCTGTGCCACAGCTTCATCGATTGATCTGTTGATGCACATCTAGATTGCTTCCTTGCACTAGCTACTATAAATAGAGCTGCAGTGAACATTGGGGTACATGTGTCTTTTTCAGTTTTTTTTTCCTCAGGGTATACACCTAGTAGTGGAATTTCTGGGTCATATGGAAGTTTTATTCCTAGCTTTTTAAGGAATCTCCATACTGTTCTCCCTAGTGGCTGTACCAATTTACATTAATAATTGAAAGTTCATTTATTTTATGAAGCCTATTTATTTTTTATACTCTTTTTTTTTTTTTTGGCCACTTCTGTTTGTCTTTCATTTATCTATTTTTATCCATCTTTTGTTCTTTGACCTGTGTGGGCCTCTCACTGCAGTGGCCTCTGTCACTGCAGAGCACCAGCTCTGGGCACATGCAGTCCAGAGCTCCAGCTCAGTAGTTGGACACATCGATCCAGCCGATCCCAGTGGCACATGGGATCTTCCCAAGCCAGGAATTGAACTGGCGCCCTTTGCACTGCAAGGCAATATCCTTACGTACTGGATCACCAGGGAAGCCCATGAAGCCTATTTATTTAAAACTGAAAACTTTGGGATGACCCTGGTGGTCCAGTGCTAAGATTCCATGCTGCCAGTGCAGGGGGCCCCAGTTTGATTCCTGGTCGGGGATCCCACATGTACAACTAAAGATCCCATACACCAGGCTACCCTGGTGGTCCAGTTAGTAAACTGTTTGCCTTGCAGTGCAAGGGACATTGGTTCGATCCCTGGCCCGCGAAGATCCCACATGCCGCCGCTGGGCCGATGTGTCCAATTACGAGCCAGTGCTCTGGAGTGCATGTGCCCAGAGCCAGTGCTCTGCAATGAGAGAGGCCACTGCAATGGGAGGCCCCCACATGCCAAAGAATAAAGATAGATGAAAATAATAAATAAGAGCTCATGGCATCAAGTTAAAAAATAAAAAAATAAGTAAAATATCCCGCATGCCACAATGCAGACTGAAGATCCTGCATTCTGCAACTAAGGCCTGGTGCAGCCAAATAAATAAAATAAAAAATGAATATTTTTAAAAATAAAAATAAAACTGAAAACTCTTCGGTAATACTGAGATATTCTTGATATATGACAGAAAGTTTTGGTGATTTTTATGAGATAGTGTTCCAGATTTTCAGTTTTTAATTAAGTGGATTTATATCAGATTTATTATAAATATTAGGTTATAAAAGTGAAATCAAATGAGTAGAAACTGACAGGTAAGCACATGTTCGTATTCTTTGATAAATATAGTTCCATAAAGGGCTGAGAAAGTATCACCAAGTTACTTCATCAGCAATGTGTATTTGACCAGTGGGACTGGCACCACTAAAATGACTTAATTATAAATACTTACAAATTTTTAAAATATAGTTATGTTCACCTTACATTTTGAACAATGTCTTAACAGCTGTTGTTTCACTTATCCTTCTGTCAGACTCATGAAATGTTCTTTCATTTATCTATTTTTATCCATCTTTTGTTCTTTGACCTGTGTGGGCCTCTCACTGCAGTGGCCTCTGTCACTGCAGAGCACCAGCTCTGGGCACATGCAGTCCAGAGCTCCAGCTCAGTAGTTGGACACATCGATCCAGCCGATCCCAGTGGCACATGGGATCTTCCCAAGCCAGGAATTGAACTGGCGCCCTTTGCACTGCAAGGCAATATCCTTACGTACTGGATCACCAGGGAAGCCCATGAAGCCTATTTATTTAAAACTGAAAACTTTGGGATGACCCTGGTGGTCCAGTGCTAAGATTCCATGCTGCCAGTGCAGGGGGCCCCAGTTTGATTCCTGGTCGGGGATCCCACATGTACAACTAAAGATCCCATACACCAGGCTACCCTGGTGGTCCAGTTAGTAAACTGTTTGCCTTGCAGTGCAAGGGACATTGGTTCGATCCCTGGCCCGCGAAGATCCCACATGCCGCCGCTGGGCCGATGTGTCCAATTACGAGCCAGTGCTCTGGAGTGCATGTGCCCAGAGCCAGTGCTCTGCAATGAGAGAGGCCACTGCAATGGGAGGCCCACACATGCCAAAGAATAAAGATAGATGAAAATAATAAATAAGAGCTCATGGCATCAAGTTAAAAAATAAAAAAATAAGTAAAATATCCCGCATGCCACAATGCAGACTGAAGATCCTGCATTCTGCAACTAAGGCCTGGTGCAGCCAAATAAATAAAATAAAAAATGAATATTTTTAAAAATAAAAATAAAACTGAAAACTCTTCGGTAATACTGAGATATTCTTGATATATGACAGAAAGTTTTGGTGATTTTTATGAGATAGTGTTCCAGATTTTCAGTTTTTAATTAAGTGGATTTATATCAGATTTATTATAAATATTAGGTTATAAAAGTGAAATCAAATGAGTAGAAACTGACAGGTAAGCACATGTTCGTATTCTTTGATAAATATAGTTCCATAAAGGGCTGAGAAAGTATCACCAAGTTACTTCATCAGCAATGTGTATTTGACCAGTGGGACTGGCACCACTAAAATGACTTAATTATAAATACTTACAAATTTTTAAAATATAGTTATGTCTTACATTGCTCTGTGCTTTACATTTTGAACAATGTCTTAACAGCTGTTGTTTCACTTATCCTTCTGTCAGACTCATGAAATGAGTAGGAGAAGTAATACTGTCATTTATAGATGGCTAAAGTTAACCACCAAAAATAAAATGTCTATTTCCTTTTTCACAAAGTTATCTCCTTTTTCTTAAAGTTATCTCAAGAAAAAGTGAATGAATGTAGCAAAATTTATCTTGCTTTCAGCTCCATGTTTTTTCTTTTTTTTAGCAAATCAAATGGTAGGGCATAGGGCTTCCCTGGTGATTCAGTGGATAAGGACACCACCTTGCAGTGCAAGGGGCGCCGGTTCGATCCCTGGCCTGGGAAGATCCCACGTGCCGCGGAGCAGCTGGACCGGTATGTCCAACTACCTAGCTGGAGCTCTGGAGCGTATGTGCCCAGAGCCGGTGCTCTGCGGCGGGAGAGGCCACTGTGATGGGAAGCCACATAGGCCAGAGAACAAAGATTGATGAAAATAAATAAATGAAAGACCTATAGAAGTGGCAAAAAAAAAAAAAGGATTTAAAAAAAAAAAGATAGATCATATTTTAATTCCTAAACATTGCCTCACTTTACCACCTCTAACAGTTTTTTAAAATTTTATATTAGCTACTAACCACTAGTAAAAGGTACTTTGAAAAAGCTGCTCAAACCTCATTTTTGGCTTTGAAATGTTATTGAATTCACACTCTTACAAATTAGCAGTGAAGCTTCACTATGCCAAGCACAAATGAATTGTTTCCAGAGCACCGCTTTCATCTGGTGGTTTTAATTGTAGCTTCTCAATATGCCTTTTAGCTTACTGGAGGGGTGATAGAATTTATAAATTAACACTTGACTGAAAAATTTGTTAGGCTTTTGATATGCACTTCCAGGAGAATTCCCTGGCAGTTCAGTGGTTAGGTTTCTAGGCTTCTGTTGCAGGGGGCACAGGTTTCATCCCTGGTTAGGAAAGTAAAGACCCTGCCTGCTGAGCAGTGCAGCCAAAAACAAACCCTTATCACTTTTAGACATGGGAGTATTTTAAATGGTACTTGCAAGCCAGCAGAATGCGCCTCATTGATATTCTTGCTATGTAGGAAATAAAGATCAATTATGTGGCAGTTTTGCCTTACAAGAAAACTTGATACCTCCTAACATTTTTATATTTTCTTAGGAAAATGCTGCCCATTTGACAAATTGCAGTTACTATGGCCATATTTGGCACTGAATGAGGCTTGTAATTTAGCACTAGATATTCCCTCTATGCAAATGTGACAGAAAAGAACCTGGTGCCAAGGTGTTAGCTTTTCATCCTTGACAAATTATGATGGACAGGAAAAGTATCCGATGACAGAAAAAGACACATTTCTTAAGGGGAAAAAGATAACTTTGGATATGATAAGGTCAACTTAATTTCTAAACAGTATCTGATTAGAAAGTAGAACAAATCAAGTAAATTATTTGGCAGTTACCTAAAAGAACAGAAGGTATTAGGGAACATTAAGCATAATTTTATAAAGAACAAATCTTGGTAGACCCAATTTTGTTTTCTACTCTGATAAAGTGGAAAAAAAAAAAGGATTTAAAAAAAAAAAGATAGATCATATTTTAATTCCTAAACATTGCCTCACTTTACCACCTCTAACAGTTTTTTAAAATTTTATATTAGCTACTAACCACTAGTAAAAGGTACTTTGAAAAAGCTGCTCAAACCTCATTTTTGGCTTTGAAATGTTATTGAATTCACACTCTTACAAATTAGCAGTGAAGCTTCACTATGCCAAGCACAAATGAATTGTTTCCAGAGCACCGCTTTCATCTGGTGGTTTTAATTGTAGCTTCTCAATATGCCTTTTAGCTTACTGGAGGGGTGATAGAATTTATAAATTAACACTTGACTGAAAAATTTGTTAGGCTTTTGATATGCACTTCCAGGAGAATTCCCTGGCAGTTCAGTGGTTAGGTTTCTAGGCTTCTGTTGCAGGGGGCACAGGTTTCATCCCTGGTTAGGAAAGTAAAGACCCTGCCTGCTGAGCAGTGCAGCCAAAAACAAACCCTTATCACTTTTAGACATGGGAGTATTTTAAATGGTACTTGCAAGCCAGCAGAATGCGCCTCATTGATATTCTTGCTATGTAGGAAATAAAGATCAATTATGTGGCAGTTTTGCCTTACAAGAAAACTTGATACCTCCTAACATTTTTATATTTTCTTAGGAAAATGCTGCCCATTTGACAAATTGCAGTTACTATGGCCATATTTGGCACTGAATGAGGCTTGTAATTTAGCACTAGATATTCCCTCTATGCAAATGTGACAGAAAAGAACCTGGTGCCAAGGTGTTAGCTTTTCATCCTTGACAAATTATGATGGACAGGAAAAGTATCCGATGACAGAAAAAGACACATTTCTTAAGGGGAAAAAGATAACTTTGGATATGATAAGGTCAACTTAATTTCTAAACAGTATCTGATTAGAAAGTAGAACAAATCAAGTAAATTATTTGGCAGTTACCTAAAAGAACAGAAGGTATTAGGGAACATTAAGCATAATTTTATAAAGAACAAATCTTGGTAGACCCAATTTTGTTTTCTACTCTGATAAAGTGGTAGACCATATGGACAAAAGGAAGGAAGTTTGTTCTATTTAAAATTATATAATATGGCTGGACTTCACTGAGGTTTTCATTTGGTATCACATGGTAATTGCCAGAAAATTGTGTTCTTTGCTACCCATCTGTTAACACAGTTGGTGAGAGGGTATCAAGAAATAGTAGCATGGTGTTTGAAAAGAATATTGTGCCCAGAGTCACAAATAGGAGAATGAGGAAAGAGAGGGCTAACATTTATTGAGCCACTTTTATGCAAGTCTCTGTGCTAGATATATTTCCCTTCTTCTTGTAAGAGATACTATTGTTATGTCCATTTTACAGTTAGTTGAAGTTCAGTAAAAGTATATGTTTACACAACTAATGAGTGTCCACACAGGATCCACGTGTCTCTCCCATGTTCCTCTTGACCTTAAGCAAATTACTTCCCCACCTGTAAAATGGGAAGAAGGTGCTCTTCTTAAAATAATGGATGTCCAAGCTTCTGAGAAACCCAAAGGCTGTCATCATGTAACATCTGGCATCCAAAAGTGATCGATCATTCCTGTGCGCCCTGTGTTACTACATGTGGGAGAGGCAGGAGAGTGTTAAGTCCCACTTAATACATAGGACTAGTTAAGTCATGGTCTCTATAATTCAGTTTGAGTACACTTCCTGGCTTTCTCAGCCTGTAGCTGGGTGACCTTGGCCAACTTCCTTGACCTCTTAGTACTCACCTATAAAATGTGACTGTTATTAGTATCTACCTCTTAGAATTACTGTTATGCAGATTAAATGAGTTAGTACCTATAGTGTGCTTAGAGAAGCACTGGGCACATACTAAATGCTCAATAAGTGTTAGCCCTTAATATTTTATATAGTTGTCATTCATGTGGATAAAGAATTTGAAAGTAAGGAATATACTGTAGTTTACAGCTAAAAATTGAATTAAAAAAAATTTTTTTTTAAATTGAAATTAGTACTTCCCAGATTGGGATCAACTCAGTGGAAATAAGTATGAAGTAGCTTCCCTTTAGATGTAAATAATTTGCACAGAAGGTATTAGGGAACATTAAGCATAATTTTATAAAGAACAAATCTTGGTAGACCCAATTTTGTTTTCTACTCTGATAAAGTGGTAGACCATATGGACAAAAGGAAGGAAGTTTGTTCTATTTAAAATTATATAATATGGCTGGACTTCACTGAGGTTTTCATTTGGTATCACATGGTAATTGCCAGAAAATTGTGTTCTTTGCTACCCATCTGTTAACACAGTTGGTGAGAGGGTATCAAGAAATAGTAGCATGGTGTTTGAAAAGAATATTGTGCCCAGAGTCACAAATAGGAGAATGAGGAAAGAGAGGGCTAACATTTATTGAGCCACTTTTATGCAAGTCTCTGTGCTAGATATATTTCCCTTCTTCTTGTAAGAGATACTATTGTTATGTCCATTTTACAGTTAGTTGAAGTTCAGTAAAAGTATATGTTTACACAACTAATGAGTGTCCACACAGGATCCACGTGTCTCTCCCATGTTCCTCTTGACCTTAAGCAAATTACTTCCCCACCTGTAAAATGGGAAGAAGGTGCTCTTCTTAAAATAATGGATGTCCAAGCTTCTGAGAAACCCAAAGGCTGTCATCATGTAACATCTGGCATCCAAAAGTGATCGATCATTCCTGTGCGCCCTGTGTTACTACATGTGGGAGAGGCAGGAGAGTGTTAAGTCCCACTTAATACATAGGACTAGTTAAGTCATGGTCTCTATAATTCAGTTTGAGTACACTTCCTGGCTTTCTCAGCCTGTAGCTGGGTGACCTTGGCCAACTTCCTTGACCTCTTAGTACTCACCTATAAAATGTGACTGTTATTAGTATCTACCTCTTAGAATTACTGTTATGCAGATTAAATGAGTTAGTACCTATAGTGTGCTTAGAGAAGCACTGGGCACATACTAAATGCTCAATAAGTGTTAGCCCTTAATATTTTATATAGTTGTCATTCATGTGGATAAAGAATTTGAAAGTAAGGAATATACTGTAGTTTACAGCTAAAAATTGAATTAAAAAAAATTTTTTTTTAAATTGAAATTAGTACTTCCCAGATTGGGATCAACTCAGTGGAAATAAGTATGAAGTAGCTTCCCTTTAGATGTAAATAATTTGCACAGATTCAAGGTAGGATGAAATAACACTAATGAGAGTTACTTTAGCTGTCACTCACTGAGCAGTAACTGTGTACTCAGTCTTAAGCAGTTTAAAAACGTATCCTTGAGGACTTCCTTGGTGGTCCAGTGACTAAGATTCCACATGCCCAATGCAGGAGGCCTGGGTTCAGTCCCTGCTCAGGGAACTAGGTCCCATATGCTGCAACAAGGATTGAAGATCCTGTGTGCCTCAACTAAGGCCTGGTGCAGCCGAATAAATAAATAAATGAAAATAAATATTAAAAAAAAAAACAAAACTTGGTGCTACTTGAACAATGTAAATGCACTTAATTCACAGAACTATACACTTAAAAATGGTTAAAATGCCAAGTTTTACATTAAGTGTATTTAACCACAATAAAACACACATACAATATATCCTAATTTATCCTCTCAAAAACCTATTAGGGGGCTTTCCTGGTGGTCCAGTGGGTAAGGACACCACCTTGCAGTGCAAGGCCGACCAGTTCAATTCCTGGCCTGGGAAGATCCCACGTGCCGTGGAGCAGCTGGACCGATGTGTCCAACTACCGAGCCGGAGCTCTGGAGCACATGTGCGCTCTGCGACAACAGAGGCCACTGCGATGGCAGGCGCACACCAGCCAAAGAATAAAGATGGATGAAAATAGATAAATGAAAGACCAATATAAATGGCCAAAAAAAAAAAAAAAAAACCTATTAGGTAAATATTATCTCCATTTTCTTGTTGAGGAAATAGTCTTAGAGACATTTAAGTAACTTGCCTGAAGTCACACAGTGAGTTGCAGAGCAAGGATTTGAATCCAAATCTGAATGTCTCTGCAGCTGTGCTCCACAATGAATACTGAGCTATTTTCCAAGGCACTGCTAGAATCAGTTAATTTTAAAATTCATATTTGATTCTAAAAGGAATAAAAAAAACTGTAGTTTACAGCTAAAAATTGAATTAAAAAAAATTTTTTTTTAAATTGAAATTAGTACTTCCCAGATTGGGATCAACTCAGTGGAAATAAGTATGAAGTAGCTTCCCTTTAGATGTAAATAATTTGCACAGATTCAAGGTAGGATGAAATAACACTAATGAGAGTTACTTTAGCTGTCACTCACTGAGCAGTAACTGTGTACTCAGTCTTAAGCAGTTTAAAAACGTATCCTTGAGGACTTCCTTGGTGGTCCAGTGACTAAGATTCCACATGCCCAATGCAGGAGGCCTGGGTTCAGTCCCTGCTCAGGGAACTAGGTCCCATATGCTGCAACAAGGATTGAAGATCCTGTGTGCCTCAACTAAGGCCTGGTGCAGCCGAATAAATAAATAAATGAAAATAAATATTAAAAAAAAAAACAAAACTTGGTGCTACTTGAACAATGTAAATGCACTTAATTCACAGAACTATACACTTAAAAATGGTTAAAATGCCAAGTTTTACATTAAGTGTATTTAACCACAATAAAACACACATACAATATATCCTAATTTATCCTCTCAAAAACCTATTAGGGGGCTTTCCTGGTGGTCCAGTGGGTAAGGACACCACCTTGCAGTGCAAGGCCGACCAGTTCAATTCCTGGCCTGGGAAGATCCCACGTGCCGTGGAGCAGCTGGACCGATGTGTCCAACTACCGAGCCGGAGCTCTGGAGCACATGTGCGCTCTGCGACAACAGAGGCCACTGCGATGGCAGGCGCACACCAGCCAAAGAATAAAGATGGATGAAAATAGATAAATGAAAGACCAATATAAATGGCCAAAAAAAAAAAAAAAAAGCCTATTAGGTAAATATTATCTCCATTTTCTTGTTGAGGAAATAGTCTTAGAGACATTTAAGTAACTTGCCTGAAGTCACACAGTGAGTTGCAGAGCAAGGATTTGAATCCAAATCTGAATGTCTCTGCAGCTGTGCTCCACAATGAATACTGAGCTATTTTCCAAGGCACTGCTAGAATCAGTTAATTTTAAAATTCATATTTGATTCTAAATAGGGCCACATGTTAGACAGTCCCTGCCTGGAAACAGTAGCTTGCTGGAAACTATATGACCACCATTTTCTTGGAAAGAAACCTTCATCCCTTGATTATCCAATATGTAGTTATTTGATTAATCTTTTCTTAGAAAAATTTAGTAATGTGACTGTGTTAGGCTGACTGCAACAAATATTATACATGTGGTAATTTATATTCCTTTGTTTTCTTTTCTGTAGAAGTCAGTTCTTTTTTTTAAAGTTCAGTGTTGAAGTGTGTATTTTGATGCTTCCTTGCCATTAAAGTCAAGATTCTAGATGTTACATTTTGTCTAAGAATTTTAGCTCTTCCATTGCAGATGACAAGTGCTACAGGCATTTATTCTTCACCAGACTTTTCATTTGTGTTCCTTTGATTTTTCTTATCAAAAAAGATGAGTCTAGGGCTTCCCTGGTGGTCCAGTGGGTAAGGACACCACCTTGTAGTGCAGAGGGCGCCGGTTCAATCCCTGGCCTGGGAAGATCCCACGTGCTGCAGAGCGGCTGGACCAATGTGTCCAACTACCAAGCAGGAGCTCTGGAGTGCATGTGCATAGAGCCAGTGCTCTGCAGCGACAGAGGCCATTGCAATGGGAGGCCCACACAGGCCAAAGTACAAAGATGGATGAAAATAGATAAATGAAAGACCAGTAGAAGTGGTGGAAAAAAAAAAAAATCTCCTGAAAAAAAAAAAAAGATGAGGGAATTCCCTGGTTGGTCCAGTGGCTAAGACTCTGTGCTCCCAATGCAGAGGGCCCAGGTTCAATCTCTGGTCAGGGAACTAGAGCCCACATGCTATAACTGAGACCCAATGCAGCCAAATAAATATTAAAAAAAAAAAAAAAGAGTCTAAAAATAATTCTTTTTTCCTTATACTTTGGTTATCATTTTGATATTTTATCTTCATTGTATTGCCTTGTAGGCAATATACAGGGGTAAACACAGCAAAATTTTACTCTGCCAGACTTCTGACATAGGTAGGAATTTCTCAAACAGTGAGTTGCAGAGCAAGGATTTGAATCCAAATCTGAATGTCTCTGCAGCTGTGCTCCACAATGAATACTGAGCTATTTTCCAAGGCACTGCTAGAATCAGTTAATTTTAAAATTCATATTTGATTCTAAATAGGGCCACATGTTAGACAGTCCCTGCCTGGAAACAGTAGCTTGCTGGAAACTATATGACCACCATTTTCTTGGAAAGAAACCTTCATCCCTTGATTATCCAATATGTAGTTATTTGATTAATCTTTTCTTAGAAAAATTTAGTAATGTGACTGTGTTAGGCTGACTGCAACAAATATTATACATGTGGTAATTTATATTCCTTTGTTTTCTTTTCTGTAGAAGTCAGTTCTTTTTTTTAAAGTTCAGTGTTGAAGTGTGTATTTTGATGCTTCCTTGCCATTAAAGTCAAGATTCTAGATGTTACATTTTGTCTAAGAATTTTAGCTCTTCCATTGCAGATGACAAGTGCTACAGGCATTTATTCTTCACCAGACTTTTCATTTGTGTTCCTTTGATTTTTCTTATCAAAAAAGATGAGTCTAGGGCTTCCCTGGTGGTCCAGTGGGTAAGGACACCACCTTGTAGTGCAGAGGGCGCCGGTTCAATCCCTGGCCTGGGAAGATCCCACGTGCTGCAGAGCGGCTGGACCAATGTGTCCAACTACCAAGCAGGAGCTCTGGAGTGCATGTGCATAGAGCCAGTGCTCTGCAGCGACAGAGGCCATTGCAATGGGAGGCCCACACAGGCCAAAGTACAAAGATGGATGAAAATAGATAAATGAAAGACCAGTAGAAGTGGTGGAAAAAAAAAAAAATCTCCTGAAAAAAAAAAAAAGATGAGGGAATTCCCTGGTTGGTCCAGTGGCTAAGACTCTGTGCTCCCAATGCAGAGGGCCCAGGTTCAATCTCTGGTCAGGGAACTAGAGCCCACATGCTATAACTGAGACCCAATGCAGCCAAATAAATATTAAAAAAAAAAAAAAAGAGTCTAAAAATAATTCTTTTTTCCTTATACTTTGGTTATCATTTTGATATTTTATCTTCATTGTATTGCCTTGTAGGCAATATACAGGGGTAAACACAGCAAAATTTTACTCTGCCAGACTTCTGACATAGGTAGGAATTTCTCAAACAGTTGGAATTATCTTCTCAGTGATGGGCATTTTCTTGCCAGTCTAATCTATCTTGATTTCTTTCTCTTCAAACAAGGGTTTGGTAGATGATTAAAAAGGTTGAGTTTAGAGACTGCAGTTTCTAACATAACTAAAAATTGATAATAATAAATATCTAACTCTCCTTTATATCTTGAAGTTTTCTGTACTGTTGTTTAAGTACATAAGAAAGTTTAAATTCTCATGGAATTGATAATCTTAAAGAAGTTTGATACTGCTTTCGTCTCAGAGAGAGGTCACTCTCAAAATGCCATGGAGCCTTTTTTTTTTTTTTTAACATTTATTTTATTTATTTATCTTTTTGAGGGGTGGGGTGGGGAGGGAGGGGGATGGGCGGGCCACTTCTATTTGTCTTTCATTTCTCTATTTTCATCCGTCTTTGTTCTTTGGCTCCTGTGGGCCTCCCATCGCGGTGGCCTCTGTTGTCGCAGAGCACCAGCTCTGGGTACATGCGCCCCAGAGCTCCGGCTCGGTAATTGGGCACATCAGTCCAGCCACTCCGCAGCACGTGGGTTCTTCCCAGGCCAGGGATCGAACCGGCGCCCCTTGCACTGCAAGGCGGTGTCCTTACCCACTGGACCACCAGGGAAGCCCGCCATGGAGCTTTTTGATCCTGATCTGTTTATTATTCTTATCAGTAATTTATATTAATAATACTGAGTAATGCTTATTATGTAATTGGAATGTGCTAGACACCATACTAAGTTTATTATATACATTATCTCATTTATTTCATTGAAGAACTCTTATGAGATAGGTATGATTATTTTTGCTCGTTTTCACAGATAAGGAAACTGTAGCACACAGAGGACTTAGGCTAACTTATCCAAGGTCATGTTGCTAGTAAGTTGAGGCACCATGATTTGAATTGAGGTAGTCTGGCTCCAGAACCCTTAATAATTTCACATTACAGGAAACTAGAAGGAATAGTGAATCTGAGACCGGTTTTAGAATTGTGATTTAAAATCATCTTGGTAGTTAGGAGCATTGTCCCTAAGCAAACAAAATGTCATTAATGGGATTATAAATAATAATAATGTGGAATCTGAGTTTTATCTGCAACTCAAAAACCATCCATTAGTTGTTAGGTGGGCAGCCTGAATGGGAAGGGAGTTTAGGGGAGAATGGAGACATATTCATGTATGACTGAGTCCTTTTGCCGTACACCTGAAACTATCACAATACTGTTAATTGGCTATGCATGCATGCTGAGTGGCTTCAGTTGTGTCCAACTCTTTGTGACCCTGTGGACTGTAGCTATTAATCAGCTCTGAAAGTGAAAGTGTTGCTCAGTCATATCCGACACTTTACAGTCCTGTGGACCATAGTTGTTAATCAGCTATACTCCAATATAAAATTTTAAAAAATCATCCAGTAGTAATGCAGCTTAAAAAACATAATGTTGGGAATAACCTCTGGACAGTGGTTAGGACTCGGTACTCTCATTCCAAGGTCCCAGGTTCAATCCCTGGTAGGGAACTAGAATCCCATAAGCTGTGTGGCTTGGCCAAAAAAAAAAATCTTTTTTTAATTATACTCTGTTAATAAAAGTCTGGTAACATTCATAGAATTCATTATGAATTAGCTGAGAACAAAGAGCTAAAGAAGGACATAATAGAAATTATATTTTAATATCAAGGATTATGGAAAGGATGGTGGGGTAACATAGCAGGCCTGAAACTGCTATTTTGACCACCAGGAAGCCCGCCATGGAGCTTTTGATCCTGATCTGTTTATTATTCTTATCAGTAATTTATATTAATAATACTGAGTAATGCTTATTATGTAATTGGAATGTGCTAGACACCATACTAAGTTTATTATATACATTATCTCATTTATTTCATTGAAGAACTCTTATGAGATAGGTATGATTATTTTTGCTCGTTTTCACAGATAAGGAAACTGTAGCACACAGAGGACTTAGGCTAACTTATCCAAGGTCATGTTGCTAGTAAGTTGAGGCACCATGATTTGAATTGAGGTAGTCTGGCTCCAGAACCCTTAATAATTTCACATTACAGGAAACTAGAAGGAATAGTGAATCTGAGACCGGTTTTAGAATTGTGATTTAAAATCATCTTGGTAGTTAGGAGCATTGTCCCTAAGCAAACAAAATGTCATTAATGGGATTATAAATAATAATAATGTGGAATCTGAGTTTTATCTGCAACTCAAAAACCATCCATTAGTTGTTAGGTGGGCAGCCTGAATGGGAAGGGAGTTTAGGGGAGAATGGAGACATATTCATGTATGACTGAGTCCTTTTGCCGTACACCTGAAACTATCACAATACTGTTAATTGGCTATGCATGCATGCTGAGTGGCTTCAGTTGTGTCCAACTCTTTGTGACCCTGTGGACTGTAGCTATTAATCAGCTCTGAAAGTGAAAGTGTTGCTCAGTCATATCCGACACTTTACAGTCCTGTGGACCATAGTTGTTAATCAGCTATACTCCAATATAAAATTTTAAAAAATCATCCAGTAGTAATGCAGCTTAAAAAACATAATGTTGGGAATAACCTCTGGACAGTGGTTAGGACTCGGTACTCTCATTCCAAGGTCCCAGGTTCAATCCCTGGTAGGGAACTAGAATCCCATAAGCTGTGTGGCTTGGCCAAAAAAAAAAATCTTTTTTTAATTATACTCTGTTAATAAAAGTCTGGTAACATTCATAGAATTCATTATGAATTAGCTGAGAACAAAGAGCTAAAGAAGGACATAATAGAAATTATATTTTAATATCAAGGATTATGGAAAGGATGGTGTGCAGAAAAGAGTTAACATAGCAGGCCTGAAACTGCTATTTTTAGAAAAACGTGCTTGCAAGATTGGCCCTTGGCTAGCATCTGGAAACTTGGATTTTAGAAGAATTCCTATCATTTCTTGATAAGAGTTGTTCACATACCTAAACAATATGCACAAAGAGTGTGGTTTATGTTGAACACCTGCTTTCCTTCTTGGAGTCTGGAATTTTGGTATGGGCTAGGCAGAGTATGCCTACGTGATCAGCCCCAGTAAAAACGGTGGACACTGAGTCTCTAATCAGCTTCCCTGGTTGGCAGCATTTCGCACGTATTGTTGTAACTCCTTGTTGGAGGAATTAAGGGAGCAGACTCTTGGAAGCTTGCCCCTGGTTTCCTCCTGACTTCACCCCATGTGCCTTTTCCTTCTGCTGGTTTTGCTTTGTACCTTTTCGCTGTAGTAAAGCACGGCCAACAGCATGACTGTATGCTGAGTCCTGTGAGTTCTCCTGGGAAATCACTGAGCCTAGGGATGGTTTTAGGGACCCCTGATACAGATAGATTAGTAGTATTCTTGTTTGGGGATGGAATGCTCTTTCTAGATCTATTAAATCTATCTGGTCTAATGGGTCATTTAAGGCCAGTGTTTCCTTATTAAATTTCTGTCTGGATGATCTGTCCATTGATGTAGGTGAGTGGTAAAGTCCCCTACTAGTATCGTGTTGCTGTCAAGTTCTTCCTTCATGTTTGTTAATACTAACTTTGTACATTTAGGTACTCTTGTCTTGGATGCATGTATGATTTTTATGTCTCCTTGTTGGATTAATCCTTTTATCATTATGTAATGTCTGTTGTCTCTTGTTGTAGCCTTGTTTTAAAGTTTATTTTGTTTGATATTAATATTGCTCCCTCAGCTTTCCTTATGTTTTCATTTGCATGAAATACCTTTTTCTATCTTCAAAGCAAATTGAATTCAACAACATGGTGTATATCATACACCATGATCAGTAGGATTTATTTCAGAGGGTAAAAATTAATAATAAAGTAATATTTTAGAAATCAGATTATACAAGTAGTATCTGAATACATTTTCATGGAATGAAGAACAAACAATACACATAAAAGTCCCTGTTGTTTACCACCTACATCCATCCTCAGTCCCTCAGACCCTTTCTCAGAGAGAAACCACTGCTACCACTTTTGTAAATTTAAGTCCTTTCTCTAGAGATAGACACAAATCTGGATAATACTGCTTTGTGGGTTTTTAAAGATATGGATGGTATTGTACTGTGTGTATTGTGCAACTTTCTTTTAAGAACATGTCTCAGAAAATTTTCCATGTCACTAAATGAAGAGGCTTTTCTCTAGAGGTTAAGAGAATCATTTGGAACTGAACACCTGGGTGTGGATCTCAGCTTTGGCACCTCTTGGCTATTCAACATAACAGCTAATGTCAGCAGGTACCTAACTGCTCTGTACTTCAGTTTCTTTATTTATAAAGTGTGGATAATAATAGTACTCACCTCGTATGGTGCTTGTGAGGGCTAAATGATTTAACATAACTATGAGCAGTATATAACTGTGGCTGGCTTATAGTATACACTTCATAAATGCTGACTATAGTTATAATAGATATTATTTCATGTACAGAATTTAATTGCTATATTGTGCTCTGTAGAATGTACATACAATTTCTTTATCCCAACCAAGAGTGTGTAAGGCTATCAATTTCCTCTGTTGTTTAAAACAACACTCAAGGGTCTTCCCTTATATTCCCGTGGCTAAGACTTTGAACTCCCAGTGCAGGGGGTCAGTGAACTAGATCCCACGTGTTGCAACTAAAGATCCTTCATGCCACATCTTAGACCCTGGCACAGCCAAATAAATTAATTAATTTTTCTAAAACAGCACTTGATCTTCAATCTTTGGATTTCTTGTCATTCAGACAGAATTTCATTTTAATTTTCATTTCTCTTAACATTGAACATCTGTCCACAGACATATTTGGGTCATTCTTATTTCTTCTGTCATTTGCCCTTTTATTGTCATTTTTTCCCAATGGAGTGAATGTTTTTTATCTCTTTATCATATTTTTACCTATATTTCAGATATTAAATCTGCATGATTGTTCTAGTCTGTCATTTATCTCTGAACTTTGTATATGCTATCTTTTGTCACACTGAGGGTTTTCTTCTCTTTTATTCCAAACAGCTTTACTGAGATTTAATTTATAATAAACTGCATATAAAGTGCAGGTTGTTCCTTTTTCATGCTTGATACCTTCTTATATTGGGACAAAATTTTAGTAATAAGTGACCTTAGTTTTCTATAATTTGAAGTGTTATAAAAATGAGTTTACATAGAGTTATCTTGCTTTATGTAAAATTCAGTGTCAGGGGAGATTGAAAAAGTGTTGGAGCAGAGTATAATAGTAAATTTTCATAATTATGAATATGAGTTGTCAATAACAAGTTGATGTGATCAGTATGATTTTTTTAACCTGGCTTTTTTGTTGTTTATTTTTTAATTGAAGGATAATTGCTTTATAGAATTGTGTTTGCTTCTGCCAAACATGAATCAGCCATAGGTGTATATATGTCCCCTCCCTCTTGAAGCTCCTTCCACCTCCCTCCCCATCCCACTTCTCTAGGCTGTTGCAGAGCCCGATAATAATAGTACTAGTGGCTGGAGGCTTAAAAAAGGTAAAACTGTGGCTGGCTTATAGTATACACTTCATAAATGCTGACTATAGTTATAATAGATATTATTTCATGTACAGAATTTAATTGCTATATTGTGCTCTGTAGAATGTACATACAATTTCTTTATCCCAACCAAGAGTGTGTAAGGCTATCAATTTCCTCTGTTGTTTAAAACAACACTCAAGGGTCTTCCCTTATATTCCCGTGGCTAAGACTTTGAACTCCCAGTGCAGGGGGTCAGTGAACTAGATCCCACGTGTTGCAACTAAAGATCCTTCATGCCACATCTTAGACCCTGGCACAGCCAAATAAATTAATTAATTTTTCTAAAACAGCACTTGATCTTCAATCTTTGGATTTCTTGTCATTCAGACAGAATTTCATTTTAATTTTCATTTCTCTTAACATTGAACATCTGTCCACAGACATATTTGGGTCATTCTTATTTCTTCTGTCATTTGCCCTTTTATTGTCATTTTTTCCCAATGGAGTGAATGTTTTTTATCTCTTTATCATATTTTTACCTATATTTCAGATATTAAATCTGCATGATTGTTCTAGTCTGTCATTTATCTCTGAACTTTGTATATGCTATCTTTTGTCACACTGAGGGTTTTCTTCTCTTTTATTCCAAACAGCTTTACTGAGATTTAATTTATAATAAACTGCATATAAAGTGCAGGTTGTTCCTTTTTCATGCTTGATACCTTCTTATATTGGGACAAAATTTTAGTAATAAGTGACCTTAGTTTTCTATAATTTGAAGTGTTATAAAAATGAGTTTACATAGAGTTATCTTGCTTTATGTAAAATTCAGTGTCAGGGGAGATTGAAAAAGTGTTGGAGCAGAGTATAATAGTAAATTTTCATAATTATGAATATGAGTTGTCAATAACAAGTTGATGTGATCAGTATGATTTTTTTAACCTGGCTTTTTTGTTGTTTATTTTTTAATTGAAGGATAATTGCTTTATAGAATTGTGTTTGCTTCTGCCAAACATGAATCAGCCATAGGTGTATATATGTCCCCTCCCTCTTGAAGCTCCCTTCCACCTCCCTCCCCATCCCACTTCTCTAGGCTGTTGCAGAGCCCTGGTTTGGGTTTCCTGAGCCATCAGTATGACTTTAGGCTAACAAAACTGAAGTAGCATCTCCCCCTAGGAATCATACAGGGTATTATTTTCCCAGCTCACATCCCACCACCCTGAAACATATTCCCATATCACTGTGTCCTCATGTGTTCTAAGATATGCATGCTCAGTTGCTCTGTTGTGTCCAACTCTTTGTGACCCCATGGTCTGTAGCCTGCCAGGCTCCTCTGTCCATAGGATTTTCTAAGCAAGAATACTGAAGTAAGTTGCCATTTCCTCCTCCAGGGGATCTTCCTGACCCAGGGATCAAACTCACGTCTCCTGCACTGGCAGGCAGATTCTTTACCACTAAACCACCTATGAAACATGTGTTTTAAAATACAGCTCACTTAAGATCACTTGTTAAATTTTTGCCTCCCCTAAGAAACCAGTGATGGCAGGGCCATATCTCTTTTTTTGTCACCATTTACTTAATAGCTGGCATGTAATAAACACTTGGTAAATGTGTAGAAAACTTGAATAGAGTGTATAGTCTAATCTAGATGCAGAATTTTTCCTTAGAAAATTGATAGTATTTAAAATGTTATGGGCCTTCCCAAAGAGTCCACCTTGCAGTGCAAGGGGCACCAGTTCAGTCCCTGGCGTGGGAAGATCCTATGTGCCATGGAGCAGCTGGACCTGTGTATCCAGTTAGGAGCCACTGCTCTGGATTGCTTGTGCCCAGAGCCGGTGCTCTGCAGTGAGAGAGGCCATTGCAATGGGAGGCCCACATATGCCAATGGAAAAAAAAGAGATAGATGAAAATAAATATAAAAGTTTTTTAAAAAGTAAAATGTCATGGCACTTAAATTGATAAGCAAAATTATTAATATGTAAGTCTACATCCTAACCATAGTTGTTTATTTTATTGTGTAAAGTTTTTTTTTTTTAAAGATTTATGTATTTATTTTTGGGCGGGGGTCGGGTTGGGGAGGGAGGGGAGCGGGCGGGCCACTTCTATTGGTCTTTCATTTCTCTATTTTCATCTGTCTTTGTTCTTTGGCTCCTGTGGGCCTCCCATCACGGTGGTGTCTGTTGTCGCAGAGCACCAGCTCTGGGCGCATGCGCTCCAGAGCTCCGGCTCGGTGATTGGACACACCAATCCAGCTGCTCCGCGGCACGTGGGATCTTCCCAGGCCAGGGATCGAACTGGCGCCCCTTGCACTGCAAGGCGGTGTCCTTATCCACTGGACCACCAGGGGAAGTCCCTAAAGTTATTTTTAAATACCTGACCAAAAACCTAAATTTGCCATTTAATATGATAGTTCCCAGTCATTTTGTTAAATATGATCTTTAGTCTTTTTGTGGGCAACAGTCTGAGCTTGATGACTTTGTCTCCTAATGGAAGTGCAGAGAACAAAGGCTGCACTTCATGAAGTAGTGTCACATAGCTACCAGCCTTTACCATCTTTGTCACCTTGGTACCTCTGAATCTCTGCTTTTAATTATTTGAAAAGCAAAACAAAACAAAAAAATTAGCCACAGTGATGCAGTTCCTTCTCGGAACTGTCATTCAAAGGAATACATGTCTTTTGAATCTGAACTTTTTTATAGCAACAAATGAACCTTTGCTTAAGGTTCCATTGGCATTTTGTACATGGAAAGGTCACTCCCGGTTTATGGTGTACAGGTTTAGAGTTCATTATATTTTCTTCCCTAACCATTACAAGGAGCTCAGCTATTTTGCAGTTCATGGCTTTAAATTGACTGGTGTTACAAATAATTTTAGGTTTAAAAATGTGCCATGGAGCAGCTGGACCTGTGTATCCAGTTAGGAGCCACTGCTCTGGATTGCTTGTGCCCAGAGCCGGTGCTCTGCAGTGAGAGAGGCCATTGCAATGGGAGGCCCACATATGCCAATGGAAAAAAAAGAGATAGATGAAAATAAATATAAAAGTTTTTTAAAAAGTAAAATGTCATGGCACTTAAATTGATAAGCAAAATTATTAATATGTAAGTCTACATCCTAACCATAGTTGTTTATTTTATTGTGTAAAGTTTTTTTTTTTTAAAGATTTATGTATTTATTTTTGGGCGGGGGTCGGGTTGGGGAGGGAGGGGAGCGGGCGGGCCACTTCTATTGGTCTTTCATTTCTCTATTTTCATCTGTCTTTGTTCTTTGGCTCCTGTGGGCCTCCCATCACGGTGGTGTCTGTTGTCGCAGAGCACCAGCTCTGGGCGCATGCGCTCCAGAGCTCCGGCTCGGTGATTGGACACACCAATCCAGCTGCTCCGCGGCACGTGGGATCTTCCCAGGCCAGGGATCGAACTGGCGCCCCTTGCACTGCAAGGCGGTGTCCTTATCCACTGGACCACCAGGGGAAGTCCCTAAAGTTATTTTTAAATACCTGACCAAAAACCTAAATTTGCCATTTAATATGATAGTTCCCAGTCATTTTGTTAAATATGATCTTTAGTCTTTTTGTGGGCAACAGTCTGAGCTTGATGACTTTGTCTCCTAATGGAAGTGCAGAGAACAAAGGCTGCACTTCATGAAGTAGTGTCACATAGCTACCAGCCTTTACCATCTTTGTCACCTTGGTACCTCTGAATCTCTGCTTTTAATTATTTGAAAAGCAAAACAAAACAAAAAAATTAGCCACAGTGATGCAGTTCCTTCTCGGAACTGTCATTCAAAGGAATACATGTCTTTTGAATCTGAACTTTTTTATAGCAACAAATGAACCTTTGCTTAAGGTTCCATTGGCATTTTGTACATGGAAAGGTCACTCCCGGTTTATGGTGTACAGGTTTAGAGTTCATTATATTTTCTTCCCTAACCATTACAAGGAGCTCAGCTATTTTGCAGTTCATGGCTACTTTAAAACTTGACTTGAAAAGATGGCCTTTTACTTTAAAAATGTGTTTGATCAAATAATATGTATAAGCAGCTTTAGAAAGAGCCAACCAACTCATTCTATAGCTACTGACAGAAAACTTAGAGCTAAATTGCAAAGATTATGAAATCTTCTTTAAATACTTCAAAGCAAAGCACAGTGAAGATAAGGGAATCCTGGCAAGATTAGCTGCAGCTGTCAGATCCTGAAAAATTAGGAATCAAAATTTGACACTTGTAATTGAATCATCTACCCTTCTAAGTGAGCCCAGGCAAACCTGTGATATTTTTAGAACCTTTCAAATCACATTACTCTCTTTAGAGTTCATAGCAAGACCTGAGGCCCCTAAAATTTCCCAAGAGATGGAACAAAACAGAATCAAATAAATTTGCCTATTTCACTACAATAGAAGGTAGTCCAGGTAATCCCACCAGAATGTGAAAATTTTTCATAGAAAAAATTTTTGAGAGTTAACTGCTTGGACAGCAGTTGAAAACCCCATTAGAGAAATAGTAACAGCTGTGTGGTGGTGATTTGATTTATAATAGAAACACGGAGACCTTGGATAGTATCATTAACTGTGTTTCCCAGATGGATGTTCCTATGCCACAAGTTTCTATTAAGACAGATTTGTACTAGCATATATCATATTGCTTATTATAGACCCTCTCAAGAGAATCAGCAGTTAACTATCCACTGCCATATGTAGATAATTATGTTGTTTATACTTGGCCTGGTGAGATTTTCTAATTTAAAGTTGAAAACATAATACTAACAGGTTGGAAAAGGTTAGAATAGTATTTGTATGTCTGTATTTATATGTTGCACCAATTATGATGAGTGATTTGAAAAGACTTAACATTTTAGCAGAAAACAAAGGTTGCTTGAAAACATTTTTTTTTCTTAACCTTAAAACAAATAGCAACTCTGAGACCAGGCTTCAGGGAATCCAAATGATTTATGACATGAAGCATGACTTGAAAAGATGGCCTTTTCAGGTTTTCTGCAAGTCTGAATTCAGACAGAATAGAAACATTGACAAGTGGGCAAAAAAAAAAAATTATGGCCAGTTGGGCATATTCATTCTACTCTTGAACAGTTGGTGTTATCCTTCTCACATATAGCTCTCTTCAGCCTATTTCTGTAGATTTCTATGCTTCAACATCATTTGATGAAATCTTCTTTAAATACTTCAAAGCAAAGCACAGTGAAGATAAGGGAATCCTGGCAAGATTAGCTGCAGCTGTCAGATCCTGAAAAATTAGGAATCAAAATTTGACACTTGTAATTGAATCATCTACCCTTCTAAGTGAGCCCAGGCAAACCTGTGATATTTTTAGAACCTTTCAAATCACATTACTCTCTTTAGAGTTCATAGCAAGACCTGAGGCCCCTAAAATTTCCCAAGAGATGGAACAAAACAGAATCAAATAAATTTGCCTATTTCACTACAATAGAAGGTAGTCCAGGTAATCCCACCAGAATGTGAAAATTTTTCATAGAAAAAATTTTTGAGAGTTAACTGCTTGGACAGCAGTTGAAAACCCCATTAGAGAAATAGTAACAGCTGTGTGGTGGTGATTTGATTTATAATAGAAACACGGAGACCTTGGATAGTATCATTAACTGTGTTTCCCAGATGGATGTTCCTATGCCACAAGTTTCTATTAAGACAGATTTGTACTAGCATATATCATATTGCTTATTATAGACCCTCTCAAGAGAATCAGCAGTTAACTATCCACTGCCATATGTAGATAATTATGTTGTTTATACTTGGCCTGGTGAGATTTTCTAATTTAAAGTTGAAAACATAATACTAACAGGTTGGAAAAGGTTAGAATAGTATTTGTATGTCTGTATTTATATGTTGCACCAATTATGATGAGTGATTTGAAAAGACTTAACATTTTAGCAGAAAACAAAGGTTGCTTGAAAACATTTTTTTTTCTTAACCTTAAAACAAATAGCAACTCTGAGACCAGGCTTCAGGGAATCCAAATGATTTATGACATGAAGCATGACTTGAAAAGATGGCCTTTTCAGGTTTTCTGCAAGTCTGAATTCAGACAGAATAGAAACATTGACAAGTGGGCAAAAAAAAAAAATTATGGCCAGTTGGGCATATTCATTCTACTCTTGAACAGTTGGTGTTATCCTTCTCACATATAGCTCTCTTCAGCCTATTTCTGTAGATTTCTATGCTTCAACATCATTTGATGAAATAACTGACAAAAGATGTAATTTAATTAAGAAGTAGAAAATAGCACGGATAGTGCACTACTAGGATATGAGGACATAAGTATTCATTCTAATCCCGTTTTTCTAACTTTCAAAGTTCACTTTGGTGAGTTGTATTAACTTCTCTATAGGTTTCCTTCTCTGTGGGCTTCCTTTGTAGAATCCCCTGGCAATACAGGAAACCCCGGTTCTATCCCTGGGTTGAAAAGATCCCCTGGAGAAGGGAATGGCTACCCATTCCAGTATTCTTCCTTGGAGAATTCCATGACTTGTCCATTGGTCACAAACTTGGACACTACTGAGCAACTTCACTTTCCTCCTCTGTGAAAGGGGGATAGTGGTTGTTTTGGGTTTTTTAAAATTATTTTATTTATTTATTTATTGGCTATTCTGGGTTTTCACTGCTACAGGCTCTTCTCTAGTTGCACAGAGTGGGGGCTACTCTCTAGTTGAGGTGAGCAGGCTTCTTGTTGTGGTGATTTCTCTTGTTGTGGAACTCGGGCTCTAGGGCACACGGGCTTCAGTAGTTGCGGCACATGGGCTCAATAGTTGCAGCTCTGAGACTCTAGAGCACAGGCTCAACAGTTGTGGCTCATGGGCTTAGTTGCTCCGCGGCATGTAGGATCTTCCTGAATCAGAGATCGAACCCGTATCTCCTGCATTGGCAGGCGAACTGTTTACCACTGAGCTACCAGGGGAGCCCTGGGGGGATAGCGTTTAAAAAAAAAACAACAAACAAAAAACAGCTCTTTGCAATTCTTGACCATATAAAGTGCTTATTATATGGTTGTCTTATAAAGTCTCCACAGCTTACTTACTGTGAAAATAGCTTCATGCCAGATATTGAGTTGGAAATTTGCAACAGGAGCAGAGATTCTTGTTTCACATAAATATCCAGAATGATGTCTGGAATCCAGTAATACTTTTGAAGTTCCAGATAAGCTGTCAGACAGAATAGAAACATTGACAAGTGGGCAAAAAAAAAAAATTATGGCCAGTTGGGCATATTCATTCTACTCTTGAACAGTTGGTGTTATCCTTCTCACATATAGCTCTCTTCAGCCTATTTCTGTAGATTTCTATGCTTCAACATCATTTGATGAAATAACTGACAAAAGATGTAATTTAATTAAGAAGTAGAAAATAGCACGGATAGTGCACTACTAGGATATGAGGACATAAGTATTCATTCTAATCCCGTTTTTCTAACTTTCAAAGTTCACTTTGGTGAGTTGTATTAACTTCTCTATAGGTTTCCTTCTCTGTGGGCTTCCTTTGTAGAATCCCCTGGCAATACAGGAAACCCCGGTTCTATCCCTGGGTTGAAAAGATCCCCTGGAGAAGGGAATGGCTACCCATTCCAGTATTCTTCCTTGGAGAATTCCATGACTTGTCCATTGGTCACAAACTTGGACACTACTGAGCAACTTCACTTTCCTCCTCTGTGAAAGGGGGATAGTGGTTGTTTTGGGTTTTTTAAAATTATTTTATTTATTTATTTATTGGCTATTCTGGGTTTTCACTGCTACAGGCTCTTCTCTAGTTGCACAGAGTGGGGGCTACTCTCTAGTTGAGGTGAGCAGGCTTCTTGTTGTGGTGATTTCTCTTGTTGTGGAACTCGGGCTCTAGGGCACACGGGCTTCAGTAGTTGCGGCACATGGGCTCAATAGTTGCAGCTCTGAGACTCTAGAGCACAGGCTCAACAGTTGTGGCTCATGGGCTTAGTTGCTCCGCGGCATGTAGGATCTTCCTGAATCAGAGATCGAACCCGTATCTCCTGCATTGGCAGGCGAACTGTTTACCACTGAGCTACCAGGGGAGCCCTGGGGGGATAGCGTTTAAAAAAAAAACAACAAACAAAAAACAGCTCTTTGCAATTCTTGACCATATAAAGTGCTTATTATATGGTTGTCTTATAAAGTCTCCACAGCTTACTTACTGTGAAAATAGCTTCATGCCAGATATTGAGTTGGAAATTTGCAACAGGAGCAGAGATTCTTGTTTCACATAAATATCCAGAATGATGTCTGGAATCCAGTAATACTTTTGAGTTCCAGATAAGCTTGAAAAGTGTTTGTAAATGATTACATATCATACATAGAGAAATAAGCTGCCTTGTCCTTTTAAAAAGCTTGCTCAAATTTTGACCATTACTATTAAAGGTTCCAAAACATATTAAAATGGGTAAAAAGAGAAAGAAGATCTGTCAAATTCCATTTTGATCACAAAATTCGTCCTAAAGCCAGAAGCTGGCACTATTAAAACATTAATCTTACTGATCTCAACATCTGTAATGATGACAACTCTTTCATAGATGACAAATTTAGATTATAGATGTGTACTCAGCCAAATGATTAGTAATGGCTGCTATAAAAGGCCTTTCTGCGCAGTGGTAATCTTTATAGTTTACTTTCATGACAGATTGACTTGACTGACCTGCTGTAGTGCACTGTTGAAAGATTTATCCTTGATGTTCCAAGAATTTATTGCTTATCTCCTATGCCAGAGTTCCTTTAAAATATTTTTAATTTTTAAATACTTAAGAAATAAATCTCAAAGAACTCATTCATGACCCCACATGCTCAACACAACATTTATCTGTATTTTTTTGTTCTCTCCCAATCTCGGCATAATAGACATATGTACAAAAATTCCCCAAAGTTGTGAGTATGTATACTTGTAATTTCTTGCAGTAGTTATTGTTCTGTTTTAGAGAATACTATTTCACAGCTAGATCTTTACTTTTTTTCTGTTCATTCTAGTTGCAGCTCTGAGACTCTAGAGCAATCAACAGTTGTGGCTCATGGGCTTAGTTGCTCCGCGGCATGTAGGATCTTCCTGAATCAGAGATCGAACCCGTATCTCCTGCATTGGCAGGCGAACTGTTTACCACTGAGCTACCAGGGAGCCCTGGGGGATAGCGTTTAAAAAAAAACAACAAACAAAAAACAGCTCTTTGCAATTCTTGACCATATAAAGTGCTTATTATATGGTTGTCTTATAAAGTCTCCACAGCTTACTTACTGTGAAAATAGCTTCATGCCAGATATTGAGTTGGAAATTTGCAACAGGAGCAGAGATTCTTGTTTCACATAAATATCCAGAATGATGTCTGGAATCCAGTAATACTTTTGAGTTCCAGATAAGCTTGAAAAGTGTTTGTAAATGATTACATATCATACATAGAGAAATAAGCTGCCTTGTCCTTTTAAAAAGCTTGCTCAAATTTTGACCATTACTATTAAAGGTTCCAAAACATATTAAAATGGGTAAAAAGAGAAAGAAGATCTGTCAAATTCCATTTTGATCACAAAATTCGTCCTAAAGCCAGAAGCTGGCACTATTAAAACATTAATCTTACTGATCTCAACATCTGTAATGATGACAACTCTTTCATAGATGACAAATTTAGATTATAGATGTGTACTCAGCCAAATGATTAGTAATGGCTGCTATAAAAGGCCTTTCTGCGCAGTGGTAATCTTTATAGTTTACTTTCATGACAGATTGACTTGACTGACCTGCTGTAGTGCACTGTTGAAAGATTTATCCTTGATGTTCCAAGAATTTATTGCTTATCTCCTATGCCAGAGTTCCTTTAAAATATTTTTAATTTTTAAATACTTAAGAAATAAATCTCAAAGAACTCATTCATGACCCCACATGCTCAACACAACATTTATCTGTATTTTTTTGTTCTCTCCCAATCTCGGCATAATAGACATATGTACAAAAATTCCCCAAAGTTGTGAGTATGTATACTTGTAATTTCTTGCAGTAGTTATTGTTCTGTTTTAGAGAATACTATTTCACAGCTAGATCTTTACTCTTCTGTTCATTCTAATTATTGGATATTTCTTTGTTTCTTAATATTTAAAAGGAATAGTAAATTATCTCATTTTCTGTATACTCTTTGTTGTCATTCAGCTGCTAAGTCGTATCTGACTCTTTGTGACCCCATGGGCTGTATCATGCCAGGTTCCTCTGTCCTCCACTGTTTCCCAGGGTTTGCTCAAATCCATTTCCATTAAGTCGATGATGTTATCTGACCATCTCCTTCTCCACCACCCCCTTCTCCTTCTACGTTCAATCTTTCCCAGCCTCAGAGTCTTTTCCAGTGAGTTGGCTCTTTGCATCAGGGGGCCAAAATCTTGGATCTGCAGCCTAAGCAACAGTTCAAACAACATGATAGACATTATTAATCATTTTCCATTATTCATTTTTATAGAACATTAGTACATTTTATTTGACTTATTTTAAAACCTTACCAAGGTCACTTTAAGTGATGGAGCAAAGATTTGAAATTGTTTCTCTGATTCCAAAACCCATGATCTCAGCAACTCTCTGAAGTACTTCTAGGATCTTTAATGATTAATTTGTAAATGTGTAAATTCTTGCCCAGATAAGTCAGTATAACATAGAATCAGTAAATTTAATTTTTAATACTCAAAGTCTATTTAAAATAAAGTCTATCAGCTGTCAGGTTTTTGTTGGTGATGGGCTTTTTTGAGGTGGATTATTATTTTCATTGTAATTTTTTAGATTAACACAAATATAGTTTAAGAATTAAAACGAGGAACTCACCTGGTGTTCCAGTGATTGAGAATCTGCCTGCCAATGCAGGGGACACATGCTTGATCACTGATCCAGGAAATAAGATTCCACATGCTGCGGGGTAGCTAAGCCCGTGCACCACAACTACTGAGCCTGCACTTTCTGGTTACATCACTATTTACTATGTACATTGTGATGATTGTATAAACATATTGCTTACAGCTGAGCCACATAGTATACTATGATCACATATCGTTTTTTCTACACTTTTTTTTTTCTTAAATTGATACTGAACTCATTTTTTGTTTGTTTGTTTTCGGTTCATTTTTTATGTACCTATCATTCAGCTCTAAACCTTCTGGTAGAACTGTACAATTTCTTTTAATATGGCATGTGGTCATACACAGTAATCTATTAGTTATATTTTTTAAGCCTTGGAATTCATTTTTTCTGGAGCCCCTCTCATTCCTGTTCTGGTGTGGGAAAACTAATTTCTAGGCTGGCTGTACAATGGTACTTTCAGACATCACAGTCATTATCCTGAGAATTTCTCTTACCACTCTCCTGTTGTGGATCTCCTGTTACTCGAATCTCAGGTCTTCTCTTTCTTGATTTATTTCCTTGTTATATAGACAATGTTCCTGAAAATAGGGACGTGGACAATAAATTTTTGTGAATCTTGCTTGTTTGGAATGGTCTTTATTCCATCCTCATATGTGATCTATAGTTTGACTAAGGATCTCTAGTTGAAAACCTTTTTCCCAGAGAATTTTGTAGGCATTATTATGTTGTCTTCTAGTATTTGGCTTCCCTGGTAGGTCAGCAGAAAAGAATCCACCTGCCTTGGACTTCCATGGTGCTCCATTGGGTAAGGACACCACCTTTCAGTGCAAGGGGAGCGGGTTTGATCCCTGGCCTGGGAAGATGCCGCGTGCCGTGGAGCGGCTGGACCGATGTGTCCAATTACCGAGCCGGAGCTCTGGAGCGCATGCGCCCAGAGCCGGCGCTCTGGGACAACAGAGGCCGCTGCGATGGGAGGCCCACGCGGGCCAAAGAACAAAGATGGATGAAAATAGATAAATGAAAGACCAATAGAAGTGGCCTGCCCGCCCCCCTCCCTCCCCAACCCATCCGCCCCCACCAAAAAAAAAAGAATCCACCTGCCAGTGCAAGAGACTAGGTGACTGGAGTTTGATCCCTGAGTCAGAAAGATCCCCTGGAGGAGGGCATGGCAACCCGCTCCAGTATTCTTCCCTGAAGAATCCCACAGACAGAGGAGCCCACAGTCCATAGGGTCACAAAGAGAGTCAGGCACGACTGAAGCAGTGAGCGATCACATGCAGACATTCATTGGTGTCCGAGGCTGTTGTGATTCCTAGTCCTTTGATGTGACCTTTTATTATTATTACTATTGTCCTTTTACCTTTTCTCAAAACTTTTGGAATCCTCTCTTAATCTCTAGCTTTCCAAATTTTTAAGATTATATACTGAAGTATAGCTTTTTCTTTCATTGAACTGAGCATTCTATTGACTCTTTTAACTTAGAGTCTTTTGTTCCTCAGTTCTGGGAATGTTCCTTGCATTATTTCTACCTTTTTTGTTGTTGTTATTCTGTTGTCTTCTGGAGCTCATTGGTTAGATTTGGGACTTTCTTGATTCTTTAATGTGTATTGATTTTCCAAATGTTTAATTTTTTTAAATTATGTTAAATAAGAGTAGTGAACGTGTATATGTGTATATGTGTTATATGGGAAAGGTGAAGAATGATGAGATCATGAACATACATATACATTTAATCACTCAACTTAAAAAATAAACAAACAAACAAACAAACCCTTTGAGAATTCCTCTTTGACTCTGCCTTAGCCCAGCCAGTTTTCACCCCTCTCAGAGGTCATTCCCTTTGCGAGTTAGGTATTTACCCTTCTTTGATTTTTATTTACTGTTTGACCACCCATATGTATCCCTGAACAGCATATCATTTAGTTTCCCTAAGCAATACTACTAATGGGAACATACTCTGTATATTCTGCAGCTTGATTTTATGGCTCTACATTATTTTCTGAACCTATAACTTTATTTTCACTGTATATACTATACTGTATGAATATACAACAATTACGGCACATTTTCCAATTTTTTGTTATTGCAGTGTTTCTATCAATACTATGTACATCTCCCAGTGGCTATGAACAAGGGTTTTTGCAGGGTAGCATTTCCTGACTTTTTTCACAACATAGCACTTAAAGAAGATGGTTACTATTTAGCATACTAAGATAAAAGGACAAGACTGCTTATAGCTGAGGATAACTGGCCTGGAAGTTCTTTATAATGTCTTGCCCATCTGCTACAGAGTCTGAGTGGATTAATATCTGGGCACACCTGTACTGTCTGTCCCACTTGAGTGTCCTAGAGCACACCCCATTTAGGAAGACCTGCTCTGGACCAGTGCTTCTCAAAGTGTGGTGTGAAGACCTGTTCTAGTCCACAAACTGTTAGTTACTAATCCTCAGCCATGTAAATCAGTATAAATATTTGAAATTGTATAAATATTTTTATTATTTTATAAAAGTATCCAGTTCACAAATGATTAGAAATTTTTTAAAAACTGGCCAATCACCATAGATGAGTATGAGAAGCCTCACCATAGATGAGTATGAGAAGCCCTGCTGTTTGTGGGAGTGGAATTGGTGGGGCGTGGGAGGGGTGTGGGAGAAGCATGGTCAAGCTTAGTAGGTATGCCAAGTTGTCTTCCAGACCATTGCTCTAAATGTATATCCCTCACTCTCAGCTGTGTATGGGTGTGCTATTTCCTCCACATCTTTAGCAACACTTAGTGTTGAAGGGCTTTTTATTTTTGCTAATCAGATGTATATTTTAATGGTATCTTATTGTGGTTTTAATTTGTATCACTAGTTGGATTATAAATCAGGTCAGACGTCCTTTTTTTTTTTTAACAGTTAAGGAATCTTCAATCAAGATGGTCATTTAAAGCATTATGGACATTTAGCTCAAAGAATGGTCATTTAAAGCATTGATCTGCTCATTTCCCCGGGTTTCCCTTTAGTTAGGTATTTACCCTTCTTTGATTTTTATTTACTGTTTGACCACCCATATGTATCCCTGAACAGCATATCATTTAGTTTCCCTAAGCAATACTACTAATGGGAACATACTCTGTATATTCTGCAGCTTGATTTTATGGCTCTACATTATTTTCTGAACCTATAACTTTATTTTCACTGTATATACTATACTGTATGAATATACAACAATTACGGCACATTTTCCAATTTTTTGTTATTGCAGTGTTTCTATCAATACTATGTACATCTCCCAGTGGCTATGAACAAGGGTTTTTGCAGGGTAGCATTTCCTGACTTTTTTCACAACATAGCACTTAAAGAAGATGGTTACTATTTAGCATACTAAGATAAAAGGACAAGACTGCTTATAGCTGAGGATAACTGGCCTGGAAGTTCTTTATAATGTCTTGCCCATCTGCTACAGAGTCTGAGTGGATTAATATCTGGGCACACCTGTACTGTCTGTCCCACTTGAGTGTCCTAGAGCACACCCCATTTAGGAAGACCTGCTCTGGACCAGTGCTTCTCAAAGTGTGGTGTGAAGACCTGTTCTAGTCCACAAACTGTTAGTTACTAATCCTCAGCCATGTAAATCAGTATAAATATTTGAAATTGTATAAATATTTTTATTATTTTATAAAAGTATCCAGTTCACAAATGATTAGAAATTTTTTAAAAACTGGCCAATCACCATAGATGAGTATGAGAAGCCTCACCATAGATGAGTATGAGAAGCCCTGCTGTTTGTGGGAGTGGAATTGGTGGGGCGTGGGAGGGGTGTGGGAGAAGCATGGTCAAGCTTAGTAGGTATGCCAAGTTGTCTTCCAGACCATTGCTCTAAATGTATATCCCTCACTCTCAGCTGTGTATGGGTGTGCTATTTCCTCCACATCTTTAGCAACACTTAGTGTTGAAGGGCTTTTTATTTTTGCTAATCAGATGTATATTTTAATGGTATCTTATTGTGGTTTTAATTTGTATCACTAGTTGGATTATAAATCAGGTCAGACGTCCTTTTTTTTTTTTAACAGTTAAGGAATCTTCAATCAAGATGGTCATTTAAAGCATTATTGTCATTTAGATCAAAGAGGTCATTAACTGATCTGATAATAATCTCGCATATTGCCATGAAAGGCATTCTTGTTTTGACTCTAGCCCTCTTTCCCCCATTTAAGACACAGATAAATGGGAGAGCAATAGGTGCTTTTGGTTAGTCTGTCTCTATTCCTTATTTTTTTCTTAAGTATTTAATTTTATTTTTTTTTAATTTTTACAGAGTTTTGTTGTTCACAGACATGTATGTTCCCAGATCAGTCATATGCATATCCCTGGCACCCTCCCTGCTCCCAGTCCCCTCCATCACACCCCTCCAGGTCATTGCACCCCACCCCTGCAGGATCCCCTGTTCCCACAGCGCAATGACAATAGCTGTTTTTTTCACATATGATAGTATAGGTTTCCATGTTACTCCCTCTATGCCTCCCACCCACTGTTCATACCCCACGATGTCCATATGTCTGTTCTCTTTGTCTGTTTTTCCATCACTTCACTGCATGTGTTACCATTACCCTCTTGCTAGATTCCATATATATGTGTTAGTGTACTGTACTTGTCTTTCTGTTTTTGACTTACTTCACTTTTTATGATAAGTTCTAGATCCATCCACCTCATTAGGGCTGATTCTTCTGCATTTCTTTTTACAGCTGAGAAGTACTCCATTGTATCTATGTACCAGAGGGTTTTTTGCATTGTGGTGGGAATGTAAATTGATACATCCGCTATGGAAGACAGTATGGAGATTCCTCAAAAAACTAAAAATAGAAGCACCGTACACAATCCCACTATTAGGCTTATACCCTGATGAAATCAAAACTGAAAGAAGCACCTGTACCCCAGAGTTCATTGCAGCTCTCTATACAATAGCTAGAACATGGAAGCAAACTAGATGTCCATTGATGAATGAATGGATAAAAAAGCTCTGGTATATATATACAATGGAATACTACTCAGCTGTTAAAAGAAATGCAGAAGACTCAGTCCTAATGAGGTGGCTGGCTCTAGAACCTATCATAAAAAGTGAAGTAAGTCAAAAAGAGAAAGACAAGTATAGTATACTAACTCATATATATGGGATCTAGTAAGATGGTCATGATAACACACACAGTGAACTCATGAAAAAACAGAGAATAGACATAAAGACATTGTGGAGACCGAACAATGGGAGGGAGTAACATGGGAACCTATACTGTCATGTGTAGAAAAGATAGCTATTGTCATTGTGCTAGGAGAATAGGAGTACCTACAACCACTTGGAGCGATGGTCTGGAGGGATGGGGAGGAACTGGGTGGGGAGGGTCAAGGTGCTTTTGGTTAGTCTGTCTCTATTCCTTATTTTTTTCTTAAGTATTTAATTTTATTTTTTTTTAATTTTTACAGAGTTTTGTTGTTCACAGACATGTATGTTCCCAGATCAGTCATATGCATATCCCTGGCACCCTCCCTGCTCCCAGTCCCCTCCATCACACCCCTCCAGGTCATTGCACCCCACCCCTGCAGGATCCCCTGTTCCCACAGCGCAATGACAATAGCTGTTTTTTTCACATATGATAGTATAGGTTTCCATGTTACTCCCTCTATGCCTCCCACCCACTGTTCATACCCCACGATGTCCATATGTCTGTTCTCTTTGTCTGTTTTTCCATCACTTCACTGCATGTGTTACCATTACCCTCTTGCTAGATTCCATATATATGTGTTAGTGTACTGTACTTGTCTTTCTGTTTTTGACTTACTTCACTTTTTATGATAAGTTCTAGATCCATCCACCTCATTAGGGCTGATTCTTCTGCATTTCTTTTTACAGCTGAGAAGTACTCCATTGTATCTATGTACCAGAGGGTTTTTTGCATTGTGGTGGGAATGTAAATTGATACATCCGCTATGGAAGACAGTATGGAGATTCCTCAAAAAACTAAAAATAGAAGCACCGTACACAATCCCACTATTAGGCTTATACCCTGATGAAATCAAAACTGAAAGAAGCACCTGTACCCCAGAGTTCATTGCAGCTCTCTATACAATAGCTAGAACATGGAAGCAAACTAGATGTCCATTGATGAATGAATGGATAAAAAAGCTCTGGTATATATATACAATGGAATACTACTCAGCTGTTAAAAGAAATGCAGAAGACTCAGTCCTAATGAGGTGGCTGGCTCTAGAACCTATCATAAAAAGTGAAGTAAGTCAAAAAGAGAAAGACAAGTATAGTATACTAACTCATATATATGGGATCTAGTAAGATGGTCATGATAACACACACAGTGAACTCATGAAAAAACAGAGAATAGACATAAAGACATTGTGGAGACCGAACAATGGGAGGGAGTAACATGGGAACCTATACTGTCATGTGTAGAAAAGATAGCTATTGTCATTGTGCTAGGAGAATAGGAGTACCTACAACCACTTGGAGCGATGGTCTGGAGGGATGGGGGGAGGGGAACTGGGTGGGGGGAGGGTCAAGGGATATGCATCTGATTGATCTGGGAACATACATGTACAAAAATAAATAAATAAATAAATAAAACAAACAAACAACAACAAAAAAACATCCTTCCCAAAAAAAAAAAAAAAAAAAAGAAATGTAAAAGAATCAGTTCTAATGAGGTGGCTGTATCTAGGACCTATCATAAAAAGTGAAGTAGGGCTTTCCCTGGTGGTCCAGTGGGTAAGGACACCGCCTTGCAGTGCAAGGGGCGCCGGTTCGATCCCTGGCCTGGGAAGATCCCACGTGCCGCGGAGCGGCTGGACCGATGTGTCCAATCACCGAGCCGGAGCTCTGGAGCGCATGCGCCCAGAGCCGGTGCTCTGCAACGACAGACGCCACCGCGATGGGAGGCCCACGCGGGCCAAAGAACAAAGACGAATGAAAATAGAGAAATGAAAGACCAATAGAAGTGGCCCGCCCGCTCCCCTCCCTCCCCAACCCGACCCCCGCCCAAAGTAAATAAATAAATAAATAAATCTTTAAAAAAAAAAAAAGTGAAGTAAGTCAAAAAGAGAAAGAGAAGAGCAATATACTAACACATATATATAGAATCTAGTAGAATGGTAATGATAACACACACAGTGAAGCGATGAAAAAACAGACATGGAGAATAGACATACAGACATTGTGGGGAATGAACAGTGGGTGGGAGGTGTAATGGAAGTAGCATGAAAACCTATACTGTCATATGTGAAAAAAATAGCTATTGTTATTGCGCTATGAGAAAAGGGGATCCTGCAGGGGTGCTATGCGACGGGCTGGAGGGATGAGATGGGGGAATATACATATGACTAATCTGGGATCATCATACATTTCTGTAAACAACAAAGCTCTGTAAAAGTAAAAATTAAAATAAAAATTAAAAAGAAAAAAAACCTCAGGTACAATGGAGTACTTCTCAGCAGGCATCTTTTAATAAGCTTACTCGCCACTTTGGGTTTTCTTTTCTATGGCATAACCATTCAAGTATTTTGTCCATTGGATTACTTGCCTTTCTCTTATTGATCTGTAGGTTTAATTTATATATTTTGGGTTATAAATCCTTTATTAGATTAATGTGTTACAAATATATTCTTCCCAACTTGTGACTTAATATTCTTAATCTCTTAATATATATTCTGATGAACAAAAGTTCTCAATTTTAGCAAAGTTGAGTTTATCAGCATCCAGTTTCAATTTACACTTTCTTGTGTTCTTTTTTTAATCCTTTCCTAGCTCAATAATCAGTGATATTTTCCTACATTCTAGGTTTTTTGTTCTGTCTTTCACATTTAAGTCTTTAATTCATTTGGAATTGATTTTTATACATTATGAAGTAAGGGCTCCATTAAATGGATATTTTATTCTTTACTTACATTGAAGTACAGTTGTTTCAGTGTTTGTTGTATAGCAAAATGACTCAGTTACGTATATTTTTCAGATTCTTTTCCATTATAGGTTATTACAAGGTATATTCAATATATCCCTGTGCTATATAGTAAATCCTGCTCTCTTTCTGACCCTGACTACCTTTGCCCTAGGTACTTTGTCCAATGAACGTCAAATAATAACCAATCAGCATAGAGCACATTGAGTAATCAGTAGGTTTGTTCTTTCACAAAAGCATTTATAGCATTTAGCTTTTAAAAATAGTTCCCGAGCAAGCAAGATAGAGAAGAGGGAGATTGGCCTAGATAATACAGAGGATAGCAGATGAACAGGATTGATTTCATTTTGGGCGCTTTGCCCAGGACACTTTTAATAGAACATATAGTTACTCTGAGGATTCTGAATCTGTGGTTATATCAGGCTTACACATTTATTCTTTTAAAGGAAAAATTACAAGTTATTAGATTCTAGGTACATTGGTATGACTTAAAATTTTTAAACTATTTCTGTAATCCAGCCATTGATAATTTACTGTGTGTGGGCTGGATTCCTTAATATTAAAACTAACTCAATCATGGATAGAAAAATATTTTTAGCTTCCTTCCTCTAAAACACCATGTGTTCCTCATTTCTTTCAAAGTTTAAATCAAGTTTAAAAAGATGTTTAAACAAGGAATTAGCAGGTTATTTTTATGTGAAGAATTTTTAATCTTACTTTTTTTAAGGACTTTCTTTGTATATTCAGGAATCAATCAAGTCTTTAAGAAAAAGAAAAAAAAAAAAAAACTAAATGTTTAGGAATATTCTCCTTCCTATTTTGCTACCTTACAGTTTATTGGATTGGCCAGAAAGTTTGTTTGGATTTTTTCATAACATCCTACAGAAAAACCTGAACTAGCTGTTTGGCCAGCTCAAGAGAATTACTGACCATAGATGTAACCTGTAAAATTAGGAGGTAAAATACTACGTGGTAATAGAGCTTGCATTGGATAGTGACTTTGAGTTAATTTTCCCTTTTTTCTGTTTTCTAAACCTTCAGTATTACATTCATTACTTTTATTACTTATAAAATAATTTATAACCACCCAGTTATCCTTACAAAGAACTGGACATTAAAAAGATAAGATTATTAAAGAATTTTTCTCATCATAGATAATATGGAGGTTTACTTTTGTTTTAAAGTGATGCATTTAAGAATAATAGACCAGATTCTTACTATGGACATTTTTAAAAGAATGTAGTTAATAAAAGGTTGGATCAGAAAAAGTGGCTCAGCAGTAAAGAATCCACTTGCAGTGCAGGAGACGTAAGAGACACGGCTTCAATCCTGGGTCAAGAAGATCCCCTGAAGAGGGAAATGGCAACCCACTCCAAAATTCTTATGTGGGAAATCCCATAGACATGGAGCCTGGAGGGCTACAGTTCATAGGGTTGCAAAGGGTCAGATGCAACTGAAGTAACTAAGCTGCACATGGACCAGAAAAATTTATTTTACATAGTAAAAAAATCTGAAGATTATTAGTACTAATGGTACATAAGAGAAAGTGATTTTTTAATATTCTGTTCTGCCTTATAAGTACTAGACACTTTTCACGTTTTCCTTTTATATTGAGCAATACTCTTAATGAGCCAGTGCCTCAGGACCTTTATGCTGGCTGTTTCCACTACTTGGAGTGTTCTTCCCTGCTTCCTCCTTCCTCTAACATACTCTTGCTACTTCAGTCTTGGCTTAAATTATTTTTGAGAAACTAGTTGTAACCCATCTCCCTAAAATTTTAACCACCCCTCCTTTTCTACCTGCCTCCTAACCTAGGGTAAACTGTTATTTATTCTCAGGTCCCCTTCACTGCTTCATATTGGTCAACATGGTTGTGAACATCAGTTCAGTGTTGATTTTTCCCCATTATTCCTTAAGCTTGATAAGGGCAGGATGCATATCTTGTTTAGAGTTGTATTCTCAGTGTCTGTCTCAGTCTGTCCCTAGTACATAATAGTTAGCAAATAGTACTTGTCAAATAAATTCCATTAAATATTCATTTTGCTTGCTTTTCCAAACTCTACTTGGTATTGCTTAATAATGGATCTTTCCCTTAGTGTAGAGGAGTTATAACTTTACTATCATCAGTAGGTCAATAGATGAATTAAGGAACTATGAGTTCCCACTAATCTGGAATATTTTTAGCTTTTGAACATTTGGGATGAGTTTCAGATGCTTCTTAGGGTATATGGTCATATTAACTTTCTTAAATGATAAATAGTAACTGCAAATGTTGAGTATTCTGATTTGCTATATTAATCCCGGTAGATAGATCCTGGGCCACCAAAATAGTACAGTACATAAGAGATAAACTGATAAGATCACAGCCAAAATTGATCTTTTGTTTTTTTCTTCTTCTTTTTAACCTTTTTACCTTTATAGAGTTGAAGTTTCTGTTTTCTGAATCCTACAAAGCCTAAAATGAGTAAGAATTTACGATGCTTAGTGGGTCCAAAAAAAACCAAACACACACTAAATATTTTAATTGAGCAATCTTTCCACCGTTCTAATAAAACTAAGTTGTTGTTCTGTATTCGTGACACACATGTTGGACAGCAGAAAAGAAAATGTTCATAATACATTGAGTTTATATATGATATTTAGCAGCTACTTTTCTACTTATTAAACTACATTTTGTGTTCTTCTACAGTTCAAGCGATATGTCAGTAAACTTCGAAGCAAGAGTACAGTTTTCAAAAGAAGCATCAGATAATAGCTGAATTCAAAGTGCTTTTTCTCTCCTTTAAAACCTAGTGAGTAAAGCTGTTATTTATTTCTCAAAGCCGTCTCAAATTATTTTTGAGAAACTAGTTGTAACCCATCTCCCTAAAATTTTAACCACCCCTCCTTTTCTACCTGCCTCCTAACCTAGGGTAAACTGTTATTTATTCTCAGGTCCCCTTCACTGCTTCATATTGGTCAACATGGTTGTGAACATCAGTTCAGTGTTGATTTTTCCCCATTATTCCTTAAGCTTGATAAGGGCAGGATGCATATCTTGTTTAGAGTTGTATTCTCAGTGTCTGTCTCAGTCTGTCCCTAGTACATAATAGTTAGCAAATAGTACTTGTCAAATAAATTCCATTAAATATTCATTTTGCTTGCTTTTCCAAACTCTACTTGGTATTGCTTAATAATGGATCTTTCCCTTAGTGTAGAGGAGTTATAACTTTACTATCATCAGTAGGTCAATAGATGAATTAAGGAACTATGAGTTCCCACTAATCTGGAATATTTTTAGCTTTTGAACATTTGGGATGAGTTTCAGATGCTTCTTAGGGTATATGGTCATATTAACTTTCTTAAATGATAAATAGTAACTGCAAATGTTGAGTATTCTGATTTGCTATATTAATCCCGGTAGATAGATCCTGGGCCACCAAAATAGTACAGTACATAAGAGATAAACTGATAAGATCACAGCCAAAATTGATCTTTTGTTTTTTTCTTCTTCTTTTTAACCTTTTTACCTTTATAGAGTTGAAGTTTCTGTTTTCTGAATCCTACAAAGCCTAAAATGAGTAAGAATTTACGATGCTTAGTGGGTCCAAAAAAAACCAAACACACACTAAATATTTTAATTGAGCAATCTTTCCACCGTTCTAATAAAACTAAGTTGTTGTTCTGTATTCGTGACACACATGTTGGACAGCAGAAAAGAAAATGTTCATAATACATTGAGTTTATATATGATATTTAGCAGCTACTTTTCTACTTATTAAACTACATTTTGTGTTCTTCTACAGTTCAAGCGATATGTCAGTAAACTTCGAAGCAAGAGTACAGTTTTCAAAAAGAAGCATCAGATAATAGCTGAATTCAAAGCTGAATTTGGTCTCTTGCAGAGGACAGAAGAACTTCTTAAGCAACGTCATGAAAATATTCAACATCAACTGGTAATACTGTGTTTTATTGAGGGTCTAAAAGTACCAATGCCAGGAGGTTTATAACTTATAGCTTCATACTGAGGTCATTGTTTTTATTAGAAAAACCATAAAATTATCAATTTTCTCTGATTAATTACAGAGGTGACCTGTAAGCCGATTCATGTATTTTACTGTAACAATAAGTACTTTTTTATGTGTGCTGACTTTGGGATAATTAATAGAAGTTGAATTCCAAGTAGATATTTCTTTTGGTTAGCTAGCTAATATAGCAAAAAATGTTTATATCAAGAGACAGACTGTAATATATTTATTTATCATGGCCTACTGGGCAGAAATTTAAGCAGCCACTTGCATGGAGCTTTGGAAAGATATATCCAGGGATGGTTCTGTATGGAAGTGTAGGCATATACAGGTTTGATTCCTTACATATTTGTGCCCTGGTTGTTAAAAAAATTCAACCCAGGACTTCCCTGGTGGTCCAGTGCGTAAGGCACGCCTTGCAGTGCAAGGGGTGCCGGTTCAAGCCCTGGTCTGGGAAGATCCCACATGCCGTGGAGCAGCTGAACTGATGTGTCCAATTACCGAGCCAGAACTCTGGAGCGCATGCACCCAGAGCCGGCACTCTGCGACAACAGAGGCCCCTGCGATGGGAGGCCCACACGGGCCAAAGAAAAAAGATGAATGAAAATGGACAAATGAAAGACCAATAGAAGTGGCCCGCCTGCTCCCCTCCCTCTGCACCCCCACCCCCACCAAAATAAATAAATAAATAAATCTTAAAAAAAAAAATTCAACCCAGAGAACTCCTTTAGCCACAAAGCTGTTCTTGCTGTGGGTGCCAGTTTCTCTAAGTTTTTTTGATTTTTTTTTTCTTTCACTCATGTGGAAATTATTTCATCATAATGTTGGCTTGGCTTACCATCTGACAATAATCTGATACAGGTAAATGAAATTTCAACTGTGATTAGCTGAAAATATGAACTTTTCTGTCTCATGCTGTTGAGTATTGTTTGCTTTTAGGGAACTTAAAGTTGAAAATTTACAATACATTAAACATGGATTCTGACAGCAGTAACTTTTCAAATTGATATATAGTAACTGTATTATTGCTCACTTCAAAATATTTTCTAATTTTTGTTGTGATTTCTTTGATTTATGGTGATTGCTTAAAACCAAACATTTTGAGATTTTCTAGTTACATTTCTTTTATTGATTTCTAGCTTATTTTTGCTGTGACCAGAGAACATACTCTGTGATTTCAGTCCTTTGAAAGTTTTGACTGTCCTGTTACGGCCCAGCATGTGGTCTATGTTGATCATTGTTCCATGCACCGTTGAGAAGAATATATATTCTGCAGTTGTTGAGGATAGTGCTCTATGTCAATTCAGTCCAGTATGTTAACCATGATACTCAAATCTTCCATGTTTCTGTTGATATTTTCATCTACTTGTTCCTTCAGTTATTGAGAAAGATGTTTTAAAATGTGTATGATCTCTCTCCTTTGAGTTCTATCAGTTTTTACTGTGCATCTTTTCACAGTCTGGGTTTCTTAAAAGCAGAGAAAGGGAATAAGTGATTTACTGAGGGAGAAAGTACCTTCAGAAGAAGGAGAATGAGGGAAACAGGTGGAGCAGCAGGAAAAAAGCCAAACAAGGGTGTATTCTTTGTTTAATTATTTATTTTTAATTTGGGGGGTAATTGCTCTGTATATTGTATTGGTTTTGCCATACATCAGCATGAATCAGCCATAGGTATACATATGGATGGTGTATTGGCTGAAAACAGCTTCGTTTGGATCCCATGAGGAACTTTGGGGCAACTTTGGATTGTACCATGGAGTTGACTCCACCTTGAGGCAAGGGGGCTGACCTTTTATCCTCCCCTATCAGTCAGTCATCGGCTGTGGCAGGGTGACGAGCCCTAGATGAGGCAGCTCCCACTGGGCTAAGGGTGTGTTCTGGAGAAGGGGGCAACTGTCAGGCATTAGCAGTCAGCACTCATAGCAGCTTGTACATGAGGTTTAAGGGGCCCCCCCTCCACCCCTTCAGAAAGTCAAGTTTTTGATTTTTTCTTTGACTCATGTGGAAATTATTTCATCATAATGTTGGCTTGGCTTACCATCTGACAATAATCTGATACAGGTAAATGAAATTTCAACTGTGATTAGCTGAAAATATGAACTTTTCTGTCTCATGCTGTTGAGTATTGTTTGCTTTTAGGGAACTTAAAGTTGAAAATTTACAATACATTAAACATGGATTCTGACAGCAGTAACTTTTCAAATTGATATATAGTAACTGTATTATTGCTCACTTCAAAATATTTTCTAATTTTTGTTGTGATTTCTTTGATTTATGGTGATTGCTTAAAACCAAACATTTTGAGATTTTCTAGTTACATTTCTTTTATTGATTTCTAGCTTATTTTTGCTGTGACCAGAGAACATACTCTGTGATTTCAGTCCTTTGAAAGTTTTGACTGTCCTGTTACGGCCCAGCATGTGGTCTATGTTGATCATTGTTCCATGCACCGTTGAGAAGAATATATATTCTGCAGTTGTTGAGGATAGTGCTCTATGTCAATTCAGTCCAGTATGTTAACCATGATACTCAAATCTTCCATGTTTCTGTTGATATTTTCATCTACTTGTTCCTTCAGTTATTGAGAAAGATGTTTTAAAATGTGTATGATCTCTCTCCTTTGAGTTCTATCAGTTTTTACTGTGCATCTTTTCACAGTCTGGGTTTCTTAAAAGCAGAGAAAGGGAATAAGTGATTTACTGAGGGAGAAAGTACCTTCAGAAGAAGGAGAATGAGGGAAACAGGTGGAGCAGCAGGAAAAAAGCCAAACAAGGGTGTATTCTTTGTTTAATTATTTATTTTTAATTTGGGGGGTAATTGCTCTGTATATTGTATTGGTTTTGCCATACATCAGCATGAATCAGCCATAGGTATACATATGGATGGTGTATTGGCTGAAAACAGCTTCGTTTGGATCCCATGAGGAACTTTGGGGCAACTTTGGATTGTACCATGGAGTTGACTCCACCTTGAGGCAAGGGGGCTGACCTTTTATCCTCCCCTATCAGTCAGTCATCGGCTGTGGCAGGGTGACGAGCCCTAGATGAGGCAGCTCCCACTGGGCTAAGGGTGTGTTCTGGAGAAGGGGGCAACTGTCAGGCATTAGCAGTCAGCACTCATAGCAGCTTGTACATGAGGTTTAAGTGGGGCACCAACACCCTCCACTATAACTCACCCCTTGCATTGCTGAAATCCACTTGTTTCTCATGTTAAAATCACTCTATCCTGGTTTAGCTTCTACAGGATCATGGTGGGTCAGAATTTCCAGGTAAATTTAGGAGAGTTAGTAGGACCAATTAAAACTCTCCTTTAGGGCTTCCCTGGTGGTCCAGTGGGTAAGGACAGCACCTTGCAGTGCAAGGGCCGTCGGTTTGATCCCTGGCCTGGGAAGATCCCACATGCTGCAGAGCGACTGGACTGATGTGTCCAACTACCAAGCCGGAGCTCTGGAGTGCATGCGCCCAGAGCCAGTGCTCTGCAGCAAGAGAGGCCACTGCGATGGGAGGCCCACACAGGCCGAAGAACAAAGATGGAAATGAAAGACCAATACAAGTGGCCAAAAACAAAAACAAAAATACCTCTCCTTTGCTGCATTCAGTCCCAAAGACATAATTGATACTCAGTACCTTCTTCCTCTAGCATCCATCCTAAATTCTCCGCACACTAGAGCTAGCACCTGCAGTGGTCTAGATGACTTACTTGGTGGATGACTCATCCCTCAGAGCTATGAGATTCTAGTATCAATGCCCTTCTTAGGCTGTGGTTGCTAAACTTACCCATTTACTGTTAAAACTGGGTAGGGGGGCTTCCTTGGTAGTCCAGTGGGTAAGGACACCACCTTGCAGTGCACGGGCCGTCGGTTTGATCCCTGGCCTGGGAAGATCCCACATGCTGCAGAGCGACTGGACTGATGTGTCCAACTACCAAGCCGGAGCTCTGGAGTGCATGCGCCCAGAGCCAGTGCTCTGCAGCAAGAGAGGCCACTGCGATGGGAGGCCCACACAGGCCAAAGAACAAAGATGGAAATGAAAGACCAATACAAGTGGCCAAAAACAAAAACAAAAATACCTCTCCTTTGCTGCATTCAGTCCCAAAGACATAATTGATACTCAGTACCTTCTTCCTCTAGCATCCATCCTAAATTCTCCGCACACTAGAGCTAGCACCTGCAGTGGTCTAGATGACTTACTTGGTGGATGACTCATCCCTCAGAGCTATGAGATTCTAGTATCAATGCCCTTCTTAGGCTGTGGTTGCTAAACTTACCCATTTACTGTTAAAACTGGGTAGGGGGGCTTCCTTGGTAGTCCAGTGGGTAAGGACACCACCTTGCAGTGCACGGGGCACCTATTCAATCCCTGGCCTGGGAAGATCCCACCTGCCGCGGAGCGGCTGGACCCATGTGTCCAATTACTGAGCCGGAGCTCTGGAGCGCATGCGCCCAGAGCCAGTGCTCTGTGACAACAGAGGCCACCACGATGGGAGGCCCACACAGGCCAAAGAACAAAGATGGATGAAAATAGATAAATGAAAGACCAATAGAAGTGACCCGCCTGCCCCACTGCGTCCCCAACCCCCCCCCACCAAAAAAAAAAAAAACACTCGGTAGGGAGTGCCAATATATACCTAAATGGACCTCCTTGAATGCCAAACATATTTCTATCTGTTCCCCTTTAGATAACAGCATTGGTATAGTCTTAAGATATCCTTCCAGTAAATTGCTCCTTTTTTTGTCCACTGGTTTATGGGCATGAGGAGTCCAAGTGACAAGATGGTGGCCAGAGCATTAAGTTTAGAGGGCCTATCAATGTGTTTTCTGATAAAAGCATGCCTGTTTTGGAAACTAGTACATTTATATCCACAGAGCCTAAAGATGTGTCTCTTCTGCTGTGGACATTCTCCAGTGACCATATACATGTGATGAAGAGATCTTCACACTTAGAGTTAACTCTCATAGTTTGATCCACATGCCTCTTCCCCAGACTTCCTCGTCCGCAGTCATTCAATCTTGCTCTCTCGCTTCCTTCAGGCCCCTGACCAACAAGTTAAGCCATTTGCCACTGCCCAGAGGAAACAGGACAATATGGGGTTTTAAGGTTCTCAAGTGAGGCTATCCGCTTATCCCCCTTTAAGACTCGCACACTTTCTCTTCCATGTCAGAGCCCTGACTTTGACATGGGGTGTATTCAGCTTTCACTGAAGTTTTGCCAGGATTAATTCCTGTCCCTGGTTTTCAGCTTTCTCTGTCCTATAGCCATAGGAAATGTGGGTTTCTTTAAACATCTTCAGGGGGCTCTCTGACCTTATCACTTTGCCTGAAATTACTAATTAATGGATTTGAGCCTGCCATTTGAGCTTAGCAACAGCCACCTCAATTTCATAGTCCCACAGTTAGTATTTATTTCTTCATGCTTCTCAAATACCAGCAATAATTGCACCAGATAGTACCTTCCTGTGATAGTTCAGGTCCTCTAAGAAGCATCACCCAGATTGAATTAAATATGCAAGAGATTTATTGAGGGTAGTATTTGTGAAGGGTAAAGGGAATTGTGCAGGAGGAGGCAGGGAAAGCCTCCTTGCCTTTAGACTCTAAAGCAAGTCTGACATCTGTGCATGAAGAAGGAAGGAGGATTGGGCAGGAACAACCTCATGGTGTAGCACAGTTTTAAGGACATTTTGGTCCGGATGATGAGGACTTCCTGGGTCAGTCCAAAACCTGTGAGGAGGGAATGGATCAGCCACTGGAAACAGCCTGGGGAGCATTCTATCTGTTCCCTTTAGATAACAGCATTGGTATAGTCTTAAGATATCCTTCCAGTAAATTGCTCCTTTTTTTGTCCACTGGTTTATGGGCATGAGGAGTCCAAGTGACAAGATGGTGGCCAGAGCATTAAGTTTAGAGGGCCTATCAATGTGTTTTCTGATAAAAGCATGCCTGTTTTGGAAACTAGTACATTTATATCCACAGAGCCTAAAGATGTGTCTCTTCTGCTGTGGACATTCTCCAGTGACCATATACATGTGATGAAGAGATCTTCACACTTAGAGTTAACTCTCATAGTTTGATCCACATGCCTCTTCCCCAGACTTCCTCGTCCGCAGTCATTCAATCTTGCTCTCTCGCTTCCTTCAGGCCCCTGACCAACAAGTTAAGCCATTTGCCACTGCCCAGAGGAAACAGGACAATATGGGGTTTTAAGGTTCTCAAGTGAGGCTATCCGCTTATCCCCTTTAAGACTGACACTTTCTCTTCCATGTCAGAGCCCTGACTTTGACATGGGGTGTATTCAGCTTTCACTGAAGTTTTGCCAGGATTAATTCCTGTCCCTGGTTTTCAGCTTTCTCTGTCCTATAGCCATAGGAAATGTGGGTTTCTTTAAACATCTTCAGGGGGCTCTCTGACCTTATCACTTTGCCTGAAATTACTAATTAATGGATTTGAGCCTGCCATTTGAGCTTAGCAACAGCCACCTCAATTTCATAGTCCCACAGTTAGTATTTATTTCTTCATGCTTCTCAAATACCAGCAATAATTGCACCAGATAGTACCTTCCTGTGATAGTTCAGGTCCTCTAAGAAGCATCACCCAGATTGAATTAAATATGCAAGAGATTTATTGAGGGTAGTATTTGTGAAGGGTAAAGGGAATTGTGCAGGAGGAGGCAGGGAAAGCCTCCTTGCCTTTAGACTCTAAAGCAAGTCTGACATCTGTGCATGAAGAAGGAAGGAGGATTGGGCAGGAACAACCTCATGGTGTAGCACAGTTTTAAGGACATTTTGGTCCGGATGATGAGGACTTCCTGGGTCAGTCACCAATAAGAGGAGTTCCCTGTGAGGAGGGAATGGATCAGCCACTGGAAACAGCCTGGGGGAAGCATGGCCTTGGTGTGAATGTGATGATGGATCCAGAAGGCCAGCTTTGTTCCTCTCAGCAAACTCTCCCAAAGGAGATTCAAGCAATCTGTTGTCATGACCACCGTAATCACATCCACCTATCTTCTGCCATAGTTCACCAGTCTTAATAATTGTACTGCTATAATATGCCCAAGATTAATGTTACTCTACTTGTCCCCAGTCCGAGCCCCCTGCTCCATTTCTTCAGCTAGTGATCCCACCCTAGAAGCCAGGTTTGGCTAGGTTCTCTAGAAGCAGAACCCTGAAAGAAAAATTTTTGTTCCTTTGTTCACATGTTAATTCAGTGAATGTTCTTAGGAGAAATGAAGTGAAGAAAATAGGATGAAGGAAGGAGGTAAAAGCAAATTCAGTTCAGTTCAGTTTCATTCTGATTGCATAAGGAGCTCTGGAGCATAAATTGCATCATGAAGTTGATCTCATCTTTAGACAAGAGGGCTGCCCACTCAGGGCCTCTGTATCAATCAGTCATTTGCTATGGACCCTCTTACTACCCCCCAAGAGGTGGTATGACACAGTTCCTGTTCAGCGAAGGGTACACTTTGAGGAAGGGACAGCTGTAAACCATCAAAATGCCAATTCTCACAACAGCTAGGGGCCGGATACACTGTCCTAGTAAGCAGGTCAGGGCAGAGCACCCATAATATCCACTGCAAATATCCTGAGATGAATCCATACAAATTTACTCTTGTTACCTTCCTGTTGGCAGTGCTTGACATGGTAGATAATTCTCTCTTCCTGTAAAACACTTTACTTGTCTTCTAGCACACTGCACTCTCCTTGTTTTTCCCTTCCTAACACTCCTTTTCCTACTCCATGGCTGATTTCTTCTCACTTCTCCAAAGCCTAGATGTTGGAGTTCCCTGGGCTTAGGCCTTGAATCTCTTCTCTAACCTCAGTCCCTCGATGATCTTAACTCTTTTTTGACTTTAAAGACATTTTCTATGCAGATAACTTCACAAGTTTGTATCTCCTGCCTAGATAACTTCTCAAATTCCAATCTTGTGTATGTAGTATCTTGAGCTCTCTCTTGGATTTCTACCAGAGATTATAGATTTTTTTTTTTTAAAGATTTATTTATTTATTTATTTTGGGAGGGGTCAGGTTGGGGAGGGAGGGGAGCGGGTGGGCCACTTCCACTGGTCTTTCATTTCTCTACCTTCATCCGTCCTTGTTCTTTGGCCCGTGTAGGCCTCCCATCGCGGTGGCCTCTGTTGTTGCAGAGCGCCGGCTCTGGGCACATGCGCTCCAGAGCTCCGGCTCAGTGATTGGACACATCGGTCCAGCCGCTCCGCGGCACGTGGGATCTTCCCAGGCCAGGGATCGAACCGGTGCCCCTTGCACTGCAAGGCGGTGTCCTTACCCACTGGACCACCAGGGGAAGCCCGAGATTATAGATTTTTTTTAACACATCCAAAATTAAAATTTCTGATCTTCATTACTGCCTTACCTATCCTCCTGAGTCTTCCTCATTGAACAAATAGTGGCCCCATCCTCTCAGTTCTTCAGGCTGAAAACCTTGGAGTCATCCTTTACCCCTCACTTTCCCTTACATCCTAACCTGTCATATCATGTTGGAGGGACCCTCCTGGTGTGGTTTAGAATTTGCCTGCCAATATAGGGAACTTCTTGGGTTCAACCCCTGGTCCAGGAGCTAAGATCCCACATGATACAGAGCAGCTAAATCCATGCACCACAACTACTGAGTTCAAGCTCTAGATCCTGAAAGCCATGACTACTGAGCCCATGTGCTGCAACTACTGAAGCCCATGTGCCTCGAGCCTGGCCTTCACAACAGGAGAAGCCCATACACCACAACTAGAGAGTAGCCCTGGCTTGCCACAACTTAGCGAAAGCCCAAGAGCAGCAGTGAAGGCTCAGCACAGCCAAAAATTGTGTGTGTGTGTGTCTTGTTGGATCTAAGATATATAAGAATCACCTCTCATTATTTCTGCTTCCCATATCTGCCTCATGCTGCCATCATCTCTAACTTGAATTATTGGAATAATCTTCTGACCAACTTCTTTGTCCCTCCTCTTGTCCCTCTCTAGTTTAATCTCAGCAGAGATGTTAAAGGTTTCATTTTTAAAACGCTTTACTCTGAACCTTCCAACAAGCCACTTATTCCATTTAAAACAAAATCCAAGTTCTTTTTAAATTATTTATCTATTTATTTATTTTTGGATATTCTGGGTTTTCACTGCTGCTGCATGCTCTTCTCTAGTTGAGATGAGCAGGCTTCTTGTGGTGACTTCTCTTGTTGTGGAACTCGGGCTCTAAGGCACACGGGCTTCAATAGTTGTGGCACATAGGCTTAGTAGTTGTGGCTCTGAGGCTGTAAATTACAGGCTCCGTAGTTGTGGCTTACGGGGTTAGTTGCTATGCAGCATGTGGGATCTTCCTGGATCAGGAATTGAACCTGTGTCTCCTGCATTGGCAGGCGAACTCTTAACCACTGAGCTACCAGGGAACCCCAAGTCCAAGCTCTTAAACTGGCCTAATACATAAGATAAACAATATAATTTATTATAGAAATTACGACTCTTTTGAGAATGCAAAGGGCTATGAATGTAAACTGATACTGTCTCAGCTAACCAGCTGAGCCCTATATTATCCCTTCCCTACCTTCACCTCTATTTTAAGTTTCCCCCATCTAGCTGTTAAGGCCAAGGACACTCCTGTGCTGATCTCAGTTGGGTCAAAGGACTGTAGTCCCCAGTGCCGAGGACTGCAACCTCAAGAACTGTAGTCTGCCAGGCTCCTCTGTCCATGGGATTTCCCAGGCAAGAATATTGAATTGGGTTGCCATTTCCTACTTCAGGGTATCTTCCCAGCCCAGTGATTGAAGCTGTGTCTCCTGCATTGGCAGGTAGATTCTCTGCCACCTGGGATGTCCCCAAGTATGTACCTACATCATGTATTTTGCACTTGCTAATCCCCTGGGTGTCTGTCTGACTTGCTCCCTCACTTCCTTCAGGACTTCACTTAGGTGTCATCTTCTCAGGAAGACCTTATCTAATCACCTTGTTGCTTAAGATTCCAACCCCACTCTTCCATCACATTATACATATTTTATTTGTTTGCCTATTGCCCATTTACTGTCAGTGGAAGTTAGCTCTGTGAGGGAGGGGATTTTTTTTTTCACTGCAGTATATCTGGTGCCTAGAACTGTGTTTTGTTCAGTTTCTAAGTTGTGTCTGATTCTTTGTGACCTCATGGACTGTAGAACGCCAGGCTCTCCTGTCCTTCACTTTCTCCTGGGGTTTCCTCAGATTCATCTCCATTGAGTCAGTGATGTTATTTAACCATCACATCTTGTACTGCCACTGTCTCTTTTTGCCTCAAATCTTTCCCAGCATCAGGGTCGTTTCCATTGAGTTGGCTGGCCAAAGTATTAGAGCTTCATCTTCAGCATCAGTCCTTCCAATGACTATTCAGGGTTGATTTCCTTTAGGATTGACTGATTTGATCTCCTTGCAGAGGACTCTCAAGAGTCTTCTCTAGCATCACAGTTTGAAAGCATCAATTCTTTGGCATTCAGCCTTCTTTATGGTCCAAGTCTCACACCTGTGTAAGACCACTGGAAAAACCATAACTTTGATTATACGGACATTTGTTGGCAAAATGACATCTCTGCTTTTTCATTTTCTGCCTAGGTTTGCATGGCTTTCCTTCAAATGAGCAAGTGCCTTTTAATTTTATGGCTGCAGTTACTGTCCACAGTGATTCTGGAGACCAAAAGATAAAATCTGTCACTGCTTTCACTTTTCCCCTTCTATTTGCCGTGAAGTGATGAGACCAGATGCCATGATCTTAGTTTTTTTGAATGCTGAATTTTCAGCCAACTTTTTCAGTCTCCTCTTTAACCCTCATCAAGAGGCTGTTTAGCTCTTCTAAAGAGCCTAGAACTGCAGTTGGCCAATTAATAAATACTGGGGAAAAAAGCACAGACTTGAGATCTTATTCCAAAAGTGCATCCTGTTTTAGCCCTTCCTATGCCAAGTTTTAAACCTACATCATGTATTTTGCACTTGCTAATCCCCTGGGTGTCTGTCTGACTTGCTCCCTCACTTCCTTCAGGACTTCACTTAGGTGTCATCTTCTCAGGAAGACCTTATCTAATCACCTTGTTGCTTAAGATTCCAACCCCACTCTTCCATCACATTATACATATTTTATTTGTTTGCCTATTGCCCATTTACTGTCAGTGGAAGTTAGCTCTGTGAGGGAGGGGATTTTTTGTTGCACTGCAGTATATCTGGTGCCTAGAACTGTGTTTTGTTCAGTTTCTAAGTTGTGTCTGATTCTTTGTGACCTCATGGACTGTAGAACGCCAGGCTCTCCTGTCCTTCACTTTCTCCTGGGGTTTCCTCAGATTCATCTCCATTGAGTCAGTGATGTTATTTAACCATCACATCTTGTACTGCCACTGTCTCTTTTTGCCTCAAATCTTTCCCAGCATCAGGGTCGTTTCCATTGAGTTGGCTGGCCAAAGTATTAGAGCTTCATCTTCAGCATCAGTCCTTCCAATGACTATTCAGGGTTGATTTCCTTTAGGATTGACTGATTTGATCTCCTTGCAGAGGACTCTCAAGAGTCTTCTCTAGCATCACAGTTTGAAAGCATCAATTCTTTGGCATTCAGCCTTCTTTATGGTCCAAGTCTCACACCTGTGTAAGACCACTGGAAAAACCATAACTTTGATTATACGGACATTTGTTGGCAAAATGACATCTCTGCTTTTTCATTTTCTGCCTAGGTTTGCATGGCTTTCCTTCAAATGAGCAAGTGCCTTTTAATTTTATGGCTGCAGTTACTGTCCACAGTGATTCTGGAGACCAAAAGATAAAATCTGTCACTGCTTTCACTTTTCCCCTTCTATTTGCCGTGAAGTGATGAGACCAGATGCCATGATCTTAGTTTTTTTGAATGCTGAATTTTCAGCCAACTTTTTCAGTCTCCTCTTTAACCCTCATCAAGAGGCTGTTTAGCTCTTCTAAAGAGCCTAGAACTGCAGTTGGCCAATTAATAAATACTGGAGGAGTGAGAAAATATGCACAGTTTATCATTTGAGATCATTCATTCACCAGATATTTAATGAGTGCATCCTGTTTTAGCTTCTATGCCAAGTACATAGCATTATGCTGAAGTCTAAAATTATAACTACTTCCTATGCACCTGAAGATACTGTAGTAAAACTTAGTATAAGTTTATTAAAATATAAAGGAATATAATTATTATTGAAGTCAATAAAACTTGTTCTTTAGGATTCTAAATTCCTTTATTTTACTTACAAGATTATTGTTATGTATTAAATCTATATACTTTTTATGGAATCATCAAGGTTTGACATCAATTTTGTGGACTCTTATGTTTTACACCTATGTTTATTCTTTACTTTCAGCAAACTATTGAAGAGAAAAGGGGTGTATCTGGATATAGTTACACCCAAGAAGAACTAGAACGAGTATCCGCTCTGAAGAGTGAAGTTGATGAAATGAAAAGACAAACACTGGATGACATGTCTGAAATGGTGATTACACAGGCTTCGTTTTATTATCTCACTCTGAGGCAGTTTTTTGTGTGTTCTGTTTTCAGTGCAACATTCAAATTTGCGTTTCTGTGCATTGTTTTCATTGTGTTTTTTTCATCTGTCTTTATCACTCTGTTTAAAATTTTTCCATTCTAATGAGATTGTTCAGTTTGTAATACTTTACATGCTTTGTGGTTTTTGAAGTCTGTAAAAGTTACATAGCATTAAAGAAATATCTAAGATAAAAAATTTTCCCAAATCATACTACTTAAATTAATACAGTTGTTTCATTTTTGTGTATGTCCTTAAATTCTTTCCCTATTTAGGACCACTATTCAACAAGAATGCACTGATAGAGCTTCATCAGACATTAAAATGTTGAAATCTTTCATTATTTATTGGTAAAAATGGTTACCCCAAACTCTCAGGAGTATACACCTCTCCCTCTCCTGTCCACATTGGTCTTAGAACCTTCTGGGTTTCCCATTGTACCTCCTGAAAAGATAAACGTTTAGCACAGCAGAAGCTTCCAAGACCCAGTTTATCGCTGTGGCTGGTGTCCATTCGGATTGGTCATTGCTATACCTTTTGGATTATTAAGTAGTTTGACTATCATTTCATCCATGTTTATCTGTATTCTATATGACCTACATAATTTATATATACTTTTTTTACTTAATACAGAGTTGTATACTGGCAACTTTGTAATTGGTTTTAGTCCTTTAGCTAGATTATAAATATTTTCCCATAATGGTTTGCAGTCTTAATAACTGACATTTTGAATAGTTAAATGAATTCTGTCTTAGTGAGGAGTCAGTACTTAAACTGAATGATTTCCCTATTGTTTGACATTGAAATAATTTAGTTTTTTCACTTAAATATAATACTTCAGTAAATATATATATATAGTATTTTTGTTCTTTTGAATTCATTTCTTAGTTGTCATATATTTTGTTTAAATGACAGGTAAGAAAACTAAATTCTCTGGTGTCTGAAAAGAAGTCAGCTCTAGCTCCAGTTATAAAAGAACTACGACAATTGCGTCAGAAATGTCAAGTAAGAGAATTTAATTTTGTGATACTTATAATACTCTCTCTTGTTCAAATGTATTTGTTAAAATCCCAGATATTTTACTTGGGTAATTCCTGGCAAACAAATCATTATTTTTATATGATTCTTTGAAAGATAATAATAATGCAACCTACAATGGTTTTGTTTAATTTATGTTGTTTGCTTTGTCATAAATTTTTGGCATTGGGGAGAGGAGAAGAAGGGGTTTAAGCTAGAATTGAAAGTGCAAACCAATGAGATTCCTGCTTTAAATTATGCTCATGTAAGAGCTATAAATATAAAGTCACATTCTTCTGTGGCCAGGTGAAAGTTCAGAGTCTGCCAACAAGTGGTGACAAGTTAATGTTAGATTAATGAACTTGCTTTGCTGGGGAACAGGATGGGGGGCATATCACAATAACTTACGCTTACGTGATAAAATATAATTACTTGGAGGCTAATTCTAGACACTACTTTAAAGATAAACTGTAAGAAAGTAAATGCCCATATCAGGTGGCCGTCACCATTTGATATTAACAATTGTTATTTTGTCTTTCTTCAGTAGTAATTTTAGGTTTGAGTGTGAGCTGTACTGCGTGTACCTAGGATGGAACTATAAAACTCTCTTCATAAGTGTCATCCATCAGAGTCCAGAGAGATCACATGGACCTTGAAATCAGATAGATATTATTTCATTTTTTATAGAAAATGCCATGAGTCTGAGACAGGTTTAGTGACTTACACAAATAAAGAAGGAGGAAGTGAGAGAGTTGGGGTTTGACTCTAGCGTTTCTTGCATCTTATTTTATATTTCCTGCTTATTTCATTATACACTCCTGCCATCACAGAAGAAATGGAAGAGACACATCCCACTTCTCGGGGCTTCACACTGTATGTAATAGGTGAGGTGAAACAAGCACATGAAGAAATTAGGAAAAACAGAAGATAACCCAAGTTTAGAACCATATAGAAAAAATAGAATCCTATTCCTAACTGATGAGGAAAAGAGAAGAAAATGAAGATTAGGAAATGAGATGATTGTCAGGAAGCAAATTCAAGAAAGGAGATTTAAAAAAGTAAAGATAGACTGAAGACATCAAGAATTGTTTTCTTCGGTACATTCTAAATAATTGATTTTCTTAATGCTTTTCTTGTGTCAGCAACTTGCAGATTAAAGGGAATGGTTGTGACCTGTGGGCTCAATAGTTGTGGATGCTGGGCTCTAGAGCACAGGCTCAGTAGTTGTGGCTTATGGGTTTAGTTGCTCTGTAGCATGTCAGATCTTCCCGGGCCAGGGATTGAACCTTTGTCTTCTGCATTGGCAGGTGGATTCTTTACCACTGAGCTACCAGGGAAGCCCCCAAAATTCTTCATACTCATACTGCACCAGGAACATGATTCAATGAATCACTTCATATTTCTTACTGTTCCTGCCACAATTCATGTGTCTGCCTCTTTTTTTTTTTTTGAATCCATCTTTTAGTTTCTCCTCTTTCTTTGGATTGACATACTTGTAACCAAGACTTGTTCATGGCTCCTCATTGTTCAGATCTCACACTGTAGCCTTTATCTCTACATGTGTATTAAAGTTGTGAATTTATAATTGTTCTTTTTTCTCTGCATTTTCTAATTTAAATTCCTGGTGCAGCGCCTCTCTTTGGAGGCAGTTTTCCATGCCAGACCACCTCAGAGATTACTGCTATCCTCGGGTCAGATCAAGTTGTTCATCCTTAGTTGAACCAGCTGTGCTTGTGAGTAAGGCTCAGAAGAAATGAGGGTGATATAGAAATATATATGGCTGCCTAGAGAATTTTCCTTCTGGATAGGCTTGTGGGTATATTGGGCACTTTATTTAATATACTCACTACACCACCCATTATCCTGTTATTAACAGCTGAACAATACTCATCTTTACATTTTGTCCTTTTCCTCTTATATATACTCTTCTACATGGTTGGAATGGTAGTATATGTTGCATTTAGTTACTTTAAGGTTTTATTCAGTTAATAGATCATATTTCCCTTATTTGCCATAGGCTTTATAAGTATTCTTTTTAATAACTAAAAGGAATATCAGACAAGATCAGGTGCATTCAGGGTGCTATGGCTATACACTAAAAATAACATCTAGAGTGCTTTTATTTTAAATTTTGGCCTCTTTTTATTGATTTTCTTTTATTTATTTATTTTTCATCCATCTATCCCTATTCTTTGGCCTGTGTGGGCCTCCCAGTGCAGTGGCCTTCACAAAACACCGGCTCTGGGCTCATGCACTCCAGAGCTCTGGCTCATAATTGGACACATCGGTCTAGCTGCTCTGCAGTGTATGGAATCTTCCTGGGCCAAGGATCGAATTGGTGCCCCTTGCACTGCAAAGCGGACTCTTTACCCACTGGACCACCAGGGACCCCCTAAAAGTGCCTTTTAATAGTCTAAGTTAGGGGGAATGAAGTCCTAAACTGGTGTTGGTGGAAAGAATGGACAAGAAGAAATAGACCTAAGTGATGTATGGAAGAACACTAATTATGGTCAGGGGAACAAAAAATAACAAAATAAGTTTGAAGTTTGAAGCCATTAGCAACGTAGATTAGGGATGAGGAAGAACTAGTTTTGGTAGTGGCAGAGGGGAAATGATGAATTTCTTACAGACACTTAAAGTTAATATCCAGCAAGAGAAGGTATCAGGGCTCAAACCGAAGTCTTGATCATGGCTCCTCATTGTTCAGATCTCACACTGTAGCCTTTATCTCTACATGTGTATTAAAGTTGTGAATTTATAATTGTTCTTTTTTCTCTGCATTTTCTAATTTAAATTCCTGGTGCAGCGCCTCTCTTTGGAGGCAGTTTTCCATGCCAGACCACCTCAGAGATTACTGCTATCCTCGGGTCAGATCAAGTTGTTCATCCTTAGTTGAACCAGCTGTGCTTGTGAGTAAGGCTCAGAAGAAATGAGGGTGATATAGAAATATATATGGCTGCCTAGAGAATTTTCCTTCTGGATAGGCTTGTGGGTATATTGGGCACTTTATTTAATATACTCACTACACCACCCATTATCCTGTTATTAACAGCTGAACAATACTCATCTTTACATTTTGTCCTTTTCCTCTTATATATACTCTTCTACATGGTTGGAATGGTAGTATATGTTGCATTTAGTTACTTTAAGGTTTTATTCAGTTAATAGATCATATTTCCCTTATTTGCCATAGGCTTTATAAGTATTCTTTTTAATAACTAAAAGGAATATCAGACAAGATCAGGTGCATTCAGGGTGCTATGGCTATACACTAAAAATAACATCTAGAGTGCTTTTATTTTAAATTTTGGCCTCTTTTATTGGTTATTTATTTATTTTTCATCCATCTATCCCTATTCTTTGGCCTGTGTGGGCCTCCCAGTGCAGTGGCCTTCACAAAACACCGGCTCTGGGCTCATGCACTCCAGAGCTCTGGCTCATAATTGGACACATCGGTCTAGCTGCTCTGCAGTGTATGGAATCTTCCTGGGCCAAGGATCGAATTGGTGCCCCTTGCACTGCAAAGCGGACTCTTTACCCACTGGACCACCAGGGACCCCCTAAAAGTGCCTTTTAATAGTCTAAGTTAGGGGGAATGAAGTCCTAAACTGGTGTTGGTGGAAAGAATGGACAAGAAGAAATAGACCTAAGTGATGTATGGAAGAACACTAATTATGGTCAGGGGAACAAAAAATAACAAAATAAGTTTGAAGTTTGAAGCCATTAGCAACGTAGATTAGGGATGAGGAAGAACTAGTTTTGGTAGTGGCAGAGGGGAAATGATGAATTTCTTACAGACACTTAAAGTTAATATCCAGCAAGAGAAGGTATCAGGGCTCAAACCGAAGTCTGTAATTATCTCCCTAGACCAGATGTTTGATCACAGTGCAGGAGAAGATGCAGTTACCAAAAAAGAACATGGAGAAAGACTAGTCTCTGCAGAGACTTCAGGAAAGAATCTCTTGGTTTTTGGTTTAATACTATATGATGCAAATGAAATTACTTAATTAGAACTTATTTTTGTTTTGAGGGTTGTGGGGATTTGGGGGCCACGTGGGGTCTTAGTTCCTTGACCAGGAGTGGAACCCTGGGCCCTTGGCAGTAAGAGTACAGAGTCCTAATCACTGGATCAACAAAGAATTCTCTGTTTTTGGAATTTAAAAAAAAATCACTGTGTCTCTTTTAAGAGCCTTACCATGATAACTACCAGAGTTGTGAATGTTTGGTTTATAGAACCAAGTTTAGAACAATGTTGGTGTTCAGTAAATATTTGTTGGATTAATTGATGGAACATTTTTAAGTACTTTAAAGTAAAAGTGGCAAGAATCTTCTAGAGCTAGAAGCTCAACAAAATGTTTTTAAATGTTTATTTAATTATTTATTTGGCTGCACCAGGTCTTAGATGTGGCATGCTGACTCTTAGTTACCACATTTGGGATATAGTTCCTGACCAGGGATCGAACCTGAGCCCTCTGCATTGCAAGCAGAGAGTCTTAGCCACTGGACCAACAGGGAAGTCTTAGAATTCTACGGAATTAAATGAGTAATTATTATTGAGCCCACACAATGTTGTGTTAATGCTTTCTTTCTTTTTTTTTTTAAAGATTTATTTATTTATTTTAGTGGGGGTAGGGGTGGGGAGGGAGGGGAGCAGGCGGGCCACTTCTATTGGCCTTTCATTTGTCCATTTTCATCCATCTTTGTTCTTTGGCCCATGTGGGCTTCCCATCGCAGCGGCCTCTATTGTCGCAGAGCACCGGCTCTGGGCGGATACGTTCCAGAGCTCTGACTCGGTAATTGGACACATCAGTCCAGTCGCTCCACGGCACATGGGATCTTCCCAGGCCAGGGCTCGAACTGGCGCCCCTTGCACTGCAAGGCGGTGTCCTTACCCACTGGACCACCAGGGAAGCCCTATGTTAATGCTTTCTGATTTATACATTTAATATTCACAACAACCATAAAATAAATATTTTCAAATTGACCTTAGATGAGGAAATTGAGGCATAAAGAAGTCAAATAATTTGGTGGCACAAGGACTCAAACTACAGTCTCTATGCATTTGAAGCCTTTTTCCTCTATACTAGGCCATTCTGCTCCATACTTGTCAATTTTTTTGAAATATATTGCTAATTTGTTAGTTTAATAAAAGAACCATTTAAGGGCTTCCCTGGTGGTCCAGTGGGTAAGGACCGCCTTGCAGTGCAAGGGGCGCCTGTTCGATCCCTGGCCTGGGAAGATCCCACGTGCCGCGGAGCGGCTGGACCGATGTGTCCAATTACCGAGCTGGAGCTCTGGAGCGCATGCGCCCAGAGCCAGTGCTCTGCAACAACAGACACCACCGCAATGGGAGGCCCACAAGGGCCAAAGAACAAAGATGAATGAAAATGGACAAATGAAAGACCAATAGAAGTGGCCCGCCTGTGCCCCTCCCTCCCTACCCTACCCCCCCCCCCAATAAATAAATAAATCTTAAAAAAAAAAGAACCATTTAATGTATGAAACTAAACTGTGCCAAACATCGATGTTGGGCCATTTAGGGCATATGCTACATAGATTTAGGATAAACTTTATCCTAAACTTCAGCAGTTGAAAGCAGAGGGTACCATTTGTGCTAATTATAGGGTAAACAGTATGGATAGAATGAGTTAAGAACACAGGCTATGGAATCAAGAAGACTCTAAATAATCTTGGGTGGATGACTTCATCTCTATGAACTTAAGTGTCCTCACCTGTAAACCAGTCCCTTTTTTTTTTAAATTGGGGTATAATTGTTTTACAATGTTGCATTAGCTTCAGGTATACAACGAAGTTATTGTTATACATTTTTTTACTCATCAAAGTTGTTTTAATCATAGAAGCTATTGTTATACATTTTTACAGAGTTTTCTTGTTTACAGTTACACAGAATCCCCCAACAGTCATAGGTATATCCCTGAGCCCTCTCACTTGAGCCCTCCCTCCCCCTTCCATGTTCTCACCCCCCCCAGGTTGATGCTTAGTCCCCATGTAGGTTCCCTTAGTCTTACAGCTTAACCACAATGGCCATCTCTATTACATATGACAGTGTAGGCCTCCCTGTTGCTCCCTCCATACCTCTTGTCTGATCCTCCCTCCCCTCAGTGTTCCCAGGTCCGCTCCTTATGTCTGTTTCTCCATCACTGCTCTGTGTATGCATTTATCAGTACCATCTTACTAGATTCCATATATATGCGTTAATATACTATATTGTCATTTTCTTTTTGGCTTACTTCACTTTGTATAATAGGTTTTGGGAGTAAGGACCGCCTTGCAGTGCAAGGGGCGCCTGTTCGATCCCTGGCCTGGGAAGATCCCACGTGCCGCGGAGCGGCTGGACCGATGTGTCCAATCACCGAGCTGGAGCTCTGGAGCGCATGCGCCCAGAGCCAGTGCTCTGCAACAACAGACACCACCGCAATGGGAGGCCCACAAGGGCCAAAGAACAAAGATGAATGAAAATGGACAAATGAAAGACCAATAGAAGTGGCCCGCCTGTGCCCCTCCCTCCCTACCCTACCCCCCCCCCCAATAAATAAATAAATCTTAAAAAAAAAAGAACCATTTAATGTATGAAACTAAACTGTGCCAAACATCGATGTTGGGCCATTTAGGGCATATGCTACATAGATTTAGGATAAACTTTATCCTAAACTTCAGCAGTTGAAAGCAGAGGGTACCATTTGTGCTAATTATAGGGTAAACAGTATGGATAGAATGAGTTAAGAACACAGGCTATGGAATCAAGAAGACTCTAAATAATCTTGGGTGGATGACTTCATCTCTATGAACTTAAGTGTCCTCACCTGTAAACCAGTCCCTTTTTTTTTTAAATTGGGGTATAATTGTTTTACAATGTTGCATTAGCTTCAGGTATACAACGAAGTTATTGTTATACATTTTTTTACTCATCAAAGTTGTTTTAATCATAGAAGCTATTGTTATACATTTTTACAGAATGTTCTTGTTTACAGTTATACATAATACCCCAACAGTCACAGGTACATCCCTGATCCCTCTCACTTGAGCCCTCCCTCCCCCTTTTCCCTTTACACTCCCCCCCAGGTTGATGCTTAGTCCCCATGTAGGTTCCCTTAGTCTTAAAGCTTAACCACAGTGGCCATCTGTATTACATATGACAATGTAGGCCTCTGCGTTGCTCCCTCTATACCTCTTGTCTGATCTTCCCTCCCCTCAGTGTTCCCAGGTCCGCTCCTTATGTCTGTTTCTCCATCACTGCTCTGTGTATGCATTTATCAGTACCATCTTACTAGATTCCATATATATGCGTTAATATACTATATTGTCATTTTCTTTTTGGCTTACTTCACTTTGTATAATAGGTTTTAAAAAACAAAGAGATTACCGAACAAATCAAAAAAGAAATAAAAAAGATTCCTAGAAGAAAATGACAGCCAAAACACGATAGTACAAAACCTATGGGATACCACAAAAGCAGTGCTAAGAGGGAAGTTTATAGCAATACAATCCTACTTCAAGAAAAACAGCAAAAATACAACCTAGTTCTGCACTTTAAACAACTGGAAAAAGAACAAAAAACCCCTAAAGTTAGCAGAAGAACAGAAATCGTAAGAATCAGAGCAGAAATAAATGAAAAAGAAATGAAAGAAGCAATAGTAAAGATAAATAAAATGAAAAGTTGGTTCTTTGAAAAGATAAACAAAATTGACAAACCGCTAGCCAGACTCATCAAGAAAAAAAGAACAACCAGATCAACAAAATCAGAAATGAAAGAGGAGAGGTTGTAATGGACAATACAGAAATACAAAGGGTTATAAGAGACTATTACGAACAGTTACATGGCAACAAACTGGACAACCAGGAAGAAATGGACAGTTTCCTAGAGAAGTTTAATCTTTTAAGACTGAACCAGGAAGAAACAGAAAATATGAACAACCCATTTACAAGCTCAGAAATTGAATCTGTGATAAAAAAAAAAAAAATCTACCCAAAAATAAAAGCCTAGGACCAAATGGCTTCACAGGTGAATTCTGCCAAACATTTAAAGAAGAGCTAATGCCTGTCCTTCTAAAACTCTTTCAAAGAATTGCACAAGAAGGAACACTTCCAAACACATTCTGTGAGGCCACAATCACCCTGATGCCAAAACCAGGCAAAGATATCACAAAGAAAATTACAGGCCAATATCTCTGTGAGTGCCAAAATTCTACAACAGGTTGATGCTTAGTCCCCATGTAGGTTCCCTTAGTCTTACAGCTTAACCACAATGGCCATCTCTATTACATATGACAGTGTAGGCCTCCCTGTTGCTCCCTCCATACCTCTTGTCTGATCCTCCCTCCCCTCAGTGTTCCCAGGTCCGCTCCTTATGTCTGTTTCTCCATCACTGCTCTGTGTATGCATTTATCAGTACCATCTTACTAGATTCCATATATATGCGTTAATATACTATATTGTCATTTTCTTTTTGGCTTACTTCACTTTGTATAATAGGTTTTAAAAAACAAAGAGATTACCGAACAAATCAAAAAAGAAATAAAAAAGATTCCTAGAAGAAAATGACAGCCAAAACACGATAGTACAAAACCTATGGGATACCACAAAAGCAGTGCTAAGAGGGAAGTTTATAGCAATACAATCCTACTTCAAGAAAAACAGCAAAAATACAACCTAGTTCTGCACTTTAAACAACTGGAAAAAGAACAAAAAACCCCTAAAGTTAGCAGAAGAACAGAAATCGTAAGAATCAGAGCAGAAATAAATGAAAAAGAAATGAAAGAAGCAATAGTAAAGATAAATAAAATGAAAAGTTGGTTCTTTGAAAAGATAAACAAAATTGACAAACCGCTAGCCAGACTCATCAAGAAAAAAAGAACAACCAGATCAACAAAATCAGAAATGAAAGAGGAGAGGTTGTAATGGACAATACAGAAATACAAAGGGTTATAAGAGACTATTACGAACAGTTACATGGCAACAAACTGGACAACCAGGAAGAAATGGACAGTTTCCTAGAGAAGTTTAATCTTTTAAGACTGAACCAGGAAGAAACAGAAAATATGAACAACCCATTTACAAGCTCAGAAATTGAATCTGTGATAAAAAAAAAAAAAAAATCTACCCAAAAATAAAAGCCTAGGACCAAATGGCTTCACAGGTGAATTCTGCCAAACATTTAAAGAAGAGCTAATGCCTGTCCTTCTAAAACTCTTTCAAAGAATTGCACAAGAAGGAACACTTCCAAACACATTCTGTGAGGCCACAATCACCCTGATGCCAAAACCAGGCAAAGATATCACAAAGAAAATTACAGGCCAATATCTCTGATGAATGTAGATGCCAAAATTCTCAACAAAATTCTAGCAAACAGAATTCAACAACACATCAAAAGCTCATACATCATGGTCAAGTTGGGTTTATCCCAGGCATGCAAGGATTCTTCAATATCCTCAAATCAATCTATGTGATACACCACATCAACAAATTGAAAGACAAAAATCACATGATCATCTCAATAGATGCAGAAAAAGCCTATGACAAAATCCAACACCCATTTATAATAATAATAAAAAAAAAACCTTCAAAAAATGGGCATAGAAGGAACCTACCTCAACATAGTGAAAGCCATATATGAGAAGCCCACAGAGAACATTATTCTCAGTGGTGAAAAACTGAAAGTATTCCCTCTGAGATCAGGAACAAGACAGGGGTGTCCACTTTCACCACTATTTATTCAACATAGTCCTGGAAGTTCTAGCTATAGCAATAAGAGACGAAAAAGAAATAAAAGGAATCCAGATTGGAAAAGAAGAAGCAAAACTCTATTGGCTGACGACATGATACTATACCTAGAAAACCTCAAAGACTCTATTAGAAAACTACTAGAGCTAATCAGTAAATTCAGCAAAGTCACAGGATACAAATTTAATACATGGAAATCACTCACATTCCTATATACAAGCAATGAAAAATCAGAAAGAGAAATCAAGGATGCAATCCCATTCACCATTGCAAAGAAAAGAATAATATATTTAAGGATAAACTTAGAGAGTCAAAAGAACTGTACACAGAAAATTACAAGACACTAATGAAAGAAATTAAACCAGTCCCTTCTTAATAGGATGGTTGTAAAATTAAATGAAATACCACATATAAGGTACTTTGCAACAATGACTAATACATAAGGACTTTTGCAAAAAGGTATTTATCATTATAACTATTAAAAATAGTTTTAAAGGAAACAATACTATTGCTTTTCAATCAAATTGAATTTTTAAATAAAACCATGTACCAGATCTTCAATTCTATAGTCATTTATCATAAAATAACCAGAACATTCATTTTATATGGTTTAACTAGATTTCTATGTATGCCAAGTACTTCCTGCAGCCTCCATTTCAAAGAAATATAGCTGTCTCACTGCTATTCCCAAATAATATAACTCTTCAGTTCTTTACATAGTCATCAAGTCAAATAAATCCTTTAAGCATTTTCATCTCTGTCTTCTGCCATGTTGAAAAGTCATGGCGACAGAGTTTCAGTTCTAGAAGATGAAGAGAGTACTAAGATAGATGGTGGTGATGGTTGTTCAACAGTGTGAATATATTTAATGCCACTGAACTGTACACTTAAAAATGGCTTAAGTGGGACTTCCCTGGTGGTCTAGTAGATAAGAATCTGCTTTCCCGTGCAGGGGATGTGGGTTCAGTCCCTGGAAGAGGAACTAAGATCCCACATGTGGCCAGGCAACTAAATTTGTGCGCCACAACTGGAGAGAAGCCAGCTTGCCACAGCTGAAATCCTGAAACAGTGAAAAAATAATAAGCAAATAAATAAATATTTTGAAATGGTTTAAGTGATAATTTTTATTTTACGTGTATTTTATCACTATTTAAAAAGTCTTCAGAAAAAAAAAAGTATAGAACTTGCCCATTCGGGCTTCCCTGGTGGTCCAGTGAATAAAGGGTGCAGCTTGCAGTACAAGGGGCACCGGTTTGATCCTTGGCTTGAGAAGATCCTACATGCCGCAGAGCAGCTGGACCGGTGCGTCCAACTACGAGCCAGTGCTCTGGGAGCCTGTGCTCTGCAACGAGAGAAGCCACTGCAATGGGAGGCCCACAAAGGCCAAAGAATAAAGATGGATGAAAATAAATAAATAACCAATAAAAGAGGCCAAAATTAAAAAAAAAAAAGTTTTAATTCAATAACTTAACGAGCCCCTGGTGCTCATTCTACTTATCTCTATATGTCAGTCTCCTACATCCCTGTATAGGTTCTATATTTACCCAGAAACCCTTTATAATGAAAGTATACTGGGGGGGAAAAGAAAGCCACTTCATTGCCTTTGAGCTGTTTGGAAATACTAACTGAAATTCTTAATTGTTCTCTACTTTGAATGAAAATTACATAGATGTATTATCAGTTTTTAAAATTATTTATTTATTTATTTATTTATTTATTTATTTATTTATTTATGGCTGTGCTGGGTTTTTGTTCCATTTGGGCTTTGTCTAGTTGCTGTAGGAGGGCTTCACATTGTTCTAGCCTCTCTTGTTGCTGAGCATGGGCTCTAGGGGGCGCAGGCTTCAGTAACTGTGGCTTGTGGGCTCAGTAATTGTGCTCCCCGGCTCTGGAGCACAGCTCAATAGTAGTGGCATACAGGCTTAGTTGCCTTGAGGCAGGTGGGATCTTCCTGGATCAGGGATGGAACCCATGTCTCCTGTATTGGCAGGCAGATTCTTTACCACTGAGCCACCAGGAAACCCCTATCATATTATTGAAGTGCAGAAGTACTTAAAAAAAATACTTTATAGTTCTTGCTTTAATGGATAACTCTCAAAATTTAGGAAATTTTATAGTGAAGTGTTAATACATTTCCCTTCTTTTGTGTTTGCATTTTGTTATAGATTGAATATTCATAATTACTTGAAAATTAGAACATCACAACTGAAAATGTGCAACTTATATTTATCTAAATCTTTTATAATTATCTAGAATTAGATAGCATCTTGAAAATTTTCATGTGTGTTGTTTTTATAGAAGCCGTTCCTTAAATTATATGTAATTAAATGGCATAGTACGTGTAATTGCTAAACCTAAAATACTTGTTTTAGGATATGCTATCTGGTAATTATTGATTTCACTGAAATATTTCTTATTGCTTTTTCTTATAGAAATAAAACCATGCTCTTGGCAAGAATTCAAACTCTATAAAGAATTGTTTAGAGGAAAGAATAGAAATTATTTCTCTCTCTACATCCCACCCCAGCACCCCCCTCAGAAATAATAACTGTTCACAGCCCTTTGTGTTTTCAGGGGTGTTGCTTGTTTTTCAGAAAATTTCTGAAAATTAATGAATGGGTAATTATTTATTGGCTTCCTGAAGCTTAATCTCCACACCTTTGTTCTACTCTCTAAAAACAAAAAACGCTTTTTTGTGGGGAGAGGACAAAAGTCAGCTCTGACTGATATTAATGTCTGCTTCCTTTTGTTTACATTTCCCTGCTATATTTTTACTGATATAGTTTTCTTTTTTTTTTAGATTATTTATTTATTTATTTATTGGAGGGGGCGGGTTGGGGAGAGAGGGGGCAGGCGGGCCACTTCTCTTGGTCTTTCATTTATCTAGTTTCCATCCATCTTTGTTCTTTGGCCCTTGTGGGCCTCCCATCACGGTGGCCTCTGTTGTTGCAGAGCACCGGCTCCGGGCGCATGCGCCCCAGAGCCCTGGCTCAGTAATTGGACACATGGGTCCAGCCGCTCTGCGGCAGGTTGGATCTTCCCAGGCCAGGGATGGAACCAGCGCCCCTTGCACTGCAAGGCGGTGTCCTTACCCACTGGACCACCAGGGAAGCCCCTACTGATACAGTTTTAATGAAAGATGATATATGCATGCTGTTGATTGAAAATATATTTCTTTGGTGCTTGAAATTAAGGCCATTTTTGCACTGGTATAATATAAATCAGTTATATTATTGCCAGAAAGATCCCCTGGAGGAGAACATGGCAACTCACTCCAGTTACCTGGAGAATCCCTTGGACAGAGGAGCCTGGCAGGCTATCGTCCATAGTGTCTCAATGAGTTGGACACAATTGAAGCGACTTAGTACGCACACACACTATACTTTTGCCCATCTTTTGCTTTCCACTTTTAAAACATTGCTTTGTTTTAGGTGTGTCTCTGAATAGATCTTGAACTGTGTTTTGTTATATGATATAATCTGAAAGGTTTATTTTAATAAATAAGTTTAACCAATTTATATTTATGATATGCAGACATATTTGGTCTTTGTGCATTTTATATTTTGCTCTTGGCAAGAATTCAAACTCTATAAAGAATTGTTTAGAGGAAAGAATAGAAATTATTTCTCTCTCTACATCCCACCCCAGCACCCCCCTCAGAAATAATAACTGTTCACAGCCCTTTGTGTTTTCAGGGGTGTTGCTTGTTTTTCAGAAAATTTCTGAAAATTAATGAATGGGTAATTATTTATTGGCTTCCTGAAGCTTAATCTCCACACCTTTGTTCTACTCTCTAAAAACAAAAAACGCTTTTTTGTGGGGAGAGGACAAAAGTCAGCTCTGACTGATATTAATGTCTGCTTCCTTTTGTTTACATTTCCCTGCTATATTTTTACTGATATAGTTTTCTTTTTTTTTTAGATTATTTATTTATTTATTTATTGAGGGCGGGTTGGGGAGAGAGGGGGCAGGCGGGCCACTTCTCTTGGTCTTTCATTTATCTAGTTTCCATCCATCTTTGTTCTTTGGCCCTTGTGGGCCTCCCATCACGGTGGCCTCTGTTGTTGCAGAGCACCGGCTCCGGGCGCATGCGCCCCAGAGCCCTGGCTCAGTAATTGGACACATGGGTCCAGCCGCTCTGCGGCAGGTTGGATCTTCCCAGGCCAGGGATGGAACCAGCGCCCCTTGCACTGCAAGGCGGTGTCCTTACCCACTGGACCACCAGGGAAGCCCCTACTGATACAGTTTTAATGAAAGATGATATATGCATGCTGTTGATTGAAAATATATTTCTTTGGTGCTTGAAATTAAGGCCATTTTTGCACTGGTATAATATAAATCAGTTATATTATTGCCAGAAAGATCCCCTGGAGGAGAACATGGCAACTCACTCCAGTTACCTGGAGAATCCCTTGGACAGAGGAGCCTGGCAGGCTATCGTCCATAGTGTCTCAATGAGTTGGACACAATTGAAGCGACTTAGTACGCACACACACTATACTTTTGCCCATCTTTTGCTTTCCACTTTTAAAACATTGCTTTGTTTTAGGTGTGTCTCTGAATAGATCTTGAACTGTGTTTTGTTATATGATATAATCTGAAAGGTTTATTTTAATAAATAAGTTTAACCAATTTATATTTATGATATGCAGACATATTTGGTCTTTGTGCATTTTATATTTTGCTTTTGACTTTAAAGCCTATAAAATAAACTCCTCTATTCATTCTCTGTCTCTGTCTCTCTCATATTTTCTGGTTTGTGGTTTTGCTCTACTTGTTGAATCTGTAATGCAGCCATTAAGCAGCCATTAAACATCTATTACTGTTGATAGTATCTATTAATTCCCACTATGAGTAGTGACAAAATTGATATTTTTCCTCTAACTTCTCTCTTCCCTCTCCTTTAGCACCTGATTTTGGTCATTTGTCTTTCTTACTGTTTACCTTTTTCCTTGTAATATGTTTATACTCTGACTTAATTCATCAGGTTTAAATTATATCCTTTGCCATCTCTCTGTCCATCCCCGGAAATTGAAGACTGTTTCCTGAAGAAGCCAGTTTACTCATCCTACTTCCCACCTTCTTTTCCCCTTCCCCTCCCTGCAGACTTTATGTATTGTGTCTTCGTTGTCAGAGCATATAACATTTACATTCTGTTCTGTTCCCCTAGTTCCCACTTTTGTCTTTAGTATGTCTGTACTTGTTAGATTCAGTGCTCATTCCCAATCCTCTCACTACCCATTTTCCTACTTTTTATTGTCTCTCATTTGTTTTCTAGTAAAGCCCTCAAAACTTAGAAGAGCAGTATTCCCTGATAAGTTTTTGCATTTCTAGTCTGTGCCTTAAATATTTCAGTCACTGCTTTGATTAAGTATAAAAATCCTTACATCATGCTTTCTTTCCTTGAGGACTTTTAAAATGTAGCTACTTGTCTTCAAAAGTTACAGGTGGCTGTGGAGAGAGCTGAGGCCAGCATCGTTTTTTAATGACTTGATCTGGAAAAGGATATCTTTTCCAATTGTTGAGTACTGGGCTCTCCATGTGTCCATCAGATCAAGCTTCTTACATATGTTGTTTGAACTTGCTGATGACGAATGGGGATTTGGGGTATAATGGGTGTAGAGTTTCAGTTTTGCAAAATAAAAGGAGTTACAGAGATTCGTTGTACAATAATGTGAATGTTTTTAATACTTCTGAACTGAAGCCTTAAAATGGCTAAGACGGTAAATTTTACATTATATGTATTTTACCTCAATTTAAAAAAAGATTTCTGGTTAAAAAAAAAAAAACACATTTCCTGGTAAACTATTCATTTTATCATTATTGTACGACTCTATTCCATGCAGTGCTTTTTGTCCAAGGGTCTTATTTTGTCTGCTATTAATATAAGTGTGCCAGCTTTCTTATGATTTGTATTGCTTGGTATGTCTTTGTTTACTTGCAGCTGTCTACATCTTTATTTTTGTCCTACATAAGTCGCATAAATATCATATAGTTGGATTTTGTGTAGATATAATTTATTACCTCCAGTTTGAGAACCTATCTTTTAATTAGTGGGTTTAGTCCCATTTACATTTTATTTTATTATTGATACATTCTGCTTATTTCTATTTTGCACATCCTATTGACTGTGCCTTTTTTGTTTTTAACTTTTTTTTCCCTTCATCATGCCTTTTTTATTTATATTTATTTTTATCCATCTGTTTTATTCATTGGCATGTGTGGGCCTCCCATTGCAGTGGCCTCTATCATTGCAGAGCACTGGCTCTGGGAGCATGCACTCCAGAGCACTGGCTCATAATTGGACACACCTGTCCAGCCACTCTGCAGCACGTGGAATCTTCCTGGGCCAGGGATCGAACCAGTGCCCCTTGCACTACAAGGCGGACTCTACTCATTGGACTACGAGGGGAGCCCTGATTGTGCCTTTTCTATGTTTATTTTTCTCTTTCTACTGTCCATTATACCAGTCTTGTTTTATCTTCTTTTTTCCTTTTATTTCCTTTTCTACTCCTATTGAGATATTATTTACTCTTAAATTTTTAACGATTTTTTCCTGCCTAAAGTTAATCAGCTGAACAATAATTAATCTCCTGAACAATAAAAGAACCTCAAAATGATTTAATACCCTCTCCTGCCTTACACATGGGTTATTATCCTCTGGTATTTAATTTCCATTTTATTTCTTCATCTCTTAAAGTGCTTGTCATGGTAGTCATTACTGTTATCATAGTTACTACTTCATATAGTCATTTCCTGTTTAGATTTACCCACATATTTAGCAGTTCTCACAATTGCCTCATGTACACTATTCCTAACCTCTGAATTCAGTTTTCTTCCTCCTGAAATGAAATTTGCTTATTTTGTTTTCTTTTAGTAGTTCTCTTAGTAAAGAATCATTGCCAGAAGTAAACCATCTTTGTTTTTCATCTTTGTTTTTCTTCTTAAATGGTCACTAGGTAGAAGAAAATTATTTTCATTGCTTTCTACTTTCTCTTGTTGTGTTGAAGAATCTGCTATTGGTTTGTCTGCATTAATTAGTGTGCCAGCTTTCTTATGTTTTACGGTATGTTTTGCTTAGCTTTTTTTATTTTGCACATAGTCCATATTAGTTGGATTTTGTGTAGATATAATTTATTACCTCCAGTTTGAGAACCTATCTTTTAATTAGTGGGTTTAGTCCCATTTACATTTTATTTTATTATTGATACATTCTGCTTATTTCTATTTTGCACATCCTATTGACTGTGCCTTTTTTGTTTTTAACTTTTTTTTCCCTTCATCATGCCTTTTTTATTTATATTTATTTTTATCCATCTGTTTTATTCATTGGCATGTGTGGGCCTCCCATTGCAGTGGCCTCTATCATTGCAGAGCACTGGCTCTGGGAGCATGCACTCCAGAGCACTGGCTCATAATTGGACACACCTGTCCAGCCACTCTGCAGCACGTGGAATCTTCCTGGGCCAGGGATCGAACCAGTGCCCCTTGCACTACAAGGCGGACTCTACTCATTGGACTACGAGGGGAGCCCTGATTGTGCCTTTTCTATGTTTATTTTTCTCTTTCTACTGTCCATTATACCAGTCTTGTTTTATCTTCTTTTTTCCTTTTATTTCCTTTTCTACTCCTATTGAGATATTATTTACTCTTAAATTTTTAACGTATTTTTTTCCTGCCTAAAGTTAATCAGCTGAACAATAATTAATCTCCTGAACAATAAAAGAACCTCAAAATGATTTAATACCCTCTCCTGCCTTACACATGGGTTATTATCCTCTGGTATTTAATTTCCATTTTATTTCTTCATCTCTTAAAGTGCTTGTCATGGTAGTCATTACTGTTATCATAGTTACTACTTCATATAGTCATTTCCTGTTTAGATTTACCCACATATTTAGCAGTTCTCACAATTGCCTCATGTACACTATTCCTAACCTCTGAATTCAGTTTTCTTCCTCCTGAAATGAAATTTGCTTATTTTGTTTTCTTTTAGTAGTTCTCTTAGTAAAGAATCATTGCCAGAAGTAAACCATCTTTGTTTTTCATCTTTGTTTTTCTTCTTAAATGGTCACTAGGTAGAAGAAAATTATTTTCATTGCTTTCTACTTTCTCTTGTTGTGTTGAAGAATCTGCTATTGGTTTGATTCTCATTTCTTTTTAGATAATGTTTTCCCTATGCATGCTAAGTCACTTCAGTCATGTCCAGCTCTTTGCGACCCCATGGACAGTAGCATGCCAGGCTTCTCTGTCCATAGGATTCTCCAGGCAAGAATACTGGACTGGGTTGCCATTTCCTCGAACTTCAGGGTATCTTCCCACCCCGGGGATCGAATCCCAGTCTCTTATGTCTCCTACATCAGCAGGCAGGTTCTTTACCACTGGCACCACCCGAGAAGCCCTAGAAATATTTATTATTATATTCACTAGTTTGTTTTATTTGGATTTCACATATAAGTAATACTATACAGTATTTGTCTTTCTGACTTATTTCACTAAGCATCATACCCTCCAAGTTCATCCATGTTGTTGTAAATTGCAAAATTTCATTCTTTTTAATGACTGAGTAATATTCCATTGTGTGTGTGTGTGGTGTGTATCTCACTTCTTCCTTTTTCATTCATCTCTTGATGGATGCTTAGGTTACTTCCCTGTCTTGGCTATTGTAAATAATGCTGCTATGAACATTGGAGTGCATGTATCTTTTCTGTTTGTTTGTTTGGCTCTTTTCAGTTTATTACATGGAGTTACACTATACAAGCTGTGAGGTTACATTATACAAGCTGTGAGGTTTTTAAACTTGTGATAAGGGACAGAAAGGAAATTCTTCCCATTGCAAGGAAATCCTCACTTAAGCTTCAGTGAGCCAAAATGCACTTCAAACCCATGAACGTTCAGCTGGTCGTCCTTAGCCTGTCCAGTCTCTACCAGGAACTGGCATATGTTCTTGTACTGGTCATCCTGTAACTGAATTACTTCTCCATATTCTGGATACCCAATTACAGTACCATTACAAGCTAATTTTTTCTTAAATGTCTTCACAGTTTCTTTTTATTATAATGATCAGTGATCCCTTGGACAGTAGTAAGGGTCTTCCTGCCATTTCTGTGTTGAATTCTTACATGGATATAATCCTCAGTGCCAGCAGGAAGCAGGTCATCACCCTTGCATCAGCAAAGGGGTCAAAAGAGTGGAGGTTCTGGATAGTGGACATACGATACGATTCCTTTTCCTTGGTGGAAATACTTGTGGAAGGTGGTGGCAGGAGAAGGTGGGCAGGGGGCCAGAACTTCCGGAAGCCAGAGGGCTTAAGGGAGAGGCTGCTGAATCCTTGGCAGCAGCTCAGTAACTGGGGCATGTATTTTTTCAAATTAATACTTTTGGGGGGGATACATATGCAGAAATGGAATTGCTAGATCATACGATGGTTCTGTTTTTATTTTTTTGATGAACCTCCATACTATTTTCCATAGTAACTGCACCAATTTACATTCTCACCAGATGTATTCAAGAGTTCCCTTTTCTCCACATCCTCACCAATAACAAATTATTTGTGGTATTTTTTTGGTGACAACCATTCTGACAGGTATGAGGTGAGATTTCATTGTGGTTTTGATTTGTTGAGCATCTTTTCATGTACCAATCGGCCATCTCTGTGTCTTTGGAGAAATGTCTCTTCAGGTGTTCTGTCCTTTTTTTTTTTTTTAAAGCTTTTTGAGGGGTGAGGCAGAGGTGGTGGGGAGGGAGGGGGTGGGCGGGCCACTTCTATTGGTCTTTCATTTCTCTTTTTTCATCCATCTTTGTTCTTTGGTCTGTGCGGGCCTCCCATCGCGGTGGCCTCTGTTGTCGCAGAGCACCGGCTCTGGGCGTATGCACTCCAGAGCTCTGACTCGGTAATTGGACACATGGGTCCAGCCGCTCTGTGGCAGGTTGGATCTTCCCAGGCCAGGGATGGAACCAGCGCCCCTTGCACTGCAAGGCTGTGTCCTTACCCACTGGACCACCAGGGAAGCCCTGTTTGTTGGTTTGTTTTTATGTTGAGTCATATGAGCTGTTTATATATTTTGGATATTAATCTTTTATCAACCAATATCATCTTAAAATATTTTTTCCCATACAGTAGGTTGTCTTTTGTTGATCGCTTTGTTTTCTACTTCTGTCTGTTACTTCGAGAGGGTTTTCTGTAGTTGAGGAAAGCAAGGGCTACTGTCTGGTTGTGGTGCATTGACTTCTTCATTGGAGTGGCTTCTCTTGTTGCAGAGCACAGGTTCTAGGGCACTCAAGCTTCAGTAGTTGTAGTGCATGGGCTCAGTAGTTGCAATTCTCCCACGGGCTCAGTGGTTGTGGCACGCAAGTATAGCTGACTCAAGTCATGTGGAATCTTCCCGACCCAATGATGAAACCTGTGTCCCCTGCATCGGCAGACACATTCTTAACCACTGGACCACCAGGGAAACCCTCTTGAGAATCTTATGTCACCTACTTAGTTTTTAATTTCAGTGACTTCTTTTTCATTTTTGTCTGTTTTTCACTCATTGTACCTTTTTTTAGTCTTTTGTTTTCAGTTCCTCCTTTATGACTTCATTTTAAGCATACTTATTTAATAGACTTATTTCTAGTATTCTCATGCCAGAGCAGGTATATCTTCTGATTCTCATTCATAATGGATTGATTGTTCCCTATATATCTATGCTTTTGGGTTGTGAGCTTATCTTTTTTTTAAAAAAAAAAAAAAAACTTTATTTTGCTTTTAACTTTTACAGAGTTTTGTTGTTTATAGATATGTATCTTCCCAGATTAGTCATATGTATATCCCCCCTTCCCACCCCTCCCAACCATCACACAGCACCCCTGAAGGATCCCCTTTTCTCACAGAACAATGACTATAGCTATTTTCTTCACTTATGATAGTACAGGCCTTCATGCTACTTCCTTTGCACCTCCCACCCTCTGTTCCTTCCCCACAATATCCATATGTCCACTGTCCATGTCTGTCTTTCCGTCACTTCACTGCGTGTGCCATCATCACCATCCTACTAGATTCCATATGTATGTGTTAATATACTGTATTTGTCCTTCTCTTTCTGACTGACTTCACTTTTTACGATACGTTCTAGATCCAACTGCCTCATTAGGGCTGATTCTTCTGCATTTCTCTTTACAGCTGTGTAGTATTCCATTGTATATATGTACCAGAGCTTCTGTATCCATTCGTTCATCGATGGGCATCTAGGTTGCTTCCATGTTCTAGCTATTGTATAGAGAGCTGCAATGAACATTGGAGTACAGGTGCTTCTTTCAGATTTGATTTCATCAGGGTATAAGCCTAAGAGTGGGATTACTGGGTCGTATGGTGCTTCTATTTTTAGTTTTTTAAGAAATCTCCAGACTGTCGTCCTTAGAGGTTGTATCAATTTACATTCCCACCAGCAATGCAGGAGTGTTCCCTTTTCTCCACAGCCTCTCCAGCATTTATTGTCTGTCGATTTGTGGATGATGACCATTCTGATGGGTGTGAGGTGATATCTCATTGTAGTTTTGATTTGCATTTCTCTAGTGATAAGTGAAGTTGAGCATCATTTCATGTGCTTTTGGGCCATCTGTATGTCGTCGTTGGAGAGATGTCTGTTTAGGTCCTTTTCCCATTTTTTGATTGGGTTGTTTGTTTTTCCGGTGCTGAGTTGTCTGAGTTGCTTGTAGATTTTGGAGATTAATTCTTTGTCTGTTGTTCCATTTGCTATGATTTTCTCCCATTCTGTGGGCTGTCTGTTCAGCTTTTTTGTGATTTCTTTTGCTGTACAAAAGCTTTTAAGTTTCATGAGGTCCCACGTGTTCATTTGTCTTTTTAGTTCCGCTATTCTAGTAGGTGAATCAGAGAAGATCTTGCTTTAATTTATGTCCTTGAGGGTTTTGCCTATATTCTCCTCTAAGAGTTTGATGGTTTCTGGTCTTACATTTAGGTCTTTAATCCATTTTGAGTTGATCTTTGTGTATGGTGTCAGGGAATGTTCCAACTTCATTTTTTTGCATGTAGCTGTCCAATTTTCCCAGAACCATTTGTTGAAGAGGCTGTCTTTGTCCCATTTTATATGTTCGACTCCTTTGTCAAAAATAAGGTACTCATAGGTGCATGGGTTTATCTCTGGGTTCTCAATCTTGTTCCATTGGTCTATAGTTCTGTTTTTGTGCCAGTACCAGACTGTCTTGATAACTGTTGCTTTGTAGTAGAGTCTGAAGTTGGGGAGGCTGATCCCTCCAGCTCCATTCTTCTTCCTCAGAATTGCTTTGGCTATTCGAGGTTTTTTGTGTTTCCATATGAACTGTGTTATTCTTTGGTCTAGTTCTGTGAAGAATGTCATTGGTAGTTTGATAGGGATCGCATTGAATCTATAGATGACATTTGGTAGTATGTTCATTTTCACAATATTGATTCTTCCAACTCAGGAACATGGAATATCTCTCCATCTGTTTAAGTCTTCTTTAATGTCTCTCATGGGTGTCTTGTAATTTTCTGTGTACAGTTCTATTGTTTCTTTGGGTAGGTTTATTCCTAGATATTTGATTCTTTTGGTTGCGATGGTGAAGGGGATTGCCTCTTTGATTTCGTTTTCTGATTTTTCATTGTTTGTGTATAGGAATGCCAGTGATTTTTGTATATTGATTTTGTATCCTGCGACTTTGCTGAATTCGCTGATTAACTCTAGTAGTTTTGTAATAGTGTCTTTGGGATTTTCTATGTATAATACCATGTCATCTGCAAATAGAGTTTGACTTCTTCCTTTCCAATCTGGATTCCTTTGATTTCTTTCTCTTCTCTTATTGCTGTTGCTAGAACTTCCAGGACTATGTTGAATAAGAGTGGTGAAAGTGGACACCCTTGTCTTGTTCCTGATCTTAGAAGAAATGCTTTCAGTTTTTCACCATTGAGGATTAATGTTCGCTGTGGGCTTCTCATAGATGGCTTTCACTATGTTGAGATAGGTTCCTTGTATGCCCATTTTTTGAAGAGTTTTTATCATAAATGGATGTTGTACTTTGTCAAAGGCTTTTTCTGCATCTATTGAGATAATCATGTGATTTTTGTCTCTCAATTTGTTGATATGGTGTATCACATTGATTAATTTGTGGATATTGAAGAATCCTTGCATGCCTGGGATGAACCCAACTTGATCATGATGTATGAGCTTTTTGATGTGTTGTTGAATTCTGTTTGCTAGGATTTTTTTTTAAAAAAGATTTATTTATTTATTTGTTTTGGGCGGGGGTTGGGTTGGGAAGGGAGGGGAGCGGGCGGGCCACTTCTATTGGTCTTTCATTTCTCTGTTTTCATCCATCTTTGTTCTTTGGCTCCTGTGGGCCTCCCATTGCGGTGGGCACATGCGCTCCAGAGCTCCGGCTCGGTATTTGGACACATGGGTCCAGCTGCTCCGCGGCACCTGGGATCTTCCCAGGCCAGGGATCGAACTGGCGCCCCTTGCACTGCAAGGCAGTGTCCTTACCCACTGGACCACCAGGGGAAGCCCTGTTTGCTAGGATTTTGTTGAGGATTTTGGCGCCTAGGTTCATCAGTGAAATTGGCCTATAATTTTCTTTTTTTGTGTTGTCTTTGCCTGGCTTTGGTATCAGGGTGATGGCGGCCTCATAGAATGTGTTTGGAAGTGTTCCTTCCTGTGCAAATTTTGAAAGAGTTTTAGTTAGAAGGACAGGCATTAGCTCTTCTTTAAATGTTTGGTAGAATTCACTTGTGAAACCATCTGGCCCTGGGCTTTTATTTTTGGGTAGATTTTTGATCACAAAGTTGATTTCTGAGCTTGTGATTGGCTTGTTCATAGTTTCTATTTCTTCCTGGTTGAGTCTTGGGAGATTAATCTTCTCTAAGAAACTGTCCATTTCTTCCAGGTTGTCCAGTTTGTTGCCACAGAGTTGTTCATAATAGTCTCTTAGAATCCTTTGGATTTCTGCATTATCTGTTGTAATCTCTCCTTTTTCATTTTTGATTTTGGTGATCTGGTTCTTCTCTCTCTTTTTCTTGATGAGTCTGGCCAGTGGTATGTCGATTTTATTGACCTTTTCGAAGAACCAGCTTTTTGTTTTATTTATCTTTACTATTGTTTCTTTTGTTTCTTTTTCATTTATTTCTGCTTTGATCTTTATGATTTCCCTTCTTCTGCTGGCTTTGGGGTGTTTTTGTTCTTCTTTCTCCAGTTGTTTTAAGCGTAAGGTTAGGTTGTCTGTTTGAGATTTTCCTAGTTTCTTGAGGTAGGATTGAATTGCTATAAACTTCCCTCTTAGAATTGCTTTTGCAGTATCCCATTGGTTTTGCACTGTCGTGTGTTCGTTGTCGTTTTCTTCTAGGAATTGTTTTATTTCTCCTTTAATTTGCTCAGTAATCAGTTGGTTTTTTAGGTACGTGTTGTTTAATCTCCGCGTGTTTGTGTTTTTAGCGGTTTTTTTCCTGTAGTTGATCTCTAGTCTCACTGCATTGTGGTCCGAGAAGATGTTTGATATAATTTCAGTTTTCTTGAATTGACTGAGGTTAGATTTGTGGCCCAAGATGTGGTCTATCCTGAAGAGTGTTCCGTGAGCACTTGAGAAGAAAGTATTCTTTTGCTTTTGGATGGATAGTCCTAAAGATATCAGTGAGGTCCATTTCTTCTAGTGTGGCATTTAAGGCTTGTGTTTCTTTATTAATTTGCTGTTTGGATGATCTGTCCACTGGTGTGAGAGGAGTGTTAAAGTCTCCTACTATGATTGTGTTAGTGTTGATGTCTTCTTTTATGTCTGAAAGTGTTTGTCTTATGTATTGGGGTGCTCCTGCGTTGGGTGCATAGATATTTATGATTGTTATGTCTTCTTCTTGGATCGATCCTTTGATCATTATGTAGTGTCCTGCCTTGTCTCTTCTAATCTTCTTTATTTTGAGGTCTACTTTGTCTGATATGAGGATTGCTACTCCAGCTTTCTTTTGATTTCCATTTGCATGGAATATCTTTTTCCAGCCTCTCACTTTCAGTCTATGAGTGTCTCTAGGTCTGAAGTGAGTTTCCTGGAGGCAGCATATGTATGGGTCGTGTTTTTTAATCCATTCAGCCACTCTGTGTCTTTTGGTTGGGGCATTTAGTCCATTTACATTCAAAGTAATTATTGATACAAATGATCCTATTGTCATCTTCTTAGATGTTATGATGGGTTTGTTTTGTGGATCTTCTCCTTTTATACTTGTTGTCTATCTAAGTCCCTTCAACACTTGTTGTAAGACTGGTTTGGTGTGACTAAATTCTTTTAATTTTTGCTTATCTGTAAAGCTTTTGATTTCTCCATCCATTTTGAATGAGATCCTTGCAGGGTAGAGGATTCTTGGTTGCAGATTATTCTCTTTTAGCCATTTAAATGTGTCGTGCCATTCCCTTCTGGCCTGCAGAGTTTCTATTGAAAGATCAGCTGTTAAACGTATGGGTATTTCCCCTATGTCACTAGTTGCTTTTCCCTTGCTGCTTTGAGAATTCTGTCCTTGTGTTTAATTTGTGTTAGCTTCATTAATATGTATCTTGGTGTGTTTCTTCTTGGATTGATTCTGTATGGTACTCTTTGAGTGTCTTGGACTTGATTGACTATTTCTTTTCCCATGTTGGGGAAATTTTCAACTAGAATCTCTTCAAAAATTTTCTCATAGCCTTTCTTTTTTTCTTCTTCTTCTGGAACCCCTATAATTCGAATATTGGTGCATTTGATATTATCCCAGAGGTCTCTGAGGCTATCCTCTGCTCTTTTCATTCTTTGAGCTAGAGTCTGTTTTTCAGCAGTTACTTCCACCATTCTATCTTCCAGCTCACTTATCCGGTCTTCTGTCTCAGATATTCTACTCTTGATTCCTTCCACAGTGTTTTTCAGTTCAGCAAGTGAGTTGTTTGTCTCTGTTACTTTTTTGGTAAATTCTTGTATTTCTTTATTCAGTCTGTTAGTTGTGTCTTGCAATTTCTCTAACATTCTGTTTTCAATGTCTTTGATCATCTTTACTATCATTCTTCTGAAATCACTTTCAGAAAATTTGTCCAAATTCTCTTCATTGATTTGATCTTGTGTGTTTGTAGATTGTTCCTTCACTTGTGTGGTATTTCTCTGCCGTTTCATTGTTGTTATTAATTTTTTAACTGACTCTGTTTGGGATTTCCTTTTCCCAGACTTTGAGTTACGTCTGTTGGTGTTTGTTGTTTGGAGGGGGCTTCTTATTCTGGGTGATGCTGGTGGTTGGGTGATGTCAGGACTTGCATACAAGTGATTACCTTTGTTGGCATTCTCACTTGTATAGTGCTCTCTAGACCTTTGTAGCAGTTTTATCTAAGTCCCTTCAACACTTGTTGTAAGACTGGTTTGGTGTGACTAAATTCTTTTAATTTTTGCTTATCTGTAAAGCTTTTGATTTCTCCATCCATTTTGAATGAGATCCTTGCAGGGTAGAGGATTCTTGGTTGCAGATTATTCTCTTTTAGCCATTTAAATGTGTCGTGCCATTCCCTTCTGGCCTGCAGAGTTTCTATTGAAAGATCAGCTGTTAAACGTATGGGTATTTCCCCTATGTCACTAGTTGCTTTTCCCTTGCTGCTTTGAGAATTCTGTCCTTGTGTTTAATTTGTGTTAGCTTCATTAATATGTATCTTGGTGTGTTTCTTCTTGGATTGATTCTGTATGGTACTCTTTGAGTGTCTTGGACTTGATTGACTATTTCTTTTCCCATGTTGGGGAAATTTTCAACTAGAATCTCTTCAAAAATTTTCTCATAGCCTTTCTTTTTTTCTTCTTCTTCTGGAACCCCTATAATTCGAATATTGGTGCATTTGATATTATCCCAGAGGTCTCTGAGGCTATCCTCTGCTCTTTTCATTCTTTGAGCTAGAGTCTGTTTTTCAGCAGTTACTTCCACCATTCTATCTTCCAGCTCACTTATCCGGTCTTCTGTCTCAGATATTCTACTCTTGATTCCTTCCACAGTGTTTTTCAGTTCAGCAAGTGAGTTGTTTGTCTCTGTTACTTTTTTGGTAAATTCTTGTATTTCTTTATTCAGTCTGTTAGTTGTGTCTTGCAATTTCTCTAACATTCTGTTTTCAATGTCTTTGATCATCTTTACTATCATTCTTCTGAAATCACTTTCAGAAAATTTGTCCAAATTCTCTTCATTGATTTGATCTTGTGTGTTTGTAGATTGTTCCTTCACTTGTGTGGTATTTCTCTGCCGTTTCATTGTTGTTATTAATTTTTTAACTGACTCTGTTTGGGATTTCCTTTTCCCAGACTTTGAGTTACGTCTGTTGGTGTTTGTTGTTTGGATGGGGCTTCTTATTCTGGGTGATGCTGGTGGTTGGGTGATGTCAGGACTTGCATACAAGTGATTACCTTTGTTGGCATTCTCACTTGTATAGTGCTCTCTAGTGTTAGCCGTTCTCTAGTAATGTAGAGTTTTGGAGTCAGTGCTCCCTCCCTAAAGCCCGGGGCTTGTTGCCTGACCAGGGAATGAAGATTTGATGGCGGTTTGTTATGGCATTAAATGATATTAAAACATATATATGCAAATGAGAAACAGAAGGTATACCTTTGACAAATGGCATTTTAAAATATTATGCAAATACTATCCAGCGTATTGAATTATACACATAAACATATACAGCTGTAACATAACCCAAGCATTCCAACCAAAAATACAGTATAATACGTTAGCACAGCAAGTAGAGAAAACCAAGAATGATATCCACCAGTTAATAACCAAACTAAGTAGGGCACCAATTGGAGAATAATGCTAGAGCAGGGTCCCCGTTGGGGATAAGGCAATGAGGACAGAACAGACTAAGAAATATGGTGGGAAAAGGGAAAAAGAAAGGGAGGATAGAAGAGAAATATAGAATGATACTGCAAAGTTAAATATAGGGAGATAAAGATTTGTATGTATTAGAGTTTAGTGCTATAGGAAAGGAGCTTCAGAGAAAGCAAAGAATTATAGAGAAAGTAGTAATACAAATGAAAAAATTTTTAAATTAAAACAGAAATAAGTATATAGAAAAATATAGAAAAACAAAGCAAAAATAATAAAAACAAACAAAGCCCCCACAGAAGCTTAAAAGGCCAATGGGGGACCAGAAGTTTATACCAAAATAAAATGTGTGGTTTAAAAGAAAAAAGAAAAAAAAATTATGTAAACTTGAATATATTCAGTCTTACTGATAAGATTAGTAGCTTCAATAGAATTCAGTGAAGGAAATGAACACACCCACTCTCACACACCCAAAAAAAAAAAAAAAAACAACAACAAAAGAAAACAGGAGGTGCACTTGAGTGGGTTTGGAAAAAAGGGAAAACAGCAATTGAAACAAAGCAATACAATACCAAAAAAAAGCAATAAAAAAAGAATAAGGAATAAAATGAAATTTTTAAAATCCAGCAGTAACTCCAGCTTCAGACAAAACATGAAAATAGTGTTTATGTTCTTCTGTCTCTTGCTGACTATTCAGGAATTATCAGTCTTTTTCTTGCCTCTGGCAGTGGTTGGATCTGAAGACCTCTTTGACTGCTTGTTTGTTTCGGCCTATTCCAGAATTAAAAGGCCCGCCCAGGCTGGCCCTGGGAGTTTCTTAATCCAAATCCCTTTTCTTGCTGGGTGGAGCTAAGTTCCCTCCCTGTAGCTTGACCAGCAGCCCTGTAGTTTGCCCAGCAGCCATACTACAGTAGGGAAAATGGCCTCTGTCTCACAAAGGGTTTATTCCCACACACTCTATGGGGAGCACTTCCGCAGTGACCCCGACCCTGCTGCAGGCCACCGTCGACCCCCGCCACCGCGGGAGACGTCAGATTACTCAGAGCTGAGTCTGACTCAGTCTCATGCAGGATCACTATTCCCCTTTCCCGGATCACAGTGCGCAGAGACTTTCCAGTCCTCCTCGGCGACTCTGTGATCAGGTTAATGGTAACCTCCTCCAAAGGAAATTGAGTGCTGTGCTTCTGAGGACTGCTCAAGGGCACTTCTAGCTCAAGGGGGCACCTGGACCCTCCAAAGCAGATCTGGCTCAGTCCCCTGTGGGTGTCACTGCTTCTTTCTCAGGTCTTGATCTGCAACAGGCTTTGCACCTTTGGCCCGCCCAGCCTCTCTGGCGGGTATGAGGTTTGACTCTTTAAAGTGCGATTGCGCCCTTCCTACCATCTTGATGCAGCTTCTCCTTTGTTCTTCGATGTGGGGTATCCTCTCTTTGATCAGATCCAACCTCGTCCTGTCGATGGTTTCCCAGGAACTCGTTGCAATTCAGGCGATTTTGCAGGAGAGATAAGTGCACGTCCTTCTATGCCGCCATCTTAGCTCCACACCTATCTGAGCTTATCTTTAGTAGAATTTTGTCTCTTGAATCCTGGAGACTAGGGTGGAGGGTGTGTCCCTCTAGGGTGGTTTTGCTCTTCTGCCAGGTGTTTCAGGAATGTCAGAAGCTTGGAGGTAATTCTGAGTTAATGTTTCAGCTTGGAAGTTCTTAGACCACGTATGTAGGATAAATCCAAATCTCAAACTTGTCTGGGGACAGGCTCCTTTGAAAGTGAACTTTTTTTTTTTTTTTTGGCCACTTCTATTGATCCTTCATTTATTTATCTTTGTTCTTTGGCCTGTGTGGGCCTCCCACCACAGAGGCCCCTCTCATCGCAGAGCACCGGCCCTAGGCACATGCATTCCGGAGCTCTAGCTCGGTAGTTGGACACATCAATCCAGCCGCTCTGCAGCACATGGGATCTTCCCAGACCAGGGATCAAATTGGCGCCCCTTGCACTGCAAGGCAGTGTCCTTACCCACTGGACCACCAGGGAAGCCCAGGACAGGCTTCTTTGTTCTATCCACCTCTGAAGCAGCACAACTACATTTACTGATCAGTTTGGCCTGATCAAACTCACAGACAAGAAAAGGCTTTCATCTCCATCTTCATCTCTCTGACAGGCCCAGCATCTCCCCAAGTACATAACTGCTATTGCCGCTGCTTGCATTTAGGGTGTATGTGACTGTCAACCATGAGAGCCTCAGGTGTCTTTAGGTCACTCTGACACATAAAAGCTATGGCTTCTTTTTCCTGCCAATCATTCCAGGCCTGGTGTTAACCCTTCACTCACAGATTTCCAGGTCTTTTGCCTGGACATTATAAGCATTCTGATATCAAAACTGACTCCCAGGTCCCTTTACCAAGGCTTGCCATAAGCTGTCATCCTTTGTTTTTAGCCCTGGTAATTCCTTTTACTTCCTTGAGAGTTCAGTTAGCTCTCGATCTGAAAGCATGTTTATCCTACCTTATCAAGCATTTGTTGATACTTTTAGCATTTCTAGGTGTTGGTAGCACAATATTTTCAGACTATCTGCTTCAAAATACTAAATTAGAAAAAAAGTGTGGAACAACTCCTACAGCCTGAATTCAAATTTTAATACCTTTTCCCAGACATATAATCTTTTGCAAGGTACTTTTCTCCAATTACAATGTGGGAATGTTAATGTTCACCTCAAGAGGTTGTTGTGAAATTTAGTTACTGTCAAGGGTAAAGCTCAAACACCCTTTACAAGGTTCTGATCAGGCCTCTGCCGAAGTCTTCAGCCCCTTCTCACACTTCCCAGACATGCTTCAGTGTAATAAATTCCTTATGCCTCCTAAGTTGTCCTTCTTCTCTCTAGCTTCCAAGACTGCTTACATAATGTTCCTTTTTCTTGAACATTCTCCTCCTCATGTCCCTTCTGACTATTCTTGCTACTAATCCTTCATACCTCGGGTTGAATATCAGTTTCTTCAGGAAGCCGTCCCCACTGATCCCCAAGCCTGGGTTAGGTCCAGTGAGAGCCGCATGTGCTCCTGTAACACCTTGCCATTTATCTCTCATAACGCTCAGCCTGTTTACTTGTCTGAGCATTACTTGAGAGGAACAATTTTTGACTCTTTTGTCTCCCCACCTTCTAAAAGAGAGCCTGGCACACCACTCAATACACGGCAGCTATTCTTTTTATCAGCACCTTCATCAGTCATAATCCTCAAATATCTGATTGTTGTATAAATAACTCGTTAGTATGCCAAGAAGCTTAGAGTTAAGTTACAAGATGACAAGGGCATGTATTGTTACAGAGCCACAGTTTAGACCTTTGCTTTTTTATTTATTCAATCAAGCACCCTTTTCCTACTAGGAATTAATCCAGGAGTATGATGAGAAGAAATCCCAGTATGATAGCTGTGCAGCAGGCCTTGAAAGCAATCGGTCTAAATTAGAACAGGTAAGAAGACAACTATTTTAACCTCTTAGCAGAAACTGCCTATGTTTGCATGTTTTCACTACACCAATGCCAAAGCTTCCCAAATTTTGACCCTCATGCCCTGAGACTGTCTCCCAAGCTGCAGAGATTTTCTTTGTTTAAACCAGATGTCCCGCACTGAATTCTCCATCTGTTTCAAAATACTAAATTAGAAAAAAAGTGTGGAACAACTCCTACAGCCTGAATTCAAATTTTAATACCTTTTCCCAGACATATAATCTTTTGCAAGGTACTTTTCTCCAATTACAATGTGGGAATGTTAATGTTCACCTCAAGAGGTTGTTGTGAAATTTAGTTACTGTCAAGGGTAAAGCTCAAACACCCTTTACAAGGTTCTGATCAGGCCTCTGCCGAAGTCTTCAGCCCCTTCTCACACTTCCCAGACATGCTTCAGTGTAATAAATTCCTTATGCCTCCTAAGTTGTCCTTCTTCTCTCTAGCTTCCAAGACTGCTTACATAATGTTCCTTTTTCTTGAACATTCTCCTCCTCATGTCCCTTCTGACTATTCTTGCTACTAATCCTTCATACCTCGGGTTGAATATCAGTTTCTTCAGGAAGCCGTCCCCACTGATCCCCAAGCCTGGGTTAGGTCCAGTGAGAGCCGCATGTGCTCCTGTAACACCTTGCCATTTATCTCTCATAACGCTCAGCCTGTTTACTTGTCTGAGCATTACTTGAGAGGAACAATTTTTGACTCTTTTGTCTCCCCACCTTCTAAAGAGAGCCTGGCACACCACTCAATACACGGCAGCTATTCTTTTTATCAGCACCTTCATCAGTCATAATCCTCAAATATCTGATTGTTGTATAAATAACTCGTTAGTATGCCAAGAAGCTTAGAGTTAAGTTACAAGATGACAAGGGCATGTATTGTTACAGAGCCACAGTTTAGACCTTTGCTTTTTTATTTATTCAATCAAGCACCCTTTTCCTACTAGGAATTAATCCAGGAGTATGATGAGAAGAAATCCCAGTATGATAGCTGTGCAGCAGGCCTTGAAAGCAATCGGTCTAAATTAGAACAGGTAAGAAGACAACTATTTTAACCTCTTAGCAGAAACTGCCTATGTTTGCATGTTTTCACTACACCAATGCCAAAGCTTCCCAAATTTTGACCCTCATGCCCTGAGACTGTCTCCCAAGCTGCAGAGATTTTTCTTTGTTTAAACCAGATGTCCCCGCACTGAATTCTCCATCTGCACCCCTACTGCCAGTGTCCACGGCCCATCATGTCTTTCCTTAACTCCTGCAGTAGCCTACCACCTCCTCTTCCCTTCCACACTTGCCTTCCTAAGGTTTGTTCTCCATAGAACAGCCAAAGAAACCTACACAACACTCGGGCTACCCTCCACCGACTTCCTGTTGCACTTAAAATCCATCTTCAAACCTTTGGTCTTCAAGGCCCTACCCACTGTATGAACTTCATATCCACATGCTCTCCTCCTTGCCCACAGGACCCCAGACACCCTGGCCTTCTTCTTGTACTTCAAACAGGCCAGGCTTGTTTTTCCCTCGGGGATTGGGGGGTGCATTGCATGCATTCTTCTCTCCTGCCTTTCTCTTTTTCTTTCACTTTTTGGGTCTCTGCCTAAATGTTACCTTATGTTAGAGGTCTTTTCTGACCACCTGTCTGACATTGCCCACTCAGTACCCCTATCCCATCGTACTGCAGAATTTTCTTCATAGCACTTATCCCCACCTGAAACTGCCTTCATTACATATTTCCTTGTTTATCTGTCTCCTCCACTTGAATGAGAGCAGGGCCTATCTTGTTCACTCCTGTGTCCTCAGCACCTGAACTGTTCATGCAAAATTACTTAATAAATAACTGAACTTACAGATTGTAGAGTGGTATGAGGGATCTCTAGAAAAGATTGCAACCTAGTCTATTATAATATAGTTTCGGTAGTCGAAGAGGAATTACTCTGATGGTATTTCTTTTGTTATACTTTTGGTTATCCTTTCTGTATCTAATTATTCTTTCGATAATATTGCCTATTTAAAACTATATATTTTAGGAAGTCAGAGGGCTCCGTGAAGAATGTCTTCAAGAAGAAAGTAGATACCATTATACAAATTGCATGATTAAGGTAAGACAAAGAAAAGTGGATCAAAAATGTTGCTGAGATTCTTCTGTATTAAGGACTTAACCTAAAATGTAGTCTTTCACTTAGAACCTAGAAGTACAGCTTCGTCGTGCTACTGATGAGATGAAGGCATATGTCTCTTCTGATCAACAAGAAAAAAGAAAGGCAATTAGGCAAGTAATTTTGTTGTTTTTGTATTGAGTTACTTAATGTTTTCATCTATAGAAGTTCTGTAAGTAAGACGGGATTATACAGAGTACCTAAATAAGCAAATAGTAAGATTTTTTATTATTATTTATTTATTTATTTTAGGGGGGGTAGAGTGGGGAGGGAGGGAGCAGGCGGGCTACTTCTATTGGTCTTTCATTTGTCTATTTTCATCCATCTTTGTTCTTTGGCCCGTGTGGGCTTCCCATCGCAGTGGCCTCTGTTATCGCAGAGCATGAGCTCTGGAGTGCATCCATGGATGCACTCCAGAGCTCCGGCATGCACTCCATAGCTCCAGCTCGGTAGTTGGACACATGGGTCCAGCCGCTCCACGGCACGTGGGATCTTCCCAGGCCAGGGATTGAACCGGCACCCCTTGCACTGCAAGGCGGTGTCCCTACCCACTGGACCACCAGGGAAGCCCAAGATATTATTTAGAATTAAATTTTGCTGAACATCTTCTGGATAGCCCAGCCCTGCTGACTAAGTAAGAATACATATTATTTTTCTTGTTTGCTTGCTTACTTTTTATTGTGGCAAACGATATGTAATGTAAAATTTGCCATGTTAACCATTTTTAAGTGTAAAATTCAGTTGCATTGATTATATTCAAAATATTATGCAACCAACACCACTGTAGATTATCAAAACTTTTTTATCACCCGAAACAGAAACTCTTATAGCCATTAAGCTCTTTAATCCCCATTATCCCTTCCTCAGGAATACATATGGACTTCCCAGGTGGTACAGTGGTAAAGAATCCGCCTGCCAATGCAGGAGACACAATGGGTTTGATCCCTGGGTAGGGAAGATCCCACGAAAGAGGAAATGGCAAGCCCCTCCAGTATTCTTGCCTGGAAAATTCCATGGACAGAAGAACTTGGTGGGCTACAGTCCATGGGGTTGCAGAGTCAGACATGGGCTCTCGAAGAGTCAGACATGAGCTCATGCAGGATTACATATAATTTCATAGTTGCTCTTTTTTTTTTTAGCAGTACTTTTTAAAAATTTTGTTTATTTATTTTCATCCATCTTTATTCTTCGGCACATGTGGGCCTCCTGTTGCAGTGGCCTTTCTCATTGCAGAGCATTGACTCTGGGTGCATGCACTCCAGAGCACTGGCTCATGATTGGACACACTGGCCCAGCCACTCTGCAACATGTGGGATCCTCCCGGGCCAGGGATCAAACCGGTGCCCCTTGCATTGCAAGACGGACTCTTTACCCACTGGACCACCAGGGAAGCCCCTCATAGTTGCTTTTTTATAAACACTAAGCTTGGTCTATTTTTAAAGTCCCACATGGCCTGGACTCTGATGGTTGGCCTATACCTTGTTGCAGTGTGAGCAACCACATTTTAGCTAGAAACAGTGTGATTTCAGAGTGCCAGCTTTTAAAACAATGTGTGTAAATACTACTAGTCCTTATATGGTGGTTTTTTTCTTTTTGTAATCCTAACTTGCAGCATACTCAAATACAGTAAATGTTGGCTTAAGCAATATATATATTTTTAAAAGATTTATTTATTTATTTTATTTTGGGCGGGGGTTGGGTTGGGGAGGGAGGGGAGCCGGTGGGCCACTTCTATTGGTCTTTCATTTCTCCATTTTCATCCATCTTTGCTCTCCGGCCCATGTGGGCCTCCCATCGCGGTGGCGTCTGTCGTTGCAGAGCGCTGGCTCTGGGCGCATGCGCTCCAGAGCTCCTGCTTGGCGATTGGACACATCGGTCCAGCCGCTCCGCGGCACGTGGGATCTTCCCAGGCCAGGGATTGAACCGGCGCCCCCTGCACTGCAAGGCGGTGTCCCTACCCACTGGACCACCAGGGGAAGCCCTAAGCAATATATTTATAGTTGAATTGCTAGCTTTGATAAAATGGAATAATGACAAGATAAACTTTCTTTTGGCCTTTATCATAATTTAAATGTTTTGCTTTGACCATTCAGTAAGAACTCAAAGACATGTAGGATTCACATTTTATTTTAGATCGGTCTTGAGGTTTTTAGTGGGTTATACATTGATATTCATGACTCAGTGGACATGAGTTTGAGCAGACTCAAGGAGATAGTGAAGGACAGGGAAGCCTGGCATGTTGCAGTTCATGGGGTCGCAAAGAGGTGGACACAACTTAGTGACTGAACAACAATGCATGGATATTACAAAAAAGGAATCTAAGAAGGTTTTTCAGAATTTATATTTTTTTTATATAATGCAAGCCAGACTGAAAACATCCTATAAATAGGGTATTATTTTCTAATGTTCTAGCATATTAAACATACTGAGTGTATTTATTCAAATTTATTGAATGTAATTTTTGCTCATTAAATCTATATAGTCAATACTAATTTCCACAAATGTGAGAATTTAATTTTGTTCTTGAAAAATAGAAGTTTTAGAATTTGTTTCTTTTCTTCCAAAGTTATCAATATAATTTATTGCTCCCAAACTATTAGTTTCTGATCAGTTTTCTAGATAGATATTCTTCTTCATCAATATTTATTTCCTTATTCTTTGACCACACAGTGCAGCATGTGGGATCTTAGTTTCCCAGCAAGGGATGGAACCAGTGCCACCTGCATTGGGAGTTCAAAGTCTTAACCACTGGACCTCTAGAGAAGCCCCATTATTTTTAAGAATCATTGTAAACCTTTACCATTCCTCAGTTTTCCAGTAGAAAAATATTGTGCCCTGACTAGAGAAGTACATGATAAAAATATTTAGGAATAAAATGAAGTTAATTATATTTCAAACTCACTGATGCATATTGAAAATATTATTACTGCTATAGACACAATATTTTTAATATCACTTCATTTTCTACTTTTATGGTACTTTCTGGTAAGGCCAAAGGTCTAAGAGATTAACTTGGTTTTGAAAGATAATCTGTAAATTTTATTTAAAGAGGCAGCATGTTATATATCAAAGTACTGAAATTTTGTTTCTAGCCTGATTTTTTCAGTTCCTAATTTTTTGACCTTGGATAAATCACTTCTTCATCCATAAAATAAGGAGAACAATACATGCCACAGAACCTCAAGTTAAATGCAATGTTCACAGCAGTATTTTGGAAATGATATAGTGTGAGTTCCTGGAGAGCAATGGCCCTGTCTGTCGTTGGTTTCTTCTTGAAACCCCTAGGGCATACTGGGTACAGAAAAGGTGCTCTGTAAATTACTACTTGAATAAACTCATTGAATAAATTAAAATTACATATTAGTGTTATGGGGAAAGAGTATGCTCCTGTTGATTTCTTGATAAAATAGAAATGGAAATTCTAGACATTTGCATCGGACACAACTTATATGCAATGCCAGACTGAAAAAAAAAAATCCTATAAATAGGGTATTATTTTCTAATGTTCTAGCATATTAAACATACTGAGTGTATTTATTCAAATTTATTGAATGTAATTTTTGCTCATTAAATCTATATAGTCAATACTAATTTCCACAAATGTGAGAATTTAATTTTGTTCTTGAAAAATAGAAGTTTTAGAATTTGTTTCTTTTCTTCCAAAGTTATCAATATAATTTATTGCTCCCAAACTATTAGTTTCTGATCAGTTTTCTAGATAGATATTCTTCTTCATCAATATTTATTTCCTTATTCTTTGACCACACAGTGCAGCATGTGGGATCTTAGTTTCCCAGCAAGGGATGGAACCAGTGCCACCTGCATTGGGAGTTCAAAGTCTTAACCACTGGACCTCTAGAGAAGCCCCATTATTTTTAAGAATCATTGTAAACCTTTACCATTCCTCAGTTTTCCAGTAGAAAAATATTGTGCCCTGACTAGAGAAGTACATGATAAAAATATTTAGGAATAAAATGAAGTTAATTATATTTCAAACTCACTGATGCATATTGAAAATATTATTACTGCTATAGACACAATATTTTTAATATCACTTCATTTTCTACTTTTATGGTACTTTCTGGTAAGGCCAAAGGTCTAAGAGATTAACTTGGTTTTGAAAGATAATCTGTAAATTTTATTTAAAGAGGCAGCATGTTATATATCAAAGTACTGAAATTTTGTTTCTAGCCTGATTTTTTCAGTTCCTAATTTTTTGACCTTGGATAAATCACTTCTTCATCCATAAAATAAGGAGAACAATACATGCCACAGAACCTCAAGTTAAATGCAATGTTCACAGCAGTATTTTGGAAATGATATAGTGTGAGTTCCTGGAGAGCAATGGCCCTGTCTGTCGTTGGTTTCTTCTTGAAACCCCTAGGGCATACTGGGTACAGAAAAGGTGCTCTGTAAATTACTACTTGAATAAACTCATTGAATAAATTAAAATTACATATTAGTGTTATGGGGAAAGAGTATGCTCCTGTTGATTTCTTGATAAAATAGAAATGGAAATTCTAGAACAATTTGGACATTCCTCAGGCTTAGGGTACAATGAATTATTTAATGTATATATTAACCATACATTCTTCTGAGTAATACATCATTTACATTCTCTGAGCTGTTTTTTCATTGGGGAGCTAGAAAGGCACACAACATTGACTTAGTGTCGCATAAATTTAATGGGCAAAGTGAAGGTTCATCAAGATGAAGGTTCTTTTCCTTTTTACTCTTACTCCTATGGACAAACTCTACCTTTACTTCAGCTCTGTAAGGATTTCAGGTATTTCGGATTGCCATTCTTTCTGTTCCAATCATGTTTACCTCCCTTTCTATGTAAATACAAATTTTTTTTTTTAATTTTTATTTTACTTTCTACTTTTACAAAGTTTTGTTGTTCAAATACAAATCTTTCTTCACTTAAAATGCTAGAGTTTGTCTTTGTGATTTCTTAGAGTCCCAATTTTGTGTTATGTAATTTCATAAGTACTGCTGTGTAGCTTTACACAGAAAAACAGTCTTTTTCCATACTAATTTGAGGTCTAAGTTTCTCTTCTTCTCTTGGGTCCTTTTCCTCATTCTTCAGTCTTTGTCTGTAACACTTTAAATCTCACTTTTTGTTTTAAAATATGATTATACTTTTGTTTAAAAATACAATATGATATTATCTATGTTTTTATTTTTACATTAAAATTTATTATTGTTTTTAGCTTACCAAAGAAATACTTTTTAAAAAAGTAACCATAATCAAATAGAGCACACAAAAATTCAGTGTTGTCCATATTGTTGTGCCTCATTTACCTAGAATTTTTTTTCAGTTTAGTATTTATAGGTCTACCTACAACTTCGTATTATTTTGAATGGATGTACCATAATCTATTTAAACATTTTCCCATCTATCAACATTTAGTTTGTTGTAGATTTGTACTACTATAAGCAGTGGTGGAAGTGAGTAGTCATTACTTTTACTTTTATTAAGTTATGAGAATTTTTCCATAGGAAGACTTCCTAGAAGTTGGATTGCAGGGTTAGATGCTATTTATTGTTTTTTTTTTTTTAAATATGTATCCATTTTCTCTTCTGCAATCCTCTTCCAAAAAAAAATTATAATTTAAGCAAATGGACTGCCATTGTTTTAAGTGTAAATTAACCAGAAATAGTCCTTAATTTCTTACATGGTATTTTACCTTGCTTTTTTCCTTATATTAGTGTTTGTTAGATGAACTGACTAAAGATTGGAAAAAGGAGTATTTTGACTCTAGTACTCTAAACTGTATTATCTAATATATTTAAGTGGATATGTTTCTTTATAATTTAGTTGTATGATCAAATCAGTTGAAGTAAATATAAACTATATCATTATGTTGACTCCCTAGGGAACAGTATACCAAAAATATTGCTGAGCAGGAAAATCTTGGAAAGGTAAGAATGTTTGTTTTTTCATGTGTGTAATTCAGGCTTACAGGACATAGTTATGTCATTGCTGGTTTTCTGAAGGTTATAGGGGAAATTGGAACTTTCTTACTCCATTTCAAAAATGAAGACTTTTCCTTAGAAATTTATTTTTGTAAAGGTGAAGGCACATTAATTTTGGCGAAGGGGGAATCTAGTTCTACATAAAAAGAGTTCATGCATAACAAACAAAATGCCACCTGTAATGATGAGCTACAAGCTTCACATTATTCCCTGGTGTCTCTGTTTATTAGTATAAACTTACTTATTTTGTTTAATAGACACAAAGCTCTTGCTATGAGCCAGGGAGTGGTCTAAGTCCTTTACAAACATTGACTCAATTAATACAAATAATCGAAAAACTTTACTTAAGGTATTCACTCCCCATCTGCCAGTCTTATATAAGGGATACTAAAAATAGAAGTGTATGATTGATTGAGTCTTTTTTTTTCATTTCTCTGAGCCACTCCTCGTGGAAGAGGTGGTAGGGGCCTTGACCGTTAACATTTAAATGACTAACTGATTTTTCTAATTGATTCTAATTTCAGTGATTTTAAGTCCGTGTTGCATAGTAAATACTAACCATGCTTCACTGTATACCATTTTATCTGTTTCTTACTGAGCTTCATTATTGAAAATTGAAGTTTCTTCTTAGCTTTTCTAATGAGTGTCCTCTTTGTAGCATCATATGTTAGGAATTGTTAGCTGCAGTTTTTCTTTTAAAATACTGATTATATATCAGTGTCTAATTTCAGTGTTCAGAAATTCCTGAGTCTGCAGCCTGGAAATGATTTTATATATATATATCAACTTGTCTGTTCTGAAAGTACAGCTTTGTTTCGGTCTTAATGCATTGAACATTTTAGCTATTGGATACTTTCATGTTCGAAAGTATGTATTTGAATCAAGTTGTACATTCATTTGTACAGTATTTTAAGTAGAGATTTTGGGATTTATGATTGTCAGTAACTGACTTTTATCCAGGTATTTCATAAGTGAAGTAATGTGCTTTTTTAATATGAAAATATTCCTCCATTTCCTTTGTTAAGTATCTGGAGGGATGCTAGGTATAAAGAAATATTTCTCAAACCTTGAATACTTTCAGGACATAGTTATGTCATTGCTGGTTTTCTGAAGGTTATAGGGAAATTGAACTTTCTTACTCCATTTCAAAATGAAGACTTTTCCTTAGAAATTTATTTTTGTAAAGGTGAAGGCACATTAATTTTGGCGAAGGGGGAATCTAGTTCTACATAAAAAGAGTTCATGCATAACAAACAAAATGCCACCTGTAATGATGAGCTACAAGCTTCACATTATTCCCTGGTGTCTCTGTTTATTAGTATAAACTTACTTATTTTGTTTAATAGACACAAAGCTCTTGCTATGAGCCAGGGAGTGGTCTAAGTCCTTTACAAACATTGACTCAATTAATACAAATAATCGAAAAACTTTACTTAAGGTATTCACTCCCCATCTGCCAGTCTTATATAAGGGATACTAAAAATAGAAGTGTATGATTGATTGAGTCTTTTTTTTTCATTTCTCTGAGCCACTCCTCGTGGAAGAGGTGGTAGGGGCCTTGACCGTTAACATTTAAATGACTAACTGATTTTTCTAATTGATTCTAATTTCAGTGATTTTAAGTCCGTGTTGCATAGTAAATACTAACCATGCTTCACTGTATACCATTTTATCTGTTTCTTACTGAGCTTCATTATTGAAAATTGAAGTTTCTTCTTAGCTTTTCTAATGAGTGTCCTCTTTGTAGCATCATATGTTAGGAATTGTTAGCTGCAGTTTTTCTTTTAAAATACTGATTATATATCAGTGTCTAATTTCAGTGTTCAGAAATTCCTGAGTCTGCAGCCTGGAAATGATTTTATATATATATATCAACTTGTCTGTTCTGAAAGTACAGCTTTGTTTCGGTCTTAATGCATTGAACATTTTAGCTATTGGATACTTTCATGTTCGAAAGTATGTATTTGAATCAAGTTGTACATTCATTTGTACAGTATTTTAAGTAGAGATTTTGGGATTTATGATTGTCAGTAACTGACTTTTATCCAGGTATTTCATAAGTGAAGTAATGTGCTTTTTTAATATGAAAATATTCCTCCATTTCCTTTGTTAAGTATCTGGAGGGATGCTAGGTATAAAGAAATATTTCTCAAACCTTGAATACTTTCAGGGTCCCAAACTTGACTGCTAAATATGATTATTCTTCCCCCTTCCAGTATAGTGTTTAATTGCAGGATTTGGGGGAAAAGCAGTAGCAACAGTCTGACTTCAAGCATGTTTCAGCAAAATGAGCCATTGATTAACCCATACCTCATTGTCTGGCTGTATTATTTAAAAAACAAAGCTTTCTTGATCCTCTCACTCCTTGACTAGATCTAAATTTTCAAGGCAAAAACAGAATATACCTAGGCTTTCAAACTAACAATAGCGTAAACCTTCCAAACCAGCATCTACAGACTTTGCATCCACAGACCTCCTCAGGTCAGCTTAAGTTTCTGAAACTAAACCAAGCTATAGTGCTGTAATTCACACTATCATATACTAGACTTTACCTTACCAAGCACTATGGAATATGGTATGAAAGCTGTAACTTTCCCCCTCCTGTACCACCACCTCCTTTTAAGAACAATGAAATCTGTGACAAGTATTTTTTTTTACACTGCAACTATCCACAGAATAAATCTGTAGTATATGATAGTAACATTAAAAATAAATTACAAACTAAAGTAAGTTATGTTCATAAAATTAAAGCTTTCAAACACACATGGTTATGAAGCAAGTAAAATTTAATATTTCTGATACAGACAGTGCCCACATCCTGTCTTTGGTTTTTTAAATAGCTTTGATAGGTGGTTAGGACTTTTGAAAAAGAAATTATTCCACTAACATAAGAAAAGTTACAGTTAAGTAGTACCTTAATCTTAAAATCAGGCTTAGTACTCTTAAAACTCTTAATCTGACTTACTGTGTTTAGTTTAGTTTATAAGGATAAAAATATTCGTTTTAAGATTCTTTATTTGTAACATAGACTTAAATAGATATATTTGCATGCCAGGCATTGTGTCAGAAATTTGCTGGTTATGGGCTTCCCTGTTGGCCCATTGGGTAAAGAGTCTGCCTTGCAGTGCAAGGGGCACTGGTTTGATCCCTAGCCCAGGAAGATCCCACATGCTGCGGAGCAGCTGGACCAGTGTGTCCAATTGCAAGTCAGTGCTCTGAAGCACACACGCCCAGAGCCAGTGCTCTGCAACAAGAGAGGCCACTGCGGTGGGAGGCCCACACAGGCCAAAAAGTAAAAGATGGATAAAAAAATAAATGAATAGGGCTTCCCCTGGTGGTCCAGTGGGTAAAGACACCGCCTTGCAGTGCAAGGGGCGCCGGATCAATCCCTGGCCTGGGAAGATCCCACGTGCCGCGGAGCGGCTGGAACGATGTGTCCAATTACCGAGCCGGAGCTCTGGCACACGTGTGCCCAGAGCCAGTGCTCTGCGACGACAGTGGCCACGGCGATGGGAGGCCCACAGGAGCCAAAGAACAAAGACAGATGAAAATAGAGAAATGAAAGACCAATAGAAGTGGCCCACCCATCCCCCTCCCTCCCCACCCCACCCTCCAAAAGATAAATAAATAAAATTTAAAAATAAATAAATAAATGAATAAAAAAACAATAAAAGAGGTCAAAATTTTTTAAAAATTACAAAACAAAAAAATTTACTGTTTTTGCAGGGCTGCTGTGCGACGGCCTGAAGGGGTGGGATGGGGGAGGATATGCATATGACTAATCTGGGATCATACATATCTGTAAGCAACAGAACTCTGTAAAAGTAAAATAAAAATTAAAAAAAAAAATTTGCTGATTATATTTAAATTAGATTTTCTTCATTCTGCTTTGTGTTGCTATCTGCTGTTGAATTTGCTTTCCTTAGCCATAGGTGGGGAGGACTGTCCTTAATAAGTGTTTTGAATCTGACCTCAGTTTAGTTTAGCCTCTTATTTGGGCAAGTACCAACAAGCGGCCGTCTTACTTGTGTCCTTAGATCAACTGTCAGATCAAGCCTGCATACTAAAAGAGGAAAAGATGGGGATGTTTCCATGTAATCTGTTTGAGTCTTTGCTTGTTTTTCTGCCCTTCTTGGTGATGTCTCACCCTCTGGGTCAATGTTGTATTTCTGTCACTCTGTGCTTCATTATGTGGGTCCTGTCTTCTCTGTTTTTCTCTTCTCTGCTTCTTTCTTTTCTTTCCTCTCATTGTCTCTCTGACTTTGTGCCACCCTTTCTTTGTCACTGTTCTTCGATTCGCCATAGTACAGAACCAAGGTATAGTTTTGCAATTTATTGAAGAATGTTCTTCCTGTTTATAAATTTAAGGTCAGTAAGTAGTATAGTGTTGGCGGGTGGAACTATATATATAGGCTGTTAGTAACAAAAACAATTCCGATAAGGATTTGAGTCCTTTTAGTATATCACTGGACTTTCTTCCTGAGGAATATTTGCATACAATTTCATTTATTGGGCATAGAGTATACCCTTAGAGTATACTGATTCAGGAAAGAATACAATACTTCATAACAATGGCATATATAACGCATGATAGTTTATAATTATTTGTGTATCTACAGTCATGTGGAAAAAGAATCTTATAAAGCAGACACTTTTATAATTACCCCTATTATTAACCTTAATTGACAATTGAGAGAACTATAGTCCAGAGAAATTGTCTTCCTCCTAGCTGATGACGAAGCCAGAGTTGGAACTCAAGTCTTCTGACTTCCAAAATCTGCATTTTTTTAATACACCATGATACTGCTCCACTTTTCCGTTTCCCTTGATTGTTCCCCTTCTTTTCTTTTATATATTTCCATTCTTTTTAGCTTCAGGTTGTCCTAGGTCTTTCATAAATGCAATAACTTTTGTCATCATCCTTTTCATATATCATGTATCACCTGGTATAGCTTTTATCAGACATACAAAGCATACCATATTCTTTTTTTTTTTTTAAAGATTTATTTATTTATTTTATTTTACAGGCGGGGGTTGGGTTGGGGAGGGAGGGGAGCTGGTGAAATGAAATAGACCACTTCCATTGGTCTTTCATTTCTCTATTTTCATCCGTCTTTGTTCTTTGGCTCCTGTGGGCCTCCCATCGCCGTGGCGTCTGTCGTTGCAGAGCGCTGGCTCTGGGCACATGCGCTCCAGAGCTCCGGCTCGGTAATTGGACACATGGGTCCAGCCGCTCTGCGGCACGTGGGATCTTCCCAGGCCAGGGATTGAACCAGCGCCCTTTGCACTGCAAGGCAATGTCTTTACCCACTGGACCACCAGGGGAAGCCCACCATATTCTTCTTATTAGAACAATAGAAGTAAATCCACATATGAAATTTGATTATTCTTGTGTTTGTTTGTTTGTTTTTAATGTTAGAAACTCCGGGAAAAACAAAAAGCTGTACGAGAAAGTCATGGTCCAAATATGAAACAAGTGAAAATGTGGCACGATTTTGAACAATTGATGGAATGTAAAAAACAGTGCTTTCTGAAACAACAAAGCCAAACTTCCATTGGTCAGGTAATTCAGGAGGGAGGAGAGGACCGACTGATACTCTGAGTTCATGTGTCATTGTTTGGGATTTTAGCTGATGCTTCTAGCTCTATAAGGGGAGCCCCGTGGTGTATTTCTTTTTCTTGAAAGTGATTTGTACAGCATTTTACTTTCAAATTAGCCATTCCCTATTAAGTTTTCATGGAAAATAATGTAAGGTAAATGTAGGTTTTAAAAGTTTTTAACATGAAAAAGAGGCTTTTATTACTTTGCTTAGTTTAGATGTCAGTGGTGTCTGCTGAGTTTTATGAGACAGGAGACTGAGTTTACCGTCTGTAAATGTAAACATATGTCCATTAAGAAACATGTAAGGTTTTTTTAAATGTAATAACCCAGCGAAAATGTTTTTCTTAATCTTTTTTAACTTTAGAGGAATCTTTTAGGAACTAATACCTCTTGTTTTGAAAAAACATTTATCTGAAGTTCAGCAGTTCCTACAGTTTCACTCCAGTTTCTTTTTCTTCTGTAGAATTCAAGAAAATGTCATGTTTTGAATGACATATTTGTTCTATTTGTATTGTTTGAAGGCAAATAAAACTTGGTACATATATCATGGCTAAAATTTATATAGTGTAAAATTTAATTCTTTTTTACATGAGTATTCATGTTAGAGTACTGTATTAAATTTAAGGATTGTTACTTATTTTCACCAGAAGTCTAATACAGTATTTTAGGTTCTGGGCATTATTGTTTTAAATATAAGAAACTGTCCAAGTGCCTCCAGTCTCTGCTTCATCTGAACAAGGTATTTGAAGATGCCTTTAATTTTGCCTTAAAGAAAGATACTAAATTCATATCCCACACTTTACTTCATTGCAGTTTCAATATACTTTTCAAAATTTCTTTCTTTTAGATTTGAAGCTCAAATTTCAAATGGTTAACAGGTCCTTCTGGATTCTTTCTTCTTAGCTATTCTGGAGAAAACAAAGCAAAACCATTTTGATGAAAAAAGTTGTTTCTACCCTGTGCAAAATATATGAGCTTGATTAATGGCTTTGGGTGTTTGTTCTCAAATGTGTCCTACTCTTGTTTTATATTTCTTGGTAATTAGAGAATCTCATTAGCATGGAAATTATTTGCAATTCTAGGAGATATCGCCAGAAGAGATGGGATCCATCCGAGTATGGAAGAATTTACCAGAAAAGTATAGGAAGAAACTTCTTTTAACATATTTTAAGAAAAAAAAAAAGTATTTCAGTGTTACTAAGCTGTTTGAATCTGGTCATCGGCTTACTTTAGGTACTTATTAGGGCAGAGAGCAGTTACCAGCATTCTCATTTGTGCCCTTAGATCAACTTGGATCAATCATGTACTAAAAGAGCAAAGACTCTGTTCAGTGTGTGGAAACAAACCCTTACTGATTCAATAATCAGTTTTTGAATATTGTGTTTATTCAGAGTTGGCTACTGGCTTGTTATTTTTAAGCCAGTAGTAAGTGATGTTCCTTTTAGAGTATGAATTCCTTTGCAAATATTTGAAAAAGACTAGATGTCCTTCCCAGAAACAGCATTTTATTCCCCAAAGGAATGTCAGTTTGTAGGATTCTAAAGCCTAACAACTAACTTTTGCAGCCTTTGCTATCTTTGGTGCTCTTAATTTTTAAAATTGTCAGCAATAGATGCGTCAAGGAATGCTTATCGTTCTGATTTGATTATTGCTTGCCTTCGTTCCACACAGAAAGAATATATGGATTAAACGCTAAGGCAGCTCCAAAATTACTTTATTAACTGAAGCAGAACATCATTATTACTTCAAGAAAAGCAAATTGAAAAAAAAAAGCTCTTAAAGTGCAAAGTTATTTATAGTTTTATGCAACATTGGGCATTTAGTAACACAGCTTAATGGGTTTTGTACAGTGACTTTCCAGTCTCTGCTTCCCCCATCTGAACAAGGTATTTGAAGATGCCTTTAATTTTGCCTTAAAGAAAGATACTAAATTCATATCCCACACTTTACTTCATTGCAGTTTCAATATACTTTTCAAAATTTCTTTCTTTTAGATTTGAAGCTCAAATTTCAAATGGTTAACAGGTCCTTCTGGATTCTTTCTTCTTAGCTATTCTGGAGAAAACAAAGCAAAACCATTTTGATGAAAAAAGTTGTTTCTACCCTGTGCAAAATATATGAGCTTGATTAATGGCTTTGGGTGTTTGTTCTCAAATGTGTCCTACTCTTGTTTTATATTTCTTGGTAATTAGAGAATCTCATTAGCATGGAAATTATTTGCAATTCTAGGAGATATCGCCAGAAGAGATGGGATCCATCCGAGTATGGAAGAATTTACCAGAAAAGTATAGGAAGAAACTTCTTTTAACATATTTTAAGAAAAAAAAAAAGTATTTCAGTGTTACTAAGCTGTTTGAATCTGGTCATCGGCTTACTTTAGGTACTTATTAGGGCAGAGAGCAGTTACCAGCATTCTCATTTGTGCCCTTAGATCAACTTGGATCAATCATGTACTAAAAGAGCAAAGACTCTGTTCAGTGTGTGGAAACAAACCCTTACTGATTCAATAATCAGTTTTTGAATATTGTGTTTATTCAGAGTTGGCTACTGGCTTGTTATTTTTAAGCCAGTAGTAAGTGATGTTCCTTTTAGAGTATGAATTCCTTTGCAAATATTTGAAAAAGACTAGATGTCCTTCCCAGAAACAGCATTTTATTCCCCAAAGGAATGTCAGTTTGTAGGATTCTAAAGCCTAACAACTAACTTTTGCAGCCTTTGCTATCTTTGGTGCTCTTAATTTTTAAAATTGTCAGCAATAGATGCGTCAAGGAATGCTTATCGTTCTGATTTGATTATTGCTTGCCTTCGTTCCACACAGAAAGAATATATGGATTAAACGCTAAGGCAGCTCCAAAATTACTTTATTAACTGAAGCAGAACATCATTATTACTTCAAGAAAAGCAAATTGAAAAAAAAAAGCTCTTAAAGTGCAAAGTTATTTATAGTTTTTATGCAACATTGGGCATTTAGTAACACAGCTTAATGGGTTTTGTACAGTGACTTTCCACTCACTTTCTGATTTGATTGGAATATTAAAAAGCTTTGACTTAACTCTGACAGTTTTTGACAGCTGGCACTTACAGAAGAAGAGCTTATTACATTTTTCCTTCAGGACTGATACTCTAGCTGCCTAATTGATGACAATGATTAATTGCTTTGAAAAATAATCTGTCTTCCGCATGATGACCCAAATAAAGGGGAAAAATGTAGCCTGTGAAATCTGTTTCTGTGTTCACAGGTTTTTCTCCTAGGAACCAGTGTTGCCAACTGTTGCCTGGGACTGACCATTTAAACTGCATTTCAAAAGACCACTGCCTATCCTGCTTCCTGTATTAGTTAAGGAGATAATCCAACTTTAAAGGTTGTCCTTTAAGAAGAATTTTATAATAAGATAATGTCTTATATTTTCTATCATATTTCCTAATGCAGTGGACAGCAGCAATAAAAGAAACCATCTCATTAAATGATCAAGTAATTAGTTTATATAACATACCTAATTGAGGTGGGGGGGGGGCTTTTAAGCTCTATGAATTTTCCAAGTGTGTTTCTTAAAATTTTTGGCTAACATGACACAGAGCACTTTTTGGTAATTCAAGTAAAGTAAGAGAGTGAATATGTTGCTTAAACTAAAAATATGTAAATTTGGGCTTCCCCGGTGGTCCAGTGGGTAAGGACACCAGCTTGCAGTGCAAGGGGCGCCGGTGCAATCCCTGGCCTGGGAAGATCCCACCTGCTGTGGAGCAGCTGGACTGATGTGTCCAAATACCGAGCCAGAGCTCTAGAGCGCATGCGCCCAGAGCTGGTGCTCTGCGACAGCAGAGGCCACCGCGATGGGAGGCCCACAAGAGCCAAAGATGGGAGGCCCACAAGAGCCAAAGAACAAAGACGGATGAAAATAGATAAATGAAAGACCAGTAGAGGTGGCCCTCCCACTCCCCCCCAAAAAATAAATAAATAAATAAATAAATGAATGTTTAAAAATATGTAAATTTGAAGAATTCTGCAAATTGAAAATACGTACAAATGGGTAAATTGCCATAGCTACCTTTTCAAAAGCAGAAATCAAATCTGTATTGAAAAAAAATGACTTTGTAGGGAGATGTGTGTCTTACAGAAACCACCTTGTTTTACACAAGTGTTCATCCAACATTAGTGACTAATGAGTGTGAATCAAAGACTTGTTTCTACAAAAGGTTCTAGGTGCTTACATCATTCCTCTTGCTTGGCACAAATGAGTGTTTAGCCCTAGGGAGTGGGTATGTTAGCACCCTGATGATTAACTTTCATTAAACTTGGTTGTATCAATAACTTCTCCATTGTTGTAGTAAAGGTGAGATCTAGATTATATATACAATGAGTTGTTCTTTTTTAAACAATCCATGGCAGCCAGGAGAGAAAGTTACACTTTTATTAAATATGTAATTGTTGCCCTACTCAGAAGAAGCTGCTGACCTGAGCTCCTCCTCCCTTTCATTTTAATGAGAGTAATTTAATTAGAGCTGTTTGATGTGTGGCAGCCAGGCAGAAGGTGAATGTTTTGTCTGGGGAAGACAGAGAGGGATCCTTTAAAGTTATGCGTCTGTTTTCAGTCTTTGAACCTTCGGTCTTAAGACGATCTTAAAAAGAAAATATCTTCTGTAACTGTCATTTAATTTCATCCAATCCTTGCAAAAGAAGCTAAAACACAGAATCCAAACAAGTATTTTTTTAGACTTGCACAAACATGCTTCCTGCTCCCATGCTCCCTCTTTCGGCAAACTCAAGTACTGTCTCAGCAAACACTGATTTTTCACAATTTCCTTTCTAGAATTGCTGAGAGTCTTGAGTCACCGAACGTGGCTTACTGCTATGGAAATTCACTATTCCGAACACAGAAGGAAATTTAAGATTTTGCTTTTCTGTCACAGTATTTGTTTCCGCCTTAATACAGAGTGTGAACGGCAGGTTCCTCATAGGACTGCTGCTTAACATTGCATGTGAGAACCTGGTGAACAAGCAGAGAATTTTAGAGCTTGAAAGGAACTTCAGAATGATTCGTGTGGTCATTTATTAGACTGGAACCTTTGAGGGATCTCTTTTGAGCCTCCCTACGGTCCAGAAATCAGGACGGTGGTGCTTGTGGCATATTGCTTTCCAGCCTGAGTAGAGTAACCGCAATGCAGCTCACTCCTCACGAGGGAGCCTGTTCCATTGTTAAAAGAGCATAGCCTGATTGGTTTATTGGTTCTAGAAGCAAAGCAGACTTACAGAGGAAGGGAAATTTCTTTAAGGAGCAGCTAGGCAAAGCAAGATTGAAAAATTTTACTCCCTGAACAAATTTTACTTCAGGAGAGTAAAATTATTATGATGATTATTGTAAGCATAGTAATCTTAATCATGGTGATGATGAAGATAATAGTGACACTGGCCGCTAGCCCATTATTAAGCACTGAGTATGTACCAGACACTGTCCTAAGTGCTTTATGTGTGTGAACCAGTGTACCTTTCAAAATGACCCTATGACATAGATACTACTGTTCTCATTTTATAGATGAGGAAACAGAGACACAGAAAGGCTTTACAGTATCACACAGCTGATAACTGAGGCAGAGCCTGGGTCCAGGGTCTGGGCTCTTATACTGTGCTGTCCTGCAAGGTTACCCATGGTTGTATGTATCCATAAAGGCTGATGTCCATTTATGAACTACAATATATGTGAAATTATTTTTATTGCTTTTAGAATGCTTTTAAATAATGTATTTCCTTAACTGTACCTGAAGAATCAACTTCTCTCCTTTACTAAAGGATTAAAAATAAACTCTACTGGGACTTCCTGGTGGTTCAGTGGTTACGAATACACCTGCTCCAGGAAAATCCCACCTGCCATGTGACAACAAAGCCCAACTTACAGCACATGAATTGCAACTATTGAGCCCATAAGTTGCAACAATGACCCAGCACCAAAAAAAAAAAACCCAAGTACAATTTCCTTTCTAGAATTGCTGAGAGTCTTGAGTCACCGAACGTGGCTTACTGCTATGGAAATTCACTATTCCGAACACAGAAGGAAATTTAAGATTTTGCTTTTCTGTCACAGTATTTGTTTCCGCCTTAATACAGAGTGTGAACGGCAGGTTCCTCATAGGACTGCTGCTTAACATTGCATGTGAGAACCTGGTGAACAAGCAGAGAATTTTAGAGCTTGAAAGGAACTTCAGAATGATTCGTGTGGTCATTTATTAGACTGGAACCTTTGAGGGATCTCTTTTGAGCCTCCCTACGGTCCAGAAATCAGGACGGTGGTGCTTGTGGCATATTGCTTTCCAGCCTGAGTAGAGTAACCGCAATGCAGCTCACTCCTCACGAGGGAGCCTGTTCCATTGTTAAAAGAGCATAGCCTGATTGGTTTATTGGTTCTAGAAGCAAAGCAGACTTACAGAGGAAGGGAAATTTCTTTAAGGAGCAGCTAGGCAAAGCAAGATTGAAAAATTTTACTCCCTGAACAAATTTTACTTCAGGAGAGTAAAATTATTATGATGATTATTGTAAGCATAGTAATCTTAATCATGGTGATGATGAAGATAATAGTGACACTGGCCGCTAGCCCATTATTAAGCACTGAGTATGTACCAGACACTGTCCTAAGTGCTTTATGTGTGTGAACCAGTGTACCTTTCAAAATGACCCTATGACATAGATACTACTGTTCTCATTTTATAGATGAGGAAACAGAGACACAGAAAGGCTTTTACAGTATCACACAGCTGATAACTGAGGCAGAGCCTGGGTCCAGGGTCTGGGCTCTTATACTGTGCTGTCCTGCAAGGTTACCCATGGTTGTATGTATCCATAAAGGCTGATGTCCATTTATGAACTACAATATATGTGAAATTATTTTTATTGCTTTTAGAATGCTTTTTAAATAATGTATTTCCTTAACTGTACCTGAAGAATCAACTTCTCTCCTTTACTAAAGGATTAAAAATAAACTCTACTGGGACTTCCTGGTGGTTCAGTGGTTACGAATACACCTGCTCCAGGAAAATCCCACCTGCCATGTGACAACAAAGCCCAACTTACAGCACATGAATTGCAACTATTGAGCCCATAAGTTGCAACAATGACCCAGCACAGCCCGAAGTAAATAAATGTTTAAATAAATAAAATAAACTCTGCCAAGCAGATGAGGGAATTATAGTAAAAATGATTGTCAAATAAATGCATAAAAAGTGAGTAATAGTTTTAGGTGCAGAGGGAGTAAAAACTTGATAGGTTATAATTTAAAACTTTCTCTGTGAAAGTCTTAAACTCATATATGTCTCTTGTTGCTGGATTGATTCCAGTTTTTTACTTTATAAACAATGTTTATAGATACTAACAATGAAACTTAAATATTGAAATAAGATAAACATCCAGCAAAACCACAAAATTTATTTAATTTGGTCCAATCCAGAATACATCAGATAGTTTTATGGACTTTTATTGTCTTCATCTATGAAAATGCCAAGACAAAACCAAAGAAATTATCAAGATATTACTTGATTAACAGGAGAATGAAATTGTAAGTTCATTCGTTTATATGTGAATATTTATTGAGTATCTTCTGCGTGCCTGACACATGCTAAGTGCTAAAATAAAAAAATGAACATAGTTTTTGCTCTCAAAGAGCTTGTAGTCTAGAAGACTTAAAGCAGGAAAAAGAGGTTTTGTGTATAGAACAAAGAAATTAGAGGAAGAAGCAATTCGTTTTGACATGGAGGATTAAAGAAAGATTAATGGAAGAGATGAGACTTGAGCTGGATTTATGAGTTAAGATTTGATAGGTAGGTCTTCTCTGGCGGTCCAGTGGGTAAGGAGGCTGCTTGCAGTGCACGGAGCACCGGTTCGATCCCTGGTGCAGGAAGATCCCACGTGCCACGGAGTGGCTGGACCAGTGTGTCCAATTACGGGCCAGCACTCTGGAGCGTATGCACCCAGAGCCAGTGCTCAGCAGTGAGAGAGGCCGCTACAATGGGAGGCCCACACAGGCCAAAGAATAAAGATGGATGAAAATAAATTTTAAAAAATAAAAGAGACCAAAATTTAAAAAAAAAGGTTTGATAGGTAAAGTTAAGATTTTGATAGGTATAAGACAAACAGAAGACGTAAAGACCTGTAAGTACATGGCATGTTCAGGAAATGACAAATCTAGAATGGCTCAGGGACTTCCCTAGTTGTGTGGGGCCCGGGTAAGGAGTTCTTAATATGTGCTAAGCTCATGTGCTCTAATGACATGCTGGGCACTCAGTTGAACTCTTATGAAAAGGTACAGTAAAAGTATGGCCCCTATGGTTAAGCAGACTAACAATACATTAAACAATAACAGATATATTGAGTCCTAATAACCAAGTATTAAGTTTCACATGCTATCGAAGTTCAATCAAAACAGAGATCTAGGGAAGACTTAAATATCAAAGGGGAGTCCAGAAAGTTTCATCAAAGAGAGAGGAATGATCTGGGTCTGGAAAGATGAGTAAAATTTGGATAAGAACCAGCAATTGAAGCCATTTACAGCACTGAATTATCCAATAGGCAAACAGATGCACCCCGATATTTGATATTTCAGATGTCAAAGAAATTTTCATTAGAAAAATCAAAACTCAGACCTCCTTACATTCTTTTTAGAGTTTAGGTTTAAAAGTTTCAATTTAGCTTTTTGGAATGCCATCAAGAGTTACTAGTCCAATGGGAATTCAAAGAGAGGGATAAAAAAAAACACTGCGGGCAGGAGCAGTCTGAGCAGGCTAGACAAAGACATGGTACAAGTTTAAAACCACTCTGGAAGCATGGGTAGAGTTTGGCTTAGGGAAGGAACAAGAGCTCCACGGGGATGAGGAAGCCCCAAAGAAGGAATGCCCTGAGGTATGAGCCAGGCAAAGCTGCAGTGAGTAAGAGAGTTAAAGCCAGAAAAGGAGTTGGAAACCAAATTGATGAGGTTTTTTTGAGTTGGTGCAGTTGTCGGACTGGTTCTTAATGTCCTACTTCCATTTGAACCCTTGATGAAATGAGAGATTCACTGCATTGTAGGGAATCACAAATTGTTATGTCCACTATAAACTGCTGTCATGGACTGAGTTTGATTGTTTTTTTATAGCGAAGGAGAGCAGTATAGACAATAAGCCAGTTATTTGTTTCATTGTGTTTGGGGAAATATTTTTTACACTAACTCAAAGATTCAACGTTTTATTTTTTGATTCAGTGTTCCACTTTTTATCATCTCATCTATATGATCACTTTTTTGTTTCATGTTACATTCTCAGATATGTGAAAAAGATGTGTTAATTCAAAGGAATGCTCAGGGACTTCCCTAGTTGTGTGGGGCCCGGGTAAGGAGTTCTTAATATGTGCTAAGCTCATGTGCTCTAATGACATGCTGGGCACTCAGTTGAACTCTTATGAAAAGGTACAGTAAAAGTATGGCCCCTATGGTTAAGCAGACTAACAATACATTAAACAATAACAGATATATTGAGTCCTAATAACCAAGTATTAAGTTTCACATGCTATCGAAGTTCAATCAAAACAGAGATCTAGGGAAGACTTAAATATCAAAGGGGAGTCCAGAAAGTTTCATCAAAGAGAGAGGAATGATCTGGGTCTGGAAAGATGAGTAAAATTTGGATAAGAACCAGCAATTGAAGCCATTTACAGCACTGAATTATCCAATAGGCAAACAGATGCACCCCGATATTTGATATTTCAGATGTCAAAGAAATTTTCATTAGAAAAATCAAAACTCAGACCTCCTTACATTCTTTTTAGAGTTTAGGTTTAAAAGTTTCAATTTAGCTTTTTGGAATGCCATCAAGAGTTACTAGTCCAATGGGAATTCAAAGAGAGGGATAAAAAAAAACACTGCGGGCAGGAGCAGTCTGAGCAGGCTAGACAAAGACATGGTACAAGTTTAAAACCACTCTGGAAGCATGGGTAGAGTTTGGCTTAGGGAAGGAACAAGAGCTCCACGGGGATGAGGAAGCCCCAAAGAAGGAATGCCCTGAGGTATGAGCCAGGCAAAGCTGCAGTGAGTAAGAGAGTTAAAGCCAGAAAAGGAGTTGGAAACCAAATTGATGAGGTTTTTTTGAGTTGGTGCAGTTGTCGGACTGGTTCTTAATGTCCTACTTCCATTTGAACCCTTGATGAAATGAGAGATTCACTGCATTGTAGGGAATCACAAATTGTTATGTCCACTATAAACTGCTGTCATGGACTGAGTTTGATTGTTTTTTTATAGCGAAGGAGAGCAGTATAGACAATAAGCCAGTTATTTGTTTCATTGTGTTTGGGGAAATATTTTTTACACTAACTCAAAGATTCAACGTTTTATTTTTTGATTCAGTGTTCCACTTTTTATCATCTCATCTATATGATCACTTTTTTGTTTCATGTTACATTCTCAGATATGTGAAAAAGATGTGTTAATTCAAAGGAATTTGATGAGAAACAGAATATTTTAAAGTTATGATTTTGTTGGGAGACATTTTTATCGGTTTACATGATTTCCTATCTATCCAAAAATGTGATAGAAAAAAATCAAAGCTGGTGTTTAACTGTACTTGGTTGCTTTTTATTGAGAATAAGAAAAGTGTAATGATTGCCAAGTAGCCAAGGAGAGCCTCGGCCCTTGAAAAGACCCACTTGCTAGTGACTTGGCAGTGTCAAACAAATGTTCAACTTTTATTCTGACACTTCTTGAAGAATTTGATTGAAACTATATATGTCCAGATAACACTCAGCAAAGTGCCCTTCTTGCATTTGTTTCAAGATATATTTGGAAACAAGAGAGATGACCTTGGACTCAGCTGCTTTTCCAATTTAGGACTTCTCTCTGGGTCTACTGAATAATATTCCTGAACATTGAAAATTCAACGAATGGGAAAACATTTCAGTTACTATATGCCATAAGTCCAATGATAGATTTTTTCCCCAGCAATATGTTCTGCCTCTAAAAGAATGATATATTTAGACCACAAGCTCTATATTAGCTTTCTAACCATATACTTCAAAATACATGTAGGAACACATTTGCTTTTCATAAGAGTGCCTTTTTATAATCTAAATTCAGCTGTCCTTGCTTTTTAAAATATTTTAGCATCTAAGAAATTTTTAAAAATGATGAGCAGTTAACCCTTTGCCTTTGCTTTTGGCATTCAAGTAGAGTTGAAATGGAAACCAAATTGATGAGGTTTTTGAGTTGGTGCAGTTGTCGGACTGGTTCTTAATGTCCTACTTCCATTTGAACCCTTGATGAAATGAGAGATTCACTGCATTGTAGGGAATCACAAATTGTTATGTCCACTATAAACTGCTGTCATGGACTGAGTTTGATTGTTTTTTTATAGCGAAGGAGAGCAGTATAGACAATAAGCCAGTTATTTGTTTCATTGTGTTTGGGGAAATATTTTTTACACTAACTCAAAGATTCAACGTTTTCTTTTTTGATTCAGTGTTCCACTTTTTATCATCTCATCTATATGATCACTTTTTTGTTTCATGTTACATTCTCAGATATGTGAAAAAGATGTGTTAATTCAAAGGAATTTGATGAGAAACAGAATATTTTAAAGTTATGATTTTGTTGGGAGACATTTTTATCGGTTTACATGATTTCCTATCTATCCAAAAATGTGATAGAAAAAAATCAAAGCTGGTGTTTAACTGTACTTGGTTGCTTTTTATTGAGAATAAGAAAAGTGTAATGATTGCCAAGTAGCCAAGGAGAGCCTCGGCCCTTGAAAAGACCCACTTGCTAGTGACTTGGCAGTGTCAAACAAATGTTCAACTTTTATTCTGACACTTCTTGAAGAATTTGATTGAAACTATATATGTCCAGATAACACTCAGCAAAGTGCCCTTCTTGCATTTGTTTCAAGATATATTTGGAAACAAGAGAGATGACCTTGGACTCAGCTGCTTTTCCAATTTAGGACTTCTCTCTGGGTCTACTGAATAATATTCCTGAACATTGAAAATTCAACGAATGGGAAAACATTTCAGTTACTATATGCCATAAGTCCAATGATAGATTTTTTTTCCCCCAGCAATATGTTCTGCCTCTAAAAGAATGATATATTTAGACCACAAGCTCTATATTAGCTTTCTAACCATATACTTCAAAATACATGTAGGAACACATTTGCTTTTCATAAGAGTGCCTTTTTATAATCTAAATTCAGCTGTCCTTGCTTTTTAAAATATTTTAGCATCTAAGAAATTTTTAAAAAATGATGAGCAGTTAACCCTTTGCCTTTGCTTTTTGGCATTCTAAGTTTGTTCAGAAGCCAGGGTTCATTGTAGGTTGATGTCAGATCTAAAAGAAGACTTCGGAGGCTCTGACATCCCCGTCTAAGGTTATTGCCACCTGTCCAGATGACAATAGAAGTCCTGCTAGTCTAACCTCAAGCCTGAAAGCCAAGGTTAGCTTCCAAATGTATCTACATTTAGCCCATGGAGATAGATGGTTTTAACTGTCATTAAAGTGATATTCTTTCAGTTACCATTTTGCATATTTTGAAGGTTTAAGCAGTTCCATTTTTAATCTGTTGTCACAGTCACAGGACAAGACTTAGGTTACCTTTCTGGTAAAGCAATTATACTTTTAAGCAAATAATTAACTACAAGTTATAGTCCGATTGTTGTCCTCCATAGCATATTATCAGGGAGAGTAACGCTTTTTTATTTTCATATGGTTTCCTAAGCTGTTATAGTCAATCAGAGAGCATTTATAGAGATTATTATGTCATAGGCAGGAGTCTCCAGCACGTGTAATTCATTAATTCCCAGTAAAAATGTTGTGTTACACATATGCACACACTTAACATGCATATGTAGAAATAGAAAAACCTCATAATACTTCAAAGGATAGCTTGTTCTGAGCATTCTTTGCTGCTTGATTTTTTAAATTTTATTTTATTTTTAATTGGAGAATAATTACAATTTTGTGATGGTTTCTTCCATACATCAACATGAGTCAGCCATAGGTACACATATGTCCCCTCTCTCTCTCTCTTTTTTTTTTTTTTAATTTTGGCCTCTTTTATTGTTTTTTATTTATTTATTTATTTTCATCCATCTTTATTCTTCAGCCTGTGTGGGCCTCCCATTGCAGCGGCCTTTCTTGTTCCAGAACACTGGCTCTGGGCTCATGCACCTCAGAGCACTGGCTTACAATTGGACACACTGGTCCAGTTGCTCCACGGCACGTGGGATCTTCCTGGGCCAGGGATCTAACCAGTGCCCCTTGAACTTCAAGGCGGACTGTTTACCCACTGGACCACCAGGGAATTCCTGTCTCCTCTCTCTTAAAACCCCTTCCTTCTCCCTCCCCATCCCACCCTTCTAGGTTGTCACAGAGCACCAGCTTTAGGTTCCCTGCATCATACAGCAAATTCCCACTGGCTAGCCGCTTTACATATGGTAATGCATATGTTTCAGTGCCACTCTCTCAAATCATCCCACCTTCTCCTTCTCCCACTGTGTCCAGAAGTCTGTCCTTTATGTCTTGTTGCTTGATTTTGAACCAAGTATTGTGTCAATCACAGTACTTGAGCAAGTGATTTTGCAACTCTTAGCACTTAAGCTACTTTTAAAGATGATCTGCCCTATCAGTTAACAGTCTGATCTTAAAATTTTAGTTGCTGTAAATTACTGCATCAGCAGGAATTTCCTGATGGTCCAGTGGTTAGGACTCCTTGCTATCACCGCTGAGGACTCAGGTTCAATCCCTAGTCAAGGAACTAAGATTCTGAAAACTGCCATTCAGCATACCTCCCTCTACCACCACCCCAAAAAGATTAGTGTACCACCATTACTTTGTAGTTTCCTAGTTAAAAACTGGTGACTTATATTTTTAATCTAACATTTACTTCTTCATAAAAACAGGTTTTTCATGAGAGTGGCTATCCTGTGTAGATTTCCATTATTTTATTGTTGTTTAATGAGATCAATTGCTACTACAGCGCCCAATTAAGTATTACATATAAGAGCTCATCGTACTCAAGCTGATTGATTTTATAGGATAATCAGTGAAGTTTACTTTTCCTGGTGCCAGAGATTCCTCCAACCTCACAACTTTTGAACTGTGCCTTTTTTTTTTTCTGGGGAGGGGGCGGGCTGGGGAGGGAGGGGGACGGGCAGGCCACTTCTATTGGTCTTTCATTTATCTGTTTTTTCATCCATCTTTGTTCTTTGGCCCGTGTGGACTCTGTTGTCACAGAGCACCGGCTCTGGGAGCATGCACTCCAGAGTTCCGGCTCGGTAATTGGACACATCGGTCCAGCGGCTCTGCGGCACGTGGGATCTTCCCAGGCCAGGAATCGAACAGGCGCCCCTTGCACTGCAAAGCAGTGTCCTTACCAACTGGACCACCAGGGAAGCCCTGAACTGTGCTTTTTTAAAGATAGAAAGAAGGAAAATAAGGTGATATTCTACAGTGTGTTCCTAGATCTATAGTGCTCAAGGAAGATTTTAGTGAGGGGAAGGTCTGAGAAATGGTTATTTTTAGTAGTGCAGAGATTAAATGTGAGTTTTGCTGAATGTTTTCATAGGATAATATCTTTCGAATGTATGTTTTCTCATCCTTCTTCTAAAATCCCATACAAAACTTTGAGCCAAAGAGTCAGAATGAGTATCCCTACATGGTTTGTACCTAAGTTTGTCAGTATGTTTTCAGGAGCCCTTTTCTCTATCTAGCTCTCCTTATTCTCAGGTATTTTTAAGCACATCAGAGCATTGTTGATGTTCAGTAAGTATTTGTTGCTGAAAAAATAGTATCTCTCTGTCAGTTTCCTAAGGCAAGAGAGATTTCTAGCAACTACAAAGTAAACATATTTTAAAGAGTAAACTCTTTTTATGTGTTTTCCATAGATGGAATTCATATACAGCTAGCTGTCTGCAGATTTATATAGAACCTGGTTTATCTAAATGTTTGCAGTACCATCAAAGCAAGGGTTTCTTTGTTTTCTTTTTCTTATCATGCGTAAATATTTTACCTTGATCTTGTTCCTGTAGAATCAAGATGTGTTGATTTAATGAAGGCAGATCCAACATGTTCCTAGTTAAAACTCAATTTAATATCTTTATTCTCTGTCTTGGATCCTCTCTATCACTTTTTGTCTCCTTGTTTATATGTATCATTCCCTTACTAGTCAAATGTTTTCCTTTTAAAAATACATATATTTTATGTATTTATTTATTTGACGTCACCAGGGCTTAGTTGCAGCATGTGGGATCTTTAGTTGCAGCATACCAAACCTTAGCTGCAGCATGTACGGTCTAGTTCCCTGACCAGGGATGAAACCCAGGCCTCTGCAGTGGAAGCACAGAGTCTTAGCCACTGGACCACCAGGGAAGTCCCTCAGACTTTTTTCTGATCATATCTCAGACACATATTCTCTTGCCACTAATAAGTTTACTTTTAGAGCATTTTAAAAAATATTTTTCATTTAAAAAATACACACTATGATGATTATACAGCTCTCTGAATATACTAAAAAATAGTGAAATGTGTACATGCACAAAAAATGACTTTAAGTTGGTGAATCGTGTGGTATGTGAATTTTGTCCCAATTAAGCTGTTAAAAATACAAGCTTAATGTAACAAAATTCAGATAATATCAAAGAACAAACAGTTCTTTACAAAAAATAAATAAACCCTTACCTGTCTCAGTCTTCTCACTTTTCAGAGGTGTTTCCTCAGTTAGGTTTTAGAATATTCTTCCAGACACTTTAATTGCATACACAAGCTCTTATATATGTATATACGGCCTTTTAAAACTATATGCAAAAAGGGTTATATTCACTGTTCTGAAACGTGCTTTTTGCACCGAACAGTAAATTATAATCATATGTACATGTAGAGCTATCTTATTCTTGATAGTTTCAGAGTACTCCACTATATCCACTACATGGATATAGTTCGGTTTAATTAACAAGTTCCTTATTGACATCCTTCTGCTTATATCTTTGTACCCTTATGCAAGTATATCTAGAAGGAAAAAATATCTTAGAATTGTTGGGATTCAGAAGTATGTGCACTTAAATTTTTAAATAGATATTTTAGATCAATAGATACTGCCAAATCACCCTGCAAAAAGCTGGTGACAGTTTGTGATCCGATCGGTCATGTAGGATAGTGCCTGTAGTTGTCTCCTTACCTATAATAGGTATATTAGCTTCCTAACATCTTTGTCAGTATAAAAGGATTAAAGAATTAAATTATACGAGGTTGAGTTTTTACAGTCTCTTTTTTAATTGCTTAAATAATATTTTTAATAATTTTATTTATTATTTTTGACTGTGCTGGGTCTTCATGGCTTCACCTGCTATTCTCTGTTTGTGGTGAGTGCGGGCTACTCTTTGCTTTGCTGCAGCACACAGGCTTTCTTATCGTGGTAGCTTCTCTTGTGGAGCACGGCCTTGAGGCACTGTGGACTCAATAGTTGCAGTTACTGGGCTCTAGAGCGCAGGCTAAGTAGTTTCAGTGCACAGGCTTAATTACTTTGTAGCGTATGGGATCTTCCAGGACCAAGGATCATACTCCTGGACCAATGTCTCCTACATTGGCAGGCAGATTCTTTACCCCTGAGGCACCAAGGAAGCCCCAGTAATACTTTTTTGCTAAATGAGAAGTCCATAATGTCAATTGTAGAAATTTAGAATACAGAAGATAATTAAGAACCCTGTAATCCCACCACTCAGGGATTATCACCATTTAGTTTTACTTCTAGTCTTCTTTCTGTGAACCTTATCTCATGATTATTTTTAACAAATAATGAAGGTTGGTAAAGGAGCTTATTTTTGTATTTACAATACAAAGTTTACAAACTGTGGTTATAATACAGCTACTTAGAATACTGCTTTGAGCTGTTTTAATCAAGGTGCTGTATAAATATTCAGTGGACTGAGCTCCCCTCTGCCAAGCTTTTGGGATCAGCTAGTGGAAAAATCATTAGCATTTTTCCCTGACATTGTCGTGTTCACTACCAGGGCTCAAACTGGATGTGATTTCCTAGGAGTATCACCTTTATTGACATCCTTCTGCTTATATCTTTGTACCCTTATGCAAGTATATCTAGAAGGAAAAAATATCTTAGAATTGTTGGGATTCAGAAGTATGTGCACTTAAATTTTTAAATAGATATTTTAGATCAATAGATACTGCCAAATCACCCTGCAAAAAGCTGGTGACAGTTTGTGATCCGATCGGTCATGTAGGATAGTGCCTGTAGTTGTCTCCTTACCTATAATAGGTATATTAGCTTCCTAACATCTTTGTCAGTATAAAAGGATTAAAGAATTAAATTATACGAGGTTGAGTTTTTACAGTCTCTTTTTTAATTGCTTAAATAATATTTTTAATAATTTTATTTATTATTTTTGACTGTGCTGGGTCTTCATGGCTTCACCTGCTATTCTCTGTTTGTGGTGAGTGCGGGCTACTCTTTGCTTTGCTGCAGCACACAGGCTTTCTTATCGTGGTAGCTTCTCTTGTGGAGCACGGCCTTGAGGCACTGTGGACTCAATAGTTGCAGTTACTGGGCTCTAGAGCGCAGGCTAAGTAGTTTCAGTGCACAGGCTTAATTACTTTGTAGCGTATGGGATCTTCCAGGACCAAGGATCATACTCCTGGACCAATGTCTCCTACATTGGCAGGCAGATTCTTTACCCCTGAGGCACCAAGGAAGCCCCAGTAATACTTTTTTGCTAAATGAGAAGTCCATAATGTCAATTGTAGAAATTTAGAATACAGAAGATAATTAAGAACCCTGTAATCCCACCACTCAGGGATTATCACCATTTAGTTTTACTTCTAGTCTTCTTTCTGTGAACCTTATCTCATGATTATTTTTAACAAATAATGAAGGTTGGTAAAGGAGCTTATTTTTGTATTTACAATACAAAGTTTACAAACTGTGGTTATAATACAGCTACTTAGAATACTGCTTTGAGCTGTTTTAATCAAGGTGCTGTATAAATATTCAGTGGACTGAGCTCCCCTCTGCCAAGCTTTTGGGATCAGCTAGTGGAAAAATCATTAGCATTTTTCCCTGACATTGTCGTGTTCACTACCAGGGCTCAAACTGGATGTGATTTCCTAGGAGCCAATAGGTCTCTTAGTGGAGGAAAGAGATCTGTATAATCCCTTAATGGGCATGGAAGATAGAGGTGTCTGAATATATATAATCATTGTTCTCTCACACACAGAGAAAACAGGAGATGAGATGAGTGAGCCAGCATAAGAACCTTCATGAAGTATAGGGGGACACTAGGGGAACATTAAAATGTGTAATACAGCCATTTAAAGATACAAGTCCTGTATGGTTATCGTATGTGTCCTTACTTTGGACTAAGAGCATGGTGTGCAGAACTGGTTTCCATTCACAGCTGCTGTTTCCTGTGCCTACTCGCACATAAGCAACTTTGATCAGTAAATAATAGTTAAATGAATAATGAATGAATGAAAGTGAGAGAGTATGACCTTAAGTAAATCACTTAATTGCTTTGAACCTTAGTTTCTGTCTCTGATAACTTCAAAGAATTGTTGAAAGGATCAAAGAAGCTTATAGATGAAGGTGGTAGGTGCGACTGGGAGCCCTTTCCAAGCCAGCTGTCTTCTCATTATTTTTGTTGAGCTACTGATAGTCACCCTTCAGGTAGGGCTTACTGTAACAACTACCCAAGTGTCAATTTGATTAACCAGATAGAGAACAGAATAAATATAACATGACTCTATAATTAGAAATAATCGCCAGTATGACCCAGAGACTCTGACATCTTAACCACTGATTCATTCTCACTGTTTAAGAGATTTATGTTATATAAATCTAGTATAATTCCAGAACACTCATAAGACTTGGGATAAACATTATAGAAAATGAATGTCATCATGCCTTTAACACACTTAGAAATGCATATATATGATTAAAAGCAGAGGATAATTTAAGAATGCACATAGTATAAGTACGGAATAATAGCTGTTATCAGAGTGACACGTTGTACTTAATTAAAATGAACATCTATCCTTTTTGACTTATCTTGTATCAAATTGTCACAGACAGTTCCAACCAATGGTTATATTTTGGAGTTAATGTGATGAAATTTTAAGAATCTATGAAATATTTTGTGTATTACTCAAGATAGCTTATATAACTTTTTAAGTTTGTTGAATATTTAAAGTTAAAAAAACCTTGGGATCAGCTAGTGGAAATCATTAGCATTTTTCCCTGACATTGTCGTGTTCACTACCAGGGCTCAAACTGGATGTGATTTCCTAGGAGCCAATAGGTCTCTTAGTGGAGGAAAGAGATCTGTATAATCCCTTAATGGGCATGGAAGATAGAGGTGTCTGAATATATATAATCATTGTTCTCTCACACACAGAGAAAACAGGAGATGAGATGAGTGAGCCAGCATAAGAACCTTCATGAAGTATAGGGGGACACTAGGGGAACATTAAAATGTGTAATACAGCCATTTAAAGATACAAGTCCTGTATGGTTATCGTATGTGTCCTTACTTTGGACTAAGAGCATGGTGTGCAGAACTGGTTTCCATTCACAGCTGCTGTTTCCTGTGCCTACCGCACATAAGCAACTTTGATCAGTAAATAATAGTTAAATGAATAATGAATGAATGAAAGTGAGAGAGTATGACCTTAAGTAAATCACTTAATTGCTTTGAACCTTAGTTTCTGTCTCTGATAACTTCAAAGAATTGTTGAAAGGATCAAAGAAGCTTATAGATGAAGGTGGTAGGTGCGACTGGGAGCCCTTTCCAAGCCAGCTGTCTTCTCATTATTTTTGTTGAGCTACTGATAGTCACCCTTCAGGTAGGGCTTACTGTAACAACTACCCAAGTGTCAATTTGATTAACCAGATAGAGAACAGAATAAATATAACATGACTCTATAATTAGAAATAATCGCCAGTATGACCCAGAGACTCTGACATCTTAACCACTGATTCATTCTCACTGTTTAAGAGATTTATGTTATATAAATCTAGTATAATTCCAGAACACTCATAAGACTTGGGATAAACATTATAGAAAATGAATGTCATCATGCCTTTAACACACTTAGAAATGCATATATATGATTAAAAGCAGAGGATAATTTAAGAATGCACATAGTATAAGTACGGAATAATAGCTGTTATCAGAGTGACACGTTGTACTTAATTAAAATGAACATCTATCCTTTTTGACTTATCTTGTATCAAATTGTCACAGACAGTTCCAACCAATGGTTATATTTTGGAGTTAATGTGATGAAATTTTAAGAATCTATGAAATATTTTGTGTATTACTCAAGATAGCTTATATAACTTTTTAAGTTTGTTGAAAGAAGAAGCTAGTGTGTTGTAAAACCAGTTAAAATAAGAAGACGCTTGGAAATACAAAGTAGCATCACCTCGTAGACCTTAGGGAAGATTCCTTACCTTCCAGAATTTCAATTTATGTAGAAATAAATCTGGATAAAACATACATAAGTAGAAGTATTTCTCAGTCCAGTCCTCGTTAATGTAATACCATAAAAATTACAGGCTAGCACATAAATGTTCCTTTTTTTTCTATTCATAATCAAAAGCATTGCATAATCAGGCAGGAACAAGGAAGTAAAAATAATCACAAAATTAAACCAAGTGATCTGTTTTCATTATACTCCAGCAGGAGTAAAAAGTAAAGATAAACACAGCCAGCAAGTTTCTTTATCAAATTTGAAAATTCTTTCCAAGTCAGTCAGAGCTAAATAGAATAAAAATGAAAATTTTATTAAGGCTTATAACTCAACACTGTCTCTTTTATTTTTACTTTATTTTTGTCCCTTTTAAATTTTCTGAATTGTGGTGAAGATTTTTTTTTTACTCTTTGGTTGCTAAGTCATGTAGACTCTTTGTGAACCCATGGACTGCAGCATGCCAGGCTTCCCTGTCCTTCACTGTCTCCCAGAGTTTCCTCAGACTCATGTCCATTGAGTCAGGGGTACCATCCAACCATCTCATCCTCTGTTGCCCCTTCTCCTGCCCTCCGTTTTTCCCAGCATCAGGGTCTTTTCCAGTGAGTCGACTGTTCACATCAGGTGGCCAAAGTATTGGTGCTTCAGCTTCAGCATCAGTCCTTCAAATGAGAATTCAGGGTTGATTTCCTTTAGGGTTGACTGGTTTGATCTCCTTGAAGTCAAGGGACTCTCAGGAGCCTTCTCCAACACCACAATTTGAAAGCATCAGTACTTTGGTGCTCAGCCTTCTTTATGGTGAAAAATACATAACCTAAAATTTACCATCTTAACTACCTTTAGTGTATGGTTTAGAAAACTCACATTGTTGCACAATAGATCTCTATAACAAACAAACTCTATGTTCATTAAACACTAGCTCCCATCTTCCCTGGCAACCTTCCTCTCAGTCCCTGGCAACCACCATTGTACTTTCTGTCTCTGAATTTGACTATTCTGGGGTCTCAAATAAGTGGAATCGTGATCATATAGTATTTATCTTTCTGTAATAGGCATACTTTACTAAGAGTAATGTCCTCAAGGTTCATCCATACTGCAGTATATAACAGTCCTTATTTATTTATATATGTATGTATGTATATATTTGTTTATTTTTGGCTGTGCTGGGTCTTTGTTGCTGTACGGACTTTTTGCTAGTTGCAGAGAGCAGGGGCTACTTTCTAGTTGCTGTAGAAGGGATTCTTGAGTGGCTTCTCTTATTGCAGAGCACAGGTTCTAGGACTTTCGGGCTTCAGTAGTTGCAGCACATGGGCTCAGTAGTTGCGCCTCCCAAACTCTAGAGCACAGGCTCAGTAGTTGTGGTACACAAGATTAGTTGCTCCATGGCACATGGGATCTTCCCGGATCGGGGATTGAACCTGTGTCTCCTGCACTGGCAGGCAGATTCTTTACCAATGAACCACCAAGGAAGCCCCAGTGTCCTTTTTAATATCATTTTTATGGTACGGTCTACTCTCCTCTCAAGTATCTTTTCAGGCATTGTCTATTTTAATGTTACAGACATGATCAAATACAGAATGATAAGAAAGAGGAAAGAGGTTGAAATGCACATTTGAGCGTCCAACTGGTCAAGAAATCAGAAGGGGTTATAAAGTAATTAAACAATGTAGGACTTAGTTGAAAAAAACATAAAGACCTTTTGCAAGCCCCTTGTATTGAAGGTTTTTAGTTGTTTTCTTTTTCTAAAAATGTATTTGACCTATTACAACTTTTTTTGAAGTATCCTCAAAAAAATCTCTGCTGCTGGGTCATTTTTTTCTTTCAAGCCTGCAAACATTCTTTCTAAGTTCTTCGATTGAGTCAGCTGTATCCCTGTTTGTGAATAACACTCCCGTGTTCTGTCATGGCAACAGCTTCATGTTCCCACAGTTCATTAAGATATTGTTAGATCACAGAACCTAACAACAATTTTTTTAAAAAAATAAGCAGTTCATTCATTTTCAGTCTGCCTACCTTAATTTTTAACAGCTTTATTGAGATGCAGTTCACATGCACACAATGTACCCATTCAAAAACTCAGTGATTTTTAGTGTATTCTCAAAGTTGTGCAACCATTACTACACTCATTTTGAGAACATCCCACTGCCCTGAAAAGAGACCCTGTACCTATTAGCAGTCACTCTCCATTTCTCCCAGATGCCCCAGCCTGAGAAAACCATTAATCTGCTTTCTGTTGCTGTAGATGTGCCTATTCTGAGATTTCATATAAATGGGACCATATAATATGTGGTCTTTTGTGCCCGGCTTCTTTCCCTCAGCATAATGTTTTCAAGGTCATCCATGTCACAGTGTATCATTACTCATTCCTTTTTTTTTTTTAATTGTGGGAAAATACACAACATAAAATTTACCATCTTAACCTTCATTTTTTTTTAAGGCTATACTGTGTGGCTTACAGGATCTTACAGTTCCCTCATTAGGGATCACACCTGGGCCCACAGCAATGAAAGCCCAGAGTCCTAACCATGGACCACCAGGAAAATCCTTAATCATTTTAATTTACTTATTTATTTATTTTTATTTATTTGGCTCTGCCAGATCTTCGTCGAGGCACATGGGATCTTCTCTCTTCATTGCAGCATGCAGGATCTTTACTTGTCTATTGTGTTGCCAGAAACTCTCAGATATGCTGCATCTAATTCCTGGACCAGAGATCAAACCTGGGCCCCCTGCATTGGGAACACAGAGTACCAGCCACTGGACCACCAGGGACGTCCCACCCTGATGGTTAATATTCTATATTTATTGTTCCTTCGCATATCTTCTTTGACACAATGTCTATTCAGATCCTTTGTCTATTTTCTAATTGGGTCATTTGTCTTTTTTAAATATTTATGTATTTATTTGGTTCATTGATTGCACTGGGCCTTAGTTGTGACTTGTGGAATCCAGGTTCCTGACCAGGGATTGAACCTTGGCTGGACCGCCTGCATTGGGAGCATTGGGAGCATGGAGTCACCAGGAAAGTGCCCTCTGCTTGTCAATTTTTTTTATTTTTGCAGTTTGTTTTTTTGACTGCCCTGGGTCTTTGTTGCTACATGCAGGCTTTACTCTAGTTGCAGCAAGTAGGGGCTGCTCTCTAGCTGAGATGCACAGGCTTCTCCCTGTGGTGGCTTTTCTGGCTGCGCAGCACAGGGTGTAGAGCATTTGATCTTCAGTAGTTGGTGTATACAGACTTAGTTGGCCCATGGGATGTGGAATCCTCCCTGACCATTGATCAAACCCATGTCACCTGCATTAGTAGGCAGATTCCATTTCTCCCAGATGCCCCAGCCTGAGAAAACCATTAATCTGCTTTCTGTTGCTGTAGATGTGCCTATTCTGAGATTTCATATAAATGGGACCATATAATATGTGGTCTTTTGTGCCCGGCTTCTTTCCCTCAGCATAATGTTTTCAAGGTCATCCATGTCACAGTGTATCATTACTCATTCCTTTTTTTTTTTTAATTGTGGGAAAATACACAACATAAAATTTACCATCTTAACCTTCATTTTTTTTTAAGGCTATACTGTGTGGCTTACAGGATCTTACAGTTCCCTCATTAGGGATCACACCTGGGCCCACAGCAATGAAAGCCCAGAGTCCTAACCATGGACCACCAGGAAAATCCTTAATCATTTTAATTTACTTATTTATTTATTTTTATTTATTTGGCTCTGCCAGATCTTCGTCGAGGCACATGGGATCTTCTCTCTTCATTGCAGCATGCAGGATCTTTACTTGTCTATTGTGTTGCCAGAAACTCTCAGATATGCTGCATCTAATTCCTGGACCAGAGATCAAACCTGGGCCCCCAGCATTGGGAACACAGAGTACCAGCCACTGGACCACCAGGGACGTCCCACCCTGATGGTTAATATTCTATATTTATTGTTCCTTCGCATATCTTCTTTGACACAATGTCTATTCAGATCCTTTGTCTATTTTCTAATTGGGTCATTTGTCTTTTTTAAATATTTATGTATTTATTTGGTTCATTGATTGCACTGGGCCTTAGTTGTGACTTGTGGAATCCAGGTTCCTGACCAGGGATTGAACCTTGGCTGGACCGCCTGCATTGGGAGCATTGGGAGCATGGAGTCACCAGGAAAGTGCCCTCTGCTTGTCAATTTTTTTTATTTTTGCAGTTTGTTTTTTTGACTGCCCTGGGTCTTTGTTGCTACATGCAGGCTTTACTCTAGTTGCAGCAAGTAGGGGCTGCTCTCTAGCTGAGATGCACAGGCTTCTCCCTGTGGTGGCTTTTCTGGCTGCGCAGCACAGGGTGTAGAGCATTTGATCTTCAGTAGTTGGTGTATACAGACTTAGTTGGCCCATGGGATGTGGAATCCTCCCTGACCATTGATCAAACCCATGTCACCTGCATTAGTAGGCAGATTCCTAAACACTGAACCACTAGGGAAGTCCACCATTTGTCTTTTTATTGTTGAGTTGTAGGAGTTTCTTATTCTGAATACAAGTCCTTTCTCAGACAATATTTTCTCCTGTCCTATATGTTGCCTTTTCACTTTTTAAATGGTGTCTTTTGAAGCACAAAAGTTTTTGATTTCATGAAGTCCAATTTTTTTTTTTTTTTTTTTTTTGATGCTTGTGCTTTTGGTGCTGTACCTAAAAGGACTTTGCCTAACCAAAGAGCATAATGATTTACTATTTTCTTCCAAGAGTGTTTTACAGTTTTAGCTCTTTTATTTAGGTCTATGATTTATTTTCAGCTAACTTTTGAGTGTGATACGGGGAAGAAAGCTTCCCAGGTGGTGCTAATGGTAAAGAACCGCTGCCATTGCAGGAGACATAAGAGACTCGGGTTTGATCCCTGGGATCGGGAAGATCCCCTAGAGAAGGAAACGGCAACCCACTCCAGTATTCTTGCCTGGAGAATCCCATGGACAGAAGAGCCTGGTGGGCTATGGTCCATAGGGTCACACAAAGAGTCGGATACAACTAAAGCAGCTTAGCATGCATGCAGGCACATAAGAAATCCAGTTTCATTATTTTACATGTGGATATCCACCATTTGTTGAAAGGTTATTATTTCCCCATTGAATTTTCATAGTGCGTGCATGTGTGGTTCGTCGCTTAGTCACGTCCATGTCTTTGCAACTGTGTGGACTGTAGCCGGCCAGGCTTCTCTGTCCATGATTTCCCAGACAAGAATACTGGAGTGGGTTGCCATTTCCTTCTCTAGGGGATCTTCCCGATCCCAGGGACCAAACCCGCATCTCCTGAATTTCCTGCACTGCAGACAGATTCTTTACTATTGAGTCACCCAGGAAGCCCCTGAATTGTCTTAGTACCCTTATTTAAAATCAGTTGATCATAATTGTGACAGTTTACTCCTGGGCTTCTCAGAGTTAATCTTATAAAGAGATTCCAGTTCCCATGTGATTCTTTGCCCTGGGTCCCAATCTTCCTGTTCCATTTCTCACCAGTCAAACCCATTTCTCTATCCTATCACCCTTGTGCCTGCATATTTCCAACATAAGACAAGGTGACTCGGGGGCATTGGTTATTTTTTGTTTTGGACTAATACAAGGTGAGGGACAGCCTGTCAAACCCAAACCTGAGGGACTTCCCTGGTGGTGGTGTAGTTAAGAATTCACCTTCCAGTGCAGGGGACACAGGTTCAGTCCTTGGTCAGAGAACTAAGATCTCGCCTGCAGTGGGGCAACTAAGCCCAGGTGCTGGAACTACTGAATTCTCCAGCTCTAGAGCCCGTACTCTGCAGCAAGAGAAGCCCATGTGCTATAACTAGAGAAAAGCATCCCAAGTGTTGCAACAAAGACCCAATACAACTAATAAATAGTTTTTTTAAAAATCGGAGTCTATTAGTAGCTAAGATTTTTGAAAGCACTAACCAGGGAATTCCCTGATGGTCCAGTGGTTAGGACTCCGAGCTTTCACTGCTGAAGGTCCAGGGTTCAGTCGTTGGTGGAGAAATTAGCCCCCTCTGAGTGAAAGGGCATTAGAAGTGGTGGAGCTTTTGCAGAACTTGTCAATGTTCATGCTGAGCTGTGGGCATTGATAGTTCTGGCTCTGAAGCCGAGTTGCCTATTTAGTGCAAACCAGCTCGATCCCCTTGCGGTACTTGCAGTGAGCTTGGGGAGTCTATTAGATTTGCTCCTAAAGTTAGATTTCAGGCTCTCTCAGAAGAATGGTGGGCCAGGGTGGTGGTAGCAGGGGAGAGGAGGAGGGATAAACGAGAGAGAAGCTAGAAAAAAGATTTTGATATAGAAAAAAAGAAAGAAAGCTCATCATGGTTTTACTTAGGTAAGTTATACTGCACAGACCTTGACCTGGCAGTTGTTTCAAACCTCTGACTACCTTCTAAACTGACACACACGCGCGCGCGCACACACACGCACATGACATATAGAGCAGTTCAAAGCTCTGTTCTGGTCTGGAAAATCTTTCCCCTGGGACGTCAGTAACTTGTCTTGTGATGACAGGCTTAATGGTTTCATATCTCTGCATTCCACTGAGACCACCTACCCAGAGGCCACACCCTACTGACCTGGTTCATCAGGGCCTGAGGACAGGAGGGCAGGGCCAGTCTAGGAGTCTGGGGAACTGTGTTCTGGTTTGGGTAAATCATTTTGACTGGCTGGGTGACTGCGGCTGTGCTGCTGCCCTCCCTGTAATACTCAGGATCCCAAATTATAAAACAGGGACCCCACCAGTGGTTCTTATTTCCTAGAAATGTCACGAGAAAGAGAGAATTGTAGTTTTCCAATAGTCATGCTTCTAGGAGACAAGGCACTAGGCAAATCCTGTGCTTTCTTTCTCTCTCTTTTTTTTTTTTTTGGTTGTTGAGATAGGGTTTCATAGGCACCCTATGCAAGCCTGTAGGAGACATTTAATCAGAGAATAATGTTGAAAAAAAGCAAACCTGCTCCCAAAAGAAGAGAGCCTTGAAATCTCTGAAGTGTTTCCTTCCAAAAAGAGTCTAGAAAATTCTCTTACAATTTCTGGCCAGCTCCATGGAGTAGGGAAGTAGAGGTGGTTCATTTTTTTCTTTTTTCCAGTTTGCCTTTCTGGTCAGTTCTCTGAGTGACACTGGTTGGGGTGGGGCCACAAGTTATGGGGCAAAATCAGATCCCAAGCTGCTCAAGTCAGCCCCCTGCCCTGCCAGTGGGTAAAAATAAAAGAGCAGCTGCATTGGGTCTTCGTTGCTGTCCTGGGCTGTGCGGGGCCTCTCTAGTTTTGACATGTGAACTCCAGAGGGCACATGTTCTGTAGTTTCCAGGATGCATGCTTAGTTACCTCACGGCATGTGGGATCTTAGTTCCCCAACCCAGGATTGAGCCTGCATCCCCTGCATTGCAAGATGGGTTCTTAACTACTGGAACACCAGAGAAGTCCCCAAAGAGCAGCCTTTTTATTGATTTGTGTTTAACTGTGAATCAGCCCACCTGATTCAGTGCTCCCTGATGGTCTGGTCATCTGCAGTAAATATATCAGGAAGGAAACGCCTTGGTTTCCAATCATCTGCCTGCAGTACTAGAATGTGGACGACCTAAGACTTAACAGGAGCCGCCTTGTCCTTGGAGAAGATCCTTTGGTTCTCAGTTACTGTTATTAGTGTCTTGTTGTTGCCATAACAAATGGTCACAAACGTAAAACAGCCCAAGTGCATTTTCTTACCTTTCTGAGGTCAGAAGTCTCACGAGGGTAAAGTCAAGGTGTCGGCAAGGCCCCGTTTCTTCTGGAGGCTCCTGGGGAGAATCCAGCTCCTTGCCTCTTCCAGCTTTTGGAGGCTGCCTGCATTCCTTGGTTTGCGGTCACTTCACTGTCTTCCAAGTGCATCACTCTCACCTTTCCTTCCATCGTCACCTTCTTCTCTCCTCCCTCTGAGCCTCTGCCTTCCTGGCCCAGGACCCTTGTGATTGAGCTTCAGCCCTCCTCTTTCTTGGATTTCTAAGGACTTCTCAGGAATAGGAGTTGCAGTCATTATCAGGGTTGGGAGCTAGTAGGGAAGTGTGTTGATTAGAGTCTTTGCACTTTTCTTAGGACAGGAGACAGCCTGATATTATAGGCTTTTTGAGCCCTCCTCCCCCCACAAAGGTGTTGATGACTATGGAAAGAACTAAGCGTAGTATGTGTGGGTTGTGAGAAACTCAGTGAAGGGCAAAAGCAAGCAGATGGACTGACGGGACATAACAGCAGCCTAGCTGACAGCTTTCTCCTTCACCCCAATATTGGAATTACTCCTTCAAGATACCACCGTGCTTTTGATCCTTGAATGCCTGTATTTTTAGTTTGGGGTATTTTCTATTGTTTGAAGGTTGCCTTGCAACCCGTTTGCCTGGAGGGTTTAAACGATATAGAGTTTCTTTGCTGAGTGGCAACAGTAGCTAAGAGAGACGGGATGTAAACTTTTGAGTCTATTTTCTCAGAATTCGTACATCAGCGATGGCTTTAAACAGAATAGCTCCTGCCCCCTGGCTTGCCTCTCCCTGGGGGAAGGGAGAAGGGTGGCTGGTGGAGAACATTTTGTGTTCTCTTATCGTTCATACTAGTGGAAGGGGATAAGCACCAGAATAGGAAAACAAAATATCTGGCTATTAATATACCCTAAGTCCTCTAGCACATGGATTGGATTTGTTTATTTGTGAAAGAGAAGGATGCTTCTGTTTGACCGTTGGCTCTCCAGCCAGCTGGACGGGAACTGGCAGGCATCGTGCCCTCCGTCAGGTGAAGGGGATAGGCAACCAGGGCCTAACTTCTTACCCCACAGAGCATTTCTCGGGCTTTTCTCAAGAAAAATTAGGTTTTCCGACTCAACCTGCCTTAGGCCCCAGCATTATCATTCAGGGAAATTAAGAAAGAAAGGGAAGAAAGCAGGCAGGTTTACCATGAACAAATCAGAGCATAGCCTCACTTGCCCATTAGATATGTGGATCTCTCACCCTCCTCATGTCCAGCCTGGGGAGCCAGAGGACTGGAGGACCTTGCTGGAAGGAAGAACAGTTTCCTCAGGACAGACACTTAGTTGCCAGTGAGCAAGGCGTTTCCCTCCCCAGAGGACAAGCCCTGCAATGAGGAAGACAGCCTTGCTGAGCTCAGAGTCAGGGGCATTGTCCTCTAATCTATTCCCTTGGATCCCTTAGCGGTCTGCATGAAGGAGTGCCCAGAATAGATAGTTTTCTAGAGGAGTAAATGGCTAGTTAATGATTGGCCTTCTAGCTGGGAAAAAGCCAGAAGGGAAGAGATTGCCTGCAGGAGCGGGAGCACGCGCATACCTAGGAGCCCTGTGCCTGCCCTGTCTGCACAGAGGCTCAGAGCGCCCTTTGGCTGCCAGAAGAGGTCTCTGCTAGCCTCCCACCAGGGTCAGGTTTTCTGAGGTCCCGGAGAACATTTTGATTAGCCGGAGTCCCCAGCGAACACGGAAAGAAAGAAGAGAGCGGCCTTGGCAGGGCCCACCCTCTCCCAGAGCAAATGGGGACAAAGGTCGGTGTACTTGGAGCTGCCTCTCCCAGCCTGCCTGCCTGCCTGCCGGGCCAGATGCCCCAGGTTGTCCCCGCGTGGCTACATGCTGTAGGCACCTGGCATCTCTGTGCCTGCTGGGTCACCCATTACCCCAGATCCGGTTCCCAGGCAGGGGAGGTGAGGACCCCTGAGGAGAAGCAGAGGCTTTGGCATTCGACAGCTTTGTCGTGTCTTTACCTGTTCAATTGGGAGCAAAACCACGTTTGCTGCTCTTATGAAATAAGCTGGAGAAGAAAGGATCTGTGAGCTGCCCCTGTGGGAGGAGGGCGCTCCGTGCAAGCCGCAGCTCTTTGGGCGCTCTTAGAAATGTGAACAAACTTTCTTTGTGATGGTTTTTTATCCTCCATTTTACTGCCAGCCCAACATGTTTGAGTTTGTCTCTGCTTCAAAAGGTCTAAGTATCCACTGGGATTCTTCGTGAGAATTTAAACAAATTGGAGGCCACTTAGGTTGCCAAGTATAACCAGGTCTGGCACAGATTTGGCTTGAGAGTGAGCAGGAGGCAGAACCTCATGTCCAGCCTGGGGAGCCAGAGGACTGGAGGACCTTGCTGGAAGGAAGAACAGTTTCCTCAGGACAGACACTTAGTTGCCAGTGAGCAAGGCGTTTCCCTCCCCAGAGGACAAGCCCTGCAATGAGGAAGACAGCCTTGCTGAGCTCAGAGTCAGGGGCATTGTCCTCTAATCTATTCCCTTGGATCCCTTAGCGGTCTGCATGAAGGAGTGCCCAGAATAGATAGTTTTCTAGAGGAGTAAATGGCTAGTTAATGATTGGCCTTCTAGCTGGGAAAAAGCCAGAAGGGAAGAGATTGCCTGCAGGAGCGGGAGCACGCGCATACCTAGGAGCCCTGTGCCTGCCCTGTCTGCACAGAGGCTCAGAGCGCCCTTTGGCTGCCAGAAGAGGTCTCTGCTAGCCTCCCACCAGGGTCAGGTTTTCTGAGGTCCCGGAGAACATTTTGATTAGCCGGAGTCCCCAGCGAACACGGAAAGAAAGAAGAGAGCGGCCTTGGCAGGGCCCACCCTCTCCCAGAGCAAATGGGGACAAAGGTCGGTGTACTTGGAGCTGCCTCTCCCAGCCTGCCTGCCTGCCTGCCGGGCCAGATGCCCCAGGTTGTCCCCGCGTGGCTACATGCTGTAGGCACCTGGCATCTCTGTGCCTGCTGGGTCACCCATTACCCCAGATCCGGTTCCCAGGCAGGGGAGGTGAGGACCCCTGAGGAGAAGCAGAGGCTTTGGCATTCGACAGCTTTGTCGTGTCTTTACCTGTTCAATTGGGAGCAAAACCACGTTTGCTGCTCTTATGAAATAAGCTGGAGAAGAAAGGATCTGTGAGCTTCCCCTGTGGGAGGAGGGCGCTCCGTGCAAGCCGCAGCTCTTTGGGCGCTCTTAGAAATGTGAACAAACTTTCTTTGTGATGGTTTTTTATCCTCCATTTTACTGCCAGCCCAACATGTTTGAGTTTGTCTCTGCTTCAAAAGGTCTAAGTATCCACTGGGATTCTTCGTGAGAATTTAAACAAATTGGAGGCCACTTAGGTTGCCAAGTATAACCAGGTCTGGCACAGATTTGGCTTGAGAGTGAGCAGGAGGCAGAAGCTTTGTGTGTTATGAAATCACTGAAGCTCTGGTCCACAATCCTTCTTGTTTGGGATTACAGTTAGAACGGCTATTGTGTGTTTTGTCTTCCTTCTTTGTAGCTGGGAATGGCTTTCAACCAATGATATGATGATACAGAAACTAATATTCATCAAGGTACTGAACTAAGCAGTCTCCTTGTATTATCTCATTTAACTTCCGCCTCAAACTCATGAGGGAAACATGACATGATCCCCCTTTAAAGGTGAGGCTCCAGGATTAGAGAAATTGAGTAGTACCGTTAAAGTGCTCTGCCGTATTCCTCTGGGATTATGACTTGTTAGCACCCTATTCTGAACATAGAGGAAGAAAATATGAGGACAAGTATTTCTGAGGGCTCCATTTGTGTACAGGTTTCTCGGAAGCCAGACCGCTCTTGATTTATGTTCCATGAGGCCATCTGAGGAAGTTGTTTAGCTTCAGAGGTGATAGATGAGGGCTAGGTCACTTCTGTTTGCAGAGCGAGGGTTGAAGGGTAAGTCAGGACATTTCTTCTCTGGTCCCCATCAGGGACTCCACGTGCCAACTTCTGTGGCTGTGTTTATATCATTATTTTTAAGGCACCAGCACCAGCACAACAGCTCTAAGCTCTCTTCCTTTAGCCATCCTCCATGTGGAAAGAAGCCAAATGGGAGAATTTCCCGACCATTTCCTTCAGTGCAGCTGGTACCAACTTGAAACCTAAGACCATGCTGAGCTACTGAAGCCTGGAAGCCATGTCTTTACCTGTTCAATTGGGAGCAAAACCACGTTTGCTGCTCTTATGAAATAAGCTGGAGAAGAAAGGATCTGTGAGCTGCCCTGTGGAGGAGGGCGCTCCGTGCAAGCCGCAGCTCTTTGGGCGCTCTTAGAAATGTGAACAAACTTTCTTTGTGATGGTTTTTTATCCTCCATTTTACTGCCAGCCCAACATGTTTGAGTTTGTCTCTGCTTCAAAAGGTCTAAGTATCCACTGGGATTCTTCGTGAGAATTTAAACAAATTGGAGGCCACTTAGGTTGCCAAGTATAACCAGGTCTGGCACAGATTTGGCTTGAGAGTGAGCAGGAGGCAGAAGCTTTGTGTGTTATGAAATCACTGAAGCTCTGGTCCACAATCCTTCTTGTTTGGGATTACAGTTAGAACGGCTATTGTGTGTTTTGTCTTCCTTCTTTGTAGCTGGGAATGGCTTTCAACCAATGATATGATGATACAGAAACTAATATTCATCAAGGTACTGAACTAAGCAGTCTCCTTGTATTATCTCATTTAACTTCCGCCTCAAACTCATGAGGGAAACATGACATGATCCCCGTTTAAAGGTGAGGCTCCAGGATTAGAGAAATTGAGTAGTACCGTTAAAGTGCTCTGCCGTATTCCTCTGGGATTATGACTTGTTAGCACCCTATTCTGAACATAGAGGAAGAAAATATGAGGACAAGTATTTCTGAGGGCTCCATTTGTGTACAGGTTTCTCGGAAGCCAGACCGCTCTTGATTTATGTTCCATGAGGCCATCTGAGGAAGTTGTTTAGCTTCAGAGGTGATAGATGAGGGCTAGGTCACTTCTGTTTGCAGAGCGAGGGTTGAAGGGTAAGTCAGGACATTTCTTCTCTGGTCCCCATCAGGGACTCCACGTGCCAACTTCTGTGGCTGTGTTTATATCATTATTTTTAAGGCACCAGCACCAGCACAACAGCTCTAAGCTCTCTCTTCCTTTAGCCATCCTCCATGTGGAAAGAAGCCAAATGGGAGAATTTCCCCGACCATTTCCCTTCAGTGCAGCTGGTACCAACTTGAAACCTAAGACACTTAATGCTGCAGCCTACTGAAGCCTGGCTAAGCCATATTTCTTTAGACACAGTAGGAAGCCATTCCACGCTCTAGTATAAAGAACCATTGCAGTGCCCGGGGAGGGTCTCTGCTTCCTTGGTTTGACCTCAAGAGGTCAGCTGGCTGATGAAGCCCATCAGGCATACTTTTGTAGTCTGGGACTATCAGCACAGCTTACCAGAAGGGGAGGGGATGCCCAGGGTTTTCATGTTTAATTGAAAAGTAGTGTCTTTGGAAAAGGAAGCCATTCCACGCTCTAGTATAAAGAACCATTGCAGTGCCCGGGGAGGGTCTCTGCTTCCTTGGTTTGACCTCAAGAGGTCAGCTGGCTGATGAAGCCCATCAGGCATACTTTTGTAGTCTGGGACTATCAGCACAGCTTACCAGAAGGGGAGGGGATGCCCAGGGTTTTCATGTTTAATTGAAAAGTAGTGTCTTTGGAAAAGGAAGCCATTCCACGCTCTAGTATAAAGAACCATTGCAGTGCCCGGGGAGGGTCTCTGCTTCCTTGGTTTGACCTCAAGAGGTCAGCTGGCTGATGAAGCCCATCAGGCATACTTTTGTAGTCTGGGACTATCAGCACAGCTTACCAGAGGGGAGAGGATGCCCAGGGTTTTCGTGTTTAATTGAAAAGTAGTGTCTTTGGAAAAGGCAACTGGTAGAGGAGTTCTCAAAAGATCTCCCTCCACTTGTTGCTGAGAGGAGAATGTTTACCCAGTGCCTCATCCCACCCCTACTAGGATCCCTCCAGCTTCTTCAGAGCCCTTCATTATCCTTCATCCTGGCAGATGGAACTCTCCTATGAACACTGTTGATAGTGAACCCTGGCTCTTCTGCCTGCCCCCATGGGCCTCAGGACCCCCAGTCTGATGTCCCAGCACGGTGACCATCCTCCATCACCTAGACCGCACATACCATTTTTCCCCATTGCAAACTTGTGAATTACACTCCCTGGCAACCAGCACCAGCTCTCCCCTCCCAGTGCCCTGGTATCCTCTGGTTAATAAGCAGCTCACATAAAGACACCAAGAACTATGGCAAGAGAGGGAGAAAAGCCGAGGCCCTCTGAACACAGGCCAGGAAGGTCTGGACTTGGCCCAGGAACTCAATGGCTGTTTCTGTTCTCTGCCTTTTGGTAGCCGTGCTCACAGGTTGTGGAAGGAAGAGAAGCATGAATGCTTCCTCTAAAGGACCATACGGCAGCAAGGTGTTTGTTTAGCAGTGAGAGACTCTTGCTGAAGCCTGAGGTCCCTTCCTGGAGGATAGTAGTCCTCCCCGGAAGAGACCAATTTTTTTGCCCTTTATCCTTTCAAACCTATTTCTAGAAAACTCTTGCTGCTGCTGCTTAGTCACTTCAGTCATGTCCAACTCTGTGTGACCCCAAGGACTGCAACCCGCCAGGCTTCTCTATCCATGGGATTCTCCAGGCAAGAATACTGGAGTGGGTTGCCACTTTCTCCTCCAAGATGTGGACGTGTCCTTGAGACGTCCCTGTGGAAGGAAGCAGTGCGGAGAGCTGGAGCCTTCTCCCCGGGCCTGCCCATTGTCAAGGTCCTGGTCACCTTTAAAGCCTCCTGCAGGGATTCCCACTGCCAACGGATCCTTCTCTGAAGCCCGGCCCCATGACATTTTAGACTTGGAAATCCCTAGACAAATATGTCTCACTTAATCCTCACCACGCTGGCCCTCGGCGGAGACTCGCCTAGCCAAGCTTAACAAGTACCAGTAGTTCTTGCAGCAAACATGCCCAAGTTCCAGGCATTGTGTTCAGGGACTGGGAAAAGGATAAACAAGGTAAAGTCCCTGTCCTAGAGGAGCAGCCAGCTACTAGAAGAGCCCCTCCCCACCCCCCGAAATGCCTCATACCCAGGGTTCCTTTTGTTTCCCAGACTCTCCAAGGGCCTGCTGTCTCTCCATTTACCAGCTGTCTAACTTTAGCTCAGTAGCTTCCTCGAAGCCTCAGGCTGCTCATCTGTAAAATGGGGTTATTAGTAGTGTCTACCTTGTAGCAATACCATGAGGATTACATGAAACCATCTATTTTGTAAAGCACAAGGAAGTAAGTGCTGGCTGTGAGGATAAGGCTTACCAAGGAGAGTGGTCAAAGCAGGGAGGGCTGGATTTGAACCCCAGATTCCCCACCCACTGACACTGCCTTTGGGGCAAAACACCGGCCAGCTTATTAAGCAGCTCACATAAAGACACCAAGAACTATGGCAAGAGAGGGAGAAAAGCCGAGGCCCTCTGAACACAGGCCAGGAAGGTCTGGACTTGGCCCAGGAACTCAATGGCTGTTTCTGTTCTCTGCCTTTTGGTAGCCGTGCTCACAGGTTGTGGAAGGAAGAGAAGCATGAATGCTTCCTCTAAAGGACCATACGGCAGCAAGGTGTTTGTTTAGCAGTGAGAGACTCTTGCTGAAGCCTGAGGTCCCTTCCTGGAGGATAGTAGTCCTCCCCGGAAGAGACCAATTTTTTTGCCCTTTATCCTTTCAAACCTATTTCTAGAAAACTCTTGCTGCTGCTGCTTAGTCACTTCAGTCATGTCCAACTCTGTGTGACCCCAAGGACTGCAACCCGCCAGGCTTCTCTATCCATGGGATTCTCCAGGCAAGAATACTGGAGTGGGTTGCCACTTTCTCCTCCAAGATGTGGACGTGTCCTTGAGACGTCCCTGTGGAAGGAAGCAGTGCGGAGAGCTGGAGCCTTCTCCCCGGGCCTGCCCATTGTCAAGGTCCTGGTCACCTTTAAAGCCTCCTGCAGGGATTCCCACTGCCAACGGATCCTTCTCTGAAGCCCGGCCCCATGACATTTTAGACTTGGAAATCCCTAGACAAATATGTCTCACTTAATCCTCACCACGCTGGCCCTCGGCGGAGACTCGCCTAGCCAAGCTTAACAAGTACCAGTAGTTCTTGCAGCAAACATGCCCAAGTTCCAGGCATTGTGTTCAGGGACTGGGAAAAGGATAAACAAGGTAAAGTCCCTGTCCTAGAGGAGCAGCCAGCTACTAGAAGAGCCCCTCCCCACCCCCCGAAATGCCTCATACCCAGGGTTCCTTTTGTTTCCCAGACTCTCCAAGGGCCTGCTGTCTCTCCATTTACCAGCTGTCTAACTTTAGCTCAGTAGCTTCCTCGAAGCCTCAGGCTGCTCATCTGTAAAATGGGGTTATTAGTAGTGTCTACCTTGTAGCAATACCATGAGGATTACATGAAACCATCTATTTTGTAAAGCACAAGGAAGTAAGTGCTGGCTGTGAGGATAAGGCTTACCAAGGAGAGTGGTCAAAGCAGGGAGGGCTGGATTTGAACCCCAGATTCCCCACCCCACTGACACTGCCTTTGGGGCAAAAAGCCATTCCTTCTGAGCATCAGCTTCATGGGTGATAATTTACTTCATCAGAGTAAATGAGTTGATATATGTGAAAATTTCTCGCACGTAGCAGGAGTTCAACACATTAACCCCTTGGAACTTAAGGATCTGAAGACCCTGAAGCTCCAAGAATCCAGATGAGACTCGGGGAGATGCTAGGGCCTCCTTTAGGGAATGTCCCCCATTCTGGTTAATCCTTGAAACTTGGCCCTCCCCAGTTTGGTTCCCCTGCAGCCAGAGAGGCTGCTCCGTGATCAGCCATGTCCCTCCCTCTGTCCTCAGTGCTTCTATACTAAGTACCTGGAGGCCCTTGTCCTGTCCACACTCAGGCGTCACTTGGCCGGAGATAGCCATTTAGCTCCTCTAATCTTTCCCCACAACTCAGTCTCCCCCTCTCCTCACCCCCCACTTCATCCCTTGTTCCCCTAGCTTCTTAATCAAATTAAGGGAAAGAGGAGGATTTAGATAGGGTTACTAAATATATTTCTGCTCAGAGGGAGGGAGCAAAACAGGAGTTTGCAGGAGGAGGCAGAGTGTGAAATTCCTTAATGGAATGTGCTCCGAGAGCTTTCTTTCTCTAGAATAAGCCCCAGAATCGCCTATCTGGATAGAGTTTTCTCTTTGGCAAAGTGCTTTCACAAACATTATCTCATTTATGATACAGGCCCAGGTGGCAGAGTGCCCACTCCCCGGAAAGGTCCGCCAAGGCCATCAGCCTCACAAGCTGCTCTGACCCTGGTCTATATATTTCACAGGACACCCTGGCCTCACAGGGGTGACTTGGCTTTCTGTGGAGCGTGACACCCACGGAGGGGCCACTCACAGCTGTAGGTCACAGTTTTCCCTTCTGTGTTCACCCCGCATCAGATTCCTAATCTTTGGAAAATTTTTACTTTTTTTAAAAATATTATAAAACACTTATTGTTGAAATCCTTGAAAACATACTAGTTTACGTAAAGGAGAGAACAAAAATCACCTGTAATCCACACACTAACTGCTGATAATATTTTGAGGTAGCTCCTTTATGTGTTTTTAAAATGCATCCGTGAATGTGTGTGCATTACCAAATAGCTTGTACTGATGAATATATTTAATGACTTACACCGTATTCTCCAAAGTGTATTAATTGTGATTAACTATTCCCTTTCATTAGACATTTTGATTTTTTGTTGTCGTAATGAAGCAGTGATCATCTTTGCATAAAACTATCTTTGTTCACATCTCTTGTTATCTCCCTAGTCATTTTCTAGAAGAATTACTGAATCATCACTTGTAAGTCTTGCTACTTATTAACAAGTGGCTTTCCGGAAAATCAGCATGCATTTACAACAGCATGTGTAAGAGAAGACCATCTTTAATGACAGTTCAACTTCCTCTTGGATTTGATTTGCGTTTCCGTGCTTACTCGCCAAGTTCAACTTTTCTCTCACTCACTCATGAGTCAGTTGTAGATCTGTGAGTAACCGCCACAGAGAGTAACTCATCCTTCCTGCTGGCCCTTACTTCTCTCCTGCTTTCACTTGCTGTCTCCTTGATTTTCAGTCTGAATCCAGATAACTTAGAGGGTGCATCAGCAAGGAGAAATTATTTCGTATTCAACACACCCAGCAGGACCTGGGTCTTGATGAACCTTTGGGTCCCCATTTGGCCCCGCAACCTCCTCTCACCCCCAGCCACAGGTGTAGCTCCCTCAGAATTGCCCAGAGCAAAGGTCAGAGCACAAGATGTCTCAGACCCTTCTAGAGACAGTGTAGATTTATTCAGGAAGTAACTGAGCTGGAGCTCTGCTTTCTTTTTCCCAAGAAACTTCAGTTCGTTTTGTTCTCAGGGAGGTGAGAAAGGGATGTGAGGAGAATAAGCCCCTGAATTGAGGTGCCCTGCATCCCCACCCCAGCAAGCTTTGTGACAGGGACCATGTCCCCTACCCCACCCCCATTCCCACCCCAGTCCACCCCACACACACCCCTGAGTATTTGAAGAGCTCTTTGATCCTCTGAGGGAGGAATGCACTGTCATTTCCGACAGGTTGTGTAATCCCTTCTTCAGCCTCCAGCCTGAGAGGCACAGAAGGTGCGCCAGCACTGAGGAAAGGCAGGTGCCGGAGGGTTAGTCACGTGCCTGCTGAGTCCAGGAGTTCCTGGATTGGGGCTCCAGCCTGAAATGCTATCCGACAGGTGTGTCTGCTTTTGGTTCAGTCCTGCACTGCGGCGCTGGTCCTACCTGCTGCTCCTGGCTCCAGACACTCCCTGCCAGCCTCCATGTTGGCTTGTCCTCTGGCCACCAGTCTCTTCTATGGAGTTTTTTGCTCCAGCTTTTAGTATCTCCTGATTCGGCTTTTTAAAAGACCATCTTTTGAAAACTATCTTTGTTCACATCTCTTGTTATCTCTAGTCATTTTCTAGAAGAATTACTGAATCATCACTTGTAAGTCTTGCTACTTATTAACAAGTGGCTTTCCGGAAAATCAGCATGCATTTACAACAGCATGTGTAAGAGAAGACCATCTTTAATGACAGTTCAACTTCCTCTTGGATTTGATTTGCGTTTCCGTGCTTACTCGCCAAGTTCAACTTTTCTCTCACTCACTCATGAGTCAGTTGTAGATCTGTGAGTAACCGCCACAGAGAGTAACTCATCCTTCCTGCTGGCCCTTACTTCTCCTGCTTTCACTTGCTGTCTCCTTGATTTTCAGTCTGAATCCAGATAACTTAGAGGGTGCATCAGCAAGGAGAAATTATTTCGTATTCAACACACCCAGCAGGACCTGGGTCTTGATGAACCTTTGGGTCCCCATTTGGCCCCGCAACCTCCTCTCACCCCCAGCCACAGGTGTAGCTCCCTCAGAATTGCCCAGAGCAAAGGTCAGAGCACAAGATGTCTCAGACCCTTCTAGAGACAGTGTAGATTTATTCAGGAAGTAACTGAGCTGGAGCTCTGCTTTCTTTTCCTAAGAAACTTCAGTTCGTTTTGTTCTCAGGGGAGGTGAGAAAGGGATGTGAGGGAGAATAAGCCCCTGAATTGAGGTGCCCTGCATCCCCACCCCAGCAAGCTTTGTGACAGGGACCATGTCCCCTACCCCACCCCCATTCCCACCCCAGTCCACCCCACACACACCCCTGAGTATTTGAAGAGCTCTTTGATCCTCTGAGGGAGGAATGCACTGTCATTTCCGACAGGTTGTGTAATCCCTTCTTCAGCCTCCAGCCTGAGAGGCACAGAAGGTGCGGCCAGCACTGAGGAAAGGCAGGTGCCGGAGGGTTAGTCACGTGCCTGCTGAGTCCAGGAGTTCCTGGATTGGGGCTCCAGCCTGAAATGCTATCCGACAGGTGTGTCTGCTTTTGGTTCAGTCCTGCACTGCGGCGCTGGTCCTACCTGCTGCTCCTGGCTCCAGACACTCCCTGCCAGCCTCCATGTTGGCTTGTCCTCTGGCCACCAGTCTCTTCTATGGACTGTCTCCCTTCTTCCTAGCTCCAGCTTTTAGCCCCCACATCCTCCTCCTCATCTCTGCTTAGATCTTCTGCTTAGATTGGTGAACATTCAGTTCTCTCAAGTGTTCTCTGCATGGAGCCTGAGGGGACTTCCAGTCACTCCAGGCAGGGAAGTGGAAAAAGCAGAGATATGGCCTGAGTACAGGACGATAAGACCAATAAAACCTTTGGGTCATAAAAAAGGGACAATAAAAAAGGGACATAAAAAAGGGACATAACTCCCTTTGGTTTTACATCAAAATCGTGTCTTTGACTCTTCCCTATTTGAAGTCAATGTTGCAAAAGGCTTCCCTCTATTACTCTAGCATATCTGAGCCCCAGCACATGGGTAGGGGTGCTTCACACCATAAAAAAGGGACGGAAATTATGAAAAGCATCTGAAAGCCAAAAATGGTTCTGCTTGTGCTGGTAGAATTTCAGAAGCATCACCTTAGAGTGAAGCAGCAGTTAGGATTAGGAAGACAAAGGTGGAGAAGTCACATTTCTGACCCTTCTGGGGTCATAACAAGACAAAGTTGGACTGCAGGCCAAACAGGCGTTCACCTACAATGGTGTATGAATTCAGAGGAGGGGGCACCGCAAGAGCCCAGGCAGCCAAGAAGGCTTCACAGAGGCAGCTCTTCAAGCTGGACCTTAAAGACAAGATGTAAGACTTGAAAAGGGGCTTTGTGGAAGAGGACATTCCAGCAAGGGGTAAGGAACAAGCTAAAATATAGAGGCAGAAATGCAATTGGCACATTTGGGAATTCCCACCCCAGTCCACCCCACACACACCCCTGAGTATTTGAAGAGCTCTTTGATCCTCTGAGGGAGGAATGCACTGTCATTTCCGACAGGTTGTGTAATCCCTTCTTCAGCCTCCAGCCTGAGAGGCACAGAAGGTGCAGCCAGCACTGAGGAAAGGCAGGTGCCGGAGGGTTAGTCACGTGCCTGCTGAGTCCAGGAGTTCCTGGATTGGGGCTCCAGCCTGAAATGCTATCCGACAGGTGTGTCTGCTTTTGGTTCAGTCCTGCACTGCGGCGCTGGTCCTACCTGCTGCTCCTGGCTCCAGACACTCCCTGCCAGCCTCCATGTTGGCTTGTCCTCTGGCCACCAGTCTCTTCTATGGACTGTCTCCCTTCTTCCTAGCTCCAGCTTTTAGCCCCCACATCCTCCTCCTCATCTCTGCTTAGATCTTCTGCTTAGATTGGTGAACATTCAGTTCTCTCAAGTGTTCTCTGCATGGAGCCTGAGGGGACTTCCAGTCACTCCAGGCAGGGAAGTGGAAAAAGCAGAGATATGGCCTGAGTACAGGACGATAAGACCAATAAAACCTTTGGGTCATAAAAAAGGGACAATAAAAAAGGGACATAAAAAAGGGACATAACTCCCTTTGGTTTTACATCAAAATCGTGTCTTTGACTCTTCCCTATTTGAAGTCAATGTTGCAAAAGGCTTCCCTCTATTACTCTAGCATATCTGAGCCCCAGCACATGGGTAGGGGTGCTTCACACCATAAAAAAGGGACGGAAATTATGAAAAGCATCTGAAAGCCAAAAATGGTTCTGCTTGTGCTGGTAGAATTTCAGAAGCATCACCTTAGAGTGAAGCAGCAGTTAGGATTAGGAAGACAAAGGTGGAGAAGTCACATTTCTGACCCTTCTGGGGTCATAACAAGACAAAGTTGGACTGCAGGCCAAACAGGCGTTCACCTACAATGGTGTATGAATTCAGAGGAGGGGGCACCGCAAGAGCCCAGGCAGCCAAGAAGGCTTCACAGAGGCAGCTCTTCAAGCTGGACCTTAAAGACAAGATGTAAGACTTGAAAAGGGGCTTTGTGGAAGAGGACATTCCAGCAAGGGGTAAGGAACAAGCTAAAATATAGAGGCAGAAATGCAATTGGCACATTTGGGAATTGCAGGATCCTTTTAGCTGCTCCAGAATACATATGCAGGCTACCGTATCTATCAGGGTTCCACCAGACAAACCACCAGTGGGTGATACTTAGTAAGAGACGTATTACAAGCAGTTGGTTTCTGTGATGGTGGGCCATCTGAGAAAATCTGAAATCCATAGGACGGCCTCTCAGGGAGGGCAGATGGAAGGAAACACACACAAGAAGTGAAACTGCAGAACTGCTTCAACAAGGAAGCCTCAGTTTTGCTCTTAAGGCCTTTCAACTGATTATATCAGGACTACCCAGGGCTTCCCTGGTGGTCCAGTGGGTAAGGACACCACCTTGCATTGCAAGGGGCGCCGGTTCCATCCCTGGCCTGGGAAGATCCCACGTGCTGCAGAGCAGCTGGACCAATGTGTCCAATTACCGAGCCGGAGCTCTGGGGCAAGAGCTGGTGCTCTGCGACAACAGAGGCCACCGCGATGGGAGGCCCACACTGGCCAAAGAACAAAGATGGATGAAAATAGATAAATGAAAGATCAATAGAAGTGGCCCGGCTGCCCCCCTCCCTCCCCAACCTGCCCCCCGCCAAAAAAAGACTACCCAGATTATCTAGAGTAAGTTCATTTACTTAAAGTCAGCTGATTTTTTCAGCATTATTGAAGTATAATTGAAAAATTGTTAGATATTTAAAGTTTACATCATGGTGATTTGATTATGCATGATGAAAGGATTCCTTCCCATCTAGTAAATTAATACATCTATATGACATATGTGTGTATATATATATATACACATATATAGTGTTGTATGAGAGAATATTTGTTTTACTCCTTTATAGAATCATTATTAATTATAGCTTCCTTAGTGGCTCAGATGGTCAAGAATCTGCCAGCAATGTGGGAGACCGAGGTTCAGTCCCTGGGTCGGGAAGATGCCTTGGAGAAGGGAATGGCAACCCATTCCAGTATTCTTCTCTAGAGAATCCCATGAACAGAGAAGCCTGGTGGGCTATAGTCAGACACAACTGCACAACTGACACTCTCACTTTCATAGTTACTATATTATACAGTAGATCCTCACAGTTTACTAATATTATAACTGAAAATTTATACTCTTACTGTCTGCTCCCTATTTCTCACACCCCAGCACCTGGCAACCACTTTTCTACTCCCTGTTTCTATGAGTTTGACTTTTTTTTTTAGATTCTACCTATAAGTGATACCACATAGTATTTGTCTTCCCTATCTGATGTATTTCACTTAGCATAATGCCCTGGAGGTCCGTCCATATTGTTGACAATCGCAAGATTTCCTTCTTTCTCATGACTGGATAGTATTTGTGTGTGTGTGCCACATCTTTATCCATTCATCCATTGACTGACGCTTAGGTTGTTTCTTTATCGTGGCTATTGTAAATAATGCTGCAGTGAACACTGGCGTGCAGGGAGTCAATATCCTGTTTTCATTCCCCTTGAATATATACCCCAGAAGTAGAATTGCTGGATCATATGATAGTTCCTTTTTTTTTTTTTTTTGAGGAGCCTCCATATTGTTTTCGGTAGTGGCTGCACCAATTTACACTCCTACCAATGCTTCCCCAGGGTCCCCTTTTCTCCATATCTTCATCAACACTTGTTATCTCTCTTATATTTGATGATGCCATTCTGATACGTGTGAGGTTGAATCTCATTGTGGGTTTGGTTTATATTTCCCTGATGTGAGTGATTTTTGAGTATCTTTGCATATACCTGTTGGCCATTTGTATCCCTTCTTTGGAAAAATATCTGTTCAGTTCCTCTGTCCATTTTCAAATGAGTGGTTTAGCTTTTGGTATTATATCATGTGAATTCTTTATATAATTTAAAAATTACTCCTTATCAGATACATGATTTACAGATGTTTTCTCCCATTCTGTAGCTTACCTTTTCATTTTGTTGATGGTTTGCTTTGCTGTACAGCTTTTTGGTTTGATGTAGTCTCACTTGTCTAGTTTTGCTTTCATTGCTTTTGCTTTTGGTGTTAGACCTAGAAAAATCATTGCCAAGACCAAAATGTCAAGGAGATAACCCCCTATGTATCAGGCATAGGTGGGAAGTTAAATGTATTAGACTGATGTTACATTTATTAGACGATGACTCAGGATTCCCAGGCTTAGGACTAGCAGTGATCTAGCTTGCCCATTGATGGGGTGGTTGTACAAAGAAACTTTAACTTTTAAGCCTGATTACGGAGCTTAAGGGAAAGATCTGAGCAAGGACTCCATCCTTTTGTGACTTGGAAATTGAACTGTACGTGACCTGAAATTAGGAGACTCTGCCTGAACCCTGCGCTATCTGGAATCACCTTCAGGCGCTTAACCAAGGGGGATGGACGGGGTGGGGCTACCAGAGCCCCAAGTGCTTAGAGTAGTGAGTTGAATCAGACGGATAGAGAGAACAGGTGGAAAGCGAGCTCACCGAACTGGTAGGGCAAAGCAGGACAGTATAGCAAGGGTCAAAAAGAGGTGGAGCACTACTCTTTTTTGCAGGGGAGGGTTGTGCTGGGTCTTCATCACCGTATGGGCTTTCTCTAGTTGTGGTGAGCATGGGCACCTCCCTAGATGCAGTGTATGGGCTTCTGATTGTGGTTGCTTCAGTAGTTGTGGCTCCTGGGCTCAGTAGTTGGGACTCTCAGGCTTTAAAGCTCGAGCACAGTAGCTGTGGTCTCGTTGTGGAATCTTCTTTAGACCAGGGATTGAACCCATGTCCCCTGCTTGGAAAGTGGATTCTTAACCACTGGACCACCAGGGAAGTCAAATTGGAGCACTACTGTTGATGAGAATGTAAAATTGGGCTGCCTCTATGGAAAACAGAGTAGCGGATCCTTAAAAAATTTAAAATAAAACTACCAGCAATATGATATGATCCAGCAATCCGACTTTTGGGGATATGTCCAAAAGAATTGAAAAATGGGACCTTGCAGAGATCGACACACCTGTGTTCACTGCAGCATTATTCACAATAGCAAGAGGTGGAAGCAGCCTAAGTCCATCAACAGATGAACAGAAAAAGAAGTATGGTCTGTCTATACACTGGAATGTTATTCAGCCTTTAAAAAAAAAAAAAAAGGAAATTCTGAAACCTGCGACAGTGTGTGAACCTTGAGGGTATTATGTTAAGTGAAATAACCCAGTCATAAAAAGACAAGTATGGCATGATTCCACTTTTGAGGTATGTAAGGTAGTCAAACTCTTAGAAACAGGAAACAGAATAAAGAATGGCCAGGGGCTGGAGGGAGGGGAACAAGGAACAGAATTCAATGCTATAGAGTTTTAGGACCATACTAGACGTCTGTTGTTTGACAATGTGCATGTAGGTAATGCTACTGTACTGTACACTTTAAAATGACTACAGTTGGAAACCATTTTACCATGCTTTTTGCCACAATTAAAAAAAAAAAAAAAAGAGGGAGGGCACTATAAAATCCAATTATACACATGCCAAAGGTTAACAAAATGAGGCGAAAACCTCTCTGCTCTGTAGCGGACCTGACATATATGGCATAGTAGGCTCCCCTGTTATATCTCATCAGGCCACCTGGTCCACCCCAGAACACAGTATCTGGAAGACTCCAAACATCTTCATACGCACTGGCCATTTTCCATGATGCCATGGGTTGATCCTGCAAACTTTGTTATACACTTCAACATACTATCTAGCATTTACTGAAAATTTAAACAAAGGGATGACAGTATACATATATATGTGTATATGTATGTATGTATGTGTGTGTGTATATATATGTATATACGTGTGTATATATATATATATGATGAGCAAAGTGAAAGTTAATTCCTGGGAACTTCCCTGGTGCTCCAGTGGTTAAGAATCCACTTCGCAATGCAGGGAACACGGGTTTGATCCCTGGTCGGGGAACTAAAATCTCACATGCCATGGAGCAGGTAAACGCATGAGCTGCTTGAGCCGCAACTAGAGAAGCCTGCAAGTCACAGGGAGGACCTAGCACAGCCAAAAAACAAAACAAAAAAACACCCCTGAAAGTCTCTTCAACTGCCAACAAAGTGTAATATATGTATGACTGAATGTAAACAACCCTCCTATACAGTGTTTCTCAGGCAAACTAAAGCATAGGAATTATTGGAGTAGCTCAGAAGAAACACCAAAGGAAAGTTTATATCCAGTTGTCTGGGGGATTCACACCATTTGGCCTTTCAGATAACTGAAATAATCCCACCCCATGGGGGTGGGATGGTGAGTGAAACATTCCTGCTGACCTGCAAAGTTTTCCTTGATTCTCTTTTAATATTGAGACGCTATCAAAAGTCTGACAGTGGAGAAATGGTCATCAGCCAAGGTCCTGCAGTGCCAGACCCCACGGCAATGCTGACTTTCGCTTTCTTCAAAGTAGGAGCAGCCTTCTCAGTCTGAAATTGGGGATGAGACCTGGCTGTTACACAAAGATAAATTATCTACAATGCAAACCAGACAGTATTTACAGGCACCTGCAGTGTAAAATTTGGCAGCTTTAAATGAAGTCTCATCAATTTTGGAAGCAGGGGAAAAAAACAAACAGAGCTAAGTGTTTGGGGAGGAGAGAAAATGAAAGCCTCATCTTTGATTTGATCTGGGAACCTGACATTGGAAACCACTCATAAGACAGACTACAGGGGAAAGGGAACAGTGAGGGTTTCAGCTTTATCTGTGTTGTTTTACTTGTTTAAAAAATATAGGTAGCTGCATAGCAACAAAAAAAATGAACTAACTAGAGCTACATGAAGAAACAACTCAATAACGATGAGTAAAAAAAAGGCCAGATACAGGACATGCACAGAATTGGTGAGGCTTAGGTACAATCTAAAAAATGCAAAATAGTATTATTTCTGTATCTATATGTCCGTAGTCAAAATACAAAAATATGCATGAGAATGGCAAGCTCCAAGTTCAGGGTGGAGGTTATCACTGGTAAATCAAGGCGGAGAATAAGTTCAAGAAGCTCACCAGGAACTCCTGTGGTACAGATCACGTATTTCTTACATTGGATAGTGGTTATATATTACATGATTATTGTACATTTTTTTACATGTCAAGCATGTTTCTTACTTAAAAGGGGGAAAGGGGTATGGAGCCTCTGTAGCCTCAAGTATGTTAATGATGTGTTTATTGTTATGAGATTAAGCCAGATATTTTGTTTTAAAAGGTCTGGGTCTGAAAGTGAGCCTAAGATAAAGCTGTGTCTGTCTACCAGCTGTCCCAGGCCCTGTGCTCTGCATTTCACGTGCCTTCTCTCATTTAATCCTCAGGAAAGCTACATGAGATAGCTTATATTAGCCACATTTGACCATTGAGGAACTAGGGACATGGGTTAAGTTGTTTGTCTAAGAGCATACCTTTATTACCAGATGACTGCAATCCCCAGATTTTGTTTCCCCATAATTTCCAAAAGAAAGTGAAAGTGTTAGTCTTCAGTCATGTCTGACTCTTTGCAATCCCACACACTGTAGCCTGTCAGGCTCCTCTGTCCATGGAATTCTCCAGGCAAGCATACTGAAATAGGTTGCCATTTCCTTCTCCAGAGGATCTTCCTGACCCAGGGATCAAACCTGGTCTTCTGCACTGCAGGTAAATTCTTTACCAACTGAGCCACCAGGAAAGCCCTCTGCGATAACATTGCATCATGTAAGTAGAAGGACAGGGCACATCACAAACACATCCCTGGGGACTTCCTGGTAGTCCAGAGGTTGGGTCTCCGTGCTTCCAATGCAGGGGCCCGGGTTCAATCCTGGTTGGGGAACTAAAATCCTGCATACCACAAGTGCGGCCAAATGTCTTATGTGTACCAAATACCCTCTGAGAGCCATTAGCCTGATCTATAACACTAAGCCCTTTCCCTTCCCTTCCTACCCCAATTACAGAGAAACACTGAAGTTGGTGGGGAGGTACAATCTAAAAAATGCAAAATAGTATTATTTCTGTATCTATATGTCCGTAGTCAAAATACAAAAATATGCATGAGAATGGCAAGCTCCAAGTTCAGGGTGGAGGTTATCACTGGTAAATCAAGGCGGAGAATAAGTTCAAGAAGCTCACCAGGAACTCCTGTGGTACAGATCACGTATTTCTTACATTGGATAGTGGTTATATATTACATGATTATTGTACATTTTTTTACATGTCAAGCATGTTTCTTACTTAAAAGGGGGAAAGGGGTATGGAGCCTCTGTAGCCTCAAGTATGTTAATGATGTGTTTATTGTTATGAGATTAAGCCAGATATTTTGTTTTAAAAGGTCTGGGTCTGAAAGTGAGCCTAAGATAAAGCTGTGTCTGTCTACCAGCTGTCCCAGGCCCTGTGCTCTGCATTTCACGTGCCTTCTCTCATTTAATCCTCAGGAAAGCTACATGAGATAGCTTATATTAGCCACATTTGACCATTGAGGAACTAGGGACATGGGTTAAGTTGTTTGTCTAAGAGCATACCTTTATTACCAGATGACTGCAATCCCCAGATTTTGTTTCCCCATAATTTCCAAAAGAAAGTGAAAGTGTTAGTCTTCAGTCATGTCTGACTCTTTGCAATCCCACACACTGTAGCCTGTCAGGCTCCTCTGTCCATGGAATTCTCCAGGCAAGCATACTGAAATAGGTTGCCATTTCCTTCTCCAGAGGATCTTCCTGACCCAGGGATCAAACCTGGTCTTCTGCACTGCAGGTAAATTCTTTACCAACTGAGCCACCAGGAAAGCCCTCTGCGATAACATTGCATCATGTAAGTAGAAGGACAGGGCACATCACAAACACATCCCTGGGGACTTCCCTGGTAGTCCAGAGGTTGGGTCTCCGTGCTTCCAATGCAGGGGGCCCGGGTTCAATCCCTGGTTGGGGAACTAAAATCCTGCATACCACAAGTGCGGCCAAATGTCTTATGTGTACCAAATACCCTCTGAGAGCCATTAGCCTGATCTATAACACTAAGCCCTTTCCCTTCCCTTCCTACCCCAATTACAGTCTTTTGTAATTGACATCCATTTGCCTGTGATCAGGTATCTTTCAATCCCAGTGACTATAGGCCCCTGAACTGGTGGGCCTGGTAGAGGGTGACCCAACTTTTCTTAGATTTCCACTGACTTCTCAAGTTTTGGTTCTTGGTTAAGTTACAAGGGGCTCCATGTACACGCCTTGCATAGATCCTTTTTCTGTGCACATAGCTTTAGTTGGCAATCACGCCTTTCTTCCATTATTGTTGGTAGGGAAGTGAGTAATCAAACTGTCAATTCTAAACTTCGGTGAGATAAGGTCAGCAGCTTGCGTGGTATCGGGATGGCACTGACTCTTGGTGGTTCACATTGTTTTGGGACTTGTTTGCGTTGCCGTGCAGTTGTAATGGAAAACGAATAAAAATAAAAATCCCGGGGCCCATTTTGGCCAGCGCTTGGGAATCTAATCCCACTGTCCTGGCAGAGTTCCAGCTCAGGTCACTGCATTCTGCTGGCAGAAGCTGCCTTGTGCAGTTTTCAGTGGATGTAACTTTCTGCTTTGCCTATTTCTCAGTTCCCTGTGCGGTGAACTAATCAGTGTCCCTTCCCTACCCTGGGGGAGAATGTGGTTCTGCAAAATGATCCCCTCCCCTTACAGGGTCTGAGGGAGTAGGGTCTGAGCAGGGACCAGGTAACTAAACTGGTCCAGGGACCAGCCACAGAGATATTTGCAGCAGTCGAGGTTTCTGTGCCTGTGTCTTTCTCTGAGGGCTTTTATACAGTCATCCTGGCAGAAAGAGTTTTTTCATCACGTTTCTTTCCAAAACTCTAGGCGTATATTCTCTCAATTTGGGGGGGAGGGGAGGGGCACTTCTGTTGGTCTTTCATTTATCTATTTTCATCCGTCTTTGTTCTTTGGCCTGTGTAGGCCTCCCATCGCAATGGCCCCTGTCGCTGCAGAGCACCGACTCTGGGCGCATGCACCCCAGAGCTCCGGCTCAGCAGTTGGACACATCGGTCCAGCCGCTCCACGGCACGTGGGATCTTCCCGGACCAGGGATCAAACCGGCACCCCTTGCACTGCAAGGCGGTGTCCCTACCCACTGGACCACCAGGAAAGCCCTCTCAATTTGTTTTGTAACACTTTGTTATGCAAATTTAAAATGTTTTCTTTATCTGAAGTACTTGGAAATTTATCTCCTTTCCACACATTTATGCTTTTGTTACTTCTTTTGTTTTCCTTTTTTTTTCTTTCCTACAGTTTAACTCTTCCATATGAAATTGATTGCATTTCATGGTGTGCAGAATAGTTCCCATCTAATTCTTCTCCATACAGATAATCTTCTATTCCCACCATACTGTTTACTGAATAGTGATTTCTAATTGTATGACTTCTGCAAATGACTTAAGCTCTGAGAATCAGCCATCAGTGTCTGGGAAACAGAGATGATAATGATATCTACCAGACAGGCTTGACCTAAGGATGAAGTGAGACAGAACATCCCATGCTTGGCAAAAAGGCTCATAAATGATGTCTTCCTTTTTGTCTCCTTTCCTTTTTAAAAAAATCTGTATCAGCCTATTTTTTTTCTAGAACCTTTGTACCTACTACCACTGAAATCAAGTCTGTCTAGACCGACCCAAGTGCTGTCTATCCCAGGTTTTGTATTGGGAAGCTACTAAGCTGGAAGGTAGGGAGAAGGTGAAGGCACTTTTCTTGAAAAGACCCATCCTGACAACACATGCACAGTCTTTGCTTTCAAGTCACCAGGCTGTTTCTGCAGCCACCTCTTTCTCCGGTCAGCAAATTCTCTTAAAGAGACTGTTCTGAGGCCTCAGAATGCTGTCCTCTCCAAGGTGCCATGTCAGATCTTTCTCTGAGGGCTTTTATACAGTCATCCTGGCAGAAAGAGTTTTTTCATCACGTTTCTTTCCAAAACTCTAGGCGTATATTCTCTCAATTTGGGGGGGAGGGGAGGGGCACTTCTGTTGGTCTTTCATTTATCTATTTTCATCCGTCTTTGTTCTTTGGCCTGTGTAGGCCTCCCATCGCAATGGCCCCTGTCGCTGCAGAGCACCGACTCTGGGCGCATGCACCCCAGAGCTCCGGCTCAGCAGTTGGACACATCGGTCCAGCCGCTCCACGGCACGTGGGATCTTCCCGGACCAGGGATCAAACCGGCACCCCTTGCACTGCAAGGCGGTGTCCCTACCCACTGGACCACCAGGAAAGCCCTCTCAATTTGTTTTGTAACACTTTGTTATGCAAATTTAAAATGTTTTCTTTATCTGAAGTACTTGGAAATTTATCTCCTTTCCACACATTTATGCTTTTGTTACTTCTTTTGTTTTCCTTTTTTTTTCTTTCCTACAGTTTAACTCTTCCATATGAAATTGATTGCATTTCATGGTGTGCAGAATAGTTCCCATCTAATTCTTCTCCATACAGATAATCTTCTATTCCCACCATACTGTTTACTGAATAGTGATTTCTAATTGTATGACTTCTGCAAATGACTTAAGCTCTGAGAATCAGCCATCAGTGTCTGGGAAACAGAGATGATAATGATATCTACCAGACAGGCTTGACCTAAGGATGAAGTGAGACAGAACATCCCATGCTTGGCAAAAAGGCTCATAAATGATGTCTTCCTTTTTGTCTCCTTTCCTTTTTAAAAAAATCTGTATCAGCCTATTTTTTTTCTAGAACCTTTGTACCTACTACCACTGAAATCAAGTCTGTCTAGACCGACCCAAGTGCTGTCTATCCCAGGTTTTGTATTGGGAAGCTACTAAGCTGGAAGGTAGGGAGAAGGTGAAGGCACTTTTCTTGAAAAGACCCATCCTGACAACACATGCACAGTCTTTGCTTTCAAGTCACCAGGCTGTTTCTGCAGCCACCTCTTTCTCCGGTCAGCAAATTCTCTTAAAGAGACTGTTCTGAGGCCTCAGAATGCTGTCCTCTCCAAGGTGCCATGTCAGATCTTTGGGGGGAAATCTGATTTCTGAGGACAAAATTCTATGTATGGGTTGTTTCATGTGAAGTGAGGGGAGATGGGGGTAGGAGTTGGCCATGGATTTGCTGCATTCCAGGAAGAGGGAGGACCCTGCTCTTCTCTGATGAGTCATGGAAGAGCAATGTCTAATGTTTGCAAACAACTCGGGCCAAGCCTCTGCTTTTTTGTACTCCACCCATCCCCCAGCTAAGCAGATCGGGCCCACCTGAGAAGTTTCACACGTTAAGCTGGAAGACTAGAGGTCCTGTGTTCTATTACCCTTGGAGACGGCAAGCAGCTAAGAGAAGGAGAGGCAGCTGTGTTTGGCTCTGGGCTCCAGTAAGCAGGACACAAGACAGGACCTTACAATGGGTGTATCGGTCTCCAAACCAGGACAAGATCTGGTGCCAGAGAACTAATGAACCAACAGGGCTGTCCCCAAGGCGCCCACATGAGAGCACTTACGGTCAACCCCACCTCTAAGAGGGGTGGCAAATGAAGAGAAGCCACGGGTGGGAGAAAGGAGCTACAGGATTGTGGAAAGAGGGCAAAGGCTAGGAAGAGAGGGAAAGTCTTACAAATGAGAGAAGATGAGAGCTTCTCTTTTCTAGAGAAGGCTGAGCAGGCTGGAGAGGGACCGGAGTGGTGGGAGTGTGTGAGGAAAGGACCATTGCCTTATCCTCAGCAGGCTGCTGGAGCCAGATGGGGTTCATGATGCATCGTCCCAGATGGAGTGGATCAGGCTCATCAGACATGCTTCCCTCAGGATACACGGTGTTCCCCTTCTCCCCCTCTCCCAAATCAGAAGAGAATCACAAGGTGACTTGGGAGGGTAGCCAGCCTCCTGGGAGCTTTTGTGAGCTATCAGGTAACTACAGAGGGATCACAGTAGGAGTCATGCCTCTGCCACCTCCGTGCCCCACCTCCCCAACCCCGTTTTTCCTGTTGTGGGACATCAAGGGAGTGAGCTGATCCGTCTCTGAACAGAGATCCTGTTCTAGGAATTCCCACTGCAACCCTATCCTGAGGACAAAATTTTTCTATGCTATGGGGTTTTGTTTCATTTGTTGAAGTGAGCCACCTCTTTCTCCGGTCAGCAAATTCTCTTAAAGAGACTGTTCTGAGGCCTCAGAATGCTGTCCTCTCCAAGGTGCCATGTCAGATCTTTGGGGGGAAATCTGATTTCTGAGGACAAAATTCTATGTATGGGTTGTTTCATGTGAAGTGAGGGGAGATGGGGGTAGGAGTTGGCCATGGATTTGCTGCATTCCAGGAAGAGGGAGGACCCTGCTCTTCTCTGATGAGTCATGGAAGAGCAATGTCTAATGTTTGCAAACAACTCGGGCCAAGCCTCTGCTTTTTTGTACTCCACCCATCCCCCAGCTAAGCAGATCGGGCCCACCTGAGAAGTTTCACACGTTAAGCTGGAAGACTAGAGGTCCTGTGTTCTATTACCCTTGGAGACGGCAAGCAGCTAAGAGAAGGAGAGGCAGCTGTGTTTGGCTCTGGGCTCCAGTAAGCAGGACACAAGACAGGACCTTACAATGGGTGTATCGGTCTCCAAACCAGGACAAGATCTGGTGCCAGAGAACTAATGAACCAACAGGGCTGTCCCCAAGGCGCCCACATGAGAGCACTTACGGTCAACCCCACCTCTAAGAGGGGTGGCAAATGAAGAGAAGCCACGGGTGGGAGAAAGGAGCTACAGGATTGTGGAAAAGAAGGCAAAGGCTAGGAAGAGAGGGAAAGTCTTACAAATGAGAGAAGATGAGAGCTTCTCTTTTCTAGAGAAGGCTGAGCAGGCTGGAGAGGGACCGGAGTGGTGGGAGTGTGTGAGGAAAGGACCATTGCCTTATCCTCAGCAGGCTGCTGGAGCCAGATGGGGTTCATGATGCATCGTCCCAGATGGAGTGGATCAGGCTCATCAGACATGCTTCCCTCAGGATACACGGTGTTCCCCTTCTCCCCCTCTCCCAAATCAGAAGAGAATCACAAGGTGACTTGGGAGGGTAGCCAGCCTCCTGGGAGCTTTTGTGAGCTATCAGGTAACTACAGAGGGATCACAGTAGGAGTCATGCCTCTGCCACCTCCGTGCCCCACCTCCCCAACCCCCGTTTTTTTCCTGTTGTGGGACATCAAGGGAGTGAGCTGATCCGTCTCTGAACAGAGATCCTGTTCTAGGAATTCGTCCACTGCAACCCTATCCGATGCTATTCACAATCCCTGAATCCCTGCCCGGCGAAACTCTACCTGTTCGCTGTGCTACCACTACTGCTAAAGCAACACCCCAGCGCCCGGCTGGGAAGGCAGAACTTGAGTAACTCATCCTTTAAAATTAAAAATTACACTTAATCACCGTTCATTTTTCTACCAGGCTCAGGAGGCCCTGTCAGCTCTGCATTTTAAGCGTTTTGCTGTTTAAGGTCTGAGCACGTTGGTGGGGGTGAGGAAGGAGGGCAGTGGAGGAGAACTTTTGAAATCTTTCCACAAAAATCAAAGAACAAACCGACTGGAGGGAAAAATAGCTGCTATATTTAAACTACATTATCCCATCAGGGAGCTATGGTTTTGAAAACCATTCCACAGTACTTTTGGCACTGTGCTGCATGGGTTTCTTTCCTTTAATTTTTTTTTTTTCAAATGGCAGCTTTTATTTATTTTTTTTTCCCCCAGAGCAGTAATAGCAAAGGAAGTGAAGGGCCTCATTAATTGATGTGGCAGATGGACATGTACGGAGCACCTGCCACATGGGCCCCCACACTGTGCTAGGCACTGGGGACACAAGGGACCTTCAGAGTGCTTAAAGCAAATAATTATCACGAGTTCATTCATCACTGTGTGCTTGGTTACTCAACCATGTCCAACTCTTTGCAACCCCATGAACTAGACCACTAGGCTCTTCTGTCCATGGGATTCTCTAGGAAAGAATACTAGAGTGGGTAGCCATTCCCTTCTCCAGGGGATCTTCCTGACTCAGGGATCTCCTGCATTCCAGGTGGATTCTTTACCATCTGAGTCACCAGGCAAGCACCATCAGTGTGTATATATCCTTTTTTTGGGCCATTCCACATGGCTTGTGGAATCTTAGTTTCCCAACCAAGGATCAAACCCGTTGCCGCTGTAGTGGAAGTGCAGAATCCTAATCACTGGAATGCCAGGGAAGTCTCTGTGCATATAGCCTAAATGCATATGGTCCCTCTCCTGAAGTTTACAATCAGATGAATAAATGCTAATGATAAGTGCTATAGCAGTACTATTCCTGTGTGTTTGTCCCTTTGCTTTTCTTTCTGCCCCAAATTCTGTTCTTCTCAGCCCTGAATATGCAAATGGACGTATATTATTCATGGCTAGCTTCTCAGAGGGAGAGTCGCCCCACCCACCACACTTGTCATTCTCAGATGACAAGTCCCAGTCAAATGGCAAAGTGACAGAGAGAGAGCTAGGTATAAGGATCTGGACATACAAATGGACATCAATATTCTGGTGAGGTTTAAGTCAGTGGGCCTGTGACAAGATTCAGATGGGGAAGAATGCTGAGTCCTCAGGCACAAGACACTGCACATTTTAGGTTGGGAGAGGGCGAGGTGCCTGAAAAGAAGGCTGAAAAGGATCAGGCAGAGAGAAGTAGGAAGTAACACCTGAGTTACTGTCGTAGAGTTGAGTGATATACAGAACATCCTGTGGGACACAGAAGAAAGCATACCTGAGTCTCTGGGTGGTGAGGATGGAAGTGATGAAGAGGGTCCTTTATCAGGGAAGGCTCCCCCAATGGGGTGGGATTTGAACCTTCATCTTGGTGTTCACTAGGCGTACCCAGGCCACAGAAACAGCCTTAACAAAGGTTCAGAGGAATAGATAATGGCAAGAGCTTACAATTGGAGGGGAGGCTGTGGTAGACGTAGGGCAGATGAAATTGAAAGCTACCAAGGGCATCTCCAAGCAAGGTTTCCAGCACTCCATGCCAGTTAACGCCGTTTCCTCCCAGCCTGTTAGATTTGTGACTTTTCTCGGTGAAGTAGACATCTTTCGTTTTGATAGCCCAGCGTCTATTCCTCTCTTTCTGGTGTCTCTTTCTAGTAACAGCACCAAGACCTTCCTCTGAGCTCTTGTTTTTCAGGGTGTGGGTCCTGAGCTTGCAGCGTCTACATCACCTGGGAACTTGTTAGGAATGAAATTCTTGGTCTCCATCCCAGACCTACGGACTGAGAATTCTGGAGGTAGGGCCCCTCCAGCCCATGCTTTCACAAGCCCTCCAGCAGATGCATGCCAAAGTTGGAAAACCACTGCTTTGAGGACACACTTCTCCCTAACTCTCTGTGCGGTTCAGGTGGAGTCAACCCCAGTCCCTGCTTCCAGGGGTGGACACATGACCCAGAGAAACTAAATAGAAGGAACTATCCGTCCTTTGAGATGGCTATACTTGATGAACTGTAAACTGGAGATGCTGGGGGTCATATCTGTTATCACTTGGAGACAGCTCACAAGATAATAAAAAGCAAAGCAAAACAGCACAATCAAGAGATGGGGAGAGATTCTGTTAATTTATTTGAGCACCTGGATCAGACTGTTCTGAATTTGGATCTACTTCCTAGTAAGTCCTTTTTTCATAAGCATAAGCTAATCAGTTGGGTTTTTTTCCTTTTTATTTTTTTGGACACTTAGCCATCAAAAGAATGCTTATCACTTTTGCCTCGTTGTAGCCGAGGAAGCAGCATGGGTCACCAGCAGCTCTACTGGAGCCATCAGAGAAAACTGGGCCAGGGATCTCACTCTTGCCGGGTCTTCTCAAATCGGCACGGTCTGGAAATACGGCCTCAACACGTGCTGCCAGTGTTTCCGCGAATACATGAAGGACATCGGCTTCATTAAGTGAACTTCCTTAAATGGATTATCCAGCACATCCACCTTAGGTGTGAATAATGCTAGCTCTTTGTGTATAAAATGAAAGTTTAAAAGTGAAAAAAAAGAATGCTTATTAATGAGAGAGGGCCAAATTCTGGAAAAGACAGTGTTTGTGGGCATGCAGAAAAAGTGGTTACTAGGCACTGACATGTGATCAGTAACACAAGCCATGCCCAACTGGTCACATCTCTGAAAAGATCACTAGACTGTGGACTGTCATAGACAATTTACTTAGTCTTAGCAACACATTTGACAGAGTCCTCTTGTCAAGTTCTTATGGGCCAGAAAGGTGGGTTAGATAATATAATACACTGGACTAAGTTAGGAATGAAATTCTTGGTCTCCATCCCAGACCTACGGACTGAGAATTCTGGAGGTAGGGCCCCTCCAGCCCATGCTTTCACAAGCCCTCCAGCAGATGCATGCCAAAGTTGGAAAACCACTGCTTTGAGGACACACTTCTCCCTAACTCTCTGTGCGGTTCAGGTGGAGTCAACCCCAGTCCCTGCTTCCAGGGGTGGACACATGACCCAGAGAAACTAAATAGAAGGAACTATCCGTCCTTTGAGATGGCTATACTTGATGAACTGTAAACTGGAGATGCTGGGGGTCATATCTGTTATCACTTGGAGACAGCTCACAAGATAATAAAAAGCAAAGCAAAACAGCACAATCAAGAGATGGGGAGAGATTCTGTTAATTTATTTGAGCACCTGGATCAGACTGTTCTGAATTTGGATCTACTTCCTAGTAAGTCCTTTTTTCATAAGCATAAGCTAATCAGTTGGGTTTTTTTCCTTTTTATTTTTTGGACACTTAGCCATCAAAAGAATGCTTATCACTTTTGCCTCGTTGTAGCCGAGGAAGCAGCATGGGTCACCAGCAGCTCTACTGGAGCCATCAGAGAAAACTGGGCCAGGGATCTCACTCTTGCCGGGTCTTCTCAAATCGGCACGGTCTGGAAATACGGCCTCAACACGTGCTGCCAGTGTTTCCGCGAATACATGAAGGACATCGGCTTCATTAAGTGAACTTCCTTAAATGGATTATCCAGCACATCCACCTTAGGTGTGAATAATGCTAGCTCTTTGTGTATAAAATGAAAGTTTAAAAGTGAAAAAAAAGAATGCTTATTAATGAGAGAGGGCCAAATTCTGGAAAAGACAGTGTTTGTGGGCATGCAGAAAAAGTGGTTACTAGGCACTGACATGTGATCAGTAACACAAGCCATGCCCAACTGGTCACATCTCTGAAAAGATCACTAGACTGTGGACTGTCATAGACAATTTACTTAGTCTTAGCAACACATTTGACAGAGTCCTCTTGTCAAGTTCTTATGGGCCAGAAAGGTGGGTTAGATAATATAATACACTGGACTAATATCCCATAGTCACCTTGAGAGACTATGTATGTATGTGGCTGACTCTGGGGTCTTTCTTTGGTCTTAAAACTGAGCAACTGCAGGCTCTGTAGGCCCATGGGTGGCAGGAGCGCGCCTAACAATTTACATAACATAGAATGTAATAGTGCAGGCAGTTTTGCCCAGTATCCCACTCCATAGGCTTGTGTTCCAGAGTCACTAAGAGAGAGCAGATGTGACTAAGGTAGATGGCCTTAGTTCCCACTCACCTTTCAGTGTAAACACCTTATATGCCAGTTGTGAGCCTAGTATGTAAATATGTCATATATCATGATCCGGGAATCAAGCAACTCCATCAGGGGCTCGACCAAAAGAATGATAATAACGTGTTATAAGAAACAAGGAAGCAAGGGAGTATGTAACGAGATTTTGTACTTTCCTGACTTTAGAACTTGTAATCACCCTGTAGTCAAGTTGGTTTGTAGCAGTCGACAGAAGCAGTGTTTATCAAAGTTGTGTGTAACCCAAGTTCGGGCATACAGCTAAAACATCCCTTGAAGATGAAGATTCCAGAAGACCATGGCAGACAGCAACTATGGGCCAAAGTGAGCAGGAAAACATTCCATTACAGTCAGAGTTCAGTCCCTGGGTTAAAAATGATCAACAGTGCAAGCAGACAGGAAGATTAGACGACTGAAGTTTATATACACAGGACTCATTTTTGAATTGATGGTTAACACAAATCAACAACGCACAGGAGAAAGCATCAGAACAAATGTGGACAGTGATAACTACTGTGAGACCCTGCCCAGACTCCTGTCTTCAGTGCTGGGTGTCTCCACAACTGGACGACCCCAAAGCTAAGGGGTTGCAGACTCCTGCTGTACACGTCACAGCTCAGAGACCAAGCTGTTCCCTTTAGCTGAGAGAAGGGACGCTTACAGAATGCAATAAATACCTTTAAATACTGGAACGAATCACACACAGAGGGGGGATTAAACTTACTGAGAGTTACTCCAGCGGGCTAAACAAGAACCAGTGTATAGAGGCTGTTAGTAACACAAGCCATGCCCAACTGGTCACATCTCTGAAAAGATCACTAGACTGTGGACTGTCATAGACAATTTACTTAGTCTTAGCAACACATTTGACAGAGTCCTCTTGTCAAGTTCTTATGGGCCAGAAAGGTGGGTTAGATAATATAATACACTGGACTAATATCCCATAGTCACCTTGAGAGACTATGTATGTATGTGGCTGACTCTGGGGTCTTTCTTTGGTCTTAAAACTGAGCAACTGCAGGCTCTGTAGGCCCATGGGTGGCAGGACCCGCCTAACAATTTACATAACATAGAATGTAATAGTGCAGGCAGTTTTGCCCAGTATCCCACTCCATAGGCTTGTGTTCCAGAGTCACTAAGAGAGAGCAGATGTGACTAAGGTAGATGGCCTTAGTTCCCACTCACCTTTCAGTGTAAACACCTTATATGCCAGTTGTGAGCCTAGTATGTAAATATGTCATATATCATGATCCGGGAATCAAGCAACTCCATCAGGGCTCGCCCAAAAAGAATGATAATAACGTGTTATAAGAAACAAGGAAGCAAGGGAGTATGTAACGAGATTTTGTACTTTCCTGACTTTAGAACTTGTAATCACCCTGTAGTCAAGTTGGTTTGTAGCAGTCGACAGAAGCAGTGTTTATCAAAGTTGTGTGTAACCCAAGTTCGGGCATACAGCTAAAACATCCCTTGAAGATGAAGATTCCAGAAGACCATGGCAGACAGCAACTATGGGCCAAAGTGAGCAGGAAAACATTCCATTACAGTCAGAGTTCAGTCCCTGGGTTAAAAATGATCAACAGTGCAAGCAGACAGGAAGATTAGACGACTGAAGTTTATATACACAGGACTCATTTTTGAATTGATGGTTAACACAAATCAACAACGCACAGGAGAAAGCATCAGAACAAATGTGGACAGTGATAACTACTGTGAGACCCTGCCCAGACTCCTGTCTTCAGTGCTGGGTGTCTCCACAACTGGACGACCCCAAAGCTAAGGGGTTGCAGACTCCTGCTGTACACGTCACAGCTCAGAGACCAAGCTGTTCCCTTTAGCTGAGAGAAGGGACGCTTACAGAATGCAATAAATACCTTTAAATACTGGAACGAATCACACACAGAGGGGGGATTAAACTTACTGAGAGTTACTCCAGCGGGCTAAACAAGAACCAGTGTATAGAGGCTGTTAATGGGAGGTGGATTCAGCCCACAGCGAGACTGCTTCAATGCCTAGAGTCGTCCAAATATGGAACAGATTGCCTTTTGCCATCTCTACTGCCTTACGGGAGGGTGGTAGAGTTTGGGAATTTGGGATGTCGTTCTTTTTTACTGCGTCTTTTCTGTGTACCTAGCTTTTTTTTTTTTTTCCTCCTCCTTTTTTTAGTATTTACTCATTTCGCTGTGCTGGGTCTTAGTTGCAGCATGTAGGATCTTCAGTTGTGTCATGTGGGATCTAGTTCCTCCACCAGGAATCAAACCCCAATCCCCTGCATTAGGAGCTCAGAGTCTTAGTCACTGGACCACCAGGCAAGTCCCTAGCTAGCTTTTTTTTTTTTGTGGAGAGGAAAGTAGAATTTATTAGAGTTGGAGAAGAGAGAGTCGCTGCCAGTACAGTGAGCTGGCTTAAGGGAGAACTGACCCCTAGTTAGCTTTTTAAACCAGCCTGCCTACTACCAGCTTCCCTGGTAACACAGTGGTAAAGAATCTGCCTGCCAGTGCAGGAGACACAGGAGATGTAGGTTTGATCCCTGGGTTGGGAAGATCCCCTGGAGAGGAAATGGCAACCCACTCCAGTATTCTTGTCTGGAAAATCCCATGGACAGAGGAGCCTAGTGGGCTGCAGTCCATGGGGTTGCAGTCAGACACAACTGATCATGCATGCCTACTACCATCCCCACAATCATCCTCCTTTATTAATTCCTTTGAGGTTCTTTGATCAAATCATGCATCTTTTTTTTATCATTTATTTTATTTATTTATTTTTTTTAAAAGATTTATTTATTTATTTATTTTGGGTGGGGGTTGGGTTGGGGAGGGAGGGGAGCGGGCAGGCCACTTCTATTGGTCTCTCATTTCTCTATTTTCATGTTTTTTTTTTTTTATTATTATTAAAGATTTATTTATTTATTTTGGGCAGGGATTGGGGAGAGTGGGGAGCCGGTAGGCCACTTCTATTGGTCTTTCATTTCTCTATGTTCATCCCTCTTTGTTCTTTGGCTCCTGTGAGCCTCCCATCGCGGTGGCGTCTGTCGTTGCAGAGCACTGGCTCTGGGCGCATGAGCTCCAGAGCTCCGGCTCGGTAATTGGACACATCGGTCCAGCCACACCGTGGCACGTGGGATCTTCCCAGGCCAGGGATCGAACCGGCGCCCCTTGCACTGCAAGGCGGTGTCCTTACCCACTGGACCACCAGGGGAAGCCCAAATCATGCATCTTTTTTTTTTTTTTTTTTAAAGATTTATTTATTTATTTATTTTGGGTGGGGGTCGTGTTGGGGAGGGAGGGGAGCGGGCGGGTCACTTCTATTGGTCCTTCATTTCTCCATTTTCATCCGTCTTTGTTCTTTGGCTCCTGTGGGCCTCCCATCGCGGTGGCTTCTGTCGTTGCAGAGCACTGGCTCTGGGCACATGCGCTCCAGAGCTCCGGCTCGGTGATTGGAGACATGGGTCCAGCCACTCCACGGCACGTGGGATCTTCCCAGGCCAGGGATCGAACCGGCGCCCCTTGCACTGCAAGGCGGTGTCCTTACTCACTGGACCACCAGGGGAAGCCCAAATCATGCATCTTTTTTTTTTTTTTTTTAAGATTTATTTATTTATTTATTTTGGGCAGGGGTCGTGTTGGGGAGGGAGGGGAGCGGGCGGGTCACTTCTATTGGTCCTTCATTTCTCCATTTTCATCCGTCTTTGTTCTTTGGCTCCTGTGGGCCTCCCATCGCGGTGGCGTCTGTCGTTGCAGAGCACTGGCTCTGGGCGCATGCGCTCCAGAGCTCCGGCTCGGTGATTGGACACATCGGTCCAGCCGCTCCGCGGCACATGGGATCTTCCCAGGCCAGGGATCGAACCGGCGCCCCTTGCACTGCAAGGCGGTGTCCTTATCCACTGGACCACCAGGGGAAGCCCCTCATGCATCTTTTTGAATCACAGTTTATCTATTTTCTCTTCCCGCAACCAACTGATTGAATATAGTTACAGTCCTTAGTTAAAAAAAAAACCAAAAAACAGTACTGTTGACTCTTGAACAACACAGGTGTTAGGGGTGTCCACCCTTCATGAGGTTGAAAATCGACACAGTTCCTCCACATCTGTAGTTCTGAATCCAAGGATTCAACCAACCACAGATCACGTAGTACTCTACTATTCACCACAGAAGAAAGCTGCCTAGGAGTGGATCCACACAGTTTAACCCTGTGTTGTTCAAGGGTCAACTGTATTTCCAAAATCCATTCTTACTGTGTTTCACCTTATTAACAAGAGACATGTGTGTAAAAATACATTGAGCACAAGCTTTTTCTACATAAGAGTAAGATCTTTCTGCCTTTGGAAGGCTGTGTTTTGCTAAATTTTGGCAACCTCTATAAACAACAGATTTCAGAGACTCCAGCAGGTTGAGGAGGGCATAATTGGTATGTGATATAGAAGGGGCCAAGCCCACTGTTTCAATTTAAGGGAATGCAGACCATCCCTGACTCACAGTGGTTTGACTTACAATTTTTCACCTTTATGATGATGTGAAAGTGATAGACATTCAGTAGAAACCAAATTTGAATTTTGATCTTTTCCCAGGTCATCTACACACAGTATCACCCTCTCTTAAGATGCTGGGTAGCGGCAGTGAGCTGCAGCTCCCAATCAGTCACGCAGATCACAAGAGTAAACACTGATACACTTAAAACCATCCTGTTTTTCACTCTAAATAAATTACAGGAGATATTCAATGTGCGTGTGTGCTAAGTTGCTTCAGTTTTATCTGACTCTGTGTGACTCCATGGACTGTGTAGCCCTCCAGGCTCCTCTGTCCATGGGATTCTCCAGACAAGAATACTGGAGTGAATTGCCATACCCTCCTCCAAGGAATCTTCCTGATCCAGGGATTGAACCCACATCTCCTGCATTTCTTGCATTGGCAGGTGGATTCTTTACCACTATTGCCATCTGGAAAGCCCTAAGATATTCTATACTTTATTATAAAATAGGTTTATGTTAGATAACTTTGCCCAACTGTAGGCTAATGTGTGCTGAACGTGTTGAAGGTAGGCTAGGCTAAGCTACAAAGCCTAGTAGATTACATGTATTACCTGCATTTTCAGCTTATGATAGTTTCACTTTATGTTGGGGTTATGCCCATTTTCAGCTTGAATAATCGACACAGTTCCTCCACATTTCCCCTTCATGAGGTTGAAAATCGACACAGTTCCTCCACATCTGTAGTTCTGAATCCAAGGATTCAACCAACCACAGATCACGTAGTACTCTACTATTCACCACAGAAGAAAGCTGCCTAGGAGTGGATCCACACAGTTTAACCCTGTGTTGTTCAAGGGTCAACTGTATTTCCAAAATCCATTCTTACTGTGTTTCACCTTATTAACAAGAGACATGTGTGTAAAAATACATTGAGCACAAGCTTTTTCTACATAAGAGTAAGATCTTTCTGCCTTTGGAAGGCTGTGTTTTGCTAAATTTTGGCAACCTCTATAAACAACAGATTTCAGAGACTCCAGCAGGTTGAGGAGGGCATAATTGGTATGTGATATAGAAGGGGCCAAGCCCACTGTTTCAATTTAAGGGAATGCAGACCATCCCTGACTCACAGTGGTTTGACTTACAATTTTTCACCTTTATGATGATGTGAAAGTGATAGACATTCAGTAGAAACCAAATTTGAATTTTGATCTTTTCCCAGGTCATCTACACACAGTATCACCCTCTCTTAAGATGCTGGGTAGCGGCAGTGAGCTGCAGCTCCCAATCAGTCACGCAGATCACAAGAGTAAACACTGATACACTTAAAACCATCCTGTTTTTCACTCTAAATAAATTACAGGAGATATTCAATGCGTGTGTGCTAAGTTGCTTCAGTTTTATCTGACTCTGTGTGACTCCATGGACTGTGTAGCCCTCCAGGCTCCTCTGTCCATGGGATTCTCCAGACAAGAATACTGGAGTGAATTGCCATACCCTCCTCCAAGGAATCTTCCTGATCCAGGGATTGAACCCACATCTCCTGCATTTCTTGCATTGGCAGGTGGATTCTTTACCACTATTGCCATCTGGAAAGCCCTAAGATATTCTATACTTTATTATAAAATAGGTTTATGTTAGATAACTTTGCCCAACTGTAGGCTAATGTGTGCTGAACGTGTTGAAGGTAGGCTAGGCTAAGCTACAAAGCCTAGTAGATTACATGTATTACCTGCATTTTCAGCTTATGATAGTTTCAATTTATGATGGGTTTATCAGGACATAACCCCATGGTAAGTTGAGGAATATCTGTATTCCAGCCTCCAGGAAATAGAGGACTTGAAAAGAACAGTCTGGTAACACAACCAATGAGAACTTACACATTGCTCGTGTCTGAAAAACCTATAATGCTGCCTCACTTTTTGTTTGCTTTGAACCTTTTTACAGCCATTCATATGGGTCAAAAAGTTCGAAGGCTCTCCTATTTATTTCACTAATTGGAAATCAATAAACTTGAGTTCAGCCAAAATTTGCCAGGCCCTTTTCAAGTCACAGATAAATCAGGGATGGAGGGAACTCTGTCATTCACTCAAACTGAGCATTTGGGCTTTCCTGGTAGCTCAGTGGTAAAGAGTTCGCCTGCCAATGCAGGAGACACGGGAAGATCCCACATGCTGCGGAGCTACTAAGCCTGTGAGCCACGACTATGGAGCCTGTCCTCTAGAGTCTGGAAACCGCAACTATTGAGTCCATGTGCCACAATTATTGAAAGCCTGTGTGCCCTAGAGCCCGAGTTCCACAACAAGAGAAGTCACCTCAACAAGAAGCCTGCTCATCTCAACTAGAGAATAGCTCCCACTCCCTGCAACTAGAGAAGAGCCTGTGGCAGCAGTGAAAACCCAGAGTAGCCCAAATTAAAAAATAAGTAATAAAAACAAACCCAGTAAGCATTCAATAAATGATGTCTACTGGGGTCTTCTGCATCCTGAAGATGGACAAGCTCCTGTTCTCATGGAGCTTACATCCTAGTAGGGGCAGACAGGCAGTAAGCAGCTAAGTAAAAACTTTATCAGAGTTAAGTGCTGTGGAGAAAATGAAACAATGATGGGATAGCCAGAGTGACTGGGAAGGTAGCCCTTTAAGTAGTCAAAATATCTCTGATACACGTGAGCTGAGATCTGAAAGATAACATGGAACATGGAGCTGGAAGATCTGAAGAAGAGCATTCAGTACAAAAGCCCTGATCAGGGACCTCTCAAGAAGTTCAAGAAGCAGAAGTGCTGACAGCCCCAAACAGAGACCGAGCCTTGAATCCAGAGCCCTTGAATCCAGAGTCAGATGTTCAAGATCATTTCCAGGCTGAGAAGGGTAACAGTCCTTCTCCCTGGAGTGCTTTTCACTGGGGTGAGGCAGAAGAATGGGTAAGATGTGGTGCATACCTGGTCTGAGGGAAAAGAACCCCCAGCCCTCCATTACCACATGCTTACCACACTGTCATGTCTCTCCTGCAAAAAGAAAAACCCTTTTATTCATATGGGTCAAAAGTTCAAGGCTCTCCTATTTATTTCACTAATTGGAAATCAATAAACTTGAGTTCAGCCAAAATTTGCCAGGCCCTTTTCAAGTCACAGATAAATCAGGGATGGAGGGAACTCTGTCATTCACTCAAACTGAGCATTTGGGCTTTCCTGGTAGCTCAGTGGTAAAGAGTTCGCCTGCCAATGCAGGAGACACGGGAAGATCCCACATGCTGCGGAGCTACTAAGCCTGTGAGCCACGACTATGGAGCCTGTCCTCTAGAGTCTGGAAACCGCAACTATTGAGTCCATGTGCCACAATTATTGAAAGCCTGTGTGCCCTAGAGCCCGAGTTCCACAACAAGAGAAGTCACCTCAACAAGAAGCCTGCTCATCTCAACTAGAGAATAGCTCCCACTCCCTGCAACTAGAGAAGAGCCTGTGGCAGCAGTGAAAACCCAGAGTAGCCCAAATTAAAAAATAAGTAATAAAAACAAACCCAGTAAGCATTCAATAAATGATGTCTACTGGGGTCTTCTGCATCCTGAAGATGGACAAGCTCCTGTTCTCATGGAGCTTACATCCTAGTAGGGGCAGACAGGCAGTAAGCAGCTAAGTAAAAACTTTATCAGAGTTAAGTGCTGTGGAGAAAATGAAACAATGATGGGATAGCCAGAGTGACTGGGAAGGTAGCCCTTTAAGTAGTCAAAATATCTCTGATACACGTGAGCTGAGATCTGAAAGATAACATGGAACATGGAGCTGGAAGATCTGAAGAAGAGCATTCAGTACAAAAGCCCTGATCAGGGACCTCTCAAGAAGTTCAAGAAGCAGAAGTGCTGACAGCCCCAAACAGAGACCGAGCCTTGAATCCAGAGCCCTTGAATCCAGAGTCAGATGTTCAAGATCATTTCCAGGCTGAGAAGGGTAACAGTCCTTCTCCCTGGAGTGCTTTTCACTGGGGTGAGGCAGAAGAATGGGTAAGATGTGGTGCATACCTGGTCTGAGGGAAAAGAACCCCCAGCCCTCCATTACCACATGCTTACCACACTGTCATGTCTCTCTCCTGCAAGAGACTCTGGTCCTGAGACCTAACCAGTTTCCACCTTGCTTCTCTCGGTGTACTGCCATCACTAGAATTTGTGTTTGTTTGTTTGGTGTAGGGTTTTGTTGGTCCTTTTCCAAGTATCAATCAAAACTGCATACCAGCCTCCACACCTTGGAAATAATTAAATGATGTGCCTGTGATTTTTTTCTAGCTGGGTAATGCACTGTGATTTGCATCTGTTAAAAGACTTTGTCCTGAGGTTGAGCCACCTGAGGTGATTTTTGTTCCACTTTGTTCGGTGTGGATGGTACACCATAGCCCAATACAAAAGCGGACCAAATGCTTCATCCTGTAGTACAGTCCCTTAAGAAAACTGCTCTTTGTGATGCAAGTATGTTCACGTTTTGCTTCTGAATTCAATGCGAAGGTCCCTTTCTCTGTTAAATAGTGTATTTATTTATTTATTTGGCTGCACCAGGTCTTAGTTGCAGCATTCTGGATCTTTAGTTGCAGTGTGTGGGATCTAGTCCCCTACCAGGGATGGAAACTAGGCTGCCAGCATTGGGAATATGGAGTTTTAGCCACTGAACCACCAAGGAAGTCCCATCTTGATGTTTTTTTAATTCACTTTTATTTTATATTATAACTGATTTACAATGTTTTGTTAGTTTCAAGTGTTAGTTTTCAATGTTGTTAGTTTATAGATTCAGTTTCCTATATTCGGATTTTTTCTCATATAGATTGCTACTGAATATTAAGCTCCCTAAATAGTAGATCCTGTTGATGTAGGTTTTCTGCAGACTAGAGCAATAGCTGGATTTGGTCAAAATATCTCTGATACACGTGAGCTGAGATCTGAAAGATAACATGGAACATGGAGCTGGAAGATCTGAAGAAGAGCATTCAGTACAAAAGCCCTGATCAGGGACCTCTCAAGAAGTTCAAGAAGCAGAAGTGCTGACAGCCCCAAACAGAGACCGAGCCTTGAATCCAGAGCCCTTGAATCCAGAGTCAGATGTTCAAGATCATTTCCAGGCTGAGAAGGGTAACAGTCCTTCTCCCTGGAGTGCTTTTCACTGGGGTGAGGCAGAAGAATGGGTAAGATGTGGTGCATACCTGGTCTGAGGGAAAAGAACCCCCAGCCCTCCATTACCACATGCTTACCACACTGTCATGTCTCTCTCCTGCAAGAGACTCTGGTCCTGAGACCTAACCAGTTTCCACCTTGCTTCTCTCGGTGTACTGCCATCACTAGAATTTGTGTTTGTTTGTTTGGTGTAGGGTTTTGTTGGTCCTTTTCCAAGTATCAATCAAAACTGCATACCAGCCTCCACACCTTGGAAATAATTAAATGATGTGCCTGTGATTTTTTTCTAGCTGGGTAATGCACTGTGATTTGCATCTGTTAAAAGACTTTGTCCTGAGGTTGAGCCACCTGAGGTGATTTTTGTTCCACTTTGTTCGGTGTGGATGGTACACCATAGCCCAATACAAAAGCGGACCAAATGCTTCATCCTGTAGTACAGTCCCTTAAGAAAACTGCTCTTTGTGATGCAAGTATGTTCACGTTTTGCTTCTGAATTCAATGCGAAGGTCCCTTTCTCTGTTAAATAGTGTATTTATTTATTTATTTGGCTGCACCAGGTCTTAGTTGCAGCATTCTGGATCTTTAGTTGCAGTGTGTGGGATCTAGTCCCCTACCAGGGATGGAAACTAGGCTGCCAGCATTGGGAATATGGAGTTTTAGCCACTGAACCACCAAGGAAGTCCCATCTTGATGTTTTTTTAATTCACTTTTTATTTTATATTATAACTGATTTACAATGTTTTGTTAGTTTCAAGTGTTAGTTTTCAATGTTGTTAGTTTATAGATTCAGTTTCCTATATTCGGATTTTTTTCTCATATAGATTGCTACTGAATATTAAGCTCCCAGTGCTAAATAGTAGATCCTGTTGATGTAGGTTTTCTGCAGACCTCAAGAGCAAATTATCTGAGGTTTAAGAAAAGATTTTGTATTAAAGTCCCATTTTCTCCTACCGAGGAAAGTGGGAGTCTAGAAAATACCCTGATCTTAATCCCCAAGCAAAGCACCTTCTAGCACAACTCTCGCTTACTTAGCAGTTACAGTAGCGTAATCTGTGACTTCTGTGTATCAAAAGCTGTGTGTGAAATTAAAAGTAAAATAAAATCTCCTTCCTCTCCCCAGAGTGGGATTCCCTCAGCACAGAAGGCGCTGGGAAAGGGCTGGTTATTTGCATGCGGTGGAGCTCTCGGCTGGGGGTGTGGGATGCGGTGTTCCTGAAGCGACAGATGAGGGATTTTGGCCGCGTGGGATGTGAACTGCGGAATTCCTCCCCTCGGTTCCTGAGAGGGGCTCTGAAGGAGACAGATTAGTATGCAGAGTGCGACCCTGGGGGCCGAGGGCGAGGGAGCGAGCCAAGGACAACAACCCCGGCGCGCTTCCGGAAGCTCTGCGCCGACCGAGTTCGTAGGTTCCTCGGCCTCGTCTTCCCAGTCACCCACCCCAACCCGAGGCCGACTCTGAAGAGCAGGCAGTCCCCCAAGGCAAGGAGGGCAGGGAACGCACCGAGAGCCCTCCACCCGCACGGGTGCTACGTCTGCAGGTGGTTGAGCGGGGCAGGAATCTAGATCCTCACGAGCCAGGAACGCCAGGCGACCGCAGGGCGCAGGGCGCAGTGCGCGGGCGCGGCGCGCGCCGGCCTCGATCCGGGTTCCTGGGGGCGGGGCGCGGGAGGGGGCGGGGCTTGCGCGACCGCGTGGGCGCCAGTCGCGCGGGAGGGAGGGAGCCGGGGGGAGGGGGCGGGGCCGCGCCGTCCGCGCCGCGCTGGGCCCTCTCAGCCAATGAGCGGCGTCCACATGCCGCGGCGGCGGCGAGAGGGGAGGCAGCCGCGGATAAATGCTATTAGAGCAGCCGCCGCGGAGCCGTCCCCGACGCCACCTCCTTCTCCTTCACCGCAGTTTCCTCAGCTGCTGTCGGGGGTGCAGAGCTGAGGGGACTAGGCGAGCGCGCCGCGCACCACGCCGCCGGCTCACCTCCCTCGCTCGGTTCCACTCTCAGGGGTCGGCCGAGCGCCCCCTTCTCCGGCCCGGGCGGGGCCGCGAATCCCCACAGGAGAACGGGGAGGGGGCTCCGGGGCCGCGGCCTGCACTCCTGGTGGTCGGTTGAGAGTGACGGAGGCCCTCCCTTCTGACGAGGGGAGGGAGGGTCAGGAGCCCCCCCCCACCGTCCAGCTGCGCCCGGGGCGGGCGCCGGCGAGGGCCGGGCGGCGAGAGGGGCGGTTGTCTGAGGGAGGGGGCGCGGGGTGATTCAGCGCCCGACGAGGCGGAAGCGGCCGGAGGAGGAGGGGGAGAGGCCAGTCCGCGCCTGGGCGCCCGGGGTGGCACGAGCCCGCGGCCCGAGTGTGAGACGGAGGCGAAGAGGCCGCGGGGACTGGAGGCGAGGCCGGCCGGGCCCCCGCAACCATGGAGAACGCGCACACAAAGACGGTGGAGGAAGTGCTGGGCCACTTTGGTGTCAACGAGAGTCAAAACTCAAGGAGGTGGGGCTCCAACGGTTCCGGAAGCTCTGCGCCGACCGAGTTCGTAGGTTCCTCGGCCTCGTCTTCCCAGTCACCCACCCCAACCCGAGGCCGACTCTGAAGAGCAGGCAGTCCCCCAAGGCAAGGAGGGCAGGGAACGCACCGAGAGCCCTCCACCCGCACGGGTGCTACGTCTGCAGGTGGTTGAGCGGGGCAGGAATCTAGATCCTCACGAGCCAGGAACGCCAGGCGACCGCAGGGCGCAGGGCGCAGTGCGCGGGCGCGGCGCGCGCCGGCCTCGATCCGGGTTCCTGGGGGCGGGGCGCGGGAGGGGGCGGGGCTTGCGCGACCGCGTGGGCGCCAGTCGCGCGGGAGGGAGGGAGCCGGGGGGAGGGGGCGGGGCCGCGCCGCCCGCGCCGCGCTGGGCCCTCTCAGCCAATGAGCGGCGTCCACATGCCGCGGCGGCGGCGAGAGGGGAGGCAGCCGCGGATAAATGCTATTAGAGCAGTCGCCGCGGAGCCGTCCCCGACGCCACCTCCTTCTCCTTCACCGCAGTTTCCTCAGCTGCTGTCGGGGGTGCAGAGCTGAGGGGACTAGGCGAGCGCGGCGCGCACCACCCCGCCGGCTCACCTCCCTCGCTCGGTTCCACTCTCAGGGGTCGGCCGAGCGCCCCCTTCTCCGGCCCGGGCGGGGCCGCGAATCCCCACAGGAGAACGGGGAGGGGGCTCCGGGGCCGCGGCCTGCACTCCTGGTGGTCGGTTGAGAGTGACGGAGGCCCTCCCTTCTGACGAGGGGAGGGAGGGTCAGGAGCCCCCCCCCACCGTCCAGCTGCGCCCGGGGCGGGCGCCGGCGAGGGCCGGGCGGCGAGAGGGGCGGTTGTCTGAGGGAGGGGGCGCGGGGTGATTCAGCGCCCGACGAGGCGGAAGCGGCCGGAGGAGGAGGGGGAGAGGCCAGTCCGCGCCTGGGCGCCCGGGGTGGCACGAGCCCGCGGCCCAAGTGTGAGACGGAGGCGAAGAGGCCGCGGGGACTGGAGGCGAGGCCGGCCGGGCCCCCGCAACCATGGAGAACGCGCACACAAAGACGGTGGAGGAAGTGCTGGGCCACTTTGGTGTCAACGAGAGCACGGGACTGAGTCTGGAGCAGGTCAAGAAGCTCAAGGAGAGATGGGGCTCCAACGGTAGGTGCCCGGCGCCGGGGCTGCAGGGGCCCCGCGCGACTCGGCGCGGGCGCGAGAGCCAGGAAAGATGGCTGACCGGGCTCCACCTCGTGGGTCTCGGCTCCGCGCCCGCCGAGGGCTGCGGGCGACGGCTGGAGCCCGCGCGCCGGCCCCGCGGGAGAGGGGTGGCAGGCGGCGGACCCCGGGGTCGGGCGGGCGCCTCCTCTCGGCCTCCGCGTGGCTCCAGCCCTTGACCTTCCCGGCTCGCAGCTAGCGCGGAGGCTCTTCACCAGCGGCAGCTGGCCCCGGCGGACGGAGGGATGAGCCTCCCGCATCTGGGTTGAGTCCTGCGAGACATTTTCTCGTCCCTAGCTGGTTTACGAGGCGTCACTGTAGTTGAGAATGCCTCTGACCGTTCTCGTACTACCCAAAGTTACACATCTGGCAGAAGTGATGACAGGGCTGGAATGACTCCTTGTTTCAGAAGCCCTGCTTAGGTGGTGATGAGATCTCACGTTTCGGAAGAGATCAGTACAACAAGTACTGCCCATTTTCTTGGGGTTCCATTTTGGTATGGCTTATATTAAATATGGTTTGGTATGGCTTATGTGAAATGTAACGTTCATATATCTAGGTGCATGTTTCAAAGACAGGGAAAATTTTGTCATTCTTTTGGAAAGGACAGACTACTAAAGAAAATTTTTTTTTCCCCTCCTCTTGACACGTTGCCTGGTGAATTTCTACATTCTGCAGAGTTACCGGCAGAAGAAGGTAAGTAATCTTAGCATGTTTCTTCTCCCCCTCTTTGTGTGCTAACCTTAAGGTGACATTTACAACAGATATGTTTCTTTCTAACAGGAAAAACCTTGCTGGAACTTGTGATTGAGCAGTTTGAAGACTTACTAGTTAGAATTTTATTGTTGGCAGCGTGTATATCTTTTGTAAGTATGAAGAAATTTCTTTCTCTCCCTAAAGTTGGGACTGTATTGTGGATGGAAAAGCAGGAAACAACTCTCTGTTGAATAAGAACATTATATTTGGAGATTTCAGCTGTTTTCATGTTTCGTGTTTTTTTGGTTTTTTAAATACCCTAGGTATTTAAAAATTATAAATAAAACTTTTGAAGTCATTCGTGTACAGAAAATAAATGAATGCCTGACATTTGCAGTGCAGTTAGATATTGTTCCCAAATGCGGCAGGCAGGGTCTTTGTAAATTCTTGGTGATTTATCAGCTTTTAATATCAAGAAGTTCCTTATTGCAAGGCCTTTTGTGTTTTGAGTTCTTCCGTTGTGTAAGATCATACTAAGATGATGTTGGGCTCTTTGTAGTCTGTAAATAGAACTTACAAAAGGAATATTCCAGTTGCTCTCCCGTCCTGGTAATGGCAAGGTGACAGTTGTTTCTGACAGTGACAAGAATGATGACGGCAGTGATGGCACCACTGTTGACCAAATTTGGTCACTGACCTTTAGGGTGATATGTTTATCTAAACTGGACCCCTGTCTTGAGTAGCTCCTAGGTTGAGAGAACAAGGTTTAGCACTACTGGTTCTAGATTTTAAAAGGACAAAAAAATTGTTTTTTCATGTTCTGTATGCGCTTACCCGCTTGCGTCCTGTATGGTTGCTAAGAAACTGGTGAAATGCAAAGAACAGCAGAAGAAAGATGATGGGGGTTGAAAAGGATAATTCTAGATAATTCTTTTTTTTTTTCTGTTGAGTATTGATTTTTTTTTTTTTTCGTGGACAGTGGACTTCGAAGTTTTCCTAAAAATGGTCACAAATAAGACACAGATGTTCCCTAATCCTAACAAGAAATGCCTTTTGTTCTTAAAGTACAGCATTTTATTCTTATAAAAACCAGGATGGGAAGTGAAGTAACTTTTTTCAGCCTTTGCAAACTTGACACAGCTTCAAGGTTTCATTTCTTGTGTGTTTGTACGCATGCAAGTCTCAGGGATCTACCTCAGTTTTTATTGACAATCTTACCCCAGAGGGCTATTTTGAGAACTAAATACATGAAGCAATGGGCATTTGTTTACTTTAGGTGAAGGGAAAAAATTGGCAAGAGATAAATTTTTTTTTTTTGAAATTCCTGACTCAAATTCTGTCTTGAGACTTAATTATGCTGTGTTAGTCAAGTGATGCGTAGCCATTAATAACCTCACTAATGTCTTCTATAATTTTCATTGAAGAAAACTAAGAGAGTGTTGTAGCAAATCATGCAGCATCCTGAGTTAAGCACTTCATACCTTACATGTGTCTGTTTTTTCTTGGTTAGTTAAAAAAAACTTCCCTCTCAGTGGCTGCTGCTTTACCAATTCAGATAAAGTAGAGTTGTTTAATTAGTTTCAGTACATTGTCATGGAACAAAACAACTAATGTGTTTGAGTTGATACAATGTTTATGTTTAAAGTGGCTACATAAATTTTAAAATAGTCTCAAATTTTTATTGAGCTATTTTGTGTGTGTGATTTAAGGTAGTATTGTAACGTCAGTGACATTATTTCCGATAGAAAAGCTGTTGACTGGGTTGTATAGAATCTCTTTGAGTGGCTAGTTTGAATGACTTTATAGTAATACTTTGAATTATGATGTAGTTTTTACTTTGAAGTGAGGGCTTATATCTTCTCAGCATTTTCACATAGGTTTTGATTTATTTATTTTTTTGGCTGTGCCTTGCATCTTGGGGGGTCTTTTGTTCCCTAACCCAGCTATGACAGTGAAAGCTTCGAATCCTAACCTCTGGACTGCCAAGAAATTCCCTCAAATGGGTTTTTAAATACGTGCTTTAATTTTGTTGTAAAGTAGGATGTTGACTTCTTATGGCTCTGTAGATAGAGCTATATTTTGGAGTTGAAATATCAGTTAACTTTCTGGTAACTATATGGAGTTATTGCTTAGGCAATGAACTATGGTACGTTTTTATGGGCTGCTAAACAGAGAAGTATGGGGTTCCCAGGTGGCTAAAGTGGTAAAGAATCTGCCTGCCAAACAGGAGACCTGGGTTCGATTCCTGGATTGGGAAGATTCCCCTGGCCAAGGAAATGGCAGCCCACTCTGTATTCTTGCCCGGAGCCTGGTGGGCCACAGTTCATGGAGTTTCAGAGTCGGACATGACTTAGCGACTAAACGAACAAAACAGAGAAGGTTAAACATTTGTTGTTTAGAAAGTTCTGTAACTTAATTTGCTTTGATTTGTTTGATCAGGATGTTGCGCATATAAACCTGTTGATTTTCTTCATGGGGATTGGCACTACTACTACATCATTATACTTGACCTTTTCATTCCATGTTTTTTTTTTAATCTTTGAAAGGAGCACTAGTTTTCTTCCTGTGGGCTTCCCTGGTGGCTCAGACAGTAAAGAAACTGCTGATTCGTACTCGTTTAACAGGAAAAACAGTAAAATGTGCATGTTCTTTTGGAGAAGCAAATAGGTGGTCTTTATAATCCATACATGATGCATTATGAAGTTCTGCTTCAGTTAAGAAATACTAGGCTTTAGGAATGTATTTCAAATATCAAACTAAGTAGTAAACTGTTAACCAAAGTTAATATTTTGCTGTGGCAGAAAGTAGGGAACAGTATTAATGTTTTACACTTGTGACCTGTAGGGATAAAGTTTAATTAACTTGTCCCTGGGGTTGGAAGAAATGAGCTGGTATCTCCCATTGCGTGTGGAGTAACATTAGACATTCCTTAACTTGACATTTAGTACCTTCCTTAATGGAGACAGATAAAAGTAAAATATATAATATTCTGTTGGATTGGAGATAGTGTTGCGGAGGAAAAGTGGGCAAGGAGGCTGGTGGTAGAATAGGCGAGCAAGTGGAAGGAGTGCAGTTTTTAAATTGGGCAGTCAGCAGAGGTGGCTGAGGTTACTTAAGTGAGCTTGAGGACCGTATTTGTCTCATCCCTGAATCATAAAGTCCTCTGTTGTAATACAATTTGCATAATTTTTCTCTACCTTTCACCCCCATTTCCTCATTTCAGCTACTTAGCTTGACCCTGAAATGCTAATTAAGTTTTCTTAGACTTAGGCACTTCTCAGCTTTGAATTTGCATTTGAATAACTTGTCTTTTTCTACTGGAGCCTTTGAAGGGCTTAATTTCTTTAAGAGCCTAAGTGTTTTTGGTATAAGAAATACCTGGACGAGTTTGTGTTTGGTAGCATTTTCAAAATGGGTGAACTTCATCTCCTTTATTTTTCTCAATAAGATGTATTCAAAAAATATTTGATAATTTGATTTAAAATTCTTCCTGTGTTTTATTTATTTTGAAATAGGCAGTTTACTGATTGGTTTGAGTAAAATATAGCTTGAAAGGTGAATGTGTATGGGGTTTTTTTATTATAGAGACGATTGTATTCTCAAATCTGAAAATATTGAGAGTTTTTACATAAGTTTTGTGTCTGGATCGGAGGAGATTATATAGTCTTAATTCATACCTTTTTTTTGGGTAATTATTTATTTTGGCCTTACCGTTATTGCTGTGTGAAGGAGCTTTCTCTAGTTGTAGCGAGAGGGGGTTACTCTCTAGTTCTAGTGCAAGGGCTTCTCATTGCGGTGACTTCTCTTTTTGTGGTTCCCAGGCACAGGCTTAGTTACTCTGTGGGATCTTCCCGGATAAGGAATCAAACCCCATGTCTCCTGCCTTGGCAAGCAGATTCTTTACCACTGAGCCACCAGGGAGCCACCCCCCACCCCCCTGTATTGTTCTTATAATGACTGAATTTTTCTCTATCTAGATAATTGCTGTAACATTTACTGATTATAGTTTTCAGGTGGAGTGTTTAATTTGTTATTTTCTTGCTAAAATTTTTTAATTTTATTTTTTTCAACTTTGGCCTCCTCCATTGGTGCTCCATCTATCCATTTCCATCCATCCCAACTCCTCGGCCCATGTGGGCCACCCACCACAGTGGCCCTGCTTGCCGCTGAGCATGGGCTCTGGGCGCATGCGCCCCAGAATGCCAGCTTGCAACTGGACACACCGGTCCAGCTGCTCCGTGGCACATGGGATCCTCCTGTGCCAGGGATCTAACCTGTGCCCCCTGCACTGCAAGGCGGACTCCCCACCCACTGGACCACCAGGAAAGCCCCTTGCTAAAATTTTTGATATAAATTTTTTTCTGCATCAAACTGGTGTTTGAGTGCTCAAAGACATTGTAAATTTCTAAGGCAACAAGGAGGAATACAGACCAGGTACGTGCTTTAGGACCCTCAGTCTTAAGAATGTGCTTATCATTTTCTTTTTAAGGTGCTGTTAAGGGCTCTCTGCACATTATCCTAACATGTAGATAATTGAGTCACAGTATACTGTGACCTAATTTACACCAGAACGTGCCTTTTTGCCTTGGATTAAACATCTTTTGGCTATAGCATCAAAAGTTATGGTGATGTTCAGAGATCATTCTTATAGATAGGTACCCTAGCCTATCTAAGGTAACCTACAAGGGAATTTCCCTGGCAGTCCACTGCATTGGGGCTTCCCTGGTGACTCAGATGGTAAAGAATCTACCTGCAATGCAGGAGACCCAGGTTCCTGGGTCAAGAAGATCTGGAGGAGGAAATGGCAACCCCCTCCAATATTCGTGCCTGGAGAATTCCATGAACAGGGGAGTTTGACAGATTGCAGTCCATGGGGTCACAAATAATCGGACACAACTGAGAGACTAAGCACGAACACAACCAGTGCTTTACTGCCACTACCTGGGTTCCATTCCTGGTCAGGAACTTAACTAAAGTGACCTAGCAAATAGTTAAACTTTGAATAGGATTGACAACTGAGCCACCAGGGAGCCACCCCCCACCCCCCTGTATTGTTCTTATAATGACTGAATTTTTCTCTCTCTAGATAATTGCTGTAACATTTACTGATTATAGTTTTCAGGTGGAGTGTTTAATTTGTTATTTTCTTGCTAAAATTTTTTAATTTTATTTTTTTCAACTTTGGCCTCCTCCATTGGTGCTCCATCTATCCATTTCCATCCATCCCAACTCCTCGGCCCATGTGGGCCACCCACCACAGTGGCCCTGCTTGCCGCTGAGCATGGGCTCTGGGCGCATGCGCCCCAGAATGCCAGCTTGCAACTGGACACACCGGTCCAGCTGCTCCGTGGCACATGGGATCCTCCTGTGCCAGGGATCTAACCTGTGCCCCCTGCACTGCAAGGCGGACTCCCCACCCACTGGACCACCAGGAAAGCCCCTTGCTAAAATTTTTGATATAAATTTTTTTCTGCATCAAACTGGTGTTTGAGTGCTCAAAGACATTGTAAATTTCTAAGGCGACAAGGAGGAATACAGACCAGGTACGTGCTTTAGGACCCTCAGTCTTAAGAATGTGCTTATCATTTTCTTTTTAAGGTGCTGTTAAGGGCTCTCTGCACATTATCGTAACATGTAGATAATTGAGTCACAGTATACTGTGACCTAATTTACACCAGAACGTGCCTTTTTGCCTTGGATTAAACATCTTTTGGCTATAGCATCAAAAGTTATGGTGATGTTCAGAGATCATTCTTATAGATAGGTACCCTAGCCTATCTAAGGTAACCTACAAGGGAATTTCCCTGGCAGTCCACTGCATTGGGGCTTCCCTGGTGACTCAGATGGTAAAGAATCTACCTGCAATGCAGGAGACCCAGGTTCCTGGGTCAAGAAGATCTGGAGGAGGAAATGGCAACCCCCTCCAATATTCGTGCCTGGAGAATTCCATGAACAGGGGAGTTTGACAGATTGCAGTCCATGGGGTCACAAATAATCGGACACAACTGAGAGACTAAGCACACCGAACACAACCAGTGCTTTGACTGCCACTACCTGGGTTCCATTCCTGGTCAGGGAACTTAACTAAAGTGACCTAGCAAATAGTTAAACTTTGAATAGGATTGACAAGTTTGAAACTTTTGAACGCTGCTGGAGCTGGGTAATGTTAGCCCCAGAAGTACTGTTATTGTGTTAATGGTCCAAACCAGGGACAGAAGAAACACTATGCCTAAAATGATACAATAGCAGCCTTTCCTTCTAGTTCCTTTTGATACTGTTGATAAGTTGGTTAGCTTTTTGCTCTCTTCATATACTGCTAGATTGGGACTTAGACCTTTGACATTGTAGGAGACTTGTTTATTCATACATCTATTCAATAAAATATGGTGAGCATCACCTATGAGACTCTTCTAGGGCCCTGGAGATAGAATAGTGAACAAAAAGAAATACAAATAATCCATTATATTCAACCTGTTCTCAATAAAGATTTTTCAGAAATATTTCCTCTTCCCACCCCTGTATATTTTATATAACTTCTGGTAAACCATAATTATGAACTGACTGTACTATAATGCTAGACAGACATAATAATGTGTCACTCATCCTATTTCTGTGTCCTTTTTACTGCCCCCTTTCTGATCTCATTGAGTCTTTTTATTTGTCAGCATCATCTTCCCATGTACACAAGAGAGGTTTTCTTTTCAGTTAAACAGAACCGTGAAGGACTTACACAATGTGGTTTGAACATGATTGACTGGATTGGTTCTTAGCAATCCATGGAGTACAGTTTATCTTTGAGTTACAGCACTTAATTCTTTGGGTTGTGGGTTTCAAAAAGTTGTCAGCATTAAATAGGTCCAGTTGTATCCTTCAGCTCTTAAGAGATTTTCCCAGTAGTTTCTTATCAGGCAGTAATTACACATTGTACAAAACCTTCAAATAACTGAATGCCTATGTTTTTTACATGTAAATATTTAAAGCCACATAGTGGAAGAAAAGGCTGCTGCACGATACAGATGAGGGTTATTGCATTATTGATGAACACCACTTGTGCAGAGGACCCACACATTTCTTGAAAAATAGAGACTGCGTGCTTGCCCTAGTCTTTTCCTTTGCTCCAGCGGATATGGGATATTGCTCTAAGTTTGTTCCTCAGGCCTAGCTGCCAAGAGGGAAATTCATACTCTGCTTTAACAAGGTGTGAAGCTTATCTTACAGTTGCTAATGCCTCACTGACCTTTGGGAAAGGTCCTAGCTACTCTTCAAGTTGAGTCATTTTTCTCCCACAAGAGCTAATTAAGTTTCTTATTTCTGATACGCTCTCCTTGGCACATGTTTGAAAAGCTAGTATCAAACCAGCTGTGATCTTGCATCTATCAAAATTTACAACTTCCTAGAGAAGTTTTCATTCTGGCATTAGGCCTGGCCTTAACACCAGGAATGCCCTGTTGAAAGCTTGCAGCCACAATTTATATTCATTCTGGTGTTTTGCCTGCCCTGGTTCATTAGCTGTCAATAGTGATTGCCATCTTTCAGGACCTTGTCCTTGTGTCTCCTGGGGTTATTTTTCCTGCTTAGAGTGATAGTTCTTTTTTCGGTGCTATGGTGGTGAGAATAGCGGCCTCACAAACTGATGTTTGTTGGTAATTCGTTGTTACCCACTTTTTTTTTTTTTTTTTAAATTTTGGCCTTTTTTTTTTATTGATTTTTTTTTTTTTTAACATATTTTTCATCCATCTTTATTCTTTGGCCTTTGTGGACCTCCCATTGCAGCGGCCTCTTTCATTGCAGAGCACTGGCTCTGGGCTCATGTGCTCCAGAGTGCTGGCTCGTAATTGGACACACCCATCCAGCTGCTTTGCGCCACGTAAGATCTTCCTGGGCCAGGGATCAAACCAGTGCCCCTTGCACTGCAAGGCAAACTCTATACCCACTGGACCACCAGGGAAGCCCCATTGTTACCCTCTTTTTTTTTTTTTTTTAATTATTGCTTTATTTATCTTAATTTGGCTGCATTGGGTCTTAGTTGTGGCATTTGGAATCTAGTTCCCTGACCAGGGATCAAACCCGGGCCCCCTGCTTTAGAAGCACAGAGTCTTAACCAGTTGACCATCAGGGAAGTTCCTGTTTACTCTCTTTTAACTTGAAAAGTTCACTTTGAGTCTTTCCTTAACCATCTTTCTAGTGGTTTTCTGTTCCTGTCAAAGCTCATGGTATGGTATTCACTAGGTATAGACTTAGTATATGACTTCATTATTACCATAAATCATATCTGACAATACTAAATGTAGTAAAAACAATGCTTTCATTGTTTATTGAATAGATCTTTTAAAGAAAAGATTTCATTGTGGAATATGCAAACATTTTTAAGTAGTGTTAAAAGGCAAAGGCAAATCTTACCTCCCAGATTGAATCACAAGATATGCTTAACATCCTTTTTTGATTGGCAGTTTTCCACAAAAGTTGGTTGTTAAAATTTTTGACCATTTGCCTGCCTCTTTTACGCTATTCTTTATTATTTATCACTGTGTTGGATTCTCTCTTCTTACAGATGCTTAGTTATGAAGTACAGTGTGGCTCTTCTAAATTTTAAACCTGAGAGTTATGGTTGGTTGAGCTAGAGGTTAATTCTCTGCTCATTTTTCTTGGGACAGTGTTCTGTGCCCTGTTAAGACAGGTTTAGGACATCTCTGGAGTGCTGTGTTGCTATCCTAGATGTCATTTGGAGGATAACGTTCCAAATACATTCCTGATTGCAGAATAACCTTGCAGTAATGACCTTCAGTAACACCACTGAAAATATGTGGAACATTAGCAGTTTATATACTCTAATTTTAAAGCCACATAGATTACTTTTACTATGAATTTGCCATATAGATATTTGATGAGTATTAACCAAAGTAACAAAGTTTGATGATTGCCTTTTACTTTAGGAATTTATTTTATTTCTTCTGAAAAATTTACATAGAGAATGAATGGGATTTAGTTCCCCAAAAGTATTTGTTTTAAACTAATAGCTACATGAAAAAATAGATTCGGGGCTTCCCTGGTGGTCCAGTGGGTAAGGACACCGCCTTGCAGGGCAAGGGGCACCGGTTCGATCCCTGGCCTGGTAAGATCCCACGTGCTGCGGAGCAGCCGGACCGATGTGTCCAATTACCGAGTCGGCGCTCTGGAGCGCATGCGCCCAGAGTCGGCACTCTGCGACAACAGAGGCCACCGCAATGGGAGGCCCACATGGGCCAGAGAACAAAGATGGATGAAAATAGACACATGAAAGACCAATAGAAGTGGCCCGCCTGCTCCCCTCCTTCCCCACCCCACCCCCCTAAAATAAATAAATAAATAAATCTTAAAAAAGAAATAGATTCGTTTTTAGGAGTAGTGTTGAAATGTTTACAGTTTTGAAAGTTAAGAAATACTGGGAACAAGATATAAGCTTGTTATTTATGTCATTACATTTGGCTACCTTTTGTTTCTAAGGATGATAAGAAAAGATTTTATGTATCATAATTTCTTCAGTGCTAGCCGCTTTTGTTGTAAGAACACATTACAGTTCTAACAGGTGTCATTTCTCTTTTAGGTCTTGGCTTGGTTTGAAGAAGGTGAAGAAACAATTACAGCTTTTGTAGAACCCTTTGTAATTTTACTTATATTAGTAGCAAATGCAATTGTGGGTGTGTGGCAGGTAAGCAATAATTCCTGCATTGCTAAGTTTTGGTAATTAATGTAAGTTGATTTAAACCGTGTTAGTCTATTTGTTTTTTCTAGTGTGTTGAGTAAAAATATCTGTAGAACTACGTTATTTTTTATCTGTTTATTTAATGGCAAAATTTTAGACTCATGCATATATACTCCGCTGTTCAAATTGCTCATCCTTCATGATAGCATGGAATCAAGAACAGTGTATAAAGAATTAAAACAGGAAATTTGAGAAACTCTGTTCAGTAACACCACTGAAAATATGTGGAACATTAGCAGTTTATATACTCTAATTTTAAAGCCACATAGATTACTTTTACTATGAATTTGCCATATAGATATTTGATGAGTATTAACCAAAGTAACAAAGTTTGATGATTGCCTTTTACTTTAGGAATTTATTTTATTTCTTCTGAAAAATTTACATAGAGAATGAATGGGATTTAGTTCCCCAAAAGTATTTGTTTTAAACTAATAGCTACATGAAAAATAGATTCGGGGCTTCCCTGGTGGTCCAGTGGGTAAGGACACCGCCTTGCAGGGCAAGGGGCACCGGTTCGATCCCTGGCCTGGTAAGATCCCACGTGCTGCGGAGCAGCCGGACCGATGTGTCCAATTACCGAGTCGGCGCTCTGGAGCGCATGCGCCCAGAGTCGGCACTCTGCGACAACAGAGGCCACCGCAATGGGAGGCCCACATGGGCCAGAGAACAAAGATGGATGAAAATAGACACATGAAAGACCAATAGAAGTGGCCCGCCTGCTCCCCTCCTTCCCCACCCCACCCCCCTAAAATAAATAAATAAATAAATCTTAAAAAAGAAATAGATTCGTTTTTAGGAGTAGTGTTGAAATGTTTACAGTTTTGAAAGTTAAGAAATACTGGGAACAAGATATAAGCTTGTTATTTATGTCATTACATTTGGCTACCTTTTGTTTCTAAGGATGATAAGAAAAGATTTTATGTATCATAATTTCTTCAGTGCTAGCCGCTTTTGTTGTAAGAACACATTACAGTTCTAACAGGTGTCATTTCTCTTTTAGGTCTTGGCTTGGTTTGAAGAAGGTGAAGAAACAATTACAGCTTTTGTAGAACCCTTTGTAATTTTACTTATATTAGTAGCAAATGCAATTGTGGGTGTGTGGCAGGTAAGCAATAATTCCTGCATTGCTAAGTTTTGGTAATTAATGTAAGTTGATTTAAACCGTGTTAGTCTATTTGTTTTTTCTAGTGTGTTGAGTAAAAATATCTGTAGAACTACGTTATTTTTTATCTGTTTATTTAATGGCAAAATTTTAGACTCATGCATATATACTCCGCTGTTCAAATTGCTCATCCTTCATGATAGCATGGAATCAAGAACAGTGTATAAAGAAGCTACTTAAGGAAAAACAGGAAATTTGAGAACCAGTATCTCTGTTCATATTTTCTGGTTGCTTCCTGTGAAAGATTTGAGAAAATCAATGTCATTTTTATTATCCTTGGACTTGTGTGTGTGGGTTTAGCTGTAAAAGTTATTTGAATTGTAAATAATTTCACCTTCAGACCATAGTCCTGGCTGTTGTCGCTTAATTGTTCAGTGCCCAGACCTTATTCACGAAATGGAGTCTAATTTTCCGGTAGAAGCAGGGCCATCACACTTGGGTTCCGCGGTGTATGATTTGTTTTCTGCAGATAGCTAATTTGAGAATTTAATTTCTCTAAGACTGTGAATCTGTTTGAATTTTTGTTTTTGATATACTTTAATGAACTCAGACTAATATTTCACAGTCATCTTTTGAGCATTAATCTTTCAGATTTTTGATGGGTGTATTTACCTCATTCAGGACTAAAATAGAGTACATCTGTCATTCTGAAAGAGTACAAACATCTAAACATACTTAGTCCTACTGAAATTGTAAAGTTTTTATTAGTAAACATGGAAGGCCTTTGTAGTAAGATGCCTCCTTAGAATAAGTGTGCTATATTCCTCTTACTTTGTTTTTTTTTAATTGCTTGTAGTTAAGTAGATATGATAGTTTTGTGAATAATTTCAGCAAAAGAAACAGTGCACAGCATTAGACTGTCCTCATGTTAGTAATACACATTTTTAAACTTAGGTCATTTACCTAGTAGGTACTTCATGTATTTAATGCTATTTAATGCTTTTTAATGCTTAAGTGATTTTATAAGGTAGATGTTTTCATTTGACAGATGTGATACTGAAGTTGAGAGTGATTGACTTATCTAAGGCCATGTAGGTTGTACTTAACAGAGTATCTTGAGATTTATATCCAGGGCCAGGCTGGATATAAGTAAAATTTAATGCTCATTGTTTTTCTAGTGTGTTGAGTAAAAATATCTGTAGAACTACGTTATTTTTTATCTGTTTATTTAATGGCAAAATTTTAGACTCATGCATATATACTCCGCTGTTCAAATTGCTCATCCTTCATGATAGCATGGAATCAAGAACAGTGTATAAAGAAGCTACTTAAGGAAAAACAGGAAATTTGAGAACCAGTATCTCTGTTCATATTTTCTGGTTGCTTCCTGTGAAAGATTTGAGAAAATCAATGTCATTTTTATTATCCTTGGACTTGTGTGTGTGGGTTTAGCTGTAAAAGTTATTTGAATTGTAAATAATTTCACCTTCAGACCATAGTCCTGGCTGTTGTCGCTTAATTGTTCAGTGCCCAGACCTTATTCACGAAATGGAGTCTAATTTTCCGGTAGAAGCAGGGCCATCACACTTGGGTTCCGCGGTGTATGATTTGTTTTCTGCAGATAGCTAATTTGAGAATTTAATTTCTCTAAGACTGTGAATCTGTTTGATTTTTGTTTTTGATATACTTTAATGAACTCAGACTAATATTTCACAGTCATCTTTTGAGCATTAATCTTTCAGATTTTTGATGGATGTATTTACCTCATTCAGGACTAAAATAGAGTACATCTGTCATTCTGAAAGAGTACAAACATCTGAACATACTTAGTCCTACTGAAATTGTAAAGTTTTTATTAGTAAACATGGAAGGCCTTTGTAGTAAGATGCCTCCTTAGAATAAGTGTGCTATATTCCTCTTACTTTGTTTTTTTTTAATTGCTTGTAGTTAAGTAAATATGATAGTTTTGTGAATAATTTCAGCAAAAGAAACAGTGCACAGCATTAGACTGTCCTCATGTTAGTAATATACATTTTTAAACTTAGGTCATTTACCTAGTAGGTACTTCATGTATTTAATGCTTAAGTGATTTTATAAGGTAGATGTTTTCATTTGACAGATGTGATACTGAAGTTGAGAGTGATTGACTTATCTAAGGCCATGTAGGTTGTACTTAACAGAGTATCTTGAGATTTATATCCAGGGCCAGGCTGGATATAAGTAAAATTAATTAAAATTTTACAGCAGCTTTTTTTTTTTTGGTTTATTGGTTTATTTGAAAGTTAAATAAGAACATCCTTCAATAATTCTTTGTCATTTATCAAATAAATATTCTCAAGAATGCAGAAAGGTCAATTTAGGTATTAAATACACAAAAATATGTCTTTTAGCTTTCTCTCCTAATATCCAAATGGGAATCTTTAGATATATTTAATGTTTCCACGAACTATGTGATTAACAACAATAGCAAAATGTGTTGGCAGAAATTATTATTCAAGGTTTTTCCATCAGTGGTTTAATTAACATACAGTAGACAGAAAGAAAGCAATCTGTTCAACCAGACTATTGAAAATCCCTCCTGTTGCTTTTTTTTTTTTTCTTTTTTTTTTATTATTTATTTATTTATTTATTTTTGTACATGTATGTTCCCAGATCAATCAGATGCATATCCCTTGGCCCTCCCCCCACCCAGGTTCCCCCCCCCATCCCTCCAGACCATTGCTCCAAGTGGTTGTAGGTACTCCTATTCCCCTAGCACAATGACAATAGCTATCTTTTCTACACATGACAGTATAGGTTCCCATGTTACTCCCTCCCATTGTTCGGTCTCCACAATGTCTTTATGTCTATTCTCTGTTTTTTCGTGAGTTCACTGTGTGTGTTATCATGACCATCTTACTAGATCCCATATATATGAGTTAGTATACTATACTTGTCTTTCTCTTTTTGACTTACTTCACCTTTTATGATAGGTTCTAAAGCCAGCCACCTCATTAGGACTGAGTCTTCTGCATTTCTTTTAACAGCTGAGTAGTATTCCATTGTATATATGTACCAGAGCTTCTGGATCCATTCATTTGCCTCCTTAGAATAAGTGTGCTATATTCCTCTTACTTTGTTTTTTTTTAATTGCTTGTAGTTAAGTAAATATGATAGTTTTGTGAATAATTTCAGCAAAAGAAACAGTGCACAGCATTAGACTGTCCTCATGTTAGTAATATACATTTTTAAACTTAGGTCATTTACCTAGTAGGTACTTCATGTATTTAATGCTTAAGTGATTTTATAAGGTAGATGTTTTCATTTGACAGATGTGATACTGAAGTTGAGAGTGATTGACTTATCTAAGGCCATGTAGGTTGTACTTAACAGAGTATCTTGAGATTTATATCCAGGGCCAGGCTGGATATAAGTAAAATTTTACAGCAGCTTTTTTTTTTTTTTTTTTTTTTTGGTTTCATAACATTGGTTTATTTGAAAGTTAAATAAGAACATCCTTCAATAATTCTTTGTCATTTATCAAATAAATATTCTCAAGAATGCAGAAAGGTCAATTTAGGTATTAAATACACAAAAATATGTCTTTTAGCTTTCTCTCCTAATATCCAAATGGGAATCTTTAGATATATTTAATGTTTCCACGAACTATGTGATTAACAACAATAGCAAAATATGTTGGCAGAAATTATTATTCAAGGTTTTTCCATCAGTGGTTTAATTAACATACAGTAGACAGAAAGAAAGCAATCTGTTCAACCAGACTATTGAAAATCCCTCCTGTTGCTTTTATTTTTTTTTTTTCTTTTTTTTTATTATTTATTTATTTATTTATTTTTGTACATGTATGTTCCCAGATCAATCAGATGCATATCCCTTGGCCCTCCCCCCACCCAGGTTCCCCCATCCCTCCAGACCATTGCTCCAAGTGGTTGTAGGTACTCCTATTCCCCTAGCACAATGACAATAGCTATCTTTTCTACACATGACAGTATAGGTTCCCATGTTACTCCCTCCCATTGTTCGGTCTCCACAATGTCTTTATGTCTATTCTCTGTTTTTTCGTGAGTTCACTGTGTGTGTTATCATGACCATCTTACTAGATCCCATATATATGAGTTAGTATACTATACTTGTCTTTCTCTTTTTGACTTACTTCATTTTTATGATAGGTTCTAAAGCCAGCCACCTCATTAGGACTGAGTCTTCTGCATTTCTTTTAACAGCTGAGTAGTATTCCATTGTATATATGTACCAGAGCTTCTGGATCCATTCATTTGTCGATGGACATCTAGGTTGCTTCCATGTTCTGGCTATTGTATAGAGAGCTGCAATGAACATTGGGGTACAGGTGCCTCTTTCAGTTTTGATTTCATCAGGATACAGGCCTAATAGTGGGATTGCTGGGTCATAGGGTGCTTCTATTTTTAGTTTTTTAAGGAATCTCCATATTGTCTTCCATAGAGGTTGTATTAATTTACATTCCCACCAGCAATGCAAGAGGGTTCCCTTTTCTCCACACCCTCTCCAGCATTTGTTGTCTGTCGATTTGTTGATGATGGCCATTCTGACAGGTGTGAGGTGGTATCTCATTGTGGTTTTAATTTGCATTTCTCTAATAATAAGCGAGGTTGAGCATCGTTTCATGTGCTTTTGGACCATTTGTATGTCCTCTTTGGAGAGGCGTCTCTTTAGATCTTTTTCCCATTTTTTGATTGGGCTGCTCATTTTCCCTGTGCTGAGTTGTCTGAGTTGCTTGTAGATTTTGGAGATTAATTCTTTGTCTGTTGTTTCATTTGCTATGATTTTCTCCCACTCTGTGGGGTGTCTGTTGAACTTTTTTGTAATTTCTTTTGCTGTACAAAAGCTTTTAAGTTTCATAAGGTCCCATATGTTCATTTTTCTTTTCAGTTCTGCTATTTTAGTTGGTGGGTCAAAGAAGATCTTGCTTTGATTGATGTCCTTGAGGGTTTTGCCTATATTCTCCTCTAAGAGTTTGATGGTTTCTGGTCTTACATGTAGGTCTTTAATCCATTTTGAGTTGATCTTAGTGTATGGCGTCAGGGAATGTTCCAATTTCCTTTTTTTGCATGTAGCTGTCCAATTCTCCCAGCACCACTTGTTAAAGAGTCTTATGTCTATTCTTTTCTACACATGACAGTATAGGTTCCCATGTTACTCACTCCCATTGTTCGGTCTCCACAATGTCTTTATGTCTATTCTCTGTTTTTTCATGAGTTCACTGTGTGTGTTATCATGACCATCTTACTAGATCCCATATATATGAGTTAGTATACTATACTTGTCTTTCTCTTTTTGACTTACTTCACTTTTATGATAGGTTCTAAAGCCAGCCACCTCATTAGGACTGAGTCTTCTGCATTTCTTTTAACAGCTGAGTAGTATTCCATTGTATATATGTACCAGAGCTTCTGGATCCATTCATTTGTCGATGGACATCTAGGTTGCTTCCATGTTCTGGCTATTGTATAGAGAGCTGCAATGAACATTGGGGTACAGGTGCCTCTTTCAGTTTTGATTTCATCAGGATACAGGCCTAATAGTGGGATTGCTGGGTCATAGGGTGCTTCTATTTTTAGTTTTTTAAGGAATCTCCATATTGTCTTCCATAGAGGTTGTATTAATTTACATTCCCACCAGCAATGCAAGAGGGTTCCCTTTTCTCCACACCCTCTCCAGCATTTGTTGTCTGTCGATTTGTTGATGATGGCCATTCTGACAGGTGTGAGGTGGTATCTCATTGTGGTTTTAATTTGCATTTCTCTAATAATAAGCGAGGTTGAGCATCGTTTCATGTGCTTTTGGACCATTTGTATGTCCTCTTTGGAGAGGCGTCTCTTTAGATCTTTTTCCCATTTTTTGATTGGGCTGCTCATTTTCCCTGTGCTGAGTTGTCTGAGTTGCTTGTAGATTTTGGAGATTAATTCTTTGTCTGTTGTTTCATTTGCTATGATTTTCTCCCACTCTGTGGGGTGTCTGTTGAACTTTTTTGTAATTTCTTTTGCTGTACAAAAGCTTTTAAGTTTCATAAGGTCCCATATGTTCATTTTTCTTTTCAGTTCTGCTATTTTAGTTGGTGGGTCAAAGAAGATCTTGCTTTGATTGATGTCCTTGAGGGTTTTGCCTATATTCTCCTCTAAGAGTTTGATGGTTTCTGGTCTTACATGTAGGTCTTTAATCCATTTTGAGTTGATCTTAGTGTATGGCGTCAGGGAATGTTCCAATTTCATTTTTTTGCATGTAGCTGTCCAATTTTCCCAGCACCACTTGTTAAAGAGTCTTTGTCCCATTTTATAGTTTCTCCTCCTTTATCAAAAATAAGGTACCCATAGGTGCGTGGGTTGATCTCTGGGTTCTCAATCTTGTTCCACTGATCTATAGTTCTGTTTTTGTGCCAGTACCAGACTGTCTTGATAACTGTTGCTTTGTAGTAGAGTCTGAAGTTAGGGAGGCTGATCCCTCCAACTCCATTTTTCTTCCTCAGGATTGCTTTGGCTATTCGAGGTCTTCTGTGTTTCCATATGAACTGTGTTATTATTTGGTCTAGTTCTGTGAAAAATGTCAGTGGTAGTTGAATAGGTATTGCATTGAATCTGTAGATGATATTTGGAAGTATGGTCATTTTCACAATATTGATTCTTCCAATCCAGGAACATGGAATATCTCTCCATCTGTTTAAGTCTTCTTTAATGTCTCTCATGAGTGTCTTGTAATTTTCTGTGTACAGTTCTATTGTTTCTTTGGGTAGGTTTATTCCTAGATATTTGATTCTTTTGGTTGCAGTGGTGAAGGGGATTGCCTCTTTGATTTCATTTTCTGATTTTTCATTGTTTGTGTATAGGAATGCCAGTGACTTCTGTGTGTTGACTTTATATCCTGCAACTTTGCTGAATTCATTGATTAGTTCTAGTAGCTTTGTAACCGTGTCTTTGGGATTTTCTATGTATAATATCATGTCGTCTGCAAAAAGAGAGAGCTTGACTTCTTCCTTTTTACAGCTTTTATAGGACTTTTATATATGTTTTAGCTTAAAAGAGTAACATTCTTGCATCTTAATCCTGCTTACATAATATACGGAAGAGTATGTGCCAGTAGTACAGGGTTCTTGCTTCCTGGAAGTAATGTTGTATTTTGGAGATTAATTCTTTGTCTGTTGTTTCATTTGCTATGATTTTCTCCCACTCTGTGGGGTGTCTGTTGAACTTTTTTGTAATTTCTTTTGCTGTACAAAAGCTTTTAAGTTTCATAAGGTCCCATATGTTCATTTTTCTTTTCAGTTCTGCTATTTTAGTTGGTGGGTCAAAGAAGATCTTGCTTTGATTGATGTCCTTGAGGGTTTTGCCTATATTCTCCTCTAAGAGTTTGATGGTTTCTGGTCTTACATGTAGGTCTTTAATCCATTTTGAGTTGATCTTAGTGTATGGCGTCAGGGAATGTTCCAATTTCATTTTTTTGCATGTAGCTGTCCAATTTTCCCAGCACCACTTGTTAAAGAGTCTTTGTCCCATTTTATAGTTTCTCCTCCTTTATCAAAAATAAGGTACCCATAGGTGCGTGGGTTGATCTCTGGGTTCTCAATCTTGTTCCACTGATCTATAGTTCTGTTTTTGTGCCAGTACCAGACTGTCTTGATAACTGTTGCTTTGTAGTAGAGTCTGAAGTTAGGGAGGCTGATCCCTCCAACTCCATTTTTCTTCCTCAGGATTGCTTTGGCTATTCGAGGTCTTCTGTGTTTCCATATGAACTGTGTTATTATTTGGTCTAGTTCTGTGAAAAATGTCAGTGGTAGTTGAATAGGTATTGCATTGAATCTGTAGATGATATTTGGAAGTATGGTCATTTTCACAATATTGATTCTTCCAATCCAGGAACATGGAATATCTCTCCATCTGTTTAAGTCTTCTTTAATGTCTCTCATGAGTGTCTTGTAATTTTCTGTGTACAATTCTATTGTTTCTTTGGGTAGGTTTATTCCTAGATATTTGATTCTTTTGGTTGCAATGGTGAAGGGGATTGCCTCTTTGATTTCATTTTCTGATTTTTCATTGTTTGTGTATAGGAATGCCAGTGACTTCTGTGTGTTGACTTTATATCCTGCAACTTTGCTGAATTCATTGATTAGTTCTAGTAGCTTTGTAACCGTGTCTTTGGGATTTTCTATGTATAATATCATGTCGTCTGCAAAAAGAGAGAGCTTGACTTCTTCCTTTTTACAGCTTTTATAGGACTTTTATATATGTTTTAGCTTAAAAGAGTAACATTCTTGCATCTTAATCCTGTTTACATAATATACGGAAGAGTATGTGCCAGTATTACAGGGTTCTTGCTTCCTGGAAGTAAGGGGAGTTATAATTTTAGTGTAAGGTATTATTTGGGAGGGCTCAGGCATGTGTTTCTGACCATTGTCATCAAGGACAGCTGACAAGCAATTAGGGGAACTATAGAGAAGTGGACCTTTGTGGGTGAAGGCTAGGGAGAATATTCCAAACATGGGGTGGCATGAGCAGAAGTACAGAGTATGTTTGAGAAATGACATAGGCTTATTTGGGTTTGAGTGGAGTAGGTAGGAGATGCAACTTTTAGAACAAAGGAGACCTTAGAAGGTCTAAGTTTTTGTTTGTAGTAAGTTAAGTAGATTTGTCTTTCCCCAAACAGACTTGCTTTTTGATGTAATCTGTTTGAATCTATGGTTATTTGTTTCCCTTTTCCACCCATATACTGTATAATTCCTTTTGATTGAGTTTCTAGACAGTAGGGGGAAGGGGTTTGTTTTTTAAGTGATGTTAATTGGCATCCTTGTCCTTGGGGTCTGTGATAGTTTATCTTTTAAGTTTATGCTTCTCAGAAAATGTGCCTTTGCTGATTTTTAATAGAAGCAAAATACAGTGCTCCTGGACACCTTAACCTTGATCAGTTCAGTTACACTTTACCCTAGCATGATCCCAAGAAAGGAGGAAAAGTAAAACTGCTGTAATTCACACATTTGGGGGAAAAATCCTGAGGAAAAAGTAGTTTCAAATTTGACTAATTGAATAGCAGTAATGCTTAGAATTTATTTTTTCTACAATATCAGTAATTTTGAAATTAACCTTAAGTAGATCTGATAGGGATTTAAATTATTTTTATCATGAACTTCCCAAATTTAAGGTTTTCTATACTTTTTCACGGATGCCTATGTAAAAAGCTTTGGATGTCATAGCTTTCAGTTTTGTGTCATCTGAATTCTCTTTTAAGTAGGTTTGGGAATCAGATTTTTACCAGAAGGAAGAAAATGAGCGATATGATATTGAGCATAAATTTTATCCAAGTAAAGGTTAAATTGAAGAGCTTTGGAGTGAAGTCTTGATATGTTCATATATTATGGTATGTGGTTTGTCATTCTTGCATCTTAATCCTGTTTACATAATATACGGAAGAGTATGTGCCAGTATTACAGGGTTCTTGCTTCCTGGAAGTAAGGGGAGTTATAATTTTAGTGTAAGGTATTATTTGGGAGGGCTCAGGCATGTGTTTCTGACCATTGTCATCAAGGACAGCTGACAAGCAATTAGGGAACTATAGAGAAGTGGACCTTTGTGGGTGAAGGCTAGGGAGAATATTCCAAACATGGGGTGGCATGAGCAGAAGTACAGAGTATGTTTGAGAAATGACATAGGCTTATTTGGGTTTGAGTGGAGTAGGTAGGAGATGCAACTTTTAGAACAAAGGAGACCTTAGAAGGTCTAAGTTTTTGTTTGTAGTAAGTTAAGTAGATTTGTCTTTCCCCAAACTGACTTGCTTTTTGCTGTAATCTGTTTGAATCTATGGTTATTTGTTTCCCTTTTCCACCCATATACTGTATAATTCCTTTTGATTGAGTTTCTAGACAGTAGGGGGAAGGGGTTTGTTTTTTAAGTGATGTTAATTGGCATCCTTGTCCTTGGGGTCTGTGATAGTTTATCTTTTAAGTTTATGCTTCTCAGAAAATGTGCCTTTGCTGATTTTTAATAGAAACAAAATACAGTGCTCCTGGACACCTTAACCTTGATCAGTTCAGTTACACTTTACCCTAGCATGATCCCAAGAAAGGAGGAAAAGTAAAACTGCTGTAATTCACACATTTGGGGGAAAAATCCTGAGGAAAAAGTAGTTTCAAATTTGACTAATTGAATAGCAGTAATGCTTAGAATTTATTTTTTCTACAAATCAGTAATTTTGAAATTAACCTTAAGTAGATCTGATAGGGATTTAAATTATTTTTATCATGAACTTCCCAAATTTAAGGTTTTCTATACTTTTTCACGGATGCCTATGTAAAAAGCTTTGGATGTCATAGCTTTCAGTTTTGTGTCATCTGAATTCTCTTTTAAGTAGGTTTGGGAATCAGATTTTTACCATAAGGAAGAAAATGAGCGTATATGATATTGAGCATAAATTTTATCCAAGTAAAGGTTAAATTGAAGAGCTTTGGAGTGAAGTCTTGATATGTTCATATATTATGGTATGTGGTTTGTGCTTCCAGCCATTTATTGGTTTCTACCGTTGGAGAGAGATTTAGAATTTGTGAGAAGACATAACTTAATTTTCATAATTCATCACTCAAAGTATTTACTGAGTGCCAAACCACAGCCTAAGCATTTTACACATAGCGTTTAAATTCTCACAACCCTTGAGGGTGGGTGTGTCCTGGCTTTGTAGGCCATAAACTTGTCTGTCATGTCACTTATCCACAGTCAACATAGCTTTTGAGTGGAAAGGTCTGGGTTAACCCTGGGCAGTCCAGCCCCAGACCAGCATCTTTCATGGGAGACAAGATTGATTTAACGTGTGTGAGGCAGAAGGTGAAGGCCATGTTGCATGGTGTGCTTAGGGACAGCAGGTTCTAATAACTGCTTTCTCCATTGATTTTATCTCCTTACCCTTCTTAGGGTACTTACTTTTTCTTTTTTTTTTTTTTACTTTTTCATTTTTAACACAAAATCAAAAGGGCCTAGTGTTTTATTATCTTAGGATGTGAATCATTTACTACAAATATTATTAATGTGCTTATCTTGACTTTTTTTTTTTTTTAATTCACATTTAGGTTAGAACTCCAAAATTTGATTCCTAGGGCTAGAAACATATACCAGTGGCAGGCCGTGAGGCTGTGTTTACTACTTTTATCTTTTTTCTTTGTTACAGGAAAGAAATGCTGAAAATGCAATCGAAGCCCTTAAGGAGTATGAGCCTGAAATGGGCAAAGTATATCGACAAGACAGGAAGAGTGTACAGCGGATTAAAGCTAAAGACATAGTTCCTGGTGATATTGTAGAAATTGCTGGTGAGTTGAGTTGATAATTTTTATTTATATATCTGAATGCAGTCCTTTTATCAAGACTCATACTTAAGTGTTTTTAAAATTAGACTCATGTGTATTGCTTACATGAACAGATTTTTAGTGCTATCCAAACAAATCAGGTTTTTTTTTAGATCTGGTTTTTTGTTAAATTTTCAGGGTGTTTTGGGACCTCTCTCATGTTGATAAGGTTTTTTTTTTTTAAAAAAAAAGGTATTTTGTGTTACTGCTTATTATTCTTAGTACAGTGTAGAAGTCTAGTGTTAGATGAACTTAGTCTTTTTGTTTGTTTTAAATTTTGGCCTGTTTTTTTTTTTTTTTTTTTTTTTTATGTATTTATTTTCATCCGTCTTTATTCTTTGGCCTGTGTGGGCCTCCAGTTGCATTGGTCTCTTGTTTCAGAGCGTCGGCTCTGGGCGCACGCGCTCCAAAGCACTGGCTTGTAATTGGACACACTGGCCCAGCCACTCCACAGCACGTGGAATCTTCCCCGGCCAGGGATCGAACTGGTGCCCCTATGCACTGCAAGGCAGACTCTTAACCCACTGGACCACCAGGGAAGCCCCTGAATTTAGTCTTGATTTGACAGTTGTAGTGAGCAATTTGTTAGAATACTAGTTAATGACTACATAGTTTCTCCTGTATTGGTTCTTGGCACAAATAAGTCAGTCTTACAACTATCAGACCAACTTGACAGTTAAGGGTAATTTCATGACTTTAAAAGCTCCACTAAAAAAATATTTTGACATAACACTGAGCCAGGGATATTAGCCAGGGATCTGGGTTTGGGCTTTTAGAGTTAGTGAATCCACCGCAGTGCCCGAACTCTTCACAAATCTCAAAGATGTCCTCATTGCTGTAGGTCAGTGATTTGTTTTCAGACAGCCCAGGATGCCCCTGGAGCCAGTCAGAAAAGTCTATAATCTTTTCGCAGGGGAAGCATAGGGTGCTTCAGATCATTGTGGTTTTTCACACCCTTTTGAGCTCAGAATACTTGTTTTCTTTTTGTGAATTTTGTCGTAGTAACACTTTTATACTGCCTTGTGGGGAAAGTGTGGTTTGTGTTTATTGTCTTACTCATTTTAATGAGAATTCAGAGTGCTACATCTCTTGGCTTGTGCTCTACAGTTTTGGCCTTTGAAAGTAAATCACTGGGACTTCCAGTGGTTAAGACTCTGCACTCCCAATGCAGAGTCTGGGGAACTAAGATCCTGCATGCTGCTTGGCATGGACAACAACAGCAATAATCAAAGAACCCATTACCTTGTCAGGTCTTCCAGAAAAAGAATAGTCTTGCCTGTATATCCCCACATTGATTACTTAGAACAGAACAGCAAAGTTGGTAAATGACCTGTTTGCTAGGTTATTTAATGTTAGCAGAAGTACAACACTGAATGAAGTGTTTTGGCCAGCGGATTTTTTTAAACTTAATCTTCACATAATTTCAGACTTAAAAGTTGCAAGACTAGTAAGAGTTCCTGTTTAGCTTTTACCCGGATTGTCCCAAGTGTTTGTTACCACATGTGCATTGTCCTTTTCCAGCCTATATCTATACATTCACACATTTTTGCTGAATTAAATAAATTGAAAAATGATGCGCTTTATTCCTAAATACTTTGTATTTATTTTATAAAATTGAGAGCATTCTTTTATGATTCCAATCAATAACCAGAATTAAAAAACTGAAACAATATTGTTTGTTAATCTAATCTATAAACCTTAGGCAGTTTTAACCATTTGTCACCGTAGATTTTACAGCAAAAATAAAAGTTAGGAAATTCTGGTTGCTGATGTAGGAAGCAGGTCAGAGTGGGAAAGTTGGAAATAGGCAGGAGCTAATGAGAGTAAGTGATCATGAGGGCTCTAGCATTAAGAATAATGAGAGGAGGACTTTGAGTTTACGAGTAGTAGTTTTTAAGCAGGGGTGTACATCAGAATTGAAATTTTTACCAGGTCTCAACCCAAAATACTAACTCTGAATCTCTCTTAGGTATAAAATTACAGTCATATATAGCTTGAAAAGTAAACCTCAGATTTAGGTGCTAAGCAACAGATTTTGACAGCTGTATAGATTTGGGGGTGGATGGGTATAGGGTGTGGAATCAAAGATACTGGCAGGATATCTATTTTAGGTGACTGAGTGGTGATGGTGCCTAGTAACTTATGAAGGAAATGTTGCAGGAAGATTGTCTTTCCACACATGTGAATGTGGTAGGTGTATTTGCAGACTGCCCAAGTATTGCACAAGATTCTCTTTGGCTTTTGTATGTTTTCCAGTTCTCCAGTTTAGTTTAGAAATGATCTTTCAGCCTCTCAAGATGATTTTTAGAGTTAAGGACCTAAGCAGAGTCTGGGAACTAAGATCCTGCATGCTGCTTGGCATGGACAACAACAGCAATAATCAAAGAACCCATTACCTTGTCAGGTCTTCCAGAAAAAGAATAGTCTTGCCTGTATATCCCCACATTGATTACTTAGAACAGAACAGCAAAGTTGGTAAATGACCTGTTTGCTAGGTTATTTAATGTTAGCAGAAGTACAACACTGAATGAAGTGTTTTGGCCAGCGGATTTTTTTAAACTTAATCTTCACATAATTTCAGACTTAAAAGTTGCAAGACTAGTAAGAGTTCCTGTTTAGCTTTTACCCGGATTGTCCCAAGTGTTTGTTACCACATGTGCATTGTCCTTTTCCAGCCTATATCTATACATTCACACATTTTTGCTGAATTAAATAAATTGAAAAATGATGCGCTTTATTCCTAAATACTTTGTATTTATTTTATAAAATTGAGAGCATTCTTTTATGATTCCAATCAATAACCAGAATTAAAAAACTGAAACAATATTGTTTGTTAATCTAATCTATAAACCTTAGGCAGTTTTAACCATTTGTCACCGTAGATTTTACAGCAAAAATAAAAGTTAGGAAATTCTGGTTGCTGATGTAGGAAGCAGGTCAGAGTGGGAAAGTTGGAAATAGGCAGGAGCTAATGAGAGTAAGTGATCATGAGGGCTCTAGCATTAAGGATAATGAGAGGAGGACTTTGAGTTTACGAGTAGTAGTTTTTAAGCAGGGGTGTACATCAGAATTGAAATTTTTACCAGGTCTCAACCCAAAATACTAACTCTGAATCTCTCTTAGGTATAAAATTACAGTCATATATAGCTTGAAAAGTAAACCTCAGATTTAGGTGCTAAGCAACAGATTTTGACAGCTGTATAGATTTGGGGGTGGATGGGTGTAGGGTGTGGAATCAAAGATACTGGCAGGATATCTATTTTAGGTGACTGAGTGGTGATGGTGCCTAGTAACTTATGAAGGAAATGTTGCAGGAAGATTGTCTTTCCACACATGTGAATGTGGTAGGTGTATTTGCAGACTGCCCAAGTATTGCACAAGATTCTCTTTGGCTTTTGTATGTTTTCCAGTTCTCCAGTTTAGTTTAGAAATGATCTTTCAGCCTCTCAAGATATAAGAGTTTTTATCCTAGATACGCTGTTTTATTTTATTCATTCTATTTGAAAACTTAAGGAAATTTACCCCCAAAGCATTTATCCTTGGTTTGCATCAGTAGATGGCAGTGGTTTACAGTGTCAGAGGAAACCATAACCATGATCCAAGTCATCATCTTCCTTTTGAAGAAATATATTTAAAACTAGCTCCACTTCAATGGAGGTGGTTTTAATTTCTCTTTTTCTCTGAATTCTGGTTCTCTCCAGTCTTTCCCATCCAAGTACATCCCTCTAACCACCTGGTTAACTGAGAGAAACTTGGGAGTCATTTTGATTCTTTCCTCTCTTATTCTGTCTCCTAAGGCCAGTTGATTCTGTCTCCAAAGCACACCCAAATTTATTTTTTCCTCAGTCACTGCACCAGTCACACCATCACCTCAGACTGACGTCATCTTGTCCTAACCAGGCTCTGGCTTCCTTTATTGCCTTCTTCCATTTTGTTCTCCACACAGAAGCTAGACTTTCCTAAAGGTCATGCTTATTAACTTACTACAATCCTTCAGTGGCTTCTCTCTTGCATCAGAAATTTAATTTTCTTTTCTTTGACCCTAAATACCTTGCATTGTATAGTTCCTAGGTAACCTTTGTGATTTTGTCTTAGGCCAGTCCCTGTGCTCTAGCCATATAGGACTCAGTTATGTTTTCAATGTCTCTAAATTTACCTGGTGGGCTTCCCTGGTGGTCCAGTGGGTAAGGACACCGCCTTGCAGTACAAGGGACACTGGTTCGATCCCTGGCCTGGGAAGATCCCACCTGCCGTGGAGTAGCTGGACTGATTGTGTCCAATTACCGAGCCGGTGCTCTGCAATAACAGAGGCCACCACGATGGGAGGCCCACGTGGGCCAGAGGACAAAGATGGATGAAAATAGATAAATGAAAGACTAATAGAAGTGGCCCGCCCGCCCCCTCCCTCCCTCACCCACCCCCCAAAATAAAAAAAATTAAAAATATTTAAAAAATATATAAAGTTACTTGGTATTTTTTGGGTAGTTAAGCAAATTTTATATAATTTATTAATTTGCCCAATGTACAAATCCTAATGGCGACAAAGCTTGGATTATAATCTGGATCTGCCTGACTTGCCACTGTGAATTCCATTGCCTGTTTTATATGTTGCATTGGATAGATTAGGAAAGACAGGTGACTGATCCATAGTGTGTGTGACATATGAGTAGTATCCCTTTCTTATTTCATTTATATTGTGGTAAAATATACATATTAGAAATTGAATGGTTACCATTTTAACCATTTTTCAGTATACAGTTCTGTGGCGTTAGATATATTCACGTTGTGCACTTTTTCATCTTCTCAAACTGAAACTCTGTTGCCATTGAACAGTAATTTCTCTCTACCTCCCTTCCTCTAGGTCCTCGCAATCACTGCCTTTCTTTTCATACTAAAGAAAAAAATGTTAAAAGATGAGTTTAAGTCCTTCATCTTAGGTGTATGTACTTAATACTAATAGAATTGTTCTAAGCAGTATGCATGCTTAAACTCAATTCTGCTTTCACCTATTTCTGAATTCTTTTTGAGGAATCTTGACAGATCCTGAGAGTTAACAAGATTTTCCCTCCAACTCTCCTCACACTTTATACTAATTGCTAAAAACATATGCAGTGCTGGGACATTGGGCTCGGGTATACTACTCTTTCTTGAATTTTGACCATTCTGAGGGATGCTGAACAGAAGTGATCACAAGTTTTAGATATATAGGAACATTTTATTGAACACTGTTGTTATGCTGCTAGGCAACATGCACTTTAAAGGCAGAACTGTATTACTGATCATTGTAATCTTGCTGAGCATGTAAAAAGCTCTCAGTAATAAATGAAACCTGGAGTCTGAAATGTGGAGTAGGTTTAACTGATATAAACATGCTTTATGTGCAACTTAGTGCAGAACAGATAATTAGAAGCCTCCGTGCATGAATTCAGTAATAGTTAAGCCTAAAAGTGTGTGCCAGATACAGTGATAAAATTACTCGTGCTTGGTCTTTACCCATCCGTCACCCTATGGGATGTGTACTGTTAGTCACATTTTACAGTTGAAACTGAGCCTTTGTGGTTTATTGCTTCTGTCTTCAGCTTCAGTTAATTTGCTTGAGAATATGCAGTGTCCTTAGTAAATGTATACCTATTTCATATATTAATTTGTTGGAGGCCTTGTTCACCATTTTTCAAAAACAGGTTTATTGAGATATAACTCACATGCCATGACATTTCGCTCCTTTAATGTGTGTAATTAGGTAGTTTTTAGTATATTCAGAGTTGTATAATCATTATCACTATCTAATTTCAGAACATCTTCCTCTGAAAAAGAAACCATATACCCATTAGCAGTCATTTCCTCTGCCTGCCTTTCCCCAGTCCCTGGCAACCACAGTTTACTTTGTTTTTAGGGACTTTCTTATTCTAGATATTGCATATAAATGGAATCATACAATAAATGCCCTTCTGAGACTGGCTTCTTTCACTTAGTATATTGTTCCCAGGAGCCATTTATGTTGTGGCATTATCATATAAGTTCATTTGTGTGTATACTGTTGATTTATGGCTGAGTAATATTCCATTGTTTAGGTGTGCCACATAATTGTGTATTGTAATTTATCAGTTCATGGATATTTGGGTTGTTTTCCCCTATTTGGCTCTTAGGAATAATGCTGGTGTGAACATTCAGGTACAGTTTTTGTGTGAACATACGCTTTCACTCTCTTCGGTATGTACCTGGAAAGGAAATTGCTGGGGCTTAGAGTGACTCAGTGTTTAACATTTTGAGAAAGTTCCCAACCGTTGTCCAAAGTGATTGTATCATTTTACATCGCACCAGCAATGTATGTAGGTTCCAGTTTCTCCACATCCTCATTCACACTTGCCTTTTTAAATTTTAGCCACGAAATATTATCTCATTGTGATTTTAATTTGCACTTCCCTAATTGCCTCATGACATTGAGCATCTTTTCATGTGCTTATTTTTCATTATTTTCAGATGTAAAAGATAAAGCACATTAATTAGCCTCCGTGCATGAATTCAGTAATAGTTAAGCCTAAAAGTGTGTGCCAGATACAGTGATAAAATTACTCGTGCTTGGTCTTTACCCATCCGTCACCCTATGGGATGTGTACTGTTAGTCACATTTTACAGTTGAAACTGAGCCTTTGTGGTTTATTGCTTCTGTCTTCAGCTTCAGTTAATTTGCTTGAGAATATGCAGTGTACTTAGTAAATGTATACCTATTTCATATATTAATTTGTTGGAGGCCTTGTTCACCATTTTTCAAAAACAGGTTTATTGAGATATAACTCACATGCCATGACATTTCGCTCCTTTAATGTGTGTAATTAGGTAGTTTTTAGTATATTCAGAGTTGTATAATCATTATCACTATCTAATTTCAGAACATCTTCCTCTGAAAAAGAAACCATATACCCATTAGCAGTCATTTCCTCTGCCTGCCTTTCCCCAGTCCCTGGCAACCACAGTTTACTTTGTTTTAGGGACTTTCTTATTCTAGATATTGCATATAAATGGAATCATACAATAAATGCCCTTCTGAGACTGGCTTCTTTCACTTAGTATATTGTTCCCAGGAGCCATTTATGTTGTGGCATTATCATATAAGTTCATTTGTGTGTATACTGTTGATTTATGGCTGAGTAATATTCCATTGTTTAGGTGTGCCACATAATTGTGTATTGTAATTTATCAGTTCATGGATATTTGGGTTGTTTTCCCCTATTTGGCTCTTAGGAATAATGCTGGTGTGAACATTCAGGTACAGTTTTTGTGTGAACATACGCTTTCACTCTCTTCGGTATGTACCTGGAAAGGAAATTGCTGGGGCTTAGAGTGACTCAGTGTTTAACATTTTGAGAAAGTTCCCAACCGTTGTCCAAAGTGATTGTATCATTTTACATCGCACCAGCAATGTATGTAGGTTCCAGTTTCTCCACATCCTCATTCACACTTGCCTTTTTAAATTTTAGCCACGAAATATTATCTCATTGTGATTTTAATTTGCACTTCCCTAATTGCCTCATGACATTGAGCATCTTTTCATGTGCTTATTTTTCATTATTGTGTCTTCTTTGAGAAACGTCTAAATCCATTGCCTTTTTACTTGATGGTGTCCTTTGTAGCATAAAAGTTTTTAATTCGATAAAGTCTTATTTGTCTTTTTCATTTTATTGCTTATGCTTTTGGCGTCATACTAAGCAGCTGTTCTGTGATCTGATGTTGCCAAGATTTTGTATATGGTGTGAAGTAGGAATCCAGCTTCATTTTTTTGCATTTGAATATCCAGTTGTATCAGCAGCATTTGTTGAAAAGACTACATTGAATTGTCCTGGCACCCTTGTCAAAAGTCAAATTGATTTCATTTCCTGCCACAAGTTGACTGTTAATCAGTTGATATCTGTGTCTGTTCTTCTGCCAGTACCACACTGTCCTCTGAGTACTGTAGCTTTGTAGTGAGTTTGTAAATCGTTAAATTTGAGCCCCCTGGCTTTGTTTTCCTCGATTTTATTTTGCCGATTCTGAGTCCCTTGTATTCCTATATAAATTTTAAGTTTATCAAATTAATTTCTGCCCCCAAAACCTGCCTAGATTTGGTAAGAATTATATTTATAGCTCAGTTTGGGAATAGAGCTATCACAGCAATATTAAATCTTCTGATCCTTGACAAGAGCATATCTTTATTTCGGTTTCATTTCTCTTAACACTCTGTTTTCAATGTACAAGTCTTATACTACTCTTGCTATGTTTATCTTTAAGGATTCTTTATTTGGGGAGGGAGCTATTTGGAGTTGTTTTCTTAATTTCATTTTCAGGTTGTTCTTTGCTAGTGTATAGAAATACAGTTGGTTTTTGTGTACTAATGTTGTGCCTTGCGTGGACTCTTTTATTCTAATAGTTTTTCATGGGTTCCTTAAGATTTTCTCTCTATAAGACCATGTCATCTGAAAACATATTTTTCTGTCTTTCCAGCCTGAGAGTGTCGTTTTCTTTCTCTAGTCTAGTTGCCCTGGCTAGACTCTTCAGTAGAATGTTAAAAAACAAGTGACCAGAGTAAACATCTTTGTCTTGTTCCTGATCGCAGGGGAAAAGCATTCAGTCTTTTACCGTTAAATATGATGTTAACTTTGGGATTCACAGATGTCCGTTTCATGTTGAGGAAGCCAGATCAGAGTTTTAGTTTTTAGGTTGTCAGTATACTCTGGTTTGGTCTGTTTTGGTGACTTTTTGTGGTTTTTAAATATTTAGATCCAAATTAGAAATGGTAGTTTCATTAGGTTACTAGACCCAGGGGTCTCTGAACTGGGAAAATGCAATCCTAAGTAATTTAAATTGAATTAGATAGAACATTTTGGAAAGTGACTGCTTGACCTGAGCCAGATAAATGGGTATTTATTTTAAAACTTGTTAGATTTTTTATCGACTTTGTAGTGAGTTTGTAAATCGTTACACATTTGGGAAAGCACCCCCCTTGTAAAAAGTCAAATTGATTTCATTTCCTGCCACAAGTTGACTGTTAATCAGTTGATATCTGTGTCTGTTCTTCTGCCAGTACCACACTGTCCTCTGAGTACTGTAGCTTTGTAGTGAGTTTGTAAATCGTTAAATTTGAGCCCCCTGGCTTTGTTTTCCTCGATTTTATTTTGCCGATTCTGAGTCCCTTGTATTCCTATATAAATTTTAAGTTTATCAAATTAATTTCTGCCCCCAAAACCTGCCTAGATTTGGTAAGAATTATATTTATAGCTCAGTTTGGGAATAGAGCTATCACAGCAATATTAAATCTTCTGATCCTTGACAAGAGCATATCTTTATTTCGGTTTCATTTCTCTTAACACTCTGTTTTCAATGTACAAGTCTTATACTACTCTTGCTATGTTTATCTTTAAGGATTCTTTATTTGGGGAGGGAGCTATTTGGAGTTGTTTTCTTAATTTCATTTTCAGGTTGTTCTTTGCTAGTGTATAGAAATACAGTTGGTTTTTGTGTACTAATGTTGTGCCTTGCGTGGACTCTTTTATTCTAATAGTTTTTCATGGGTTCCTTAAGATTTTCTCTCTATAAGACCATGTCATCTGAAAACATATTTTTCTGTCTTTCCAGCCTGAGAGTGTCGTTTTCTTTCTCTAGTCTAGTTGCCCTGGCTAGACTCTTCAGTAGAATGTTAAAAAACAAGTGACCAGAGTAAACATCTTTGTCTTGTTCCTGATCGCAGGGGAAAAGCATTCAGTCTTTTACCGTTAAATATGATGTTAACTTTGGGATTCACAGATGTCCGTTTCATGTTGAGGAAGCCAGATCAGAGTTTTAGTTTTTAGGTTGTCAGTATACTCTGGTTTGGTCTGTTTTGGTGACTTTTTGTGGTTTTTAAATATTTAGATCCAAATTAGAAATGGTAGTTTCATTAGGTTACTAGACCCAGGGGTCTCTGAACTGGGAAAATGCAATCCTAAGTAATTTAAATTGAATTAGATAGAACATTTTGGGAAAATATTTTGTGACTGCTTGACCTGAGCCAGATAAATGGGTATTTATTTTATTAAAACTTGTTAGAACTATAAAAATGGAGGCATTTTAACTTCTACATTTATATTAGGATTAGTAATCTAGTCTGCCCTGCAGTTTGGCATTTAGCTCAGTAGTAATTCAGTTCTGTGAAACTGTAGAAATGAACTTCAATTCTAAGTGTAGATCTAAATTATTTCTTGTCAAAGTCTGAACTCTGAGCATGACCTGAAGGTATAAATGGCATGAATTGTGCTCGTAGACATGGTTAACTTTTATACTGTTATTTAAATTATGAAATTGAGTGTGAGAGGGTTCTTTCTAATGAATTGAAAAACTGGAGAATAGTGTGAACTGTTTTGAAGATGAAAGTGAGTATTCACGGAAAGAAGATCTTTTTGTAGTCATTGTTTGGATGTAAGAGTCATCTAACTTGAGATGATAAACTAACTTCTTTTTGCTAGCTTCTGGAAGATACCGGTAGGATGGTTCTGCTGAACTTTCTGAAGCCTAGACTAGGTTGGGTGGCTTTTTGAGGGGGAGATGGAAGGACCTGAGGGAATTATATTTTAGATGTTGCTATGCCAGCTAATAACCTTTCCAAGAAGACATTGTGTAACCATTCACAGAAAATCCATATGTATACTGAAGTATCTAGACTAAAAGAACCAAATCAAATTGATTTAGCAGGTAAAAATACGGTCACCGATGTGTTCATCTTCTGAAGCTACTATAATTTTGTGTTATTACAATGTCAGGAAAATATTTTTCTGGATGGATGAAAACCAAAATAATAAAGTCGGATATAATTTACGAGAAATGAACATCAGTGTTTACGCATTCTGTATTATCTGCTAACATTGAGGTGAATCAAGCTTTGATAGTTGTGAAAGTCTTTTATCTTTAGAATTTGTGGGGCATTCAGCATTTGCCTGGGAGGGGATGCAATTGACTTCTTAAGGCGGCTGTTTTCAAAATTGTTTAAAACAAACTTCTGTATCTTGGTAACCCCGAGTTGACGAATGGCACAAGGACATAAATATCCTCAGCTGACTTCTGTCTTGTAGTATACTCTGGAGTAAATCATATTTTAAGATTATGTAATGACACTGTCTCAACATAAAACTGAATTTGCTTTACTTAGCTTCTGGAGAAATTGGTTTTGTATTTCCTAAGATGAAGAATAAATGTTCAGCAGTAGTTCAGCAATTTCAGGATTTATCAAAAGGAATAATTCTTAAACTTGGTAACTATTTAAGGGGAGAGAAGTTGTACTTTTGATAGTGAACTTGCAGTAATGAAATTTAGTAACATGTATGAGGTGGCACCTCCAAGCAGTTAAGGAAAAGACAAAGTTGTAAAATAGATGACTGATTCATGTAAGAACCTGTATTTTTCTCCTAATTCCACATGACACCGGATAGAGTAAATTAGCCTAACCTCTACATAGTCAGCACTTAAGGAGCTTTCTGGCTCAAGAGATGTATGATTCAGATAATGAGGCCTTATCATTTAACTAGGGCCATGAACCTTTTTTGCTTTTGCTTTTAAAAAAAGAATTGGAGCAGCCTGAATGAATAGTCAGCCGTCACTTAATTCATACCGGTTGAGCTCCCTAGCGTAAATATCAGAAAACTTAATTCTGTGCTGTAGAGCAGAGGGCCTGGCAAACTTTTTTTTTTTTTTTTGGCCACTTCTGTTGGTCTTTCATTTATCCATTTTCATCCATCTTTGTTCTTTGGCCTGTGTGGGCCTCCCATCACAGTGGCCTCTGTTGCCGCAGAGCACTGGCTCTGGGCGCATGCACTCCAGAGCTCCGGCTCAGTAGTTGGACACATCGGTCCAGTCACTCCACAGTACATGGGATCTTTTCAGGCCAGGGATCGAACTGGCACCACTTGCACTGCAAGGCGGTGTCCTTACCCACTGGACCACCAGGGAAGCCCTACAGCAATTGTTTTTAATCATGTCTAGATTGTAGCTCATTTAAGAACTAATGAGATCTATAGTCTCTTTCCCCAAATACAGATGTTCAGAAATCTTGTGTTCAGTTTCAGGGATTCTTTTGCCCGTCTCCCCAGAAATCCACCCCAAGATTCTAGCTGTGTTTTAAAAAATGAAGTTACAAGCAAGCATACCTTGTTTTATTGTGCTTCTCTTTATTGTGTGGCCTAGATACTACATCTTTTTTTAATAACTATTTCAACTTTTCATTAGATATGGTCATATACCGTATGATCCAGCATTTCCACTTCTAGGGTATATATTTAAAGGAAATGAAATCACTCTCCTTAAGAGATCTGCACCCATGCGTTCATTACAGCACTATTTATCAAAGTATCCATCAGTAGATAAATAAACATAGAAAATGTGTGTGACACACACACACCAGAATAACTCAGCCATAAAAATGAAGGAAACCCTTCTGTTTGCAGCAACATGGATGGGCCTTAAATAAGTCAGAAAGGCAAATACCATGAAATCTCACTTACATCTAAATCTTTAAAAAGTAAACTCTCACACCCACACCCACACACCCACACCCCAAACTTAGAGACACATGTTGGTGGTTGCCGGGAGTGGGGAGTGAGGGATTTAGATGACGGTCAGAGGTACAGAGTCGGGTTATAATTCAAGTGTGTTCAGTGAATGTAATGTACAGCATGATAACTATAGGTAACAAAACTGTAGTGTATATTTAAAAGTTGCTAAGAGTATATCCTAAGTTTTCATTATAAGGAAACAGTTGTAACTGTGTGAAGTTGATGGATATTAACTGGTTGCAGTAATTTCACATTATATATATATATATACATATCAAATGGTTTTACCCTAAACTTAACAATGTTATAGCTTAGTTTCTGTCTCAACAAAATGGAAAAAAGCATTACAGTTAAATAGTAAAAGACTGTCTGATTAAGCAATTTACCTAGTGTTGATGGGGGAGTATTGGTAAACGGTTTTCACCTGTTCTGAAATGACACACATAGCTCAGGGAAGTAGAAGCAAAAGTACATGACCAAATAAGGATTGTTGTCTTTTGCCTTTTCCCCCATATGGAGTTGTTTCACAGTGAGAAGAATGAGAACAGGACTCGTTAGAGATGTGGATCTGAGCCATCTATAACCAAATAACAGTAGAAATCATGATTTTAGTTGTTCCTGTAAGTTACATCTCTTGTAGAGGTATAGATTCTTAATCTTGTAAATAAGCAGAGCAACAAACAGTCTAAAATAGAAGTCAGCAGGAATATTACTAGAAGCAAGAGTTTTGAGACCTAGAGCCCTATTGCGGTGAGCACAGCTAAGACATTATAAACAGTGAGAAATGAGGAACTCAGAAAGGTATCCCCAGTCATCCGATCAGGATGGACCAGTTGGTCTTGAAGTCTGAATTTCACGGAACTGGTATTTTCTTATTTCTTGTAACTTCCTCCTCCCTTCTCCCTGTGACTCAGTGGTAGTTACAGTACCAGTAAGTGCCCACCTTTCCAATCCTTATCACTGTGATTAAGATTAGAAGAAACCCCAAAGTGTAGGAAACATATTTCCTAAGTGTGACACAAAACCACCACCATCACCAGATTTCAGTATGTGAAAATATAAAAAAATCTTTTTATTTTGAAGATGAGAAAAGAATTTTTAAAAAGTATTCTGTGTTAACAGTAGTCAGAAAAATACAAGATTGAGAGGGGAAAGAGCAACATATACATTTGTAGGAAAATTTTTCTTTGAACCTTTTCTCCAGAAGTGATCTAAGTGCACAGAGAAGTTCACTGTACCAGGAAAACATGGATGGCTATGAAAATGGTGACTGGGTTAGCCCATCCACAGCATGGCTGTGAAATACCCATGACCTTGAGCAGGTTCTGTGCCTCATTTTCCTCATCTGTAAACAGGGAATGAAGATCATCTTAGAATTCACAAAGCTCTTACAGCGGTGCTTGGTATAGAGTAAGCAGTCTTCATAGCTTAGCCTCAGAGGTGATTGCTTTAGCTTTAAATATTACTATGTAACCATTACAAAAGAATGAAACAGGTAAGTACATACTAATATAAAAGGAGGCTAGTAATTTTTCTTTTCTTTTTATAAGTTTTTTTGGCCTGTTTTATTGTTTTTTTTGATTTATTTTCATCCATCTTTATTCTTTGGCCTATGTGGGCCTCCCATTGCAGTGGCCACTCTTGTTGCAGAGCACCGGCTCTGGGTGCATGCATTCCAGAATGCTGGCTCGCAATTGAACACACTGGTCCAGCCACTCCTCGAGAAGAATGAGAACAGGACTCGTTAGAGATGTGGATCCATCTATAACCAAATAACAGTAGAAATCATGATTTTAGTTGTTCCTGTAAGTTACATCTCTTGTAGAGGTATAGATTCTTAATCTTGTAAATAAGCAGAGCAACAAACAGTCTAAAATAGAAGTCAGCAGGAATATTACTAGAAGCAAGAGTTTTGAGACCTAGAGCCCTATTGCGGTGAGCACAGCTAAGACATTATAAACAGTGAGAAATGAGGAACTCAGAAAGGTATCCCCAGTCATCCGATCAGGATGGACCAGTTGGTCTTGAAGTCTGAATTTCACGGAACTGGTATTTTCTTATTTCTTGTAACTTCCTCCTCCCTTCTCCCTGTGACTCAGTGGTAGTTACAGTACCAGTAAGTGCCCACCTTTCCAATCCTTATCACTGTGATTAAGATTAGAAGAAACCCCAAAGTGTAGGAAACATATTTCCTAAGTGTGACACAAAACCACCACCATCACCAGATTTCAGTATGTGAAAATATAAAAAAATCTTTTTATTTTGAAGATGAGAAAAGAATTTTTAAAAAGTATTCTGTGTTAACAGTAGTCAGAAAAATACAAGATTGAGAGGGGAAAGAGCAACATATACATTTGTAGGAAAATTTTTCTTTGAACCTTTTCTCCAGAAGTGATCTAAGTGCACAGAGAAGTTCACTGTACCAGGAAAACATGGATGGCTATGAAAATGGTGACTGGGTTAGCCCATCCACAGCATGGCTGTGAAATACCCATGACCTTGAGCAGGTTCTGTGCCTCATTTTCCTCATCTGTAAACAGGGAATGAAGATCATCTTAGAATTCACAAAGCTCTTACAGTGGTGCTTGGTATAGAGTAAGCAGTCTTCATAGCTTAGCCTCAGAGGTGATTGCTTTAGCTTTAAATATTACTATGTAACCATTACAAAAGAATGAAACAGGTAAGTACATACTGATATAAAAGGAGGCTAGTAATTTTTCTTTTCTTTTTATAAGTTTTTTTGGCCTGTTTTATTGTTTTTTTTGATTTATTTTCATCCATCTTTATTCTTTGGCCTATGTGGGCCTCCCATTGCAGTGGCCACTCTTGTTGCAGAGCACCGGCTCTGGGTGCATGCATTCCAGAATGCTGGCTCGCAATTGAACACACTGGTCCAGCCACTCCTCAGCATGTGGAATCTTCCCAGGCCAGGGATCCAACCTGTGCCTCCAGCACTGCAAGACAGACTCTTTACCCACTGGACCACCAGGGAAGCCCTTTAATTTTTCTTTTAATGATGTTTTTAATAAGTGTTATCCGTAGAGAAAGGTGTCTGATAAATAGTGGGACCAGCTTGATGTTTGGATAAGGGAAGTGAGGGATGGGCTTTAAGCTTGTAATGAGCATGCTTTACTTTTGTAATAGGAATGTATGCTGGTATTCCAGATACTGTCTACCCTAACCTGGGTTAGCCTTGTTGTGGTCTGCCTTCACAGCACCTGTGATCCGATGATCGTCCACTTCTAACAGCTAGAAACTTGCCTGCCTAGGAACAGCCATGCCACTTTTTTTTTTTTTTTAAATTTTTTTTTTGAAGGAAGGGGGGTTGGGGGGCACTTCTATTGGTCTTTCATTTATTTTCTTTTTTTTTAAGGATTTATTTATTTATTTTATTTTTGGGCGGGGGTCGGGTTGAGGAGGGAGGGGAGCGGGTGGGCCACTTCTATTGGTCTTTCGTTTCTCTATGTTCATCCTTCTTTGTTCTTTGGCTCCTGTGGGCCTCCCATTGCGGTGGCGTCTGTCGTTGCAGAGCACCGGCTCTGGGCGCATGTGCTCCAGAGCTCCGGCTCGATGATTGGACACATCTGTCCAGCCACTCCGCAGCACGTGGGATCTTCCCAGACCAGGGATCAAACCGGCGCCCCTTGCACTGCAAGGCGGTGTCCCTATCCACTGGACCACCAGGGGAAGCCCCTCATTTATCTATTTTCATCCATCTTTGTTCTTTGACCCGTGTGGGCCTCCCATCACGGTGGCCTCTGTTGTCTCAGAGCTCTGGCTTGGTAATTGGATACATTGGTCCAGCCGCTCCGCGGCACGTGGGATCTTCCCAGGCCAGGGACCAAACCGGCGCCCCTTGCACTGCCAGGCACACACTGGATCACCAGGGAAGCCCAGCCATGCCACTTTTATTGGCAATTATGTAGTATGCCAGTTTTCTTATAAAATAAGGAGTTAAAATATATGTGTTAAATATACGTTAAAATATACACGTTCCTTATAAGGAGTTAAAATATTCGTGTCTGTTCTGTACATTAGTTTTTCACCTTGGAGGCATCTAGAAGGGTGATTCCTCATCCTTTGATGGCCTGTTACATAGCTGAAGATAAATTTGTCTTCCTGTTAGAACCGGGGGCAGGGATGGGGGTGGTGGGGAGCAGTGCAACTTGTCCAGGAGTGTGTGGCAGTTCATGGTAGAACTCGGAGTCTTGAATGTTAACCAGTGTATCCCAAAACGTTATTTTCAAGTTAGTCTCAGTTCTTTTAGTTGTTTATAATAATTTTTAAACTCTTTGCTATCTCGATGGCTTTCTTTGGTGCCCATACTTTAATATTGTTGTTGTAAATGGCATCTGGTTGATATCTAGACCTTCTCCACTCTTACACATAAGGACATTTTTCTGTTGTCCTGCCAGTTATAACCCATGAGTCTTTTTCATGTTTCTTTTTCCCCACTACATCTTTAGTCCCCTGCTAGCATACATGTCTTTCGCCTTCAGTTTAAGATTTAAGCCTCAATCACTGTTAAACCTCATTCAGCTAAACCAAAGCTAAGATCGCTTTGATCCTGATTTTTTTCATTGTATCTAGGTTTGGGACATTCTTCAACTTGCCAATAATCATGTACGTGCAGGTACTCTGTCCTTAGCAAATACTTTATTTGGTGTACACTAAGTGCCAGCACAATACCAGGGCTTGGGAGATCAGCGGTGACTAAGTAACTGCCTTTGTGGAGCTTGTGGGTCCAGGGAAGACACGTCAAACATGTAGAGAGTGCTAGGAAAGGACAGCTGTCTGTGGGCACTTTGTGAGGGGTTCCAGCCTCATCTTGGAAGTTCGAGGAAAGCTTGTGAAGAGTCAACTTCTGAGCAACTGAAGAGCCTGATGTTTGAAGCCTAGAGGGAGGAGGGAGTGGTAAAAAATAAGAGCAGTTGGGTCCTGGAGGGTGTTAAAATCCATGGTTAGGATATTAAACTTGAAAGTCTAGTAGGAAGAAACTGTTGAAAGGTCTTTAAGATGAGAATGATATGACTGCATTTTAAATAGATGAGTTTCATTATAGATAATAAATACATCCAGCAAACCAGACTGGAAACAAATATGGTATAAGCTATGGCAGTTGATAGTGTTCTTCCGTGTGCACCCCAAGGCCTGGAAATAGTGTTAACTGGTAGGCAACTAGAGCTTCTCAAGTGAAGAATTTCATTCATTCTTTTCCTGACTACAAAATTTATGTCTCAAATTAGAAGGAGTGAAAATGTTTGAGTCACAGTTAAATGTTTTAGTAATTTAGGTTAATTAATTCTACTATGGCTTGCTCCTCAGAGCCATTTAAACTCAGAAACAATAGTGGTGTTTAGGAGGTAATTTTCTGATCTTATATAAGCTTTCTCTTAAAAATGATTTGAATAACTGGTAGAATTTGGACAATAAGTTAGATTTTTTTTTTCCCTTACGTATCATCAGTAAAAAGTTTTTTCTGAATAGTGCTGATTTTAATCATCAGTATTTTTGACCTAATGATAAGTAATGTTAAATCATCCTGGCCTTACAAACACTCCTTTCTAGATTTTAAAGAAAGCTTGTGTTCATTAGGTTCTAAAATGTGGCCAAGTAGTAATTTCCTTTAAATGGCTTTTACTTGCATTCTTGGTAACTCAGCACAAAGCATATTACATGTCTTTCGCCTTCAAACCTCATTCAGCTAAACCAAAGCTAAGATCGCTTTGATCCTGATTTTTTTCATTGTATCTAGGTTTGGGACATTCTTCAACTTGCCAATAATCATGTACGTGCAGGTACTCTGTCCTTAGCAAATACTTTATTTGGTGTACACTAAGTGCCAGCACAATACCAGGGCTTGGGAGATCAGCGGTGACTAAGTAACTGCCTTTGTGGAGCTTGTGGGTCCAGGGAAGACACGTCAAACATGTAGAGAGTGCTAGGAAAGGACAGCTGTCTGTGGGCACTTTGTGAGGGGTTCCAGCCTCATCTTGGAAGTTCGAGGAAAGCTTGTGAAGAGTCAACTTCTGAGCAACTGAAGAGCCTGATGTTTGAAGCCTAGAGGGAGGAGGGAGTGGTAAAAAATAAGAGCAGTTGGGTCCTGGAGGGTGTTAAAATCCATGGTTAGGATATTAAACTTGAAAGTCTAGTAGGAAGAAACTGTTGAAAGGTCTTTAAGATGAGAATGATATGACTGCATTTTAAATAGATGAGTTTCATTATAGATAATAAATACATCCAGCAAACCAGACTGGAAACAAATATGGTATAAGCTATGGCAGTTGATAGTGTTCTTCCGTGTGCACCCCAAGGCCTGGAAATAGTGTTAACTAGTAGGCAACTAGAGCTTCTCAAGTGAAGAATTTCATTCATTCTTTTCCTGACTACAAAATTTATGTCTCAAATTAGAAGGAGTGAAAATGTTTGAGTCACAGTTAAATGTTTTAGTAATTTAGGTTAATTAATTCTACTATGGCTTGCTCCTCAGAGCCATTTAAACTCAGAAACAATAGTGGTGTTTAGGAGGTAATTTTCTGATCTTATATAAGCTTTCTCTTAAAAATGATTTGAATAACTGGTAGAATTTGGACAATAAGTTAGATTTTTTTTTTCCCTTACGTATCATCAGTAAAAAGTTTTTTCTGAATAGTGCTGATTTTAATCATCAGTATTTTTGACCTAATGATAAGTAATGTTAAATCATCCTGGCCTTACAAACACTCCTTTCTAGATTTTAAAGAAAGCTTGTGTTCATTAGGTTCTAAAATGTGGCCAAGTAGTAATTTCCTTTAAATGGCTTTTACTTGCATTCTTGGTAACTCAGCACAAAGCATACATTGAGGAATTTATTCAGAGTGGAAATCTGTGCTGTGATAGGTTTTAAAGAACTACAGACCTAAGGAGCCAAGAGCTGAGTTAGAAGTGTCAGATGTTAAACAGATAGAAGGTAGTTTATAACAGTTTATTCTTCTGTTACACCGCCTGAACTCAAGAGACAAAAAATGTTCAGAGGAAAAAATTGCAGAGCATCCCCTTGGCAAGAGTAAGAATTTTCCACTACCACTTACCCTAAGGGCACTGACATGCCCCATCAGGGAAATATCACTGGATGTGATCATCGGAACAGGCTGCGTACTCCTCACGCACAGAACCCTCTGTCTGGAATCCACAGAAGCCTGCAAACAAAAGAAACTTAGGTCTTACTTGAAAAGTAGTTATTGAATCTTTGCTTTCATGGATCTTTTACTTCTTTAGACAGCCTGCTTCCCAGTAGATTTAATCCTAAATTGACTCCTTTCAACAGAAAGCGCAGAGTCACACAGTAAGTTAAAGGAAGTCTTTCATTAATTGAATTTCTTTAGGCAAAACTCCTTTTACTTGCTGTCTTTAGTTTCCTGTCTGAAGTGAGGACGTAAGTTGGGCTGGTCAAGATGATTTGAGGGGGAGGGTTTTTCTGGCTAAGAGAACACTAGAATTTGGCAGATTTTTAAGGCCTGTTTGGATTTCTGCTATTTAGAACTTTTTCATAAAAAGATCATTTTATAATGGAAACAAATGTGAAACTTTAACATAGTACATTTCTCAAGTGTTGGGGGACTTAACGGGTCTTCTTGGTCTATGTGGCACATGAGAAACAGCACATAGCAAAGATTGTTCTAATCAGGCCGTTCACAGGATTTATGAACACCAGTTACTAAGCCTTTTTTCTCTTTTTTTAATTTTTTACTGTCCTTGGAGAATTTCTTTAATATATGGATTCCTGGGTCGCCAATGCATTGAACCAGACTCTTTAAGAGCAGTCCTTGAGATTCCGTAGTTTATAAAAGGTCTCCGGGTCATCCTTTTGTTCTAAATATTTATTTCCTCCCAGTTAGAATGGCTGTTACAAGATGGAAGAAATGTTGACATCAGGTTTTAAGGACTTCCCAGTCACTTTTCCACTAGCGTTATACATCTGACCCGTTCTTGAATATTTAACCAATAATTAAGTGAATATCAACATAATTTTTGTACAGCAGAGAGACAGGCTTCATATATTTAAAATGGACTTTAGGAGGAAAAATAGCCAACTTTGTAATGCCAATTTAAATATTAACATAATTTTAAATATTGCATATATATTGTCAGTCCCACATTAAACCAGTAGCTTATATTTTGACTGACTGTGTTCCCCAGGAAAGAAATTAATCTTGGTATTTCTTGCCTTGATAACACATTTTTCATTCAATTTTAATCCTCAGAGCTTCCACTGAAACACAGCAGATATAAATGGCAATATACAACTTTCGGGAACTCAGTTTGAATATTAGATTTGCTTGCTTTAATTAAATTCTCACCAGGTATATGAGACTACAAGCTAGAGCTAACATATGACGTTGTTTAAAAAGAAGAGATTCAGCTTCAGAATAAGATGATGCCTTGAGCTTTTTTTTCCCTTTTGGGGCCCCATCACTCGACCTGCAGGATATAGTTCCCCAATCAGAGATGGGACCCTCCTGCCCCTGTAGTGGAAACATAGAGTCCTAACCACTGGACTGCCAGGAAAATACTAGCATTCTGCTTTTAAATTGCTGGTCTCCATTCACTTGTTACAGTGTACCTGAGCTTATAGATTGTAGTGACCTCTGTACCATGCTAGACGTTTTCTGCTCCTGTAGGATTATGGCATAAATTGCTTTAGCTATTAAAGGAACGTTTTCAGGTAATTTTTTCATTTAGGGTCATGTGCTCATCGTTGAGCTTGCATTCTTTCCATGTTCAAGGTCATGCGGGGTCAGATTAATTATATCAAACCGGAATTAATACAGTAAAAGTTTTTTGATTTTCTTTTTTTTATTGAGCAGCTTGCAGAATCAGTTTTACCAGGGATCAAAGCCTTTTGGCATTTTTTTTTTTGCCAAGTAGACTCAGAATTTCCTTACAGGGATCAAATGCCTTGGCAGTGAAAGTATGCAGTCCTAAGTACTTGATCACCAGGAATTCTCTACATTGATTTTAAAGTTTTATCTGATAGATAGTTGTTAAGGGAGAAATATTTTAAGGACTTCCCAGTCACTTTTCCACTAGCGTTATACATCTGACCCGTTCTTGAATATTTAACCAATAATTAAGTGAATATCAACATAATTTTTGTACAGCAGAGAGACAGGCTTCATATATTTAAAATGGACTTTAGGAGGAAAAATAGCCAACTTTGTAATGCCAATTTAAATATTAACATAATTTTAAATATTGCATATATATTGTCAGTCCCACATTAAACCAGTAGCTTATATTTTGACTGACTGTGTTCCCCAGGAAAGAAATTAATCTTGGTATTTCTTGCCTTGATAACACATTTTTCATTCAGTTTTAATCCTCAGAGCTTCCACTGAAACACAGCAGATATAAATGGCAATATACAACTTTCGGGAACTCAGTTTGAATATTAGATTTGCTGGCTTTAATTAAATTCTCACCAGGTATATGAGACTACAAGCTAGAGCTAACATATGACGTTGTTTAAAAAGAAGAGATTCAGCTTCAGAATAAGATGATGCCTTGAGCTTTTTTTTCCTTTGGGCCACATCACTCGACCTGCAGGATATAGTTCCCCAATCAGAGATGGGACCCTCCTGCCCCTGTAGTGGAAACATAGAGTCCTAACCACTGGACTGCCAGGAAAATACTAGCATTCTGCTTTTAAATTGCTGGTCTCCATTCACTTGTTACAGTGTACCTGAGCTTATAGATTGTAGTGACCTCTGTACCATGCTAGACATTTTCTGCTCCTGTAGGATTATGGCATAAATTGCTTTAGCTATTAAAGGAACGTTTTCAGGTAATTTTTTCATTTAGGGTCATGTGCTCATCGTTGAGCTTGCATTCTTTCCATGTTCAAGGTCATGCGGGGTCAGATTAATTATATCAAACCGGAATTAATACAGTAAAAGTTTTTTGATTTTCTTTTTTTTTTTTTTTGCCATACTGAGCAGCTTGCAGAATCTTAGTTCCTTAACCAGGGATCAAATGCCCTTGGCAGTGAAAGTATGCAGTCCTAAGTACTTGATCACCAGGGAATTCTCTACATTGATTTTAAAGTTTTATCTTGATGGGATATTTTAGGTGATAAAGGTCACTGAAGATTAAGATATGGTTGGTTTATTGTGTGAGAAGAATTACACTGTTAATAAAATGAAAGGTTCTGGTTTCTTCCATGTGAATATTGCTATTTGTTGCATAAGCATTTCCAGCAGGAATTTCACCTTAACTTAATGTGTCCCTGCAGTCAAGTGCAAGGATGATCTTTGCCTCCTGGGAGTATGTATTGGCAGTCTTGTTCTGTGCTGCCTTGTAACTACATTTCCTACTTAGGTTATAGGGTTGTTTCATGAACTAGAGCTCAAAAAGCACGCCACTGAGTTTAAAAGCTCTGAGTTACAGAAAAATTAGAACTTTATATATGACCAGTGACAGAGTTACAGTCCTGTATGGTAGGGTAAGTTTGGAAAATTAAGATTTAACTTAAAAATATTATATGCATTTGTATGGGGAATGGTGCTTGCTTGTTTTGTTAGCCGTCCTTGCACAAGACTTCTGAAACCACCTTAGTACCTTTCAGAGAGTTAGGGAAAGCCTTTGTACACTTAACTTTTACTGTTCAGTTGCTTTGATACTGATGCATACTCACTCAGTAACATTTGAACACCTACAGTATTCTGGCCATTGTTCTCAGGGTATGGATGAAATACTGGCTTTATCTGTTTCTGGGTCTGTGTTGCGGCATTTACTTGAAATCTGTCAAGGAAAAGGGCTAAGACGTGGTCCATCTAAGGGCAATTAAAGAAACTCTTTGGCCCAGAAAAGAAGTCTCACTTGACTTAAAAGATTTTCCAGAGATTGTGCAAGAGATTTATTCATTTATATGATGATGCAGATTTCAGAAGATACCGGAGCGTACAAGGTGAAGGGTGTCTTTCCACTCGTGCCTTGCTGTCTGGTGTTACAACTCTGTTGCACCTTCCAGAGGTGTTTTCTCATGACAGTGGAATTCCATGTAAATGATGCGCACACTTCTGTTTTACCCACTTAATAATATATGTATTAATAAGACAGTCTTTGGGAAATTTCCATGTAGAGTATGCAGTCCTAAGTACTTGATCACCAGGGAATTCTCTACATTGATTTTAAAGTTTTATCTTGATGGGATATTTTAGGTGATAAAGGTCACTGAAGATTAAGATATGGTTGGTTTATTGTGTGAGAAGAATTACACTGTTAATAAAATGAAAGGTTCTGGTTTCTTCCATGTGAATATTGCTATTTGTTGCATAAGCATTTCCAGCAGGAATTTCACCTTAACTTAATGTGTCCCTGCAGTCAAGTGCAAGGATGATCTTTGCCTCCTGGGAGTATGTATTGGCAGTCTTGTTCTGTGCTGCCTTGTAACTACATTTCCTACTTAGGTTATAGGGTTGTTTCATGAACTAGAGCTCAAAAAGCACGCCACTGAGTTTAAAAGCTCTGAGTTACAGAAAAATTAGAACTTTATATATGACCAGTGACAGAGTTACAGTCCTGTATGGTAGGGTAAGTTTGGAAAATTAAGATTTAACTTAAAAATATTATATGCATTTGTATGGGGAATGGTGCTTGCTTGTTTTGTTAGCCGTCCTTGCACAAGACTTCTGAAACCACCTTAGTACCTTTCAGAGAGTTAGGGAAAGCCTTTGTACACTTAACTTTTACTGTTCAGTTGCTTTGATACTGATGCATACTCACTCAGTAACATTTGAACACCTACAGTATTCTGGCCATTGTTCTCAGGGTATGGATGAAATACTGGCTTTATCTGTTTCTGGGTCTGTGTTGCGGCATTTACTTGAAATCTGTCAAGGAAAAGGGCTAAGACGTGGTCCATCTAAGGGCAATTAAAGAAACTCTTTGGCCCAGAAAAGAAGTCTCACTTGACTTAAAAGATTTTCCAGAGATTGTGCAAGAGATTTATTCATTTATATGATGATGCAGATTTCAGAAGATACCGGAGCGTACAAGGTGAAGGGTGTCTTTCCACTCGTGCCTTGCTGTCTGGTGTTACAACTCTGTTGCACCTTCCAGAGGTGTTTTCTCATGACAGTGGAATTCCATGTAAATGATGCGGCACACTTCTGTTTTACCCACTTAATAATATATGTATTAATAAGACAGTCTGTCTTGGGGGAAATTTTTACTTTAGCATGAATAGAGTTGTTTCTACTGATAAAGAACAAGCCATGTACCACAAGCATATCTGTAGAATAAAATTCTTTGTAGCGGAATTTATGAGGTAAAAAGATTGTGCTTTGCAGTTGTTTGTTTTTTTACCATGCCACATGGCTTATTGGGATCCCAGGTCCCCAACCAGGAATTGAACCTGTGCCCTCAGCAGTGAAAGCAAAAGCAGAGTGCAGAGTCCCATCCACTGGACCACCAAGGAACTCCTGTGCTTTGCACGATTGATATGTATTGCCAGTTTGCCCTTAAGAGATTTTGTAAGTTGTTTTCTTTGTACTCAGTAGCATATATAGGGTCATCATAAAGTCTGGACAGCTAGTTGAATTAAGAATATTAAATCAAGAAAAAAAACTTAAAAAAACAAAAATTAAAAAATAAAAATAAAATAAAAAAAAGGAAAAACAAAACAAAAAAAAGAATATTAAATCAGGTTAAGAAAACAACAACAAAAAAGAATATTAAATCATTACTAATATTACATGGTATGTTTAATAACGTTATATTAGGTTGTTCTTGTTAGCTATGCACTAAACTCTGAATTTTCATTAATATCTTCTCATGCACTTACTACTGAATGATTTGTGCCTCTGAATTTTTTTTTTCACTTATTACAATTAAACTTTCCACATCTTATAGTCACTCTGTATACGAAGCCCTGTTTCTAGACATTCTTTCAGACTTCATACATATTTTCTTAACTCCTTTGTCAGTTTTATAGTTTAAAAGGGGTCTTCTCGGGCTTCCCTGGTGGTCCAGTGGGTAAGGACACCGCCTTGCAGTGCAAGGGGCGCCAGTTCGATCCCTGGCCTGGGAAGATCCACGTGCTGCTGCAGAGCAGCTGGACTGATGTGTCCATTCGAGCCAGAGCTCTGAGCACGTGAGCCCAGAGCTAGTGCTCTGCGACAGAGGCCCCTGAAAAAATGGAATTCCATGTAAAGGGGGACAACTCTGTTGCACCTTCCAGAGGTGTTTTCTCATGACAGTGGAATTCCATGTAAATGATGCGGCACACTTCTGTTTTACCCACTTAATAATATATGTATTAATAAGACAGTCTGTCTTGGGGGAAATTTTTACTTTAGCATGAATAGAGTTGTTTCTACTGATAAAGAACAAGCCATGTACCACAAGCATATCTGTAGAATAAAATTCTTTGTAGCGGAATTTATGAGGTAAAAAGATTGTGCTTTGCAGTTGTTTGTTTTTTTACCATGCCACATGGCTTATTGGGATCCCAGGTCCCCAACCAGGAATTGAACCTGTGCCCTCAGCAGTGAAAGCAAAAGCAGAGTGCAGAGTCCCATCCACTGGACCACCAAGGAACTCCTGTGCTTTGCACGATTGATATGTATTGCCAGTTTGCCCTTAAGAGATTTTGTAAGTTGTTTTCTTTGTACTCAGTAGCATATATAGGGTCATCATAAAGTCTGGACAGCTAGTTGAATTAAGAATATTAAATCAAGAAAAAAAAAATTAAAAAAACAAAAAGTAAAAAATAAAAATAAAATAAAAAAAAGGAAAAACAAAACAAAAAAAAGAATATTAAATCAGGTTAAGAAAACAACAACAAAAAAGAATATTAAATCATTACTAATATTGCATGGTATGTTTAATAACGTTATATTAGGTTGTTCTTGTTAGCTATGCACTAAACTCTGAATTTTCATTAATATCTTCTCATGCACTTACTACTGAATGATTTGTGCCTCTGAATTTTTTTTTTCCACTTATTACAATTAAACTTTCCACATCTTATAGTCACTCTGTATACGAAGCCCTGTTTCTAGACATTCTTTCAGACTTCATACATATTTTCTTAACTCCTTTGTCAGTTTTATAGTTTAAAAGGGGTCTTCTCGGGCTTCCCTGGTGGTCCAGTGGGTAAGGACACCGCCTTGCAGTGCAAGGGGCGCCAGTTCGATCCCTGGCCTGGGAAGATCCCACGTGCTGCTGCAGAGCAGCTGGACTGATGTGTCCAATTATCGAGCCAGAGCTCTGGAGCACGTGAGCCCAGAGCTAGTGCTCTGCGACAGTAGAGGCCACTGCAATGGGAGGCCCACATGGGCCAAAGAACAAAGATGGGTGAAAATAGATAAATGAAAGACGAATAGAAGTGTCCCGCCCGGCCCCCTCCCCCCCCCAACCACCCCTGCCAAAAAAAATACCTATAGTTTAAAAGGGGTCTTCTCTGTGTAGTTCAACCTTGCCTTTCTCTTACGAGTGAGATTAACTGAACGTCTTCTTATAGAGACATTTGTTTCCTATTCATGATAATTTAGTTTTCCCAGTGGAATAAATCACAGTTACAATTCAGTCTCCTTCACCGTGCCCTATGTGTGTATCGTGTGTGGGTGGGTCTAAATAATGGGTACTTACAGCTGTTTGCCCAAACATCATTATTCTCTTGTGTACTTCATATCTTGTATCTATCCAGGAAGTTTTATGACCTGGAGGATAAGCTTATATTATATTGCTCATTGTAGCAGATTTGTGGGTGGGGGCGAGTACCATGCAGCCTGTGGGATCTTAGCTCCACAGATCACATCTGTGCCCCCTGCAGTGAAAGCATGGAGTCCTAACCACTGGACCACCAGGGAAGTTCCTGTAGCAGTTTGATATATATTTGTGCTGTATATAGGCTGTTTATTTTTTTAAATATTGCATTTGATTTGGAGACAGCTTCTTTCTGTAACAAAGAAGAAATTACAAAAATTGCTTATTTAAGGTGCTTGTTTTCTCTCCATTTAGTTGGTGACAAAGTTCCTGCTGATATAAGACTAACTTCCATCAAATCTACTACTCTTGACCAGTCAATTCTCACAGGTAAATACTATGTATTAGAAGGTTGCTTAATTTCTGAACATCTTATAGTCTCTCTGTATACGAAGCCCTGTTTCTAGACATTCTTTCAGACTTCATACATATTTTCTTAACTCCTTTGTCAGTTTTATAGTTTAAAAGGGGTCTTCTCGGGCTTCCCTGGTGGTCCAGTGGGTAAGGACACCGCCTTGCAGTGCAAGGGGCGCCAGTTCGATCCCTGGCCTGGGAAGATTCCACGTGCTGCTGCAGAGCAGCTGGACTGATGTGTCCAATTATCGAGCCAGAGCTCTGGAGCACGTGAGCCCAGAGCTAGTGCTCTGCGACAGTAGAGGCCACTGCAATGGGAGGCCCACATGGGCCGAAGAACAAAGATGGATGAAAATAGATAAATGAAAGACGAATAGAAGTGTCCCGCCCGGCCCCCTCCCTCCCCAACCCACCCCTGCCAAAAAAAAATACCTATAGTTTAAAAGGGGTCTTCTCTGTGTAGTTCAACCTTGCCTTTCTCTTACGAGTGAGATTAACTGAACATCTTCTTATAGAGACATTTGTTTCCTATTCATGATAATTTAGTTTTCCCAGTGGAATAAATCACAGTTACAATTCAGTCTCCTTCACCGTGCCCTATGTGTGTATCGTGTGTGGGTGGGTCTAAATAATGGGTACTTACAGCTGTTTGCCCAAACATCATTATTCTCTTGTGTACTTCATATCTTGTATCTATCCAGGAAGTTTTATGACCTGGAGGATAAGCTTATATTATATTGCTCATTGTAGCAGATTTGTGGGTGGGGGCGAGTACCATGCAGCCTGTGGGATCTGAGCTCCACAGATCACATCTGTGCCCCCTGCAGTGAAAGCATGGAGTCCTAACCACTGGACCACCAGGGAAGTTCCTGTAGCAGTTTGATATATATTTGTGCTGTATATAGGCTGTTTATTTTTTTAAATATTGCATTTGATTTGGAGACAGCTTCTTTCTGTAACAAAGAAGAAATTACAAAAATTGCTTATTTAAGGTGCTTGTTTTCTCTCCATTTAGTTGGTGACAAAGTTCCTGCTGATATAAGACTAACTTCCATCAAATCTACTACTCTAAGAGTTGACCAGTCAATTCTCACAGGTAAATACTATGTATTAGAAGGTTGCTTAATTTCTGAAGGCTCCCTCAGATTCCATGTTAATGATTGAGTTGACTTTTGTCCCACTGTTTATGGTATCCCATCTTAATCCTTTGCAAGATGTTTATTTCATAATGCTTTATCAGTTAGTCTTTTAGCTAATATATGGGGTAAAGCTGATATTTAGTTGTCTTTCATCTCATAAGGCCTATTTATATTTAAATTTTATGAAAAGTTTTTATTTAAAAATTTCTTTAATAGATTGAAGATTTCTTCAGTAGTCAGAGGTAAAGTTGAAGCAGTATTGTTATCTTTCTGTTTTGTGGAAAGTGAATTAATTACTTAGTGTTCTTTTTCCAGGCAGGAGGAATATACTCTGGGAATGCTAATCTCACATCTGACATGCTTTGCAGTAATCAGATATGCAATTAACAAAGTTAGCACCCTCCAAAATGGTGAACATTTACTGCCTAAAGTTTGCACACTAAGTCTGAGATTGTTTGAAACATTTTCCCGTTTTTCTTTGAAAAAAGGGACAGTCTAGGGTGGAGGGTTCATATTAACTGGAAGTAAGGTGGTCAGAAGATTAACTTAAAAACAATGCTAACTTGAATTAAACAGCAAGTAAATATGAAATTCAAAGATTTATCTGATTATTAGTTTTGAAAAGCAGCTAATGTCATAGAAGTAGGGACATGAGTACTCTGGGCTCTGTATTTTTTGTTGTTTCTTTATACATAGCTTATCTACTAAAACTGCAGCAACAACTTGGAAGCTGATTAAGCCATAAAATGGTAGGGAATAGATCAGGCTGTATGTATAAAATTCTCATATTGTGCCTACAGAAGTTTTCACTCTAAATACAAATCATACTGTAGTTTTAGACTGTATTGAATAATCTGTTCTCTGTTAAATATTGAGAGTGAAGTTTACTACCTGAAATTTGATTTAACAACTAGGACCCTCATTATATACAGGTAACCCTTGAAGAAACGTGGTTTGAACTGCATGGGTTCAACTTATCTGCAGATGTATTTACACTCCACCAGTTGGTGGATCCTCAGGCAGATCTGCACATAGAGAAGAATCACGTGCACACAGAGAGCCAGGCTAAGTCTGTGCAGCTTTATGACTGTGCAGAGGTGCCCCTGCCTGCTGCATTGCTCACAGGTCAACTGCTTTTCACAGGTGGTGTTAAGTTGAAACCAGATTCAGCAAGACAGTTTGACAATTCTAAGAAGCAGTCTCTCATTATAATTTAATTTATGAGGGTAAAGCTGATATTTAGTTGTCTTTCATCTCATAAGGCCTATTTATATTTAAATTTTATGAAAAGTTTTTATTTAAAAATTTCTTTAATAGATTGAAGATTTCTTCAGTAGTCAGAGGTAAAGTTGAAGCAGTATTGTTATCTTTCTGTTTTGTGGAAAGTGAATTAATTACTTAGTGTTCTTTTTCCAGGCAGGAGGAATATACTCTGGGAATGCTAATCTCACATCTGACATGCTTTGCAGTAATCAGATATGCAATTAACAAAGTTAGCACCCTCCAAAATGGTGAACATTTACTGCCTAAAGTTTGCACACTAAGTCTGAGATTGTTTGAAACATTTTCCCGTTTTTCTTTGAAAAAGGCACAGTCTAGGGTGGAGGGTTCATATTAACTGGAAGTAAGGTGGTCAGAAGATTAACTTAAAAACAATGCTAACTTGAATTAAACAGCAAGTAAATATGAAATTCAAAGATTTATCTGATTATTAGTTTTGAAAAGCAGCTAATGTCATAGAAGTAGGGACATGAGTACTCTGGGCTCTGTATTTTTTGTTGTTTCTTTATACATAGCTTATCTACTAAAACTGCAGCAACAACTTGGAAGCTGATTAAGCCATAAAATGGTAGGGGAATAGATCAGGCTGTATGTATAAAATTCTCATATTGTGCCTACAGAAGTTTTCACTCTAAATACAAATCATACTGTAGTTTTAGACTGTATTGAATAATCTGTTCTCTGTTAAATATTGAGAGTGAAGTTTACTACCTGAAATTTGATTTAACAACTAGGACCCTCATTATATACAGGTAACCCTTGAAGAAACGTGGTTTGAACTGCATGGGTTCAACTTATCTGCAGATGTATTTACACTCCACCAGTTGGTGGATCCTCAGGCAGATCTGCACATAGAGAAGAATCACGTGCACACAGAGAGCCAGGCTAAGTCTGTGCAGCTTTATGACTGTGCAGAGGTGCCCCTGCCTGCTGCATTGCTCACAGGTCAACTGCTTTTCACAGGTGGTGTTAAGTTGAAACCAGATTCAGCAAGACAGTTTGAAAGTTCTAAGAAGCAGTCTCTCACCACATGATCATTTTTTAGTGCAACTGCTGATTGCTGTTTTTCATTTTGGTCTTTTAGAATGGTCTGATGAGTGCGTGCAAATATTTTCTAGGACAGTGTTTTCATTTCTCATCTAAGTATACAGCACATCTACATTCACAATTTAGGGTATAAAATGATACCTGAAAATGAATTAAATTTGAATAGTCAATCAAGAAAATATGATTGACTTGGGTTTTACTTCAAAATTAAGTTCCTTTATTTTGATTTTTTTTTCTTTGAAATTAGTTTCTATTATTGAATTTTACCAGTTTATATAATTCTGAATGAATTGGGCCTTTTTATCTTTTTTCTGAGAGTGCTATTGGTTTGAGTGGGCGAGGGTGCCAGGGTTCCAGGTATAGACTGCATAGATCTAAAACAATCTGTCTCCCTACCTGCTTAGGCGAGTCTGTCTCTGTCATCAAGCACACCGACCCCGTCCCTGACCCTCGAGCTGTCAACCAAGATAAGAAGAACATGCTCTTCTCTGTGAGTATTGTATATAAGGCTTAACCTAGAAAGGGGTGTTTCCAAAATGTGTAGATGATAACCGTGTGTAGTTCACAGTAAAAACTGTGTGTTTAGAAAGAAGGCACATGTGGCAAACCACTAATACTTGCTGAGTCTGGGTGGGAAGTAAAGTAGATGTTCATTGTACTGTTTCAGTTTAAGATTTTTTTGAAATAGAAGTTGGGAAATTTATAGTTTCTGTGTAGAATTTAGAGTGGTATTTCAAGTAGTAGGCTTTTGTGAGTTAGCATGGGAATCTGACCACCCATAGTAAGTAAAAAAAAGTATGAAACTAATGAATTAGGAATTAAGCTAGAGAGGGGAGGGCAGCCTTGCACTTGGAATACCAGTGGTTGAGTAGAGGTCCCCACGGGCAGCTTGTGGTCCAGGTTGCCCTGCTTATTATGGATGATAAAAGTAGGAGAGGTAGAGTTGTTGGAGCCAGAGGAGGAGAATGGTCAAGGTTGAGAGCTGTGTGGAGTTTGAAAAGTCAGGAACATAGGGTTAACTGCTCTAGCCCAAAGCTGTTGGCAAGTCAGACTCTCACCACATGATCATTTTTTAGTGCAACTGCTGATTGCTGTTTTTCATTTTGGTCTTTTAGAATGGTCTGATGAGTGCGTGCAAATATTTTCTAGGACAGTGTTTTCATTTCTCATCTAAGTATACAGCACATCTACATTCACAATTTAGGGTATAAAATGATACCTGAAAATGAATTAAATTTGAATAGTCAATCAAGAAAATATGATTGACTTGGGTTTTACTTCAAAATTAAGTTCCTTTATTTTGATTTTTTTTTCTTTGAAATTAGTTTCTATTATTGAATTTTACCAGTTTATATAATTCTGAATGAATTGGGCCTTTTTATCTTTTTTCTGAGAGTGCTATTGGTTTGAGTGGGCGAGGGTGCCAGGGTTCCAGGTATAGACTGCATAGATCTAAAACAATCTGTCTCCCTACCTGCTTAGGCGAGTCTGTCTCTGTCATCAAGCACACCGACCCCGTCCCTGACCCTCGGGCTGTCAACCAAGATAAGAAGAACATGCTCTTCTCTGTGAGTATTGTATATAAGGCTTAACCTAGAAAGGGGTGTTTCCAAAATGTGTAGATGATAACCGTGTGTAGGTCACAGTAAAAACTGTGTGTTTAGAAAGAAGGCACATGTGGCAAACCACTAATACTTGCTGAGTCTGGGTGGGAAGTAAAGTAGATGTTCATTGTACTGTTTCAGTTTAAGATTTTTTTGAAATAGAAGTTGGGAAATTTATAGTTTCTGTGTAGAATTTAGAGTGGTATTTCAAGTAGTAGGCTTTTGTGAGTTAGCATGGGAATCTGACCACCCATAGTAAGTAAAAAAAAGTATGAAACTAATGAATTAGGAATTAAGCTAGAGAGGGGAGGGCAGCCTTGCACTTGGAATACCAGTGGTTGAGTAGAGGTCCCCACGGGCAGCTTGTGGTCCAGGTTGCCCTGCTTATTATGGATGATAAAAGTAGGAGAGGTAGAGTTGTTGGAGCCAGAGGAGGAGAATGGTCAAGGTTGAGAGCTGTGTGGAGTTTGAAAAGTCAGGAACATAGGGGTTAAACACTGCTCTAGCCCAAAGCTGTTGGCAAGTCAGACTCAGTATTGTACATAGAGATTCTAGGTGGGCCAGTGTAGAGGGCTCCGGGGCAAGTGGGTACCATTCTCATTTTAGGGGGGGAGTCAGGGAGAGATGCCACACTGCCTGCATGAGGCAGTGCTCATCATCAAAGTTTGAAGGCTGGTTGCCTGGATAGTAGCCACGTGAAGGCCTAGTAGAATGTGGTGAGAGATTCAAAATCTGTACAAGTCTGAGTTTACTAGTCAGGACTGAAGCTGGATGTAGTGTTAATCTTATAACCAGTTCTTCTGTCCTAGGGTACAAACATTGCTGCTGGCAAAGCCATGGGAGTGGTGGTGGCCACTGGAGTCAACACCGAAATTGGCAAGATCCGGGATGAGATGGTGGCCACAGAACAGGAGAGAACACCCCTCCAGCAGAAACTAGATGAGTTTGGAGAACAACTGTCTAAAGTCATCTCCCTTATATGCATTGCGGTCTGGATCATAAACATCGGGCACTTCAATGACCCCGTGCACGGAGGCTCTTGGATCCGCGGCGCCATTTATTACTTTAAGATCGCAGTGGCCCTGGCGGTAGCAGCCATTCCCGAAGGCCTGCCTGCTGTCATCACCACCTGCCTGGCTCTTGGAACTCGCAGGATGGCAAAGAAAAATGCCATCGTTCGAAGTCTCCCTTCCGTGGAAACCCTTGGTTGTACTTCTGTTATTTGCTCAGACAAAACGGGTACGCTGACGACAAACCAGATGTCTGTCTGCAGGGTAAGTGGGAATAATTTAAGAATCTTTCTGGGTTATGGTCATTGATTCATCCTAAGAGTATGCCTTCATGTCATCAAAACCTTTATTTTATTTTTATTTTTTGGCCACTTCCATTGATCTTTCATTTATTTATCTTTGTTCTTTGACCTCTGTGGGCCTCCCATCGCAGTGGCCTCTGTCGCTGCAGAGCACTGGCTCTGGGCACATGCACTCCAGAGCTCCAGTTCAGTAGTTGGACACATCGGTCCAGCCGCTCTGCGGCACTTGAAATCTTCCCAGACCAGGCTGCAAGGCAGTGTCCTTACCCAGTGAACCACCAGGGAAGCCCCTATTTTATTTTTGTTCAAGTACAGTTAACAATGTTTCATTAGTTTCAGGTGCAGGGTGACTCAGATACATACATATCTCTTTTAGGTTCTTTTATATTGTAGGTTATTGCAAAATGTTGAGTATAGCTCCCTGTGCACTAAATAGGTCCTTGTTAGTTATCTGTTTTATATGCAGTGATATACATGTTAATCTCAAACTCCTAATTCATCCCCCCCGCCATTCCCTTCTCCTTTGGTAACAGTAAGATTGTTTTCTAGTCTGTGGGTCTTATTTTTATTTTGTGAATGTGTTTGTTTGTATCTTTGTTTTTTTTTTTTTGGTTCCACATACAAGTGATATCATATTTGTCATTCTTTTAGTTAATGCACTTAGTATGATCTCTAGGTCCATCCATATTCTTGCAGTGGCATTTTTTCTTTTTTAAAAAATATATGCATTGAAGTATAGTTGATTTACAATGTTGTGTTAGTTTCAGGTGTATAGTAAAGTGAATCAGTTATGTATGTACTCTTTCTTTAAAAGGTTCTTTTCCCATATAGGCCATTGCAGAGTATTGATCTATTTTATATATAGTGGTGTGTATATGTCAACCTCAGTCTCTCTGTGTAGCCCTCCACTGCTTGTTCACTTGTAACATAAGTTTTCTACGTCCATGACTTTACTGCTGTTTTGTAAATAAGTTCATCTGTACCTTTTTTTCTTACTAGTCCACATATAACAAGTGGTAGTTTTATTCTTTTTATGGTTGAGTGATATTCCACCGTGTGTGTATATACCACATCTCCTTTATCCATTCATCTACCAATAGACAGCTTGCTTCCATGTCTTGATTGATTGATTGTTTTTCAGGTTTACTTATTTTTGGCTATTCTGGGTTTTCACTGCCGCCACAGGCTCTTCTCTAGTTGCAGGGTGTAGGGGCTACTCTCTAGTTGAGGTGAGCAGGCTTCTTGTTGCAGTGACTTCTCTTGTTGTGGAACTTGGGCTCTAGGGCACACAGGCTTTCAATAATTGTGGCACATGGGCTCAATAGTTGCGGTTCCCAGGCTCTAGAGGATAGGCTCCATAGTCGTGGCTCACAGGCTTAGTAGCTCCACAGCATGTGGGATCTTCCCGTGTCTCCTGCATTGGCAGGCGAACTCTTTACCACTGAGCTACCAGGGAAGCCTTTGATTGTTATAAATAGTGCTGTTGTGAACATTGGGATGCATGTATCTTTTTGAATTAGTTTTCATCATTTCCAGACATATGCCCAGTTTTATGACTGCTGGACCATAAAACCTTTAATTTATAATTTGATACCTTTTTAAGTGCTCTAAACAAATTGGATTGAGCCCAAGGTAATTCCTTATACTTCAGAGGAATTAATCATTTAATTCCTAAAACTGTGTCATGAAATAAAGGTTATCTACGTAGGTGATAACATTTGTCCTGGGGAAGTGGCTATAAGCAGTCTGGAAATGTATTACGTTGACTCTGCTTCCTTTGTTTCCCTGTTCATCTTTAGTGAGTGTATGTGTTAGCATAAGCTTCAAAGGAAGAATTGTATAAAACTTGCCTGCATAAAATTCTATTTGATATTTCCTTAACACATTGAATGAAACATGTTTTCCTCTTGAAAAGTAAATAATCGCCTTTAACTTGCTTCATTCTATATGCACATCCCTCCTTTCTCTTAGGTTGTTTTGACCATCACTTTCGGAGTAAAATATGAAACTGTTTAAACCTGCCCTAAGCAGAATAAGAAACTAAAGAAATAATGTAATGGTACAACTGAATGAAGTTCTTTCATGTAATTTAATTTCCATCAGTTTTATTCAAATAACTTGGAGGTAGAAGGATGAGAAAAACAGTATAAACTTCCAGTTACAAAATCAGTGTGTTATGGGTATGAAATGTACAGTGCAGGGAGTAGTCAGTAATAAGCTAGTATCTTTGTGTGGTGGCAGATAACTAGACTTAATGATGATCATATTGAAATGATGATCAAATGAAATGTGTCATACCACTGTCCCATGCACCAGGAAGTAACATTGTTGTGGGTCAGTTATACTTAAAAAGCAAACAGAAAAAGAACAGATTTGTGGTTGTCAGAGTCTGGAGGATGAGAAATTGGATGAAGGGGACCAAAAGGTACAAACTTCCAGTTACAGGATAAATATTAGGGAATGTCTTGTACAACATGATAAATACAGTCAGCACTGCTGTATGTTATACATGTAAGTTGTTAAGCGAGTAAAATTCTCATCACAAGGACAACATTTTTTTTCTTTTAGTTTGTATTTCTTCTCAATGCTGGATGTTCACTAAACTTTCTGTGATAATCATTTCATGATGAATGTAAGTCAACTCATTGTGCTGTGCACTTTAAGCTTGTACAGTACTATATACCACTTATATCTCAAAACTGGAAGGAAAAAATTAAGTGATACACGTACACAAAAGCTACTACTTTGTACAAGTCAAAAAGTAATTTTTCAAAAGGTACACAACTCAGAAATACTGAGTCGAACTCATGTCAGTGATTATGTTTGGCTCATTGGTTCAGTGAGAGAAAATAAGATGGTAAAACTGGTTCCAGGAACATGTGAGAAAGTTCTCAGATTAAATAAAACTAATGTGTTAGAGTTCAAAAACTGGTTAGTATCCTATAGGGCAATAAAAAGTAAGTGTTAGATTTAAAACACTGATTAATATCATACAGGGCAATAAAACTAAGTATCTTTTATAGAGGACAAAAAGCCACAACTTCATAAAATGTGCGCCCTTTATAATAGCACAATAAAAGAATGTTAAATTTTCCCAGCACACTAAATCTTTGAGTGTGCTTGTTAAGAAATGCTTCTGAATGACTTTGAAAAACTTGGCCTTATCTCCAGGGTTTAGATAAATTTTTTAGCACTGGAAATTGTTTTTGTTTTAATACATTGAGTCCTTTGAATCTTTTATTGCCAAATTTAAATTTGTGATAATTTTTTGATATGTACACTCTCAACTCTTTGTGTTGCCCAGAACCCAGATTTAGAATGAATGAGTTTAAAACAGATTGGGGTATTTTCTCAAGTGGTAAGCTTCTAGCTTGTCTTTAGCTTCTCAAGTATATGCAGGGTGTAACTATCTTTTTTTCCCTTGGAACCAAAAAAGGTTGTACGAATCTGCCAGGAACTGATTGTCAGCTAAAAGCCGATTGATTGGGATAGAGAAAGGGAATTTCATGTTAACCTGTTTGGTTCCCCCCCCAGGAAATTGTTTAAATTTAGACTGTGAGCTTTAATCCCCCTAACTAGTCCATGATAAAAGACTTTTTTGTTTTGATACTTTCCCTTAAATGATTTGATATCAAGTGTTCTGATAAAGAAACAGCTCTCTTCTTTGTTCTCTTGTACCTTTGGCGACAGAAAGCTGATGTTAATCAGTATTCTTCAGGAGGTTTCTTACAGTGAATTGCACAACTGCCCTTGACTTAGGGCTACTTTCATCATGCAGTTTCTAAATGCTTTACTGGCTTGCAGTCTAAAAATTCCTGTGTGCATTCGGATTTAGTTTTTGTGGGTTAGAATTCTTAATGCCTTAGAATATTTTGTACCCTGGTATAGACCCAGAGCTTCACTGTTAACTTTTTTCTTTTTTGAGCCTCACTTTTATAAAAGAAATACGGGATATAGTCATAATAATGCCAACTTGCTTCAGTAAAGCTTAGTGCAGTTCATTTTTCACATTTGACTTTGAATTGTATAATACTGCTGAAGAGTTAGAAAACTGAGGCTCTGAGAAATTGTGCCACATTCTGAGGGTCACAGAAGTTTTTAATAGAAAGGTAAAGTTCAGTTTTCTGATAGGAGAGGTTGGTAAAACCTGTTTCTCTCTTCCCCAAGTAGTAATTGTGTGACCTTGAGCACATCCTTTAACCTCTCTATTCCTTTGTTTCCTCTTCTGTAAATCTCAAACATCTTTGGAAAGAACTTTCTGCCAAGCTTCCTTTTTGAGATGTTGTATCTGCTGGGAAAAAAAGAAATTGTAGGAACTGGTGATCTTGCTGTGTGTAACCTTGGATATGAATCTTTTCTTTATTTGACACACCAATTTATATGTGTTTGAACTACAGCCTTTATCAGGAATGAATGAGTTTAAAACAGATTGGGGTATTTTCTCAAGTGGTAAGCTTCTAGCTTGTCTTTAGCTTCTCAAGTATATGCAGGGTGTAACTATCTTTTTTTCCCTTGGAACCAAAAAAGGTTGTACGAATCTGCCAGGAACTGATTGTCAGCTAAAAGCCGATTGATTGGGATAGAGAAAGGGAATTTCATGTTAACCTGTTTGGTTCCCCCCCCCCAGGAAATTGTTTAAATTTAGACTGTGAGCTTTAATCCCCCTAACTAGTCCATGATAAAAGACTTTTTTGTTTTGATACTTTCCCTTAAATGATTTGATATCAAGTGTTCTGATAAAGAAACAGCTCTCTTCTTTGTTCTCTTGTACCTTTGGCGACAGAAAGCTGATGTTAATCAGTATTCTTCAGGAGGTTTCTTACAGTGAATTGCACAACTGCCCTTGACTTAGGGCTACTTTCATCATGCAGTTTCTAAATGCTTTACTGGCTTGCAGTCTAAAAATGCCTGTGTGCATTCGGATTTAGTTTGTGTGGGTTAGAATTCTTAATGCCTTAGAATATTTTGTACCCTGGTATAGACCCAGAGCTTCACTGTTAACTTTTTTCTTTTTTGAGCCTCACTTTTATAAAAGAAATACGGGATATAGTCATAATAATGCCAACTTGCTTCAGTAAAGCTTAGTGCAGTTCATTTTTCACATTTGACTTTGAATTGTATAATACTGCTGAAGAGTTAGAAAACTGAGGCTCTGAGAAATTGTGCCACATTCTGAGGGTCACAGAAGTTTTTAATAGAAAGGTAAAGTTCAGTTTTCTGATAGGAGAGGTTGGTAAAACCTGTTTCTCTCTTCCCCAAGTAGTAATTGTGTGACCTTGAGCACATCCTTTAACCTCTCTATTCCTTTGTTTCCTCTTCTGTAAATCTCAAACATCTTTGGAAAGAACTTTCTGCCAAGCTTCCTTTTTGAGATGTTGTATCTGCTGGGAAAAAAAAAGAAATTGTAGGAACTGGTGATCTTGCTGTGTGTAACCTTGGATATGAATCTTTTCTTTATTTGACACACCAATTTATATGTGTTTGAACTACAGCCTTTTATCAGGAATCAACATAGTTTTAAATCCCATTATATATAATTAAAAAAAAAAAACCTTTTGTTTTCCTCATAGCTTTAGATCAGTTCCCAGGTTGATTTAGTTCTGAGTATACTTTTGAAATGAAGCTTCTGGAATTTAAAAGTATATGCTATATAATAAGCAAATCTTATGAGGCAAAATAAGTTCTTTTAAAGCAAAATTAGTAGATTTCCTTACAGAATATGAGTTGGAATGCTTTGAAGAGATTTTTTTTTTTTTAAAGATTTTATTTTATTCTCATTAAATGTAAGTCTTTGGCGGGGAGGTTGGGAGGGCGGGGAGCGGGTGGGCCACTTCTATTGGTCTTTCATTTATCTATTTTTCATCCATCTTTGTTCTTTGGCCTGCGTGAGCCTCCCATCGCAGTGGCCTCTGTGTCGCAGAGCACCAGCTGCGGGCGCTCGCGCTCCAGAGCTCCAGCTTGGTAATTGGATGCATCGATCCAGCCGCTCCGCGACACGTGGGGTCTTCCCAGGCCAGGGATGGAACTGGTGCCCCTTGCACTGCAAGGTGGTGTCCTTACCCACTGGACCTCCAGGGAAGCCCCTGAAGAGATTTTTAAAAGGATTACATGGCTCTTTTATTTACTTGAGTTTAAGATGCTAAAAAAAAATCCCATACTGTAGTATGGTTGAATCATTCCAAACTGAACTTTTGAATTACAATGGAAACTAAACCAAGGAGGGAAAAATCACCTTCAAGAAATTGGCTCATGCCAGTTTATTATTCTATCTTTTACTGTCTTGGTAACATCACGTCATTCAGCTCTGAGGGTTCCTTACTATGTACATGTGACTGTGCAGCTTCATAGAAAATGAGCTATTGCCACAATAAAGTAAGTGGGAAGGAGTCAAGAAGCAGTTTGTCTTATTTTACTTGGGGAATGTTTACACAGCTCTGAAATGTGAGTTTATTCTTCCTAGGCTTTTGCTCTTAGCTTTAAGGCGGGAATACCTAGACCTTTTTCTCAGCCTGCCATTTGGAATTCTGAGCTTTCTAGAGAGTACTGCTGAGTCTTCAGCATTAACGGACCCAGAGTCCTCATAACTTGATTTCACATAGGTTCTCACTCTCCTGTGTCTGCTGTCATTGTTGCTTATTATTTATTCAGCACCTCAGTGGTGCTGCATCTCAGACTGTTAGATGGATGGGGGAGACAGTCTTAATAGTGTCTAGTTGGAATAAGGGACGATATTTCTCATGATGAGCTTCAATTAATAACTCGTTAAAATTATTGATACTTAAGTGAAAAGAGCCTTTTATCTTAGCAAAGGTTATATGCTTCTAGCATGTTTTTTGTATCTTTTAAGCACTTAGACTTTTTTTTTTTCTGTAGATGTTCATTCTAGACAGAGTCGAAGGTGATACTTGTTCCCTTAATGAGTTTACCATAACTGGATCGACATACGCACCTATTGGAGAAGTGTGAGTAAACCTTCCTTGTTTTTTAAGGGGACCACTCTGGTAGTTTGGTGACTTGCAGTGTCTTTGAAATATTCAGTTTTCTTGATATGACTCATGTTGGTTATCAGAATGATTTATTCCTTAAAAAATAAAATTGATAATATATACCTAGAAATTGATATTGTAGAATATGTAAGCCAGTGAACTTTTTTCATCTTTTGAAGCCTAAATTTTCAAGTGGGGTTTCTGTTTAGATGGAATTTTGGAAGTGGGTTTTTTTGTTTGTTTGTTTGCTGTGCCACACGTTTTGCAGAATCTTAATTCCCTAACCAGGAGTCAGACCTGCAGCCTCGGCAGTGAGAGCTCCCAATTCCTAACCACTGGAACTAATTCCCTGATCCTACCAAGTCCTAATTCTCTGGACTACCAGGGAATTCCTGTTCGTTCTTTATGGATACCAGTGGTGGAGGAATTTCATTACCTAAGAATTTCTGGTCTTTACTGATTGACAGCTGGTATCAGAGGCACATACTATTACTGTCTCCAGCATCAGATTTCTAAGAGCCACCATGTAAATTCTTTTGAATGCTTGCCAGTCTGTTGGCCATGAAATACTATTCCTTAGTTAAAAAAAAAAAATTAAATAACCACAGTATGCTCTGGGTTTGTTTTTGGTTTTTTTTCCTTCTGACAGACATAAAGATGATAAACCGGTGAAATGTCATCAGTATGATGGTCTTGTGGAATTGGCAACAATCTGTGCTCTTTGTAATGACTCTGCTTTGGATTATAATGAGGTAAGCCTCCTCACAAACAAGAAGCTAGACCTGGCTATTCCAAGTGCAAGGGTGCGGTGGGTGGAATCTAGCCTTCCTTCCTCCCTTTTTGTATGTATGGGTTCCTGATTTTATTTCCCCTTTCTATTCAAGACCCTGTCTCTATCAGAGCCAGCATGATCTACCCAAAGAAAACTGGGAGCCTTTCATGTATTTTCTGTGGCTGAGCACCGCATTTATTTAAGAAGGAGCTGTAGCTTACATGATGTTCTCTTCTGTGTGTATCTTAGTTACTATAAATGAGTAAAACTCGGATACTTTTTCCTGCAAGTATAGGGTATTGATCTTGGCTTTTTAAGATGGGTATCATTGCATCCTTGAGGACAAGTTGAAAGTGCTCATGTTTGCATTAATACCATGATTATTGGCTTCTTATAGTTCAGGGAAATGAAAGACCTAATTATCTGAAAAAGTTAAAATGCATACCTGTCCTTTGAGTTTATAATTACCTGTATCATGTGCTCCAGAATAGAAATAAAAATGGCCCATAGAATAATGATGCAGTGGTAGCCAGAGTGTCCTCCTGGAAAAAGGCTTTATTAAAGAAAATTTACTTGCTTTTACTACTTTTCCCTTTTGATAATGTGTTTGCCTTTGACTACTCTAGGCAAAGGGTGTGTATGAAAAGTTGGAGAAGCTACAGAGACTGCACTCACTTGCCTGGTGGAGAAGATGAATGTATTTGATACCGAATTGAAGGGTCTTTCTAAAATAGAACGAGCAAATGCCTGCAACTCGGTCAGTATTTGAGCTTGGTGCTGTTCATACTACCCATTGCTCCTACCGCATATCCTGTACATGGGCAAACATACTAGTCTCCAGCATCAGATTTCTAAGAGCCACCATGTAAATTCTTTTGAATGCTTGCCAGTCTGTTGGCCATGAAATACTATTCCTTAGTTAAAAAAAAAAAATTAAATAACCACAGTATGCTCTGGGTTTGTTTTTGGTTTTTTCCTTCTGACAGACATAAAGATGATAAACCGGTGAAATGTCATCAGTATGATGGTCTTGTGGAATTGGCAACAATCTGTGCTCTTTGTAATGACTCTGCTTTGGATTATAATGAGGTAAGCCTCCTCACAAACAAGAAGCTAGACCTGGCTATTCCAAGTGCAAGGGTGCGGTGGGTGGAATCTAGCCTTCCTTCCTCCCTTTTTGTAAGTATGGGTTCCTGATTTTATTTCCCCTTTCTATTCAAGACCCTGTCTCTATCAGAGCCAGCATGATCTACCCAAAGAAAACTGGGAGCCTTTCATGTATTTTCTGTGGCTGAGCACCGCATTTATTTAAGAAGGAGCTGTAGCTTACATGATGTTCTCTTCTGTGTGTATCTTAGTTACTATAAATGAGTAAAACTCGGATACTTTTTCCTGCAAGTATAGGGTATTGATCTTGGCTTTTTAAGATGGGTATCATTGCATCCTTGAGGACAAGTTGAAAGTGCTCATGTTTGCATTAATACCATGATTATTGGCTTCTTATAGTTCAGGGAAATGAAAGACCTAATTATCTGAAAAAGTTAAAATGCATACCTGTCCTTTGAGTTTATAATTACCTGTATCATGTGCTCCAGAATAGAAATAAAAATGGCCCATAGAATAATGATGCAGTGGTAGCCAGAGTGTCCTCCTGGAAAAAGGCTTTATTAAAGAAAATTTACTTGCTTTTACTACTTTTCCCTTTTGATAATGTGTTTGCCTTTGACTACTCTAGGCAAAGGGTGTGTATGAAAAAGTTGGAGAAGCTACAGAGACTGCACTCACTTGCCTGGTGGAGAAGATGAATGTATTTGATACCGAATTGAAGGGTCTTTCTAAAATAGAACGAGCAAATGCCTGCAACTCGGTCAGTATTTGAGCTTGGTGCTGTTCATACTACCCATTGCTCCTACCGCATATCCTCAGTCCCCTCTGTCACTCTCTTAGACAACTTGCTGTACACTTCATTTCTTCAAACTCTCAGTATCTCCTCCTCCATCCTCACTGCAAGGTAGAATGATCTGGTCATTTGACCAAGAAAATAAGAGTTACCAATGGACAGTTTCCATACGCAGCCACCTGTGCTGTCACATGGACTCTTTTTGCTCCCAGTAAAACCCAGCTGCTGCCTGTCCAATACCTCCTATCTCTACTGGATCTTCATTGGAGAAAGTAATAGTTGTTTTTTATGTTAAAACTTTTTCAATTGAGCACCCTGTTTCTTTTCCTTCATAGTAAAACAGTTCAGAAATAAGAGCCGTTTTTTTTTTTTAAAGATTTATTTATTTATTTATTTGAGGGGGGTGGGGTGGGGAGGGAGGGGAGCAGGCGGGCCACTTCTATTGGTCTTTCATTTGTCCATTTTCATCCATCTTTGTTCTTCCGCCCGTGTGGGCCTCCCATCGCTGTGGCCTCTGTTGTCGCAGAGCACCGGCTCTGGGCGCATACGCTCCAGAGCTCCGGCTCGGTAATTGGACACATCGGTCCAGCCGCTCCGCGGCACGTGGGATCTTCCCAGGCCAGGGATCGAACCAGCGCCCCTTGCCCTGCAAGGCGGTGTCCTTACCCACTGGACCGCCAGGGAAGCCCTAAGAGCCGTTTTTACGTGTTATTTCACTCTTCCCATTTTCTTGAATCCACTCCAGTCAAACTTCTGCCTCCTTCCAATCTATCAGAACTTCTTATCAGTTGCCCACAACCTTGTGTTAAATGGTCTGTTTATGCAGAAGTAGTATTAACACATTTTAAAACATGAAGCAAAAGTTGACAGAAATAAAGGTAAAATAGAGTCACAATTACAGTTGGTGATTATAGCACACCTATCTCAAAAATCGATAGAACAAGCAGATAAAAAAAAAAAACCAATATGGAACAACACTGTAAATACATTTAATCCAACCCTGATTTCCATACTTTTTTTTTTTTTCTCTGAATCATCGTTTTATTCTTCATGTATCTTTATTCTTTGGTCTGTGTGGGCCTCCCATTGCAGTGACCTCTCTCATTGCAGAACACCGGCTCCAGGCGCATGCGCTCCAGAGTGCTGGCTCGTAATGAGACACACTGGTCCAATCGCTCTGCGGCACGTGGGATCTTCCCTGTCCAGGAATCAAACTGGTGCCCCCTGCACTGCAAGGCAGACTCCTCTACCAACTGGACCACCAGGGAAGGCCCAAACCTGATTTCTGTCGTACTGCTCCTGATAAGCTTTTCAAATCCTTAAGGAACAGTTTACCAGAATATACCATACTGCTGGTCCATGAAGCAAGATGCAACAAATTACAAAGCATTGTACAGATTGTTGCTAACCACAATAGAATTAAACTAGAAATTGATTTTAAAAAAAGATACACAGGGACTCCTTAGTATATACATAAGCCAGATACAAAGGCAATGTACCTTAAATGCTAGTCCTTAAAAAAAGAGGCAAGTGTCATACTCTGTGTTAATATGGTCAACACATGTAGGAAACTGCATTAAATTGTTCTCATATATTTTCCTTCACTTACTATAAAAACAATGATACCTCTAAATCAAAATCAGTCGTACTGAGACAAAGAGAAATGTAGGGCTTCCCTGGTGATCCAGTGGGTAGAGAGTCCGCCTTGCAGTGCAAGGGGCACCAGTTCCATCCCTGGCCTGGGAAGATCCCACATGCCACGGAGCAGCTGGACTGGTGTGTCCAATTAGGAGCTGGCGTTGGAGCACATGCACCCAGAACCGTTGCTCTGCAATGGGAGGCCCACACAGGCCTAAGAATAAAGATGCATGAAAATAAATAAATAGAAAACCAATAAAAGAGGCCAAAATTTTTTAAAAAGATCCAGAAGCTTCCATCTGAGAAAATGATAAAGAGAAGGAACTAGAAGGGAAATAGTAAAGACAGATCAAAAAGCTTTTCAGAATAATTTTATATCACTCAATTTAACTTTGATTTTATGTAAAGAATTCATGAAACAAAAAAATGGAACAACACTGTAAATACATTTAATCCAACCCTGATTTCCATACTTTTTTTTCTCTGAATCATCGTTTTATTCTTCATGTATCTTTATTCTTTGGTCTGTGTGGGCCTCCCATTGCAGTGACCTCTCTCATTGCAGAACACCGGCTCCAGGCGCATGCGCTCCAGAGTGCTGGCTCGTAATGAGACACACTGGTCCAATCGCTCTGCGGCACGTGGGATCTTCCCTGTCCAGGAATCAAACTGGTGCCCCCTGCACTGCAAGGCAGACTCCTCTACCAACTGGACCACCAGGGAAGGCCCAAACCTGATTTCTGTCGTACTGCTCCTGATAAGCTTTTCAAATCCTTAAGGAACAGTTTACCAGAATATACCATACTGCTGGTCCATGAAGCAAGATGCAACAAATTACAAAGCATTGTACAGATTGTTGCTAACCACAATAGAATTAAACTAGAAATTGATTTTAAAAAAAGATACACAGGGACTCCTTAGTATATACATAAGCCAGATACAAAGGCAATGTACCTTAAATGCTAGTCCTTAAAAAAAGAGGCAAGTGTCATACTCTGTGTTAATATGGTCAACACATGTAGGAAACTGCATTAAATTGTTCTCATATATTTTCCTTCACTTACTATAAAAACAATGATACCTCTAAATCAAAATCAGTCGTACTGAGACAAAGAGAAATGTAGGGCTTCCCTGGTGATCCAGTGGGTAGAGAGTCCGCCTTGCAGTGCAAGGGGCACCAGTTCCATCCCTGGCCTGGGAAGATCCCACATGCCACGGAGCAGCTGGACTGGTGTGTCCAATTAGGAGCTGGCGTTGGAGCACATGCACCCAGAACCGTTGCTCTGCAACGGGAGGCCCACACAGGCCTAAGAATAAAGATGCATGAAAATAAATAAATAGAAAACCAATAAAAGAGGCCAAAATTTTTTAAAAAGATCCAGAAGCTTCCATCTGAGAAAATGATAAAGAGAAGGAACTAGAAGGGAAATAGTAAAGACAGATCAAAAAGCTTTTCAGAATAATTTTATATCACTCAATTTAACTTTGATCTTGTTCAGGTTGCTAAGGCTCGGGCCTAGTGTTTGTTGATCAACTTTTCATTTATGATCATGGTGATGCCAGCTGAACAGACCTCAATGATAACCTCCTCTCTTCTAGGCAGAGTGGTGAGGGGTTGCTTAGGTGAGAAGCAGCATAAGCAGTGTGCAAACAAGATGTTACAATACACCAGGGTTAGAGTAACAGGCAGCAGCAGGTAGAATTAGATGAGAGAGAGAAGCAGCCTTGACACACAGAAGCAAGCAAAGGAAGCTCAAGAATGGAAATGGCAGAAGCCAGACAAGACGGGTTGAAGGGACTGTGAGGACAAACAGGAGCAGAGGAGACCTAGGAGGAAACAAGTCTCTTCCTGCCCCTGCAGACCACCACCTGGAAGCACAGACCCCTCTGCCAGGGTGAGCGCCACCTTCCTGCAGTGCAGGGTGGCGTCCTGAGGTCCTGCAGTGGGCCCACCTTGGGGTTTAGGTTTCTTCAGAATTGGGTTCTGCTGCACCTAAGCTCTAGTGTCAGACCCATGTACCTTTGTCTCCATGTGGCTGCCAGTCATGCTGGAGGCTCCTCTTTGTAGCACTTGGTTTCTTAGTCAGGGTTTCCTGATAGAAGAAAGAGAAATGGGAGGTTAAAAATACAGCCTTTCCTAGTTAACACAAAAGCAGAGCTCATTTCTACTAAATGTCAGCTATCACTGTGGTGACTTTCTTTGATCCTTCCCTGGTTAGCCAGGACAGAGGAGGAGGCAGTGTGTTGGGGGAGCAGGATGCCACCCCACAGTACAGGGTGGCCTACGGGGGTGACAGCACACCCAATTAAAGACCTCAGCTATTTAAGCATTGTAGTCACCACACCAAATCTCGAGTTGTAAAAAGGACTTTAGAAGCATCCAGTCCAGTAATAGGGAGGCCCACACAGGCCTAAGAATAAAGATGCATGAAAATAAATAAATAGAAAACCAATAAAAGAGGCCAAAATTTTTTAAAAAGATCCAGAAGCTTCCATCTGAGAAAATGATAAAGAGAAGGAACTAGAAGGGAAATAGTAAAGACAGATCAAAAAGCTTTTCAGAATAATTTTATATCACTCAATTTAACTTTGATCTTGTTCAGGTTGCTAAGGCTCGGGCCTAGTGTTTGTTGATCAACTTTTCATTTATGATCATGGTGATGCCAGCTGAACGGACCTCAATGATAACCTCCTCTCTTCTAGGCAGAGTGGTGAGGGGTTGCTTAGGTGAGAAGCAGCATAAGCAGTGTGCAAACAAGATGTTACAATACACCAGGGTTAGAGTAACAGGCAGCAGCAGGTAGAATTAGATGAGAGAGAAAGCAGCCTTGACACACAGAAGCAAGCAAAGGAAGCTCAAGAATGGAAATGGCAGAAGCCAGACAAGACGGGTTGAAGGGACTGTGAGGACAAACAGGAGCAGAGGAGACCTAGGAGGAAACAAGTCTCTTCCTGCCCCTGCAGACCACCACCTGGAAGCACAGACCCCTCTGCCAGGGTGAGCGCCACCTTCCTGCAGTGCAGGGTGGCGTCCTGAGGTCCTGCAGTGGGCCCACCTTGGGGTTTAGGTTTCTTCAGAATTGGGTTCTGCTGCACCTAAGCTCTAGTGTCAGACCCATGTACCTTTGTCTCCATGTGGCTGCCAGTCATGCTGGAGGCTCCTCTTTGTAGCACTTGGTTTCTTAGTCAGGGTTTCCTGATAGAAGAAAGAGAAATGGGAGGTTAAAAATACAGCCTTTCCTAGTTAACACAAAAGCAGAGCTCATTTCTACTAAATGTCAGCTATCACTGTGGTGACTTTCTTTGATCCTTCCCTGGTTAGCCAGGACAGAGGAGGAGGCAGTGTGTTGGGGGAGCAGGATGCCACCCCACAGTACAGGGTGGCCTACGGGGGTGACAGCACACCCAATTAAAGACCTCAGCTATTTAAGCATTGTAGTCACCACACCAAATCTCGAGTTGTAAAAAGGACTTTAGAAGCATCCAGTCCAGTCTGACACCTGCAGGTAGGGAAAATGAGGCCCTGGATGACTTGCGTAACCATCTCACAGTGTGAGGCAGGATGGGACTCCGCTCCAGCACTCTTTTGTTCCCTTTACATCATTTGACCTCCTTTATACGATCCGAGGGAATCAAAACTCCTACCATAATGGAGGATGTTGCGGCTGAAATATAGAATCTTCCATAGAAACTCCATTCGTGTGTCACAGCTAGCAGTCTCGTGGCCACTGGGGTCTTGGGTGCTCCTGTGGCATCCCGCCCTGACTCACGTGGTTTCCATAAAACTAGTCCAAACACTTTGTTTCTATTTTAGGGAGTTCACCCCGCTTGTCAGTAAGCAAACCCACATTGTCTGACAGCTCTGTTATTAGTTTGTATTTGACTAAACCCTTCAGAAGAAATGGGGAAATTTCAGCTTCACAGAAACTAAAGTTTAGAATTATTTGATTCTAGACCTGTAACTACTCAATGAAGGCAAACAAGTAGCAGCAACAGAGCAGGATTGACCTTGTAAGACCCAGTGGCCCTTTTGGAAGGACCGTCACCCTTCACAGCCCTGGTCTTGGAGGCAGTGGTTTTGTTCTCTCCTAGATTGTGTGTAGGTGGCACCAGTGGTGAAGAACCTGCCTGCCAGTGCAGGAGACCTAAGAGATGGTTCAGTCTGAGGGTCAGGAAGATCCCTGAGGAGGACACAACATCCCTCCAGTGTCTTGCCTGGAGATCCCATGGACAAAGCAGTAGCTCATGTGGTGCGTACTAAGCACTTGGTTTCTTAGTCAGGGTTTCCTGATAGAAGAAAGAGAAATGGGAGGTTAAAAATACAGCCTTTCCTAGGTAACACAAAAGCAGAGCTCATTTCTACTAAATGTCAGCTATCACTGTGGTGACTTTCTTTGATCCTTCCCTGGTTAGCCAGGACAGAGGAGGGGCAGTGTGTTGGGGAGCAGGATGCCACCCACAGTACAGGGTGGCCTACGGGGGTGACAGCACACCCAATTAAAGACCTCAGCTATTTAAGCATTGTAGTCACCACACCAAATCTCGAGTTGTAAAAAGGACTTTAGAAGCATCCAGTCCAGTCTGACACCTGCAGGTAGGGAAAATGAGGCCCTGGATGACTTGCGTAACCATCTCACAGTGTGAGGCAGGATGGGACTCCGCTCCAGCACTCTTTTGTTCCCTTTACATCATTTGACCTCCTTTATACGATCCGAGGGAATCAAAACTCCTACCATAATGGAGGATGTTGCGGCTGAAATATAGAATCTTCCATAGAAACTCCATTCGTGTGTCACAGCTAGCAGTCTCGTGGCCACTGGGGTCTTGGGTGCTCCTGTGGCATCCCGCCCTGACTCACGTGGTTTCCATAAAACTAGTCCAAACACTTTGTTTCTATTTTAGGGAGTTCACCCCGCTTGTCAGTAAGCAAAGCCACATTGTCTGACAGCTCTGTTATTAGTTTGTATTTGACTAAACCCTTCAGAAGAAATTGGGAAATTTCAGCTTCACAGAAACTAAAGTTTAGAATTATTTGATTCTAGACCTGTAATTACTCAATGAAGGCAAACAAGTAGCAGCAACAGAGCAGGATTGACCTTGTAAGACCCAGTGGCCCTTTTGGAAGGACCGTCACCCTTCACAGCCCTGGTCTTGGAGGCAGTGGTTTTGTTCTCTCCTAGATTGTGTGTAGGTGGCACCAGTGGTGAAGAACCTGCCTGCCAGTGCAGGAGACCTAAGAGATGGTTCAGTCTGAGGGTCAGGAAGATCCCTGAGGAGGACACAACAATCCCCTCCAGTGTCTTGCCTGGAGAATCCCATGGACAGAGGAGCCTGGTGGGCTACAGTCCGTAGGGTCTCAAGGAGTCAGACATGACTAAAGCAACTTAGCCTGCAGGATGTATCTGGTGCCAAGGTCCACACCTCACTCAGTGTCACTGCACATTCTTGCAGCCTTCTCAGAGCCATGGGTACAAATGCTTAATGGAAACTAAATTCATGGCACGCCCCGGGTGGTCCAGCAGTTAAGACTCTTTGCTTTCTTTGCAGGGAGCACTGATTTGATCCCTGTAAGATGGCCATGTGGCACATGCCACCCCCACCACCCGAACTAAAAGAAACTAACTGCACGAGTAATGTATCAATCAGATAATGTAGAATGTAGTGATTGTCCTTTTGCTCTGGCTGAGAGGATGGCTACATCCCACTCATAATTAACTTTGTTGGATGCTGAAGTTCTTTGGGATCTTTACCTTTATTATTAAATGTTTCACTGAGGGGAAAATCAGGGTAATTCACCACCTAATCAAATAAAGGCAGAAAATCCTAAAATCACTAAAGTAGATTTAGAAAAGGCATCTGATAAAATTTAATCTCAGTGTATGATAAAAACTAAGCAAGCATCTTCAAATTGATGGTGCAGTTAAACAAAATTAACATTTGTAATAGCAGGAGAATTTTTACTCAGCATTTTTATTTAGTGTAGTACTCATAGCCCTAGTTCATGTAATAAGGCAAGATAAATCAAAGGTAGTATTTATTTTATAGGTCATATGACTGTATACAGAGATAACCCAACAGAATCGGAATCTGTAGGTTAATTCTTGGTGTCTGTTTCACCTGAGCAGTCACTTTATCCTCTGAGTCCCTCCCCCTCTAAGAGAGTCCTTTATTTGTTCCCCTCAACCTCATCTCCTTGGCTGCATTTTCCACCTCCCACCCGAGGCAAGGAGGGTCCAGAGCCCAGTCCTCGGCCTTTCTGTCTGCAGTTACTCCCTGGAACTCTTGTCACAGCTTTAAATACGGTCACTGTGCTGACATCTAATATAGCCGCTCACTATAGCCACTACCTGTCTAAAGGTATTTAGAATATTGAAGTGGTATTCCTTGCCCAGAGCTTGAAACCCCATTGTCTTCCTGTTTCACTTGTTTAAAAAGCCAGCTGCCAAAAAAAAAAAAAGCCAGCTGCCTTACAGTGACTTTAAAGATCCTGCAACCTGTTCCTGCAGCCTCTGCATTAACCTCTCATCTTTTTTGCAAACTGTTTCCAGCCATGTTAACCTAGAGGCTCCTTGAACATGCTGGGTCGTATCTGCATCTGTTCTCTGTGTTCACACTCACACATCTTTCATGTTTGTTACTCACAATATTGCCTTCTCCGTACGGTTAACTCTGATTAACCCCACCGAACCTAAATATGAACCCCCCCAAAAAAACTGCACGAGTAATGTATCAATCAGATAATGTAGAATGTAGTGATTGTCCTTTTGCTCTGGCTGAGAGGATGGCTACATCCCACTCATAATTAACTTTGTTGGATGCTGAAGTTCTTTGGGATCTTTACCTTTATTATTAAATGTTTCACTGAGGGGAAAATCAGGGTAATTCACCACCTAATCAAATAAAGGCAGAAAATCCTAAAATCACTAAAGTAGATTTAGAAAAGGCATCTGATAAAATTTAATCTCAGTGTATGATAAAAACTAAGCAAGCATCTTCAAATTGATGGTACAGTTAAACAAAATTAACATTTGTAATAGCAGGAGAATTTTTACTCAGCATTTTTATTTAGTGTAGTACTCATAGCCCTAGTTCATGTAATAAGGCAAGATAAATCAAAGGTAGTATTTATTTTATAGGTCATATGACTGTATACAGAGATAACCCAACAGAATCGGAATCTGTAGGTTAATTCTTGGTGTCTGTTTCACCTGAGCAGTCACTTTATCCTCTGAGTCCCTCCCCCTCTAAGAGAGTCCTTTATTTGTTCCCCTCAACCTCATCTCCTTGGCTGCATTTTCCACCTCCCACCCGAGGCAAGGAGGGTCCAGAGCCCAGTCCTCGGCCTTTCTGTCTGCAGTTACTCCCTGGAACTCTTGTCACAGCTTTAAATACCGTCACTGTGCTGACATCTAATATAGCCGCTCACTATAGCCACTACCTGTCTAAAGGTATTTAGAATATTGAAGTGGTATTCCTTGCCCAGAGCTTGAAACCCCATTGTCTTCCTGTTTCACTTGTTTAAAAAGCCAGCTGCCAAAAAAAAAAAAAAAAAAGCCAGCTGCCTTACAGTGACTTTAAAGATCCTGCAACCTGCTCCTGCAGCCTCTGCATTAACCTCTCATCTTTTTTGCAAACTGTTTCCAGCCATGTTAACCTAGAGGCTCCTTGAACATGCTGGGTCGTATCTGCATCTGTTCTCTGTGTTCACACTCACACATCTTTCATATTTGTTACTCACAATATTGCCTTCTCAGTACGGTATGTAAAATCATAACCTGTACATACATAGTTTTCTCTTCTTGCTTATGTTTAATTTTTTTCTCCATAGCATTTACAATCTACTTCCAAATTTAGTATACTTTTCCCAGACTAGAGGTTATGTCTCACAGGGCTGGGAACTTGTCTGTTTATTGTCTGTTGCTATATCTCCAAGGCCTAGGTATTTAGTGAGTGTTTAACAAGTCAAAAATTTTATGGAAATAGCCATCCAATAATATTCCATATATGTTCTCTTTCTAGGTCATTAAACAGTTGATGAAAAAGGAATTTACTCTAGAGTTTTCACGTGACAGAAAGTCAATGTCAGTTTATTGTACACCAAACAAACCGAGTCGGACATCAATGAGCAAAATGTTTGTGAAGGCAAGTACAGCAGATTGCAATCAAATGTTCTTATCAGAATGAGAATCCTGAGTGAGCCAACACATAAAGTTATTGATTTAAATCTGTAACATTTCCAGGGTGCTCCTGAAGGTGTCATTGACAGGTGTACCCACATTCGAGTTGGAAGTACTAAAGTCCCCATGACACCTGGAGTCAAACAGAAGATCATGTCTGTCATTCGGGAATGGGGCAGTGGCAGTGACACACTGCGATGCCTGGCTCTGGCCACTCACGACAACCCACTGAGGAGAGAAGAAATGAACCTGGAGGACTCTGCCAACTTCATTAAATATGAGGTGAGCTAACGAAAAGCTGCTTTAGCCACACCCTGCACATTCATTGTGTTCAGTAAAAGGTCAGATGAGTCTTGGCTTTTGCCAAGAGGTGTGGTTATTTGTTTTCCTGCAGACCAAATGTATCACCTTTATAATTTAAATTACTGCTTCAAACATTACAGGCCTATTACTTTCAGAATAGAATCATCAAGGCTAAAAACCTATTTTGCAGTTCTCAGGTGAATTAAGATAATTTGAAATTGGGGATATTTTCAAAATATTTATTAACTGAGAAACTATTCAAATGGAGAGATTCTGCTTTTGCTCGTGGAATTCTTTCATATCAGGTATGAGGCTTCCTTGAAGCCTTGAATAAGGAAGTTTTAACTTCAGGCTTAGGTAATGTCTATATTCCTCAGTGTTTTTGTTGTTGCTTATGTTTAATTTTCTCCATAGCATTTACAATCTACTTCCAAATTTAGTATACTTTTCCCAGACTAGAGGTTATGTCTCACAGGGCTGGGAACTTGTCTGTTTATTGTCTGTTGCTATATCTCCAAGGCCTAGGTATTTAGTGAGTGTTTAACAAGTCAAAAATTTTATGGAAATAGCCATCCAATAATATTCCATATATGTTCTCTTTCTAGGTCATTAAACAGTTGATGAAAAAGGAATTTACTCTAGAGTTTTCACGTGACAGAAAGTCAATGTCAGTTTATTGTACACCAAACAAACCGAGTCGGACATCAATGAGCAAAATGTTTGTGAAGGCAAGTACAGCAGATTGCAATCAAATGTTCTTATCAGAATGAGAATCCTGAGTGAGCCAACACATAAAGTTATTGATTTAAATCTGTAACATTTCCAGGGTGCTCCTGAAGGTGTCATTGACAGGTGTACCCACATTCGAGTTGGAAGTACTAAAGTCCCCATGACACCTGGAGTCAAACAGAAGATCATGTCTGTCATTCGGGAATGGGGCAGTGGCAGTGACACACTGCGATGCCTGGCTCTGGCCACTCACGACAACCCACTGAGGAGAGAAGAAATGAACCTGGAGGACTCTGCCAACTTCATTAAATATGAGGTGAGCTAACGAAAAGCTGCTTTAGCCACACCCTGCACATTCATTGTGTTCAGTAAAAGGTCAGATGAGTCTTGGCTTTTGCCAAGAGGTGTGGTTATTTGTTTTCCTGCAGACCAAATGTATCACCTTTATAATTTAAATTACTGCTTCAAACATTACAGGCCTATTACTTTCAGAATAGAATCATCAAGGCTAAAAACCTATTTTGCAGTTCTCAGGTGAATTAAGATAATTTGAAATTGGGGATATTTTCAAAATATTTATTAACTGAGAAACTATTCAAATGGAGAGATTCTGCTTTTGCTCGTGGAATTCTTTCATATCAGGTATGAGGCTTCCTTGAAGCCTTGAATAAGGAAGTTTTAACTTCAGGCTTGGGTAATGTCTATATTCCTCAGTGTTTTTGTTTTGTTTTGTTTGTTTTTTAAGATAATTACATTTATTTGGCTGCATTGGGTCTCAGTTGTAGCATTTGGGCTCTGGTTCCCTGACCAGGGATCGAACCTGGGCCCCCTGCATTGGGAGCACAGAGTCTTAGCCACTGGACCACCAGGGAATTCCCTCCCCAGTGTTTTTTTTTTTTTTTCCTTATTTAAGAATATTATGAAAGCTCAAGAATTATTTGGTAAAAAACTTTAATGATATTTTTGTTTCTGATTTGTTAAGAGTTAATACTGTTTTTCATTGGATTTACATTAACATCAGTGGTGTGAATTCTGTCATAAGAATATGCAGAAACCTTTGCGCTCCACACTAGGGGAAAACCCAGAATTTCCTGTTTTGACCTAAGGTGATTCTTTTACTTTAGACCAATCTGACCTTCGTTGGCTGTGTGGGCATGCTGGACCCTCCAAGAATTGAAGTGGCTTCTTCTGTGAAGCTGTGCCGGCAGGCAGGCATCCGGGTGATCATGATCACGAGGCGACAACAAGGGCACCGCTGTGGCCATCTGCCGCCGCATTGGCATCTTCGGGCAGGACGAGGACGTGACAGCAAAGGCCTTCACAGGTCGCGAGTTTGATGAACTCAATCCTCCAGCCCAGAGAGAAGCTTGCTTGAATGCTCGCTGTTTCGCTCGAGTTGAACCTTCCCACAAGTCTAAAATTGTAGAATTTCTTCAGTCTTTTGATGAGATTACAGCTATGGTGAGTGTCTTTAGACATGTACAGGTAACTGCATGAACACGGCAGATTCTGACCAGTAAATTTTTTATTATTTATTTGTTTTTTATTTTATTTTTTTAAGTGTTTCTCTATGAGGGGTGGGGAGGTAGGAGGCAGGGCCTTTTTGGTCTTTTCATTTTTTGCAGTTCTCATGAATTAAGATAATTTGAAATTGGGGATATTTTCAAAATATTTATTAAGAGAAACTATTCAAATGGAGAGATTCTGCTTTTGCTCGTGGAATTCTTTCATATCAGGTATGAGGCTTCCTTGAAGCCTTGAATAAGGAAGTTTTAACTTCAGGCTTGGGTAATGTCTATATTCCTCAGTGTTTTTGTTTTGTTTTGTTTGTTTTTTAAGATAATTACATTTATTTGGCTGCATTGGGTCTCAGTTGTAGCATTTGGGCTCTGGTTCCCTGACCAGGGATCGAACCTGGGCCCCCTGCATTGGGAGCACAGAGTCTTAGCCACTGGACCACCAGGGAATTCCCTCCCCAGTGTTTTTTTTTTTTTTTCCTTATTTAAGAATATTATGAAAGCTCAAGAATTATTTGGTAAAAAACTTTAATGATATTTTTGTTTCTGATTTGTTAAGAGTTAATACTGTTTTTCATTGGATTTACATTAACATCAGTGGTGTGAATTCTGTCATAAGAATATGCAGAAACCTTTGCGCTCCACACTAGGGGAAAACCCAGAATTTCCTGTTTTGACCTAAGGTGATTCTTTTACTTTAGACCAATCTGACCTTCGTTGGCTGTGTGGGCATGCTGGACCCTCCAAGAATTGAAGTGGCTTCTTCTGTGAAGCTGTGCCGGCAGGCAGGCATCCGGGTGATCATGATCACGGGCGACAACAAGGGCACCGCTGTGGCCATCTGCCGCCGCATTGGCATCTTCGGGCAGGACGAGGACGTGACAGCAAAGGCCTTCACAGGTCGCGAGTTTGATGAACTCAATCCTCCAGCCCAGAGAGAAGCTTGCTTGAATGCTCGCTGTTTCGCTCGAGTTGAACCTTCCCACAAGTCTAAAATTGTAGAATTTCTTCAGTCTTTTGATGAGATTACAGCTATGGTGAGTGTCTTTAGACATGTACAGGTAACTGCATGAACACGGCAGATTCTGACCAGTAAATTTTTTATTATTTATTTGTTTTTTATTTTATTTTTTTAAGTGTTTTCTCTATGAGGGGGGTGGGGAGGTAGGAGGGGCAGGTGGGCCACTTCTATTGGTCTTTCATTTGTCTATTTTCATCCATCTTTGTTCTTTGGCCCGTGTGGGCCTCCCATCGCAGTGGCCTCTGTTGTTGCAGAGCACCGACTCTGGGCGCATGAGCTCCAGAGCTCCAGCTCAGTAATTGCACATATCGGTCCAGCCACTTCGCGGCACGCGGGATCTTCCCAGGCCAGGGATCGAACCGGCGGCCCTTGCACTGCAAGGCGTTGTCCTTAACCCACTGGACCACCAGGGAAGCCCTGACCAGTAAATTTTTAGTAATATTTGGAAATTCTTTCTTTTTGTCCTGATCTGAGACTGCTTCTCAAGGATTCTTATTGGCATGTGAGATTCTAGGGAAGCTTAAGACCTAGAAGCCTGAATCAGTCACAGTGGAAATATGTGTCCTGGTTAAAATACATGTGTTTGGATCTCCCGTTTCTAAAAGCTGATTCCCAGGGCATAACTGATCTGTACTCTGTCACCTAGATCTGGAAAATCTCACCTGAAATGTACCGGTGATGCGTTCGCTAAGAAGTACCTGTTGGTGAATCATTTTCCGTCGTCTTCATCCCATCCGATTTTTCACCAAGACCTTAACATTGTGTCATGTTTGCTTTCTACCATTTGTCTATGAAACTTGACGTTCTAAAACAAATTAATTTTGTTGCTGCAAACCAGCTGTTACAGTTGTCTTCCTCCCCTCCACTTTCCTCCCTTTCCTTCTTTCTCCGAGAGGAAAGCACCATTCTGAATTCAGTATTGGGTGTTTAGTAAAAGTATAGAAAATATATACAGGAATGATAGTTTTGTATCCTGTAGACAATATTTAAGCTTTTTTGGCTTTTACATGACAGATTATAGTTTACTTTAAAAAAAAAAAAAACAACTTTTTAACAGATTCTTTTTTTCCCCCAAGTCATTGTGGTTTTTTTTTTTTTTTCATCCATCTTTATTCTTTGGTATGTGTGGGCCTCCCATTGCAGTGGCCTCTCTTCGTTGCAGAGCACTGGCTCGTAATTGGACACACCGGCCCAGCCGTTTTCTCGGCACGTGGGATCTTCCTGGGCCAGGGATTGAACTGGTGCCCCTTGCACTGCAAGGCAGACTCTTTACCCACTGGACCACCAGGGAAGCCCATAGTTTACATATTTTTGAAGTCTGCATCTGTTCTATTTGATATTCATCCATACGGATACAGGTATTTTGTCTTGACTGTCATGTAGGTTGTGTTTTGTTTGGTAAAACTAATAATAATAATAATACAGATCATTTTTAGGTCCCCTTTGTTCTGCTTCCCTTTAAGTGTCATGTGTAAGTTCGTTTGGCAGTTTTACATTTGCCAGGTAGAATGTATTTTGTGACACCAACTTACAAAAAAGGAAAGCTCTCCCAGAGAACTTTGTTGCCCGGAGGCCCAGCAGCTCCATTTACCCACTGGCTTTGGTGGGCCGGGTGATTGTTGGTGATGTGTTTGATGTGTAAACCAGTGGTGGGTTTCTTGCCCTTGCAGACTGGAGACGGTGTGAATGATGCTCCTGCTCTGAAGAAGTCTGAGATCGGCATTGCTATGGGCTCTGGCACCGCGGTGGCTAAAACCGCCTCTGAGATGGTCCTGGCTGATGACAATTTCTCCACCATTGTGGCTGCCGTGGAGGAGGGCCGGGCCATCTACAACAACATGAAGCAGTTTATCCGCTACCTCATCTCGTCCAACGTCGGGGAAGTTGTCTGGTGAGGCCCTGTGGCAGCATGTGTTTTCCTGGGCTAGTGATGACCAGTTTTCCAGATTTGCTCTTCATGTGGCAGCAGCTTTGCTTTTGGTCGTGGTGGGGAGGTTGGGGGTTGGGCAGGCAAGACGAAGGAGGAGGAGGCCCATGTGAGGGTAGAGGGCCTTCTGGCCCTCGGGGGCTGCCCCAGTGTGCAGAGGACACACTTTAATGAAGAAATGGGTTTAAATTAACTGTATAAGATAATGTAAAATTCTTGGTTTCCTAAAAGTTAACTTGGAATTTGGGTATGATAGACGTTTTATGATTGTCCAGGGAAAAAGTTATTTCAAATAATCATGGCTGTCCAGATTTTTATGGAGGAGGAGGGGCTGTTGATGTTAAGTGGTAGCCAAAAATAACTTGGGGTCTTTCTCTTCTTTCCTTGGGTGGACACAGTATTTTCCTAACAGCAGCCCTTGGATTTCCTGAGGCTTTAATTCCTGTCCAGCTGCTCTGGGTCAATCTGGTGACAGATGGCCTGCCTGCCACTGCACTGGGGTTCAATCCTCCTGATCTGGACATTATGAACAAACCACCCCGGAATCCAAAGGAACCACTAATCAGTGGGTGGCTCTTTTTCCGTTACCTGGCTATTGGCGTGTCATTTTAGGTCCCCTTTGTTCTGCTTCCCTTTAAGTGTCATGTGTAAGTTCGTTTGGCAGTTTTACATTTGCCAGGTAGAATGTATTTTGTGACACCAACTTACAAAAAAGGAAAGCTCTCCCAGAGAACTTTGTTGCCCGGAGGCCCAGCAGCTCCATTTACCCACTGGCTTTGGTGGGCCGGGTGATTGTTGGTGATGTGTTTGATGTGTAAACCAGTGGTGGGTTTCTTACCCTTGCAGACTGGAGACGGTGTGAATGATGCTCCTGCTCTGAAGAAGTCTGAGATCGGCATTGCTATGGGCTCTGGCACCGCGGTGGCTAAAACCGCCTCTGAGATGGTCCTGGCTGATGACAATTTCTCCACCATTGTGGCTGCCGTGGAGGAGGGCCGGGCCATCTACAACAACATGAAGCAGTTTATCCGCTACCTCATCTCGTCCAACGTCGGGGAAGTTGTCTGGTGAGGCCCTGTGGCAGCATGTGTTTTCCTGGGCTAGTGATGACCAGTTTTCCAGATTTGCTCTTCATGTGGCAGCAGCTTTGCTTTTGGTCGTGGTGGGGAGGTTGGGGGTTGGGCAGGCAAGACGAAGGAGGAGGAGGCCCATGTGAGGGTAGAGGGCCTTCTGGCCCTCGGGGGCTGCCCCAGTGTGCAGAGGACACACTTTAATGAAGAAATGGGTTTAAATTAACTGTATAAGATAATGTAAAATTCTTGGTTTCCTAAAAGTTAACTTGGAATTTGGGTATGATAGACGTTTTATGATTGTCCAGGGAAAAAGTTATTTCAAATAATCATGGCTGTCCAGATTTTTATGGAGGAGGAGGGGCTGTTGATGTTAAGTGGTAGCCAAAAATAACTTGGGGTCTTTCTCTTCTTTCCTTGGGTGGACACAGTATTTTCCTAACAGCAGCCCTTGGATTTCCTGAGGCTTTAATTCCTGTCCAGCTGCTCTGGGTCAATCTGGTGACAGATGGCCTGCCTGCCACTGCACTGGGGTTCAATCCTCCTGATCTGGACATTATGAACAAACCACCCCGGAATCCAAAGGAACCACTAATCAGTGGGTGGCTCTTTTTCCGTTACCTGGCTATTGGCTGTGAGTATGATTTTTTATATTATTGATTTTTTACAAATATTATTTACTTGGCTGCACCGGGTCTTAGTTGTGGCATACAAACTCTCAGCATATGGGATCTGTTTCTGTGACGAGGGATCAAATCCCGGCCCCCTGCACTGGGAGCACAGTGCCTTAAACTATTGTATTACTGATTGTTAAATAAAATGTTTGTGAGTCCAAACACTCCATAAATTCATCCTTTCAAAGCACATTTTTTTCTGTCCCCACATTAGCATAGAAAAATACAGCAGCTGCCTTCTTACAGTTCAGTGAGCTGTGTGCACCAGTTTATAAAGTTATTCCGTCCTTTTAGTGACTTTGTTCTTCCTTTGGCCTTTTATTTATTTAGTTTCACAAGTGATGGCATGCTGCGTGCACCTGAATGCTGAATCTTGTCTTTTTGTGTTTCTCCCTTTGTTGAGTAGTTTTACGTCAGTTCTGCTACACAGCTGCTTAGGCCGTGCACCACCTGCCCACTGCTCTTGTGACTGCTGGGCTAGCGTGTGTGTACACTTGGGCCTTCTCTGGCTGTTACTACACTGGGACTGTCTCTTACTCTCAAGTCCCTATTTTCTCCACTATCGTTTGTTGCTTCTTTGTAATTTGAATTCAAAAGTAATTGGTGGGGGAATAGTCCAGAACTGGCTTTGAGCACTGTTGTGTGCTCAGTGTTCTGCATTACAACTGCTCTAATAGCCTTTCCAAATAAAGGTTCTTCCAGGCCTTTGATGGAGCAAACACTGGAGTATTAACTGGAAGCCAGAGTTTGCCAAGAAGTCATGGGTGGTGGTCTGATGCTCTAGCACAGCATAGCCTCACCTGGAGGACAGGTACCTGCAGCCTTAACGTACTGGCTGCTGGTTAGAAAGAGCATCCTCCCAATCCTAGTAGTTCTAGTAGGTTCTTTTCCTCAGATTCTCAAAGGGAAAAAAGCCGCCTGGTTCTTTATTCCTGTTTCCAGCTTTGCCTCTGGGTCAATCTGGTGACAGATGGCCTGCCTGCCACTGCACTGGGGTTCAATCCTCCTGATCTGGACATTATGAACAAACCACCGGAATCCAAAGGAACCACTAATCAGTGGGTGGCTCTTTTTCCGTTACCTGGCTATTGGCTGTGAGTATGATTTTTTATATTATTGATTTTTACAAATATTATTTACTTGGCTGCACGGGTCTTAGTTGTGGCATACAAACTCTCAGCATATGGGATCTATTTCTGTGACGAGGGATCAAATCCCGGCCCCCTGCACTGGGAGCACAGTGCCTTAAACTATTGTATTACTGATTGTTAAATAAAATGTTTGTGAGTCCAAACACTCCATAAATTCATCCTTTCAAAGCACATTTTTTTCTGTCCCCACATTAGCATAGAAAAATACAGCAGCTGCCTTCTTACAGTTCAGTGAGCTGTGTGCACCAGTTTATAAAGTTATTCCGTCCTTTTAGTGACTTTGTTCTTCCTTTGGCCTTTTATTTATTTAGTTTCACAAGTGATGGCATGCTGCGTGCACCTGAATGCTGAATCTTGTCTTTTTGTGTTTCTCCCTTTGTTGAGTAGTTTTACGTCAGTTCTGCTACACAGCTGCTTAGGCCGTGCACCACCTGCCCACTGCTCTTGTGCCGGCTGGGCTAGCGTGTTTTACACTTGGGCCTTCTCTGGCTGTTACTACACTGGGACTGTCTCTTACTCTCAAGTCCCTATTTTCTCCACTATCGTTTGTTGCTTCTTTGTAATTTGAATTCAAAAGTAATTGGTGGGGGAATAGTCCAGAACTGGCTTTGAGCACTGTTGTGTGCTCAGTGTTCTGCATTACAACTGCTCTAATAGCCTTTCCAAATAAAGGTTCTTCCAGGCCTTTGATGGAGCAAACACTGGAGTATTAACTGGAAGCCAGAGTTTGCCAAGAAGTCATGGGTGGTGGTCTGATGCTCTAGCACAGCATAGCCTCACCTGGAGGACAGGTACCTGCAGCCTTAACGTACTGGCTGCTGGTTAGAAAGAGCATCCTCCCAATCCTAGTAGTTCTAGTAGGTTCTTTTCCTCAGATTCTCAGGGAGAAGCCGCCTGGTTCTTCTATCCCACAGATACCCCTCTCATTTCAGAAACTTGGACTAGCTGCTTTAGCTGATACAAGTTAGCAGGCACTGTGCCAGCGCAAGCTTAGTGACACCACATCTTTGATCTCTGTTCTGGGGTTGGCCCATGATGCAGTCCCTACAGGGACACATCAGGCCATAAACCCCATGGGTATTAGCGTTGTGATGCTTGTTCCCAGGTTATGTTGGCGCTGCTACCGTGGGTGCTGCCGCGTGGTGGTTCATTGCTGCCGAGGGTGGTCCACGAGTGTCCTTCTACCAGCTGGTATGTAGCCACCTTTCTTTCTGTACCCTAGATGCAAAAGCCTTGAAAGCCTTTGTAACAGGGGTATTCTTGAGCTTTCTGTGGTTTGGACATCTATCAGATACTCTTATTTAAGACTTCAACGATAAGCAGCTGCATCTAAGATTATTCTAAGAGACCAGGGGTTCTCTGGGGATGGAGTGAGATCCTGTGCGGGTCTGTGTTCTAGGCTTGCTGTGGAGTTGCTGTGTGGACTTTGGAAATGTTCTTGTCTGATCAGGAACTTGGTTGGGCTTTTGTTGCAGAGTCACTTCCTACAGTGTAAAGAGGACAACCCAGACTTTGAAGGCGTGGATTGTGCAGTCTTTGAATCACCATATCCAATGACAATGGCACTCTCTGTTCTAGTAACTATAGAGATGTGCAACGCCCTCAACAGGTCCGTGAGTCTTCTCAGCGTGCCAGGAGATTGTGTGTGTTGTGTCATGGTTGGTTGAGAGTCACAGGAAAGCTTTCCCTCACCAAAAGGAAGAACAGGCAGCACTGGTTTTAAGAGCTTAAGTCATCGTCGCCTCCAGGAAGTAGTGGGAGTGCTTAGCCACATGTTCCATAAGGGACAGCAGGGGCCATAAATAGGGATGCCAGCAGCCGTGTGCCAGTGCCCACAGGGAAGGAGCTCTTGCCCTTTAGCACAGAGACAGACGGAATCATCTAATTATGCCAGTGACAAAAATGGAAATTTCAAAGTAGGCTAAGTGTCGAGGGCAATTGAGAGCAGCTTTGAACCCACTGAAATGGGATCACTGTGCTGAAGCCTAGATTTAAACTGAAGTCCGTCCTACAACTAAACGTTCTTCCTTAACTTTGCCAGTTTAATACAGTTAGGTCAGTTGTTCAACGCCAAGGCAGCTGTCACCTTATTCAAGTGTGGTTCCAAATAGCCTGGGTGAGTGCAAATGCCTTTGCCTTTTAGTGCACACATTTCACCTGCCTCTCCTTCCTCCGCAGCTTGTCGGAAAACCAGTCCCTGCTGAGGATGCCCCCTTGGGAGAACATCTGGCTTGTGGGCTCCATCTGCCTGTCCATGTCGCTCCACTTCCTCATCCTCTATGTGGAACCCTTGCCAGTAAGCCATGCGGAGCCCGGGCTGGGGCTGGTGCCTGTCCAGCCAGATGGGGTGCTTGATGAGGTTTCTTTGTGTTTCAGCTTATCTTCCAGATCACACCGCTGAACTTGACCCAGTGGCTGATGGTGCTGAAAATCTCCTTGCCTGTCATTCTCATGGACGAGACCCTCAAGTTTGTGGCCCGCAACTACCTAGAACCTGGTAAAGAGTGTATGCAGCCTGCCACCAAACCCTGCTCGTTTTCGGCATGCACCGATGGGATCTCCTGGCCCTTTGTGCTGCTCATAATGCCCCTGGTGATCTGGGTCTATAGCACAGACACTAACTTTAGTGATATGTTCTGGTCTTGACTGACAGTTTTGCATAAAGAAGATGTTTAACTTAATTTTTTTATTGTTTAAAGCAACTGTCTATTTCTGCTGAATTTTCACATGAACATATTGGCTGGTGAAGGAGGTTTCATATTCTAGATTTTGTTTTGCTTTTTCTGACTCCAGTGGGGCAAGATTTTCCTTTTTTATACACATAATTAAAGTGTCCATTGACATGTACAGAGAACTAACACTATTTTATGCAAATATTTTTTTGTAGATGAAAACAAGCATGTACAGTGTTCTGTTTAATACTCATCCTTGTATAAAAAAGCAGACAGCAGGGGCCATAAATAGGGATGCCAGCAGCCGTGTGCCAGTGCCCACAGGGAAGGAGCTCTTGCCCTTTAGCACAGAGACAGACGGAATCATCTAATTATGCCAGTGACAAAAATGGAAATTTCAAAGTAGGCTAAGTGTCGAGGGCAATTGAGAGCAGCTTTGAACCCACTGAAATGGGATCACTGTGCTGAAGCCTAGATTTAAACTGAAGTCCGTCCTACAACTAAACGTTCTTCCTTAACTTTGCCAGTTTAATACAGTTAGGTCAGTTGTTCAACGCCAAGGCAGCTGTCACCTTATTCAAGTGTGGTTCCAAATAGCCTGGGTGAGTGCAAATGCCTTTGCCTTTTAGTGCACACATTTCACCTGCCTCTCCTTCCTCCGCAGCTTGTCGGAAAACCAGTCCCTGCTGAGGATGCCCCCTTGGGAGAACATCTGGCTTGTGGGCTCCATCTGCCTGTCCATGTCGCTCCACTTCCTCATCCTCTATGTGGAACCCTTGCCAGTAAGCCATGCGGAGCCCGGGCTGGGGCTGGTGCCTGTCCAGCCAGATGGGGTGCTTGATGAGGTTTCTTTGTGTTTCAGCTTATCTTCCAGATCACACCGCTGAACTTGACCCAGTGGCTGATGGTGCTGAAAATCTCCTTGCCTGTCATTCTCATGGACGAGACCCTCAAGTTTGTGGCCCGCAACTACCTAGAACCTGGTAAAGAGTGTATGCAGCCTGCCACCAAACCCTGCTCGTTTTCGGCATGCACCGATGGGATCTCCTGGCCCTTTGTGCTGCTCATAATGCCCCTGGTGATCTGGGTCTATAGCACAGACACTAACTTTAGTGATATGTTCTGGTCTTGACTGACAGTTTTGCATAAAGAAGATGTTTAACTTAATTTTTTTATTGTTTAAAGCAACTGTCTATTTCTGCTGAATTTTCACATGAACATATTGGCTGGTGAAGGAGGTTTCATATTCTAGATTTTGTTTTGCTTTTTCTGACTCCAGTGGGGCAAGATTTTCCTTTTTTATACACATAATTAAAGTGTCCATTGACATGTACAGAGAACTAACACTATTTTATGCAAATATTTTTTTGTAGATGAAAACAAGCATGTACAGTGTTCTGTTTAATACTCATCCTTGTATAAAACAAATAGTTGAGCCAGCAGACATTGTCAGCAAATTAATTGGCAGCAGATTTTAGGAAATGAATGTGTGTGGTGTTTTTCTAAAACTGATAGCATGTACTGTGTCTTCTGCATGATCATCTGGATTTAATCTGAGATCACAGTCTAATTTTTATTCATAAGCCAATTTTTCTGCACTGAGCAGAGTACTGCTACCTCAGTCAGTATTTTTTGGTTTGCCACCCCCTTCACCCCTCACCCTGTGTTCACCTCCACCCCACCTTCCCTCCCCACCCTGCTCGGCTGCTTCTCCTGTAGGGTTTTTTGATGGTTCTGTTTACATCAGTCTTAACAAGAGGTATGCTTGTTCTCGCTTGTGCAGAAAACATTGTTCCAGATTCAATTGACTGGGTTCATGTCCCCTCACGTAGTTTTTAAGGTTATTTATTTAAATGTCTAATGTATTTTATTGTAACAGACATTGTTTTTCCAACATTGCCTATTTCAGTGGCATTTCACAATCTAGTTTAAAAAGAAAAATAAAACATTTTAAATGGACAGAGAAAAATAACTGTCTTGTTTTTAACTATTAAGTGGCTTAGTTCTCTTAAGGTTATTAGCTCAGAACTTTTAGTTTCACTGTGTTTGAGGGGAAGAAGGATCCTGTTCTGCTGCAGAGGTAGTTATAGGAATTTCATTTTTAGTGTAGAGGCACTAATTGTCATCTAGGAGACATTTTGATGCAAGTTTCTGCTGGCCTATTTGAGCCTGGCATAGAGGACATAAGGGCAAGTGTGCGTGAGTGTGTGTGTGTTTTGTAAAATCTGTAAATAGCACATGACCAAATGAACATATTGTATAGAACTATTTTTATTTGAACGTGGCACTAACCACCACCATTGTTACTATGATAAATGTTTGCGCATGTAGATCAGTCTTACCAACAGTGTATAAGTCATTAACAGTCCTAACTGTGGTGTTTTCCTCCAATGCCTTCCAACATCCATCAACTAACGTGAGTATTCCCTGAAATTTGGGCACTTTAGCCTAAAGGTAACTGCCACTAAGACAGCTGGCTGTAGGATGCTAAAGAGTTAAAGCCCCGGTGGCTGGAGCAGCTGCTCTAAGACGCCAGCCACTGCCCAGGACAGTGGCACAGCCAGACATCAGGGAAGGCCTGGGGTAAGGGAAAGTAGTTCGGCTTTGGTCAGATGGACAGATACCTTCACAAACTCCCAAGATGAGGATTCACAGAACTTCAGCAGCAAAGACTTGTCCCAGAATCTTGCTACCTGCTTCGTTAAAAAGCAAGTAAAAACAAGTAATAGAACCAAGAAAGTCATGCATCATTGTTTTCTCCCCACCCAGCCACACCACATGGCTTGCAGGATCTTAGTTCCTGGGATTGAACCTGCGCCCAACCGATAAGAACAGAGTCCTAAGCAATAGGTCACCAGGGAATTCCCTGGTTAATTTTCAAGTAGGCCATCTTTTCCTACCTTCGGGTCATATCCTTTGTAGTTGTGACTTAGCTTTTCTCTCCAGAGTGTGTTGAAGCAGTTACTGGGCCTAGGCAGCAGCTCCTATTCAGGTTGGTAGCTCCCTCTGCATGAAGCCCCAGGTGTTCTCATGGGTACCTGAAGTCCTGGATACAGGGTCAGCTGGTAGACATGGAAACGCTGAGTGTTTGAGGAAAGTTAATTGGTATCAAGCAAGACAGGGTAGGGTTTCAATGTACAGAGGTAGAAAGGGCACATGGAGACAGACTCTTAGCAAAGTCTTGGCTCGGTTCCCTGAGGCCTCAGAGGAAGGGAAAGCTGGCTTGTTTAGCAGAGAATGTAGGAGGTACATTTGCCAACTTTAACATTATGAGGTGCAGGAAAAAAAAAGGTTGAGTGGATCAAATGCAAGGAGTGTGGCTTGGCTGCAAACCAAGCCAGGATGTCTGAGCTTGTTGGGTGGGGTACTGTTCAATGGCCAACTTTTCCTGACTCAGTTCCTTGATTTATTGGCCTTTACAAAAGAAGTTGAATGGGGTGGCTGTTGCCCTGTGGTTCTCAGCTTCAGACCTATCCAGCCCACAGGCTGTTTGGCACCACTTCCCTCAAACCTACACCGGTGTTTCTGAGCTTGCCCCACCCTTACCAACAGTGTATAAGTCATTAACAGTCCTAACTGTGGTGTTTTCCTCCAATGCCTTCCAACATCCATCAACTAACGTGAGTATTCCCTGAAATTTGGGCACTTTAGCCTAAAGGTAACTGCCACTAAGACAGCTGGCTGTAGGATGCTAAAGAGTTAAAGCCCCGGTGGCTGGAGCAGCTGCTCTAAGACGCCAGCCACTGCCAGGACAGTGGCACAGCCAGACCTCAGGGAAGGCCTGGGGTAAGGGAAAGTAGTTCGGCTTTGGTCAGATGGACAGATACCTTCACAAACTCCCAAGATGAGGATTCACAGAACTTCAGCAGCAAAGACTTGTCCCAGAATCTTGCTACCTGCTTCGTTAAAAAGCAAGTAAAAACAAGTAATAGAACCAAGAAAGTCATGCATCATTGTTTTCTCCCCACCCAGCCACACCACATGGCTTGCAGGATCTTAGTTCCTGGGATTGAACCTGCGCCCAACCGATAAGAACAGAGTCCTAAGCAATAGGTCACCAGGGAATTCCCTGGTTAATTTTCAAGTAGGCCATCTTTTCCTACCTTCGGGTCATATCCTTTGTAGTTGTGACTTAGCTTTTCTCTCCAGAGTGTGTTGAAGCAGTTACTGGGCCTAGGCAGCAGCTCCTATTCAGGTTGGTAGCTCCCTCTGCATGAAGCCCCAGGTGTTCTCATGGGTACCTGAAGTCCTGGATACAGGGTCAGCTGGTAGACATGGAAACGCTGAGTGTTTGAGGAAAGTTAATTGGTATCAAGCAAGACAGGGTAGGGTTTCAATGTACAGAGGTAGAAAGGGCACATGGAGACAGACTCTTAGCAAAGTCTTGGCTCGGTTCCCTGAGGCCTCAGAGGAAGGGAAAGCTGGCTTGTTTAGCAGAGAATGTAGGAGGTACATTTGCCAACTTTAACATTATGAGGTGCAGGAAAAAAAAAGGTTGAGTGGATCAAATGCAAGGAGTGTGGCTTGGCTGCAAACCAAGCCAGGATGTCTGAGCTTGTTGGGTGGGGTACTGTTCAATGGCCAACTTTTCCTGACTCAGTTCCTTGATTTATTGGCCTTTACAAAAGAAGTTGAATGGGGTGGCTGTTGCCCTGTGGTTCTCAGCTTCAGACCTATCCAGCCCACAGGCTGTTTGGCACCCACTTCCCTCAACCCAGACAACTAGGAGTGGGGAACACCTGGTGCCCCTTACCTTAGCTGCTCTGCTTGAGGCTGTGCCACCAAATCCATACCCACACTGGTACTTCCTCCATAGTTAGTGCTGCTGTGGGCACATCCCTGGCCTCTGACCCACAGGCAGGAGCACAGCCAGCCTCATCCCCACGCCTACCACCTACAGGCTCACAGGCACTCCTGACTGAAACTTGTTCTGGGTTCTTCCCTGATGGCAAGTGGGCCGAAGGCCATCCCACTTCCAAATCTCTTTAGTAGACAGCTTACCCAGGAGATGTTCCCTAAACGGGTGCCGTGTCAGCAGCTCATTCTGCACCACGCAGGTGACAGGCCAGGTAGGGAGAGCTGCAGGAGCGCAGACACGAGCAGGGCAACTGCGACCTCCTCTCCCGAGCAGCTGCAGCCACTTACCTCAGACTTGCCCCAGGCCCCTGAACACCCATGTGGTGGGCAGACCTCAGGAATATCTGAGACCACAAGCCTTACAAGCTCAGGGTCTGTCAAGCCTGCTGTCTGCAGTGTGCAGGGCAGCAAATTCAAAACCACCAACAGGCAGTTAACAGTGAGGGTAATCTGCAGCCTTTTTCTTGAAAGGGAGTAGTGATAAGCAGTTTTCCTTCTAGGACTGGGCCTGCAGCCCAGAGGCTGGCCCTCAGGGAAGGAAGGGGCTAGAGGCTTGGCGCCTGCTACCACCCTGCTCACTCGGCTTCGCTTTCCTCACCCTCTGCACTGCTAACCAAGGTCTGTCAACTTCTGTTAAACTTGATGCAATTAAAGTGTCTGCCCGGTGGGATTCTCTATAGCCAGGCAACAGGAGGGGCCTGTGAGTTAATCAGAAACGCTGGTCAGAAATCTTAAAAGATCAAACTGAATATTCCTTTTCATCTGTCACTGTTAATCTCAGTCTTAAATTAGTTACTCTAACATTTCCTCCCCGTATTTCATAAAGCTGATTTCCTCTCTCTTTCCTTTTCAGCAATACTGGAGTAACCGCTTCCTAAGCCATTTTGCAGAAATTTAAGGGTGTTCGGTTGCGTGCATGTGCGTTTTTTAGCAACATATCTACCAGCCCTCTGCATGATTGATGTTGGGGGAAACAGAAAATTAGGAAAAAAAAAAGTCCCCAACTTGTTGTGTGTTATGTGGAGGAAACGTGTATTACCAGTGGGGTTTTAGCTTTTAAATCAAAATAATTACAAATGTACAATTTAACTTAATGAATCAGAAAGCCTCTCCAGAGAAGTTTGGTTTCTTTGCTGTAAGAAGAATGAGGTTCTGAAACCTTATCCAAGAACTTAGAAGCTATCAGCTAAGTCTCCGTATTTCTCTGGAAAATATCATAGCTTAAATAAATGTACAATATTCAACTGTAATGCATGCCTTCAGTTGTAAGTAGCCAGATTTCTCTATGGTGTCATTGAAACATGCTACTTTTTAATTGGCCCTGTACAGTTTGCTTATTTATAAATTTATTGGAAACACTATATGTGTTGAATCGTTAAAAATGTAGGCTTCTAGTTCATAACTTCAGTTATTTTTTGAGTGTGCAGCTATTTTGCACTGTATTAAATGTAACTTATTTAATGAAATCAGAAGCAGTAGACAGATGTTGGTGCAATACAAATATTGTGATGCATTTATATCAATAAAATGCTAAACGTCCATTTATCACAGTGCATGTTTGACTTTAGACTGTAAATAGAGAGGAGTTGACTTCTGTGCTGGTGACAAGCACTGCACAGACATGGTTTCAGGTGAATAAATCTATTCTACGAGATGGCCACAGCGTGGTGTTGACTTCTGCGGGAGGGGCGGGTGGATTGTGCGTGTGGAGGGCCTCCAGCCCTGCGCAGTTGTGCCCTTGGGTACATAAAGAGGACAGGAGGTTCCTGTTGACGTTCTGCATAGGAGGGCAGAGGGGTAGACGGTCTGCTTGTGCGATAGGAGATCTAGGAAATATTCCTGCCCCGCTTCCACTGTCTCCCCTCACGTTTGAGTACAACAGTGGGGTTTTCGGTGATAACATGCAGCTTGGAAACTATAGGGATGGAGAGATGTTTGTAATACTACTCAAGTGCAAAATGTAAAATTCTGTACATTCCCACTGTTAATAGACACAGAAGAGAACTAAGTCAGCTATACTCCTGTTTTAAAAACAGAACCATAATCAACTCAAAATACCTATAGTTCCCCACCCCTCACTTTTTGATACAATGAAAAGTAACCCAGAAGTGTTGAATTTCAGAGTCACACTCACCGTCTACTGTTGCCCACAACTTAGTTCTGGAGAGTTACTACGGCCAGTCAAGAGAAGGGACAGTGCCTAGGCGTGAACAGAAGGGAGCTGTGGTCACCTGTATCAATGAGAACACCTCATGTTTAGGAATATGTGAACGATAACACAAGTCATACATTAATGATACTAGACTGATTCTAATAAAAATGAAGAAAATGCAAGAACAGGAAGGAAGGGTACCAAACCTCAAAAGCTATAGTCATTAAATGCATTATCTGAGAAAGGTGGCATTTTTAGCTTAGTGGGTAAAAACTGGGCTATTATGTTAATGGTTATTCTGGGAGAAAAAAATGACCATGTCCCTCATATCACATCAATTCCAAACAGATAAAAAAGATTTGAAAATTATGCTATACCCTCCCCCCACAAATGGCTACATCTCATTCACAATAAGATACCATTTCATGCCCATCAACAGACTTAAGGGGCAGGAGTCTTCTAATAACCAAGGATGGGGAGAATGGGCCATCCTTAGGTTGCAGAGCAATTGGGTGTCATCATCTGGTAAATTTACAGATGCTCTTTACATACAACCCAGCAGGTCCTTACCTTAGAGAATTCCTCACAAGTGCTGGAAGAGCTAAGCCAGGATGTTTCTAAAAGGGAAGCTCTGGAAACAACCTAAGTGACCAACAATAGAAAAATGAGTAAGTATACTTAAGGCATGTTGAAATCTCTCTGCGTCAATGAAAATGAATCAAGGGCATCAAGGGATGAAACCCTGCACAGTGCAAATAAGTGCAGTGTATATCAACTTTAACACAAAATCAAGACTCCTATTTTCACTGTCTCCTCACGTTTGAGTACAACAGTGGGGTTTTCGGTGATAACATGCAGCTTGGAAACTATAGGGATGGAGAGATGTTTGTAATACTACTCAAGTGCAAAATGTAAAATTCTGTACATTCCCACTGTTAATAGACACAGAAGAGAACTAAGTCAGCTATACTCCTGTTTTAAAAACAGAACCATAATCAACTCAAAATACCTATAGTTCCCCACCCCTCACTTTTTGATACAATGAAAAGTAACCCAGAAGTGTTGAATTTCAGAGTCACACTCACCGTCTACTGTTGCCCACAACTTAGTTCTGGAGAGTTACTACGGCCAGTCAAGAGAAGGGACAGTGCCTAGGCGTGAACAGAAGGGAGCTGTGGTCACCTGTATCAATGAGAACACCTCATGTTTAGGAATATGTGAACGATAACACAAGTCATACATTAATGATACTAGACTGATTCTAATAAAAATGAAGAAAATGCAAGAACAGGAAGGAAGGGTACCAAACCTCAAAAGCTATAGTCATTAAATGCATTATCTGAGAAAGGTGGCATTTTTAGCTTAGTGGGTAAAAACTGGGCTATTATGTTAATGGTTATTCTGGGAGAAAAAAATGACCATGTCCCTCATATCACATCAATTCCAAACAGATAAAAAAGATTTGAAAATTATGCTATACCCTCCCCCCACAAATGGCTAAATCTCATTCACAATAAGATACCATTTCATGCCCATCAACAGACTTAAGGGGCAGGAGTCTTCTAATAACCAAGGATGGGGAGAATGGGCCATCCTTAGGTTGCAGAGCAATTGGGTGTCATCATCTGGTAAATTTACAGATGCTCTTTACATACAACCCAGCAGGTCCTTACCTTAGAGAATTCCTCACAAGTGCTGGAAGAGCTAAGCCAGGATGTTTCTAAAAGGGAAGCTCTGGAAACAACCTAAGTGACCAACAATAGAAAAATGAGTAAGTATACTTAAGGCATGTTGAAATCTCTCTGCGTCAATGAAAATGAATCAAGGGCATCAAGGGATGAAACCCTGCACAGTGCAAATAAGTGCAGTGTATATCAACTTTAACACAAAACAAGACCATGTCTTTTTCCTGGTCACAGCTGTAGCATGCAGGATCTTAATTTCCTAACCAGGGGTCAAACCCTGTCCCTTGCATTAGAAGCCCAGAATCTTAACTACTGGACCACCACGGAAGTCCATAGTCACACCATATTCTAACCTGGCCCTTGGGCCAGTGCCTGTCTGCTAATACACCTGAACTAACTTCCTTGGTGAGAAAGTTCAGCTCATAGAAATCAAGCTGAACAGCCAGATGGTGGTTCACAGTCAGTGCAGACTTAGCACCTTTGTGGACTGGAAACAAACCAGTTACAAGTTCACAGACACCAGGCACAGGCATAGGAAATGAGTCAGGGACAGGAAGTGACAAGTTCTAGGAGGGAGAGCAATTTCACTTAATGATTGGCTGTCATGTATGTAGGGGTTTATTATGTCTGAAGTCTTTTGAGTTTTTTTTTTTCTTAAATCATGGAAGTAGCAGGAGAAAATATGGTAAATAAAAAAGATTTTCTAGGGGCTTCCTTGGTGGTCCAGTGGGTGGAGAGTCTGCCTTGCAGTACAAGGGGCACTGGTTCAATCCCTGGCCTGGGATGATCCCACATGCCGCTGAGTGGCCGATCCAGTGTGTCCAATTGCGAGTCAGTGCTCTGGAGCACATGCACCCAGAGCCAGTGCTCTGCAACAAGAGGCCACTGCAAATAGGAGGCCCACAAAGGCCAAAGAACAAAGATGAAAATAAATAAATGAAAGACCAATGAAAGTGGCCCAAAAATTAAGAAAAAGTTTTCTAAGCATGACATGAAATCCCAGAAGAGTAATAAACCAACCATATAACAATGTAAACATTTTGGAATAGAATACAGCTCTCTGGAGTTAGTAAAACAGATGTGCTGCGCATGTAATAAAGACCAAGTTTTCTTTTGGGGGGGGTAAGGTGGGGGGAGCGGGCGGGCCACTTCTATTGGTCTTTCATTTCTCTATTTTCATCCGTCTTTGTTCTTTGGCTCTTGTGGGCCTCCCATCGCGGTGGCCTCTTGTCGCAGAGCGCTGGCTCTGGCCACATGCGCTCCAGAGCTCGGGCTGGGTAATTGGACACATCAGTCCAGCCGCTCCGCAGCATGTAGGATCTTCCCAGGCCAGGGAATGAACCGGCGCCCGTTGCACTGCAAGGCAGTGTCTGTCCTTACCCACTGGACCACCAGGGAAGCCCCCAAGTTTTCTTCATATGATTGCTGCTGAGTTGCCAAATCGTGTCCAACTCTTTGTGACCCTGAGGATTGTAGCCCACCAGGCTCTTCTGACCAAGAATACTGGAGTGAGATGCTATTTCTTTCTCCAAGGAATCTTCCCAACCCAGGGATCAAACCCACACTCTTACATTGGCAGGAGGATTCTTGACCACTGAGACACTAGGGGAGCCTCTCACATAGGATTAGCAAAGATAAGACTGATCTCCTCTGCAGCTAGCATAGAAGGAAGCAGCTCATGCTGATGGTAAAAATATAAACTGGCCCAATCTCTATAAAGGGCAGTTTGACAATATCTATGACATATTAAGCATCCATACTTTTTGACCAAGCACCTCACTTTGGTCTCACGTGATCACAGAAATAATCTTGCTGCACTACTGTTAGCAAAAGATTGCAAATAACCTATATGCCCATCATCAATAAAGACATTAACAGTTAACATTCTTAATATGGAACATTACATAGCCTTCAGAAAACCCAAAGTTAGATCTATGAGCCAGCAAGGAATGAGGTCCAATATACATTGTTTGCCCAATGAAATACTTAAGTGCAAGTTCGTCTGTGTTGTTTGTTACAAATGGCAAAATTTCATCCTTTTTATGGCTGAGTAATGTTCCATTCTTATGTTCCATATCTTGATACATTTATCTACAGAGGGGCACCTGGGTTGCGTCCATATATAAAAACATACCACCCAAATGCAAAATACACATTCACGAACACATGTAACATTCTCCAGGATAGAGTCATAAGCCAAGGGTTATTGGTAAATTTAAGATTGAAATCATAGCAAGTATCTTTTCTGACCCACAGTGCTATAAGACTATAAGACTTTTGACTGTGGATCACAACAAACTGGAAAGTTCTTAAAGAGGAATACCAGACCACCTTACCTGTCTCCTGAGAAAGCTGTATACACATCAAGAAGCAGCAGAACTGGACATCGAACAGTGGACTAGTTCAAGATTGGGAAAGGAGTATAGGCAAGGCTGTATTTTGTTACCCTGTTAATTTACATGCATAGTACATCATGTGAAATGTCAGGCTAGATGAATTACAAACTGGAATCAAGATTGCTCAGAGAGGGCTTCCCCTGGTGGTCCAGTGGATAAGGACACCGCCTTGTAGTGCAAGGGGCGCCGGTTTGATCCCTGGCCTGGGAAGATCCCACATGCCGCAGAGCGGCTGGACTGATGTGTCCAATCACCGAGCTGGAGCTCTGGAGCGCATGCGCCCAGAGCCGGCGCTCTGAGACAACAGAGGCCACCGCGATGGGAGGCCCGCAGGAGCCAAAGAACAAAGATGGATGAACATAGAGAAACGAAAGACCAATAGAAGTGGCCCGTCCGCTCCACTCTCTCCCCAACCCGACCCCCGCCCAAAATAAATAAATAAATAAATCTTTAAAAAAAAAAAAAAAAGATTGCTCAGAGAAATAGCAGCCTCAGATACACAGATAATACCAATGGCAGAAAGTGAAGAACCAAAGACCCTTTTCATAAGAGTAAAGAGGAAACTGGAAAAGCTAGCTGAAAACTCAACATTTGCATGTTCGTGGAGAACCTGGTGCTAAACCATTCGTAGATGATCTGCTTCTGAGTTGGGGTTTCGGCGTTTCGTACATAGCAGCGCAGCTCCCCCGCTGTGATCTACTGAAAGTCAGCCCTTGACACAAGGGTTTGACAGAAAGAAAGTCATTAAAAATTAATGAAAATTTTCTCTTAAACCTTTTTTTTTTTTTTTTTAAAGAAAAGAAAAAGAAATAAGAGGAAAAAAACCTCAACGTTCAAAACCCTAAGATCATGGTATCCAGTCCAATCACTTCATGGCAAATAAATAGATGGGGGAAGAAATGGAAACAGTGGCAGATTTTATTTTGGGGGGCTCCAAAATTACTGCAGATGGTGCCTGCAGCCTAAAAATAATGCTCCATGGTGCTATAAGACTATAAGACTTTTGACTGTGGATCACAACTGGAAAGTTCTTAAAGAGGAATACCAGACCACCTTACCTGTCTCCTGAGAAAGCTGTATACACATCAAGAAGCAGCAGAACTGGACATCGAACAGTGGACTAGTTCAAGATTGGGAAAGGAGTATAGGCAAGGCTGTATTTTGTTACCCTGTTAATTTACATGCATAGTACATCATGTGAAATGTCAGGCTAGATGAATTACAAACTGGAATCAAGATTGCTCAGAGAGGGCTTCCCCTGGTGGTCCAGTGGATAAGGACACCGCCTTGTAGTGCAAGGGGCGCCGGTTTGATCCCTGGCCTGGGAAGATCCCACATGCCGCAGAGCGGCTGGACTGATGTGTCCAATCACCGAGCTGGAGCTCTGGAGCGCATGCGCCCAGAGCCGGCGCTCTGCGACAACAGAGGCCACCGCGATGGGAGGCCCGCAGGAGCCAAAGAACAAAGATGGATGAACATAGAGAAACGAAAGACCAATAGAAGTGGCCCGCCCGCTCCACTCTCTCCCCAACCCGACCCCCGCCCAAAATAAATAAATAAATAAATCTTTAAAAAAAAAAAAAAAAGATTGCTCAGAGAAATAGCAGCCTCAGATACACAGATAATACCAATGGCAGAAAGTGAAGAACCAAAGACCCTTTTCATAAGAGTAAAGAGGAAACTGGAAAAGCTAGCTGAAAACTCAACATTTGCATGTTCGTGGAGAACCTGGTGCTAAACCATTCGTAGATGATCTGCTTCTGAGTTGGGGTTTCGGCGTTTCGTACATAGCAGCGCAGCTCCCCCGCTGTGATCTACTGAAAGTCAGCCCTTGACACAAGGGTTTGACAGAAAGAAAGTTATTAAAAATTAATGAAAATTTTCTCTTACCTTTTTTTTTTTTTTTTTTTAAAGAAAAGAAAAAGAAATAAGAGGAAAAAAACCTCAACGTTCAAAACCCTAAGATCATGGTATCCAGTCCAATCACTTCATGGCAAATAAATAGATGGGGGAAGAAATGGAAACAGTGGCAGATTTTATTTTGGGGGGCTCCAAAATTACTGCAGATGGTGCCTGCAGCCATAAAATCAAAAGATGAATGCTCCTGGGAAGGAAAGCTATGACAAACCTAGACAGTCAATGAAAAAGCCAAGACATCTTTGTCGACAAAGGTCTGTATAGTTTTTTCCAGTATTTATGTGTGGATGTGAGAGCTGAACCACAAAGAAGGCCACAGAATTGGTGCTTTCAAATTGTGGTGCTGGAGAAGACTCTTGAGAGTCCTTTGGACAGAAAGGAGATCAAACCAGCCAATCCTTAAATCAATCTTGAGTATCCATTGGAAGGATGGGTGCTGAAGCTCCAATACTTTGACCACCTAATGCAAAGAGCCAAGCAAACTCCAGAGATAGTGAAGAACAGGGAAGCTCTGCATGCTGGAGTCCATGGGGTTACAAAGAGTTAGACATGACTTAGTAACCCAACAACAAATAATATTCTATCATTTCTTTTAAAAAACAAGAAGCTGGGCTTCCCCTGGTGGTCCAGTGGGTAAGGACACCACCTTGCAGTGCAAGGGGCGCCAGTTCGATCCCTGGCCTGGGAAGATCCCACGTGCCACGGAGCGGCTGGACTGATGTGTCCAATCACTGAGCCGGAGCTCTAGAGCGCATGCGCCCAGAGCCGGTGCTCTGCAATGACAGACGCCACCGCGATGGGAGGCCCACAGGAGCCAAAGAACAAAGACGGATGAAAGTAGAGAAATGAAAGACCAATAGAAGTGGCCTGCCTGCTCCCCTCCCTCCCCAACCCGACCCCCGCCTAAAATAAATAAATAAAATTTTTTTAAAAAAACAAGAAGCTAATTTTCCAATGATGGTTGCTGAGCATAACTGAAAATGCTGTGATATAGATGGTAGATAGTGGTAGCCAGTTTTCTCACTGGTGGAGTGGAAGGTACAGATAAGCAAGGGAAGACAGAATGATTGGTGTGGTAAGGAATTACAACTGGAAACACCAGGATAAATTTACATTTCGCTTAATATCAATACAGCCAATTCTATTTAGAAGTATTTCCAGTTACAAGTATGTACATATGAATAGCACTGTCAACTGAGAAGGCCAGGAACCAAGGACTCCCCAGTGGCAATGAGCATATTGAGGTCCCAGTTTTAGGTTTATAATGCCATTCGCCAATAACAGGAATCAATTCTCCTTGGAGAAGTGGCTGATTCTAGGACTGAGGCAGAAAATGAACAAGTTCCTGGAGAACACTGGAGTGCCAGAAAGTAAGGAAGTGCTCAAAATCAAAGAAGAAGTTCTATCAAAGGGACACAGGGGCCAACCGAGGAAGCTTTGAATGGCCAAAGTTGGAACAACTGAAGTAATAAGGTAGTACTGGATTATAATCCGAAGTATAAAACAAATATCCATGAGTTTTGTATGGCTGTAAATGGGAGAAAATTGAAATTTCCCATGTAGAAGCCCAAGTAATTTACTACAGAAACCTCTCGTTAAGGAAGTGTAACTCCCCATCTCTTAAGCGTGAGTTTAAATCACAGTGACTTCATTCCAAAGAGTACATATACTGTAGACAGGGCAAAGAGTAACTCAGACAAGAAAGCTGACAGACACTACCTCAACTAAGTGATGTCATCTTGAGAGCATGCACCCTTGATATGAAGAAAGTGGCATGTGGTCTTCCTCCTACAACACATAACCTCAGTCTAATCAGAAGGAAAACATCTGACAAATCTCAAAAGACATTCTGCAAAATCCCTGACCAATACTCCTTAAAACTATTGAGGTCATCAAAAACAAGGAAAGTCTGATAGACTTTCACAGCCAAGCCCCAAAACACATGATAACTAAATGCAATATGGTATCCTGAATGGGATCCTGGAAGAGAAATAGGAAAACTAAGGAAATCTGAAGAAACTATGGACTTTAGTTAATAATATTTGTACTATGATAAATGTACCATATTGTTGTAAAGTGTTAACAACAGGGGAAACTGGGTCTGGGGTTATGAGAACTCTGCTGCTTTGTTTTTGTATAAATCTAAAAGCATGCTAAAATAAAAAGCTTATTTTAAAGTGTTGGGATAAATACTTGAGTATAAATTATTTTTCTTCCAGTTCTATTCAGAAGTATTTCCAGTTACAAGTATGTACATATGAATAGCACTGTCAACTGAGAAGGCCAGGAACCAAGGACTCCCCAGTGGCAATGAGCATATTGAGGTCCCAGTTTTAGGTTTATAATGCCATTCGCCAATAACAGGAATCAATTCTCCTTGGAGAAGTGGCTGATTCTAGGACTGAGGCAGAAAATGAACAAGTTCCTGGAGAACACTGGAGTGCCAGAAAGTAAGGAAGTGCTCAAAATCAAAGATGAAGTTCTATCAAAGGGACACAGGGGCCAACCGAGGAAGCTTTGAATGGCCAAAGTTGGAACAACTGAAGTAATAAGGTAGTACTGGATCATAATCCGAAGTATAAAACAAATATCCATGAGTTTTGTATGGCTGTAAATGGGAGAAAATTGAAATCTCCCATGTAGAAGCCCAAGTAATTTACTACAGAAACCTCTCGTTAAGGAAGTGTAACTCCCCATCTCTTAAGCGTGAGTTTAAATCACAGTGACTTCATTCCAAAGAGTACATATACTGTAGACAGGGCAAAGAGTAACTCAGACAAGAAAGCTGACACTACCTCAACTAAGTGATGTCATCTTGAGAGCATGCACCCTTGATATGAAGAAAGTGGCATGTGGTCTTCCTCCTACAACACATAACCTCAGTCTAATCAGAAGGAAAACATCTGACAAATCTCAAAAGACATTCTGCAAAATCCCTGACCAATACTCCTTAAAACTATTGAGGTCATCAAAAACAAGGAAAGTCTGATAGACTTTCACAGCCAAGCCCCAAAACACATGATAACTAAATGCAATATGGTATCCTGAATGGGATCCTGGAAGAGAAATAGGAAAACTAAGGAAATCTGAAGAAACTATGGACTTTAGTTAATAATATTTGTACTATGATAAATGTACCATATTGTTGTAAAGTGTTAACAACAGGGGAAACTGGGTCTGGGGTTATGAGAACTCTGCTGCTTTGTTTTTGTATAAATCTAAAAGCATGCTAAAATAAAAAGCTTATTTTAAAGTGTTGGGATAAATACTTGAGCATAAATTATTTTTCTTCCAGTTCTATTCAGATTGAATTGACATGCAGCACCAGGTAAGTTAAGGGTGTATAATAATTTAACCTGCATGTATCATGAAATGATTACCACATAAGTTTAGTGAATATCTACCATCTCATATAGATAACACATTTAAGAAATAATTTTTTTTTCCCTTGTGTCACGAACTAAGGATTTACTTTTAACTTATATATATATCCCATGGCAGGGCTGTCACATTGTACATTACATCCGTGGTACTTATTTATCACTTTAAGTAGAAGTTTGTACCTCTTGACTACCTTCATCCAACCACTGAGATCATGGCATCTGGTCCCATCACTTCACGGCAAATAGAAGGGGGGAAAGTGGAAATAGTGACAAATTTTATTTTCTTGGGCTCCATAATCACTGCAGACAGTAACTGCAGTCATGAAATTAAAAGATGCTTGATAAATTTTAAAAAGATGTTTGTTCCTTATAAGGAAAGCTATGACAAACCTAGATAATGTATTAAAAAGCATTTTGCCAGCAAAGGTCTGTCTAGTCAAAGCTATAGTTTTGCCAGTAGGCACATACAGATGTGAGAGTTGGATCATAAAGAAGGCTGAATGACAAAGAATTGATGCTTTCGAACTGTGGTGCTGGAGAAAACTCTTGAGAGTCCCCTGGACAGGAAGGAGATCAAACCAGTTTCAATCCTAAAGGAAATCAATGCTGAATATTCACTGCTGAAGCTGAAGGTCCAATACTTTGGCCACCTGATGTGAAGAGCCAATTCACTGGAAAAGACCGTGATGCTGGGGAAGACTGAAGGCAAAAGGGACTGGCAGAGGATGAGATGGTTAGATAGCATCACCGACTCAATGGATATGAATTTAAGCAAATTCCAGAAGACAGTGAAGGACAGAGGAGCCTGGCGTACGCAGACCATGGGGTCACAAAGAGTCAGACATGACCTAACAACTGACAACAATTCAATCACACCAACCCTCATCTGTCTGGTAACCACAAATTTGATCTTTTTTTCTATGACTTTGTTTTTTCAAGTACAATTGACCAAAACCACTTCATTAGTTCTTGGTATACAACATAGTGATTCAGTATTTCCATGTATTGCAAAATAATCATCATGCTAAGTCTAGTTATCATCTGCCACCACACAGAGGTTATATTAGTATCAACCATATTCCCTGCATGGTGCACTTCATACCTGTGACTCATTTTTTTGTAACTGGAGGTCTGTACCTCTTAATCCCTCTCACTTCTTTCTCTCTTCACAACACACCCCTACCCTCTTGTAACCACATTTGTCTCTGACACTGTTCCTGTTCAGTTATGTTTCTTCATTTGCTTTTTTTGTTGTTGTTTCATAAATAAGTGAAATCATACTGTATTTGTCTTTCTCTGACATTTCACTTAGCATAATATCCCCTAGATCCATCCATGTTGTTATAAATAACAAGATTTCATTACTTTTTTTTTTTTTTTTTAAAGATTTATTTATTTATTTATTTTGGGCGGGGGTCGGGTTGGGGAGGGAGGGGATCAGGCGGGCCACTTCTACTGGTCTTTCATTTCTGTATTTTCATCCGTCTTTATTCCTTGGCTCCTGTGGGCCTCCCATCGCGGTGGCGTCTGTCGCGGCAGAGCGCCGGCTCTGGGCGCATGCGCTCCAGAGCTCCGGCTCGGTGATTGGACACATCAGTCCAGCCGCTCCGCGGCACGTGGGATCTTCCCAGGCCAGGGATCGAACCGGCGCCCCTTGCACTGCAAGGCGGTGTCCTTACCCACTGGACCACCAGGGGAAGCCCCAAGATTCCATTACTTTTTATGGCTGAATAACATATTTACACACACACACCCCACATCTTTATCTCTAATCATCCACTGTAAAGCTGGTTTCATGATTTTCTGTGTGGCCTTTAGGAGTGAGTCTCTTATTTCCCAACAGCCCTCTGACTCTCCCCCAAAGTGAGTTCCACTGATCTTCAAAACCAAGTGAATGGATTGGGGATTCATTTTTCCTAATGTGGGATCCCTGAGCTAGGGAGCCCTATGTGGAGCTCAGACCCCTTCCTCCTTGGGAGGAACCTAACTGTAATTATCTTTCCTTGTGTGGTTAGACCTGAAGGTGTAAGTCTTGACTACACTGCATCTCTACCCTTCCTGTCTCATGGTTCTTTCTATCTTACAGATCTCTTCTGCTAGTCTTCAATTCATTCTCATTAATAGCTGCTTGTATAAACAGGGCTTCCCTGGTGACTCGGATGGTAAAGAATCTGCCTGTAATGTGGGAGACCTGGATTGAATCCCTGGGTCGGGAAGATCCTCTGGAGAAGGAAATAGCAACCCTCTCTAGTATTATTGCCTGGAAAATCTCATTGACGTAGGAGCCTGGCAGGTTATGGTCCAAGGGGTTGCAAAGAGTCAGACACAAATGAGAGACTAACAACACACAAACAGTTGTAGTTTTGGTGTGCCCACGAAAGGAGATAAACTGAAAGTCTTCCTATTCAACTTAGCTACTCTCCTGCCAATTTTTTTTTTAAATCCTCACAGAAGCATCAAAGAACTACAAGATAGTCCAGAATTTCCAGGGAAAAATCTAAGAGAAAGCAAAAGGGGTAATCAGAACACCTACTTGGAGAAAATTCTACCTTTTTTCTCCCGAGTGGCATGTACCTATCCAAATAACAAAGCTGTGAATGCAAGCAGGGGTTTGGAGAGCTCAGAAAGTGAAAACGGCAAAGTCAAATCCAAGGCCCACCTGAAGTGGGACGTCTCAATGAACATTAAGCTGGGACCCCTGAAGGGCAAACATCTCAGGGTATAAGCAAACCTTCCCCCAAACTTAAAGGACTGTAGGCAGCATTACCTTGCTGCTCAACAGAACCAGGAAAACATGCACACCCCTCGAGAGTGTAAACATTCACACTTGAGGATCTGCGGCCCAAACGCTTCACTAGTGGTGGTCTATGAAACCTCACAGCATGAATTTAAAGCCACAGGCAGTACTCCTGAGCACCAAGCAGAAATAAGTATAAATCCTATCTAGGGGAAAGCACCTTCCTTTTAGGTCTTAAAGAACTGCTCAATTATTTCTCAAGGCAGCACACAGTGGAAGGCAACCAAGTACATAAGAAAACAAGGTACCATGATCGAGAGCCTGCAGAAATACACATTACATATCCATCCAGACTTCACATATGGGAAGTATTAGATACGAAACACTCACACTTACTTTGCTCAAAAACAAAACAAAACAAAAAACCCTGCAGGACACAGGGAATTATTAAAAATGAACATAGCAGGGTTTCCCAGGGGGTTCAGTGGTTAAGAATCTGCCTTGCAATGCAGGGGACATTGGCTAAATCCCTGGTCCAGGAAGATCCCACATGCCATGGGGCAACTAACCCTGAGCACCACAACTACTGAGCTTGTGCTTTGGAGCCCACGAGCTACGACTAATCTGAAGCCCATGGCACCACAGAGCCCACTGCAACAAAAGAAGCCACCACAATGAGAAGCCCAAGCGTCCTAACTAGAGAAAGTCTAAAACATTTTGGGCTTGCCCCCGGGGCAAGGAGATAAACTAAAGTCTTCCTATTCAACTTAGCTACTCTCCTGCAAATTTTTTTTTAAATCCTCACAGAAGCATCAAAGAACTACAAGATAGTCCAGAATTTCCAGGAAAAATCTAAGAGAAAGCAAAAGGGGTAATCAGAACACCTACTTGGAGAAAATTCTACCTTTTTTCTCCCGAGTGGCATGTACCTATCCAAATAACAAAGCTGTGAATGCAAGCAGGGGTTTGGAGAGCTCAGAAAGTGAAAACGGCAAAGTCAAATCCAAGGCCCACCTGAAGTGGGACGTCTCAATGAACATTAAGCTGGGACCCCTGAAGGGCAAACATCTCAGGGTATAAGCAAACCTTCCCCCAAACTTAAAGGACTGTAGGCAGCATTACCTTGCTGCTCAACAGAACCAGGAAAACATGCACACCCCTCGAGAGTGTAAACATTCACACTTGAGGATCTGCGGCCCAAACGCTTCACTAGTGGTGGTCTATGAAACCTCACAGCATGAATTTAAAGCCACAGGCAGTACTCCTGAGCACCAAGCAGAAATAAGTATAAATCCTATCTAGGGGAAAGCACCTTCCTTTTAGGTCTTAAAGAACTGCTCAATTATTTCTCAAGGCAGCACACAGTGGAAGGCAACCAAGTACATAAGAAAACAAGGTACCATGATCGAGAGCCTGCAGAAATACACATTACATATCCATCCAGACTTCACATATGGGAAGTATTAGATACAAAACACTCACACTTACTTTGCTCAAAAACAAAACAAAACAAAAAACCCTGCAGGACACAGGGAATTATTAAAAATGAACATAGCAGGGTTTCCCAGGGGGTTCAGTGGTTAAGAATCTGCCTTGCAATGCAGGGGACATTGGCTAAATCCCTGGTCCAGGAAGATCCCACATGCCATGGGGCAACTAACCCTGAGCACCACAACTACTGAGCTTGTGCTTTGGAGCCCACGAGCTACGACTAATCTGAAGCCCATGGCACCACAGAGCCCATGCTCTGCAACAAAAGAAGCCACCACAATGAGAAGCCCAAGCGTCCTAACTAGAGAAAGTCTACGGGCAGCAACAAAGACCAAACATAGCCAAAAATAAATATTTAATTTTTTTTAAAAGAAACTCAAAACTAAATTTAAAGGGAAAAAAAGTGAACATAGCACAAAGGAAAATTACATGAAATCCTAGAAATAAAAAGTACAATCACCAAAATTAAAGACTTAAGAGGATAGATGGATGGATGTGGTATCAGGGTCAGGGCCGTGGTATTAGACACGGCAAAACAACACAGTGGAAGACAGATGAGAAGAAATACCCAGAATCCAGCAGGGAAAGGGGATAAAAGGTAGAAAATACAGAAGAAAGGTTAAAATATCTGGAAGATTGAGAAAGGTGACCACGTCAAATGCACCCTTTATCCTAGTCTCAGAAGAGGAGACTATGCGAGAGGTATTATTTGAAGAGGAAATGACAGGATTTTCTAGAACTGACAATCCATAGATGCAAAAATCCCAACAAATCCCCTAAAGGGGAAGTAACAAGAAACCCAGCCCTCGTATACTGAACTGTAGAGAACCAAGCACAGAGAAGATGGTGGGGCAAGGCGAGGAGGCGCCCTCTAAGGAGTGCCAGCCCGCTGTGACTTGACAATAGTGAGTGGAGGCCAGAAAACAGTGAGATGACAGCCTTGTGTGCTAAAATTACTAGCAACTGAGAATTCTCAACCTGGAGAAAACAAAGAATCCAAGAATCAGAGTCAAATAAAGATATTTTCAGACAAACAGTTTTTCACCAGCAGACGCACACTAAGGGCAACTCTACACGGAGGTAAGGATGAGCAGCCTCAGTGACGGGCAGCCCTGTCACCCAGGAGCATGGCAACGCCATTGGCAAGCTCCAGAGGTAGACACACTAGTAAGTGTGCTGCTGTCTCCAAGGGTAAACAGTAAATGACAGAAAGAGAGGTACGACTGAAAAATCAACAGAAGGAAAAAAAGAAATCTAAAAAGACATTAAAAAAAACGGAAAGGATAATAGATGAAAGAGCCAACCCCCAAAATAATATTATAAGAACTAAATTTTTTCTTTCTGAGCTTGTGCTTTGGAGCCCACGAGCTACGACTAATCTGAAGCCCATGGCACCACAGAGCCCATGCTCTGCAACAAAAGAAGCCACCACAATGAGAAGCCCAAGCGTCCTAACTAGAGAAAGTCTACGGGCAGCAACAAAGACCAAACATAGCCAAAAATAAATATTTAATTTTTTAAAAGAAACTCAAAACTAAATTTAAAGGGAAAAAAAGTGAACATAGCACAAAGGAAAATTACATGAAATCCTAGAAATAAAAAGTACAATCACCAAAATTAAAGACTTAAGAGGATAGATGGATGGATGTGGTATCAGGGTCAGGGCCGTGGTATTAGACACGGCAAAACAACACAGTGGAAGACAGATGAGAAGAAATACCCAGAATCCAGCAGGGAAAGGGGATAAAAGGTAGAAAATACAGAAGAAAGGTTAAAATATCTGGAAGATTGAGAAAGGTGACCACGTCAAATGCACCCTTTATCCTAGTCTCAGAAGAGGAGACTATGCGAGAGGTATTATTTGAAGAGGAAATGACAGGATTTTCTAGAACTGACAATCCATAGATGCAAAAATCCCAACAAATCCCCCAAAGGGGAAGTAACAAGAAACCCAGCCCTCGTATACTGAACTGTAGAGAACCAAGCACAGAGAAGATGGTGGGGCAAGGCGAGGAGGCGCCCTCTAAGGAGTGCCAGCCCGCTGTGACTTGACAATAGTGAGTGGAGGCCAGAAAACAGTGAGATGACAGCCTTGTGTGCTAAAATTACTAGCAACTGAGAATTCTCAACCTGGAGAAAACAAAGAATCCAAGAATCAGAGTCAAATAAAGATATTTTCAGACAAACAGTTTTTCACCAGCAGACGCACACTAAGGGCAACTCTACACGGAGGTAAGGATGAGCAGCCTCAGTGACGGGCAGCCCTGTCACCCAGGAGCATGGCAACGCCATTGGCAAGCTCCAGAGGTAGACACACTAGTAAGTGTGCTGCTGTCTCCAAGGGTAAACAGTAAATGACAGAAAGAGAGGTACGACTGAAAAATCAACAGAAGGAAAAAAAGAAATCTAAAAAGACATTAAAAAAAACGGAAAGGATAATAGATGAAAGAGCCAACCCCCAAAATAATATTATAAGAATATACTAAATATGTTATTTCTGTTGCTTTGTTTCTGGAAAAGTGACTTCAGCATGACCCAGATAGTCCCATTTTGAAATGCAATCCATGTTTCTAACATGAATCCAGCAGCAGGAAGAGACACAAACACGTCCCGCAGGCAGCTAGGAAGTGCTGGAGAATCTAAAACTGGCTCTTTCCTTCATCAAGTCCCATCAAAGTTAGTCAAAATTACAGAATGTAAGTCTGGAAACTAATCAAAATGGTTTCAACTCAGGACTAAAAGGATACAAAGTTTAACATTTATATCTCTGATATTTATACAGACTTATTAAGATTCCATTGAATATGGAAAGTTTTCCTTTTTAAAATACAGTTTGCTAATGAACTATACAAATACAAAAAAGGTGGTATATATACAAACTCAGGCAATTTCAAATTATTTCTGAAAAAATATACAAAAAAACCTAGTTAACTATGATTGCTTCTGAGTCAGGAATTAGAAGGAGAGAGTGGATGGGGAAGTTTCACCTTATGCTCCTTAGAAATTGTGGATTTACCTTAAGAAGTATACCAGATTATCTAATATTAGGGCTTCCCTTGTAGCTCAAGCGGGTAAAGAACCTGCCTGCAATGCTGCAAGCCTGGGTTCAATTCCTGGGTCAGGAAGATCCCCTGGAGAAGGAAATGGCAACTCACTAAGGTATTCTTGCCTGGAGAATCCCATGGACAGAGCAGGTTGGCAGGCTACAGTCCACAGGGTCATGGGAGTTGGACACGACATAGCAACTAAACCACCACATCTAATGTTAACAATTTAATGGAAGCACAAAGAACTAAGAATAGCCAGAACACTTCTAGGAATAAGATTGGGGGCCATACCATTCCAAATATCAATACTTTTTTTTTTTGCCTCTAAGTCATCATTTATTTTTCATCCATCTTTTTTTTGGTGGGGGTGGGTGGGTTGGGGAAGGAGGGGCGTGGGCGGGCCACTTCTATTGGTCTTTCATTTCTCTATTTTTCATCCATCTTTGTTCTTTGGCCCATGTGGGCCTCCCATCGCGGTGGCTTCTGTTGTCGCAGAGCACAGGCTCTGGGCTCATGCGCTCCAGAGCTCCGGCTCGGTAATTGGACACATCGGTCCAGCCGCTCCGCGGCACGTGGGATCTTCCCAGGTCAGGGATTGAACCGGCACCCTTTGCGCTGCAAGGTGGTGTCCTTACCCACTGGACCACCAAGGAAGCCCTTCATCCATCTTTATTATTCTTTGGCCTGCGTCCCACTTCAGTGGCCCCTCTCGTTAAAAGAGTACCGGCTCTGAGCGCACTCCAGAGAGCCGGCTCATAATTGGACACACTGGTCCAGTCACTCCTCAGCATGCAGGATCCTCCTGTGTCAGGGATCAAACTGGTGTCCCTTGCACTGTAAGGCGGACTCTTTACCCACAGGACCACCATGGAAACCCCAAATATCAATACTTTTTATAAAGATGCAGTAAAATTAAGACAGTGAGATATAGGCAATGGGATAGAAAAACCAACCAAGGGTATGGAAAAGAGATCTTAGAAACAGAGGTGTTCATCTATGAAAAACCCAGCTGGCATTACAGATAAGCGTAATTTTTTAATAACTGGTGGTTATGTAAAACTGGATCTCTATCTTGCACCATACATACTGGAGAATATATTTTTGACCTTGTGATGAGGAAGATTTCATAAAAATTAGAAAATATAACCACAGGGAATTCCTTGGTGGCCAAAAGATTAGGATTCTGGGCTTTCACTGCCACAGACCAGGATCAACCCCTGGTCAGGGAACTTAGATCCCGCAAGCCACAGAGCATGACCCCCCAAAATTAAGAAAAAACCAACCACACACACACAAAGAAAATACCTTCAAGAAAAAGAGTGGTAAATTCTAGTACATTAAAATTAAGAGGGCTTCCCTAGTGGTCCAGTGGGTAGAGAGTCCACCTTGCGGTGCAAGGGGCACTGGTTCCATCCTTGGCCTGGGAGAATACCACACGCCGCGGAGCAGCTGTCCAATTACAGCCAGCGCTCTGGAGCACATGCACTAAGAGCCAGTGCTCTGCAACGAGAGAGGTAACTGCAATGGGAGGCCCCACATGCCAAAGAATAAAGATGGATGAAAATAAATTAAAAAACCAATAAAAGAGGCCAACATTTAAAACATTAAAAAAAAATTAAGAACATCTGTTAATCAAAAGATACTATTAAAGATAATGAAAAAGCAAGCCACAAACTGGAAGATATTTACAACTCATTCTGAATTATACCTAGAACAAAGAACTTCTGTGAATTAATAAGAAACAAAAACAATGCAATAAAAAAAATGGGCCAAAAAAAGAAAAATAAAAGGAAGCACAGACAATTCCTAAGTATATGAAATGATGTTCAACTTTTTCACAAAAACGGAATCTTGTGGCATTTCCCTAGTGATCCAATGGTTAAGAATCTGCTTGCCAATACAATGGATACGGTTTCCATCAGGAACTAAGATCCCACATGCCCATAGGACAGCTAAGCCCATGCACTACAGCCACTGAGCCAGTGTTCTAGAACCCATCCTGTGCAACAAGGGAAACCACCACAATAAGAAGATCAAGCACAACTAGAGAGCAGCCCCCTGCTCGCCACAATTAGAGAAAGCCCTGCACAGCCAAAAACAGTAAATTAAAAAAAATAAAGAGGGGGCTTCCCTGGTGGTTCAGTGGGTAAGGACACCACCTTTCAGGGCAAGGGGCGCCGGTTCGATCCCTGGCCTGGGAAGATCCCACGTGCCGCCGAGCGGCTGGACCGATGTGTCCAATTACCGAGCCGGAGCTCTGGAGTGCGTGCACCCAGAGACAGTGCTCTGCGACAACAGAGGCCACCGCGATGGGAGGCCCACAGGAGCCAAAGAACAAAGATGGATGAAACTAGACAAATGAAAGACCAGTGGAAGTGGCCCACCCGCCCCCTCCCTCCCCACCCCACCTCCGCCTCACCCCATCCCCCAAAATTAAAAAAATAAATAAATAAATAAATAAATAAAAAGAAACTTGTAAAGTAAAATCACGTCATCTCACTTCCAGAAGAAAATTATGATTTGAAATATCAAATGCCACTGAGCAGTTGAGACAAAGGACTGCAGGTGTGCTTATAAATTTGTACAACTTCTAGAAAAAGTTTTTGACAATATCTGGTAAAACTGAACATGCACATACCCTACATGCATCAATTCCATCTCTTAGTATAACCCTACACAACTCTATGCATTTATGCACAGAAGTCACATATGAAAACATATATAGCAGCACTGTTTGAAAAGAAAAACTAGAAACGACCAAAATGGCACAATCTATCATTGGTAGAATTAATAAGGGAGTGTTAGCTGCACACAGTGGAATATCATATAGCAATGAAAAAACAAACACAGTATCCTACAGAATGGGTTATCAGGTGGCTCAGTGCTAAAGAATCTGCCTATAAATGCAGGAGACGCAGGACACTTAGGTTCAATCCCTGGGTGGAGAAGATGCCCTAGAGAAGGAAATGGCAACCCACTCTACTATTCTTTCTGGAAGAATTCCATGGACAGAGGAGCCTGGTGGGTTACAATCCATGGGGTCACAAAGAGTCAGACATAACTGAGCACACAGAGCACATTCTAGAATACTTGACCAGTTCTTGTCAAAACTGTTGAGGAAAGTCATTTAAAAAAGGATAGTTTGAGAAACTTTCATGACCAAGAAGAAACCAAGAAGACATAATGTGCTCTCCTGGATGAAACCTGAAAAAGGACATTAGGTAAAAATTAAAGGACACTCGAATAAACTAGACTTTTGTTAACAGTAATGTATTAGTCTTCATTAACTGTAATGAATGTGCCATTTTCCCCTTCATGAGTCACAGCCTTGTTGTGGCAAAGATGCTTGACTTCACCGTTTTAAGAAAACCTGGTCGACTGGAGAAGGGAATGGCATACCACTGCAGTGCTCTTGCCTGTGAGAACCCAACAAACAGTATGAAAAGGCAAAAAGATATGACTCCAGAAGATGAGCCCACCAAGTCAGAAGGTGTCCAATAAGCTACTGGGCAAGAGCAGAGGACAACTACTAATAGCTCCAAAAGAATGAAATGGCTGGGCCAAAGTGGAGATGACACTCAGTTGTGGGTGTGTCTGGTGGTGAAAAGTAAAGTCCAATGCTATAAATAAAAGTACTGCATAGAAGAAAATTATGATTTGAAATATCAAATGCCACTGAGCAGTTGAGACAAAGGACTGCAGGTGTGCTTATAAATTTGTACAACTTCTAGAAAGTTTTGACAATATCTGGTAAAACTGAACATGCACATACCCTACATGCATCAATTCCATCTCTTAGTATAACCCTACACAACTCTATGCATTTATGCACAGAAGTCACATATGAAAACATATATAGCAGCACTGTTTGAAAAGAAAAACTAGAAACGACCAAAATGGCACAATCTATCATTGGTAGAATTAATAAGGGAGTGTTAGCTGCACACAGTGGAATATCATATAGCAATGAAAAAACAAACACAGTATCCTACAGAATGGGTTATCAGGTGGCTCAGTGCTAAAGAATCTGCCTATAAATGCAGGAGACGCAGGACACTTAGGTTCAATCCCTGGGTGGAGAAGATGCCCTAGAGAAGGAAATGGCAACCCACTCTACTATTCTTTCTGGAAGAATTCCATGGACAGAGGAGCCTGGTGGGTTACAATCCATGGGGTCACAAAGAGTCAGACATAACTGAGCACACAGAGCACATTCTAGAATACTTGACCAGTTCTTGTCAAAACTGTTGAGGAAAGTCATTTAAAAAAAAGGATAGTTTGAGAAACTTTCATGACCAAGAAGAAACCAAGAAGACATAATGTGCTCTCCTGGATGAAACCTGAAAAAGGACATTAGGTAAAAATTAAAGGACACTCGAATAAACTAGACTTTTGTTAACAGTAATGTATTAGTCTTCATTAACTGTAATGAATGTGCCATTTTCCCCTTCATGAGTCACAGCCTTGTTGTGGCAAAGATGCTTGACTTCACCGTTTTAAGAAAACCTGGTCGACTGGAGAAGGGAATGGCATACCACTGCAGTGCTCTTGCCTGTGAGAACCCAACAAACAGTATGAAAAGGCAAAAAGATATGACTCCAGAAGATGAGCCCACCAAGTCAGAAGGTGTCCAATAAGCTACTGGGCAAGAGCAGAGGACAACTACTAATAGCTCCAAAAGAATGAAATGGCTGGGCCAAAGTGGAGATGACACTCAGTTGTGGGTGTGTCTGGTGGTGAAAAGTAAAGTCCAATGCTATAAATAACAGTACTGCATAGGAACCTGGAATGTTAGTCCATGAATCAAGGTAAATTAGATGTAGTCACACAGATGTCAAGATTGAACATCGACATATTAGGCATTAGTGAACTAAAACAAATGGGAATGGGCAAATTTAATTCAGATAACCGTTATATCTACTATTGTGGGCAAGAATCCCTTAGGAGAAAGGAATAGATCTCATACTACACAAAAGAGTCTGAAATGCAGTATTTGGGTGTAGCCTCAAAAAAGAATGATCTTGGTTCATTTCCAAGGCAAACCATTCAACACCACAGTGAATCCAAGTGTATGCCCCAACCTCTAATGCTGAAGAAGCTCAAGTTAACTGGTTCTATAAAGACCTACAAGACCTTCCATAACATGAAAAAAGATAGCTTTCTCATCATAGGGGACTGGAATGTAAAAGCAGAAGTCAAGAGATACATGCACAAAATGAAGCAGGGCAAAAGCTAACAGAGGGTTTAGGTTTTTTTGTTGTTTTTTTTTTTTACTTTTACAGTGTTTTGTTGTTTACAGATATGTATAATCCCAGATTAGTCATATGTATATCCCTGGCCCCCATTCCTCCTCCACCCACCTCCTAGTTCCCCTGTCCCCTCCCTCCAGGCCATCTCACAGCACCCCTGCAGGGTCCCCTATTCCCACAGTGCAATGGGGGTGGGAGGCATAGAGGAAGTAACATGGAAACCTATACTATCATATGTGAAAAAGATAGCTAACAGAGTTTTACCAAGAGAATGCACCGGACATAGCAAACAGCCTCTTCTACAGTCTAAGAGATGACTCTACACATGGACATCATCAGATGGTCAATACCAAAATCAGATTGATTACATTCTTTGTAGACAAAGATGGAAAAGTTCTATACAGCAGCAAGAACAAGACCTAAAACTGACTGGCTCAGATCATGAGGGCCTTATTGCAAAATTCAGGCTTAAATTGAAAAAGGTAGCGAAAACCACTAGACCATTCAGGTATAATCTATATTAAATCCCTTATGATTATACTGTGGAGGCAACGAAGAGATTCAATGGATTAGATCTGGTAGACAGTGCATGAAGAACTATGGATGGAGGTTCACAATACTTACAGTAGGCAGTGACCAGAACCATCCCAAAGAAAAAGAAATTCAAGAAAGCACAATGGTTGTCTGAGGAGGCCTTACTAATTGCTGAGAAAAGTGAGAAGCAAAGGAGAAAAGGAATAGATCTCATACTACACAAAGAGTCTGAAATGCAGTATTTGGGTGTAGCCTCAAAAAAGAATGATCTTGGTTCATTTCCAAGGCAAACCATTCAACACCACAGTGAATCCAAGTGTATGCCCCAACCTCTAATGCTGAAGAAGCTCAAGTTAACTGGTTCTATAAAGACCTACAAGACCTTCCATAACATGAAAAAAGATAGCTTTCTCATCATAGGGGACTGGAATGTAAAAGCAGAAGTCAAGAGATACATGCACAAAATGAAGCAGGGCAAAAGCTAACAGAGGGTTTAGGTTTTTTTGTTGTTTTTTTTTTTTACTTTTACAGTGTTTTGTTGTTTACAGATATGTATAATCCCAGATTAGTCATATGTATATCCCGGGCCCCCCATTCCTCCTCCACCCACCTCCTAGTTCCCCTGTCCCCTCCCTCCAGGCCATCTCACAGCACCCCTGCAGGGTCCCCTATTCCCACAGTGCAATGGGGGTGGGAGGCATAGAGGAAGTAACATGGAAACCTATACTATCATATGTGAAAAAGATAGCTAACAGAGTTTTACCAAGAGAATGCACCGGACATAGCAAACAGCCTCTTCTACAGTCTAAGAGATGACTCTACACATGGACATCATCAGATGGTCAATACCAAAATCAGATTGATTACATTCTTTGTAGACAAAGATGGAAAAGTTCTATACAGCAGCAAGAACAAGACCTAAAACTGACTGGCTCAGATCATGAGGGCCTTATTGCAAAATTCAGGCTTAAATTGAAAAAGGTAGCGAAAACCACTAGACCATTCAGGTATAATCTATATTAAATCCCTTATGATTATACTGTGGAGGCAACGAAGAGATTCAATGGATTAGATCTGGTAGACAGTGCATGAAGAACTACGGATGGAGGTTCACAATACTTACAGTAGGCAGTGACCAGAACCATCCCAAAGAAAAAGAAATTCAAGAAAGCACAATGGTTGTCTGAGGAGGCCTTACTAATTGCTGAGAAAAGTGAGAAGCAAAGGAGAAAAGGAAAGATATATCCATCTGAATGCAGAGATACAGAGAATAGCAAAGAGAGATGAATGGCCTTCTTTAATGAAAAATGCAAAGAAACAGAGGAGGGGCTTCCCTGGTGGTCCAGTGGGTGGAGAGTCTGCCTTGCAGTGGAAGGGGCACCAGTTCAATCCCTGACCCAGGAAGATCCCACGTGCTGCAGAGTGGCTGGACCCGTGTCTCCAATTACAAGCCAGTGCTCTGGAGCGCATGCGCCTAAAGCCGGTGCTCTGCAGTGAGAGAGGCCACTGCTATGGGAGGCCCACACATGCCAAAGAATAAAAAAGATGGATGAAAATAAATATAAATAAATGAGGCATGATGGGGGGAAAAAAAAGAAACTGAGGAAAACAACAGAATAGGAAAGACTAGAGATCTCTTCACAAAAATTGGAGATACCGAGGGAACATATCACGCAAAGTTGGGCACAATAAAGAAAGAAACCAGCAATGGCCTAATAGAAGATTAAGAGGCATCAAGAATACAAAGAACAGGCTTCCCTGGTGGTCCAGTGGGTAAGGACACCACCTTGCAGTGCAAAGGCCGCCAGTTCGACCCCTGGCCTAGGAAGATCCCACGTGTCGCGGAGTGGCTGGACCGATGTGTCCAATTACCAAGCCGGAGCTCTGGAGCGCATGCGCCCGGAGCCGGTGCTGTGCGACAAGAGGCCACCACGAAGGGAGGCCCACACGGGCGAGAGAACAAAGATGGATGAAAACAGACAAATGAAAGACCAATAGAAGTGGCCCACCTGTTCCCCTCCCTCTCCACCGCCCACCAAAATAAATAAATAAATAAATCTTTAAAAAAAAAAAAGTAAGATTTTTGCAAGGAAAACCCCATGCAGGGTATATGAGAATTCTCTGTACTATCTACTCAATTTTTCTACAATCTAAAATTGTTCTATAATATGAATCAAATTAAAAAATGTTAATCACGAAAGTGTTATTCGCTCAGTCATGTCCAACTGTTTGTGACCCCATGGACCATAGCCAGCCAGGCTTCCCTGTGCATGGAATTCTCCAGGCAAGAATACTGGAGTGGATAGTCATTCTCGTCTCCAGGGGATCTTCCCAATCCAGGGATCGAACCTGAGTCTACTGTATTGAAGGTAACCCACTCCAGTATTCTTGCCTAGAGAATTCCATGGACATAGGAAGGAGCCTGGCGAGATACAGTCTATGGAGTCGAACAGAGCAACTAACACTTCCCTTTTACTTTAAACATATCATGGAAAAATACAGACAACATGACTCTAATTTACACTAAATTCAAGAACAGCAAATCAATGTTATTTAGGATAAAAACATGGCAAAACTGAAGGTAAAACAATTGGAAAAATAATATTACAGGTGAGAAAAACAAGCTTTTTGTTCAAGGTTCACAGAACTTCAAGGATCAGAAAGTAAACAATGTATAAAAACAAAATATGGAATAGTGGTTACCTCTGGTAGGGGTGGTGGGGAAAGGCAGGCAAGGAAGAGGGACAGAATGGGATCTGATCAGGTTTGAACACTAGGAGTCTTCTGAGATTGTGAAAATGTACTATTTCTTATCCTGGATAAAATATGCGTTTTTCTACATGTTTTCTTCTATATGTATGCTATATTTTTAAAATTTTACATGTTTATTTTAAAAGAGAGGAAAACTTTATCTGGCCCCTGGGCAGGCCCTGGCCCTAGTGCCTTGGCCTCTTCATGGGGAACGACTCTCCTAGATCTGCCTAGTGATCTTCACACGGCCTTGTCCTCTGAGGTGACTCCCTCTGTCCTCCCCTAAGACGACAGTGCACAGCAGGCTGGAGTAACTCCAAATGAGAACAGTGCATAGAAGTCACCCTGCACCTTCCCGTCAAATAGCACCAAGCTCAGCAAAGCAGCAGCAGGGACTGGGGAGCAGTGGGGACCTGGGGGGTTTTAGGCATCAGCTTGTTTCAGCCCATCAAGGCCGGAGCTTCAGTCCAGGTACCTCCACCCAGCCTGGAGGACAGAGACCTCTCTCAGGAAAGGTGCCTGCTTGCTACCATTCCTTCTCAGTTCCTGGACAGAATCCCCACTATCCCTGCGAATGGACAAGATCTGCCAGTGGGTAAAGAGGACTGAAGTCCTAAGTGGAAGATTATGCAAAAATTAAACTGATTTTCCCAGGACAACAAACCTACACTGGACTAGACCTGGCACTGAGAGGGGTTCAGTGCTTATCTGTTGATCTAGCAGCAAAGGGGGTCCATCTTGTGGGCCAGAGGGCAAAGGCTCAGGTCCACAGGGATGCTGACCCAAAAGGATCAAGGTTTAGCATGGGAGGCCCCCCCTTTCCCACATCCCACCTGCCCCAAAGCCCCACACACCAGACATCCAGAGGGCTCCTGACTCCCTGGAAAGTTAAAGGACACAGTCAGTGATAGGCCATTGACCTGAGCCTTCTTCCTGGTGGTAGAGAGGGGGCTCAACCCTCCTGGTGGAGAGGGTGGAATTCTCCAAAAAGGCACTGAAGGCTCAGAGGACACAGGCAGCCAACATTCACCACCCCCAACACACACATGGAAAACCTCATTAAGCAGTCACCCTCAGTCCTAAAGTAGAGATATGACCTCAGTCCAGGAAACACCCTCCAACTCAGAGCCACTAGGGGCTGTCTCATGTCATGGGAGAAGGGGTCTCAAATCCCAAAGGCCTGAGAAAGCCAATATCCTGGATAAAAGATTCGTTGTTCTACATGTTTTCTTCTATATGTATGCTATATTTTTAAAATTTTACATGTTTATTTTAAAAGAGAGGAAAACTTTATCTGGCCCCTGGGCAGGCCCTGGCCCTAGTGCCTTGGCCTCTTCATGGGGAACGACTCTCCTAGATCTGCCTAGTGATCTTCACACGGCCTTGTCCTCTGAGGTGACTCCCTCTGTCCTCCCCTAAGACGACAGTGCACAGCAGGCTGGAGTAACTCCAAATGAGAACAGTGCATAGAAGTCACCCTGCACCTTCCCGTCAAATAGCACCAAGCTCAGCAAAGCAGCAGCAGGGACTGGGGAGCAGTGGGGACCTGGGGGGTTTTAGGCATCAGCTTGTTTCAGCCCATCAAGGCCGGAGCTTCAGTCCAGGTACCTCCACCCAGCCTGGAGGACAGAGACCTCTCTCAGGAAAGGTGCCTGCTTGCTACCATTCCTTCTCAGTTCCTGGACAGAATCCCCACTATCCCTGCGAATGGACAAGATCTGCCAGTGGGTAAAGAGGACTGAAGTCCTAAGTGGAAGATTATGCAAAAATTAAACTGATTTTCCCAGGACAACAAACCTACACTGGACTAGACCTGGCACTGAGAGGGGTTCAGTGCTTATCTGTTGATCTAGCAGCAAAGGGGGTCCATCTTGTGGGCCAGAGGGCAAAGGCTCAGGTCCACAGGGATGCTGACCCAAAAGGATCAAGGTTTAGCATGGGAGGCCCCCCCTTTCCCACATCCCACCTGCCCCAAAGCCCCACACACCAGACATCCAGAGGGCTCCTGACTCCCTGGAAAGTTAAAGGACACAGTCAGTGATAGGCCATTGACCTGAGCCTTCTTCCTGGTGGTAGAGAGGGGGCTCAACCCTCCTGGTGGAGAGGGTGGAATTCTCCAAAAAGGCACTGAAGGCTCAGAGGACACAGGCAGCCAACATTCACCACCCCCAACACACACATGGAAAACCTCATTAAGCAGTCACCCTCAGTCCTAAAGTAGAGATATGACCTCAGTCCAGGAAACACCCTCCAACTCAGAGCCACTAGGGGCTGTCTCATGTCATGGGAGAAGGGGGCTCAAATCCCAAAGGCCTGAGAAAGCCAAGGCAGAGGCCTCAATGGACCTTACCAGAGTCCTGCATAAGCTCCCACTCCAGCAAGGGGAAGTGAGATGGCAGTTCCAGAGTCTGGGAAAACTCCTGGTTCACCCTTAAAAGTCATGGATGGACTCCTTAAGCAGACTAGGGCAGCTGGAACATACCAACCAGAGACGGGGAGGCTGTGGGGCTGGCCTGAGCTTACAGATTCACTTCACAGAAAGAGGACCCTCTTGAAAGTTCCAAAAAAAGATTATATCCTTTCACTCTGGAATCCTCCTCCTGGGAATTTACCCAAAGAAGGAAAAAGCTGTGAGCACAGAGGAGGTCACCACAGGGTTGTTTATACAGAGACAGACACTGGAGATTTAAGTGGTCAGCAAGAGCTGCATCGTGACAGTACTGCCCCTACCAGAGAGTTGGCAGTCCTTAAATCCAGCAAGACTGGATGGACAGCAAGGAGTGCTTAGAACCCATTTTCTCATAACAGACTACAGAGATCACAGTTAAAGACACACAAAACCTTGAGAGTGAGAAATCCTGGACAGATGAAAGCTGTTTGCTCATCTGTGAAGTGTGGCTAATTTTAGTGAAGCCTCAGGAGTGTGAGGCTAAGATGTGGTAACACCAGCAGAGACAGGGCTTGCCTCATAGATCAGGCCAGATAAGTGCTCAAGAAAAGGCAAATCTCTCAGGAAATCAGCACTCTATTGTTGGAGAGCAATCTGACAGCATCCACCAAAACCTTAAACAGGCCCAAACTGACCCCTGAGCTCCTGACTCCCTGGAAAGTTAAAGGACACAGTCAGTGATAGGCCATTGACCTGAGCCTTCTTCCTGGTGGTAGAGAGGGGGCTCAACCCTCCTGGTGGAGAGGGTGGAATTCTCCAAAAAGGCACTGAAGGCTCAGAGGACACAGGCAGCCAACATTCACCACCCCCAACACACACATGGAAAACCTCATTAAGCAGTCACCCTCAGTCCTAAAGTAGAGATATGACCTCAGTCCAGGAAACACCCTCCAACTCAGAGCCACTAGGGGCTGTCTCATGTCATGGGAGAAGGGGTCTCAAATCCCAAAGGCCTGAGAAAGCCAAGGCAGAGGCCTCAATGGACCTTACCAGAGTCCTGCATAAGCTCCCACTCCAGCAAGGGGAAGTGAGATGGCAGTTCCAGAGTCTGGGAAAACTCCTGGTTCACCCTTAAAAGTCATGGATGGACTCCTTAAGCAGACTAGGGCAGCTGGAACATACCAACCAGAGACGGGGAGGCTGTGGGGCTGGCCTGAGCTTACAGATTCACTTCACAGAAAGAGGACCCTCTTGAAAGTTCCAAAAAAAGATTATATCCTTTCACTCTGGAATCCTCCTCCTGGGAATTTACCCAAAGAAGGAAAAAGCTGTGAGCACAGAGGAGGTCACCACAGGGTTGTTTATACAGAGACAGACACTGGAGATTTAAGTGGTCAGCAAGAGCTGCATCGTGACAGTACTGCCCCTACCAGAGAGTTGGCAGTCCTTAAATCCAGCAAGACTGGATGGACAGCAAGGAGTGCTTAGAACCCATTTTCTCATAACAGACTACAGAGATCACAGTTAAAGACACACAAAACCTTGAGAGTGAGAAATCCTGGACAGATGAAAGCTGTTTGCTCATCTGTGAAGTGTGGCTAATTTTAGTGAAGCCTCAGGAGTGTGAGGCTAAGATGTGGTAACACCAGCAGAGACAGGGCTTGCCTCATAGATCAGGCCAGATAAGTGCTCAAGAAAAGGCAAATCTCTCAGGAAATCAGCACTCTATTGTTGGAGAGCAATCTGACAGCATCCACCAAAGCCTTAAACGCACATACTCTTGAGACCAAAAATCTCACTATAAGGCCTTGACCTCTGCGAGTCTTTGGAATATTATGTCAAGACATGTTCAAATTCCTTATGATTACACGGTGGGGGTGACAGATTCAAGGGACCCGAGCTGGTCAACAGAGTGCCTAAAAAAATGATGGACACAAATTCATAACACTGTATGGGAGGTGGTGACCAGAACCATCCCAAAGGAAAAAATACACAAGAAGGTGAAGTGGTTAGGAAGCCTTGCAAATAGCTGAGAAGAGACGTGAAAACCAAAGGAGAAATGGAAAGATATGTCCATGTGAACAGAGTTTCAGAGAACAGCAAGGAGAGATAAGAAAGGCTTAAGTGCAAAGAAATAAAGCGGAAAACAATAGGACGGCAAAGACTAGAGATCGCTTCAAGAAAACTGGAGATACCAAGAGAACACTTCATGCAAAGGTGGGCACAACAAAGGACAGAAACAGCAAGGACCTAACATAAGATTAAGAGTTGGCAAGAATACACATTACTGCACAAAAAAGGCCTTAATGACTTGGATAACCACGATGGTGTAGTCACTCACCTAGAGCCAGACATCCTGGAGTGTGAAGCCAAGGGTGCCTTAGGAAGCAGTAACAAGAAAACCTCATGGAGGTAATGGAATCCTGGCTGAGTTATTTCAAATCCTAAAAGATGATGCTGTTACAGTGCTGCACACAGTATGTCACCAAATTTGGAAAACTCAGCAGTGGCCACAGGACTGGAAAAGGTCACTTTTATCCCAATCCCAAAGAAAGGCTATGTTCAAACTAATACACAAATGCACTTACGACAGTGCAGACTGCCATGGAGTTCTCCAAGCAGGAATACTGGAGTGGGTAGCCGTTGCCATTCTCTTCTCCAGGGGATCTTCTCAACCCAGGGATCGAACCCAGGTCTTCCACATTCCAGGCGGATTCTTTACCATGTGAGCCAGCAGCGAAGCCCAATAGAGATACACAAAGCTGAAACCAGGTATCTACCAACTGCAGGATTACAGAAATGGTTCAGCCAGAGAATGGGATTCTGTGGAACTGCTTTAGGAGCAGAGTGATCCTAATGGCAGGAACTTGTGTGGGTGCAGCATCATCAGTTCAGTTTAACTTCCATATGCATATCATTAGGTAAAAGCTCAAAACTGTTTTTCTAAAAGCGGTACTGGAAAAATCGTTCTGTGGAGACGATGGAATTCAGTAGATTGGGAAGTAGATATATTTTTAATTTTGTATCTTTCTCTCTGAACTTTTTAACCAAGTGTATATTTAACACATATACATTACAAATGTGTTAACAAGGTTATCTCAATGGCAGAATTATAGGCCATTTCTTTAAAATTTTGGATACATGCATTTTTAACCATCTTAAGGATTTTTAAGTAGTCTGTTATACAACCATCTCCACATTCATCTTGAGTTTTTTCAACATTCCAAATTCATACTCCTTAAACTCCCCACTCTGTCTCCCTACAGGCCCTGGTAAACCACCTTTCTACTTTGCCTCTGAATCTGACTCCTCTCCTAGGGATCTCGTACAAGTACAATCAGCCTGTTCTCCTTTAGTGGCTGGCTTATTTCACTTAGCATAATGTCCTTAAGTTTTATCCATGTTTTACCATGTGACAGGACTTTCTTGCTTTTTAAGAGTAACATTCCTTTGTAGGATGTGCTACATTTTGTTAATCCAGTCATCCAACAATGGACAATTGGGTTACTTTCACTGTGAATAATGTTGCCTATGAACACTGATATACCAGTATGTTTGCAACCCTGAATCAATTATTTTGTGTATATACCCAGAAATAGAATTGCTGGCTCATAAGGTAAATGTTTAACTTTTTGAAAAAGTCTGGCTGTTTTCCACAGCATTTGTATTATCTTATTTTCTTACCAGCACTGCATGAGGATACATGGTTATTTTTAAACTGTTTTCTTCTAATGGCTGCAAAGAATGACTTGATCTTCGGCTTGTCTTAGTGTTGCTGGTACCGTGTAGTTTGTGAAGCAACATGTTCTGTGACGGCAACAACTTACACCTTGAACACACCCTGGCTCCAAACAGTACAGGCCCAGGTGTAGGCAGGGCAGGTCAGAGCACCTAGACAATAGAAGCCTGCCCTCCGTGGCCCATGACTGATAACTACTTCCGCTACCCCAGCGCAGGGAGGCTCCCAGGGCCAGTGGAAAACCTTAGTAAAGCACTTACCTTAACAGGCCCTCCCAGTGCCAGGGATTCCTGGCAGGCCTGGTTGTGGCCGCTGTCCCTGGAGGCCAAGGTGAGGTTCTTGTTGAGTCAGGCTTCACCGCCTGTTGTCAGCAGAGATAATGCAGTCACTGTGGGGCAGGCAGTGCCTGCAGCTTGTGGGTCAGCAAGCAGGCCTGGGCATGGACTCCAGAGACTTGGTCATGGGAGCTATCCCCACCCACAGACAACTGCACAGTGGGGCTCCCAAGGGTCTTCTAAGGTCAGTCCTGCAGTTTCTGGGGCCCTCCCTTCAGGTTTCTCAGTATTTGGACCAGGAACCCCCTTTTGGCATCTGAATAGAAATTCATACTCCTTAAACTCCCCACTCTGTCTCCCTACAGGCCCTGGTAAACCACCTTTCTACTTTGCCTCTGAATCTGACTCCTCTCCTAGGGATCTCGTACAAGTACAATCAGCCTGTTCTCCTTTAGTGGCTGGCTTATTTCACTTAGCATAATGTCCTTAAGTTTTATCCATGTTTTACCATGTGACAGGACTTTCTTGCTTTTTAAGAGTAACATTCCTTTGTAGGATGTGCTACATTTTGTTAATCCAGTCATCCAACAATGGACAATTGGGTTACTTTCACTGTGAATAATGTTGCCTACGAACACTGATATACCAGTATGTTTGCAACCCTGAATCAATTATTTTGTGTATATACCCAGAAATAGAATTGCTGGCTCATAAGGTAAATGTTTAACTTTTTGAAAAAGTCTGGCTGTTTTCCACAGCATTTGTATTATCTTATTTTCTTACCAGCACTGCATGAGGATACATGGTTATTTTTAAACTGTTTTCTTCTAATGGCTGCAAAGAATGACTTGATCTTCGGCTTGTCTTAGTGTTGCTGGTACCGTGTAGTTTGTGAAGCAACATGTTCTGTGACGGCAACAACTTACACCTTGAACACACCCTGGCTCCAAACAGTACAGGCCCAGGTGTAGGCAGGGCAGGTCAGAGCACCTAGACAATAGAAGCCTGCCCTCCGTGGCCCATGACTGATAACCACTTCCGCTACCCCAGGGCAGGGAGGCTCCCAGGGCAAGTGGAAAACCTTAGTAAAGCACTTACCTTAACAGGCCCTCCCAGTGCCAGGGATTCCTGGCAGGCCTGGTTGTGGCCGCTGTCCCTGGAGGCCAAGGTGAGGTTCTTGTTGAGTCAGGCTTCACCGCCTGTTGTCAGCAGAGATAATGCAGTCACTGTGGGGCAGGCAGTGCCTGCAGCTTGTGGGTCAGCAAGCAGGCCTGGGCATGGACTCCAGAGACTTGGTCATGGGAGCTATCCCCACCCACAGACAACTGCACAGTGGGGCTCCCAAGGGTCTTCTAAGGTCAGTCCTGCAGTTTCTGGGGCCCTCCCTTCAGGTTTCTCAGTATTTGGACCAGGAACACCTGCATCTGAATAGTAAATTGAGATGGGATTAAAGATGCAGGTTTTTACATCTAGATCCTATGTCCAGCCAGCCCAGAAAGCTTCATCATTGAGAAATACAAGCAGAATTACAGATTTGGGCAAAAGATGGACTCATTCTGAGGTAGACTTCAGAGGCAGGACTGTGGCCTCTAAACTAAGTGCAGCAAAGAGAACTATTAACATCAGCCCTGTAGGGGCCACATCTACCAGGTCACTAGCACACAGCATGGGAATACCCTTCCTTAGGACCCCGCCTCCTTGCTCAGGAGGACCTCCAGGAGAGATGAGCAAGAAGGCCTGTGTGATACCACCAATCCACAGTTCCCCAGGAAAGAACTGGCATTCTAGAATCTCCATTACTCTGGTCATGATAATGATGTTCATACTGGGGACCATGCTGAACTCTTCACAGGATTATCAGTCCTCAGTCCAAAGGTGGATGAAGGAGCCAAGTGTGGAGGCTACCTGACCTCTGACCCACAGGATTCACAGGTGAGCTAAAATGAGGTCATACTAAGAACCCAACCCAGTCTGACTCCAAACCTATGCTTCAAACCATCTGGAAGGAGGTGGGAGAACACCAGGCATCAGTTAAAACATCCCCTAGGTTGTCTGTGTGGAGATTCAGACAGCAGAAGGTACCTGTGGAGACTGCAGACACATGGAAGGCCATCCCGTATCAGATTGCTTGGTCTCCTTCAGGTAGCTCAGTGGGACAGCTACAAAGCTGGGCACCCAGATTCTGTCCCTACTTCCTAGTGCTCCTCTCCTTCATATGAGTTTTTTTTTGTTTACGAGAACAAGTGACAGTGGCAGGAAGAGCTTCACACTCTCCAAGCCAAACTCCTCCTATCTCTGAACTGGACCAAGAGTGTTTTCAATCCTATGTCAGATGCTCTAAAAATAGTTTCAGTTGCCACTTTCAACCTGGTTTTCACCCTAACACTGTCGTGATGGAAATACTGGCCCACAGACAACTGCACAGTGGGGCTCCCAAGGGTCTTCTAAGGTCAGTCCTGCAGTTTCTGGGGCCCTCCCTTCAGGTTTCTCAGTATTTGGACCAGGAACACCTGCATCTGAATAGCAAATTGAGATGGGATTAAAGATGCAGGTTTTTACATCTAGATCCTATGTCCAGCCAGCCCAGAAAGCTTCATCATTGAGAAATACAAGCAGAATTACAGATTTGGGCAAAAGATGGACTCATTCTGAGGTAGACTTCAGAGGCAGGACTGTGGCCTCTAAACTAAGTGCAGCAAAGAGAACTATTAACATCAGCCCTGTAGGGGCCACATCTACCAGGTCACTAGCACACAGCATGGGAATACCCTTCCTTAGGACCCCGCCTCCTTGCTCAGGAGGACCTCCAGGAGAGATGAGCAAGAAGGCCTGTGTGATACCACCAATCCACAGTTCCCCAGGAAAGAACTGGCATTCTAGAATCTCCATTACTCTGGTCATGATAATGATGTTCATACTGGGGACCATGCTGAACTCTTCACAGGATTATCAGTCCTCAGTCCAAAGGTGGATGAAGGAGCCAAGTGTGGAGGCTACCTGACCTCTGACCCACAGGATTCACAGGTGAGCTAAAATGAGGTCATACTAAGAACCCAACCCAGTCTGACTCCAAACCTATGCTTCAAACCATCTGGAAGGAGGTGGGAGAACACCAGGCATCAGTTAAAACATCCCCTAGGTTGTCTGTGTGGAGATTCAGACAGCAGAAGGTACCTGTGGAGACTGCAGACACATGGAAGGCCATCCCGTATCAGATTGCTTGGTCTCCTTCAGGTAGCTCAGTGGGACAGCTACAAGGCTGGGCACCCAGATTCTGTCCCTACTTCCTAGTGCTCCTCTCCTTCATATGAGGTTTTTTTGTTTACGAGAGCAAGTGACAGTGGCAGGAAGAGCTTCACACTTTCCAAGCCAAACTCCTCCACATCTCTGAACTGGACCAAGAGTGTTTTCAATCCTATGTCAGATGCTCTAAAAATAGTTTCAGTTGCCACTTTCAACCTGGTTTTCACCCTAACACTGTCGTGATGGAAATACTAGAGCTGCAAGTATGAGGGGCCTGAGGAATCCAATGCAGGGTGTTGCTGGGGTGGAGGGGTCTCGGGTGAACAGGCCAGACTGATGCAGATGCTCCCAGCAGAGATGAAAGAGAAGGAACTTCAACGAAGCTGCTGACTGAAGGCGATGCACAGGCCTGGGCTCCAAGGCACGGTCTGATCCTGAGAGAATCTCAGGGTTCATAGTGATGAGCCTGACATGCAGAAACAAGATCAGGAGGGTGGAGCTGGGCTTCCCCCCAGAGGAGAGGTTTCACCTATTCTCCCAAAGCACTGACTGATCATGGCTGCTCATGGCAAGCTAGGGAAGAACACGAGCCTACATCCCGCAGCAAGCACTAAGGCCAAGGAGCAGTTTCTTCTCTGGGCTGCACATTCACCTGACCTGACTCCAACTGCTCTTTAAAAACTGCTCCATCAAATGATGCTGCCCGAGCTTTGGTTCTCAATGAAAGATACTTTAACAGTAACTTTCTGTCCATTTAAAACTGCAGTTACCAGATGTTCTAAGTTTCTAAACTACTGCACGTTAGGTCTTTACACTGTAAGAAAGAACTTCTCATTTATGTCAAATTCCCATTCTGTACCACCTTTGACTAATTTTGTTCTAATGAGAACTTGAGATTAGTTGTGTCACCCCACTCCCAACTATCTTGACCTCCAAAAGCATCACATCTTAAAACAAGGGAGAGGGCTTCCCCTGGTGGTCCAGTGGGTAAGGACACCGCCTTGCAGTGCAAGGGGCGCCGGTTCGAGCCCTGGCCTGGGAAGATCCCACGTGCCGCGGAGCGGCTGGACCGATGTGTCCAATTACCGAGCCGGAGCTCTGGAGAGCATGCGCCCAGAGCCGGCGCTCTGCAGCAACAGACGCCACCGCGATGGGAGGCCCACACGAGCCAAAGAACAAAGACGGATGAAAATAGAGAAATGAAAGACCAATGGAAGTGGCCCGCCCGCTCCCCTCCCTCCCCAACCCCTACCCAAAATAAATAAATAAATAAATCTTTAAAAAAAAAAATACAACGGAGAGGGCTTCCTTGGTGGTCCAGTGGATAAAGAGAGTCCGCCTCACACTGCAAGGGGCGCTGGTTCAATCCCTGGCACAGGAAGATCCCACATGCCACAAAGCGGCTGGACTGGTGTGTCCGATTATGAATCAGCGCTCTAGAGCGCGTGTTCCCAGAACCAGTGCTCTGCTACAGGAGAGGCCACTGCAATGGGAGGCCCACGCAGGCCAAAGAAGAGATAGATGAAAAATAAATGTAAGATCAATAAAAGTGGCCAAAAATTTTTTAAAAAGTGAGAGGATGCGTAGTTTCCCAACACCCAAGTCCAGGGAGTGAGCTCCCTGCTGACCCCACAAAAAATGTTGAAACCAGGGCCTTCCCTGGTGGTCCAGTGGGTAACCGGGGGGCACTGGTTCAATCCCTGGCCCAGGAAGATCCCTCGTGCCACAGAGCAGCTGGACTGGTGTGTCCAATTTCAAGTCAGCACTCTGGGGCACATGCACCCAGAGCCAGTGCTGCTCTGCAGCGAGAGAGGCCACTGCAATGGGAAGTCCACACGGGCTGAAGAATAAAGATGGATGAAAATAAACAAATAAAAAACCAATAAAATAGGCCAAAGTTAAAAAAAAAATGTTGAAACCAGACATTGACCTCAGCATCCTTGACAGAGACTGGCAAAACCAGTCTAAAATAAAATCTGGTCAGACTCTCCTGGGAATTTACCAGTTGAAAATGCAAATAGATGAACCAGCTCAGTATTACCTGAAGTTCCCCATCCTCCTGGTTTCCAACACTCTGGGAAGAAAGGGAGTCTATTTATAATTCTAGGGCTGAATCAATACACTGTAAATAAGAGATCAAAAAAAAAAATCTATAAAGGGCTTCCATTCTGATCAACCCAACACCATTACTGTACAAAAAAGTTTTATTAATTACCCCAACTGCGCCTCTTGGTCACACTTGTTTCTCAAGACTCGGCCCAGGCTCATAGGCAAGTTACCAGGTTAGCAAATCAGAAAACTGTTCTGCAAAACAGCAACTGTCAGCTTAAGGCATTACTAACATTGCGGAAGGAAGCAAGGTTACCAGGAAAGTTTGGACAACTTCGGATGATTTCTGGCACCAGAAACCCTCTCCAAAAGGGCCAGCCCATGCTGCTGCTGGGAGATGGCTCTTGTTTTGGATGACAGGTTGCACCTTTAAACCCATCCACAGCATCACAGACATAACACTGTCTATTCCTCGAGCTTTCAGCTTTAGAAGGCAGTTCTACAAAAAGCACTCGGTCCCAGAAGCCCCGACACATCCATGGGCCTCTCAGAGCACTTGGTCCTCCCTGGCTAGAGCAGGCGAGGATGGAGATGTATGGAAGGCTGGTCAGGCTGTTTTTAAAATGAAGTCACTTTAAAAAAATAACAATAACAACAAAGTCACTACTAGAAATATGAAGCAAGAGGCGGGACCCCTGCTGCAATCACATGCTGAATCATTGTCCTCCCAGAGAGCGGGCTCCTACAGGTTCCTTCAGTTCACGGAAGCGCTCAGAGCAGGGCAGGCCAGTGTGGCCACGGAGCTGCTGCCTGCCTCACTGCATGCCGAACCACTGCTCCTGGTCAGCCCACTGGGCCGCCTCACTGTCGCTGCCCTCCAGGTCCCCTTCTTCCCCACTCCCTTCCATGTCGTCCACATCCTCCTCCTGAGTGGCATCCGTGGGACTCTCCTCCTTCTCCATCTTCTGCATCCCCTCTAGAGACTTCTGGTCATTGGGGTCCAAACTAGGGGACAACAAAACAAAGGAGAGGCCTGAATCTCTGCCTTGCTTCTTGCTGGCTGATATGTCATCTCCCTGGCATGGCAGTGAAATGACCACCCATAGAGAAATAGCTAATGCCTGGCCTCTCCAAACAACTCCAGTTCCACAGGCAGGATCAAGGGAGTCCATCACTAAAAGTGAAAAAGAAATCTTGTCCTGAGTTTCAGATTCTCAATTTGAATTTTCTCCATGTATTTCTTAAACCTTTTCACATGTAATACCCCTAGTATTCTGCCAGAGGAAGATACTAGGTAACAAACAAAAAAGGAGTAACAGTCATTAGCAGAAAAATTCAAACATAATTTAACAGTACTGGATTTCTAAGTTACAACATTACAAAAAAAAAATACTTACTTTTCTGTGAGTAAAATTATGCCACCTTCTTACAATGTAATTAAACATATCAGCATTTCAGAAGGCAACCAAAACCATTATGCTTACCATGAACCAGATTTGTCAATTCCCAAGGTTAGAGTCCGGGACCCAAACCTACCCCTACCTGGGCATTTGTCTGTAGGAGCTAAGAGTACTGTGCATGCCCAAACTCTCAATAAGAGGATCCAGAACACTTGCTTCCTAAGCAATCTCTGCTCCTGACTCTGTGACCATCACTGAAGCCAGCTGATGTCCGATCTCTAGCAAATTCCATCTCTTTTCTTTTATTCTCACATTTGCTTCTGGGTTTCCAAAAAGCAGATGAAAACCTATGTTAGAATCCTGTTGCTACTTACATTGTAACTGTTGATGATCTATAACATCTCCTCTTCTCTGAAACCTTCCATACAGCTCTCACCCACACCCAGGGCTTCCCATCCTCTGCACTCCCACCCTGCCTTCCAGAGACTGCTTTGAAAGCATTTAGTACATGGCATCTATCAGTCTGCAAGTCTGGGACTGTGAGTCCCCAGAATCACAGCATCCCCAGAGGTTACTGAGATGCCAGGTACATGAGTGGCGCTCAACTGCTGAATAAGTAAATGGATGTGATCAGACTCCATTAAAGACAGGCCTCCACCATAACTTCATAGACACACAAACAACCCTCAAAGAAATCACTTCTGTATTAAGCAGTAAGAATACCACTATTTATTTAGTATTTACTATGTACCAGGCACAGTGCTAAGAGCTTTACATGAAACAATCATTTAATCCCCATTCAGTCATTTAATACCTAGTAAGGTAGATAGATATAGACAAGGAAATGTTAGTAACTTGCCCAAGATAACAGGTCGTAAAGGTAGTATTCTTCAGAGCTTTAAGTTCTTGACTACTACAGTAGGTAGAAACATGGAAAAGTACTTACATTACATTGATTTGAAAAAGCAGAATATAAAATATATACTACATATAACCCTATAAAAATATGTATATGTGTTAGCAAGGCCAGGAAGATGATCTGCACAAATGAAAACAGATGTTATAGTGGTGTGGCTGGTAATGAGTGAAACAGTTCTTTAATGTTAGTATCACTTAAGAAAGACTTCAGAAGTCATAACTTTACAAACACCTACCATTACTATTATTACTCTGTTTTCAACTTGGGCACATAGTGTGTGTGTTTCCAGAACTCCTGTTATACTGATCCCTGCTTCCACTACCCCTCATGACGCTCCCCCCACGGGAGGCTAAGTGCCTACCTTAGTGCTATACTATACTGGTCCATTGCTTCCTGATACTCATTGACAGCTACAAGGAAATCTCCTAGGATCCGATGCAGGACACAGTCACTCTGATTAGCTAGCGCATTCCTCAGCAAAGCAATTCCATCTTCGTATTTCTGTTCTCTGCCTGAAAATAAAAAGATCCTCGTTTTCCTACTTATACAACATCTCAAAATATATTCTCATCGAAAGTCATACACACATAACCTCAACAATGACCACAATCCAACGTTTATTTATAGATGTCAAGTGGCATGGCAGGAAGTGAGAACAAGCTCATCTGAATTCCTATTCCATTAGCAAGTCAGCAGTTTGAGTTCTTATTTTTAAAAACTTGCTCTTAACTAAAGCTCACATAAAAAGCCAAAATGGATTTTATTTGCCAAACTAGCTCAGACTCAGTTCATAAATTAGGACTTTAAAAAAAAACAGGCTAAAAGGGAAGTCATATGAGAACCATGAGTCAAAACAGTTCAAATTGGTTAAAATCAGTTATAGTCAGCCCAAATTTGTTCAGGACAAAGTGAGCTGACTGACTAACCAAGTACTAACCAAGTATAGCTGGTTCGAGCCACTTCACAAGTAATTCACTGCCCACCCAAGCAGGTCTCAGCCGATTACATTTGTGATAAATATAAACCAATTCACAGGGCTTCCCCTGGTAGTCCAGTGGATAAGGACACCACCTTGCAGTGCAAGGGGCGCCGGTTCGATCCCTGGCCTGGGAAGATCCTACGTGCCACGGAGCGGCTGGACTGATGTGTCCAATCACTGAGCCGGAGCTCTGGAGCGCATGCGCCCAGAGCCGGCGCTCTGCGACAACAGACGCCATCACGATGGGAGGCCCGCAGGAGCCAAAGAACAAAGACGGATGAAAACAGAGAAATGAAAAACCAATAGAAGTGGCCCGCCTGCTCCCCTCCCTCCCCAACCCGACCCCCGCCCAAAATAAATAAATAAATAAATCTTTAAAAAAAAAAAAAAGATCTGTTAAAAAAAAAAAAAAACAATTCACAGGGGCTCATGCCTATTGCAGAAACACACACCCATTCGGTCATCTGTAACTGGGACCAGAGGATTCAATTAGGCTCAGGTTTTACACAATTAACTAGCAACAGGGGAGTACACAAGATACACTTACTAAGCAGTTCTGCTTTTTCTCTGATACAAGGAATTTTAGTCTAGCGCATTCCTCCAGCAAAGCAATTCCATCTTCGTATTTCTGTTCTCTGCCTGAAAATAAAAAGATCCTCGTTTTCCTACTTATACAACATCTCAAAATATATTCTCATCGAAAGTCATACACACATAACCTCAACAATGACCACAATCCAACGTTTATTTATAGATGTCAAGTGGCATGGCAGGAAGTGAGAACAAACTCATCTGAATTCCTATTCCATTAGCAAGTCAGCAGTTTGAGTTCTTATTTTTAAAAACTTGCTCTTAACTAAAGCTCACATAAAAAGCCAAAATGGATTTTATTTGCCAAACTAGCTCAGACTCAGTTCATAAATTAGGACTTTAAAAAAAAACAGGCTAAAAGGGAAGTCATATGAGAACCATGAGTCAAAACAGTTCAAATTGGTTAAAATCAGTTATAGTCAGCCCAAATTTGTTCAGGACAAAGTGAGCTGACTGACTAACCAAGTACTAACCAAGTATAGCTGGTTCGAGCCACTTCACAAGTAATTCACTGCCCACCCAAGCAGGTCTCAGCCGATTACATTTGTGATAAATATAAACCAATTCACAGGGCTTCCCCTGGTGGTCCAGTGGATAAGGACACCACCTTGCAGTGCAAGGGGCGCCGGTTCGATCCCTGGCCTGGGAAGATCCTACATGCCACGGAGCGGCTGGACTGATGTGTCCAATCACTGAGCCGGAGCTCTGGAGCGCATGCGCCCAGAGCCGGCGCTCTGCGACAACAGACGCCATCACGATGGGAGGCCCGCAGGAGCCAAAGAACAAAGACGGATGAAAACAGAGAAATGAAAAACCAATAGAAGTGGCCCGCCTGCTCCCCTCCCTCCCCAACCCCACCCCCGCCAAAAAAAAAAAAAAAAAAAAATCTTTAAAAAAAAAAAAAAAAAAAGATCTGTTAAAAAAAAAAAAAACAATTCACAGGGGCTCATGCCTATTGCAGAAACACACACCCATTCGGTCATCTGTAACTGGGACCAGAGGATCCAATTAGGCTCAGGTTTTACACAATTAACTAGCAACAGGGGAGTACACAAGATACACTTACTAAGCAGTTCTGCTTTTTTCACCACAGCCTTAATGTAATCCGGCCTCTGGGTCAGGGCTTTATCTAATAAAGTTTTGGCTTTCTCCTGTGTCACTGGGTCTTCAAGACAAACAGTGGCTAGAAGGGTAAGGGTCTGTGCATTTGCTCCCAGAGTTTTGTAAACATTGTTAGCCATTACCATTGCTTCACGGATACTGTTGGAAGCTAAGTAACACTCGATGAGACCTGAAAAAATAACAACACAGAAAGTTGAGCCACATTACCATTCTAAGCCACATTACCATTCTAAGCCATGCTTCCATTCTGACAGCCATCCAAAGTTTCAAACAAAAGGCAGGCCAGGGGAAAACCCTGACGGTGAGATTAAACTGAACGGTATGTTGATGGAAGAGCCAAGAGGTGCTCTTCCCCAAAAATCTGAAGGTGGGAAAAGCCTGTAGGGCAAAGGCACCGTCAGTTAGTGAAGGAAACAAACATGCTTAAGTTAACCAAAGCGTACAGCCAGCTCAGTGGACAGTTAGAGGAACAAATGTGACACTACTCTTAAGCTGATACTGTGGAAGACAAGGTTTCCAACAAAACTCAAGGTCTTGTTGCCTCTCAATAAGCTGTTAATTTCCAGCTGTGCTCAGTCACCTTTAGTCCTACATTTAAGAGGGAGGGCTCCTACAGCCCACAGTGAACGTCCAGCTCTAAAAACTAAAGAACCTAGGGAGCAACCTAGGGCGTCCTTAAACTAGGGCGCATGCGCCCAGAGCCGGCGCTCTGACAACAGACGCCATCGTGATGGGAGGCCCACAGGAGCCAAAGAACAAAGACGGATGAAAACAGAGAAATGAAAAACCAATAGAAGTGGCCCGCCTGCTCCCCTCCCTCCCCAACCCGACCCCCCCCCAAAATAAATAAATAAATAAATCTTTAAAAAAAAAAAAAAGATCTGTTAAAAAAAAAAAAAACAATTCACAGGGGCTCATGCCTATTGCAGAAACACACACCCATTCGGTCATCTGTAACTGGGACCAGAGGATCCAATTAGGCTCAGGTTTTACACAATTAACTAGCAACAGGGGAGTACACAAGATACACTTACTAAGCAGTTCTGCTTTTTTCACCACAGCCTTAATGTAATCCGGCCTCTGGGTCAGGGCTTTATCTAATAAAGTTTTGGCTTTCTCCTGTGTCACTGGGTCTTCAAGACAAACAGTGGCTAGAAGGGTAAGGGTCTGTGCATTTGCTCCCAGAGTTTTGTAAACATTGTTAGCCATTACCATTGCTTCACGGATACTGTTGGAAGCTAAGTAACACTCGATGAGACCTGAAAAAATAACAACACAGAAAGTTGAGCCACATTACCATTCTAAGCCACATTACCATTCTAAGCCATGCTTCCATTCTGACAGCCATCCAAAGTTTCAAACAAAAGGCAGGCCAGGGGAAAACCCTGACGGTGAGATTAAACTGAACGGTATGTTGATGGAAGAGCCAAGAGGTGCTCTTCCCCAAAAATCTGAAGGCGGGAAAAGCCTGTAGGGCAAAGGCACCGTCAGTTAGTGAAGGAAACAAACATGCTTAAGTTAACCAAAGCGTACAGCCAGCTCAGTGGACAGTTAGAGGAACAAATGTGACACTACTCTTAAGCTGATACTGTGGAAGACAAGGTTTCCAACAAAACTCAAGGTCTTGTTGCCTCTCAATAAGCTGTTAATTTCCAGCTGTGCTCAGTCACCTTTAGTCCTACATTTAAGAGGGAGGGCTCCTACAGCCCACAGTGAACGTCCAGCTCTAAAAACTAAAGAACCTAGGGAGCAACCTAGGGCTTCCTTAAACTGAACGGAAAGGGCTTAATCACACAGATCAAAACACATTGAGATCGGCACCTCCTGCCTCTACACCCACAGCAAGATGCTCCTAGGGGACATCTCAACAGAGTCAATTCTCAACTCTTCATGCCAAGAAATCAAAGAGAACAGTGGAACTGTTTTTTGGCACAAAGAACTCATCAAAACAGAAAAACAGCTTAAACCCCAAACCCACACACTCCCTGGCAGATTCTGTCTGTATACACTCCTCCACTCTAGTGGCATTTATAACATTTGTGCATATTCTACCACACACTACACTTAACTAGAAACTACCTCTCATGGGCAACGTTGGCGGATTCAGAACAGGGGAGCTTGAGTAAAGACACCCCAGAAAGCTTCACTGGCCAACTGGGGAACAACTCTAACTCCTGTGTCCAACTACTCACTGTGAGGAGAAAAATACTCGACTGCACTCCTGGGCTCTCAGGAGACAGGCACACAGCAGACCGGATCAGAAACCAAAAGCTTGGTTTGCTGCAGCTTCTTTAAGAACAAATCCACAATGGCCTTAGTCCTCTGGCTATCTAAACAGATTTGTTCCTTACTCCAACTTCCAATTTTTTAGCTTTGTAAAAAATCTTTTGGCCATGCTGCAAGGTATGCATCATCCTAGTCCCCAGGCCAGGGATCAAACCCACACCCCCTGCACTGGCAGAGCAGAGTCTTAACTACTGGACCACTAAGGAAGTCCTCAACTTCCAATTTTTATTTCTCAAATTTGAACTCATCTTCCTGTTAAGAGCAAATCCCTCCTAGACTCCCAGGTTTATTTTTAAATTCTTATAAAAACATGCTTTGGAGGAACTGCCTCCTGTAAGATCTATTTTAACGTCTGTGACTGAGTCACCAAATGTTGGTGAAGTTGGCACAGCTTTGAACTCGGGTCAGCCTCACGAAATGAAAATAGTACATAACAAAACTCAAGGTCTTGTTGCCTCTCAATAAGCTGTTAATTTCCAGCTGTGCTCAGTCACCTTTAGTCCTACATTTAAGAGGGAGGGCTCCTACAGCCCACAGTGAACGTCCAGCTCTAAAAACTAAAGAACCTAGGGAGCAACCTAGGGCTTCCTTAAACTGAACGGAAAGGGCTTAATCACACAGATCAAAACACATTGAGATCGGCACCTCCTGCCTCTACACCCACAGCAAGATGCTCCTAGGGGACATCTCAACAGAGTCAATTCTCAACTCTTCATGCCAAGAAATCAAAGAGAACAGTGGAACTGTTTTTTGGCACAAAGAACTCATCAAAACAGAAAAACAGCTTAAACCCCAAACCCACACACTCCCTGGCAGATTCTGTCTGTATACACTCCTCCACTCTAGTGGCATTTATAACATTTGTGCATATTCTACCACACACTACACTTAACTAGAAACTACCTCTCATGGGCAACGTTGGCGGATTCAGAACAGGGGAGCTTGAGTAAAGACACCCCAGAAAGCTTCACTGGCCAACTGGGGAACAACTCTAACTCCTGTGTCCAACTACTCACTGTGAGGAGAAAAATACTCGACTGCACTCCTGGGCTCTCAGGAGACAGGCACACAGCAGACCGGATCAGAAACCAAAAGCTTGGTTTGCTGCAGCTTCTTTAAGAACAAATCCACAATGGCCTTAGTCCTCTGGCTATCTAAACAGATTTGTTCCTTACTCCAACTTCCAATTTTTTAGCTTTGTAAAAAATCTTTTGGCCATGCTGCAAGGTATGCATCATCCTAGTCCCCAGGCCAGGGATCAAACCCACACCCCCTGCACTGGCAGAGCAGAGTCTTAACTACTGGACCACTAAGGAAGTCCTCAACTTCCAATTTTTATTTCTCAAATTTGAACTCATCTTCCTGTTAAGAGCAAATCCCTCCTAGACTCCCAGGTTTATTTTTAAATTCTTATAAAAACATGCTTTGGAGGAACTGCCTCCTGTAAGATCTATTTTAACGTCTGTGACTGAGTCACCAAATGTTGGTGAAGTTGGCACAGCTTTGAACTCGGGTCAGCCTCACGAAATGAAAATAGTACATAACAAAACAAAGTTTGACCCTGATGGGGCCTACTCTGGAGATCACAATGGACTAGTTCCCACAACCAACACTGTCATATGGATATGGAGTTACCCTATGAGTAGAATTTCTGGCCCAAGGTGAGACAACTATAAAAAAGAATAAAGCCATACCATGCAATCCAATCCAGCACAGCGTTGGCACAGAGGCATTCACATTAACGAGTAGGCCACATTTGAGAAACAAAATAGGACAAAAAAAGCCATCCCAACTTTACCCTCACCAAAAATCAGAAACAGAAAAATGAATTACAAAAGTATGCAGTGAAAAGTCCAGCCCTAAATAAATGTATAATGCCTAATGCAGTTGTTCTCAAGTATGTCTGCACACTGGCATTATTTGTCATCTTAAAAAAGCACTGATATTGCTAACCCAACAGCAAATATTCTGACTTAAATAGTAGTGAAATGACCTAGCATCAGGAATTTTAAAACTTCCCCCACAGGACTCCAATGTATAACAAAGTTTGGAAACTGCTGGCCCAGCAAAACCATCCGAGTGTCACATCTACAGACCCACACCATCAATTATTTTTTATCTTACCTTCATAACAATCTAAGCGACAAGGTGCAAGACGTATAGCCTCCCGAAAGTGGATTATTGCTTCCTGGACTCTGCCCATGTTTCTAAGTGCTGCTCCCTTAAGTAGCAAGGCTTGAACACTATTACTGTTCAGCTGAATGGCCTTGGCTCCTAAATAGAGGGCTCGAGAATAGCGTTTGCTATAGAAGCTATGACACCTGGAGGAAAAGAAACAACCAAAGTTATCTGAAAGAAGACCATAAACTTCAATCAAAAGGAAAATCAAAGAGAAGGCCTTCTACATAAGCCTTATCACAAAGCCCTTACAACCTAAGCCTAAGGTACTAGTGAAAAAACAGAACAGACATCTACTGAATATTTATTTTTAAGGGTAAAATCTTGATATGCAAGGGAAAAATTACAAAAAAGAACCTGATGATCTGGGTATGTCAGCAGACAGTGACATTCAAAGAATTTGTCAAGCCAAGTCAATAACAAAGCAGCATGGCTCCTGGCTTGCTCCCTGATGGCTTCCCATGAGCAGGTCCAGTGCTGAGCATGAACGTATTTGCTGCCTCAACACTTAACAAAGCAGGAGTAGTATCCTCATTTTCCAAATGAGAAAACAAACTCATTTGAGAAAAATGCTGCATCCAGAGTTAGACAGGCTACGACTTGAATCCAAGTCTGATTATCCCTTATACCAGTGCTTTCAAATCTATATTAAATTTACAGGAGGTACCACAATTCCCTGAAGAATCTACTAAAACTGGTGAGGAAAGAGAATACATAAACATACCCAGAGACTACCCAGGGTTCTGCATGTTGGTCAGAAATATTAAAAAGGCGGCAGCCAAGGTTCTCCACATCCTCCAAGCGCCCTTCTCGTGCCAGAAGATAGCCATACACATCCATTCCTACAGAGGAAGAGGCTCATTAAAACAGGGGTCTTTTCTAAAGGAGCTGTAACCTTCATCCAGCCCACTGAGGCCCCAGTTCCTACAGGGTCTGAGCCCTCTCCATTATCATAAGCTCCCCACCAGCATCCCCATGTTCCTACAGAATGGCTATTAAAGACAAAACACATACAAAAGTAAAATAAATAAAAATAATTATTTTTATCTTACCTTCATAACAATCTAAGCGACAAGGTCACGTATAGCCTCCCGAAAGTGGATTATTGCTTCCTGGACTCTGCCCATGTTTCTAAGTGCTGCTCCCTTAAGTAGCAAGGCTTGAACACTATTACTGTTCAGCTGAATGGCCTTGGCTCCTAAATAGAGGGCTCGAGAATAGCGTTTGCTATAGAAGCTATGACACCTGGAGGAAAAGAAACAACCAAAGTTATCTGAAAGAAGACCATAAACTTCAATCAAAAGGAAAATCAAAGAGAAGGCCTTCTACATAAGCCTTATCACAAAGCCCTTACAACCTAAGCCTAAGGTACTAGTGAAAAAACAGAACAGACATCTACTGAATATTTATTTTTAAGGGTAAAATCTTGATATGCAAGGGAAAAATTACAAAAAAGAACCTGATGATCTGGGTATGTCAGCAGACAGTGACATTCAAAGAATTTGTCAAGCCAAGTCAATAACAAAGCAGCATGGCTCCTGGCTTGCTCCCTGATGGCTTCCCATGAGCAGGTCCAGTGCTGAGCATGAACGTATTTGCTGCCTCAACACTTAACAAAGCAGGAGTAGTATCCTCATTTTCCAAATGAGAAAACAAACTCATTTGAGAAAAAAATGCTGCATCCAGAGTTAGACAGGCTACGACTTGAATCCAAGTCTGATTATCCCTTATACCAGTGCTTTCAAATCTATATTAAATTTACAGGAGGTACCACAATTCCCTGAAGAATCTACTAAAACTGGTGAGGAAAGAGAATACATAAACATACCCAGAGACTACCCAGGGTTCTGCATGTTGGTCAGAAATATTAAAAAGGCGGCAGCCAAGGTTCTCCACATCCTCCAAGCGCCCTTCTCGTGCCAGAAGATAGCCATACACATCCATTCCTACAGAGGAAGAGGCTCATTAAAACAGGGGTCTTTTCTAAAGGAGCTGTAACCTTCATCCAGCCCACTGAGGCCCCAGTTCCTACAGGGTCTGAGCCCTCTCCATTATCATAAGCTCCCCCCACCAGCATCCCCATGTTCCTACAGAATGGCTATTAAAGACAAAACACATACAAAAGTAAAAATAAATAAAAATAAAAAGCAAACAAACAAAAAACCAGCAAAGGAGTAGAAGGACCTACCTCACAATTTGAAAGCCTGTTATTTTCAGGAACTATCTGTCCCTACATCCTATGGAGTGATAATACAGCCATAGTTATCCTAACGCATAACCAGAAAAGACCGCCCAAAAGGCATCAAATTAAGTTCTCTCTTCCAAGAGGTCTAGACACAATCAGGAGTACACACTTAGTATGTCAGTTAATGTCAGAAAGGGCTAGCCTACTCTAGAAAAAGCATCTAGTTCTTTCTGGAGTCTAGTTCATTTAAGATCAGCCCCCTGCCTTCCCTCCACCCTACCCCCTTTATTCTCATTCATGTTCTATTTTAAAAAACATGTTAAAAGGCCCTAAAGCTCACTATCACCCATCTTCTACCACTATACCCAAGTAATGTCTCTTAAACCAAATCACTACAACACTCCCTTCTGGCCCCTAGGCTCCGATCTGAGCTTCCACTTTGAAGCTGCCAACCACTGCCAGGTTAGCACTTCTAAAGCACCACTGTCACCATGGGCACAGGCAGTTAGGTAAAAAGGAATAACAATGGGCAGGAGGGGACCTTGGACAAATTCATCTTTCTGAATCGGTTTCTCTGTCTACATGCTTGTGACAATCCCCTCCCTGCTCTGTCATTCTTGTGGCTTAAGAGTCCACAAAACTGTTTATTGTTACAAGGCTGTATTTTTCTGGTGATCTTTTTTGGGCCCTTGCAAGCAGACTTCTGCCTATCTACCCAACCTTACCTCCCACTAGTATTCCTGCACACATATCCTTCACTCACTGCCAGTCATCTGACAGCCATCCTCTGGAAGAACAGATCTAGTCTGAAGTACAGATCTCCTAACCTTCCCAGTAGGTCCACATTATTGCTGGACCTGTGGTTTACCTCTTTAGCAGTAATCTTTTTAGATCAATGATTTTTTTTTAATGTTGTTCACCCCTAATTACCTCTTTTAATCATCTTATCACTGTCTTAATATCTGTTCACTTACTCCTTTTAAACTAAATTTCAGGACACAGAGAAACTAAATTCCCTAAAAGGATATTATGGTTCTGGGGATATCATCCAAATTCTCAGTCAGACACATCATAAATTTATAAATCGCAAAAAAGGGCTCTAATCCCTCCCCCCAAAAAATAGACCCAAATAGTGATCTGTGAGGAGATGACACTTGAATTCAAGCAAAAACAAGTGCTCAAAATGGAATTACCCATGTTAAAGAGACATTGTTAGGACCTTAAAAAAAAAAGGCTACTCTAATAAATTTTGTAATAAAAAAAAAAAGGCTACTCTAATAAATTTTGTAATACATATATATATATGTATACACTTTTTTTTTAATCATGTACCCTTTATACCCCCTTTCAGGGGTTTTTATGTTTTTTTGGAGGGGGGTGCGGCTTGGGTGGCGGGGGAGCAGGGATGCCACTACTATTGGTCTTTCTTTTGTCTATTTTCATCCATCTTTGTTCTTTGGCCCGTGTGGGCCTCCCATCGCAGGGGGGCCCTCTGTCATAGCAACTCCCCCTTCGTGCCCCCCCGCCCCTAGGCTCCGATCTGAGCTTCCACTTTGAAGCTGCCAACCACTGCCAGGTTAGCACTTCTAAAGCACCACTGTCACCATGGGCACAGGCAGTTAGGTAAAAAGGAATAACAATGGGCAGGAGGGACCTTGGACAAATTCATCTTTCTGAATCGGTTTCTCTGTCTACATGCTTGTGACAATCCCCTCCCTGCTCTGTCATTCTTGTGGCTTAAGAGTCCACAAAACTGTTTATTGTTACAAGGCTGTATTTTTCTGGTGATCTTTTTTGGGCCCTTGCAAGCAGACTTCTGCCTATCTACCCAACCTTACCTCCCACTAGTATTCCTGCACACATATCCTTCACTCACTGCCAGTCATCTGACAGCCATCCTCTGGAAGAACAGATCTAGTCTGAAGTACAGATCTCCTAACCTTCCCAGTAGGTCCACATTATCGCTGGACCTGTGGTTTACCTCTTTAGCAGTAATCTTTTTAGATCAATGATTTTTTTTTAATGTTGTTCACCCCTAATTACCTCTTTTAATCATCTTATCACTGTCTTAATATCTGTTCACTTACTTCTTTTAAACTAAATTTCAGGACACAGAGAAACTAAATTCCCTAAAAGGATATTATGGTTCTGGGGATATCATCCAAATTCTCAGTCAGACACATCATAAATTTATAAATCGCAAAAAAGGGCTCTAATCCCTCCCCCCAAAAAATAGACCCAAATAGTGATCTGTGAGGAGATGACACTTGAATTCAAGCAAAAACAAGTGCTCAAAATGGAATTACCCATGTTAAAGAGACATTGTTAGGACCTTAAAAAAAAAAGGCTACTCTAATAAATTTTGTAATAAAAAAAAAAAGGCTACTCTAATAAATTTTGTAATACATATATATATATGTATACACTTTTTTTTTAATCATGTACCCTTTATACCCCCTTTCAGGAGAGTTTAGGTTTTTTTGGAGAGGGGGGCGGCTAGGGAGGCGGGGGAGCAGGCAGGCCACTACTATTGGTCTTTCATTTGTCTATTTTCATCCATCTTTGTTCTTTGGCCCGTGTGGGCCTCCCATCGCAGTGGCCTCTGTTGTCGCAGAGCACCGGCTCTGGGCGCACGCGCTCCAGAGCTCCGGCTCAGTAAATGGACACGTCAGTCCAGTTGCTCCACTGCACGTGGGATCTTCCCAGGCCAGGGATCGAACCGGCGCCCCCTGCACGGCAAGGCGGTGTCCTTACCCACTGGACCACCAGGGAAGCCCTAAATTTTGTAATATATTTTTTATCAAAATTGTATCCAAACACCATGCTACATCGTCTCCCTACCTTCTGATGTGCCCCTCTACAGCCATCTTCATCCTGTCCCAAGAAAGCCTTACCTTTTATCAGATAAGGATCCAACATCTGTGCCTGTTCAAACTTGAGGACGGAGTTTTTATTGTCTCCAGCTCTGAAGTACAAATCTGCTAAGCTTCCCAGCAGGTCCACATTATCTCTCAACAAGGACTTTTTCTCTAGTGAACTTTAAAATATTAAACATGAACTTTAATATCTATCGCAGGTCTCTTGTTGAATCTGGGTGATGGGCATATGGACACTATTTCCTTTTCCATTTGTGTATGTATAAGATTATAACGAAAGACTTCAAAAACAAACCATGTAACTAGATTTTCTTAATTCTGAGCTTACCACTTAAAGATTATACAAGATAAGATAGTAAATACACAGAATAAAGCAGAAACCTCTCTCATCACCTAGAAAGAACTTCCTGGTTGCAGTTTTTCAGAAGATAATATATACTATATGGTAAATGTAGTATCATTCAAAGCAGCGGCGACTTGTTACTCAATCAAATGACTGCTTAATACAAACCCTGCTCTGTTGTCCTCGGACTTTAACTAGAAAGGAAAATCCCAGTAGTGAGGCAACTCAGGTCAGATGCTGCAATAAACTAATGTTTCTAGGGCATCCAAAATGATGTTCTTCTAAGTTCAAGTATGACACAGTAGGGAGGGCTGTTTTGCAAGGGTTACTGTTATTCCAAGTACCGAGCTAAATTTGGCCCAAGTTTACACTTAACAGAGACTATTACATCTGGGGCCATTCTGTACATTAAGAGACTAACAAAGCCCAGAGACAACTGGCTTTAACACCAGGAGATAAACATCTCATTTTTCTGTTTTGCTAATTTAGATACATCAAACCTCTATACAAAGAAAGGGCCCAAGAATAACTTTGCAGCTCTCACCAGATGGTATTGATTGCTCTTGAATTGTCACCAATATGCACAAAAGCATAGGCTTTGATCCACACAGAAAGCCAATCCAAGTTAGGCACGGTCTGGATCACATTCATCGTCATTGATGCCACCTCCGCACCTTTTACAGATAGAGACAGCAAACCTAATCCAACAAAAAGTAGGAGAAAGAAGATGAAGCACAGCATCCTTCCACAATGCAAGAAGCAATAGGCTACTCTTTTCCTAGGCTGCAGGACAACCCTTTCTCTATTCCAAGCAAGATGCGTATGACAGAGTAACTACAGCCTTTTTTGAGCACTGAAAGAATACATGGCAGAAGTAACCTAAGCTATTTTAATGTACAGCGAAGACTGCAAATCACTATCTTAAAGAGTAAACACTCCATGAAAACAGGGAAAGAAGGGCCAGTACCCAGAATGGCATCAAGAGCTAATGGGCACTGTCTCAGCACTTCCTTATAGCTGGTGACTGAAGGTCGCTCCTGACCAGCCTTCTTGTACAGGTTTGCCAACATCATGTTAATCTGTAGTAAAAACAAAAGACAATAAGGCTAATAACTTATTTAAAAATAAAATCTCATCATCAATTAAGTCCTGATTTTTATTTACAGCTATTCTACTGTTTACTGGAAAATCTACCCAAAACCCTGTAGAAACAAAGTCCAACCTCATTCCTCAAACCAAAGAGGAAATTACTACCTTTGCTTTTCCTGCGTCTTTCCCATTACCTCCCATATTCCTCACACTTACCCAACCAAAGGTCCAATCATATCAGGACTGCTGCAATAAACTAATGTTTCTAGGGCATCCAAAATGATGTTCTTCTAAGTTCAAGTATGACACAGTAGGGAGGGCTGTTTTGCAAGGGTTACTGTTATTCCAAGTACCGAGCTAAATTTGGCCCAAGTTTACACTTAACAGAGACTATTACATCTGGGGCCATTCTGTACATTAAGAGACTAACAAAGCCCAGAGACAACTGGCTTTAACACCAGGAGATAAACATCTCATTTTTCTGTTTTGCTAATTTAGATACATCAAACCTCTATACAAAGAAAGGGCCCAAGAATAACTTTGCAGCTCTCACCAGATGGTATTGATTGCTCTTGAATTGTCACCAATATGCACAAAAGCATAGGCTTTGATCCACACAGAAAGCCAATCCAAGTTAGGCACGGTCTGGATCACATTCATCGTCATTGATGCCACCTCCGCACCTTTTACAGATAGAGACAGCAAACCTAATCCAACAAAAAGTAGGAGAAAGAAGATGAAGCACAGCATCCTTCCACAATGCAAGAAGCAATAGGCTACTCTTTTCCTAGGCTGCAGGACAACCCTTTCTCTATTCCAAGCAAGATGCGTATGACAGAGTAACTACAGCCTTTTTTGAGCACTGAAAGAATACATGGCAGAAGTAACCTAAGCTATTTTAATGTACAGCGAAGACTGCAAATCACTATCTTAAAGAGTAAACACTCCATGAAAACAGGGAAAGAAGGGCCAGTACCCAGAATGGCATCAAGAGCTAATGGGCACTGTCTCAGCACTTCCTTATAGCTGGTGACTGAAGGTCGCTCCTGACCAGCCTTCTTGTACAGGTTTGCCAACATCATGTTAATCTGTAGTAAAAACAAAAGACAATAAGGCTAATAACTTATTTAAAAATAAAATCTCATCATCAATTAAGTCCTGATTTTTATTTACAGCTATTCTACTGTTTACTGGAAAATCTACCCAAAACCCTGTAGAAACAAAGTCCAACCTCATTCCTCAAACCAAAGAGGAAATTACTACCTTTGCTTTTCCTGCGTCTTTCCCATTACCTCCCATATTCCTCACACTTACCCAACCAAAGGTCCAATCATATCAGGACCAAAGATGCTGCCTTCTGGAAATGAAAGTAACATTCATTTGAGAAATGTTAGAGAATCTAATTAGCTTGACTTTTAAACCAGAAGATGAACTACATTAAAAATGCTTGTTTACATATTTTACTTTTTAAGTTTATATATTCTAAATGTAATTGATTCCACAGCATAAGAAAGTGAGGAATTCATAACACAGCTAGTTAAGAAAGATCAGATGGGGCTTCCCTGGTGGTCCAGTGGGTAAAGAGTCCACCTTGCAGTGCAAGGGGCACCAAATCGATCACTGGCCTGGGAAGATCCGATGTGCCATGGAGCGGCTGGACCGGTGTGTCCAAACTGCAAGTCAGGGCTCTGGGGCACATGCACCCAGAGCTGGTGTTCTGCAGCAAAAGAGGCCACTGCAATGGGAGGCCCACACAGGCCAAAGAATAAAAGATGGATGAAAATAAATAAATAAAAGAGGCCAAAAAAAAAAAAAAAGATGAATTTTCCCCCAAAAGGAAATAACAGAATACACAAGTAAAACATTTGGCTTCTCTTGGACAATCAGTCTAGCAGCTACACTCTAGCTTTTCTAATGCTTAAAGCTTTGACTCATAGGTACTGTCTGACTCAAAGTAATGCTACAAAAAATCAAACTTGAACTAACCTCTATATGTGACAATAATCCAGAGATTAGCTATATTTTTTAAATCTAGCGAATGCATTTTCAGCACAATTCAAATATGTAACTGGGTGAAGTTTGGGAGAAGGGGCGGGGGGCCAAAAAACAAACCTTCCTAAAAATGCAACCAGGAAAATTTGAGAAAACCTCAAAGTTCCAAAGAATATAGAAATTACAGGGAAGGGATATAACAGTACAAAGAATAAACAACACCAGATCATTAACCTAAGGAAGCAGTCAATAACAAAGGTACAAAAGAAAAAAAGCCAACCTCCAAATTCTTCAGTTATCTGTAGCTCGGTATGCCAGATACTTACTCAAAAAATTATCCTGAAAATGAAAAACATCTGTCCCAATTATGAACTCACAGAATACAAAATACTCGAGTATGGCATTCAGACCTCCCATATTCCTCACACTTACCCAACCAAAGGTCCAATCATATCAGGACCAAAGATGCTGCCTTCTGGAAATGAAAGTAACATTCATTTGAGAAATGTTAGAGAATCTAATTAGCTTGACTTTTAAACCAGAAGATGAACTACATTAAAAATGCTTGTTTACATATTTTACTTTTTAAGTTTATATATTCTAAATGTAATTGATTCCACAGCATAAGAAAGTGAGGAATTCATAACACAGCTAGTTAAGAAAGATCAGATGGGGTTTCCCCTGGTGGTCCAGTGGGTAAAGAGTCCACCTTGCAGTGCAAGGGGCACCAAATCGATCACTGGCCTGGGAAGATCCGATGTGCCATGGAGCGGCTGGACCGGTGTGTCCAAACTGCAAGTCAGGGCTCTGGGGCACATGCACCCAGAGCTGGTGTTCTGCAGCAAAAGAGGCCACTGCAATGGGAGGCCCACACAGGCCAAAGAATAAAAGATGGATGAAAATAAATAAATAAAAGAGGCCAAAAAAAAAAAAAAGATGAATTTTCCCCCAAAAGGAAATAACAGAATACACAAGTAAAACATTTGGCTTCTCTTGGACAATCAGTCTAGCAGCTACACTCTAGCTTTTCTAATGCTTAAAGCTTTGACTCATAGGTACTGTCTGACTCAAAGTAATGCTACAAAAAATCAAACTTGAACTAACCTCTATATGTGACAATAATCCAGAGATTAGCTATATTCTTTAAATCTAGCGAATGCATTTTCAGCACAATTCAAATATGTAACTGGGTGAAGTTTGGGAGAAGGGGCGGGGGGCCAAAAAACAAACCTTCCTAAAAATGCAACCAGGAAAATTTGAGAAAACCTCAAAGTTCCAAAGAATATAGAAATTACAGGGAAGGGATATAACAGTACAAAGAATAAACAACACCAGATCATTAACCTAAGGAAGCAGTCAATAACAAAGGTACAAAAGAAAAAAAGCCAACCTCCAAATTCTTCAGTTATCTGTAGCTCGGTATGCCAGATACTTACTCAAAAAATTATCCTGAAAATGAAAAACATCTGTCCCAATTATGAACTCACAGAATATAAAATACTCGAGTATGGCATTATAATCCATACTTATTTAATGAAATAGTGAAATTTAGAAATAAAATTACCATTTGGCCTCAGATTTTCAATTTTAGGCTATGTTAAAATGCAAAAAAAAAGGTACATAAAGGAAAACTCCAGTATTGGTGTCAATACTTGAAAAAAAAACAAAAGAATTCAATTTAAAATCCTTTCCTGGGCTTCCCCTGGTGGTCCAGTGGGTAAGGACACCGCCTTGCAGTGCAAGGGATGCTGGTTCGAGCCCTGGCCTGGGAAGATCCCACGTCCCGCGCAGTGGCTGGACCGATGTGTCCAATCACCGAGCCGGAGCTCTGGGGCGCATGCACCCAGAGCCGGCGCTCTGCAACGACAGACGCCACCGCGATGGGAGGCCCACAGGAGCCAAAGAACAAAGATGGATGAAAATAGAGAAATGAAAGACCAATAGAAGTGGTCCGCCCACTCCCCTCCCTCCCCAACTCGACCCCCGCCCAAAATAAATAAATCTTTAAAAGGAAATTTATTAAAAAAAAAAAAAAATCCTTTCCTGACTGCTTGTTATTAACAAACTATGACGACGAACCATCTGTCTCAACAAATATTAAAAATTCCCTTTGAACTACCTGACACTTTGAAAGAGTGAGTTTTGAGAACTACCTACTTAGAAATTCAGTTCTTTTTAAAACAGATCCTTACTTGGGGACATCATTAAAGCCGCATTCCAGCAGTTACACACACAAGCAGTCATCATTTTCTAAAAACTGAGTGAGAAATTGTTTCTTGGTATGTTTTTCTTAAAAGCTGCAGATTTTCCAAGATTTTATAATCTCACACTGGAATTTTCCTTTAAAATGTGAAGGAATGTGTGGCAGTGTTTACCATACATTAACAGACGTTCATTTAGACGTATTTTGACTCACTTCCTTGTCCTTTACACAGACTGAGAAGCCAGTTAACTCCCTAAAGGACAAGGAAGAAAAACTGTAAATATTATAGCTTTATGTTTGAGGCACACATCTCTGTTCGCTCCTGACTACAACAGCTCTATAGAATGAAGGATATGGACTCCTAATGTATGTGGACTTCTCTAGTTCTTCCTATAAATGATAGCTGTAAACACCAAAGTGTTGGATACTACAGGCTTCATCTTCTTTGCCATTACTCATTTTCTAAAATGTTCCCAAACTACTTCAAGTCATCAAGAAGAAATTATGCTACATTTCCAGTAAGACAAAGTACCCTTCAAAGTTTATTATCAAAGCAGCATTTTCCAAAAGAAGATACTCTTCATATAAACAAAAAAAACCCTACCCTTAGAGTAAGACTTTCATAGTATAGCAGAATATAGTATACAGTACCCAGCTTATTATGAGACAAATTAGTTTATAATACACTTACAAATGCTTTCAGTAACAATTATCATCATCAATTTACTGAGGAAATAGTTTAACTTTTAAAATTCAGAAAATATTAAATAAATCTTCAACATGAGGTGATGCTTAAATCTGTTCTCATTAAGTCTGGTTACTTTTAAATCTCTGTAACACTTGGGTAAAAAAGCACTAAATAGGGGCTCCCCTGGTGGTCCAGTGGGTAAGGACACCGCCTTGCAGTGCAAGGGGCGCCGGGTCAAGCCCTGGCCTGGGAAGATCCCACGTGCCGCGGAGCGGCTGGACCGATGTGATGTGTCCAATTACCGAGCCAGAGCTCTGGAGCGCATGCGCCCAGAGCCGGCGCTCTGCGACAACAGAGGCCACCGCGATGGGAGACCCACAGGAGCCAAAGAACAAAGACGGATGAAAATAGAGAAATGAAAGACCAATAGAGGTGGCCTACCGGCTCCCCACTCTCCCCAATCCCTGCCCAAAATAAATAAATAAATAAATCTTTTTAAAAAAAAGGCACTAACTAAATACACTAGGTCCCTACTGTTTATAATTTCTTTTCTTTCAAGGGCAGTACATCATACCTATAAAAGTCTTTATTGTTAAGCACACGTTGCAGTTTTTCAATGAAGAAAGGAAGGTAGGTGACATGAGAGTCTGTGTTAGAATATTAAATACTGATGTGAATTCACTCAAAGCTAAAACTGTTTTTCTAAATTGGACTTCAAATAAAACCTGTAAATATTATAGCTTTATGTTTGAGGCACACATCTCTGTTCGCTCCTGACTACAACAGCTCTATAGAATGAAGGATATGGACTCCTAATGTATGTGGACTTCTCTAGTTCTTCCTATAAATGATAGCTGTAAACACCAAAGTGTTGGATACTACAGGCTTCATCTTCTTTGCCATTACTCATTTTCTAAAATGTTCCCAAACTACTTCAAGTCATCAAGAAGAAATTATGCTACATTTCCAGTAAGACAAAGTACCCTTCAAAGTTTATTATCAAAGCAGCATTTTCCAAAAGAAGATACTCTTCATATAAACAAAAAAAACCCTACCCTTAGAGTAAGACTTTCATAGTATAGCAGAATATAGTATACAGTACCCAGCTTATTATGAGACAAATTAGTTTATAATATACTTACAAATGCTTTCAGTAACAATTATCATCATCAATTTACTGAGGAAATAGTTTAACTTTTAAAATTCAGAAAATATTAAATAAATCTTCAACATGAGGTGATGCTTAAATCTGTTCTCATTAAGTCTGGTTACTTTTAAATCTCTGTAACACTTGGGTAAAAAAGCACTAAATAGGGGCTCCCCTGGTGGTCCAGTGGGTAAGGACACCGCCTTGCAGTGCAAGGGGCGCCGGTTCAAGCCCTGGCCTGGGAAGATCCCACGTGCCGCGGAGCGGCTGGACCGATGTGATGTGTCCAATTACCGAGCCAGAGCTCTGGAGCGCATGCGCCCAGAGCCGGCGCTCTGCGACAACAGAGGCCACCGCGATGGGAGACCCACAGGAGCCAAAGAACAAAGACGGATGAAAATAGAGAAATGAAAGACCAATAGAGGTGGCCTACCGGCTCCCCACTCTCCCCAATCCCTGCCCAAAATAAATAAATAAATAAATCTTTTTAAAAAAAAGGCACTAACTAAATACACTAGGTCCCTACTGTTTATAATTCCTTTTCTTTCAAGGGCAGTACATCATACCTATAAAAGTCTTTATTGTTAAGCACACGTTGCAGTTTTTCAATGAAGAAAGGAAGGTAGGTGACATGAGAGTCTGTGTTAGAATATTAAATACTGATGTGAATTCACTCAAAGCTAAAACTGTTTTTCTAAATTGGACTTCAAATAAAACCTGTAATCACAGATGCCTAATACAATACTCCTTTATACTTTTAGGGAATATTTTAAGGGGGAAGAAAAGCTAGATTTTTAACTTGCTCGAGTTCACACTACACACAGTTTATATCCCCTAAACTCAGACAAGACACTAGATCTTTTGATTTCAGCTGAAGGTGTTCTATACACTGTATGTTGCCAAATGAAACACAAATACTGTCCTACACTCAAATAAGTACACAAGAATCCTGAAGTCTTAAATCTTAAAAGGAATACACATTATCAAATGGGTATACCTACAGAATACAAAAAATGAGGCTCTAAGAAAGTATTGTTGATATCTGGAAGTATACTGCAAATCATGTTTCCTATAAGGAACACCAAAGAATAAACACACGCAGTACTCTCCTGGTACCACTTTCATCAGCAGAATTTTAGAGTCTCGTAAGAAAGTCACTCCTCTCTAAACAGGGAGAACAGGGGAACAAAGTGGGAAATAGAGATAAGGATAAAACGTTCAGATGTAGTCTCTGAAAACAAGGAGGAAAAGGGCTGGAAGGACCAGGGACGAGAAAAATGTAACTGAATTGTGAATTCAACTTACTTTGGGAGTTCTTTGTCTTGAAGGGATCCCATCAAGTATAGCAATGGCATCTTTATCTTGCTTTAGCATTGTATAACATTCAGCCATTTTATATTTTACTTCAATTTCAGACGGAAGACACTTGAGAGGAAAAGAAAACATCTTTTCAAAATATTACTTCAGCATTGTACCATTTCTTCAAAATGTTAAATGTAATTACCGTATGACCCAGCAATTCCGCTTCTACATATATAGGTAAGAGAACTGAAAACATACCTCCACACAAAAACCTGCACACAAATGTTCATAGCATCATTAATAATAGATAAGAAGTGGAAACGACACAAATGCCTGTCAATGAATGGTTAAAATACGGCCTATCCATACACCTTTCATTGTTAAGCACACGTTGCAGTTTTTCAATGAAGAAAGGAAGGTAGGTGACATGAGAGTCTGTGTTAGAATATTAAATACTGATGTGAATTCACTCAAAGCTAAAACTGTTTTTCTAAATTGGACTTCAAATAAAACCTGTAATCACAGATGCCTAATACAATACTCCTTTATACTTTTAGGGAATATTTTAAGGGGGAAGAAAAGCTAGATTTTTAACTTGCTCGAGTTCACACTACACACAGTTTATATCCCCTAAACTCAGACAAGACACTAGATCTTTTGATTTCAGCTGAAGGTGTTCTATACACTGTATGTTGCCAAATGAAACACAAATACTGTCCTACACTCAAATAAGTACACAAGAATCCTGAAGTCTTAAATCTTAAAAGGAATACACATTATCAAATGGGTATACCTACAGAATACAAAAAATGAGGCTCTAAGAAAGTATTGTTGATATCTGGAAGTATACTGCAAATCATGTTTCCTATAAGGAACACCAAAGAATAAACACACGCAGTACTCTCCTGGTACCACTTTCATCAGCAGAATTTTAGAGTCTCGTAAGAAAGTCACTCCTCTCTAAACAGGGAGAACAGGGGAACAAAGTGGGAAATAGAGATAAGGATAAAATGTTCAGATGTAGTCTCTGAAAACAAGGAGGAAAAGGGCTGGAAGGACCAGGGACGAGAAAAATGTAACTGAATTGTGAATTCAACTTACTTTGGGAGTTCTTTGTCTTGAAGGGATCCCATCAAGTATAGCAATGGCATCTTTATCTTGCTTTAGCATTGTATAACATTCAGCCATTTTATATTTTACTTCAATTTCAGACGGAAGACACTTGAGAGGAAAAGAAAACATCTTTTCAAAATATTACTTCAGCATTGTACCATTTCTTCAAAATGTTAAATGTAATTACCGTATGACCCAGCAATTCCGCTTCTACATATATAGGTAAGAGAACTGAAAACATACCTCCACACAAAAACCTGCACACAAATGTTCATAGCATCATTAATAATAGATAAGAAGTGGAAACGACACAAATGCCTGTCAATGAATGGTTAAAATACGGCCTATCCATACAATGGAATATTATTCTGCAACAAAAAGGAATAACTGCTTTTATAATCTGTGCTGTAACGCAGGTCAACCTTGAAAACATTATGCTAAGCAGCCAGCCACAAAAGGCCACGTATTACATTATTCCATTTGTATAAAATGTCCAAAACAGGTAAATCCATAGAGAGGTTAGTGATTCCCAGGGGCTAAAGTGATAAAGAATACATTTTTCTAGAATGATAAAAATGCTCTGGAATTAAACAGTGGTAATGGCTGCACAATTCTGTGAATATGCTAAAATCCACTGAATTGTGAATTTTTTTTTTAAACAGTTTATTTATTTATTCATTTGACTGCGCCGGATCTTGGTTGCAGCACATGGGATCTTCATTGTATCATGCAGGATCTTCGTTTCAGTCAGTCTCTCAGTAGCTGTGACACAGGCACTTAGTTGTTTGGCATCATGTGGGATCTTCCTGGACCAGGGATCAAACCCGTGTCCCCTGCATTGGCAGGCAGATTCTTAGTCACTGGGACACCAGGGCAGTCCCCTGAATTGTGAATTTTTGTTGTTTATTATATCTCAATTTCTAAAAAAACTATTTAAGATTAAATATACCTAATTCACATGAAAGGGTTCAGCATGGTGCTTAGCATACAGAATGCTCAAAAAAATCACCTCCATGCATTATCCTGTGTAGATAATACACATGACTTCCATTCAATGCCAGAAAACAAATCCTGGCAACCAGCTCTTAGTAACAAAAAACAAAGGCTCTATATAAAGAGAAATAAAATAAGAGGAAGGGCTTCCCTGGTGGCCCGATGGGTAAAGAGTCTGCTTTGCAATGTAAGGGGCACCAGTTTGATCCCTGGTCAGGGAGGATCCCACATGCCTCTATGGCCTATGTGGGCCTCCCATCACAGTGGCCTCTCTGGAGCACCGGCTCTGGGCGCACATGCTTCAGAGCTCCGGCTCAGTAGCTGGACACATCAGTCCAGACACTCCATGGCACATGGGATCTTCCCAGGTCAGGGATCGAACCAGCACCCCTTGCACTGCAAGGCGGTGTCCTTACCCACTGAACCACCAGGGAAGCCCTATCTTGTCTTTTTTTAATGTAGAAAAATACAGAATACGATTCATAATTTCACTTTAGTTTATTTTACTGACATGCCTTTTAAACCTAAGCTGTATGTATAATTTAAATTTAAAGACAGGTTCAAACCGAAAAGTCAAAGTTTCCCTCTCCCTAAAGCTTTCTGTTAATTTCCTTCACACACGCACTAAACTTTTCATGCATATTAACCATATATATTTTTAGGCACATACCAGGATATCCTTATATATCCATTAACTACCCCCTTGAGGGAATTCTAGGCAGTTCTGTGGTTAGGACTCCACACTGTAACTGATAAAGGGCAGGGTAGGTTCAGGTTCGATCCCTGGTTGGGGAATTAAGATACCACAACCGGCACAGTGTGGCCAAAAAATCAAAATAACTACCGTCTTTAAACAAAAATAGTGAACACACTGCTTCAAACCTTATTTTCTTTACTAATATATACAGTTGTTTCTAAATCAGTGCATACACAACGATATTTCTCAGTATTTCCATCATATTACAACCTAGAACTACACTATGACTAGATCCTACTGGTAAACAGTTTCTTGCAGTTTCTTACTACTATAAACAATGCTACAGTGAGCGGTCTTACTTACAGACCCTTGTAAATCTTTTGTGAATTGACTATTAAGAGTAAATTTATGGCAATGGCATGACTGTCAAATGGTGAAATTATAGTTTACCCTTCATTTATTTAACTAATTATCAAGCAACCAAAATTAGTAACAATTCATAAGATATTTCATATGAATTTCCCCAGGTACTCACTATCCTAAGAACTGACATTTTAAAAGCGTACTTTCTTTAAAATGGTAAAAATGACTTTTTGAGTTCTGTTTGTATAAAAGGGAGGAATTAATGCATGACTTTGGTTAGAGTCAATTCGACCAGAGTGAATTTTGCTTTTAGCCCTTAGTGCTTAGTTGGATGCATTCTTGGATCTAAGAGATTTTTCACCTTTGTTTTCCAGTTTGCTCCCCTTCAAAATTACTTTAAAAAATCTGCTGTGGGGCTTTCCTTTGGTCCAGTGGGTAAGGACACCACCTTGCAGTGCAAGCGGCACTGGTTCAATTCCTGTCCTGGGAAGATCCCATGTGCCACGGAGTGACTGGACTGATGTGTCCAACTACTGAGCTGGAGTTCTGGGGCACGTGCACCCAGAGCCAGTGCTCTGAAGCGAGAGAGGTCACTGCGATGGAAGGTCCACACAGGCCAAAGAACAAAGATGGATGAAAATGGATAAATGAAGGACCAATAGAAGTGCCCCCGCCCCACCCCCTGCCAAAAAAAAAAATCTGCCGTGCAGGTTTTTCTCTAGTTGCAGCATTGGGGTGAGGGGGTCTAGTCTCTAGTTGCAATGTATGGGCCTCTCATTGCAGTGGCTGATCTTGTTGTGGACCACAAGCTCTAGGGTGTGCAGGCTTCAGTAGTTGCGGCACATGCGCTTAGTGGTTGTGGTTCCCAGGCTCTAGGGCACAGGCTCAACAGTTATGGCACATAGGCTTAGTCACTCCAAGGCATGTGGGACCTTCCCAGATCAAGGATCAAACCCATGTCTCCCACACTGGCAGGATTCTTTACCACTGAGTCTCAGGGAAGCCCTTAAAATTACTTTTTTATTTTACACCTACATCTAGTCAGCAATCTTAAATTCCTTCCATCTTTCTTGCTGTCAAAACAAACAAACCAAAACACATCACACATTTATCTGTAATTACCTGACTCTGTGGAGTGGATGCAGAATTTCCAGTTGAAGGTCTCACTTTTGAAGTTTTACTTAGGGCTTTCTTCTGCTGTAAAGCCATAGTATACTTACTCACAGCATTCCGATATTCCTTATCATGAAAGAGAGAATCTGCATGATACCAAATGTCTTCTTGAGAAAACACTATTTCCCCAGGTACTCACTATCCTAAGAACTGACATTTTAAAAGCGTACTTTCTTTAAAATGGTAAAAATGACTTTTTGAGTTCTGTTTGTATAAAAGGGAGGAATTAATGCATGACTTTGGTTAGAGTCAATTCGACCAGAGTGAATTTTGCTTTTAGCCCTTAGTGCTTAGTTGGATGCATTCTTGGATCTAAGAGATTTTTCACCTTTGTTTTCCAGTTTGCTCCCCTTCAAAATTACTTTAAAAAATCTGCTGTGGGGCTTTCCTTTGGTCCAGTGGGTAAGGACACCACCTTGCAGTGCAAGCGGCACTGGTTCAATTCCTGTCCTGGGAAGATCCCATGTGCCACGGAGTGACTGGACTGATGTGTCCAACTACTGAGCTGGAGTTCTGGGGCACGTGCACCCAGAGCCAGTGCTCTGAAGCGAGAGAGGTCACTGCGATGGAAGGTCCACACAGGCCAAAGAACAAAGATGGATGAAAATGGATAAATGAAGGACCAATAGAAGTGCCCCCGCCCCGCCCCCTGCCAAAAAAAAAAAATCTGCCGTGCAGGTTTTTCTCTAGTTGCAGCATTGGGGTGAGGGGGTCTAGTCTCTAGTTGCAATGTATGGGCCTCTCATTGCAGTGGCTGATCTTGTTGTGGACCACAAGCTCTAGGGTGTGCAGGCTTCAGTAGTTGCGGCACATGCGCTTAGTGGTTGTGGTTCCCAGGCTCTAGGGCACAGGCTCAACAGTTATGGCACATAGGCTTAGTCACTCCAAGGCATGTGGGACCTTCCCAGATCAAGGATCAAACCCATGTCTCCCACACTGGCAGGATTCTTTACCACTGAGTCTCAGGGAAGCCCTTAAAATTACTTTTTTATTTTACACCTACATCTAGTCAGCAATCTTAAATTCCTTCCATCTTTCTTGCTGTCAAAACAAACAAACCAAAACACATCACACATTTATCTGTAATTACCTGACTCTGTGGAGTGGATGCAGAATTTCCAGTTGAAGGTCTCACTTTTGAAGTTTTACTTAGGGCTTTCTTCTGCTGTAAAGCCACAGTATACTTACTCACAGCATTCCGATATTCCTTATCATGAAAGAGAGAATCTGCATGATACACCAAAAGCTGGTACTTCTGAGATGGGGAGAATAACTCACTAGAAAACAAAGAAAGTATACCCTCTACATGGGTTATTTTGAAATATCAGAAACAGCACTCTTCCTTAGTGTCTACATAAGCCAAATACAAAGGCAATGTACCTTAAATGCTAGTCCTTAAAAAAAGAGGCAAGAGTCATACCCTATGTTAATAGGTCAACACATGTAGGAAACTGCATTAAATTGTTCTCATATATTTTCCTTCACTTACTATAAAAACAATGATACCTCTAAATCAAATTCAGTCGTACCGAGACATACAAAGAGAAATGTAGGGCTTCTCTGGTGGTCCAGTGGGTAGAGAGCCCGCCTTGCAGTGCAAGGGGCACCAGTTCCATCCCTGGCCCGGGAAGATCCCACAGGCAGCGGAGAGGCTGGACCAGTGTGTCCAATTATGAGCCAGTACTTTGGAGGGCAAGCACCCAGAGCCAGTGCTCTGCAACGAGAGAGGCCACTGCAATGGGAAGCCCACACAGGCTGAAGAATAAATATGGATGAAAAATAAATAAATTTTAAAAATCAATAAAAAAGAAGCCAAAATTTAAAAATAGAGAAATGTAACAGCTGACTCTTGAATAAACCAGATTTGAACTACAGGGGTCCACCAATATGTAGGGTTTTTTTTCAATAGCACACACTATAGTATTATACCACCTTTCGTTGAATCTGTGTACATCAAACTGCAAATTCAAAGGAAATGCATGTATAAATAGCTAACAAAGTTATACATGGATTTTTGACTGTGGGGAGGGCTGTTGCCCCTACCCTTCCTCAAAAGTTGTTCAAGGGTTAGGGGGTACATTTTTTCCTCCCCTTCTTCAACTCAAGCCCACTTAAGGGTTAATACTCTAATATGAGCATCAATTTTTAGGGAAATATAGACAAAGGAAAGCAATCACGACTTAATATTACCAAATATTGCCAAAGAAGGGTTTAAAAACTGGAAAAAAGAAACTTCACCACGCTGAAGTCTTTTTAGCTAAGTGTGAACAAGAAGAGGTTTGGAGAGAATCTGAAACTCTTCAGGTACTGAAGAAAATGGGAATACTAAAATTCTGAAATATGGGAAAAAACTAAGACAAGGCAATGGAACAGAGTGGAACAGATGAGAGGATTAGCCTTATGTGATGAAAATTCTTTTTTCCCCCCATACATAAGTAAACTTCAATGGGGCTTCCCAGGTGGCTCAGTGGAAAAGAATTCACCTGTACTGCAGGAGATGTGGGTTCGATCCCTGGGTCAAGAAGATCCCTAGAAGAGGAAATGGCAACCAACTCCAATATTCTTGCCCAGAAAGCCTCATGGACAGAGGAGCCTGGCAAGTGCTACACTCTACAGGTCTCAAAGAGTTGCACATGACTTAGCAACTAAACAGCAGCAGCAAGTAAATTTCACCAGCACTATAAGAATTACTTTCTTGATTCTCAGGGGTTTAGGGACAGCATTTGAGAATCAATACATTTCAGAATCTTTTAACCCTGAATATAGTTTTCAAGTGTTACTAAGTGCCTAGAACTGGCCACCAATCTTACTGGGAAACTCATTTTTAATCTCTAATATCATCCCTCCCTTAGTTAAAATTTACATTTTTTTCTTTCACAGGGAAAAGCTACTACCACTTAAAAATGAAAGAAAAGTCAAAGAACTCTGTAGACGGTTAACAGCTCAGCAGATGAAGGATGCTCAAGAATAAGCACCATAGTTAGTAACTGCCAGGGGCTAGGGCAAGTGAGATTAGCGAGTGACTATTAACAGATCTGGGGTTTCTTTGAGGGTAATACAAATGCTTTGCAATAGACATTGGTGGTGGCTATACAACTTTGTAAATATACTTAAAACCACAGAAATGTATTCTTTAAAAGAGTAAACCTGATGGTATGAACATTTTATCTTAGTAAGAAATATTTTTTAAAAAGGATAGGAAGGCGAAACACTGGATATAAAGTGACACAGAAAAGTCAAGGACTGAAAATACAGTTCAGACAGTTGAGCTCTCTTCCAACTCTGAGATTTTATCTACTTAGTGAGAAATAAGATTTGAAAGAAAACAGTTGAATTGATAGAAACACTACACACAGTGAAAGCATTCAGAGGTTTATATATTGTAACATACATGCCTACTTATGAATCCACATGCATGAAAAACTGTTAAGTTGCTGCCTCTGGAGAAGGGAAATTGTGGGGTGAGGATCAAGACTGGAGCAGATACTCATATATCTTTTTTTTTTTTTACGGTTTACACTGGCGATTAAGTAACAAATTTTAAAATAAAAATTATAAAGGTCAGAATTTAAACACCTCCTGAAGGTAGCAAGGAAACTGCCAGTTCAGCCAAAAATAAAGAATGGGCTAAGTCTAATCAGAAGATCAACCTCCTCCTACTTTTAAATTTATTATTATTACTATTATTTTGGTCATTCTGGGTTTTCACAGTTGCCTCAGGTTCTTCTCTAGTTGCAGAGAGTGGGGGCTACTCTCTAGTGGAGGTGAGCAGGCTTCTTGTTGTGGTGACCTCTCTTGTTGTGGAACTCCAGCTCTAGGGCACCCAGACTTCAGTAGTTCTGGCACATGGGCTCAACAGTCGTGGCTCCGAGGCTCCAGAGCACAGGCTCCATAGTTGTAGCTCACCAATCTTACTGGGAAACTCATTTTAATCTCTAATATCATCCCTCCCTTAGTTAAAATTTACATTTTTTCTTTCACAGGAAAAGCTACTACCACTTAAAAATGAAAGAAAAGTCAAAGAACTCTGTAGACGGTTAACAGCTCAGCAGATGAAGGATGCTCAAGAATAAGCACCATAGTTAGTAACTGCCAGGGGCTAGGGCAAGTGAGATTAGCGAGTGACTATTAACAGATCTGGGGTTTCTTTGAGGGTAATACAAATGCTTTGCAATAGACATTGGTGGTGGCTATACAACTTTGTAAATATACTTAAAACCACAGAAATGTATTCTTTAAAAGAGTAAACCTGATGGTATGAACATTTTATCTTAGTAAGAAATATTTTTTTAAAAAGGATAGGAAGGCGAAACACTGGATATAAAGTGACACAGAAAAGTCAAGGACTGAAAATACAGTTCAGACAGTTGAGCTCTCTTCCAACTCTGAGATTTTATCTACTTAGTGAGAAATAAGATTTGAAAGAAAACAGTTGAATTGATAGAAACACTACACACAGTGAAAGCATTCAGAGGTTTATATATTGTAACATACATGCCTACTTATGAATCCACATGCATGAAAAACTGTTAAGTTGCTGCCTCTGGAGAAGGGAAATTGTGGGGTGAGGATCAAGACTGGAGCAGATACTCATATATCTTTTTTTTTTTTTACGGTTTACACTGGCGATTAAGTAACAAATTTTAAAATAAAAATTATAAAGGTCAGAATTTAAACACCTCCTGAAGGTAGCAAGGAAACTGCCAGTTCAGCCAAAAATAAAGAATGGGCTAAGTCTAATCAGAAGATCAACCTCCTCCTACTTTTAAATTTATTATTATTACTATTATTTTGGTCATTCTGGGTTTTCACAGTTGCCTCAGGTTCTTCTCTAGTTGCAGAGAGTGGGGGCTACTCTCTAGTGGAGGTGAGCAGGCTTCTTGTTGTGGTGACCTCTCTTGTTGTGGAACTCCAGCTCTAGGGCACCCAGACTTCAGTAGTTCTGGCACATGGGCTCAACAGTCGTGGCTCCGAGGCTCCAGAGCACAGGCTCCATAGTTGTAGCTCACAGGCTTAGTGCTCCGCAACGTGGGATCTTCCCCAATCAGGGACTGAACTTGTGTCTCCTGCACTGGCAGGCAAACTCTTTTTTTAAATTTTTTTTTTCATATTTATTTATTTGGCTGCATTGGGTCTTAGTTGAGGCATGTGGGCTTCATCACCTTATGGTATGCGGGATCTCAGTTCTCTGACCAGAGATCGAACCTGTGTCCCCTGCATTGGTAGGCAGATCCTTAACCATGGGACCACCAAGGAAGTCCCGGCAGGCAAACTCTTTACACCGAGCTACCAGGGAAGCCCGATCAACCTCCTTCTAATCATCCTATAACATCTTAAAAACCAAGAATAATGACTGACTGGTGTATAAATTTCCAATGGTAGTCATTGTATACTTTGACAAATCAGTAAGAACCACGCAAAAGGCTCCAGAAAAAACAAAGAAGGCTGACAGAGCCCAGGGTTCCTCACTGTCAACACTAAGTGGCTGGTGGTAAAATGACGGGCCTCACTTAGGTCCAAAATGAAGCAGGGAGAAACAGCTACAACACACTTAAGCGGCCCAGACAGCTTCCAGAGCAGGGAAAATGCAAATGGGTCCCTGAGTACACTACAATGCCACTTGATGCAGTAGACTACGGGGGTCAGAATGAGACTTTAGAGGCAGAAGGACGGAAATCCAGGCTCTGTGGTTCCTCCACTTACTAGAGGTGTGAACCTGAACATCATATTTCAACTTTCAGAGGCTGCGTGCACTTTCCTCAGCTCATTCAATAAACATCTGAGTGCTTACTACACACGGGCACTCCGCTGACTTCATTAGGTGTTAATAGGAAGAATACAGGAAAAAAAAAAAAAAAAAAACAGAAAAAGTTCCCATCACAAGAAAAAATACTTGTCTCTCTGTGGGATGTCAGATGTTAGCTAGACTTGCTAGGGCGATCATTTCACAGTACATACGAATAATAAGTATGTTACACACCTGAAACTAACAAGTCAATTATTATATCTCAAACAAACAAGAGTGATGGAGAAGATAAACTCCAGGGCACCCAGACTTCAGTAGTTCTGGCACATGGGCTAAACAGTCGTGGCTCCGAGGCTCCAGAGCACAGGCTCCATAGTTGTAGCTCACAGGCTTAGTGCTCCGCAACGTGGGATCTTCCCCAATCAGGGACTGAACTTGTGTCTCCTGCACTGGCAGGCAAACTCTTTTTTTAAATTTTTTTTTTCATATTTATTTATTTGGCTGCATTGGGTCTTAGTTGAGGCATGTGGGCTTCATCACCTTATGGTATGCGGGATCTCAGTTCTCTGACCAGAGATCGAACCTGTGTCCCCTGCATTGGTAGGCAGATCCTTAACCATGGGACCACCAAGGAAGTCCCGGCAGGCAAACTCTTTACACCGAGCTACCAGGGAAGCCCGATCAACCTCCTTCTAATCATCCTATAACATCTTAAAAACCAAGAATAATGACTGACTGGTGTATAAATTTCCAATGGTAGTCATTGTATACTTTGACAAATCAGTAAGAACCACGCAAAAGGCTCCAGAAAAAACAAAGAAGGCTGACAGAGCCCAGGGTTCCTCACTGTCAACACTAAGTGGCTGGTGGTAAAATGACGGGCCTCACTTAGGTCCAAAATGAAGCAGGGAGAAACAGCTACAACACACTTAAGCGGCCCAGACAGCTTCCAGAGCAGGGAAAATGCAAATGGGTCCCTGAGTACACTACAATGCCACTTGATGCAGTAGACTACGGGGGTCAGAATGAGACTTTAGAGGCAGAAGGACGGAAATCCAGGCTCTGTGGTTCCTCCACTTACTAGAGGTGTGAACCTGAACATCATATTTCAACTTTCAGAGGCTGCGTGCACTTTCCTCAGCTCATTCAATAAACATCTGAGTGCTTACTACACACGGGCACTCCGCTGACTTCATTAGGTGTTAATAGGAAGAATACAGGAAAAGTAAAAAAAACAGAAAAAGTTCCCATCACAAGAAAAAATACTTGTCTCTCTGTGGGATGTCAGATGTTAGCTAGACTTGCTAGGGCGATCATTTCACAGTACATACGAATAATAAGTATGTTACACACCTGAAACTAACAAGTCAATTATTATATCTCAAACAAACAAGAGTGATGGAGAAGATAAAACCGGGCAAAGGGAATGAATGGTGAGGGTTGGTTAGGGATAATCGTGAATGCCAGACAAGAGTTCTCTAGGAGGGATATCTGAGCTGAAACCTGAAAGAGGAAGCGGCTCTGAGGAGGACTCCAAGCTGAACCGTAAATGCAAAAGCCCTGAGTTGAGAACGAGCTTGGGGTGCTCAAGGAACAGAACAGCCAGGGAAGTTTGAGTACAGACAGCTGAGTAGATGAGACTGAGTCGGAGAGATAGATGTTTGGCCTCATAGGCCGTGGGAAGGAATTTTCATTTAAGTACAACGGAGAAATTTAAGCAGAGGTTGTCAGGCAGCGGGTTAGGAATAACCCCACTGCTTCATTTGCAATAAGACTCCATAAACGGCAGCTCTGAAAATACCAAAGGGGCACTGCGAGTCCTCAAAAGCGCGCAACTCCCACCCACCAAGGAAGTCTTCCCCAACTCAGGCGTTTGCAAGAACGAGAAAGCGAACGCGACTGATTCACCCAAGGGTCAATGGGAAAAACTAATCTCTGATGCGGGACGGGGGTCTCAAACCGGAGGACAGGGCTTCCTCGAGCCTCGGCGAGAGAGAAAACGCTCCTGGGTAAGTCAGGAGTCTGTCCAGAGGTGTGACAGTCGCTCTGACCGGTAACAGCACCTGCTCCCAACTTTCGGGAAACCCTCGCCGGGGCGTCCGCGGAGCCTGCACCTGCATTTCTCGAAGCAGCCGCCCGCCGCCGCCCCGCGCAGAGCGCGCGTCCCAGCGCCCCGCACAACACGGGCCCGCGCGACTCAGCTGTGGTTCCTCCACTTACTAGAGGTGTGAACCTGAACATCATATTTCAACTTTCAGAGGCTGCGTGCACTTTCCTCAGCTCATTCAATAAACATCTGAGTGCTTACTACACACGGGCACTCCGCTGACTTCATTAGGTGTTAATAGGAAGAATACAGGGAAAAAAAAAAAAAAAAAACAGAAAAAGTTCCCATCACAAGAAAAAATACTTGTCTCTCTGTGGGATGTCAGATGTTAGCTAGACTTGCTAGGGCGATCATTTCACAGTACATACGAATAATAAGTATGTTACACACCTGAAACTAACAAGTCAATTATTATATCTCAAACAAACAAGAGTGATGGAGAAGATAAAACCGGGCAAAGGGAATGAATGGTGAGGGTTGGTTAGGGATAATCGTGAATGCCAGACAAGAGTTCTCTAGGAGGGATATCTGAGCTGAAACCTGAAAGAGGAAGCGGCTCTGAGGAGGACTCCAAGCTGAACCGTAAATGCAAAAGCCCTGAGTTGAGAACGAGCTTGGGGTGCTCAAGGAACAGAACAGCCAGGGAAGTTTGAGTACAGACAGCTGAGTAGATGAGACTGAGTCGGAGAGATAGATGTTTGGCCTCATAGGCCGTGGGAAGGAATTTTCATTTAAGTACAACGGAGAAATTTAAGCAGAGGTTGTCAGGCAGCGGGTTAGGAATAACCCCACTGCTTCATTTGCAATAAGACTCCATAAACGGCAGCTCTGAAAATACCAAAGGGGCACTGCGAGTCCTCAAAAGCGCGCAACTCCCACCCACCAAGGAAGTCTTCCCCAACTCAGGCGTTTGCAAGAACGAGAAAGCGAACGCGACTGATTCACCCAAGGGTCAATGGGAAAAACTAATCTCTGATGCGGGACGGGGGTCTCAAACCGGAGGACAGGGCTTCCTCGAGCCTCGGCGAGAGAGAAAACGCTCCTGGGTAAGTCAGGAGTCTGTCCAGAGGTGTGACAGTCGCTCTGACCGGTAACAGCACCTGCTCCCAACTTTCGGGAAACCCTCGCCGGGGCGTCCGCGGAGCCTGCACCTGCATTTCTCGAAGCAGCCGCCCGCCGCCGCCCCGCGCAGGGAGCGCGCGTCCCAGCGCCCCGCACAACACGGGGCCCCGGCGAACTCAACCTGCGCTCCTACGTCGGCTGCGCCCGACCAGGCCCTCGCTGACCCCCGAACCTCAGCGGGGGCACCACTCCTCCCCGCCAGTGCCCAAGCCCCCTCAGTCCCGGCTCCCAAACCGGCGCCACTTTCTCCTCAGCCCCAAGGCCGCTCCCCGCCTCAACTCACGGGTTGTTATTACTCATTGTAAGTAACAAGCTGCTGAGGAGCCGCACGTTGGAGTGCAGCCCCGCGGCGGCCATGTCTCGCACGTGGTCTATCACATTCATTCTGCCCAGGAAGGCCGCGAGTAGCGGCGGCGGCAGGGCAAAGAGCCGGCTGAAGCTCTTAGGAGAAGACTCCAAAATGGCGGCCTCGCCGGGGTCCATCAGGTCTCCACGTGGCCCCGCCCCCAGGGTCATAGGCAACTACTGAAATGCCTGATTAAAAAAAAAAAAATTGCCTCTGTTCCTTCCCCGCCAAATCCGTTGTGTACGGTTTCGTTTGGGGCTTTTTGTTTTTAGCTAGAGTTACATAATCATTTTAAGCTGCGAACTTTCTGAGGCCTTACAGCGAGCGAGAGATAAAAGGCACCTCAGAATGAGTACATGCTCATTGAAAGGGCTCTGAGAGGACTCTTAGAAATTAATAAAAATGTATTAACATTTATAATAAATAAAAATTAATATACTAGTAGGGTGCGGAGGAGAAAACCCCTATCCGTTGGAATTTTTTTTAAGGATTAAATATATTGATCAGGCGCCAGGGGCAGTCCTAAGTGCTTCGACAAGAGTTAAGTGCCACGCCCCTTCAGCCCAGGTGTAGTGTGTGTACCTGCGGGAGTTAGGCTTCAGTTTCGGGGCAAAAGAGCATATTTTTGCTCTTTGTGAAATAACTCATTACCTTAGAGTGAATTAAGACTAGATTGAGGGCTTCCCTGGTGGTCCAGTGGTAAAAAGTCTGCCTTGCAGTGCTAGGGGCACCAAATTGATCCCTGGCCCGAGAAGATTCCACATGCCATGGAACGGCTGGACAGGTGTGTCCAGTTAGGAGCCAGCGCTCTGGAGCACATGTGCCCAGAGCCGGTGCTCTGCAACGAGAGAGGCCACTGCAATGGGAGGCCCACACAGGCCGAAGAGTAAACATGGGTGAAAATAAATAAATTTTAAAAATCAAGAAAAAGAGGCCAATTTTAAATAAATAATAAGATTAGGTTGAGTTTTAGCCATCCTAATGTGAGTATAGTGTTATTGTGTTTTTCATTTGCCATTATAGATGTCAAATTGAGCATCTTCTCATATGCATATTTGCCACCTGTATATCTTTTGTGAAGTATCTGTGTAGATCTTTTGTCTATTTTGTAGTCTTTTTTTTCTTTTTTTGACTGCACCCCAAAACTTGTGGGATTTTAGTTGCCAGATGAAGGATTGAACCTGAGCCCTCAGCAAGGAGAATGCGGAGTCCCAATCACCTCCAGGGAATCCCCAGGGTGTTCCTGTTCTTATTGTTCAGTTTTAAGGTTTTCATTGTATATTTTGGATAGCATCCTTTATCAGATTTTATCCAAGTTTGTGACTTGTCTCATTCTCTGGACGACTTCTCTTTTAGCCTCAGTAACAGTCTTGAAATAAGATGACTAATAATAATGGCCAAAAAAGAAACAAAAACAGTGAAAATATTTAGGGGTGGGGGTGAAGTAGAAAAGTATAGCTTTATTGCTTTGCCAGGCAAAGGAGGACACAGTGGGTTCCTGTTTGGAAAAATTGTGTCCCAGCCTGGGAGGATTTGGTGAGTTTTGTAGCAACAGTTCAAAGATGTGATTGCTGATAAAACCAGTGTGCATTCCCTTAATCTGGTCTCACATAATCTTAATGAGCTTCTCTTGGTTCCTGTCCTCAGGTGGTTTTATTTGATAAGAAGAATGCTCCATTTGCTGGGTCTTAAGTCTGGTCTCAGGACTTAATTAAGCTCAGGTTCTTGATGTCTTGTGGTAGAAAAGATTCAGCGAGAGATAAAGTGGTAGGTACGAAGTGGATTTATTTAGAAAGAAATACACCCCACAGAGTGTGGGCCATCTCAGAAAGTGACACCAACTGCCTACACTCCAATATAAAATAAAAAGTTTAAAAAAAAAAAGAACTGCAAAAAGTCTTAAGCTTTCTTAATGAGATTATCATTAGCTTCAGAGTTATACTATGTATTATATATGCATATGGTATAATATTATTAACATAAATAGAGTGAATGCAAATGCACAAGTATATTAATTATAATAGAAAACAAGGTAACAGGGAAATAAGATTTAAAATAAGGAAAGAGCAGCTGAAAAATTATTTTATTAAACTTTATCTGAATAATGAAATCAATTAAATTTTAATGAAAAATAAAACTAGGAGGCTTTCCTGGTGGTCCGGTTGAAAAAGAGTCCGCCTTGCAGTGCAAGGGGCACCGGTTTGATCCCTGGCCCGGGAAGATCCCATGTGCCACAGAGCGGCTGGACCGGTGTGTCCAATTACAACCAAGCACTCTGAAGCACATGCACCTAGAGCCAGTGCTCTGCAATGAGAGAGGTCACTGCAGTGGGGGGCCCACACAGGTTAAAGAATAAAGATGAATGAAAATAAATAAATAAATAAACAATAAAAGAGGCCAACATTTAAAATTAAAAAAAAACTAATATTACAGGACAAAAAGGTAATGAATACATTTTAGTTATATTAATGTATTCTTTTTTTTACTGTTTTTTTTGATTCTTTATTTTAAAGATTTTATAGAGTTTTGTTGTTCACAGACATGTATGTTCCCAGATCAGTCATATGCATATCCATGGTCCCCACCCCCCCAGTTCCCCTCATCCATCCCACCCCTCCAAACCATCGCCCCAAGCCATTGTAAGCAGTCCTATTCCCTTAGCACAATGACACTAGCTATCTTTTCCACACATAACAGTATAGGTTTCCATGTTACTCCCTCCATGCTTCCCCCTCCCTATTTCTTCCCCACAATAATGTATTCTTAAATACATTACATGTTGGATTAGCAAAGAAATGAGTAAGATACAGTTTCTGGTTTTGATCCTTAAATTCTTCCAACTTGTTAATGACTGTCAAGTCGATTATCTTTTCATATTCATGTTCCATACACAACGTACACATTTGTCAGTCAGTGGAGTATAGCCATGAAAAGACATGCAGGAAACTTAAATGTGTACTACTAAGTGAAAGCAGGCACCCAGAAAAGGTTATATTTTGTATGATTCCAACTATATGACACTCTGGAAAAGATAAATCTGGGGACAGTGAAAATGTCAGTGGTAGCCAGGGGTACAGGGGAGGGAAGAAGAGGTGGAGCACAGGGGATCTTTAGGGCAGTGGAACTGTTCTATGTGACATTATGATGGGAGATACATGTCATTCGTTTGTTAAAACTCCTAAGATGTACATTACCTAGAGAAATCTAAGGTAGACTATGGACTTCGGGTGATAATGGTAGGTTCATTGTTGTAACAAATGTACCGTGAGTGTGAGATGTTGACAGTGGGGGATCCCGGCTGTGCATGTTGTGGGGCGAGTGTAATAGGAACTCACTGTTATCCTCAATTTTGCTCTGAACGTAAAACTGCTTGGAAAAACTAAACTTACCGTAAAAGAAGAAAGGGGATGGTGGTGTAAAACTGACTTTCTCTGCGTGTCAAAACATGCTAGATACATCACTGTATCTAACATACTTAGAACAAAGGATGGCTCACAGTAAACATATAAATGCTTACTATTATATATTTTTCTTTTTGTGGGGGACGGGTTCCGGAGGGAGGGGGGCAGGTAGGCCACTTCTATTGGTCTTTCATTTATCTATTTTCATCCGTCTTTGTTCTTTGGCCCGTGTGGGCCTCCCATCGCTGCAGCCCCTGTTGTCGCAGAGCACTGGCTCTGGGCGCATGCGCTCCAGAGCTCCGGCTCGGTAATTGGACACATCAGTCTAGTCACTCTGCGGCATGTGGGATCTTCCCAGACCAGGGATCGAACTGGCGCCCCTTGCACTACAAGGCGGTGTCCTTACCCACTGGACCACCAGGGAAGCCCTATATGTTTTTCTATTGATACATTTGAAATACTTCATAATTAAAACCATATCTAATAATAGCAAAAAGTGGAAACAGTTGAAATGTTCATCACCTGATGACTATATAATCAACTATGCTATATTCATACAATGTCCAATTCAGCAAAAAATTAAAAATGAAAAGAACAAACTGCTGATAACATGAGTGATTGTCAAAAATATGCTAAATATAAAATCATGCTAGATAAAAGAAACCAGTTGAGAAGAAAATCACATAATTTCTGACTCCATTTATATGAAATATCCAGAAAAGATAAACTGAAAGCAACAGAAAAATTCGTGGTTGCTTGGTGGTGAGGGTGGGAACAAAAACAAAAGCTTTATGAAGCTGACATTCTAATGAAGAACAATAAACAATAATTAGTACAAATATTACATGACATGGTACTAAAACATATTATTTGCCAAAGAAATAATGTCTGAGGTTTACTTTAAAATATTCCTGGGAGTGGAGAGGGATAGATGAAACAAAATTAGCAAAATGCTGATATCAACTGAGATTAAGAGGCAGGTATATGGGAGTTCATCATACTATTCTTTCAACTTGGATGTAATTTAAATTTCCTGGGTCTTCCTTGGGGGTTCAGTGGTTAAGATTTCGCCTTCCAAGGCAAGGGGTGTGAACCTGATCCCTGGCTGGGGAGCTAAGATCCCACATGCCTCAGGACCAAACTAACGAAACATAAAACATTTAATATAAAACATAAAGCAATATTGTAACAAATTCAATAAAGAATTAAAAAATAGTCGACATTAAACATTCTTTGAAAAAATTATTTAAATAAATTTTCCATAAGTTCTTTTTTTTTTTTTAAGGTGCTTAAAACATAGAAACAAAGAGTAGGACATAACTGAGCTACTGAACTGAATTGGAAAAGGTAGAGAAGAGAAAAAGGGAGTATTGGTGCATGGGTTGCCAATCAGAGAAGGCCACACTTGATTAGGTGACATATGAGTAAAGACCTGTGGCAGGGGAAGTGGGAGCCATCTAGAAATCTAGAGGGAGAGGACCTCAAGCAAAGGAAATAGTAAGCTGAAGCAGGGCTGAGCTTGGCAAGTTAGGAGAGTAAGGAGGTTAGGGCATCAACTAAATAATCAACTATGCAAAAGTGGAAACAGTTGAAATGTTCATCACCTGATGACTATATAATCAACTATGCTATATTCATACAATGTCCAATTCAGCAAAAAATTAAAAATGAAAAGAACAAACTGCTGATAACATGAGTGATTGTCAAAAATATGCTAAATATAAAATCATGCTAGATAAAAGAAACCAGTTGAGAAGAAAATCACATAATTTCTGACTCCATTTATATGAAATATCCAGAAAAGATAAACTGAAAGCAACAGAAAAATTCGTGGTTGCTTGGTGGTGAGGGTGGGAACAAAAACAAAAGCTTTATGAAGCTGACATTCTAATGAAGAACAATAAACAATAATTAGTACAAATATTACATGACATGGTACTAAAACATATTATTTGCCAAAGAAATAATGTCTGAGGTTTACTTTAAAATATTCCTGGGAGTGGAGAGGGATAGATGAAACAAAATTAGCAAAATGCTGATATCAACTGAGATTAAGAGGCAGGTATATGGGAGTTCATCATACTATTCTTTCAACTTGGATGTAATTTAAATTTCCTGGGTTTTCCCTTTGGGGGGTTCAGTGGTTAAGATTTCGCCTTCCAAGGCAAGGGGTGTGAACCTGATCCCTGGCTGGGGAGCTAAGATCCCACATGCCTCAGGACCAAACTAACGAAACATAAAACATTTAATATAAAACATAAAGCAATATTGTAACAAATTCAATAAAGAATTAAAAAATAGTCGACATTAAACATTCTTTGAAAAAATTATTTAAATAAATTTTCCATAAGTTCTTTTTTTTTTTTTAAGGTGCTTAAAACATAGAAACAAAGAGTAGGACATAACTGAGCTACTGAACTGAATTGGAAAAGGTAGAGAAGAGAAAAAGGGAGTATTGGTGCATGGGTTGCCAATCAGAGAAGGCCACACTTGATTAGGTGACATATGAGTAAAGACCTGTGGCAGGGGAAGTGGGAGCCATCTAGAAATCTAGAGGGAGAGGACCTCAAGCAAAGGAAATAGTAAGCTTAGCAGTCTGAAGCAGGGCTGAGCTTGGCAAGTTAGGAGAGTAAGGAGGTTAGTGGGCTAGAGCTGAACAAGGTAGGAGAGGAGCAGGAAACAATCACATGGATGCCAAGAGTCTTGAGCAGAAAAGTAATGAGATCTGACTTGCTTTTTAAAAGGATTGTTCTGATACATTAAGAATAGGTCGAAGAAGGCAATCAAATCCGAAATGTCCAAGTCTTAAGGTTGAGAAGTCCTGTTACAAAGGGAAGGAGGAAATGAATGACAGCAAGTGGGGGAAGCAGAATTAAGAATTTTTTCTTTTTTAAAAATGGAAAAAATAACATGTTTATATCCTGATGGGAATGAAGGAGAATATATCACTAGCTAAATCACAGGAAAAACATTGATAATTTCTATAAAGAAACAGTGCTAAAACATATCTGTGAAACTGATAAACCACACAAAGAATGCATGAAGGAAAATATTCACAGAGTAAAAACAGAGGCAAAGGAGAGTCCACCTCCTCTGTTTTTAAAAAATTATCCTCTTTAAAATAAATGGAATAAACAATGGAATCATCTGTGGTTAACCATTCATCCATGGTTAAGTTCCATTAACCTCATGCAAGTCAGATCATACTGATTTCCATATTATACAAAGGACACATAAAATATTAAACTAATATGGGACACACAAAGGGACAAGGTCTCCTCTTTCTCATGGAATCTTCTAAAATAGTAATTTTGTAACTGGAGGGGTGTTTTTAGACACACAGCTGGCCATGAATCTTAAGATACGCTGCCTAACAGATGCAGAATAACTCGGATTCCGTGGAGTGTTGAATCAGATACATTAGAGGAACAATTTATAAATATAAATGTTCTGCTCCACTTAAGTTCATTTCTAAATGTCCAACAGCCTCCTAAGAATGAAAATCTTTCCCAGCTGCATTAGATATTTTTCTGTCTTTTGCACAAAGGGAAAAACATTAACACTTGTAAATTGTTCTAAGGGAAACATTACTCAATATCCCTTAAGTGTTCCCTGGCAGTGATAGCCTTTCTTTCAGTGAAAAGGTAACTTCAGGATGAAGAATTTGCCTGGACAACTGGAAGGAATAAATACAGCCATCTTTCCAAATGATTTGCCCTCTTTTCAGTAAAAGTGGCAAGGCAATGAATTTTAGGGTTCTAAGTTGTCCAGATTGGCATTTTATTTATGAGATGGTCAGACAAGTAATTTCTGTTTGGGATGATAAAATGTTTTGGAAATACAGGATTACATTTTTCTCCTTCCAGACTGAGTCGATGCAGTGTATCCTTGGTTATCAAAATAACTATAGCTTTGGGATTTTAAAATGGTAAATATGCATGATGTATGAAAAAGCATGATATATACCTCTATGATCTTAATTCCATAAAAATGGATGCTTACTTGTGTAAATACACAAATGAAACCTAGAAGGACACATTAAACGGTAAACTACACATGATTATGGATAACTCTGCTTTTTGCTTGTTTTTGTTTTCTATTATGTACACAGTACACACTGTTCGCTGAACCCATTGTAGGCAAGGGCCAAGCTAAAAGACTGGAAAAACTTCCAGGAGCGATAAGAACCACAGATAAGGTAAAGTCCACCTCCTCTGTTTTTAAAAAATTATCCTCTTTAAAATAAATGGAATAAACAATGGAATCATCTGTGGTTAACCATTCATCCATGGTTAAGTTCCATTAACCTCATGCAAGTCAGATCATACTGATTTCCATATTATACAAAGGACACATAAAATATTAAACTAATATGGGACACACAAAGGGACAAGGTCTCCTCTTTCTCATGGAATCTTCTAAAATAGTAATTTTGTAACTGGAGGGGTGTTTTTAGACACACAGCTGGCCATGAATCTTAAGATACGCTGCCTAACAGATGCAGAATAACTCGGATTCCGTGGAGTGTTGAATCAGATACATTAGAGGAACAATTTATAAATATAAATGTTCTGCTCCACTTAAGTTCATTTCTAAATGTCCAACAGCCTCCTAAGAATGAAAATCTTTCCCAGCTGCATTAGATATTTTTCTGTCTTTTGCACAAAGGGAAAAACATTAACACTTGTAAATTGTTCTAAGGGAAACATTACTCAATATCCCTTAAGTGTTCCCTGGCAGTGATAGCCTTTCTTTCAGTGAAAAGGTAACTTCAGGATGAAGAATTTGCCTGGACAACTGGAAGGAATAAATACAGCCATCTTTCCAAATGATTTGCCCTCTTTTCAGTAAAAGTGGCAAGGCAATGAATTTTAGGGTTCTAAGTTGTCCAGATTGGCATTTTATTTATGAGATGGTCAGACAAGTAATTTCTGTTTGGGATGATAAAATGTTTTGGAAATACAGGATTACATTTTTCTCCTTCCAGACTGAGTCGATGCAGTGTATCCTTGGTTATCAAAATAACTATAGCTTTGGGATTTTAAAATGGTAAATATGCATGATGTATGAAAAAGCATGATATATACCTCTATGATCTTAATTCCATAAAAATGGATGCTTACTTGTGTAAATACACAAATGAAACCTAGAAGGACACATTAAACGGTAAACTACACATGATTATGGATAACTCTGCTTTTTGCTTGTTTTTTTGTTTTCTATTATGTACACAGTACACACTGTTCGCTGAACCCATTGTAGGCAAGGGCCAAGCTAAAAGACTGGAAAAAAACTTCCAGGAGCGATAAGAACCACAGATACATTTATCCTTTCCGGGCTGGCACAAGCAACCACAGTGGCAGACATAACCCAACATAACATAACCTCACCCAAGGGCTTTCCAGGTGGAGCTTATACGTGCTTACAGAACAAAAGTAGCCCATGGCCAAGCAAGTGCCTTGTGACAAACATGCACAGTGCTATAAGTGATCTCAGCTGTTAAGTTAATCATTATTTATAAAACATAGGGCGATAGCAAAAGGGCCTGGGGCGAGTGAGCCTGGGGACCAGACATCTTGGCTAATTTGCTCTTTCCCTACAGTGCCATAATGGTGGGTAAAAGCAGTATGGTACCTTTGGGTACAGATTTTGGCATGTTCTTTGTCCCACTAATAGAACACAGTTTAAAGTTCTAACCCTGACCCTGGCTCTCAGAAACATGGATCCTTCATTATTACCTGCCCGGGCAGCTTTGTTCCCATATTCTTTTTCTAACGTTTCCTTCATGCCAGGCCTGATCAGGTCACAAAGCTCTCATTTAGCCTACCTGATTTGGCTCACCTGTCCTGAGCTCAGTTAATTTGAGTGCCGTGTTCATTAAGTCTTCCCCAACCCACCTCAATAAGACCAGCTTGCCTTTTCTTTGGACTTCTACAGCACTGAGCAGTCATGTCAATCTTTCAGTATTTCTTGGCATTTATCTTGTTGTACACATTTCTTATTAGATTGCTAGGTCCTAGAGAGCATTGTTGTTGTTTACATTTCTTGAACATCCGCCCTCTCCTGATCTTGTTGTTTTCAACATTCTCTATTAGATTGTATCCTTGGTTATCAAAATAACTATAGCTTTGGGATTTTAAAATGGTAAATATGCATGATGTATGAAAAAGCATGATATATACCTCTATGATCTTAATTCCATAAAAATGGATGCTTACTTGTGTAAATACACAAATGAAACCTAGAAGGACACATTAAACGGTAAACTACACATGATTATGGATAACTCTGCTTTTTGCTTGTTTTTTTGTTTTCTATTATGTACACAGTACACACTGTTCGCTGAACCCATTGTAGGCAAGGGCCAAGCTAAAAGACTGGAAAAAAACTTCCAGGAGCGATAAGAACCACAGATACATTTATCCTTTCCGGGCTGGCACAAGCAACCACAGTGGCAGACATAACCCAACATAACATAACCTCACCCAAGGGCTTTCCAGGTGGAGCTTATACGTGCTTACAGAACAAAAGTAGCCCATGGCCAAGCAAGTGCCTTGTGACAAACATGCACAGTGCTATAAGTGATCTCAGCTGTTAAGTTAATCATTATTTATAAAACATAGGGCGATAGCAAAAGGGCCTGGGGCGAGTGAGCCTGGGGACCAGACATCTTGGCTAATTTGCTCTTTCCCTACAGTGCCATAATGGTGGGTAAAAGCAGTATGGTACCTTTGGGTACAGATTTTGGCATGTTCTTTGTCCCACTAATAGAACACAGTTTAAAGTTCTAACCCTGACCCTGGCTCTCAGAAACATGGATCCTTCATTATTACCTGCCCGGGCAGCTTTGTTCCCATATTCTTTTTCTAACGTTTCCTTCATGCCAGGCCTGATCAGGTCACAAAGCTCTCATTTAGCCTACCTGATTTGGCTCACCTGTCCTGAGCTCAGTTAATTTGAGTGCCGTGTTCATTAAGTCTTCCCCAACCCACCTCAATAAGACCAGCTTGCCTTTTCTTTGGACTTCTACAGCACTGAGCAGTCATGTCAATCTTTCAGTATTTCTTGGCATTTATCTTGTTGTACACATTTCTTATTAGATTGCTAGGTCCTAGAGAGCATTGTTGTTGTTTACATTTCTTGAACATCCGCCCTCTCCTGATCTTGTTGCCTGAATATTTTACTAAAAGCTGCAGGGTAGCCAGGTGACCCTCTTATGATGACTGGAAAGACTTGGGCTTCATTGCCATTTCTGCCAACTTCCAGGTGTTTGAGGTTGGTTAAGTTATTTAATTCCTTCTCAATAGTACTTGTATCTACCACAAAGATCCTTGAAACGGTTAAACAGGATTTAGAAATCCAGAGCGTTTAGCAAGCCAGATCACCTGTAAATTGGAGCTGCAGAGTTAAGGAAAAGTGGAAAAGTGTGATTGGTGATTTATCTCAAAATCAACACAGAACAGATGTGGCCCTAAGATTACACTCTCCTAATGGAATGGTCTTTCGAACTGCTATAAACAAAATGAAGGGAGAAATGAACCAAATGGCTTTTGGTATAACAGTATTACATCCCTTTCTGGCTCCAAACTCTGGACACAGCTCCAAACATTATTAAGATCTTCAGTACTAATAATTTTGGAGGAAAGGAAAATGTAGAAGAAAACAATTTTCATAGATCTTAAGCATTTCCATATGCTGTCATTTTTCTATACATGATAGTAATCGGTGGCATATATAAATAATAAATGTAAACATCATGCTTAAGAAAAGTACCTGGTGGCTGTTGTGCTCAGCCTGTTTTTGGCTAATGTAGTTGTTCTAATATTTGATTTTCTCCCATCCAAGTACTAACCAGGCCCAACCCTGCTTAGCTTCCAAGATCAGACAACATCCTCAGATCCTTCATTATTACCTGCCCGGGCAGCTTTGTTCCCATATTCTTTTTCTAACGTTTCCTTCATGCCAGGCCTGATCAGGTCACAAAGCTCTCATTTAGCCTACCTGATTTGGCTCACCTGTCCTGAGCTCAGTTAATTTGAGTGCCGTGTTCATTAAGTCTTCCCCAACCCACCTCAATAAGACCAGCTTGCCTTTTCTTTGGACTTCTACAGCACTGAGCAGTCATGTCAATCTTTCAGTATTTCTTGGCATTTATCTTGTTGTACACATTTCTTATTAGATTGCTAGGTCCTAGAGAGCATTGTTGTTGTTTACATTTCTTGAACATCCGCCCTCTCCTGATCTTGTTGCCTGAATATTTTACTAAAAGCTGCAGGGTAGCCAGGTGACCCTCTTATGATGACTGGAAAGACTTGGGCTTCATTGCCATTTCTGCCAACTTCCAGGTGTTTGAGGTTGGTTAAGTTATTTAATTCCTTCTCAATAGTACTTGTATCTACCACAAAGATCCTTGAAACGGTTAAACAGGATTTAGAAATCCAGAGCGTTTAGCAAGCCAGATCACCTGTAAATTGGAGCTGCAGAGTTAAGGAAAAGTGGAAAAGTGTGATTGGTGATTTATCTCAAAATCAACACAGAACAGATGTGGCCCTAAGATTACACTCTCCTAATGGAATGGTCTTTCGAACTGCTATAAACAAAATGAAGGGAGAAATGAACCAAATGGCTTTTGGTATAACAGTATTACATCCCTTTCTGGCTCCAAACTCTGGACACAGCTCCAAACATTATTAAGATCTTCAGTACTAATAATTTTGGAGGAAAGGAAAATGTAGAAGAAAACAATTTTCATAGATCTTAAGCATTTCCATATGCTGTCATTTTTCTATACATGATAGTAATCGGTGGCATATATAAATAATAAATGTAAACATCATGCTTAAGAAAAGTACCTGGTGGCTGTTGTGCTCAGCCTGTTTTTGGCTAATGTAGTTGTTCTAATATTTGATTTTCTCCCATCCAAGTACTAACCAGGCCCAACCCTGCTTAGCTTCCAAGATCAGACAACATCAGGCGCGTTCAGGGTGACATGGCCATAGATGTATTTGGTTTTCTAAGCAATGTTTTTTTTTTTTTAATTTAATCATCCCCGATTATTAAGTAATACACATATCATGCTGAATTATAGTTTAGATGACTTAGAATGTGCAAGTCTTTGTAATTGCCTCTGGTGCAATCACTCTTAACAATCTGGTGTTATGTATCCCCATAGTGTTTTTTTTTGACAACATTCAATCAAATAAACAAGGATGGAATCATACCATAATGCTACCCTCAACCTTTTTTTAAAAAAACTCAGTGATGTACATCCTAAGGCGTCTTTCCATGACAGAAAAGATAGAGCTGCTTATTATTACTTTTAAAATTTTGGCCTGGTTTTGTTTGTTGTTTTTTTTAAAGATTTATTTATTTATTTATTTTGGGCGGGGGTTGGATTGGGGAGGGAGGGGAGCGGGCGGGTCACTTCTATTGGTCTTACATTTCTCTATTTTCATCCGTCTTTGTTCTTTGGCTCCTGTGGGCCTCCCATCACGGTGGCATCTGTCGTTGCACAGCGCCAGCTCTGGGCGCATGCGCTCCAGAGCTCCGGCTCCGTGATTGGACACATTGGTCCATGCTCCGCGGCATGTGGGATCTTCCCAGGCCAGGGATCGAACCGGCGCCCCTTGCACTGCAAGGCAGTGTCCTTACCCACTGGACCACCAGGGGAAGCCCTGGCCTGTTTTTTAATTGATTTTTTATTATTCATTTTCATTCATCTTTATTCTTCCACCTGTGTGGGTCTCCCAATGCAGTGGCCTCTCTCCTTGCAGAGCACCAGTTCTGGGCGCACGCACTCGAGTGCTGGCTCCTAATTGGACACACCAGTCCAGACGTTCTGTGGCACATGGAATCTTCCTGGGCCAGGGATCAAACCAGTGTCTCTTGCACTGCAAGACGGACTCCTTATCCACTGGACTACCAGGGAAGCCCTCCCCCTTATTATTATTTTTTGGGGGGGGCGGGTCGGAGAGGGAAGGGGGCGAGTGGGCCACTTCTATTGGTCTTTTATCTGTTTTCATCCATCTTTGTTCTTTGGCCCGTGTGGGCCTCCCATCGCAGTGGCCTCTGTTGTCGCAGAGCACCGGCTCTGGGCGCATGCACTCCAGAGCTCTGGCTCGGTAATTGGACACATCCGTCCAGCTGCTCTGTGGCACGTGGGATCTTCCCAGGCCAGGGGTCGAATCGGCAACCCCTGCACTGCAAGGCGGTGCCCTTACCCACTGGACCACCAGGGAACCCCCCCCTTATTATTTTTAATGGCTGTATATTTCATTTTATAAGCGCATCATGATTATTTATCCAATACATCATTGAAAATGTCTGAATTATTCCCAGATGTGTGTATGTTTCAGTATTCAATAATACTTCAAGTTGTCAAACCAAAATGAACATGTAAAAATTGAACACATTTTTAAAAGGCCAAAACCACCTCTGATAGTTACTAAATTGCTTTCCCTAAAAAGCTGTACCTTGTAATAATCTTTTAACTTCAACATTACATTTTGATCAAAGCTGTTTTTTGCACCAATTACACTATGTGCGTGTGTGTGTGTGTGCTAAGTCACTTCAGTCGTGTTCGACTCTTTGGACTGCAGCTTGCCAGGCTCCTCTGTCCATGGAATCTTCCAGGCAAGAATACTGGAGTAAGTTGCCATGCCCTCCTCCAGGGAATCTTCCAGACCCAAGGACCAAACCCGAGTCTCCTGAGGCTCCTGCACTGCACAGATTCCACAGCTGAGTCACTAGGGAAGCCCCCATTTTGCTATAGTTCATGTATAATTTATTCTAAGTCCTCTGGGAAACTGCTCTCTCTGGTATGTTAAAAATCAAAACACTTACCATCATACAGCACTAATGGAAATGATTTAGAAGCCAGAGTTTTAGCTCTTATTGTCTGTGCTCCCTCTTCTGGTACTAGCAGAATAGGCACCACAGTGAGTTGTCTTCTATCGTTGCCACAATTAAGATAAAACACAACACATCTGTTAGGAACAAACCTAAGTTTAATTTCAATATGAATCGCTGTGGCTTTCTTTCTTTTTGACATGTCTCTGAGTCTACAAAAGAAGTTCCAACCCCAACACCCAGAATCTGATTTTTAGATAAGAATTTGAATTATAAAACAAAGACAACCCAACAACTTCACTCTTTTGGCTTCAAGATCATCCTTTTATCTACCTATGGAGGGGAGGATGTGTTAACATACATTCTTGGGTATGTGAAATGTGGTACTTACTTAGTTCATAATTCAGATCTTCAGTGAGCAGATGTTCAGGAGTTATTTAACTTATACATTTTAATTACATCTTAACCTATAAAAGCCAAATTGGAAATCCTCTAGTCAATCAAGTGCCACTGCAAAGCTCCAGTTTTAATACCATTTGAAACTTAATTCTGCTCCTGTATGCACTCCCTTTGCCCTTAAGTAGCACAATACAACTGAATGGCAACATACTCAGTTTTTGGAAGAGCTCAGATTTTCTGTCAGTCTAACAGTGAAAACCTTTTAAATGCTAAAAACTGGCCAAATGTAAAAATCAATGCTACATAAGCAAATAGAAACTGAAAATAAACCCATATATTTATGGTCAGCTGATTTCTGATGAGGGATCCAACACAATTCAAAGGACAGTCTTTTTCAACAGATGGTACTGGTACCAATGGATAATCACATGCAAAAGAAAAAAAAACTAGACTCCTACCTCACTTCACATACAAAAGTAAATTAAAAAACGGATCAAAGATCTAAAATTTCTCGTTACACTAAATTTGTTACAACGTGGGGAAAAATAAACTAAATGTAAGAACTAAAAGTATAACATGCTTAGGAAACATAGGTGAAAACTGATACTTTGGGATAAGTAATGGTTTCTTAAGTATCATACCAAAAGCATAAATGGACAAAGAAAAAACAGACAAATGAGCTTTAACTAAAATTAAATATCTCTCTGTGCTCCAAAAGCCAAAATCAAGAAAGCAAAAAAAAATCAAACAAAACCTGAAGTTATATATAGCACAGGGAACTTAACTCAGTATCTTGCAATAACCTATATTTGAAAAGAATCTGAAAAAAAGTATAAAAGAATATTGAAAATTAACTAAACTTCAATTAAAAAAAATCAGATCCCATGAAGATGGGAAATAAACATTGACATCGAGTACAAAAGAAGTTCCCCCCCTCTGATTTTAGATAAGAATTTGAATTATAAAACAAAGACAACCCAACAACTTCACTCTTTTGGCTTCAAGATCATCCTTTTATCTACCTATGGAGGGGAGGATGTGTTAACATACATTCTTGGGTATGTGAAATGTGGTACTTACTTAGTTCATAATTCAGATCTTCAGTGAGCAGATGTTCAGGAGTTATTTAACTTATACATTTTAATTACATCTTAACCTATAAAAGCCAAATTGGAAATCCTCTAGTCAATCAAGTGCCACTGCAAAGCTCCAGTTTTAATACCATTTGAAACTTAATTCTGCTCCTGTATGCACTCCCTTTGCCCTTAAGTAGCACAATACAACTGAATGGCAACATACTCAGTTTTTGGAAGAGCTCAGATTTTCTGTCAGTCTAACAGTGAAAACCTTTTAAATGCTAAAAACTGGCCAAATGTAAAAATCAATGCTACATAAGCAAATAGAAACTGAAAATAAACCCATATATTTATGGTCAGCTGATTTCTGATGAGGGATCCAACACAATTCAAAGGACAGTCTTTTTCAACAGATGGTACTGGTACCAATGGATAATCACATGCAAAAGAAAAAAAAACTAGACTCCTACCTCACTTCACATACAAAAGTAAATTAAAAAACGGATCAAAGATCTAAAATTTCTCGTTACACTAAATTTGTTACAACGTGGGGAAAAATAAACTAAATGTAAGAACTAAAAGTATAACATGCTTAGGAAACATAGGTGAAAACTGATACTTTGGGATAAGTAATGGTTTCTTAAGTATCATACCAAAAGCATAAATGGACAAAGAAAAAACAGACAAATGAGCTTTAACTAAAATTAAATATCTCTCTGTGCTCCAAAAGCCAAAATCAAGAAAGCAAAAAAAAATCAAACAAAACCTGAAGTTATATATAGCACAGGGAACTTAACTCAGTATCTTGCAATAACCTATATTTGAAAAGAATCTGAAAAAAAGTATAAAAGAATATTGAAAATTAACTAAACTTCAATTAAAAAAAATCAGATCCCATGAAGATGGGAAATAAACATGTCCTTCATGGTAAAAAAAAAAAAGAAAAAAAAGGAAAAAAATGCTATGGAATAGGAAAATTTCTGCAAATCATATCTGATAAGGGTCTGTTATTCAGAATATATTACCTACAACTCAACAGAAAAAGACAAATCAAATAAAAAAACAAGCAAAGCATCTGAACAAACATTTCTCAAAAAACGATACACAAATGGTCAATATCCACATGAAAAGATGTTCAACATCATTAGCATTAGGGAAACAAATCAAAATCATAAAATGAGATACTTCATACCCTCTAGGATATGTATAAACAAATAACAAGTGTTGGTGAGAATGTGGGGAAACCAGAACCTTCATACTTTGCTGGTGGGAATGTAAAACGCTACAGCTGGTGCATCCTCTGTGGAATAGTCCTGAAGTTTTTCAGAAAGTTAAATATAGCTATCATATGACTCAGTAATTCCACTTCTAGGTATAAAACTGAGAGAAATGGAAACATATGTCTACAGAAAAATTTGTATGTGAATATTCTTAGCGGCATTATTTATAATCAGCCAGAAACAGTAGCAAATCAGATGTCCATACACTGATGAATGGATAAATAAAATGGGGCCTCTCCATAGAATGGAGCATTATGGAGTCATTAAAGGGAATGAAATACCGACACAAGCTACTACATACACGAACCTTAATGATACGCTAAATAAAGAGATGCCAGACACAAAAGGATACACCTTGTTTGATTTCACGTCTATGAGGTGCTGGGGAAAGGTAAATTCTGATGCTGAAAGTAGATAAGAGGCGTCCAGGAATTGGGGATCACAGGTACCAGGGATTTAAATGTTAGTGTTTGTTCGGAGTAACAACAACTTCTGGAAGCAGATGCTGGTGATGGAGACACAACATTGTGTCTGTTAATACCAGTGAATTATACACCTTAAAGTGGTTAAAATAAATGTTATACATATTTTACCGATAATTCAAAAAAAAAAAGGAATGAGCTACTGATACACAGTATAACATGGATGAACCTTCAACACTTTATCCTGGGTGAAAGAAACAGACAGGAACAACCCTTGTTTTACATCCTATTTATGTGAAATGGCCAGAATAGTGAACTCCATAGAGTCAGAAAGTAGATCAGTGGAAGGAAAAGGCTGGAAAGGAATTTGGGGAGTGTTACTGCTGAAGAGTACAGGTATATCTTTTTGGAGTGGTGTACATATTCTGGAACTGAAAAACTTTGTGTATAAAAGCAAATCAACCATGAATATTCACTGGGAAGGACTGATGCTGAAGTTGAAGCTCCAGTACTTTGGCCACCTGATGTGAAGAGCCAATTCACTGAAAAAGACCCTAATGCTGGGAAAGACTGAGGCAGGAGAAGAGGACAAGAGAGGATGAAATGGACGGTCTCACCGACTCAAAGGATATGAATTTGAGCAAATTTCAGGAGATAGTGAAGGACGGTCAGCCTGGCATGCTGCAGTCCATGGCATCGCAAAGAGACGAACATAACTTGAGACTGAACAGCAACAATATAAGTTTTCAGAAAGTTAAATATAGCTATCATATGACTCAGTAATTCCACTTCTAGGTATAGAACTGAGAGAAATGGAAACATATGTCTACAGAAAAATTTGTATGTGAATATTCTTAGCGGCATTATTTATAATCAGCCAGAAACAGTAGCAAATCAGATGTCCATACACTGATGAATGGATAAATAAAATGGGGCCTCTCCATAGAATGGAGCATTATGGAGTCATTAAAGGGAATGAAATACCGACACAAGCTACTACATACACGAACCTTAATGATACGCTAAATAAAGAGATGCCAGACACAAAAGGATACACCTTGTTTGATTTCACGTCTATGAGGTGCTGGGGAAAGGTAAATTCTGATGCTGAAAGTAGATAAGAGGCGTCCAGGAATTGGGGATCACAGGTACCAGGGATTTAAATGTTAGTGTTTGTTCGGAGTAACAACAACTTCTGGAAGCAGATGCTGGTGATGGAGACACAACATTGTGTCTGTTAATACCAGTGAATTATACACCTTAAAGTGGTTAAAATAAATGTTATACATATTTTACCGATAATTCAAAAAAAAAAAGGAATGAGCTACTGATACACAGTATAACATGGATGAACCTTCAACACTTTATCCTGGGTGAAAGAAACAGACAGGAACAACCCTTGTTTTACATCCTATTTATGTGAAATGGCCAGAATAGTGAACTCCATAGAGTCAGAAAGTAGATCAGTGGAAGGAAAAGGCTGGAAAGGAATTTGGGGAGTGTTACTGCTGAAGAGTACAGGTATATCTTTTTGGAGTGGTGTACATATTCTGGAACTGAAAAACTTTGTGTATAAAAGCAAATCAACCATGAATATTCACTGGGAAGGACTGATGCTGAAGTTGAAGCTCCAGTACTTTGGCCACCTGATGTGAAGAGCCAATTCACTGAAAAAGACCCTAATGCTGGGAAAGACTGAGGCAGGAGAAGAGGACAAGAGAGGATGAAATGGACGGTCTCACCGACTCAAAGGATATGAATTTGAGCAAATTTCAGGAGATAGTGAAGGACGGGTCAGCCTGGCATGCTGCAGTCCATGGCATCGCAAAGAGACGAACATAACTTGAGACTGAACAGCAACAATATATTAACAACCAATGAACTGTACACTTTAAAAGGGTGAATACTGTCACAAAAATTTTTATGTGACTATCAAAGATAAGGAATTAGTTTCTTCTGGACATGAAATGTTAGAAACTTCTTTATTAAGCACCAGCTTAATACTGTGGAAATTTCAAATCACCCATCAACAACTCATTCTTGCCCACCCAACCCACCCCAAATTCTTGATAAAGAGCTCTTCAAGTGAAGACACATGCTCTTCTCTCATCTGTATAAAACTTTATGAAATAAAGGCAAAGAACTGTGTACATCTTGCTGTAAATGCTGCCCACAGTTGTGGAGACAGTGTCTGCTCAAGGTTCCCTTTACTGTCCAGGTCCTGAAAGACTCTTGTTCATGAACTGTCTCTTCACAAAGCAAGTCCACCACTACAAAAAGGGACAAAACAAGGAACAGTGGTGGTCAAATCACAATGCAAGTTCAAGGTAAGGTGAGAATATAAATTTACTTAATAGCAAAACTTAACAGTGGTCTAGCAGCCCTTACATTATATGAGCTCTTTAAAGGCACATGTAAAATTTTCTTTCTTCCTCTTCTCTTTTTTCTGGAGTGACTCACAGGTCACACAAAATTAGAACAACAAAATAAATACATTAAAGCTATCTCAAAAAAATCTATTTTATGGGTTTACAATGATACAACGTAAGAACATACAACCAAAATTTCTTATTACATGGAATTCATTACTCAGTGTGACTCACAGAACTCCTACTATGTATAAGACACCAAAGTTTAGCAACACTCCAATGTGAAAACTAAAGACCTCAGTGTGTTTAACAGTAGTTACAGGGTAAAAGGTGATTTAATAACTAAATAGGCAACAAAGAGATTTTACCTTGCTGGGTTTATCATTCTGAGGGTCAAAAACTTTCTCACAAAGTCTCAGTCCAGTCTCTTGCCTCAGCTGTTGTAAGTACGCCCTCATTACTTCTAGAATCAAGAACAGGCAGAACAATACAAAATTAAACTTGAGAAAGTATCCCAAATGTGCCGGCTGCTGACATGGACAGTAGTCTTAGCCATACACCTCAAAACATCCAAACAGAGTAAGAAATAGGAGTGACATTTCAAATGATTTTATGATTATATTCATTTTGGTACAAAAGATTCTCTATGTGTCATGCTTGTTGCCAAGGACCTCTCAAATCTGTACACCAATCAAGGCAAGAAAAGTTGTGGGCGTAGCGGGTGGTAAGAAGTCCAAAGGAGAAAATCTTGTGGCATACAGGAAGGTGAAGATACTGTTCTTACCATCTTCCTGTTTGTTTGCAGGCTTGGCATAAATGGCATTAAGTGGAAAACCAGGCTCTCCAGGGATGGGAAAATTAGTGATTCCCAGTGTATACATTTCTTTCTCGCCTTGGCTTTTAGAATTGCACTAAAAAAAAAAAAAAAACAATTATATACACAAATGTAGGGAAAAGGGATAATAACTTCCAATTTCCAGTTTCTTAGTCTAAGTGGCGATGTCTGGGGTTATGTTTTTGTGCTCTTTGTAATCTGGTGAAGCCTGTAGGCCCCTTCTCCGACTAATGTTTTTTTCTAATTTTGGCCTCTTTTATTGGTATAAATTTACTTAATAGCAAAACTTAACAGTGGTCTAGCAGCCCTTACATTATATGAGCTCTTTAAAGGCACATGTAAAATTTTCTTTCTTCCTCTTCTCTTTTTTCTGGAGTGACTCACAGGTCACACAAAATTAGAACAACAAAATAAATACATTAAAGCTATCTCAAAAAAATCTATTTTATGGGTTTACAATGATACAACGTAAGAACATACAACCAAAATTTCTTATTACATGGAATTCATTACTCAGTGTGACTCACAGAACTCCTACTATGTATAAGACACCAAAGTTTAGCAACACTCCAATGTGAAAACTAAAGACCTCAGTGTGTTTAACAGTAGTTACAGGGTAAAAGGTGATTTAATAACTAAATAGGCAACAAAGAGATTTTACCTTGCTGGGTTTATCATTCTGAGGGTCAAAAACTTTCTCACAAAGTCTCAGTCCAGTCTCTTGCCTCAGCTGTTGTAAGTACGCCCTCATTACTTCTAGAATCAAGAACAGGCAGAACAATACAAAATTAAACTTGAGAAAGTATCCCAAATGTGCCGGCTGCTGACATGGACAGTAGTCTTAGCCATACACCTCAAAACATCCAAACAGAGTAAGAAATAGGAGTGACATTTCAAATGATTTTATGATTATATTCATTTTGGTACAAAAGATTCTCTATGTGTCATGCTTGTTGCCAAGGACCTCTCAAATCTGTACACCAATCAAGGCAAGAAAAGTTGTGGGCGTAGCGGGTGGTAAGAAGTCCAAAGGAGAAAATCTTGTGGCATACAGGAAGGTGAAGATACTGTTCTTACCATCTTCCTGTTTGTTTGCAGGCTTGGCATAAATGGCATTAAGTGGAAAACCAGGCTCTCCAGGGATGGGAAAATTAGTGATTCCCAGTGTATACATTTCTTTCTCGCCTTGGCTTTTAGAATTGCACTAAAAAAAAAAAAAAAAACAATTATATACACAAATGTAGGGAAAAGGGATAATAACTTCCAATTTCCAGTTTCTTAGTCTAAGTGGCGATGTCTGGGGTTATGTTTTTGTGCTCTTTGTAATCTGGTGAAGCCTGTAGGCCCCTTCTCCGACTAATGTTTTTTTCTAATTTTGGCCTCTTTTATTGGTCATTCATTTATTCATTTTCTTTTTTTTTAAATTAATTTTAATGTATTTATTTATTATTTTTATTTATTTGGCTGTGCTGGGTGTTAGCTGCAGCATGTGGGATCTAGTTCCCCGACCAGGGATCAAACCCAGGCCCCCTACACTGAGAGCTCAGAGTCTTAGCCACTGGACCACCAGGGAAGTCCCATGTATTCATTTTCATACATCTTTGTTCTCTGGCCTGTGTGGGTCTCCCATTGCAGTGGCCTCTCCCATAGCAGAGCACAGGCTCTGGGCACATGCGCTCGAGAGTTCTGGCTTGTAATTGGACACACGGCATGTGTGTCGCGGCACATGTGCTCCGCGGCACATGGCATTTTCCCAGGCCAGGGATTGAACCGGTGCCCGCTGCACTGCAAGGCAGACTCTTTACCCACTGGACCATCAGGGAAGCCCTCAGACTAATGTTTTAAATGAGTAAGATAAAATAAAACTAGACAGGAAATCAATTATAGTGAAAAACAATAACTACAATATTTAAAAAGATCAAATTTATGACATAGCCACACACATGCTTCTTTATTAATATGCTAAATAACAAGACCCAACAGGGGACCTAATAACTGAATTCTGAAGTAGTAATGAATATAAATAAAATTTCAAAATGCAGTACGAAAATGCTGCAGAAAGTCACATGTATTGTTTTTTTTTATAATTTTTAAAAAACATTTATTTATTTTTTATTTTCATCCATCTTTATTCTTTGGCATGTGTGGGCCTCCCATTGCAGTGGCCTCTCTCCTTGCAGAGCACCGGCTCTGGGCACTGGACACACTGGCCCAGCTGCTCCATCACATATGGGATCTTCCTGGGCCAGGGATCGAATCAGTGCCCCTTGCACTGCAAGGTGGACTCTACCCACTGGACCACACTGGGAAGCCCCACATGTATTGTTAGTACTACTGTGGATTGCTGACTACATTAATAATTAAAGTAAATGCTAAATTTCAGTTGGAGGTTAGTGAAAAGAAAGATATAATCTTTTCTCCACTCAAGTTCACGCATGAATTCTATCTTTGGACCCCAGGTTAAGAACCCTTGAGCCAAGGGCTCAAAAAAATTTTCTGGACAAGATTTCTGTCTTGGAAAAATAAATGCAAAGCCTTAAAACACAACTGCTTTTATCTTTCATTAGTCAACTACAGATAAGTTTAGAGATTAAGTTCTGATTTTCCTTTCAAGTCCTTGCTCTAAGTCAGAGGAAATATTTTCTACTTCTTAAAGTCTCAACAATTCTAAATACCTACTGTGTTCCTGACAAATGACTATCTACGTTTAATTACCTTTTGGAGTTTCTTCAAACACTCAGAAATGTAGAGAGTTATATATATCAAGGTCCTATCAGCTTCATTCTATGGGAAGAAAATACAAACTTTAAAAACAGTCCTATCAAAATGTAATGATCATCTGCAATAAAAAAATTTAATCTTTGTTTTTTTGATTTATCAACTGAAAACTGTGAAAGCATATTTACTGCAGCATCAAAAACTCCCATTCTCCAAATGAAATCTTCTTAAACCCTCTTCTGTGTGCTCCTGGGAGGAGGCACCAGCTTCGACCCTGAACTGTGTGGCTGTCCCTGTTTTCCTCGGCTTCTCTTGCCCTTAATATATAACAACAGGGGACAATAACTACAATATTTAAAAAGATCAAATTTATGACATAGCCACACACATGCTTCTTTATTAATATGCTAAATAACAAGACCCAACAGGGGACCTAATAACTGAATTCTGAAGTAGTAATGAATATAAATAAAATTTCAAAATGCAGTACGAAAATGCTGCAGAAAGTCACATGTATTGTTTTTTTTTATAATTTTTAAAAAACATTTATTTATTTTTTATTTTCATCCATCTTTATTCTTTGGCATGTGTGGGCCTCCCATTGCAGTGGCCTCTCTCCTTGCAGAGCACCGGCTCTGGGCACTGGACACACTGGCCCAGCTGCTCCATCACATATGGGATCTTCCTGGGCCAGGGATCGAATCAGTGCCCCTTGCACTGCAAGGTGGACTCTACCCACTGGACCACACTGGGAAGCCCCACATGTATTGTTAGTACTACTGTGGATTGCTGACTACATTAATAATTAAAGTAAATGCTAAATTTCAGTTGGAGGTTAGTGAAAAGAAAGATATAATCTTTTCTCCACTCAAGTTCACGCATGAATTCTATCTTTGGACCCCAGGTTAAGAACCCTTGAGCCAAGGGCTCAAAAAAATTTTCTGGACAAGATTTCTGTCTTGGAAAAATAAATGCAAAGCCTTAAAACACAACTGCTTTTATCTTTCATTAGTCAACTACAGATAAGTTTAGAGATTAAGTTCTGATTTTCCTTTCAAGTCCTTGCTCTAAGTCAGAGGAAATATTTTCTACTTCTTAAAGTCTCAACAATTCTAAATACCTACTGTGTTCCTGACAAATGACTATCTACGTTTAATTACCTTTTGGAGTTTCTTCAAACACTCAGAAATGTAGAGAGTTATATATATCAAGGTCCTATCAGCTTCATTCTATGGGAAGAAAATACAAACTTTAAAAACAGTCCTATCAAAATGTAATGATCATCTGCAATAAAAAAATTTAATCTTTGTTTTTTTGATTTATCAACTGAAAACTGTGAAAGCATATTTACTGCAGCATCAAAAACTCCCATTCTCCAAATGAAATCTTCTTAAACCCTCTTCTGTGTGCTCCTGGGGAGGGAGGCACCAGCTTCGACCCTGAACTGTGTGGCTGTCCCTGTTTTCCTCGGCTTCTCTTGCCCTTGGGTTACTGAGGAGTTGTACCAATAACCTCTTCTTCTAGGATGGAGGTAACAAAGCTGCCTGGAAAACCTGAGGTAAACCATATGGCTGGTTAATCTTTAAAAACTCTTTCACTTCAGGATTTCTGCTGAGAGCAGAAACATTCATGACTCCAAAGGAGGAAGCAATTATTCACAAGTGAGTTGTTCTTGAAGAGCTCCTCCATAAGTCCAACTTTTGACCTGACCCAAGGGAAATGTGAAGACAAATGGATGCTAATCAACTTTGGCACATACTTCAGGTCAAACTTAACACAGATTTAAAGAAACAAATTATACTTTTTCCTATTTTAAAGAGCCTAATATTCAAGAAAGAATGAAATGTGGGAGAATCTTAATTACAAACACCACACATTATATACAGAAATGTCCATAACATCACAAAATGTTCATAGATCATAGTTTACAAAGAGTCTACAAATAAAGATTTCACACCCTGCTTGATTCCAAGAGATTAAGTTTGGCAAGAAGTTGAAATTCCTTATTCTAGAACATTATCAAGATTTACTGGCATTCCTTGTAACTTGCTCAGAGCAGCACCTCAGAGAACCTCTCCTTTCCATTTCTGCCCAACCCCACTTCTCCTTTCCTCCTAAACTCACAAAAACCAGGAGGAGAAGGGAAGAAATGGAGGTTGAGGGAAGGGTCCAGGACACAGAAGTATATAAAAAATAACATAGCATGCAGAAGTTTTTAGTTTTGGACCAGCACACATGTAGATGCTTAGTATTGTTGAATAAATATAAAGAAGTGCCTAGACCATTGGCTGGTAAATCTCCTCTGTATAGGACCAAACAGTATTTCAGGCCTGTGGGCCACAGTCTGTCACAACTACTCAGTTCAGCTGTTGCAGCATGAAAGCAGCCACTGGTGATATGTAAACAAATGTGCATGGATATGTTCCAATAAAACTTTATTTACAAAAAGAATTGGTGGACCAGATTTGGCCCTCAGACGGGTAGTCTGCCAAACCCTGCTGAACTAATATTGACATAGAACTAGGCACTGTTCTGGGTGTTTAAAATCACACAATCTCATTTCATCTTATCATCACATCAATTCTGACTTCCAAGTAGATATTATCCCCATCAGAAAACTAAATTAAAGAGCAAAAGCTTTATACTTCACCTTAATTTCATAGTTTTTGAAGAAGACATTGGCCTTGAAGTAATATATAGCTTCATCCACAATATCTGTATCTTTTGCTAAGCAAGACACGAGGGGATGAAGGCAGAGAACGTTAGCCAAATGTAAAACATAACTGAAAAAGCTATAAAGAAAAAAAAATTCAAGCTCAGCAGTCAAGGGTTTTGCAGAGGATACTGAAATACAAAGTCTTTAGAAACAATTTCTAGAAAAATAAGCACAAGTTTTATTCTCACAGCTTATTGCCTTTATAAAAATTATACATGCTTATTAGAGAAACAAATTAATCTATACAGAAAAAATATAATTGTCACTCTATCTCACTATTCAGAAATAATTACTCTCACCATTTGGTGAACATCACGCCAGACACTTCTCAATGCATTTACAAAACCAGACTGAGACACAGAGACTAACTTTAATAAAATTCTTTTTAAAAAATACTGGGATGGCCAAAAAGTGCATTCTGGTTTTTCCATAAGATGTTACAGAAAACTCCAGTAACATTTTGGCCAACCCGTTACAACGTATTCCATATAACTTTATTTGAACTTACATACTATAGCTTTAGGAAAAACTTTCAATTGTCATTTAGAAGCACACTGGGATTCACTTATACATCTTTCTTTGTACAAAAACTGTGACTTCAAATGTTTGTACAAGCTGTTCAAGGTGGTAGAGACTGAGAAAAGCCAGAAGTCCTGTCATAACAAAGACAGATCTCATTACAAAATTTCTTTGCTTTTTTTGGGTTTTCCTCTTTCATTTTAAAAGGTCACAATCCCAGGGTCTTTTGGGCTGGTTTCAGCAATGCACATACAGTTCAGTTGACTAAAATGTAAACAAATGTGCATGGATATGTTCCAATAAAACTTTATTTACAAAAAGAATTGGTGGACCAGATTTGGCCCTCAGACGGGTAGTCTGCCAAACCCTGCTGAACTAATATTGACATAGAACTAGGCACTGTTCTGGGTGTTTAAAATCACACAATCTCATTTCATCTTATCATCACATCAATTCTGACTTCCAAGTAGATATTATCCCCATCAGAAAACTAAATTAAAGAGCAAAAGCTTTATACTTCACCTTAATTTCATAGTTTTTGAAGAAGACATTGGCCTTGAAGTAATATATAGCTTCATCCACAATATCTGTATCTTTTGCTAAGCAAGACACGAGGGGATGAAGGCAGAGAACGTTAGCCAAATGTAAAACATAACTGAAAAAGCTATAAAGAAAAAAAAATTCAAGCTCAGCAGTCAAGGGTTTTGCAGAGGATACTGAAATACAAAGTCTTTAGAAACAATTTCTAGAAAAATAAGCACAAGTTTTATTCTCACAGCTTATTGCCTTTAAAAAAATTATACATGCTTATTAGAGAAACAAATTAATCTATACAGAAAAAATATAATTGTCACTCTATCTCACTATTCAGAAATAATTACTCTCACCATTTGGTGAACATCACGCCAGACACTTCTCAATGCATTTACAAAACCAGACTGAGACACAGAGACTAACTTTAATAAAATTCTTTTTAAAAAATACTGGGATGGCCAAAAAGTGCATTCTGGTTTTTCCATAAGATGTTACAGAAAACTCCAGTAACATTTTGGCCAACCCGTTACAACGTATTCCATATAACTTTATTTGAACTTACATACTATAGCTTTAGGGAAAAAAACTTTCAATTGTCATTTAGAAGCACACTGGGATTCACTTATACATCTTTCTTTGTACAAAAACTGTGACTTCAAATGTTTGTACAAGCTGTTCAAGGTGGTAGAGACTGAGAAAAGCCAGAAGTCCTGTCATAACAAAGACAGATCTCATTACAAAATTTCTTTGCTTTTTTTGGGTTTTCCTCTTTTCATTTTAAAAAGGTCACAATCCCAGGGTCTTGATATCCGGCAGCTGGTTTCAGCAATGCAGACATGGTTATTTTTGTTTCACAACCCTGACTACTATCCCTTTCACACAGCAGGAATGCAAGCAAGTCTGGAGCTTTTGTACCCTATAATCCAGTTGTCTTTATCTCTGTCCATTCCCCTGCTGAAGAATTTCAACAGAACTCTTATTTTTTCCACCTTTCTTAAAAAAAATTTTGGACATGTGGGATCTTAGTTCTCCAACCAAGGATCGAACCCACATCACTTGAAGAGGAAGCAAGGAGTCTTAACCACTGGACCACCAGAGAAGAAGTTCCCAACAGAATTTTAACTCTAGACTTGAGTTCCCTGTGATCTATTTTCTTATCTGCAAAAAGCAAACTTCCTCATATGATCCAACAGTGCTTACAAAAACCAGCTAGCTCTAGTGTCATGTTGTGGAGAAAGGGGAAGCGGCTACCTGACAGGATTCAGAACCTAGAAGAACGCTTGGCATATATAAGGTGTTCGAAGATATTTGTTAGATCTAAATAATTAGGTTCATGCTAACAGTTACTTAGTCCACAAGAAAGGCTTAGACTTCTCCATAATTCCAATTAAGTACTATTTTAGCCCCCTGGGGAAAAGTAACAGTTCACTTCTTAACTATAGAAATCATGAAATTCTGGTTTCCTGCGGTTCCATTCTGTCAAGGCCACAAGAATTGCAAAGGTGGTAATTAGACTTACTCTACCCTTGGTCAACTGCATCTTCTAATGTACTATATGGTATACTGTCATGATATGGAAAGTGATCTTGGCAAACAATGATTCTTATTTTTCCCTTGCACTGTAATCCTTTTACATTATTTCCTCTTTTTTGGGGGCTGCTTTTGTTATAACCACTGTTCCTTTTTTTTCCATCTCAGAAAAAGTAAAGAGTGTGGTGACTCACCAAATTTATTAAGTTTACTGAGCTTTTAACTGGTATTAAAAACAAAACTAAATTAAGAGGAAGTCAAGTCAAATAAACTGGCCAGAAGAATGGAGACATGGTCAGTACAAAATTAGTAATCTAAACTATGGTCTTAGAAAACACTAATGGAACTCAGTTCAGACCCTTCCGGGATGCAGAGAAACCATGTCTAATATAATACAAATTACACTGCTGGTAGAACATCTCAGAATGTTGTCATTAGAGTCTTAGCTAGTATAAAGAATGAAGCTCTGAACAGAAAAAAAAAAAAAAAAGAAAAAAGACAACGACTCAAAAGAGAAAAAAAGAAGTGAGTAGCAAGAAAGAAAGCAAAAGATAATTCAGGGGTGGGATGGGGAGCACTGGGAGAGGGGCAAAGGGGGAGGGGTCAGGGATATACATATGACAAATCTGGGATTATAGATACCTGTAAACAACAAAACTCTGTAAAAGCAAAAAGCAAAATAAAAACAATTATTTTTTTAAAAAGATACACAATTCAGAAAAGCAAGAGAAGAAATGAGTAATGTTATACAGTTAAGAATACACTTAAAGGACTTCCCTGGTGGTCCAGTGGGTAGAGTCTGCCTTGCAGTGCAAAGTGCACCAGTTCAATCCCTGGCCTGGGAAGATCCTGGACCGGTGTGTCCAATTAGGAGCCAGTGCTCTGGAGCGCATGTGCCCAGAGCCGGTGCTCTGCAAGGAGAGAGGCTGCTGCACTGGGAGGCCCACAGAGGCCAAGGAATAAAGATCGATGAAGATAAATAGATAAAAAACCAATAAAAGAGGCCAATTTTTTTTTTAAAAAAAATAAGAAAAAATAATACACTTAAGTTTGAGGTATTGCTAAAAACTGAGATTCTGAAGAATGGACAAAGGAAGCAGGTTTAGATAAGGAAGAGGTTAAAATATGTTTGTTTGCTTTTCCAGCTTAATGTTCTACAGAAGCAGCAGCTTTAAATTAGTTCGTAAGAGCTGACAGTGATGATAGGAAGAGTGCTGAGAATTAAACATACTACCTCTTCCTTCTCAACGAAATATCCCATTGAAACTGGCAGCAATAATACAGTTTCCTATCCAATGCAACATATACCCATGATCTGAAAAGGTCTAGAGCACAAATGTTTACCAAGTAAACAAAAAATATAAGAGCAACCTGAGAAAGTATTTCCCTGATCAAAGGATTTCATATCAAAATATGAAAATAATGGAAAGGGGTTCTGACTTACTCTCTTTAGGGGCAGGTCCTTTGAACTGACTTCTGATAGGCAACAGTGCCATGTTTCCAATGAGTTTGGTGTCAGGGTCCATGAGGGAAGAGTGGTAAGCCTGTAGGGGCAAGCCAGGTAAGAACACAGAAGCAGAGAGAGAGCAAATGTCACTGGGGCAAACAAACACTTTTCCCTAAAGGAAAAAGAGTAACTCACTCCAGATTAACTGGCTCATGAACACCTGACTATTAAATTTTGAGGAATTTTGAGAAAATTTGAGGCAAGCTGGCTGTTGAACACAGCTATTATTAAAATGAGATTATGTAAATATACAATTAAATAAATTATACCAGAAACAAAAGCCAGTCAGTCATGTCTCACTCTTTGCAACCCCAAGGACTGTAGTCTGCCAGGCTCCTCTGTCTGTGGAATTCTCTAGGCAAGAATACTGAGTGGGTAGCCTTTTCCTCCTCCAGAGGATCTCCCCAACCCAGGGATCGAACCCAGGTCTCCTGCAGTGAAGGTGGATTCTTTATCAACTGAGCCACTAGGGAAGCCCAAGAATATTGGAGTTGAGTAGCCTATCCCTTCTCCAGGGGATCTTTCTGACCCAGGAATCGAACTGGGGTACCGTGCATTGCAGGTGGATTCTTTTCCAGCTGAGCTACTAGGGAATCTGTACATTTTTATTATTTTCTATTTAAAAAATCCAAGTACATTTTCATTACTTCCTATTTAAAAACATTTCATTACTTCCTATTTTAAAGTTATTTCACCAGTCTGTGATCTTAAGGTTATTTATGTCTTTTGTATCTATAGTGGAAATACTATATGAGATGCCATTGTGCATCCCTTCCCATTTCACGTTCAGTGACATCATATTGGTAACTGGTGGACTATGTACACTATAGAAACAGGCAAACATTATAGAAATCAGCAAACAGTATATAAATCAGGGGTACCCAGCTCCCCAGCTCTTATTAAACTACAACCCAAGCACTGGTTCTTCAGTTCTGCCACTTCCTGGCTTTATGCCTTTTGACCAAGATATCACTTTTCTTCTCTTAGCCTATTTCCACATTCGTAAAATAAACACATATATATTTTCGGTGGGTGATATGAGTTAGAGGAGAGGGGGAATCACTTTTATGAGAACAATTTATAGGCTGATTTCTAGCTCAGATTTTTACAAAATGTCTGGCCTTTTGTAAGACAACAAGAATTCCAGCTGTTTATCCATTCGTTCATCAAAGGTTACTAAGCACTTTCTGTGTGGAAGGCACGCAGATATAATGGCATGCAACACCAGCCTGGGCTCTTGAAGAGTGTTCAGGTGAATGGAGGAGATACTAATTAAGTGACCACAGGGAAGTTCAATGTGCTCTCTACACACCTGGAATGCTGTAAGGCTTCAGCAGTCTGGCTTAAAATCTGGCTTTATCATGATTTACTAGTGCCCCAAAAGCCAGTCAGTCATGTCTCACTCTTTGCAACCCCAAGGACTGTAGCCTGCCAGGCTCCCCTGTCTGTGGAATTCTCTAGGCAAGAATACTGAGTGGGTAGCCTTTTCCTCCTCCAGAGGATCTCCCCAACCCAGGGATCGAACCCAGGTCTCCTGCAGTGAAGGTGGATTCTTTATCAACTGAGCCACTAGGGAAGCCCAAGAATATTGGAGTTGAGTAGCCTATCCCTTCTCCGGGGGATCTTTCTGACCCAGGAATCGAACTGGGGTACCGTGCATTGCAGGTGGATTCTTTTCCAGCTGAGCTACTAGGGAATCTGTACATTTTTATTATTTTCTATTTAAAAAATCCAAGTACATTTTCATTACTTCCTATTTAAAAACATTTCATTACTTCCTATTTTAAAGTTATTTCACCAGTCTGTGATCTTAAGGTTATTTATGTCTTTTGTATCTATAGTGGAAATACTATATGAGATGCCATTGTGCATCCCTTCCCATTTCACGTTCAGTGACATCATATTGGTAACTGGTGGACTATGTACACTATAGAAACAGGCAAACATTATAGAAATCAGCAAACAGTATATAAATCAGGGGTACCCAGCTCCCCAGCTCTTATTAAACTACAACCCAAGCACTGGTTCTTCAGTTCTGCCACTTCCTGGCTTTATGCCTTTTGACCAAGATATCACTTTTCTTCTCTTAGCCTATTTCCACATTCGTAAAATAAACACATATATATTTTCGGTGGGTGATATGAGTTAGAGGAGAGGGGGAATCACTTTTATGAGAACAATTTATAGGCTGATTTCTAGCTCAGATTTTTACAAAATGTCTGGCCTTTTGTAAGACAACAAGAATTCCAGCTGTTTATCCATTCGTTCATCAAAGGTTACTAAGCACTTTCTGTGTGGAAGGCACGCAGATATAATGGCATGCAACACCAGCCTGGGCTCTTGAAGAGTGTTCAGGTGAATGGAGGAGATACTAATTAAGTGACCACAGGGGAAGTTCAATGTGCTCTCTACACACCTGGAATGCTGTAAGGCTTCAGCAGTCTGGCTTAAAATCTGGCTTTATCATGATTTACTAGTGTGCTGCTATATTTAAAATGGATAACCCACAAGGACCTATTGTACAGCACATGGAACTCTGCCCATTGTTATGTGGCAGCCTAGATGGGAGAGGAATTGGGGCGAAAATGGATACATGTATACGTATGGCTGAGTCCTTTCACTGTTCACCTGAAATGACCACATTGTTAATCTGCTATACCCCAATACAAAATAAAAAGTTAAAATACACACACAGGGCTTCCCCTGGTGGTCCAGTGGGTAAGGACACCGCCTTGCAGTGCAAGGGGCGCCGGTTCGATCCCTGGCCTGGGAAGATCCCACGTGCCGCGGAGCGGCTGGACCTATGTGTCCAATTGCCGAGCCGGAGCTCTGGAGCGCATGTGCCCAGAGCCGGTGCTCTGCAGCGACAGACGCCACCGCGATTGGAGGCCCACACGGGCCAAAGAACAAAGACGGATGAAAATAGAGAAATGGAAGACCAACGGAAGTGGCCTGCCCGCTCCCCTCCCTCCTCAACCTGACCCTCACCCAAAATAAATAATAAATAAATAAATCTTTAAAAAAAAAAAAAATACACACACACACACACGACTGTAACTTTGCATAAGTTACTTAACTTCTCTGAGCCTCAATTTGTTCCTCTGCAAAATGAGAAAACACTTACCTAATTCTTAATCACCGTGAGGATTAAACAGGGGATAATTTATACAAAGTGTGTAGATCAGGGCCTACCTGGCACTCATCAGGAGTCAAGTGGTAGCTATGGGATCTATGAACACATATATATTTTCGGTGGGTGATATGAGTTAGAGGAGAGGGGGAATCACTTTTATGAGAACAATTTATAGGCTGATTTCTAGCTCAGATTTTTACAAAATGTCTGGCCTTTTGTAAGACAACAAGAATTCCAGCTGTTTATCCATTCGTTCATCAAAGGTTACTAAGCACTTTCTGTGTGGAAGGCACGCAGATATAATGGCATGCAACACCAGCCTGGGCTCTTGAAGAGTGTTCAGGTGAATGGAGGAGATACTAATTAAGTGACCACAGGGGAAGTTCAATGTGCTCTCTACACACCTGGAATGCTGTAAGGCTTCAGCAGTCTGGCTTAAAATCTGGCTTTATCATGATTTACTAGTGTGCTGCTATATTTAAAATGGATAACCCACAAGGACCTATTGTACAGCACATGGAACTCTGCCCATTGTTATGTGGCAGCCTAGATGGGAGAGGAATTGGGGCGAAAATGGATACATGTATACGTATGGCTGAGTCCTTTCACTGTTCACCTGAAATGACCACATTGTTAATCTGCTATACCCCAATACAAAATAAAAAGTTAAAATACACACACAGGGCTTCCCCTGGTGGTCCAGTGGGTAAGGACACCGCCTTGCAGTGCAAGGGGCGCCGGTTCGATCCCTGGCCTGGGAAGATCCCACGTGCCGCGGAGCGGCTGGACCTATGTGTCCAATTGCCGAGCCGGAGCTCTGGAGCGCATGTGCCCAGAGCCGGTGCTCTGCAGCGACAGACGCCACCGCGATTGGAGGCCCACACGGGCCAAAGAACAAAGACGGATGAAAATAGAGAAATGGAAGACCAACGGAAGTGGCCTGCCCGCTCCCCTCCCTCCTCAACCTGACCCTCACCCAAAATAAATAATAAATAAATAAATCTTTAAAAAAAAAAAAAATACACACACACACACACGACTGTAACTTTGCATAAGTTACTTAACTTCTCTGAGCCTCAATTTGTTCCTCTGCAAAATGAGAAAACACTTACCTAATTCTTAATCACCGTGAGGATTAAACAGGGGATAATTTATACAAAGTGTGTAGATCAGGGCCTACCTGGCACTCATCAGGAGTCAAGTGGTAGCTATGGGATCTATGAAATATGTAACTATGGTTTGCCCCTTTTTATTACAGATATGCTTCATCTACATACAATACAGCCTCTACCCTCCCCTTTACCAGCCATACAGTCTTGTTAATTCATTTATTTCTTTCATGGCATTTATCACTATCTGAAACAATCTACCTTATTTTATTTACATTTGCAGGTTTATTATCTGTCTCATTAGAATGTAAAGTCTTTAAAAACAGAGATTTGTTGGCTTTATTCACTGCTGCAATAGTGCTTGGGATGCAGCAGATGCTCAATAGTATTTGTTGTGTGATTATCACATGTCACATAAACTTACTTTTTCCTCATTTGCAAAATGGAGACCATGATGGTGATAAATCTACCCTAAGAGCAACCAAAGCACCATCGATTTTTCACTCCTACTATGTTGCAGACGAAAACAGAAACATTCGGAAACCAGGCGTGAATCCTGCGCCTGCTCGGAGAGCCCTAAACCCACTGTCATAGGCGACAGGATAGGAGGTCTGACAGATGACAAGCAGCGGAAGGGACCCGCCCCCAGAGGCGGAGGAGGAGGAGGAAGTGGGCCTACAGGGTTTAAAAAAAAAAAAAGGAGAAGCCTAACTCTAGACTTGAGATAAAAAAAATTAAAAGGGCAGCCTTTGCCTTCGCGGCTCTAGCGAGGCTTTAGGAACCCCGTTGGGGTCGGAGGTGACGGGAAGCACAAAGGCGAGAAAAGCGGTCAGGCTTGGAGAAGAGAGGGCAGAAGACCCGAGGTAGTCTCCTCAGCACGACCCGGGTCCCTGGCCCACTCTCCGCGTCCTGTTCCTCCACGACCGGTCGACAACCCCCAGCCGCCCTCATCCCACAGAAGCCGGCCTCCCTCCTCTCGCCTTTCCTCTTCTCAGACCCCTGCTTTCTCTCTGCCCTCCTCGGTCCTAGCTCTCCTTTCTTAAGAGCACACACGACTTCTCTCGCAACTCTCTCAAATCCCCGCGGTCTCCGTCAGCCCCAGCTTGCTCCCTTTACCGGCATCCTGGAGGCGCCGTAGTCTCTACCCCGACGAAGAGAATCAGCTTAGATCTAGACGCTTCCGGTCTGGCAGCCCGGGCGAGGTAGGCGGAAGGGAGCCGGAAGGGGAGGGCCAGGGTTGGATGCCGCGCTTCCGACCTTCCCGTCTGTGGCTAGTTGCTGCGGCTGCGCAGATCCGAAAGGGCGCCAGGGGGCGCCCGAGCCCTAGGCAGGGGCTCAGGGCATCGCGCATGCGTGAAGTGGGGGCGAAAAAGAAATGGATTTCCGGCTTACAGAATCCCAGTGATAAATCACCTCTCTGGTTTTTTTTAAGGTCATCTTTTCACTGCAGCATTCTTTGGGTTACACTAGTTTAAATTCAGTCCCATTTCACTCCCCATCGGTTCTTCTGATTATTGTATGTTTTAGTTTACTTCTGAGTTCTGTTTCCTGCAGTTCTTATATAAACGTCCAAAAGGCAAGGATTGTTTCTTTTGTTCACTGCCTCTATCTTTATGCCTGCAACAGTTTTGGTACGTGGTAGGCGTCAATAGTGTTTTGTTAAGTGAAAGAATGAACTCAATCGATTGATGGATCGTCGAAAGGATTTGTGTATTACTCTTGCGTAATTATGTACTGCAATTCTTTTGTTGAGAAAATGGACTCTGGGTTTGAATCCAGCTCCAATATTTATTGGCTGTGTCACTCTGGACAACTAACCTCTCTGTACTTTAGTTTCCTCATCTGAAAATGGAGATAACAGTGATAACCTCAGTTTTGTAACGATGAGATGAATTGCATGTAACGTGCTTAGAATTTACATGATTGAACATACTGGAAGCTAAGGAATTCTTAACCTTTTACTAAAAAGCACCTCAGGTTAAAAGCCAAGTTCATTGCTGCTTCTGGCTATTTCTTTTGCCAGTCCCTGAGAATGAATTATTTTGTCCCACATTGCCACAACTGATTTCTCATTTACATCTCTGGATAGATTGTACCTTTTAGGAGGAGGCTTCTTTGATGGGCGCTAAGTAGTCCCACAATCAACTGTACATTTCATTCCTTTTTTCCTTCTTTTTCACATTCCTTATTATAGATTTCCTTGTTCAAAGTCTTAAGGGCCTAGCAGATCAGCTCAGTGAGACTAAGGTCTTTTTTTGGTCTTAGCATTCCCCTTCTGTCCCCAGTGCTTAGCACCTGAATTTGTTTGAAGAGTCATGTCAGGCTCTCCTACAAGGCAGTGAAAACTTTCATGACTGGAACTGTCATATTCCTCTTTTAAATCAGTGTCCAGAGGGGGAAAGGGAAAAGGAATCTGGCACTTCGCTTCCCCATAGGCACACATCAAACTCTACAGAAGCTAAACTAGGGAGGTATAGCTCAAGGAGTAATGAGGGCAAATGAAAAACTTCTTCTCCCCCCTCTCATGTGACAATATTTCTAAAATACAGCAACACTGAGAGATCAGGGTGTTTTTGCCCTTTGCACACTGGGGGGCCACAGAAAAAGTCTCCAAGGAGCCCAGCCTGTCTTCATGTTGTCTACTCATCATGTTCGCCCAAGCACCCCTGTGAGAATAGCTCACACCAACAGATCACGGTGCAAATACCCAACCCTTGTCCCCCGTTTGGGCCCCCAGGGACTTAGCTATCAATGACTCCTGATAGCTATGGCCCCTCACACTTTACAACTTTAATGAAAATGGGTCACATTTGATCCTGTAGGTGTACTTCTGCTATTCTGGGCCTGAGAATGATTAAAAATTTAACCTGACTTGTAGGCTTTCTACAGGTACTTGATCTGCATCAGTAGGAAGACAGACACAGCATCCACGGAGCCTGGATCTGATGTAAGGATTAAATGAGAGAGATTATGTAAAATGCTGCTTCCTAGCACAGTGCCTGGTAGAGATTTTGCTTTCCATTAGCAAGGTCTGGGTTATTAGCTGGTTCTAGAGAAGTTATCTGTTGACTGACTAGCCATTCCCCAAGTTCATTGCTGCTTCTGGCTATTTCTTTTGCCAGTCCCTGAGAATGAATTATTTTGTCCCACATTGCCACAACTGATTTCTCATTTACATCTCTGGATAGATTGTACCTTTTAGGAGGAGGCTTCTTTGATGGGCGCTAAGTAGTCCCACAATCAACTGTACATTTCATTCCTTTTTTCCTTCTTTTTCACATTCCTTATTATAGATTTCCTTGTTCAAAGTCTTAAGGGCCTAGCAGATCAGCTCAGTGAGACTAAGGTCTTTTTTTGGTCTTAGCATTCCCCTTCTGTCCCCAGTGCTTAGCACCTGAATTTGTTTGAAGAGTCATGTCAGGCTCTCCTACAAGGCAGTGAAAACTTTCATGACTGGAACTGTCATATTCCTCTTTTAAATCAGTGTCCAGAGGGGAAGGAAATGGAATCTGGCACTTCGCTTCCCCATAGGCACACATCAAACTCTACAGAAGCTAAACTAGGGAGGTATAGCTCAAGGAGTAATGAGGGCAAATGAAAAACTTCTTCTCCCCCCTCTCATGTGACAATATTTCTAAAATACAGCAACACTGAGAGATCAGGGTGTTTTTGCCCTTTGCACACTGGGGGGCCACAGAAAAAGTCTCCAAGGAGCCCAGCCTGTCTTCATGTTGTCTACTCATCATGTTCGCCCAAGCACCCCTGTGAGAATAGCTCACACCAACAGATCACGGTGCAAATACCCAACCCTTGTCCCCCGTTTGGGCCCCCAGGGACTTAGCTATCAATGACTCCTGATAGCTATGGCCCCTCACACTTTACAACTTTAATGAAAATGGGTCACATTTGATCCTGTAGGTGTACTTCTGCTATTCTGGGCCTGAGAATGATTAAAAATTTAACCTGACTTGTAGGCTTTCTACAGGTACTTGATCTGCATCAGTAGGAAGACAGACACAGCATCCACGGAGCCTGGATCTGATGTAAGGATTAAATGAGAGAGATTATGTAAAATGCTGCTTCCTAGCACAGTGCCTGGTAGAGATTTTGCTTTCCATTAGCAAGGTCTGGGTTATTAGCTGGTTCTAGAGAAGTTATCTGTTGACTGACTAGCCATTCCCCAACGTCTATCATAAATGAACTTAGAAATACTGAAAATAAATAATTCAATGTGGCAAGAAGGTAAAAAGAAAACCGTGTATTTTGCACTCTTGTGTGCATTTGTTATTCAAGGAAACTATACATATTTAAATACCCAGAGACTACAAACCACATTTTTTTTTTTTAAAGTCACTGCGTACATTTTGACACTTGGGGGAAATTTACTCATTCAAAAATTTGCCTCGGGGCTTCCCTGGTGGCCTAGTGGGTAAGGACACTACCTTGCAGTGCAAGGGCCCTGGCTTGGGAAGATCCCACGTGCTGCGGAGCGGCTGGACTGATGTGTCCAACTACTGAGCCGGAGCTCTGGAGTGCATGCGCCCAGAGCCAGTGCTCTGCAACGAGAGGCCACTGTGATGGGAAGCCCACACAGGCTATAAACCAAAGATAAATAAATGAAAGATCAATGGAAGTGGTCAAAAAAAAAAAGAGTAAAAAAATTTGCCATGGGTATTTCTAATTCTGATTGGAAAACAAGAGTCTGATGAAAAGTTTGTGCTATTTTTCTTTATATATATATATCTTAAGACACAGTTACTTTTTTCATTTTTTAATTTCATAAGTAAAATATTCCAATGTAGAAAAAGTGAAAGCTATAGATAAGCAATAATTTTATCTCTATCCTTCCAGATTTTTTTCCTTTGGACATATGTATGTTTATTATGTTAAAATAATTCCTGTCCTTCCATAAAAAACAAAGATCTAACAGTAAAACCGAAAGTAGACTGGTCTTGGCTTCCCTGGTGGTCCAGTGGGTAAGGACACCGTCTTGCAGTGCAAAGGGTGCCTGTTCGATCCCTGGTCTGGGAAGATCCCACGTGCCATGGAGCGGCTGGACCAATGTGTCCAACTACCAAGCCAGCGCTCTGGAGCGCGTGTGCCCAGAGCCGGTGCTCTGCAATGAGACAGGCCACTGCGATGGGAGGCCCGCACAGGCCAGAGAACAAAGATGGATGAAAATAAATAAATGAAAGACCAATAGAAGTGGCGAAAAAAAAAAAGTAGACTGGTCTTAATTGTACCCCGGTGCTAATTTATATTATATATATATGTATACACATCTATGTATATTCAACTTGAACTTTTAAAATCTATATTGATGCTGTTAAAATAATATTAAAAGATGCCACTTTAAACAGAAGCACTTTCAGAATAATTAAGAACTTGATTCAGACATATTAATGATTGCTGATAGTCAAGTATTTGTTTTTCATTAAAATAAGCAGCTTTTGAGTATCCCATCTTTTGAAGAGAAGGTTCTGCCAGTTCAGCCACAAGCTCCTCAAACATATAGTTACTTTTTAATAAACTCTTCATTCACTCTGTTGTTCTTGAAAATATTCGTCAAACATAGAAGAAGACTCATCTTCATGTTCCTAACACCAAGAAAACACAAGATAGAAAATACATTTATTTCAGAACTTCCCTGATGGTCCATTGGCTAAGACTTCACTCCAAATGCAGGGGGCCCAGGTTTGACCCCTGGGCAAGGAACTAGATCCCACATGCCACAACTAAGTTAACAGGCCACAACTAAAAAAGATCCTGCATGCAGCAACTAAGACCCAGCACAGTCAAATAAATAAAACACATTCACTTCCCCTCAGTTAGACCTAATACGTACTTACTATTTTTAGATAATGCTCTATAAGGAGCAAAGGTCCAGGACCAGTCCCTGGTGTTATTCACAGTAATCATTAATAATAACAAAAGGAACGACGGATAGAATATTTCCAGGTATTAGGCAAATTAAAAAGCTTAGGTCTCATTAGAAGTAAACTCTTAACTTGAGTTTACATTCATGCCAATTCTCAGCTAATGTGCTGTGACAGGGCCCCACTGACATATGTGAGGGCAGCTTGAGCCCAGTTGATTTGTACCTCCTCTTAGGATATGCCCAAGCTCTGAGTACAAAAAACTTATTTCAGTAATATGTACTGATTCAACAAAAGGCAGAGTAAAACTATCAATTGTTTATTTAGCACAGGTGTTGATTTCAAAGATTACGTGGAACAGCCCAGCTTACTGTCACCATGAAGACTAAAATTAGAGTTGCTAAGATTGTGCAGGAGGCCAGAGAGTGCTGGTAAACATTTTTACCAAAAGGCAGTAACAAAACCCAAAACCAGAAATTTACCTTTGGTTCTTTAAATTCCAGGTCTTCTCCATACTGGATGGCAAAATCAATATGCTGTAATACAATGTTCATGCTTTCTTCATCTGACTGATCATAAGGCAAAAACCGAACCATACTGTAGTCATCAATCTACAAGTTGGAGATTTCAGAAAGGGTCATTCTGAAGTACAAAATACTTAATTTTCAAAGTATATTTGAGTTTTATAACCATTTATATTTCTGATTAAAACCAGTGTGCGTGTGTGTATGTTGTGGGGAGGAGGGATAGAGACAAAACAACAGCAAGTCAATACTGATTTTTCTGATCTCTGACCAATTAGAATGGTTAACTAGACGGTTTCATAGGCATTTACCTGAATTCAAAACCACTGGAAATTTTGAAAACCATTTATTTCAGAACTTCCCTGATGGTCCATTGGCTAAGACTTCACTCCAAATGCAGGGGGCCCAGGTTTGACCCCTGGGCAAGGAACTAGATCCCACATGCCACAACTAAGTTAACAGGCCACAACTAAAAAAGATCCTGCATGCAGCAACTAAGACCCAGCACAGTCAAATAAATAAAACACATTCACTTCCCCTCAGTTAGACCTAATACGTACTTACTATTTTTAGATAATGCTCTATAAGGAGCAAAGGTCCAGGACCAGTCCCTGGTGTTATTCACAGTAATCATTAATAATAACAAAAGGAACGACGGATAGAATATTTCCAGGTATTAGGCAAATTAAAAAGCTTAGGTCTCATTAGAAGTAAACTCTTAACTTGAGTTTACATTCATGCCAATTCTCAGCTAATGTGCTGTGACAGGGCCCCACTGACATATGTGAGGGCAGCTTGAGCCCAGTTGATTTGTACCTCCTCTTAGGATATGCCCAAGCTCTGAGTACAAAAAACTTATTTCAGTAATATGTACTGATTCAACAAAAGGCAGAGTAAAACTATCAATTGTTTATTTAGCACAGGTGTTGATTTCAAAGATTACGTGGAACAGCCCAGCTTACTGTCACCATGAAGACTAAAATTAGAGTTGCTAAGATTGTGCAGGAGGCCAGAGAGTGCTGGTAAACATTTTTACCAAAAGGCAGTAACAAAACCCAAAACCAGAAATTTACCTTTGGTTCTTTAAATTCCAGGTCTTCTCCATACTGGATGGCAAAATCAATATGCTGTAATACAATGTTCATGCTTTCTTCATCTGACTGATCATAAGGCAAAAACCGAACCATACTGTAGTCATCAATCTACAAGTTGGAGATTTCAGAAAGGGTCATTCTGAAGTACAAAATACTTAATTTTCAAAGTATATTTGAGTTTTATAACCATTTATATTTCTGATTAAAACCAGTGTGCGTGTGTGTATGTTGTGGGGAGGAGGGATAGAGACAAAACAACAGCAAGTCAATACTGATTTTTCTGATCTCTGACCAATTAGAATGGTTAACTAGACGGTTTCATAGGCATTTACCTGAATTCAAAAACCACTGGAAATTTTGAAAGCACAAAGACAGTTCTGAATACCCAAACAGCTTGGAATATTAGCATATCAGTTAAGGTATTGGCTACTGCCAATAATTGCTTCTAAATTAAACAGCTGAAGTGTCAATCCAGATTTTCACCCCCATCCCTTGACAAGGCAATACAGTTGGACTGTGTTTTCCAAAATGGTGGCCACTGAATGGATGCCCATAAACACCCAACCAGGTCATTAAAAACAAAACCCAACATCTTCAAAAGCTTACCAGTCCACATATAGCATTAGTCAATTTTTTGAATTTTTTGCTTCTTAATTCACTTGTGGAGTCATCTAATAAAGAATACATGTCTGGATCTAAAAATCTTTAAAAGTGAGAAAGAAGACAGATGAATAAAAGGAATTATAAATCAGAGACTAGTTTTATAGTTTCACATCTAAATAAAACTCAAAAGGTTCATCTCTGCAACTGAGGTGTGATATAAACGGAAGTGAACTCACTTCTCAATTTCCTTTTTAGCTTTCTTACTCAGCAGATCCATTTTCGTCATGATGTTAACTTGAGGAATTTCTAGAGAGATCATAGCACTCAGGGCTGCCAAAATGCCAGAAATAAACTGAAGGAGGAAACAGAAAAGGGAAGATGAATCAGTTGGTGTAAAGACAGTTCCCAGGTCTCCACACAAAAGAAGGGTTCCTGTTCTTCTCTAAGCAAAACTGGCCTAAGTAAAAGAAAGGCTATTTCTAAAGAAAAGACACTCTACTAATCAGACGGTTGACCCCCAGTTTCCAAGAGTGAGGATAAGAAGGGAAAATGCAGATTTAACTCAGTGATCACAAATCTCAATTTAGATAATATCTTTTTTTTTTTAAACTTTTATTTTACTTTTAACTTTTACAGAGTTTTGTTGTTTACAGATATATATGTTCCCAGATTAGTCATATGTATATCCCCCCCTCCTACCCCTCCCTAGATAATATCTTTAATCTTCCCCATCAAATACTCCTTAAGGACTTAATGAGAAATAAAGTTTGTTTTAGACAGTTCATAAACTAGACAAACCATTCTCAGGAAAACAGACTTATATGCAGACATTCAGCTGCCTAATTTTTCTTCCTAAGTAGTATCCCCAGATCTATATAGTATAATTTACCATATGAATTAAAAAATACATTATCGGACTTCCTTGGCAGTCCAGTGGCTAAGACTCAGTGCTTCCACTGCAGGAGGCAGAGGTTCAATCCCCAGTCAGGGAACTAAGATCCCACATGCCACACAGCGTGGCCAAAAAATTATAATAATTTAATAATAAGGGACACTAAGTAACTCTGGAGTATTTGTGAAATATCCAGACTCAAACAACAATTAAAAGAAACTGCCATCTGCCTAAACTCGTAACTGAAGAACTGACAACAGAGATATTCTCAAACCTTGAACGACTCCACCATGAATTGAGAATCAACAAGAAAAACTCCACAGACTCGAAACTCCCACTGTTCTAGCTGCTGGACCAGCTGTTTCATTATGGGCAGGTGAGTGTACAACTCAATCTGACCTACATGAAGAACATTGTGAGACTGTTACAATCAGGATATAAGTTAAACCACCAAATTACAGACAAAAAATTTCCCCATAAGACAGCTGAGAAAAAAAAAAAAGGAAGTCAACCATAATGTGTTCAGCTTTTAAGGGATCTTGCAAGCTCCTGAAGCAATCACAATACTGTGACAATCCCAAGGAAACTATCCAATTTCATGTAGAAAGTGAGATTCTTCACACTTTTGTTTTGGCTGATCAAAAGCAAGTGCTATGCAGCTGTGTGTTAGGTTTGGGAATATTCATCAAGTTGTACATTTATGATGTCCTAAGTAAAAGAAAGGCTATTTCTAAAGAAAAGACACTCTACTAATCAGACGGTTGACCCCCAGTTTCCAAGAGTGAGGATAAGAAGGGAAAATGCAGATTTAACTCAGTGATCACAAATCTCAATTTAGATAATATCTTTTTTTTTTTAAACTTTTATTTTACTTTTAACTTTTACAGAGTTTTGTTGTTTACAGATATATATGTTCCCAGATTAGTCATATGTATATCCCCCCCTCCTACCCCTCCCTAGATAATATCTTTAATCTTCCCCATCAAATACTCCTTAAGGACTTAATGAGAAATAAAGTTTGTTTTAGACAGTTCATAAACTAGACAAACCATTCTCAGGAAAACAGACTTATATGCAGACATTCAGCTGCCTAATTTTTCTTCCTAAGTAGTATCCCCAGATCTATATAGTATAATTTACCATATGAATTAAAAAATACATTATCGGACTTCCTTGGCAGTCCAGTGGCTAAGACTCAGTGCTTCCACTGCAGGAGGCAGAGGTTCAATCCCCAGTCAGGGAACTAAGATCCCACATGCCACACAGCGTGGCCAAAAAATTATAATAATTTAATAATAAGGGACACTAAGTAACTCTGGAGTATTTGTGAAATATCCAGACTCAAACAACAATTAAAAGAAACTGCCATCTGCCTAAACTCGTAACTGAAGAACTGACAACAGAGATATTCTCAAACCTTGAACGACTCCACCATGAATTGAGAATCAACAAGAAAAACTCCACAGACTCGAAACTCCCACTGTTCTAGCTGCTGGACCAGCTGTTTCATTATGGGCAGGTGAGTGTACAACTCAATCTGACCTACATGAAGAACATTGTGAGACTGTTACAATCAGGATATAAGTTAAACCACCAAATTACAGACAAAAAATTTCCCCATAAGACAGCTGAGAAAAAAAAAAAAGGAAGTCAACCATAATGTGTTCAGCTTTTAAGGGATCTTGCAAGCTCCTGAAGCAATCACAATACTGTGACAATCCCAAGGAAACTATCCAATTTCATGTAGAAAGTGAGATTCTTCACACTTTTGTTTTGGCTGATCAAAAGCAAGTGCTATGCAGCTGTGTGTTAGGTTTGGGAATATTCATCAAGTTGTACATTTATGATGTCTATACTTCCCTGTGGGGATGTGTATGTTCAATTAAAAACAAAAGGGGAGGGTTTCCCTGGTGGTCCAGTAGGTAAGGACACCGCCTTGCAGTGCAAGGGACACTGGTTCGATCCCTGGCCTGGGATCCCACGTGCTGCGGAGCGGCTGGACCGATGTGTCCAATGACCAAGACGGAGCTCCGAAGCGCATGCGCCCAGAGTCGGCGCTCTGCGACAACAGAGGCCACTGCGATGGGAGGCCCACACAGGCCAAAGAACAAAGATGGATGAAAACAGGGCTTCCCTTGGTAGTCCAGTGGGTAAGGACATCGCCTTGCAGTGCAAGGGGCGCCGGTTTGATCCCTGGCCTGGGAAGATTCCACGTGCCGCGGAGCGGCTGAACCTGTGTGTCCAATTACTGAGCCAGAGCTCTGGAGCTCTGGAGCGCATGCGCCCAGAGGCGGCGCTCTGCAACAACAGACGCCACCTCGATGGGAGGCCCACAGGAGCCAAAGAAAGTGGCCCGCCCGCTCCCCTCCCTCCCCAACCCGACCCCCGCCCAAAATAAATAAATAAATCTTAAAAAAAAAAAATTAAAAAAAAACCACAGCTGATATTTAAAAAAAAAAAAAAAAAGATGAATGAAATAAATAAAATGAAAGACCAATAGAAGTGGCCCGCCTGCTCCCTTCCCTCCCCAACCTGACCCCTGCCCAAAATAAATAAATAAATAAATAAATCTTTAAAAAAAAAAAAGTGGCCCGCCCACCCCGCTCCCTCCCCATCCCGCCCCTCAAAATAAATAAATAAAAAACAAAAGGGGAGGGCTTCCCTGGTGGTCCAGTGGGTAAGGACACCCCCTTGCAGTGCAAGGGGCGCCAGTTCCATCCCTGGCCTGGGAAGATCCCACGTGCCATGGAGCAGCTAGACCGATGTGTCCAATTACCGAGCTGGAGCTCTGGAGCACATGCGCCTGGAGCCGGTGCTCTGTGACAACAGAGGCCACTGCGATGGGAGGCCCACACGGGCCAAAGAACAAAGATGGATGAAGATAGATAAATGAAAGACCAATAGAAGTGGCCCGCCTGACCCCCTCCCCAACCTGTCCCCCCGCTGCAAAAAAACCAAAAAAATAAAAGGGGAACCAACACAACACTATAAAGCAATTTTCTCCAATTACAAATATAAAGTAAAGAAAAAAAGGGGGTGTGTGAAATGTGAGAGCCACAAATGATCAAAATGAAGTTAGGCTCAAGTCTAAAATTCATGATTTGTGTTGAAAAGTTGGTGTGATCATCTGTCCCCTACCAGTCTCACCTGAGGACACTTCCCTATGTTTACTGTGCTCTAGCCACAAGAGCTTTCTTGGTGCCTCAACTCCACCTCACTCCTTCCTGCCTTGAGGTCTTCAGCCCATGTTTCCTGCCTGGAGCACAGTCTCCCTCCCACAGGATGAGCATGATTCTCACTCTGTGGCCTGGCTCACAGGCAATCTGGTCAGAAACCTCCAACCTCCCTGCTTTGTGAGTCTGTGCTATTCCTGTGTGGAGCCTAAACACCTCGGTGATTTTTGTTTATACTGTCTACCAATCCACTTGCCTGTGAGCTCAATGAGGGCAAAGACCATGGCTGCTTTGCTCTTTAGGTATTTCCAGTGTACAAAATAAGCACTCAGGAAATTCAATGAATAAGAGTCAATGAATGAGCAAATGCTACCTTACTGCAGCAGGGTTTAGAGCTACAAATGTGCACTCCACTGAGGACAGACTGGGCATGACCTCAAGGAAAATGACACATTCAAACTGCTGACTTACCTGGACAATCAAAAAAGGGTGTAGTCATCCTCCACATGGCCAAGACAGTTCTCTAGCCAGTCGAAATTATTGGCAAAGTACTCCATGCAAAACACCAATCCTCCATTGGGACCAAACTGCAGAGTATTGTCCTCCATCACATCATCCACCTCAATCAGTTCCCGAATGTCTGAAAATAACAGACAAGGCCCAGAATACAGGAAGGAGGGTCATCCTCACTGGTGATAATTGACAGTTATATAACAACTCACATGTATGATTTCTGTACAAGGTTATTCACTGTAGTAGTGTCCATGGGAACAAATTAAACACATTTTTGTATAGTGAGACAGTGGAATCCTACACAGCCACAAAAAGGAGAAGCTCTTTACATACTGATCTGATATACTGTTAAATGAAAAGTGCAAGGTGCAGAACTCTGTGTTAGAATGCCATCATTTGTGGTTTTAAAAAAAAGGACAAAAATTTTCTACATATACAAATATACATACTTTATTTTACATACATAGACTATGGAAAGACACTCCTGAAAATAGCAACACTGGCTGCTTCCAGGAAGCAAGACGCTCAAAGTGCTCAACAATTCATGTTTGTTGAAAAGTTGGTGTGATCATCTGTCCCTACCAGTCACACCTGAGGACACTTCCCTATGTTTACTGTGCTCTAGCCACAAGAGCTTTCTTGGTGCCTCAACTCCACCTCACTCCTTCCTGCCTTGAGGTCTTCAGCCCATGTTTCCTGCCTGGAGCACAGTCTCCCTCCCACAGGATGAGCATGATTCTCACTCTGTGGCCTGGCTCACAGGCAATCTGGTCAGAAACCTCCAACCTCCCTGCTTTGTGAGTCTGTGCTATTCCTGTGTGGAGCCTAAACACCTCGGTGATTTTTGTTTATACTGTCTACCAATCCACTTGCCTGTGAGCTCAATGAGGGCAAAGACCATGGCTGCTTTGCTCTTTAGGTATTTCCAGTGTACAAAATAAGCACTCAGGAAATTCAATGAATAAGAGTCAATGAATGAGCAAATGCTACCTTACTGCAGCAGGGTTTAGAGCTACAAATGTGCACTCCACTGAGGACAGACTGGGCATGACCTCAAGGAAAATGACACATTCAAACTGCTGACTTACCTGGACAATCAAAAAGGATGTAGTCATCCTCCACATGGCCAAGACAGTTCTCTAGCCAGTCGAAATTATTGGCAAAGTACTCCATGCAAAACACCAATCCTCCATTGGGACCAAACTGCAGAGTATTGTCCTCCATCACATCATCCACCTCAATCAGTTCCCGAATGTCTGAAAATAACAGACAAGGCCCAGAATACAGGAAGGAGGGTCATCCTCACTGGTGATAATTGACAGTTATATAACAACTCACATGTATGATTTCTGTACAAGGTTATTCACTGTAGTAGTGTCCATGGGAACAAATTAAACACATTTTTGTATAGTGAGACAGTGGAATCCTACACAGCCACAAAAAGGAGAAGCTCTTTACATACTGATCTGATATACTGTTAAATGAAAAGTGCAAGGTGCAGAACTCTGTGTTAGAATGCCATCATTTGTGGTTTTAAAAAAAAGGACAAAAATTTTCTACATATACAAATATACATACTTTATTTTACATACATAGACTATGGAAAGACACTCCTGAAAATAGCAACACTGGCTGCTTCCAGGAAGCAAAGACGCCTTCCAGGACACAGAGGTCAGAGGAAGACATTTTCCTGCATACTTACTCCTCCTCTGTATCTTTTGTAGCTTGAATGATGTGAATATACACTACCTACTCTTACAACAGGTAAAACAAATCCAAACCAAGAAAACGAATTATCATCTTTTAACACAATGGCCTGGGGCTTCCCTGGAGGTGCAGTGGTTAAGAATCCCCCTGCCAATGCAGGGGACACAGATTTCATCCCTGGTCCAGGAAGAGCCCACATGCCGTGAAGCAACTAAGCGGGTTGCTGTAGTTACTGAGCCCAAGGGCCAAAGCCCGTGCTCCACAACAAGAGAAGCCACTGCAATGAGAAGCCTGCACATAGCAATGAAGAGTAGCCCCTGCTTGTGGCAACTAGAGGAGGTCAGAGCATAGCAACAAAGACCCAGCACAACCAAAGATAAATACGTCTTTTAAAAAATCTACATGTATATAATATATGATCACACTAAACCAACTTGTCTACCTCCCCAGTAAGCAGTATCATCCACTCAACAGCTCAAGTCAGAAACCTAAGAGTGACTCTTGATCTCTTCCTTTCCTCCACTCTTGTAATTCAATCTCGCACAAAATGCTGCAAATTTTACTTGCAAAATACATTACCATGTCTGTCTGCACCTTTGTAACTCCATCATGGCCACCTCAGTCTCCCTTCCACTCTTGACCCTCTTGAGTCCATTCTTCATCTGAGAGCCAGAGGGTTTTTTTTTTTTTTGGCTACTTCTATTGGTTTTTCATTTATTTACCTTTGTTCTTTGGCCTGTGTGGACCTCCCATTGCAGTGGCCTCTGTCGCTGCAGAGCACTGGCTCTGGGCGCATGCGCTCCAGAGCTCTGGCTCAGTAGTTGGACACATTGGTCTAGCCGCTCCGCGGCACGTGGGATCTTCCCAGGCCAGGGATCGAACTGGCACCCCTTGCACTGCAAGGCAATGTCTTTATCCACTGGACTACCAGGGAAGCCCCAAAGTTATTTTTAAAAACGTAAATCAGATGTCAATCCTCTCCCCTGCTGGAAATCCTCTAATGGCATTTCACTGTTGAAAGGTGCTATAAATTGAAAGTTTTTTTTTTTTTTTGCTGGGCTGCACACAGCTTGCAGGGGTTGAATCCATGCCCCTGCACTGGAAGTGCAGAGTCTTACCCACTGGACTGCCAGGGAATTTCCTATAAACTGAGTATTTGTGTCCCTCTAAAACTCATACTGAAAACCTAATGCCCAGGGTGATGATATTAGTAGACAGGACTTCGGGGAGGTGAGTGGGATTAATGTTCCCAGGTATCACTAGTGGTAAAGAACCTGCCTGCCAATGCAGGAGACAGAAGAGACATAGGTTCAATCCCTGGATTGGGAAGATCCCTTGGAGGAGGACACGGCGACCCACTACAGTATCCTTGCCTGGAGAATCCCACGGACAGAGGAGCCTGGCAGGCTACAGTCCATGGTGTCGCACAGGGTTGGACACGACTGAAGCAACTGAACATGCCCTCATGTATGCTCTGATAAAAGAGGTCCCAGACATTCCTCACCCACTTCCATCATATGAGGACACAGTCAGAAGTCAGCAGGCTACAAGTGGGAAGAGGGCCTTCACCAGAACCTGACCATGCTGGCAGCACCTTAATCCTGAACTTCCAGCCACCAGAACTGTGAGAAATCCATTTCTGTTGTTTAGAAGCCACCCAGTCTGTGGAATTTTGGTATAGCAGCCCAAATAGACTAACAGGGTTAAAGAAAAAAACAGGATAAAAGCCATACTTCTCATGTCCTAGCAGGTGCTACCCATCTCTTTCCTTCACTTCTTCTGCCCCAGCTCATCAACACCTTTGCTTTGTTCTGGAATACACTAAACCCTTTCCCAACTCTCAGCTATATATTGACCCTGACGTTCCTGAAAAGCCTTTCATCAGCTTGGTGAGCATGATACTACCTTCAGGTCTACGCGGAATAGCCCCTCCTCAGAAAGGTCATCCCTGACAATGCTACCTAAACCGTGCTCACACTGGGCTTATAGCGGCCCTTATCACAATCTGTAACAGGTTTATCATTTTGCTTATCTCCCTTGCTGAAAGATCCACAAAAGCAAGGATAGCGTCTGTCTTGTTCTCTACTATGACTCTGGTGTCTGGTATAAAGTAGGTGTTTAACAGACGTCTGAATGAATAAATTAAAAGACTAAAGAAATAAAACAAACACTTCAGTATGATCACTTATAGTACGACCAGCAGTAAAACAGATTCACCAAACGGGATCAAACATGAAAGAAACAGAAAGGATGGGTGGTGAGGGAGGAGCCCACTCACTTATTTTTGGCCACTTCTATCGATCTTTGTTATTTGGCCTGTGTGGGCTTCCCATTGCACTGGCCTCTCTCGTTGCAGAGCACCCGCTCTAGGTGCACGCACTCCAGAGCTCCAGCTCGGTAGCTGGACACACTGGTCCAGCTGCTCTGTAGCACGTGGGATCTTCCCAGGCCAGGGATCGAACTGGTGTCCCCTGCATAGCAAGGCGGTGTCCAGTGGTGGCCCACTGGACCACGAGGGAAGCCCGCCCACTCACTCTTAATCCTTACATCAGGAAACTGTCACACGCATCAACATGAGCTGATGTCACCAAATGACATTCAGTCTCATGTTGTTCATCATGAAACCAGAGGACCAGACTGTATTAATTTTCACCTTTGTGTGGAGCACCCAGCACTCACTGCCTCTCCATTCTCTTATGTTTCCTAAAGATGGGGGAAGGCTCTGCTCAGGACTTACCAGCCATCACAGAGTAGCTGAAATGTTCTGCTGCAGGATCTAGGTTCACAACTTGGACAGACCGATTGAGGGTTTCACAGTGCTGCACCATGGTGGCACAGTAGGTGCTCTGTAACGTCACAAGGCACGAGATGTTAAGAGCAATACTCGGTGCAGCACTTACCCCCTACACCTCCATCCCTCGGGCAGTGTCCACTAAGGCAAAAACTATTTCTTCACTGACCAAGAAGCTAAAAGGAGTGGGCTGCAGATCCAGACCTGGTCTACTCAAGGTACCCCTCCTAAAATCACCTGACAATGCTACCTAAACCGCTCACACTGGGCTTATAGCGGCCCTTATCACAATCTGTAACAGGTTTATCATTTTGCTTATCTCCCTTGCTGAAAGATCCACAAAAGCAAGGATAGCGTCTGTCTTGTTCTCTACTATGACTCTGGTGTCTGGTATAAAGTAGGTGTTTAACAGACGTCTGAATGAATAAATTAAAAGACTAAAGAAATAAAACAAACACTTCAGTATGATCACTTATAGTACGACCAGCAGTAAAACAGATTCACCAAACGGGATCAAACATGAAAGAAACAGAAAGGATGGGTGGTGAGGGAGGAGCCCACTCACTTATTTTTGGCCACTTCTATCGATCTTTGTTATTTGGCCTGTGTGGGCTTCCCATTGCACTGGCCTCTCTCGTTGCAGAGCACCCGCTCTAGGTGCACGCACTCCAGAGCTCCAGCTCGGTAGCTGGACACACTGGTCCAGCTGCTCTGTAGCACGTGGGATCTTCCCAGGCCAGGGATCGAACTGGTGTCCCCTGCATAGCAAGGCGGTGTCCAGTGGTGGCCCACTGGACCACGAGGGAAGCCCGCCCACTCACTCTTAATCCTTACATCAGGAAACTGTCACACGCATCAACATGAGCTGATGTCACCAAATGACATTCAGTCTCATGTTGTTCATCATGAAACCAGAGGACCAGACTGTATTAATTTTCACCTTTGTGTGGAGCACCCAGCACTCACTGCCTCTCCATTCTCTTATGTTTCCTAAAGATGGGGGAAGGCTCTGCTCAGGACTTACCAGCCATCACAGAGTAGCTGAAATGTTCTGCTGCAGGATCTAGGTTCACAACTTGGACAGACCGATTGAGGGCTTCACAGTGCTGCACCATGGTGGCACAGTAGGTGCTCTGTAACGTCACAAGGCACGAGATGTTAAGAGCAATACTCGGTGCAGCACTTACCCCCTACACCTCCATCCCTCGGGCAGTGTCCACTAAGGCAAAAACTATTTCTTCACTGACCAAGAAGCTAAAAGGAGTGGGCTGCAGATCCAGACCTGGTCTGGACTCAAGGGTATCTCCAGGGAAGTTGCTTTTGCTTTCTGCCCCTCAATTTTCTTGTCTCTAACTGAGATAGCTTCCATGATCACTAAGCCACCTACTGCTCTAACCTGTAACAAGTGGAATTTAAAGGGAAGACTTCTGATTACCCAATGCAGCACCTAACACATAGTTCCTTCACAAGGAGTGGTACTGACCAAACAAAGCTTTAGGTAGGCTGGTTGGGGATAACGTCTCTGAGAAGGGAATATCTGAGCTGAGGAACAGCAATATGCTTGCCAGGCCAGGGGGGAAATTTCCAAGATAAGAGAACATCAGGCCAATAAACAGTCTGACAGTATGCTATTGATTTACAACTTCTGGTTTAGAGAATTCTTCATCTCTCATATAATACGTTAAAATCTCTAGGCTACTTATCTGTCTCTTCCATCCTCTGTTTTAAGGCAGAGATGTTGAGTGGGATGGGGAGGGAGATGGAAGAGAAGTTCAAGAGGGAGGGAACATATGTAAACCTATGGCTGATTCATGTTGATGTTTGGCAGTAGACAACAAAACTCTATTATCCTTCAGTTAAATAAATAAATAAATATATACACACATACACAAAATAAATAAATAAAGGCAAGGATGTGTCAGGATTGCCTGGCACTCTAGTGGTTAGGACTTGATGCTTTCACAGCTGGGGCAGGGTTTGATCCCTGGTCAGAGAACTGAGACCCTGAAAGCTGCCTGACACGCCCAACAAAGAAAGAAAGACAGGGATGTGCCTTATTCAGTTTCACAAACCTAAAGGCTATCACGGACTTCCCAGATGGGTCAGTGGTAAAGAATCTGCCTGCCAATGCAGCAGATACAGGTTCAATCCCTGGGTCTGGGAGATCTCCCAAGAAGAAATGGCAACCCGCTCCAGTATTCTTGCCTGGAAAAATCTCAGAGATAAAGGAGACTGGTGGTCTATAGTTTATGGGGTAATAAAGTGTCAGACATGACTGAGCATGCCCGCAGAGGCTATAACAGTACCTGGAACATAAGTGCTTGGTAATTGTTCCTAATTGGCTGACTAATATGTTTGAATAAACTTCACAAGGGCAGACGATTTGTGTATGTGTGTCTGTGTTTTAGTCACTACACAATTCCCAGGACAGTGCTTGGCACAAAGAACATGCCCAATGACTATTTCTGATAGCAGGCATTGAAAGTTTATAGAAAGATACTTATGCTTTTATGTTTCTCCTCAGTGACTTGACACACACTGCTCTGTCTAGGAGGCCCTCTCCACACATTACATTGTATTTTTATTGACTAGTCACTATAAGTGCTCCCAAATAAAGACTATTGGCTTCCAGGTAAGCAAGAGCCACACCATAGTCACATGTGTTATCTCCTGCACCCAGAACAGGCCAAGCATCAGAGCAATGAGTCTGTCAATTTAAAAACTGAAGCCAAAAAATCCCCCAAAACTGGTGCCACACAACAGCTCTACAGACCCCAGTGTCTCCACACTTCTGTTATTTGATCAATATCATTACAATTTCTACCATATTTGAGTGCCTCTAATAGCATACCCTTCATAGATGTTTACAAGAAAAAGCTGTATCTCTAACCAGAAGCCAGTTACATTTATCATAACGTCAAAGTATCCATAAAGTTAACCACAAACTTAAACCTCTTTTAGTTATAGCTAAATATAATTGCCTGCCAAAAGCTCTAAGATCTCGAAAAAGGCCTGAGAATTAAAGAAGTGTTGACGACACACTAGCACCAAACTAATGGTTTCAGCTCAATGCAAAGTGAAAGAAAACTGAAAAGGATGCAACTTTTCCAATGATCTTATGTTCATTAGTGTCAGGTCCATGTACCTCCTAAAGTCGCCTCAAATACCAGAAGTCCACGCCTCAAGCTTTGAGAAACAGTGATTAACAAGACCTCGCCTTAACCTTCTGGGTTAAAGACAGGGACAGATCCAGGAGTTAAACAAAACTGGATTCAAATTCCAGCCGTCAATTACCAGCTGTGCGATCTTGAGCAAAAACTGAAGTCTCCTTTTCCTTACCAGTAAAATAGGAGTAACAGGGCTTATCTCACAAAGCTGTTGTGAAAATAAATCTAAAAGCAGTATCTGGAGCTTAAGTATGCAATAAGTATTAGCAACTATCACTCATTTCCTTTCAAAAGAACAACGACAGTGAAGCCTAGGCTGCAGAAGCGAGCTGCCCAGGGTCTCAGGGGACCCAGTACACACTACCGCCAGCCCTTCCATGAGGACCCGAACCTCCCTACCAAAAACCCACAAACTCTGGTATTTCCTTCTTTCTGCCGCCAGATCCTCACCTTCCCGCTGCCTGCAGGGCCCATAACCAGCTGGGCGTACCGAGGCATGGTAGCTCCCCGGGCGCCCGACCCTTGCCGCCGCACAAACCTAGAATCTAACCACTGCGCTTCCTTCAGCCTTCACGCGACGCCCACTGAGTTCCGGGAACAGGCGTGGAAGCCAATCGCAATCCAGATTTCTTCTGCGTCTTCCGTTCGGCCCCGCCTCTGACGACGGAGCGTCCGGAGGGCCAAATCCCACGTGACCCGCGTTTTGCCAAAAGGCCCAGGATGGTGTGCGCGTGCGCAGAAGTAGTTGGCGGAACTCGACCGTTGAGATTTTGGCTAGGTCTGGTTGCCTTGGTGATAACGGGCAACTGACCAGTCTCCGCGTTCCTCGGCGGGATGGTTTGGTCCCCAGTTTGCGTACAGATGTTTGAGCTATATGCGGCCCTCCAGACCTGCACATGTGCAGAGGAGAGGGTCTGGATACGGAGGTAGAAGGCACCTTTCGTTTTTGAGGGAAAGTACATTTCCTTTCTGCGATGCATCCCTTCCACAAAAAGATGCAAAGGAACACACGCGCAATCAACTAAAAGAACTCCCGCCCCTCCTCCAACTTAATTCCAGGATCTTGGGTCTGCCCTCCCCGCAGCTATTCGGGCAGCGTCCGGACTTGCTCGGAGGGGGCTAAAATCCGGCGTCGGCCTCTAAAACCCCCAGTAACTCCGGGACAGACGCACGCCGTGCTGACACGGCAGGGGAGAGAGGCAAAGCTTCTTCGGCATAGAGCTCGCGGTCAGGGTCCCCGGGAAGAGATGTCCCACCAGGGGCCAGGGGCCGGCTGGATGGAGTGCAGTTCTTCCGCAGAGCAGCCCGCAGTGGTCAGGGCCAAGGGTGGCGGCGGCGGGTGAGGCTGTGGGCCCCGAGGGGTTTGGGAAGATGGTGCTTAGCCCAGGTCAGGATCCCGGGTAGAGGAGCGGGTGGGAGCTGGCTGCTTGGATGGACGGGGCCCCACTGTACTGAAGGGAGAACCTTTGTTGTGGCCACGTTGGGGAAGTTTAGGGAGAGGCTTCCGAGGAAAGCTGAACAGGAGCGCTGGCGCAGTGCCTGACTTATGCGCAGTGGCTGGGGACAGTCCGCTGCCTGCAGGGATAACCAGCTGGGCGTACCGAGGCATGGTAGCTCCCGGGCGCCCGACCCTTGCCGCCGCACAAACCTAGAATCTAACCACTGCGCTTCCTTCAGCCTTCACGCGACGCCCACTGAGTTCCGGGAACAGGCGTGGAAGCCAATCGCAATCCAGATTTCTTCTGCGTCTTCCGTTCGGCCCCGCCTCTGACGACGGAGCGTCCGGAGGGCCAAATCCCACGTGACCCGCGTTTTGCCAAAAGGCCCAGGATGGTGTGCGCGTGCGCAGAAGTAGTTGGCGGAACTCGACCGTTGAGATTTTGGCTAGGTCTGGTTGCCTTGGTGATAACGGGCAACTGACCAGTCTCCGCGTTCCTCGGCGGGATGGTTTGGTCCCCAGTTTGCGTACAGATGTTTGAGCTATATGCGGCCCTCCAGACCTGCACATGTGCAGAGGAGAGGGTCTGGATACGGAGGTAGAAGGCACCTTTCGTTTTTGAGGGAAAGTACATTTCCTTTCTGCGATGCATCCCTTCCACAAAAAGATGCAAAGGAACACACGCGCAATCAACTAAAAGAACTCCCGCCCCTCCTCCAACTTAATTCCAGGATCTTGGGTCTGCCCTCCCCGCAGCTATTCGGGCAGCGTCCGGACTTGCTCGGAGGGGGCTAAAATCCGGCGTCGGCCTCTAAAACCCCCAGTAACTCCGGGACAGACGCACGCCGTGCTGACACGGCAGGGGAGAGAGGCAAAGCTTCTTCGGCATAGAGCTCGCGGTCAGGGTCCCCGGGAAGAGATGTCCCACCAGGGGCCAGGGGCCGGCTGGATGGAGTGCAGTTCTTCCGGAGAGCAGCCCGCAGTGGTCAGGGCCAAGGGTGGCGGCGGCGGGTGAGGCTGTGGGCCCCGAGGGGTTTGGGAAGATGGTGCTTAGCCCCGGGTCGGGATCCCGGGTAGAGGAGCGGGTGGGAGCTGGCTGCTTGGATGGACGGGTCCCCACTGTACTGAAGGGAGAACCTTTGTTGTGGCCACGATGGGGAAGTTTAGGGAGAGGCTTCCGAGGAAAGCTGAACAGGAGCGCTGGCGCAGTGCCTGACTTAGCGCAGTGGCTGCGACAGTCGCCTGGGTGCGCCTTGTGCCCTAGGGGCCGCTGCGAAACCCGCTGGACTATCTGCCCTGTGACCCGTGTTTCTACAAAACGGGGTTGGCAGGCTGGGCTAGCGGGTTAGGGGGTCACCAAGGGAACAGAGGCTCAAAGGAGCGCTTCCAAGTCAATAAATCATTTCCCGGTGTGACCCCGGGCACCTTTATGTAACACTGGGATTCATAATCTGTAATGAGACAGATGACTATAAATTTTAGCGGCACCTTGATTTTGACATTTTCTTCACTTAGTAGTTCCTCTTTCGTAAATCCCTTTTCCCCCCATAAATCCATTTTGAGCAGGTTTTTACTCTATTTTTTTTTTTTTAACTGCGTAGTGGTGACTTTTTTGTGTAATTTATTTTTGATTGGAGGATAATTACAATATTGTAATGATTTCTGCCAATAGTTTTTAACTATTATTTCCTGAGGACAGTTACTTGCTGAAATCACCTTGGAGGTAGTCCTCCTCATCCCTTGTATCAGTTACTCTCTAAAAGTGAGAACTGCCTGAAGTTCCTCTCAAGCCCACAATCAGGATTCCTGCTACACCATGGCCATCTTTTTTTTTAGTATACGATTTGGTTCATTGACAATTTCTAAAGATGGGATGGGGCCATGTTTTTCTGTTCCTCTCCATTCTTGGCGAAGTTCTGTCCTAGTATATCAGAGCATCAGTGAATTCTTGGTTACTGAATAAACTGCAAAAGTAACTCCGGGACGAGCACGCCGTGCGAGGGGTCCCCGGGAAGAGATGTCCCACCAGGGGCCAGGGGCCGGCTGGATGGAGTGCAGTTCTTCCGCAGAGCAGCCCGCAGTGGTCAGGGCCAAGGGTGGCGGCGGCGGGTGAGGCTGTGGGCCCCGAGGGGTTTGGGAAGATGGTGCTTAGCCCCGGGTCGGGATCCCGGGTAGAGGAGCGGGTGGGAGCTGGCTGCTTGGATGGACGGGTCCCCACTGTACTGAAGGGAGAACCTTTGTTGTGGCCACGATGGGGAAGTTTAGGGAGAGGCTTCCGAGGAAAGCTGAACAGGAGCGCTGGCGCAGTGCCTGACTTAGCGCAGTGGCTGCGACAGTCGCCTGGGTGCGCCTTGTGCCCTAGGGGCCGCTGCGAAACCCGCTGGACTATCTGCCCTGTGACCCGTGTTTCTACAAAACGGGGTTGGCAGGCTGGGCTAGCGGGTTAGGGGGTCACCAAGGGAACAGAGGCTCAAAGGAGCGCTTCCAAGTCAATAAATCATTTCCCGGTGTGACCCCGGGCACCTTTATGTAACACTGGGATTCATAATCTGTAATGAGACAGATGACTATAAATTTTAGCGGCACCTTGATTTTGACATTTTCTTCACTTAGTAGTTCCTCTTTCGTAAATCCCTTTTCCTCCCATAAATCCATTTTGAGCAGGTTTTTACTCTATTTTTTTTTTTTTAACTGCGTAGTGGTGACTTTTTTGTGTAATTTATTTTTGATTGGAGGATAATTACAATATTGTAATGATTTCTGCCAATAGTTTTTAACTATTATTTCCTGAGGACAGTTACTTGCTGAAATCACCTTGGAGGTAGTCCTCCTCATCCCTTGTATCAGTTACTCTCTAAAAGTGAGAACTGCCTGAAGTTCCTCTCAAGCCCACAATCAGGATTCCTGCTACACCATGGCCATCTTTTTTTTTAGTATACGTATTTGGTTCATTGACAATTTCTAAAGATGGGATGGGGCCATGTGTTTTTTTTCTGTTCCTCTCCATTCTTGGCGAAGTTCTGGATCCTAGTATATCAGAGCATCAGTGAATTCTTGGTTACTGAATAAACTGCAGGAAAAGGGGAGTGTTTTGTCTTAATCTGAGAACAGAAAAAATGTACAAACATGCTAGACCAGCTTATCAGTTCTAGTACACCTTAAATTACATAAAATGATTTTATTAAAAATATAGGAAGAAAATACCATGGATAGCCCAGAAGCCCAAATTACTTCATTGAGCTCAGTGTAGAAATTAGATTATGAGGCTATAAAAGTAAGGCTAAATCTCTCTTAAAGTAAATCCTGTATATACAGTATGGTAAAAATCTCAGATAGCTCATTTTGAAAAAGCCTAGAGTCATTAGGATATAACCAGAATTCCAGGAGAAGGTTTGCAAGACATTATATCTGATGAAAAAATGGAAAGTAAAAAACCTACTGTCTTTTCCATACTGAAAGTAAAAATGATGCTGTCCTTTTTTTTTTTTTTAAAGTACATTAATGCTTAGAAAACTGTCAGTTGTTTCATATCACATACATTCTTTTTTTCTTAAAACAGATCAGGTGGACATTCTTACTACCAGAATTCCAAAGGTACTGGTGAGTACAGCATATAAAGCAGATAGTACATGTCATTTACATGGCTCAGAGAAGCCAATTTTGCTACAACTATTCACACACTAGACTGTTTAAAAGTCTTTATTAAAACCCTTGGTAAACTCAGTCTTTAAGATTAAAAAAAAAAAAAAGATTTTTAAAGAACAGTCCAGCAGGTTCTTTGTCTTCTGTTAACATAACTCACATCTGGGACTTCCCTTGTAGTCCAGTGGCTGGGACTCTGCGCTCCCAGTGCAAGGGGCCTAGGTTCATCTCTGGTCAGGGAACTAGATCCCACATGTTAAACTAACACCTGGAGCAGCCAAATAAGTAAATAATTTTTTAAAAAGACACCTCATGGGCTTCCCTGGTGGTCCAGTGGGTAAAGAGGCTGCCTTGCAGTGCAAGGTCCACGGTTCCATCCCTGGCCCAGGAAGATCCCATGTGCCGTGAAGCGGCTGGATCTGTATGTCCAATTATGAGCCAGTGCTCTGGAGTGCCCAGAGCTAGTGCTCTGCAACGAGAGAGACCACTGCAATGGGAGGCCCACACAGGCCAAAGAATAAAGATGTATGAAAATAAAAAGAAATCAAAAAACATACCTCACATCAAAAGCGTACTTCAAAATAGCAGTGAATCTGGAAAGAATTGGATTTATAACTGATGTTGGTTGAAAGGACCAGAACATAACCTGGGGTTTACATTAATATTAATACAAAGATTGAATGAAAAAATTCTTGATTTTACAGCTTCAAAGAACATAAATATTTTGCGAGTAATCAAAAAAGATTTCTCTCTTAAAGTAAATCCTGTATATACAGTATGGTAAAATCTCAGATAGCTCATTTTGAAAAAGCCTAGAGTCATTAGGATATAACCAGAATTCCAGGAGAAGGTTTGCAAGACATTATATCTGATGAAAAAATGGAAAGTAAAAAACCTACTGTCTTTTCCATACTGAAAGTAAAAATGATGCTGTCCTTTTTTTTTTTTTTAAAGTACATTAATGCTTAGAAAACTGTCAGTTGTTTCATATCACATACATTCTTTTTTTCTTAAAACAGATCAGGTGGACATTCTTACTACCAGAATTCCAAAGGTACTGGTGAGTACAGCATATAAAGCAGATAGTACATGTCATTTACATGGCTCAGAGAAGCCAATTTTGCTACAACTATTCACACACTAGACTGTTTAAAAGTCTTTATTAAAACCCTTGGTAAACTCAGTCTTTAAGATTAAAAAAAAAAAAAAGATTTTTAAAGAACAGTCCAGCAGGTTCTTTGTCTTCTGTTAACATAACTCACATCTGGGACTTCCCTTGTAGTCCAGTGGCTGGGACTCTGCGCTCCCAGTGCAAGGGGCCTAGGTTCATCTCTGGTCAGGGAACTAGATCCCACATGTTAAACTAACACCTGGAGCAGCCAAATAAGTAAATAATTTTTTAAAAAGACACCTCATGGGCTTCCCTGGTGGTCCAGTGGGTAAAGAGTCTGCCTTGCAGTGCAAGGTCCACCGGTTCCATCCCTGGCCCAGGAAGATCCCATGTGCCGTGAAGCGGCTGGATCTGTATGTCCAATTATGAGCCAGTGCTCTGGAGTGCCCAGAGCTAGTGCTCTGCAACGAGAGAGACCACTGCAATGGGAGGCCCACACAGGCCAAAGAATAAAGATGTATGAAAATAAAAAGAAATCAAAAAACATACCTCACATCAAAAGCGTACTTCAAAATAGCAGTGAATCTGGAAAGAATTGGATTTATAACTGATGTTGGTTGAAAGGACCAGAACATAACCTGGGGTTTACATTAATATTAATACAAAGATTGAATGAAAAAATTCTTGATTTTACAGCTTCAAAGAACATAAAATACTTTTCAGTGCTGTTGTTTTCCTCTCACTTGAAATGAAGCATAGAGCTGCTGGAGGTAAAAGGTTAAGACAGGTCCCCAAAGACCTCTAACTAATTTTTTTGTGGGTGAATAATTTCTATTCAGTGATATATAAACCTGAACTCACTTCACTTTTTTCTTGGAAAATTTATAGTCCTTACAGTTACCTAAGAAAAACACACATATCTGTGTATGTATATATACACAAAATTTTATTTTATATACATGTGGTTGTTTTAAAATGTAATTGCTCAATCATATGGCAATTCTGTTTTTTGTTTGAGTTTCTGAGGAATTGCCATACTGTTTCCTCAGCATCTGCGCCATTTTATATTCCCAGCAGCAACACAGAGGGGTCCAATTTCTCCCCATCTAGCTAACACTTGTTTTTGTTTTTTTGATGATAGTCATCCTTATGAAGTGATACATCATTGTGATTTCGATTTGTATGTCTCTAATGATTAGTGACACTGAACATCTTTTCATGTATTTATTAACCACTTGTATATCTTTGGAGACATCCAAAGTCTATTCAAGTCCTTAGCCCATTTTCAGCTGGGTTGTTTGTTGCATTTACCATTATTTTAAAATTTTCATTTTCTATAAAGCAATGTTAGTAAGCTTCTGAAGAATTAAATTTTAGTCCAGACTCTAACACATACCTCAGAAATTATTAACAAGGGCACACAAAATATATTCCTAGACAGTTACCTCACATTTATGACTAGAAAAGACTTAAAAATAAACTTTTAAAATGTTGATTTGGGTGTTCATTGTATTATTCAGATCTCAAATTATGTCTTAAGGATCATAATAACATAATTTCCAGATTATTTTCTATTTGTTAGCAAATCAGCTAATCCTTCAGCACACAAATATAATTCTTACTTATCTGCACTAACCATCCAATTTGCCAAAATCTTCACAAAATAAATAACTAAATTTAAAGTTTAATATGTGAAAGTACAGTGGTTTTGTTATCAATAACGGAAACAAAATTGTGTTTATTTTATTTTACCTAGTAAGGATTTTTGATTTTACAGCTTCAAAGAACATAAAATACTTTTCAGTGCTGTTGTTTTCCTATCACTTGAAATGAAGCATAGAGCTGCTGGAGGTAAAAGGTTAAGACAGGTCCCCAAAGACCTCTAACTAATTTTTTTGTGGGTGAATAATTTCTATTCAGTGATATATAAACCTGAACTCACTTCACTTTTTTCTTGGAAAATTTATAGTCCTTACAGTTACCTAAGAAAAACACACATATCTGTGTATGTATATATACACAAAATTTTATTTTATATACATGTGGTTGTTTTAAAATGTAATTGCTCAATCATATGGCAATTCTGTTTTTTGTTTGAGTTTCTGAGGAATTGCCATACTGTTTCCTCAGCATCTGCGCCATTTTATATTCCCAGCAGCAACACAGAGGGGTTGCTAACATCTAGCTAACACTTGTTTTTGTTTTTTTGATGATAGTCATCCTTATGAAGTGATACATCATTGTGATTTCGATTTGTATGTCTCTAATGATTAGTGACACTGAACATCTTTTCATGTATTTATTAACCACTTGTATATCTTTGGAGACATCCAAAGTCTATTCAAGTCCTTAGCCCATTTTCAGCTGGGTTGTTTGTTGCATTTACCATTATTTTAAAATTTTCATTTTCTATAAAGCAATGTTAGTAAGCTTCTGAAGAATTAAATTTTAGTCCAGACTCTAACACATACCTCAGAAATTATTAACAAGGGCACACAAAATATATTCCTAGACAGTTACCTCACATTTATGACTAGAAAAGACTTAAAAATAAACTTTTAAAATGTTGATTTGGGTGTTCATTGTATTATTCAGATCTCAAATTATGTCTTAAGGATCATAATAACATAATTTCCAGATTATTTTCTATTTGTTAGCAAATCAGCTAATCCTTCAGCACACAAATATAATTCTTACTTATCTGCACTAACCATCCAATTTGCCAAAATCTTCACAAAATAAATAACTAAATTTAAAGTTTAATATGTGAAAGTACAGTGGTTTTGTTATCAATAACGGAAACAAAATTGTGTTTATTTTATTTTACCTAGTAAGGATTTTTAACTTGAAATTTGTTCTGCTAGCTTTATTTGTAATAGCCCCAAACTGAAAACAACTCACATGTCTATCAAGAAGTAGACAGAGGGGGCTCCCCTGATGGTCCAGTGGGTAAGGAAATCGCCTTGCAGTGCAAGGGGTGCTGGTTCGATCCCTGGCCTGGGAAGATCCCACGTACTACGGAGCGGCTGGACCGATGTGCCCAACTACCGAGCTGGAACTCTGAAGCGCGAGCGCCCAGAGCTGGTGCTCTGCAGTGAGAGAGGCCACTGCGATGGGAGGCCCACATAGGCCAAAGAACAAAGATGGATGAAAATGAATAAGTGAAAGACCAATAGAAGTGGCCAAAAAGGGGGGGGGGGGAGAAGTGGACAGAGGGCTTCCCTGGTAGCTAAGTGGTGAAGAGTTCACCTGCCAATTCAGGAGACACGGGTTCAATCCCTGATCTAGGAAGATCCCACATGCTGCATAGCAACTAAGCCCGTGAGCCACAACTATTGAGCCTGCGCTCTAGGATCTCAGAGCCACAACTATTGAGCCCATGTGGCACAACTACTGAAGCCCATGCGCCCTAGAGCCTAAATTCCACAAGAAGAGAAGTCACTGCAACAAGAAGCCTGTTCACCTCAACTACAGAGGAGCCCCCACTCCCTGCAACTAGAGAAGAGCCTGTGGCAGCACTGAAAACCCAGAATAGGCAAAAACAAATAAATTTAAAACAAGAGAAGTGGATGGATAATCAAATTGTGGTATATACATGCAATGGAATAAAATCTAAGAGTAAAAAGCCACAATCTATTGTTATGTGTCACATAAATGGATCTCAAAATAATTATGTTGAGTGATATAAATCAGACAAACAGAATATATACTATATGTTTCCATTTATAGCAAACTCAAGAAAATGAAAACTAAGCTACAGTGATAGAAAATTCATCAGTGGTTGCTTGGAGAAAGGAAGTGTAAATGGAATGTAAAAAAAATTTAAGAGGAGTGTAAAAAAGATTTATTTTCTGATTAAATTTTGCCAGACACTGTTTTTCCCCAAACTGCTAGTGACCCTGAATTATCTTAATGTAAGTGAAACTAAAAACTACCTTCCATTCTTCTGGGAAAAGATCTCAACTTTTATTTTTTGATAAAAGGCTATTATTTTAATCTACCCAGGTCCATATTTAAAACAATGAAATAACTGAAATTATGTAAAAATGTTTTAATTTCTACAAAGCTCTTCATTTTACTACTATATTAAAAGAATAAACTATGGGGCTTCCCAGTGGGTAGAGGAGTCTGCCTTGCAGTGCATGAGCACCGGTTCCATCCCTGGCCTGGGAAGATCCCACGTCCTGCGGACCGGCTGGACCGGTGTGTCCAATTGCGAGCCAGCGCTCTGGAGCCAGTGCTCTGCAACGAGAGAGGCCACTGCAATGGGAGGCCCACACAGGCCTAAGAATAAAGATGGATGAAAAATAAATGAATGGAAAACCAATAAAAGAGGCCAAAGTAAAAAAAGAAAAGCCTTATTAAAAAGAATAAACTATGTGTTATTCTATGTTGAGTGTAATATAGAATTTTGAAGCTACATACTTAAGTCAAAGGAATGATAAAATATTTTTGAAAGTCTTTAAAACACAAAGCCTGCATATATATTCCTGTTTCATTTGGTCTGACATACAATAAACTAAAGAAGTTAGGTTACTGTTAACAGTTTGCATCTCAGCCAAGTTCAAAATAATTTTGTCCATAAATAGTGATAATATATAGTAAATATTTATAAATATCTTAGATTTTTGTGTGCTCTAAAACCAAATGGCAATCATAGTCTCTTCAAATTTAAGTCTGAGTAAAACTTGTATTCCAGAATAATCACTGACACATAAACAGAGATGTTAATAATTAATTGATCTTTTTCATGAGATTCACATTATGTCTTTGCCTACAGATAAAATCAAAGATGGACACAAAGTGCACTCACATAGAACCAAGCTGCAAGAGTTACAGAAAACACCTCAAAGATTTCACCTCCCTAAATCAATGACAGAGTCATTTTTTCTAAAGGTATGTTAACTAAATTGATGAACTAAAATTCATAACTAATTCATACTTTTACTTATGAACTAAATTCATAAGGCATGAAACTAATATTTCATTTAAATACCAATCATCTTTGTATCCAGAGTTGAATTTTTTATTGAATCTATTTGAGGGTAAAGGACTGTGGAACACAAGTACACCCAGCACGTTGTCTAGGAGTCTGTAAGTATTGGCTGGGTAAGCTCATGAATGAATGCAAGGATTTTATCAGTATAGATTCCCTATCATATGAGCTTTTTCATGGCTTTATGGTACTTCGACTCTAATGTACGTTTCTTTACTCTGGAAGGTTAGTACCCCAAACACAAAAGATGCTTGAGGAAAGTTCCACTCTAGAGATAGAAACCCAGCTTCATAAACATTTTGCTCAAGGACTGTAAAATTCAAACCAGGCAAGTGAAGAAAATGGCAGTATTTCATGACTGTTGATCTGTACTATGAATTAAAGATCACAGTTGCCAGAAGTAATCCCTCCAGTGCAATGTAAATTAGGGCTACTACAGATTTGTGCAAATAGGTAATTTTTGCGTCTAATACAGTTGAATTTGCATAAGTGTACAGACGGGACAACTCTCCTCAATATTTCATGGAATACTGCCAGCTTCTGTTCTACAATGAAGCCTATAAGTCTTGTTTTGTCTTTTAGCATACAGACCTCACCTTTGGCCAGAAGCACTATCTGTGCAGCATTGCTAAGATCTATAACACGAACTATCTGAGGACCTCAGTGAAGAAGCACTACGTGCATGTGATCCAGCGCAGCTCCCAAAAGCCAGGCAGGTGCACCTCTAGGTAGTTTCTCACTAGTTCTCACAAGAAACAAGAGTGTTCTAACAGAAGTGATTTGTGTGACAGGTGTCCTCAGTTCTCATCACAGGGGCCACATCAGTTCTTGTTACTCACCAAAGCAGCAATACCCTTGCACCACATGGCGACACCAGCCGGAGAGAGAGGACTCGGGGCCGTCTAACATCGCAGCAGCATCTGCACCTGAGATGATCGTACAACATTCACTTTGGCAACCATTGAGAAACAAAGAAGGGTCTGTTTCCTATTACTTCAGAGAAAAAATGTACCCCCTACTTTATTTGAAGGGTAGCTAAATTATGTTAAATTTTGTGTTCCCTAATATGTTCATTTTGTTAAGTTCAGAGTAAGCTGGACAAAGAATGCTATCTTGCGGTCTCAGTTCCTGAGCTGACTAGGATTATAATAACTGCTTTTTTTTACATATAGTTTATTTTTTGGCTGCACTGGGCCTTTTGTTGCTTTGCATGGACTTTCCTCCAATTGCAGTGAGCAGTGTGCTGGCTTCTCATTGAGGAAGCTTCTCTTGTTGAGCACAGGCTCTAAGCAGAGGGCCTTCCATAGATGCAGCATGTAGGCTCCAGTAGTTGTGGATTGAGTAGAGGGCGGGATCGGTAGTTGTGGCTTGTGGGATCTTCCTGGATCAGGGATCGAACCCATGTCCCTGCACTGGCAAGCAGCTTCTTATCCACTGTGCCACAAGTCCTGTCACTGCTTTTAGAATTTTGTGGAACTGTAAAAATTTTGATTAGCTGGAGCCCTTTTAAATTGATTCCCATTCAAATTCAAAACAATACAGACTCTTTCAAAAGAAGTATATGATAGCTTCCACACAACAGAATAATATAAACCAAAAACGAAAGAGAGATTAAGGTGCATGATTATAAAACCTGTGCTACAACTGATTGCTTTGCATCCCAGGGCTAATAAGTCATGGGAGAATTCAGGGGCTGAAAGGGTCTCTTTGGTGATGCTGGCAGCTTAATAAAAAGAATTTGTATGGTTTTCCACACACATTAGGCAACTGTGCACTTTGCTAGTTTCAATTAAGATGCTTCTCTTTCTTGCAGTTTAAAAACTGGATACGCATCTAAAACAAGATGTAAGTCACTGAAGATTTTTAGAAAACCAAGCAGACTGTTCATACTATCAGGTAAATGTGGAATTTTTAATATATGTGTTTTTAAAGATGTTATGCCTAAAAAATACTAAACCCAATGCAGCTTAAAAAAAGAGAGAGGACTCGGGGCCGTCTAACATCGCAGCAGCATCTGCACCTGAGATGATCGTACAACATTCACTTTGGCAACCATTGAGAAACAAAGAAGGGTCTGTTTCCTATTACTTCAGAGAAAAAATGTACCCCCTACTTTATTTGAAGGGTAGCTAAATTATGTTAAATTTTGTGTTCCCTAATATGTTCATTTTGTTAAGTTCAGAGTAAGCTGGACAAAGAATGCTATCTTGCGGTCTCAGTTCCTGAGCTGACTAGGATTATGCTAACTGCTTTTTTTTACATATAGTTTATTTTTTGGCTGCACTGGGCCTTTTGTTGCTTTGCATGGACTTTCCTCCAATTGCAGTGAGCAGTGTGCTGGCTTCTCATTGAGGAAGCTTCTCTTGTTGAGCACAGGCTCTAAGCAGAGGGCCTTCCATAGATGCAGCATGTAGGCTCCAGTAGTTGTGGATTGAGTAGAGGGCGGGATCGGTAGTTGTGGCTTGTGGGATCTTCCTGGATCAGGGATCGAACCCATGTCCCTGCACTGGCAAGCAGCTTCTTATCCACTGTGCCACAAGTCCTGTCACTGCTTTTAGAATTTTGTGGAACTGTAAAAATTTTGATTAGCTGGAGCCCTTTTAAATTGATTCCCATTCAAATTCAAAACAATACAGACTCTTTCAAAAGAAGTATATGATAGCTTCCACACAACAGAATAATATAAACCAAAAACGAAAAGAGAGATTAAGGTGCATGATTATAAAACCTGTGCTACAACTGATTGCTTTGCATCCCAGGGCTAATAAGTCATGGGAGAATTCAGGGGCTGAAAGGGTCTCTTTGGTGATGCTGGCAGCTTAATAAAAAGAATTTGTATGGTTTTCCACACACATTAGGCAACTGTGCACTTTGCTAGTTTCAATTAAGATGCTTCTCTTTCTTGCAGTTTAAAAACTGGATACGCATCTAAAACAAGATGTAAGTCACTGAAGATTTTTAGAAAACCAAGCAGACTGTTCATACTATCAGGTAAATGTGGAATTTTTAATATATGTGTTTTTAAAGATGTTATGCCTAAAAAATACTAAACCCAATGCAGCTTAATTTCTATTAGAGAAAACATTAGAACTCAGAGGCACGAACGTGGCTTTTTCAAGCCATAGCAGTTCTTTTATGAAATAGTGCCCTTTTTGGACAGACACCATTAAAAAAAATTTTTTTGGCAACTCTGTGCAGCATGAGGGACCTTAGTTTCCTGACCAGGGATCAAACTTGTGTGCCACCCCTCTCCCGCCCCCCGCCATAGAAGCCCAGAGTCTTTACCATCTGAGCCACCAGGGAAGACTAAGCCCAGAGTCTTGTACTGCCTGCTTGTCTGCTGTTGTTTTTTTTCTTTTAACTTTTATTTTACTTTTAACTTTTACAGAGTTTTGTGGTTTACAGATATGTATGTTCTCAGATTAGTCATATGTATATCCCCCCCAAGCCCAGAGTCTTAACCACTGGACCACCAGAGAAATCCCCAGATAGCATATTTTGTATAGAATCAAACAGTTAACAAAGGGCTATATCACCTATACCATTTTGTTTAAGTCAACAAACTAGTGGAAGCAAACCAACAAGTAATTATTATCCAAGTTTTATACGGCAACTTAGACAATTCCACATTTAAGAAGAACTGGCCTAAAGGATCCTTGTACCCCAAGTACAGAATATCACAAAATGAAAAAGGCAAAAGAGAAAAATGGACTGAATGGTCAGAGATATTCCTCAGAATTGATCAAGTGGGAAGCATTAAGTGAAAGTTAGTTTCCTAGTTACTACCACAGTGGGTAGGGAAGTTAGGGTATGAAACAGAATTTAATGGTTTTCCACTGACTTTGCATCCCAGGGCTAATAAGTCATGGGAGAATTCAGGGGCTGAAAGGGTCTCTTTGGTGATGCTGGCAGCTTAATAAAAAGAATTTGTATGGTTTTCCACACACATTAGGCAACTGTGCACTTTGCTAGTTTCAATTAAGATGCTTCTCTTTCTTGCAGTTTAAAAACTGGATACGCATCTAAAACAAGATGTAAGTCACTGAAGATTTTTAGAAAACCAAGCAGACTGTTCATACTATCAGGTAAATGTGGAATTTTTAATATATGTGTTTTTAAAGATGTTATGCCTAAAAAATACTAAACCCAATGCAGCTTAATTTCTATTAGAGAAAACATTAGAACTCAGAGGCACGAACGTGGCTTTTTCAAGCCATAGCAGTTCTTTTATGAAATAGTGCCCTTTTTGGACAGACACCATTAAAAAAAATTTTTTTGGCAACTCTGTGCAGCATGAGGGACCTTAGTTTCCTGACCAGGGATCAAACTTGTGTGCCACCCCTCTCCCGCCCCCCGCCATAGAAGCCCAGAGTCTTTACCATCTGAGCCACCAGGGAAGACTAAGCCCAGAGTCTTGTACTGCCTGCTTGTCTGCTGTTGTTTTTTTTCTTTTAACTTTTATTTTACTTTTAACTTTTACAGAGTTTTGTGGTTTACAGATATGTATGTTCTCAGATTAGTCATATGTATATCCCCCCCAAGCCCAGAGTCTTAACCACTGGACCACCAGAGAAATCCCCAGATAGCATATTTTGTATAGAATCAAACAGTTAACAAAGGGCTATATCACCTATACCATTTTGTTTAAGTCAACAAACTAGTGGAAGCAAACCAACAAGTAATTATTATCCAAGTTTTATACGGCAACTTAGACAATTCCACATTTAAGAAGAACTGGCCTAAAGGATCCTTGTACCCCAAGTACAGAATATCACAAAATGAAAAAGGCAAAAGAGAAAAATGGACTGAATGGTCAGAGATATTCCTCAGAATTGATCAAGTGGGAAGCATTAAGTGAAAGTTAGTTTCCTAGTTACTACCACAGTGGGTAGGAAGTAGGGAAGTTAGGCCTTCTGAACCCATGTTCCACTGCTGTGTGACAGCACTGCCCAGCTCTGTTGTTAATACCATACTCTGCCTACCCAAGAAATGAGGGAAGGGGCAGGGGAGGAGGTAAGTCTGGTTCCAAAAAATAACAGCTGGAGGAAACTACAGATAGAGGAAAAGTCCCTGTGGTCTCCAAAAGAAAAGAAATGAGAAGGAACTTAAGGAAAATGGAAAATAATGGAGCTATAATTTCCCCCAGTCAAGATTTTGAAAAGCAATGGGGAAATGTTCTAGGACTTAGTAGCAGAGAACTTGCTGTAATAGAACCTGATTAGAATACAGTACTCGACATCTTATTTTTAAAAAGTAAGAGATTTAGGGGGAGGTAATGAAATTTTTAAAATTACAGGAAGTTAGCTTTTGCCAAAGGCTTAATATTAATAAGGTAGGTCATTCTGAAGGTTGCTCTTAAATACAAATCTCAATTTGCAGGATGAAATACTTTACTTTCAAAACAGACATTATAGACTCTTATTTTCCCTTCAGCTTCTACAAATGATTCTGAATCATACATGAATGAAGAAAAAAAGGAAGAAGACTTACTAAATAAGTGTATGCAATCAATGTCAATTGAAGAACAAGGAGAACATCTGATGTTAACTTGACAACTTGAGTACTGATGATATGCCAAAGGTGGGGGAAGGGATTGTGAATTATGTCCTCTCTATACATTCAGGATAGTATTGTTATTCACCATTAAGTAATTTTAATTTGGAAACTTTTACAACGGGAAAAATAAAAAAGTTTGCTGTACTTCCATGTACCAATGATATTTGTGTAATAAAATTTATGTATAATATATGCTTGTATTTCTAGGTACAATTAAAGTTTGTCACCTTAAACCAATTTTTCTTTAAAGTTGACAAATACATTGTATAATTCTTTCTGTTTACAAGTCCTAAAATAGCAACATTAGACTATCCTAGAAATATCTTCCTCAGGCTGAGGGAAACTGCAAATATTCTGATATAGAACAGCCTTTGACAGAGACAACACCATGGCTTGTAGAGAAGATGCTCAATAAATATTAACTGCTTTAACATTAACTTAAATGTGGAAATATCAATTTGCCCTATTTTATGAAAACTGCCAAACACTTGGACTCTCAAACTAGATTTAAGTCTGTACAACTAGATTTATTACTGTACAACTACTGTACTAGTTGTACTAACAAAAGAACAGTTCATATTACCTTTACGCTCTAGTTTGCTTGCTTTTTAAACACTAGTGTTTTAAATTTTTTTGAGATATAGTTGATGTGCATATATATAAGTTTCAGGTGTACAACATAGTGATTCACAATTTTTCAAAGTTATACTCCATTTATAGCTACATAAAATATTGGCTATATTCCCTTTGTTATACAATATACCCTTATAGCTTATTTATATGTAATAGTTTGTACCTCTTGATGCCCTTACTCTTATTTTGCCTCTATCCCAAGTAACCACTAGTTCTCTATCATCTGTGTTCCCTTTTTGTTATATTCACTAGATTAGTTTTTAGATTCTACAAATAAGTGATACCATACAGTAATTTGTCTTTCTCTGACTTACTTCATTTAGCATAATATCTTCCAAGTCTATCCATGTTGTTACAAATGGCAAAATTTCACTTTTTAATGGCTGAGTAATATTCACCACATCTTCTTTATCCATTCATCTGCTGATGACTCCTTAGGTTCTTTTCATATCTTTGCAATTGTAAACAATACTGCTATGAACACAGGGGTGCATGTATCCTCCTGAATTAAACATTAATGTTTACAAGATTGTTGTTGTTGTTGTTAAAACTTAAAAGAACAGGGCATTTAAAAGCAATAGTCTGAAAAGTTACTGATGATTTACTAAGTCAATATGGCATACTATTTAGATAAGTCCAACATGATCCTAGAAGACTGTTAAGAAATGAGATCTGAAAAGTCATCTCATCTGCCTTATCACCATAATACTTGTTTGCAGTTTCATTTGGCCTCTTATTTTCATGATTTTTTAAAAATTAAAACATAGTTTATCAAGAAAGTATAAATGAAAGGTAACTGTTTATTACTGGAGAAGAGAAAAATGTATACAAGAAAGTCTAGATTCTTCTTCCTCATGCATTACTTTGGTAATAAAGTTCCAAATATCAACTATGAAGATATTTACAAGGTTTAATTTTTCTTAACGTGACCATTTACTGTGTAGTAGACATTTTCTCATAGAAATTACATACTTAAACTAAATATAATCTTATAGTTTACAAGAAGCTCAGAACATTGTATTAACAGAAGATGATACTGTATTTTACTGCAAAATATTATAAAAGTGATACAATTTTGTGGCTCTTAAATGTTTAATTACTTGAGTTGAACAAGGGAATGAAAAAAAAAAAAAGCCCAGCAGAAAAATCAACAGGACAGTCCTGGCTTTATGATTTTTTGTATTCAATTCGTTCTACTTTCACGTCATCTCCGATTAGCTGATACACGTAAGTGACAACAGTAGAAGCCTGGATATCCATCAACACAAATGAAGGAATAATGTTTCTGGAAGAAAATACAAATAATGTCACTGTTTTATACTAAAAAGTGGTAGCACTATAAATTTCAACTTAGGATGACAATTTGGATTCAAAGAGAAATCTGGTTGTTATACATATTAAAAATAATCACCAACAGAATACTGCCAAAAAAGCTATAAATATTTAAATAATCACATTTATTTTTTGAAATGTCACAGGTGCAATTAACTTTATAACCCCCCCCAACCTCCATACTACTTACGTTTCCAAGGCATTATATGCTCCAGTAGCAGAACCTGGATTAATGTAGAATTTATTTTCATGCTCAAATGCTTCAAATTTATGTGTGTGTCCTGAAATAAGAATGTCCACATCAAACTGCCTCTGCAACAGGGCTAAGCTGGCCATATCTCCCCATGGAATAACTTGATGTCCGTGGATCAAACCAATCTTGAACTGCCCAACAGTCACAACCTTCTGCTCTGGGTAATTTAGATTCTAAAATATGAAATAGACATAAAAAATATTTTAGAGATATTGATGTTTACAAATAACCTTCTTAAATATTCAATCTCATATAGGCGTTTTTGAAATAGTGCTCCAAAACCAATATATTTGTTAAATATTTGATTTTTTTCCTCAATCTCTAAGGCCGTAACTGTGTTTAAAACATAACTTACTTCAGGAAAACTGGAATTTATCATGCTATCTCTTTACTGCGTTTATTTTTATAGAATATGAGTTATTTTGGGCTTTCCGTAGAGAATAATTACCCCAAATTTTTGTTTCCTCTAAAAATTCAAGGAATATGACATGTAAGTTATATGGATCATATGGAATATGACTCCTCCTCAAAACTCCTTCTTGCCTGTTTATAGTTAACCATTGAGATAGGGAGCCATGGCAGGGTTTTCAGCAGAGAAGTGATGTGATCTTCACCTACAAAGGGTCACTCAGGCTGCCACTTGGAAAACAAACTATGGAGGGAACAAGGGTAGAATCAGGAAGTTGGACAAAGTAAAGTGATATGGTGGCTTGGAACAAGGTAGCAGAGGTGGTGGCACTGAAGTTCCTAACAATAACTTTGTCAACTAAATGGTAACGCTACAAAACATAGTCACAAAGCCATAGCAATTTAATTAGAACATGTATATAGCATGTTTATTAAGCAGTCTAAAATCAGCTATTTTCAAACTGTAAAGGAGGGGTATACGTAGTAATTTTTCCATTGGAAAAATTAAAAAAAGAGGCCTTAACAGCTGAGAAACTTTGGTCTAAAAAATAAAGCTTTTATACATATGTAAGAAGCAAGAAAGGGAAATATTTCATGACTATATAGAAAAAAAAAAAGGAAAGATTTGGGAAGGGAAAGGGAAGTACATCACCTCATCGAAGTCTCCTCTCACAATATGAACATCACCAGCCAGAGTCTTGAGATAGTCATAACTCTCTTTCGTACAAAGATTTCCAGTGCAGAGAATGTGCTGAATCTTTCCTGGCACCAGCAGTTTTTTGAACTTAGCTGGCAAACTGTTGCACCGGTGTGGGATGTGCAGGTCTCCTAATACCAACACCAACTTTAAAGTGTCAAGGTGAGAATTTAGATTCTAAAATATGAAATAGACATAAAAAATATTTTAGAGATATTGATGTTTACAAATAACCTTCTTAAATATTCAATCTCATATAGGCGTTTTTGAAATAGTGCTCCAAAACCAATATATTTGTTAAATATTTGATTTTTTTCCTCAATCTCTAAGGCCGTAACTGTGTTTAAAACATAACTTACTTCAGGAAAACTGGAATTTATCATGCTATCTCTTTACTGCGTTTATTTTTATAGAATATGAGTTATTTTGGGCTTTCCGTAGAGAATAATTACCCCAAATTTTTGTTTCCTCTAAAAATTCAAGGAATATGACATGTAAGTTATATGGATCATATGGAATATGACTCCTCCTCAAAACTCCTTCTTGCCTGTTTATAGTTAACCATTGAGATAGGGAGCCATGGCAGGGTTTTCAGCAGAGAAGTGATGTGATCTTCACCTACAAAGGGTCACTCAGGCTGCCACTTGGAAAACAAACTATGGAGGGAACAAGGGTAGAATCAGGAAGTTGGACAAAGTAAAGTGATATGGTGGCTTGGAACAAGGTAGCAGAGGTGGTGGCACTGAAGTTCCTAACAATAACTTTGTCAACTAAATGGTAACGCTACAAAACATAGTCACAAAGCCATAGCAATTTAATTAGAACATGTATATAGCATGTTTATTAAGCAGTCTAAAATCAGCTATTTTCAAACTGTAAAGGAGGGGTATACGTAGTAATTTTTCCATTGGAAAAATTAAAAAAAGAGGCCTTAACAGCTGAGAAACTTTGGTCTAAAAAATAAAGCTTTTATACATATGTAAGAAGCAAGAAAGGGAAATATTTCATGACTATATAGAAAAAAAAAAAGGAAAGATTTGGGAAGGGAAAGGGAAGTACATCACCTCATCGAAGTCTCCTCTCACAATATGAACATCACCAGCCAGAGTCTTGAGATAGTCATAACTCTCTTTCGTACAAAGATTTCCAGTGCAGAGAATGTGCTGAATCTTTCCTGGCACCAGCAGTTTTTTGAACTTAGCTGGCAAACTGTTGCACCGGTGTGGGATGTGCAGGTCTCCTAATACCAACACCAACTTTAAAGTGTCAAGGTGAGAAAAGGTGTAATGTTAAACATGAATTCAAAGCGATATAGTCTCTTCTAATAACTCATTTAAATTAAATTAATCAGAGATTCCAGAACCCCAAAGAGCAGAACTTATTCATACAGTTCTTATCATGATCATTTAAACAAATACATGTGATTCTAAATCAATCTTAGTTTATTTTGGTCATAAATAGGTGTGCACACAATACAGGTAATTATTCTATTTACAATAAAATCAAGCTTTCTAAAGCAATTCGTTTAGAGACCTATAAAATTATACTAAATAAAAAAATGGGAAAAAAAAGAAAAATATACTACTGGATCCTATGGATTTTATATGGTAATTCAGATTTCTGTAGTTTTAATTAATTCTATAACTTACTATACTGAACTATTCGGAGGAACAGTAGACAATACTTACACTATTTTTACTTAAAATATTGACTATACTTTGCAGAAGAATAAAAACACACTATGTAGGGCTTCCCTGGTGGCCTAGTGGGTAAGGACACTGCCTTGCAGTGGAAGGGGCGCCAGTTCGATCCTTGGCCTGGGAAGATCCCACGTGCTGCGGAGCAGCTGGACCGATGTGTCCAACTACCGAGCTGGAGGAGCCGGTGCTCTTCGACAAGAGAGGCCACTGTGGACGGGAGGCCCATGCAGGCCAAAGAACAAAGATGGATGAAAATGAATAAACGAAAGACCAATAGAAGTGGCCAAACCGCTCCCCCCGACTATGTTTTAAAGAGTTTCAATAGAACAAATGTGTACTTTTGAATTAGAATCTTTGTTATTTTTCTTTTCCTTCATCATGAGAAATCCTATCCTATTTTTGTCTAGATTAAATTGCCTGTGTATCCTCAGTTTAGTTCCCAAATTTAAAATAACATATTACAATCTTTCATGTCCATTAGAGCATTAAAAAGATCAGCTAACTAAATGATGAATTCAGCAAGAGGTGGTTTAGAGTTGGAACACAATCTCAGATGCAAGCATTAAATAAGAGAGTAAAAACCTCAATCCTGTGAATTTTTCACTTTAACTTAAATAGTAAACTGTTGCAGGTTTCTCCTAATACCAACACCAACTTTAAAGTGTCAAGGTGAGAAAAGGTGTAATGTTAAACATGAATTCAAAGCGATATAGTCTCTTCTAATAACTCATTTAAATTAAATTAATCAGAGATTCCAGAACCCCAAAGAGCAGAACTTATTCATACAGTTCTTATCATGATCATTTAAACAAATACATGTGATTCTAAATCAATCTTAGTTTATTTTGGTCATAAATAGGTGTGCACACAATACAGGTAATTATTCTATTTACAATAAAATCAAGCTTTCTAAAGCAATTCGTTTAGAGACCTATAAAATTATACTAAATAAAAAAATGGGAAAAAAAAGAAAAATATACTACTGGATCCTATGGATTTTATATGGTAATTCAGATTTCTGTAGTTTTAATTAATTCTATAACTTACTATACTGAACTATTCGGAGGAACAGTAGACAATACTTACACTATTTTTTACTTAAAATATTGACTATACTTTGCAGAAGAATAAAAACACACTATGTAGGGCTTCCCTGGTGGCCTAGTGGGTAAGGACACTGCCTTGCAGTGGAAGGGGCGCCAGTTCGATCCTTGGCCTGGGAAGATCCCACGTGCTGCGGAGCAGCTGGACCGATGTGTCCAACTACCGAGCTGGAGGAGCCGGTGCTCTTCGACAAGAGAGGCCACTGTGACGGGAGGCCCATGCAGGCCAAAGAACAAAGATGGATGAAAATGAATAAACGAAAGACCAATAGAAGTGGCCAAACCGCTCCCCCCGACTATGTTTTAAAGAGTTTCAATAGAACAAATGTGTACTTTTGAATTAGAATCTTTGTTATTTTTCTTTTCCTTCATCATGAGAAATCCTATCCTATTTTTGTCTAGATTAAATTGCCTGTGTATCCTCAGTTTAGTTCCCAAATTTAAAATAACATATTACAATCTTTCATGTCCATTAGAGCATTAAAAAGAGAGATCAGCTAACTAAATGATGAATTCAGCAAGAGGTGGTTTAGAGTTGGAACACAATCTCAGATGATAAAAACAAATTCTGCATATAAATATAAGAGAAGTAAAAAACCTCAATCCTGTGAATTTTTCACTTTAAAATGTCAAGATTTGACACATACAGGTCATTTGACAGAATACTGTCAAAAAGCTCATCTAAAAATAGTAACTGGCCTCCAAAGGACAACAGAATCCGTTTTTCCATGTGAATTAGTGGAAGCACCTTCAGATGAGATCAGGGTGGTATGGCTGTGGACACTTCATTCTAGGACAGGATGCCTTCCCACACAAGCATCTCATTCATAAATGTAGAAGCCCTTTAACTGGTTTCAAAGAAGGTAAGACTATTCCTTAATACTACCAAAGAAAACATTAGCTATCTTAAACAAGATAAACAGAAAGGTCTGGCCAATATAGATTTTGTAAATGAAAATTAATCAAAAGCAAAATGAGTAAAATTAAAATTATTACCACAAGAAGCTTGATTCATCTTGCAACAAATATAGAAATGATCACAAAGGAAAGGTAATGTTAACAGGACATAGAGTAAATGAAGTAACACAAGGTTACTAAACTAGTGCACTTTAAAAGAAATTATTAAATAAGCTTCTTTACAAACAGTGGTTTCAGCTGGTATTTACTCAATGACTTATATTAACTGTTTCAATCCAGATCTTAGTGGGCAGACATTTATAAAACTAAAAACCACCACATAGTTTCCACCCTCAGTGGTAATCAACACAAAAGTACCTGCAGATAGAACAATCTTCATCTTTAGAGGGGGATCCCTTCAGATATGGACTGAAGTATATAGTTAATGTGGGAGGCTGGCATTTAAGAAAAAGGTAAAAAACAGATTTTCTTATTAAAGAAAAAAAGAACCTAAAACTCATAAATTAAGGGTATATGACTATAACAGGCTGAAAATGTTTGGGACTAATAATTAATGAGCTGCTCAATCTGAATGTGGCAGAACGAACATTAGTAAAAGACATGATACTTTATAATGATCAACAACCTGAATTCTACAATGTCCTGTGGATTATGCCCAAGTGTACCTAGACTATTAGCAGTAAGATATAACAATGAATTGCCACACAAAAACTATTTCAAATTAGTAAGGATCCTTAATAGAATTCTGGTTTCCTGCAGCTAATGAAGTTACAGTCACATAACAAATGTCACACTTTGAGCAGTGTCTCTGCCCAAATTCCACACTTTGACAGTTCAGGTTAGATATAGATTATTTTATAGAGTCTTTTAAGACGGTAAAAGATCTTGGAAATGGCAGTCTTGTTAAATTCAAATAAAGAACCAATCTAATCAAAGCATAGGAATTTCGTTACTTGCTATTTGACAGACTGTAAAAGGGTGAAATCCCAGTAATCAGCCACCCAACCACCACTGTTAGTAGGAGCTAAGAGAAGAAACTTACTCTGTGCCCAGCCTTAGTGGAATGAAGAAGTTGATTGCAGACAGGGGAATGAAAAAAAAAGGGTGAAACATGACCAATGTTAAAAGAAAGCAACGAAAGGAACAAACCAAAAAAAGAACAAAAAAACTCATCAAATGAATAAGCAAACAATTGTTAATGATTTCTGAGTGTTATGAAAGAAAATGTTAAAAATCAGCTTTGTTCAGAATACCAAAAGAATCTTTTGCTGTACTATTAAATCTCTCTGTCATACACACACATTTACAAGTTTTTCTACTTTTCCTAATCTCATTTTCCACTTGGACTCCCACCACTTTCGTTTGTTGTTCTGTTTAGAATTTTACAAAACAATGTGGAAAATCTACCAGCAATAGCTTAAATGAAAGCTAACATCTTTTGGATTCTTTAGGCCTAATTATTTTTTAAGTATACTGATTTTAATTGTCTTATCTTTAAAATTCTAAACTGGAGCAAGGTCATTATTTTGTACAAAAGATCTAACACAACACACACACAACACGACTATGAATGAATACATCACCAAGTCATCATAGATGATAGAAGCAGACACCCTTTCCCAGCTAAAACTGGACTTACCCACACCTGAATTTGTTGCCCTCAGACTCAGTACTGCTGAATGTTGAACATTTTGAGACTCTTTACCAAACAAAATGCTTTTCACTGTAAAAGAATCCCTTAATACTAAATTTTGCCCAGTTCTATTTCACAGGAAAAGTGGTATTTCAGTACAACTACTCTTTTGAAACAAAAGTGTTCACTCCTCAAAAAAACTTCAGAAACATGAATATGGAAATCATGCCAGGTAATTTCATCTTCTCCCTGGGATGTCTATCTCAAAACTACAGTAGGGCTTCCCCTAGTGGTCCAGTGGGTAAGGACACTGCCTTGCAGTGCAAGGGGCGCCGGTTCGATCCCTGGCCTGGGAAGATTCCACGTGCTGCGGAGCGGCTGGACCGATGTGTCCAATTACTGAGCCGGAGCTCTGGAGCGCATGCACCCAGAGCCGGTGCTCTGAAACGACAGACGCCACTGCGATGGGAGGCCCACAGGAGCCAAAGAACAAAGACAGATGAAAATGGAGAAATGAAAGACCAATAGACGTGGCCCGCCCGCTCCCCTCCCTCCCCAACCCGACCCCCGCCCAAAATAAATAAATGAATAAATCTTAAAAAAAAAAAAAAAAAAACTACAGTAAAAATCTGGTCTATTGAGAAGCAAAAACCAAGTGAGGTTAAAGTCTCTAATATATAATGAATCACAGACAGTGAAAATCACGTTTATAAGGCATTTTAAAGGCTGATTGTCACAGAATTACACAATTATCTTAAAAATGCACTGGGTGAAAAAAAAAATGCACTGGCTCTTCATCACAGAGAAGTCCTTTTTCACCAACACAAACATGAAGATCATCAAAGCTCCTTTGCAAGCCGTTTCCTAACATTTCAGGGGGTCAAGGGCACTTTGAAAATCTGATTACAACTACTAGGCCTCTCCAGCAGCAGCTCCCTAGTTGTTACGCAGGAAGGTCTTAGGGGTACTGACTTATTGGGGGTGAAGTGATGATGGGCCGGGCCGGGGCAACCCGATGGACAATGAAGTATAGCTTCCCAAACTACTCTTTGCCGCCAACAATGGCCTTTTAACCAGAAAAAACCATATATACTCACAACATTTCCCACACCATCTCAAGAAATTCGAAAACCATTAAGGAATTCTCCTCGAAAGGGTCGCAAGTATCGTGAGGAAGCAAGTAGTTCCAGCAATTCCCGAACTGTATAATTTAAAGAACTCTTTACCAAACAAAATGCTTTTCACTGTAAAAGAATCACTTAATACTAAATTTTGCCCAGTTCTATTTCACAGGAAAAGTGGTATTTCAGTACAACTACTCTTTTGAAACAAAAGTGTTCACTCCTCAAAAAAACTTCAGAAACATGAATATGGAAATCATGCCAGGTAATTTCATCTTCTCCCTGGGATGTCTATCTCAAAACTACAGTAGGGCTTCCCCTAGTGGTCCAGTGGGTAAGGACACTGCCTTGCAGTGCAAGGGGCGCCGGTTCGATCCCTGGCCTGGGAAGATTCCACGTGCTGCGGAGCGGCTGGACCGATGTGTCCAATTACTGAGCCGGAGCTCTGGAGCGCATGCACCCAGAGCCGGTGCTCTGAAACGACAGACGCCACTGCGATGGGAGGCCCACAGGAGCCAAAGAACAAAGACAGATGAAAATGGAGAAATGAAAGACCAATAGACGTGGCCCGCCCGCTCCCCTCCCTCCCCAACCCGACCCCCGCCCAAAATAAATAAATGAATAAATCTTAAAAAAAAAAAAAAAAACTACAGTAAAAATCCGGTCTATTGAGAAGCAAAAACCAAGTGAGGTTAAAGTCTCTAATATATAATGAATCACAGACAGTGAAAATCACGTTTATAAGGCATTTTAAAGGCTGATTGTCACAGAATTACACAATTATCTTAAAAATGCACTGGGTGAAAAAAAAAATGCACTGGCTCTTCATCACAGAGAAGTCCTTTTTCACCAACACAAACATGAAGATCATCAAAGCTCCTTTGCAAGCCGTTTCCTAACATTTCAGGGGGTCAAGGGCACTTTGAAAATCTGATTACAACTACTAGGCCTCTCCAGCAGCAGCTCCCTAGTTGTTACGCAGGAAGGTCTTAGGGGTACTGACTTATTGGGGGTGAAGTGATGATGGGCCGGGCCGGGGCAACCCGATGGACAATGAAGTATAGCTTCCCAAACTACTCTTTGCCGCCAACAATGGCCTTTTAACCAGAAAAAACCATATATACTCACAACATTTCCCACACCATCTCAAGAAATTCGAAAACCATTAAGGAATTCTCCTCGAAAGGGTCGCAAGTATCGTGAGGAAGCAAGTAGTTCCAGCAATTCTAAAAGCCAGCAAAAGCCACGTCCAGTCCTTGGAAGGTACACCGCCGCATTTCAATGGGAGCTGCACGTTATTTCGGGGGGAGAAACGAGACGATTTTTATCTTCTTTCCCCAGATAGCAAATTAAAATGGGGAAGGAATTCCATTCGCTTCTTCCCGTTGTGCATCCGAGAAGCCAGTTTTCGCCCCATGGGGGTGGTAACCAGTGGGCTACCAACCAACGAGAGGCGCTTTTTGCGAAAAAGGAGCAGGGAAACGTCTGGAAACGGAGGAGATCCCGTGCTCCTTTCCCGGAGATTCTCCAGGCACAGGCCCAAAGCCTTCCCCGCTCGGGCGTGTGGATCTCGTGACAGAAGCGGCAGCCAAGAGGGGCCCTTTCCGCCTTCGAACGTCCTCTGGCCCGGAGCTGGGATGCAAGGCCCGGGCTGGCCGCACCCAGAGGTGGCCGCTCTCTTTCTAGCCTCGCCTTTCCCCAGGCCCCGGCCCCGGCCCCGGCCGCGCCCGCCACGGCTCCAGAATCGCCCAGACCCTTTCCCAGTCACTCCCAGCGGCTCCCAACGACGCAGAGCTGCGGCCAAGAGGCCGGCCTCGCTCGTCGCGGCTGCGGTACTCACCATCCTGTCACTGGGCTCCGCTCAGTCAGCACCGCCGCCGCCGCCCTCCCTTCTTCTCGCTCCTCGGCGGCCCGCCCACCTCCCTCGCAGCCAATGAAAAGAGAGGTCGGCCGGGGACCGTTCTACGGGGGCCCGCGCGGTCCTGTCCGCGCCGTAAAGCGAAGTTGTGCTTTGCGAAAAGGGGCGGGGGCAAGATCGCGAAGTTTCGAAAAGTGCGGGTAACATCCGGGAAACTTCTGGGGCCCTCGCTCGGAGGGGCGCCGCCACGTGGTTGGACCTTTGAGGGATCGCAGCCATGCTGAAGTGCGAGATGAATGGCAGTCAGGTGAAAGGTGCAGAGGCTTTTCTTGTCCTCCTGTATAGAAAAGGGAAAGCTTTTGGGGGGTAGGGACGTTTCCACCATCATCTCATTTCTTGATCTTTGAGTTTATGTTCCTCGGAAAAAAAGGTTCTCCTCGAAAGGGTCGCAAGTATCGTGAGGAGCAAGTAGTTCCAGCAATTCTAAAAGCCAGCAAAAGCCACGTCCAGTCCTTGGAAGGTACACCGCCGCATTTCAATGGGAGCTGCACGTTATTTCGGGGGGAGAAACGAGACGATTTTTATCTTCTTTCCCCAGATAGCAAATTAAAATGGGGAAGGAATTCCATTCGCTTCTTCCCGTTGTGCATCCGAGAAGCCAGTTTTCGCCCCATGGGGGTGGTAACCAGTGGGCTACCAACCAACGAGAGGCGCTTTTTGCGAAAAAGGAGCAGGGAAACGTCTGGAAACGGAGGAGATCCCGTGCTCCTTTCCCGGAGATTCTCCAGGCACAGGCCCAAAGCCTTCCCCGCTCGGGCGTGTGGATCTCGTGACAGAAGCGGCAGCCAAGAGGGGCCCTTTCCGCCTTCGAACGTCCTCTGGCCCGGAGCTGGGATGCAAGGCCCGGGCTGGCCGCACCCAGAGGTGGCCGCTCTCTTTCTAGCCTCGCCTTTCCCCAGGCCCCGGCCCCGGCCCCGGCCGCGCCCGCCACGGCTCCAGAATCGCCCAGACCCTTTCCCAGTCACTCCCAGCGGCTCCCAACGACGCAGAGCTGCGGCCAAGAGGCCGGCCTCGCTCGTCGCGGCTGCGGTACTCACCATCCTGTCACTGGGCTCCGCTCAGTCAGCACCGCCGCCGCCGCCCTCTCTTCTTCTCGCTCCTCGGCGGCCCGCCCACCTCCCTCGCAGCCAATGAAAAGAGAGGTCGGCCGGGGACCGTTCTACGGGGGCCCGCGCGGTCCTGTCCGCGCCGTAAAGCGAAGTTGTGCTTTGCGAAAAGGGGCGGGGGCAAGATCGCGAAGTTTCGAAAAGTGCGGGTAACATCCGGGAAACTTCTGGGGCCCTCGCTCGGAGGGGCGCCGCCACGTGGTTGGACCTTTGAGGGATCGCAGCCATGCTGAAGTGCGAGATGAATGGCAGTCAGGTGAAAGGTGCAGAGGCTTTTCTTGTCCTCCTGTATAGAAAAGGGAAAGCTTAGGGTTTGTGGGGATAGGGACGTTTCCACCATCATCTCATTTCTTGATCTTTGAGTTTATGTCTTAGGGCTGAGCGCACAAGGCCTGGCCACAGCCATCATCCACTAGCCCAGAGCGCTGTTAATTTCTGAGGAGCATCTGCTTTTATTTATGCGTATTGTTTATATTCATAGATGTCCATCAAATGAAGTACCATAGGGACAGATAGGGGAAGGGCAGGCCTCAAACTCAGGGTGATATGGACTGTGTGGGAAGTTGGGAAAAATAACGTTTGGACAGTTGAAGTATTTTAGTGCCATGAGAAAAGCATAAACCTGGTTTTTATTCCAAATTCTACCATTTTAAATGTATGACCTGGGACAAGCCACTGAATCCTTTCAGGGCTCAATTTCCCCATCTGTGAAATGAGAATGATAACGGCATCTTTAATTATTAGGGTTTGTTGTAGGAATGAAATGCAGGTAAAGAACTCAGTAACAAATGGAAATGTACAGGAAATATTGCTTAGCATAAATGGTACTTTAAACATGTGAATTACTCCAGAAAGTCTCTATTAAGAAAAGTAATGATTTCCTACAGATCATAACCTGAAAATGAGCATTGAAAGGCATCTTGTGTTGCAGCTGGCTTCCCCTACATTGAGGGCATCTATAAAACATTATTAATGAACTGGAAAGGGAAGAAATAGTCCCTCATTGTTGCATGTTTTCAGAGTTCTAGAACATTATCTCTTGCAGTGTGTACCTTCTGTTCCCAGTAAGTGACTATTAGTATGTTTAATTTTGTTCTTCCTCCAGAACTCTGAGCACTATGAGTCAATGGACATAATTTGAGCAAGCTCTGGGAGAAGGCAAAGGAGCTGCCATCCAAAGATCTAGCCTTCTATCGTCCCCTTCTCCTTTGCCTTCTATTTTTCCCAACATCAGGCTCTTTTCCAATGAGTTGTCTCTTTGCATCAGGTGGTCAAAGTATTGGAGCTTCAGCTTCAGCATCATCCCTTCCAATGAATATTTAAGTTTGATTTCCTTTAGGATTAACTGATTTGATCTCCTTGCAGTCCAAGGAGTCCCAAGTTTGAAGCCATCAATTCTTTGGTGCTCAGCCTTCTTTATGGTCCAACTCTCACATCCATTTATGACTACTGGCTATAGTCATAGCTTTGACTATATGGACTTTTGTTGGCAAAGTCATGTCTCTGTTTTTGAATACACTGTCTAGGTTTGTTATCACTTTTTTTCCAAGGAGCAAGCATCTTTTAATTTCATGGCTATAGTCACCATCCGCAGTGATTTTGGAGCCCAAGAAAATAAAATCTGTCACTGTTTCCATCGTGTGCCACCTATTTACCATGCAGTGATGGGACCGGATGCCATGATCTTCATTTTATGAATGTTGAGTTTTTTCATATATTTTTTTACTTATTCATAATTTATAAGAACACTAACAGTGTCATACCAGATCAGACCAATATTCCATCCAGCTCTAGCCACTCTTTCTGACAAGGCATCTGTGTTTTCTGGCAAGATCTGGCATATTCTGTGCTCAAACATCAGAGAGATATCTTGCATGCCTCTAATTTCTCTTTTATGACTTGTTTTAACTTTGCCACCTGTGAAGTTATGAAAACCTTTCATACCATTTTCTATAAATGGTACTTTAAACATGTGAATTACTCCAGAAAGTCTCTATTAAGAAAAGTAATGATTTCCTACAGATCATAACCTGAAAATGAGCATTGAAAGGCATCTTGTGTTGCAGCTGGCTTCCCCTACATTGAGGGCATCTATAAAACATTATTAATGAACTGGAAAGGGAAGAAATAGTCCCTCATTGTTGCATGTTTTCAGAGTTCTAGAACATTATCTCTTGCAGTGTGTACCTTCTGTTCCCAGTAAGTGACTATTAGTATGTTTAATTTTGTTCTTCCTCCAGAACTCTGAGCACTATGAGTCAATGGACATAATTTGAGCAAGCTCTGGGAGAAGGCAAAGGAGCTGCCATCCAAAGATCTAGCCTTCTATCGTCCCCTTCTCCTTTGCCTTCTATTTTTCCCAACATCAGGCTCTTTTCCAATGAGTTGTCTCTTTGCATCAGGTGGTCAAAGTATTGGAGCTTCAGCTTCAGCATCATCCCTTCCAATGAATATTTAAGTTTGATTTCCTTTAGGATTAACTGATTTGATCTCCTTGCAGTCCAAGGAGTCCCAAGTTTGAAGCCATCAATTCTTTGGTGCTCAGCCTTCTTTATGGTCCAACTCTCACATCCATTTATGACTACTGGCTATAGTCATAGCTTTGACTATATGGACTTTTGTTGGCAAAGTCATGTCTCTGTTTTTGAATACACTGTCTAGGTTTGTCATCACTTTTTTTCCAAGGAGCAAGCATCTTTTAATTTCATGGCTATAGTCACCATCCGCAGTGATTTTGGAGCCCAAGAAAATAAAATCTGTCACTGTTTCCATCGTGTGCCACCTATTTACCATGCAGTGATGGGACCGGATGCCATGATCTTCATTTTATGAATGTTGAGTTTTTTCATATATTTTTTTACTTATTCATAATTTATAAGAACACTAACAGTGTCATACCAGATCAGACCAATATTCCATCCAGCTCTAGCCACTCTTTCTGACAAGGCATCTGTGTTTTCTGGCAAGATCTGGCATATTCTGTGCTCAAACATCAGAGAGATATCTTGCATGCCTCTAATTTCTCTTTTATGACTTGTTTTAACTTTGCCACCTGTGAAGTTATGAAAACCTTTCATACCATTTTCTATATGCTCTGTTGTCACACTTTTTTGCAGTAGATGGTATACATTTATGTAAAACAAGTTTAAAAATATGTTAGTATGGAAGTTGGCATGCCACAGTAGTTCCATGCAAAACTGTGAACCTCTAGAAAGAAAGAATTTTGTTGCATTTTATCCTTTCATACACTCATTCTGTGAGTTTGCTGAGCATTTACTATGTGTCTGGAATCTTGCCAAGGATATTATACTCTATTTCTTAAAGTGGTTTGTAACATTAGTCTATAAAACACTGTTCTCTGTGAATTTATTTTGAGTCCTGTGAATGCTGAAGTAGTTCTATGATTTATTTTTATTATTTGAAAGAATGTAAATAGTGTCTTTCTTTTCCTCCATAGTATTTGGGAAAGCGATCCAAGCTCTCTCACGAATTAGTGATGAGCTGTGGCTGGACCCCTCTGCTAAAGGTGTAAGTAAGAAATTTAGCTAATAGACGATTTAGTAAGTGCAAAAAAAAAAAAAAGACGTTTAAAGATCCTAGTCCTGACTGAATGCTAACTAGGAAACACAGAAATTATAATTATCACTTTCACTGTTTATCTACATTTTGCATATCTGAATAGATTTAGAGCATGGTTAACTGTAAAATCATACACAATTGTTTTAAGCCAAAAGTCACAAACTGGTGGTCAAGAGGCTAGATGTGACTTGCAGAAATGTTTTGTGAGGCCTCCACTACTTAAAAAAAAAAATTGAAATATAACACAGGGAACTCAGTTTGGCGCTCTCTGATGACCTAGGGGTTTGAGATAGGGGAGTGGGAGGGAGACTTAGGAGGGAGAAAACCTATGTATACTTATAGCTGGTTCACGTTGTTACAGCAGAAACTAATACAACATTATAAAGCAATTATCCTCCAATTTAAAAAAATTGAAATAATCTCACAGTAATTGGGAGAGTCCACATAAACATCTAAATTTTCTGTTTCTCTTAAAAACTCAGAATATTTGATAGTTTGGGGCCTGCATTCCCAAGTGGGAAGTATTAAGGGTTGGCTGACTGACAATTTCTTCTCATAGACAAGACAAGACACTGCGTTTTGCTGCAATCTTTTTACTTCCTTTTATATTATTGCCTTCGGTCACTCTGTGCTTCCCTGTTGTCACACTTTTTGCAGTAGATGGTATACATTTATGTAAAACAAGTTTAAAAATATGTTAGTATGGAAGTTGGCATGCCACAGTAGTTCCATGCAAAACTGTGAACCTCTAGAAAGAAAGAATTTTGTTGCATTTTATCCTTTCATACACTCATTCTGTGAGTTTGCTGAGCATTTACTATGTGTCTGGAATCTTGCCAAGGATATTATACTCTATTTCTTAAAGTGGTTTGTAACATTAGTCTATAAAACACTGTTCTCTGTGAATTTATTTTGAGTCCTGTGAATGCTGAAGTAGTTCTATGATTTATTTTTATTATTTGAAAGAATGTAAATAGTGTCTTTCTTTTCCTCCATAGTATTTGGGAAAGCGATCCAAGCTCTCTCACGAATTAGTGATGAGCTGTGGCTGGACCCCTCTGCTAAAGGTGTAAGTAAGAAATTTAGCTAATAGACGATTTAGTAAGTGCAAAAAAAAAAAAAAGACGTTTAAAGATCCTAGTCCTGACTGAATGCTAACTAGGAAACACAGAAATTATAATTATCACTTTCACTGTTTATCTACATTTTGCATATCTGAATAGATTTAGAGCATGGTTAACTGTAAAATCATACACAATTGTTTTAAGCCAAAAGTCACAAACTGGTGGTCAAGAGGCTAGATGTGACTTGCAGAAATGTTTTGTGAGGCCTCCACTACTTAAAAAAAAAAATTGAAATATAACACAGGGAACTCAGTTTGGCGCTCTCTGATGACCTAGGGGTTTGAGATAGGGGAGTGGGAGGGAGACTTAGGAGGGAGAAAACCTATGTATACTTATAGCTGGTTCACGTTGTTACAGCAGAAACTAATACAACATTATAAAGCAATTATCCTCCAATTTAAAAAAATTGAAATAATCTCACAGTAATTGGGAGAGTCCACATAAACATCTAAATTTTCTGTTTCTCTTAAAAACTCAGAATATTTGATAGTTTGGGGCCTGCATTCCCAAGTGGGAAGTATTAAGGGTTGGCTGACTGACAATTTCTTCTCATAGACAAGACAAGACACTGCATTTTGCTGCAATCTTTTTACTTCCTTTTATATTATTGCCTTCGGTCACTCTGTGCTTCCCTGATGGTTCAGCAGTAAAGAATCTACCTTCCAGTGCAGGAGACACGGGTTTGGTCCATAATCTGGGATTCCCACATGCCACAGAGCAGCTAAGCCTGTGCAGCATAACTACTGAGCCTGTCCTCTGGAACCTGGGAGCCACAACTACTGAGTCCGTGTGCTGCCCATGCTCTGCGAAGGATTTTAGACTTAAAACGTATATGTATTCAGTATAGATATGTATACATATGTGTATACATATGCAAATTAAAAACACACTGTAAGATGGTACTGATGAACTTATTTACAGTGCAGTAATGGAGTTGCAGACAGAATAGACTTGTGAACACAGTGAGGGAAGAAGAGGGTGGGACAAATTGAGAAAATAGCATGGAAATACATACTTCACCTTATGTAAAATAGATAGCAAGTGGGAATTTGCTGTACGACGCAGGGAGCTCACCTCAGTGCTCTGTGACAACCTAGAGGTGAGGGACGAGGGGGGAAATGGGAAGCGGGTTCAGGAAGGAGGGGACATAGCTATACCTGTCACTGATCCATCTATGGTAGAAATCACACAATACTGTAAAGCAAATTCTCCAACTAAAAAAAGAAACAAAGAAACACACACACAAAACACTGTATAGGGGCTTCCCTGGTGGTTCATCAGTAAAGAATCCACCTGCCAGTGCAGTAGACACGGGTTTGGTCCATAATCCGGGATTCCCACATGCCACAGAGCAGCTAAACCTGTGCAGTATAACTACTGAGCCTGTCCTCTGGAACCTGGGAGCCACAACTACTGAGTCCGTGTGCTGCCCATGCTCTGCGACAGGAGGAGCCACCAAATTAAGAAGCCTGCACACTGAAACTAGAGAGTAGCCTCTGCTTGCCTCAACTAGAGAAAAGCCTGAGCAGCAATGAAAACCTAGCCCAGCCAAGAATAAATAATACATACATAAAATTGAAAAAAAACTGTATAATGCAGTCCATATTATATCAGTATTATAATTCATACATATAATGTAGTCAGTATAATGCAGTTAGCGTCCCATAGCCTTAATTGAACACATTTCAATGCAGTGCTAAACATATTAGAATTTTTTGAATTAATCATTAAATAAAGTTGATTTTTTTCCAATATAGCTGTTGTTTTTTAATTTTATTTTTCTAGCTTGCTTTAAGATCTGTGAATTCTTGTCGGTCAGCATACGGATGTGTCCTTTTCTCGCCTGTGTTTTTCCAACATTATCAATGGTCAGCCTCAGTGAAAATGAATGATAGAGACATGGTATCAAATTTAAATTGCAAATTGGGAATGAAGGTAAGTGTAAGAGGGCCAGGCTTTCTCTTGTGTTATAAAAATACTTGATATATAGGGCGTAATACCTATCCTGTACTTAATACTTGGTTTAAATGGCATGCAAGACAAGTCTGTTCATTTGTGAATATAAATACTCTGCTTTTGTTAGGTTTTATAAATCGAATCAATCAAAGGAAAAAAAATGAATCAAGCAACCATATTAAGTATGTGCTCTTTTCTACTGTGTTTGTGTTACAGTCAATTCTGCCCATCTTTAGATGTCTGAATTCCCTGGAGAAAAATGTAGAGAAGTGCAAAATACTTAGCAGATCTGATAACTGCAAAGTAGTTATTCAGTTCTTCTGCAGACATGGTAGGTATAGTTAAATCTAGTTTAAAGTACGTACATTTTTTGTTAATATTGTTCACGTTTAGAATAGTCAGACTGCATTTTTTTGCTTAGAATTCGTGTAGTTTGTGCTAGGGAGGTTTTAAATATTATCTTTTCTCTGTAGAAGTATTGTAAAATGATTGGTATTAATGATTTCCTTTTTTGGCTTGTCAGTGGCAAAGGCTATGCCTGCATACAGGCAAGACTTTTTTTTTCCCACATGGGACCTTATTTCCCCAACCAAGAATTGAACCCATGCTCCCTGCATTGGGACCAAGAAGTCTTAACCACTGGGTTGGCATGGGAGTCCCCAGACCATTTTTTAAAAAATGTTCACCTGAATTCTAACAACTGATTATTTTAAAATTAACTAACTGCTTAATGATATTCTGTAAGTGTGCCTTGGTAATAGTGTTCCTTGCAAAGAAAAGAAAAGAATAATGCGTACCTGTATTAAAAGTGCTCCTGGAAGTCAATAGTATTTTATCTTGGGTTGAAAGAAGGATGGTGACTGGCCCAAGGTCACAAGACCAGTAAGTCACAATTTGAGTCCAGCCCAACAATTGTACGAGCCAAAACCTTCATTCATTCTCTCTGATACACCAAGTTGTAAAAGAGATTTCCTGCCTCCTAGCCTTGCAAGATAGATATCGAAATGTAGTCATAGAGGGTCTTCCATGGGTGAGTATGGAGAGCAGAGTGGTAAAAAGCATACGGATGTGTCCTTTTCTCGCCTGTGTTTTTCCAACATTATCAATGGTCAGCCTCAGTGAAAATGAATGATAGAGACATGGTATCAAATTTAAATTGCAAATTGGGAATGAAGGTAAGTGTAAGAGGGCCAGGCTTTCTCTTGTGTTATAAAAATACTTGATATATAGGGCGTAATACCTATCCTGTACTTAATACTTGGTTTAAATGGCATGCAAGACAAGTCTGTTCATTTGTGAATATAAATACTCTGCTTTTGTTAGGTTTTATAAATCGAATCAATCAAAGGAAAAAAAATGAATCAAGCAACCATATTAAGTATGTGCTCTTTTCTACTGTGTTTGTGTTACAGTCAATTCTGCCCATCTTTAGATGTCTGAATTCCCTGGAGAAAAATGTAGAGAAGTGCAAAATACTTAGCAGATCTGATAACTGCAAAGTAGTTATTCAGTTCTTCTGCAGACATGGTAGGTATAGTTAAATCTAGTTTAAAGTACGTACATTTTTTGTTAATATTGTTCACGTTTAGAATAGTCAGACTGCATTTTTTTGCTTAGAATTCGTGTAGTTTGTGCTAGGGAGGTTTTAAATATTATCTTTTCTCTGTAGAAGTATTGTAAAATGATTGGTATTAATGATTTCCTTTTTTGGCTTGTCAGTGGCAAAGGCTATGCCTGCATACAGGCAAGACTTTTTTTTTCCCACATGGGACCTTATTTCCCCAACCAAGAATTGAACCCATGCTCCTGCATTGGGACCAAGAAGTCTTAACCACTGGGTTGGCATGGGAGTCCCCAGACCATTTTTTAAAAAATGTTCACCTGAATTCTAACAACTGATTATTTTAAAATTAACTAACTGCTTAATGATATTCTGTAAGTGTGCCTTGGTAATAGTGTTCCTTGCAAAGAAAAGAAAAGAATAATGCGTACCTGTATTAAAAGTGCTCCTGGAAGTCAATAGTATTTTATCTTGGGTTGAAAGAAGGATGGTGACTGGCCCAAGGTCACAAGACCAGTAAGTCACAATTTGAGTCCAGCCCAACAATTGTACGAGCCAAAACCTTCATTCATTCTCTCTGATACACCAAGTTGTAAAAGAGATTTCCTGCCTCCTAGCCTTGCAAGATAGATATCGAAATGTAGTCATAGAGGGTCTTCCATGGTTGAGTATGGAGAGCATAGTGGTAAAAAGCATGGACTTGGAGGCCACAGGGTCTAGGGTGGAATCCTGCATTGCTGCTTCCCTGCTGAGACATTGGGCAAATTATTTCACTTTGTGCCTCAGTTTCCCTGTATGTAAAATAAGGACAGTGGTAATACCAGCCTCCTAGGATTTTTGTAAAGATTCAGTGAGTCGGGCTTCCCTGGTGGTCCAGTGGGTAAGGACACTGCCTTGCAGTGCAAGGGGCGCCGGTTCCATCCCTGGCCTGGGAAGATCCCACGTGCCGCGGAGCGGCTGGACAAATGTGTCCAATTACCGAGCCAGAGCTCTGGAGTGCATGTGCCCAGAGCCGGTGCTCTGCAACAACAGAGGCCTCTGCGATGGGAGGCCCACACGGTCTAAAGAACAAAGATGGATGAAAAATAGAGAAATGAAAGACCAATAGAAGTGGCCCGCCCGCGCCCCTGCTTCCCCAACCTGCCCCCCCACCAAAAAAAAAAAAAGATTCAGTGAGTCATAGGAAGTTACAAGTCTCCAATGTTTAAAGGAATACCTGCCATAGTTTCTAAGAGTTAGTACTAAATTTTCAGCTTCTTAAGTATGTCTCAATCAAGTAACTTGATTCGTGTCCAGTACATTATTTGTGATTGGTAGATTTTTTAATGGCTTTTGTAGGGAAGTTGTACAAGTTAGGATGCTCTAAGTTACAGGTAACAGAAAGAAAATTATTTCCCCAACCAAGAATTGAACCCATGTATTCTTAACCTGGGTTGGCATGGAGTCCCCAGACCATTTTTAAAAATGTTCACCTGAATTCTAACAACTGATTATTTTAAAATTAACTAACTGCTTAATGATATTCTGTAAGTGTGCCTTGGTAATAGTGTTCCTTGCAAAGAAAAGAAAAGAATAATGCGTACCTGTATTAAAAGTGCTCCTGGAAGTCAATAGTATTTTATCTTGGGTTGAAAGAAGGATGGTGACTGGCCCAAGGTCACAAGACCAGTAAGTCACAATTTGAGTCCAGCCCAACAATTGTACGAGCCAAAACCTTCATTCATTCTCTCTGATACACCAAGTTGTAAAAGAGATTTCCTGCCTCCTAGCCTTGCAAGATAGATATCGAAATGTAGTCATAGAGGGTCTTCCATGGTTGAGTATGGAGAGCATAGTGGTAAAAAGCATGGACTTGGAGGCCACAGGGTCTAGGGTGGAATCCTGCATTGCTGCTTCCCTGCTGAGACATTGGGCAAATTATTTCACTTTGTGCCTCAGTTTCCCTGTATGTAAAATAAGGACAGTGGTAATACCAGCCTCCTAGGATTTTTGTAAAGATTCAGTGAGTCGGGCTTCCCTGGTGGTCCAGTGGGTAAGGACACTGCCTTGTGGTACAGGGGGCGCCGGTTCAGTCCCTGGCCTGGGAAGATCCCATCTGTTGCAGAGTGGCTGGACAAATGTGTCCAATTACCGAGCCAGAGCTCTGGAGTACATGTGCCCAGAACCAGTGTTCTGCAGAAAGTGAGGCCACTGTGATGGGAGACCCACACAGGCCAAAGAACAAACATGGATGAAAAATAGAGAAATGAAAGACCAATAGAAGTGGCCCGCCCGCGCCCCTGCTTCCCCAACCTGCCCCCCCACCAAAAAAAAAAAAAGATTCAGTGAGTCATAGGAAGTTACAAGTCTCCAATGTTTAAAGGAATACCTGCCATAGTTTCTAAGAGTTAGTACTAAATTTTCAGCTTCTTAAGTATGTCTCAATCAAGTAACTTGATTCGTGTCCAGTACATTATTTGTGATTGGTAGATTTTTTAATGGCTTTTGTAGGGAAGTTGTACAAGTTAGGATGCTCTAAGTTACAGGTAACAGAAAGAAAAAAAATAAACACCCAAAAAATCCAACTCAAACTGACGTAAATGATAATGACGAATATTGGCTCATGTAGGCTTAAAGTTCAAAATTAGGTCAGAGGGGTGACTTGATACAGGCTGTAACAGCTGCTTCTCCTCTGTCCTTTTGAAATTCTCTCAACTCTACATTCCTCCATGTGACTTATACTAAGGCCAGCTTCTCTTACAAACTTTTAATAATGAGGTGACTTCTAGCCACAACAGTTGGGGCAAAATGCTTGCTCTTTCACACCCAGGGGGAATGAGAGTCATACTTCATACATGCATTGAACAAAAGTGCTTGACTTTGCTCTGATTGGACCAACCTACACTAATCCTGGAGGTGGGGGGCAGGGAAATGCTATTCTCTGATTGCCTTAGCTTATTGCCATATCTGGACCAAATTCAGTCACAAGGGGGATAAGATTGTATCAATTTATACCAATGAGGGCTCACAGGTGATGCTGGAAGTGAAGCTGGTCCCTCCCAAACATCATGGCTGCTATACAACAGGGAAGGCTGGCTCAGGAAGAAAGGGAGAAAATGGGAAGAGATGCTAGTACAGTAATTGGGATAAATATTAATAGTTATACTTTCCAAAGCTGTATGTACTTGGGAAATTACGCTTATAATTTTACTTTTATAGACTGGTGGAGAAACATTGTTGAAATATAGTTGAGAAAAATTACCTGGGCAGAGACAGCCAATAAACTACTAGAGATACATATTTGGAATTTGGGAAAAAATTAAGGACAGTGAAGTACAGTGAGACAATGACTCTCTTCATTGATAGTAAACAACTGCAAAAATACAAGTCACTAAAAAAAAGACTAATTTCTCTGAATCTAACCACAAATGGTTTCCATAATGGTGATTTATTAGACTATTTAGCATCTGTGAATGGAATAAAAAAGGTAATGTATATCCTCGAGAACCAAGATTCATATGAAATACTTACCTGCCTAATAATAATTCTAAACCAAGATTCATATGAAATACTTACCTAATAATAATTCTATCAATTCTCTGTGTTTTCATTTGCACTAGTTCCAGAGTGACTAAAAATGAGTCAGTAGGTCAGTTGTTCCTGAATAACATGCTCTGATCCAAAGCATCAGCTAATAAGTTCTGTTCTGATCAAGAAAACAGGTCTCCAGTGAAGAGGGGCTTCCCTAAATGGGCTATTGAGTGAAAATAAAACCCTGATTTATACATGTTTATTAATGCTGTGGTGTCAAAAGGGATTTTTTTAGTGTATTTTATTTGGCTATGCCAGGTCTTAGTTGTGGCAAGTGGGACCTAGTTCATTGATCAGGTGGCCTCCTTTTTTTTAAAAGAGGCTTTAAGTGAAAGAAAAAAGTGAAAGTCACTTAGTCGTGTCGTACTCTTTGTGACCCCATGGACAAGCCATGGAAATTTTCAGGCAAGAATACTGGAGTGGGCAGCTGTTCCCCTCTCCAGGGGATCTTCCTGACGTAAGGATCAAACCTGAGTCTCTTATGTCTCCTGCATTGGCAGGTGAATTCTTTACTGCTAGGGCCACCTTGGAAGCCCACTATGTGACATACCACTTGCTTTATTAATACTTTTATTTTCTTGTTGTTTGCCTCTTTTTATTAGAATGTAAGTTCTGTGAGGTCGAATATTTTTATCTGAGTTGTTCTTTGCTAGTCCACAGCCCCAGAATCGTCTGTGTGGTAGATTACAGAAAACAAACAAACAAACAAAAACCTCATAAATTATTTGTAGGTCTTCACTTCAAAAGCTAGAGTCTTTCTCCATTTTGAGTTTCAGCTGACCTTGGACTTGCTTTGTTATCAATAGAATGCACTAGAAGTGATATTGTGTGAGTTCCAAGTTTGGGCCTCAAGAGGCCCATCAGCTTCCACTGTTAAACTAAGAACATTTCCATCCACATGAGAATAATCACATCTGCTATAGACTCCTGGAAGATTGGAGACTATATGGTGAGAGGCCCCAGCCATCCAGGCTGTCTCAGTGTCCCAATTATGAGGTCTCAGATATGAAAGTGAGGCCATTCAAAATGATCCCGCCACAGTGAAGCCAGCCCAAACCAGAGGAACCACTTGGCTGAGTTATTAGAAATAACATTTGCTGAGTCACTACATTTCTGATGTGGTTTGTTATACATTAAAAACTAATTGATCAGCTTGGTACACAGTAAGTGCTCAGTATTTGTGAAAATAATGAATGTCACTGTTATCAATTTAGTTAGAACATAAACTGAGAAATGCTATTTACAGTGAATCCTTCTGATTGTAATATTGTAAGTGTAACATTATTATGTTGTAGAAAGTTTTAGCCTACCTGGATTTTATTTCATGGACTCTATATTCAAACTTAGATTCAGAAAATAAAAAGATAAACTTAAATTCAAATTCTAACTGTATTTGTTAAAACAGCTTCGTATTGAAGTCATTTAACCAAGGTCCAGCTGTAGTTTCCTCTTCTGAAATTAAGTACCTACCCCATAGGGCTATTGCAAGGATAGAGGTCATGCCTGTGGAATATATACTGTAGTTGCTGGTGTATGGTGTGTGTGTCAAGTAGCTTCAGTCATGTCTGACTCTTTGTGACCCCTTGCACTGTAGCCCGCCAGGCTCCTCTGTCCATGGGATTCTCTAGCAAGAATACTGGAGTGGGTTGCCATTTCCTCCTCCAGGGTAGTTGGTGGTACGCTGGACCATAGCCTATCATTGCCCCACACTCCTCTCCTCAAAGGGAGAGAACACACAAATTCAAAGCTCAGGTTTCACTTTCTTTTTCTTCTTTTTGGGTGGGGGTGGGGTTGGGAGGGAGAGGGGGCGGGTGGGCCACTTCTATTGGTCTTTCATTTATCCATTTTCATCCATCTTTGTTCTTTGGCCCGTGTGGGCCTCCCATCGCAGAGGCCTCTGTTGTCGCAGAGCACTGGCTCTGGGCGCATGCGCTCCAGAGCTCCGGCTCGGTAATTGGACACATCGGTCCAGCCGCTCCTCCGCACGTGGGATCTTCGCAGGTCAGGGGCAGAACCAGTGCCCCTTGCACTGCGAGGTGGTGTCCTTACCCACTGGACCACGAGGGAAGCCCTCAGGTTTTACTTTCAAAGATGCCATCCAGAGGTCTCAGTTTTGGATGAAAATGCAGAATGACAATCACAGATATGTGATCTGGAGTGACAACTTTTACCCATTTCTGGGAAACGCAAATGAGGGAAGCCCTCAGTTTCTTTAGAAATAACATTTGCTGAGTCACTACATTTCTGATGTGGTTTGTTATACATTAAAAACTAATTGATCAGCTTGGTACACAGTAAGTGCTCAGTATTTGTGAAAATAATGAATGTCACTGTTATCAATTTAGTTAGAACATAAACTGAGAAATGCTATTTACAGTGAATCCTTCTGATTGTAATATTGTAAGTGTAACATTATTATGTTGTAGAAAGTTTTAGCCTACCTGGATTTTATTTCATGGACTCTATATTCAAACTTAGATTCAGAAAATAAAAAGATAAACTTAAATTCAAATTCTAACTGTATTTGTTAAAACAGCTTCGTATTGAAGTCATTTAACCAAGGTCCAGCTGTAGTTTCCTCTTCTGAAATTAAGTACCTACCCCATAGGGCTATTGCAAGGATAGAGGTCATGCCTGTGGAATATATACTGTAGTTGCTGGTGTATGGTGTGTGTGTCAAGTAGCTTCAGTCATGTCTGACTCTTTGTGACCCCTTGCACTGTAGCCCGCCAGGCTCCTCTGTCCATGGGATTCTCTAGCAAGAATACTGGAGTGGGTTGCCATTTCCTCCTCCAAGGTAGTTGGTGGTACGCTGGACCATAGCCTATCACTGCCCCACACTCCTCTCCTCAAAGGGAGAGAACACACAAATTCAAAGCTCAGGTTTCACTTTCTTTTCTTCTTTTGGGTGGGGGTTGGGTGGGGGGGGGGGGGGGTGGGCCACTTCTATTGGTCTTTCATTTATCCATTTTCATCCATCTTTGTTCTTTGGCCCGTGTGGGCCTCCCATCGCAGAGGCCTCTGTTGTCGCAGAGCACTGGCTCTGGGCGCATGCGCTCCAGAGCTCCGGCTCGGTAATTGGACACATCGGTCCAGCCGCTCCTCCGCACGTGGGATCTTCGCAGGTCAGGGGCAGAACCAGTGCCCCTTGCACTGCGAGGTGGTGTCCTTACCCACTGGACCACGAGGGAAGCCCTCAGGTTTTACTTTCAAAGATGCCATCCAGAGGTCTCAGTTTTGGATGAAAAATACAGAATGACAATCACAGATATGTGATCTGGAGTGGACAATTACTATTTTACACAGAACTTAAGAAATTAACTGTATTTCAAAAGGATGTGGGGAACTCATCTTGTCTGTTTGGAAGGTGTGACATGTTACATGGTGTCCACTAGGGAGCGATAAACTCATTCATTAAGGGTTAGTGCTTCTTGTAATCTATGTGCACCTGCTAGATATTAAATATTACTTTACTTTTATTATTTTAACCTGGCTCTGAAACTTAAAAGTCTTTTAAAAATTTTTCACTTTGCACTTAAAACTGTTAATTGGTTGCTTTATTATTTTTAAGGTATTAAAAAGATTCATAATCTGTGTTTTCAAGAAAGTCAGCCTTTGCAAGTTATTTTTGAGAAGAATACATGTGCTAATACACTAGTGATTCAACCAAGGTAATGAGTTCTCTGTTATTTTTTTCTCAATATAGTATGGTCACAGAGTAAAGAATTAATACCCTAGAGCTTTTAAATCAGTTACATTTTTAAAATGTATTCAATATATCCATTTATTTTAATGTATTCATTACTAAGTCACTTTAGTCCTGTCCAACTCTTTGTGACCCCATGGGGTGTAGCCCACAGGTCTCCTCTGTCCATGGGATTTTCCAGACAAGAATCCTGGAGTAGGTTGTCATTCCCTTGTGATACACACATATGCACTGTGTATTTAGTATATATATATATGTATATATATATATTTTATATTATATATATGATTAAATATATCTTTTTCCCAAATGGCTCACTGATAAACAATCTGCTTGCCAGTGCAGGATAAATCAGTTACATTTTTAAAAGCTAACACTGGACTTGGAGAAATCACCTTACAAGATCAAGAGGAAACCTGGAGAAACGTAATAGTAGCTAATAACTGCCTAATGGTAGAAATAATAATTTAGTAGCCAAGAAATTTCTAGAACTATCCCATCAGTGGCTTTCTACATCAAGTGGTATTAAGAGAAAAATATATTATCTAATAGTGCTTTGCATTCGGGCAGAACCAGTGCCCTTGCACTGCGAGGTGGTGTCCTTACCCACTGGACCACGAGGGAAGCCCTCAGGTTTTACTTTCAAAGATGCCATCCAGAGGTCTCAGTTTTGGATGAAAAATGCAGAATGACAATCACAGATATGTGATCTGGAGTGGACAATTACTATTTTACACAGAACTTAAGAAATTAACTGTATTTCAAAAGGATGTGGGGAACTCATCTTGTCTGTTTGGAAGGTGTGACATGTTACATGGTGTCCACTAGGGAGCGATAAACTCATTCATTAAGGGTTAGTGCTTCTTGTAATCTATGTGCACCTGCTAGATATTAAATATTACTTTACTTTTATTATTTTAACCTGGCTCTGAAACTTAAAAGTCTTTTAAAAATTTTTCACTTTGCACTTAAAACTGTTAATTGGTTGCTTTATTATTTTTAAGGTATTAAAAAGATTCATAATCTGTGTTTTCAAGAAAGTCAGCCTTTGCAAGTTATTTTTGAGAAGAATACATGTGCTAATACACTAGTGATTCAACCAAGGTAATGAGTTCTCTGTTATTTTTTTCTCAATATAGTATGGTCACAGAGTAAAGAATTAATACCCTAGAGCTTTTAAATCAGTTACATTTTTAAAATGTATTCAATATATCCATTTATTTTAATGTATTCATTACTAAGTCACTTTAGTCCTGTCCAACTCTTTGTGACCCCATGGGGTGTAGCCCACAGGTCTCCTCTGTCCATGGGATTTTCCAGACAAGAATCCTGGAGTAGGTTGTCATTCCCTTGTGATACACACATATGCACTGTGTATTTAGTATATATATATATGTATATATATATATTTTATATTATATATATGATTAAATATATCTTTTTCCCAAATGGCTCACTGATAAACAATCTGCCTGCCAGTGCAGGATAAATCAGTTACATTTTTAAAAGCTAACACTGGACTTGGAGAAATCACCTTACAAGATCAAGAGGAAACCTGGAGAAACGTAATAGTAGCTAATAACTGCCTAATGGTAGAAATAATAATTTAGTAGCCAAGAAATTTCTAGAACTATCCCATCAGTGGCTTTCTACATCAAGTGGTATTAAGAGAAAAATATATTATCTAATAGTGCTTTGCATTCATATGGTGTTTTGAGTATTAAAACACACAGCCTGAGGAAATTTTAAACACCTTTTACACGAATTGATTTTATCCCTGTTTTTTTTCTAGATAAGGTGAGATATATTTATCACTGAAAGGAACTCAGTTTTTCAATTAAACTGTAGCATAAAACATTCACTACTTTATAAGCCGAAAGATATCTTACCCTCATTACTTTTTTTTAAAAGTGTTTGGAAAGAACTTTGTCCCCCCCAAAAGCCCAAGACCTTTTTAGAGTTAGTGTGGGAAGCTCATGAGGAAGTCACACTTCTCATCCTGAAGATTTCAGTCATCATCTCCCTGGTCCTGTTCTTCTATCACCCGCCACGGGAAGAAAATGATGTGTGGTCTAGCTGTAAGTAGCCTGTAAGATGAAGGGGAGGCAGAAGCTGGCTGGATCGCGGGGTCAGTCATCTTGTTCTCAGTGATTGTCATGGTGTTAGTGACTACCTTCAATGACTGGAGCCAAAAGAAGCAATTCCAGGGTCTGCAGAACCACATTGGAAAGGAACAGAAATCTTCTGTTATCTGAAATTTGCCCAAATCAAATACGGTGACCTTCTGCCTGCAGATGGGATCCTGATCCAGGGCAACGATCTCAAGACTGATGAGAGAGTTCTCTGACTGGGGGATTGGACCATGTCAAGAAATCCCTAGAAAGAGACCCCATGTTGTTCTCAGGGACCCATGTAATGGAAAGTTTTGGATGATGGTGGTGACGGCTATGGGTATCAACTCTCAGACTGGAATAATTTTTACCCTCTTAGGAGTCTGTGAGGAGGAAGAGAAGAAGAAGAAAGGTAGACAGGAAGGAGTCCCTGAAAATCGCAATAAAGCAAAGACTCAAGATGGAGTGGCCTTGGAAATTCAGCCACTCAACGCCCAGGAAGGGATCGACAATGAGGAAAAGGAGAAAAAGGCAGCCAAGCTGCCCCAAAAGTGTAAGTCCGTGTTGCAGGGCAAGTTGACTCACTTGGCAGTTCAGATTGGGAAAGCTGGTCTGATCATGTCTGCAATCATGGTTCTCATTCTGATTCTTTACTTTGATGACAACTCTGTGATCCAGTGCAGACCATGGCTGACTGAGTGTACTTCCATCTATGTCCAGTACTTTGTCTATATTATTAAACACGTGTTTGGAAAAAGCAAAACTTTGAATTGATTTTATCCCTGTTTTTCTAGATAAGGTGAGATATATTTATCACTGAAAGGAACTCAGTTTTCAATTAAACTGTAGCATAAAACATTCACTACTTTATAAGCGAAAGATATCTTACCCTCATTATTTTTTTTTAAAAGTGTTTGGAAAGAACTTTGTCCCCAAAAGCCCAAGACCTTTTTAGAGTTAGTGTGGGAAGCTCATGAGGAAGTCACACTTCTCATCCTAAAGATTTCAGTCATCATCTCCCTGGTCCTGTTCTTCTATCACCCGCCACGGGAAGAAAATGATGTGTGGTCTAGCTGTAAGTAGCCTGTAAGATGAAGGGGAGGCAGAAGCTGGCTGGATCGCGGGGTCAGTCATCTTGTTCTCAGTGATTGTCATGGTGTTAGTGACTACCTTCAATGACTGGAGCCAAAAGAAGCAATTCCAGGGTCTGCAGAACCACATTGGAAAGGAACAGAAATCTTCTGTTATCTGAAATGGTCACGTCATCCAGCTCCCTGTGGCTGAGACCGTGGAGGGTGACATTGCCCAAATCAAATACGGTGACCTTCTGCCTGCAGATGGGATCCTGATCCAGGGCAACGATCTCAAGACTGATGAGAGAGTTCTCTGACTGGGGGATTGGACCATGTCAAGAAATCCCTAGAAAGAGACCCCATGTTGTTCTCAGGGACCCATGTAATGGAAAGTTTTGGATGATGGTGGTGACGGCTATGGGTATCAACTCTCAGACTGGAATAATTTTTACCCTCTTAGGAGTCTGTGAGGAGGAAGAGAAGAAGAAGAAAGGTAGACAGGAAGGAGTCCCTGAAAATCGCAATAAAGCAAAGACTCAAGATGGAGTGGCCTTGGAAATTCAGCCACTCAACGCCCAGGAAGGGATCGACAATGAGGAAAAGGAGAAAAAGGCAGCCAAGCTGCCCCAAAAGTGTAAGTCCGTGTTGCAGGGCAAGTTGACTCACTTGGCAGTTCAGATTGGGAAAGCTGGTCTGATCATGTCTGCAATCATGGTTCTCATTCTGATTCTTTACTTTGTGATTGACAACTCTGTGATCCAGTGCAGACCATGGCTGACTGAGTGTACTTCCATCTATGTCCAGTACTTTGTCAAGTTCTTCATCATTGGCATCACTGTGCTGGTCATGGCTGTGACTAGAGGGGCTGCCGCTGGCAGTCACCATTTCACTGGCCTGCTCTGTGAAGAAAATGATCAAAGACAACAACTTGGTGCGGCACTTGGACACTTGTGAGACCATGGGTAATGCCACAACCATTTGCTCTGATAAGATGGGAATGCTGACCATGAACTGCATGACCGTGGTGCAGGTATATATTGGAGACATGCATTATCATCAGATCCCAAGCCCTGATATCCTTGTACCCAAGGTCCTAGACCTTATTGTTAATGGTATTTCCATTAACAGTGCCTACACCTCTAAGATTCTGCCTCCGGAGAAGGAGGGTGGCCTGCCGCAGTAGGTGGGCAATAAGACCGAGTGTGCCCTGCTGGGCTTCATCATAGACCTGACACAGGATTACCATGCTGTGTGCAGTGAGGTGCCCGAGGAGAAGCTCTACAAGGTGTACACCTTCAACTCAGTGTGCAAGTCTATGAGCACTGTCATTGAGAAGCCTGGTGGTGGCTACTGCATGCACAGCAAGGGCGCTTCTGAGATCATCATGCGCAAATGTAACTCAATCCTGGACAAAAAAGGGGAAGCAGTGCCATTCAAGAATAAGGACTGAGATGAGATGGTCTGCAACATCATCGAGCCCATGGCCTGTGAGGGACTCTGGACTATCTGCATAGCTTACCAGGATTTCAATGACAGAGAGCCCCTGTGGGACAATGAGAATGACATCCTCACTGGACTGACCTGTATTGCAGCAGTGGGCATTGAGGACCCTGTGCGCCCAGAGGTACCAGAAGCTATTGCCAAATGCAAGCGAGCTGGCATCATGGTCAGAATGGTGACAGGTGACAACATCAACACAGCCTGGGCCATCGCCACCAAATGTGGCACTGTGACACCTCAGGATGACTTTCTGTGCTTAGAAGGCAAAGAATTCAGTCGACTCATCTGAAACGAGAAGGGCAAGGTAGAGCAGGAAAAGCTGGACAAGGTCTGGCCTGATGTCCGAGTGCTGGCACGATCTTCCCCCATTGACAAACACACACTGGTGAAAGGCATCATCAACAGCACTGTTGGGGATCAGTGGCAGGTGGTGGCTGTCACTAGTGATGGCACGAATAACAGTCTGGGTCTGAAGAAAGCAGATGCTGGTTTTGCTATGGATATTGCAGATCAAAGACAACAACTTGGGGAGACACTTGTGATGGGTAATGCCACAACCATTTGCTCTGATAAGATGGGAATGCTGACCATGAACTGCATGACCGTGGTGCAGGTATATATTGGAGACATGCATTATCATCAGATCCCAAGCCCTGATATCCTTGTACCCAAGGTCCTAGACCTTATTGTTAATGGTATTTCCATTAACAGTGCCTACACCTCTAAGATTCTGCCTCCGGAGAAGGAGGGTGGCCTGCCGCAGTAGGTGGGCAATAAGACCGAGTGTGCCCTGCTGGGCTTCATCATAGACCTGACACAGGATTACCATGCTGTGTGCAGTGAGGTGCCCGAGGAGAAGCTCTACAAGGTGTACACCTTCAACTCAGTGTGCAAGTCTATGAGCACTGTCATTGAGAAGCCTGGTGGTGGCTACTGCATGCACAGCAAGGGCGCTTCTGAGATCATCATGCGCAAATGTAACTCAATCCTGGACAAAAAAGGGGAAGCAGTGCCATTCAAGAATAAGGACTGAGATGAGATGGTCTGCAACATCATCGAGCCCATGGCCTGTGAGGGACTCTGGACTATCTGCATAGCTTACCAGGATTTCAATGACAGAGAGCCCCTGTGGGACAATGAGAATGAAATCCTCACTGGACTGACCTGTATTGCAGCAGTGGGCATTGAGGACCCTGTGCGCCCAGAGGTACCAGAAGCTATTGCCAAATGCAAGCGAGCTGGCATCATGGTCAGAATGGTGACAGGTGACAACATCAACACAGCCTGGGCCATCGCCACCAAATGTGGCACTGTGACACCTCAGGATGACTTTCTGTGCTTAGAAGGCAAAGAATTCAGTCGACTCATCTGAAACGAGAAGGGCAAGGTAGAGCAGGAAAAGCTGGACAAGGTCTGGCCTGATGTCCGAGTGCTGGCACGATCTTCCCCCATTGACAAACACACACTGGTGAAAGGCATCATCAACAGCACTGTTGGGGATCAGTGGCAGGTGGTGGCTGTCACTAGTGATGGCACGAATAACAGTCTGGGTCTGAAGAAAGCAGATGCTGGTTTTGCTATGGATATTGCAGTCACAGATGTGGCAAAGGAGGCCTCTGACATCATCCTAACAGATGACAACTTCACCAGCATCGTGAAGGCAGTGACGAGGGGACAAAATGTCTATGACAGCATCTCCAAGTTCCTGCAGTTCCAGCTCACTGTCAACGTGGTGGCTGTGATTGTGGCCTTCACTGGAGCCTGTATCACCCAGGATTCCCCACTGAAAGCCATGCAGACGCTGTGGCTTTATCTAATCATGGACACCTTTGCCTTACTGGCCTTGCCACAGAGCCTCTGGCGAGATTCTCTACTGAAGCATCGCCCCTATGGTCGAAATAAGCCTCTGATCTCAGGCACCATGATGAAGAACATCTTGGGCCACGCTGGCTGTCACCTTGTCCTTGTCTTTGCCAGAGAGAAGTTCTCTGGCACTGACAGTGAGCAGAGAGCGCCGCTGCCCTCCCCACCCAGCCAGCATGATCCTACTGTCTTCAACATCTTCGTGTTCACACAGCTCTTCAATGAAATCAACTCCCGCAGCATCCACAGAGAGCGGCATGTCTTTTCAGGGATCTTCTGCAACATCCTTTTCTGCTCTGTGGTGTTGGGCACATTCATCAGCCGGGAATTTGGGAATTGGAATTTGGGTGTGGAATTTCAGTTGTACGAAGCGCACCCTGTCCCAGTGGCTCTAGCATCTCTTCACTGGTAGTGGAGAACTGCTGTGGGGCGAGGTCCTCTCCAGGGTACCTACCCAGTCCCTTAAGCTCCTGAAGGAGGCTGCGCATGTTACCACCAAAGAGCTTACCAAGGGTGCTGAGGGCTAGACGAGATGGACCACGCCGCGACGGAACTGCGCAGAGGCCAGATCCTCTGGTTCCGGGGCCCGAACCGTGTCCAGACTCTGAGCGACATAATTAACACATCCAGACGGGAGCCTCTTTTAAGGGATGAGCTCCAAGGATGCGACGCAGATCACCTCCACGAGGAGCACGGCGATCCGGAGGGCCAGGCGTTCGCGCGGGGAGAAGCCGCCACCCTGCGCACTCACTCGGTTTATGATGAACATACGCAGCGTGCTTATGTTCAGGGCCTTTCTGATATCTTGGAGAGCACCGCCTGAAAGCTGGGCTGCTCCAGGTCGGACAGAGGGTTAGAACTCAGTGCACCTGGCCTTCCTGCTGCGGGAGGCTGTCGCGGAGGCACATGAGTGGACCCGGCTCGGCCCCGCTGCCGACCAGGCCTCCGGCCGCGGCCTCAGCCTCACAGCGCTCTCGCGCCGCCCGACATGGCGCGGCCGCCGAAGCCGCGGTGTCCCTCGGGCCGACGCCGCCGTAGCCTCTCGGCTCCTCTCGGCCAGGGAGGCCGGTGGAAGCGAGGAGCCTCGGGCTGCGATGGCCGCGGAGGCCCAAACTGGACGCTAGCTCCAGTCCCGCCCCCGGCCCGAGGGCCGCCGCGCGCGCGTGACGTCACGGCGGCTCCACCCTCATTGCTTTTTAAATTACAAGAGAAGTACAGTATTCGCCTCGCAATACATCTAAAATTTATAGAAGAGCGCAAGTATGAAAAGTGGAAGTCTTTCTCCTCTACCTGCCTCGTATACATCCCACTTGTCAGGGGTAACATCTATTAACAATTTGGTGTATATCCTTCTATTTATAGTCAGTCTCCCTCTCCATATAACCATGGATATCTTCCACTTTCTCTCTCAAAACTATATCAATATTTTTGTTGTTTAGTTGCGCTATGTCCAACTCTTCACTGGTAGTGGAGAACTGCTGTGGGGCGAGGTCCTCTCCAGGGTACCTACCCAGTCCCTTAAGCTCCTGAAGGAGGCTGCGCATGTTACCACCAAAGAGCTTACCAAGGGTGCTGAGGGCTAGACGAGATGGACCACGCCGCGACGGAACTGCGCAGAGGCCAGATCCTCTGGTTCCGGGGCCCGAACCGTGTCCAGACTCTGAGCGACATAATTAACACATCCAGACGGGAGCCTCTTTTAAGGGATGAGCTCCAAGGATGCGACGCAGATCACCTCCACGAGGAGCACGGCGATCCGGAGGGCCAGGCGTTCGCGCGGGGAGAAGCCGCCACCCTGCGCACTCACTCGGTTTATGATGAACATACGCAGCGTGCTTATGTTCAGGGCCTTTCTGATATCTTGGAGAGCACCGCCTGAAAGCTGGGCTGCTCCAGGTCGGACAGAGGGTTAGAACTCAGTGCACCTGGCCTTCCTGCCGCGGGAGGCTGTCGCGGAGGCACATGAGTGGACCCGGCTCGGCCCCGCTGCCGACCAGGCCTCCGGCCGCGGCCTCAGCCTCACAGCGCTCTCGCGCCGCCCGACATGGCGCGGCCGCCGAAGCCGCGGTGTCCCTCGGGCCGACGCCGCCGTAGCCTCTCGGCTCCTCTAGGCCAGGGAGGCCGGTGGAAGCGAGGAGCCTCGGGCTGCGATGGCCGCGGAGGCCCAAACTGGACGCTAGCTCCAGTCCCGCCCCCGGCCCGAGGGCCGCCGCGCGCGCGTGACGTCACGGCGGCTCCACCCTCATTGCTTTTTAAATTACAAGAGAAGTACAGTATTCGCCTCGCAATACATCTAAAATTTATAGAAGAGCGCAAGTATGAAAAGTGGAAGTCTTTCTCCTCTACCTGCCTCGTATACATCCCACTTGTCAGGGGTAACATCTATTAACAATTTGGTGTATATCCTTCTATTTATAGTCAGTCTCCCTCTCCATATAACCATGGATATCTTCCACTTCTCTCTCTCAAAACTATATCAATATTTTTGTTGTTTAGTTGCGAAGCTATGTCCAACTCTTTTGTGACCCCATGAACTATAGCCCCCAGGCTCCTCTGTCCATGGGATTCTCCCAGCAGAATACTGGAGTGGGTTGCCATGCCCTTCTCCAAGGGATTTTCCTGACCCAAGGAGCGGAAGCCACATCTGCCGCATTGGGCAGATCCTTTACCACTGAGCCACCTGGGAGGCCTGCAACATACAGAGTCCTAGAAATGAAACTGCTGAATCAAAGGCTTACACAAATTTTAAATTTGCGTGCATATGGACTAGCAAATTGCTCCCTGAAAAGTTTGTGCCAATTTACAGTCCTACCAAACGTGTAAGATAACCCTTCCAAGTAAAGGATATGGTTATCTTTAAAAATTTTGCCAACCTGATGGGTAGAAAATGGCATTTTAGTTCTTCTTTACTGTGTAATTGTACATTCACGTTGTAATTTTTTGTATCAGCTCGTTTGGTATCTTGTACAGCACCTCTCCCTTAACACTGGAAAAGTCCCCAGATTAATTTGGTAGGCGTTCCTGACATTTTGGCATTGAGAAACACTGCTAATCTAATGTCTACCATCAGGCTAACACCAACATTACAGAAATTCTAAGAATCTCATTTTTTTCCCCACAAATCTCATTTTTATCTAACCTTACTTCAATTTTAAAAATAAGCCCAAACTTTTAATTCAATAATAAAAAAATAAATAACCTAACTAAAAAAAATGGGCAAAGGATTTGAATGGACATTTTTCCAAATGGCCAACAAGCATATGAAAAGATGATCAAATCATATTTGCCACTAGGGAAATGCAAATCAAACCACTTTAAATCTGTGAATTATGTAGAATATGAATTATATCTCAATGAAGGTGGGTTTTTTTTACAATTTTATTTATTTATTTATTTATTTTTAAGGGATATTTATTTATGACTGTGCTAGGTCTTCTTCTCTGCGAAGGCTACTTTCTAGTTGTGGTGCGTGGGACTCTTATTACAGTGGCTTTTCTTGTGGCTCCTGAGCTCTAGAGCACAGGCTCAGTAGTTGCACCGCCTGGGCTGTGTTACTCCGCGGCGTGTGGGAACTTCCCAGACCAGGGATTGAACCCATGGATTCTTTACCACTGAGCCACCAGAGAAGCCCTCAATGAAGGTGTTTCTTAAAAGAGAGCCCAGAACGAAAGGGCATTTGGGAAGTCAGGGCAACCTGACCAGGGATTGAACCTAGGTCACGGCAGTGAAAGCACGAGTCCTAACCATTGGAACACCCTGGAATTCCTGATGGTGTACTTTTAAGATGTACAAAAAATATAGCAGATCATGTAGAAGAACAAAGATAGGTCTTCTGGGCAGATTTTTCTAAAATCAGGACAGTTCACCTATTTATTTCCAGATTAAAGATTTGAGTTTCATTTAATAAGATAATTTCTGTCTTTTCTTCAAATAATGTAATATTGTTCATTACATTTTATAGAGTGCTTGCTGAGGCAATGGTTCTTTTTACATCTAGTCAAGAGGAAGTTACTCTTGCTGTCACCCCACTGAATGTTTGCATTAAGAATTCTAATGCGGAATCAATGGGTAAGGATTATATCACTGTATTTTGATGGCATATTACTTCCAGACTTTCTTGATTACTGTATGGTTATACAGTGAATAGTACTGGCATAATATTTATTCTTGTCCAGAAGGCAGTAAAATATAGAAAGATCATCAAAGTTTTCCAGAGACCAAAAAAATTTGTCTCAACCAGTCATTAAAAGATTTGCCTTGGGGCTTCCCTGGTGGTCCAGAGGGTGGGGAGTCTGCCTTGCAGTGCAAGGGGCACCCGTTCGATCCCTGATCCGCGAGGGATCCCGCGTGCCGCGGAGTGACTGGACCGGTGTGTCCAGTTGCGAGCCAAGCCAGCGCTCTGGAGCCCCTTCCCCCTGAAGCCGGTGCTCTGCAGCAGGAGGGGCGGGTGCAGTGGGGGGCCCGCGCAGGCCGGAGAATAAAGATAGATGAAAATAAAAATAAATAAATATACATGAGGGCAAATTTTTTTAAATGTTAAAAAAAAATTTGCCTTGGAAATTCAGATTGTTTTAAAATTAGGAGACTGGTTACTGAGAAAAATACTTTTTCAGTTAAAATTCTAAGGCATTATGTTTCATTCTTTGTATTTAGCGCCAAGAAAATTCAGAGACCAGCAATCCAGTTGAGATGATCCAATTGACCACATAAAAAGGAAAATTAACTTTAAATTAGAAATGTAAGATATTCCAGATGGCAAATATATAGGGCAGAAAATGTGAATATTTCTTTATTCCACTCTCTCAAGAGTTATCTAGATGGAATGGAGAAACTAAGGCATGATTAAATCAAAAGAGTTTTGCTATTAAGGAAATTTACTAAGGTATTTTCGGCACAAACACTTTTGAGATACTTTGACCTTGGATAATTTTATGGGGTGATAACAGTAAAGAAAGAATACAAAGGAAAAACATTATTTGAAAGTGAAAAACCAGTATAACCAGGGCTTAAGTTGGGTCAGATGACTTTGTAGTGTTTAGTTTTTGCCAGGTTCTGTTCTAAATGGTTTACATTTCTGAATCCATTTGGTCTTTGTAACAATTCTGTGATGTAGGCTACTATTAGTATCCCTATCTTCCATATGAAGAATATGAAGCACAGAGAAACTAAGTGATTTGCCTGCTGTCACACAGTTAATAGGTGGTGGATTATGAACTGAATAGAGGCTGTTGGGTTCCAGGGCTTAGGCTCATTACCACTGTGCTCTTACTGCTTCTCTCAAGTCTCATCTAGCATTCTTTTTTGGCACTTAGGAGTGCATAATCCGGAAAATATATACGTGGCTAGTGAAAGGGTCTGTTTTATATTCACAGTGCCCTCTCTGAATAAAGATGGCCGTTAGTAACCAGGAGATACTGTCCCTTGTGAGGAACTTTCTAATGAGTATTTATAGTTATGGTTGACTTGGGAACCAACTGTTTAATTTTATTATTAACCCTACTCTATGCCAGCACACAGGGAGTGACATGAGCCTTCTTTTTAATTTTTTTCAATATTCTTTTTCATATTCTTTTCCACTATGGTTTATTACATCATATTGAATATAGGCACCTGTGCTATATAGTAAGACCCTCATAGTTACATGAGGGCAAATTTTTTAAATGTTAAAAAAATTTGCCTTGGAAATTCAGATTGTTTTAAAATTAGGAGACTGGTTACTGAGAAAAATACTTTTTCAGTTAAAATTCTAAGGCATTATGTTTCATTCTTTGTATTTAGCGCCAAGAAAATTCAGAGACCAGCAATCCAGTTGAGATGATCCAATTGACCACATAAAAAGGAAAATTAACTTTAAATTAGAAATGTAAGATATTCCAGATGGCAAATATATAGGGCAGAAAATGTGAATATTTCTTTATTCCACTCTCTCAAGAGTTATCTAGATGGAATGGAGAAACTAAGGCATGATTAAATCAAAAGAGTTTTGCTATTAAGGAAATTTACTAAGGTATTTTCGGCACAAACACTTTTGAGATACTTTGACCTTGGATAATTTTATGGGGTGATAACAGTAAAGAAAGAATACAAAGGAAAAACATTATTTGAAAGTGAAAAACCAGTATAACCAGGGCTTAAGTTGGGTCAGATGACTTTGTAGTGTTTAGTTTTTGCCAGGTTCTGTTCTAAATGGTTTACATTTCTGAATCCATTTGGTCTTTGTAACAATTCTGTGATGTAGGCTACTATTAGTATCCCTATCTTCCATATGAAGAATATGAAGCACAGAGAAACTAAGTGATTTGCCTGCTGTCACACAGTTAATAGGTGGTGGATTATGAACTGAATAGAGGCTGTTGGGTTCCAGGGCTTAGGCTCATTACCACTGTGCTCTTACTGCTTCTCTCAAGTCTCATCTAGCATTCTTTTTTGGCACTTAGGAGTGCATAATCCGGAAAATATATACGTGGCTAGTGAAAGGGTCTGTTTTATATTCACAGTGCCCTCTCTGAATAAAGATGGCCGTTAGTAACCAGGAGATACTGTCCCTTGTGAGGAACTTTCTAATGAGTATTTATAGTTATGGTTGACTTGGGAACCAACTGTTTAATTTTATTATTAACCCTACTCTATGCCAGCACACAGGGAGTGACATGAGCCTTCTTTTTAATTTTTTTCAATATTCTTTTTCATATTCTTTTCCACTATGGTTTATTACATCATATTGAATATAGGCACCTGTGCTATATAGTAAGACCTTGTCGTTTATCCATTTTATATACAATAGTTTGCATCTACTAATCCCAAACTCCCAATCCAACCTTCCCTTGCCCTCACCTCCCCCGCGGCAAGCACAAGTCATAACATGAACCTTTTCTGTTTTTTTCTTTTTTTTTTTTAACATGAGCATTCTTGATTAAGATGAAGGTATTTATAAGATATTGTTTGGTCCTTTTAAAATACATAAACCAAATTTAAAAATATATATATATATGTGTGTATATATATATATATATATATATATATATATATATACCATTTCCCCTTTGTTCTTACATTTACATGATTCATATTCATTGAAGAAATTTAAAAACACACAAAAAGTACTAATAAAGTCACCTAAAATTCCCCTATCTAGAGACAAGCATGCGGTAGTTTGGTTCATCTCTTTCTGTATCTTAGATCTGAGAACAGGAGATTGGTTTGGAGAAATACTATGAAGCTATTCAAAGTGGTCTCTGGAGTTCACTGGGGGCCCCAGCAGTAGCCCACCCCTTCACTGCTGTAGGCCTGAGTTCATTCCCTGGTAGGGGATTGAGATCCTGCAAGTCACACTGCACAGCCAAAAAAAAAAAAAAAAAAAAGTAGTAGTCTTGTTTCGCATATATAAACTTTTCTTTCTCTCTGGGTATATATATCAAAGATGTTTATTGAAGTTAATATTATAGTGGAGAACACAGAACACCAACACACACAAATAATTAGGAAAATGTACTTACTAACATAAAAAAATAGCCAGGATATATTATTGAATAGATTATAAAATGGTATGCATAGTATTATCATATTTTCATTTTAAAACTGCACATAAAAGTTTATCTGTCTTTATATACATATGAAAGGGTCTGTTTTATATTCACAGTGCCCTCTCTGAATAAAGATGGCCGTTAGTAACCAGGAGATACTGTCCCTTGTGAGGAACTGAGTATTTATAGTTATGGTTGACTTGGGAACCAACTGTTTAATTTTATTATTAACCCTACTCTATGCCAGCACACAGGGAGTGACATGAGCCTTCTTTTTAATTTTTTTCAATATTCTTTTTCATATTCTTTTCCACTATGGTTTATTACATCATATTGAATATAGGCACCTGTGCTATATAGTAAGACCTTGTTGTTTATCCATTTTATATACAATAGTTTGCATCTACTAATCCCAAACTCCCAATCCAACCTTCCCTTGCCCTCACCTCCCCCGCGGCAAGCACAAGTCATAACATGAACCTTTTCTGTTTTTTTCTTTTTTTTTTTTAACATGAGCATTCTTGATTAAGATGAAGGTATTTATAAGATATTGTTTGGTCCTTTTAAAATACATAAACCAAATTTAAAAATATATATATATATGTGTATATATATATATATATATATATATATATATATACCATTTCCCCTTTGTTCTTACATTTACATGATTCATATTCATTGAAGAAATTTAAAAACACACAAAAAGTACTAATAAAGTCACCTAAAATTCCCCTATCTAGAGACAAGCATGCGGTAGTTTGGTTCATCTCTTTCTGTATCTTAGATCTGAGAACAGGAGATTGGTTTGGAGAAATACTATGAAGCTATTCAAAGTGGTCTCTGGAGTTCACTGGGGGCCTAGCAGTAGTCCACGCCTTCACTGCTGTAGGCCTGAGTTCATTCCCTGGTAGGGGATTGAGATCCTGCAAGTCACACTGCACAGCCAAAAAAAAAAAAAAAAAAAAGTAGTAGTCTTGTTTCGCATATATAAACTTTTCTTTCTCTCTGGGTATATATATCAAAGATGTTTATTGAAGTTAATATTATAGTGGAGAACACAGAACACCAACACACACAAATAATTAGGAAAATGTACTTACTAACATAAAAAAATAGCCAGGATATATTATTGAATAGATTATAAAATGGTATGCATAGTATTATCATATTTTCATTTTAAAACTGCACATAAAAGTTTATCTGTCTTTTGGATTATAGCCATCCTAGTGAGTGTGAAGTGTTGTTTTATTGTGGTTTTGATTTTCATTTCCCAGAAGCTAATGATGTTGAGTATCTTTTTGTGTGTGCTTATTGGTTATTTGTATATCTTCTTTGGAGAAATGTCTGTTCACATCCCTTGCTTATTTTTCACTTGAGTTATTTGTCTTATTGTTCTGAATACCAGCCCCTTATCGTATATATGATTTCAAATATTTTCTCCCATTCTGTTAAGTTGATTTTTACTTTTCTTTTTTTTTTTTGGCCACTCTGCTCAGCTTGTGGAATAGAGAAAATAGAAGTGGCAGTCTCTTAAGGCCTGGGTCCAGACCAAATACTAGCACCAGGTCACTCCACCATATACTTTTAGTGAGAGCAGGCAGAGCCCTCGCATACCAGATTCAAGGGAAGGGACACAGACATAGACCCCACCTCTCAATGAAGGAATGCCAAAGAATTTATGGTTATTTTTAACCTACAATTTATGGTTGTATTTTCTTTTGTTTTTTGAAAAATATTTATTTGGCTACACTGGGTCTTAATTGAGGGATCTTCAGTCTTTATCGTGGGATCTTTAGTTGCAGCATGTGAACTCCCAGTTGCAAAATGTGGAATCTAGTTTTATGACCAGGGATGGAACCCACAGCCCCCTGTATTGGGAGTGTGGAGTCAGCCACTGGACCACTAGGGAAGTCCCTGGTTATATTTTCTTATTAAAATTTAACAATACCTTTGAAATTGATGTTCCTATAATATTGAACAGATTTGACCGATTCTGTATACAGTCAGATGTTTATTGGCCCAGATGAGTTTGACTTCTTTCAAGTTGGAGTTGACACTGAAATAACATTTTGCTTCAAAGAATTGAAGGTAAGCCAAAATGAGTGTCCAGTTAGAATTATCAATGGAAGTTTTAAATAAAGATTTCACATTTTTCCCTTTCTTTTCCTTTCAGGGAGTGCTGACATTTTCTGAAGCTGTACATGCTCCTATAACCATTCATTTTGATATTCCTGGGACTAAAAAATAGCCAGGATATATTATTGAATAGATTATAAAATGGTATGCATAGTATTATCATATTTTCATTTTAAAACTGCACATAAAAGTTTATCTGTCTTTTGGATTATAGCCATCCTAGTGAGTGTGAAGTGTTGTTTTATTGTGGTTTTGATTTTCATTTCCCAGAAGCTAATGATGTTGAGTATCTTTTTGTGTGTGCTTATTGGTTATTTGTATATCTTCTTTGGAGAAATGTCTGTTCACATCCCTTGCTTATTTTTCACTTGAGTTATTTGTCTTATTGTTCTGAATACCAGCCCCTTATCGTATATATGATTTCAAATATTTTCTCCCATTCTGTTAAGTTGATTTTTACTTTTCTTTTTTTTTTTTGGCCACTCTGCTCAGCTTGTGGAATAGAGAAAATAGAAGTGGCAGTCTCTTAAGGCCTGGGTCCAGACCAAATACTAGCACCAGGTCACTCCACCATATACTTTTAGTGAGAGCAGGCAGAGCCCTCGCATACCAGATTCAAGGGAAGGGACACAGACATAGACCCCACCTCTCAATGAAGGAATGCCAAAGAATTTATGGTTATTTTTAACCTACAATTTATGGTTGTATTTTCTTTTGTTTTTTGAAAAATATTTATTTGGCTACACTGGGTCTTAATTGAGGGATCTTCAGTCTTTATCGTGGGATCTTTAGTTGCAGCATGTGAACTCCCAGTTGCAAAATGTGGAATCTAGTTTTATGACCAGGGATGGAACCCACAGCCCCCTGTATTGGGAGTGTGGAGTCAGCCACTGGACCACTAGGGAAGTCCCTGGTTATATTTTCTTATTAAAATTTAACAATACCTTTGAAATTGATGTTCCTATAATATTGAACAGATTTGACCGATTCTGTATACAGTCAGATGTTTATTGGCCCAGATGAGTTTGACTTCTTTCAAGTTGGAGTTGACACTGAAATAACATTTTGCTTCAAAGAATTGAAGGTAAGCCAAAATGAGTGTCCAGTTAGAATTATCAATGGAAGTTTTAAATAAAGATTTCACATTTTTCCCTTTCTTTTCCTTTCAGGGAGTGCTGACATTTTCTGAAGCTGTACATGCTCCTATAACCATTCATTTTGATATTCCTGGGAAGTAGGTTCTTAGGAAATTTTTAAGTTTGTTTCTTTTTATTTTATCATGGAGTAATAAATAAAACCCTTTGGGGACTCGGAGGGAGGTGGAGGAGGGATGGGGGCCAGGGATATACATATGACTAATCTGGGATTATACATATCTGTAAACAACAAACACTGTAAAAGTAAAAAGTAAAATTTAAAAAAATGGTGTTTTATATATAAAAAAATCCTTTGGATCACTTTGAAATTAATTTACACATTAGGAATTCCTTAAGCTTACTTAGCAACACTTAATAAAACTAAAATTTTGAAAGACGTTATAAACTAGAGTTATTTTGATTGGTGACTTGATTTAGACAGGTATATTATTCTGCAGAGTGAAAACATTTGTAAACTTGACATACCGAATAAATTGCCTAATTAGAAAATTATATATGACTTAAACAAGTTAAATCTCTATGAAATTATGGTATGTTATATATTTTAGAGCTCAAATTTCAAAGAGATTGGGTTAGGATAAATGTGTTTTACGAAACTGGATGTGATGATTTCTAAGGGCCCTTTTAGCTCTTAGCTGGAGGAGGCAATGGAAACCCACTCCAATTTCTTGCCTGGAGAATCTCATGGACAGAGGAACCTGGTGGGCTACAGTCCATGGGGTTGCAAAGAGTCAGACATGACTCAGCGACTAACACTTTAGCTCTTAGGAACTGTCTCAATTTGTGAAAAGACAAACAAGACTTTCACTTTTACTGTTTCTTTTTATTGCAAAATTAGTATCATTTTCTAATGGTTTCTCATTGTCCATCAGAAAATGAATGTGGTATTTACCTGGTTTTGCTTTTTTTAGACCCATGTCTTTAAGTGTTGATGATATGTTACTGGAAGCCAACTTTATTTTGGCCACATTAGCTGATGAACCAAGTAGAGCATCTTCGCAATCACTGTGTCTTCCATAAAAATGGAAAAGGTAAGGCCATGTTTTAATGTCTTTATTGGTTGGGATAAAGCCATTACCTTCTTATTCTGAAATAATTAATGGCGTTTGTTTAGGAAACAAATGAGGATGAAAACATTAGAAGATCAGAAATTTTAACTGAATCAGGAAGAGCTCCAGGAAGACCTAACTGTAGCACAGAAGTATCACCCATCTTTCACAGATAATTTGCTTTTTTTTTTTCTCTTATGATCACAATTTAACAGGACTGTCTGGTTTGTCTGGTTGTCATTACCCCCAGAACTCATTTCCATTTTCAGTAGTTGTTTTTTACAAGTAATAATACAGGGTTAAGGTTCACAGAAAGGTTTGTATTCATTACCCAGAATGCACTTTCTCAGACATATGGACACCCACTCTTGATTTTCTTTCCCCACCCCTTTCTCTCTCTTTTTTTCTTTTCTCTTTTTAAAGTTTTGGCTGTGCTGCATGGCTTCCAGGATCTCAGTTCTCTGACAAGAACCCAGGCCACAGCAGTGAAAGCCATGGCCGTTAACCACTGGACTGCTCCCCCTTTTGTCTCTTAATAACTTTTTTTGGTGGAAGTTGCTTCACTGTAAAAATAACATAAATGTATATGGGAAATTTGGAAAATGCAGGAATACAAAGAATAAAGTACAAAACACCCACAATTTTACCACCTAGCAGTAGCCATTGTTATTGTTTGGCACACTGTTTTCTTTCAGACTTTAATGTTGCATATATTTGCTTTTTTTTTTTTGGCCACTTCTATTGATATTTCATTTATCTATTTCCATCCATGTTTGTTCCTTGGCCTGCACGGGCCTCCCATCGCAGTGGCCTCTCTCATCACAGAGCACCGGCTCTGGGAGCATGCGCTCCAGAGCTCTGGCTCAGTAATTGGACATATCCATCCAGCCACTCCATGGCACGTGGGATCATCCCAGGCCAGGGATCAAACTGGTGCCCCTTGCACTGCAAGGTGGTGTCCTTATCCACTGAACCACCAGGGAAGCCCCGTATATTTGCATTTTAAACAAGATTGGCTCATACAGTGTACATAGTTTTGTATCTTGTTTTTCTCATATATTGTGAACATTTTCTGATATTGCTGATAATGACTTGGAAACATGATTCTTAACGACACTATACAATTTTATCATTCAGATGTATTGTAATTTATTTTAAGTTTTTCCAACTATGCCTTATTACTGTATCACAAGATTGTTTCATGCACACTGGCTTATTTTACTGAAACATTTGAATCTGTCAAGAGAATTTCCAAATAATCAAATATGGAAATCTTAACTTTCAACAATTAGTTCCCCAAACCAGTGTATTATTGTCATCCCATATTGCTCCATTAGTTATATAAAAATACATATTTCAAAGTAGACAGTTCATTCATTTAATCTCTATTAATACCTCAGGTCAGAGCCAATACATTCAGATTCAAAGGCTAGTAAAAATGTAACCAGCAGGACCTCCCTGTGGTCCAGTGGTTAAGAATCCACCTTCCAATGCAGGGGACATGCATTCAATTCCTGGTCCAGGAAGATCCCACATGCCGCAGGGTAACTAAGCCCGTGAACTACAGCTGCTGAATCCCATGCACCTAGAGCCCATGCTCTGCATCAAGAGAAACCACCACAGTAAGAAGCCTGCACAATGCAACAAAAAGTAGCCCCCACTCTCCGAAACTAGAGAAAGCCCACATGCAGCAACAAAGATCAAGTGAAGCCAAAAAATAAAAATAAATAAATATATATATTTTTAAAAATGTAACCAGCAAGGCCTTAGAGCATATCTCAAGAAAAGTAGAACCTATAAGACTGTATTCTAAAGAGATGCCCACAAACATCTCTACTTTGGAAAACTGTGGCAGCCCTTGAACAAAAACAGCAAATGGAGACATTAGTCAAGTACCAGAAAGCAGTGTCAGCGACACAAAGTGCCAGGCTCTCCATGTCTCAGGAAGGTAAAAGAAAAATACTGGGGGCTTCCATGATAGCTCAGTGGTAAAGAGTTTGCCTGCCAATGTAGGAGACACTGGTTTGATCCCTGATCCAGGAGGATCCCACATGCTGCGGAGCAACTAAGCCCATGAGCCACTATTGAACCTGTGCTCTAGAGCCTTGGAGCCACAACTATTGAGCCCATTTGCTGCAACTACTGAAGCCCGTGTGCCCTAGAGCCCGAGTTCCACAGAAAAGTTACTGCAACAAGAAGCCTACTCACCTCAATTAGAGAGTTGCCCCCACTCCCTGCAACTAGAAAAGAGCCTGTGGAAAACACAGAATAGCCAAAAATGAATAAATAAATAAAACTTTAAAATATACTTTTTTTTGAAATAATGAAAAACATTCAACAATTAGTTCCCAAACCAGTGTATTATTGTCATCCCATATTGCTCCATTAGTTATATAAAAATACATATTTCAAAGTAGACAGTTCATTCATTTAATCTCTATTAATACCTCAGGTCAGAGCCAATACATTCAGATTCAAAGGCTAGTAAAAATGTAACCAGCAGGACCTCCCTGTGGTCCAGTGGTTAAGAATCCACCTTCCAATGCAGGGGACATGCATTCAATTCCTGGTCCAGGAAGATCCCACATGCCGCAGGGTAACTAAGCCCGTGAACTACAGCTGCTGAATCCCATGCACCTAGAGCCCATGCTCTGCATCAAGAGAAACCACCACAGTAAGAAGCCTGCACAATGCAACAAAAAGTAGCCCCCACTCTCCGAAACTAGAGAAAGCCCACATGCAGCAACAAAGATCAAGTGAAGCCAAAAAATAAAAATAAATAAATATATATTTTTAAAAATGTAACCAGCAAGGCCTTAGAGCATATCTCAAGAAAAGTAGAACCTATAAGACTGTATTCTAAAGAGATGCCCACAAACATCTCTACTTTGGAAAACTGTGGCAGCCCTTGAACAAAAACAGCAAATGGAGACATTAGTCAAGTACCAGAAAGCAGTGTCAGCGACACAAAGTGCCAGGCTCTCCATGTCTCAGGAAGGTAAAAGAAAAATACTGGGGGCTTCCATGATAGCTCAGTGGTAAAGAGTTTGCCTGCCAATGTAGGAGACACTGGTTTGATCCCTGATCCAGGAGGATCCCACATGCTGCGGAGCAACTAAGCCCATGAGCCACTATTGAACCTGTGCTCTAGAGCCTTGGAGCCACAACTATTGAGCCCATTTGCTGCAACTACTGAAGCCCGTGTGCCCTAGAGCCCGAGTTCCACAGAAAAGTTACTGCAACAAGAAGCCTACTCACCTCAATTAGAGAGTTGCCCCCACTCCCTGCAACTAGAAAAGAGCCTGTGGAAAACACAGAATAGCCAAAAATGAATAAATAAATAAAACTTTTTAAAAAAATATACTTTTTTTTTTTGAAAAAGAAAAACACTAGCATGCAACTAAGTCTCAGTCAAGAATTCTTGTTGTCCATCTCCCTTTGCAATCTTCCTGCCTCAGCCCACCCCCAATATCCTAGAAATTAATTTTCTTATTTTTTGGTAGGGGAGAAGTGAAGCCAATATAAGGTGGAGAAAGACTGATTTACAGGGTATCAATGCAAAATAAATTGCACATTGAGCAATTTATGTTAAGTGAAATTTATATAAATGTTGCTCATGAACAGACATACTCTAACAAAGTATGTTTAGATATTTGAGTTACTTGTTTTAAAGAGTAAATTATGATTCCTTAAAACATACTTATCTTTGGCTCTGCCATGGCCCACACTCTGTCTGTGGAGTGTACTTTCTCTGAATCTGAATAAATTCATTTCTTACCTATCTAAAAAAAAAAACCATACTTATCTTTGAATGCAAATATTGATAATATGCTAAAGTCACATACTTTGTTTTTTAAAATAAGTGTCCTAATTTTTTTTTCAGGTTTGGTTAAGATATCCCTTATTCATGGTAGTATAAATGTAAATTTCATCCCAGGAAACATCACAGATTTCTTCTTAGTGAGGTCCTAGTTAATAACATTATAATACCAACATTTTGCTACTACAGCTGAATGATAAACTTCACAAAATTCTATAACATTAAACCTTATGAAATCTATTGAAGATGAACATAATTCATTAGAAGTGTCTCAAATAGTGATAGTCCCATTTTACATGTTTACTTAATGTTTTCATTCAAGCTTGTTTTGCTGTTGTTGTTATTGGTTTGGAAATTTGAGTTAGGTAGAGCTAGAAATTTGAAAGGAGAAATAATATTGCCAAAAGTTACTACTTTCTTCCCACTAGTTCTTTTCAGAATTGCTAGTATTAGCAAAAAGGAGCAATTTAACTTGCATTTCCACTCATGAAAGAGTCATTAGGATGGCAGTCAGTTTTTACTAAGAGAAGGAGCAGGGAGCTGACATTTGCCATGCTACACACCTCTATGAATTTTGCATTTTTGACTTTGTTTCATTTTTTGTCACAGTATTCTCTGCTACTGGGCTTCCTAGGTGGCTCAGTGGTAAAGAATCTGCCTGCCAATGCAGGAAATGTGGGTTTAACCTCTGTGTCAGGAAGATCCCCTGGAAAAGGAATTGGCAACCCATTCCAGTATTCTTGCCTGGGAAATCTCATGGACAGAGGAACCTGATGGCTACAGTTCATGGGGTCACAAAGAGTCAGACACAACTGAACGACTAAATGTCTTATTTTTTGGTAGGGGAGAAGTGAAGCCAATATAAGGTGGAGAAAGACTGATTTACAGGGTATCAATGCAAAATAAATTGCACATTGAGCAATTTATGTTAAGTGAAATTTATATAAATGTTGCTCATGAACAGACATACTCTAACAAAGTATGTTTAGATATTTGAGTTACTTGTTTTAAAGAGTAAATTATGATTCCTTAAAACATACTTATCTTTGGCTCTGCCATGGCCCACACTCTGTCTGTGGAGTGTACTTTCTCTGAATCTGAATAAATTCATTTCTTACCTATCTAAAAAAAAACCATACTTATCTTTGAATGCAAATATTGATAATATGCTAAAGTCACATACTTTGTTTTTTAAAATAAGTGTCCTAATTTTTTTTTCAGGTTTGGTTAAGATATCCCTTATTCATGGTAGTATAAATGTAAATTTCATCCCAGGAAACATCACAGATTTCTTCTTAGTGAGGTCCTAGTTAATAACATTATAATACCAACATTTTGCTACTACAGCTGAATGATAAACTTCACAAAATTCTATAACATTAAACCTTATGAAATCTATTGAAGATGAACATAATTCATTAGAAGTGTCTCAAATAGTGATAGTCCCATTTTACATGTTTACTTAATGTTTTCATTCAAGCTTGTTTTGCTGTTGTTGTTATTGGTTTGGAAATTTGAGTTAGGTAGAGCTAGAAATTTGAAAGGAGAAATAATATTGCCAAAAGTTACTACTTTCTTCCCACTAGTTCTTTTCAGAATTGCTAGTATTAGCAAAAAGGAGCAATTTAACTTGCATTTCCACTCATGAAAGAGTCATTAGGATGGCAGTCAGTTTTTACTAAGAGAAGGAGCAGGGAGCTGACATTTGCCATGCTACACACCTCTATGAATTTTGCATTTTTGACTTTGTTTCATTTTTTGTCACAGTATTCTCTGCTACTGGGCTTCCTAGGTGGCTCAGTGGTAAAGAATCTGCCTGCCAATGCAGGAAATGTGGGTTTAACCTCTGTGTCAGGAAGATCCCCTGGAAAAGGAATTGGCAACCCATTCCAGTATTCTTGCCTGGGAAATCTCATGGACAGAGGAACCTGATGGCTACAGTTCATGGGGTCACAAAGAGTCAGACACAACTGAACGACTAAATGACAACAGTGCTGTAATAAGGACGTTTAGGGTTGTAAAACTGGACAGTAAACTCCACTTATTATTCAGTTTGATGTCATAAGGGTTTACTGAATACCTTTTATATGTCCAGCACATATGGCCAGTATTCTGTTCTTGTGAATTATTATCTTGACCATAAGTGAAAACTGAAATCTGTCTTCTTATGATTGAAAAACATTTTCCCCATCCTGTTTTTTGGTCACACATATTGTGCTTACTTTTTCTCAGACAACAACAGGAACACATTTTCCTGCTGCTTCACCTCCCTGAAATTCACTAAGACTGCCAACATCCTCACTAGGAAAGTGATATTTAGAGCTGTAAGCTCCACAAACTCCATTAGTACTCTTTTCTGTCATGTCACTTAAATTCTGAATTCTGAAAACAAAGCTCTACTTTTGAAGGGAAATTTTTGCCTTAACTCCTGCAAAAATGAAATTCTCTTTTGGGTAATTAATTTAGACCCTTGTCCTCTCCTGTCTGAACCATGGCGAGCCTTTAGATTGGCCTCCATTCTCCTCCACTCTGGCTTTCTTCCACACTGTTCTAGGAGATTCTGTTTGGACTTTATAGTGAGGTATAGGGCTCCTGGGTTGGAGTCCCTGTCTTGCCATTTGTATAACTGGGATTTATCTTTGCTTCAGTTTGCTTTCTGTTAAAAATTGGAATAATAATCATGCTGCCGAATTAGATTGTTGTGAACATTAACTGAGTTAATACATGGTGGAGCTGGTATATGGTCAGTACTCAACATTTCTCTCCTGCCTTTTAATTTCTTAGATCATTCCATTTCTCCCAATTTAAGGATGGCCTTGCTACACACCTCTATGAATTTTGCATTTTTGACTTTGTTTCATTTTTTGTCACAGTATTCTCTGCTACTGGGCTTCCTAGGTGGCTCAGTGGTAAAGAATCTGCCTGCCAATGCAGGAAATGTGGGTTTAACCTCTGTGTCAGGAAGATCCCCTGGAAAAGGAATTGGCAACCCATTCCAGTATTCTTGCCTGGGAAATCTCATGGACAGAGGAACCTGATGGCTACAGTTCATGGGGTCACAAAGAGTCAGACACAACTGAACGACTAAATGACAACAGTGCTGTAATAAGGACGTTTAGGGTTGTAAAACTGGACAGTAAACTCCACTTATTATTCAGTTTGATGTCATAAGGGTTTACTGAATACCTTTTATATGTCCAGCACATATGGCCAGTATTCTGTTCTTGTGAATTATTATCTTGACCATAAGTGAAAACTGAAATCTGTCTTCTTATGATTGAAAAACATTTTCCCCATCCTGTTTTTTGGTCACACATATTGTGCTTACTTTTTCTCAGACAACAACAGGAACACATTTTCCTGCTGCTTCACCTCCCTGAAATTCACTAAGACTGCCAACATCCTCACTAGGAAAGTGATATTTAGAGCTGTAAGCTCCACAAACTCCATTAGTACTCTTTTCTGTCATGTCACTTAAATTCTGAATTCTGAAAACAAAGCTCTACTTTTGAAGGGAAATTTTTGCCTTAACTCCTGCAAAAATGAAATTCTCTTTTGGGTAATTAATTTAGACCCTTGTCCTCTCCTGTCTGAACCATGGCGAGCCTTTAGATTGGCCTCCATTCTCCTCCACTCTGGCTTTCTTCCACACTGTTCTAGGAGATTCTGTTTGGACTTTATAGTGAGGTATAGGGCTCCTGGGTTGGAGTCCCTGTCTTGCCATTTGTATAACTGGGATTTATCTTTGCTTCAGTTTGCTTTCTGTTAAAAATTGGAATAATAATCATGCTGCCGAATTAGATTGTTGTGAACATTAACTGAGTTAATACATGGTGGAGCTGGTATATGGTCAGTACTCAACATTTCTCTCCTGCCTTTTAATTTCTTAGATCATTCCATTTCTCCCATAGGATTTCACCTAAATGCCTTGGAATGGCCTTGGGAACGTTCCCTAGGGTATTTAATATAATCTTCTCATTTCCTCCCTAGAGATCTAGCTCTAGCCCTTCAGTGTATCTTTTAATGTCTGGTAAATTTAGTATCCCTTTGAAGATTTTGTCAGTATTTTCTCTTTTTTTCCTGGCTATTCCTAAATATATGTATTTTTTAGTTGAACTTTACCATCAACTTATCTAACTCCGTAAAATTCTACTGGTGTTTTTAAAAAATTGGGACTTCCTTAAATTTCTGTTAACTCGAGTATGTTAAGTGACATCTTTAGGATGTTGAGTCATTCTCTCGAAACCCAGGCAGTGTCTTTCCACGTGTTCAGGTCTATTTGTGTGTCTTTCAGCAGTGTTTTAAGATGCTTCTCATATACATTTACACATTTATTCTTAAACTTATTTCCAAGTAATTAACCTTTTATATTGCTCTTGTGAATGGAGTTATCTCTATTATGTTTCCTGACTGCCACGTGTGTATGTCAAGGCTATTGTTTTTTCATATTAATTTTTTATCCTACTACCCTGATAGATTATTGTTTCCATTAGTTTTATCACTGATTCTCTCAGGATTTCCAGACATACCATATGTCATTTTTTAAAGAGAGAGTTGCGTGTTCTTCTTTAATGCCTCTAATTGACTTTTTTTGTTTAGTTACATTAGCGCATAACCTCCATAACAATGGTGGCAGTGGAGAGAGGGGACGTGCTTGCTTAGTTCCTGATCTTAGTGGAAACATTCCACACATGCTTTGGTGTTCTGAGAACTATTCTCCTCCACTCTGGCTTTCTTCCACACTGTTCTAGGAGATTCTGTTTGGACTTTATAGTGAGGTATAGGGCTCCTGGGTTGGAGTCCCTGTCTTGCCATTTGTATAACTGGGATTTATCTTTGCTTCAGTTTGCTTTCTGTTAAAAATTGGAATAATAATCATGCTGCCGAATTAGATTGTTGTGAACATTAACTGAGTTAATACATGGTGGAGCTGGTATATGGTCAGTACTCAACATTTCTCTCCTGCCTTTTAATTTCTTAGATCATTCCATTTCTCCCATAGGATTTCACCTAAATGCCTTGGAATGGCCTTGGGAACGTTCCCTAGGGTATTTAATATAATCTTCTCATTTCCTCCCTAGAGATCTAGCTCTAGCCCTTCAGTGTATCTTTTAATGTCTGGTAAATTTAGTATCCCTTTGAAGATTTTGTCAGTATTTTCTCTTTTTTTCCTGGCTATTCCTAAATATATGTATTTTTTAGTTGAACTTTACCATCAACTTATCTAACTCCGTAAAATTCTACTGGTGTTTTTAAAAAATTGGGACTTCCTTAAATTTCTGTTAACTCGAGTATGTTAAGTGACATCTTTAGGATGTTGAGTCATTCTCTCGAAACCCAGGCAGTGTCTTTCCACGTGTTCAGGTCTATTTGTGTGTCTTTCAGCAGTGTTTTAAGATGCTTCTCATATACATTTACACATTTATTCTTAAACTTATTTCCAAGTAATTAACCTTTTATATTGCTCTTGTGAATGGAGTTATCTCTATTATGTTTCCTGACTGCCACGTGTGTATGTCAAGGCTATTGTTTTTTCATATTAATTTTTTATCCTACTACCCTGATAGATTATTGTTTCCATTAGTTTTATCACTGATTCTCTCAGGATTTCCAGACATACCATATGTCATTTTTTAAAGAGAGAGTTGCGTGTTCTTCTTTAATGCCTCTAATTGACTTTTTTTGTTTAGTTACATTAGCGCATAACCTCCATAACAATGGTGGCAGTGGAGAGAGGGGACGTGCTTGCTTAGTTCCTGATCTTAGTGGAAACATTCCACACATGCTTTGGTGTTCTGCTTTTTCTCATACTATTGCTCCTACATTCTGGGGTTAGTAGTATTCTTCTTTTCACTGTTCAAATTCCAACCCATCCTTCAAAGCCCAACTCCAGAGATACCTCTTTCTGAAGTCTTCTCATTCTACTCACTATTACTGTCACATAAGAACTTAATAAATAATGTCTGTTTCTCCACTAGGTAGATTGTGAATTCATCAAGGGAAGGTTTGAGTCTTACTCTTCTCTGTATTCCTAGTGTATAATAAACCAGTGGTTGGCAGACCTTCAGCCCTGGTTTGGCATAGGCTGATAAAGTTTTTTAAATCACTTCAGTAGCGTCACAAAATTCCAAAATGAAATCAATTTTTAAATTCACCTTGAAAAAATAAATCGATGGTAGTATTCTAATTTGGGAAAGGAGATTTTCAAAATTAAACTATGGTAGATGAGTATTATTATCTTCTAAACAATGACCAGTTTTTTTTTAATTTGTGGATTTTCAATAAGATAAGATTAAACAAGAAGTCATACACAGCTCTCAGGGACACCAAAATGGGGAAAATATCTATTATTATTATATTTTTTTACTGTAGTGTAACTCACCTATAACACTATGTTAGTTCTATGTACACACCATAGTAACTCAGTGTTTTTATATGTTACAAAATGATCACAATAATAGCAAATTTAGGGTGGTTTTCAATGACCAAATTCACCATACAAAGTTATGATAATATTGTTGACTATTTCCCCATGCTGCACATTTCATCCCTATGACTCATTAATTTTGTAACTGGAAGTTTGTACCTCTTAACCTCCTTCATCTATTTCCCTCTCCTCTTCCACCTCTCCCCCGTGTTTGTTTTCTGTATCTATGAGCCTGTTTCTGTTTTGCTACATTTGTTCATTTGTTTTGCTTTTTAGATTCCTTACATAAGTTAGATTGTATGGTATTTGTCTTTCTATGGATCATCTTTCAATTTGGAAGTCCAGAATGAGTCTCAGTGAGCTTTAAGGTGTTGGCAAGGGCTTTTTGTTAGTACATTAGTAATCCTAATGGTGGCAGTGGAGAGAGGCGTGCTTGCTTAGTTCCTGATCTTAGTGGAAACATTCCACACATGCTTTGGTGTTCTGCTTTTCTCATACTATTGCTCCTACATTCTGGGGTTAGTAGTATTCTTCTTTTCACTGTTCAAATTCCAACCCATCCTTCAAAGCCCAACTCCAGAGATACCTCTTTCTGAAGTCTTCTCATTCTACTCACTATTACTGTCACATAAGAACTTAATAAATAATGTCTGTTTCTCCACTAGGTAGATTGTGAATTCATCAAGGGAAGGTTTGAGTCTTACTCTTCTCTGTATTCCTAGTGTATAATAAACCAGTGGTTGGCAGACCTTCAGCCCTGGTTTGGCATAGGCTGATAAAGTTTTTTAAATCACTTCAGTAGCGTCACAAAATTCCAAAATGAAATCAATTTTTAAATTCACCTTGAAAAAATAAATCGATGGTAGTATTCTAATTTGGGAAAGGAGATTTTCAAAATTAAACTATGGTAGATGAGTATTATTATCTTCTAAACAATGACCAGTTTTTTTTTAATTTGTGGATTTTCAATAAGATAAGATTAAACAAGAAGTCATACACAGCTCTCAGGGACACCAAAATGGGGAAAATATCTATTATTATTATATTTTTTTACTGTAGTGTAACTCACCTATAACACTATGTTAGTTCTATGTACACACCATAGTAACTCAGTGTTTTTATATGTTACAAAATGATCACAATAATAGCAAATTTAGGGTGGTTTTCAATGACCAAATTCACCATACAAAGTTATGATAATATTGTTGACTATTTCCCCATGCTGCACATTTCATCCCTATGACTCATTAATTTTGTAACTGGAAGTTTGTACCTCTTAACCTCCTTCATCTATTTCCCTCTCCTCTTCCACCTCTCCCCCGTGTTTGTTTTCTGTATCTATGAGCCTGTTTCTGTTTTGCTACATTTGTTCATTTGTTTTGCTTTTTAGATTCCTTACATAAGTTAGATTGTATGGTATTTGTCTTTCTATGGATCATCTTTCAATTTGGAAGTCCAGAATGAGTCTCAGTGAGCTAAAATCAAGGTGTTGGCAAGGCCTCGTTCCTTTGTGGAAACTAGGCAAGAATCTGCTTTCTTGCCTTTCCTATCTTCTTGAAATCATCTGCATTCTTTGATTGTGGTTACGTTTCAGCTTTAAAACCAGTAATGGCTGGTCGAGTGCAGTTCACATGTCTTCACTCTGATGCTGATTTCCACATTTAAGGATCATTGTGTTTCCCTACTGGGCCCACCTGAATAGTCCAGGTCACTGATTAGCAACCTTATTCCACTTACTCTTTTAATTTTCTTTTGCCACTATTATAATATATTCATAGGGTCCTGGGATTAAGACGTAGTCATCTTTGAGGGTGAAGGCAGGCCATCATTCTGCCTATCACAGCCAATATCACAGCTAATTCAGGGTGTTTCACTTGGAGCAAGGGTTCAGCAGCTGCTTCCTGAATCACCCCACACAGAGAGCATCTTTGCTTTCTGATTCCTGAAGATGAGCCAAGGACAAGGATTGTTCATTTATTGATTCTTGCTATCTACCCTACAACTCCCACAAGTGTTTGTTGAGGGCCTTGCGTCATACATGTGAGGTATACAGTGGTGTGCAAAATAAACAAGAAAAGTCCTAAATTTGATTATAGACCGGGGGAGAGGGGATACAGACATTTAACAAATAATCACATGACTAAACATATAATAATTTTAAAGAAAAAACTTGTGGTAAGTTTGGGCTTCCCTGGTGGCTCAGCTGGTGAAGAATCTGCCTGAATGCAATACAGGAGACTGCCTGCAATACAGGAAACCGGGGTTTGATTCCTGGGTTGGGAAGATCCCCTGGAGAAGGAAATGGCAACCCACTCCAGTGTTCTTGCCTGGAGAATCCCATGGACAGAGGAGCCTGGCGGGCGACAGTGGTAAATTTAATTAAAAAAAGTTCAAAGTGCTTTGAGAGGATTTAAGGTGTGAGTTGACCGAATCCAGGAGGTCAGAAAGTCTACAAAGCTGGCGTTTGGAGCTGAGCTGGAAAGGATAAGGTAGTAGGGAGTGTTCAGTGGATGTGGCATGTGCTAAAGCCCCTGTGATGGAAAGAGCGTGATGGTTTTAAGGACCTGGAGGAGGACCAGTGTGGCTAGAGGGCAGATAGATGGTGGAAACAATGGCACAGGGTGAATGAAACTGGAGCAGCGAGTGAGTTCCAACTCATGTCAGATGTAAACAGCCATATAAATGGCCATATCCGGTACCAGGGGATTGAAAATACTTGAAGGGTTTTAACAGGGAAGGCTGCCACAGTGCAGTGAGGCAAGACTGGAAACTCAGTTGTGGCGTCTGAGAGATGGTGATTCAGTAGAGAATGGAGAAGTGCCAAGTAAACAGCATTATCCACTTACTCTTTTAATTTTCTTTTTTTTTGCCACTATTATAATATATTCATAGGGTCCTGGGATTAAGACGTAGTCATCTTTGAGGGTGAAGGCAGGCCATCATTCTGCCTATCACAGCCAATATCACAGCTAATTCAGGGTGTTTCACTTGGAGCAAGGGTTCAGCAGCTGCTTCCTGAATCACCCCACACAGAGAGCATCTTTGCTTTCTGATTCCTGAAGATGAGCCAAGGACAAGGATTGTTCATTTATTGATTCTTGCTATCTACCCTACAACTCCCACAAGTGTTTGTTGAGGGCCTTGCGTCATACATGTGAGGTATACAGTGGTGTGCAAAATAAACAAGAAAAGTCCTAAATTTGATTATAGACCAGGGGAGAGGGGATACAGACATTTAACAAATAATCACATGACTAAACATATAATAATTTTAAAGAAAAAACTTGTGGTAAGTTTGGGCTTCCCTGGTGGCTCAGCTGGTGAAGAATCTGCCTGAATGCAATACAGGAGACTGCCTGCAATACAGGAAACCGGGGTTTGATTCCTGGGTTGGGAAGATCCCCTGGAGAAGGAAATGGCAACCCACTCCAGTGTTCTTGCCTGGAGAATCCCATGGACAGAGGAGCCTGGCGGGCGACAGTGGTAAATTTAATTAAAAAAAGTTCAAAGTGCTTTGAGAGGATTTAAGGTGTGAGTTGACCGAATCCAGGAGGTCAGAAAGTCTACAAAGCTGGCGTTTGGAGCTGAGCTGGAAAGGATAAGGTGGTAGGGAGTGTTCAGTGGATGTGGCATGTGCTAAAGCCCCTGTGATGGAAAGAGCGTGATGGTTTTAAGGACCTGGAGGAGGACCAGTGTGGCTAGAGGGCAGATAGATGGTGGAAACAATGGCACAGGGTGAATGAAACTGGAGCAGCGAGTGAGTTCCAACTCATGTCAGATGTAAACAGCCATATAAATGGCCATATCCGGTACCAGGGGATTGAAAATACTTGAAGGGTTTTAACAGGGAAGGCTGCCACAGTGCAGTGAGGCAAGACTGGAAACTCAGTTGTGGCGTCTGAGAGATGGTGATTCAGTAGAGAATGGAGAGAAGTGGCCAAAGTAAACAGCTAATTGAGGAAGTAAAAGCAGTAGGTCTTAGTGATGGATTGGTCATGGGGCTTAAGGGCCAAGGAGGTATCAAGGTTGGAGAAACAGCTTCAGTGCTAAGATCATGAATTCTATTTTGGATATAAGTTGCAGAAATCAAGTAGGTAGATGAAGCCCAAATTCCAACTATGAGATGCCCTGGCTTATAGACAGTGATTTCTGCCAGCAGGGTGGATGAGCGTTCCCTAGAGAGAGGGTGTAGCAGAGAGGACTGCCACCATTTAAAGCAGTGGTTCTTAACCAGAGCCCGGGGACACTGAGCAATGTTTGGAGACACTGCCAGATGTCATAGTTTAGGAAGAGGGGGAAGTGCTACTGGCATCCGGTTGGGGGATAGAGGCCAGGGGTACTGCTGACACCCCCATAGCAAAGAAGTGTCAGGTCTCAAATATCAGCAGTGCTAAGGTTGAGAAATCCTGATTCCAAGTCTGGTTAGAAGAAGGTAAGTCAACTGAAAAGTCTGAAGAGCAACCAGGAGAACGTGGCATGAGGAAGGTATGAGAAGAAAGTGTCAGAGTGAGGATCAAGCGGAATGGAAACTGAAAATGGCCATTGGCTTAAGAAACTGTCAATCTGGGGTGGCCACTATAAGGAGAGTTTCTGTGTGAGGGTCAGGAGCTTTTTTAGATAGGACGGAAAAATAGGAGAAAGAGAAAATGAGTAGAGCAAATGTAGACAACTCTACAGCAGAGGTTAAGATGGAAGAAGGGGGATGAAGCTATTTATATATTTTAATGAGAGACATTTGATTATTTTAAAATGCTGATATTCCTATGCAGTAGAGGAGAGGCATGGGAGGGGCTGGGAGTCAGAGCCAAGGAGGGAAAGACTGGCTCTGGTCAGGAGGAGCTTCTGTCACGGCAGGAGGGAAAGGGGAGCCGATGGATGGAGTGGAGGAAGATGGCCAGCAGTCTCCCTTTATCTCCGTCTCCCTCAGTCCTGGGCTAAGTTTCAGTGGCTTGGGCAGGACAGTCAGCAGCAGATCACTGATCCCAAATTGTGTACTTCTGGAATTCATGGAAGGGTTTTATTTTAGGATGTTTTGGGCCACTCATGAAGGTTCTCATGAAGGTTTCACGAACCATCATCAAGGGAGGACCACACTGGCTGAGTTTCTGAAAATGGGCATTTGATGAACATTTACTTGCTTTGAATAAACAATACTTTCCCTCTCTCCAGTTCTCCTGCATGTTCTCTGAAGCAGTTTCTTCTGATCAACAAGAACACTTCAAGCTCCCCTTGAACCTCACAGCAAGCGGCAGTGAAGAGGACGTGAATAATGGCAATTTTTCCACATTCTGAATACTTACTGATGGCTGAGCTGAGCCTCTGACCATTTACTGGCTCACTTGCACCTCAAACACATCTTCACATTTAAACCTATGAAGGTCTTGTCTTGGGTTTCCTGGAGAAAGGGCTACTGGTTATCTAAACATCATTTTGTACAACCACCGTATCTAGAAATAGCTACTTGTCAATAAATGTAATTTGCTTTAAATCCATATGCTACTTGGGAGAGAGAAAGGGGGTTTGTGTAGGGAAAAAGCTCATTAGAATTCTTCAGTTCAGGGAATTTTCTGGTGGTCCAATGGTTAGGACTCTTGAGCTTCCATGTAGGGTCCACGGGTTTGATCTTATGGTTCAGGCAGATCTCCGGGAACTAAGGTCCAAGAATTCTTCAGTGTGTGTTCACAGTAGAGTTTTTAGCATTTTCTTTACCAGCTTTATAAAGTTATTTAAACTTTCTTTGGCAGTCATTTCAAGTACATCAGTATGGCGTGTAGAGTTCAGGCATCTTTTGAATCTGATTGTGAAGAACTGAGTATTGATGCTTTCAGACAAAGCCAAAAGTTTTGCAATCTTTTTTCATGTAATATGGTAACTTTTTACACAGTAGGAGAGGGTGAGACAGATGGGGAAAGTAGTATCAACATACATGCACTATCAGACATAAGATGGGTAGCTAGTGAGAAGTTGCTTTGCAGCACACGGTGCCCAGTCTGGCACTCTGTCATGGCCTAGAGGGATGGGAGGAGGGGTGGGGATGTATGTATGATTATGGCTGATCCACTGTTGGTTTCTGTTGTATGGCAGAAACCAACACAACATTGTAAAAAAAATTTTAAAAAGGACAAAAAATATGTTTTGTCCATTTTTTTGGTCCACTGCTTGTTATATTTAAGAATTTAAGTAAAATAATGTGTTTTGGGGTTTCCCAAGTGACTCACTGGATAAAGAATCCTCCTACAATGCAGAAGACCCGAATTCAATCTCTGGGTTGGGAAGACTTCCTGGAGGAGGGCATGGCAACTGACTCCAGAATTCTTGCTTGGAGAATTCCACGGACAGAAGAGCCTAGTGGGCCATAGTCCACGGGGTGAGTCAGACACGATTTTTCCACATTCTGCATACTTACTGATGGCTGAGCTGAGCCTCTGACCATTTACTGGCTCACTTGCACCTCAAACACATCTTCACATTTAAACCTATGAAGGTCTTGTCTTGGGTTTCCTGGAGAAAGGGCTACTGGTTATCTAAACATCATTTTGTACAACCACCGTATCTAGAAATAGCTACTTGTCAATAAATGTAATTTGCTTTAAATCCATATGCTACTTGGGAGAGAGAAAGGGGGTTTGTGTAGGGAAAAGCTCATTAGAATTCTTCAGTTCAGGGAATTTTCTGGTGGTCCAATGGTTAGGACTCTTGAGCTTCCATGTAGGGTCCACGGGTTTGATCTTATGGTTCAGGCAGATCTCCGGGAACTAAGGTCCAAGAATTCTTCAGTGTGTGTTCACAGTAGAGTTTTTAGCATTTTCTTTACCAGCTTTATAAAGTTATTTAAACTTTCTTTGGCAGTCATTTCAAGTACATCAGTATGGCGTGTAGAGTTCAGGCATCTTTTGAATCTGATTGTGAAGAACTGAGTATTGATGCTTTCAGACAAAGCCAAAAGTTTTGCAATCTTTTTTCATGTAATATGGTAACTTTTTACACAGTAGGAGAGGGTGAGACAGATGGGGAAAGTAGTATCAACATACATGCACTATCAGACATAAGATGGGTAGCTAGTGAGAAGTTGCTTTGCAGCACACGGTGCCCAGTCTGGCACTCTGTCATGGCCTAGAGGGATGGGAGGAGGGGTGGGGATGTATGTATGATTATGGCTGATCCACTGTTGGTTTCTGTTGTATGGCAGAAACCAACACAACATTGTAAAAAAAATTTTAAAAAGGACAAAAAATATGTTTTGTCCATTTTTTTGGTCCACTGCTTGTTATATTTAAGAATTTAAGTAAAATAATGTGTTTTGGGGTTTCCCAAGTGACTCACTGGATAAAGAATCCTCCTACAATGCAGAAGACCCGAATTCAATCTCTGGGTTGGGAAGACTTCCTGGAGGAGGGCATGGCAACTGACTCCAGAATTCTTGCTTGGAGAATTCCACGGACAGAAGAGCCTAGTGGGCCATAGTCCACGGGGTGAGTCAGACACGACTGAGCGAGTAACAGACACAGACAGACACACGATGTTAAAATTCTGCAGTGTGATGTAGACAATGGAAGGGATCCCAAAAAATAACTTCTGTATTAGCTGACATGGAACAGCACCCTCCACTGCCAAGAGAGCCTGGGTTTGGAGTCGCACGAGGGGGAAGATGAATGTCTCTGTTCTTTGCCTCTTTAACTTCTTACCTGCACAAGCTAAAAAATCTGGCACAAGAACATTGTTATGTAACATGATGTATGCCTCTCCTTCCCCTAAACCTGTTTACAGTCAATTATAACCTGACAAACTTCTATGACACCTTATTGTTAAGTTTGTGAAACCATCAAATCACAAGGAAATGTTGACAAGCAAGCAATTGTGCTTTAGATTTTGTGAGGATTAGTAAAACAAAGGTGGCTGAGTGGATTAGTAAACTTTAGAACTGTGAACAGAGTTCTAACTAAAACTAGAATGAATTTGGCTTGTGCAGCTTGGTGATGAGTCAGAACTACCCACAGTAAAGCTAATAAAAACAAGTTCATCCTGAAATGTTCTTCAGTGAATGAAAATGGATTTTCACCAAGCTTTTTGTAGAAACTGGCAATGCCCACATAATTTCACATTGCAGGTTAAAGATTTATGTATCTTTTGTTTACACTGATGATTAACAATGAACTACACATATTCCTCACAAACGCAGATGACTATCCAGAGGACTATTATATCAAAGAGTAACTGTAGGTCTCCTCCCTGAGGATAAAGTTTCTGATTCAGTCACTGAAAAATTGGGCCAGGGTGTGTTAGCCGGCGAAGGAGCCATCAGTAGTGACCACCTAGATGTCGGGTTGTCTGTAAAAGATAGTTTCACTGTTGTAGTTTGAATTTCAGAATTTGGATACAGAATGCTAAATTTAAATGACACCAGACTTTTGTGTGACTTCACATACCATTTAAAAGATATAAAAGTCTTTCCAGCTGGGAAAACAGCTACATGTTATATTCAGTGATCAACCCATTTTGATAATTTTTGAGAAAGCTAAACTGATGCAGTGAATCAGCTGGTGAAAAAGAGCCTTAGTGATAAACTAGTTAAAGACAGAAATGATAAGTATAAAGTATGGAGTCACTGCTAGACTGAGAGGCCTGGAAATAAGGGCATGACAGAGAAACAACAAACTCAATGTCAAGGGTCGGTGTCTTGTTACCACTCAAACGAAGTACACAGATTAGTATAAATACTATATTTATTAAATATCTTTACAGTTTATTTAAATGTATTTACAGAACTATTCCTGCATAAGTTATACTTCAGACATCCAATTCAGGTCATTGCCTCTTGGGTAAGACAAATAATGATAGTCTCAACAGAAAAAAGCAGCTCATTAGTATACACAGATTCAGACTTGCTTCATTATTTAGCCATCTTTGCCCCAAACTACCTGCTTGCAGTTAAAATTTTGACATGGACACTGCTGATTTTTAATTGAGAAGCTCAGTTCTGAAGAGAATTTATTATTTTTTTTAAAACAATTTGATCCAAATGTTTCCTGTTCCAAATGTTTTATTTTATAAGCAGATTCTGATTTTCTGATACTGCAAAATTTGTTAAATGCACACATGATAGTTTCTGGGGAAATTGGATGCTGTAGCTTCTATGAAAGATAGCTGGTATAGGATGACAAAGAACCATTAACTTAATCAAAAGTACAAACATTTACAGTTCTAGACAATCTTGTCTACAATCTCCGAAACGCTCAAAACTGACTCAGTGAATTCCCACAATTCCTGCCTTGTTTCTTGATGTGGTACATCGGTGGTATTGAAGGTGGTACTGAAGGCTACTGTTCTACCCACAACAAGTGCAATGGATGGGACTAGACACTCGCCCATCCTGCAAAGCTTGAAATCTAGTTTCTAAATCTAGTCACAGCCCAACCCCCAGACATGCACACCTGGAATGGATTCTTTTGTGATTTAGTACCCATCAACCATGTCAAGCCAGTACAGTAATTCAGGACAAATAACTTGTTTTCCCGACCTCATTTCTTCTTTCAGTTTTTAAGAGCCTATGGACTCTATTGCATATCCATTCGGTAATTTTTCTTTCTCTCTCTTTTTTTTTTGTGCGCAGGCAGCTTAAGTTCACAGGAAGAAATAAGGTTCTGATATGTTTAGAGTGCACACTTTAAAACAGAACAAAATAAAAATTTCAAGCATGTGATAAAAATATTGATTTTTATAATACAGTATTGCTTTATAAATATAGATGGAAAAGCTATAAACTTTACTGGTCTTTGGTGCATCCAGAGAGGGATAAATAATTTGCCATTTGTAAATAAGAAATCCAAATTCTCTTTTGTTATAAAAGTCCACTACATGAGGCAAATGCGTGTGTGTGTGTTTATACTGCTTAAAGTACAATTAACATATCAAGTTTAGAATTAGACCCACCGAGTGGTATATCTCAGGCACACCCGACAAAGACTTGGGTCTTGTGACCTGGAAAGTTCCAGTATAGGTACTACACAGCCTCTGACCATTGAGAGTAGAAGGAGAGTTACTTGTTAAGCAGCACTCCAATGGACCCCCGAAGTCATAAAATTAAGTGCATAACACAAAAAAGGCCAGGGGAAAAATAACAGAGAAAATATTTTGCATCCCTAATCTACAGGCCAGGTCCAAAGTTAGTTCCCCTGTGAAACTCAATTCTTGTCCCACTGTTTTCAACGTCACTGAAACAAACACACTGTCGATTTCTAACCATCATTTCTCAAAAAAGACTAAGTTGATTAAATGAGTTGTATAAAACACCATCAATCTATCTTTATGAAGATTGTGTTTAATGAGTTCAGACGAGTGCAAAGAAAACCCAGTGACTTCACCAGCACTGCTCTTAGCAGGAATTAAATATACGTGTTGGAAAATTAATACAAAATATATCTGTATCATAAGGCTCCATGCCTCTGACCAGAAACAATTAAAAACCCAACAAAAGAACTGAAGTTGTCGGTCCAATTATAAATGTATTCCTTCCAACAAAACCCTTCTGGATGCAACTTTCTTCACTTTTTAAATACACAAAGACTGCAAATAGTTTGTGCAAAATAAATACCCCGCCACTTGCCCACCTTTTTACGCTTCTGTTTTACGGTTTTATCACACCCGCCATCTCCTCTACCAAAGAATTCTGTTTCTCTCTCTTTTTTTTTTGTGCGCAGGCAGCTTAAGTTCACAGGAAGAAATAAGGTTCTGATATGTTTAGAGTGCACACTTTAAAACAGAACAAAATAAAAATTTCAAGCATGTGATAAAAATATTGATTTTTATAATACAGTATTGCTTTATAAATATAGATGGAAAAGCTATAAACTTTACTGGTCTTTGGTGCATCCAGAGAGGGATAAATAATTTGCCATTTGTAAATAAGAAATCCAAATTCTCTTTTGTTATAAAAGTCCACTACATGAGGCAAATGCGTGTGTGTGTGTTTATACTGCTTAAAGTACAATTAACATATCAAGTTTAGAATTAGACCCACCGAGTGGTATATCTCAGGCACACCCGACAAAGACTTGGGTCTTGTGACCTGGAAAGTTCCAGTATAGGTACTACACAGCCTCTGACCATTGAGAGTAGAAGGAGAGTTACTTGTTAAGCAGCACTCCAATGGACCCCCGAAGTCATAAAATTAAGTGCATAACACAAAAAAGGCCAGGGGAAAAATAACAGAGAAAATATTTTGCATCCCTAATCTACAGGCCAGGTCCAAAGTTAGTTCCCCTGTGAAACTCAATTCTTGTCCCACTGTTTTCAACGTCACTGAAACAAACACACTGTCGATTTCTAACCATCATTTCTCAAAAAAGACTAAGTTGATTAAATGAGTTGTATAAAACACCATCAATCTATCTTTATGAAGATTGTGTTTAATGAGTTCAGACGAGTGCAAAGAAAACCCAGTGACTTCACCAGCACTGCTCTTAGCAGGAATTAAATATACGTGTTGGAAAATTAATACAAAATATATCTGTATCATAAGGCTCCATGCCTCTGACCAGAAACAATTAAAAACCCAACAAAAGAACTGAAGTTGTCGGTCCAATTATAAATGTATTCCTTCCAACAAAACCCTTCTGGATGCAACTTTCTTCACTTTTTAAATACACAAAGACTGCAAATAGTTTGTGCAAAATAAATACCCCGCCACTTGCCACTCACGCTTCTGTGTTTTATCACAGCACAATGGGTTCTCGTTATTTGAACAGAGTCTCTTTCCACTCCCCACCCCCACCCGCCATCTCCTCTACCAAAGAATTCTGTTTTGTCAAGTTAGGGTAGTTAAGGCATTCTGACATGTAATTAAAGGTGATTCAAAATAGTTATCTAACATTATGCCAATTTAGGAATAGTAGATAAATTACTGAACGGCTTACAAATGAATAACTCATTCTTATTATAAATGAAATGCCTGTTACAAGCATGATGCATTGAAATATAGTAATGACATGTACATGGTACATGTTAAACAATTTTAAATAAAACAAAAGCTTGACAGTTACTCAAATATACAGTACAAATTCACAAAACAAAATTTTTTAAAACAAGTTGAGGTAACCTCAAACATAAGTTTTAATGCAATAAACCAGGGAGTAAGTATCTCCTTCAGAGAAAGAGACTGTCTAGGTTCTCCTCAAGTAGATTCTCATCAGGTTTGATTGCATTCTCATCTATACACCAATGTTACCTGACTTATATATAAAACATGGCTTTAATTTAAGGATTTCTAAGTATATATATTTTTCTACCACCAAGTTAATGAAGGGAAAAAAAATGACCCCAAAATATATATCTTTACAGCAGTCAACTTGTACACAAACCTTAAAAATAAGTCTGAGCTTGCAGATAATGGAAAAATTGAATGCGGGGTAATTTTTAATTTAAACTATACACTGCAAGATGGCTATTTGGAAACTGTAAACATTAAGCTTGATTTGGAAACCCCTAAACTTCTGTGGAGGGCAAATGCAAATATCAGATCATCACTAGGCATTTTCCTCGTGGACTCATGTCACTGCCCACAGTGCTCTTTCACATGGACTCCCTGAATTTGGTACATGCTCTACAGAAGGCAAGGCTACTAACAACAGGTCTAAGAGACGTGGGTCACGTGACCTGACAGGCCAACAAAATTCAAAGTCAGAGCTGTCCATTCTCAACCCATCAGGCCTGTGGGCCTAGAGCTCTCACATCGGGGGCATCATGTCAGACAGCTGGGAGGAATTTATGTAACTGAAGTTGTCGGTCCAATTATAAATGTATTCCTTCCAACAAAACCCTTCTGGATGAAACTTTTTAAATACACAAAGACTGCAAATAGTTTGTGCAAAATAAATACCCCGCCACTTGCCACTCACGCTTCTGTGTTTTATCACAGCACAATGGGTTCTCGTTATTTGAACAGAGTCTCTTTCCACTCCCCACCCCCACCCGCCATCTCCTCTACCAAAGAATTCTGTTTTGTCAAGTTAGGGTAGTTAAGGCATTCTGACATGTAATTAAAGGTGATTCAAAATAGTTATCTAACATTATGCCAATTTAGGAATAGTAGATAAATTACTGAACGGCTTACAAATGAATAACTCATTCTTATTATAAATGAAATGCCTGTTACAAGCATGATGCATTGAAATATAGTAATGACATGTACATGGTACATGTTAAACAATTTTAAATAAAACAAAAGCTTGACAGTTACTCAAATATACAGTACAAATTCACAAAACAAAATTTTTTAAAACAAGTTGAGGTAACCTCAAACATAAGTTTTAATGCAATAAACCAGGGAGTAAGTATCTCCTTCAGAGAAAGAGACTGTCTAGGTTCTCCTCAAGTAGATTCTCATCAGGTTTGATTGCATTCTCATCTATACACCAATGTTACCTGACTTATATATAAAACATGGCTTTAATTTAAGGATTTCTAAGTATATATATTTTTCTACCACCAAGTTAATGAAGGGAAAAAAAATGACCCCAAAATATATATCTTTACAGCAGTCAACTTGTACACAAACCTTAAAAATAAGTCTGAGCTTGCAGATAATGGAAAAATTGAATGCGGGGTAATTTTTAATTTAAACTATACACTGCAAGATGGCTATTTGGAAACTGTAAACATTAAGCTTGATTTGGAAACCCCTAAACTTCTGTGGAGGGCAAATGCAAATATCAGATCATCACTAGGCATTTTCCTCGTGGACTCATGTCACTGCCCACAGTGCTCTTTCACATGGACTCCCTGAATTTGGTACATGCTCTACAGAAGGCAAGGCTACTAACAACAGGTCTAAGAGACGTGGGGTCACGTGACCTGACAGGCCAACAAAATTCAAAGTCAGAGCTGTCCATTCTCAACCCATCAGGCCTGTGGGCCTAGAGCTCTCACATCGGGGGCATCATGTCAGACAGCTGGGAGGAATTTCAGCTGTAATATTAAATTCCCAGGCTTTGAGGAATTTTATAACTTTGAATAATATTCCATGAAAAAATTTTGGTAAGGAGTCTCCCCAACACCTCCTGCAGATAAGCCACCAGCCTGTGATATGAAGTAATCAGTAAACTACTGAAATGTTTGTCACAGGAGCACAATTAAGCATCTTTTTAAAACCATGAAACATTGCATCCATAAAACTACACTGAATTTTGCTTCCAACCTGTAACCAAAGAAGAAAAAGTTCCCAGGATCAAGATTTTGTAATCCAGATCAATGTTTTAGAGCAAAATTATAAGCCCCTGAAAAACAGGAGTTTATAATGAAAACATAAAGCCACACCCAATCATAACAGACTGTATAGTACACATGTAACATATCTTTTGATGAGTAACATATGTTTCTAGTAGATGTACCATAACATACAATTTGTGTTAGACTTTTAAAATCCCTTTTACACACTGTAATTTTGAATTCACTTTACCAATATTACTCACTTGCAATACTTCAACCGTTTTTTGAAAAGAGCCATTTTGGCTTTGAAAATATCCATCCCATCATGGAAAGGACAATGTGAAGGCCAATCTTCAGATCTTGATTTTCTTCAAATGTTGCTGCTGGCAGATATGAGCAGTAGAATAACAGTAGTGGTTCTCAACAAAGATCTCAACGGGGTCTCAAAAAGAGAGGCAAAAGGTTTACTTCACTGGCCATTGAGATCGGTGGCAAAGAAATGTGGTCCTGCCAGCAGGATCAGCGCACACAGCAGGGGAGAATCTGGGATGATGAAAGGAGAGGCAGGAGTTGACATCGAGGTGAGTCAGTCTGTATACTCAGCCACTATCGAGAGAAGGACGGTGATGTCATCTGGCTTCCCACCTAAAATGAGAATAAAAACGTATTCATACATTTTCCAATAAAAAATGTAAGCCTAAATAAGTAAGTACTAGGAGACAAATACTGGCATTTCAGGCAGGTCTGGTTTGTCAATATACTCTCGAAGGAAAAAAAAAAATTTTGATAGTCAAATAAAGCACACCAAGAAATTACATGTAATTTCACTGAAGCTTTTACAAAAATCTTTCCTGCTCCTTTACAATAGAAGCTCTGTTAAAATGGCCACCACCACATCCTCTGTCTACAGAAATCATAATAAAGACAAACTGTTGTTAAGATTTATTCTGCCTGACAAGAAAGTTGTATGCTCTACCCATAATCCTAATTTGGACAAACATACCCAATGTTTTGAAACTAGTTAATAGTCTTGTAGTCAAATCTGGCAAACAGCTATGGCATGTGCTTTTTTTCTATTTTAGTATTTCCTGGATGGCTAAGAAACACTTTAAATGTTATAATACTGATACCAGCAAGAAACTGACCGGCTCCACCAGTGCTGATACACTAGCACCAACATACCACCCCAGCTCCCAAAACTCTGGCCTGCTCCCAAAGTGACATATCGCTCACTAGATAGGAAGACTCTCTAGGCAAGGGCACTCTACTGTTGCTTCCCTCTTCAAAACCTGCTGCCGGGGATATGGGACAACGAAGTGGGAGACTGGGATTGACATATACATACTGCTATGTATAAAGCAGATAACTAATGAGAACCTATTACACAGCACTGGAACGCTACTCAGTGCTCTGTGGTGACCCTAAAAATGAAGAAAATCCAGAAAGGGGTTATATGTATACATATGGCTGATAATTCACTTTGCTGTACAGTAGAAGCTAACACAACATTGTAAAGCAACTATACTCCAATAAAAATTCATGAAAAACAAAAAAACCTGCTGTAGTAATCTGGCAGGCAAATACCATCGAGCAGTCCCACAAATCCCGAGAGGAAGGGAGAAGTGAAATGTCAGACTCGTGAAGGGCAGGATGTTTAAACCGTTAGGAATGTCCCAGCCCTCCGGGCAGAGCTCAGAGGCTTTCTGGGCTCAGGTCCAAGCAGAGCACTGGTGGCGACAAACGGCTTCAGATTCCACCTGCCTCTGCAGCCAATGAGGTTCAGTCCTGAAGGGCACCTCGGCAGGGAACACATGATGACATGCACTTGCTCTGTCCTCCAGTGCTCCAGCCTGCTGACCTTGTTCAAGCCACGGGCTCACAGTTGGGAGAGGAACCTCCACAGTCTCACCCCAGTCGCAGCTGCAGGTCACCAAGAAATTACATGTAATTTCACTGAAGCTTTTACAAAAATCTTTCCTGCTCCTTTACAATAGAAGCTCTGTTAAAATGGCCACCACCACATCCTCTGTCTACAGAAATCATAATAAAGACAAACTGTTGTTAAGATTTATTCTGCCTGACAAGAAAGTTGTATGCTCTACCCATAATCCTAATTTGGACAAACATACCCAATGTTTTGAAACTAGTTAATAGTCTTGTAGTCAAATCTGGCAAACAGCTATGGCATGTGCTTTTTTTCTATTTTAGTATTTCCTGGATGGCTAAGAAACACTTTAAATGTTATAATACTGATACCAGCAAGAAACTGACCGGCTCCACCAGTGCTGATACACTAGCACCAACATACCACCCCAGCTCCCAAAACTCTGGCCTGCTCCCAAAGTGACATATCGCTCACTAGATAGGAAGACTCTCTAGGCAAGGGCACTCTACTGTTGCTTCCCTCTTCAAAACCTGCTGCCGGGGATATGGGACAACGAAGTGGGAGACTGGGATTGACATATACATACTGCTATGTATAAAGCAGATAACTAATGAGAACCTATTACACAGCACTGGAACGCTACTCAGTGCTCTGTGGTGACCCTAAAAATGAAGAAAATCCAGAAAGGGGTTATATGTATACATATGGCTGATAATTCACTTTGCTGTACAGTAGAAGCTAACACAACATTGTAAAGCAACTATACTCCAATAAAAATTCATGAAAAACAAAAAAACCTGCTGTAGTAATCTGGCAGGCAAATACCATCGAGCAGTCCCACAAATCCCGAGAGGAAGGGAGAAGTGAAATGTCAGACTCGTGAAGGGCAGGATGTTTAAACCGTTAGGAATGTCCCAGCCCTCCGGGCAGAGCTCAGAGGCTTTCTGGGCTCAGGTCCAAGCAGAGCACTGGTGGCGACAAACGGCTTCAGATTCCACCTGCCTCTGCAGCCAATGAGGTTCAGTCCTGAAGGGCACCTCGGCAGGGAACACATGATGACATGCACTTGCTCTGTCCTCCAGTGCTCCAGCCTGCTGACCTTGTTCAAGCCACGGGCTCACAGTTGGGAGAGGAACCCTCCACAGTCTCACCCCAGTGCAGCAGCTGGCCTCACCCACAACCAGGAGTGTCCCCAACCTGCGTGTCCCCAGTTAGGCCCTCTGACCTTCCCAAAGAATGCTTACCTCTCACATTCAATCCATTGTCACATGCAAACTGTGCGAAAGGTGACATATAATTTGGGTCATAGGCCAGCTCATGAGCTTGCTCAGCAATGCTTCTTGCCGTTTGTTGTATGCTCTCATAATTTGAATTCTAATATGGAAAGAGGAGGGAGTTGTTTTTTTTTTTTAACCAAAATGCCTCACATGATTTCTGCACACAAGTAACTATCACTTGCTAACATCACTGTTTAAGACAATAGCATTAATCTAATCACAGTTTCCACCATTTAAGCTTTATTCCAGTTAGAGAAGACATTGACACATGACACCTCAACTGAAATGAACGAGATCACCAGTGCTGCCTGCACAGGCTGTCAATCAGGAAGTCCTTTGTGAAGATGGCCTTGGGTTCTGAGGTTTGAATTTTCTTATCTATTTTCTCCCTCCACCCCATGTGAAATTCTCACACCATTCTTTTTTTTTTTTTTTTAATTAATTAATTAATTTATTTTTTTACATGTATATTCCCTTCTCACAGCACTCTTGCTAAAATGGGATAGAACTGAAAGGGCAGATTTTGATAGCACTTTAGGAGGACCTCAAAAGTCTCCTTGGCTTGCGAGACTTGGCCAAGCAGTGTGCTCTCCAAGGAAGGGCTGCCAACTGCCCCACTGTAAAGTCCACTTTACTCTCCATTCTTTTGCCTTGCTTTATTTTTCTTCCTATTAACCACTCACATTATTTTTATCCTTTCTTTCTCTGAAGTCTGTCTTCCTCCACGAGAATGTAAGCCCCGAAAGGTCAGGAAGACATCACTTCTGCTTCTCATTCTGTCACATACACGGCACAGTGCCTGCATGTGTCAGTACCTGACCTTCCCAAAGCTCCGCAGACGAGGCAAGATGCTAAGGAGTTATAGTACATGGTCTTGGTTCATCCTCACCACAGCCTTACAAAACAGGGTCTTTTGAACCACCCCGCCCCTATTTTATTGGTGAAGAAAACATTCCTGAGAAAGTTTAGAAACTTGAGGTCACACTGGTTAGTGGTCAAAACACAAGAAAAGGCTAATTTCCCCCTGAGTCAGTACTTTCTTTTTTAAAGGCCCTTAGCTGCCTGCTGCCCGTGGCTGGCTCTGGTATGATGATTTCCTATCTTTCCCAGCCTCAATACCTGCTGGGTTTGTTATGAGACTAAAAAGTGAAAAAGAACACCAACCAACACCATTAAATATCATTAAAAACACAAACAATAAACCTCCCATCTGGGCTTTTCCTACCTTCACCATCCTACTAAATACAGGCTTGGATGAGAAGCCTCTTTTTCCCTCAAGTTCTCCAATGGTGACTATTTCCATCTACAATTGTCTGAAAGATTAGAATCATTTTTATTTTCCTAAATTCACAAAATAGTCCTTTCCAAAATGACAAAAAGAAATAATGCTATTGAATTAATAAAACTCAGCTGCCCAGAGAGGGTTTCTAAAGGCCAACCTTTGAGTTACTTACCTTTAACTTTTTTAGCTCCTGAAGGATCATATAGTCAGGCATGTTGTCAAAGAGTCCATCTGTCGCTGTAAGGATAATGTCTCCTAACTGGACATCAAAAGATGTGCTATCAGCAGCATCCGGGCTGTGACAAGGACAGGGTAGGGACAAAGTTAACAGAACCCTTGGAAGATAATGGTGAAAGTTTCCAATGGGAATGATGCTACAATGTAATGTCACTTTAATAAAAACAATTTATAATGGCAATCAGTAATAAAAACCACCATTCTGAAATTCCTAGCCTTGAAAAAAATTAACTGAAAACTCTGATATAAAAATTTCAAATGCTTAACGAAAACTACCAAGTTTGATGATTAGTCACATGTGTTGTAAAAGGTGAAAGGGTTCTTTTTTGAGTCAGACATTAAAATGCGCTTAGAATCCTAGTGGAAATGAGCCTTTGTTTCTTAATTCTTTAGAGCCAAATTCCATCCTCTCTTACTCATCTCCACTCATCAGTTCCCCTGCAGGCTTGGATTTGGAGGGTGTCTTGTAGTGGAATAACTGAGCACTACGGAGGTGCAAGTCCTGTTAAGAATTAATTCATATGAAATACCTACAATGCTATTTCTTACTATAACACCGGTAATTACTGACATATTACCAGTAACACAAAATTAGTATTACTAAATCATACTTACTCTGACAGAGTAAGGACTGTGTGTCTCCCAGGGCTTACAAAGTGCTCATCATGGGTGCCTGGTATACATGAAGAAACACAGTAATGGATCCTCCAATCTGGGTAAAAACTCATTACTATATTGTTCATGAAAAGAACAAAGTATTCTGTGTGTGTGTATGTGTGTGTGTGAGAGATCTATATGTATAGATGGTTCTATATGCAAAGAATACATCCAGAAGGATTCAAAGAAACAAAACTGGCTGCCTCTGAGGAGATGTGTGGGTAGGGTAAGGATAGGAGGTAGATTTTTCACTACATCTTTCTGTGTAAAACTTTTAAAAAGATAAGCTTTTTTTTTTTGACAACACTTGAAGAAAAAAGAACCCCAGGTGGGGAGAAAAGAGAATATATTCAAAGAGTAGATGGAGCCCTTGGAGGCCTGTTCAGTCATTTTCAGAGGTCAGCTCCATCGCTTCTGGGCCTCCAAGGTGAGGGAAAGGTGAGGAATTTGATAATCTGCCTTAACTTGTAATTAAGAAACAAGAGCCAGGGGAAAAATTCATACACTGACGCAGAAGGGAGGAGCCAGAACTAAAGCACCCTGAGCCTGACAAAAAAGAATAAAAAAAAAAAAAGTTTAAGTGATTTGTTATAAAATTTGCAAAGAGAAAATATAGACATAAACAGCCCACCCATGCCTGCTGGGGATTCACACTGAGAAAATTTCTAGTCTGTCTTCTTTTGACTGAGGAGAGCAGCAGCACATCTCAAAGTTCTGTGATGGGCTTTTGGCAAAGAACAAGACAGCTTTCACTGACATATTTATGCAATAAACGTTTTGTCAAAACAGCTATTAAAGGAAATTTGTAAGTTAAGGTTAAAATAATATTTTATAGGTAAGAGAGACTTAATAACTAAGGAGATAACATTCAACCAAGAAAAAAAAAAAGACCGTAAACTGGCAGAAACCAGGTCAGTTTCTTCTGTGGAATAAAAAACAATACAAGACATTTCACATTTGCTCAGTCTTTGGAGAGGAATCAGACTCTAGAAGTTTAGATTAATGACCAGGTTGGCACTGAAGCTCTGTTTTATGCTGAGGTTTTTCTTTCCCCAGGAGTGTCCTTTGCTATGCTGCCTGTGAGAGACTTGCTGCCATTGGACAGTTCGTCCTCTTCTCCCAACACTCCCACCCATGAGCTTGGTGTTCTGCCAGCTGCAGTTTTGCCCATTTTGATTGAACATACTGTGCTGCTGGAAACTTTTGACTGCACTGAAACTCGAGCTGAAATCACATGCTAGCAAGCTGTCTCTGGGTTCCAGGGAAAGCAACCTCCACCTCACTGGCAGGACAGGCCAAGGGTTGCCCTGACCAGACTGTCCCACTGTCCCAAAGATAGTGTGTGAGGTACTGCAGGGCCACTCTAGCACTGGGAAGCCAAAATGTCAAGGATCAAGTAAACGAAAATTAAAAGCACTGCTTCTCCAAAAACTGTTGGCTGAATTTGACATTTACCAAGGCCTTGGAGTTTTGAGTTCTCCTCACTTCAATATGACTAATATTGATGTGCATTACAGCAAACTGAAGAAGGGCCTATAATCAAACTTTCTTCCAATTATGGTCATCTGCCTTAATTTGAAAGTAAAAAAATGTTTCCCTCTCTCCAGGAGTCAGCAATAGATTTTAGATGGGTAATATGGAGCACTTACTTTTAAAAGATGGCAGTAATCATCCTTTTATATTTGTCTGGACCTAAGCTTTGGCCCAATAAGAACTATTAAGTAAAGACAATTGGTACTTGAGAGGATGCTTCTACTTCTACACAAGGTTCATTACCCATTTAACCACATTTATGAACTGCCAACAATGTCTGTGTCAAGGTTGTTAAAGGCAGTGAAATCAGAGACTGTCTTAGTATTACTCTGTATTCTTATTTGAGAAAAGATAAACTGTAAAAGTTGACTCAAAAAAGTACTGATTGTCCTGGAAAGTTCTTGACAATTTTAAAATGAACTGAGACTGTATCAGAAGAAAAAAAACACCTCCAGAGCACCATCAGAGAACACACCCAAGACCACCTCCAAGTCCATTTCCTGCAAGTTAACTCTGCCTGACAGGTTCTGCAAGGACTGTAAGTTCCACTTGATGCATATTATAGGAGAGGTTATTCCGATTAATAAAGCAGATATCTGTTTGCATTTTTCCCTACTAACATATGCAAAATCTTGTATAGGAATGGCACACATGAAAAATGATTCATTTATCAAATACACTATTAACAAATACAACTGTATCTACCATGTGGTCTTGGTATGAAAAACTGATATTCTATAAGCCTGCAACAGTATTTTCATGGTCTTGTTAGATTATTAGGTGGTTATTGGAATTCAACTTGGCTATAACGTCAGGTTCAAGCAGAGTATCTTTTGACATCAGCTAAAAGGTTTTCAGTGTGCCTTCTCTTCTCAGATGAGAATGAAAATGCCCATCTCCAGCACCCTAGTTAAGTGGGATGGGAGGAACCCATTCATGAGAAAGGGAGATTACCTTCGATAGGTTGAGTCTAGGGCCACTCTAGCACTGGGAAGCCAAAATTCTCAAGTAAACGAAAATTAAAAGCACTGCTTCTCCAAAAACTGTTGGCTGAATTTGACATTTACCAAGGCCTTGGAGTTTTGAGTTCTCCTCACTTCAATATGACTAATATTGATGTGCATTACAGCAAACTGAAGAAGGGCCTATAATCAAACTTTCTTCCAATTATGGTCATCTGCCTTAATTTGAAAGTAAAAAAATGTTTCCCTCTCTCCAGGAGTCAGCAATAGATTTTAGATGGGTAATATGGAGCACTTACTTTTAAAAGATGGCAGTAATCATCCTTTTATATTTGTCTGGACCTAAGCTTTGGCCCAATAAGAACTATTAAGTAAAGACAATTGGTACTTGAGAGGATGCTTCTACTTCTACACAAGGTTCATTACCCATTTAACCACATTTATGAACTGCCAACAATGTCTGTGTCAAGGTTGTTAAAGGCAGTGAAATCAGAGACTGTCTTAGTATTACTCTGTATTCTTATTTGAGAAAAGATAAACTGTAAAAGTTGACTCAAAAAAGTACTGATTGTCCTGGAAAGTTCTTGACAATTTTAAAATGAACTGAGACTGTATCAGAAGAAAAAAAAAAAACACCTCCAGAGCACCATCAGAGAACACACCCAAGACCACCTCCAAGTCCATTTCCTGCAAGTTAACTCTGCCTGACAGGTTCTGCAAGGACTGTAAGTTCCACTTGATGCATATTATAGGAGAGGTTATTCCGATTAATAAAGCAGATATCTGTTTGCATTTTTCCCTACTAACATATGCAAAATCTTGTATAGGGAATGGCACACATGAAAAATGATTCATTTATCAAATACACTATTAACAAATACAACTGTATCTACCATGTGGTCTTGGTATGAAAAACTGATATTCTATAAGCCTGCAACAGTATTTTCATGGTCTTGTTAGATTATTAGGTGGTTATTGGAATTCAACTTGGCTATAACGTCAGGTTCAAGCAGAGTATCTTTTGACATCAGCTAAAAGGTTTTCAGTGTGCCTTCTCTTCTCAGATGAGAATGAAAAATGCCCATCTCCAGCACCCTAGTTAAGTGGGATGGGAGGGAACCCATTCATGAGAAAGGGGAGATTACCTGTCACTCAAGACGACTCCCTCGGCTTCAGGGGGTGCAATTGAAAGCTGGAATGGAGTGTTGAAGTAATGCTGCTGCTCATCTGATCGGTGCACAACTTCCCACCCCCGACAACCAGAAAGCCCGAGTCGCCCAGGTTTGCTGTGTGTAGGCGGTGGATACTTCTGTCCAGCACTACAATGCAGGCAGTACTGCTACCTAGAAACAAAAACGATGTCATTTTCTCTTCCTAGGTTGTCTGTGCGTACACACTGTTACGAGGAGCGACATACCACATAACTCTAACCTCCTGTTTAGATCCTTTCCTAGTTATGGCCCATACCAATGTCATAGTAACCTAATCAGAATCAACATGATTGGGAAAAGAAAAAGGGATTTATACAATACATAGTAAGTGGGCCATTGAGGATCTATATTCTTCTACTTGCGGAGATAGGAAACCATAAAACTAGCTGATTTATCTATATCATTTCACTTCAACAGTGCTAAATCTATGCCAAATACTCAAAAGGATGTTGTTGAGACATTAAATGCGAGAATGAGAATGTCACATTTCCATGACATTTCTCATTAGTTACACAGAAAGCCTTCTCTGTGAAATTCACTAACATTTAAGACAGGGCAAATAATTACAATTTTAACAGGATTTCCATCCGCTGAGGTCATGAAAACTTTGATTGCAGACTGACTCACTACAGGAAATTTCCCACATCAAGCTGCTGAGGTTTTCATTTAGGAAGTTTTCCGATTAATAAAGCAGATATCTGTTTGCATTTTCCCTACTAACATATGCAAAATCTTGTATAGGAATGGCACACATGAAAAATGATTCATTTATCAAATACACTATTAACAAATACAACTGTATCTACCATGTGGTCTTGGTATGAAAAACTGATATTCTATAAGCCTGCAACAGTATTTTCATGGTCTTGTTAGATTACTAGGTGGTTATTGGAATTCAACTTGGCTATAACGTCAGGTTCAAGCAGAGTATCTTTTGACATCAGCTAAAAGGTTTTCAGTGTGCCTTCTCTTCTCAGATGAGAATGAAAAATGCCCATCTCCAGCACCCTAGTTAAGTGGGATGGGAGGGAACCCATTCATGAGAAAGGGGAGATTACCTGTCACTCAAGACGACTCCCTCGGCTTCAGGGGGTGCAATTGAAAGCTGGAATGGAGTGTTGAAGTAATGCTGCTGCTCATCTGATCGGTGCACAACTTCCCCACCCCTGACAACCAGAAAGCCCGAGTCGCCCAGGTTTGCTGTGTGTAGGCGGTGGCTACTTCTGTCCAGCACTACAATGCAGGCAGTACTGCTACCTAGAAACAAAAACGATGTCATTTTCTCTTCCTAGGTTGTCTGTGCGTACACACTGTTACGAGGAGCGACATACCACATAACTCTAACCTCCTGTTTAGATCCTTTCCTAGTTATGGCCCATACCAATGTCATAGTAACCTAATCAGAATCAACATGATTGGGAAAAGAAAAAGGGATTTATACAATACATAGTAAGTGGGCCATTGAGGATCTATATTCTTCTACTTGCGGAGATAGGAAACCATAAAACTAGCTGATTTATCTATATCATTTCACTTCAACAGTGCTAAATCTATGCCAAATACTCAAAAGGATGTTGTTGAGACATTAAATGCGAGAATGAGAATGTCACATTTCCATGACATTTCTCATTAGTTACACAGAAAGCCTTCTCTGTGAAATTCACTAACATTTAAGACAGGGCAAATAATTACAATTTTTAACAGGATTTCCATCCGCTGAGGTCATGAAAAACTTTGATTGCAGACTGACTCACTACAGAGTAACAAGACCAAGTTTCCCAGGTAGCTTGTGGAATCAAGCTGTTCACTTCACAGAGACGACAAACGTTCAGATGGAACATTCCAAGCAGAAGTGTCTGTGTACCTTTGCAGCACACAGCTCACATGACCTTTCCCAGACTGAGGCTGAATAACAGAGTTAGTGAGACTGCCTCCAGTGCTAAAATCTCAACCTATACCTACAGAAAAATGGCAAAACAGAGAAATAAGCAGTTCAAGCAAGAAATAAATGCAAATAGTCTGTAAATATATTTTTAAAAAATGATCACTGCACTAGTATGGGAAACGTGGTCACTCTCATGCCATAGTGGTAAGAGAGTAATAACCTTTCTAAAGGGCAGGACTGCCCTGAAAAACTTATGTATCCTCTGATTCAGCAATTCCACTTGTGAGGACTTATTAAAAGAAAGTAATTAGAGATGCAAACAAGACTTAAGTACAAAAACACTGTAAAAGATCACAAAGAACTGGAGACAATCTCAACATCGGAAATTAAGGGACTGGTTAATAGTTTATCCATACAATGGAAGGCTATAGACTATCACATAATAGTCAGGAGCACAGACTCTAGAGTCATCCTGCCTGCATCTGAACACTATTCTGCCACTTACTAGCTCTGACCTGGGGCAAATTATATAACATGTCTGTGCCTTAGTTTCCACATCTATAAAAATAGGGGTAACAGTGCGACAGCCCTGGAGGGGTGGGATGGCAGGGATATACATATGACTAATTTGGGATCATGCGTATCTGTAAACAACAAAACTCTGTAAAAGTAAAAAGTAAAACAAAACAAAAACCCAGATAACAGTAACAACCTCACAGAGTCATTTTTGAGGATAAAATTAGTTAAACCATGTCAAAGACTAAACAACAAATAAGTGTTAGCTGGCTACCTGACAGCCACTAAAATTGTGTGAAATATATTTGAAAATGAAAGATGATAACTTGAGTGAAACAAGTACATTATACGGTCAAATGTAAAGAATTGTACATCCCAAATACTGACATTCACTGTATTATTATTATTATTTTTTAAAGCACAATATTGTAGGCAAAAGCTGACCCACTAATAGTTAAAAGGCAAAACAGGGCTTCCCTGGTGGTCCAGTGGGTAAGGACACCGCCTTGCAGTGCAAGGGGCGCTGGTTCGACCCCTGGCCTGGGAAGATCCTAGTACCGCAGAGCGGCTGGACCGATGTGTCCAATTACCAAGCTGGAGCTCTGGAGCGCATGCGCCCAGAGCCGGTGCTCTGCGACAACAGAGGCCACCGCGATGGGAGGCCCACACGGGCCAAAGAACAAAGATGGATGAAACTGAATAAATGAAAGACCAATAGAGTGGCCTGCCCGCCCCCTCCCTCCCCCAACTCAAAAAAAAAAACGTGGTCACTCTCATGCCATAGTGGTAAGAGAGTAATAACCTTTCTAAAGGGCAGGACTGCCCTGAAAAACTTATGTATCCTCTGATTCAGCAATTCCACTTGTGAGGACTTATTAAAAGAAAGTAATTAGAGATGCAAACAAGACTTAAGTACAAAAACACTGTAAAAGATCACAAAGAACTGGAGACAATCTCAACATCGGAAATTAAGGGACTGGTTAATAGTTTATCCATACAATGGAAGGCTATAGACTATCACATAATAGTCAGGAGCACAGACTCTAGAGTCATCCTGCCTGCATCTGAACACTATTCTGCCACTTACTAGCTCTGACCTGGGGCAAATTATATAACATGTCTGTGCCTTAGTTTCCACATCTATAAAAATAGGGGTAACAGTGCGACAGCCCTGGAGGGGTGGGATGGCAGGGATATACATATGACTAATTTGGGATCATGCGTATCTGTAAACAACAAAACTCTGTAAAAGTAAAAAGTAAAACAAAACAAAAAAAACCCAGATAACAGTAACAACCTCACAGAGTCATTTTTGAGGATAAAATTAGTTAAACCATGTCAAAGACTAAACAACAAATAAGTGTTAGCTGGCTACCTGACAGCCACTAAAATTGTGTGAAATATATTTGAAAATGAAAGATGATAACTTGAGTGAAACAAGTACATTATACGGTCAAATGTAAAGAATTGTACATCCCAAATACTGACATTCACTGTATTATTATTATTATTTTTTAAAGCACAATATTGTAGGCAAAAGCTGACCCACTAATAGTTAAAAGGCAAAACAGGGCTTCCCTGGTGGTCCAGTGGGTAAGGACACCGCCTTGCAGTGCAAGGGGCGCTGGTTCGACCCCTGGCCTGGGAAGATCCTAGTACCGCAGAGCGGCTGGACCGATGTGTCCAATTACCAAGCTGGAGCTCTGGAGCGCATGCGCCCAGAGCCAGCGCTCTGCGACAACAGAGGCCACCGCGATGGGAGGCCCACACGGGCCAAAGAACAAAGGTGGATGAAACTGAATAAATGAAAGACCAATAGAGTGGCCTGCCCGCCCCCTCCCTCCCCCAACTCAAAAAAAAAAAAAAGGCAAAACAACAAAGTAAACAGGTTGTGGAACCAGCTGTGTTAAATCCCAGTGCTCTATCATTTTCTAACCATGTGACATGACCAATAGGCAAACCCCTTATTCTCTCTAGGCCTTGGTTTCTTCCTAACAAAACGAGGAATAAAAGTACCTACAAATCTATCTCACTAGGGCTACTGTGAGTACACAGTGGGTTCAATTCCTGTTACTATTATTCTATGCACAAAGAACAAAAGTTAGGGAGTATCATCACTAGAAAATTGTTTCCTTAATGGATTATCATTTGCTACCGTTTTCTTAATGAAAATATGTAACATACTTAAAAAAACACTTAAACATAAGCATTGGTATCACTGTAATGTTCAGAAATTCTATTTCCTTGTTATCTACAGTATATACATGGGTACAAATTTGACACGTTAATGCTAAAATTATCTAGTCCTTACCCATTACTTGTCAAAGAAAAGAAAAACAAAGGTATAATAACTGGCCGTGCTGTCTGAGAACCTACTCTATAGCTTATGTTACAGCTAAAATCACCAATTACCCTTCCTTCCTGACCCAATGCACAAAAAATCCAATCATTTACATCATTAACAGAACCACCACACAAAAGATCTTCTGAAAGCTGATGGGATTAATTAAACTGAGAACAAAAAAATGACAGATGAGAAGCATAGCCCTGAAGATCATGCGGCAGGAAGGAGTCACTCACGTTGACTCATTATTAGTCACTGACAAACCTAGGCTATCATTTTGCTACCCTTGTGGCAGTCACCTGCTGAGTTAGAATCAAAATGGTCCTCATGAGTGATAGAGCTTTAATATGCAAAGCGGCGACAACCATGGGAAGCTCTGCCTTACAGAATCATCTGGGCCTCTTCAAATTACTGATGAGCATAGTGGCTCAGGCCCTGACAGCCCAATACCAGGAGAAGAGCTCATCCTTCTTACATGTTTGGAGAGGAACAAACAGGCAACAAAGAAAGAAAAGACTGCTGAGAATGACAGTGCTGAATATTCAGATGACTGAGCAATCCAGACAGGTCCCCAAGCAAATCTCTTAAGCTAAAATGGAAGTATTTTTATCACCTGGCCCTTATTCTGTAAACCGCCACTAAGCCTTTGGGGCAGGAAAAAAAGGGATACCCTTACAAGGATTAACCCCTTGAATTCTTAACATATGTTGGCTTCATAAGGTCTAAATCCACTTAAGGGTTTCTGAGGAAATAATGTATGTCAACCATTAGCCTGGTGATGCCAATCCAGATTTAAAAGCAGCTAGAAGGCCTCAAGAAATAAATCTATCAGCTTGCCCTTTGTAATGGAATTATATTTTTCAAAATTGCAGGATTTTTAAAAAGATTAATCTTATAGTTATTATTTGCAATCATAGCTGAGGTTCAGTTTTTGCCAAAATACACTTGAGTTTTAATTACAAATAGCTTAGAGATGTGACCATAACTAGAAAATTGTTTCCTTAATGGATTATCATTTGCTACCGTTTTCTTAATGAAAATATGTAACATACTTAAAAAAACACTTAAACATAAGCATTGGTATCACTGTAATGTTCAGAAATTCTATTTCCTTGTTATCTACAGTATATACATGGGTACAAATTTGACACGTTAATGCTAAAATTATCTAGTCCTTACCCATTACTTGTCAAAGAAAAGAAAAACAAAGGTATAATAACTGGCCGTGCTGTCTGAGAACCTACTCTATAGCTTATGTTACAGCTAAAATCACCAATTACCCTTCCTTCCTGACCCAATGCACAAAAAATCCAATCATTTACATCATTAACAGAACCACCACACAAAAGATCTTCTGAAAGCTGATGGGATTAATTAAACTGAGAACAAAAAAATGACAGATGAGAAGCATAGCCCTGAAGATCATGCGGCAGGAAGGAGTCACTCACGTTGACTCATTATTAGTCACTGACAAACCTAGGCTATCATTTTGCTACCCTTGTGGCAGTCACCTGCTGAGTTAGAATCAAAATGGTCCTCATGAGTGATAGAGCTTTAATATGCAAAGCGGCGACAACCATGGGAAGCTCTGCCTTACAGAATCATCTGGGCCTCTTCAAATTACTGATGAGCATAGTGGCTCAGGCCCTGACAGCCCAATACCAGGAGAAGAGCTCATCCTTCTTACATGTTTGGAGAGGAACAAACAGGCAACAAAGAAAGAAAAGACTGCTGAGAATGACAGTGCTGAATATTCAGATGACTGAGCAATCCAGACAGGTCCCCAAGCAAATCTCTTAAGCTAAAATGGAAGTATTTTTATCACCTGGCCCTTATTCTGTAAACCGCCACTAAGCCTTTGGGGCAGGAAAAAAAGGGATACCCTTACAAGGATTAACCCCTTGAATTCTTAACATATGTTGGCTTCATAAGGTCTAAATCCACTTAAGGGTTTCTGAGGAAATAATGTATGTCAACCATTAGCCTGGTGATGCCAATCCAGATTTAAAAGCAGCTAGAAGGCCTCAAGAAATAAGTGGTTACAGCTATCAGCTTGCCCTTTGTAATGGAATTATATTTTTTCAAAAATTGCAGGATTTTTTTAAAAAAGATTAATCTTATAGTTATTATTTGCAATCATAGCTGAGGTTCAGTTTTTGCCAAAATACACTTGAGTTTTAATTACAAATAGCTTAGAGATGTGACCATAAGCTAGAAGTATGTATGTGTCAAACATGGTAACAAAAGAATATTTCAAAGTATCTTTTAGGAAGAAGTGGTAATTATAGTATTCAATGTACGAAAACCTGTTATATGTTCTTAAATTTATTTTATTAAGATCTCCCAGTTATATGAAGGTGAATAGGGGGAAGATGTAGTTATAAGGAAGAAACACAGCAAAAAATTAAGCTAAGTACAAAATGAGGATAGTTGTTACAGGCATTACCAGTTTTATTTCAAGTCATAATTAATGCATGCAATGCAGGGTTTGGGGTGGAATGGTAGAGGCAGAAGACTCATGGGAATGGACAGAAGCCGGACCCTGGTACCCATGTCTACAGACTCGCTGTTAGATGGTACCCTGCAAGGTCCTCTTTTCCCTTAAGAGGTTTCTGAGTATGTAAGAAGCCTTGAGTCACTGCTTTTCACAAAAAAGATTTATCTAGTTAACATATGAAATAAGGGGGTCAGAGGTTAAGTGGTTTGCCTAGAGTCACATGGCAAGTTGACAGAGAGGTGCTGGAAATAGAATCTAGGATGTTCTGAGGTACAGGGCAACCATAAGATTGTTAAGCCCAAAATTGCAGATTAAGAGACAAAGCAGTATCCTCAAACCTCAAGACAAGATTTCTCTTCAGTTAGAAGAACAAGCAGGTTAATTACAGCACAGAGAAGACAGAAGATGAAAAGAACCCCTTCTTATAAAGGTTCCAAATTGAAGGCAAAATTCTACAACATGGAGATCTCCATTAACACTAAAGAAAGAAGGCTGATTTTAAATGTGCATGGGCGAGGCAGGGGGGGGGGTGCTTCTAGTAAAAACTGGCATGAGCAGAACTGGAGTTCATAAGGTCAAAATCCAGTTAAGGGTTTCTGAAGAAATAATGTATGTCAACCATTAGCCTGGTGATGCCAATCCAGATTTAAAAGCAGCTAGAAGGCCTCAAGAAATAAAGCTATCAGCTTGCCCTTTGTAATGGAATTATATTTTTCAAAATTGCAGGATTTTTAAAAAAGATTAATCTTATAGTTATTATTTGCAATCATAGCTGAGGTTCAGTTTTTGCCAAAATACACTTGAGTTTTAATTACAAATAGCTTAGAGATGTGACCATAAGCTAGAAGTATGTATGTGTCAAACATGGTAACAAAAGAATATTTCAAAGTATCTTTTAGGATGAAGTGGTAATTATAGTATTCAATGTACGAAAACCTGTTATATGTTCTTAAATTTATTTTATTAAGATCTCCCAGTTATATGAAGGTGAATAGGGGGAAGATGTAGTTATAAGGAAGAAACACAGCAAAAAATTAAGCTAAGTACAAAATGAGGATAGTTGTTACAGGCATTACCAGTTTTATTTCAAGTCATAATTAATGCATGCAATGCAGGGTTTGGGGTGGAATGGTAGAGGCAGAAGACTCATGGGAATGGACAGAAGCCGGACCCTGGTACCCATGTCTACAGACTCGCTGTTAGATGGTACCCTGCAAGGTCCTCTTTTCCCTTAAGAGGTTTCTGAGTATGTAAGAAGCCTTGAGTCACTGCTTTTCACAAAAAAGATTTATCTAGTTAACATATGAAATAAGGGGGTCAGAGGTTAAGTGGTTTGCCTAGAGTCACATGGCAAGTTGACAGAGAGGTGCTGGAAATAGAATCTAGGATGTTCTGAGGTACAGGGCAACCATAAGATTGTTAAGCCCAAAATTGCAGATTAAGAGACAAAGCAGTATCCTCAAACCTCAAGACAAGATTTCTCTTCAGTTAGAAGAACAAGCAGGTTAATTACAGCACAGAGAAGACAGAAGATGAAAAGAACCCCTTCTTATAAAGGTTCCAAATTGAAGGCAAAATTCTACAACATGGAGATCTCCATTAACACTAAAGAAAGAAGGCTGATTTTAAATGTGCATGGGCGAGGCAGGGGGGGGGTGCTTCTAGTAACCAGAAAGATACTGGCAATTAGCAGAAACTTAATAACACCCTTCCAAGAGTCTGCTTAGAAGGTTGGGTAAGTGCCCAAGAAACCATTTAACAAGCAAATGGAGAAGTTTGGCCAAAAGATGCTCTATTAGCATACCAGATAAACAAACACTAGGTATTTGTAAATTTTCTAATACAAGATTCACAAGGATCTCTATGGACTAACCTAACTGCAACTGCTGGCGGTCAGGAAGCCTATCTTCAACTTGAATCCCCCACAGGGAATCAACTGGGCTTTACATGAAGGGATCTCATCCCCTTTCTTCTTCCCTGGGAGAGAATCACTAGCCTAATTACACAATCACTTGCTTTTCTTTCTTCTTTTATCGTATTTTAGAATCCCTAAACGATATGATTTTATTTGCTTGTTTCTGAGTTTGAAATCTATGGACTCAGACTGATAGGTGGTATTCTACAGTCTTTTTCCTCAACATGTTCCTGAGTACTGAACACAACCTTCACCTGTTCCGTTTCAAAATGCATTTTCTCCTATAAATGGGTTTTTAGGTTGTTGCCAGTTTTCTTCTGTTATAAATGATGTTACTATGAACATTCTTGTACCCCTCTCTTTGATACACAGATATGCAAAAACTTCTTTAGTAGAAGGTAAAGATCCAGAAGTTGAACTATTGGGGCATAGTATCTATTCATGTTAATTCTTTAATTCTGAACTGTTTTCCAAGTCGGCTGTATTTATTTCAAGCAGTATTAAATATTCTGGTGTAGCCCAAGGCTTTTCCATCAAATTGCTTAACGGAAGAGCCTGGGATAAAGAGCTGAGCTGCTAAGTGATTTTCTTGGTTTTGTTGTTAACCACCTCCTAGGCTTCTCGTGTTGCTCAGCTGCGTCTGATTCCTTGTGACTCCATGGACTGTTGCCCGACAGGCTCCTCTATCCATCGGATTCTCCAAGCAAGAACACTGGAGTGGGTCGCCACACCTTGGGTCTCTCGGATTGAACCTGCCCTGAGAAATTTTTTCAAATTGAAGGCAAAATTCTACAACATGGAGATCTCCATTAACACTAAAGAAAGAAGGCTGATTTTAAATGTGCATGGGCGAGGCAGGGGGGGGGTGCTTCTAGTAACCAGAAAGATACTGGCAATTAGCAGAAACTTAATAACACCCTTCCAAGAGTCTGCTTAGAAGGTTGGGTAAGTGCCCAAGAAACCATTTAACAAGCAAATGGAGAAGTTTGGCCAAAAGATGCTCTATTAGCATACCAGATAAACAAACACTAGGTATTTGTAAATTTTCTAATACAAGATTCACAAGGATCTCTATGGACTAACCTAACTGCAACTGCTGGCGGTCAGGAAGCCTATCTTCAACTTGAATCCCCCACAGGGAATCAACTGGGCTTTACATGAAGGGATCTCATCCCCTTTCTTCTTCCCTGGGAGAGAATCACTAGCCTAATTACACAATCACTTGCTTTTCTTTCTTCTTTTATCGTATTTTAGAATCCCTAAACGATATGATTTTATTTGCTTGTTTCTGAGTTTGAAATCTATGGACTCAGACTGATAGGTGGTATTCTACAGTCTTTTTCCTCAACATGTTCCTGAGTACTAAACACAACCTTCACCTGTTCCGTTTCAAAATGCATTTTCTCCTATAAATGGGTTTTTAGGTTGTTGCCAGTTTTCTTCTGTTATAAATGATGTTACTATGAACATTCTTGTACCCCTCTCTTTGATACACAGATATGCAAAAACTTCTTTAGTAGAAGGTAAAGATCCAGAAGTTGAACTATTGGGGCATAGTATCTATTCATGTTAATTCTTTAATTCTGAACTGTTTTCCAAGTCGGCTGTATTTATTTCAAGCAGTATTAAATATTCTGGTGTAGCCCAAGGCTTTTCCATCAAATTGCTTAACGGAAGAGCCTGGGATAAAGAGCTGAGCTGCTAAGTGATTTTCTTGGTTTTGTTGTTAACCACCTCCTAGGCTTCTCTACGTGTTGCTCAGCTGCGTCTGATTCCTTGTGACTCCATGGACTGTTGCCCGACAGGCTCCTCTATCCATCGGATTCTCCAAGCAAGAACACTGGAGTGGGTCGCCACACCTTCTCCAGGGGATCTTCCTGACTCGGGGATTGAACCTGGGTCTCCTGCACTGCAGGCAGACTCTACTGTCTGAGCCACCAAGAGGGCTTCTTTAGAGAGGAAAACACATAGAATATCTACTTACCAAGCAAAGGTACTTTATTTTGCAGCAACTCACAGTAGCTTGTGGTGAGGATTCCAATGGGATTACTTGGGACAAACCGTCCTTCTTTTACTAACCGTTCACATGTCCGCATTAAAGTCCCTGAGAACTGAGACGGATCAACTCCATAGTCTCTCCATCCTCCTACACCGTCTGCAACCCCTAAAAAACAAAAAAAATTAACATTCAAAGGATAGTCTTTACCGATATCTCAGGAATTCTTACCCCTGTCTCCCTAATACTAATTTTACTACATACTAGTACATATATTTACCCTGAAATTCAGAATAAAAGGTGTTTACTGCATTATACACTAATACTCCTAAGCCACATTCTCTACTTAGAATCTGATTTTTCATATGTTGATGAATAAACACGTGAGCTATCACAGAGTGGCTTTGCCTCCCAACCAAGAGGTTCATTTCAGTAAGATTTTCATCTTTGTACATAAGTATTTGTGTTATTAATCTTTGTTGTATTTTGTAAGGATGAAAATAGATTTTTTTTAAAAAGTGCTGACGCCAGTGAGAATACAACTGAGCCAGAGCTGGCCACCGTGAAGAATACCAAAAGCAGCAAATTTTTAACCTCAAATGTTGGTCAGTAATTGTGAAAGAAAAAAACAACATTAAAATTCAAGCTAGTTTATTAAACTATTCTTTAGTAGAAGGTAAAGATCCAGAAGTTGAACTATTGGGGCATTGTATCTATTCATGTTAATTCTGTAATTCTGAACTGTTTTCCAAGTCGGCTGTATTTATTTCAAGCAGTATTAAATATTCTGGTGTAGCCCAAGGCTTTTCCATCAAATTGCTTAACGGAAGAGCCTGGGATAAAGAGCTGAGCTGCTAAGTGATTTTCTTGGTTTTGTTGTTAACCACCTCCTAGGCTTCTCTACGTGTTGCTCAGCTGCGTCTGATTCCTTGTGACTCCATGGACTGTTGCCCGACAGGCTCCTCTATCCATCGGATTCTCCAAGCAAGAACACTGGAGTGGGTCGCCACACCTTCTCCAGGGGATCTTCCTGACTCGGGGATTGAACCTGGGTCTCCTGCACTGCAGGCAGACTCTACTGTCTGAGCCACCAAGAGGGCTTCTTTAGAGAGGAAAACACATAGAATATCTACTTACCAAGCAAAGGTACTTTATTTTGCAGCAACTCACAGTAGCTTGTGGTGAGGATTCCAATGGGATTACTTGGGACAAACCGTCCTTCTTTTACTAACCGTTCACATGTCCGCATTAAAGTCCCTGAGAACTGAGACGGATCAACTCCATAGTCTCTCCATCCTCCTACACCGTCTGCAACCCCTAAAAAACAAAAAAAATTAACATTCAAAGGATAGTCTTTACCGATATCTCAGGAATTCTTACCCCTGTCTCCCTAATACTAATTTTACTACATACTAGTACATATATTTACCCTGAAATTCAGAATAAAAGGTGTTTACTGCATTATACACTAATACTCCTAAGCCACATTCTCTACTTAGAATCTGATTTTTCATATGTTGATGAATAAACACGTGAGCTATCACAGAGTGGCTTTGCCTCCCAACCAAGAGGTTCATTTCAGTAAGATTTTCATCTTTGTACATAAGTATTTGTGTTATTAATCTTTGTTGTATTTTGTAAGGATGAAAATAGATTTTTTTTAAAAAGTGCTGACGCCAGTGAGAATACAACTGAGCCAGAGCTGGCCACCGTGAAGAATACCAAAAGCAGCAAATTTTTAACCTCAAATGTTGGTCAGTAATTGTGAAAGAGAAAACAAAATTAAAAATATATCCCACCCTCTTTGCTCCTCCCTCAGAGACAATCACTATCCTATACAAGGCCACACTGCCCAGTATTAACTGCCACTACTGCATGTGGCTAGCAGTTAACGAGGGTGATACAAACTGAAAAGTGCTCTAAATATAAAACACACACTGGGCATTTTGAAAACTTAGCATTATAAAAAAATGGTAACATAGCTCATTAATTTATTTTTTCTTTTAAAGATTTATTTATTTATTTATTTTGGTGGGGGTAGGGTAGGGAGGGAGGGGAGCAGGTGGGCCACTTCTATTGGTCTTTCATTTCTCTATTTTCATCCATCTTTGTTCTTTGGCCCGTGTGGGCCTCCCATCGCGGTGGCCTCTGTTGTTGCAGAGCACCGGCTCTGGGCACATGTGCTCCAGAGCTCCGGCTCGGTAATTGGACACATCGGTCCAGCCGCTCCGCAGCACATGGGATCTTCCCAGGCCAGGGATCGAACTGGCGCCCCCTGCACTGCAAGGCGGTGTCCTTACCCAGTGGACCACCAGGGAAGCCCCGAGAAGTTATAATTTTTAAGGTTTTCTGAGCATGACAGGGAAGCCTGGCATGTTGCAATCTATGGGGCTGCAAACAGTCAGACACGACTGAACAATTGAACTGAACTGAGTAAGACCCATCATCCCCACATACATGTTTACATTTTTTCTTTTCAGTTGTATTGAGACACTATTGACCTAAAGCACTGTAAAAGTTTAAGTAAGGTCTACACCATAATAATTCAACTTACATACAACATGAAGTAACATCACAGTAAGTTTAGTGAACGTACATCATCTCATGTAGATACAAAATTAAATAGAAAAACAAATTTTCCTTTGTGATAAAAACTCTCAGGATTTGCTTTCTTAACAGCTTTCATATATAACAGTAGTTCTAATTATACTTATCATGCTGTATACTACATTCCTAGTATATAATATCTGCTAAAGAGAATCTTATTTATTCATTGTAAATAAAAGGAAATTTGTGTCATATTAAGATTTCATTTTTCATAAGATTGTGTATTAATCTGTTATTAAGGATGAAAATAGATTTTTTTTAAAAAGTGCTGACGCCAGTGAGAATACAACTGAGCCAGAGCTGGCCACCGTGAAGAATACCAAAAGCAGCAAATTTTTAACCTCAAATGTTGGTCAGTAATTGTGAAAGAGAAAACAAAATTAAAAATATATCCCACCCTCTTTGCTCCTCCCTCAGAGACAATCACTATCCTATACAAGGCCACACTGCCCAGTATTAACTGCCACTACTGCATGTGGCTAGCAGTTAACGAGGGTGATACAAACTGAAAAGTGCTCTAAATATAAAACACACACTGGGCATTTTGAAAACTTAGCATTATAAAAAAATGGTAACATAGCTCATTAATTTATTTTTTCTTTTAAAGATTTATTTATTTATTTATTTTGGTGGGGGTAGGGTAGGGAGGGAGGGGAGCAGGTGGGCCACTTCTATTGGTCTTTCATTTCTCTATTTTCATCCATCTTTGTTCTTTGGCCCGTGTGGGCCTCCCATCGCGGTGGCCTCTGTTGTTGCAGAGCACCGGCTCTGGGCACATGTGCTCCAGAGCTCCGGCTCGGTAATTGGACACATCGGTCCAGCCGCTCCGCAGCACATGGGATCTTCCCAGGCCAGGGATCGAACTGGCGCCCCCTGCACTGCAAGGCGGTGTCCTTACCCACTGGACCACCAGGGAAGCCCCGAGAAGTTAAAATTTTTTAAGGTTTTCTGAGCATGACAGGGAAGCCTGGCATGTTGCAATCTATGGGGCTGCAAACAGTCAGACACGACTGAACAATTGAACTGAACTGAGTAAGACCCATCATCCCCACATACATGTTTACATTTTTTCTTTTCAGTTGTATTGAGACACTATTGACCTAAAGCACTGTAAAAGTTTAAGTAAGGTCTACACCATAATAATTCAACTTACATACAACATGAAGTAACATCACAGTAAGTTTAGTGAACGTACATCATCTCATGTAGATACAAAATTAAATAGAAAAACAAATTTTCCTTTGTGATAAAAAATCTCAGGATTTGCTTTCTTAACAGCTTTCATATATAACAGTAGTTCTAATTATACTTATCATGCTGTATACTACATTCCTAGTATATAATATCTTATAATTAGAAGTTTGTACCTTCTGACTGCCTCCATTCAACTTCTCACGCAATCCTGCCTCTGGCAACCACAAACCTGATTTCTTTTCTATGGATTCTGAAATGTAACTGATTTATATGTACATTTTTTGCACATTCACAACTTACACACTTCAAAGTACATATCTGGTACAAAAGCAGGAAAGTGCTTATCTATGAATCCCTGAAAAACTGGCTTAACATAAAATGAACACATTAATTTTTCTGTTAATGGTACTTAATAAACTTAAGTGGAACATATCCTGAACAGAAACAAGAGGAAACAAAACTGGAAGACAGTAAAGAGGCTGACAAATAACTTATCACTCTGGAGCAACAATGTTATCCACCTTTTATGACCAACCAACAGGCAAAATTTCACACAGACCGCCACCCCCGCCTGTGCTGTGCAGCGGCAAGTTTCCCAGCCAGGGACTGAACCAGTGCCCCCTGCAGTAGAAGCAAGAAGCCTTAACTGCTAAGCTGCCAGAATTTCACTTTAGGACAATTCCAAATTAGTTGATTAGATCATCTGTCTGTAATTTGTTTCAAAATATTGGTGGTGTGGAGGGTGCAACAGAAGAGTAGATGAAACAAGGTTGGCCATGAATGGATAAGTGAAGTTGAATGAGAGGTACACTCATCCTTCTACTTCGATATCTAGTTGAAATTTTCCATCATATAAAATTTAAATAAACAGTTTGAAAAATTGGGAAAGGGGGTCTGGATCTCATGTAGCAATCTATGGGGCTGCAAACAGTCAGACACGACTGAACAATTGAACTGAACTGAGTAAGACCCATCATCCCCACATACATGTTTACATTTTTTCTTTTCAGTTGTATTGAGACACTATTGACCTAAAGCACTGTAAAAGTTTAAGTAAGGTCTACACCATAATAATTCAACTTACATACAACATGAAGTAACATCACAGTAAGTTTAGTGAACGTACATCATCTCATGTAGATACAAAATTAAATAGAAAAACAAATTTTCCTTTGTGATAAAAACTCTCAGGATTTGCTTTCTTAACAGCTTTCATATATAACAGTAGTTCTAATTATACTTATCATGCTGTATACTACATTCCTAGTATATAATATCTTATAATTAGAAGTTTGTACCTTCTGACTGCCTCCATTCAACTTCTCACGCAATCCTGCCTCTGGCAACCACAAACCTGATTTCTTTTCTATGGATTCTGAAATGTAACTGATTTATATGTACATTTTTTGCACATTCACAACTTACACACTTCAAAGTACATATCTGGTACAAAAGCAGGAAAGTGCTTATCTATGAATCCCTGAAAAACTGGCTTAACATAAAATGAACACATTAATTTTTCTGTTAATGGTACTTAATAAACTTAAGTGGAACATATCCTGAACAGAAACAAGAGGAAACAAAACTGGAAGACAGTAAAGAGGCTGACAAATAACTTATCACTCTGGAGCAACAATGTTATCCCCCTTTTTATGACCAACCAACAGGCAAAATTTCACACAGACCGCCACCCCCGCCTGTGCTGTGCAGCGGCAAGTTTCCCAGCCAGGGACTGAACCAGTGCCCCCTGCAGTAGAAGCAAGAAGCCTTAACTGCTAAGCTGCCAGAATTTCACTTTAGGACAATTCCAAATTAGTTGATTAGATCATCTGTCTGTAATTTGTTTCAAAATATTGGTGGTGTGGAGGGTGCAACAGAAGAGTAGATGAAACAAGGTTGGCCATGAATGGATAAGTGAAGTTGAATGAGAGGTACACTCATCCTTCTACTTCGATATCTAGTTGAAATTTTCCATCATATAAAATTTAAATAAACAGTAATAATGATAAGAAAATTAATCTCCACTGTGTGGAGAGCAAAACCAGAAAAGGGACGAGTCTGGAGAAAGTCTCAGTGGCTCAGTCAGGAAACAGCGGCCGTGCAGTTACAGAGCAGGGTCTGGGATCCAGAGAAACACAAGGGCTCACAGGTAGATTGATGGGATGCAGCGAGGGTAGGGGAAAGGGAAGCTTCAGGGAGGACTGAGGAACCCTCCTGTGAGAAGTATCATAGTTTTTTCAGGCAGTTGTAAGGATATCTAGAAATTCTTACACAAGTTTAAGATAGGTAACTGAGAACTTCTTTTGAGGAATTCTTACTTCACTAGGGGTAAGATTTTTACTATGATTTAAATGCAACAATTTGTGTTACAACACAGAACACAATTATAGTCCTTACAACTCCCTCTGATGAATCATTCATTCTTTTCAAACTACTGCTCGAGGAGAGAGTTTCTTCTTAACCAGTCTGTGATCTGAGAGCCACAATTAACTTTAAATACCAACTGGTTTCATCTACAAATGCCCTTCAGAAGAAAACCATTAAAACCTGAGATAATGTTGAGAGCTGATCCTGGCACTCACCAAATAATCTGTCAGCAGGTTACAGAGTCTGACCTGGCACAGCCCCTCAACATTAATCAGATTTCTCCCAGAATAGAGCGTAACCTTTCAGGCACCTGTTTTTATATGGTAAAAAGAACCCAGGCAGAACTCTATTTGTAAATCTTGTTGGGGGAAAAAGAGATTAAAAAACCACATAAACTTTTCAATAAAATTTTTTTGGGAAAAAGTTTACATACAAAGTTACCTACTCAGAATGAGTTATATGACGGGAAGAGTTGTATTTGGAGTTAGAACCAGGCTGAATCCAAACACTTCAATCCACAAAGACAGAATACTTCCAATTAAATAATGAAATTGATCCAGATATAAAGGGAAATTTCATTGAGGTAAAGAAAACAACTGTTAAAGGAGAGATTGCTTCAGATCTTGGAAGATATCAAACTACAAAGGTTAAGAATATCCCTGAGAACAAACAGCTACAGTGAATGCTAGGAAACAGAGGCTGAGGGAGATGCGTCCTGCTTCTGGGAAGCTCACCTTCTAGTGGGCAGCTAGATCACTCACTCACTGACCTGGACAAACGGCTCCCACAAATGCTGCTACAGAAGAGCCAAGAGCAGGTGGTTAACGCTTAGGGGGCACTGTGAGAGTTGAGCAAGTTTCCACTAGCAAGGGGCATTCAGCGCTGGCCCTGCAAGTGAGTCAGATTCCCACAGGCAGGGAAGGGTAATTAAAGGAAAAGAATGTCAAATCAGGTGCTACTGGGCCATGGATGAGCTGGGGAGAAGCTGAAATATGTCGAGCAAGAGCTAAAGTTATGGGTGACAGGGCAAAATTACAGTGCAATTTTAAGCTTTATGCTATAGACCTGTGCTCTCCAACACAGGAGCCACCAGCCACAAGTTGAGATAGTTTTTAAAACTGAGAACTTCTTTTGAGGAATTCTTACTTCACTAGGGGTAAGATTTTTACTATGATTTAAATGCAACAATTTGTGTTACAACACAGAACACAATTATAGTCCTTACAACTCCCTCTGATGAATCATTCATTCTTTTCAAACTACTGCTCGAGGAGAGAGTTTCTTCTTAACCAGTCTGTGATCTGAGAGCCACAATTAACTTTAAATACCAACTGGTTTCATCTACAAATGCCCTTCAGAAGAAAACCATTAAAACCTGAGATAATGTTGAGAGCTGATCCTGGCACTCACCAAATAATCTGTCAGCAGGTTACAGAGTCTGACCTGGCACAGCCCCTCAACATTAATCAGATTTCTCCCAGAATAGAGCGTAACCTTTCAGGCACCTGTTTTTATATGGTAAAAAGAACCCAGGCAGAACTCTATTTGTAAATCTTGTTGGGGGAAAAAGAGATTAAAAACCACATAAACTTTTCAATAAAATTTTTGGGAAAAAGTTTACATACAAAGTTACCTACTCAGAATGAGTTATATGACGGGAAGAGTTGTATTTGGAGTTAGAACCAGGCTGAATCCAAACACTTCAATCCACAAAGACAGAATACTTCCAATTAAATAATGAAATTGATCCAGATATAAAGGGAAATTTCATTGAGGTAAAGAAAACAACTGTTAAAGGAGAGATTGCTTCAGATCTTGGAAGATATCAAACTACAAAGGTTAAGAATATCCCTGAGAACAAACAGCTACAGTGAATGCTAGGAAACAGAGGCTGAGGGAGATGCGTCCTGCTTCTGGGAAGCTCACCTTCTAGTGGGCAGCTAGATCACTCACTCACTGACCTGGACAAACGGCTCCCACAAATGCTGCTACAGAAGAGCCAAGAGCAGGTGGTTAACGCTTAGGGGGCACTGTGAGAGTTGAGCAAGTTTCCACTAGCAAGGGGCATTCAGCGCTGGCCCTGCAAGTGAGTCAGATTCCCACAGGCAGGGAAGGGTAATTAAAGGAAAAGAATGTCAAATCAGGTGCTACTGGGCCATGGATGAGCTGGGGAGAAGCTGAAATATGTCGAGCAAGAGCTAAAGTTATGGGTGACAGGGCAAAATTACAGTGCAATTTTAAGCTTTATGCTATAGACCTGTGCTCTCCAACACAGGAGCCACCAGCCACAAGTGGCCATTCGGTTTGAAATGTAGTTTGGATTGAGATGCGCTGTTAAATGTAAAATACGCTGTATTCCGAAAATGTAGTAGTCCTCAAACTGTAAAATGTCTGTTTCATGCTGAACATACATTTTGAATAAACTGGGTTAAACTGAAATTAACATCATCTGTTTCATTTTGCTTTTTAAAATGTGACTACTGGAAAATTTAGGATTGCATATATAGTTTAGACTATATTTCTACTGAAGAACGCTACTCTTTTTTTTGGCCACTTCTATTGATCTTTCATTTATTTATCTTTGTTCTTTTTGGCCTGTGTGGGCCTCCCATTGCAGTGGCCTCTCTCGTTGCAGAGCACCAGCTCTGGGCGCATGCACTCCAGAGCTCTGGCTCGGTAGTTGGACACATCGGTCCAGCCGCTCCGTGGCACGTGGGATCTTCCCAGGCCAGAGATCGAACCGGCACCCTTTTCACTGCAAGGCGGTGTTCTTACCCACTGGACCACCGGGGAAGTTCCCAGAAGAATGCTACTCTTGACAATAAAAAGCATCCAAAAGTTTCTTGGGTAGAAGTGAAAAGTCCAATGTATATTTTAGAAAAATAATCCTGACAGCAGTAGAGAGAACAGGTTCAGACAGGTAAGCAGTCAGGCATCAGCTGTGAGATTTTAGGTTAAAAGTAATGAGAAACAATCAGTGGAAATATGAAGGACATAAAGACAACAGGCTCTACATCAATATGTTTTATACCAACAGGTATGAGTGCTGATTTCTGGATTTCAGGAATGAGTACTGATGAGATGATTCCTCAGTTAGAAAAAGGTAAAATGCCTTTAGAAGATACTGACTTCTGTCTCAGGTACGCTAATCTTTAGGTACCAGCACGGCATTTTTGTGGACATGTTCTACTTGAAGTCAGGAATGAGGAGTCTGCAGCTAGGAAGGCAATTGGGGCCAGATCTTTAATAAGGTCTGGGACTGACCCCATGGGATGGGATGGCGCTCAGGGAAAACAGAACAAAAAGTTTAAGGAGTTCAGGGGGATCTCAGGAATGAGAATTTCTGGCCAATGGTGAATTGCATTCTTACTCGAGGCATCAAATTACAAAAGCAGATATAACTGATTAAGTTCAAGGTGGCCATTCGGTTTGAAATGTAGTTTGGATTGAGATGCGCTGTTAAATGTAAAATACGCTGTATTCCGAAAATGTAGTAGTCCTCAAACTGTAAAATGTCTGTTTCATGCTGAACATACATTTTGAATAAACTGGGTTAAACTGAAATTAACATCATCTGTTTCATTTTGCTTTTTAAAATGTGACTACTGGAAAATTTAGGATTGCATATATAGTTTAGACTATATTTCTACTGAAGAACGCTACTCTTTTTTTTGGCCACTTCTATTGATCTTTCATTTATTTATCTTTGTTCTTTTTGGCCTGTGTGGGCCTCCCATTGCAGTGGCCTCTCTCGTTGCAGAGCACCAGCTCTGGGCGCATGCACTCCAGAGCTCTGGCTCGGTAGTTGGACACATCGGTCCAGCCGCTCCGTGGCACGTGGGATCTTCCCAGGCCAGAGATCGAACCGGCACCCTTTTCACTGCAAGGCGGTGTTCTTACCCACTGGACCACCGGGGAAGTTCCCAGAAGAATGCTACTCTTGACAATAAAAAGCATCCAAAAGTTTCTTGGGTAGAAGTGAAAAGTCCAATGTATATTTTAGAAAAATAATCCTGACAGCAGTAGAGAGAACAGGTTCAGACAGGTAAGCAGTCAGGCATCAGCTGTGAGATTTTAGGTTAAAAGTAATGAGAAACAATCAGTGGAAATATGAAGGACATAAAGACAACAGGCTCTACATCAATATGTTTTATACCAACAGGTATGAGTGCTGATTTCTGGATTTCAGGAATGAGTACTGATGAGATGATTCCTCAGTTAGAAAAAGGTAAAAATGCCTTTAGAAGATACTGACTTCTGTCTCAGGTACGCTAATCTTTAGGTACCAGCACGGCATTTTTGTGGACATGTTCTACTTGAAGTCAGGAATGAGGAGTCTGCAGCTAGGAAGGCAATTGGGGCCAGATCTTTAATAAGGTCTGGGACTGACCCCATGGGATGGGATGGCGCTCAGGGAAAACAGAACAAAAAGTTTAAGGAGTTCAGGGGGATCTCAGGAATGAGAATTTCTGGCCAATGGTGAATTGCATTCTTACTCGAGGCATCAAATTACAAAAGCAGATATAACTGATTAAGTTCAAGGAACACAATTTGTCAGAGTGAAGTATCCATAATTTCTTTAAAGGTGAAGAGAAATGAAGCTGAAAAGGTGGACTAGAAAGGCTTTGAATGCCAAGATAAAGAATGTGCACCGAATATAGAAGTTATTTCCTTTGACTCACTGTAATCATCTTATGTCTCCATTAATAACATTCTGTCAGCCCACATCTAGCTGAAGTGCTTCCTTTGACCTAAGATCCAATTAAAACCATTATTAGATTAAGATAATAGTTACATATCTGAAATAGCTGAGCAAAAGGCTGAGAGGAAACTACAGGGCACAGAACATTCCTTTAGTTGTACCATTTACAACTGGAAATGTCAAGTTTTATGAAGTGGGAAACAGGCAACCAGAAAATATTTATATTTATGACTTTTATAAAATATTTTACTAAGTATCCTATAGACTGCTTTTCTAAAGTAGAGTTAAAAGAGAAAAGAGTAATTCTGGTGTATCTCTCATTTAAATGTATCTTTTTACAGGAAGAAAATTCTCAAAGTAACAGAGAAGTCTCATTTTTCTAACACATTTTTCTCTTTGCTTTGGTTATAGCCACATAAAAATAAAAGCTTGCTGTACTTGAAAAAAAACTCACTTAGCTTTTTATTAAAGCTAACAAAAATTTTACTTACTAGCTTTATTCCAAGCCTAAAGTTCAAGAGAAAAAAGGTCTGGTAAGTAAGCTGAAACTGTGGAAGCTTAAAAATGCTCTTTCCAACTGCGTATGGCCACCTAATCCCACCTAACCATGTAGTTGCAAACAGGTCACCTTGAAAAAGATTTTGAATTAAGTGAACACCAGTCTGAATTTCTCCATCATTATCCATTATCAGCCATAGCAACAGGCTACCATTCTTCTTATACTCTTCCTACTATACTCATCTTCAGACTGATATGCAATCGGTTTATAAGACATTTTCTAGAAGAAAGTGATGCCCCCAAAATAAACACTAAATTTCAATATAAAAATCAGTGAAGAAAAATTGGTCATTTGTTTTTACTCAACAATAGATCTGGCAGAATTTCAAATACTAAGTAGTACCCAAAGGTAATAAGAGTAGTATTCCTTGCATCTTTGATGATCTCAAGGCCTTTTACATTGAGCCTCACACTCTCTCTAATGAAGCAAGACGGTTCTACAAGGATTGTTTCTCCATCAGTGAAACACATCTCCTATCTACGAGAATGGGTACTTGATAGTGAACTGAAACTCCAGAGGAGAAACTGAGTAAGTATCTGGCTAGATCACACACGCTGAATAATAAAAGCAGCAAGAGACCCTCTGTACTTGAGGGATAAGGATATCTGGTTTTACCCTTTCTGCACCAAGTGCTCACCTATTGAGGAACTGGTTAGGCAGTATCTATTGCAGTGCTACAGTCAGCTTCTTTTCAGATACCAAGCGAGATTCTCCTTCAATTACAGGAAGCTCTCCTTCAAATACAAAATCTAGTGTTCTCAGAGCTAACCCTATTTGTTGAGAGGCATCACAACATGAAACATTATAACTAGAGAAAAATGAGAAGAGAGACTATAAACCCACTTTCTAGCAAATGGAATAGATCACACTTGTATCAACAGTCCTGCACTAAGAACACTCCCCTGTGATTCAGAACTGTGAAATGTATCTGCAAATAATTATCCCAAAGGGAACAAAGAGAAGGATTACTGTAAAAATGTATTCAAGAGTTGACTTATTCAGAGAAGCACAATCTGCTTTGACTAACACTCCTTTCAGTTCTCTAGAGGTGAAATTATATAGATTATGATGTTCTTCCTGTTTTAACAAGCAAGTGATATATTCCCTTGGCAAGAAATTGCCCCAAAGTAACCACTATGCATTAGTCACGATAAAACCTGCATCTTTGAATTCTCCAGATACCAAGCCTACGTCAAGAACTAAAGATCTCTAAGCAGAACAGCTAACTCAAAGCTGAGGCAATATAGTTCAAACTCTGTATTAAAATGTGCGACAAGGGAACCTGTCAGCAAAACTCAAATTGTGTTAAAGAAACAGTACTGTCCAGAACAGTTAACAAAGTTCAAACAGGGACTCAAAGCAGGATTAAACGATCTGGTTAGTGTTTCAGAATTCTAAGCAAAATACCTGTTCCTTTTTAGCTTAGTAAACATGAAATTAATAATTAATCAAATTAAAATGCACACACATACATAGATACATTTACACCTACTGTCCAGAATACTTCACTAGTTTGGTTCAGTCACTCAGTCGTGTTCGACTCTTTGTGACCCCATGGACTGTGGCACACCAGGCTTCCCTGTCCTTCGCCATCTCTAGGATGGTGTTAGAGTGGTAATCTCCAGACTACTCCAGACAAAAAAAGTGGGAAAAAAGCACTTTTACAATCAATCTGTACTTGAGGGATAAGGATATCTGGTTTTACCCTTTCTGCACCAAGTGCTCACCTATTGAGGAACTGGTTAGGCAGTATCTATTGCAGTGCTACAGTCAGCTTCTTTTCAGATACCAAGCGAGATTCTCCTTCAATTACAGGAAGCTCTCCTTCAAATACAAAATCTAGTGTTCTCAGAGCTAACCCTATTTGTTGAGAGGCATCACAACATGAAACATTATAACTAGAGAAAAATGAGAAGAGAGACTATAAACCCACTTTCTAGCAAATGGAATAGATCACACTTGTATCAACAGTCCTGCACTAAGAACACTCCCCTGTGATTCAGAACTGTGAAATGTATCTGCAAATAATTATCCCAAAGGGAACAAAGAGAAGGATTACTGTAAAAATGTATTCAAGAGTTGACTTATTCAGAGAAGCACAATCTGCTTTGACTAACACTCCTTTCAGTTCTCTAGAGGTGAAATTATATAGATTATGATGTTCTTCCTGTTTTAACAAGCAAGTGATATATTCCCTTGGCAAGAAATTGCCCCAAAGTAACCACTATGCATTAGTCACGATAAAACCTGCATCTTTGAATTCTCCAGATACCAAGCCTACGTCAAGAACTAAAGATCTCTAAGCAGAACAGCTAACTCAAAGCTGAGGCAATATAGTTCAAACTCTGTATTAAAATGTGCGACAAGGGAACCTGTCAGCAAAACTCAAATTGTGTTAAAGAAACAGTACTGTCCAGAACAGTTAACAAAGTTCAAACAGGGACTCAAAGCAGGATTAAACGATCTGGTTAGTGTTTCAGAATTCTAAGCAAAATACCTGTTCCTTTTTAGCTTAGTAAACATGAAATTAATAATTAATCAAATTAAAATGCACACACATACATAGATACATTTACACCTACTGTCCAGAATACTTCACTAGTTTGGTTCAGTCACTCAGTCGTGTTCGACTCTTTGTGACCCCATGGACTGTGGCACACCAGGCTTCCCTGTCCTTCGCCATCTCTAGGATGGTGTTAGAGGTGGTAATCTCCAGACTACTCCAGACAGTAGATGATGATTAGGAAATGACAGTATGAAGGCAAAGAAACTCAAAGTCAATCTTTTTAAAAGAAAAAATGTTCTTTCTCTAACTTTCTTTAGCTCTTCTGTTTAAATACCAAGTATTCAATGTGGAATGATGTGTTTGGACTTAACTATGGCTAAGGACCTTCAGAAGCTTAAAAGTTTGAGGGTGAAGTCACAGATAAAGGTCATTTCACTCTTTTCTGAGCTGCAACAGTATCTTCCTCAAATGCTAAATGCTGTTAACAATTCTATTTTGGACACGGGGAAGCAACAGACAAATCATCTGGTCTAGGGGAGGGATCTCATTAGTAGACACAGGGCCCTTAGTGTGTTACAGAATTAATGACTTCTATTAAAGCTAAGGATTCTGTCAGTTTCTAGATATTAGGAAATGTTACACAATGCCTGATAATTTAACATTTAAATAAGAAAGTAACAGCAATTAAAGTCTAGCCATCTGACGTGTGCCTTGTATTGGCCCTTTAAGCTAACAAAAAATTTTTCCTTTTATTTATAAGATTAGATCTAGAATTTTTGTCTTAAAGGTTATCCTAATATTCATAACAATTAAGCCATATATCCCTGACCTAACCCTCAAGGAGGGCTTCCCTGGTGACTCAGTGGTAAAGAATTCACCTGCCAATGCAGGAGATGTGGTTCAATCCCTGGGTGGGGAAGACTCCCTGAAGAAGGAAGTGGCAACCCACTCCACTACTCCTGCCTGGGAAATCCCATGGACAGAGGAGCCTGGCGGTATACAGTCCATGGGGTCGCCAAAGAGTCAGACGTGACTTAGCAACTAAACAACAACCGCCCCCCAAAGAGGATACTATTTTACCCCCTACTTTCTTCACCCCTCTATAAATGAATAAAAATAATAGTTGGTTTTTACTAAGATACTGGTTTCCTTTTTTTTTTTTGGCAGGGGTCGGGGTGGGGAGGGAGGGGGGCGGGCGGGCCACTTCTATTGGTCTTTCATTTATCTATTTTCATCCGTCTTTGTTCTTTGGCCGGTGTGGGCCTCCAATCGCAGTGGCCTCTGTTGTCGCAGAGTACCGGCTCTGGGTGCATGCGCTCCAGAAGCTCCAGCTCGGTAATTAGACACATCGGTCCAGCCGCTCTGCGGCATGTGGGATCTTCCCAGGCCAGGGATCGAATCGGCACCCCTTGCACTGCAAGGTGGTGTCCTTATCCACTGGACCACCAGGGAAGCCCAATACTGGTTTCTTTACTCAACCTCCAGGAGAGGTCAAGTCACATGCAACCCTGGCAATAAATGCTGTAAAAAAAAAAAATTAAAAACTGAAAACATAATTCTTTTGATTAAGGCTGCCCAGTGAAGAATTGACCCTTAATCTCTGAATATTAATTATACTTTCCCTATGTATTGTTCAATTAAGTGAAGACCTTCAAGGGGCTGAACAAGTAATTTTTTCTTCTTTTTACTTTCCACACTTCCCCATTTTTTCAGTAATGAGTGCACAGCCTTTATGGGAGAAATGATAAACTATACAAATTCAGTGAGAACTGCATTTTACACTTATATAATAAAAGATTTCCTGCCCAGAGGAACTTAAAATCAAGTGGTGTAATGGGGGGAAGGGGAATTGAGAGGCTTAAGACAAATGGCTATAATCAAACAAAGTAAATATGCACCATTAAAACCCAAAGATTAGATCTAGAATTTTTGTCTTAAAGGTTATCCTAATATTCATAACAATTAAGCCATATATCCCTGACCTAACCCTCAAGGAGGGCTTCCCTGGTGACTCAGTGGTAAAGAATTCACCTGCCAATGCAGGAGATGTGGTTCAATCCCTGGGTGGGGAAGACTCCCTGAAGAAGGAAGTGGCAACCCACTCCACTACTCCTGCCTGGGAAATCCCATGGACAGAGGAGCCTGGCGGTATACAGTCCATGGGGTCGCCAAAGAGTCAGACGTGACTTAGCAACTAAACAACAACCGCCCCCCAAAGAGGATACTATTTTACCCCCTACTTTCTTCACCCCTCTATAAATGAATAAAAATAATAGTTGGTTTTTACTAAGATACTGGTTTCCTTTTTTTTTTTGGTGGGGGTGCAGGTTGGGGAGGGCGGGGGCCGGGCGGGCCACTTCTATTGGTCTTTCATTTATCTATTTTCATCCGTCTTTGTTCTTTGGCCGGTGTGGGCCTCCAATCGCAGTGGCCTCTGTTGTCGCAGAGTACCGGCTCTGGGTGCATGCGCTCCAGAAGCTCCAGCTCGGTAATTAGACACATCGGTCCAGCCGCTCTGCGGCATGTGGGATCTTCCCAGGCCAGGGATCGAATCGGCACCTTGCACTGCAAGGTGGTGTCCTTATCCACTGGACCACCAGGGAAGCCCAATACTGGTTTCTTTACTCAACCTCCAGGAGAGGTCAAGTCACATGCAACCCTGGCAATAAATGCTGTAAAAAAAAATGATAACTGAAAACATAATTCTTTTGATTAAGGCTGCCCAGTGAAGAATTGACCCTTAATCTCTGAATATTAATTATACTTTCCCTATGTATTGTTCAATTAAGTGAAGACCTTCAAGGGGCTGAACAAGTAATTTTTTCTTCTTTTTACTTTCCACACTTCCCCATTTTTTCAGTAATGAGTGCACAGCCTTTATGGGAGAAATGATAAACTATACAAATTCAGTGAGAACTGCATTTTACACTTATATAATAAAAGATTTCCTGCCCAGAGGAACTTAAAATCAAGTGGTGTAATGGGGGGAAGGGGAATTGAGAGGCTTAAGACAAATGGCTATAATCAAACAAAGTAAATATGCACCATTAAAACCCAAAGTAAGGGAGATCAGATTACTTCTAGTTGAAGGAATCAGAGAAGTATTTATTGAGAGGTGTCTAATTTGAGCCTGGAAGGATGAAAATATAAGTTGTGGGAGGAGGCTGAGGAGAGAGGCATTTTGGATAGTTCTCTGTGATTTTGACAACATGGCTGCAGTCCATAAGGTCGCAGAGCTGGACATGACTGAAGTGACTTAGCACACATACAAGTTATAAAGGCAAGATTATAGCACAATTGCACTCGTTCCACATGCTAGCAAGGTAATGGTCAAATCCTCTAAACTAGGCTTCAATCCTATGTGAACTGAGAAATTCCAGATGTACAAGCTGGATTTAGAAAAAGCAGAGGAATCAGAGGTCAAATTGCAGACATCTGTTGGATCATAGAAAAAGCAAAAGAATTCCAGAAAAACATCTACTACTGCTTCACTGACTAAGCTAAAGCCTTTGCCTGTATGAATCATAACAAACTGTGGAAACTACTTAAAGAGATGGCAATACCAGACCACCTTATCTGCCTCCTGAGAAACCTATATACAAGTGAAGAAGCAACAGTTAGAAACGGACATGGAACAATGAACTGGCTCAAAACTGGGAACAGAGTACGTCAAGGCTTTACGTATATTGCCACCTTGCTTTAATTTATATGCAGAATACCTAATGGGAAATACTGGGCTGGATGAAGCACAAACTGGAATCAAGATTGCCGTGAGAAATATCAATGACCTCAGACAAGCAGATGACACCACCCCTACGGCAGAAAGTGAAGAGCCCTCTCGGTGAAGGTGAAAGAGGAGAGTGAAAAGGCTGGCTTAAAACTCAACATGCAAAAAAACTAAGATCATGACATCCATTCCCATCACTTCATGGCAAATAGATGGGCAAACAATGGAAACAATGACAGACTATTTTCTTGGGCTTCAAAATCACTGCAGACTGTGACTGCAGTCATGAAATTAAAAGATGCTTGCTCCTTGGAAGAAAAGCTATGACACCTAGACAGCATATTAAAAAGCAGAGACATCACTTTGCCAGCAAAGATCTGTACAATCAAAGCTATGGTTTTTCCAGCAGTCATGTATGGATGTGAGAGTTGTACCATAAAGAAGGCTGGACGCCGAAGAATTGATGCTTTCAAACTGTGGTGTTGGAGAAGACTCTTGAGTGTCCCTCTGATTACAAGGAGATCAAACCAGTCAATCCTAAATGAAATCAACCCTGAATATTCATTGGAAGGACTAAGGCTGAAGCTCTAGTACTTTAGCCCTCTGACGCGAAATAAAGACTCACTAGAAAAGACCCTGATGCTGGGAAAGACTAAAGGCAGGAGGAGAAGGGAACAACAGAGGACGAGACAGTTGGATGCTATCAACAACTCGATGGACCTGAGTTTAAACAAGCTCCAGGAGATGGTGAAGGACAGGGAAGCCTGGCATGTTGCAGTCCATGGGCTTGCAAACAGTCGGACAAGACTGAGTGACTAAACAACAACAGCTCGGCTCCAGATAAATGTACACCATGCCCCTGCCAGGAACCTCTCACCAGGAAATAGCCAAACGGTCCACTATGGGAGTTAAGGTACTTAGGAGGTCCCCTAGAAGCAAAGAGCTAGCCTCAGGCCTCCAAAGTTCTGACAGCTCAGCAAGGTTCGCCGAGGCCTTCATTTGCTTTAATCAGGAGACTTTGCTCAATTATTAGCCTAGGAACAGTTGTAAGCAAATAGGATTCAGACCCAGCAGAGATCACCTCAGTAAAACAAAGTTTTAAATGATAATTTTTGGCTTAAAAGACAGTATAAACCCACTGGGAAAGGGCATAGGTTTTGGAATCAGATCTGGGCTCAAATTCCAGCTCCAGGACTAGGATGGGGTGTACTAAGTGTATCTTGGTTAGCACTCTGAGCCTTGTCATCTTCATCTCTAAATGGGAATAAACTCACGAACATGAAGTGCTGGTATGAGGCATGGGGATAACAGTGTTAAAAGAGTGCCTTGTCACAGGGTCAGTTCATGGCCAACATGCAATAAATGAGAGTTATGCCTCTTTTTTAAAAGGCCAAGTAACAGTACATAGACAGTATACAGACTCTGCAGCAATCAGAAAAAAAAGTCTTCGGTCAGTGTTGGCTGCAAGCTCTAGAAACATTGGACTATAGTTTCCATCAAGACAACTCCCAGTCATGAATAACGTCTAAAAGTATACAGCCCCCCCAATCCATAAAGAAGGCTGGGCAAGAATTGATGCTTTCAAACTGTGGTGTTGGAGAAGACTCTTGAGTGTCCCTCTGATTACAAGGAGATCAAACCAGTCAATCCTAAATGAAATCAACCCTGAATATTCATTGGAAGGACTAAGGCTGAAGCTCTAGTACTTTAGCCCTCTGACGCGAAATAAAGACTCACTAGAAAAGACCCTGATGCTGGGAAAGACTAAAGGCAGGAGGAGAAGGGAACAACAGAGGACGAGACAGTTGGATGCTATCAACAACTCGATGGACCTGAGTTTAAACAAGCTCCAGGAGATGGTGAAGGACAGGGAAGCCTGGCATGTTGCAGTCCATGGGCTTGCAAACAGTCGGACAAGACTGAGTGACTAAACAACAACAGCTCGGCTCCAGATAAATGTACACCATGCCCCTGCCAGGAACCTCTCACCAGGAAATAGCCAAACGGTCCACTATGGGAGTTAAGGTACTTAGGAGGTCCCCTAGAAGCAAAGAGCTAGCCTCAGGCCTCCAAAGTTCTGACAGCTCAGCAAGGTTCGCCGAGGCCTTCATTTGCTTTAATCAGGAGACTTTGCTCAATTATTAGCCTAGGAACAGTTGTAAGCAAATAGGATTCAGACCCAGCAGAGATCACCTCAGTAAAACAAAGTTTTAAATGATAATTTTTGGCTTAAAAGACAGTATAAACCCACTGGGAAAGGGCATAGGTTTTGGAATCAGATCTGGGCTCAAATTCCAGCTCCAGGACTAGGATGGGGTGTACTAAGTGTATCTTGGTTAGCACTCTGAGCCTTGTCATCTTCATCTCTAAATGGGAATAAACTCACGAACATGAAGTGCTGGTATGAGGCATGGGGATAACAGTGTTAAAAGAGTGCCTTGTCACAGGGTCAGTTCATGGCCAACATGCAATAAATGAGAGTTATGCCTCTTTTTTAAAAGGCCAAGTAACAGTACATAGACAGTATACAGACTCTGCAGCAATCAGAAAAAAAAGTCTTCGGTCAGTGTTGGCTGCAAGCTCTAGAAACATTGGACTATAGTTTCCATCAAAAGACAACTCCCAGTCATGAATAACGTCTAAAAGATGAGTGGCCCATTCAGCTTTTCTGGTCACACATCCACCACCATTCAATATTCTACCACCACTTAATATTCCATTAAACATTTAACAGCAACATTTTCAAGCACCGAGGAACAAATCTATATTTGTCTCCAAAAAATACACTAAGAAAAAGAAATTCACCTGCACCTTGAAATAAATTATTTTCTTTTTTCAGAAATGACTCTGAAGTAATCTTATTTAACAAATATGTCTTAAATGCCTGCTGCCTATGATGTACAAGGTTTCAGGCTTTGAAATTTCTCATTATAAATGGAAATCTTGTAAAAACTGTTAATATGTAAATGTTAGTGGACCTAACATCTTCATAGGTCACTACAGTAATAGCAGCACCTCTACTGTAACTTTCCTCTCCTTGTGACCCTCTTCAGGGTTGAGTCTTTTTCTTATTGGTATCCCTGAGTGCTAGTCTGGTTCCTAGCACAACAGTTCTCAATTCCTGCTGCATACTGAGATGAGCTGTGGAACCCAAACCCTACCTTAGCCCAGGATAGGCCTGGGCCTTGTAACCAAGTATAAAAATCCAAACCATGTGGGTGATTCTAACATCTCACCATGGTCAGCACACTAAGGACTCAACAAAGACCAGATGAACACCAGCATGCCCAAGCCAGGTGATTCTGCCTCTGAAATGCCTCTTCTACCAAGGACTCCTGTTTTCCGTTCCCAGAGACTCTTCTCTTGCATCTCTTAATCTGATTAATGGCAGCTAAAGCCAGCAACACATCCAGGCTTGAAGCCTTCAAGAAGCTTCCAAAAGCAAACCCTCAAAATCAACTCCAATTCCTCTTTATCCTTCACTCTCTTTGTCTAATTATCACTAAGGCCTGTTGATTCCAAGTCTGCAACGTGTCTGAAGCCCAAAAACTTCCCAGTGTCCCTAGGTAAAGCCCATTCTAGCTCAGACTATTGTAGGAGCTTCTTAGTTGGTCTTTAGCCCTCTATTACCCTATTATACCCTCTGTATCCTTTTAAGATTACTGTGTCCATATTACATTCCTAGTCAAATATGTTCCATGTATATATACTTATTTACTTGTATTTCTAAGAATATTCTCTAGAATAATACACAAGACATTGATACCATTCGTTTCTTCTGGGAGAGGAAGTACTGCAGCTAGGAGACAAGGAAAGGCAATGGGGAAATTGTACTGTATGCACCCTTTTGAGTTTTCAATACCTTCTGAATTTTGTACCACCCAAATGTCCTGCTTCTTTAAAAACAAGAAAAAGCAAAAACATCTCCTCTAGCTTCTTACCAAAACTGAAAAACAAAATAACACCCAACATGGCAACTGTACCTTTGACAACTTGGTCTTGACTTGTTTTCTAACATCGGTTCTCTGTCATCTTCCCATTTCCATCCTGCCAGCCCAAACTACTCTTTAGCTGCAAAACAGCTGTATGTGGGAAGTCTTCTGTGCTTCTGCTGATCATTCAATCTGGAGAGCCCTGCCAATCCTCTCACCTGCCTCGATTTATTGAAAAACCCACCTACTGAGGCTGGACTCTATGCTTCCATAACACCTAACACGTATGTACTCTTTTATACTGTTCCTGGGTATATGTGTACTTCTCCACCAGATTATGAAACTTCAGGGCTAAAATCTCTTTTCTTCTTGGTCTTTTTCACAGCACCTGTCAGGGACTAACAGGAAACAACCAGTAAACAATGAACTCAGGGCTTCCCTGGTGGTCCAGTGGGTAAGGACACCGCCTTGCAGTACAAGGGGCGCTGGTTCCATCCCTGGCCTGGGAAGATCCCACGTGCCACGGAGTGGCTGGACCGATGTGTCCAATTACTGAGCTGGAGCTCTGGAGTGCATGCGTCCAGAGCCGGTGCTCTGCGACAACAGAGGCCACCGTGATGGGAGGCCCACACGGGCCAAAGAACAAAGGATGAAAATGGACAAATGAAAGACCAATAGAAGTGGTCCACCTGCTCCCTGCTTCCTCGACCCCCCAAAAAACCCAATGAACTCAGTTGACTGTACTGGTAAGTTAGAATGCCCACATTCTAGTATTCCAATTTTCACTTGAGAATTCCAACAAGAGAATGAATCCACTGGGGATGGGGGCAGGAGCGGGAAAAGAAGGAAAAAAATTGGGAGACTGGGACTGACATATACACATTATTATATATAAAAGATAACTAATAAGAGCTTACTGTATAGCACAGGGAACTTGATACTCTGTGATGGCCTATATGGAAAAACAATCTAGAAAAGAGTGGATATATGTATACATATAACTGATACACTTTGCTGTACACCTGAAACTACACTGTAAATCAACTTTACTTCAATAAAAAGTTTTTTAGAAAAAGAGAGATTCAACCCATTACCTCACCCTCTAGGTAATGCACATGTTGTGCCCCCCTCTCAAAGCCTGTTAAAACTAAGGCTGGGTAGAAAGAGACTTGAAAAGGAGTCTTGGAGATGACACAGCTCCCAGTGTTCTTTGCCACTAACTGGCTGTAGGACACTGGCCAAATAACTTCTTGAAACTTTAGTTTCCTCATCTGTGAAATAAAGGGCAGGAGGACAAATTCTCACCAGAGTTCCTTTTTCTAAGATCTAAGATTCTAAGTCATGATGCAAAAAAAGGGAGCCTGTTTTAGAAACTCTTTATAAAAGTTAATGGAGGGCTTCCTTGGTAGTCCAGTGGGTAAGGACACTGCCTTGCAGTGCAAGGGGCACCAGTTCGATCCCTGGCCCAGGAAGATCCCACATGCCGCGGAACAGCTGGACGGATGTGTCCAACTACTGAGCCAGAGCTCTGGAGCACATGCGCCAGGAGTCGGTGCTCTGCAGCGACAGAGGCCACTGCAATGGGAGGCCCACACAGGCCAAAGAACAAAGAAGATGGATAAATGAAAGACCAATAGAAGTGGCCAAAAAAAGAAAAAGTTAATGGACACAGCTATACTTTATTTTTCATGTACAGTATTACATTTACAGCATGGATTAGTTCTGAAGTAATCATTCCATTTCAGGCTTCTCAATTTACCCTTTCCCCTTAGTATACCACCTCATGTATGTTTAGAGTAGTTTCAAAGATGACTCAGAGAATAAAAACAATGTCCCATGTCCTTTTACTTTGGTTTTAACCACCTGACTAGAATGTTGGAAAAATTTTTCTCCTTTAAGCCATTGACAAAAAGGCAGGCTAACCATTTTTCAATGTGAAATTCTGATAAACGAATAAAAGATAGTTATAGATTAACTGGCTTCACTGAATACACATGATGTGTAAATGATTTAATACGTATGTGTAGAATGTATTCACAAAACACACCAAGACCATTAATTGTTCAGTGAATTCAGCGTACATGAACAAGAAAAATAAGATCAATGGAGCTTCTCAAGAACCAAGAGAAGTGGATTTTTAAAAACAATACATGCATAAGACATCTGTTTAGACTTTCTCATTTCATAGCAACACTGATGACCATATTGTCAATTAGCATTCAACCTAGAGGCCATGAACAGTCTTCCAGCTCTTATGTAAAAAGCTCAAATCTATCTTCTTATCCAAAGTTGCTACCCAAACACCAATATAAAAACAGAAGCACTTTTTATTTGCTTCATTCAGCACAGCTAATCTTTAGCGTCTACCTCAAATGACAGCACAGACTAATTTTGATAAGTTAAAAACCTACAGGAGATGGCATCCTAGAAAGATCAAAATGTACAGTCACAGTAGTACAGAAAGAAAGAAGTTCCCTCTTCATGAGAGAATGAGTAAAAAATAAATAAATAAAAGAAAGTGCAAAATCTGTTGGCAAATTCGTCCCTGGCCCAGGAAGGGGATCCCCCAAACCATGCCGCGGAACAGCTGGACGGATGTGTCCAACTACTGAGCCAGAGCTCTGGAGCACATGCGCCAGGAGTCGGTGCTCTGCAGCGACAGAGGCCACTGCAATGGGAGGCCCACACAGGCCAAAGAACAAAGAAGATGGATAAATGAAAGACCAATAGAAGTGGCCAAAAAAAGAAAAAGTTAATGGACACAGCTATACTTTATTTTTCATGTACAGTATTACATTTACAGCATGGATTAGTTCTGAAGTAATCATTCCATTTCAGGCTTCTCAATTTACCCTTTCCCCTTAGTATACCACCTCATGTATGTTTAGAGTAGTTTCAAAGATGACTCAGAGAATAAAAACAATGTCCCATGTCCTTTTACTTTGGTTTTAACCACCTGACTAGAATGTTGGAAAAATTTTTCTCCTTTAAGCCATTGACAAAAAGGCAGGCTAACCATTTTTCAATGTGAAATTCTGATAAACGAATAAAAGATAGTTATAGATTAACTGGCTTCACTGAATACACATGATGTGTAAATGATTTAATACGTATGTGTAGAATGTATTCACAAAACACACCAAGACCATTAATTGTTCAGTGAATTCAGCGTACATGAACAAGAAAAATAAGATCAATGGAGCTTCTCAAGAACCAAGAGAAGTGGATTTTTAAAAACAATACATGCATAAGACATCTGTTTAGACTTTCTCATTTCATAGCAACACTGATGACCATATTGTCAATTAGCATTCAACCTAGAGGCCATGAACAGTCTTCCAGCTCTTATGTAAAAAGCTCAAATCTATCTTCTTATCCAAAAGTTGCTACCCAAACACCAATATAAAAACAGAAGCACTTTTTATTTGCTTCATTCAGCACAGCTAATCTTTAGCGTCTACCTCAAATGACAGCACAGACTAATTTTGATAAGTTAAAAACCTACAGGAGATGGCATCCTAGAAAGATCAAAATGTACAGTCACAGTAGTACAGAAAGAAAGAAGTTCCCTCTTCATGAGAGAATGAGTAAAAAAGAAATGAATAAAAGAGAAAGTGCAAAAATCTGTTGGAACTGACTTGAGTCAAAATAGTACTCAGTCCCTCAACAGAAAGCACTCTTTGTAGTAAGTCACTTTTGTAGTCTCTGGCAAACTTTTTGCAGTCATTTTGTAGTCTGTGGGATTCATACCAACAATTTAATCAATTCTAGGACTGTTCACCAGCTACAGACTTAATCGCCTCAAAAACAACTGTTCAAGGACCGAGTAAATTTATAAATTGTTGTATGTGACAGACTCAAGATCAACAATAAGCTTATATATTTTTAAGAAAATTTTACTTATTTATTTTTGGTTGCTCTAGGTCTTTTTTTTTTTTTTTTTTTTAAAGATTTATTTATTTATTTATTTTGGGGTGGGGGGCGGGGTGGGGAGGGAGGGGGGCGGGTGGGCCACTTCCATTGGTCTTTCATTTCTCTGTTTTCATCCGTCTTTGTTCTTTGGCCCATGTGGGCCTCCCATCGCGGTGGTGTCTGTCGTTGCAGAGCGCTGGCTCTGGGCGCATGTGCTCCAGAGCTCCAGCTCGGTGATTGGATACATGGGTAGAGCCGATCTGCGCCACGTGGGATCTTCCCAGGCCAGGGACCGAACTGGCGCCCCTTGCAGTGCAAGGTGGTGTCCTTACCCACTGGACCACCAGGGGAAGCCCTGCTCTAGGTCTTCATTGCTTTGAATGGGCTAGTTGAGGTAAGCGGGGGCTACTCTTCACTGTAGTGTGCGGGCTTCTCAATGGAGTGGCTCCTCTTGTTGCAGAGCACAGGTTCTAGGCACTTGGGTGCCAGTAGCTATGACATGCAGGCTCAGCGGCTGCGGCCTGAGGGCTCTAGAGCTTGAGTTCAGTGGTTGTGGCACAAGGGCTGAGTTGGTATTTTTCCTGGACTAGGGATTGAACCTGTATCCCTGCATTGGCAGATGGATTCACATCCACTGAGCCACCAGGGAAGCCCCAACAACAAGCTTATTGATGAGAATAATTTCATAGCAAATGGAAAAGTATGAATTAGTTTAACCTTTGTAAAGAGACCTACACTACTATCTAAATTAGAAGCCATTCAAAAGTTCACAGCCTTTGACTCAACAAGTCCTCTTCAAGGAATTTATCCTAAGGAAATACTCCTATGTAGAGATATTTACTCTAATACTAGTTGTAACAGAAAACTGGAAATAATCTAAATAACTAAAAGGAGGACTTCATGTAATAAAATATGATACCTATGATTATTACTATGGAAAAAAATGCTAAAACTACATTACATATTAATAACATTACAGAGCAGAATATATAGTAACCCAGTCTTATTTACTTTGTATACATACAATTCAGTTCAGTTCAATCGCTCAATTGTCTCTGACTCTGCAACCCCATGGACTGCAGCACGCCAGGCTTTACCATCTCCCAGAGCTTGCTCAAACTCATGTCCATTGACTCAGTGATGCCATCCAACCATCTCATCCTCTGTCGTCCCCTCCTCTTTCTGCCTTCTATTTTTCCCAACATCAGGCTCTTTTCCAGTGAGTTGTCTCTTCGCATCAGGTGGCCAAAGTATTGGAGCTTCAGCTTTAGCATCAATCCTTCCAAAGAATATTCAGGGTTGATTTCATTTAGAATTGACTGGTTTGATCTCAGAGCTCCACGTGGGATCGGGTCCCCAGTGGGATCTTCCCAGGCCAGGGACCGAACTGGCGCCTTGCAGTGCAAGGTGGTGTCCTTACCCCCTGGCCCCCCAGTGAAGCCCTGCTCTAGGTCTTCATTGCTTTGAATGGGCTAGTTGAGGTAGCGGGGCTACTCTTCACTGTAGTGTCGGGCTTCTCAATGGAGTGGCTCCTCTTGTTGCAGAGCACAGGTTCTAGGCACTTGGGTGCCAGTAGCTATGACATGCAGGCTCAGCGGCTGCGGCCTGAGGGCTCTAGAGCTTGAGTTCAGTGGTTGTGGCACAAGGGCTGAGTTGGTATTTTTCCTGGACTAGGGATTGAACCTGTATCCCTGCATTGGCAGATGGATTCACATCCACTGAGCCACCAGGGAAGCCCCAACAACAAGCTTATTGATGAGAATAATTTCATAGCAAATGGAAAAGTATGAATTAGTTTAACCTTTGTAAAGAGACCTACACTACTATCTAAATTAGAAGCCATTCAAAAGTTCACAGCCTTTGACTCAACAAGTCCTCTTCAAGGAATTTATCCTAAGGAAATACTCCTATGTAGAGATATTTACTCTAATACTAGTTGTAACAGAAAACTGGAAATAATCTAAATAACTAAAAGGAGGACTTCATGTAATAAAATATGATACCTATGATTATTACTATGGAAAAAAATGCTAAAACTACATTACATATTAATAACATTACAGAGCAGAATATATAGTAACCCAGTCTTATTTACTTTGTATACATACAATTCAGTTCAGTTCAATCGCTCAATTGTCTCTGACTCTGCAACCCCATGGACTGCAGCACGCCAGGCTTTACCATCTCCCAGAGCTTGCTCAAACTCATGTCCATTGACTCAGTGATGCCATCCAACCATCTCATCCTCTGTCGTCCCCTCCTCTTTCTGCCTTCTATTTTTCCCAACATCAGGCTCTTTTCCAGTGAGTTGTCTCTTCGCATCAGGTGGCCAAAGTATTGGAGCTTCAGCTTTAGCATCAATCCTTCCAAAGAATATTCAGGGTTGATTTCATTTAGAATTGACTGGTTTGATCTCCTTGTGATCCAAGGGACTCTCAAAATTCTCCAACAAATCAATTTGAAAGCATCAATTCTTCAGCACCCAGTCTTCTTTATGGTTCAGTTCTCACATTCATACATGACTACTGGGAACACCATAGCTTTGACTAAATGGACTCTGACCATACAATTGTATACACACAAAAGTTAGAGGAAACCACACTGACTGAATTGAGTTATAAATTACAAGCATTTTATACTGTGCTTTTGTGAACATGTGTTACTTTTTTATTATTATTATTTTGGCCTCTTATTGGTTTTCCATTTGTTTATTTTTCATCCATCTTTATTCTTTGGCCTATGTGGGCCTCCCATTGCAGTGGCCTCACTTGTTGCAGAGCACTGGCTCTGGGCACATGCGCTCCAGAGTGCTGGCTTGTAATTAGACACACCGGTCCGGCCACTCCGCGGCACTTGGGATCTTCCTGGGCCAGGGATCGAACCGGCGCCTTTTGCACTTACAGGTGGACTCTTTACTCACTGCGCCACCAGGGAAGCCCATGTGTTACTTTTATAAGCACAAAACAAAACCATTTATTTAAAAGCACTAGATGCACTAAAGAAAGTTTCGGTTGAAGTCCCAACTCTGATACTAACTGTACTAATCTTACTGATGAGTCAACTTTACAGATGAGGAAACAGACAGATTAAGTAGAAATAAGACCAACTATTGCAGAGTCAAAAGGTTAAATAAGGTAAAACATAAAAATACATTGTGAAGTCTAAAGCACTGAATAAAGCACTGATAAACTGAATCATATTTTGTGTCAGATATTGAGCCAATGCTGAGAAGACAGAATGAAGTTATTTTCACTCTTCAAACAAAATCTTCTGCTCCTTCACCCCTACACCTACCCCCAAATATTTTGGATCCCATCTAAAAGTATTTAGCATCTTTTCTTTAAAATTTTAAACTGAAACATCCATGCCACTGTCCTTCTATTTTTCCCAACATCAGGCTCTTTTCCAGTGAGTTGTCTCTTCGCATCAGGTGGCCACAGTATTGGAGCTTCAGCTTTAGCATCAGTCATTCCAAGGAATATTCAGGGTTGATTTCATTTAGAATTGACTGGTTTGATCTCCTTGTGATCCAAGGGACTCTCAAAATTCTCCAACAAATCAATTTGAAAGCATCAATTCTTCAGCACCCAGTCTTCTTTATGGTTCAGTTCTCACATTCATACATGACTACTGGGAACACCATAGCTTTGACTAAATGGACTCTGACCATACAATTGTATACACACAAAAGTTAGAGGAAACCACACTGACTGAATTGAGTTATAAATTACAAGCATTTTATACTGTGCTTTTGTGAACATGTGTTACTTTTTTATTATTATTATTTTGGCCTCTTATTGGTTTTCCATTTGTTTATTTTTCATCCATCTTTATTCTTTGGCCTATGTGGGCCTCCCATTGCAGTGGCCTCACTTGTTGCAGAGCACTGGCTCTGGGCACATGCGCTCCAGAGTGCTGGCTTGTAATTAGACACACCGGTCCGGCCACTCCGCGGCACTTGGGATCTTCCTGGGCCAGGGATCGAACCGGCGCCTTTTGCACTTACAGGTGGACTCTTTACTCACTGCGCCACCAGGGAAGCCCATGTGTTACTTTTATAAGCACAAAACAAAACCATTTATTTAAAAGCACTAGATGCACTAAAGAAAGTTTCGGTTGAAGTCCCAACTCTGATACTAACTGTACTAATCTTACTGATGAGTCAACTTTACAGATGAGGAAACAGACAGATTAAGTAGAAATAAGACCAACTATTGCAGAGTCAAAAGGTTAAATAAGGTAAAACATAAAAATACATTGTGAAGTCTAAAGCACTGAATAAAGCACTGATAAACTGAATCATATTTTGTGTCAGATATTGAGCCAATGCTGAGAAGACAGAATGAAGTTATTTTCACTCTTCAAACAAAATCTTCTGCTCCTTCACCCCTACACCTACCCCCAAATATTTTGGATCCCATCTAAAAGTATTTAGCATCTTTTCTTTAAAATTTTAAACTGAAACATCCATGCCACTTGTCAACTCAAGTTTAAGTAAGTATGTGTTATCAGCCCAATGCCTTCTGCAGTGTGTCAGCTTTTGCAAAAAAAGTTTTGATTTATGATGTAATTCTGTAAATTATGTGAATTGTTTAACAACAGGAAACAAATGATTTTAGATCTCAGAGAGAGTGTGTAAACTGTAAGATTTTTAAAATACTTGACAACTCTCAAACAAGAAAGATCACTGAATTTTAATACTGACCAAAATTAGGATCTGGGTAACCAGTTCTTAAAACGAGACCAAAAGTTAACACTACTTTTGAAAGGCAAACTCACAACAGACACCATTTTACAACTGACTAGCAAAGTAAAATTTCTTTAGAAAGAACATACTGTCAGCTTATTTTCCCAAAGCATTTTCCTGAAAATTCTGAACCTCAAGTCCTAGTTAAGGCCTCTCTAATAGGCACAGGACCTATATAAAATGAACTTGACATTTAGTTTGAACTTGACATAAGTTTATTCAAAGGACATGGTTGTAGGTCAAACACTCTGACCTGGCATCATTCTTGAGTCACACACTAGTACAAACTCCATTTGAATACTGTTGCAACCATTCAGGTTATGTACTGCCCAGTTTCAGAAAGCAAGGTTAAAGTTCAGAACAGCCTCCTCTGACCCAGGTTCTCCCAACTCCCTCAACCCCCTTATACAGAAAACCCACAGCACAACCAGCTAACATCTAACTCTTAGAACATTCTGCTACAATTTAAAACCTTTTAACAAAAGCATACTTTCTGAAAAGTATAAACAGTTATGCATGTAAAATATAATTACTTGCTCTAAAAAAAAAATTCATTCATATTCCTTTAAAGAGATTATTAACAAACTGTGAGAGAAGCTGGATGTTAGGAAAATTTAAAACCTAAGATTGAGAATTTCTAGATTAAAGACCAAACAAAATGCTGCGGAGCAACTAAGCCCATGAGCCACAACTACTGAACCTGTGCTCTAGAGCCTCAGAGCCACAACTATGGAGCCTATTGAAGCCAGTGTGCCCTAGAGCCCGAGTTCCACAACAAGAGAAGTCACTGCAACAAGAAGCCTGTTCACCTCAACTGCAGAGTACCCTCCACTTCCTGCAACTAGAGAAGAGCCTGCAGCAGCAGTGAAAGCCCAGAATAACCAAAAATAAATAAATAAAATTAAAAAAAACCAAACAAACCGCAAAACGCCTCTATCCATTAATCCAGTAATATATCTATGACAGTACACTGTAAAAAGTCGAGGAGCAATTTGTCAGTGGCTATTATTTGGTCAGTAGCTTCTTAAACCCTGCTGTTTCTATGAGTCCTAGAAGGCTCTTCTACTGAACCCACAACTCTCATACTTCCTTAACATTCCACAATTTTCTCTTGAAAGCACACAGATTATTATGAAGTCTAGCAGATTTAAAACACTGATTGATTTCAGAATTTACATATCTGATTGCTGACATTTTAAAAATTCCCCTTCTATATTACATTATAACAATATAAACAGATACATAAAAAGCAACTATAGGGCTTCCCTAGTGGTCCAGTGGGTAAGGACACCGCCTTGCAGTGCAAGGGGCGCCGGTTCGATCCCTGGCCTGGGAAGATCCCACGTGCCACAGAGCCGCTGGACCGATGTGTCCAATTACCAAGCCGGAGCTCTGGAGTGCATGTGCCCAGAGCCGGTGCTCTGCGACAACAGAGGCCACTGCAATGGGAGGCCCACACGGGCCAAAGAACAAAAGATGGATGAAAACAGATAAATGAAGGACCAACAGAAGTGGCCTGCCTGACCTCCTCCTGCCCCAACTGCCCCCCCCACCAAAAGCAACTATACTGCTCATAAAGTTACAGAGTTATAGTATGACTAGCAATCCCATTTCTAGGTATATACCCAAAAGAATGGAAAATCTGTTTACAAAAAAACACACATGTGTCACAATGGCTCTATCTATTCACAACAGCCAAAAAGTGGAAACAACATAATGTCCATCAAGAGATGAAATTTTTTTAAAGTGCTCAATCCATACAATGGAATAGTACTTGGCCATAAAAAGGAATGAAGTACTGATACATGATACAATGTAAATAAATCTTACAATACTGTTTGCTTTATGTTTTGCTCTTTTTTTTTTTTTTTTTTGGCCATGCAGCATGTGGGATCTTAGCTTCCTGACCAGGACTCAGGCGTGCAACTCCTGTAATGAAAGGCAAAGTCCTAACTACTGGACTGCCGGGTTAGTCCCAATGTGGGTAAATCTTAAAAATCTTACACTAAGTGAAAAAAGTCAGACACCAAAGACCACATATTATGATTCCATTTATCTGAAATGTCCAGAATAGACAGAGCTATAGTGTCAGAATCTACTTTCTGTTGCCAAGGGTTGAGGGAGGAGAACTGGGAAGTGACTAATAGGGGTTTTCTAGCAGAGTGAAGAATATGTTCTGGAACTAGTGAGTAGCGATGGTTGCACAACCTTCTGAATGTTGTGTTACTGAACCTTTCACTTAGGGTCAATGTCATGGCAGGTGAATTATATATCTCAAAAAAATTCATCAGGGTCATGTCTGCTGAATGTTGGCAGGCAAATCAGGTTGAATTCTGACTTCCAGAAAATTATGACTACATATATAATGATGAGACTGGTTTTCCTGACACAGCTGGAAATCTAGGTGAGGGAAATTCAAAACAGGGGTTCTTGAAAGGCTGAAATTTGCACACATACACACTCTTCCAAGGTGACGAGTACTCTGTTAAAGGGGGACAACTCACTTTCAGAAAATAGTTTTTTCTACCAAATATATCAAAATTACTATGACTGATGGAAACAACAAATTCTACCTAATCAATTCACTTCCTCAATAAAATACAGATTTTTATTGTTCATGTAATTCTCATACCTTAAGACACTACTTTTTATTTAAAACAAAACCTTGCTGCATGATTTATGGGATCCTAGTTCCCTGACCAGAGATCAAACCTGTGTCCCCTCCAGTGGAAGTGCAGAGCCCTAACCACTGGTACCAGGGAAGTCCCAAGACAAACTGCTTCTAAGACTGGCATAACACAAAAACATTTCAAATTCCTGGCCACAGGGCTTCCCTGGTGGTCCAGTGGGTAAGGACACTGCCTTGCAGTGCAAGGGGCACCGGTTCGAACCCTGGCCTGGGAAGATCCACGTGCCGTGGAGCTGCTGGACCGATGTGTCCAATCACCGAGCTGGAGCTCTGGAGCGCATGCGTCCAGAGCTGGTGCTCTGCAACGACGGACGCCACTGCGATGGGAGGCCCACACGGGCCAAAGAACAAATATGGATGAAAATAGACAAAAGAAAGACCAATAAAAGTAGCCCACCTGCTCCCCTCCCTCCCCATTCCACCCCCCCCAAACAAAAAAAACTTAAAAAAAAGAAAATTCCTGGCCACAATCAAAATTGTATCTGGAGGTTAGAATTTTTCATTTCTGTTTAAGGGCACCAAGCATATTATGATTCCATTTATCTGAAATGTCCAGAATAGACAGAGCTATAGTGTCAGAATCTACTTTCTGTTGCCAAGGGTTGAGGGAGGAGAACTGGGAAGTGACTAATAGGGGTTTTCTAGCAGAGTGAAGAATATGTTCTGGAACTAGTGAGTAGCGATGGTTGCACAACCTTCTGAATGTTGTGTTACTGAACCTTTCACTTAGGGTCAATGTCATGGCAGGTGAATTATATATCTCAAAAAAATTCATCAGGGTCATGTCTGCTGAATGTTGGCAGGCAAATCAGGTTGAATTCTGACTTCCAGAAAATTATGACTACATATATAATGATGAGACTGGTTTTCCTGACACAGCTGGAAATCTAGGTGAGGGAAATTCAAAACAGGGGTTCTTGAAAGGCTGAAATTTGCACACATACACACTCTTCCAAGGTGACGAGTACTCTGTTAAAGGGGGACAACTCACTTTCAGAAAATAGTTTTTTCTACCAAATATATCAAAATTACTATGACTGATGGAAACAACAAATTCTACCTAATCAATTCACTTCCTCAATAAAATACAGATTTTTATTGTTCATGTAATTCTCATACCTTAAGACACTACTTTTTATTTAAAACAAAACCTTGCTGCATGATTTATGGGATCCTAGTTCCCTGACCAGAGATCAAACCTGTGTCCCCTCCAGTGGAAGTGCAGAGCCCTAACCACTGGTACCAGGGAAGTCCCAAGACAAACTGCTTCTAAGACTGGCATAACACAAAAACATTTCAAATTCCTGGCCACAGGGCTTCCCTGGTGGTCCAGTGGGTAAGGACACTGCCTTGCAGTGCAAGGGGCACCGGTTCGAACCCTGGCCTGGGAAGATCCCACGTGCCGTGGAGCTGCTGGACCGATGTGTCCAATCACCGAGCTGGAGCTCTGGAGCGCATGCGTCCAGAGCTGGTGCTCTGCAACGACGGACGCCACTGCGATGGGAGGCCCACACGGGCCAAAGAACAAATATGGATGAAAATAGACAAAAGAAAGACCAATAAAAGTAGCCCACCTGCTCCCCTCCCTCCCCATTCCACCCCCCCAAAATAAATAAATCTTAAAAAAAAAAAAGAAAATTCCTGGCCACAATCAAAATTGTATCTGGAGGTTAGAATTTTTCATTTCTGTTTAAGATTTCAAGTTAATCAAGCTTAAATAAACATCATACAGTTTTACAAGAATAACTTTACAACTCAATATTCAGAAGTCAGAACTTATATGGCACACACCACGTTAGGTTTTTTTCAATAAACTCTGGTTTAGTATGCAGGAGTTTTTTGTTGTATTTTAATTATGAGTCACAGAATGAATAAAGAAGTACACAGACATACCAGAATACTTTTAACAGTACCAGAAGACAGACTAGTTTTGAATTCACCTATTTTGTCAAGAAAACGTAACCAGTGGCGTAAGGAAAAGAGGACTGGAACAGGGAATCTTGGTGTTAGTCCTGATTCTGCCATTAACCAGAGGAATAACCTTAGCAAAGTCATTTGACCCTCTGCAGACCTCTGTTCTCTCTTCAGTAAAATCAAAGACCTGGATGCCAAGGTTTCTAAGTATGACAACCCTCAATAGTCTTTGATTCTATCGTTAAGTAGCTCAGGGCTGAGAGGCACAGCGGTTCCACAAGAGGCAGCTCTCATATTTTTATGTACTTAGGCAACCATGCCATATAGAGCAATAAGAGAACCCAGTATTAGTCATAAGGAAGAACGAAAAAGAAAAGTGCACATAGCTCCTGCTGGTACTGGTTTACTCCTGTTGGACCTAATAAAGAGAAAGTCTCTCTGCCAATTTTCCAGGGGATAGGAGTGGTTCCTATGTCTCACCACACCCGCCACAGTTGGTTTTTCCTAAAAGAAATCCAGTGGGACTCTACAAAAATGTTGTAAAGCACCAAGTACTTTTAGTCACTGCATGACTAATAGGACAGATCAATTCTAAATTAAAAAACTAAAACAGCTTTCTCTTTCTAATACAAAAAGAAATAAACAGCTTTCCAAGCAGAATCCAAGCTCAGTGGTGAAGAATTCACCTGCCATTGCCGGAGACACGGGTTCGATCCGATCCAGGAGGATCTCACATGCTGTGGAGCAACTAAGCCCGTGAGCCACAACTATTGAACCTCTGTTCTAGAACCTTGGAGCTGCAACTATTGAGCCCCTATGCAGCAAGCATTGAAGCCCATGTGCCCTACAGTTCAAGTTCCACAACAAGAGAAGTCACCGCAAAAGAAGCCTGCTAACCTCAACTAGACAGTAGCCCCCACTCCCTGCAACTAGAGAAGAGCATGCAGCAGCAGTGAAAACCCAGAACAGCCAGAACATAAAAAATAAATAAATAAATAAAACCTCACTAAGACTCATCACCTCTTCTACAGCAAGAGATAATCAGACCTGCCTGTAATGGGACTGTTTCAGTAAAATAGAAGTCATCATCATATGAACTGGTTTGTGGAAGCCAAAGATCAAATGAGGTCAAATTAGAAGTTATATCATATGGCTCCAAAGATGGTTTTCTAGAAGAACTCTTCCGAAACAGTAAAGTCCTAGAGAATCTGTATTGCCTGATTTACATACAATTCTCTTTCTTAAAACAGTCCTTTGTCAAATATGGCCAAAGATCACCCCTAGTTCACTTAAGCAATCATCTGTCAGATTATGCCTAGGAACACTTCTTACAAGGCTGGTACAGAGATGTGGTTCTTAATCTGGTACCCATCCATGGACCTCTACGTGGTCCATGGGTGGACCCCATGAACTTCATGGGGTCACTGAAGTCACCAAAGGCCTATACAGGGCACCCCTGGTGGTCCAGTGGGTAGAGAGTCTGCCTTGCGGGGCAGGGGGCTCTGGTTCGATCCCTGGCCCAGGAAGATCCTACATGCTGAGGAGCAGCTGGACCAATGTGTCCAACTGAGCCAGTGCTCTGGAGCACATCGCCCGAGCTCAGAGCCTAAAAGAAATCCAGTGGGACTCTACAAAAATGTTGTAAAGCACCAAGTACTTTTAGTCACTGCATGACTAATAGGACAGATCAATTCTAAATTAAAAACTAAAACAGCTTTCTCTTTCTAATACAAAAAGAAATAAACAGCTTTCCAAGCAGAATCCAAGCTCAGTGGTGAAGAATTCACCTGCCATTGCCGGAGACACGGGTTCGATCCGATCCAGGAGGATCTCACATGCTGTGGAGCAACTAAGCCCGTGAGCCACAACTATTGAACCTCTGTTCTAGAACCTTGGAGCTGCAACTATTGAGCCCCTATGCAGCAAGCATTGAAGCCCATGTGCCCTACAGTTCAAGTTCCACAACAAGAGAAGTCACCGCAAAAGAAGCCTGCTAACCTCAACTAGACAGTAGCCCCCACTCCCTGCAACTAGAGAAGAGCATGCAGCAGCAGTGAAAACCCAGAACAGCCAGAACATAAAAAATAAATAAATAAATAAAACCTCACTAAGACTCATCACCTCTTCTACAGCAAGAGATAATCAGACCTGCCTGTAATGGGACTGTTTCAGTAAAATAGAAGTCATCATCATATGAACTGGTTTGTGGAAGCCAAAGATCAAATGAGGTCAAATTAGAAGTTATATCATATGGCTCCAAAGATGGTTTTCTAGAAGAACTCTTCCGAAACAGTAAAGTCCTAGAGAATCTGTATTGCCTGATTTACATACAATTCTCTTTCTTAAAACAGTCCTTTGTCAAATATGGCCAAAGATCACCCCTAGTTCACTTAAGCAATCATCTGTCAGATTATGCCTAGGAACACTTCTTACAAGGCTGGTACAGAGATGTGGTTCTTAATCTGGTACCCATCCATGGACCTCTACGTGGTCCATGGGTGGACCCCATGAACTTCATGGGGTCACTGAAGTCACCAAAGGCCTATACAGGGCACCCCTGGTGGTCCAGTGGGTAGAGAGTCTGCCTTGCGGGGCAGGGGGCTCTGGTTCGATCCCTGGCCCAGGAAGATCCTACATGCTGAGGAGCAGCTGGACCAATGTGTCCAACTGCGAGCCAGTGCTCTGGAGCACATACGCCCAGAGCTGATGCTCTGCAACGAGAGGCCACTGCAATGGGAGGCCCACACACACCAAAGAATAGAAAAATGGATGAAAATAAATATAAATAAAAGAGGCATGATGGGAAAAAGAAAAATAATTTTTTTTGGAAAACAAAAGGCCTATGCAAAATTTTGTCTCTATGTAGATTTCAAGGTGGTAGAGGGGACCTTTTGGACAGTAAACCAAGAGACTGTGAACCAAGAAAAATTAAGAACCACTGGTTTAGCCAGATATAAAACAGAACAAATCTACTGAAGGTGGCCATGTAAAAAAGACAGGAAGTAATATGCCCATTAATTGAGATGAAAAAAAAAAAAAAGCATGCTATCTTTTTAAAAGAAAAAGGAAATATATGATGGTCAGAAGCTCTTGAGGGTCAGGTAGTGTGCTCCCTTCATCCTCTAGTCTAGATGAGGAAAATGAAATGAGAGGCTCTTGCCCAAAACCACAGATCACAGAGTGGTAAAGCTGAGCACCAAACCAGACTGGGTTTCTGCCAGAATAGTATGTTTATATATTTTCAGAATGCACTTGACCAGAATTTCCCATATCCTATGAACACTTCACTCCATTAAGGAGGTAGCCTTCAAAAATTTCAAATCAAGTTTCATCATGGGAATCTGACACATTAAAAAAAAAATTCCCCTGAATCATCAATCAAATCACAAATCTTTCACATCAGCCAGCACATAGCAGATTTTTAAGGGGGAACTTCAGTGGCTCAATATTCTCTATCCCGTTGCACTAAAATAGCAATGTGAAAAGGCAGCACAGGCCACAAGCTTCTAACTGTAAAATGAACTGAATTCTGGGCCTGCCAAATGCCAGAGACACAGGTTCAATTCCTGATCCATGGACCTCGTGGTCCATGGGTGGACCCCATGAACTTCATGGGGTCACTGAAGTCACCAAAGGCCTATACAGGGCACCCTGGTGGTCCAGTGGGTAGAGAGTCTGCCTTGCGGGGCAGGGGGCTCTGGTTCGATCCCTGGCCCAGGAAGATCCTACATGCTGAGGAGCAGCTGGACCAATGTGTCCAACTGCGAGCCAGTGCTCTGGAGCACATACGCCCAGAGCTGATGCTCTGCAACGAGAGGCCACTGCAATGGGAGGCCCACACACACCAAAGAATAGAAAAATGGATGAAAATAAATATAAATAAAAGAGGCATGATGGGAAAAAGAAAAATAATTTTTTTTGGAAAACAAAAGGCCTATGCAAAATTTTGTCTCTATGTAGATTTCAAGGTGGTAGAGGGGACCTTTTGGACAGTAAACCAAGAGACTGTGAACCAAGAAAAATTAAGAACCACTGGTTTAGCCAGATATAAAACAGAACAAATCTACTGAAGGTGGCCATGTAAAAAAGACAGGAAGTAATATGCCCATTAATTGAGATGAAAAAAAAAAAAAAGCATGCTATCTTTTTAAAAGAAAAAGGAAATATATGATGGTCAGAAGCTCTTGAGGGTCAGGTAGTGTGCTCCCTTCATCCTCTAGTCTAGATGAGGAAAATGAAATGAGAGGCTCTTGCCCAAAACCACAGATCACAGAGTGGTAAAGCTGAGCACCAAACCAGACTGGGTTTCTGCCAGAATAGTATGTTTATATATTTTCAGAATGCACTTGACCAGAATTTCCCATATCCTATGAACACTTCACTCCATTAAGGAGGTAGCCTTCAAAAATTTCAAATCAAGTTTCATCATGGGAATCTGACACATTAAAAAAAAAATCCCCTGAATCATCAATCAAATCACAAATCTTTCACATCAGCCAGCACATAGCAGATTTTTAAGGGGGAACTTCAGTGGCTCAATATTCTCTATCCCGTTGCACTAAAATAGCAATGTGAAAAAGCAGCACAGGCCACAAGCTTCTAACTGTAAAATGAACTGAATCTGCCTGCCAATGCCAGAGACACAGGTTCAATTCCTGATCCAAGAAGATGCCACATGCCTCAGAGCAACTAAGCTTGTGCGTCACAACTACTGAGGCCAGTATGCCTAGAGCCCATGCTCCCCAACAAGAGCGCAGAGAAGTGAGCACAATGAGAAGCCCATGAATCGCAAGGAAGAAAAGCCCCTTCCTGCAGCAACTAGAGAAAGCCTGCGTGGAACAACGAAGACCCAGAATAACCAAAAATAAATTAAATAAATAAATAAATCTTTAAAAAAAAGATAGCAAGTCAGGGTCAGGCTGACTTTAGAGTGGCTTTGCAGGACTTCAATTTGCAAGTCCCCCCTGGGGAATCTCTTCAGTTCTCTGTAATGACCTATATGGGAAAAGAATCTAAAAATCAGTGTGTGTGTGTGTGTGTGTGTGTATGTGTGTATATATATATATATATATATGTATGTATGTATATATGTATGTATATGTATGTATATGTATATGTATAACAGATTCACTTTGCTGTACTGAAGAACCATAACATTGTAAATCAACTCTAATCCATAAGAAGTTTTCAAAAAACTTGCAAGTTCCCTACTAAGGAGTCTTAAGTGTTCCCTATACACTAAATGATTTTTTTCAACCTACCTAATAGTCTATCATAAATTAAACTGATAACAACTTTTCCAGTTCTATGTTCATACACAGTACATGAACAGAAGCCAAGATAATAGGCTGTTATTCTGAGCCCAAATTAAAAAGCAATTATTATCATAAAGTTACAGGACCATTTGTTCCAATGCCAAACTCTGCCTCGGTATATGAAATTTAAAGTAATCAAAATACTCACCCTCACCTGAGAAGCTAAACCAAAGCGCTATTTGAACCTGAGTTCAATGACAACACGTCCTTCAATTTCAAAAGAAGTGCTTTATTTATTAAAAAAAAGGTCAATGTCACAGGGTTCTACGGTATACACACTGCCTTCAAAGACGTACATGGAGGTAGCTTCAAACAACAAGTTTCATATGGCTACACTTATGTCAAATCAATTTTTGAACTGAATTTTCTTCAGTGGCTCAATATTCTCTATCCCGTTGCACTAAAATAGCAATGTGAAAAAGCAGCACAGGCCACAAGCTTCTAACTGTAAAATGAACTGAATCTGCCTGCCAATGCCAGAGACACAGGTTCAATTCCTGATCCAAGAAGATGCCACATGCCTCAGAGCAACTAAGCTTGTGCGTCACAACTACTGAGGCCAGTATGCCTAGAGCCCATGCTCCCCAACAAGAGCGCAGAGAAGTGAGCACAATGAGAAGCCCATGAATCGCAAGGAAGAAAAGCCCCTTCCTGCAGCAACTAGAGAAAGCCTGCGTGGAACAACGAAGACCCAGAATAACCAAAAATAAATTAAATAAATAAATAAATAAACAGCCTTTAAAAAAAAGATAGCAAGTCAGGGTCAGGCTGACTTTAGAGTGGCTTTGCAGGACTTCAATTTGCAAGTCCCCCCTGGGGAATCTCTTCAGTTCTCTGTAATGACCTATATGGGAAAAGAATCTAAAAATCAGTGTGTGTGTGTGTGTGTGTGTATGTGTGTATATATATATATATATATATATGTATGTATGTATATATGTATGTATATGTATGTATATGTATATGTATAACAGATTCACTTTGCTGTACTGAAGAACCATAACATTGTAAATCAACTCTAATCCATAAGAAGTTTTCAAAAAACTTGCAAGTTCCCTACTAAGGAGTCTTAAGTGTTCCCTATACACTAAATGATTTTTTTCAACCTACCTAATAGTCTATCATAAATTAAACTGATAACAACTTTTCCAGTTCTATGTTCATACACAGTACATGAACAGAAGCCAAGATAATAGGCTGTTATTCTGAGCCCAAATTAAAAAGCAATTATTATCATAAAGTTACAGGACCATTTGTTCCAATGCCAAACTCTGCCTCGGTATATGAAATTTAAAGTAATCAAAATACTCACCCTCACCTGAGAAGCTAAACCAAAGCGCTATTTGAACCTGAGTTCAATGACAACACGTCCTTCAATTTCAAAAGAAGTGCTTTATTTATTAAAAAAAAGGTCAATGTCACAGGGTTCTACGGTATACACACTGCCTTCAAAGACGTACATGACGATAAAGTTTCTGATCGCTTATGAATTCTATTTAGACATTTCTGCTGGCTCTAACTCTAGACTCCCAACCCCTAAGATGTAACTGGAATGGCCCTCGGAAGCACCTGTGGCCTGAAAAGGCTTTAACCAATTCTCAAGGCTCTCTTGGCCGCAGTCGATCAGAGTTTGACCATTCTATTCTGGGTCAAGGAGACTCTTCTTCCACCCCAAGTGACCTCAAGTGGACAAGATCAGAGGAGAAGAACGCACTGCGAGTGGTTTTTTTATTTTTCCCCCACCAGGCCAGCGGCCTCTGCTGCAAGAGACTCGACAGGGATGGAGATCTGGTCTCCGATCGAGCCGACGAAAGAATGCGGCTGGGCTGTGTGGGGCTCCTGACTGCCAGTCGGCTCGCGAGTCCGCAGCCCGTCGCCGGGCCGAGCCTTCCGGACCTCGAGGAAGCAGGGATCCCCAGGGCACGCAGAGGGAGGAGAATGAGAGCGAGGTTCGCAGCCCGCAGGTGTCGCCGGGGGAGGGGACGAGGTCGTCTGGGGCTAGCACTGCCAAGTGACTAACAGTGCGGTTCCGGACTTGGACAAACTGGTCACATTCTCAGGCTGTGTGACCTTGAGCCCGTGGCCCGACCGTTCAGCGCCTCAAGCTTCCCCGTCGCGAAAATGGGGGTTGCTCGAGCGGAAAACGCCACCTTGAAGGCGCCCTTTGGCACGCGCCGGATTTTCAACCTACCTATAGTCTATCATAAATTAAACTGATAACAACTTTTCCAGTTCTATGTTCATACACAGTACATGAACAGAAGCCAAGATAATAGGCTGTTATTCTGAGCCCAAATTAAAAAGCAATTATTATCATAAAGTTACAGGACCATTTGTTCCAATGCCAAACTCTGCCTCGGTATATGAAATTTAAAGTAATCAAAATACTCACCCTCACCTGAGAAGCTAAACCAAAGCGCTATTTGAACCTGAGTTCAATGACAACACGTCCTTCAATTTCAAAAGAAGTGCTTTATTTATTAAAAAAAAGGTCAATGTCACAGGGTTCTACGGTATACACACTGCCTTCAAAGACGTACATGACGATAAAGTTTCTGATCGCTTATGAATTCTATTTAGACATTTCTGCTGGCTCTAACTCTAGACTCCCAACCCCTAAGATGTAACTGGAATGGCCCTCGGAAGCACCTGTGGCCTGAAAAGGCTTTAACCAATTCTCAAGGCTCTCTTGGCCGCAGTCGATCAGAGTTTGACCATTCTATTCTGGGTCAAGGAGACTCTTCTTCCACCCCAAGTGACCTCAAGTGGACAAGATCAGAGGAGAAGAACGCACTGCGAGTGGTTTTTTTATTTTTCCCCCACCAGGCCAGCGGCCTCTGCTGCAAGAGACTCGACAGGGATGGAGATCTGGTCTCCGATCGAGCCGACGAAAGAATGCGGCTGGGCTGTGTGGGGCTCCTGACTGCCAGTCGGCTCGCGAGTCCGCAGCCCGTCGCCGGGCCGAGCCTTCCGGACCTCGAGGAAGCAGGGATCCCCAGGGCACGCAGAGGGAGGAGAATGAGAGCGAGGTTCGCAGCCCGCAGGTGTCGCCGGGGGAGGGGACGAGGTCGTCTGGGGCTAGCACTGCCAAGTGACTAACAGTGCGGTTCCGGACTTGGACAAACTGGTCACATTCTCAGGCTGTGTGACCTTGAGCCCGTGGCCCGACCGTTCAGCGCCTCAAGCTTCCCCGTCGCGAAAATGGGGGTTGCTCGAGCGGAAAACGCACCTTGAAGCGCTTGGCACGGCGCCTGGCACCGAGTAAGCGCTCCGTACAAATGCACTACTACTGGCTCACGGGCTCCTCTCACTGCCTGGAAGAGTCGGGAAAGCCCCGAGCAAGGGAGTCCCCAGGAGGCGGGTCCGGGGCTGGGGAGGGGGACCCGGACGGGCACTCACCGAGCACGTCCGCCGAGCGGTGCCGGGCTACGAAGCACGCGTCGTCCCCGTAGCACGCGCCCTTCTTGAGGAGGCCCTTACGGAAGTCCTTGCCGAAGCCGCAGCCGGCCGTCACCAGCCCGTAGTCGCCGCCGCCGCCGCCTCCGGCCCTGGGGTCGGTCTGCGAGAGGCCGCCGAGCACGGCGCGGGCCACCAGTCGCCCGTACGAGAGGACCGAGAACATCGCCGCCGCCGCCCCCCCGAGGAGGCGGGGGGCCCGGGGAACAGGAGGACGCGGAGGCCCGGAGCCGGCTCTCTCCTCAGCCCCAGTCGCGCCGCCGCCGGGACGCTCCTCGAGGCGGCGCGCAGTCGTCGCCGCCGCCCTTGCCCGACGCGCGGGGCCTCGCACACGCTCCGCCGCGCGCACTGGAGCCAGAGCGAGGTCAGAACCGGCGGCTCCTCCGCCTCAGACCGACTAGGGTCCCGGCTGCAGCCACCGCTGCCGCCGCCATCTTCCGCTCCACTAGCGTGTTCCGGGCCGCGCCGGCAGCACCGCCCCCTTTATGACCACGCCTCCGTCCCCGCCCACACCCCGCGGCTGGGGCCCAAGCCCCGCCCCCTCGGCTCGGGGCCCTGAGCAGTCACAGAGGTCGCGCTTGCGCAGGGGATGTGGACACAGTGTCTCCTGGGAGTTGTAGTCCGAAGATATCAGTCTCTTTTTTTAACTTCGCTGCCGCTTCGAGGACCTAGGAGGATTCCGCAGACGCGGGACCCAAGTTAAAATATCGAAAATTACAAGTGGGCTGTTTGAAAGTTTTCTCCCCTGCTTTTAGTGGAGGAGAAGACGCCACTGTTCCTTTAAAAGAAAAGCTAGAAATAATTATCGGGTCGACAGTACGCGGGACCTACTTTTAAAGCCCGACCGTTCAGCGCCTCAAGCTTCCCCGTCGCGAAAATGGGGGTTGCTCGAGCGGAAAACGCACCTTGAAGCGCTTGGCACGGCGCCTGGCACCGAGTAAGCGCTCCGTACAAATGCACTACTACTGGCTCACGGGCTCCTCTCACTGCCTGGAAGAGTCGGGAAAGCCCCGAGCAAGGGAGTCCCAGGAGGCGGGTCCGGGGCTGGGGAGGGGGACCCGGACGGGCACTCACCGAGCACGTCCGCCGAGCGGTGCCGGGCTACGAAGCACGCGTCGTCCCCGTAGCACGCGCCCTTCTTGAGGAGGCCCTTACGGAAGTCCTTGCCGAAGCCGCAGCCGGCCGTCACCAGCCCGTAGTCGCCGCCGCCGCCGCCTCCGGCCCTGGGGTCGGTCTGCGAGAGGCCGCCGAGCACGGCGCGGGCCACCAGTCGCCCGTACGAGAGGACCGAGAACATCGCCGCCGCCGCCCCCCCGAGGAGGCGGGGGGCCCGGGGAACAGGAGGACGCGGAGGCCCGGAGCCGCCGCCCGCCACAAGCCCAGACGCGCCGCCGCCGGGACGCTCCTCGAGGCGGCGCGCAGTCGTCGCCGCCGCCCTTGCCCGACGCGCGGGGCCTCGCACACGCTCCGCCGCGCGCACTGGAGCCAGAGCGAGGTCAGAACCGGCGGCTCCTCCGCCTCAGACCGACTAGGGTCCCGGCTGCAGCCACCGCTGCCGCCGCCATCTTCCGCTCCACTAGCGTGTTCCGGGCCGCGCCGGCAGCACCGCCCCCTTTATGACCACGCCTCCGTCCCCGCCCACACCCCGCGGCTGGGGCCCAAGCCCCGCCCCCTCGGCTCGGGGCCCTGAGCAGTCACAGAGGTCGCGCTTGCGCAGGGGATGTGGACACAGTGTCTCCTGGGAGTTGTAGTCCGAAGATATCAGTCTCTTTTTTTAACTTCGCTGCCGCTTCGAGGACCTAGGAGGATTCCGCAGACGCGGGACCCAAGTTAAAATATCGAAAATTACAAGTGGGCTGTTTGAAAGTTTTCTCCCCTGCTTTTAGTGGAGGAGAAGACGCCACTGTTCCTTTAAAAGAAAAAGCTAGAAATAATTATCGGGTCAAGTACGATTATTTTAATAATATATGTGTATCTATTAAGAAACAAGTACACAAATCTAGTGACACCTCTAGCATTTATATGTTGGGAAGATTTAGGGACAGAAATCTGTTTGGAGAGAAGAACCGTTTTTAATAATGTTTAGGAAAATTCGATAAAATACTGTATGTTCCTATTAAAGACTGGGGGGTTGAGAATGGAGGGAATAAAGATGGAAATTCAGGCATGACCACTTCAGACATACAGAAATCATGTAAAAGTGTTTGAGAGTCAGATGACTGGTGCCAAGTGGGAAACAAAAAATTCTCAGCCCCAAATTTCTTCACCTCCAATCTTAATTTTCCTGAAGGTCCACTTGGCTAAGCCAAGTTTTCTCCCCAGCTCTGACTTGGGTGCTCAGAGAGGTCGTGAAGCCCAAAGACTTGCAAGGACAAGGGCCCTGCATCTCTCTTCCCACAGCTGCCAGCTCTTCTCATCAAAAGGGCAATCTGGGTTTCCCTGGTGGTCCAGTGGGTAGAGAGTCCATCTTGCATTACAAGGGGCACCAGTTCAATCCCCGGCCTGGGAAGATCCCACGTGCTGTGGAACGGCTGGACCACTGTGTTCACTAGGGAACCAGGCTCTGAAGCGCGTGCACCCAGAACATAAACATATAAAAAAAATAAACCTATATAAATTAAACGTATAAAAAAACAGTAAAAGAGGCCAAAATTTTAAAATATATATTAAAGAAAAAAAAAAAAAGAATGACCTATAAAAAAGTATAGGTGTTCCGGGCCGCGCCGGCACCGCCCCTTTATGACCACGCCTCCGTCCCCGCCCACACCCGCGGCTGGGGCCCAAGCCCCGCCCCTCGGCTCGGGGCCCTGAGCAGTCACAGAGGTCGCGCTTGCGCAGGGGATGTGGACACAGTGTCTCCTGGGAGTTGTAGTCCGAAGATATCAGTCTCTTTTTAACTTCGCTGCCGCTTCGAGGACCTAGGAGGATTCCGCAGACGCGGGACCCAAGTTAAAATATCGAAAATTACAAGTGGGCTGTTTGAAAGTTTTCTCCCCTGCTTTTAGTGGAGGAGAAGACGCCACTGTTCCTTTAAAAGAAAAAGCTAGAAATAATTATCGGGTCAAGTACGATTATTTTAATAATATATGTGTATCTATTAAGAAACAAGTACACAAATCTAGTGACACCTCTAGCATTTATATGTTGGGAAGATTTAGGGACAGAAATCTGTTTGGAGAGAAGAACCGTTTTTAATAATGTTTAGGAAAATTCGATAAAATACTGTATGTTCCTATTAAAGACTGGGGGGTTGAGAATGGAGGGAATAAAGATGGAAATTCAGGCATGACCACTTCAGACATACAGAAATCATGTAAAAGTGTTTGAGAGTCAGATGACTGGTGCCAAGTGGGAAACAAAAAATTCTCAGCCCCAAATTTCTTCACCTCCAATCTTAATTTTCCTGAAGGTCCACTTGGCTAAGCCAAGTTTTCTCCCCAGCTCTGACTTGGGTGCTCAGAGAGGTCGTGAAGCCCAAAGACTTGCAAGGACAAGGGCCCTGCATCTCTCTTCCCACAGCTGCCAGCTCTTCTCATCAAAAGGGCAATCTGGGTTTCCCTGGTGGTCCAGTGGGTAGAGAGTCCATCTTGCATTACAAGGGGCACCAGTTCAATCCCCGGCCTGGGAAGATCCCACGTGCTGTGGAACGGCTGGACCACTGTGTTCACTAGGGAACCAGGCTCTGAAGCGCGTGCACCCAGAACATAAACATATAAAAAAAATAAACCTATATAAATTAAACGTATAAAAAAACAGTAAAAGAGGCCAAAATTTTAAAATATATATTAAAGAAAAAAAAAAAAAGAATGACCTATGACCAGAAAGGCAAGTTTTTTTTTTTTAAAGTTCTCAGCCTACCCCTAACAAACAAATTACGTAGCCTTCTCCAGATTTTGACTAAGCAACCTTCTTCTGAAATGATTTAGGTTGAAAAGTAACAGAGTTTAATACAGAGCTTGTAATCTAATGGGAAGATTCGCTCACCAAATATGTGTAATATGTTTGTCTGTGTGTGTCTGTGAATGTATATTCAAATTACATACCTTACTGGTGGGACTGTACATAATCTAATCCTTGCATACCTTTCCACTGCACTTGGTACTGTGCACCCTTCACTAACTGGGCTGTAGCCATGCTCACAGCTGCCTCAAGACCTTTGCATTTGCTCTTCCTTCCACCCACTATATATGCATTTATTATTATTATTTGTTTATTTATTTTGCTGCACCTCACGGCATGTGAGACCTTAGTTCCTCCACCAGGGATTGAACCCACACCCCCTGCAGTGGACGCAAGAATCTTAACCAATGGACCACCAGGGAAGTCCCTTTCCATCCACTTGAATGTAATTCTGTTAGTTGAGGGTCCTGTGCTCTTTCTTACTGAATCCCCAGAATACATGGACATACAATAAACACTTTTGTAAATAAATGAAAGAATGAATATTTTATTAGATCCTAAACACCCTAAAGCAAGGATCATTTGTCACTGCATTATTACAACTGATGGAATTTACAAGTATTGATAAAATTAGGGATAATTGAATAGGAATCACAGATGTTTGTAAGAAAAAATAGTATTTGTTGAACAAAAGAATGAATGGACATGGGGCTTCCCCTAATGGTCCAGTGGGTAAGGACACCGCCTTGCACTGCAAGGGGCGCCGGTTCGATCCCTGGCCTGGGAAGATCCCACGTGCCGCGGAGCGGCTGGACCGATGTGTCCAATTACCGAGCCCGAGCTCTGGAGCGCATGCGCCCAGAGCCGGCGCTCTGCAACGACTCTCCTCCTGTGGGGAGGCCCACAGGAGCCAAAGAACAAAGAGGGATGAAAATGGAGAAATGAAAGACCAATAGAAGTGGCCCACCTGCTCCCCTCCCTCCCTAACCCGACCCCCACCCAAAATAAATAAATAAATAAATCTTTAAAAAAAAAAAAGAATGAATGGACAGATTCAGAAATAAAAAAAGATTTGAGGCAAATGATCTAATATGTATCCCTTTTTGGTTTTTGAAACATAAATGTGTATCACCCAGAAGCATTGGTCCTTTGCCAGTTTCTTGACAGAACTGTAGTTCCTCTGGGGATTCCCATCTCATTCTATAAATGAATCTCTTTTGTACCTTTTAAAATACATCTAAAGACCTGCCAACCATCCACTCAAAGCACATTCCGTTATCCTAAATACTGTCATCAAATTTTAAATACTTTTTTGTCTTTGGGCTCATAATCTAATCCTTGCATACCTTTCCACTGCACTTGGTACTGTGCACCCTTCACTAACTGGGCTGTAGCCATGCTCACAGCTGCCTCAAGACCTTTGCATTTGCTCTTCCTTCCACCCACTATATATGCATTTATTATTATTATTTGTTTATTTATTTTGCTGCACCTCACGGCATGTGAGACCTTAGTTCCTCCACCAGGGATTGAACCCACACCCCCTGCAGTGGAGCAAGAATCTTAACCAATGGACCACCAGGGAAGTCCCTTTCCATCCACTTGAATGTAATTCTGTTAGTTGAGGGTCCTGTGCTCTTTCTTACTGAATCCCCAGAATACATGGACATACAATAAACACTTTTGTAAATAAATGAAAGAATGAATATTTTATTAGATCCTAAACACCCTAAAGCAAGGATCATTTGTCACTGCATTATTACAACTGATGGAATTTACAAGTATTGATAAAATTAGGGATAATTGAATAGGAATCACAGATGTTTGTAAGAAAAAATAGTATTTGTTGAACAAAAGAATGAATGGACATGGGGCTTCCCCTAATGGTCCAGTGGGTAAGGACACCGCCTTGCACTGCAAGGGGCGCCGGTTCGATCCCTGGCCTGGGAAGATCCCACGTGCCGCGGAGCGGCTGGACCGATGTGTCCAATTACCGAGCCCGAGCTCTGGAGCGCATGCGCCCAGAGCCGGCGCTCTGCAACGACTCTCCTCCTGTGGGGAGGCCCACAGGAGCCAAAGAACAAAGAGGGATGAAAATGGAGAAATGAAAGACCAATAGAAGTGGCCCACCTGCTCCCCTCCCTCCCTAACCCGACCCCCACCCAAAATAAATAAATAAATAAATCTTTAAAAAAAAAAAAGAATGAATGGACAGATTCAGAAATAAAAAAAGATTTGAGGCAAATGATCTAATATGTATCCCTTTTTGGTTTTTGAAACATAAATGTGTATCACCCAGAAGCATTGGTCCTTTGCCAGTTTCTTGACAGAACTGTAGTTCCTCTGGGGATTCCCATCTCATTCTATAAATGAATCTCTTTTGTACCTTTTAAAATACATCTAAAGACCTGCCAACCATCCACTCAAAGCACATTCCGTTATCCTAAATACTGTCATCATTAAATACTTCTGTGGCACACGATGTGCTAAGTACTCTATATGTTTCTGTTCTTAAGGGTTTCATCAAAATTGGACTGAGTGAACCACTTCACACAATGATTGGGATTTTGTCCAACGTGTAGGGAAAAAAAGATTCATTTACTGGATCAAAAATAAGAGTGATCCTAGGAATGCAGTCACACCTTGCTCTTTTTTTATGGCCCACAAGAATTGGAGAGTGCCCAGAAGGAGGGGGTGGAGCACTGAAGATCTTCAGCTTGGCATTTACCTCCGTGCCAGCTGTGCTAAAGGTTGTTCTTTTAAGTACATACCACTACCCAGTCCCAGCCAGGATGTCAAGTAATTCTACCCCAAGGACAAACTTTTTAAAATAGCATGTCAACCCTTATTCCTTGCCTCGTCAAACTCCCTCACACTGCTCCTACCTTTCATTTTCAGGGCGTATATTGCCTCATTCCCATGTCACTCACAAGAACCGGTTGGATGAGAAGAGCAGGAACATAAGATGTGAGTCTGATGCTGAGTAACCTCTGCTCTGTTGGGGCTACTGTTTTCACAGTTAAATGATACGAGTGCCTTGAGTTTCCTGCAAATGAGTTTTCTGCAAATGAGTTGCTCTTCAGAGCACAACGTGAACAGAATCCTTTCTCAAAGCTCCTTTGCATTTTCTGGAAAGGAGAAGAGAGACGGCCTCAGGTTCCCTTGAATCATTTATTCCGGAGCCAGTTCTGAAAAGTCAAGATAGTGGGGAAGCCAGGAGAGGGTACTTGGAAAAGAGAAAAATAAACCACCCCTCCTCCTAGGAATACAATTCAACTTGTGACATTTTGGAGACTTTGAACGGCCTTAGAGTTTTCTTCCTTAACAGAGTTACATTCCTAGCACTTCAAGGATTCCTGGGAGGTCAGTTGTCACTCTCAGAAGTGAGCAAGTGGTGATAATACCATCTGTGTTCTCAGGGCATCTCTATGGCATTAGGAAAGAGCTTTGCACTAGAGTCACCCCCTCCCAACTCCTAAAAAAAAAGAAGGAAAAAAAAAAAAAAGGTATGAATTCCTTAATGAGATTTTCTGCCAGACTGGTACACTGATCTCTGATTTTCTTTTGCTGCTGCTGCTGCTTAATCACTTCAGTCATGTCCAGTTCTGTATGACTCCATGGACTGTAGCCTATCAGGGTCCTCTGTCCATGGAATTCTCCAGGCAAGAATACTGGAGTGGGTTACCATGCCCTCCTCCAGGGAATCTTCCCAACCTGGAGATCAAACTTGGGTCTCCTGTATTGCAGGCAGATTCTTTACCAACTGAGCCACCAGGGAAACCCCTATATATAGATAGAGACAGAAATATATTTGTGACCCCATGGACTGTAGCCTGCCGGGCTTTTCTGCTCATGGGATTTTCCAGGCAAGAATATTGGAGTGCGTTGCCATTTCCTTCTCTCTCCTTTAACTAACCTATTCAAAATGAGAATTCATTAGTTTATGGCAAGGTTTCTCAACCTTGACACTATTGACATTCTGGGTCAGGTAATTCTTTGTCGGAGGGAGCTGTCCTATGCATTGAAGGGGGTTTAGCAGCATTGCCGACCTATACCTACTAGATGACCAATAGCACACCTCACTCCCTATTTGGGACAGTCAAAAATGTCTCCAGGTATTGGCAAATGCCCCTCAGGAGCAAAATCACCTCCAGTTTAAAACCACTGAGTTATACTAATGCCTTGCAAGTGGACAAATATTTGGGGAGCATTTGTTAAATCTGAGACTCTGTGTTTCTTGTGATGAAAAACACTGGTGCCTTCATAGCAGCTGTAGTATTTACAAAGACAGTTAAAATTAAGTAAAATAGAGCAAATAAGCACCACTGGTTGGAAAAGAGAAAAATAAACCACCCCTCCTCCTAGGAATACAATTCAACTTGTGACATTTTGGAGACTTTGAACGGCCTTAGAGTTTTCTTCCTTAACAGAGTTACATTCCTAGCACTTCAAGGATTCCTGGGAGGTCAGTTGTCACTCTCAGAAGTGAGCAAGTGGTGATAATACCATCTGTGTTCTCAGGGCATCTCTATGGCATTAGGAAAGAGCTTTGCACTAGAGTCACCCCCTCCCAACTCCTAAAAAAAAAGAAGGAAAAAAAAAAAAAAGGTATGAATTCCTTAATGAGATTTTCTGCCAGACTGGTACACTGATCTCTGATTTTCTTTTGCTGCTGCTGCTGCTGCTTAATCACTTCAGTCATGTCCAGTTCTGTATGACTCCATGGACTGTAGCCTATCAGGGTCCTCTGTCCATGGAATTCTCCAGGCAAGAATACTGGAGTGGGTTACCATGCCCTCCTCCAGGGAATCTTCCCAACCTGGAGATCAAACTTGGGTCTCCTGTATTGCAGGCAGATTCTTTACCAACTGAGCCACCAGGGAAACCCCTATATATAGATAGAGACAGAAATATATTTGTGACCCCATGGACTGTAGCCTGCCGGGCTTTTCTGCTCATGGGATTTTCCAGGCAAGAATATTGGAGTGCGTTGCCATTTCCTTCTCTCTCCTTTAACTAACCTATTCAAAATGAGAATTCATTAGTTTATGGCAAGGTTTCTCAACCTTGACACTATTGACATTCTGGGTCAGGTAATTCTTTGTCGGAGGGAGCTGTCCTATGCATTGAAGGGGGTTTAGCAGCATTGCCGACCTATACCTACTAGATGACCAATAGCACACCTCACTCCCTATTTGGGACAGTCAAAAATGTCTCCAGGTATTGGCAAATGCCCCTCAGGAGCAAAATCACCTCCAGTTTAAAACCACTGAGTTATACTAATGCCTTGCAAGTGGACAAATATTTGGGGAGCATTTGTTAAATCTGAGACTCTGTGTTTCTTGTGATGAAAAACACTGGTGCCTTCATAGCAGCTGTAGTATTTACAAAGACAGTTAAAATTAAGTAAATATATAGAGCAAATAAGCACCACTGGTTGAAATAAAGGCATGTGAGGAAGAGAAAGAGGATCCATTGAGGTGAGAGAATACTCACGGCACTTCACAGAGAGGAGGCATTTGTGAGAGGCTAGCACAGACAGGGACTTCCCAGGTGATTCAGTGAAAAAGAATTTGCCTGTTCAATTCCTGGGTCAGGAAGATCCCCTGGAGGAGGAAATGGCAGCCCACTCCAGTAATCTTGCTTGGAAAATCCCATGGACAGAGAAGCTTGGTGGGCTACAGTTAACGGAGTTGCCAAGAGTCTGATAGGACTTAGCGACTGAGCACAATCAAGAGCATGGACAGAGGTCTGAGGAGGAGGTATAACCATTCCAAGAGAAAGGAATGGAAACTCAGCAAATGCAGACTGTGACTGGAGAACAACTCGTTCAGTGCTTTGCATGAGGAATAATGAGGAATGGAGCTAGCAAAGTAATTTAGGAACTGTTTTGTTATTAAAAAGGAATGAAGGGGGCTTCCCTGGTGGTCCAGTGGGTAAGGACACCGCCTTGCAGTGCAAGAGGCGCCGGTTTGATCCCTGGCCTGGGAAGATCCCATGTGCCGCAGAGCGGCTGGACCAATTACTGAGCTGGAGCTCTGGAGAGCATACACCCAGAGCCGGCGCTCTGTGATGACAGAGGCCACTGCGATGGGAGGCCCACAGGAGCCAAAGGACAAAGATGGATGAAAATGGACAAGTGAAAGACCAATAGAAGTGGCCCGCCCATCCTCCTCCCTCCCCACCCCACTCCCCAAAAAAGATAAATAAATAAAATAAATGTCTAAGCTACAAAAATTAAAAAAAAAAAAAAAAAAAAAGGAATGAAGGGCTGATACATGCCTCATCATAAAGGAACCTTGAAAATGTTATGCTTAGTTAACGAAGCCAGTCCCCAAAGACCGCACATTGTATGATGCTATTTATATGAGATGTCCAGAATAGGCAAGCCAAAATGCTTAGTAGTTGCCAGAGGCTGAGAGGAGGAGGATGGGAAATAAGTTTGAGGTTCCTTTTGGGAGCATTTGTTAAATCTGAGACTCTGTGTTTCTTGTGATGAAAAACACTGGTGCCTTCATAGCAGCTGTAGTATTTACAAAAGAAATTAAAAAGTAAATATAAGAGCAAATAAGCACCACTGGTTGAAATAAAGGCATGTGAGGAAGAGAAAGAGGATCCATTGAGGTGAGAGAATACTCACGGCACTTCACAGAGAGGAGGCATTTGTGAGAGGCTAGCACAGACAGGGACTTCCCAGGTGATTCAGTGAAAAAGAATTTGCCTGTTCAATTCCTGGGTCAGGAAGATCCCCTGGAGGAGGAAATGGCAGCCCACTCCAGTAATCTTGCTTGGAAAATCCCATGGACAGAGAAGCTTGGTGGGCTACAGTTAACGGAGTTGCCAAGAGTCTGATAGGACTTAGCGACTGAGCACAATCAAGAGCATGGACAGAGGTCTGAGGAGGAGGTATAACCATTCCAAGAGAAAGGAATGGAAACTCAGCAAATGCAGACTGTGACTGGAGAACAACTCGTTCAGTGCTTTGCATGAGGAATAATGAGGAATGGAGCTAGCAAAGTAATTTAGGAACTGTTTTGTTATTAAAAAGGAATGAAGGGGGCTTCCCTGGTGGTCCAGTGGGTAAGGACACCGCCTTGCAGTGCAAGAGGCGCCGGTTTGATCCCTGGCCTGGGAAGATCCCATGTGCCGCAGAGCGGCTGGACCAATTACTGAGCTGGAGCTCTGGAGAGCATACACCCAGAGCCGGCGCTCTGTGATGACAGAGGCCACTGCGATGGGAGGCCCACAGGAGCCAAAGGACAAAGATGGATGAAAATGGACAAGTGAAAGACCAATAGAAGTGGCCCGCCCATCCTCCTCCCTCCCCACCCCACTCCCCAAAAAAGATAAATAAATAAAATAAATGTCTAAGCTACAAAAATTAAAAAAAAAAAAAAAAAAAAGGAATGAAGGGCTGATACATGCCTCATCATAAAGGAACCTTGAAAATGTTATGCTTAGTTAACGAAGCCAGTCCCCAAAGACCGCACATTGTATGATGCTATTTATATGAGATGTCCAGAATAGGCAAGCCCATAGAGACTGAAAGTCGATTAGTAGTTGCCAGAGGCTGAGAGGAGGAGGATGGGAAATAAGTTTGAGGTTCCTTTTTGGGATAATGAAGGTGTTCTGGAATTAGATTAGTAGTAATAGTTGCATAACCTTTGATATATACTAAAAAACAATGACCTGTACACCATAAAAGATTGAATGTTACAATTTGTGAGCCATGAGAGCAGGGGATTTTGTGTACTTTGTTCTTTATCTCAAATGTCTGCAACACAGCCTAGCATACTATAGGTCATAAATAAATACCTGAGAATTGAATGCTGTTGATTAAGAGAACCTTTGAGGTCATGGAGAACAAGCAACTTGTTTTACAGCTGAGGAAAGAGGTGGGGTAAGTAACAGGTTTCTCCCATAGGAATTTAATGGGTGGAGCCGGGGTTAACTGGAGAGCTCTCCAGGTGAGTCTTACTGCCTGCCTTGCAAAGCCGTTTTGAAGAGCTAGCCACCAACTGCTTTTTCCATTGAATTTGCTTTGCATTGTGTGTGATGGTCATGTTTTCTCCCACCTTGAATCCATTCCCCTCATTCTTTGCTAATAGTAGTTTGATTCCTCGGAGGAATAATCTATATTGATTTATGTGGTTTGGCAGGAACTAGACTGCAGTGGGCACATGACCCAGTCAAACCAATCAATACATTGCATTCTCTTGGTCACAGTGATTGGTTCAGAAGGAATGCATATGACTCGGGCTAGACCAATGAAGGTCTTCCCAGGTAGCACTAGTGGTAAAGAGTCTGCCTGCCAATGCAGGAGATACAAGAGACATGGGTTTGATCCAGGGTTGGGAAAATCCCCTGGAGAAGGAAATGGTAACACACTCTAGTGTTCTTGCCTCTAGAATATTCCATGGACAGAGGAGCTTGGTAGGCTTACAACTGGGGGGTCACAGTCTACCACCATACTACCCTGAACACACCCAAACTCCTTTGGGGGATGGTAAAGAGTCAGATGCGACTGAGCATTGATCAATGAAATTCCATTATGGGATTTTGCTGAAAACATTAAGGAGAAATTCTCACCAGTGTTTCTAAGCTGGCAAGATACAAGCTTAGAGATGATGATGGCCGTCTGGGAGAGGAACCAGCCTGAAAATGAAGGGAATTTAGTGAGAAGCAGAGTCTAGAGACAGTGAGAATCAAGAGGCTTCGTGATACCGATTAAACCTCTGAATCTAGCTTTACCTGAAGGAAGATCAGTCTCTGAACTCATACTAATTCTATGTTTTGCCTAAGCCACTCTGAGTTTGGCTTGCAACGAAGTGACTCCTGACAGAGCATGTGATCCTGATACCATGATGACAATTACTGAATCAGTAATAAGTCACCAAACCAAAGGCAACTTTTAGAAGGGAATTTCTCCTCAGACAGTTTACATAGAGGAGAGGGAATTGCCAGGGCTCAGTAGAAACACTATTGAAACAAAACATCTAATCTTTTTCATTACTACTTCCATGAGATGAGGATTGCATTTGACTGGTGGGTTCAGAAGAAGATGCTGGTGTTACTGAATGCGAGTCTCCTTACTCAGAGCTAAGTAAAGCCAATTTCCTGACACCAGGTTGTGGTAAAGAAAAGTACAAGGCACCAAGCAAGAAGAACAGACATCTAGTGCTCAAAGGAGCCAAATTCCCTGATGGTTTTCAGACAAGCGTAAACTTAAAGGCAACACTGAGGGTGAGGGTTGAAGGGTGCATGATCAGCTCGTGAACATTTTTCTGACTGGTTGGGGGTGAGGTAATAGGGTGATGTTTCGTAAACCTCCATCAGCCTTCTGGTTCCAACCAGTCTGGGGTCTGTGTGCTTGTGGTCAGAATGTTGTCACCATTTTTCACCTGGGTGGGGAGCGAGATGGCGGGGGCAGTGTGTTAATTTCTGCAGAACACTCAGATATATATCAGATTACCATCTAGATCCCTTCAGGAAGAACAAGGAACCCTATGACCCTATTGTTCTAATCATTAACTGCTTGAGTTTGCTCTTTGAAACTTGGGAAAAGTCAAACAAGAAGTGGGGAACACAGAGGGGCTTGTACCTGAAAAGGCCCCCTAGGGTCCTGCTTAGTTTCATCCTATCTTTGGTGACCCTCAGTCCTGAGGGGCATAGGGGTGGGACAAGGAAGGAATAAAGTTTTGGATAGAGAAGACAATCATAAATGAGGCTGGGGGCTTTGGTTTCAGGGTGATTCAGTCTCAATGAGCACGTCTCCCAGTCCTTCCTCTTTTTTCTCTCTTGCTGGGGTCTATTCTTGGGATATGCAGGTTTCCTCCTCTGCCATGGGGAGCCTTTTCCTCTGGAGGAGGCCAGTAGTGTGTGACCAAGTAAATCAGTGAAATCCAGATGGGGATTCTGTGCCCAGTGAAGTCATGTACTTCAATCAGCTTCATCAATAAAACTGATACATTGAGCTCTGACTGCCTGATTCATGCATTGATGTCTCAGTGGGTTTAGAATTTGGAAGGGCTAAAAAGAGGGTAATTACTGCGCCATAAGCCCCCAACATGTAATTTTCTCATCAGAAAACTTCAGAGGCGGACAAGGAAGGGGGTAAGATTCATTTGGGGGTAAGCTACTTGGGTTCATTTGACTGGTGGGTTCAGAAGAAGATGCTGGTGTTACTGAATGCGAGTCTCCTTACTCAGAGCTAAGTAAAGCCAATTTCCTGACACCAGGTTGTGGTAAAGAAAAGTACAAGGCACCAAGCAAGAAGAACAGACATCTAGTGCTCAAAGGAGCCAAATTCCCTGATGGTTTTCAGACAAGCGTAAACTTAAAAGCAACACTGAGGGTGAGGTTGAAGGGTGCATGATCAGCTCGTGAACATTTTTCTGACGGGTTTGGGGGGTGAGGTAATAGGGTGATGTTTCGTAAACCTCCATCAGCCTTCTGGTTCCAACCAGTCTGGGGTCTGTGTGCTTGTGGTCAGAATGTTGTCACCATTTTTCACCTGGGTGGGGAGCGAGATGGCGGGGGCAGTGTGTTAATTTCTGCAGAACACTCAGATATATATCAGATTACCATCTAGATCCCTTCAGGAAGAACAAGGAACCCTATGACCCTATTGTTCTAATCATTAACTGCTTGAGTTTGCTCTTTGAAACTTGGGAAAAGTCAAACAAGAAGTGGGGAACACAGAGGGGCTTGTACCTGAAAAGGCCCCCTAGGGTCCTGCTTAGTTTCATCCTATCTTTGGTGACCCTCAGTCCTGAGGGGCATAGGGGTGGGACAAGGAAGGAATAAAGTTTTGGATAGAGAAGACAATCATAAATGAGGCTGGGGGCTTTGGTTTCAGGGTGATTCAGTCTCAATGAGCACGTCTCCCAGTCCTTCCTCTTTTTTCTCTCTTGCTGGGGTCTATTCTTGGGATATGCAGGTTTCCTCCTCTGCCATGGGGAGCCTTTTCCTCTGGAGGAGGCCAGTAGTGTGTGACCAAGTAAATCAGTGAAATCCAGATGGGGATTCTGTGCCCAGTGAAGTCATGTACTTCAATCAGCTTCATCAATAAAACTGATACATTGAGCTCTGACTGCCTGATTCATGCATTGATGTCTCAGTGGGTTTAGAATTTGGAAGGGCTAAAAAGAGGGTAATTACTGCGCCATAAGCCCCCAACATGTAATTTTCTCATCAGAAAACTTCAGAGGCGGACAGGAAGGCTGACATTTGGGGGCTAAAATAACACACAAGATCAGGTTTCTGGTGTAGTCACGGCTCTAGGCTGAAAGGTAATTGTAGGTCAAGTGGATTCTCAACCTGGGCAGTTTGTGACAGCTATGGAGGTTCAGTAAGATTTTAACTGGCAGCGACCTGAGTACAAGGGCCTCTGGGTCAGGCCTTGACCTAACCCGTGTGAGTGCAGCTTTGACCTCAGCAGCCGGCTGGGACAGGTATTACCGTATTGGGGGTGGGGGTAGAGGGGAGAAAGCCTGTCTGTCCCAGGGAAGGCTCACCTTAAAGAGGGCAGAGCTTTAGCTTACAAACGTTTAGGCTTTGGTGGGTAGAAGATTTTTGCCTCTTGTATTAAGTCTTTCCGTAAAGTTTTAGGCTAGATTTTAAAACAGCAGAGGCAATGGAATTCTACAGAGTTAAGGCAGCTTTTGTCTGTGAGAGTGTAGCCCTTTTACAGCATGAATCCAGAGGTGGATGCTGCAAATCTGTTCTTCTATAGGTCATTTTGAACTTCATTCAAGGTCATGAGTAGGACCGGTTAAGGGGTTCATTCTGATTCCATTTGGCTTGTCACATGCTGGTAAGGTTCACCCCACTCCTAGAATTCCATGTTTGTTCTGACTTGTAAACTGCATAAGCCTTGATCGTGACTTTGGATTTGAGGAGCCGGGCTAAATTTCCCTCCAAAATAGGGGTATACTTTGTTACAGAAAACAAATGAATAGAGCAGAACTCTTATACAAGAGATGTGCTTCTTTGTGGGTTGAGGTAGAGGAAACTAATGAAAATCCAAAAGCTAAGAGGAAAACAAATAGAACAGAACCCTTATACAGGAGATGTGCTTCTTTGTGGGTTGAGGTAGAGGAAACTAATGAAAATCCAAAAGCTAAGAGGGTAGCGAAAGAAGCTTATGCCTAAAAGACTTTGTCTCTGGGAAACAGGTTTGCTCAGGAAATCAAGGAAAAACTAGCTTGAAACCTGGGGAAAGTCAAACAAGAAGTGTCATGTCGATCCTGTCATGCATATTTGAAACTTGCTGAGAGTAGATCTTAAAGTCCTAATCACAAGAATAAACATATTTTTTTGGTAAGTGTGTGTGGCATTGGGTCTTAACTAGGCCTCAGTGATCATTTTGCAATGTATACAAATTTCAACTTATTTTGAAATGAATATAATATGTTGACTATTCCTACAATATACCAATTAAAAAAAAATCTGTCACACTGCCAGCACAGAATGAGAAGAAGAGAAAAAGACAAATAAAGGAAGATCAGCTGACTAAACTGAGGGAGGCAGGGATTAAAAAAAAAAAAAAGACAATGGCTTCCCTGGTGGTCCAGTGGGTAAACAGTCCACCTTGCAGTGCAGAGGGCACCAGATTGATCCCTGGCCCGGGAAGATCCCAGTGCCACAGAGCGGCTGGAATGGTGTGTCCAATTACAAACCAGTGCCCTGGAACGCATGCACCCAGAGTTGGTGCTCTGTAACGAGAGGGGTCACTGCAAGGGGAGGTCCACACAGGCCAAAGAATAGAGGTGGATAAAAATAAATAAATAAATAAATAAATAAACAAACCAATAAAAGACGCCAAAATTAAAAAAAAAAAAGGCAAAATCGGATGCTTAATCCCACTAAAGAGAAGCAGACGTAGATGTGAAAGTGAGACTGACAAAAGAAACAGCAGATTTCTGTCTTCTCCCATCTATTGCCACTCTGGGGCATGAAATCCTTGGTCCCAGAAGTTGAATGGGTAGAAGTTTGCTGTCCTTAAGCTGCTTGTTTTTGCTTGGAATATTCTTTCAATGCCAGTATAACTGACTTCACCCAGGTTTCCTGTGTCCTGTGGGATGCCTTTCCTCTGGGGTCTCAGGTGTCCCCCCTTCCAGCTTGCCCCCACCTTTACCCGGATTACTCTCCCCAAAAGGGTAGGGATTTATTAAAGCTAAAACTGTTGAAAAGGGTTTTACCTGACTTGAGACTTAAACCCAGGGCCCAGACCTGATCGAACCTTGCCTGGAACTTGAACGCACCTGGCTGGAGCTTGAATTCCAGTCAAAACACTGTTTAGGACTTGAACCCACGCAGCTGGGACTTGAACCCAGTCAAAACCCTGCTTGGGACTTGAACCCACGCAGTCAGGACTCAGTCACGGTCAAAACCCTGTCTGGGACTCGAACCCATGTGGCCGGGACTTAATCCAGCCCTCACCCAAAGTCTGGATCCACTGAGACTCAGGTTCTTCGTGCCTCAATGCAGAAAGAATTCAGCGAGAAGCAGAGTAGTAGACAACAAAAGGATTTATTAGGATAAGGTACCCGTAAACGGTGCAGGCAGGCAGGAATGCTCTGCTCTGCTCTCCCTTCGATTGAGTGGGCAGCAATATATATAGGATGGTGGAAGACCGCCCCTCTCAAGTAGACACAGTTACAAGGCATATATCGTTAGTTCCTTCTTCGCCAGTTCCTCCTTCATCAGCTGTCTATACCCAGTCAAGCCTGCTTTACTGAACAAGGAGCAGCTCTCCTGAGTTGTCATCAACTCACTGCCCTCCCAACCTTTCTCAGGTTTCACCCTTCTGCCTACCGTCTGCTACTAGGACTCTACAGCCACCTACCTATTCTACTCTGTCCCTATCACTGTGATCATAGTAGACAGACCAGACAGATATGAAAGAAAAATAAGTCTTAATTTTTTTTTTTACTCTTCCCTACTTTCCACCCCATCGGTTGCAAAGGCAACCCATGAAATGTGAGGAAATACAAGCAAATGATATATCTGATAAGGGACATAGATCCAGAATATGGGCTTTCCAGGTGGGGCTAGTGGTCAAAGATTCCATCTGCCTCTCCTGAGAGGCAGGTGACACAGATTTGATCCCTGGGTCAGGAAGATTTTCTGGAGGAGCAAATAGCAAGCTGCTCCAGTATCCTTGTCTGGGAAATCCCATGGAGAATGGAGCCTGGCAGGCTAGTCTATGGGGTCGAAAAGAGTCAGACATGACTGAACATGCATGCATCCAGAAATATAAAGAATTCCTGCAACTCAAGAATAATAAAAAAAAGATGAAAAAAAAGAAAAAACAGAGAAAGTACTTGAATAGACATTTCTCCAAAGAAAATATACAGATGACAAACAAGCATAGGAAAAAGATTCTTTAAATTTATTTATTTATTTATTTTCGTGGGGGAGGGGTGGGGAGGGAGGGGAGCAGGCGGGCCACTTCTATTGGTCTTTCATTTCTCTGTTTTCATCCATCTTTGTTCACTCGAACCCATGTGGCCGGGACTTAATCCAGCCCTCACCCAAAGTCTGGATCCACTGAGACTCAGGTTCTTCGTGCCTCAATGCAGAAAGAATTCAGCGAGAAGCAGAGTAGTAGACAACAAAAGGATTTATTAGGATAAGGTACCCGTAAACGGTGCAGGCAGGCAGGAATGCTCTGCTCTGCTCTCCCTTCGATTGAGTGGGCAGCAATATATATAGGATGGTGGAAGACCGCCCCTCTCAAGTAGACACAGTTACAAGGCATATATCGTTAGTTCCTTCTTCGCCAGTTCCTCCTTCATCAGCTGTCTATACCCAGTCAAGCCTGCTTTACTGAACAAGGAGCAGCTCTCCTGAGTTGTCATCAACTCACTGCCCTCCCAACCTTTCTCAGGTTTCACCCTTCTGCCTACCGTCTGCTACTAGGACTCTACAGCCACCTACCTATTCTACTCTGTCCCTATCACTGTGATCATAGTAGACAGACCAGACAGATATGAAAGAAAAATAAGTCTTAATTTTTTTTTTTACTCTTCCCTACTTTCCACCCCATCGGTTGCAAAGGCAACCCATGAAATGTGAGGAAATACAAGCAAATGATATATCTGATAAGGGACATAGATCCAGAATATGGGCTTTCCAGGTGGGGCTAGTGGTCAAAGATTCCATCTGCCTCTCCTGAGAGGCAGGTGACACAGATTTGATCCCTGGGTCAGGAAGATTTTCTGGAGGAGCAAATAGCAAGCTGCTCCAGTATCCTTGTCTGGGAAATCCCATGGAGAATGGAGCCTGGCAGGCTAGTCTATGGGGTCGAAAAGAGTCAGACATGACTGAACATGCATGCATCCAGAAATATAAAGAATTCCTGCAACTCAAGAATAATAAAAAAAAGATGAAAAAAAAGAAAAAACAGAGAAAGTACTTGAATAGACATTTCTCCAAAGAAAATATACAGATGACAAACAAGCATAGGAAAAAGATTCTTTAAATTTATTTATTTATTTATTTTCGTGGGGGAGGGGTGGGGAGGGAGGGGAGCAGGCGGGCCACTTCTATTGGTCTTTCATTTCTCTGTTTTCATCCATCTTTGTTCTTTGGCCCGCGTGAGCCTCCTATCACGGTGGCCTCTATTGTCTCAGAGTACTGGCTCTGGGCGCGTGCGCTCCAGAGCTCTGGCTCGGTAAGTGGACACATTGGTCCAGCCGCTCCGCGGCATGTGGGATCTTCCCAGGCCAGGGATCGAACCAGCGCCCCTTGTACTGCAAGGAGGTGTCCTTACCCACTGGACCACCAGGGAAGCCCCCAGGAAAAAGATTCTTGATATCACTAATTGTCAGGGAAATGCAAATCAAAAATCACAGAGATACCATCTCTCATCCATTAAGATGGTTACTATTTTATTTGTTTTTTTTTTTTTCTTCCTTTTTTCTTTTTTGTTTTTGATGGTTACTATTTTTAAAAACAAAGAAACAAAAACCTAGGAAGTAAACACCTTGCCTCAAACAAAACAAAAAAACAACAAATGTTACCAAGATTGTGTGGAAACCCGAACTCTTGTGCACTTTTGGTGGGAATGTGAAATGGTTCAGACTCTGTGGAAATCAGTATGGTTTCTTAAAAATGAAACAAAATTACCATGTGCTCCAGCAGTTCCACTTTTGAGTATATACACCTCAAAACATGGAAAGCTGGCATTCAAGTAGATACTTATATACCCATGTTCATAACGGCGTAATTCACAGTAGTCAAAAGGTGGAAGTGGGACTTCCCAGGTGGTCCAGTGGCTACGATTCTGGCTCCCGATGCAAAGGGTCTGGGTTCAAACCCTGGTAAGGGAACTAGATCCCACATGCCTCAACCCAGTTCACATGCTGCAACCAAGACCTGGTTCAGCCACATAAATTAATCAAAAAAAAAAAAAAAAAGGTGGAAGCAACTCAAGCGTCCATTGATGGATGAATGGATAAATAAAATGTGATTATACCTATGATGGAGTATTATTCTTTCTTAAGAAGGAAGAAAATCCTGATATGTGCTATATAACATGGATGAATTCTGAGGGCATTATAGTATGTGGAATAAGCCAGACATAACAAAAAGACAAATGCTATCTGATTCTGATTTTATGAGGTAGCTAGAGGAGTCCAATTGATAGAAAGTAGAGTGGTGATTGCCAGGAGCTGGAGGGCAGAGGGAATAGAGAGTTATTGTCTAATGTGTACTGAGTTTCGGTTTTGCAAGATGAAAACAGTTCTGGAGATGGATGGCTGGGAAGGTTGCACAACAGTGTGAACGTACTTAATGCCACTTGACCATACATTTAAAAAATATTGTCTTAAATTTTATGTCATGCATGTTTTACCACAATTAACATTTTTAAAAATAATGGTTAGAGCTTCTGCACAGCAAAAGACACCATTAAAAAAATATATATTAGAAGGGACTTCCCTGGTGGTCCAGTGGTTAAGACTTTGCCTTTCAATGCAGGGGATGCAAGTTCAATCTCTGGTCAGGGAACTAAGATTCCCCCATGCCTCATGGCCAAAAAGCCAAAACACAAAACAGAAACAATATTGTAATAAATTCAATAAAGACTTAACAAAAACCTTAAATAAAAACAATAAGCCACGGCCTGAGAGACGGCATCTGTGATGCATAAAACCAAGAAAGGCTTAGTATCCAGAGTACATCAAGAGCTCCTTCACATTAATAAAGAAAAAGAAACAACAGACAAGTAGAAATATATAAAAAATGCCTAACAGTATGTTTAATTACTTAAACAAGGAGGTCATTAGATTACAAAACAGAGAAAGCACTTGGGAGGAGGTTCTAATGCCTTAACAGCCTGCACAAGCCAGCCAGAAAGTAAATTTCTCAAGGTTAAGAAATCAAAACCTAAAAGACAACCAATCTCAAACAGCGGTTGTTTGTGATTGAGGCAATGGCTCACACTACAGCCAGTTAAATATTCCTTGCTTCACCTCCGAGTCTTCTCTATAAAAGTCTTGCCCCTGGCTCCCATCAGTAAAGCACTCCCCACCACTTCTGGTTGGTCATTGTCTGATTTTTGCTCAAATAAACTCTTAAACGAACTGTAGTTGATTTACAGTATTGTATTAGTTTCATTAAACTTTTTGATTTGCCTGAGTGCATCTTTCAAGAGACGTTTCAGAAGAGAAAATCCAATAGACATTTGACACTTTATTAGTCAACAGGGACATGACTGGAATGAGGAGGCTGACTTAGGGTGGGCAGAGAAAGCCTCTCTGAATAGATGTCGTTTGGCATCAAAGACACAAAAGGCCTTCCTTGATGGCTCCTCAGGTAAAGAATTTACCTGCAATGCAGGAAACAGGAGACACAGGTTCAATCTGTGGTGGGGAGATCCCCTGGAGGAGGAAAATGGCAACCCACTCCAGTATTCTTGCCTGAAATAACCCCATGGACAGAGGATCCTGGCGGGCTACAGTTCACGGGTTAGCAAAGAGTCTGACATAACTGAGTGACTGAGCACACTCCCACTAAAGGCACAAAGACTCTGCTCCCATTCACAGGGAGTTTCCCTCCTCTGTCTTTCGAGTCTGACAAGATGAGGTGCAGTTCCTAAGTTCCGTCTTTCTTTGCTATCCTCCGTGGTAACACAGGGCTCTTAGTTAATAGGTTTTACTGCTCATTACCAGGGAACAACAAAAGTACAACAAAAAACATCGAAACATGACTCATTCTAATAGAGAATGATCACATGCCAAAAACGTATTCAATGTGTTAAAGAGGAAACAGAGGGTAAAGCTGGTTCAGAGAGCATTTTGAGGAAGTAGAACAAGGAAGGATATGTCTTAGATACTAAACGGATTAATCTCTGAAGGGTAATAAAAGTGATATGCTTTGAGGTCCTTTTTTTTATACTAGAAAGAAATCCTTTGGAATTCAAAGCAGACAAAAATCTGAGCTTTTAATAAATAAAAAATAGCTAAGCAAAAGAAGGTACATTCCTTGGTTTACTTATATGGCTGGTGGGCCAAATCTGGCTCTGCTGCTTGAGTTTATAAGAAGGTTGACTGGGCCACAGCCACGTTCACGTGCTTATCTATTGTGTAAGGCTGCTCTTGCTCTGAACAGCGGAGGACTATGGTGACATAGCTGTGTTGCTGACAGAGAGCATATAGCCCCCAAACCTAAAATATTTACTATCTTGGACCTTTACAGAAAAAGTTTGCCAATCCCAGCTAGAGAATTAATCCTAGGGTGTCCTTGCTAAACCACCTTCTCGAAGACATGGCAAGAACTACACTGCCCTCTCTGGGTCTCATTTGCAAATTTTGGCCAATTTTTCTTAAAAAGGAGATGTTTGTCTGAAAAACTGAGGGACGTTGTTAGGAGAGCTGTCGTCTCTGGCCTGTGATTCCTAAATCCTCCCATCCTCCCACTTCAACACCCCAACACTCTCTCTGTACGGACGACGGGTCTATGAAAAACCTCCTTTAAAAATATACACTTACTTGGCTGCCCTGGGTCTTAGCTGCGGCATGTGGAACCTTTTTAGTTGCAGCGTGTGGGATCTAGTTCCCTGATCAGGGAATCAAATCCAGGGCCCCTGTGTTAGGAGATCCGAGTCTTAGCCACTGGACCACCAGGGAAGTCCCTGAAAACCTCCTTTTAAGGAAAAGTAGGCCTTAAAAATAATTGGTGTTAAGTAATGTCCTTTACAGGGTCATTTTGCACAACAGGACACTCTGTGTCAGACTTAGGACTCCAGTTAGGGCTTGTGCCTCATAATACATTCGTGGTCCATTTTCTTGGGATGTCCTCTCAGATTCCTTGAATAAAGTTCTACAGATGTTGTAAACTGCAAGTGTGGAGAAGGCAACAATAGTATGTGCTTGACCACCGCTTATTCTCTGGTTCCGGGCACAACTGGTTCAGGGGAAGCAATTTTGAGGAAGTAGAACAAGGAAGGATTGTTAATAAATAAAAAAAAGTGATATGCTTTGAGGTCCTTTTTTTTATACTAGAAAGAAATCCTTTGGAATTCAAAGCAGACAAAAATCTGAGCTTTTAATAAATAAAAAATAGCTAAGCAAAAGAAGGTACATTCCTTGGTTTACTTATATGGCTGGTGGGCCAAATCTGGCTCTGCTGCTTGAGTTTATAAGAAGGTTGACTGGGCCACAGCCACGTTCACGTGCTTATCTATTGTGTAAGGCTGCTCTTGCTCTGAACAGCGGAGGACTATGGTGACATAGCTGTGTTGCTGACAGGGGCATATAGCCCCAAACCTAAAATATTTACTATCTTGGACCTTTACAGAAAAAGTTTGCCAATCCCAGCTAGAGAATTAATCCTAGGGTGTCCTTGCTAAACCACCTTCTCGAAGACATGGCAAGAACTACACTGCCCTCTCTGGGTCTCATTTGCAAATTTTGGCCAATTTTTCTTAAAAAGGAGATGTTTGTCTGAAAAACTGAGGGACGTTGTTAGGAGAGCTGTCGTCTCTGGCCTGTGATTCCTAAATCCTCCCATCCTCCCACTTCAACACCCCAACACTCTCTCTGTACGGACGACGGGTCTATGAAAAACCTCCTTTAAAAATATACACTTACTTGGCTGCCCTGGGTCTTAGCTGCGGCATGTGGAACCTTTTCAGTTGCAGCGTGTGGGATCTAGTTCCCTGATCAGGGAATCAAATCCAGGGCCCCTGTGTTAGGAGATCCGAGTCTTAGCCACTGGACCACCAGGGAAGTCCCTGAAAACCTCCTTTTAAGGAAAAGTAGGCCTTAAAAATAATTGGTGTTAAGTAATGTCCTTTACAGGGTCATTTTGCACAACAGGACACTCTGTGTCAGACTTAGGACTCCAGTTAGGGCTTGTGCCTCATAATACATTCGTGGTCCATTTTCTTGGGATGTCCTCTCAGATTCCTTGAATAAAGTTCTACAGATGTTGTAAACTGCAAGTGTGGAGAAGGCAACAATAGTATGTGCTTGACCACCGCTTATTCTCTGGTTCCGGGCACAAAGTACGTACTCAGTATTTCTTGACTGAGTGGTAAAGAAAAGATGGAAGAGAGGTCAGTTTTGCCTTCAGGGTCAGCCCTGTGTGAGGAACAATTTTGGTGATGAAGGCTGCCACCTTCAGGAAAAAAGTGAAACTGCAAGATTCAGAACTGCTAAACCCTGAGGAAAATACATTTCATTTCCAGGCAGAATTACCAGAGAATTGATTTTTTTCTCCTTTAGCTTAAGGCAGAATTAATCAATACTGTTTTGTCCTTTCTGATTAAGGAACCTTGTACCATTTCTTTAATAACATTTAAAGCCTTTGTAGTGCTTAATAAGTGCCCAGGGCCATCCCTTGCACACACAGGCTGTGTGTGGGTGGGGTCGCAAAGTCAGGCACCACTGAGTGACTAAGCACAGCACAGCACCCAACCACCATCTCCATTTTACAAATGAGGAATCCGAGCACAGAAAGCATGACTGAGTTACAGAGAAGCTGTCAAAACTAGGAATTTGAACCAAAACATCATGGCTTCAGAGTATGTGCTAAGTTTAATCATTTCACTATACTACCTCTCTATGTCTGATATTTTCTTGTACTTCGAAAATGGTGACTACATCCATAAAATTAAAAGACGCTTGCTCCTAGGAAGAAAAGCTATGACAGACCTTGATAGGGTATTAAAAAGCAGAGACCTCACTTTACCAACAAAATGGTTTTTCCAGTAGTCATGTATGGATGTGAGAGCTGGACCATGAAGAAGGTTGAGCATCAAAAAATTGATGCCTTCAAACTGTGGTGCTGGATAAGACTCTTGAGAGTCCCTTGGACTGCAAGGAGATCAAACCAGTCAATCCTAAAGGAAATCAACCCTGAATATTCATTGGAAGGATTGATGCTGAAGCTGAAGCTCCAATGCTTCGTCCACCTGATGCAGAGACAACTCATTGGAAAAGAGCCTGATGTTGGGGAAAATAGAAGGCAAAAGGAGGAGGGCACGACAGATGGTTGGATGGGATCACTGAGTCAATGGACATGAGTTTGCACCAGCTCCTGGAGATGGTGAAGGACAGAGAAACCTGGTGTGCTACAGTCCATGGGGTCGCAAAGAGTCGGATACGACTGAGGAACTGAACTGAACTGATGCCTGATGTGGAAAATACTTACAGAAAACATGTGGAAACATGGCGAGTGGAACCCATGCAAATATCTCTGCTGGCTCCTGACACATTACTAAAATGATAGAAAAGGAATCCACAAAGTCCTAGCCCACAGACAACAGGAGAGAAGATGACTGTTCATGAGGGGTCAAATTCTCTCTGGAAGATAGGAAGTGGACGGATGATTTGGCTGAGTGGAGAAACCTTAGAGCTTATGGAGGAGGATGCCACTGAGGAGTAAGTTGTGACCCTTGGCAGTGAAAATGCAGCATCCTAACCACTGAACAGCCAGGAAATTTCAAAACTCAAAAAAAAAAAAAAAAAAAGGAAGAAAAATCCCTGGGACACGGGGCGCGGCCGGAAAGGTGGCCGCTCTCTCGCCCATCAAGCACCTCACGTTTGCAGGGAACCTGGTGCTAAACCATTCGTAGACGACCTGCTGGTGGGTCAGGGTGTATGTAGCAGAGAAACTCCCTCATTGTGATCGATTGAAAGTCAGCCTTGACACAGGGTTTGCATGGAACTACAAAGCAAAATAAATGGTGACTACATCCATAAAATTAAAAGACGCTTGCTCCTAGGAAGAAAAGCTATGACAGACCTTGATAGGGTATTAAAAAGCAGAGACCTCACTTTACCAACAAAATGGTTTTTCCAGTAGTCATGTATGGATGTGAGAGCTGGACCATGAAGAAGGTTGAGCATCAAAAAATTGATGCCTTCAAACTGTGGTGCTGGATAAGACTCTTGAGAGTCCCTTGGACTGCAAGGAGATCAAACCAGTCAATCCTAAAGGAAATCAACCCTGAATATTCATTGGAAGGATTGATGCTGAAGCTGAAGCTCCAATGCTTCGTCCACCTGATGCAGAGACAACTCATTGGAAAAGAGCCTGATGTTGGGGAAAATAGAAGGCAAAAGGAGGAGGGCACGACAGATGGTTGGATGGGATCACTGAGTCAATGGACATGAGTTTGCACCAGCTCCTGGAGATGGTGAAGGACAGAGAAACCTGGTGTGCTACAGTCCATGGGGTCGCAAAGAGTCGGATACGACTGAGGAACTGAACTGAACTGATGCCTGATGTGGAAAATACTTACAGAAAACATGTGGAAACATGGCGAGTGGAACCCATGCAAATATCTCTGCTGGCTCCTGACACATTACTAAAATGATAGAAAAGGAATCCACAAAGTCCTAGCCCACAGACAACAGGAGAGAAGATGACTGTTCATGAGGGGTCAAATTCTCTCTGGAAGATAGGAAGTGGACGGATGATTTGGCTGAGTGGAGAAACCTTAGAGCTTATGGAGGAGGATGCCACTGAGGAGTAAGTTGTGACCCTTGGCAGTGAAAATGCAGCATCCTAACCACTGAACAGCCAGGAAATTTCAAAACTCAAAAAAAAAAAAAAAAAAAGGAAGAAAAATCCCTGGGACACGGGGCGCGGCCGGAAAGGTGGCCGCTCTCTCGCCCATCAAGCACCTCACGTTTGCAGGGAACCTGGTGCTAAACCATTCGTAGACGACCTGCTGGTGGGTCAGGGTGTATGTAGCAGAGAAACTCCCTCATTGTGATCGATTGAAAGTCAGCCGCTTGACACAGGGTTTGTGAAGAATAAGAAAAAAAGAAATTAATGTGTTTGGTGATAGTATTGGTATTCTTATTCTGAGACTTAGCATTATGCTATGTGTATTTTGGGACAAAGCAAATAATAAATTATTTTGGAGTTTTTGAGAAGCAAGATTTATGGTGTGGGAGACAGTAAATACATTTGTTAGGTCAATACAGTTAAGTAAAACCCTTCTAGTCTTGATTTCAGTTGGAAACATCAGTATGATGGATTTTGTCAGACCAGTTAGATAACTTGCTCAAGGTCATCCAGCTCATACGGGATGGAACAAGAACTCAGATTGAACCAGCCTGGTCTTGCTCCAAAAATTTGTGAAGTTCTGCCTCTTTGGTGGATCATGGTAGGAAGGCCTCCTGGAGAAGGCAAAATTTGAAGGATAAGTCAGAGCATTAAATGGACTTCTCTTGATCAATGGACATTCTGCTTGTCATGACCCAGGAATCCTGGGCTGACGTAGAAAGAGCTTCTTTCTGAAATGTCAAAACCCAGCATCAGCCTCCAAATCATTGTGATCAATTGGCCAATAGAACTTACCAGGGCAGAACAATGGGTTTGCCTCTGTGCGTCACTTTAAAAAAATTTAAGAACAGTAAGATGTGTTTTCATTGATCCCTCAAAGTAAGCACGTCTTACAGGAAGGCCATAGAAAACTACACAACTCATTTGAGTCTGGTTATTTTAGACTTGAAAAATGTTCACAAGATTTGTAGGTCTAGTTTGCACAGTAGGTCTTGGGCAAGGTTGGCAGGAGGAAAAGATTTGTGCCTTATTTTCCAAATGCTCCCCCTAATGGAACATAGGGATAATGTGATTAAGAGAGAGAAAACGCTTTTAAATTTGTTTCGTTGTTGTGGTTATTTAATTTGAAAATAAGTTATTGGGAGTTCCCTGGTGGTCCCGTGGTTAGGATTTAGTGCTGCCACTGATGGTTCAATCCCTAGTCGGGGAACAAAGATCCTGCAAGCCTTGAGGCATGGCCAAAAAAAAAAAGTTATTAAATGAAAAGTAACACATGCAAAAATAGATTGAAAATTAACTCTCTTTTCTTCCTCTTCCCCTGAAAGTATTATAATGACCAGTTTCTTAGGTCTTGCAGAGAACATGTTAAAAGGAAAGTTTTGGTTGATTCATGTTAGGAGGGCACAGAAGTTAAAAGGTGACTGATCTTCTATTATTTCACTACAGTAAGCAGTTGCCTTCTGAAGGAAAACCTGCATCTGGATTTAGATGGGATGGACTTTCATTATCTGTTTTAAGGAATTCAGAAATGATGTCTATTAAAAGTATTACTCGCTCAGTTGTGTCCAACTCTTTGCAAGTTCATGGATCGTAGTCTGCCAGGCCCCCCTATCAATGGCATTCTCCAGGCAAGAATACTGGAGTTGGTTGCCGTTTCCTTCTCCAGGGGATCTTCCCAACCCAGGGATCAAACCCAGATCTCCTGCAGTGCCAGCAGATTCTTTATCATCTGAGCCACCAGGGAAGCTCTATAGAGAGGACTCTATTAAAAGAGGTTTCAATCTGAGTCTGTCCAAACTGGCCTAGTTAAACTTTATCCTTTGTCATCAGGCTATCTTTTCTTCCACCCTAATAAACTACCAGTAATATAGAGATGAAGATTCTGGGAGTTTGAATTTAGTATTAATTTCACCCAGATTTTTCATAACTATGACTATGATAATTCTTTTCCAGGGGATTCCAGTTTTTAAATTATCTCTCCAACTACATGCATGCTTGTCAGGCCATGGGTTCTGATTTGGGGCGTGGAAAACATGCTCTAACAGTGTGTGGTTGGTGATTTTGACACAGGCTTACCCAATTTTGTGTTTGCTTTTCTTTGGTCTCTACATTGTTGGCAACAAATTTGGGTTAACATGAAGGTAAAAGCTTTAAACGAGCTGAAATGCCTGATCCCATGATGGGACACAAGGAAGCAAGTTCAGGCCTCAAGAAGAATTGGCTCACAGGCTGTGAGTAAGAGGTGGATGAAAACGGAACTACCCGTAGATCCTGGGGAAAACATGTTTACAACATAGAAACAGAAATAGAAGTGGGGGAGAGAGCAGTGCCCCTCAGTGGTACCAAGAGGTCAGCTCACTTCCAGTTTTGGAGGCTGTTTACAGAAAAATGAAGAATTCAGTTCTTCATTTAATATTGAACAAGTTCTTTTCGCATACCAAGGTTAAAATGCCATGTACATATGTCATTACAAGTTGATTGGGTTTATTAAGAGCCAACAAATAAAACTGCAATGAGATACTACCACATAATTATTAAAATAGCTAAAAATGAAGTAGAAAACAAAACTGATCAAATGAAATTTTCAGGAGGCTGGGGAACAACTGGAAATCTCATACCTTGTTTGTGGGCATGTAGAACGTACTCTGCAAAATGTCACTCTGCAAAAAAGTTGGGCAGCTTCTTGCAAAACCAAACCTCCACTGACTCTATAGCCCAGGAATCTAACTCCTAGGTATATACCCAAGAGAAATGAGAATCACACAAAATCTGCATATGAATATTTATAGTAACTTTATTTTCAATTGCCAAAAGCTGGAAAAGCTCATATGCCTTCAACTGGCGAATGAATGAAGAAATTGTGGTATATCCATTATGGAATACTCATTAGCAACTGAACTGAATTGAAAGAAACCCTGGCCAAATTATTTTTTAACAATGGTACTAGGACTATATAATGGAGAAAGAACAGTTTCTTTAGTAAATGGTGTTGGGAAAACTGGATATTCACATGCAAAAGAATGAAATTAGACCCATACATTATGCTATAGATAAATATTATCTTGATTGTGGTTGTTGTTACGTGACTGTACATTAGTTAAAAATCATAAAACTGTAAACCAAAAAAACTATATATTGAGGCACGAGAAAACCTGTATATCAAAAACTGCATATAAATTATCCCTCAATAAAACTGACTAAAAAGAAACGTGGAATAAATGTTAAGAATGTCAAATCTGAATGATCTCTTTTATTGTGATTGAAATGTTTCCAATCTGAAAATAATTTTTAAAGTTATTTTTCAGAAGATGATTAGTTTATTCAAACTGCAGTACAGTCCAATAATAGGATGCAGGTTTAAAGTTGTCTGGTAAACAAAGAACCATTTCATTTCTGTCCACGTATGTCTGTGACTGTATTTATTAGATCATTTTCAGAAAAGGTCAAACTTGTAAATTTGAGACCTTTCAAGAATGTGAAGTCTGCTCAAACAGCCCTTCTGCCCCATAATGTTTCAGAAAACAAAAAATTGAAGAATAAAGATTGGGTTTATTAAGAGCCAACAAATAAAACTGCAATGAGATACTACCACATAATTATTAAAATAGCTAAAAATGAAGTAGAAAACAAAACTGATCAAATGAAATTTTCAGGAGGCTGGGGAACAACTGGAAATCTCATACCTTGTTTGTGGGCATGTAGAACGTACTCTGCAAAATGTCACTCTGCAAAAAAGTTGGGCAGCTTCTTGCAAAACCAAACCTCCACTGACTCTATAGCCCAGGAATCTAACTCCTAGGTATATACCCAAGAGAAATGAGAATCACACAAAATCTGCATATGAATATTTATAGTAACTTTATTTTCAATTGCCAAAAGCTGGAAAAGCTCATATGCCTTCAACTGGCGAATGAATGAAGAAATTGTGGTATATCCATTATGGAATACTCATTAGCAACTGAACTGAATTGAAAGAAACCCTGGCCAAATTATTTTTTAACAATGGTACTAGGACTATATAATGGAGAAAGAACAGTTTCTTTAGTAAATGGTGTTGGGAAAACTGGATATTCACATGCAAAAGAATGAAATTAGACCCATACATTATGCTATAGATAAATATTATCTTGATTGTGGTTGTTGTTACGTGACTGTACATTAGTTAAAAATCATAAAACTGTAAACCAAAAAAACTATATATTGAGGCACGAGAAAACCTGTATATCAAAAACTGCATATAAATTATCCCTCAATAAAACTGACTAAAAAGAAACGTGGAATAAATGTTAAGAATGTCAAATCTGAATGATCTCTTTTATTGTGATTGAAATGTTTCCAATCTGAAAATAATTTTTAAAGTTATTTTTCAGAAGATGATTAGTTTATTCAAACTGCAGTACAGTCCAATAATAGGATGCAGGTTTAAAGTTGTCTGGTAAACAAAGAACCATTTCATTTCTGTCCACGTATGTCTGTGACTGTATTTATTAGATCATTTTCAGAAAAGGTCAAACTTGTAAATTTGAGACCTTTCAAGAATGTGAAGTCTGCTCAAACAGCCCTTCTGCCCCCATAATGTTTCAGAAAACACTTGAAGAATAAGAATAGTATCTGGTGGTTGACAGAGGCACGTGGGGAACGGGAGGAGGAGAGAAACTGGGGATTCTTTTCTTCTGGATGTTGATTTAGAAATGAATTACTTGAAATGTTCACTTTGGTCAAAACGATAGAGTCAGTCCTTTGTCGTCACACAGCCTTCATCTCTTGTTCTAAGAAATCCCTTTATAAAACTTAATGATTCTGCCTCCTTATTTGTAAAAGATTGAGCTCAGATAAATAAAGCTGGGTGGATATGCTTAATCACAGGCCAAAATGGATACTTAATTTTAGACAGATTAGAAGCCATGGTTTTAGCAAAAATAATGATCCAGTTCACTCCCAGACCACACCAAAGACCAGGACAGAGAGGTTATCACGGCTACATGAAATTAGCCTCAGCTATTTTTCCATCCAGCTACTCATGTCTTGTTTTTTTCAGGCTCCTCATGCAGCAGCTTCCAAGCACAGAATTCCAGAAAGCTGAAATTGTCTTGATTCCTCTCAGTGCTGGCACTGACTATAAGGAATTGAGAATGCCAGTAATCCTAGAGAAACAGATAGGCATTTTAAATCACAAACATTTACGTACAACCCAAACGCTGCAGTTTTGGACAAAATATGGAAATAGACCTTGGTCCTTCTTTGCGTCCTATCTTAATGAGGGAATCTTTCAAGACCACAGGAGAAGGAAGGGAGAAAGGATCCTTTGGATTGAAAGATGAAAAAAAAAAAAAAAAAAAAACCTGGCAGAAATGGGTCACCTGTGAAATGAAAAGTTCAGTGTTCCCAAGGTTTGAAAAAATGGATCTGACTTGATGCAAACCTCGTTTTGACTGTGTAAGAGGTCACAAAATTACTTCTGGATCATTTACAGACTGAGATTGAAAGGGAGTGGTGAGCATCCCCATGTTAAACTGCAGTACAGTCCAATAATAGGATGCAGGTTTAAAGTTGTCTGGTAAACAAAGAACCATTTCATTTCTGTCCACGTATGTCTGTGACTGTATTTATTAGATCATTTTCAGAAAAGGTCAAACTTGTAAATTTGAGACCTTTCAAGAATGTGAAGTCTGCTCAAACAGCCCTTCTGCCCCATAATGTTTCAGAAAACACTTGAAGAATAAGAATAGTATCTGGTGGTTGACAGAGGCACGTGGGGAACGGGAGGAGGAGAGAAACTGGGGATTCTTTTCTTCTGGATGTTGATTTAGAAATGAATTACTTGAAATGTTCACTTTGGTCAAAACGATAGAGTCAGTCCTTTGTCGTCACACAGCCTTCATCTCTTGTTCTAAGAAATCCCTTTATAAAACTTAATGATTCTGCCTCCTTATTTGTAAAAGATTGAGCTCAGATAAATAAAGCTGGGTGGATATGCTTAATCACAGGCCAAAATGGATACTTAATTTTAGACAGATTAGAAGCCACGGTTTTAGCAAAATAATGATCCAGTTCACTCCCAGACCACACCAAAGACCAGGACAGAGAGGTTATCACGGCTACATGAAATTAGCCTCAGCTATTTTTCCATCCAGCTACTCATGTCTTGTTTTTTTCAGGCTCCTCATGCAGCAGCTTCCAAGCACAGAATTCCAGAAAGCTGAAATTGTCTTGATTCCTCTCAGTGCTGGCACTGACTATAAGGAATTGAGAATGCCAGTAATCCTAGAGAAACAGATAGGCATTTTAAATCACAAACATTTACGTACAACCCAAACGCTGCAGTTTTGGACAAAATATGGAAATAGACCTTGGTCCTTCTTTGCGTCCTATCTTAATGAGGGAATCTTTCAAGACCACAGGAGAAGGAAGGGAGAAAGGATCCTTTGGATTGAAAGATGAAAAAAAAAAAAAAAAAAAACCTGGCAGAAATGGGTCACCTGTGAAATGAAAAGTTCAGTGTTCCCAAGGTTTGAAAAAATGGATCTGACTTGATGCAAACCTCGTTTTGACTGTGTAAGAGGTCACAAAATTACTTCTGGATCATTTACAGACTGAGATTGAAAGGGAGTGGTGAGATCATGTCCCAAAGCACAAACACAAAAATGTTAGAACCGAAGGGCACTTTATCAAAATTTAATCCAACAGCCTAAAATCTCAAATCAGAAAATAGGACAACATGATTGACAGATATTAAGGAACAGAAAAGAAAGTAGAGACCTAGAAGTCAAGAGAAGATTTAAAAACAAGTCATCCTGCATGTAGAAGTTTTAAGATGAAGGTTTAGAAAATAATAATTTTTTTTAAAGGGAGACATGTTGGGACTTACCTCGTGGTCCACTAATAAAGGCTCTGCTTTCAGATGCAGAGGGTGTGGATTCAGTCCCAGGTGGAGTGAGTAAGATCATGCATGCTGAGTGATACGGCCAAAAAAAAAAAGGACGCATTATATCAGTTATTAAAAGTGTTCCAGATTTTCGGTGGTTGTTAAAGCAATACTCTATAGAAAATAATTGGAAATATCTGTATTACAGATTTGATACAGTTATGCATATATACTTTTTACTCTTTTTTAAAATTTTTGATTAATTAATTCATTTTTGGCCACTCTGGGCCCTCACTGCCATCGCAGGCTCCTCCTCAGCTTCAGGGAGTGGGGGCCACTCTGCAGCCGAGGTGAGCAGGCCCCCTGCTGTGGCGACCTCCCTTGCTGCAGAACTCTGGCTCTGGGGCACACAGGCCTCAGTAGTTGCGACCCACCGGCTCAACAGCCGCAGCTTTGAGGCTTGAGAGCACAGGCTCAATAACTGTGGCTCACTGGCTTAGTTGCTCTGCAGCATGTGGAATCTCCCCGGATCAGGAATCGAATCCGTGCCTCCAACATTGGCAGGCATATTCCCCACCACTGAGCCACCAGGGGAAGCCCCCGATCCAGTTATATCTCAGGCACCTTTTCTGGAATGCCATAGAAAGGTACTAAAGATGTCATTTTGATGATTTCGCTTTGCTATTAATACTCAAATTTAATAAACTAGGTATATATACTGTTTGGGCATTCTTTTTTGTTTGTTTGGGCATTCTCATGAATTGGAAAAAATTTCTTGAATAATGATCATGATCTATTTAGTATTTTCACATTCACTTCTGAATTGTAAGGAGATGAACTATCAAAGGTATAACGAACATCCTTGGTCTTCGTCTGGAATACTTTTATATAAATATGACGGTTTAGAACTGAGGGGCTTTCCTGAGTCTTGTGGTTTTCAAGTCCTTTTGTATAGAGACAGTAGATATGCCATTTTTTGTCCCCCCTTTGAAGGTCTATAAATCATTCTACTTAATTTATCATTCTTTTGTCTGTAAAAAAGTTATTAAGTGTTCATCTGTACCCCTTTATGACAACCTAGTGACTGGAAGTTATCCGGCGCCCTACTGGGATACAACGCTTAGAAGTAGGTACTATTCCTGTCATAAAACCCTAGCTCAGAGAGCCTAAGGGGGCTAAAACAATACCGTCAAAGCAAGTGTGGACGGATATGAAATAGAGAAAAATTCAAGGATAGTGATACAGTCTCCGTGCTTCGAAAAACGCCATTTGGTCGCTTTAGGAGAGTGGGTCCCAAGTTTTTTGTCCCCTCACTGGTTGGGTTAGGACATTTGTTAAAAATGTTGCTCCCTGAACCCTGTCCTTAGCTTACTGAATCAGAATCCTCTGAGACAGAAACTGGAAATACACATTTTTAAAATAAGCACTGCAGTCCGCCTAGAAACCAAGTAAAGAATTCACTAGCCAAAGATTCCACCCCTCAACCCCTCTTACAAGGCTGGCCTTGTCCAGGCCCCGCCCCCGCCCCCGCCCGCCTCACCTAGGCTCCGCCCGCCTCCCTTAGGCTCCGCCCTCTGCCCACACAGTCTCGCAGGCGTCGCGCGACCCTTCCCGTGATGCTCCTCGCCCAACCGCCTTGGTTGCTAGGCAATGCGCGTTTCCCCCGCCCGCCCCGGTCCCAGCCTTCCAGCCACCCGCCGCGCGGGGTGCGGCTGGCCATGGGGCCGCGGGCCGTCCCGCTGCTCCTGCTTATACTTCTGGACTGCTGGGCCTTCGTGAGCGCCCAGACCGGGAGCACCCCGGTGTTAACGACGGAAGGCCTCAACTCCACCAAACCAACTCTCCGACCTGTTTTACCTTCTAAGCCCCGTGAGACCCCTAGGGCTCCCAGGTCCTCTTCCGGCCCCAGGCCCGCCCCGGTCACGGATGGTGGGTACCAAGTGCCAATTCCTGGGAATCTATAGTGGTTCAACCTGCGGGGGTTGGTAGCCTGGGTGAGGATGTAATAATAACGATAATTAATGTTTATTGACCACTTATAGTGTGCAGGCATTGCTAAATGTTTCATAGGTATTAAATCTCTCGATAACCGTTAGAGGTAGATGTTATTTAAGACTGTCATACAGATGAGAAAACCCGAGGCTCGAGAGTCCAATTGGGACAGTATAGAAAAATTTAAAAGTACTTGCAATGGCCCTGGACGACGTTAATGCCAAAGGTGATAATGAATGAATACTTGCTTGCAGCTTTGCAATTGAAAGTTTCTAGGCACTTGTGGGAATTACATGCCTAGGATACGCTGAATTTTAGTTATGAAAAAGAGACGAAAAAAGTTTAGTTTACCAGAAATTACTAGGTCAGGTCCTCCTGTGTTGAGTTGAAGGTGCACAGTTATGGGTGAGGGGTAATGCCCACTTCTTAAGATTCATCTTTATGGGTAAATAACGTATTTCTCAGAAAGTGATCTAATCCTTGAGTTACACAGTAACTTTCGTAAACTGATTTAACATGAAGTCATCAAGGGATATTAAACTCTGTTAGACTGAGTGCTAACTTTTGTGAATATGCATTTTTCTGAGGTGGCGTTTCAAAGTGGTGAATAGTTTGTGAAATGGGTTTGTGATCTGAAAAGAAAATCCATTTTAAGTCCTCTGACTGTGACCCCCCAGTAGATATGCAGTATTTTTTTTAATCCCTTCTTAAGAAAATTATTTCTTAAGTTGAGTAAGGCTCAGTATTAGTGAAGTAATCATTGACTGACCTCCTGTACTATAGGACTTAACTTTAGTTACTGAATCATTATTTCTTCTTTATAAATTGAGTAGTCTGTAAGAAAAAATACAGAGAAACATATTTGTTATTTCAGTATAAAACTTTGTTTTATATTGAAATTGTTAATTTGATGAGTTAGCAAGAAGTTAAGTGATAAATTGGGGCAGAATACAGCAGAGTATTCAATATATGAAGTTCTCTGAATATTTTTTTTGGACCGAGTTGTCTTTTTTTTTTTTTTTTAAGTTTCACTTTTTTTTTTTTTTAAGATTTATTTATTCATTTATTATTGGGGATGGGGGTGGGGAGGGAGGGGGAGCAGGCGGGCTACTTTTATTGGTCTTTCATTTATCTATTTTCATCCATCTTTGTTCTTTGGCCCGTGTGGACCTCCCCCATCGCGGTGGCCTCTGTTGTCGCAGAGCGACGGCTCTGGGCGCATGCGCTCCAGAGCTCTGGCTCGGTAACTGGACACATCGGTGCAGCCGCTCCGCGGCTCCTGGGATCTTCCCAGGCCAGGGCTCGAACTGGCGCCCCTTGCACTGCAAGGCAGTGTCCTTACCCACTGGACCACCAGGGAAGCCCCGAGTTGTCTTTAAGCCATGTAAATATTGCATTTCCCCCCCCCCCCCCCCGCCCCGCCAAATGGAGCACTTTCCCTCTCCAAATGGAGTTAATTCTTGAACCATCATCAATAGGTCATGTGTTTAGGGCTGTTTTTCCAGTATGGGAGGATGAATTTACACTTTTTCTTTTTTTTTTTTTTTTTAATGTTGGCTCTTTTATTGGTACTTTATTATTTATTTTCATCCATCTTTATTCTTTGGACTGTGTGGGCCTCCCACTGCAGGGGCCTCTCTCTCTGCAGAACAATGGCTCTGGGAGCATGTACTCCAGAGCCCTGGTTCGTAACTGGACACATGGGTCCAGCTGCTCCGCTGCATGTGGGATCTTCCCAGGTCAGGGATCAAACCGGTGCCCCTTGCATTGCAAGGTGGACACTTTATCCACTGGATCACCAGGAAAGCCCTTCCTTTGCCTTTTTTTTCCACCCATAAGGAATGTACTTTTTTTTTTTTGGCCACTTCTACTGGTCTTTCATTTATTTCCTTCCATCTTTTTTGTTCTTTGACCTGTGTGGGCCTCACGTCGCAGTGGTCTCTCTCATTGCAGAGCAACAGCTCTGGGCGCATGCGCTCCAGAGCCCCGGCTCAGTAGTTGAACACATGGGTCCAGAGGCTCCGAGGCACGTGGGATCTTCCCAGGTCAGGGATCAAACCGGTGCCCCTTGCATTGCAAGGTGGACACTTTATCCACTGGATCACCAGGAAAGCCCTTCCTTTGCCTTTTTTTTCCACCCATAAGGAATGTACTTTTTTTTTTTTGGCCACTTCTACTGGTCTTTCATTTATTTCCTTCCATCTTTTTTGTTCTTTGACCTGTGTGGGCCTCACGTCGCAGTGGTCTCTCTCATTGCAGAGCAACAGCTCTGGGCGCATGCGCTCCAGAGCCCCGGCTCAGTAGTTGAACACATGGGTCCAGAGGCTCCGAGGCACGTGGGATCTTCCCAGGCTAGGGATCAAACCGGTGCCGCTTGCACTGCAAGCCGGTGTCCTTACCCACTGGACCACCAGGGAAGCCCCCTTCTTTTTTTTTTGTTAGGCAAGAAGTGGATTTATCAGTATAGGACGCTTGTACAAGGTGTAAGCGGGCAGGTGGGAAAGCTCTTTCTGCCCCTGTGTCTTTTTAAAGGGCCTCTATTTAGACCTGTGCAAGTAATGATAAATGACAGCTGACATTTATTAACTGCTTCCTGTGTAGCAGCCCCTGTGCTAAGGATTTCATCTGTGATGTGTTCCATTTAATCCTCATAACAACCTTAGGATGTTGGGTTATTGCCATTTTTTAAAATTTATTTTTTTATTTATTTTTGACTATTCTGGGTTTTCACTGCTGCCGCAGGCTCTTCTCTAGTTTCAGGGAGTGGGGGCTACTCTTTAGTTGAGGTGAGCAGGCTTCTTGTTGCAGTGACTTCTCTTGTTGTGGAACTCAGGCTCTAGGGCACACGGGCTAGTAGTTGCGGCACATGGGGTCAATGGTTGTGGCTCCGAGGCTCTAGAGCATGTGCTCGAAATTTGTGGCTCATGAGCTTAGTTGCTTCGCAGCATGTGGAATCTTCCTGGATGGGAGATTGAACTTGTATCTCCTGCATTGGCAGGCGAACTCTTCACCACTGAGCTACCAGGGACGCCCCATCACCATTTTTTAGGTTTGTGAATTTCTTGCCTGATTTTAGGTCTCACTCTCAGTACATATTATAGCAGGAGACTGACTCCACGTGGAGAATAGGGCAGCCCTTTGCAGAATGGGTTACAGGTGGAAGAGTAGGTTGATAACTTTCACCTTGAATCTGAGTGCTGTTCATTAGTACCCTATAGATGTGAAGAGACTTGAAGAGCAGCTGAGTGCTACTCAGACCCTGCAAGTACTTGGCAGATACTTGTTGGCTGATTAAGTACACTCGTATCCTGGATCAAGACCCTTTTTCTTTCCTAGGGGGTGTTATTAAACACTTTTGCTTTTTCCCTAGTAGTCTTATAGCTACCTGCCTACAAGGGTTTTAAGTTTGTAAAACAAATCAAAACTAATTTTGAATACCTAAGGCAGGACACTTCAACACTGTTTATTTTTTATATTAGCATATATGAGAGGTGTTATAATTTTGCCTAAGCGACGGAACATGTTAGGTATTTTGTCTTATATGGACCACCAGGAAGCCCCTTTTTTAGAAGTGGATTTATCAGTATAGGACGCTTGTACAAGGTGTAAGCGGGCAGGTGGGAAAGCTCTTTCTGCCCCTGTGTCTTTTTAAAGGGCCTCTATTTAGACCTGTGCAAGTAATGATAAATGACAGCTGACATTTATTAACTGCTTCCTGTGTAGCAGCCCCTGTGCTAAGGATTTCATCTGTGATGTGTTCCATTTAATCCTCATAACAACCTTAGGATGTTGGGTTATTGCCATTTTTTAAAATTTATTTTTTTATTTATTTTTGACTATTCTGGGTTTTCACTGCTGCCGCAGGCTCTTCTCTAGTTTCAGGGAGTGGGGGCTACTCTTTAGTTGAGGTGAGCAGGCTTCTTGTTGCAGTGACTTCTCTTGTTGTGGAACTCAGGCTCTAGGGCACACGGGCTAGTAGTTGCGGCACATGGGGTCAATGGTTGTGGCTCCGAGGCTCTAGAGCATGTGCTCGAAATTTGTGGCTCATGAGCTTAGTTGCTTCGCAGCATGTGGAATCTTCCTGGATGGGAGATTGAACTTGTATCTCCTGCATTGGCAGGCGAACTCTTCACCACTGAGCTACCAGGGACGCCCCATCACCATTTTTTAGGTTTGTGAATTTCTTGCCTGATTTTAGGTCTCACTCTCAGTACATATTATAGCAGGAGACTGACTCCACGTGGAGAATAGGGCAGCCCTTTGCAGAATGGGTTACAGGTGGAAGAGTAGGTTGATAACTTTCACCTTGAATCTGAGTGCTGTTCATTAGTACCCTATAGATGTGAAGAGACTTGGAAGAGCAGCTGAGTGCTACTCAGACCCTGCAAGTACTTGGCAGATACTTGTTGGCTGATTAAGTACACTCGTATCCTGGATCAAGACCCTTTTTTCTTTCCTAGGGAGTGTTATTAAACACTTTTGCTTTTTCCCTAGTAGTCTTATAGCTACCTGCCTACAAGGGTTTTAAGTTTGTAAAACAAATCAAAACTAATTTTGAATACCTAAGGCAGGACACTTCAACACTGTTTATTTTTTATATTAGCATATATGAGAGGTGTTATAATTTTCTAAGCACACAGTAGAGTCCTTGACTAGAGAGAAACATGTAAACTTCAAGGGGGAAATATTTGTGTCTCTAAGGATGGACTGTGTATTCCTTGACAAAAATTTCCTCTTCTGCTTACGTACGTCTTCCCATAGTATATTACTTACTTTTTCTTGAGGTATTTTTTTTCTAAATTGCTCTTTCTTTTTTTGCCACACCTTGAAGACTGTGGAATTTGAGTTCCCTTACCAGGGATTGAACCGGCCCTGGCAGTTGAAAGCACCGAGTCCTAACCACTGGACTAGCAGAGAATTCCTTCTAAAGCTCATTTTTATTGTAAAATAATTCATAAATGCAAATAAGAATGTTGTATGGATTGTCTACCAGTATTTGCTTGAGATCCCTTTTTAAAATGTATTTTTACGTGAAGTCTTTTTTCAAGGAAAGAACATTTCAGGTAAGAATGAAGCAGTACTTTTTTTTTTTTTTAATTTGGCCACTTTTATTGGTTTTCCATTTATTTTCATCCATCTTTATTCTTTGACCTGGGTGGGCCTCTCATTGCAGTGGCCTCTTTTGCTGCAGAGCACTGTCTCTGGGCACATGTGCTCCAGAGTGCTGGCTCATCATTGGACACACTGGTCCAGCTGCTCTGTGGCATGTGGGATCTTCCTGGGCCAGGGATCCAAATGGTGCCCCTTGCACTGCCAGGCAGACTCTTTACCCACTGGACTACCAGGGAAACCCTGACATCTTATTCCCTCCTTACAAGCAGTAATTAAACTACCATGAGTTCAATCTTTATCATTCTCATGTTCTGCTATTTATTTAGAAGATCCTCCCTCCATCATTTGATAGACTGAAGAGCAGCTGAGTGCTACTCAGACCCTGCAAGTACTTGGCAGATACTTGTTGGCTGATTAAGTACACTCGTATCCTGGATCAAGACCCTTTTTTCTTTCCTAGGAGTGTTATTAAACACTTTTGCTTTTTCCCTAGTAGTCTTATAGCTACCTGCCTACAAGGGTTTTAAGTTTGTAAAACAAATCAAAACTAATTTTGAATACCTAAGGCAGGACACTTCAACACTGTTTATTTTTTATATTAGCATATATGAGAGGTGTTATAATTTTCTAAGCACACAGTAGAGTCCTTGACTAGAGAGAAACATGTAAACTTCAAGGGGGAAATATTTGTGTCTCTAAGGATGGACTGTGTATTCCTTGACAAAAATTTCCTCTTCTGCTTACGTACGTCTTCCCATAGTATATTACTTACTTTTTCTTGAGGTATTTTTTTTCTAAATTGCTCTTTCTTTTTTTGCCACACCTTGAAGACTGTGGAATTTGAGTTCCCTTACCAGGGATTGAACCGGCCCTGGCAGTTGAAAGCACCGAGTCCTAACCACTGGACTAGCAGAGAATTCCTTCTAAAGCTCATTTTTATTGTAAAATAATTCATAAATGCAAATAAGAATGTTGTATGGATTGTCTACCAGTATTTGCTTGAGATCCCTTTTTAAAATGTATTTTTACGTGAAGTCTTTTTTCAAGGAAAGAACATTTCAGGTAAGAATGAAGCAGTACTTTTTTTTTTTTTTAATTTGGCCACTTTTATTGGTTTTCCATTTATTTTCATCCATCTTTATTCTTTGACCTGGGTGGGCCTCTCATTGCAGTGGCCTCTTTTGCTGCAGAGCACTGTCTCTGGGCACATGTGCTCCAGAGTGCTGGCTCATCATTGGACACACTGGTCCAGCTGCTCTGTGGCATGTGGGATCTTCCTGGGCCAGGGATCCAAATGGTGCCCCTTGCACTGCCAGGCAGACTCTTTACCCACTGGACTACCAGGGAAACCCTGACATCTTATTCCCTCCTTACAAGCAGTAATTAAACTACCATGAGTTCAATCTTTATCATTCTCATGTTCTGCTATTTATTTAGAAGATCCTCCCTCCATCATTTGATAGACTGAAACAGGGAATTAAAAATCCAGATCGTCATCATTATTAAGAATTAAAACTTGCTTAGTGGGGCTTCCTGCCTCTTTCCATGCTTTTATTGTCTGAATTACCAAAAATATTTCTGGAACCTCAAGTACAAAGAACCTGAGCCATCTGGATTCTTGGCCAGTAGCCTGTGAATTGGGAATCAGCTTCAAAGCTGCAGGTGACATCTGAGGAGAGGAACAAAACCAAGAACCTTGATTCTTAGCATCCTTAAGTGGGCCCTTCCTCTGAACTGGAATCTCCAGAGGAGGAGACCAACAATCTGCAGTATTAAACCGGTGGTTCTTCCAATCAGGCAAATGATTTACTGTGCTGGTTTTTAAACCTATTTTAATTATAAGCATCACCTGGGATGTGTTTGAAAAGCCCAGGTGTCTGGGTGTCATAGCTTACCAGCTCAGAGTCTTTGTAGGGAGAGTGCAAATAGAACTTTCCAGGTGAGTCAGATGATTAGCCACTTTGGGGAAACCTCAGATGGAGGAGTCCTCAGACTGACTCGCTTCACAGATTTCCCCTAAAGTGCAGTAGGAAAAATAAAATGGACCTTTTGTATGAGACGGTGTTTGAGTACTTTGCAGTGGCAGGGCCCACCACTACCCACAGGCTGTGATGCTCTGTAACCCACCTCTCTTGTTTTGATAGTTGCTGCTCTGTGTGTCTGTGACTTGTCTCCAGCACAGTGTGACGTCAACTGCTGTTGTGATCCTGATTGCAGCTCTGTGGATTTCAGTGTCTTTTCTGCCTGCTCAGTCCCAGTTGTCACGTAAGTTTGTGACATGTGGTTTTGAGAAAATTGGACCCAGGCTGTAAAATCTAGGGACAAAGTGGAAACTCCTTTAGGTTGAAAAAACCCAAATCTGCTTGCCTGAATTCTGCATCATTCAGAAGCCATGTTGTCCAAATCAACGTACAGAAAAGTTGTTGTTCAGTTGCTAAGTGGTGTCCAACTCTCTTGTGACTCCATGGACTGTAGTCTGCCAGATTTCTCTGTCCATTGGATTTCCCAGGCAAGAATACTGGAGTGGGTTTCCATTTCCTTCTCCAGGGAATCTTCCTGATCCAGGGATCAAACCCATGTCTCCTACGTTGGTAGATGGGTTCTTTACCACTAAGCCACCTGGGAAACCCATGTAGAAGAGTATCTGTCCCTTATTTGCATCCAGCCAGATGATAGTGCAGGCAAAAGAGAAGAGAAAATGCACTTTTTACAAGAGATATAATGAAATACCTGTGTTCAGAGGTTGAATTACATTTCACTTTGATTTGTTAACAGATAAGGTGTCACATTTTTGTATCTGTGAATTAGTCTCATATAGCCTAGGGTGAAAAGCACAGTTTAATTTTACAGCCTTTGTTGTAGACACAAACTTTGTAACAAAAATTAGATAGGAAAGCTTTGTTTATACTTTTCTATTTGATAAATCTATCAGGAATTCTCACAGTTCACACTGTGTAGGAAAATAATGAAAAATGATGTTCACATTTGATTGCAAGGTAAATAATCTCTCCTGAGTTAACTGGTTCATCTAATTCCGATTTCAAAGCTTTTTGAAAAAAGAGCAGCACTTAGCAGAGGTTAATTTATTCAGGATGGAACCAGTTTATTATTCAGAGATGGCTAATTTAAATTCAGTCTTGTAGCAAGTTTTAGCAATTGAAATTTGATAGGTTGAATGCTTTTTGAAAGTGCAATGTGTTTTTCCCATGAGAAACTATTTTATTGACCAATGGGAAGTCAAATTTACTTCTCATGTTGTTAAATTGCCTGAAGCATGGGGTGTTGCAGTCAGATTATTTTTTTGGCCACCTAGACTACATTGTGGTTCTGTCTTTGTTGAAAATCATTCTATTTTCCTGCTTTAGTAAGAACCAGGAGTATGAAAGTGAGGTGAAGTATCTGTTCTGATTTGCGATCATGATTTAGAATGTAGGGTTTTTTTTTTTTTTTTGTTAATAGCCCGAACTGTAATTTTAAATAAAGACTGTTTAGAATGGGGATTAGCCAACTTTTTCTGTGAAAAGCCACATAATAAATACTTGAAGCTTTGCAGACCATATTGTCTCTGTTGCAGCTTCTCAGCTCTGCCATTGTTGAGCAAAAGCAGGCATAGACAGTATGTAAATAAATGGGCATGACTACATTTCAGTAAAACTTGTTTATAAGATTAGGTGTGGTTTGTGAACACCATGGTTTAGAAATTAGAACTGAATTTGTAGTGCCCTCAGGGAAGGACTTCAGAAACTTTTTTTTTTTTTCGTTTTGGCTATTCTGGGTTTTCACTACTGCTGCAGGCCCTTCTCTAGTTGCAGGAAGTGGGGCCACTCTCTAGTTGAGGTGACCAGGCTTCTTGTTGCGGTGACTTCTTTTGTTGTGGGACTTGGACTCTAGGGCACATGGGCTTCAGTAATTGCAGCACATGGGCTCAGTAGTTGAGGCTCTGAGGCTCTAGAGCACAGGCTCCATAGTTATGACTCCTGGGCTTAGTTGCTCTGCAGCATGTGGGATCTTCTCGGATCAGGGATCGAACCTGTGTCTCCTGCATTGGCAGGTGAACTCTTTACCGCTGAGATACCAGGGAGAAACTTTTTTTGAGTTAATTTTGCTTGTGACTTTCTCCTACGTATGAAGTGTAGAAATAATGAAAATTAACAGTCCTAATTAATTGGGTGGTGTTATGTAGATTCCAATTCATAAAAGGTTTATTTATATTTGCTAAACTGTCATCAGCTAGTCTTACTGTCCAGTAAATTATGAATTTATCATTTAGATGATCGGATTAGTGTCTTTTTTTCCCTCATTAAATGTAAGCTTCTTGAGAGCAAGAATTATCTCTTTTCTATGCCATTTACCACTAGTGTCTAGTATTTGCAGTCCATGATTATTTTTTTTGGCCACCTAGACCCTACATTGTGGTTCTGTCTTTGTTGAAAATCATTCTATTTTCCTGCTTTAGTAAGAACCAGGAGTATGAAAGTGAGGTGAAGTATCTGTTCTGATTTGCGATCATGATTTAGAATGTAGGGTTTTTTTTTTTTTTTTGTTAATAGCCCGAACTGTAATTTTAAATAAAGACTGTTTAGAATGGGGATTAGCCAACTTTTTCTGTGAAAAGCCACATAATAAATACTTGAAGCTTTGCAGACCATATTGTCTCTGTTGCAGCTTCTCAGCTCTGCCATTGTTGAGCAAAAGCAGGCATAGACAGTATGTAAATAAATGGGCATGACTACATTTCAGTAAAACTTGTTTATAAGATTAGGTGTGGTTTGTGAACACCATGGTTTAGAAATTAGAACTGAATTTGTAGTGCCCTCAGGGAAGGACTTCAGAAACTTTTTTTTTTTCGTTTTGGCTATTCTGGGTTTTCACTACTGCTGCAGGCCCTTCTCTAGTTGCAGGAAGTGGGGCCACTCTCTAGTTGAGGTGACCAGGCTTCTTGTTGCGGTGACTTCTTTTGTTGTGGGACTTGGACTCTAGGGCACATGGGCTTCAGTAATTGCAGCACATGGGCTCAGTAGTTGAGGCTCTGAGGCTCTAGAGCACAGGCTCCATAGTTATGACTCCTGGGCTTAGTTGCTCTGCAGCATGTGGGATCTTCTCGGATCAGGGATCGAACCTGTGTCTCCTGCATTGGCAGGTGAACTCTTTACCGCTGAGATACCAGGGAGAAACTTTTTTTGAGTTAATTTTGCTTGTGACTTTCTCCTACGTATGAAGTGTAGAAATAATGAAAATTAACAGTCCTAATTAATTGGGTGGTGTTATGTAGATTCCAATTCATAAAAGGTTTATTTATATTTGCTAAACTGTCATCAGCTAGTCTTACTGTCCAGTAAATTATGAATTTATCATTTAGATGATCGGATTAGTGTCTTTTTTTCCCTCATTAAATGTAAGCTTCTTGAGAGCAAGAATTATCTCTTTTCTATGCCATTTACCACTAGTGTCTAGTATAGCTTCTACCACTAGTTGACCATCATTGAAAGTGAGTTGAATGGATGAATGAATTTCTCTGTTCTCCCCTTACCTGACCCATAAATATGCCTTTGACTTCCTCTACCATTATTCTTTTAGGCAGAAACCCAGGTCAGAAACCTGGAGGCTCCCCTGACTCCTGCCTCTTCCTTGCCTTCTCACATCTATGCCATCTTTCACACCTCACCATGCCTTTCTTTCTTTCTTTTTTTTTAAACATTTATTTATTTATTTATTTTGGTGGGGGTGGGGAGGGAGGAGGGTGGGAAGGCCACTTTCACTGGTCTTTCATTTGTCTGGTTTCATCCATCTTTGTTCTTTGGCCCATGTGGGCCTCCCATCGCGGTGGCGGCTGTTGTCGCAGAGCACCAGCTCTGGGTGCATGCGCTCCAGAGCTCCGGCTCCATAGTTGGACACGTCGGTCCAGCCGCTCCGCAGCACGTGGGATCTTCCCAAGCCAGGGATCGAACCAGCATCCCTTGCACTGCAAGGCGGTGTCCTTACCCACTGGACCACCAGGGAAGCCCCATGCCTTTCTTGAGTATCGCTCATGTGCCAGCACCAGGGATTTAAAGATGAGTGAGACATGGTCCTGCCCTCAAAGAGCTCATTGAGTAAGGGAGACAGAGTAGATGGCAATTTTTGCACCAGACACTAGGAGAACTCAGAGGAGTGGCATCTAACCCAGACAGCTGAAGTAGGGAGGTCTTTCTAGAGAAACAACTGAGCTGAGTTCTGAAGGACAAGTAGAAGTCGGTCAGCAAGGAATCAGGAAGGGCATTCCAGGCTGAGGGAGCCACATGACAAGAGTCCTGGGGCTTACGGAGTGTAGCCTGTTGCCTTAACTGCAGGTAACTGAGCATGGATGGGGACAGGTAGAACCAGAGGAGTGTGGGAAATGGCAAGGGTCAAGCCCTGAGGGGCCTTGTGTGTATGCTGAGGGGTCTGGATTTTTCCTGAATTCTTCAGGGGACCATGGAGTGAGGGGAGCAGATTCCCAACTTAATAAATTCTGCAGCAGCATGGACAGTGAATGACAGGGGCCAGACCTGGTAGCAGGGAACCAAGTAAGATACTCTTGCAAATGAGGGTTAATAAGTGACCCCTGTCTCAGGTTAGGGGGTGGAACTAGAACGTTGTGACGGTGGAACTAAAGAGAAATGTGTGAATGTAATGCTGATTCACTGCACAGAGAGCGGTGACTGGAATTAGAGAGCTGCTGACTGGAATGGGAGGGGTGGAGTGTTCCCTTCTGTTAAATCTTCCTCCATGATGGATCTCATGTCTGTCTGCTTCTGTTCCCTTCCTCTTCATAAACTCATGCCTCATCATGTTACTCCCTTGCTAAAGAACCTTCAAAGACTCTCATTGCCTACAGAATCCGTCACCTGGATTCATATCCATCCCAGCCTCTTTCACATCTTAGTAGTAGTGGTAGTAGTTTAGTTGCTAAGCCATGTCTGACTTTTGCGACCCCATGGACTATAGCCCGCCAGGCTCCTCTGTTTATGGCATTCTCCAGGCAAGAGTAATGGCGTGGGTTAGCCATTTCCTTCTCCAGGGGATCTTCCCGACCCAGGAATCGATTGCAGGCAGATTCTTTATTGATCTTATTTCCTACTAGCCCCATCTGGAATCCTTCATCCAGCCCAGCTTTAATACTCTGTTTTCTAAACACCATCAGTACGGTACCCATCCTTCGCCAGTGCCGTTCTCGCACTTGGATTAGCCTCCCATTCTCTCTGTGTCTGACTCCCATTCTTTAAGGCCCAGCAGGACTCATAGATTTTCAGTGCTGGATTTTTCTTGTTTATTTTATTCGTGTTTTTTTAAAAAACACTCCTTATGCCCATGGTAGCAACTCATATACCATTAGAACTACACAGAGCATTTGGAAAAGAGGCCAGTTACAAAATCAATCAATACCCCAGCAATAACCATTCTGAAAATATATTGGAAATGGATTCTATGTACAATACCCATAGAAATTAAACATGATTAGAATTAAACTTAACTATTCAGAATTTATGTGATGAAAGCTTCAAAATATAGTGAAACATAAAACATTTGAATAAATGGAGAGATATTAATCTGTGTAGTGCAATGAGGAGAATCATAACTTATACATTTCAGTTTATTATAATGTAATTCCAGTCAGATAGAAGATAATGTGTCAAAATGATTCTGAAATTCGTCTGGAAGAATAGACAGATGAGAACAGCCAAGACGTTATTGAATAAGAAGAGTAAACTACTATGTTCAAAACAGTTGTAACAGTATAATAATGCAAATATGTACTAATTCACTTCTGGAATTAGAGATGCTGACTGGAATGGGAGGGTGGAGTGTTCCCTTCTGTTAAATCTTCCTCCATGATGGATCTCATGTCTGTCTGCTTCTGTTCCCTTCCTCTTCATAAACTCATGCCTCATCATGTTACTCCCTTGCTAAAGAACCTTCAAAGACTCTCATTGCCTACAGAATCCGTCACCTGGATTCATATCCATCCCAGCCTCTTTCACATCTTAGTAGTAGTGGTAGTAGTTTAGTTGCTAAGCCATGTCTGACTTTTGCGACCCCATGGACTATAGCCCGCCAGGCTCCTCTGTTTATGGCATTCTCCAGGCAAGAGTAATGGCGTGGGTTAGCCATTTCCTTCTCCAGGGGATCTTCCCGACCCAGGAATCGATTGCAGGCAGATTCTTTATTGATCTTATTTCCTACTAGCCCCATCTGGAATCCTTCATCCAGCCCAGCTTTAATACTCTGTTTTCTAAACACCATCAGTACGGTACCCATCCTTCGCCAGTGCCGTTCTCGCACTTGGATTAGCCTCCCATTCTCTCTGTGTCTGACTCCCATTCTTTAAGGCCCAGCAGGACTCATAGATTTTCAGTGCTGGATTTTTCTTGTTTATTTTATTCGTGTTTTTTAAAAACACTCCTTATGCCCATGGTAGCAACTCATATACCATTAGAACTACACAGAGCATTTGGAAAAGAGGCCAGTTACAAAATCAATCAATACCCCAGCAATAACCATTCTGAAAATATATTGGAAATGGATTCTATGTACAATACCCATAGAAATTAAACATGATTAGAATTAAACTTAACTATTCAGAATTTATGTGATGAAAGCTTCAAAATATAGTGAAACATAAAACATTTGAATAAATGGAGAGATATTAATCTGTGTAGTGCAATGAGGAGAATCATAACTTATACATTTCAGTTTATTATAATGTAATTCCAGTCAGATAGAAGATAATGTGTCAAAATGATTCTGAAATTCGTCTGGAAGAATAGACAGATGAGAACAGCCAAGACGTTATTGAATAAGAAGAGTAAACTACTATGTTCAAAACAGTTGTAACAGTATAATAATGCAAATATGTACTAATTCATGACAGATAAGTGATTCATTGGAAGAGAATAGAAAGGACAAAACTCAGTTGTGTGTACTGATTTTACACCAGCCGATTTTTAAAAGCACTTTTTTCTATTTATACTTTTAATATAAATATGGTATTTAATGTAAATATGGGCTTCCTTGGTAATTCAGCTGGTAAAGAATTTGCCTGCAATGCAGGAGAACCTGGTTTGACCCCTGGGTTGGGAAGATCCCCTGGAGGAGGAAATGACAGCCCACTCCAGTGTTCTTGTCTGTAGAATCCCATGGACAGAGCAGCCCGGTGGGCTACAGTACATGGCATTGCGAAGAGTCAGACACGACTGAAGTGACTTTGCACATGTGCAACATGGTATTTCACATCTGTGGAGTAAAGATTGGATCATTTAGTAATTGATGCAGGATGATTATAAATTATTGAGAAACAACATTAGATTCCTACTTCATAATATAACTCTGAATTGCCAAGAGATGAAAGAGTGAAATGGTAAAAATGAATAAATGAAAAATATAGGTGAACATTTATTAATCTTGCATTAGGGAAATGTCTCCCCCCCCCCGACCCCTCCTCACCGTGCAGCCTGTGGGGTCTTAGTTCCCTAACCAGGAATGGAATGCATGCCTCCCACAGTAGTAGTGGAGTCTTGACCACTGGACCAACAGAGAAGTCCAAGGGAATGTCTTTTAAGATAAATCCAAAAGCAAATTATAAAAGAAAAGATTGACAACTTCATTATTAAAAAACAAAAAAAGGTTGATCATAGCCCAATTAAAAGAGGAATGATGATTGTAAAAAACAAAACAAGGCAAAACTTTTGTGTGGCAAAAAACACCACTGCAAGGTTAGCAAACTGGGCAAATATGTTTATAACACTCAGAAGAGAATTTTTTTTGGCCTCTTTTATTGATTTATTTATCTATTTTCATCCATCTTTTATTCTTCACCCTGTGTGGGCCTCCCATTGCAGTGGCCTCTCTCTTTGCAGAGCATGGGCTCTGGGCACATGCACTCCAGAGTACTGGCTCGTAATTGGACAGACTGGTCCAGCTGCTCTGCTGTACTGTGAGATCTTCCTGGGCCAGGGATGGAACCGGTGCCCCTTACACTGCAAGGTGGGCTGTCTACTCACTGGACCACCAGGAAGCCCAGAAGAGATTCTTAATATGGATTCTTATAAGTCAAGAAGATAAATGTTCTCATAAAAAATAATCAACTTATGAAGAAATACCAGTGAGCAATAACCATACAGGAAATGTTTAGCCTCACTAGCAAAAGGGAATATTCAAATGAAAACAATGACATAACAGGTTTTTGCCCAGGAAACTGGCAAAGTATGCAGTGTTGACACAAGTACAGAAAAATAGGTGCTCTTATTACTATAGTGTTGGTGAGGATGCATCTTGCCTTTCTAGGAGTCAGTCTGGCAGTATGTCTCAGAAGCCTCAAATTATGTACCTACCTTTTGACCTAGAAATTCCATTTCAGGAGATATAGTCTAAGGAAATAACATTAATAAAAATGTATGTACAAGGATGTCACTATAGTATTATATATAATTAGGGAAAATTAGAAACAGCCTAGATCAGCAGTATAGAGGATTGGTTAAAATTAGGAATAGCTCCATAAATTGGAATAGGATGAAACCGTTTAATATAATAATGCGGGAAACATTGAACACTCTATGTTAAGGGAGAAAAGGCCTTAAAATGGTATGTAATATGATCTCATTTTTGTTGTATCTCTAAATCATAACTGTATCCATGTCAAATTGATTAAGGTTTGTTAAGTCTGGGATTGTTTGAAGACTTGATTATACTGCAACTTCTAAGCCCCAAACTTCGAGACAGCATTACATTTTCTCATTTTCACAATCCCTTGTGAAGACAGCTTTATACTAAGGACAAGGAATTTTGGATTCATTCTGGGTACTTAGAGAGAATGTGAAGTTCTACAAAATTTTATATAATTGATTCTGACTGAGTTGGCAGGGTTCATTTACATCAAAATTATACTCCGATCTCTATTCCATACTTGATAAGATTTCCTTAAAAGTTGTTCTAGTTGTCTTAATATTTTCACTGTTAGAGGAAAAAGTTTAAAATGCCAAGCATTTTGACACTGAATAAACTAAATAAAAGTGGATTCAGTTCTAACATCACACTTTCATAAATATCCTCCATGTAGTTGTTAAGATAGTACAGTGCAAGCATCTGACGGTTTTAAAATAATCTTGCTAAGATTGTGTGCCTGTGCCTTAAAACTTTTTCTTTTCTTTTCTTTTCTTTTCTTTTTTAATTTTCAGGGGTGATCGTCTCTTTTGTAGTCTTATAGCAGCCATGTATTCATTGAATTTTACGGCAGACCCACCCGAGAGAGTATTTAAACTTGTCGACCAGATCAATCCATCTATTTTCTGCATTCATATTACAAACTGTAAGTAGCTGATGGTGGTATACTTGGTGAAACACTGAAAATTTTTTTCCTTTAAAAGTTCTTCTATAGAAAGAATGTCCCATGAAGTTAGACTTAAATCAGTTATTCTACGGCTTGGCTAGAGTTTATCATGAGGCCCTTCCACAGACAATTGCAAGTAACTTTATAGACCTGTGGCCATGCATGTTGTCTTTAATTGTGCTTAGACAGTTGTCTTTTTAAATCTCATATTTTATTTCAAATGTGTTTATAAAATATAGGCATGCATAGGAATCTAGAGTAATTTAGAGGTATGTGTGTGTGTGTCTGTTTCCTCCTGATTGAATGGTTGAGAATCAGGTTCAGCTTTGGTTTCAATTTCCTTTTTTCTCTTTTATTTTTGCTAAGTATATTTGCATGAAAAGAGGATCTTTATTTTTATCTGAGAATTTAGCTCAAATTGATTAAGGTTTGTTAAGTCTGGGATTGTTTGAAGACTTGATTATACTGCAACTTCTAAGCCCCAAACTTCGAGACAGCATTACATTTTCTCATTTTCACAATCCCTTGTGAAGACAGCTTTATACTAAGGACAAGGAATTTTGGATTCATTCTGGGTACTTAGAGAGAATGTGAAGTTCTACAAAATTTTATATAATTGATTCTGACTGAGTTGGCAGGGTTCATTTACATCAAAATTATACTCCGATCTCTATTCCATACTTGATAAGATTTCCTTAAAAGTTGTTCTAGTTGTCTTAATATTTTCACTGTTAGAGGAAAAAGTTTAAAATGCCAAGCATTTTGACACTGAATAAACTAAATAAAAGTGGATTCAGTTCTAACATCACACTTTCATAAATATCCTCCATGTAGTTGTTAAGATAGTACAGTGCAAGCATCTGACGGTTTTAAAATAATCTTGCTAAGATTGTGTGCCTGTGCCTTAAAACTTTTTCTTTTCTTTTCTTTTCTTTTCTTTTTTAATTTTCAGGGGTGATCGTCACTTTTGTAGTCAAAAAGCAGCCATCTATTCATTGAATTTTACGGCAGACCCACCCGAGAGAGTATTTAAACTTGTCGACCAGATCAATCCATCTATTTTCTGCATTCATATTACAAACTGTAAGTAGCTGATGGTGGTATACTTGGTGAAACACTGAAAATTTTTTTCCTTTAAAAGTTCTTCTATAGAAAGAATGTCCCATGAAGTTAGACTTAAATCAGTTATTCTACGGCTTGGCTAGAGTTTATCATGAGGCCCTTCCACAGACAATTGCAAGTAACTTTATAGACCTGTGGCCATGCATGTTGTCTTTAATTGTGCTTAGACAGTTGTCTTTTTAAATCTCATATTTTATTTCAAATGTGTTTATAAAATATAGGCATGCATAGGAATCTAGAGTAATTTAGAGGTATGTGTGTGTGTGTCTGTTTCCTCCTGATTGAATGGTTGAGAATCAGGTTCAGCTTTGGTTTCAATTTCCTTTTTTCTCTTTTATTTTTGCTAAGTATATTTGCATGAAAAGAGGATCTTTATTTTTATCTGAGAATTTAGCTCAGTTGGGTGTCTAGTTCCACAGTACATCTAAGTGTAAAATGTTTATCAAGATGTCAAAGATCAGAGACACATTTATGGTTTTATCAATTAAATTTTATCATCTTTTCAGAGTGTGTTTATATTTTTGTTTTGTTCCCTTGCACTTGAAAATTTAGGTGGATGCTCTTTGATTTGTAATCTGAGGTAATGACTGGTCAGTCACTGTCATGTTCTCTGACATAACAGGCCCAGGGAACATACCAGTCCATTACCCCATGGGAACCATCATGTACAGAGCACATTATCCTCCTGGGGCTTTGGAGGTGACTGTGTGAGGGTAGAAACAGGATCTTTGACTCCCCCAGCTATGTGAAGAGAGTTGCCCCTGAGAGATTTATACAGCAGATGTCACTGTCCATGGGCTGGAGAAAGAGATTGATTACTATCAGCTTCTGTTGTGCTGTTTACCTGTAGGCTTTAGAAACTCTTGCTTCCACAAGGGAGAAAGAAGCCGTATCCAGGGAGCTTATTTATTTAATAAGATTCAAGAAGTCTTGAGGGAAGTGAATATTTAGAGACACTGATTTTTTTCATGTCAGCCTTAATGCTACTAAAAGTTGTTTCCTATACATATTTTATATTGATTTAAAATACTTTTTCTAAAAACAGATAAACCTGCATTGTCCTTTATTAATCCAGAAGAGCCTAATGAAAGCAATTTTGATGAACTGATGAAAGCATCTGATGGTTTTTCATTGAATGAAGAATCAGATGTTTCTTGGACAGCTAAACTGGATGTTCCCCAAACTGTAAAATATGAGGTGAGCCAGGAACTTAAATCCACTCATCCCCTCATAATTATCTTGTCTTTGTAAGTTAACTTTCCAGTATGTTCCCACTAAGATAGGTTCCCTGAGACACAGAATTCATATTATAAACCAGGAAAACCCCCTTAATGTTCACATCTATAGATCAAAAATCATGAAAATTAAATTGGAGTAGTTAAATTCTAACAGAGTTTCTGGGCATTTATTTTATGATAAGCTTACGTTTGTCTCTGCAGAATTTTTTCTTCTTCTTCACCTTGAAATATGCAGCAAAGTACCTGAGAGACACTGCTGGAACCACAGTGGATGAGTTGGAGGCCTGCTCCTCTTCTCAGAGTTCTGTGTAGATCTATAGACTTTATTATCCATCCGTTTATAAACCTTTAAATGTGCTATGTGTTAACTTTGACTGAATGTCATAATTTTTGGAAGCATCTTTTTAAAAAGAGAAATGTAAAACAACCTGTGCTAGTTCTAAGAGTTGAAGGTGTAGAGCTACGTAAGTAAAAATGGAAAGGTCCCCATCTCCATTAAAACCCACGCTGCAAGGGAATTCCCCAGCGGCCCAGTGGTTAGGTCTCCACATTTCCACTGCAGATGCCTCTGGTTCAGTTCCTGTTTGGAGAACTGAGGTCCTACAAGTCTTGTGGCACAGCCAAAAACAAACAAAAAAGTGCACGCTGCAAATCACTGTTGGTATGATTGGTATGTATGTCTGGTTTTTAAATATATCTATTAAAATGCAGTGTTGTTCAGAAATGGGATATCTGGTTATCCACATTGTGCTATAAACTTCCTTTTTTATTCAGTGATCAATTTTATGCATCTTCCCATGTCCCTGTAAAAGTTACCTTTTCTGGAGCATTTCCTGTAAGCCAGGCACTGTGCAGAGCTCTTCAGCCATCACTGCACACAACCCTGGGAAGGACACGTCACTGTCCCTATCTACCACATCACTGTCCCCATCTAAGTGATGAAAGCATAGACACAGGAAGGAGCTAGAGTTGGAGCTGCATTTTACTGACACAGAGTATTCCTTCCAGGGATGTCATTATTTATTACAGAGCCATTCCCTATCTAACAGACATTCCTTTCTAGTTTTTGCTATTAAAGACAATCAAGATAAACATTCTTATAGATATACATATTTTTTTGTCTGTTTAAATCTGTAGGATATGTTCCTATGAATGGGCTAACTTGGTCAAAACGAATGGAAATTTAAAATACTGATATCAGGTTGCCCTCTGGAAAGACTACAGGAGTTTATTCTTCCAGCTCTAGTGAAGGAGAAGACTTATTCCCCTCTTGCTGGCACCTGTGTCAGCTCTCACATACATTTCCAGTGGAATAGGAATAAAATAGCCTAGAATGAAAAAGCCTGCAAGAGCAATAACATGCATACACAGAAACACACAACCTTAAAAGGAAAAGGACGGGCTTCCCCTGGTGGTCCAGTGGATAAGGACATCGTGTTGCAGTGCAAGGGGCGCCGGTTCCATCCCTGGCCTGGGAAGATCCCACGTGCCGCGGAGCGGCTGGACCGATGTGTCCAATCACCCAGCTGGAGCTCTAATGTACTAAATCCTGGCTATCGATTGGTACTCGTAGTAAAAATGGAAAGGTCCCCATCTCCATTAAAACCCACGCTGCAAGGAATTCCCCAGCGCCCAGTGGTTAGGTCTCCACATTTCCACTGCAGATGCCTCTGGTTCAGTTCCTGTTTGGAGAACTGAGGTCCTACAAGTCTTGTGGCACAGCCAAAAACAAACAAAAAAGTGCACGCTGCAAATCACTGTTGGTATGATTGGTATGTATGTCTGGTTTTAAATATATCTATTAAAATGCAGTGTTGTTCAGAAATGGGATATCTGGTTATCCACATTGTGCTATAAACTTCCTTTTTTATTCAGTGATCAATTTTATGCATCTTCCCATGTCCCTGTAAAAGTTACCTTTTCTGGAGCATTTCCTGTAAGCCAGGCACTGTGCAGAGCTCTTCAGCCATCACTGCACACAACCCTGGGAAGGACACGTCACTGTCCCTATCTACCACATCACTGTCCCCATCTAAGTGATGAAAGCATAGACACAGGAAGGAGCTAGAGTTGGAGCTGCATTTTACTGACACAGAGTATTCCTTCCAGGGATGTCATTATTTATTACAGAGCCATTCCCTATCTAACAGACATTCCTTTCTAGTTTTTGCTATTAAAGACAATCAAGATAAACATTCTTATAGATATACATATTTTTTTGTCTGTTTAAATCTGTAGGATATGTTCCTATGAATGGGCTAACTTGGTCAAAACGAATGGAAATTTAAAATACTGATATCAGGTTGCCCTCTGGAAAGACTACAGGAGTTTATTCTTCCAGCTCTAGTGAAGGAGAAGACTTATTCCCCTCTTGCTGGCACCTGTGTCAGCTCTCACATACATTTCCAGTGGAATAGGAATAAAATAGCCTAGAATGAAAAAGCCTGCAAGAGCAATAACATGCATACACAGAAACACACAACCTTAAAAGGAAAAGGACGGGCTTCCCCTGGTGGTCCAGTGGATAAGGACATCGTGTTGCAGTGCAAGGGGCGCCGGTTCCATCCCTGGCCTGGGAAGATCCCACGTGCCGCGGAGCGGCTGGACCGATGTGTCCAATCACCCAGCTGGAGCTCTGGAGCGCATGCGCCCAGAGTCGACGCTCTGCGACGACAGAGGCCACCGTGATGGGAGGCCCACAGGAGCCAAAGAACAAAGACAGATGAAAACAAACAAACGAAAGACCAATAGAAGTGGCCCGCCTGCTCCCCTCCCTCCCGAACCCGACCCCAGCCCAAAAATAAATAAATAAATAAGTCTTTAAAAAAAAAAAAAAAAAAGGACAGGGCAGCTAGATGTATGCTGCCTGTAGGCAGGGACCACATCTGTTTTTTAATCATCCCTGCACTGCTGCCTGTCATATGGTAGCTGTGCAGTGAGTTTTGAAAGAATGCCTTAGCAGCACCCTGACAGCTGTTGGTTCTTCTGTTTGCAGTATGGAGTTCATCTGCAGACTTCAGATTCATTTTTGAGACTTCCTTCTCCCCTTACATCATCTCTGTGCACTGATGATAACCCTGCAGGTAAGAGAGTGGGCATTTTTCTTTCTGCAAACAGAGCTTGGTCTTAGTTTAAATTTACAGCAGTCATAATAAACAGACTTTGTAACTAGAAACAGCCTTAGAGTTGAAAGAGGCCTCGAATGTTGTGTATTTCAGCTTCTACACCCACCCCCGTGCCAGAATCTTTTCTGCCACCTGCAGTCCCTGCTTGAGCACTTGTAATGATGGGGAACTCACTACCTGTAACCACTCAGGTGTTTAACTCTTGCAGTTGTTTGAAAGTTCTTGCTACACGAAGGAAAATGTGTTCTGTTGAATAGGCTTAACCTTGCTCACACAGTAGGAACAGTGTAAATTAGAACCAAACTGAGATACCATTTCCACTTAATGGATTGACAAGGAGTAAAGAAATTTAATACAGTGAAGAAGTAGGCACTTGTCCGTGGTGGGATTAGAAATTGGTGTGGTGTATGTGAAGGGCACTTAGACAGCATACATCAAAATTGTTAAGGAAGGTGACCTTTGACTTAGCTGTCCTACTTCTAGGAGTTGGTCCTATAGAAACTCTGGCCCAAGTGCACAATAATAGATTGCAGTGTTGTTAGAGCAAAGATAGAGACAACTCCCATTACTGGGAAACTGGTTGGATGAATTATGGTGTATCTCTAATAAAATACAAATTATCCCTAAGAAGAGGAGGAAGAAGCTCTTCATGTACTGAAATTAAGATAGACTGATCTCTAGGATACAAAGCTCAGTGAAGAAAACAAAGGGCAGAATGTATGTTGTGAGTTTGTCTCCAAAAGGGGAAAGAAATACTTAGGAAAAAAAAAAAAATATATATATATATACACACACACACAGACACACAGTTTATTTTTAATATTTTTTTTCTTTCCCTCATCATGCCTCTTTTTTTTATTTATATTTATTTTCATCCATCGTTTTATTATTTGGCCTGTACAGGCCTCCCATTGCAGTGGCCTCTCTCATTGCAGAGCGCCAGCTCTGGATGCGGACGCCTGCACTCCAGAGCACTGGCTCCTAATTGGACACACAGGTTCAGTTGCTCTGCAGCACGTGGGATGTTCCAGGACCAGGGATCAAACCGGTGCCCGTTGCACTGCAAGGAGGACTCTTTACCCACTGGACCACCAGGGAAGCCCACATACACACACTTTTATTTGCATGGGGTACTTCCAGAAAGATACACAAGAAACTTCATGCAGACTGTCTCTGGGAAAGGGGGCCTGGCAGGTTCTGGGGTCCAAGGGTTGACAGGAGACATCCCTCAATATCTTTTTCTGCCTTTTGAATTTTGCATCATGTGAATGTATTGTGTATTTGAAAAATAATTTGTTATATCCTGTCTTAAGCATATTGTATATGTGTCATAATTTTGCAGTTTTACTTAGATTATAATTTCTTAGACATTTTTCTTCTTTTTAATTTTTTGTCCTTTTCCCTTGGGAATGTTATGATTTCCAGCATTTCTGGTTAACCAAGCTGTTAGATGCACCAGAAGGATGAATTTGGAACAATGCGAAGAAATTGAAGCCCTGAGCATGGCTTATTACAGCAGCCCTAAAATTTTGAGGGTAAGAATTATTTTTAAGTGCAACTTGATTCATGGGGTTTATTTTCTGTTCTTTGTACCCTTTTAAAATATGACGAGTAGATAATCATTTTCACACGTGATTGGCACTCAGAATCTTTTGTCTCCAGTTCTTTGGTGTACTGATGCCGAAGATACTGAAATAATCATTTAAAATAATTTTTATTTTTATATAGCTAGCTCATACTTTACTTTCATTTCTTTTTTTCTTTCATTCATTTGGATGATAACCAATAATTTTTTAAAAACTTTACAAAAGGGCAGAATGTATGTTGTGAGTTTGTCTCCAAAAGGGGAAAGAAATACTTAGGAAAAAAAAAAAAATATATATATATATACACACACACACAGACACACAGTTTATTTTTAATATTTTTTTTCTTTCCCTCATCATGCCTCTTTTTTTTATTTATATTTATTTTCATCCATCGTTTTATTATTTGGCCTGTACAGGCCTCCCATTGCAGTGGCCTCTCTCATTGCAGAGCGCCAGCTCTGGATGCGGACGCCTGCACTCCAGAGCACTGGCTCCTAATTGGACACACAGGTTCAGTTGCTCTGCAGCACGTGGGATGTTCCAGGACCAGGGATCAAACCGGTGCCCGTTGCACTGCAAGGAGGACTCTTTACCCACTGGACCACCAGGGAAGCCCACATACACACACTTTTATTTGCATGGGGTACTTCCAGAAAGATACACAAGAAACTTCATGCAGACTGTCTCTGGGAAAGGGGGCCTGGCAGGTTCTGGGGTCCAAGGGTTGACAGGAGACATCCCTCAATATCTTTTTCTGCCTTTTGAATTTTGCATCATGTGAATGTATTGTGTATTTGAAAAATAATTTGTTATATCCTGTCTTAAGCATATTGTATATGTGTCATAATTTTGCAGTTTTACTTAGATTATAATTTCTTAGACATTTTTCTTCTTTTTAATTTTTTGTCCTTTTCCCTTGGGAATGTTATGATTTCCAGCATTTCTGGTTAACCAAGCTGTTAGATGCACCAGAAGGATGAATTTGGAACAATGCGAAGAAATTGAAGCCCTGAGCATGGCTTATTACAGCAGCCCTAAAATTTTGAGGGTAAGAATTATTTTTAAGTGCAACTTGATTCATGGGGTTTATTTTCTGTTCTTTGTACCCTTTTAAAATATGACGAGTAGATAATCATTTTCACACGTGATTGGCACTCAGAATCTTTTGTCTCCAGTTCTTTGGTGTACTGATGCCGAAGATACTGAAATAATCATTTAAAATAATTTTTATTTTTATATAGCTAGCTCATACTTTACTTTCATTTCTTTTTTTCTTTCATTCATTTGGATGATAACCAATAATGTCTGGCTCCTGAATTTAAAAATACCTTTATTAATAACCAAAACCTTTAGAATTATAAAAACACTAATGTCTGTCACAGAAATGATCGTACTAGCAGCAGAAAGTTGTATTTCTGGTTGGAAGATGAAATAAACACCCAGGAAAGGATAGGACATTGGTTTGCTGGAGAAGGAGAAGAGGTCCTTTCTTCCTGGTTGTGACTGAAGCCTGAACTGAATATCAGAGAGAGGACACTGGCCCACCTGGTGGGTGACGTAGAGGGTCACGGGGAGAAGACATTTTTCAGCTATATGATTATTGTGAAAGCCCCTCTTCTGATTTCCTTCTATTGAGAGGGAATAATGTGATGACCGTGTTTCGGGGGGGTGGTCCATGCCACCTGTATTCATCTGAGCCTCGCTTTTCAGAATCAAGTGTAATCTTTTCCTCTTCCTGCCCTTTCGCTCTTTCTCTCCTCGAAGTCCGCCATCTGCACCTGTGAACTCTTCCAATTCATGTAACTTCTCTCACTTGTCCTGGAAGTAGTCCTCCGGTGTGCAGGCACAGTTCTCTTTCATCTCAGAATCCACTCCCCAGCTTCCGCCTGCCAGGCATGTCTACTCATCCCCCTCTTCCCAAAGCTCCCATGGGCCTAAGAGAGCATCTTGTGGCTGGAGAAGTGGGACTAGGGGCACAGGGACAGCAATGAAGGGAGGTGGAACCCTTCTGGAAGAGAGCTCTGGCCACGCTGGGGTCAGGAGCTTGGACTCCAGGGAGCTTGGGCTAGGGGCAGGAAGATCAGGGAACTGTGGAAACTGCCTGGGCAGGCGATGGTGTCCTTCCAGTGAAGCTCGGCACAGCGCAAGTGACCAAGGGGGTGGGAGCCATGTCATCTCTACCATGTTCTGTCACTGGTGACCCTGTGGAAAACACTGAATAATTGCACTGAGGCATGGAGGCTTCCTGAGACACGCTCTGCTGGGCCAGGCTGTTGAGCTCCAAATCTATGGAACTGAATACAGAAGGGAAATGTAAAGTTATCTCTTTTATGATGGACACAGATACAAAAATATAGGTGGCAAGACTTGACTAAGGAAATTTCTGTTTTCCTCTTTGAGAAGTCTTTAATAAGAGGAATGTACCCTTTAACTCATTGTCTGAAAAAGCAGTAACAGTGTTCCTTTTGTTGTACTTAACAAAATTTGTTGTTCTTTTTTTCTGTAGGTGCCTGGTTCAGAAATAAAGGTAAGACTATTTAAGAGAATTATTGTCTTACTTGGAACCCTTGAAATGAATACACTTAAGGCTAGAAGGGTACCTTGCTGCAGGTAACAAACACATTTGCCAAAACGCAAGCAGAACTGAAATAGGGAAACTCCCTAGTAGACCATCCTTTTGTTATGGCAAAAGAGTCAGACTTTCAAATCGTCTTAGTTTTTTGTAGTCCACACTTGTTCATATTTAAATGACGTCGCTGTCTTGACTGACAGGGGTTGTGATTGGCTTCTGTTCTTTCAGGGCATCGGGAGTGCTGGCTAGCTCCCAGGATGCTGTCTGTCCAGTGTAGAAGTTAGAAAGAAACTTGTGCCCAGTGAACGTGCACACCTGTGTAGGAGGTCAGCTGTCAGTGTAGCTCCTGGGGTTGGGTTGCAGGTAGGTTCTAGTCAAAGCCTTGTGGCCCCAGTGCAGGGGCCCTTGAGAGCTGTGGGCAGGAGGCCACGGTCTCTTTGCAGGTATGTCGGAGAGATGGATGGTGGGTCTACCTCTCGTTCTTGGTGTCGCACCCTGCGACTGCCTGTGACTACAGCTGCCCAGGAGATCGAGGCAGTGGTCTTGTCACCATCTCCCAGAGCCTGTGGAATTGGTTGGGCTTGATTCAAAACTCAGCTTTGCTGTTATTTCTTATGTGACACATGCCTCAGTCTCCCTAGCTGCGATTGGATAGTAGTGTCTGCCCCCGAGGCTTGATGTATGGCTGGAGGGAGAGAATGCTCCTGCTGTGAGGCTCGAGGCTCGGTGCTCGGTGCTCGGTGCTCGGTGCAGCGTCTGGAGCCAGGAAACACTGAAGACCGCAGGTGCCCACCGTGATTGACTTTTAGGTCTCTGAACACAAACGTGTGAGTGAGGTAGGTATTTGGAAAGGGATAGTCGTCTGACTTTGGACTTCACACTACCGTGTGTGGGCCTGATTTCCTCCTTTGTGAAGGTGCTTTCAAACTTACGTTAGTTATCGTACTTCTTCAGGTGAAATCTCAAGCAGAACTGGTGTGTATTACCTAGTATGTAACACAGATTGAAAGCCTCTGGTTGGAAGCGGGGTCACAAACGCTTACCTGCCTGGCTTCCCCATCTTTCTCTTTTCTGGTCCCTGTGAGAAATCCTACAGCTCCCAGGGACCCAGTTTGAAAGTCCTGTAATAGACTAGGTCTCAAATACCTCCAACCATTAAAAACTACTTTGTAAAAAATATTTATTTATATTTATGTTTTTTGGCTGTGTTTGGTCTTTGTTGCTGTACGCAGACTTTCTTTAGTTGTGGCAAGCGGGGGATAGTCTCTAATTGTGATGCGAGGGCTTCTCTTTGCAGTGGCTTCTGTTGTTGCGACTCCTGGGGTCTAGAGCACAGGCTAAGTGGTTGTGGCATATGGGCTTAGTTGCCCCTTATGCATATGTGGCTTGCGGGATCTTCTCGGTACAGGAATTAAGCCCATGTCCCCTGCATTGTCAGACAAGATTCTTAACCACTGGACCACAGGGAAGTCCTAAAAAGTGATTTTATTATGCCATTCAAAGCTTGAACTGTCTGTGGGGAGAGCTACCCTGTCCTCCATATAGCATTGGTACTAAGGTGTGCCTGGAAGGTATTGGGCTCTCAGTGGATTGGGTGTTAATTGACTGAGTGACTAAGGATTGGTTCAGTCAAGTAGGGAAGACCTATTGTGAGGAATAATGGAACTTTACTCAAAGGCATTTACTGTGTGCCAAGCACTGTTCCGAGCGTTCTGCGTGTCTGCAATTCTTTGGTCGTCCCAGCGATCCTAGGAGGCAGGACCTGTTGTTGGCACTCTCTGGCACATGGGTCACAGAGAGATGAATTGGTTTCTCTGAGCTGGGATGAGAAACGATGCTGTCTATCTCCAGAGACCTTGTTCTTAGCCACGACTGGCTAAGCTGTACTGTGTGTGCCAAGCCTCGAGTTAGAAGTTTCACACATGTTCTCTCTTTGCATCCTGTGACCACAGAATCAGGAGGTGGCAGACAGAACTTCCAACTCAGATCTATGTGACACCGAAGCTTGTGGTCTGAAGGACATCGACTAATATCAGGAATGTGTCTAAAATTTCCTTTTTAAATGCATCTTCCAGAGTCTGTTAGAGGATCAGGAATATATAAATTGGATCCAGTCTCCCCATTAATTGAAGCCCATTGTGATTGCTTGGAATTGTCAATGTGTTTTGAACCATCGATGAAAGACTGTCATGGCCCTGTAGTATCATTGTTAAATCTGCTTTAGTTCTTTGCCAGTGGTTACTTTGGGAATGGGACATGGTTGAATAGGACAGCTAGGAAATCAGCAGGCTACCATTTTCACAGTGTGGTTGTCGTGCTTACACTTCCCTTGTCAGTCTCTACAAAGCTAGTTTACAGTGAGCTTTCTGCCAGCCACACCCACACACCACGGGAATGGCTCCATCAGAGACTGGCATGGAAAGGTGTGCACTTGCTTGGAACACAGTATGTCATTGCTGAATCAGGGCATTTCGGATAAAGGCAGCCAGGGTTATCTTTGGATGACTTCTTTAAGAGCTATTTAACTCATAGCATGGAACTGCCAGTGTCACTCTTAGACCCAGTGCTGCGACTGGTTACACAGAGGACATTGTGGAGACTGGGGTTGCTGTCCTGCGACTCTGTCATAAGACAGCTCATCTTTGCTTCCGAACAATGTGACATTCTTGTATTAGAGATTTGAGTTACAAGGACAGTTGTAGGTCTTCTTGGTCATGGGAACAGACACCTAAGACCTGCTTGTTTATCTGTAAAATGACAGCTTAAATTCTTAGTAATTTTGAATTACAAACAGCATAGTACTTGGTTGAGGGCAAAATTCAGAGCAGTATAAACAGCTGGGTCACAGAGATGAATTGGTTTCTCTGAGCTGGGATGAGAACGATGCTGTCTATCTCCAGAGACCTTGTTCTTAGCCACGACTGGCTAAGCTGTACTGTGTGTGCCAAGCCTCGAGTTAGAAGTTTCACACATGTTCTCTCTTTGCATCCTGTGACCACAGAATCAGGAGGTGGCAGACAGAACTTCCAACTCAGATCTATGTGACACCGAAGCTTGTGGTCTGAAGGACATCGACTAATATCAGGAATGTGTCTAAAATTTCCTTTTTAAATGCATCTTCCAGAGTCTGTTAGAGGATCAGGAATATATAAATTGGATCCAGTCTCCCCATTAATTGAAGCCCATTGTGATTGCTTGGAATTGTCAATGTGTTTTGAACCATCGATGAAAGACTGTCATGGCCCTGTAGTATCATTGTTAAATCTGCTTTAGTTCTTTGCCAGTGGTTACTTTGGGAATGGGACATGGTTGAATAGGACAGCTAGGAAATCAGCAGGCTACCATTTTCACAGTGTGGTTGTCGTGCTTACACTTCCCTTGTCAGTCTCTACAAAGCTAGTTTACAGTGAGCTTTCTGCCAGCCACACCCACACACCACGGGAATGGCTCCATCAGAGACTGGCATGGAAAGGTGTGCACTTGCTTGGAACACAGTATGTCATTGCTGAATCAGGGCATTTCGGATAAAGGCAGCCAGGGTTATCTTTGGATGACTTCTTTAAGAGCTATTTAACTCATAGCATGGAACTGCCAGTGTCACTCTTAGACCCAGTGCTGCGACTGGTTACACAGAGGACATTGTGGAGACTGGGGTTGCTGTCCTGCGACTCTGTCATAAGACAGCTCATCTTTGCTTCCGAACAATGTGACATTCTTGTATTAGAGATTTGAGTTACAAGGACAGTTGTAGGTCTTCTTGGTCATGGGAACAGACACCTAAGACCTGCTTGTTTATCTGTAAAATGACAGCTTAAATTCTTAGTAATTTTGAATTACAAACAGCATAGTACTTGGTTGAGGGCAAAATTCAGAGCAGTATAAACAGCTGGGTACAAGTTAGGTTCCTTCCTAAACAGTGCTTCCTAAGAGCAGATATTTAGAGAAAACGTCAGACTGGTCTAATGGTACGAAGAGGCCAAAAATATCTAGAGGTTCAAGCCACGGAGAAGATTGCTTGGGGCTCTGTCACTCTGCTGGTGAGTGAAAAATGTGCTTTAGTAGCATTGATCTAACAAGGGCTTCTTGCTTCTGCTAAAAAATTTTGTCTCCATTTTTCTTACCCATGATCCCACCACCCAGTGTGGGTTGTGTGTATAAGACTGTGTGTAGAGGTTGTGTATAAGCTGGGTCAAGCAGATACTCAGAGAGGTTGTAGGGATTTAGGAGGGTGGATTTGGGGACTCTATGAAGAACGTGCACGTGTGTGTACAGAGCAGGTGCCTTTATCAGTGGGCACTGTGGTTTGGAGGTGAGAGTGTATGCATGCATTTGATGGTGTGGTGGGAGGCGTGTGTGTGTTTGGGATATAATCCCTTACCATAAAACTTAACCATGTTTAAGTGTACAGTTCAGTGGGTTTTGGGTACATTTGGAAGATACACAATCATCACCATGATCTAATTCCAGAACATTTTCACCATCCCAGAAAGAAACCCTGTGCTCATTAGCAGTCACTCTTCATTCTACCTCGGCCTTGCCCCTGGCAACTGCTTTGTCTGCTTTCCGTCTCTGGATTTGCCTATTTTGGACTTCCATGTAGACGGGTTCATATAGTATGTGGTCCGTTGTGTCTGGCTTCTCTCAGTCAGCAGCGTGTTCTCAGGACTCATCTGTGTTGTAGCATGTGTCAGTGTTTCATTCTTTTTTATGGACGATATCCTTTTTTAAGGATAGAGCACAGTATATTATTCATTCATTTTTTTAGTGATGAAATGCGACTGTGACATCATCTTTGCTTCGAACAATGTGACATTCTTGTATTAGAGATTTGAGTTACAAGGACAGTTGTAGGTCTTCTTGGTCATGGGAACAGACACCTAAGACCTGCTTGTTTATCTGTAAAATGACAGCTTAAATTCTTAGTAATTTTGAATTACAAACAGCATAGTACTTGGTTGAGGGCAAAATTCAGAGCAGTATAAACAGCTGGGTACAAGTTAGGTTCCTTCCTAAACAGTGCTTCCTAAGAGCAGATATTTAGAGAAAACGTCAGACTGGTCTAATGGTACGAAGAGGCCAAAAATATCTAGAGGTTCAAGCCACGGAGAAGATTGCTTGGGGCTCTGTCACTCTGCTGGTGAGTGAAAAATGTGCTTTAGTAGCATTGATCTAACAAGGGCTTCTTGCTTCTGCTAAAAAATTTTGTCTCCATTTTTCTTACCCATGATCCCACCACCCAGTGTGGGTTGTGTGTATAAGACTGTGTGTAGAGGTTGTGTATAAGCTGGGTCAAGCAGATACTCAGAGAGGTTGTAGGGATTTAGGAGGGTGGATTTGGGGACTCTATGAAGAACGTGCACGTGTGTGTACAGAGCAGGTGCCTTTATCAGTGGGCACTGTGGTTTGGAGGGGAGAGTGTATGCATGCATTTGATGGTGTGGTGGGAGGCGTGTGTGTGTTTGGGATATAATCCCTTACCATAAAACTTAACCATGTTTAAGTGTACAGTTCAGTGGGTTTTGGGTACATTTGGAAGATACACAATCATCACCATGATCTAATTCCAGAACATTTTCACCATCCCAGAAAGAAACCCTGTGCTCATTAGCAGTCACTCTTCATTCTACCTCGGCCTTGCCCCTGGCAACTGCTTTGTCTGCTTTCCGTCTCTGGATTTGCCTATTTTGGACTTCCATGTAGACGGGTTCATATAGTATGTGGTCCGTTGTGTCTGGCTTCTCTCAGTCAGCAGCGTGTTCTCAGGACTCATCTGTGTTGTAGCATGTGTCAGTGTTTCATTCTTTTTTATGGACGATATCCTTTTTTAAGGATAGAGCACAGTATATTATTCATTCATCAGTTGATGGACATGTGGGTTGTTTTCGGTTTGAGGCTAGTATGAATGCTGCTACAAACATTTGTGTACACGTTTTTGTGTGAACATATTTTCAGAGCTAATCACTTAACATTTTGGTTATCTCCATCTCAGATGTATTTACATACAAATATCTGTTTTTGCAAATGTGGAATTCTGGTATACACATTGTTCTGTAGCATGTATTTTCCTCCTTGGTAGTGTATCTGTGGAGGTGTGTTTCAAGTTTTCTGTTGTTTTAACCCATGCACCTCTGTTGTGGTGTGTATTTAGTAACCCAGGACTTTACTTTACAGGTCCCCATCTTGGTTCAGTCCATTGTCGTTCAGTCTCTAAATAAAACACTAACCCGACTGGAAGACCCCGACATAGTGAGGGCGCCAAAGCAGGGTGTTGCTGAGGCGGGGCAAATTAAAATCTGCACTAATGTCGTTCTTGAGGTAGGTGCCCAGTTTGGCTTTGAAAGTTCGCTCTGTTTGTGACCAGTTCAAACAGTGTGGCCCTGAGGGGGTAACTGGATGCTCTCTGGCCCATCTGATGGTGTTGCTTTTCTTGTCTTGGCCTCCTGCTTGCTTCTATCCAGTCTCATCAGAGGTCACGTCTTTGAAATAATCACATGTGATTTTTCTCTACAAACCTAGTAACTTATAGGAGTACATCATCATTTGTTGTTGCTGCTGTTGTTTTAACCCATTTATCTGCAGAGATAGGCTGGTTACATTCTGCTCAGGCCAGCTGACTTAGAACTGCTGTGCTTGGGCACAGAAAGGCTCAGATGCCCCTGTCTGTCAGCGGGGGCTGATGCTGAGCTAACACCTCGCATAATCTGGTTGGACAGGCGATAAAAGCTTCTCCACATGGAGAAGTGGGAAGGTATAGCCTCCTAGATGTGTATGTTTTTATGTGAAATGTTAATACAGCAACAGAAGCATATTGAGAACTGGTGTATTTGAAGTATCATTTTGTTTTTAGGTGAAGTACAGCCTCACGTATACAGATGCAGGTCAGGTAACCAAAGCTGATGTCTTTCTTCTTCTGGGAGCAGTTAGCAGTGCGATGATTCCACTCCAGCAGAAGTTTGAAATTTATTTTATTCAGGTAAAGTTTGAGCAGTAAGTACGTATCATAGTGGGAAATCATGACTTAGTGGGGAAAAAAGTCTAAAATTAGAAGTATTACCACATCCAGTCATTTGTACGGAACAGAGGGCTTGCCTGTAACCTGTGGAGCTTGTAATGAAATTGAGCCAGAGTCCTTGTGTCTCTTCCACTTGGGAATAAGCCTCTCCTCCATGCGAGCTTGTTCTCTTGCAGCAAGATGTCCTCCTACACTCGGCAGATATATTTATAGTTCTGAGTAGGGGGAGAAATTCTTTTATTGGTTGGTAATCCCAGATTTGATTATGAAAACCATTTCATTTTCCCTCTGCCAGCTCCTTATTAAAATGAGAATTACCTGGGGGAATTTCTGCACTGTCTTTCAGGAAAACACAAAGCCAGTTCCTCTCAGTGGAAACCCTGGTTATGTGGCGGGGCTCCCAATAGCTGCCGGATTCCAGCCTCAGAAGGGATATCCTTTTTGACTCTGTAGAGAAGCTTCATTTCCCTGTCCAGTCGCGTAGGCCACCCTTCTCCTGATTGCTGAGGGTCCTGAGGGCTGGCGAGACCAGTCTCGGCCAGAGCTTCCTCCAGGGTCTTGGCCTGTACAGCAGGTGTGGAGCCTGACGGGGTGGAACAGTCCAACCCAGGGGACCATCAGTGTCTTATAGTGAAAACCTTCAGACAGAAAAGTTGACAGACATAAAGGTATTTGGTTTTACACTTAAACAGACTCTTAAACAAATTGAGTGATTCTGAAAATGTGGAATTAATTTTGCAGGGCCAGTTTCTGAGAATTTTTCTTCTGAAAATTTCCTAATCAAGGCAAACAGTTATAACCATTTTACCTTCTCTTGGGAAAAAACTGTCAAAATTCCTGAGGCCTAGAGAAGGGATATTTGGGTCTCACTCAAGTCTCATGTCATACACATGACACCACCTCCTAAGGATCAGCTGCTTTAGTATCAGGCAACTCCCTTAACCTGTGAATGTCTGGGATTATTCAGACCACGAATAGATATGGACAACTTACTCTTCTTCGTAGCACAAGAGAGCAAGACTGCTTAGCAATAGAGGGCATCCGGACCCCAGTATTATTTGGTTACAACATGCAATCCGGCTGTAAACTCAGGTAAGTGAGTAACTTGCTTCTGTTGCAACCTATTTGCATTGATGAAAAAACAAAGCATTCTTATTACCCTTCCTATTTTTTCCCCTCTATTCTCCCATCGTACCTTTATATATAATTTTTATTGAAGTATAGTTGATTTACAGTGTTAGTTTCAGGTATATAGAAAAGTGATAAGTTACACATATACATATATCCACTCTTTTTTAGATTCTTTTCCCATAGAGGTTATTACAGAGTATTGAGTAGAGTTCCTGTGCTACACTGTAATCCCAGATTTGATTATGAAAACCATTTCATTTTCCCTCTGCCAGCTCCTTATTAAAATGAGAATTACCTGGGGGAATTTCTGCACTGTCTTTCAGGAAAACACAAAGCCAGTTCCTCTCAGTGGAAACCCTGGTTATGTGGCGGGGCTCCCAATAGCTGCCGGATTCCAGCCTCAGAAGGGATATCCTTTTTGACTCTGTAGAGAAGCTTCATTTCCCTGTCCAGTCGCGTAGGCCACCCTTCTCCTGATTGCTGAGGGTCCTGAGGGCTGGCGAGACCAGTCTCGGCCAGAGCTTCCTCCAGGGTCTTGGCCTGTACAGCAGGTGTGGAGCCTGACGGGGTGGAACAGTCCAACCCAGGGGACCATCAGTGTCTTATAGTGAAAACCTTCAGACAGAAAAGTTGACAGACATAAAGGTATTTGGTTTTACACTTAAACAGACTCTTAAACAAATTGAGTGATTCTGAAAATGTGGAATTAATTTTGCAGGGCCAGTTTCTGAGAATTTTTCTTCTGAAAATTTCCTAATCAAGGCAAACAGTTATAACCATTTTACCTTCTCTTGGGAAAAAACTGTCAAAATTCCTGAGGCCTAGAGAAGGGATATTTGGGTCTCACTCAAGTCTCATGTCATACACATGACACCACCTCCTAAGGATCAGCTGCTTTAGTATCAGGCAACTCCCTTAACCTGTGAATGTCTGGGATTATTCAGACCACGAATAGATATGGACAACTTACTCTTCTTCGTAGCACAAGAGAGCAAGACTGCTTAGCAATAGAGGGCATCCGGACCCCAGTATTATTTGGTTACAACATGCAATCCGGCTGTAAACTCAGGTAAGTGAGTAACTTGCTTCTGTTGCAACCTATTTGCATTGATGAAAAAACAAAGCATTCTTATTACCCTTCCTATTTTTTCCCCTCTATTCTCCCATCGTACCTTTATATATAATTTTTATTGAAGTATAGTTGATTTACAGTGTTAGTTTCAGGTATATAGAAAAGTGATAAGTTACACATATACATATATCCACTCTTTTTTAGATTCTTTTCCCATAGAGGTTATTACAGAGTATTGAGTAGAGTTCCCTGTGCTACACTGTAGGTCCTTGTTAGTTATCTAGCCCTTCCTATTTTAATCAAACCTCTGCATCAGCTGACAAGCATATTAGCCTATTATTAGTGGGTAGTAGCAATAGTAACAGTAACTTACAATGATGTAGTTTCTGGCTTTCTGACTTTAATTCTCATAACCATAAACCATTTGTCATGATTCTAAGGAAAACCCTTTTTGCTCATCAGATATGGCAGGATGAAAATCTTAAGGCTTTGTATGTTTTGTTTCTAAAGTCACATAGCACTTGAGTTCACAGCAAAAATATTTTCGCTGAAAGTCCTTCTTATATTTCTGAATTTTAATATACTCAGTACAACAAAACCAATGAGAGGAAGCCTGAATGTGATCTGTTTTTAATGTATCTTTTTTTTAAAATTATTTATTTATTTATTTTTGGCTATTCTGGGTTTTCACTGCTGCAACAGATTCTTCTCTAGTTGCAGGAAATAGGGACTACTCTCTAGTTGAGGTGAGCAGGCTTCTTCTTGTGGTGACTTCTCTTGTTGTGGAACTCAGGCTCTAGGGCACATGGTGTCAGTAGTTGAGGCTCCGAGGCTCTAGAGCACAGGCTCCATCGTTGTGGCTCACGGGCTTAGTTGCTCTGCGGCATGTGGGATCTTCCTGGATCAGGGATCAAACTGGTGTCTCCTGCATTGGCAGGCGAGCTCTTCACCACGGAGCTACCAGAGAAGCCCTTACTGTATCTTTTTTTCTTTTTTTTAAAAGATTTATTTATTTATTTATTTTGGAGCGGTGGTCGGGTTAGGGAGGGAGGGGAGCAGGCGGGCCACTTCTATTGGTCTTTCATTTCTCCATTTTCATCCCTCTTTGTTCTTTGGCTCCTGTGGGCCTCCCATCGCAGTGGCGTCTGTTGTTGCTGAGCGCCAGCTCTGGGCGCATGCGCTCCAGAGCTCCGGCGCGGTAATTGGACACAGCAGTCCAGCCGCTCCGCGGCACGTGGGATCTTCCCAGGCCAGGGATCGAACTGGCGCCCCTTGCACTGCAAGGCGGTGTCCTTACCCACTGGACCACCAGGGGAAGCCCCTTAATGTATCTTTTTATTGTCAAACATAATGTATAATGTCAAACATTTCTGCATGGCTTATTCCAAAGACAGCACTTCTTACCTTCATTTTCTGCATCCAAGAGGCAATCATTTTCAACTATTGTAGTTGACTTTTTTGGAAATTCACCCCCAGATCTTTTTAGTATATGTGCTGCCGAAGCGAGCATACCCCCTAGATCTTTTTTTTGGTGGGGGGTGGGGTGGGGAAGGAGGGGGATGGGCGGGCCACTTCTATTGGTCTTTCATTTATCTGTTTCCATCCATCTTTGTTCTTTGGCCCGTGTGGGCCTCCTATCTCAGTGGCCTCTGTCGTCGCAGAGCGCTGGCTCTGGGCACATGCGCGCCAGAGCTCCGGCTCGGTAATTGGACACATCAGTCCAGCCACTCCGCGGCACGTGGGATCTTCCCAGACCAGGGATCTAACCGGTGCCCCTTGCACTGCAAGGTGGTGTCCTTACCTGCTGGACCACCAGGGGAAGCCCACCCTGCGGGGACCTTCCGCAGAAAGGGAAGGCAGCGGGGATTACCCCCGGCTGAACCGGGAGATCTCGGAGAAAGGCAAATCTTGAACTGCCCGCCCCGCAGCCCCCTGGCTGAGGCAGGGGACAATCAGACGCGACAGGGGTTCCATCGAAGTAGTTCCGCTTTATTAATGAAGATCCACAGCTTTTATAGGCAAGTGAAGGGGGTTTTGCACGGGACTTACTATAGATTACACCAATCAAGCTAAAGGCCAAGCAATCATTCACGAGCGCGGAAACCAAGGGAACCAATCAGAAATTTTGACCATAATTAACAATTTAGATCACGCCCTGCCTCTTCCTGTAGGCGCCATCTTAGCTGCAAACATGTGCTTAAGCTTCTTTAAACAATGCACTTAAGCTTCCCTTCATTTCCATGTCCCTTCCTGTAGGCGCCATCTTAGCTCCAAGCTGAAACAATGTGCTTAAGCTTCTTTTCACTCCCACACCCCTTCCTGTAGGCGCCATCTTAGCTCCAAGCTGAAACAATGTGCTTAAGCTTCTTTATGCTTAAAACAGTCCTCTTTCAATTCAGAGCCCCACACCACCCCCCAGATCTTTAAGTAACCCATATGTAATGCTACTTCTTGATTTTTTTTTTTTTTGGTTTTTTGACTTCTTTTTAGTTTTTATTTTGTTTATTTATTTAAATTTTGTCTTCTTTTATTAGTCTTTCATTTATTTGTTTTCATCCACCTTTGTTCTTTGGCCTGTGTGGGCCTCCCACTGCAGTGGCCTCCCTTGTTGCAGAGCACTGGCTCTGGGCACACGTGCTCCAGATCGCTGGCTCGCAATTGGACACACCAGTCCAGCCGCTGCATGACACATGGCATTTTCCCAGGTCAGGGATCGAACCGGTGCCCCTTGCACTGCAAGGCAGATACTTTACCCGTTGGACAACCAGGGAAGCCCAGTTTTTATTTTTTTATTCAAGTATCGTTGATTTATGTTTCAGGTGTACAGCAAAGTTAATTCAGTTATATTCTTACCAGATTTTTTCCATATAGGTTATTATAACATACTGAATGTAGTTCCCTTTGCTATGCAGTAGATCCTTGTTGTCTATTTTATTATGACTTTTATTTATTTATTGAGTTTCCATTATGGGGGATGAAGACCTGGCTCTCCTTTGGTACCCCATAGAAAGGGAAGGCAGCGGGATTACCCCGGCTGAACCGGGAGATCTCGGAGAAAGGCAAATCTTGAACTGCCGCCCCGCAGCCCCTGGCTGAGGCAGGGGACAATCAGCGCGACAGGGTTCCATCGAAGTAGTTCCGCTTTATTAATGAAGATCCACAGCTTTTATAGGCAAGTGAAGGGGGTTTTGCACGGGACTTACTATAGATTACACCAATCAAGCTAAAGGCCAAGCAATCATTCACGAGCGCGGAAACCAAGGGAACCAATCAGAAATTTTGACCATAATTAACAATTTAGATCACGCCCTGCCTCTTCCTGTAGGCGCCATCTTAGCTGCAAACATGTGCTTAAGCTTCTTTAAACAATGCACTTAAGCTTCCCTTCATTTCCATGTCCCTTCCTGTAGGCGCCATCTTAGCTCCAAGCTGAAACAATGTGCTTAAGCTTCTTTTCACTCCCACACCCCTTCCTGTAGGCGCCATCTTAGCTCCAAGCTGAAACAATGTGCTTAAGCTTCTTTATGCTTAAAACAGTCCTCTTTCAATTCAGAGCCCCACACCACCCCCCAGATCTTTAAGTAACCCATATGTAATGCTACTTCTTGATTTTTTTTTTTTTTGGTTTTATGACTTCTTTTTAGTTTTTATTTTGTTTATTTATTTAAATTTTGTCTTCTTTTATTAGTCTTTCATTTATTTGTTTTCATCCACCTTTGTTCTTTGGCCTGTGTGGGCCTCCCACTGCAGTGGCCTCCCTTGTTGCAGAGCACTGGCTCTGGGCACACGTGCTCCAGATCGCTGGCTCGCAATTGGACACACCAGTCCAGCCGCTGCATGACACATGGCATTTTCCCAGGTCAGGGATCGAACCGGTGCCCCTTGCACTGCAAGGCAGATACTTTACCCGTTGGACAACCAGGGAAGCCCAGTTTTTATTTTTTTATTCAAGTATCGTTGATTTATGTTTCAGGTGTACAGCAAAGTTAATTCAGTTATATTCTTACCAGATTTTTTTCCATATAGGTTATTATAACATACTGAATGTAGTTCCCTTTGCTATGCAGTAGATCCTTGTTGTCTATTTTATTATGACTTTTATTTATTTATTGAGTTTCCATTATGGGGGATGAAGACCTGGCTCTCCTTTGGTCCCTACCCCATGACCCACTCACTTCCCATCTTTATATCTTCCAGGATATCTACATCATTATTTTGGTTAGACCAATATTCACTGTTTACATTATTCTGATCACCTTAGACTAATGTTCCTTGAAGGGGGCTCTGTGGGATACATTTCCATAACATGTCAGCAGGGATAAGTCTATGGTCCAATTTGTTTGGAAAACATCAAACTAAAGTTCAAAACATGATTTCTTACTAAGTATGCACTTCTCAGAGTCTTTAGTATGTCAGTGTACCTCAGAGGGGACATGGGTATGCATATTTCCCAAATTTTGGGCCATGGAACCCTACTTGTATAGAGCTTCTCCATGGAGTTCAGTTTGGGAAATGTTGTTCTGGATTCATCTTCCTTGCCAACGACAATTTCACAAAATGGGTGAGACTTTCAATAATCCCTTTTAGAGAGTGAGAAAAGAAACTAGAGAGAATATGCATATTGTTGAGCACTGTAAAAACCACAGATAGGATATTCTATAATCAGAGATATTATAAGTACTAATATTACTATATTAAAGTGAGATATTTAGCACATGAAACATAAAGATGGCTAATGCCTTGAGACGATGCCCTTTTCTTATTTTTAGTACTTTATATGTGTTGGAGAAGTATCAAAATAAAATATGACACTTATTAAAAAAAAAAAAACACAACTGCAGGTATGAACAGTCATCCACCTTTGTTCTTTGGCCTGTGTGGGCCTCCCACTGCAGTGGCCTCCCTTGTTGCAGAGCACTGGCTCTGGGCACACGTGCTCCAGATCGCTGGCTCGCAATTGGACACACCAGTCCAGCCGCTGCATGACACATGGCATTTTCCCAGGTCAGGGATCGAACCGGTGCCCCTTGCACTGCAAGGCAGATACTTTACCCGTTGGACAACCAGGGAAGCCCAGTTTTTATTTTTTTATTCAAGTATCGTTGATTTATGTTTCAGGTGTACAGCAAAGTTAATTCAGTTATATTCTTACCAGATTTTTTCCATATAGGTTATTATAACATACTGAATGTAGTTCCCTTTGCTATGCAGTAGATCCTTGTTGTCTATTTTATTATGACTTTTATTTATTTATTGAGTTTCCATTATGGGGGATGAAGACCTGGCTCTCCTTTGGTCCCTACCCCATGACCCACTCACTTCCCATCTTTATATCTTCCAGGATATCTACATCATTATTTTGGTTAGACCAATATTCACTGTTTACATTATTCTGATCACCTTAGACTAATGTTCCTTGAAGGGGGCTCTGTGGGATACATTTCCATAACATGTCAGCAGGGATAAGTCTATGGTCCAATTTGTTTGGAAAACATCAAACTAAAGTTCAAAACATGATTTCTTACTAAGTATGCACTTCTCAGAGTCTTTAGTATGTCAGTGTACCTCAGAGGGGACATGGGTATGCATATTTCCCAAATTTTGGGCCATGGAACCCTACTTGTATAGAGCTTCTCCATGGAGTTCAGTTTGGGAAATGTTGTTCTGGATTCATCTTCCTGGCCAACCAAAATTTCACAAAATGAGTGACACTTTAAATAATCCCCTTTTAGAGAGTGAGAAAAGAAACTAGAGAGAATATGCATATTGTTGAGCACTGTAAAAACCACAGATAGGATATTCTATAATCAGAGATATTATAAGTACTAATATTACTATATTAAAGTGAGATATTTAGCACATGAAACATAAAGATGGCTAATGCCTTGAGACGATGCCCTTTTCTTATTTTTAGTACTTTATATGTGTTGGAGAAGTATCAAAATAAAATATGACACTTATTAAAAAAAAAAAAACACAACTGCAGGTATGAACAGTCACCTCATTTGACCTCATTTTCCTTCCTAAAAGACTGACCAACGCCCTCACGTGTCAGCTGGTAGCACAGAAGGTGAAGAACCTGCTGAAGGGCCAGGGGTTCCCAGATTATGTGGCCCCTTTTGGAAATTCCCAGGCCCGGGATGTGCTGGACTGGGTGCCTGTCCACTTCATCACCCAGACGTCCCACATGAAGGTAAAGGGGGAGAAGCTGAAGACCATCTGCCAGTGGTCTTCAACACACACCTTCCCTCTCACTGTGGGAAGACAGAGGCAGTGGGGAGGAGGGGGCACCTGTCGAGGGGGTGGGTGACCCTGGGTGGAAGCTTGGACTTTGTTGTCAGATAGGCCTGGATCTTGAATACTGATTTTGCCTCCAGTTAGCACTGTTGCCTTCAGCCAATGATTTTGTGGGTTTGATCCTTTTTCTCCTCATCTGATAGCTATGCTATTGACCTCAGGGTTCATTGTAGAGAAGGAAATGGCAACTTATTCCAGTATTCTTGCCTGGAAGATTCCATAGATGGAGAAGCCTGGCGAGCTACAGTCTGTGGGGTCTCAAATATATATATATATATATATGGCTTCCCTAATATAGGGCTTCCCTAATGGCTCAGTGGTGAGGAATCTGCCTGCAGTGCAGGAGACCCAGGTTTCATCTGTAGGTTGGGAAGATCCCCCTGGAGGAGGGCATGGCAGCCCACTCCAGTATTCTTGCCTGGAGAATTCCATGGATGGAGGAGCCTGGCAGGCTGTAATCCATGGAGTCACACAGAGTTGGACACGGCTGAAGTGACTAAGCAGCAGGGCTTGTTGAGAGTGAAATGAGGTAACATTCATTGTGCCTAGTGGTCACTCTGTAAATGGGGACTGCTACCAGTCACCATCCTGTTCTTGTTGGTGTCAGCGCCAGACCTTGTCCAGGAGTCATGATACGATAGGCTAAGTGTCAGGGCTGTTTCAGCAAGACTTCCTCCCGTCGGTGGAGCCGTCTCATCCGTTGTTCTCTGGTCTGTAAAAGCACTTCACCCATGAAAGCTTTCAATTCTAACGTTCCCAAAAGAATTTAATGGAAATTGACATCCTACAAATAGGTTCCGGATCACAGGCGGTTCCTCTGCCCACCTTATTCTTTTGTCTCAGCAGTCAGAGTGTGGGCCGGCCCCGTCAGCAGAGGTGTGCTCTCCCCTCTTTATCGCTTAATTGCCCAGCTTTTTCTTGTCACTGTTTCTTCAGGCGTCTCATTATCTGCTTAGCACATTTATAGCATGGGGACAATGAGGTGAGGACTAGCTCACTAACTCTTATCCCACCCTCCCTACCGAGTCCCTAGCTGGGTGGAACCTGCGATTACTCAGTCTTTCCTGTTCAGCTAAGTCTCAGCTCAGCCCTGCTGCCTCAGTGAACCAGGCAGGTTGCTTCCGGCTTCTTGGAGACAAGTTAAGACGTCCAATTGTCACTTCTCCCTCAGAAGGGAAGACGCAGGTTGTGGGGAGAGGCAGGAGCACGGACACCAGCGCTGCTGGGGTCTGTTTTGGTCAGAGCTGAGAGGGCCCAGAGCGGGCTCCATCCCAGCCCTCCAGGCGGAGCCAACACTAGAGATCTACTGAGCTCAGCTGACATCAGCTGCTTGTCGCGTCTTCTAATGACAGGGGATTCTCGAGGATTGTGCAGCCTGCAAATATCTTAAAATTTGTGCTAAGCCATGGAATTCCACTTGTGCCTTTTCAGCAGGCACCAAATTTGGCAGGTATGCTAGCTTTGCATGCCCCAAAGAAATGTATTTGTAAAAACTTTTCATCATGGAAAATTTTACCCATACACAAAAGTAGAATCCAGTGGCATTCCGTCTCCGTGCCGGGCAGCTGTAACACAATCACATTAGCTGACTGAAGAGACTGTAGAGGCAGGAAAGCCGTCTGGAAAGCCCCTCACCCATGCTCCCCATGGGGCCGAGCAAAGCAGAGGTCCTGGGGCAGGGGTCTCAGGATCGGCTCTTGGTGTCCAGGCCCGACCCGGGCAGCGCCATCGTGGCACCAGTACCCTAGTTCAGAGGGAGGGTTAACTTCTTTGACAACTTAAGGCATGCCTGTATACCCCGATGTAACATCTTAATTGCCAACTGACAAAATTACCAAGTGAAAAGAAAGGACTTGATTGTCTTCTAGGTGCATTTTCACATGATACGCAGTCAGGTTTAATTTCTGTCTATGAATAATACCATTTTCCCTCTCCTCACCATGCCAGTTTCTCTTCTAAAGCATCTCTGAGGGAGATGTCAACAGGCAGGTGCAGTGCAAGCTGTTAGGGCCCTGGAGGGTTCAGCGTCGGGGGTGGGGGTTACCACAACTCCCACATCAGGTAATGCTTGTCACTTTAGAAACATTATCTGCTTAGCATTTTGCTGGGACAATGAGGTGAGGACTAGCTCGCTAACTCTTATCCCACCCTCCCTACCGAGTCCCTAGCTGGGTGGAACCTGCGATTACTCAGTCTTTCCTGTTCAGCTAAGTCTCAGCTCAGCCCTGCTGCCTCAGTGAACCAGGCAGGTTGCTTCCGGCTTCTTGGAGACAAGTTAAGACGTCCAATTGTCACTTCTCCCTCAGAAGGGAAGACGCAGGTTGTGGGGAGAGGCAGGAGCACGGACACCAGCGCTGCTGGGGTCTGTTTTGGTCAGAGCTGAGAGGGCCCAGAGCGGGCTCCATCCCAGCCCTCCAGGCGGAGCCAACACTAGAGATCTACTGAGCTCAGCTGACATCAGCTGCTTGTCGCGTCTTCTAATGACAGGGGATTCTCGAGGATTGTGCAGCCTGCAAATATCTTAAAATTTGTGCTAAGCCATGGAATTCCACTTGTGCCTTTTCAGCAGGCACCAAATTTGGCAGGTATGCTAGCTTTGCATGCCCCAAAGAAATGTATTTGTAAAAACTTTTCATCATGGAAAATTTTTACCCATACACAAAAAGTAGAATCCAGTGGCATTCCGTCTCCCTGCCGGGCAGCTGTAACACAATCACATTAGCTGACTGAAGAGACTGTAGAGGCAGGAAAGCCGTCTGGAAAGCCCCTCACCCATGCTCCCCATGGGGCCGAGCAAAGCAGAGGTCCTGGGGCAGGGGTCTCAGGATCGGCTCTTGGTGTCCAGGCCCGACCCGGGCAGCGCCATCGTGGCACCAGTACCCTAGTTCAGAGGGAGGGTTAACTTCTTTGACAACTTAAGGCATGCCTGTATACCCCGATGTAACATCTTAATTGCCAACTGACAAAATTACCAAGTGAAAAGAAAGGACTTGATTGTCTTCTAGGTGCATTTTCACATGATACGCAGTCAGGTTTAATTTCTGTCTATGAATAATACCATTTTCCCTCTCCTCACCATGCCAGTTTCTCTTCTAAAGCATCTCTGAGGGAGATGTCAACAGGCAGGTGCAGTGCAAGCTGTTAGGGCCCTGGAGGGTTCAGCGTCGGGGGTGGGGGTTACCACAACTCCCACATCAGGTAATGCTTGTCACTTTAGAAACAGGAAGAGGTGGAAAAATTATGCTTTAGGTGTTAACATTTTTTTGGAGTATTGAGTACATTAAAATATGTAAAGCTTCTAAGCTGCTTTTTTTCTGAACTTTTAGAGTCTATTCATTCTCTTGTTTAGAACATTTTGTAATATGGGAAGCATTTTATAATTAAAACTCTGAACTGCAGATTAAGTTTGACTTGAGGTTGTGTAATACTCAAATTGATTAAAGGCATTTTGTTGTGCAGGATTCTTGCCAGCTCCCCGTGGCTTTGACTGTAGAAGTGAAGTGGACAAAATATGGATCCTTGTTGAACCCACAGGCAAAAATAGTCAATGTCACTGCAAATCTAATTTCATCTTCATTTCCTGAGGTAGGCCTAATTTTAAAGGTACAGGTTAAGACACGGGTCCAGACAAAACTCAGCTGTGATAAGTGAAATTTATTATTTTGTAAAAAAATAAAAATAATTAAAACTTAAACAATCCGGATTCTTAAAACAATTTACCAGACATTTTTTACTTAGAGGAAGAAAACTCCATGGAACACAGTGGCTTTATTCATATTTGCATTCTGATTTAGATTTGATCTTTAAAATTCTTGTCAGAATTGAGTTGTGAATGACAACAGTGTGTGAGGGCTACCTGAGTGAAAACTCTCTCCCTCCTCTGAGTTAGTGGCTGATGAGCCCTCCGGGTGCCTATCCGATTTATGAACTGACAGCTGTCAAAAGGGTTTTGTGAGGGCTACCTGAGTGAAAACTTCTTTGACAACTTAAGGCATGCCTGTATACCCGATGTAACATCTTAATTGCCAACTGACAAAATTACCAAGTGAAAAGAAAGGACTTGATTGTCTTCTAGGTGCATTTTCACATGATACGCAGTCAGGTTTAATTTCTGTCTATGAATAATACCATTTTCCCTCTCCTCACCATGCCAGTTTCTCTTCTAAAGCATCTCTGAGGGAGATGTCAACAGGCAGGTGCAGTGCAAGCTGTTAGGGCCCTGGAGGGTTCAGCGTCGGGGGTGGGGGTTACCACAACTCCCACATCAGGTAATGCTTGTCACTTTAGAAACAGGAAGAGGTGGAAAAATTATGCTTTAGGTGTTAACATTTTTTTGGAGTATTGAGTACATTAAAATATGTAAAGCTTCTAAGCTGCTTTTTTTCTGAACTTTTAGAGTCTATTCATTCTCTTGTTTAGAACATTTTGTAATATGGGAAGCATTTTATAATTAAAACTCTGAACTGCAGATTAAGTTTGACTTGAGGTTGTGTAATACTCAAATTGATTAAAGGCATTTTGTTGTGCAGGATTCTTGCCAGCTCCCCGTGGCTTTGACTGTAGAAGTGAAGTGGACAAAATATGGATCCTTGTTGAACCCACAGGCAAAAATAGTCAATGTCACTGCAAATCTAATTTCATCTTCATTTCCTGAGGTAGGCCTAATTTTAAAGGTACAGGTTAAGACACGGGTCCAGACAAAACTCAGCTGTGATAAGTGAAATTTATTATTTTGTAAAAAAATAAAAATAATTAAAACTTAAACAATCCGGATTCTTAAAACAATTTACCAGACATTTTTTACTTAGAGGAAGAAAACTCCATGGAACACAGTGGCTTTATTCATATTTGCATTCTGATTTAGATTTGATCTTTAAAATTCTTGTCAGAATTGAGTTGTGAATGACAACAGTGTGTGAGGGCTACCTGAGTGAAAACTCTCTCCCTCCTCTGAGTTAGTGGCTGATGAGCCCTCCGGGTGCCTATCCGATTTATGAACTGACAGCTGTCGGGTGAGGAAGGGAATGAAAGGTGTCCTGTCTTTGTTATCCTGATAACAGGCTGAAGGGCAGGGCTTGCATCACTCTGATTTTTTTTTTTTAATTACAGATCAACTCAGGAAATGAAAGGACAATTCTTATTTCCACTGCGGTTACTTTTGTGGATGTGTCTGCACCTGCAGAGGCAGGCTTCAAAGCACGGCCAATCATCAACGCCAGGCTGCCTTTTAACTTCTTCTTCCCATTTGTTTGACGTAAGTCATTAAAACTACACCACACCTGCAAAATTCAGCACGTGTGGGGCCCAGGGTCCCTCGGAGACATCCTAGTTGATTGTAACCCTTGAGGTTGCTCCCAGACCAGCACACTTCCCCTGTCCACTCTCTCTACATCCTCTCTCTCTCTCCCTTAGGGTATTTCATTCTGTTTGGTTTGACTTTATAAGGGGGTATCATCTAGTCTTGGCCATTTCTAGTACTCTAAACACATAAGTCATACGTGGAAGCCAAGTTGCACTTTTGGGAAGACGGGTAAAGAGGACAGACCTTCAAGTTGTGCAGGCGTTGAGGGTTTATTCATCCCCTGCTTTCATGTGGGTTATTTTTAAAATATTATTTTTAGTTCAGGTTTTCTTCCTTTTCAGGTCCCCTTGAAATGAGTACAAAAATAGAAAATTGTATAAAATCATGCAAGTGAGCATGAGGCCTCATGAGGGAATGTTCCCCCAAATGTCATGTTAATTACAGTGGAGTCTTGGATCTAATTGCCACTTGGGTACCAGGCCCTGGAGCTAGCTTGCTCTCCAGCTGGTGGGCTGGTCTGGGATGCCACCGAGCGATTCCAAGCAGTTGAAGCTGGAGAGAATCTAGCAGGAGGGCCCACGGGAAGGAGAGAGTTTATTTTATACATTAATTGTACAGTAATTGAGGAAAATGTTGTCAGGTGGCAGAACTTGGTGGAGCCAGCTAAAAACTGGAGGATGCGGGGGATGGGGGGCTGGGTGCTTGAGAACAACCTCCTTGGAGGGAAATTGTTGTTAGCTTGTTTAGAACAGCTTGGAAATGTAAAAGGACTTCTCTAGAATGTGCTGGTAGTTAAGGTGAACTGACAGCTGTCGGGTGAGGAAGGGAATGAAAGGTGTCCTGTCTTTGTTATCCTGATAACAGGCTGAAGGGCAGGGCTTGCATCACTCTGATTTTTTTTTTTTAATTACAGATCAACTCAGGAAATGAAAGGACAATTCTTATTTCCACTGCGGTTACTTTTGTGGATGTGTCTGCACCTGCAGAGGCAGGCTTCAAAGCACGGCCAATCATCAACGCCAGGCTGCCTTTTAACTTCTTCTACCCATTTGTTTGACGTAAGTCATTAAAACTACACCACACCTGCAAAATTCAGCACGTGTGGGGCCCAGGGTCCCTCGGAGACATCCTAGTTGATTGTAACCCTTGAGGTTGCTCCCAGACCAGCACACTTCCCCTGTCCACTCTCTCTACATCCTCTCTCTCTCTCCCTTAGGGTATTTCATTCTGTTTGGTTTGACTTTATAAGGGGGTATCATCTAGTCTTGGCCATTTCTAGTACTCTAAACACATAAGTCATACGTGGAAGCCAAGTTGCACTTTTGGGAAGACGGGTAAAGAGGACAGACCTTCAAGTTGTGCAGGCGTTGAGGGTTTATTCATCCCCTGCTTTCATGTGGGTTATTTTTAAAATATTATTTTTAGTTCAGGTTTTCTTCCTTTTCAGGTCCCCTTGAAATGAGTACAAAAATAGAAAATTGTATAAAATCATGCAAGTGAGCATGAGGCCTCATGAGGGAATGTTCCCCCAAATGTCATGTTAATTACAGTGGAGTCTTGGATCTAATTGCCACTTGGGTACCAGGCCCTGGAGCTAGCTTGCTCTCCAGCTGGTGGGCTGGTCTGGGATGCCACCGAGCGATTCCAAGCAGTTGAAGCTGGAGAGAATCTAGCAGGAGGGCCCACGGGAAGGAGAGAGTTTATTTTATACATTAATTGTACAGTAATTGAGGAAAATGTTGTCAGGTGGCAGAACTTGGTGGAGCCAGCTAAAAACTGGAGGATGCGGGGGATGGGGGGCTGGGTGCTTGAGAACAACCTCCTTGGAGGGAAATTGTTGTTAGCTTGTTTAGAACAGCTTGGAAATGTAAAAGGACTTCTCTAGAATGTGCTGGTAGTTAAGGTAGCTTTCTCTTTTGTCTTTCAGAGTGCTCATATGAAAGGATGCACTGATTTCTCAAGGTACATGTGAAATGTGAAAACTGTACATTGGATGGGATTCAATTTTATATACAGCTGGTAACGGTCCAGCTTGTTGTTCATTTTCAAGCAAGAGTAAAGTGTTCAATGTGAGAAAAATACAGTTTATGATACAGTTGTTACAAAGTGTGGGGTGGGATGTTCTCAGTCAAACCAAGGAAGAAATAGAGCCTCTGAAAGACTGTGTCCCCCAGAATCCAAGCCAGCAGCGGGGAGGCAAAGCCATCAAACCAGACCTCTCCCCAACACAGCCCCCAGAGGGGCAGCTGTCTTCCTCGTCACAAGCGCACGAGGCAGGTCTTTGCTTTGGGGTGGAGCAGGTATGCATCTAGTTCACCTCACCAAGAAGTCCATGTTGTCTCAATAGCTTGTTCAGTCTTTCAATTTCTTGTTCCTGTTATTCCAAAAGCAGCAAATAACTGAATTTACCTTCTGAGCTCACCAGGGATGTGGCAGTCATGCAGTGAGCCCCAGGCAGGCACTGGGCCACAGAGCTGAATGAAAGCCACACTCCTAATGGCATCACTCAACCAGGGCCCAACACTGACAGCAGTGAGGAGAGAGGTTGAGGGGCGGGGGTTCCTGCTGAAGCTGCAGGGAGGCACAGTGCCTATGCTGAATCTGAAAGGACAAGGAAGGCCTGACTGAGGGAAGGGGGCTCGGGCTCAGGGCCGCACACACTAGCAGAGGCCTGGCTGGGAGGGAACAGTCTCTATAAACAGAGGATGTTTTCCCCAACACCTCCTTACCTTCTCAGAGCAGCTGAATTCAAGGTGCTGGATCTTGGTGGCCAGCTGTATGTTTATCTGTCTTAACCTTAGTAGTTGCCGTTCTGAACGTGTCTTAACCGAGATAATTATCCCTGAAAAATAATTGTGAGGATCTTCATACTAGTTTCTAATTTAATGACTTGAAAAAAAAAATCCTGCACTCTTTATAAATGTATATACAGTTGGGAAGAGCAGTGATAAGTTAAACAGTCATGGCCTGAAGGCATCAGAATGAGGATGGTCATGTTTTTCATTTGTAAGCTACTCAGTACCCAGCTGAGAAACACTTTTTTGGCTTGCCCAGGGTGAGAAATCTTTAAGAATAATCACTGACCAGATGAGGGTTAAGCTCCTTAAGAGAGCTTGTTCACAGCAGTTCTGCTGCTTAGCAGCAGTTGCTGGAAGGCACTAAGTACAAGCCTGGAAGTGCTCATGCGTGGGGCTGAGGTGTCATGTTCCCCACTTTCTGCCTCCAGAGAGGTGGTCAGTTTCACTGTCAGGTGATAACCTGAACCATGGCTTGGGGGTGGGAGTGGGGTTCCCCAATGCCCACACCACAGTGGGGACTCGGCCTTAAAGCCAGCTCTGCATTGGGGCTGCTCCGCCCCTTTCCAATTGTGAGGAATCGAGTCTGGACCGTCCCCCATGCGTGTGGCACTTGTGAGGCCTGGGAGCAGCCATCCCTGGTTCGTGGTGTCCCTGGTGGTCCCATTGAGTCCTGTTTGGCCTGTTTTCAGTCACACTACAAAACTTGATAGCGGTGTAATAGTGGGCACTAGACAGTCCTGTGACTCACGACCACTTCTTTTTAGAGAGAATGGACACATCTCACAACAGTGTGATGTGGAGTATTGGGTAGTACCTGGTGCATGAGTCATTTATAGCCCATCATGGTCCATCTATCTCACATGCCCTTTGCACAAGGTATTTTTCTGTTTGATTAATGAGAAAAATCAATTGGCATAAGCATCTTCCACATTATCTGAAAAACTTCTTTTACTTCCTTTGACAGAACTCAAATACATGTTCTTAATAGGCTTTACTCTAATCACTAGATCTGAACTGGCAGCTTCCAAATCCCGAGTGCCCAACAGAGCCACTGTGGAGGCCCTTCCCCGGCCGGCTGGCACCCAGCACAGGAGGCACCTTGGGACTCACTTTGCCTGGCAGGGGACGGGCCTGCCTCCAGCAGGCCGCACTGTCACTCACTGGGTCTCCTAACAGCCACCCCCAGCCCTAGACCAGGGATTCCCAAACCTGCTGGACACCCGATCACCTGGAAGTGCTTCACAAACAGACACCCTGCCTGGGCTGCACACCAGACTCTCCGCTTAAAGTGCTGAGGGTGATTCTGATGTGGCAGGTCTGCAGACAGGCATTTCAGCAACTGTGACTAGTTCACTGACAACTGAACCACTAACCAGTCACTAAGTCCACATAAAGTCACAACACAAACAGCTTCTCTGAAACGGGCTCCCTGCACCAACAGGGAGTATGTGAGGAACATGACCTGTGCCTAAAATACGGGGAGGCAGCGTTGGCCCCAGTGGGTCCTCCAGAGCCGGAGTCTACAGCAGGCTAAGAGGTGTCACATCCTCCTAAAGTGTCAGACTGGTCACCTTGGAAAACAGCTACAGTTCACCGAGCCTTCCTCGTGCTCCCTCATGTTGCAAATTTCTCCAGAGGGTGCAGAATCTAATGGACTGCATTCCTCAGCTTCCTTGGTCCCTTCCCGGATGGTGTCCCTCCAAGGGTGGGACGGGGTTTGACAGAACATTCTTCAGGAAACACCAAATGAAACACACAAGTACACTGGGAACTGATCAGGGACTGGTCTGCAACCATTTCAGTAACCGTGAAAAGAGAGCCTGAAGGAGAAGGGCATTTTCTCTCAGAGCACATGTTCTGGTGTCAATTTGTAACCACAGAGGTGGCAGTGGGACACCAAAGTAGACCATTCATGTTTCTCTTGGCTGCTGGGAGGAGGACTGGGGCCTCCGTGCCCCTTCCAGGCTCCACCTGCTATCCTGTCCTCCCCTCCCACCAACACCCAGCTCAGGAGCGCAGGGGACATACCATTGATGATCCGGGCCACTCGCCACAGCCGAAGCAGGATCAGCAGCCCTAGAGCCTCAAACTCGTGCTCCCGGAACAGAAGGACGAGGTCGAGGATGAAGGAAATCACCACAACAATGGCGTCCAGGATTTCAAACTTGTGGTGAAAGAATTCCAAGCGGAAGACAAATATTTTAAAGAAGATCTCCATCATAAAGAAGGTCAAGATGGCAAGGCTCATGTAATGGAACACCTGGAGGGGGACAACGAGAGTAGGCTCAGGCTGGTTGTGAGCTGGGGCAGGCCACATGGATGAGCTGGCTTTGAATGCACCTGCCCAGTCATCAGAGAATCCATTCACTTGATCAACGCCGCATTCCTGCTAGCACCAGGTGCTGTTCCTGGGCTTTGACTGCAGCTGGGAACAGCACAGAACCACTAACCAGTCACTAAGTCCACATAAAGTCACAACACAAACAGCTTCTCTGAAACGGGCTCCCTGCACCAACAGGGAGTATGTGAGGAACATGACCTGTGCCTAAAATACGGGGAGGCAGCGTTGGCCCCAGTGGGTCCTCCAGAGCCGGAGTCTACAGCAGGCTAAGAGGTGTCACATCCTCCTAAAGTGTCAGACTGGTCACCTTGGAAAACAGCTACAGTTCACCGAGCCTTCCTCGTGCTCCCTCATGTTGCAAATTTCTCCAGAGGGTGCAGAATCTAATGGACTGCATTCCTCAGCTTCCTTGGTCCCTTCCCGGATGGTGTCCCTCCAAGGGTGGGACGGGGTTTGACAGAACATTCTTCAGGAAACACCAAATGAAACACACAAGTACACTGGGAACTGATCAGGGACTGGTCTGCAACCATTTCAGTAACCGTGAAAAGAGAGCCTGAAGGAGAAGGGCATTTTCTCTCAGAGCACATGTTCTGGTGTCAATTTGTAACCACAGAGGTGGCAGTGGGACACCAAAGTAGACCATTCATGTTTCTCTTGGCTGCTGGGAGGAGGACTGGGGCCTCCGTGCCCCTTCCAGGCTCCACCTGCTATCCTGTCCTCCCCTCCCACCAACACCCAGCTCAGGAGCGCAGGGGACATACCATTGATGATCCGGGCCACTCGCCACACCCGAAGCAGGATCAGCAGCCCTAGAGCCTCAAACTCGTGCTCCCGGAACAGAAGGACGAGGTCGAGGATGAAGGAAATCACCACAACAATGGCGTCCAGGATTTCAAACTTGTGGTGAAAGAATTCCAAGCGGAAGACAAATATTTTAAAGAAGATCTCCATCATAAAGAAGGTCAAGATGGCAAGGCTCATGTAATGGAACACCTGGAGGGGGACAACGAGAGTAGGCTCAGGCTGGTTGTGAGCTGGGGCAGGCCACATGGATGAGCTGGCTTTGAATGCACCTGCCCAGTCATCAGAGAATCCATTCACTTGATCAACGCCGCATTCCTGCTAGCACCAGGTGCTGTTCCTGGGCTTTGACTGCAGCTGGGAACAGCACAGACACTGCTCTCTGAGGGGCAATAGGGCAATGGCGGGTCTGAAAACATCCACCATGCCCTTTGGCCCATCTGCTCCATTCTAGGAATTTATTGTATGGCTAAGCTCACACGTGCAGAAAATAAGGATATTTACCGCAGCACCACTTGCAGAAGATTCTCTACATTGTCTGTAGAACAACAGAAATGCTCATTAGACGAGGGCTCTTGTTAAATGCATCATAGTACCTCCACGTGGAACCCTAGGCAGCTGTTCAAAAGACCAAAGTTGATCCATAAGTACTGACTAGAAATGATCACTAAGGTAGGTGGTAAGTGAAGGGAGTTCCCAGATCTTGATTTATAAATACTAGTCTTCACTAAAGTCATGCATTTCCATTCCAGGGCAGACAAAGTATGAAGAAAGCCGAGACTTCGCCCTGGCCCAGAAAGCAAGAAACACTCAAAGGCTACGAAGTCGCGCCAAAAGGACAGAAGAGTCAGCTCTAAGAGGCTCATACTAACCAAATGTGGGACCATTTGAACACTGAATACTGGAAAGAATGACCCTATTCTTGTGATACATGCACACACCAAAATAAAGGCCTTTATAGAACGATACTGACTACTCAATGTAGAAGGAAAGGCAGAATTAGAAATCACTGGTTTGCAAGCCTCTGTGTATTCACAGATTATTGGTGAGTGCTAACTGGGGAAGAAGTTTCATGATACTAAAGTTTCTCTGAGTGGATTATTTATAAACTGCAAAGGGAAAAGAGCCCCTGGGCAGTGGAGCAGCTCAGCATTTGCAACCTAAATCAAGTGATCCAGCAGACTATCACTAATAGTGGGTCCTTGGCCCAATGTGCCATGAGATTAAAAAAAAAAGCCCACCCACGAAGAACTGCTTTTTGAGCCTAACCTGTGTTGTACAGGAAACAGAAAAAAGGAACAGGTTAAAGGGCCTCAGATATAATGTCATAAATCTAGTTTGGAAAATAATAAGCACTATAAAAGATATTCTTGGGATGAATTAGGAAATTTGAATGCAAACTGGTTATTAGATATTATGGAATTATTGATACCTTTTTTAGGTATGATAATACTATTATGACTCTACAGGAGGAAAACCTCATTCTTAGGCATTGTTGAAGGATTCAGGGGTGATGTGTCATGATGTCTAACTTACTTTCAAGCGGTCAGAAGTATATTGGCCTGTTTGTGGATACGTATATAAAGAAAGCAAATACAGCAAAATGTGTATTTGCCATTTTTCATAATAAAAAGCAGAAGCAAAGAAAAAGGCACAAGACAGTATAGGAGGTAAGTTGGTGATTCTCTTAAACAGTAGGGGGAGAGAAAAGATGATCCATTTATGGGGGGTCTCAGGCTGGCATAGAACAACATGTTAATGTCTGCCTTGGTGAAAGGAGCCAAGAGGAGGAAGGAGGTCTAATGTTTTGACTCTTTATCACTTGAAAAGACTTTTCCACAGTCCACTTTTTTTTTTTTTTTTCTAGAGTTGGAGGCATATGGTTTTAAGCCCCTGGCCTTCTCCCAGTTACTGGCGACAGGGCCACACGGTGCATTTTCAGTGTGTCCACTGCCCTTTGGGCTGGGCCAGGGAGTAACTGAATCAGGGAATAAATGGTAGGCCCGTCCCCTTCCAGCACAAGGACCATGTGAGAATGTTGACTGGAGGACAAACAGCTCATCCTCCCCTGGGGAATGGGAAGGATCATGCTCCTGGCTTGAGAATCAGTGACAGGCTCCAGCTCACTGTTTCGGACAGCTCAAGATGCAAGTCATTAAGCAACCTGAGGTTTCCTGCCAGTAGTGAACTACTCATATCTACAACTGGGAAAGGAAGATGTTTGCTCTGCTATGTGACTGAAAGCACCCCATCCCAGCTGCCGGCCTCTGCCCATGCTCAGGGCAGGTAACAGAGTGAAACATATTAAAGAGCAGTGGACACATTACCCTGGCGGCATAGTTATTCTTGTCAGGCTGGATGATTTTCAGGTCCAGAACGAGCTCGGCGAGCACCAGGAGGGCATCCAGGACGACCAGGCAGATGACGATGACCTGCGGGCCAAGGGATGCAGCAAGAAGCCATGAAACCTAAGCAGGGAGCCGCCCTCCATCTCTTAAGGGCTAGAAGCACCTGGATGTCAAGGACCAGAGGCCGCCTGTGGAGAGCCTGCTGGGGGCGCCTCCTCTCGACAGGAGACCCTCCTGCCAGCCCCAGCTTTTGCCTGTCCTCTTAAAGCCTCCATGTGGCTCACTGCGTGACCCTTGGTCACCACTGGTCTTTCTCTTACTCATAAGTTCACTGCTTCTCAGCCATCTCTTGGACCAAACTGCTAATTCCTAGATGGCAAAAAAATAAAAGCAATGTTTTAAAAGTTCTCATGTTTCTAGCTCTGGGGATTGCTCCTGCCAGCGTACACCCAGAACAGATGCTCGATAAATAAAACATCCAGCCTCAGAGAGCTGAGTCACAGGAGGATCTCCAGGGACGCCTCCTCCAGGCAGCTGGGTCAGAGTGATGTCCACTGTGCACATAAAACAGCTCCTGGCTGGAGCCGTGAGTGCCCACCTCAACCTCTATGGGCTCACTAGGGGTGAAGGCGGAGCGAGTCCTGGGTCTCCTGGAGAAGAGAGAGGGGCTGCTGTGGGGAAGACAGTCGCGTGGGTTTTGTGGCCTGCTGGGGTGGGGAGGAAGGTGGGGACCAGGGTGAAATGAGTGGGTGGTCTCACCGATGCCAGTGGGATCATGGTGATGAAGGTAGGGATGATGGGGTGGAGGTGACAGGGATGACGTGGTGGTGGTGGAAGTAGCAGTGATGGGAGGAACCCCAAAGGACACTGTGTGACCTCTCTTCCCTTGGAAATACTGGACCATCACTTACTTCCCCCGGGACCTCGACTCTTCCACTGTCAGGACCTCGACTCTTACACTGTCAGGTGGATAGATCCTTGACCTCTGAAAATTAATCTACCGTTACCTTTGCAGGTTGTAATAAAACATAGACAATAAAAAATAGACAATCAGGGGCTTCCCTGGTGGTCCAGTGGGTAAAGAGTCCGCCTTGCAGTGCAAGGGGCACCGGTTTCCACATGTCATGGAGTGGCTGGACCAATCCACTTACAAGCCAGTGCACGCACCCAGAGCTGGTGCTCTTCAAGGAGAGAGGCCACGGCAATGGGAGGCCCACACAGGCCAAAGAATTAAGATGGATGAAAATAAATAAAGGACCAATAAAAGAGGCCAAAATTAAAAAAAAAAAAAGGACTATTAAACCTTTTGATCATTCGACCTGTATCTATTGTTTCAGTAAAGTATTTGATGACATTTATTGTGAAAATTGTAATGAAATTTTCACACAAATCCAAATTCAGCAGCTTAATAAAGACTCAAGCCTCAGATGGGGTCTTTCTTTCCTCCCTCCCTCCCTCTTTGGTTTTATGTTGGAGCTAAAGGGATCTAAAGAGCACATCAGACCTAAAACGAAGGCAGAGAGATATTAAAAACAGACTGGATACTCAGCCATAAAAAGGAATGAAGCATGGCCATACGCTATAATGGGGATGAACCTAGAAGACACTATGCTAAATATAAGAAGCCAAACACAAAAGATCACATAATAGGGGCTTCCCTGGTGGTCCAGTGGGTAAGGACACTGCCTTGCAGTGCAAGGGGCGCCGGTTCAATCCCTGGCCTGGAAAGATCCCATGTGCCGCAGAGCGGCTGGACCGATGTGTCTAATCACTGAGCCAGAGCTCTGGAGTGCATGCACCCAGAGCCGGTGCTCTGCAACAACAGAGGCCACTGCGATGGGAGGCCCACATGGGCCAAAGAACAAAGATGGATGGAAATAGATAAATGAAGGATCAATAGAAGTGGCCAAAAAAAAAAAAAAAAAAAGATCACATAATAGGATTCCATTTAAATGAAATGTCTACAACAGGCAAATCCGTAGAGACAGAAAACAGATCAGTGTTTGTCGAGGACTGGGGGTTATTGTGTAATGAATACTAGATCTCTTTGGGGTGTTGGTAATGTTCTGGAACTGGATAGTGGTGTTGGTTGCACAACATCGTGAATGTACTAAATAAATGCCCTGAACTATCCACTTGAAAATGATTAAGATTATGTGAATCTTACCTCAATTTTAAAAAGTGAGAGACCCAAGGTCACAAAATTACAATAACTGGGTCCCAACCTCTGTGAACTAATCCCTAAGGCCCTGAATCTGCCTGTTCACAAGGCAGTACTAGTTCTGAGGGGAGCCACATCCCAAAGAAAAGTGCTGACAGTCCAGGGAAGCTGGTTAACTCTGAATCCTCCCTAGAAGATGGCTGTGCCTGGCTGCAGCACCCAGGGGTGCAGGGGACAGGCTGTGGGCTGGCCAGTGCTGGGCTGGCTCCCTCTTAGCCTGGACCTTGGGCACAGCTCTGAGGTCTTCCATGCCTTGGCATTAACTCTTAGCTTCAATGTCCTTTGAGGGAAAAGGGGTTAGCTGTATTTTCTACCCCAAGTGATAATGGAAGCATTAACTGAGATAAAGGGTGAGGCACGCTCAGCAGAGGGCCCAGCCATGGTCAGCAGATAAAAGTGAGGCTCCTGGCCTTCCTGGCTATGCTCCCTTGTCTGTCCGCGGCTTCCACGGAGGCCTGACTCACCCCAAAATTCTCTCCTTTGGTGACTGGGCCATCCTGTGAGAAGTGACAATAGTTAACTATGTATCATGTTACCTTGGTCACCTCAAACCATGGGAATAGGTGGAAAAATAGGTGCACCCAAGAAAGGGATTCCAGAATTGTTTGCGGATTCTATCTGCAGAGACCAATCCCTGGACCCCCTGCCCCCTACTCCGAGGTGGTCTCCCTGCTTCCACTCTGGACCCCTCTAAAAACTGCTCACATCACCGTCTCCCTATCACACTCTCAAACCTCCAATGGCTGCCCACTGCCCGTGGGTGGACTTTCAGTGCCTCCTCTCCCCCTACTGGATACACACAAGCCCGCAGACCCTGTCCCCTCTGCCTGGGAGAAGCTCCTCCCTTCCCATCCACAGACCTCACTGCTTCCTGCCCAGTCTCGCCTTGTCAGGTGAAATAGCACCTCCTCTGCCTCACAGCCTAGCTTGGGTCCCCCCCACTCCCAGGACCTCTCAGACACCCCTCCTCTTTGTTTCCCTGTAGAGGGCTTCTCTCCACTTATATCCAGCATCTGTCTGATTTTTGGAATGCTCATCTCTCTTTGTAGTGAGAGACCCAAGGTCACAAAATTACAATAACTGGGTCCCAACCTCTGTGAACTAATCCCTAAGGCCCTGAATCTGCCTGTTCACAAGGCAGTACTAGTTCTGAGGGGAGCCACATCCCAAAGAAAAGTGCTGACAGTCCAGGGAAGCTGGTTAACTCTGAATCCTCCCTAGAAGATGGCTGTGCCTGGCTGCAGCACCCAGGGGTGCAGGGGACAGGCTGTGGGCTGGCCAGTGCTGGGCTGGCTCCCTCTTAGCCTGGACCTTGGGCACAGCTCTGAGGTCTTCCATGCCTTGGCATTAACTCTTAGCTTCAATGTCCTTTGAGGGAAAAGGGGTTAGCTGTATTTTCTACCCCAAGTGATAATGGAAGCATTAACTGAGATAAAGGGTGAGGCACGCTCAGCAGAGGGCCCAGCCATGGTCAGCAGATAAAAGTGAGGCTCCTGGCCTTCCTGGCTATGCTCCCTTGTCTGTCCGCGGCTTCCACGGAGGCCTGACTCACCCCAAAATTCTCTCCTTTGGTGACTGGGCCATCCTGTGAGAAGTGACAATAGTTAACTATGTATCATGTTACCTTGGTCACCTCAAACCATGGGAATAGGTGGAAAAATAGGTGCACCCAAGAAAGGGATTCCAGAATTGTTTGCGGATTCTATCTGCAGAGACCAATCCCTGGACCCCCTGCCCCCTACTCCGAGGTGGTCTCCCTGCTTCCACTCTGGACCCCTCTAAAAACTGCTCACATCACCGTCTCCCTATCACACTCTCAAACCTCCAATGGCTGCCCACTGCCCGTGGGTGGACTTTCAGTGCCTCCTCTCCCCCTACTGGATACACACAAGCCCCGCAGACCCTGTCCCCTCTGCCTGGGAGAAGCTCCTCCCTTCCCATCCACAGACCTCACTGCTTCCTGCCCAGTCTCGCCTTGTCAGGTGAAATAGCACCTCCTCTGCCTCACAGCCTAGCTTGGGTCCCCCCCACTCCCAGGACCTCTCAGACACCCCTCCTCTTTGTTTCCCTGTAGAGGGCTTCTCTCCACTTATATCCAGCATCTGTCTGATTTTTGGAATGCTCATCTCTCTGCAGAGTATCCATCCTCTGTGAGTGAGGGCAGGGACGTGTCCACACAGTGGAAGCTAAGAAGCCAACATTGAGTGAATGAATAAACATCTCTACTCTGCTTTCCCCCCAGAGCCACGTGGCCTGGGGGCCCCAGTCAGGAGAAGGGGGGACCTCCCCAGGGCTCCCCTTGCAGCTGGGAGGAAGTTGGCTCTTTCCTTCTGCTCCTGAAATTGAGGGTTTGGGATTTCAACCGCAACAACTTAATACCACGTTTCCTCTTCTGTCAGAGCCACAGAGGAGAGCTGAGCTGCCAGGAGTGTGGGGTTGCTTGCTTTGTTTCTCCAAGTCACACAAGAGTGGGGAAAAAAAGACCAAAATAATTCCTTGTTTCTCTTTTCCTGTAGAACAAAGTCAGTGATGGGAGAGGCAAGGTCTGCTTCTCTCTCCTTCCCGAAGGGACATCAGACCCAGGGAGGGGCTAGGGACTGGGCTGACAGGGAGCCTCCTGCTTTCTGCTGGGGCTCAGAACACACTTCCAGACACCTGGTTGCCCACCAGGTGGAGGGGTGGGGTTCAGACAGCGCTGGCCAGACTCCACCACCATCTGCCCTTCACAATCGGAAGATGCTGGGACAGACACTGAACCCTGTGGGAAGTCCCATTCCCTCTGCTACTCTTTGAAGTTTGTAGCCTCCCTCTCAGGGTTTCCCCATAACCACACCTGGAGGTTGGCGGTGGGTTAGTTAAGCCAGGCAGGTATTTTTGGCATCACTTCACCAAAGAAGAGCCTGGCACTACCCCACCAATGTTTATCCTTTCATTTTTTCTCTCTCTGTGTGGTAGAATTTGCATAATATAAAACCTTAGCATTTTCACTCCTTTAAAGTTGGGATAAAGTTCAGAGGCCTTAAGCACCATCACAAAGTTGGGCAACCATCTCCACTATCTAGTTCCAGAACAACTCTGTGTCCACTGAGCAGTTTCATTCCCTTAATCTGCTGTCTCTGGATTTACAACTTCTAGACATTTCACATAAATGGAATTACAAGACATGTGGCCTTTTATGTCTGGCTTCTCTCTCGGATCGTGCTGTCAAGGTGCATCCACACTGCAGCCTGGGTCAGGTCTCCATTCCTCTCTAAGACAGCTGAGGATGGAGAGATCACCTTTCATTTAGGCATGCATCCGGTGATGAACTTGAATTGACTGTGGATTAGGATTTAGCCTCTGACAACAAAGGACCCGCACTGCACAAGGTCAGTGCTGGGTAGCTGTCTGCGGAGTCAAGGGACTGGTGAAAGAGAGGGGCCCCACCCTGACCTCGTGACTCTGCCCCACCCAAGGCATCTTGGGCCTCTGCCCACCTACCTGAAACCTGTGGGCGCTGAAGAGCTTCCTCAAAGTGGTCCTGAAGTCGAGGCGGGGCCTGGGCACGGGGGCTGGGGTCGAGGTGGGGTCAGTGGCTCTGCCCTCCTCACCGGAGGCTGAAGTGGGCGGCGGCTGCTCCTCTTCCTCCTCCTCCTCTTCATTCTCCCACTTCTTGTAGTTGATGTTCCAGGCATGGTAGTCGTCCCCGACCACTGTGAAGTGCTTCAAAAATTTGCTCATTCTCTCGGCAGGTGCCACCTTGACCCTGCGGGTGACTGCCTGAAGAGAGGGGGACAGAGAGTGAGTGCTCAGGCAGTCTGTCCAACCATCTGTCCGTCTAGGGGAGCAGAGTCCCCGCTAGGCCCTGGGGTAGAGACAGTCCAGCGTCAGAGCACCAAGCGAGTGCAGACCGTGAGGTCACAGTGGTTTCTCATGCATTTATTTTTGGAATCCAGGGTCTCAGTGCCGGTGAGGCAACAGGAAACCCCAGTGCATGACCGCATTATTTTTATTCGCATTTCCCCCTGGCTACCCCACCAATGTTTATCCTTTCATTTTTTCTCTCTCTGTGTGGTAGAATTTGCATAATATAAAACCTTAGCATTTTCACTCCTTTAAAGTTGGGATAAAGTTCAGAGGCCTTAAGCACCATCACAAAGTTGGGCAACCATCTCCACTATCTAGTTCCAGAACAACTCTGTGTCCACTGAGCAGTTTCATTCCCTTAATCTGCTGTCTCTGGATTTACAACTTCTAGACATTTCACATAAATGGAATTACAAGACATGTGGCCTTTTATGTCTGGCTTCTCTCTCGGATCGTGCTGTCAAGGTGCATCCACACTGCAGCCTGGGTCAGGTCTCCATTCCTCTCTAAGACAGCTGAGGATGGAGAGATCACCTTTCATTTAGGCATGCATCCGGTGATGAACTTGAATTGACTGTGGATTAGGATTTAGCCTCTGACAACAAAGGACCCGCACTGCACAAGGTCAGTGCTGGGTAGCTGTCTGCGGAGTCAAGGGACTGGTGAAAGAGAGGGGCCCCACCCTGACCTCGTGACTCTGCCCCACCCAAGGCATCTTGGGCCTCTGCCCACCTACCTGAAACCTGTGGGCGCTGAAGAGCTTCCTCAAAGTGGTCCTGAAGTCGAGGCGGGGCCTGGGCACGGGGGCTGGGGTCGAGGTGGGGTCAGTGGCTCTGCCCTCCTCACCGGAGGCTGAAGTGGGCGGCGGCTGCTCCTCTTCCTCCTCCTCCTCTTCATTCTCCCACTTCTTGTAGTTGATGTTCCAGGCATGGTAGTCGTCCCCGACCACTGTGAAGTGCTTCAAAAATTTGCTCATTCTCTCGGCAGGTGCCACCTTGACCCTGCGGGTGACTGCCTGAAGAGAGGGGGACAGAGAGTGAGTGCTCAGGCAGTCTGTCCAACCATCTGTCCGTCTAGGGGAGCAGAGTCCCCGCTAGGCCCTGGGGTAGAGACAGTCCAGCGCTCAGAGCACCAAGCGAGTGCAGACCGTGAGGTCACAGTGGTTTCTCATGCATTTATTTTTGGAATCCAGGGTCTCAGTGCCGGTGAGGCAACAGGAAACCCCAGACTCTGTCAGGCCTGCCACTGTGGTCTAGTTGGCAGTAACCAACTGGAGAGATCCTACTACCCGGTCGCAAAATACCCACCCTGCAGGCCCATGTGTAAATACCGGAAGATCTACTAGCGGCCCTGGTTCAGAGACATCGCACCCTAAACACCCAGAGGTGAGAGTTGGCAGGGCGGGGAGAGGGAAAAGGCAAAAGTAAAAGTGCCCAAAGTTTCACACAACAGCAAAGCCACCCTGGCCACCTTCCATGCCACAGATTAGTCCTGGAAAGGTCTGGGCAGCAAGGGGATTTTTCCTACGTTCAGCCAGTGCTGTTTTAAATAATTATGGGCAGTTTATTTAAAGACCGATGACTTCTAAGTGAAAAAGCAAATGATCTTCCCACTCCTTTGCCCAACTCACCCTATCAGACATCAGATTTCTTCTAAAGTTCAATAACGAAAACTTAATGATATGGTTAAAACAACAGGCAATATGATCAGCAAAACAGGGAAAGAGAGCCCCCGATAGATCCAGGTCATTGTGGGAACCTGGATGTGATGGTAATGGGTCCATATCAGTGAGGAAACACTGGAGAGGTTAGGACATCTGGCTTTCCCAACAGAGCGGGGGAAAATCTCTACCTCACACCACACAGAGAATAAATTTCAGTTGTATTAACCTATATAAACGCATTTAAAAGAACTTTAAAAGTCTTAGACCAGGGCTTCCCCTGGTGGTCCAGTGGGTAAGGACAGCGCCTTGCAGTGCAAGGGGCACCGGTTCGATCCCTGGCCTGGGAAGATCCCATGTGCCGCGGAGCAGCTGGACCGATGTGTCCAATTACCGAGCCCGAGCTCTGGAGTGCATGCGTGCAGAGCCGGTGCTCTGCAACGACAGACGCCACCGTGGTGGGAGGCCCAGAGGAGCCAAAGAACAAAGACGGATGAACATAGAGAAATGAAAGACCAATAGAAGTGGCCCACCTGCTCCCCTCCCTCCCCAACCCCTGCCCAAAATAAATAAATAAATAAATAAATCTTTAAAAAAAAAAAAGTCTTAGACCAAAATACAGGCAAGTATCTTTATGACCTCAGAACTTCGAAGGATTGCTTAAATAAGACACAAAACACAAAAGAAATGAATAGACCTTACTTATCAAAACGAAAAATATTTCTCTCTCATTCATATAAAGACCTGTACAAAGTAAGACACATCACAGATCTGGGGGTAAATATTTGCAATGTATTTAATAGAGAAAGATCTAGAAAATACAAAGAAATCTTACCCAAAAAATACAATTCCATGGAAAATTAGGTAATAGATATTAACAGGCAGGTCACATGAGAGGAAACCCAATGGCCAAGACACTCAACTTCACTAATATTCAGGAAAATGTGAATTGAAGTAACAATCATACACATTTTCATTCCTCAGATTTGCAAGAATTTAAAAATCGACAATAGCAAACAATGGTGAATATGTGAAGCAACGGGGGTCTCCTGAACCCAGAGAATAGGCACAGACACTGGCATCACTATCTTTGGAAGGAATCTGGTATTGTTTTGTCAGGTTGAAATTATCCTAGGTAATGATCTACTGATGCCCCCGCCCCAGATAGGTTTCAAAGAGAAACTCGCCCACATGTACTCAAATCAGTGACATGTTCAAGAATGTTCACTGCAAATGTTCACCTAAATGGTAAGAAACAGAGAAGTGAATTTTCTCTACACATGTGATGGAATTATATACAGTAGTTAAAATGAATGAAGCATGCCTCTGTGTATCACTAATGACATCCACATGTACCCCCTCAGCAGTACTGAACACAGCAGATCACTCTCTTCCATCCTTCACACCTTGAATTCCCTTTTCCCAGTTTCCTCCTACCTCAGTGGCTACCAAATATGACTATATGTTGTTTTAGGGATGTGTAAAAATGTGAGTATAAACGCACAAAAGAATGAGATTTCTGCTTCTGACCATGACACAGTAATGGGTATAAGCAACTATACCCATTCAAGAGACTGTCATAAAACTAACTATACCAGTTAGAGTAACTGCTATAAGACTAGATAAGATACAACTACAAAACTACTCTTGAGAGTCCCTTGGACTGCAAGGAGATCAAACCAGTTGTTTGCCTAAAAGAAATCAACCCTAAATAGTCACTGGAAGGACTGATACTAAAGCTGAAGCTCCAATACTTTGTCCACTTGATGCAAAGAAACGACTCACTGGAAAAGAGCCTGATGTTGGGAAAAATAGAAGGCAAAAGGAGTAGGAGATGACAGGACAAGATGGTTGGATGGCATCACTGAGTCAATGGACATGAGTTTGAGCAAGCTCCAGGAGATGGTGATGGACAGGGAAGCCTGGCATGCTGCAGTCTATGGAGTCACAAAGTGTCAGACACAACTGAGTGACCGAACTAAATAAAACTGGATAAAATTTACTGTGATCCTTGAGAGAAGAGAAACAAATGAGACGAACCACACAGTCACTCTGACTTTCTGCCTGGAGGTGCTTTCTAGACTGTGGAGATAAAGATTATAGTTCAGGGCTAATGAACTTTCCTTCCTCAGGAATTTGCATTGCAAGATACCAGAGAAAAGGAGGTGATGCAGAGAAGAAACTCCAAAAACTGGACTTTGGTTGAATCCTTAACTTCACGTGTGCAGAGAAAGACTCCATGATAGGCAGGGCAAAATTTAGTTTTCTGGGAGAAAAACAAACAAACATAAAACCTCTCAGGAACTGTGAACTGAACAACTGTCAGAGATTTACACAGGGCTGGGTTGAGAGATCTGTGAGTTCCTAACAGCTAAAATAGAGAGATCTTGTTGAAAACTCTGAGCATTCAGTAGAAATTCCAGAAAAGACATGCCTTGTATGTAGCCCTCCAGTCAGGGCTGCCTTAGACCTGTCCCAGCTCAGCTTAAAAATAAGCCTTTTAAAAAGATCAAGTTTATCCCCAAGCAAATTAACTGCCTATTGGAACAAAACTCAGTACTCTATTGAGGAAGACAGCAAAATACTCTCAACAATATAATGTTTATAACAGTCAACATATAATAAAAAATTACCAAATAAGCAGGAAAATGTGGCCATAAACCAATAAAAAATTAGCTTATTAGCTCAAAAGAGATGGAGATAATGAAACTGGCCAACAAAGATTTGAAAATAGCTAATTCTAAATATATTCAAGAATTTAAAGGAAAACATGAATGTAATGAGGGAACAAAGGGAGAATCTCAGAAAAAAAATGGGAACTACAAAAAAATCCAAATGGATGCTCTAGAATTAAAAAATACATATGTGAAATGAAAACTCACTGGATGGGCTTAACAGCTGATTAGATGCTGCATAAGAAAAGATCAGTGGGCTTCCCTGGTAGCTCGGTGGTAAAGAGTTCACCTTCCAGCCAAAGAACAAAGATGGAAATAAATGAAAGACCAACAAAAGTGGCCAAAAAAAAAAAAAAGCTCACTTGCCAATGCAGGAGACACAAGTTCGATCCCTGATCCAGGAAGATTCCACATGCTGCGGAGAAACTGGGCCTGTGAGCCACAACTATGGAGCCTGTGCTCTAGAGCCTCGGAGCTGCAACTATTGAGACCATGTGCTGCAACTACTGAAGCCCGTGGATCGTAGAGCCTAAGTTCCACAACAAGAGAAGTTACCTCAACAAGAAGCGTGCTCACCTCAACTAGACAGTAGCCCCCATTTCCTACAACTAGAGAAGGGCCTGTGGCAGCAGTGAAAACCCAGAATAGCCCAAAATAAAGAAAGAAAGAAAGAAAAGAAAAGATCAGTGAACTTAAAGATAAAAAGTTGAAAATACCCAGTGGACGCATGAAAAGTGCCTAGGGGTTAAAAAAAAAAAAAAAAAAAGAAAGAAAGAAAGACCTTCGGGGACAATATTAATATACATGTACCTGTAGTACCAAAAAGGACGAGAAGAAAAACATTTGGAGAAATTATGGCTGAAAAAAGTTTCCAAATTTGATAGGAAAATATAAACATGTAGATTCAAGATTCTGTGTCCCCAGAGCATCATATGATACGTGACCTGGAGTAGAAGCCCATGAAGTGCTCGCTGGTTGAGGGCACCGGTGCCTCCAATTGCTGGGTTCCCAGGGCTGGCCAAGCACCAGGCCCACAGCCGTCCTGAATCCTTCTGGGTGGCCAGGGGCCATAATCCCCCTCTGCCAAAACACTTCACTGGGCAGATGGAAACCATCTCTTGTACAAATTCTCAGCACAGTCAGAACCTCAGAGTACTCTACAAACCCACGTTTCTATTTTATACAAGAAAGGAAACTTTTTTTGAAACTTTACATCCAGTAAAGAAGCAGCTTTCTATAATTTGGAAGGAAAATATTTATGGCACTCAGTAGAGCAGAAAACAACTCTAGTTTTAAGTCAAAAATCCGTCATCGCAGAAGCAGAAAAGTTCCAGAAAACGGCAAAAATCATGAAAACGTTGTGGGCCTCGGCAACTTCACCACCCACCCTGGACTCTCAGCTCTTGGGATCCTCCCACCTTGCCCAGGAGGATGGAAGGACTGACTCAGAGAGTTGAGGGGACCACCAGCCTTAGTGCCTGGCCTGGAGCGGCCCCTCCGTAACCACCGGCTGGTACTATTATTCCTCAGTAACAAAAACTCTCACCCCCACTCCTCTGACTTCATCTTCGCCTGTGGATATCTCAGTTCTCTGGTCAGCGGGCCTGTGGCCTGCCTCTGAGACCCCCCCACTGTTTAGTCACATGAACTGAAAGATTCCCTTTTCTAGCTGAAGCGAGATTGAGCTGTTTCTATCACGTGCGAACTGGAAAACCTAGACCAGTGGAGTCCCTGGCTCCGGACACCCCCATCCCCATCGCCCCTGCATTAACCCTTGCTGTCCCAGTGTATACTGGCAGTGCTCTCTCTGGGGTCACCTTTTTGTATCAAAGCCTGTGATTTGATACAAAGCCTGTGATTCCCACCTGGACTGGCTGTACCCTCTCACACTGCAGACTGTTTGGACCATCTCACCTCTTGATTTTTCTCCCATCTCTGGCTGTCCTTCTGGCACCATGTCCCTGCCCCCACTCCACTGGAAGTCTTTGAGCCCCCAGCCCCGAGCCTGCCCTGCCCTTGCCTCTCTCCCTTCGGCAGTCTCTGCACACCCGTATTCTCAAAGCTGTTCAGGTGCCAATCAGTCTTCAACCTGCCACCTGATACCCTGCCAGGTTATTAGTCTGCTGTGATCCAAATAGAACAAATTTTTTAAATTTATTTTTTTTAATGGAAGGATCATTGCTTTACAAAATCTTGTTTTCTGCCCAACATCAACCTGAACCAGCCATAGGTATACATGTGTCCCCTCGCTCTTGAACTTCCCACCCATCTTCCTTCCTCTCCATCCCCCCCCGGAACTGAACTTAATTTTTTATCTTTACCCTCAAATCCACTCTTCTTTGCATGGCGTCCTATCCACTCTGCCACTCAAGTCAAGAACTTCTCATGATGCCTCCAGCGCGGGCCTGTGAACCCTGCGAGGGTATGCTCTTCCTCTCAGTCACAGGGAGGGGCTCAAAAATATTTAATAAACAAATTAACAACAAAACTGCAGGTCGCTCTCGGCTCCTCTCTCTCCGTCAGACCCATCAATCTAACCTCCTGAACACCACTCACAGTGCATCTTTTCTTCTTTGTCTAACTCTCTCCTGCCACCCACCTCTCTTTGGGATGCCTGCAGCAGCCTCCTCAATCGGCCTCCGGCCTCTGATCCTTTCTCCACCCTGTGGTGGCCAGGGCCACTTTTCTCCAGGGCTGGCCTGGCTGTGTTCTGCCCTTGACTATGCCCCGCCATCACTTTCCATTACTTTCAGTCCCTCCAGCCTCACCCCCTGCCACACGCAGCCTTCAGGACAAGGTTGAAGCTCTCTTGGGCCACTCCCCAGCCTCCACCCCACTCCGGATGCACTGAACGCACTGTGGTTCTGGAATAAACTACCCTCTCTCTTGCTTCCAGGATGTCACACGACCTGAACCCCCTGCCTGGAAGACCCATTGTCTCACTCCAGTTCTTCTTCAGGTCTCACAGACGTCAATTTTGCCTCCCTTGGGAGGCCTTCCTTCACCACCACGTGCTGGGTAAGGGTCCTTGCTCAACTTCCTCAACAAGCCACTCACTCACAAACACTGTGACGTCTCTGGCACTCATGTGTGAACCCTGGGAGGGCACGTTCTTCCTCTCTCAGTCACAGGGAGGAGCTTAATAAACACTTAATAAACAGATTAACAACAAAACCGCAGGAGCTAACCATCAAAGGTAATCACCTACTTCTCGTTTACACATGACAGGCATTATATCAGAAAAATTACTACCTGTGAAAGGGCGGGGGGAAACGGGAAAATCAGACCTGCAATTGATGGAGAAGAAAATGTTCTTGTGAATGTCTGTTTTTCAGGCACTGAAGCTGCTGTCTGTAGGAGGGGAAAGTCCCTAATCTGGTCGCTCTTGAACTTCCCACCCATCTTCCTTCCTCTCCATCCCCCCCCGGAACTGAACTTAATTTTTTATCTTTACCCTCAAATCCACTCTTCTTTGCATGGCGTCCTATCCACTCTGCCACTCAAGTCAAGAACTTCTCATGATGCCTCCAGCGCGGGCCTGTGAACCCTGCGAGGGTATGCTCTTCCTCTCAGTCACAGGGAGGGGCTCAAAAATATTTAATAAACAAATTAACAACAAAACTGCAGGTCGCTCTCGGCTCCTCTCTCTCCGTCAGACCCATCAATCTAACCTCCTGAACACCACTCACAGTGCATCTTTTCTTCTTTGTCTAACTCTCTCCTGCCACCCACCTCTCTTTGGGATGCCTGCAGCAGCCTCCTCAATCGGCCTCCGGCCTCTGATCCTTTCTCCACCCTGTGGTGGCCAGGGCCACTTTTCTCCAGGGCTGGCCTGGCTGTGTTCTGCCCTTGACTATGCCCCGCCATCACTTTCCATTACTTTCAGTCCCTCCAGCCTCACCCCCTGCCACACGCAGCCTTCAGGACAAGGTTGAAGCTCTCTTGGGCCACTCCCCAGCCTCCACCCCACTCCGGATGCACTGAACGCACTGTGGTTCTGGAATAACCTACCTCTCTCTTGCTTCCAGGATGTCACACGACCTGAACCCCCTGCCTGGAAGACCCATTGTCTCACTCCAGTTCTTCTTCAGGTCTCACAGACGTCAATTTTGCCTCCCTTGGGAGGCCTTCCTTCACCACCACGTGCTGGGTAAGGGTCCTTGCTCAACTTCCTCAACAAGCCACTCACTCACAAACACTGTGACGTCTCTGGCACTCATGTGTGAACCCTGGGAGGGCACGTTCTTCCTCTCTCAGTCACAGGGAGGAGCTTAATAAACACTTAATAAACAGATTAACAACAAAACCGCAGGAGCTAACCATCAAAGGTAATCACCTACTTCTCGTTTACACATGACAGGCATTATATCAGAAAAATTACTACCTGTGAAAGGGCGGGGGGAAACGGGAAAATCAGACCTGCAATTGATGGAGAAGAAAATGTTCTTGTGAATGTCTGTTTTTCAGGCACTGAAGCTGCTGTCTGTAGGAGGGGGAAAGTCCCTATTTCATGGTCATCCAACAGTCACTGAAAAAGGTCCTTTTTAAGAAATTCATTTGACTCCTGATTCCCAGGGCCACATGTCCCGTAAGTCCCCATTTCCCCATTCCCTCTCAGAGTCTACTTTAGGGGACGTAATGTGCTTCTTAACCAACACTCCTACCCCCAAACAAGACACAATAGCAGCAAGATCTATTGTTGCTGATTCTTTGTTATAACAGTCCACTGATAAGTTCTTTAAATGCAGTGTTTCATTTTAATTCCTAACAACTTTCTGAGGTCAAAGCCCTCATTTTGGGTCTGGGTAAAAAAGGTGACTTTTCCAAAGTCACATGCTCAGAAAATGGTAGAGCGAGGATCTGCCCTTGGACTGTATGACCTGGAGCCCCTGTGTTGGAGACATGGCTGAGAAAAGGCCAGGCAACCTGTGACTGGAGACCTGCCTGAGAGGAAAGTGAAATGGGCTGAGATTCGGCTGTCCCATATCTATGTCCACCTGAAATCTCAGAGTGTCACCTTGCTTGGAATACCGGCCTTGGCAGATGTCATTAGTTAGAGATCTTGCTGGGAATTCCCTGTTGTCCAGGGGTTAAGACTCCAGACTCTCACTGCTGAGGGCCTGCGTTCAATCCCTGGTCAGGGAACTAAGATCCCACAAGGTGCATGGCATGGTCAAAAAAAGGAAAAAAAAAATTTTTTTTTTTTTTTTTGAGATAAAGCCATCCTGGACTTAAGGAGGACCCTAAATCCAGTGACTGGTGGGTGTCCTTAGAAGAAAAGGAGGGTAATAATTAAAAAAAAAAAAAAGAAAAGAAAAGAAAAGGAGGGGACACACAGAGGAGAAGGCCAGGGTAAGATGGAAGCAAAGACTGGAGTGAAGCATCTGCAAGGCAAGGAATGCCAGTGAGCACCAGAAGCAGGAGAGAGCGATGGAGCAGATCCTCCCTCTGAGCCTCCAGAGGAGCTAAGCTGGCCAGTTCCCTGATTTTAGAATTCTGAACTTGAGGACTGAGAGAAAAAAAAGAGAGAGAGAAAAAATGCTGTTTTAAGTCAGGCACTGAAGCTGCAATTGATGGAGAAGAAAATGTTCTTGTGAATGTCTGTTTTTCAGGCACTGAAGCTGCTGTCTGTAGGAGGGGGAAAGTCCCTATTTCATGGTCATCCAACAGTCACTGAAAAAGGTCCTTTTTAAGAAATTCATTTGACTCCTGATTCCCAGGGCCACATGTCCCGTAAGTCCCCATTTCCCCATTCCCTCTCAGAGTCTACTTTAGGGGACGTAATGTGCTTCTTAACCAACACTCCTACCCCCAAACAAGACACAATAGCAGCAAGATCTATTGTTGCTGATTCTTTGTTATAACAGTCCACTGATAAGTTCTTTAAATGCAGTGTTTCATTTTAATTCCTAACAACTTTCTGAGGTCAAAGCCCTCATTTTGGGTCTGGGTAAAAAAGGTGACTTTTCCAAAGTCACATGCTCAGAAAATGGTAGAGCGAGGATCTGCCCTTGGACTGTATGACCTGGAGCCCCTGTGTTGGAGACATGGCTGAGAAAAGGCCAGGCAACCTGTGACTGGAGACCTGCCTGAGAGGAAAGTGAAATGGGCTGAGATTCGGCTGTCCCATATCTATGTCCACCTGAAATCTCAGAGTGTCACCTTGCTTGGAATACCGGCCTTGGCAGATGTCATTAGTTAGAGATCTTGCTGGGAATTCCCTGTTGTCCAGGGGTTAAGACTCCAGACTCTCACTGCTGAGGGCCTGCGTTCAATCCCTGGTCAGGGAACTAAGATCCCACAAGGTGCATGGCATGGTCAAAAAAAGGAAAAAAAAAATTTTTTTTTTTTTTTTTGAGATAAAGCCATCCTGGACTTAAGGAGGACCCTAAATCCAGTGACTGGTGGGTGTCCTTAGAAGAAAAGGAGGGTAATAATTAAAAAAAAAAAAAGAAAAGAAAAGAAAAAGAAAAGGAGGGGACACACAGAGGAGAAGGCCAGGGTAAGATGGAAGCAAAGACTGGAGTGAAGCATCTGCAAGGCAAGGAATGCCAGTGAGCACCAGAAGCAGGAGAGAGCGATGGAGCAGATCCTCCCTCTGAGCCTCCAGAGGAGCTAAGCTGGCCAGTTCCCTGATTTTAGAATTCTGAACTTGAGGACTGAGAGAAAAAAAAGAGAGAGAGAAAAAATGCTGTTTTAAGTCATCTGGTTTGTGGTCATTTGTTATGACAACCCTAGGAAGCTAACACAGAGTGGGTGTGCTCTAGTCAGCGAGGGGGTGCCACAGAGCAAACTTTTTTTTCTCTCTCTCTCCCTGTATCTTCATGGGCCACTCACCCATCCTTCCCTCCCAGGAGGAAGTGGGCTCCTTTGGAGCTCAACAAAACCACTGGATGAAGCTGATTTCTCTTTTTTTTTGCTTGCAGCTTAAGGGGGCTGCCTCCATCCCCTCCTGCTCTCACTTGATGCTGACAACAATCCTGAGAAGTAGGAAAGCAGGGAGGGTCAGTCTCTCCATTCTACAGAAGGGAAAACTGAGGTTTGGGGAAGAGAGACCTATTGCCCAGGGTTGCCTAGTATGGCAGGTGACAGAGGCATAGGGAGGAAGGCATGCCTCTGCACCACCTGGTGGGCACGGAAATGGGTACATCCTTCTTAGGAGGGCAATTGGCAGCTTCTTTCATCTTTTGAAAGAATATTTGAGTCTCTCCAATGTGCCGGGCATGGGAGCAAAGGAAAGATCAGCCTTAAACCATTTTCTACAAAATTTTAAACGTCCCTATTGTTGGACCTGACAAGGGACTCACGCACGAGCACAAAGACACTCACGCATGTGCTCACTTAAGGTACAAGGTTAAACCTTAAGTACATGGTTAAACACACTGTGGAAGACCCACACTATGGAATACTACACAGCTGAGGAGAATGCATTACTTGGTGGCTGCAGTGACTGATATGGAAATGTGTCTTCCATCTACAGTCAAGTGAAAACCAGGACAACAGTGACCAGAATGTATAATTCCACGTTTGTTAAAAACAAAGTCAACAATCTAAACCAAATGGCTACCTCTGTGAAGTGATAGAGATTGGAGCTAGGTTGGAAGGTGGAAGGTGAAGACAAAGTTGTTTTTTCCTTCTTAAGTTTAACCAGAATAGTCATTTTTGGAATGAGATCTAACCTACAGAGAATGAAGTGCTTGGGGAGGGAGGGAGGGATGAAAAGAAACACACACACACACACACACCACACACATCCAATATATACATAACTAGAATCCCTGAATAAGAAAAACAAAACAATGGAACAGAATGGTTCAAGATGTTATTCAAGAAAACTTTCCTGAAATAAGACTTTTTTTAAAAAATTTCCATTTTTTTTTTGGCTTTCCTGGTGGTCTCCCTCTTCCCCCATGGGTAAAGAGTCTGCCTTGCAGTACAAGGGGCACCAGTTCGATCCCTGGCCTGGGAAGATCCCACATGCCACGGAGCGGCCTGACTGGTGTGCCCAATTACGAGCCAGTGCTCTGCAACGAGAGAGGCCACTGCGATGGGAGGCCCCCACAGGCCAAAGAATAAAGATGGATGAAATTTTAAAGAAAAAAAAACAATAAAAAGAGGCCAAAAATTTTTTAAAAAATGACCATTTTTGTAGGTTAAAATTGGTGGAAACTGACAATTATGTGGTTCAAGCTAATATCTACTCCTTTGTTGTTTTAATTTCTTACACTGAGAACTTGTTTGTGCACAGTCTTTAAAAAGAAACATGAGTAGTAGAGCTGGCATAGAAACTCAGTTTTCAGGTTTTCCCTGGTGGTCCAGTGGGTGAGGACACCGCCTTGCAGTGCAAGGGGTGCCAGTTCGATCCCTGGCCTGGGAAGATCCCACGTGCCGCGGAGCGGCTGGACTGATGTGTCCAATTACTGAGCCCGAGCTCTGGAGTGCATGCGCCCAGAGCTGGTGCTCTGCAACAACAGACGCCACCGCGATGGGAGGCCCGCAGGAGCCAAAGAACAAAGACGGATGAAAACAGAGAAATGAAAGACCAATAGAAGTGGCCCGCCCGCTCTCCTCCCTCCCCAACCCGACCCCCGCCCAAAATAAATAAATAAATAAATCTTAAAAAAAAAAAAAAAGAAACTCAGTTCTCCTAGCTTTGTTCTTTCTGAGACTCTCTGTCAATGAGGGGAAAACAGGCCAGAAGAGCTGATTTTTTTTAAAGCAGCAAGAATGATGGTATTGAAAGAGGTGGAATCAAGGTTCTGAGGTCCAATCCTTCCTCCCTTTGTAGGGGAAGCCACCACTCAGTGGACAGTCCGTGGACTTGCACGTGTATCTCTTGTCTTCTGGGTCCAGGGGTCTTAAGACCCACCCAGGCAGGGTCACAGTGTTGTTCCCCTCCCTGCTTTTCCTCCCTCTCCCCCAAAGCCTACCTAATCACTAAGCCCTGTTCATGACAGCCTCTAAATGACCCTGGAATCCATCATCTACTTCTCTCATCTTCTGCCACCTCCTTGCCCCACCCTGCGTGTTGTACTTGGAGAATATCCCAGCAACCCATCCAGTCTTCTTGCCAGCAGAATCCCATGGACAGAGGAGCCTAGAGGGCTACTGTCCATGGGGTCGCGAAGAGTTGGACACAGACTAAGTGACTAAAACCACCAGCTCCTTGCTGTCCTTTCCATTGCTCTTATACTCTTGTCAGTAACCTGAGAGCACTTGTCACTCCCTGGTCAGAAAAAGCCTGGGGCTGTGGCCTTAGAAAAGCCTGCCTGGCCCTTGACTGGCATCTGGGAACTTGGATGTCAGGAGGGTTCTCATCTGGTAAGAACAGCTCACTGCCTGGACTGTTTGTAAAAGACGCTGTGGTTTATATTGAACCCCTGTTTTCTTCTGGGTAGTCTGGAATTTCTGGAGTTTGGCAGGTACCCATGTGACCACCCCCCAAATAAATACCTTAGGTGCTGAGCCTCTAACACACTCTCCCAGCAGATGACATTTCATACGTGTTGTCACAACTTGCTGCTGAAGGAATTAAACAAGTCCCACATGACTCCCCTAGGAGAAGAGTCTGGAAGCTTGTGCCTGGTCTCCCCTGGACTTCACCTCAGGTACCTTTTTCCCTTTTCCTTTGTAAAAATCTTAGCCGTGAGTGGAACTCTGTGCTCCCAGTGAATCACTGAATCTGGGGTGATCTTGGGACCTGAATGCACTCCCGTATTTGAAACTCTTTTTGGGCTTCCCATTGATCTTAAGGCACAAGGAATTCCTCCGGAGTCCAGTGGTTAGGACTCTGTGCTTTCACTGCTGAGGGTCCAGGGTTTGATCCCTGGTCAAGGAATTAAGATCCCATAAGCCATTGAAAGAGGTGGAATCAAGGTTCTGAGGTCCAATCCTTCCTCCCTTTGTAGGGGAAGCCACCACTCAGTGGACAGTCCGTGGACTTGCACGTGTATCTCTTGTCTTCTGGGTCCAGGGGTCTTAAGACCCACCCAGGCAGGGTCACAGTGTTGTTCCCCTCCCTGCTTTTCCTCCCTCTCCCCCAAAGCCTACCTAATCACTAAGCCCTGTTCATGACAGCCTCTAAATGACCCTGGAATCCATCATCTACTTCTCTCATCTTCTGCCACCTCCTTGCCCCACCCTGCGTGTTGTACTTGGAGAATATCCCAGCAACCCATCCAGTCTTCTTGCCAGCAGAATCCCATGGACAGAGGAGCCTAGAGGGCTACTGTCCATGGGGTCGCGAAGAGTTGGACACAGACTAAGTGACTAAAACCACCAGCTCCTTGCTGTCCTTTCCATTGCTCTTATACTCTTGTCAGTAACCTGAGAGCACTTGTCACTCCCTGGTCAGAAAAAGCCTGGGGCTGTGGCCTTAGAAAAGCCTGCCTGGCCCTTGACTGGCATCTGGGAACTTGGATGTCAGGAGGGTTCTCATCTGGTAAGAACAGCTCACTGCCTGGACTGTTTGTAAAAGACGCTGTGGTTTATATTGAACCCCTGTTTTCTTCTGGGTAGTCTGGAATTTCTGGAGTTTGGCAGGTACCCATGTGACCACCCCCCAAATAAATACCTTAGGTGCTGAGCCTCTAACACACTCTCCCAGCAGATGACATTTCATACGTGTTGTCACAACTTGCTGCTGAAGGAATTAAACAAGTCCCACATGACTCCCCTAGGAGAAGAGTCTGGAAGCTTGTGCCTGGTCTCCCCTGGACTTCACCTCAGGTACCTTTTTCCCTTTTCCTTTGTAAAAATCTTAGCCGTGAGTGGAACTCTGTGCTCCCAGTGAATCACTGAATCTGGGGTGATCTTGGGACCTGAATGCACTCCCGTATTTGAAACTCTTTTTGGGCTTCCCATTGATCTTAAGGCACAAGGAATTCCTCCGGAGTCCAGTGGTTAGGACTCTGTGCTTTCACTGCTGAGGGTCCAGGGTTTGATCCCTGGTCAAGGAATTAAGATCCCATAAGCCATGTGGCATGGTGGGGAGGAAAAAAAAAAGAAAAAACCGAAGTGCCCTCCTGAGACCCACAGCCATTGTTCAGGCTGTCACCTCTGCCTGCCTATTGACCTCATCTGTCACCAATCTCTCTGTTCTGGTCACTTGGTCTCCATTTAGTCCTCTGTACTCAATAGGTTCCTTCAACCACAGGGCCTTTGCACGTGTGATTTCCTTTGCCAGGAATGCCCACTTCTCTCTCACCTGATCTTTCTTTGCCTTTTGCAGGAGGTCTCTTTCAAGTACCCCAGCTCCAGGAAGCTGACCGTGTCCCTCCCTTGTATCATGCATGCATGGCCCACACTCCCCTCAATGGAGACAGATGCACCAATTTGGGCAACGGAGTCTGTTTCCTTGCTCATGCCACATTCTCCATACCCTTCCTGCCTGGAAGTCTGCAGGTTTCCGCTAAACACACCTGGAGGGTGGAATGAATCCCTTGAGCAAGTCTCTCCTCTTGGGGGACTCCTGCGCCCCAGTGGCTCACGTACTCTACCACCATCTCCCCACCCCCAAGGCCTCAGGGATTTGTGTTCTGAGGAATGCCTATTTTTAAAATCAGGGAAGTCTTTAAATAAGCGTAGCAGCTTTTCCTTCTCTCGGGTGGGGAGGAAGTTTGAGGTTCACGAAAATAACTACTGCGATGGCTGACTAGCTTGGGTGAGGGGGTTGCTGCTTGCAGACTGAGAAACCTGACTGGCGACCTAGCTGCCCCCAGCGACATATTCTCCAACTTCCCTCTCCCTCACTCGTGGGGTGGGAATCCCTCCTGCCCTGATGGAAGAGTCCGTTGACCGGGCAAGATGATCATGAGGCTGGGTGGAGGAGATGTGGGAAGATTTAAGGTCGTGGAAACTGTAGAGACTGTAACTATCCCCAGAGCACCTGCCATTTTCTGAGTCTGTGGAAAAGTTCGTGATCACCCACAGCAACAACCCTATGAGGTGAAGACTGAATCCTCTTCATTTACAGGTAAGGAAACTGAGAACAGAGAGGTCAAGCAACTTGCCCCAGGTCACACAGCCAGTGAGGTGCAGAGCTCAGATTCTGAGCCACGCTGCCTGGCCCAGAGTTCCCCTCCCTCCTCCATGACCTCTATGAATGCTGCCCTGGGCCCAGCTCACAGCTGGTGAAGGCCACACTGGGTGCCGGGAGTTCAGCCCAGTGTTAGTAAGAAACACATTTTCTATCCTGCCACTTAGGACATGCTGACACATATACATTCTATAACCAGCACTAGAGTTAACATGCAAGAGGCTTAAGTTTTCCACTTCATCCTATTTCTTAAAAGGCTGATGGCAGTCCACTAATGGGTCTCAGGAATCACCAGTGGGTTGAGTTTGAAACACTTGGGTATGGTGGGATATGCCCTGTCTGTTTCCCTGGAGGAGGAAGAGAGGATGACTATCGGAGAGGCGGAAGCTCTGCCCCAAGGCTATGGCTGGGCCGTGTTAACTGGGAAGCATAAGTCAGGCTGCTATTTGTGCTTCGAAAGCACAGAAAGACATGGAAGCCTAGAAGGAAAAATGTATAGTTACCCAGTTGGAAATTAGGACCTGTCACCAGTATGACTGAATTATCTGGGCCACCCCATCCCCTAACATCTTAGTGAAGCTTCAGCTGTAGAAAAGACGAGATAAACAAGAGTTCATGGCACCCCTCTTTCCTTCCCTGCTGCGGCTCGGTCCTTGGAAGGAGGCCAGTGCAGCTGCAGTTTAACCAATGGCTCTCAGACCTGCTGCACGTTGGAACCACTTGGATGCTTAAAAAAAAAGAAAAAAAAACAAAACAGCATTTGGGTCCTAGGCCCCAAGATTGCAACTCAGTGGGGTTGGGGGTGACCTGGGTGTCAGGATCTCCGATGTGCAGCCCAGATCAGGAACCAGCATTGTGAATGAACCTGGTACCTCCAAACACCTTGTGAGAAACGTGCCAAAGGGCCACAAGGATCTCTAAGCGCACCTGGCAGCCAGGTTGCCCAGGTGGGGCTGGTGGCAGGCAACAGTCTGAACTGAGGCCTAGGTTAGCAGCTGAAAACCCACTTGATCCTCACAATGGCGCCAACAGCTCCCGTGCATCAGGAGGGCATGCTGCCCTGTGCTTTCCAGGCACTACCTTGTTTGATCCTCACTATTGCCATTATATGCGAGAGGAAAGCGAAGGCTCAGAGAGGTGGGAAGGAGCAAGGAGGGCCTCCCAGGTCAGAGGTCCAGAGTCTGCTTGGGGCCCCTCGGGCTGAGCTGGCTAGAGCAAATCAGATCTGAACCACAGCTAAAAACTCCACTAGTTTCTCCTACAACAGAGCTGTGTTGTTGCCCAAAACTGGAGGGGCTGGACGATTAAAAAGCTCCTAAATGCAATCCTATTAAAACAATTAAAAAAAAAATTAACTTCATCAGGGTAAATTATTAAAGGAACCTGTTCTTAGAATCAGTAAGAGGCTTATTTGCGAAGCTGCCTTCACCTTTCAAAGGCTATGGCATGGGTCTCAGGAATCACCAGTGGGTTGAGTTTGAAACACTTGGGTATGGTGGGATATGCCCTGTCTGTTTCCCTGGAGGAGGAAGAGATGACTATCGGAGCGGAAGCTCTGCCCCAAGGCTATGGCTGGGCCGTGTTAACTGGGAAGCATAAGTCAGGCTGCTATTTGTGCTTCGAAAGCACAGAAAGACATGGAAGCCTAGAAGGAAAAATGTATAGTTACCCAGTTGGAAATTAGGACCTGTCACCAGTATGACTGAATTATCTGGGCCACCCCATCCCCTAACATCTTAGTGAAGCTTCAGCTGTAGAAAAGACGAGATAAACAAGAGTTCATGGCACCCCTCTTTCCTTCCCTGCTGCGGCTCGGTCCTTGGAAGGAGGCCAGTGCAGCTGCAGTTTAACCAATGGCTCTCAGACCTGCTGCACGTTGGAACCACTTGGATGCTTAAAAAAAAAGAAAAACAAACAAAAACAGCATTTGGGTCCTAGGCCCCAAGATTGCAACTCAGTGGGGTTGGGGGTGACCTGGGTGTCAGGATCTCCGATGTGCAGCCCAGATCAGGAACCAGCATTGTGAATGAACCTGGTACCTCCAAACACCTTGTGAGAAACGTGCCAAAGGGCCACAAGGATCTCTAAGCGCACCTGGCAGCCAGGTTGCCCAGGTGGGGCTGGTGGCAGGCAACAGTCTGAACTGAGGCCTAGGTTAGCAGCTGAAAACCCACTTGATCCTCACAATGGCGCCAACAGCTCCCGTGCATCAGGAGGGCATGCTGCCCTGTGCTTTCCAGGCACTACCTTGTTTGATCCTCACTATTGCCATTATATGCGAGAGGAAAGCGAAGGCTCAGAGAGGTGGGAAGGAGCAAGGAGGGCCTCCCAGGTCAGAGGTCCAGAGTCTGCTTGGGGCCCCTCGGGCTGAGCTGGCTAGAGCAAATCAGATCTGAACCACAGCTAAAAACTCCACTAGTTTCTCCTACAACAGAGCTGTGTTGTTGCCCAAAACTGGAGGGGCTGGACGATTAAAAAGCTCCTAAATGCAATCCTATTAAAACAATTAAAAAAAAAATTAACTTCATCAGGGTAAATTATTAAAGGAACCTGTTCTTAGAATCAGTAAGAGGCTTATTTGCTACCAGCGGTCTTGGCTGGATCTTCCCCAGCTCCCCAGCAAGGCCGTGGGGGCCACCCCTTGTTATGGCCTCTGTGGGATGACAGACAGGCTCCTGCCTCCAAAAGTCCCCCGAGGTGCGTCCCCGGCTCTGCACTCCAACTCTGCTGGCCCTGCTGTTTCTGTGCCTTCACCCCCACTCCTGTGGCTTGTCCCTGTAGCCAGACCCCCTGACCCACCCGGAACCCCAAGGTTTTCCTGCTGTCGTTCACCCCAACAAGTAGACCTTTACTCCAGAGCTGTATTTCTTTTTAGAATTACTATTGTGAAAATACGAGGAAAAATAAACAAATTCATAATTCCAACATACCAAATTTATCATCTACTTATCTACCCATCTCACTGTCTTTTACGATTATAATCAAAGACTGCAGACAACTCTGTATCTAATCTTCCCCCCACTACTTACATGCATCAGACTTAGGCCTTTTTTTTTTTTGCCTCTAAGCTATTATGTATTTTTCATCCATCTTTTTTATTCTTTGGCCTGTGTGGGCCTCCCACTGCAGTGACTTCTCTTGTTGTAGAGCACTGGCTCTGGGCGCATGCGCTCCAGAGCACTGGCTTGTAATTGGACACACCAGTCCAGCCAATCCGCGGCATGTGGGATCTTCCCAGGCCAGGGATCGAACCGGTGCCCCTTGCACTGCAAGGCAGACTCTTACCCACTGGACCACCAGGGAAGCCAAGACTTAGGCCTCTTTAATGACCAAGGCTTTTAACCAAGGAGCCAATGCTCTCATTATTGTATTTTCTGATTGTTCATCTTTAGCAGCTCTATCACCAATTATAAGGCCACATTCTCTCACACGTTAACATGTCTGAAATCTGTCCTATAGTGGCCCAGTGTCAGTGCTGTGTCACATTAGATCACATTAAATGGCAGGCCTTTTCTTCTTCATACCACATGGAATAATGGTGCACCTGCAATCAAGGGCGTCGTAGGTGCTAAGAAACACATACATTTCTGCATTGTGCCATAAAGGATACTTTTCTCTTTTTGTGGCTTGTTTCCTTTCCCGTAAGAGAGAGGACCAAAGTTTGATTATGACCGTTTTCATGACTCCTGATATACTCTGTCAAGGTTTTTTTTTCCCCCCAGCAGTTGTGTGGGCTGATACAGACCATTGTGAGATGTAGGAGTGAGCTTGTTTCACCCCAGCATAACCATTATTGAGAATTTCCGCTTGTTTTGTTTTGTTTTTTCCTAGTAGGGAGCTATAAATGAAGGGCATGTTCCATTTGCCTTTCTGTGAGTATTAACCACAGCTGGAACTCACGGAGCTCCTGTTATTGGTGGCAGGCCCTAAGCTTACCACATCTTATCAGAAACTGTCATAACAATACAGAGGATGATTGTCATCCCTCTGCTGGAAATTCCACTATATGCCATCAATGCAAAGATGGACATTTTCCCCTTATTTCAACATTGTTGTAAGGACCATTGGTCACTTCCCCCTCCCACACTGTAAACAGCTTTAAATCAGTCTAAAAAAAAAAGAGAGAAATACTCTTACAGTTAAAGGGGCCACTGATGGGATGAAATGCAAGATCAGCATTATGAGCCCACGTCCTCTGCCCCATCACTCTGCTGCTAGCCTGAGCCTCTGGCACAGCCCTGACAGCTCCACCTGGTCAGGCCCCTTGGAACTCCAAGTGAACAGTTGAAATGAAAGCCAACACCTTCCCTCCACCTTGCCCTACCCTTTACAATCAATGTCTCCTCGTATCCAACAGGCCTGCACCCCAGATATCAAGGACAGAATTTATCAGTCCTGCTCTGGACGGCCACACAAATACAGGAGGCAGAGCATTTGCATTGGAGTCAGGCTAGGTTTAAATTTCATTTCTTCCCTTTCCTGTGTGATCTTGAGCAAGTATCTTTACTTCTCTGTGCTCAAGTGTCTCTATCTGTAAAATAAGTGATCAGGAGGAGCCCTTAGGGACTCAGCATCACCCTAGCATTTTGAGACCAGCATTCTTCAACTTCTCTGGACGAGCCTTCAGGAACAACGATGGTAACTTTGCCCCATTTTCCAGATAAGACAACTGAGGCTCAGAGAGGTGAGGGGTGGAATCAAAGGATAGAAGGTTATTAAAATGCAGAGCTGGGCTTTGAATGGCCTGTTTCCGATTATGAGGCTAGCTTGAGTTTCCTCCCATAGCTTTCACCTCTGTGACTTTAAACACTTTGGTATGGCGGAAGCACCCTAACACGTTTTTTCCCTCCATCCTAGAAACACCAAACAGAATTATCTTCTCAAGGCTGGGAGGTCCTTTAACTCTGTTAGAACTCCACAATCAATTTACCTTTTCATCCCAGGTGGCCATTTTCCTATCGCCTCCGGACCTGGAAAATAAGAAAACATTTGTCCACATCTGTCATCCTGCTAGGGTTTGGTTTGCCTTAGTATGTGTTTTCCAAAACTGTCTTACAAATTACTTCTAACTTGCTTAAAGTTAATAGTGTTTGAAAATAGTAAAACTCAACCCGCCTGTAGAAGGATGTACATTCTGAGTATATACCCAAAGAACTGAAAATAGGCACTCAGACAAATACGTGTACATGAATATTCACAGCCAAAAGGTGGAAACAATCCATGCCCATTACTGCATAAATCGATAAGTAAAGGATGTTATGTCTAGGGGAGGGAGATGGGAGGAAAGCCCCATCACTGCTGCTAGCCTGAGCCTCTGGCACAGCCCTGACAGCTCCACCTGGTCAGGCCCCTTGGAACTCCAAGTGAACAGTTGAAATGAAAGCCAACACCTTCCCTCCACCTTGCCCTACCCTTTACAATCAATGTCTCCTCGTATCCAACAGGCCTGCACCCCAGATATCAAGGACAGAATTTATCAGTCCTGCTCTGGACGGCCACACAAATACAGGAGGCAGAGCATTTGCATTGGAGTCAGGCTAGGTTTAAATTTCATTTCTTCCCTTTCCTGTGTGATCTTGAGCAAGTATCTTTACTTCTCTGTGCTCAAGTGTCTCTATCTGTAAAATAAGTGATCAGGAGGAGCCCTTAGGGACTCAGCATCACCCTAGCATTTTGAGACCAGCATTCTTCAACTTCTCTGGACGAGCCTTCAGGAACAACGATGGTAACTTTGCCCCATTTTCCAGATAAGACAACTGAGGCTCAGAGAGGTGAGGTGGAATCAAAGGATAGAAGGTTATTAAAATGCAGAGCTGGGCTTTGAATGGCCTGTTTCCGATTATGAGGCTAGCTTGAGTTTCCTCCCATAGCTTTCACCTCTGTGACTTTAAACACTTTGGTATGGCGGAAGCACCCTAACACGTTTTTTCCCTCCATCCTAGAAACACCAAACAGAATTATCTTCTCAAGGCTGGGAGGTCCTTTAACTCTGTTAGAACTCCACAATCAATTTACCTTTTCATCCCAGGTGGCCATTTTCCTATCGCCTCCGGACCTGGAAAATAAGAAAACATTTGTCCACATCTGTCATCCTGCTAGGGTTTGGTTTGCCTTAGTATGTGTTTTCCAAAACTGTCTTACAAATTACTTCTAACTTGCTTAAAGTTAATAGTGTTTGAAAATAGTAAAACTCAACCCGCCTGTAGAAGGATGTACATTCTGAGTATATACCCAAAGAACTGAAAATAGGCACTCAGACAAATACGTGTACATGAATATTCACAGCCAAAAGGTGGAAACAATCCATGCCCATTACTGCATAAATCGATAAGTAAAGGATGTTATGTCTAGGGGAGGGAGATGGGAGGAAAGTTCAAGAGGGAGGGGACAGATGTATACCTATCGTTCATTCATGTTGATGTTTGGCAGAAAACAATAGAACTCTGTAAAGTTATTATTCTTTAATTTAAAAATATATACAAATAAACAAACAAAAAAGATGTTAGGTCTAGACAATGGAATGTTATCCAGCCATAAAAAGAAATGAAGTACCTTTGCAATATATACAAATTATCAAATAATTATGTTGTACACCTGACACTAAGGTTGTACGTCAATTATACCTTAATAAAAAAAAAAGATACGAAGTACTGACATGCTATAACACAAATGAATCTCTAAAACATTACGTTAAGTGAAAGAAGCCAGACCCAAAGTGTCATTGCAAGGTTCCATTGATGTGTAATATCCAGAATATGCAAATCTAAACAGACAGAAGGCAAGCTGGTGGTGGTGGCCAGGACCTAGGGGGAGAGGGGAACAGGGACTGACTGCCAAATGGGGACAGAGTTTCCTTTTGAGGTGATGAGAATATTCCAGAACTAGATGGAGGTGTTAGTTGTACATCAGGAATATTAAGTGATACTGAACTGCTCACTTTTAAAATCCCCTTTTTAAAAAATTTAATTTTACATTATGTGTGTTTCATTCCAATTCGGAATCAGACAGACATATGTTAGTGTTGAGATTGCTCTGGAAAGCAGCAAAGAATCTAAATGTTCACCAGTGAGGGTCCGATTAAGTCATTTACAGGTCTGGAGAGTGGGAGGCTCCAGTACTGTTAAATGTCCATACGTGGATGAGGAAAGATGTAATACAAATCTCCCATCACATTAGAGCATAGTGTGTGCAGTATGATCCCATCGATGTGAAAAAATAATATATGCATTAAAAAAAAAATCTGTGAGGATACAGCTGAACTCTTCACAGTGGTCACTGCTGGAGATACAAGGGTGGGGTGGGTATTTTCTTTCTCTTGGCTTCTTTCTGGAAGGTCTGAACTTTTACCATGACTCTGTGTTGCTTCTTAAAGCTTAATTTTAAGCTAGGTGACATAGGTAGTAAAAAGATGCAAATATAAAAAAATTTACTACGTTAAGTCAGTGTTTCCACTTCTGTTCTTCCCAGAAACAGCCTCTCCTACCAGTTTCCCACGTAGTGTTTGGAGGTACTCTATGTCTTCCCAAGCTGTATTTATTTTTTGATCCCCTTAAACAAATGTGAGCCCTCACACTGCTCTGAATCTTGCTTATTTCCCTGCAGGGTGTGGGAGGCTAAAAGACGCCCCACCCAAAGATGCACAGTCCAAATTTCCAGAACCCGTGAATGTGCCCACTGACGTGGCAACAGGAACCTGACAGGTGTGAAGAAATGAAGGATGCCAAGATGGGGGTCATCCAGGTGGGCCCAGTGTGATCAGAAGGGTCTTTACAAGGAAAGCGAGAGAATCAGAAGGACAGGAGACAGGAGGTCAGAAGCAGGGTTAAGAGTCAGAGTGAGATCTGACGTTATGCTGATGTGGAGTAATGGGGCCATGATTCAAAAAAAATAAGGTAAAATAGCCAGTGGGAAGCTGCTGTATAGCACAGGTAGGTCAAGTCAGAGTTCCGTGGTGACCTAGAGGGATGGGGTGCAGGGGTGAGGAAGAGGCTCCAGATGGAGGGGACATATGTATACATATGGCTGATTTGCATTGTTGTACAGCAGAAGCTAACACAACACTGTAAAGCAATTATACTCCAATTAAATATTAAAAAAAAAAATAAATAAGGGCAGCTTCTAGAAGTTGGTAAGGGCAAGGAAACAGATTCTCTCCCCTAGGAGCCTCCAAGCATATGGGTTCTGCCTACACCTTGATCTCAGCATACCAAGACTGATTTAGGGCGTGAGACCCAATTTCTGTTGCTTTAAGTCATCAGACTTGCCATCATTTGTCACAGCGGCCGTAGGAGACTGATACTGTGTCACAGAGATAGGGTTTCTCAGGATGTTCTAGAGCAAGCATGCCCTGTGGGTGACAGCGCAGCATTCCCCCGAGGGAGTGTGTCTAGTTCCCGTTAGTGATCAACACTTGGATGGCTTCCCAATCTGCTGCTGCCCCAGAGTTCCAATGAGTATCCTTAACACCACACTCTGCGCCACTTTTATAACTTTAAAAAATATGACCATGGTGAAAACACAAATCGCGAGAACTTAAAAGAAAACCATAAAAACGAGTTCTTTCTCTCCTCACAGTAGCGTGCTCAGGGCACAAGGGACTCTCAGCTTCTTGCTGGTGGAGTGGCAGAGCAGCTTCTGCAGCCAGCACAGCTCACCTAGGTGCGTTCCTGTTCCAGCCCCTGGGGGCCCTCGCCCTGCCCTCACGAGACAGGGTTCAAGTGGAACCAGCACCACAAGTGAAGGTGAAGGGAAAAATCAAGGTGCCTGGAGATTTCCTTCCTCCCCAGGACAGGAAACAGAACTAGCGCATGCATAGAAAAACACCCAGATTCACTCATTCAAGCAACGGAAAATTTAAACGTGCCATGACCTCCCCATTCAACTAGACAAGAAAAAAAAACACAAAAAAAAACCCAGTGCACACAGGGCCGTAGGAAAACTTGCATATACACAGCTGGGGATAATTTTTCTACACAGCCACCTGGTAATAAATGGTGTATGCCTTCAGGATGATCCTTCCCTTGACTATAACACACCAGTTTGGAGACTGGAACTCAAAAATCATGTGAACCTGAAACTACCACAACACTGTTAACTGACTATACTCCAATATAAAATAAAGGTCAAAAAGCACTTGAACGCAAAAAAAAAAAAAAAAAAAAGTGCAATTTGGACCACACTATTTAAAACAGTGTTGGATAACGGCTAGAATCTGGAGGCAGTCGATAAGTCCCATGATAGGGAAAAGCTGAGGAAGATAGTGGGAGGGATGACAATTCTGAGGTCTATGTAGAAATGTAGAAAGAAGGCTGTTAAGCAACGAGAAGCAGAACTCTGATGGTTGCACACACTGCCTGCAATTGTACACAATTACCAGAACTTTTACTCAGCGCTAGGGGCGGCTCAGTGGTAAAGAATCCACCTGCCAGGGCAGGAGACGTGGGTTCGATCCCTGGGTTAGAAAGACCCCCTGGAGAAAGGAATGGCAGCCCACTCCAGTATTCTTGCCTGGAGAATCACCATGGACAGAGGAGCCTGGCGGGCTACAGTCCATAGGGTTGCAAAAGAGTCAAATATGACTTAGCAGCAATGACAACTCGGAATCCAAAGTGAAGAGAAGAAAAGAAGGTCTGGGCCCTGGTTCGGTGACATTTTAGCCAGGAAACACATAATCAAGGTAACATCACTTGAAAGGAAGAACACTAATGCAACAAATGGCAGGCAAGAGGGGCTCCTATGGGCTGGGGTGGTCAGGGAAGGCTTCTGAGTAGATGACTTTTATGGTGGTCTCTGAATTGCAAGAAAGTATGTCACAAGAAGATGGAAAGGAAGAGTGTTGCTGGGAGAAGAAAGGGCCTGTGCACAGACCCTGGGAGAGCAGAGAATTCAGGATGTCCAAGGAAGGAAGAGGATGCCAGAATGGCTGCAGTGAGCAGAGGAATGGAGCAGGAGAAGAGTCAGGAGTCACTCAGGGCCCGGCTGTGCAGAGATCTCAGAAGACAGTGCTGAGGACTTGTGGGTCAAGGCAGGGATGAGGATGAGGACCAGATTCAGGATATGCTGAGCGGGTAGCACCTGCTGCTGGCCTAGATGGAGGGGATGGAGAGAGGAGCAGGTTCTGGAGCAAGAATACGTGGGGCCTTCCTCCTTCTTGCTAAACTCGTGGTGAGGGAGGGCTTGGGGGCTACAGGGCAGTTCTGGAATTGTGCAAGCCTCAGCCTGAAGACTTTCAAAACCCTGCCCCTGCTGGTCTTTCCCTCGGAGTCAGAGAGGGAGGTATCGTGGCCCCCAGCCTTGGTCTCACTCAAGAAGCTTTCAGCTGCTGGTGGGGCTGTCGAAAACATCGCAGATCTCAACTCTGAAGGCTCTGGGCTAGGCCTTCATACCAACTATCTCAATGAATCTCCTTAGCAATGCTCTAAGTAGGTACCACGCTTGACCCCCAAGGTGAAGGATAAGCAGAGGGAAAAAGACAAGGAAACGGAGGCACAGACAAACAAAGGCCCATGGCAAGGCCTGCAAAGAGCCCCGTGCTCAGTGTGGGTGCTGGTGGTACAGGCCCGGGATTTCCTGGACGGGTCTGCACCACACTCTCCTCTCTGTCCTGGAGTTTAACCTGGCCCCAACGCACCCTTCTTGTTCCTTGGAACTCCCTATCCGGGTGAAGGATTTGCTATCCTCAAGATGCTTCCTGCAGCAATGGACAAGCAGGCTCACTTCTGCCTCCTCCCCTGTTCCTGGCACTGGTTTCTCCCTGCGGGCTCCCAAGGGTGAAGAACCAGGGTAGGGCAGGCAGGAGGAGTAAGAGGACTTACGGGTTCACACCAACCTGGGTGAGTTCCGGCTCAGCCTCTGTGGGCTGTGTGACCCCGGCTAGTGGCTTGGCCTCCTTGACTCTTGGTGTCTTCACCTGGAACAGGGAGACAAGGCTGGTACCCATCTCACGTGTTGCTTCTGCTTCATGGCACGTGAGGAAATGAAAGCATCTGGCCCAGGTAATCACTCCATACCAAAGGGCAGCTTTTATCCACCCTCCCGTTTCCCAGGGGAGAGGCACGAGCTGTCTCCTGTCCTCCCCTTCCACGGGACTCTACTAGTTCGCGGGCTAGGCAGAGGGGCTGTGGGTTATCACTGCCCGCCCACGCTGCCCTGACCTAGGAAACTTTAGAAATGTGGGCAACCGGTACCCTCTGGGATCCCGCGGGGGTCCCCGGCAGGCTCCGGCTGGGAGGGCTTGGAGAAGGGCAGAGCGCTCCAGGCCGGCCCTGGAGCACTTACCCTGCGCCCGGCCCGCCCGCGGCCACCGCAGCAACTGCAAGCTCGGCGTCTGCAGGGCCGCCCCGCCCGCTCCTTCCTCCCGCCCCTTCCCTCCGCCCGCCCTCTAACTCAGTCCGCGACTAGCCTGGGGCGCTGGCCCGTGTCTTGACCCCCTTGCCCTCGTTCTTGCCTGTCTGTCAGTCTCCCCGGTGGTCTCTGGGTTTCCCCCACCCCGCCTTCTCCAGCTCTTCAGGCCGGAGCCTGGCCCGGGCCTCCTGCAATCCCGCAGATGGACAAAGGTCCCGCCTGTGGGAGCCAATCGCAAATCACGAGAATCCTGGCCCAGGAGACCCTAAGGAAAGGGGTGGGAGGAGAGAGCCACTTCCTTCCTCCAACTGGATGCACTGCCCGCGAGGTCCACCCATTCCCCACAGCACCCTCGGGGGAAACCTCCTCCCTATTCCTGACTACTAAATGGTGACTGGAGTGTCCCTTGCATAGTATCAGCAGGCACGGGGTGGAGGGTGAGCAGAATGCCCTAAAGGGGTGGCCAGCCTTGAAGCTGTCAGGACGCCCCTGGACTGGGGGAGTGGATGAGGTTGGAGGTAAAGGGGGATATTGACAAGAGGGAGGAGCCTTCTGATTGGTGCTCACCTGTGCCATCCCTCCCCTGTGTGCTTTCTGTCTCCCAAGGCTTCCCCAGCACTCTTTTTTCTGGGACCGTTCACACTGGTCTCAGTTACTCCGTTAGCCTCTGTCTTCCCCAAAAGACCCCTTGTCCCAGACACCCAAGAGCTGAAGTTGTCATCTGTACGCCTCCCTGCACCTGGTTTAGTTGGTGGTAGTGGTGGTGCTGGGGGGCAGTCTCAACTCCCCACAGTTGTAGCTGGGCTACAACTTGTGGCTGCTGCCACAAGTTACCACAAACGTAGTGGCTTAGCATAACACAAAAATAACCAAAACCACTAGAGGTCAGAAGTCCAGGAAGGGTCTCAAAGGGCTAAAATCAAGGTGTTGGCAGGGCAAGGTCGTGTTTCTTCTGAAAACTAGAGGGGGCAATCCATTCCTTGCCTTTTCCAGCTTCTTTGCATTCCTCAGCTGCTGGCTGATCACCCTGACCTCTGCACTTCCCTCGCCCCCCCCGGCCACCGCAGCAACTGCAAGCTCGGCGTCTGCAGGGCCGCCCCGCCCGCTCCTTCCTCCCGCCCCTTCCCTCCGCCCGCCCTCTAACTCAGTCCGCGACTAGCCTGGGGCGCTGGCCCGTGTCTTGACCCCCTTGCCCTCGTTCTTGCCTGTCTGTCAGTCTCCCCGGTGGTCTCTGGGTTTCCCCCACCCCGCCTTCTCCAGCTCTTCAGGCCGGAGCCTGGCCCGGGCCTCCTGCAATCCCGCAGATGGACAAAGGTCCCGCCTGTGGGAGCCAATCGCAAATCACGAGAATCCTGGCCCAGGAGACCCTAAGGAAAGGGGTGGGAGGAGAGAGCCACTTCCTTCCTCCAACTGGATGCACTGCCCGCGAGGTCCACCCATTCCCCACAGCACCCTCGGGGAATCCTCCCTCCCCTATTCCTGATTACTAAATGGTGACTGGAGTGTCCCTTGCATAGTATCAGCAGGCACGGGGTGGAGGGTGAGCAGAATGCCCTAAAGGGGTGGCCAGCCTTGAAGCTGTCAGGACGCCCCTGGACTGGGGGAGTGGATGAGGTTGGAGGTAAAGGGGGATATTGACAAGAGGGAGGAGCCTTCTGATTGGTGCTCACCTGTGCCATCCCTCCCCTGTGTGCTTTCTGTCTCCCAAGGCTTCCCCAGCACTCTTTTTTCTGGGACCGTTCACACTGGTCTCGGTTACTCCGTGAGCCTCTGTCTTCCCCAAAGGACCCCTTGTCCCAGACACCCAAGAGCTGAAGTTGTCATCTGTACGCCTCCCTGCACCTGGTTTAGTTGGTGGTAGTGGTGGTGCTGGGGGGCAGTCTCAACTCCCCACAGTTGTAGCTGGGCTACAACTTGTGGCTGCTGCCACAAGTTACCACAAACGTAGTGGCTTAGCATAACACAAAAATAACCAAAACCACTAGAGGTCAGAAGTCCAGGAAGGGTCTCAAAGGGCTAAAATCAAGGTGTTGGCAGGGCAAGGTCGTGTTTCTTCTGAAAACTAGAGGGGGCAATCCATTCCTTGCCTTTTCCAGCTTCTTTGCATTCCTCAGCTGCTGGCTGATCACCCTGACCTCTGCCTTCATCATCACATATCTACTTCTGACCCTTCCCCTCCCTCTTAAAAGGGCCTTTGTTATTAAACTGGGCCCACCTGAACAATGCAGGATCCTCTCATCTCAAGCTTTTTGACTAATCTACAAAGTCCTTTTGCCATGTAAGCTAGCATAAGCACAGGTTCTGAGGACTCAGACTTGAAGCTCTGGGGGCCCAGCATTCTGCCTACCACAGAGACACTGTTTCCATCAGCTTCTGTTGAATCTGCTCCTCCCAATCCTGTCTCCTGTAGGAAGCTGGCTTTCTTAGAACATCTCAGTTTGCTCTGACTTCTAAGTCACATTTTGTTACTATAGGAGTCCCATTCTGGTCTCCGGGGCCATTGGTTCAGTTCAGGTGCTCAGTTGTGTCCGATTCTTTGCAACTCCATGGGCTGCAGCATCCCAGGCTTCCCTGTCCAGGTGATCACTATCTCCCGGAGCTTGCTCAAATTCATGTCCACTGACTCAGTGATGCCATCCAACCATCTTGCCCTCTGTTGTCCCCTTCTTGTTTTACCTTCTGTTTTTCCCAATATCAGGCTCTTTTCCAATGAGTCATTCCTTTGCATCAGGTGGGCAAAGTATTGGAGCTTCAGCTTTGGTATCAGTCCTTCCAATAACTATTTAGGGTTAATTTCCTTTAGGCAAACAACTGGTTTGATCTCCTTGTAGTCTAAGGGACTCTCAGGAGTCTTCTCCAACAACATAGTTCAAAAGCATCAATTCTTTGGTGCTCAGCCTTCTTATGGCCCAAGTGTCACATCCATATGTGACTCCTGGGAAAACCACAGCTTTAACTATATGAAAGTTTGCCCTGAGGGTATAGTCTGGTCCATTCTAAACTTCCACTTTTTTAAAAATTATTTATTTATGTATTTATTTTTGGCTATTCTGTGTTTTCACTGCTGCCACAGGCTCTTCTCTGGTTGCAGGGAGTAGGGGCTACTCTCTAGTTGAGGTGAGCAGGCTTCTTGTTGTGGTGACTTCTCTTATTGTGGAACTCAGGCTCTAGGGCACATGGGCTTCAATAGCTGCGGCACATGGGCTCAATAGTTGCAACTCCAAGGCTCTAGACCACAGGCTCAATAGTTGTGGCTCACAGGGTTAGTTGCTCCGCAGCATGTGAGATTTTCCTGGATCAGGGATCAAACTGGTGTCTCCCGCACTGGCAGGCGAACTCTTTACCACTGAGATACCAAGGAAGCCTCACTTTGTTTTATTAGAAACTCCCTTCCCACCCCTAGGGCCAGCCAGAGTAGAGAGGGTGAGTGAACTGTTCGCTCCTCCCTTGTGTTCACTCCCTGAAGGTTGGTCAAGGGAAGAAGGTGGGAGAATGGGCTTAGGTATCACTCCTAACCTAACTCACCTCAAAGCTGCAATCCTCTTTTCGCTGGCTTTAACAACTAGTTCTGACCAGACTTTTCAGCTTAGGACCAACAGCTGGTGGTCTCAACAGGCTCCACCAAGGCCAGGTTCAAACATTGCCTCCAGATTGACCCTCTGGCTGACCTCTGCTGGAGGCTCCATACGTTACTCTTCCCACATGCTGCCTTGTTGATCCACTCTGGGGAAGCCTGCAGCCACCAACCTGACCTATATCCCGGGGGCTGGATACTTTTTTTTAGGAAGCTGGATCCTGAGGGAGCTGGTCAGCAAAGTATTGGAGCTTCAGCTTTGGTATCAGTCCTTCCAATAACTATTTAGGGTTAATTTCCTTTAGGCAAACAACTGGTTTGATCTCCTTGTAGTCTAAGGGACTCTCAGGAGTCTTCTCCAACAACATAGTTCAAAAGCATCAATTCTTTGGTGCTCAGCCTTCTTATGGCCCAAGTGTCACATCCATATGTGACTCCTGGGAAAACCACAGCTTTAACTATATGAAAGTTTGCCCTGAGGGTATAGTCTGGTCCATTCTAAACTTCCACTTTTTTAAAAATTATTTATTTATGTATTTATTTTTGGCTATTCTGTGTTTTCACTGCTGCCACAGGCTCTTCTCTGGTTGCAGGGAGTAGGGGCTACTCTCTAGTTGAGGTGAGCAGGCTTCTTGTTGTGGTGACTTCTCTTATTGTGGAACTCAGGCTCTAGGGCACATGGGCTTCAATAGCTGCGGCACATGGGCTCAATAGTTGCAACTCCAAGGCTCTAGACCACAGGCTCAATAGTTGTGGCTCACAGGGTTAGTTGCTCCGCAGCATGTGAGATTTTCCTGGATCAGGGATCAAACTGGTGTCTCCCGCACTGGCAGGCGAACTCTTTACCACTGAGATACCAAGGAAGCCTCACTTTGTTTTATTAGAAACTCCCTTCCCACCCCTAGGGCCAGCCAGAGTAGAGAGGGTGAGTGAACTGTTCGCTCCTCCCTTGTGTTCACTCCCTGAAGGTTGGTCAAGGGAAGAAGGTGGGAGAATGGGCTTAGGTATCACTCCTAACCTAACTCACCTCAAAGCTGCAATCCTCTTTTCGCTGGCTTTAACAACTAGTTCTGACCAGACTTTTCAGCTTAGGACCAACAGCTGGTGGTCTCAACAGGCTCCACCAAGGCCAGGTTCAAACATTGCCTCCAGATTGACCCTCTGGCTGACCTCTGCTGGAGGCTCCATACGTTACTCTTCCCACATGCTGCCTTGTTGATCCACTCTGGGGAAGCCTGCAGCCACCAACCTGACCTATATCCCGGGGGCTGGATACTTTTTTTTAGGAAGCTGGATCCTGAGGGAGCTGGTCAGCAAGCATGGAGAATTTAGTGATGTTCTCAACATGGCTATCTTCACTGGAACCCCTTGACTATTTGGCCTTTTCAGTGGACAGGAAAAGATCTCAGTTGTGTTAATGTCTTCAGGAGAGTCTGGCACGTAGCAGGTGTTTTCCATTCCATTATGTAACCCAGGTCTCCTGCACTGCATGCAGATTCTTTACCATCTGAGCCGCCAGGGAAGCCCAATTATGCAATAGCATAAATTAACAGATGCATATTGGGCATAATACAGTACGGCTGGCTGTCCATTATCACTGTTTCCATTCAGCATTGTACTGAAGGTCCCGCTAGAGCAAAGGACAAGGGAACATGAGGTATAAAGATTGAAAAGAGAAAACCTAATATTCGCCATCAATCTGACTGCCTATCAATAAAATCCAAGAGATCCAACAGACTGGCAGTGGATACTGATTGCGTGGCAGGCCTTTTCTAGATACTTAAAATGAAGGAGCAGACCTGTTCTCTGAGAGTTCCTAGTTAAGTAGTTGAAGAGATGAGGCCAATGGTCCTTGGAGTTACCTGCGGTCCACAGAAAGAATCCAAGAGGTCTGTAAACGTGGATTAGCAAAAAGTACATCTTAATTTTTATTAACCTCTAATTTATTTATTTATTTTTAAAGATTTATTTATTTATTTATTTTGGTTGGGGTGGGGTGGGGAGGGAGGGGAGCAGGCGGGCCACTTCTATTGGTCTTTCATTTGTCCATTTTCATCCATCTTTGTTCTTTGGCCCATGTGGGCCTCCCATCGCGGTGGCCTCTCTTGTCGCAGAGCACCAGCCAGAGCTCCGGCATGGTAATTGGACACATGTGTCCAGCCGCTCTGCGGCACGTGGGATCTTCCCAGGCCAGGGATCGAACCGGCGCCCCTTGCATTGCAAGGTGGTGTCCTTACCCACTGGACCACCAGGGAAGCCCAACCTCTAATTTAAATTTAGCACTTCCTTGAGTTATGAATGTAGATGACAAACCACAATGGTATCAGCAGCACCCATGATTTTGCAGTTGATTAAAATCATAGATGTGTCCACATTCCCACAGAGCATTTCAAAGGCATCTCAAAAAAGTTATACTCACCACTACTTCAAAATTACTGTAGTGATGAAACTAGTTCTTAGTTCTTACAGTTTCATGTCTAAGAAAATTTCATATATTAATTTATCACCCCTAGAAAAAAAATCTGCATCTCAAGGTGACTGGGGTCCTTTGTAATATGATGCGTTCTATTTTACTGATTTAAAAACTACCCTGAGAGAAGGACCCACGTTACAAAAGAGATCAGAAACTCCTGCTTTAAAGGAAGGATGTGTTCTCGGGTCTGGGCGATGCGGACATGGTTCTCTTTCACAAGGGAGTCCCCACCTACCCCCATCCTTCACATTTCTTATCAAGCAGTAAGCTCAGCTTGCTCAAGTACATGTCACCCCGGGGTTTTTCCTTATTTAAGCAAAATAAGCATCTGATGCCAATAAAATCCAAGAGATCCAACAGACTGGCAGTGGATACTGATTGCGTGGCAGGCCTTTTCTAGATACTTAAAATGAAGGAGCAGACCTGTTCTCTGAGAGTTCCTAGTTAAGTAGTTGAAGAGATGAGGCCAATGGTCCTTGGAGTTACCTGCGGTCCACAGAAAGAATCCAAGAGGTCTGTAAACGTGGATTAGCAAAAAGTACATCTTAATTTTTATTAACCTCTAATTTATTTATTTATTTTTAAAGATTTATTTATTTATTTATTTTGGTTGGGGTGGGGTGGGGAGGGAGGGGAGCAGGCGGGCCACTTCTATTGGTCTTTCATTTGTCCATTTTCATCCATCTTTGTTCTTTGGCCCATGTGGGCCTCCCATCGCGGTGGCCTCTCTTGGCGCAGAGCACCAGCCAGAGCTCCGGCATGGTAATTGGACACATGTGTCCAGCCGCTCTGCGGCACGTGGGATCTTCCCAGGCCAGGGATCGAACCGGCGCCCCTTGCATTGCAAGGTGGTGTCCTTACCCACTGGACCACCAGGGAAGCCCAACCTCTAATTTAAATTTAGCACTTCCTTGAGTTATGAATGTAGATGACAAACCACAATGGTATCAGCAGCACCCATGATTTTGCAGTTGATTAAAATCATAGATGTGTCCACATTCCCACAGAGCATTTCAAAGGCATCTCAAAAAAGTTATACTCACCACTACTTCAAAATTACTGTAGTGATGAAACTAGTTCTTAGTTCTTACAGTTTCATGTCTAAGAAAATTTCATATATTAATTTATCACCCCTAGAAAAAAAATCTGCATCTCAAGGTGACTGGGGTCCTTTGTAATATGATGCGTTCTATTTTACTGATTTAAAAACTACCCTGAGAGAAGGACCCACGTTACAAAAGAGATCAGAAACTCCTGCTTTAAAGGAAGGATGTGTTCTCGGGTCTGGGCGATGCGGACATGGTTCTCTTTCACAAGGGAGTCCCCACCCTACCCCCCATCCTTCACATTTCTTATCAAGCAGTAAGCTCAGCTTGCTCAAGTACATGTCAGTCATTGCCCCAGGAGCTTTCTGGGTGTCTTGCCTTTTGATGTTCATGGAGCATTTTGAGGAAGCTATAAGCTTTAGGTCTAGTCTGCTTGTGCAGGAGAGCTTGTCCCAGGAGAGCTGGGACAATGCCAGTTCTGTTTTTTCCCAGTAGGAAGAGAGAAGGCTACCTCTGTCGGTTTTGCTTCCTCCAGGGCAGTATTTCAGCTGCTGCAGTTGACCACTTCTGCTTCTAGGGAAAATGCCAGGCTCTAGGAAAAGACATGAAAATAGAAAGGAGGAGAGAAGCTGCTAAGAGTGAGGCAGGGGCTGTTTGGATTTTCCAGAGTTACACCTGTGGCCCTGGCCAAGAGTCTCCTTTTCCAGCAGATATGACTCATCCACAGCGCTGACAGCCACACAGGGTGCCTGTGTATGACAGGTGCGTGCAGGTAAGATGTAAGATGATGTAGCTGCGTTAAAAAGTCATGGCTGGGCTTCCCTGGCTGTCCAGTGGTTAAGAATCTGCCTGCCAATGCAGGGGACATGGGTTCTATCCCTGGTCCAGGAGAATTTCACATGTTTTGGAGCAACTAAGTCCGTGGGCCACAGCTACTGAAGCCCGTGTGTTCTAGAGCCAGTGCCATGAGAAGCCCGAGCACTGCAGCTAGACAGCAGCCCTGTGTGGCAACCAGAGAAAGCCCACGCAGCAACAAAGACCCAGTCGCAGCCCAAGATAAACTTTTTAAAAAGGTCACAGCTATCTCTGACCTCCTTCTCTGACCCAAATTGACTTTTCAGTGGCGCAGCTTGATGAAACTAGTTCTTAGTTCTTACAGTTTCATGCCTAAGAAACTATCATATATTAATTTATCACCCCTAGAAAAAAAATCTGCATCTCAAGGTGACTGGGGTCCTTTGTAATATGATGCGTTCTATTTTACTGATTTAAAAACTACCCTGAGAGAAGGACCCACGTTACAAAAGAGATCAGAAACTCCTGCTTTAAAGGAAGGATGTGTTCTCGGGTCTGGGCGATGCGGACATGGTTCTCTTTCAAAAGGGGAGTCCCCACCCTACCCCCCATCCTTCACATTTCTTATCAAGCAGTAAGCTCAGCTTGCTCAAGTACATGTCAGTCATTGCCCCAGGAGCTTTCTGGGTGTCTTGCCTTTTGATGTTCATGGAGCATTTTGAGGAAGCTATAAGCTTTAGGTCTAGTCTGCTTGTGCCCGTGAAGAGCTGGGATGGTTCCGGTTCTGGTTTTTTTCCCCAGTAGGAAGAGAGAAGGCTACCTCTGTCGGTTTTGCTTCCTCCAGGGCAGTATTTCAGCTGCTGCAGTTGACCACTTCTGCTTCTAGGGAAAATGCCAGGCTCTAGGAAAAGACATGAAAATAGAAAGGAGGAGAGAAGCTGCTAAGGCTGAGGCAGGGGCTGTTTGGATTTTCCAGAGTTACACCTGTGGCCCTGGCCAAGAGTCTCCTTTTCCAGCAGATATGACTCATCCACAGCGCTGACAGCCACACAGGGTGCCTGTGTATGACAGGTGCGTGCAGGTAAGATGTAAGATGATGTAGCTGCGTTAAAAAGTCATGGCTGGGCTTCCCTGGCTGTCCAGTGGTTAAGAATCTGCCTGCCAATGCAGGGGACATGGGTTCTATCCCTGGTCCAGGAGAATTTCACATGTTTTGGAGCAACTAAGTCCGTGGGCCACAGCTACTGAAGCCCGTGTGTTCTAGAGCCAGTGCCATGAGAAGCCCGAGCACTGCAGCTAGACAGCAGCCCTGTGTGGCAACCAGAGAAAGCCCACGCAGCAACAAAGACCCAGTCGCAGCCCAAGATAAACTTTTTTAAAAAAGGTCACAGCTATCTCTGACCTCCTTCTCTGACTCTTGGCTCAAACTTGTGCTACATGGTTTAGAATCACATGGAAGGGTAGTAAGAACGCAGGACTTGGTGTTAAAGGGACTTGGGTTTAAATTCTGCCTCCACCCTTTTCCTTACTAGCTGGGAGATCTTTCATTAACTTAGCAAATATTTTCTGCCTGTCAACTATTTGCTAGATACAGAATACAGAGGCAGATGAGATGGGTTCTATCTCCTCTCATCGAACCTACTCTCCAGATGGAGGCATACAAAGATTACATTATGGGATTATTAAAGCAATGGTCAGGAGGTTATGGCAGAGAATAGTGATGGGGACAGAGAGGCAAGCCAGCAAGGTAGGAGAGTTGGGGAAGGCCTCTCTATAACATTTAAGTTAACACTGAAAGCTGACTATAGGCAGAAGGGAAAACTGTCTAAGCAGAGGCTGTATGTGCAAAGGGCCTGAGGTAGGAAAGAGTTTGGCTTGATGGAAAGCCAAAGGGAGGCCAGAATTACTGAAACATGGCAGGAGGGAAAGAAAATGGTGAGAAGTTATGGTCAGAAAGGAGGGCAAAGGCCAAAGGGAAGGCTGGAGTTCAAAGTACAAAAAGCTATGGGAGGGACCTCCCTGGTGTTCCAGTGGTTAAGAATACCCCTCACAAAGGAGAGAATGCAGATTTGATCATTGGTTGGAGAACTAAGCTTGTGTGCCACAACTACTGAGCCCAAGAACCACAACTAGAGAGCCCACACGCCAGAACTAAAGATCCCACAGCTAAGACCTGATGTAACCAAATAAATATGTAAATACAAATATTTTTAAAAAGAAAGCTTGTTTAAGTAGCTTACTTGATGTTTTAACCAAATAAATTGAATATTTCTGGTCCAGGAGAATTTCACATGTTTTGGAGCAACTAAGTCCGTGGGCCACAGCTACTGAAGCCCGTGTGTTCTAGAGCCAGTGCCATGAGAAGCCCGAGCACTGCAGCTAGACAGCAGCCCTGTGTGGCAACCAGAGAAAGCCCACGCAGCAACAAAGACCCAGTCGCAGCCCAAGATAAACTTTTTTAAAAAAGGTCACAGCTATCTCTGACCTCCTTCTCTGACTCTTGGCTCAAACTTGTGCTACATGGTTTAGAATCACATGGAAGGGTAGTAAGAACGCAGGACTTGGTGTTAAAGGGACTTGGGTTTAAATTCTGCCTCCACCCTTTTCCTTACTAGCTGGGAGATCTTTCATTAACTTAGCAAATATTTTCTGCCTGTCAACTATTTGCTAGATACAGAATACAGAGGCAGATGAGATGGGTTCTATCTCCTCTCATCGAACCTACTCTCCAGATGGAGGCATACAAAGATTACATTATGGGATTATTAAAGCAATGGTCAGGAGGTTATGGCAGAGAATAGTGATGGGGACAGAGAGGCAAGCCAGCAAGGTAGGAGAGTTGGGGAAGGCCTCTCTATAACATTTAAGTTAACACTGAAAGCTGACTATAGGCAGAAGGGAAAACTGTCTAAGCAGAGGCTGTATGTGCAAAGGGCCTGAGGTAGGAAAGAGTTTGGCTTGATGGAAAGCCAAAGGGAGGCCAGAATTACTGAAACATGGCAGGAGGGAAAGAAAATGGTGAGAAGTTATGGTCAGAAAGGAGGGCAAAGGCCAAAGGGAAGGCTGGAGTTCAAAGTACAAAAAGCTATGGGAGGGACCTCCCTGGTGTTCCAGTGGTTAAGAATACCCCTCACAAAGGAGAGAATGCAGATTTGATCATTGGTTGGAGAACTAAGCTTGTGTGCCACAACTACTGAGCCCAAGAACCACAACTAGAGAGCCCACACGCCAGAACTAAAGATCCCACAGCTAAGACCTGATGTAACCAAATAAATATGTAAATACAAATATTTTTAAAAAGAAAGCTGTATAGTTTACAAGTAGCTTATTCATGAATTAGTAAAATATAAAATCATTAGCCAAAAAAAAAAAAGTTATTAGAGTTCTAAGCAGGGGAGAGTCACAGCTTGATATTTTTTCTATTGTAGCTAAATATATGTAACTTTGGGCTCCCCAGATGGCGTTAGTGGTAAAGAACCTGCCTGCCAGTGCAGGAAATATAGGAGATGCAGGTTGCATCCTTGGGCCGGGAAGATCCCCTGGAGAAGGGCATGACAACCCATTCCAGTATTCTTGCTGGAGAATCGCATGGACAGAGCCTGGTGGGTTACAGTCCATGAGGGTGCAAAAAGTTGGACACGACTGAAGTGACTTAACATGCATGCATATGTAATTTTGCCATTTTAACCATTAGAAAGTGCAGCATCAGTAGCATTTAATGTATTCGTAATGTTGTGCAACCTCTACTACTATTCAAGAACTTTTTCATCATCTCAAAAAGAAACCATGCATCCACAAAGTAGTTACTTCCTATTCCTATCTACCACCAGCCCTAAAAGTCCCACTGATCTACCTTCTGTCTCTATGAATTTGCCTTTTCCAGACATTTCATATAAATGGAATTATACCACATGTGGCCTTTTGTGTCTGGTCTGCTTTACTCGGTATGTTTTTGAGGTTCATCCATGTTGTAGCATATGCTACCACTTCATTCCTTCTGTGGCTGAATGTATGGATATTTTATCTTTACCTTTTTCTTTTTTAAGATAAACTTTAAAAATTTTATTTATTTACATTTCCGTACTAGATGTTAGTTGCAGCATGTGGGATCTTTTTAAGTTAAGGCATGAGGAATCTTTAGTTGGGGAATTTGAACTTAGTTGCAGCATGTGGGATCTAGTTCCCCGACCAGGGATTGAACCTGGGCCCCCTGCATTGGGAGCTCAGAGTCCTAGTCACTGGACCACCAGGGAAGTCCCAGCTTATCTGTCCATCCACTGGTAGAGTTTGATTTTACAAAAATAACTCTGCTTGGGCTTCCCCTGGTGGTCCAGTGGGTAAGGACACTGCCTTGCAGTGCAAGGGGCGCCGGTTCGATCCCTGGCCTGGGAAGATCCCACGTGCCGCGGAGTGGCTGGACTGATGTGTCCAATCACCGAGCTCTGGAGCTCGGAGCGCACGCGCCCAGAGCCAGTGCTCTGCAACGACAGACGCCACCACGATGGGAGGCCCACAGGAGCCAAGGAACGAAGACGAATGAAAATAGAGAAATGAAAGACCAATAGAAGTGGCCCGCCCATTCCCCTCCCTCCCCAACCCGAGCCCCGTCCAAAGTAAATAAATAAATAAATCTTTAAAAAAAAAAAAAAACAACTCTGCTTGCTGGATGAAGACTGGATTACAGAGAAGGCAAAAGGTGCGGCTGAGAGATAATGATGGCTTGGACTAGTGTGTTGGGAAAAGGGAAGGAAAAAGGGCAGGGGTTTGAGATCCATTCGGGAGACTGATTAGAGGAGAAACGGAGGGACTGAACGTGGAGGGTGAGGAAGAGGTTGGAGCTGCTCACTGCATGGAGATGGAGTCAGGAACAGGTGGAGGGACATCCTAGAGTTGTCTTTGATAATGTTCAACTTGTCAAACTGGCAGGGTCATGGAAGCAGTAGGATATGAGTCAAAAAATCAGTGGAGAGTCTAGGGGGTGACTGTGATGGGAGGACTACATAGTCTGCATTTTGTCCCTGGGCTCCTGGCCAGAGCTCTCAAAGCTCTTGTAATTTCCTAACTGGTAAAAGCAACAGGAGCATCTTTTCTTACGTCTTGGTCTTTGTCCCAGCTCCTGAAATGCTCCAGCAATTAAGGTTAAAGGAGCACCTCTTGCTGTTTAAAATGAGCCCTTTCAAACCACACCTGAGTTTATGTTAGTGCAATAACTCTGGAAAGCTCCTAAGGTTAAGGGGCTGGTTGCCAGGGAAGCCTGCTAAGGGGTTAGAGTGGACCCCACTAACTGCTCAACAAAGTGAGAGTCAGAAAATACTTTCAGGGCCTCCTGTCCTCTTCCCAGTGTTAAAAGTCTCACCCACTTCGACAGACAGGAAGGGTTCTACAGCACTGGATCACCTGATCCCCAAACATAACTTTTAGTCCCCCACTTCCTCTGGGAGGGGGTGATGGGCTGGAGGCTGAGTGAATCACTGGTGGCCAGTGGTTTAGCCAATCACATCTTACGTAATGAAGCCTCCATTAAGGGCTCTAACTGAGGGCTTCCCTGCTGATCCAGTGGGTAGAGTCCACCTTGCAGTGCAAGGGACACCGATTCAATCCCTGGCCTGGGAAGATGGCACGTGTCATGGAGCGGCTGGGCTGGTGTGTTCAATTACAAGCCAGCGCTCTGGAGCTCATGCACCCAGGGCTGGTGCTCTGCAACGAGAGAGGCCACTGCAATGGGAGGCTCACACAGGTCAAAGAATAAAGATGAATGAAAAATAAATAAATAAATAAAAACAATAAAAGAGGCCAAAATTAAAAAAAAAAAAAAAGATCCTAACTGAAGGGGTTCAGGGAGTTTCCAGGTGGGTAAACCTGTGGAGGTCCTGGGAGGGTGGTGCACCTGGAGAGGGCAAGGAAGCCAGGAGTCCCGTCCTCCAGTGCCTTGCTCTGTGTACCTTCCTCATCTGGCCGTCCGGAGTTGTATCCATTGGTGGATACAGCTAAAACCCTAATTAATATCCACCTAAAACCCTAATTTAGAGTAAACCATTTTCTTGAGTCCTGTGAGCCATTCTAGCAAATTCTCAAATGAGGAAGTGATCATCACAGGAACCTGAACCTTGATTTATAGCTCATTGGTCAGAAGCACAGGTGACAACCTGGGCTTGGGATTGTTGTCAATGATGACTGGGGACTACATAGTCTGCATTTGTCCCTGGGCTCCTGGCCAGAGCTCTCAAAGCTCTTGTAATTTCCTAACTGGTAAAAGCAACAGGAGCATCTTTTCTTACGTCTTGGTCTTTGTCCCAGCTCCTGAAATGCTCCAGCAATTAAGGTTAAAGGAGCACCTCTTGCTGTTTAAAATGAGCCCTTTCAAACCACACCTGAGTTTATGTTAGTGCAATAACTCTGGAAAGCTCCTAAGGTTAAGGGGCTGGTTGCCAGGGAAGCCTGCTAAGGGGTTAGAGTGGACCCCACTAACTGCTCAACAAAGTGAGAGTCAGAAAATACTTTCAGGGCCTCCTGTCCTCTTCCCAGTGTTAAAAGTCTCACCCACTTCGACAGACAGGAAGGGTTCTACAGCACTGGATCACCTGATCCCCAAACATAACTTTTAGTCCCCCACTTCCTCTGGGAGGGGGTGATGGGCTGGAGGCTGAGTGAATCACTGGTGGCCAGTGGTTTAGCCAATCACATCTTACGTAATGAAGCCTCCATTAAGGGCTCTAACTGAGGGCTTCCCTGCTGATCCAGTGGGTAGAGTCCACCTTGCAGTGCAAGGGACACCGATTCAATCCCTGGCCTGGGAAGATGGCACGTGTCATGGAGCGGCTGGGCTGGTGTGTTCAATTACAAGCCAGCGCTCTGGAGCTCATGCACCCAGGGCTGGTGCTCTGCAACGAGAGAGGCCACTGCAATGGGAGGCTCACACAGGTCAAAGAATAAAGATGAATGAAAAATAAATAAATAAATAAAAACAATAAAAGAGGCCAAAATTAAAAAAAAAAAAAGATCCTAACTGAAGGGGTTCAGGGAGTTTCCAGGTGGGTAAACCTGTGGAGGTCCTGGGAGGGTGGTGCACCTGGAGAGGGCAAGGAAGCCAGGAGTCCCGTCCTCCAGTGCCTTGCTCTGTGTACCTTCCTCATCTGGCCGTTCCTGAGTTGTATCCATTGGTGGATACAGCTAAAACCCTAATTAATATCCACCTAAAACCCTAATTTAGAGTAAACCATTTTCTTGAGTCCTGTGAGCCATTCTAGCAAATTCTCAAATGAGGAAGTGATCATCACAGGAACCTGAACCTTGATTTATAGCTCATTGGTCAGAAGCACAGGTGACAACCTGGGCTTGGGATTGTTGTCTGAAGGGTAGATGGGACTGTGGGGAAGGCCTGTGGGGCTGGGCCCTTATCCTGTGGGGTCTTCGGTAACTCCAGTCTGTTAAGTGTCAGAACTGCTTGGTGTGCAAACCACACACATTTGTTGAAATGAAAGTATTGAGAGAAAACTGTGGAATTTTTCTTTTAGGGGGTCATCAGCATATAGCTTATGTTGAAAACCATGGACCAGACTGAGATTTCCCCCTCCTGAGGGTAGACAAAGGGGCCAGGACTGAGCTAGAGATGGATCAGGTGAAGAGGCTGAAAGGCAGATAGAGTTCCTGCGAGCTAGAGGAAAAACCCAGGGTGTGTAGGGTCCTGAGAACCAAGAGGAGAGGGTGCGAAGGAGGACACAGGAGTGAGTGGTGCCGGTGCCGATACGAGTGGGCTGAAGAGGGCAGAGAGAAAGGGAAATGGAGGAAAGGCACACTCGAGGAAGAATGGGCACCCATGAAAGGGAGCAGAGAAACAGGGCGAAAGCCGGGGGCTGGCGGGGCCCACGCTGGAGCATCCCTGGCCGAGCACAGAGCCTGGAATGTAGGAAGTGACACTCTGCCCCTACTGTTTGTCAGGCAAAGATGTGCTAAGCGCCTTGTCCCCTTTTCACAGAGAGGGCTGAGTTCCAGGGCCACCCAGCTGGGAAGAGGCAGTGCTACAGCATGAATCGTGCTCTGAACAAAGGACTTTTTAGGGGCCTCCGGCCCAAACTGTACCTGGAGTGGTGGGTGCCAACGTTCAGGGGTCAGGTGCTCTAGTGCTCTGGAACCCTTCCTGTCTGTTGAAGTGGGTGAGACTTTTTAACACTGGGAAGAAGAGGACAGGAGGCCCTCTTGGAAATCTTTTCTGACTCTCAGTTTAGTGAGCAGCAGAACCTGAAACTAAAAGATCTGTACATCATTGCTTTGTCCCACCTGCTGGTTCCTCCTGAAACCACTCTCAGCCACTGCTGGTTCAGCCCTCCTGGCTGGCTGGAGAAGGATCAACCAGCTGGATGCATCCCATGTTAGTCCAGAGACAGGAAACCACTTTAGCCACTGCTGGTTCAGCCCACTCTGGTCAGAAGCACAGGTGACAACCTGGGCTTGGGATTGTTGTCTGAAGGGTAGATGGGACTGTGGGGAAGGCCTGTGGGGCTGGGCCCTTATCCTGTGGGGTCTTCGGTAACTCCAGTCTGTTAAGTGTCAGAACTGCTTGGTGTGCAAACCACACACATTTGTTGAAATGAAAGTATTGAGAGAAAACTGTGGAATTTTTCTTTTAGGGGGTCATCAGCATATAGCTTATGTTGAAAACCATGGACCAGACTGAGATTTCCCCCTCCTGAGGGTAGACAAAGGGGCCCAGGACTGAGCTAGAGATGGATCAGGTGAAGAGGCTGAAAGGCAGATAGAGTTCCTGCGAGCTAGAGGAAAAACCCAGGGTGTGTAGGGTCCTGAGAACCAAGAGGAGAGGGTGCGAAGGAGGACACAGGAGTGAGTGGTGCCGGTGCCGATACGAGTGGGCTGAAGAGGGCAGAGAGAAAGGGAAATGGAGGAAAGGCACACTCGAGGAAGAATGGGCACCCATGAAAGGGAGCAGAGAAACAGGGCGAAAGCCGGGGGCTGGCGGGGCCCACGCTGGAGCATCCCTGGCCGAGCACAGAGCCTGGAATGTAGGAAGTGACACTCTGCCCCTACTGTTTGTCAGGCAAAGATGTGCTAAGCGCCTTGTCCCCTTTTCACAGAGAGGGCTGAGTTCCAGGGCCACCCAGCTGGGAAGAGGCAGTGCTACAGCATGAATCGTGCTCTGAACAAAGGACTTTTTAGGGGCCTCCGGCCCAAACTGTACCTGGAGTGGTGGGTGCCAACGTTCAGGGGTCAGGTGCTCTAGTGCTCTGGAACCCTTCCTGTCTGTTGAAGTGGGTGAGACTTTTTAACACTGGGAAGAAGAGGACAGGAGGCCCTCTTGGAAATCTTTTCTGACTCTCAGTTTAGTGAGCAGCAGAACCTGAAACTAAAAGATCTGTACATCATTGCTTTGTCCCACCTGCTGGTTCCTCCTGGAAACCACTCTCAGCCACTGCTGGTTCAGCCCTCCTGGCTGGCTGGAGAAGGATCAACCAGCTGGATGCATCCCATGTTAGTCCAGAGACAGACTGACACCCCAATTCCCCCACACCCAGGAGATCTGTCTAGACCCACCTGGGTGAGGCCATCCCTCCCTGCCAGTCTCTGATTCAGGAAAGAGCATTTGACCCAATGCTCTGGCCAGTGAGCCCTCAGGGGGAGCCTGCTCCTTCCAGGAGCATGGCAGGAGGGTCCTGCTGCCTCTCTCCTTCCTCTGTTCCAGGTTTGGAGGGCACTCCGCTTCCTGCCTGAGGGCAGAGCACGGGAGTGGAAAGCACTGGGAGTGGAAAGCACCCTGATGCTGCTGCTGAGTCACCGATCCACTCAGCCCACAGCCACGTGTATCATTCCATTCTTGACAGGTGATACATTTCACTACTATGTTTGGGTGAGGATTTCTGTTACTTATTGCCTAAAACATCCAGCCTTTGTCCATATCTGGACACTTCTGGGTTTTGGCTGCTGCTCAGTATTCATTACTGTTAAGGGAACTCACTCACCTGTTGGGTCCAGACTGATAGAACCGCTGCAGGTGGGCCCCTCTTCTAGCTGAGAGGTGGGCATGTGACCCACATGGCACCAGTGGGAGAGAGACAGCTCACACCAGGGCGGGGTCTGTGGTGGAGAAGCTCCAGCCTTTCCTTCCTTAATGGATGCTTCACTGACTTCCAATAAGCTCCCTGTTTGCTTTAGTCTGCCTGAGCTGGTTTCTCTCATTTGCATCCCAGGCCAGGAGCTGAGGGAGAGAGAGGGGAAGTCTCTGCTAAGCTGCACAGCCCCTGTGCAGGAGGCAGTTACAAACATCCCTCTAGAATGTGGCAAGACACTGCGGGCAATTTGACCCATCTCCACCTTTAACCTCTATAGCAACCCCACGAGGCAAGAACTCGGATGAGTCAGGATTTGGAACTGCTGTCAGAGAAAGTCCAGTGTCTTAAACAAGCCGGAACTTATCTCTTGGACTAAAGGGTGGCGATGGATGGTGGTGTGGATCTTCCCTCCACAAAGTCCCTCTGAGCTCACTGCTCCGCCTTCCTCGTGTCAAAGATGGCAGCACCTGTGCTTCAGGCAGAAGGACTGAGGATAAACAGAAAAGGAACATGAGATGGGTGGATGCCAGCCATCGCCATCAGAGGGGCTTCACGGCACTGCTCCCAGCTCATGGGGAGCCCTTCGTCCCAGAACACCCAGCTGCGAGGGAACCTGGGATTGCAGTCCTTACTCAGGGCACTTTGGGCCCAGCTGAAAAGTCTGTAGTTGCTGAAGAGAGGATTTGGGAAATTGCCAGTCATCCTTGAGAGAAACAAGGCTCTGACAGGTGAAGTCGCTTGTTCCGGGTCACTCAGCCGTGAAGTGGCGAGGCCAGACGTGAACCCCCTCTGTCTCCGGGAGCTGTCATTGTGGTCACATGGAAGAAAGCAGGGCCCCAGGGAGATCCAGACAGGAGGCCTCTCGGAGGAAGTGGTATTAAGCTGGGTCTTCTCAGTTGGGAAAAGGGGAAAGGACATCCTGAGAGCTAAAATCTAGAGGAAAGAAAATCTCTTCTTGGGGTAGCATGTTACAAAGAGCTCCCTGGGCACAGCGGGACTATCCCCACCAAAGGGGAGCTCACTAGCTGTGAGACATCTCACTGTACTGGGATGTATTTCTAGTCAGGGTTCTCCCCTGGTGTGGTGACCACCTAGTGTTTCCTTGCTTGGCACTGACCACACCACCCTCTGCCCTCCAAACCCTTTTCAGGTGATATCTTCCACCCCAATTTCAATCCAGGTTGCTTGCGAGGCTAACCCACCCAGGCCACTGGGGCTCCAACAGAGGACGCTGGCTGGATCGCTTCACTGAGAAGGCCCCTGAAGAGACAGCTGTCTGCAAGGATGGGTTTGCCTGGACCAGGGGTGCATCACAGGGAGAAGGCCTGTCTGGGAGGTAGGCCAACATGGAGAAGGCCAGCAGAGGCATCTGGTGGAAAACTGGAGACGGCATCCTCATCTCAGGTGAGGAGGCCCTGCATCCAGCTGTGCCCACATCTCCCCTGCTCATGTTGATTGCATAAGCCAATCAGCTCCTTCTTGCTTCGCCTTCCCTTCGCAAAGCGAAAAGTCCCTCTGAGCTCACTGCTCCGCCTTCCTCGTGTCAAAGATGGCAGCACCTGGCTTCAGGCAGAAGGACTGAGGATAAACAGAAAAGGAACATGAGATGGGTGGATGCCAGCCATCGCCATCAGAGGGGCTTCACGGCACTGCTCCCAGCTCATGGGGAGCCCTTCGTCCCAGAACACCCAGCTGCGAGGGAACCTGGGATTGCAGTCCTTACTCAGGGCACTTTGGGCCCAGCTGAAAAGTCTGTAGTTGCTGAAGAGAGGATTTGGGAAATTGCCAGTCATCCTTGAGAGAAACAAGGCTCTGACAGGTGAAGTCGCTTGTTCCGGGTCACTCAGCCGTGAAGTGGCGAGGCCAGACGTGAACCCCCTCTGTCTCCGGGAGCTGTCATTGTGGTCACATGGAAGAAAGCAGGGCCCCAGGGAGATCCAGACAGGAGGCCTCTCGGAGGAAGTGGTATTAAGCTGGGTCTTCTCAGTTGGGAAAAGGGGAAAGGACATCCTGAGAGCTAAAATCTAGAGGAAAGAAAATCTCTTCTTGGGGTAGCATGTTACAAAGAGCTCCCTGGGCACAGCGGGACTATCCCCACCAAAGGGGAGCTCACTAGCTGTGAGACATCTCACTGTACTGGGATGTATTTCTAGTCAGGGTTCTCCCCTGGTGTGGTGACCACCTAGTGTTTCCTTGCTTGGCACTGACCACACCACCCTCTGCCCTCCAAACCCTTTTCAGGTGATATCTTCCACCCCAATTTCAATCCAGGTTGCTTGCGAGGCTAACCCACCCAGGCCACTGGGGCTCCAACAGAGGACGCTGGCTGGATCGCTTCACTGAGAAGGCCCCTGAAGAGACAGCTGTCTGCAAGGATGGGTTTGCCTGGACCAGGGGTGCATCACAGGGAGAAGGCCTGTCTGGGAGGTAGGCCAACATGGAGAAGGCCAGCAGAGGCATCTGGTGGAAAACTGGAGACGGCATCCTCATCTCAGGTGAGGAGGCCCTGCATCCAGCTGTGCCCACATCTCCCCTGCTCATGTTGATTGCATAAGCCAATCAGCTCCCTTCTTGCTTCAGCCAATCTGATGTTCTTGTCACTGCCAACTAAGAGAGGAAGAAATGTCAGGCCTCCTTTGATCACCCTCTAGGAGGTGCAGGGGAACATGTAGCTGTGTATTTCATGAAAGCAGCAGGGCTTACAGCAGTGTCTGCAGGTGTGGTCCAGGAATCCCCAGTATCTGCATCACTCTGATACTGAACTTACTGAAGACGCACTTTCCTGGACTTCAACTTCCAAATCGGAATCTCTGGGGGCAAGGTCCAGGACTGCACTGTGTCAAGAACTCCAGGGGGTTCTTGTGACACCCTATCTGAAACCGATGGCTGAAACAGGTGGCCTGGGATCCAACAAAGATTCTGCCGCCAACTTGGACCTTAAAACACATCTCCTGAGGACTTTCGTGATTGTCCAGTGGTTAGGGCTCTGCTCCCACTGCATGGGGCAAGGGGTTCAAGCCCTTGTTGGGGAACTAAGCTCCCACATAACACACAGTGCAGCTTTTTAAAAAAAGAGCTGCTTTAGATTTCCAGTAACAGTAAAATGGAGCCCTTTCCTTGACTGGTTGTTTCATGGGTACCCAGAACAGTGCTGTGGAAATGCTTTTGTGTGCACCTCCTAATCCTCACAGTTAGGCTCTGAGAGGCTAATTGACTTGCCTAATATCACTGTGTCGGTGAATTTAAAACCAGTTCCTATCTCTAATCCCCACTAGTAAGCACTTTTCCGGACCACCTGCTCTGTCCTTAGAATGAAAGCAGAACTTTTTGCATGTGGGGCACGTGGCCTTTTTACTCATGCTAGGCAAGGAGTCTTGATTCCTCCTTGCCGCTCTGCCCGCCCCAACCTGGCAGCTCCACGGAGGTTCCTCTCCTGGCTCACTCTCCTCTCTGGTGTCTGTCTTCTTTCTTGTCCTCACCACCACCTGCTGTTTCCAGCAGTCTTCCCACTTCCACGCTTGTTTTCCTCAGACCGGCTCTAACCAGCCAGTACTGAGAGCAATCTTCATAAAATCATCTCTCTAAAAATACCACAGACATCAAAAATTATACAGTCTAGAAAACATCTTACCACCAGTAAGATCTTGCTCATGTTGATTGCATAAGCCAATCAGCTCCCTTCTTGCTTCAGCCAATCTGATGTTCTTGTCACTGCCAACTAAGAGAGGAAGAAATGTCAGGCCTCCTTGATCACCCGCTAGGAGGTGCAGGGGAACATGTAGCTGTGTATTTCATGAAAGCAGCAGGGCTTACAGCAGTGTCTGCAGGTGTGGTCCAGGAATCCCCAGTATCTGCATCACTCTGATACTGAACTTACTGAAGACGCACTTTCCTGGACTTCAACTTCCAAATCGGAATCTCTGGGGGCAAGGTCCAGGACTGCACTGTGTCAAGAACTCCAGGGGGTTCTTGTGACACCCTATCTGAAACCGATGGCTGAAACAGGTGGCCTGGGATCCAACAAAGATTCTGCCGCCAACTTGGACCTTAAAACACATCTCCTAAGGACTTTCGTGATTGTCCAGTGGTTAGGGCTCTGCTCCCACTGCATGGGGCAAGGGGTTCAAGCCCTTGTTGGGGAACTAAGCTCCCACATAACACACAGTGCAGCTTTTTAAAAAAAGAGCTGCTTTAGATTTCCAGTAACAGTAAAATGGAGCCCTTTCCTTGACTGGTTGTTTCATGGGTACCCAGAACAGTGCTGTGGAAATGCTTTTGTGTGCACCTCCTAATCCTCACAGTTAGGCTCTGAGAGGCTAATTGACTTGCCTAATATCACTGTGTCGGTGAATTTAAAACCAGTTCCTATCTCTAATCCCCACTAGTAAGCACTTTTCCGGACCACCTGCTCTGTCCTTAGAATGAAAGCAGAACTTTTTGCATGTGGGGCACGTGGCCTTTTTACTCATGCTAGGCAAGGAGTCTTGATTCCTCCTTGCCGCTCTGCCCGCCCCAACCTGGCAGCTCCACGGAGGTTCCTCTCCTGGCTCACTCTCCTCTCTGGTGTCTGTCTTCTTTCTTGTCCTCACCACCACCTGCTGTTTCCAGCAGTCTTCCCACTTCCACGCTTGTTTTCCTCAGACCGGCTCTAACCAGCCAGTACTGAGAGCAATCTTCATAAAATCATCTCTCTAAAAATACCACAGACATCAAAAAATTATACAGAATACTACGAAAACAGCCATATCCTTACCACCAGGTTAAGGATTAAAGTATTTTTCTTGAGTCACAAAGCTCAGAAACCCTCACTGGTTTTCCCTTGCTCTTGGGATTAAAACCCTGTGGCCAAGGAGGCCTTCCCTGCCTGCACTGGGTCCTGCTCTTCTGAACCTTGTCTGCACCCCTCTGCTCTGCTCCTGCCGCCCTGCCTAGATTTCCTCTCTTGCACCAGGCTCCTCACTCATGGCTGGAACGCTGGCTACTCCTGTGGGAACGCCAGCCTGCCATCTGGGTGCAGCCAGAGCCTACTCGTGCTCAAGTCTGTTGTAATGACACTTCCTCAGGAAAGTCCCTCAAGCCGCCAGAGCACATCAGCCGTGGTATCTCCCTGCTCACACTGATCAGTCCTCGGCTTAATGCCTGTCTCTCATATAGACTGTGGGTTTCATGAGGGGAGGACTCCCACCTTTCCAGAGTCCAATGCCAAGTAATGGCTATGGTTCCTGAATGGAAAGGTACTAATGAGGTACCAGCATTTTGCAACACTGGTAAAATATATAACATGTATTCACTTGACAAACATTGCCTGTTCTGTATCTGGCTGACCTTTTTTTTTTTAAAAAAAAAAAACCCACATCATTGGTCTTACTAATAATCTGTGCTTCAGTTTCCTCATTCACCAATAAAATGAGGATCTGAGTACCGACCTTGGGCATGGGAAGACTGACTCTCTGGTCATCTTTGTGGAGCCTGGCACACACAGTAGGGGGAACTGAAGGCCAACATCAGGACAGGCACTGGGTTCTATACCAAACCAAACATAAGCATGTTCAATTGCTTTGTGGCTGACTCTTTTGCGACCCCATGGACTAGAGCACACCATGCTCCTCTGTCCATGGGATTCTCTAGGCAAGAATACTGGAATGGGTTGCCATTTTCTCTTGCAGGGGATCTTCCTGACCCAGGAATCCAACCCATGTTTCTTCTTTCCTGCACTGCAGGTAGATTCTTTACTTATAGAGCCACCTGGGAAGCCCCTCACCCAAACACTATAGAGCAATCTTCATAAAATCATCTCTAAAAATACCACAGACATCAAAAATTATACAGAATACGAAACAGCCATATCCTTACCACCAGGTTAAGGATTAAAGTATTTTTCTTGAGTCACAAAGCTCAGAAACCCTCACTGGTTTTCCCTTGCTCTTGGGATTAAAACCCTGTGGCCAAGGAGGCCTTCCCTGCCTGCACTGGGTCCTGCTCTTCTGAACCTTGTCTGCACCCCTCTGCTCTGCTCCTGCCGCCCTGCCTAGATTTCCTCTCTTGCACCAGGCTCCTCACTCATGGCTGGAACGCTGGCTACTCCTGTGGGAACGCCAGCCTGCCATCTGGGTGCAGCCAGAGCCTACTCGTGCTCAAGTCTGTTGTAATGACACTTCCTCAGGAAAGTCCCTCAAGCCGCCAGAGCACATCAGCCGTGGTATCTCCCTGCTCACACTGATCAGTCCTCGGCTTAATGCCTGTCTCTCATATAGACTGTGGGTTTCATGAGGGGAGGACTCCCACCTTTCCAGAGTCCAATGCCAAGTAATGGCTATGGTTCCTGAATGGAAAGGTACTAATGAGGTACCAGCATTTTGCAACACTGGTAAAATATATAACATGTATTCACTTGACAAACATTGCCTGTTCTGTATCTGGCTGACCTTTTTTTTTTTAAAAAAAAAAAACCCACATCATTGGTCTTACTAATAATCTGTGCTTCAGTTTCCTCATTCACCAATAAAATGAGGATCTGAGTACCGACCTTGGGCATGGGAAGACTGACTCTCTGGTCATCTTTGTGGAGCCTGGCACACACAGTAGGGGGAACTGAAGGCCAACATCAGGACAGGCACTGGGTTCTATACCAAACCAAACATAAGCATGTTCAATTGCTTTGTGGCTGACTTTTTGGGACCCCATGGACTAGAGCACACCATGCTCCTCTGTCCATGGGATTCTCTAGGCAAGAATACTGGAATGGGTTGCCATTTTCTCTTGCAGGGGATCTTCCTGACCCAGGAATCCAACCCATGTTTCTTCTTTCCTGCACTGCAGGTAGATTCTTTACTTATAGAGCCACCTGGGAAGCCCTCAAACAAAACACAAGCATCACCCAAACACTGGCTGTATCTTTTCTTAGCACTCATATTGTTAATAATATTCATATTATTATTCTAAAACTATGATATGGGATGAAGCAAATAATTACGATGCTACTGTTAGGAAATAATATTTTTAAGAGAGAACAGACAAATGTTAAAGAAGTGAAAACTATGTAATCCTAAATTTGGATTGGAAATATCAACATGAATTAATGATATAGCTTTCCTTAAAAATACGAATTTCCTAATTTTGTTCACTAAAGAGGCCTACAAACAAATTCAGTGGCAACATGCACCAACCCCAACATTGAGACTAAAAGCCGTTTCCCACAGAAGGGAAATTGTGGCTCTGGATAAACGGAGAAAAGTTCGAAATGCATCAAGAACCTTGTCAGAGCAGAAGACAAGGAAATCCATAGTACTAATATCGAAACACACGGGAAGGAAAAAAAAAAGGGTGCAGGGAAACTCAAAGAGGCTCTGATTGGCTACGGATGGTGAAATGTAAACTCTGAGAATATGAATTGGAAAAAAACCGGATTGAAGCCCACAGGTTCATGATGATACTAAAACAAAGCAAGAGAAAACAAATGTTGACTCTCTGGTAACCTTTGAGAGGATGTTAGGGTACATATTTATCTTGAATATTGGTAAATATAGGACCTTCCTGACGATCCAGTAGTTAAGATTCCTCGCTTCCACTGCACGGGGCACTGGTTCAGTCCTTGGCTGGGGGACAATATCCTGCATGCCATGCAGCACAACCAAAAAATTTAGAAAAATCTTTGTGGAGCCTGGCACACACAGTAGGGGGAACTGAAGGCCAACATCAGGACAGGCACTGGGTTCTATACCAAACCAAACATAAGCATGTTCAATTGCTTTGTGGCTGACTCTTTTGCGACCCCATGGACTAGAGCACACCATGCTCCTCTGTCCATGGGATTCTCTAGGCAAGAATACTGGAATGGGTTGCCATTTTCTCTTGCAGGGGATCTTCCTGACCCAGGAATCCAACCCATGTTTCTTCTTTCCTGCACTGCAGGTAGATTCTTTACTTATAGAGCCACCTGGGAAGCCCTCAAACAAAACACAAGCATCACCCAAACACTGGCTGTATCTTTTCTTAGCACTCATATTGTTAATAATATTCATATTATTATTCTAAAACTATGATATGGGATGAAGCAAATAATTACGATGCTACTGTTAGGAAATAATATTTTTAAGAGAGAACAGACAAATGTTAAAGAAGTGAAAACTATGTAATCCTAAATTTGGATTGGAAATATCAACATGAATTAATGATATAGCTTTCCTTAAAAATACGAATTTCCTAATTTTGTTCACTAAAGAGGCCTACAAACAAATTCAGTGGCAACATGCACCAACCCCAACATTGAGACTAAAAGCCGTTTCCCACAGAAGGGAAATTGTGGCTCTGGATAAACGGAGAAAAGTACGAAATGCATCAAGAACCTTGTCAGAGCAGAAGACAAGGAAATCCATAGTACTAATATCGAAACACACGGGAAGGAAAAAAAAAAGGGTGCAGGGAAACTCAAAGAGGCTCTGATTGGCTACGGATGGTGAAATGTAAACTCTGAGAATATGAATTGGAAAAAAACCGGATTGAAGCCCACAGGTTCATGATGATACTAAAACAAAGCAAGAGAAAACAAATGTTGACTCTCTGGTAACCTTTGAGAGGATGTTAGGGTACATATTTATCTTGAATATTGGTAAATATAGGACCTTCCTGACGATCCAGTAGTTAAGATTCCTCGCTTCCACTGCACGGGGCACTGGTTCAGTCCTTGGCTGGGGGACAATATCCTGCATGCCATGCAGCACAACCAAAAAATTTAGAAAAATAAAACAAAAAACGGTAAATAAAGGGGAAGAGTCAGTGTTTATCCTGACTTGTCTTGTACATACTTATAACTTACGGTCATCAAACAGCAGAGGAAGGAAAGCTGCTCTGAGAGACATGTTCTAATGAAGAAGAGATGATAGTGTCAGAGCACAGATGGTTAATAATTCTAATGTTTTAGTATCATTATGAACTTGAATATATTTGAATGGTGGCTGGGTATCAGGTATGATAACAATATTACAGTTACATTCATAAAAAGCCAGCTTTTAGAGGTACAAACTGAAATATTTATAATGGTCTCTAGGACTTACTTCAAAATGACGTTAGGGAAGTTAAGTAGAAATGACACAGCTTGACTCCAAGCTGAATGTGGAGGCTGAGTGATGGCTACATGGGGGTTCAGTACTCTTTGAGTTGTTCATGTATTTGAAAACATTTTTTCAAAATGAAAAGTTGAAAAACCTGACTTCCCCTTCTGATGAACAATTTGATTTCATACAATCTAATCTACTCAACAAACAGCACTTGAGCTGAATGTGTGTACAGCTCAGTATGGGCAGGGATATTTATAAGGCATTAGTACAGCAGCAAACAAGGGCAAATGACCTGAAAGCCTATCCACTAGCGGTTGGTGAAATCAATTATGGTCAAAAGAAACAAACAGCTCTAGAAAGAAGAGTAAGGGAGCAATATGTACACATACCATAAGATGATCTCCAAGATTTATTATTGAGTATAGGTTAGTATACTTATATAAATCAGTGTAAAATTAGTGTGCTAAAAAATTAGTGTAAGGAGGGCTTCCTGGTGGTCCAATAGGTAAGGACATTGCCTTGCAGTGCAAGGGGCACTGGTTCAATCCCTGGGCTGGGAAGATCGCACATGCCACAGAGCAGCTGGACTGATGTGTCCAACTACCGAACCAGAGCTCTGGAGCGCATGTGCCCAGAGCCGGTGCTCTGCAGCGAGAGAGGCCACTGCAATGGGAGGCCTACACAGGCCAAAGAACAAAGATGGACGGAAAGAAATAAATGAACGATCAATAGAAGTGGCAAAAAAAAAAAAAAAAAAAAATTAGTGTTAAGAAAAATGATAAACTTACAAATATACAGGATTGGAGATTGTCTCCGAGGAGAAAAACTGAGGCTTAGTAGACCTTTCACCATCTATCCTTTTTTACCTTCAGGAACAAACAAACAAACGAACAATTTTTTCAACATGCAGAGCCATTATCCACTACATAAAACCAATGAGAAAATCTGAACCAGGTGCTCTAGGGTACATGGGCATAGGGATAGGAGCTAACGAATCGTCACTAGGAGTGAGCTGCCCTGGCAGGTGCCCCAGGCTCTCTCACAGTCTTGTACCCAGTCCTCACTTGATTTTGGGGGTGCAGCCCCTGCTGCTTCCTTCTGGCACAATCCCAGAGCTGTACTGGGGCCCATCCAGCTCATTTCTGTCTTTTGGCACTGACTCAGAAGGCGCTCCTTAACCTGCACTTGAGAAACCAGAGCTGGGATGTGACTTGTTAAAAAGAACAAATGTTTCCAGGTAAATTTTCAGATCCCTTCTGATGAACAATTTGATTTCATACAATCTAATCTACTCAACAAACAGCACTTGAGCTGAATGTGTGTACAGCTCAGTATGGGCAGGGATATTTATAAGGCATTAGTACAGCAGCAAACAAGGGCAAATGACCTGAAAGCCTATCCACTAGCGGTTGGTGAAATCAATTATGGTCAAAAGAAACAAACAGCTCTAGAAAGAAGAGTAAGGGAGCAATATGTACACATACCATAAGATGATCTCCAAGATTTATTATTGAGTATAGGTTAGTATACTTATATAAATCAGTGTAAAATTAGTGTGCTAAAAAATTAGTGTAAGGAGGGCTTCCTGGTGGTCCAATAGGTAAGGACATTGCCTTGCAGTGCAAGGGGCACTGGTTCAATCCCTGGGCTGGGAAGATCGCACATGCCACAGAGCAGCTGGACTGATGTGTCCAACTACCGAACCAGAGCTCTGGAGCGCATGTGCCCAGAGCCGGTGCTCTGCAGCGAGAGAGGCCACTGCAATGGGAGGCCTACACAGGCCAAAGAACAAAGATGGACGGAAAGAAATAAATGAACGATCAATAGAAGTGGCAAAAAAAAAAAAAAAAAAAAATTAGTGTTAAGAAAAATGATAAACTTACAAATATACAGGATTGGAGATTGTCTCCGAGGAGAAAAACTGAGGCTTAGTAGACCTTTCACCATCTATCCTTTTTTACCTTCAGGAACAAACAAACAAACGAACAATTTTTTCAACATGCAGAGCCATTATCCACTACATAAAACCAATGAGAAAATCTGAACCAGGTGCTCTAGGGTACATGGGCATAGGGATAGGAGCTAACGAATCGTCACTAGGAGTGAGCTGCCCCTGGCAGGTGCCCCAGGCTCTCTCACAGTCTTGTACCCAGTCCTCACTTGATTTTGGGGGTGCAGCCCCTGCTGCTTCCTTCTGGCACAATCCCAGAGCTGTACTGGGGCCCATCCAGCTCATTTCTGTCTTTTGGCACTGACTCAGAAGGCGCTCCTTAACCTGCACTTGAGAAACCAGAGCTGGGATGTGACTTGTTAAAAAGAACAAATGTTTCCAGGTAAATACTGTCAGTTCTATTTTCCTCCCCACATTTTACTATTGTACTCATAACTTCACACTTTTCTATTTTCAATGTTTTGAAAGGGGCTGAGTTCAAAGAATACAGTAGGTGTGTTGTTCAGTTGCTAAGTTGTGGCCAACTCTGCAATCCCATAGACTGCAGCACACCAGGCTCCTGTTCCCCACTATCTCCTGGAGTTTGCTCAAGTTCAGGTCCATTGAGTTGGTGATGCTATCTAACCATTTCATCCTCTGATGCCTTCTTCTCCTTTTCCCTTTAATCTTTCCCAGCATCAGAGTCTTTTCCAATAAGCTGGCTTGTTGCATCAGGTGGCCAAAGTATTGGAGCTTCAGCTTCAGGTGGCCAAAGTATTGGAGCTTCAGCTTTAGCATGATTGACTGGTTCGATCTCCTTGCAGTCCAAGGGACTCTCAAGAGTCTTCTCCAATACCACAATTTGAAAGCATCCTTTGATGCTTAGCCTTCTTTATGGTCCAGTTCTCACAGCCATACATTACTGGAAAAATCATACTTTGACTAGACAGACCTTTGTTGGCAAAGTGATATGCTAGTGTATAATGTACTGATATGAAAAAGTCTACCATAACGCAAACAATGTCCCAATACCATTTGCATTAAAAAAAAATACTTGGGAGTAAGGTGTATACTCATACATGCTGGTATATGCAGGCTTATCCCTGAAAAGTGCACAAAAACCAGGAGTAGCTCCATCTGGGAAGGGTGGTCAAGGGGCCAGGAGAATGGAAAACTTACTTTTCAACATGCAGAGCCATTATCCACTACATAAAACCAATGAGAAAATCTGAACCAGGTGCTCTAGGGTACATGGGATAGGAGGCTAACGAATCGTCACTAGGAGTGAGCTGCCCTGGCAGGTGCCCCAGGCTCTCTCACAGTCTTGTACCCAGTCCTCACTTGATTTTGGGGGTGCAGCCCCTGCTGCTTCCTTCTGGCACAATCCCAGAGCTGTACTGGGGCCCATCCAGCTCATTTCTGTCTTTTGGCACTGACTCAGAAGGCGCTCCTTAACCTGCACTTGAGAAACCAGAGCTGGGATGTGACTTGTTAAAAAGAACAAATGTTTCCAGGTAAATACTGTCAGTTCTATTTTCCTCCCCACATTTTACTATTGTACTCATAACTTCACACTTTTCTATTTTCAATGTTTTGAAAGGGGCTGAGTTCAAAGAATACAGTAGGTGTGTTGTTCAGTTGCTAAGTTGTGGCCAACTCTGCAATCCCATAGACTGCAGCACACCAGGCTCCTGTTCCCCACTATCTCCTGGAGTTTGCTCAAGTTCAGGTCCATTGAGTTGGTGATGCTATCTAACCATTTCATCCTCTGATGCCTTCTTCTCCTTTTCCCTTTAATCTTTCCCAGCATCAGAGTCTTTTCCAATAAGCTGGCTTGTTGCATTAGGTGGCCAAAGTATTGGAGCTTCAGCTTCAGGTGGCCAAAGTATTGGAGCTTCAGCTTTAGCATGATTGACTGGTTCGATCTCCTTGCAGTCCAAGGGACTCTCAAGAGTCTTCTCCAATACCACAATTTGAAAGCATCCTTTGATGCTTAGCCTTCTTTATGGTCCAGTTCTCACAGCCATACATTACTGGAAAAATCATACTTTGACTAGACAGACCTTTGTTGGCAAAGTGATATGCTAGTGTATAATGTACTGATATGAAAAAGTCTACCATAACGCAAACAATGTCCCAATACCATTTGCATTAAAAAAAAATACTTGGGAGTAAGGTGTATACTCATACATGCTGGTATATGCAGGCTTATCCCTGAAAAGTGCACAAAAACCAGGAGTAGCTCCATCTGGGAAGGGTGGTCAAGGGGCCAGGGAGAATGGAAAACTTACTTTAACATTTTAGAGTGTTTTGGAAAATGACTTACTTGCATTACATATACTAAATAAATCATCAACTAGCTGTAATTGCTTTGTTGAGACTAAGTATGAAATTGGTTGGTTTCGTGTGATGTACAGGAAGCTTGTGGATCTTTGTAGAACAGAATTTCACAACAGTGCACTTTGCGAAGTAATTTCATTTTTGGTTACCAACTATATGATGGTAAGGGGTTGTGGATGGAGTTTCTTGTTAACTGTTTTATACCTTTCACTTAATGCTACCAGGGATTTGGTGGTAGTAAGCCATCCAGTAATAATAGTGACGCCTCACATTTACCACACAGCTATTAGGCCTCTGGGTCTCAGTTCTGTCTACATATCACTGTTCACAATCCCCACAGCAACCGTTGATATAAGCCACCATCCCCATTTCCAACAAGTGAAAGGTCGAGGCACTAAGGGTAAATGACTTGCCCCGAGGCCACACTATCAGTGGTAGTGAGGAATCCCACCTCCACCCTTCGCTAGAATCTGTTCTCTAACCAGTGCCCAATCCAGTCCTCAGGAAGCCGAAGAGCTGCAAGCTGCTGCCTATGTGGGCTTCTGCTACTGTAACCAGCTCAGGGCCACACATATTCATTACAGAAATGGGTACCTCCATTTATGTAAGAACCAGCTGGAGCAGCAGTTTACAGAAAACCTTGTAATTTTGAGTTAGTTTTTTCTACTTCTTTTAAACAAATGACTCCTGAAGGAACAGAAAGTTTAAATTGAATCTCACCCATCTATATCGTAAAGAAACTATTAACAACTCAGAAAGTTCCCTGATGGCTGGAAGATGTATGATTCTACTGTTTTTTCATCAAAATGAACACAGATGTGCTCAATATAAATACTAAAGATATTACCAATGGGATTTCTGTTAGTCTTGGCAAAGAAACTATGAACAAGATAATTACTAACAAGAGTGCATAAATACCATTTCAAAACATGAGGTTAAAAAAAAAAAGAATTAAATTCTAGGCCTGAGACTTATCTTTGTATTTTAAAAACTCTAGAATTACAGCAGTCATTATGAGAATGGCCACCTTCAAGCCAAATGAAGTCTGAGGTAAGACCCAGGCCTATTCACTCTCTCTAAATTATGCAAACTTGATTATGCTATAAATTCTTTCCTTAGAAAGACTCACATAGATACTCACAGAATATACTGCATAGAATTTCTGGGCACTCACAGACTTGGATCAGTAACCCCCGAGGCTGAATTGGGGAATTATGGAGTGAGGAACCTCTGCTGCCTGGTCTTGCTGCTCAGTTTCTTTGGCCTAAGTCCTGAGAGTCTTTCCACCACAGTCACTTCACTTCCTGGTGTGGAATCCAAGCGTACGACAAATTCTGCTAGAATGAAAACTGAACAGCAAATCAACAAGGGTCTTTAAAATAGCAGTAATGTACCCAACCCAGTAAATTATTCCCTATGTCAAACTCTGATCTTAAAACGATCTGCAGGTGGTAACTTCAAACAATTTAAAGTAAAAAATTATTCCCACTTTAAGTGGGATCCAGGATCAAAGAGAAATCTGACAGGCACCTGGCTACTAAAGTCTCCAGGTTTATGTTTTTTATGTTTGAATTCTTAAAACAATGCCAGGGATTCAACTTAATTAGAGCAACTACTGAAACAGAAATGAGTTAAGGGATCTGAAGAGACCAAAATATGGAGAAAGACCCGAAAAGATCCTCTTTTGATGAAAATTCTTTCACTTCAGTTTTTATGACTCTCTGGGACTGCTAGGGAAGGGGATAAAGTCCAGACCTACTCAAGGCAGGGAACCTTATAGAAACTTGACTTTTTTTTTTTCTTCAAGGCATCTAACTTTACAACACTGCCGAAGTATGAAAGCATTCCCATTTGGTTCGACCTAATTATAGTAGACCCCAATTACATAGCTGGGTATATGGCATTAAAAACAAAGAGGAAATACCCTTCCATTTTTTTGGCCACTTATATTGATCTTTCATTTATTTGTTCTTTGGCCTGTGTGGACCTCCCATTGCAATGGCCTCTCTTGTTGCAGAGCACCAGCTCTGGGCACATGCGCTCCGGAGCTCCAGCTCAGTAGTTGGACACATCGGTTCAGTCACTCCGCGGCATGTAGGATCTTCCCAGACCAGGGATCAAACCAGCGCCCCTTGCACTGCAAGGTGGTGTCCTTACCTACTGGACCACCAGGGAAGCCCTGAAGCTCGCCCATCTTGACCTAGCATTGAGGGGAGTAAAATGCTCTTTCTTGGAAATTCATAGCTAGCTTAGTTTCATGACACCTGTATGATGAGAAAAACATCAAATGAGGAATTTAAAGATTCTATGTTGTTACTGCCCCAAGCCTACACAGAGAGGCAAACTCTTCTCTAGGGGAACTCCAATGCAGGCTGCAGAGACTCTCCACAGATAAAGATAAATGGGCAAGTGGGCAACTCCAAGTAATAGACCAAAAAACACAGAGAAATGAGAACCAGCAAGAAAAACAAAGAAATTCCCAAAAGACTTCAGATACTGGCATAATCAGATGAAATGTAAAATAACCATGTTACCATATTTAAGAGAAATAAAACAAGTTCAAAAGATGGAGAGGTAGTAAATGACAACAAAGAATAACCAAGCAGAGTTTTGAAATCAAAACAAAACTGGAAATAAAAACACAGTAATTAAAATTAAAAATTCAGTAGATGTTTTAGATTAGGCGTGACTGAAGAGAAAATGAGTAAGCTAGAAGATAGAGCTGAAGCCATTTTTGAGAATGCAGATCACAGGGACAGAGATGAAAAAAGTGAGAAGTTACAGGCAAATGGAAAAACGAGCCTAACACACATCTTGCTATAAATCCCAGGGAGTGGGAAGAAGAACAAAGGTAATTCCTAACTCAAAGATAACTTAAACTTGTCAGAATAACCACTAAAGGAATAACAATAAATTATAAAATCAAAACCTCAGGTAGGAAAAAAGTGGAGAGGAAGAAAAGGCAAGGAAGGAAACCCTCTATTGCATCCCTCCAAAGAAATGGGAATCGAGCATGTCAACATGGGATAAATTCCTAAAACAAAAGATGTTGAAAGAAACCATTTACAGAATACACAGTGTTCAAAAATTTGCAAAGATTTAACATACTGCACAATTAAGAAAAGCGAAGAAATTATTATGTACACTCATTGGGGTACAGTATTTATTTACACACAAACACATACTCAACAAAAAGTGGCACTGGCACACTGGCAGTGAAAAACCCTGGTCTCCTAATGCTTTGATGATCTATTATGTTCCATAATACAACATTAAGAAAGGAAAGCCAAACCACTCTGAAAGGGGTAACTTGTTTGACTTTTTACCTAAACACTGCTTAGCTAATTAGGTCTTAGACATGGCATCACAAAGTTGGAAAGGATCTAACAGCAGAAGGTTATACTGACATCCTACATTTTTCTCCAGCAGAGGCAAACTCTTCTCTAGGAACTCCAATGCACTGCAGAGACTCTCCACAGATAAAGATAAATGGGCAAGTGGGCAACCCAAGTAATAGACCAAAAAACACAGAGAAATGAGAACCAGCAAGAAAAACAAAGAAATTCCCAAAAGACTTCAGATACTGGCATAATCAGATGAAATGTAAAATAACCATGTTACCATATTTAAGAGAAATAAAACAAGTTCAAAAGATGGAGAGGTAGTAAATGACAACAAAGAATAACCAAGCAGAGTTTTGAAATCAAAACAAAACTGGAAATAAAAACACAGTAATTAAAATTAAAAATTCAGTAGATGTTTTAGATTAGGCGTGACTGAAGAGAAAATGAGTAAGCTAGAAGATAGAGCTGAAGCCATTTTTGAGAATGCAGATCACAGGGACAGAGATGAAAAAAGTGAGAAGTTACAGGCAAATGGAAAAACGAGCCTAACACACATCTTGCTATAAATCCCAGGGAGTGGGAAGAAGAACAAAGGTAATTCCTAACTCAAAGATAACTTAAACTTGTCAGAATAACCACTAAAGGAATAACAATAAATTATAAAATCAAAACCTCAGGTAGGAAAAAAGTGGAGAGGAAGAAAAGGCAAGGAAGGAAACCCTCTATTGCATCCCTCCAAAGAAATGGGAATCGAGCATGTCAACATGGGATAAATTCCTAAAACAAAAGATGTTGAAAGAAACCATTTACAGAATACACAGTGTTCAAAAATTTGCAAAGATTTAACATACTGCACAATTAAGAAAAGCGAAGAAATTATTATGTACACTCATTGGGGTACAGTATTTATTTACACACAAACACATACTCAACAAAAAAAGTGGCACTGGCACACTGGCAGTGAAAAACCCTGGTCTCCTAATGCTTTGATGATCTATTATGTTCCATAATACAACATTAAGAAAGGAAAGCCAAACCACTCTGAAAGGGGTAACTTGTTTGACTTTTTACCTAAACACTGCTTAGCTAATTAGGTCTTAGACATGGCATCACAAAGTTGGAAAGGATCTAACAGCAGAAGGTTATACTGACATCCTACAGATGCTTACAGGCCTGTAAGTAAAAATGGTAAGCCTCTGCCTCTAACAGAGCTTTATTTAATTCACTTTAGAGATGATGTCTTTGATGTTTTTGTTTGAAGGGCTCCATCTGGCTAAAAAAAAAAAAAGAAGCACAACAACAAAAAGTGCTGTTGAGCAGCACTCTCAGGAATCTTAGCCTCCTAAAGTTGGAAGAGAATATACATCATCTTTGTCAACTCTTCCCATAAATACACAAAAGAAATTGTGTTAACCTGAGCTAGATTATGGATTTTAAAAACAATTTATGAAAACACATCATGGTGACCAAAATGTGCAATCAATAATTTGCACTGTAGCAAACCTTAAATATACTGTTTTATCTTTCTTCTCTTTAGTCCATCATCTAATTAGAAATACCAAACAGCCATGGAACAGCAAAAGCAATACCAAATACACCTCAAAGCAATCTAAGCAAAGTTGGTGAGCAAAAGCCAGCCAACCCGACCCACCACACTGGACCCGCGCATCTTATTTATACTATACAGCCTCCTGACTGGGGAATTAAGTCTATGATCTGTAACAGTCAACCCCATTATCCCTTACTCAGAAAGATTAAACCTAAACCTAAGAAGGGAGATTCTGATGTTTGTTGGTGGGTCATTAAAAACTGTAAATTGGCTTTATCTTGGTAAATAAAAGGTACAGTATCTGACTCCACTAAGGGCTGGTGAATGAACACCATCTCAAGCAGATGGCTTGTGAATTTCTGCCAGTCTCAGCAAGAACATCCCTAATCCCACTCGCTCTCCTGCAACACCTACCTAACTTGCCAAGGTTTTGCAGGAAAGGTCAGGCAGCCAGTCTGTCCCAGATCTTAATGACTGGTTTTACTGTTCTCTCGTTCATTAGCCCTGAACAACTGGTGTGTGGGTTGGTCATCTCTGGGAGACACAGTATTTGATACGATGTTAACTTGGTGGCTAGAAGAACAAGGGACATTTTTAAAGTGGCTCCTTAGTAATTTTTCTACAATTACATCAAATATATATCTTGGCTGAATGATTAAAATTCAGTAATTGGTTTCAAATACCACTGCTAGAGAACTGGTTGTCTGGGACATAGAATGAATTTAAAGTTTCTCCACCAAGTAGCTAAATTCTAAGATATTAGAATTCTCACAATTTCCCAAAGGAGATACTGGGCAGGAATGAACCAGTTGCTTCATCGCAACTGGTAGTCCAGATCTGCACATCTGTAATACTAAACAGATGCTCACTTTTACCTGAAGCTGGAGAAGCCGCAGTTTGGCTGCTACAACCAAACGGAGTGCTGAGACCTAACAGTAAGATAAAGCTTTTATTTTTTTTTTAAAGATTTATTTATTTATTTATTTTGGGCAGGGGTCGGGTTGGGGAGGGAGGGGAGCGGGCGGGCCACTTCTATTGGTCTTTCATTTCTCTATTTTCATCCGTCTGTGTTCTTTGGCTCCTGCGGGCCTCCCATCGTGGTGGTGTCTGTTGTCACAGAGCGCCAGCTCTGGGCGCATGCGCTCCAGAGCTCTGGCTCGGTGATTGGACACATCAGTCCAGCCGCTCCGCGGCATGTGGGATCTTCCCAGGCCAGGGATGGAACCGGCGCCCCTTGCACTGCAAGGCGATGTCCTTATCCACTGGACCACCAGGGGAAGCCCAAGATAAAGCTTTTAAAAGCACTTTTGCTACACTGATTAATTTCCACTATTTCACATGCCTTATACTTGCTAGGTCAAATATAAAGTTCATCCTTAACTGACCTAAGTAACAATCTATTTCCCTACATTAACCATTGCTGTTTAAGTTTTAACTTATTTACATAAGTGTTTGTAATTAATTTTTAATTCTATAACATATAATTCAAATGACAATAAAAGACACATAATTCTCATACCTAAATGCTTACCTGTACTTGAAATAATTCAGGTATCTGTAATAAATCTAAATGTCATGCCTGCTAATCCGGGATCATACATATCTGTAAACAACAAAACTCTGTGGAAGTAAAAAGTAAAATAAAAATTCAAAAAAAAAAAGTCATGCCTGTTTGGATGACTGTAGTTAACTGCTCATCAGATAGCAGTCATCTCTCTGTTCACACAATCATTGATCACATATTAGTTCATGGATGCAGACATTTTAAGTATTCATTCTATTTCTTGGGCTGAGGTTGATGGTGCTGAGCATACACATCTGCGTTTTCAGTTCACATACATAATCCAGCAAAGATGAAATGAAAATTGACTTTTGCCTTTACCTGTTCAAATTTTACTTAACATGACTTTTGTGTTGCTGCTGATACATATTTTAGAAGTGTTCTTTGGTGTCTTAGAGCTGTTTAGTAAAGGCTTATTATGTATAAGCCAAGTTGTAGGCACTTTTTATGGGTTTAATATTCACAAGTCCACCATTTTACAAGTGAGGAAACCAAAGCCTGGAGCAGAGGATGTCACATTCTCCTGGTGTAGGTTGTTGAGTACACCTGACTTGCACAGCTATAAGAAATGAGGAATCATCCTTGTAGATTCAAACTAGCTGGTATGCAAAGTTGAATGAGCTTGAGGTCTTAAGAGGTGGGAAACAGCATACAGAACTTGAAACCTCTTTAACTTAGTTTTCAAAAGGAGTTTAATTTTTAAAAATTTATAGCTGTGTTCGGTTTTCTTTGTTGAGGGCTTTTTTCTAGTTGTGGTGCATGGCCTTCCCACTGTGGTGGCTTCTTCTGTTGCAAAGCATAGACTCTAGGCAGGTGGCCTTCAGTAGCTGCAGTTCCTCAGCTTAGTTGCTCCGGGGCATGTGTGATCTTCCCGGACGAGGGATTGAACCTGTGTCCCGTGCATTGGCAGGTACATTCTTTACCAATGAACCACCAGGGGCCCCTCTTTAACTTTTGTTTGAAGGCGCTCCCCTAGCTGTGTGGTCAGTGACTTATATGTAGTGGTCTCAGCTGTAAAAACAAGGATAGTGTCTTGCCTCTCACAGCGAATTACTGAATGAAGTAATAAGATCTGTGCAGAAGAATGCCTGACGCAGGATAATATTCAGTAAATATTTACTATTCGTTGTCTTATAATTAACCCCAGTTATTTCGAGTGTTTGAATATCTCAGGTGGCTGAGTTCTAAGCAGCACTTGCCTTTTCTCTGAAGCCCTATTATGATGCGATCCTGAGCCATGGCTAGCTAAGTATTTCTGAGTACAGAATACCTGTAGACATTTTCAGCAGATACTGAAGAAATAACTAGCAAATGAATTGTTGCAATTTATTAGTGTAATTTTTTCAATTCTAATTTTAAGTGATTGTAAAGTATTTAACCTTTCAAGATGACAGCATTACAGAACCATTCAGATAGAAAGATGTTGCCATCTTTTTGCAAATAGTCAACAGGATACTGTTTAAACTTATGCACAGAAACTACTGATGCATATCCACTGGACTAGGCTTGCCCACACCTAACAGCAGTAAACAGCAGGTGCTAAGATAGCATCTGGTTTTTCAGGCCCTTTGACTTTAGACAAAAGGCTTTAAAAGTAACACACACATGTATGAGATGTGGGAGCTGGGAACAACTGAACACTACTTCATGAAAAAGACACAGGATTTAGGTTGATGGAAAGGAAGAGAATCTAAGATTCCCAATGTGGAGCTGTAATGGAAGGTTCAAAGAACATTCAAATTGTGGGAAAGTAAAGATGTACGGTCAGCCAGTACCACCCACTTTTAATGTACTGGAGAAATGAATATGCATATGACACACTTGTGAAAAATGTAGGACAAAACACTGTTCCATATGAATTAGGGAAGGGAGAAGAAAGCAAAGGTCTGTGTATAAAAACACTGGTGGTTGACTTAGAATAACTTAAAAAGTAGCTCTTGAATTTTACTGCCAAGATCAAATAAACCCACACAAAAAATACGGAAACAGATGATGTCACAACCCAAGTCTCACACCTCCCTGTTAAACAGTAGGGAAGGATAGTTCAACCTCATCTATTTCAGAAACTTAAGTTATATCCAGGTTAATAACTCGAAGAAAATGAGCATCCATATTATAATCCATCTTTGGAGAACAGACTATTTGAAGGAAGACAAATCCAAATTGAAACTGTGTGGTTTCCAGAGCAATTTATTCATTAAAATCTATTCAATATGCCATCAACAGTTCTCCTGTGTTGTATTGTGCTGATAAACTGACACCGAGAAGATTTAACAAGTTCATCATTTAATAAGTCTGAATTAATTTTTACCACATGGTATTGTACACGGTCATCTGTTGAGACATTTCTTTTTAACAGATCTTAGTTTAAAAAAGTCATAGATACTGTGAGTTCTGTATAAACTGGTGGATAATAAGTTAGTTCCTTTGTTTTGACTTATAAGCCTCAGTTTCACCGCAGAATTAAGAATGTAGGCCAAAGAATGCATAATCGGTCACTCATATAGAACAGTATTGTTCCTATAATTTGAAGTTTTCTGAATGGACGGGTTCAGGCCTGATGTAACTGTAAAAAGATTACTTAATGAATAGACTATAAGGAAATTGTACAAAATGTTATTAACTTTAATCACTAATAGCTTAAACAGCACTATGTTACTAATGGTTATTCAAACTCAAAAACCTGTTTTTGAATCCCCATAAAGGTGGTATGCCACCTTGTACTTAGAGGCGTGTCAATGTAACAGAAACTTTGGCTTCAGGAGAGTCACAAACATTTACAATAATGGCTTTGTCATTTTAAGTATACTGCAGGGGAAAGTGTGCTTTAATTAAATATACATACCAGTGATGCTGGCAAGGTTGAAAGTTACTCCTAATGTTGATAGCTATAAAAACTAGTTTGTACATGATTAAGACAATGAGGAAAAAAAAAAAAAGCAATCCCTTTGAAACAAAAAAGTTCACAGTGGTTTGTATCCAACAGTATGCATTTTTATGACAATAACATGTACAGACTGAGCACCCTAGGGCTCTCTTTATATCCTAAAGAAAATGAGCATTTACATTATTCATAGGTTGTACTGAATTAAAAAAAGATCAGTTGTACACTCACCCCTTACAGGGTACATAGTCCCGAGTGTACAGCTTTAACACCATCATTAAAGTTTTTTGCTAAAGCAACAGAGAACAAAACAAAACATTTTTCCTTGGGAGTGGAGAGTCCTTCATTTGCTGCTATAACCAGCAAATACCATTCATTAAGTCAAAAATGGAAAAGGGGGGCCCACAAACACTATTTGCGCAAGCTGACCAATACACATTACAGTTTTAAAAATGAAGGTTATATACTATATGTTACAAGTCCCAACTAGGCAGTGTCAAAATGACATCTATTTCTTTGCTTGCTTTGTGATCATACCCCTTGGTGGTGTTACAGGTCTCGTGGCATTTGGCTTCTTTTTCTCTGCAGGCTTTAAAATCTGTGAAGAGTCAAAAGACAATGCATTTTAGGAAATATATACAACCTCAAATTTTACCTTGCATTCAAATCTTGTTCAGAAAGTTGTTTGTTTAAAACTGCCCCAGCAACTTGGAAGGCTCCACTGGCGTATTAATACAAAAAGAAGCTGACAAACATTTTGGCAATAAACGAACGGTTAAATATATAAGATTTGGACAAATTATTTTGCCTCTGGATAAAAACAATTTGCTGAAATCACACCTTCAGGTATGCTTTTAACAGAACAGAGTAAAGTTCTTTAGAATAGTGTTTCTCAAACACCAAGGGTACCTTGTCACAATCTCTGGGAGGTACAAGCCCTCCCTAATAGTTAAAAACAAACCAACCAACCAAAAACACTTGTTTTAATTCAGTTAACTGATGAGTGTCATCTGACTTCAGTTGCTGTATTTTTGTTTATGACTGGGAGAGACTGAAGCTGTACAAGTGTGATTATAGTAAGTGAACGAGGAAAAGACTGTGGTAGACTTTATGTGTAAATGATTCTTGTGTGACAAGTAAAGGCCAAATGACGTCATGGTGAATCAATAGAGGTTTTACAAAAACTAGACAGAAGTGGTAGAAGAACTGAGTGATCACATAGCACATCTAGCACATGGCAATCAGTACCACTTTCACATACAAGTGATTTGATTTTAAGCTAAATATTACACTCATAAAGGACCCATAACATAAGGAGCTAATATACTGTGGTTTTTATGTATTTGAATAATGCAAAAACAGCTAAATTCAATAGTCAGAAAAGGATTCTATGATTTTATTCTTTTAAAAGAAATTCGCTCATTATTAATCTAGGACAAACACCAATTAAGAGAAAATAAAAACTCACTCTATTTCATATAAACGAGTAATAGGCAGAAAGTTGCACTTAAAAAAAAAAATCAGGGGCTTCCCTGGTGGTCTAGTCGGTAAAGAGACCACCTTGCAGTGCAAGGGCACCGGTTTGATCCCCGGCCCGGGAAGATCCAATACGCCGCGGAGCGGCTGGACCTGTATGTCCAGTTACAAGTCAGTGCTCTGGAGTGCATACACCCAGAGCCAGTGCTCTGTAGCAAGAGAGGCTACTGCAATGGGAGGCCCACACAAGCCAAAGAATAAAGATGGATGAAAATAAATAACATCGCTCACCTGAAAAGAACACATTAGCGTTTCGTCCACACTCATCATGGCACCTGCATTGTCAAACTCTCCACAATAATTGGGCGCAGAAAATAGAGTGACCAACTGCCTCTTTGCAAAAAATTCATATCCATCTTCAACCACCTTGGAGAGAAAACGTTTCCAGTATAAGTAGGTGCAAATTTTAGGTGAGTAAAACCACTCTTCAGTTTCCCGTTGAGCCTGATATCCTATAGGTCACTTCCAGAGACATTTTGTATAAATAAGCAATACCTACCCACCAAAATCAACAAGGAGAATCTGTGCTCACACACATGCTCTTAAGGGTACATGTAAAAGTCAAAATCAATACCTGATGGGCTCTACATATAAGATCCAAATCATGCTTATGGAGAAATTTTGCAACCACTTCTGCACCAAATGTGAAGGACACTCCTCTGTCATTTTCACCCCAGCCTAAGACATCTTTATCGGGGTCAGACCACAAAAGATCACAAAGAAGACCTTGATCTGGTACATCAGTTGGTCGCATAATTACGAATCTGCTCCATAATTAAGAACTGAGTGATCACATCATAGCACAGGACCCATTTCACATACAAGTGATTTGATTTTAAGCTAAATATTACACTCATAAAGGACCCATAACATAAGGAGCTAATATACTGTGGTTTTTATGTATTTGAATAATGCAAAAACAGCTAAATTCAATAGTCAGAAAAGGATTCTATGATTTTATTCTTTTAAAAGAAATTCGCTCATTATTAATCTAGGACAAACACCAATTAAGAGAAAATAAAAACTCACTCTATTTCATATAAACGAGTAATAGGCAGAAAGTTGCACTTAAAAAAAAAAATCAGGGGCTTCCCTGGTGGTCTAGTCGGTAAAGAGTCCACCTTGCAGTGCAAGGGGCACCGGTTTGATCCCCGGCCCGGGAAGATCCAATACGCCGCGGAGCGGCTGGACCTGTATGTCCAGTTACAAGTCAGTGCTCTGGAGTGCATACACCCAGAGCCAGTGCTCTGTAGCAAGAGAGGCTACTGCAATGGGAGGCCCACACAAGCCAAAGAATAAAGATGGATGAAAATAAATAACATCGCTCACCTGAAAAGAACACATTAGCGTTTCGTCCACACTCATCATGGCACCTGCATTGTCAAACTCTCCACAATAATTGGGCGCAGAAAATAGAGTGACCAACTGCCTCTTTGCAAAAAATTCATATCCATCTTCAACCACCTTGGAGAGAAAACGTTTCCAGTATAAGTAGGTGCAAATTTTAGGTGAGTAAAACCACTCTTCAGTTTCCCGTTGAGCCTGATATCCTATAGGTCACTTCCAGAGACATTTTGTATAAATAAGCAATACCTACCCACCAAAATCAACAAGGAGAATCTGTGCTCACACACATGCTCTTAAGGGTACATGTAAAAGTCAAAATCAATACCTGATGGGCTCTACATATAAGATCCAAATCATGCTTATGGAGAAATTTTGCAACCACTTCTGCACCAAATGTGAAGGACACTCCTCTGTCATTTTCACCCCAGCCTAAGACATCTTTATCGGGGTCAGACCACAAAAGATCACAAAGAAGACCTTGATCTGGTACATCAGTTGGTCGCATAATTCGCCGAATCTGCTCCATAGATTGAAGATCTGGTGATAAACCTATTAAATGAGAGAAAAAAAAATTGGACGAAGACAGAATTTAAAAAGGGACATTCCCATTTGTAGCTCCCTTTGTCTACAAATTCAATGACTCTTACAAAGGCTTACACAGAATCTTTAGTTATGTTTTCTTATTTAGCTTTTGTTTAAAAAACGAAAGAAAAAGAGGGAGGCACTGGAACTTATTACATGCACTAATACGCAGGGTAGGGCAGAGTGCGCCTGAACAGTACATGGAAAGTTACTTCAGCCTACAGAGCACCCGAGTGACCATCTGTAGTGACTCAGCACAGAGGATGCAGACACTCAGGTGACAGAGCTTTCTAGGAAACTGTGCTGGCCAAGGAACATACAATCAGACCAGCTCAGATGTAACTGATTCTCAACCTGAGTTTAAAATCACATGCCCAACTCTACCAAACCCAATTTAAGTATGTAAGGAAGGCAGGGATAGTGGATTTACTAAAATATAGTGAGTTGACTCTGATGGCTATCTAACTTCTGACTACAGATGAAAAGAAATCCACTTTGCAATTATTTTTCTTTTATCATATAAAGCACAGCCACCAAGAAAAATAAAAGTTATTTTAATATCTAAGTCCTTTCTGAAAGGAAAGGATCAAAAACAGACCAAGGGAAAGTCTATTCACATGTTTAGCATCCTAGAGGATCTATGGTGCAGCATATTATTTTATATTCAAAAATACTTTCTGTTCTATTTTCAAGGCTGTTACAAAGCCTAGAATTCTCTGTAACAAATCAACTGCATACTTGTATCCAAATGATCCTGGATGTGCCAGAGTGGACCCATGGTGTGACACTGCAATACAGGAGAGCTACCTCATAGATGCAGCCATTCCAATGATAACTCATAAAGGTCAAAGTGTACATTCTTTAGAAGAATCTATGTGGAATTCAAATCAGCCTACATACCTCCATGACAGCAGAATATCTTCTCATCCACGATGGCTGCTATCGGTAAACAGTTAAAGCAGTCTGTGAAAGTTTTCCATAGTTTAATGTTGTATCTTCTTTTACCTGTGAAAATTTGGGGATGATTAAAAAGAGGCTGAAAAAAATAAAATAAAATAAAAAGAGGCTGGTTGTTCTGCAGGTACATTCTCTCAAGATAAGCCCTCCAAGGCAAGGTTCTGACTACTTTAAGTAAATATAAACTATACTTTTATTTAAAAAGAGAGAGCCAGATATATCTAATACTTAGAGATGCGTGATTTATAAGCAACAACAGTTTCATATGAACTATTTTAAAATCCCATGGAAGGTCTGAAATCAGAATTCCAGGTATCATAATTAAGGATCACCAGTAAGTCTCAACAATTATTTGAGAACACCAACTCTGTCTGCATCTACTCTGTTTTGTCCACTCTCAACTGATAGGCTCCTATTTCTAAAGGCAATCAAGTACAACTCAAAACTGTTCACTCTGTTGGCTTTTCCATCAAAAATAAAGATTCTTCCTCCTGTTGTCTGAGCATCTTAATATCTAAGCCCTGGGTTGCTGCTTTTCTCTTCTCTACATTTCCTCCCTAAGGCCACCTCAGACCACCAGGAACATCTGGCTCCAGAAGGATTCCTGGATAATTAATTGCCAAGGTCTCTTCAAGCTTCCAAATCCAGTTTCTAAGCCAGACCCTTAATGCAGTTTCTTATTACTACAGACCAGACTTCTGAAAGGAAAGGATCAAAAACAGACCAAGGGAAAGTCTATTCACATGTTTAGCATCCTAGAGGATCTATGGTGCAGCATATTATTTTATATTCAAAAATACTTTCTGTTCTATTTTCAAGGCTGTTACAAAGCCTAGAATTCTCTGTAACAAATCAACTGCATACTTGTATCCAAATGATCCTGGATGTGCCAGAGTGGACCCATGGTGTGACACTGCAATACAGGAGAGCTACCTCATAGATGCAGCCATTCCAATGATAACTCATAAAGGTCAAAGTGTACATTCTTTAGAAGAATCTATGTGGAATTCAAATCAGCCTACATACCTCCATGACAGCAGAATATCTTCTCATCCACGATGGCTGCTATCGGTAAACAGTTAAAGCAGTCTGTGAAAGTTTTCCATAGTTTAATGTTGTATCTTCTTTTACCTGTGAAAATTTGGGGATGATTAAAAAGAGGCTGAAAAAAATAAAATAAAATAAAAAGAGGCTGGTTGTTCTGCAGGTACATTCTCTCAAGATAAGCCCTCCAAGGCAAGGTTCTGACTACTTTAAGTAAATATAAACTATACTTTTATTTAAAAAGAGAGAGCCAGATATATCTAATACTTAGAGATGCGTGATTTATAAGCAACAACAGTTTCATATGAACTATTTTAAAATCCCATGGAAGGTCTGAAATCAGAATTCCAGGTATCATAATTAAGGATCACCAGTAAGTCTCAACAATTATTTGAGAACACCAACTCTGTCTGCATCTACTCTGTTTTGTCCACTCTCAACTGATAGGCTCCTATTTCTAAAGGCAATCAAGTACAACTCAAAACTGTTCACTCTGTTGGCTTTTCCATCAAAAATAAAGATTCTTCCTCCTGTTGTCTGAGCATCTTAATATCTAAGCCCTGGGTTGCTGCTTTTCTCTCTTCTCTACATTTCCTCCCTAAGGCCACCTCAGACCACCAGGAACATCTGGCTCCAGAAGGATTCCTGGATAATTAATTGCCAAGGTCTCTTCAAGCTTCCAAATCCAGTTTCTAAGCCAGACCCTTAATGCAGTTTCTTATTACTACAGACCAGACAGCTCTGGTATCAGAGAAGTTTAACACCCATTCACATTTTATCCAACGACAGATACCTCAGCTTTTCCAGGACTACAGTCATAACATGGGCTGGGGAGTGAAGGGAGGAAATGGTGGCATAGTGTGCTTGTTAAACTTAGGAAGTTAAGTATTACATTAAGCAGTGGTTTTAAAATTGTTCCATATTAATTGAGATGTGAATAAAAATTTTCAGTAATACAATTTTAACAAAATTATCCAATTTTTTTAAGTGGGCAAACCATCAATTGAAAGTTACCTATGTCAAGGATACTTTTACGCCCACAGACTGGGTGATAAATTATACCTGCCTGATGGAAGAGGAAAAAGGTGGAGTACAAGGTCATTACATCAGTCTTGAAGACAAACAAGAGTCAAAACTGATACTAATTAATGCTGATCTTTTAAATCATTAAGGCCTCTCATTTTAAACAGAAACCAAACATGATGTAGACAATATCCTCACATTAGGGTATATATCACAACAAAAAGATCTGGTGGATTTGAACTTTACCAAAGAAAACATCAAAACAGTTGCTAACAGCTGTGCAAAAAGGAAACTGTTCCAAAAACTAGTACCTGTAACAAATACTTAAAACACAATCTTATAAAATTCTCTGCCTCGGATTTCATTACCTAAGGACTAGTGACTACTGCCTTACTAACACTTCTCTGCTAAGACTCACTGTCAATATCAAATATCTTTCTTGCCCAACGTATCACTCCCAGTCAGTTCAGAACGCACAGGATTTTTCTTCTTGGTAATCCCTCTTGTCTCATTTTTTTAAACAATTTTTACTGAAGTATAGCCAATTTTATCCCACCTCATCTTATGACCTGGGTCTCAGGACTAGAGACATACACACAGTCAAGGGCTAAATTTATGAAGGTAACCTTTCTAGCAATGTATTTCTAACAAATAAGTTAGCTGAACACATCTAAGTGAAAATAAAGATTCTGCCTCCTGTTGTCTGAGCATCTTAATATCTAAGCCCTGGGTTGCTGCTTTTCTCTTCTCTACATTTCCTCCCTAAGGCCACCTCAGACCACCAGGAACATCTGGCTCCAGAAGGATTCCTGGATAATTAATTGCCAAGGTCTCTTCAAGCTTCCAAATCCAGTTTCTAAGCCAGACCCTTAATGCAGTTTCTTATTACTACAGACCAGACAGCTCTGGTATCAGAGAAGTTTAACACCCATTCACATTTTATCCAACGACAGATACCTCAGCTTTTCCAGGACTACAGTCATAACATGGGCTGGGAGTGAAGGGAGGAAATGGTGGCATAGTGTGCTTGTTAAACTTAGGAAGTTAAGTATTACATTAAGCAGTGGTTTTAAAATTGTTCCATATTAATTGAGATGTGAATAAAAATTTTCAGTAATACAATTTTAACAAAATTATCCAATTTTTTTAAGTGGGCAAACCATCAATTGAAAGTTACCTATGTCAAGGATACTTTTACGCCCACAGACTGGGTGATAAATTATACCTGCCTGATGGAAGAGGAAAAAGGTGGAGTACAAGGTCATTACATCAGTCTTGAAGACAAACAAGAGTCAAAACTGATACTAATTAATGCTGATCTTTTAAATCATTAAGGCCTCTCATTTTAAACAGAAACCAAACATGATGTAGACAATATCCTCACATTAGGGTATATATCACAACAAAAAGATCTGGTGGATTTGAACTTTACCAAAGAAAACATCAAAACAGTTGCTAACAGCTGTGCAAAAAGGAAACTGTTCCAAAAACTAGTACCTGTAACAAATACTTAAAACACAATCTTATAAAATTCTCTGCCTCGGATTTCATTACCTAAGGACTAGTGACTACTGCCTTACTAACACTTCTCTGCTAAGACTCACTGTCAATATCAAATATCTTTCTTGCCCAACGTATCACTCCCAGTCAGTTCAGAACGCACAGGATTTTTCTTCTTGGTAATCCCTCTTGTCTCATTTTTTTAAACAATTTTTACTGAAGTATAGCCAATTTTATCCCACCTCATCTTATGACCTGGGTCTCAGGACTAGAGACATACACACAGTCAAGGGCTAAATTTATGAAGGTAACCTTTCTAGCAATGTATTTCTAACAAATAAGTTAGCTGAACACATCTAAGTGAAACCAAGATGGAAAAATACACCTTGAGAGACTATAGGTTCCGATTACAGTCTAGGGGAGGGCCACAGTGACAGTGCTTTACCCATCTTGTTATAAGTATAGTGGCAAATGCTAGTAATTCAAATCCCTTAGCCTTAAATCCTTAAGGATTTAAATTTCTTTCAAATTTATAGCTACTCAAACAGAAGAATCAACAAAATCTCTCCACCAAAACTGATTATTTTTAAGCTTTATGAATCTTGTTTCTGTCAGTTATCAACTCAAAAGTGCACCTTCAACTAAATAATCCAAAATGGGTCATAAAATGTATGAATTACACAAGTATTTTATTAGCCCTTTTCTCCCTCAGTTGTCTCCTTGTAGCACAATTTCAGATAATAACTAATGTTTCCCTTGGGTGCCACAAGGAAAACTATATTATAAATTACAAAAATTATTTGTATATGGCAAGTTTCCATTTATATGCAATGTCTAGAAAAGGCAAATCTACAGGGCCAGAAATTAGCTTAGTGCTTGCATAGGGTTGTGGTGATGGTTGTATCACTCTTATCAATTTACTAAAATTCACTGGGTTGTATACTTAAAATGGGTGAAACTGTATCTTGGTAAGTTATCAAGCACAAAGTTATCTATTTGGACAGGTTCTCAAAGCTGTACTAAGAAAAAAAAAAAAAAAAGCTGTACTAAGAATCAAATTATCTGCAACTATCCATAACACCCATTATTGTAAAGAAACCATCACTGGGCTTCCCTGGTGGTCCAGTGGGTAAAGAGTCTGCCTTGCAGTGCAAGGGGCACCAGTTCAATCCCTGGCCCCGGAAGATCCCACGTGCCAATTGGGAGCCAGTGCTCTAGAGCACATGTGCCTACAGCCGGTGCTCTGCAATGACAGAGGCCACTGTGATACCACCATTACAGTTGCTACTTCCTAATTTAATCACTGCATTTCATAAGAATTCAGGGCATTATCACACTATAATGAATGTTTACTTTTTTACCCCAAGAAAGAAAAAAGTCAGGATAGAAACAAGTCAATGAAATAGTAAGCATGAGAGATTACAACACTGCATCTAAATGCTCACAAATTCTTAACAGCAACATGTTCAGTTTATGACCATGTATTTCAATTTAAGTAAATCTTCCTCAGATACAGAAAGTACTTACATTCATCATAAAATCCATAAATTCTATTGATGCTGGCACATTCATGGTTTCCTCTGAGAAGAAAAAAATTCTCGGGATACTTGATTTTGTAAGCCAGTAAGAGGCAGATAGTCTCCAGTGATTGCTTTCCCCTGTCCACATAGTCCCCAAGAAACAGGTAATTGCTTTCTGGAGGGAAACCACCATACTCAAACAGTCGAAGCAAATCATAGTATTGCCCATGGATATCACCTAGAAACAAAAATTTTATTACAGAGTGTCTTCATACATATAGTTCAAATCACTCAACTAATTTCCAGTCTTCTAACTATCATATTTAGCTCAAGAGAGCTTAGTGAAAAATTTAAAAGTTTATGTATATATTCAGAATCCCACACGAAGTCCAGTAATTAAGACTTTATTTCGTGGAACAGATTATTAATGGCTAGGGAGGCCTTCCTGCCAAGTAACATGGTTTTCCTTTCAGGCTGGCTGATCAATATCAGATCTCCAAAAGCTCAGTCTCTGGGGACTGTACTAATAGAAGTGATGTACTCTTATCAAGCCCTGGCTCCGTGTGAACAAAGGTCCACACAACACTACATCCACTAGTACAACCGGCTTTCAATGTCTCCCTGCTAGAGAATACCAAAGAGTGTTTTACTTTAAGCTTAAAGCTTAAATATAATCCCTATATACTCATACAGGTTCAGGCCTTTTCTTAGCTCTCCATTCCATTTTCTTTCCTTTATTCTGCAATGTTTGTATTCCTTTAGCAAAATAATTTTAAGAAAATCTGAAGTACAAAGCCCATTAAGAGGTATTTATTCTAAAGCTACAATTATTATTCCAGGTTACTGATAAATACTTTAAATGATTCTATTGGCTAACACAAAGTCATCTAGACACCGTTCCTTGACTCAGCTGATTAATCACATAACCAAAGGTAACTGTCAGTGTGTCACACAACTTACCACATATTTTGAGTGGTGCTTCAAGTTCTAGTAGGATAGGCTGACTGAGAAAGATCTCTCGGGACTTTAAGCACAGTCCTCTGATTTCATTCTCCTGTAGCTGGACATTCTTACCAGGCTTGGACCCTCTCACTGTAAGGGGACAAAACCCCAATTTAGTCAAGTGAAGTCAAAATAAGATGTAATATAAAAATCAAAAATATCTCAGAAGACAAGTTTTATTTTTACTTTTTTAAATTTTTTTTTTATTTATTTATCTTTTGGTGGGTTGGGTAGGGAGGGAGGGGGATGGGCGGGCCACTTCTATTGGTCTTTCATTTATCTATCTTCATCCGTCTTTGTTCTTTGGCCCACATGGGCCTCCCATCGCGGTGGCCTCTGCCGTCGCAGAGCACCGGCTCTGGGTGCATGCGCCCCAGAGCTCTGGCTCGGTAACTGGACACATCAGTCCAGTCGCTCCGCGGCACGTGGGATCTTCCCTGGCCAGGGATTGAACCGGCGCCCCTTGCACTGCAAGGCGGTGTCCTTACCCACTGGACCACCAGGGGAAGCCCCAGAAGAAGGCAAGTTTTAAATAAAGAGGAGGAAAAAACACAGTGTAACTATTTTCAGAACACTCACAAAGAACACGATTTTAATACCTAATTAGAATCTCAAAATCTTAGAATTTTAGAGATTACTTAGTTGCATTTTCTACACCAAGTTAAGACTTCTTCACAGCATCCTGGTCAAGGGGCCACTTGCCGTGGGCTCAGCTCAAGGCCTGCTCTGCATGCCAGCCACACAGTCAGCCTTGCTCATCTATAGCCCACCCACCAGGCCAGCTCTTTTCGACTCTCATCCTATCTTCTCTTCTCCAGCTTTACAAATAAATCAGTATTTGTACAGCAAGAGATCTTGGAGATTGTCATGTTACTGAGTTGGTTCTAAGAATTCCTTGCTTTAAAATGTGCGACTGGAAATGCTCAGAATCTCCCCCTCCCAATCAGTGTTTTTCAAAGGACCGTGTGTCGCTCAATGGCCCTAGGTTTATCTATGAAAAAATTTATGTGCTATTTCCGTTTCATGAAAACACAGTGTATGCATGCTGTGCGTATTCTGCCATGCAGCTTTCTGGGCTGCATTTGTGAATACAATCATGCCTATACAGGGCACAGAATGTCAGCATGTGCTGTAAGAACAGTTTCCTAGTAATGTGAACTAATAAAAATCGAGCAAAGGGAATAAGAAATCATGACACCGCACCAGTCATCCTAAACGCCCAAGAGCCCACCACATCAGAGCACTCTGGAGTCCAAGTCACTGCCAAAGTGAAGCACTAGATAACCTTCTGAACTTATAATAATTCATTCATCAGCAGGCAGGTAGCAGCAGGAAATAAAATCCTGTTTTGACTCCAGTTGGAACAGATTAGACAATTATTAAATATATAACAAACAGCACAGCACTGCCTGTTGTTTAGCTGGCAAGTGGTGTCCAAACCTTTTGCCACCCCATGGACTGTCATTTCCTACTCCAGGGTGCTATATTAACAAATTGTACTGTATTGCTAAATTTACCTTAATTTTACAGCTTATGAAGTGGCTGCTGTTGCTGTTGAGTTGCTAAGTCGTGTCTGACTCTTTGCGACCCCATGGACTCCACCAGGCTCCTCTGTCCATTCCATGGGCATTCTCCAGGCAAGAATACTGGAGTGGGTAACCATTCCCTTCTCCAGGGAGTCTTCCCAACCCAGGCTTTGAACCTGGGTCTCCTGCACTGTAGGCAGATTCTTTATCATCTGAGCCACCAAGGGAACCGCTAGAGAAGCCCCCTATGAAGTGGCAGCATCTGGTTAAATGTGCGAACTGATTATCATCAGTTTGCAATCAAAATCTTAATACCCATTTTGTATAAAATATTTATGAAAGTAGGTATTCTCCAAATTAGAATTGAAGCAGAAACACAGAACCAGATTAAAACAGAACTACAGCTACATCTTTCCACCATTAAACCCAACATAAAGTGATGAGCAGATTAAAACAATGTCATTAATTCAAATTTGTCAGTTTTGGAGGCTTTGTATCCAGATTACAAAATCATCTGGCCTAATGCTGAACAAGACCAATAGGGTTAACTGGTTTGTATCTAGCTTTGTTCTGTAAATATCTAAGTAACATTACACAGTAATACAAAGTACAAGTAAAAATACCCGGTATCAGTTGGGAATCCCCCGCTGCCCCCTCTTTAAAAGGGCTGTTCCCAAGTTCGAAAAATACTGTCTTAGGGGAAGCCATTCTTCTGCCTGAACAGCCACTGATATGGAATTCTCTGAAGAAACAAAGTTTTGAGAAGAAAAGGGTATTATTCTTTTCAATGAAAGACAATAAATAAGAAAGGATGACAAGCGGGAAGAGTCAAACTCTTGCCACAAACTCATCACAGCAAAAAGAAAACGTTGAGCGCACTGGACTGGGAGCCAGAAGTCAAGTTTCTGTATTGGCTTTACAGTCTTGGGCAAAAGATTCTTTGGACTCCAAAACATGTAATTGAACTAAGTGACCACCAGTCTCATTTTGATCAAATATTAAGTCACAAGAAGCAACTAAAGGGAAAGCACAGTAAGGATGATCTTGAGGGAACAGACAAATATATAACATAACAGTAACTGGGCTGTTTGTGAAACAAACAATCCCCCAGAATCAAAGTAATTTTTTCTCTCTAGACACACATGAAACCCTCCCGGTGAAAAGATACTGGGATCCCTGCTTTACTGGCAAGGATTTTACCACAAGTGATTTTACAAGTCAGCCAGAAGCTTGGGCAGAGTGCCCAACAGGAAACTATTTTTGGCCAGGGGACTCCTAGACACTTCTGGTTTCAACCAGAATCTTTTTCAGCAGAGGTCCGTATGCTTAAGGGAATAGCCCACTCTAAGCCAAAATTTTAATAGACTTACACCTATAGGGAACATAAGCTATACTTTTAATAAGAATGCTATCAGATTAAATCAATGCTGCTAATATATACATTTTACTGGTCTTGGAGGCTTCCCACTACCACCTACAGACACAGTCCATGATAATTTTAGTTCTCTTATACGACCGTCTCTGAAACATGAATACAGAGATTAGAAAAAACAATACTAACAATTTTTTAAAAATTATTTTTAGTTGGTTTTAGTTGATATTTGCCTTACAATGCTGTGCTAGTTTCTGATCTACAACATAAACCAGCCACAGGTATACATGTATCTCCTCTCCCACCCACCCTCACCCCATCTCTCTCGGTCATCAGAGTTCCATGCAACACTAACCATTTAAAAAGTATTCCTAATGCGGAGTGAGGATTAAATACAGTTTTTCCAGAACACATCAAGATTTAGTTTATAGCTGAACACATTAAAAACACAGCCACAAAGCTGCTTAAATTCCCAACAATTAGCTCAAGAAATGAAATTATAAAAATAGAAACTCTGCCAAAACCATCCTTCAACTGGCAAAATACCGGCTCATAGTTTGAGACTGCTTAGATATCACCTCACTCTGAAAAACCCCTCTTAGCCATCTCCTCTCCCCTTAACAAGAAGGCTTTGCACCTTCTGAGACGCTCTCGCCACACTGCCCAGCACATGCTGTGGATTATAACTGCCAGTTTACATCCACCTGTTCATCCTGGTAGAATGTAAACCCCAGTAACATACCACTGGCTCTGCAGTGTATACACCCATGGCTAGTGCATGACAGGTGCTCTAAATCTGACTGTTAATCTGTGCCATTACAATTAGCATGCACTCCAGTTTACATACTTTGGATTAGCAAAAAGAAAAAAAAAAGAACAAAAATTGTGTCTGTGCTTTAAAATTACAATGCAATAGTGTCATTTCTCTACAGGATTTACTAGAGTATTTTTCCAGCCATGACAATTTAGGATTACTCTTAAAAATTTATCTAACAGAAGATAAAAGATTTCAAAACGGTTTTCAGCAGTCTGAGTGAACACAGCAGGCATTTCTTAAAGATGGTCTATTAGCTGACAGCATAAAAATCTACTTCACTATTTTCAGTGTCCATCATATAGAATTATGTATTAGTTGTGGCTAATACATACAGAGCACTTCCCATGTGCTGGATATTGGACTAAAGGGCTTTATTTACATTGCCACTCAGTACAACAATCCCATGAAGTTAGGCATGGTCATTTCTCTGTGCTACAGGCTGGAAGCTCAGTGACTTGTCCAAGGTCAAACAGTTTGTAAGGCAGACACCAGTCCCTGACTGACTCAAGGTCTGAAGTGGTGGTCCACCAGACCACCCACCCTCCCATTTAAGAATTTGTTCATCTTGAAAATATGCTTAAAATACATGGTATTAACTTAAAAACTTAGTAAGACAATGAATGAAAGCAAGTAAACTAGCACACAAATGTTTTAGCCATTTTAAAAGTTTATAAGCAGTAAGAAAGATGAAGAAGTTAAAAAACAATTGTTTTTCCTTCATTAAACTTCTAAACCAGGAGTTTTTACAGGACACTGAAATGCGAATATATAGTCACTGCTCTCTAAGAAAAATGTGATGTAGGATATAAAATTCTAAGGGATCCTTACCAAAAGGAAGCATTAAGAACCAAATGATGCAAACCAGTGAGGCCATCAATATTCATTTTTACCAGGCTTTATTCAAATATTCAACACAATAGATGCTGGGCACCTACTACATACTAGACTCAGTGATGCATGCTCGGGATACCCTGTCAATGGGACAAAAAAGAACTCTGTCCTTTTTCTTGAGAGGCTTACATTCTAGTGGAGGATGCAGAAGGTAAGATAAACCAGGTAACTGCAGACTATCAAACATGCTGTAGCCAGAATCATCCTTCCATAAAAATTATAAAACTAAAAGTTTACCTTAGGGACACCACCTTCAACACCATTAAAACACATAGTCTTGCATATCTATTTTTTTTTTTTAAGATTTATTTATTTATTTTGGTGGGGGTAGGGTGGGGAGGGAGGGGAACAGGCGGGCCACTTCTATTGATCTTTCATTTGTCCATTTTCATCCATCTTTGTTCTTTGGCTCCTGTGGGCCTCCCATCGCGGTGGCGTCTGTCGTTGCAGAGCACTGGTCTGGGCGCATGCGCTCCAGAGCTCCGGCTCGGTAATTGGACACGCAGTCCAGTCGCTCCGTGGCATGTGGGATCTTCCCAGGCCAGGGATCGAACTGGTGCCCTGCGATCTTGCACCAGGCCCCTAGGGATCCGTTATAACATCCCATGAAGTTAGGCATGGTCATTTCTCTGTGCTACAGGCTGGAAGCTCAGTGACTTGTCCAAGGTCAAACAGTTTGTAAGGCAGACACCAGTCCCTGACTGACTCAAGGTCTGAAGTGGTGGTCCACCAGACCACCCACCCTCCCATTTAAGAATTTGTTCATCTTGAAAATATGCTTAAAATACATGGTATTAACTTAAAAACTTAGTAAGACAATGAATGAAAGCAAGTAAACTAGCACACAAATGTTTTAGCCATTTTAAAAGTTTATAAGCAGTAAGAAAGATGAAGAAGTTAAAAAACAATTGTTTTTCCTTCATTAAACTTCTAAACCAGGAGTTTTTACAGGACACTGAAATGCGAATATATAGTCACTGCTCTCTAAGAAAAATGTGATGTAGGATATAAAATTCTAAGGGATCCTTACCAAAAGGAAGCATTAAGAATCAAATGATGCAAACCAGTGAGGCCATCAATATTCATTTTTACCAGGCTTTATTCAAATATTCAACACAATAGATGCTGGGCACCTACTACATACTAGACTCAGTGATGCATGCTCGGGATACCCTGTTAATGGGACAAAAAAGAACTCTGTCCTTTTTCTTGAGAGGCTTACATTCTAGTGGAGGATGCAGAAGGTAAGATAAACCAGGTAACTGCAGACTATCAAACATGCTGTAGCCAGAATCATCCTTCCATAAAAATTATAAAACTAAAAGTTTACCTTAGGGACACCACCTTCAACACCATTAAAAACACATAGGCTTGCATATCTATTTTTTTTTTTTAAGATTTATTTATTTATTTTGGTGGGGGTAGGGTGGGGAGGGAGGGGAACAGGCGGGCCACTTCTATTGATCTTTCATTTGTCCATTTTCATCCATCTTTGTTCTTTGGCTCCTGTGGGCCTCCCATCGCGGTGGCGTCTGTCGTTGCAGAGCACTGGTCTGGGCGCATGCGCTCCAGAGCTCCGGCTCGGTAATTGGACACGTCAGTCCAGTCGCTCCGTGGCATGTGGGATCTTCCCAGGCCAGGGATCGAACTGGTGCCCCCTGCACTGCAAGGCGGTGTCCTTACCCACTGGACCACCAAGAAAGCCCACCTATTTTATCACTATTAGCTATGAAGAAAAAAATGCAAACAGTACAGCACTGCTCAATGAACACCAGTCACTCTTTATTTCAGGGGTTCCTAGATGGTTCAGTGGTAAAGAATCCACCTGCCAAGTAGGAGACAGGAGACAGGAGACCCTGGTTCCACCCCTTGGTTAGGAAGATCCCCTGGAGGAAATGGCAACTCCAGTATTCTTGCTTGGGAAATCCCAAGGACAGAGGAGCCTGATGGGCTACAGTCCACAGGGTCACACAGAGTTGGCTATGACTTAAATGACTGAATAGCAGCAGCACCACTGCTACTGACTTCATGGTTTCAAGTCCACACTGTGCTACGCATAATGGAATAAACAAATGAAAAGGAGATCCTAGGTAGGCAATTCATGGGCTGTCTCCTAAGTAGTAGTTTAAACTGCACATATCCAATTATTTCAAAGACTGCCAGTGAAATCCAAAATGTTCCAACATACAAGAATTTCATTGTGTAGGTAGAATGTTTCTTCTAACTCCAGGTGCTAGGCATTATATGGAAATAAAATCAGCAGGCACAGTGGACATATGCAGGTTAGTGATTTGGTATATTAAAATGGTCAACTTAAGACTTTAAACATGTGGACTTGTCTTTTCTCTCTCTTTTTTATTTTGTAGCACTTCAAGGCTTGTGGGATCTTAATTCCCTGACCAGGGACTGAACCTGGGCCTTTGATGTGAGATAGCTTGAGGTCCTAATGACTAGGATCGCCAGGGAATTCCCACACGTGTGACTTCTGAGTAAAAGCTTTTCTTTATCTGGCTAAAATGGCAGATTCAGAAAACTGCATTATAGCTGTTAACAGCAAACTGTTCTAACTTATTAAAATCACTTATGTACCTGGCAAATCACTATCATGAACACATGATATAAATCCCTCTATGCAATTTTATTGAAGACAAACTGATAAAAAAAACTTGAAATAATAAAAAAATGTTATTGGTGATTATTTGCAATGCCAGCCTTTTCCCACAAAACACTAACTTTTTCAACAGACTGGCAACAAAGTAGAGATGAAACTTATGGAAGAAAATTTAAGACTACTTTGGGATTATTTATGAGGAATAAACAAGTATTCTTGCCACTTAACCACTGAAAGGTCATAGAAAAGGAATAGCACACCCAACAAAAAGCCCCAGCTGAATTATAAGCAAGTTTTAAAACCTAAAATTGGCACAACCAGTATAAAAATAAGTCAACAGAGATTTTGTTAATAAAATAATCCTATTAAAGGTGGTAATCTTAATAATATGCCACATCATATTTCTTTTAGTGACCATCAATAACTTCACAACATTTGACAGATTTAGGAAAAACCTAAACTAAAACAAAAAACACTTGAGTATGTGTAACATCGAAACTTTTCCACAAACAACTGAAGTCTTTTCTACAAAAACTGTAAGTCACACAAAAATGTTAATCAAGAACCACTCAGTTTCACTGTAAAGTCACAGCCAAAAGACAAACACTTTCTGGCCATCTTAATTTTTTTTTTTATTTTAATTTTGGCCTCTTTTCTCCATTTATTTTCATCCACCTTTACTCTTTGGCTTATGTGGGTCTCCCATCACAGTGGCCTCTTTTGTTGCAGAGCATGGGCTCTGGGTGCATACGCTCCAGAGCACTGGCTCGTAACTGGACACACAAGTCCATCTGCTCAGGCCTGAGGGATCTTCCTGGGTCAGGGTAGAACCCGTGCCCCCTGCACTGCAAGGCGGACTCTTTACCACTGGACCACCAGGGAAGTCCCATCTTAAGTTCTAAATCACCCTTCCCCAACTCTGGGTATTTAAAGGTGACATTAATTTTATCAAGGCCTATATAGAATTAGGATGTAGCTGCAAAACACTGTCTATTGCTCTCAATAAAGAACCTTGAGTTTTCTACACTTAGAGTGAAGCCAGTTTACTGGAAAATCTTTAACTCTCTACAGTCTAACTAACCACCTATGCTGATCAGACTTGACACCTGACTCCACATTTGTACTGAGTGGTTTTCATTTTCATAACCAATCCTATGAAGTCAGGCAATGGACACACACTCTCCTCTAGATGAGGGATGCCAGTAAAAAATGTTATTGGTGATTATTTGCAATGCCAGCCTTTTCCCACAAAACACTAACTTTTTCAACAGACTGGCAACAAAGTAGAGATGAAACTTATGGAAGAAAATTTAAGACTACTTTGGGATTATTTATGAGGAATAAACAAGTATTCTTGCCACTTAACCACTGAAAGGTCATAGAAAAGGAATAGCACACCCAACAAAAAGCCCCAGCTGAATTATAACCAAGTTTTAAAACCTAAAATTGGCACAACCAGTATAAAAATAAGTCAACAGAGATTTTGTTAATAAAATAATCCTATTAAAGGTGGTAATCTTAATAATATGCCACATCATATTTCTTTTAGTGACCATCAATAACTTCACAACATTTGACAGATTTAGGAAAAACCTAAACTAAAACAAAAAACACTTGAATATGTGTAACATCGAAACTTTTCCACAAACAACTGAAGTCTTTTCTACAAAAACTGTAAGTCACACAAAAATGTTAATCAAGAACCACTCAGTTTCACTGTAAAGTCACAGCCAAAAGACAAACACTTTCTGGCCATCTTAATTTTTTTTTTTATTTTAATTTTGGCCTCTTTTCTCCATTTATTTTCATCCACCTTTACTCTTTGGCTTATGTGGGTCTCCCATCACAGTGGCCTCTTTTGTTGCAGAGCATGGGCTCTGGGTGCATACGCTCCAGAGCACTGGCTCGTAACTGGACACACAAGTCCATCTGCTCAGGCCTGAGGAATCTTCCTGGGTCAGGGTAGAACCCGTGCCCCCTGCACTGCAAGGCGGACTCTTTACCACTGGACCACCAGGGAAGTCCCATCTTAAGTTCTAAATCACCCTTCCCCAACTCTGGGTATTTAAAGGTGACATTAATTTTATCAAGGCCTATATAGAATTAGGATGTAGCTGCAAAACACTGTCTATTGCTCTCAATAAAGAACCTTGAGTTTTCTACACTTAGAGTGAAGCCAGTTTACTGGAAAATCTTTAACTCTCTACAGTCTAACTAACCACCTATGCTGATCAGACTTGACACCTGACTCCACATTTGTACTGAGTGGTTTTCATTTTCATAACCAATCCTATGAAGTCAGGCAATGGACACACACTCTCCTCTAGATGAGGGATGCCAGTAAAGCCCAAAGTAGGGGGTTTTGGAAATTTCAGATAAAACATCAAGACCATTAAGCAAATTATCCATTCTTACATGCTCTGGATACAGTGGTCTGATCCTAAAACATAAAAATTGGCCCAGAATTTACCTTAAATTCTTCCTGAATAAGACTTTCCAGTTTCCTTATTCACAGAGCAATGCCTACTGGCATATGCTTTTGCAAAACGGGTTATCATAGGACTGCAGTTTCACAGATACAAACCAATCTCACCAAGCTCTACCATGGCCTGCTACTAATGCATGGTGCAGCCTGGCATCCATCCCCCCAGCTTTGAGGAGGAATGCCTGGCCTGCTCCCGTGGCTTACATTCTCTCAAGCACAACAGAATGACACGTGCCATCCTGTTAAGATTTCACTGCTGTCTCCTGCTACTGACAGGCAAGGGGGCACTGTAAGCGCAGACAGTAATCTTTCTCAAGCTGTGGGTTAGGATTGGTGCAAGCTGCAGATCCTGGCTCTAAGAGCTTTCTCCTCTTGCATGAGAGAATGCAGCATACAATTGACATGTGGGAGGGGAGGGAGAGGCCCTCACAATACAGACTTCCTACAAGTTAGGGTATTAGTAACACACGGCTTTACGATTACTGTCTTTATGAACAAAATGCCCTATGATCACTGATCCCAAGAAAAGCATCTGATTGTTAAAATTACCTGATGTGTAAACTCATTAAGAAAGATTATTTTCGTTTTCCTTCGTCAGCATTTTAAGATATTTTTTTCTTTTGCCATTATGTTTATCCTTTATTATCTTCAGCACCAGGGACCACTTGTTTTTTTTACATTACAATACAAATTTCATTTCACATCAAAAAAACTAAACACATGGGTTACTTTTACACATCAGAGGATTAAATTCGAAACCGTTGTCTGAGGGCCAGGACAGAAGTCACATTTAAATCACTAACGCAAATCAAGCAATTTTGCAGAACCTGACACAGTCTGACAACCGCCATCTTCAAAGTTAAGATGCTTCTTTCATATCAGGATTAGAAAATTTACAACTGTCTGCTTCACAATAAAATTGACAGCCATTAGGGCTCCCTGTATGACATAGCTTACAAAATTAATCTGCCTCTAATCTCACTTTTCTCCAACCCAGTAGGACTATCAGATAAATCAGCAGCTGGTTTATTCTCTAAATCCAAAGTTTTATTATGCAATTATTTAAACAAGTGAACATGAATAATACAAAAGAGTGACAATCTTAAGGTTTTACCACCTGCAAGGCAGACCTACCCAGGTGGGTAGCAGAAGTGATGCCTCCTTAAAGAAAATCTACTAAATGTTTAGAGTAGAAAAGATCTGCAAAGCTACAGTGATTAAAACCTAAAGCATGGTGTTTTGTTAGGTAAGACTTCACTTTTGAATGTCTTTTTAATACTATCACTGAACTACTTCTCAACTACCTTGTACAGTCCTCCACCTTAAAACAGGGACAATTTCTAACATGTAAAAAAATTCTAACAAGGTCATAAAACTCGTATTTCCTCCATTTTCGGATACACTTGAATCTTAATGAAAATTTTTAGAGGAAAAACTCTGTGAGGCATTAAAAAAAGAAACACAAAACTTATTATCAACATCTTCCTGAGAGAGATATATATACGTATCTTCAATAGATCATTTTCAATTCTTTGCCAGTTTAACACTGACGAGCAAAAAAAAAAAAGGAAATTAAATATGTTGAGCAGCTAGCTTATTCCCAAGGAATGAAAACACACTGCTTTACTAATTTCAATGAAAAAAACAAAATGTTAAAGCAACATGTATAGAAACTATGAAGAAATGATGACTGATCTCACTGTAAATGATTCAGTTTTATCAAGGCAAATTTCTTAGCACAATTTAAACAATAAGATTAATAATAACAAAATGTTATATGAATACAAAAAAGTTATGGGCAACCCCACAATTTAATTAATCTTAAAGTTCTAGGGTTACTTTTACACATCAGAGGATTAAATTCGAAACCGTTGTCTGAGGGCCAGGACAGAAGTCACATTTAAATCACTAACGCAAATCAAGCAATTTTGCAGAACCTGACACAGTCTGACAACCGCCATCTTCAAAGTTAAGATGCTTCTTTCATATCAGGATTAGAAAATTTACAACTGTCTGCTTCACAATAAAATTGACAGCCATTAGGGCTCCCTGTATGACATAGCTTACAAAATTAATCTGCCTCTAATCTCACTTTTCTCCAACCCAGTAGGACTATCAGATAAATCAGCAGCTGGTTTATTCTCTAAATCCAAAGTTTTATTATGCAATTATTTAAACAAGTGAACATGAATAATACAAAAGAGTGACAATCTTAAGGTTTTACCACCTGCAAGGCAGACCTACCCAGGTGGGTAGCAGAAGTGATGCCTCCTTAAAGAAAATCTACTAAATGTTTAGAGTAGAAAAGATCTGCAAAGCTACAGTGATTAAAACCTAAAGCATGGTGTTTTGTTAGGTAAGACTTCACTTTTGAATGTCTTTTTAATACTATCACTGAACTACTTCTCAACTACCTTGTACAGTCCTCCACCTTAAAACAGGGACAATTTCTAACATGTAAAAAAATTCTAACAAGGTCATAAAACTCGTATTTCCTCCATTTTCGGATACACTTGAATCTTAATGAAAATTTTTAGAGGAAAAACTCTGTGAGGCATTAAAAAAAGAAACACAAAACTTATTATCAACATCTTCCTGAGAGAGATATATATACGTATCTTCAATAGATCATTTTCAATTCTTTGCCAGTTTAACACTGACGAGCAAAAAAAAAAAAGGAAATTAAATATGTTGAGCAGCTAGCTTATTCCCAAGGAATGAAAACACACTGCTTTACTAATTTCAATGAAAAAAACAAAATGTTAAAGCAACATGTATAGAAACTATGAAGAAATGATGACTGATCTCACTGTAAATGATTCAGTTTTATCAAGGCAAATTTCTTAGCACAATTTAAACAATAAGATTAATAATAACAAAATGTTATATGAATACAAAAAAGTTATGGGCAACCCCACAATTTAATTAATCTTAAAGTTCTAATGTTTCTAAATCCGCAGCTTCCAATTTTTTCCAGTTTTCTCAACGAAATAAAGCCCACTCTTAACTAGCCACCCATGTCCCTGCAGAGACATGCATAAACTTACAATATCTGAATGAAAAATTCTTTAAGTTCTTTTCTTAGAGCAAACTGCTTTAATTCGTTTCTGACCTACTGCTGCCTCACATAAATCAAAGAACTATATTAACTAGTATTAAAAATGTGATTCTTCTAAATAAATACCAGGTACTGAACAAACAAGATTTTCACCCGCAAATGGCAGCGACATTTCAGGGGTTCATTTAATGAGTTTTTCGTTTGAGAAACTGTAAAAGGAAGAAACCTTACACAGATTAAGGTATTTCCAAGACTTTCATTCTCATGACTGAAAAGATCTGCAAATTCTAACACCAGAGCTGTCCAACCGTTTATGTTCTCAACTCCATCTCTCAGCATTTATACTCCAACAGTATTTCAGAATATAAAGGTAAACTGCAGTTAAAACTCAGTACAAATCTACATTATTCAGCACTCAAGAAAAGGATGTGAATTCTTGCAAAGTTCGGAATTAGACATTAATATTAACAGACGTGCTCTTAGAATTTCAGTGTCTTCCTTAAAATCCGGACTTCATCCCTCTCCCACATCAATATTTCTCAATAGCAAGACATCTCACGAGTGGTCGGCCAAAATTAAAGATTTATTTTAACGTTTGCTCAACCACCTCCTTCCTTCACTTACAGGGTGACCTGCACGACGTCTAGCTCCTAGCTGCAAGGGTTTCAAACTTGACTTGTCACTAACTGTGTGACCTTGGTCAAGTGACTTCATTTCAGTTTCCTCTAAAAAAAAAAAAAAACAGGAAAAAAATAATAGCACCTACCTCGTTAAGGCTGTTGTCAATATTACATGAACTCTGTATAATGAGCTCCAAAAATTCCCAGCGCACAGTAAGCGCTTTAGAAGCGCTAATATGACGATGTGCGCGATGAACGCAAAAGCGCTTAGCAGGAGCCTGGCGCACTGAAAAGATCCTAACGAAACTGTCGCCACTGCTCGTTTCCCGATTCTGAAGCACATTCAGAAAAGAGCGCGGAAACCTCCTCTACATAAAAACAACTTAAAAAAAAAAAAAGAGGGTACTTGGGAGGGCAGGAGAAGGTGGGTTCTAGCCTTCCCCTGAGATGGGAACATTCGTCACCAAGTAACAAGTACTGGGCCCTCGACCCCAGCCTCACAAAAAATAAAAATGAGCAGGATGTGAAAAAAGCCCCCAAGCCTGGTGGAATCCATGTCCCCAACCTATGGCTTTCCGAGGGTTTGAGTGGCACAAAGTTCGGAAGGAACCCGGTCCAGTAGGTTGGACTGGGGGCCCCCAATCTCCAAAGATTGGTCCGAAGGACCGGGCGCACGGGGGTACGTACCGGAAACGTGGGGGTGGGGAGCGGAGTTTTCAAATTTCACGGCCAGGAGAAAGGCTGCACCCTCGTGCAATGAATGAGCGGAGCCAGGAGGTTCCGCGGGTCAAGTGCGGAACACCGGGCGGCCTCCCTCCCGCCGCAGGCCCCAGCCCGCGGGCGAACTCACGGGGCTCACCCCTCTCGGCGCAACAAGCCCACCAGGCCTCCCAAATCGCCCTCCCACGCGAGTCTCCGGAGCCGCCCGCAGCCCCCTTCACCTTCCAGCAGCCGTTGGATGATGCTGTCGATGTTGAGTTTATCTATATCCGCCATCGCCTTCCCACCGCCGACCCTCCCGCAGCGGCGCCGCCGCCGGCTCGCGCCCGGGATTCACAGCTCCTTTCCCACGCCACGAGCACAGAGAAGGTGGTGGCGGCGGTGGCAGAAGCCGCGGCGGGTCCCCCCCAACCGCCCCGCTCCCTGCTTCCTCCTTCTCTCCCCACTGGAACCACGAGAAGAACAAAATGGCCGCCGACTCCTTAGCCAGCCTCGGGCGGCGCACGAATGCGCGCGGGGGAGTGCAGCGGCCTGGCCGGGACTTCTTTATGGGCCATAGGGCGCCCGAGAGGAGGCGGGACCAGGGCGAGGGAAGGAGGCGGGGCCAGAACGCGGGAAAGGGGAGGAGACGGTTAAGCGTAACTGCGCTCCCGCGCGGAATCCTTCCGCCAAACGGGCCGAGCAAATAGGCCCCCCGGCGGGAGCGTGAGTTGCAAAGTTGCACGCGGGAGTTGGGGACGGAGGAGAATATGCGGATTTGCACCCGAAGATTGCAGGCTCCTCAGGCTCTGGTCACTGGGGCCAAGTGTCTGTAGACCTGGCAGTGTGAAAAGCCCACGGAGGGAATTCGGGAGTCTTGGAATTTCCCCTTAAAATAAATTTGGGGTGGGGTTGAACAGTGAGGATAATAAACAGAAGTGGGTTGACTCTTTGGCTTCAGATTTTCTAGAATTGGGGGCAGGGAAGGAAAGATTTATTTGATGGTTAATACAGAGTCCTGTCCCAGAAAATAAAAATCTTAACTGTTATTCTGAGTGGTGAAAATATAAGCATTTGTATGTACATTTTTTGTATCTTTGTATGTACATTTTTTGTATCGTTTGCGCTCTGTATCTTTGGATAAAAAAATTTTAATCCACCCTCAAAAAAAATTCATCATCCTTATCTCTGGATTGTATTTTTTGGACTTGGGAAGTTATATAATCATCGGAACAGTTACTCTGATTCCAACCAGAACGAAGATGAGCGAGCGTGTCCAGCAGATAAAGGAGAATTTACAGATTTCGCGCGTCGGAGTTCGAGGCCGGAAGAGAAGGGCGCGTTTGCACCCGCTGGCATTGCGGACGGGTCCCATGTTCTCCAGACACCCCGGAAAATTTTGGCCAACTTCCCTTGGCTTCCTAATCTCCACAAGTGCATCTCTCTCTAGGAGACCCCTCCAAAATGTGCCACCTCCGGGGGCTGCGTGTCGTCTTAGCTGGATTTGAAAGTGCAGTTACACTCGGCAAACACATCTGCTCTCTTGGATCCTGACCTTTTCTTTTAACTGCTTTTTTTCCTACAGCGCTTCACAATTTGCAAAGCCCTTTTTTCCCTCCCGCCAGATAAATTAATTTTGTTTCTCAAGGCATGCAAAATGCACGAATTCCCATCCCGAAATACCATCGAGGTCATTGCGCCACCTGGGTCCAATCTCAACACCAGTTTTCTCCCGAGGACCAAGCGCTGCTGGGGCCCAGGCTTCTTGCACCAGTTGACCCGCGGCCTCCCTGCTGCTGGCTTGGGGGCGTTAAGGTTCAAAGCTCCCACTGCTTGGCGCAGCTGCACACTGCGCTTTCTCCAGTCACCAACCCACTCTCCCGTGCTGTAGCTCTGTTGACCAGAAGACACACAAGTGTCATTTGTCAGCCCAGGGCACAGAGCTCAGTTGGCGACATTCGGAGTTGATCCACAGCACCGTTGTGAACAGCTGGCTGTCAAGGTCAGGGTGACTCTCCACGGAGTCCGGAGTCCGTGAGACTTTGAGCTCCTCCAAAGCGCATTGATATAATGGCAGTTAGAGCAGGGATATGAAAGACTGCGATTCATTTAGCAGACAAACATTTATGGAGAACCTCCTCTGTGCCAGGCATTATTCTAGGCAGAGAGTCAGGGGGTGAGCAAGAAAGACAAGGCTTGTCTCTCATGGCAAGTCATCTAGTAACCCAGACAGACAAAAAACAAAAACACAAATGAAAATACCAGCTTCTGATGAGTGCCAGAGGTGAAAAAAACAAACAAAAAGACACTCATTTTCATTCTATGTGTCAAAAATGATCTCCAGGGCTTCCCCTGGTGGTCCAGTGGATAAGGACACCGCCTTGCAGTGCAAGGAGCGCCGGTTCCATCCCTGGCCTGGGAAGATCCCACGTGCCGCGGAGCCGCTGGACTGATGTGTCCAATCAGCAAGCCGGAACTCTGGAGCGCATGCGCCCAGAGCCGGCGCTTTGCGACAACAGAGGCCACTGCGATGGGAGACCCACACGGGCCAAAGAACAAAGATGGATGAAAATAGACAAATGAAAGACCAATAGAAGTGGCCCACCCACTCCCCCCCCTCCCCCACCCGACCCCGCCCAAAATAAATAAATAAATATTAAAAAAAAGGGGGATCTCCAAGACCATCCTAGGAATTATGTACTATTCCTATCACACGTATTTTACAGATGAAATAAGTGAGACACAGAGAGGCTAGGCTGTTGGCTTAAGATCACGCAGCTAGTAAGTTTCAGAGCCAGAGCTAGAGCCTTGGAACCAGAGCTGAGTCAATCTCAACACCAGTTTTCTCCCGAGGACCAAGCGCTGCTGGGGCCCAGGCTTCTTGCACCGGTTGACCCGCGGCCTCCCTGCTGCTGGCTTGGGGGCGTTAAGGTTCAAAGCTCCCACTGCTTGGCGCAGCTGCACACTGCGCTTTCTCCAGTCACCAACCCACTCTCCCGTGCTGTAGCTCTGTTGACCAGAAGACACACAAGTGTCATTTGTCAGCCCAGGGCACAGAGCTCAGTTGGCGACATTCGGAGTTGATCCACAGCACCGTTGTGAACAGCTGGCTGTCAAGGTCAGGGTGACTCTCCACGGAGTCCGGAGTCCGTGAGACTTTGAGCTCCTCCAAAGCGCATTGATATAATGGCAGTTAGAGCAGGGATATGAAAGACTGCGATTCATTTAGCAGACAAACATTTATGGAGAACCTCCTCTGTGCCAGGCATTATTCTAGGCAGAGAGTCAGGGGGTGAGCAAGAAAGACAAGGCTTGTCTCTCATGGCAAGTCATCTAGTAACCCAGACAGACAAAAAACAAAAACACAAATGAAAATACCAGCTTCTGATGAGTGCCAGAGGTGAAAAAAACAAACAAAAAGACACTCATTTTCATTCTATGTGTCAAAAATGATCTCCAGGGCTTCCCCTGGTGGTCCAGTGGATAAGGACACCGCCTTGCAGTGCAAGGAGCGCCGGTTCCATCCCTGGCCTGGGAAGATCCCACGTGCCGCGGAGCCGCTGGACTGATGTGTCCAATCAGCAAGCCGGAACTCTGGAGCGCATGCGCCCAGAGCCGGCGCTTTGCGACAACAGAGGCCACTGCGATGGGAGACCCACACGGGCCAAAGAACAAAGATGGATGAAAATAGACAAATGAAAGACCAATAGAAGTGGCCCACCCACCCCCTCCCTCCCCAACCCGACCCCCGCCCAAAATAAATAAATAAATATTAAAAAAAAAAAAGATCTCCAAGACCATCCTAGGAATTATGTACTATTCCTATCACACGTATTTTACAGATGAAATAAGTGAGACACAGAGAGGCTAGGCTGTTGGCTTAAGATCACGCAGCTAGTAAGTTTCAGAGCCAGAGCTAGAGCCTTGGAACCAGAGCTGGAGTCAGAAGCCAAAGCCCTTGTTCTTTTTGTTTTTTCTCTGCCTTCCCATCCCCTCCTGCCGCCCTCCCGAAGCCCTTGTTCATATTTAACCTGAATCCCCAATACCTAGTGTAACACTAGGCACATAAATGTGGGACCCAATGGAATGATCTCGATGAGTTTCTATGGAGGATGCATGCCATAAATTTTCCCAAAGCCGCAGGTGTGTTCAGATCTGCTGACATCATTAGGACTGGAGGAGGACTTCAGACTGGACTGGGACATGGGGAGGGCCTCGGTCTACACACCATTCTCTGCCAGGCAACTCCCCTCCAGAGTCCAGATCTGCTGAAACATGTCTAAGAGAATTAGCTGGTTTCAAGCCTGAGAGTGGCGTGAGCTCACAGAGTAGGCCTGAAGGGCTCCTAGAAAAGAGCAAACAGCTTTGGAATGAAAGAACGAATTCCCTTGTTGGCTTTTTTCTGCCACTATCAACACTGAGGACTAGCAGACAAACATTTACTGGAAAGGCTACTGTGCCAATCCATGGAGTGTCTCTAGTTTGCCTATAGTGAGGAGAACGAATTAAAATATACTTCTGGAGGGACTTTCTTTGTGGTCCAGTGGTTAAAACTCTGAGTATCCACTGCAGGAGGCATGGATTTGATGCCTGATGGAGGAACTAAGGTCCCAGCCGTGCAGGGTGGTCAGAAAGAAAAAATGGAGTTTTTGAATTGTCTTTCTTGGATCCACAGAGATTTCTTAAGGACCTGCTGAAGATGATGGGGAGCTGATGGGATTCTAGTCCCCAAGCCCTTGAGTCAATCAAAACAGAACCATGGCATACAGTAAGTACTCAATCAAAATGAACTATTATCACTGTTATCTGTTTTAGACATTAAGTTTCCATGTAAGATTTGAAGAGAGGGGCTATAGCAAAAATATTTGAAACCAATAGCATTCCTAAGAATCCTTTAGGCTTGGAGGGGGAATCTAAGTGCCTAAGGGGCCAGGGTGATAACATGAAAGAATTAAGCTGGATGAATGTCTATGTGTGTGTGTTCATTTGCTCAGTTGAGTTCTGACTCTTTGCAGCCCCATGAACTGTAGCCCGCCAGGCTCCTCTGTCTGTGAAATTTTCCAGGCAAGAATGCTGGAGTGGTTTGCCATTTCCTATTCCATCTTCCCTACCTGGGGATCAAAACTGCATCTCTTGCATCTCCTGCACTGGCAGGTGGCTTCTTTATCACTAGAGCCCCGTGGGAGGCCCAAGCTGGGTAGATGGGGGGACTATGATAAACTGAGGAGCACACACCCCAGTTCTAGTCCATGGAGACCCTGTGGGAAACTGGGGCCCAGTGAGACCAGGTCCTCTGAGTTTTCAGGAGAATTTGGGCCTCTGGAGTTTGATGTGAAGTGTTCCAGTTTTTTAAACTTGGTCATGAACTCAGATTCTTCTAAAACACTGTGTAAGGCTGACAAAGCATGCCCACAAGCTGCATTTGACCCCAGGCCAACAACTTTGAATTCTGTTTTAGAATTCCATTCCCTTTCCCTTCCTCCAGTTTAATAAGCATTGGGATTATTGTTGAGTGATTCAGAGAAATGTTGATGAAGTTTGCCAACCAATCTGGACCTGCCTGGATATTCTGGAAATTTTCTACAAATTAGGGAACCATAGAAAAAAATATGGGTGAAAGCCCTTTGACAAAATTCACACTTTTATTTTGATGGCATTATCAGCAGACCCTGTTTTTTCTGGGGGAGGCAAATGTTTATTGAGGTATAACTTTGTGGAAGAAGCTGGGAATAGCAGCATAGTCTCTGTCCCCATGGAAATCCCAGTTTAGTGGGGGAAAAAAGGTTTTAGGACCTGCTGAAGATGATGGGGAGCTGATGGGATTCTAGTCCCCAAGCCCTTGAGTCAATCAAAACAGAACCATGGCATACAGTAAGTACTCAATCAAAATGAACTATTATCACTGTTATCTGTTTTAGACATTAAGTTTCCATGTAAGATTTGAAGAGAGGGGCTATAGAAAAAATATTTGAAACCAATAGCATTCCTAAGAATCCTTTAGGCTTGGAGGGGGAATCTAAGTGCCTAAGGGGCCAGGGTGATAACATGAAAGAATTAAGCTGGATGAATGTCTATGTGTGTGTGTTCATTTGCTCAGTTGAGTTCTGACTCTTTGCAGCCCCATGAACTGTAGCCCGCCAGGCTCCTCTGTCTGTGAAATTTTCCAGGCAAGAATGCTGGAGTGGTTTGCCATTTCCTATTCCATCTTCCCTACCTGGGGATCAAAACTGCATCTCTTGCATCTCCTGCACTGGCAGGTGGCTTCTTTATCACTAGAGCCCCGTGGGAGGCCCAAGCTGGGTAGATGGGGGGACTATGATAAACTGAGGAGCACACACCCCAGTTCTAGTCCATGGAGACCCTGTGGGAAACTGGGGCCCAGTGAGACCAGGTCCTCTGAGTTTTCAGGAGAATTTGGGCCTCTGGAGTTTGATGTGAAGTGTTCCAGTTTTTTAAACTTGGTCATGAACTCAGATTCTTCTAAAACACTGTGTAAGGCTGACAAAGCATGCCCACAAGCTGCATTTGACCCCAGGCCAACAACTTTGAATTCTGTTTTAGAATTCCATTCCCTTTCCCTTCCTCCAGTTTAATAAGCATTGGGATTATTGTTGAGTGATTCAGAGAAATGTTGATGAAGTTTGCCAACCAATCTGGACCTGCCTGGATATTCTGGAAATTTTCTACAAATTAGGGAACCATAGAAAAAAATATGGGTGAAAGCCCTTTGACAAAATTCACACTTTTATTTTGATGGCATTATCAGCAGACCCTGTTTTTTCTGGGGGAGGCAAATGTTTATTGAGGTATAACTTTGTGGAAGAAGCTGGGAATAGCAGCATAGTCTCTGTCCCCATGGAAATCCCAGTTTAGTGGAGGAGACAGAGAGAAACAGAGAAACCAGCATAGAAGATAATTTCAGACAATACTGTTTTGTGAGAGAATTAGAAATTGTGTGACCAGATAGGAGAGGGTCTCTGGATTTGAGATTTGAATCATAATCTAAAGGATAAGAAAGAGAAAGTTATGGGAAGAGCTACAAAGGGAGGAAGAGTATTCTCAATAGAAGGAACAGTAAATACAAAGGTCCTGAGGCAGGAACAGTCTGCCAGTGTTGAAAGAATGGAAAGAAGGTCAGAGTGGCTGAGTGCAGAGTGAGAGGGAGGTATTAGGAGGGCTTTCTAGGTTTTAGGCCAAGGAGTAATATGATCTGATGAGTTTTTTAAAATAATCTTTTTTTTATTTTGAAATAATTCTAAATTTATCAAGACATTGAAAAGATTTTCCATATTCCTTTCACTTGATGTCCCCTTACTGTTAACATTTTACAGAACCATGGCTTTTTTTGGGGGGGGGGTAAGGAGTGGATTTATTTAGAGGGATTCAACTTTCATAGACAGAATTCGCTCCATCTCAAAAGACAAGAATAGCTTTGGGAAGAATACACTCCATAAACAGACTGTGGACCATCTTGGAAGGCAAGAGGCCCCAAGACATGGCATGGTTAATTTTTCTGGGCTGGGTAATTTCATGGGCTAATAAGTGGGAGGATTATTTCAACTATTTTGGAAAAGTGGCGGAGATTTCCAGGAATTGGGTTACAGCCCACTTTTTTTTTTTTAATTAATTTTTATTGGAGTATAGTTGCTTTACAATGTTGTGTTGGTTTCTGATATCATGGCATTGCTCTTAATTTTTCAAGATATTTAAATCATAAAGAAATGTCGGATCATAAAATATCACATGCCATCATTACCCAGAGAGCATTTTCTCCAAAATAAGATCTGATTTTATTTTTAAAAGATCCCTTTGGTATCTGTGAGGAGAATGGACTATGGGTAGGCAGGAATGGAAGCTTCTGAGATCAAGGAGGAGGCGGATGAAAAACGTGGCATCACTGCTCTGAGCTTCAGTTTCCTCATCTGCAAAATGTGGATGATATCACACATCTCAAAAGGTTTTTGTAAGGGACTTCTCTGGTGATTCAGTGGCCAAGACTCTGGGCTCCCAATGTAGTGGGTCCAGGTTCAATCCCTGTTCAGACAATACTGTTTTGTGAGAGAATTAGAAATTGTGTGACCAGATAGGAGAGGGTCTCTGGATTTGAGATTTGAATCATAATCTAAAGGATAAGAAAGAGAAAGTTATGGGAAGAGCTACAAAGGGAGGAAGAGTATTCTCAATAGAAGGAACAGTAAATACAAAGGTCCTGAGGCAGGAACAGTCTGCCAGTGTTGAAAGAATGGAAAGAAGGTCAGAGTGGCTGAGTGCAGAGTGAGAGGGAGGTATTAGGAGGGCTTTCTAGGTTTTAGGCCAAGGAGTAATATGATCTGATGAGTTTTTTAAAATAATCTTTTTTTTATTTTGAAATAATTCTAAATTTATCAAGACATTGAAAAGATTTTCCATATTCCTTTCACTTGATGTCCCCTTACTGTTAACATTTTACAGAACCATGGCTTTTTTTGGGGGGGGGGTAAGGAGTGGATTTATTTAGAGGGATTCAACTTTCATAGACAGAATTCGCTCCATCTCAAAAGACAAGAATAGCTTTGGGAAGAATACACTCCATAAACAGACTGTGGACCATCTTGGAAGGCAAGAGGCCCCAAGACATGGCATGGTTAATTTTTCTGGGCTGGGTAATTTCATGGGCTAATAAGTGGGAGGATTATTTCAACTATTTTGGAAAAGTGGCGGAGATTTCCAGGAATTGGGTTACAGCCCACTTTTTTTTTTTTAATTAATTTTTATTGGAGTATAGTTGCTTTACAATGTTGTGTTGGTTTCTGATATCATGGCATTGCTCTTAATTTTTCAAGATATTTAAATCATAAAGAAATGTCGGATCATAAAATATCACATGCCATCATTACCCAGAGAGCATTTTCTCCAAAATAAGATCTGATTTTATTTTTAAAAGATCCCTTTGGTATCTGTGAGGAGAATGGACTATGGGTAGGCAGGAATGGAAGCTTCTGAGATCAAGGAGGAGGCGGATGAAAAACGTGGCATCACTGCTCTGAGCTTCAGTTTCCTCATCTGCAAAATGTGGATGATATCACACATCTCAAAAGGTTTTTGTAAGGGACTTCTCTGGTGATTCAGTGGCCAAGACTCTGGGCTCCCAATGTAGTGGGTCCAGGTTCAATCCCTGTTCAGGGAACGAAATTCCTCATGCCGCAACTCACAGTGCTCATGTTGCAACTAGAGATCTGGCCTGTATGCTGCAACTAAGACCCGGTGCAGCCAAACAAATAAGTAAATACTTTTTTTTTTTTTTTAAAGGTAGGTCTGAGAATGTACCTTCCTCTGTACCTGGGAAAAGAATAGTAATAATGAGGACAATGAAGACAGTGATGATGACAATAATCATAATAACTAACATTTATTGAGTGCTTACTGTGTGCCAGTTTCTGTTCTGCAGGCCCTTCATGCAGAATCAAGAGGGCAGACTGTTTGGGATGACCCCAAAAGCCTTCAAGAAGAGGGGATTAAGATCTTTCAAACCATCCTTGGCCCTCAGAGTCCATCATTGATGTTGGGTGTTCCTCTGTTTGAAACGGCTCCAAAGAGATCTCCATCTGGACTTACCCAACACAGAAATCAGGATGATTATCGCCTTGGTAAATGTTCCTTAACTTCACAAAATGACTCACTCTGGGTTGGGAAAGTAGCATGTTGTCCTGATATTTGGAAGGGTGGCTGACACTGTTAGGAACTTTGTCTGGCAAAGAGAAATTCACTCTGGAGTAGGGCCTCTCAGCCTGGGCATGGCTGTCCTTTTGGGCCAGATCATTCTCTTTTGTGGGACTGTCCTGTGAATTTAGGATATTTAGTGGCATGTCTGACCTCTACTCACCAGATGCCAGAAGTCCACCCCCTCTCTCCAACAGTAACATTCAAAAATGTTCCCAGGCGCCACCAAACATCACCCTCCCACTCCTAAAAGATTGCTTTGCAGCATCTGGGGCCTGTAGCAAAGTGACTTTGAAGTTGTTTCGTTCTTCTGTCAGTTATTTTTAATATTTATTTTTTTTATTTGGCTGCATCACGTCTTAGTTGTGGCATGCAGGATCTTTCATTGTGGGGCGTGAACTCCCTAGTTTTAGCTCCAGGGCTTAGTTGCTCCACGGCACGTGGTATCTCAGTTCCTGACTAGGAATCGAACCTTTGTCCCCTGTATTGCAAGGGACTCGTACAGTAACTCTGGGCTCCCAATGTAGTGGGTCCAGGTTCAATCCCTGTTCAGGGACGAAAGTCCTCATGCCGCAACTCACAGTGCTCATGTTGCAACTAGAGATCTGGCCTGTATGCTGCAACTAAGACCCGGTGCAGCCAAACAAATAAGTAAATACTTTTTTTTTTTTTTTAAAGGTAGGTCTGAGAATGTACCTTCCTCTGTACCTGGGAAAAGAATAGTAATAATGAGGACAATGAAGACAGTGATGATGACAATAATCATAATAACTAACATTTATTGAGTGCTTACTGTGTGCCAGTTTCTGTTCTGCAGGCCCTTCATGCAGAATCAAGAGGGCAGACTGTTTGGGATGACCCCAAAAGCCTTCAAGAAGAGGGGATTAAGATCTTTCAAACCATCCTTGGCCCTCAGAGTCCATCATTGATGTTGGGTGTTCCTCTGTTTGAAACGGCTCCAAAGAGATCTCCATCTGGACTTACCCAACACAGAAATCAGGATGATTATCGCCTTGGTAAATGTTCCTTAACTTCACAAAATGACTCACTCTGGGTTGGGAAAGTAGCATGTTGTCCTGATATTTGGAAGGGTGGCTGACACTGTTAGGAACTTTGTCTGGCAAAGAGAAATTCACTCTGGAGTAGGGCCTCTCAGCCTGGGCATGGCTGTCCTTTTGGGCCAGATCATTCTCTTTTGTGGGACTGTCCTGTGAATTTAGGATATTTAGTGGCATGTCTGACCTCTACTCACCAGATGCCAGAAGTCCACCCCCTCTCTCCAACAGTAACATTCAAAAATGTTCCCAGGCGCCACCAAACATCACCCTCCCACTCCTAGAGAGATTGCTTTGCAGCATCTGGGGCCTGTAGCAAAGTGACTTTGAAGTTGTTTCGTTCTTCTGTCAGTTATTTTTAATATTTATTTTTTTTATTTGGCTGCATCACGTCTTAGTTGTGGCATGCAGGATCTTTCATTGTGGGGCGTGAACTCCCTAGTTTTAGCTCCAGGGCTTAGTTGCTCCACGGCACGTGGTATCTCAGTTCCCTGACTAGGAATCGAACCTTTGTCCCCTGTATTGCAAGACAGATTCTTTATTTTTTTATTGGGGGTGGGTGGGGAGTGCAGGGTGGGGAGGGAGGGGTGCGGGCGTGCCACTTCTATTGGTTTTTCATTTATCTAATTTCATCCATCTTTGTTCTTTGGCCTGTGTGGGCCTCCCATTGCAGTGGCCTCTGTTGTCACAGAGCACCAGCTCTGGGCGCATGTGCTCCAGAGCTCCCGCTCAGTAATTGGACACATCGGTCCAGCCGCTCTGCGGCATGTGGGATCCTCCCAGGCCAGGGATCGAACTGGCTCCCCTTGCACTGCAAGGCGGTGTCCTTACCCACTGGACCACCAGGGAAGTTCCCTTCTATCAGTTTCAATCCTATGTGTTAAGTGCTTTGCCAGAGTAACTCCTCAACTACTAATACTAATAGCCATCATTTATTCAGAGTTTGGGGCTTCCTTGGCAGTTCAGTGGTAAAGAATCCACCTGCTAATGTAGGAGACATGGATTCGATCCCTGGGTTGGAAAGATCCCCTGGAGAAGGAAATGGCAATCCACCCCAGTTTCTTGCCTGGGAAGTCCCAAGGACAGAGGAGTTGGTGGGCTATAGTCCATAGGGTCCCAAAAGAGCTGGACATGACTTAGTGACTAAATAACGACAATTCAGAGTCTACCATGTGCTAGGCATTGACCTAGCTCTTGCTTTAAATATCTCTCTTCCAACTTTATTCCCACTTAATGCACAGGGTAAGTCATTATTCTCCATATATAGATGAAGAAAACAGGTTCAGAGAGGTGACTTGCCCAAAGACACACAACTAAGAAGTGACAAAACCTGGGTTTGAACCCAGATTTGCCACTCCAGGGGCCATGCTTTTTAACCATTCTGCTGCACTGAGCCTCTGAAACCAGGGATGTTAGAAAATCACGGGGTTGACTTTGAAGTTGTTTCGTTCTTCTGTCAGTTATTTTTAATATTTATTTTTTTTATTTGGCTGCATCACGTCTTAGTTGTGGCATGCAGGATCTTTCATTGTGGGGCGTGAACTCCCTAGTTTTAGCTCCAGGGCTTAGTTGCTCCACGGCACGTGGTATCTCAGTTCCCTGACTAGGAATCGAACCTTTGTCCCCTGTATTGCAAGACAGATTCTTTATTTTTTATTGGGGTGGGTGGGGAGTGCAGGGTGGGGAGGGAGGGGTGCGGGCGGGCTACTTCTATTGGTCTTTCATTTATCTATTTCCATCCATCTTTGTTCTTTGGCCCGTGCGGGCCTCCCATCGCAGTGGCCTCTGTTGTCACAGAGTGCCGGCTCTGGACACATGCGCCCCAGAGCTCCCGCTCAGTAATTGGACACATCGGTCCAGCTGCTTTGTGGCACGTGGGATCTTCCAAGGCCAGGGATCGAACTGGTGCCCCTTGCACTGCAAGGCGGTGTCCTTACCCACTGGACCACCAGGGAAGTTCCCTTCTATCAGTTTCAATCCTATGTGTTAAGTGCTTTGCCAGAGTAACTCCTCAACTACTAATACTAATAGCCATCATTTATTCAGAGTTTGGGGCTTCCTTGGCAGTTCAGTGGTAAAGAATCCACCTGCTAATGTAGGAGACATGGATTCGATCCCTGGGTTGGAAAGATCCCCTGGAGAAGGAAATGGCAATCCACCCCAGTTTCTTGCCTGGGAAGTCCCAAGGACAGAGGAGTTGGTGGGCTATAGTCCATAGGGTCCCAAAAGAGCTGGACATGACTTAGTGACTAAATAACGACAATTCAGAGTCTACCATGTGCTAGGCATTGACCTAGCTCTTGCTTTAAATATCTCTCTTCCAACTTTATTCCCACTTAATGCACAGGGTAAGTCATTATTCTCCATATATAGATGAAGAAAACAGGTTCAGAGAGGTGACTTGCCCAAAGACACACAACTAAGAAGTGACAAAACCTGGGTTTGAACCCAGATTTGCCCAACTCCAGGGGCCATGCTTTTTAACCATTCTGCTGCACTGAGCCTCTGAAACCAGGGATGTTAGAAAATCACGTGAGGAAGAATGTTTTATAAACATTCAAGTATCAAGTAAGAAAAGCAGCCTGGAGAGACCTTACTTAGGACTCACAGGTTGGAAAAGCCAAGTTCTAGTGTGGAATCCACACATAACTCATTGTATGTCCTTGAGCAAGCCACTAGCTTGTCTGAGTGGGTGAAACAAGCTTCATAAGCCCAGCCTCACCTTCCCCACCATGGGTAAGTTGGCACAAAGGTGGAGACAAAGTGCTGGGAGCTTTTCATGTGTGTTCTTTTAAATTTCATCTTCAGTCATTCTTTTTTTTTTTGTCACTTTTATTGGTCTTTCATTTATTTATCTTTGTTCTTTGGCCCGCGTGGGCCTCCCATCGCGGTGGCCTCGGTCACTACAGAGCACCGGCTCTGGGTGCATGCGCTCCAGAGCTCCGGCTCAATAGTTGGATGCATCAGTCTGGCCAGTCTGCAGCACGTGGGATCTTCCCAGACCAGGGATCGAACCGGCGCCCCTTGCACTGCAAGGCGGTGTCCTTACCCACTGGGCCACCAGGGAAGCCCCCTCAATCACTCTTGAAGGTACAAGCTCCTCCCCTCATTTTTGAATTGACATGAAATTCACATAGCATTTTACAGTGTACAATTCAGTTGTGTATTTAGTCCATTCACAGTGTTGTGCAAAACAAGTCCTCTAGATCTAAAACGTTTTCACCACCACAAAGAGAGAAACCCTATAACCCTGTACCTATTCGCAGTCACTTTCCGTTCCTCCTTCCTCCAAGCTCCTGGCACCACCCACCTGTTTGGAGTTGGTGGGCTATAGTCCATAGGGTCCCAAAAGAGCTGGACATGACTTAGTGACTAAATAACGACAATTCAGAGTCTACCATGTGCTAGGCATTGACCTAGCTCTTGCTTTAAATATCTCTCTTCCAACTTTATTCCCACTTAATGCACAGGGTAAGTCATTATTCTCCATATATAGATGAAGAAAACAGGTTCAGAGAGGTGACTTGCCCAAAGACACACAACTAAGAAGTGACAAAACCTGGGTTTGAACCCAGATTTGCCCAACTCCAGGGGCCATGCTTTTTAACCATTCTGCTGCACTGAGCCTCTGAAACCAGGGATGCTAGAAAATCACGTGAGGAAGAATGTTTTATAAACATTCAAGTATCAAGTAAGAAAAGCAGCCTGGAGAGACCTTACTTAGGACTCACAGGTTGGAAAAGCCAAGTTCTAGTGTGGAATCCACACATAACTCATTGTATGTCCTTGAGCAAGCCACTAGCTTGTCTGAGTGGGTGAAACAAGCTTCATAAGCCCAGCCTCACCTTCCCCACCATGGGTAAGTTGGCACAAAGGTGGAGACAAAGTGCTGGGAGCTTTTCATGTGTGTTCTTTTAAATTTCATCTTCAGTCATTCTTTTTTTTTTGTCACTTTTATTGGTCTTTCATTTATTTATCTTTGTTCTTTGGCCCGCGTGGGCCTCCCATCGCGGTGGCCTCGGTCACTACAGAGCACCGGCTCTGGGTGCATGCGCTCCAGAGCTCCGGCTCAATAATTGGATGCATCAGTCTGGCCAGTCTGCAGCACGTGGGATCTTCCCAGACCAGGGATCGAACCGGCGCCCCTTGCACTGCAAGGCGGTGTCCTTACCCACTGGGCCACCAGGGAAGCCCCCTCAATCACTCTTGAAGGTACAAGCTCCTCCCCTCATTTTTGAATTGACATGAAATTCACATAGCATTTTACAGTGTACAATTCAGTTGTGTATTTAGTCCATTCACAGTGTTGTGCAAAACAAGTCCTCTAGATCTAAAACGTTTTCACCACCACAAAGAGAGAAACCCTATAACCCTGTACCTATTCGCAGTCACTTTCCGTTCCTCCTTCCTCCAAGCTCCTGGCACCACCCACCTGTTTCCAATCGCTCTGTTGTTGCCTATCCTGGACATATTGTGTAAGTAGAATTATACATGAGACCTTCTGTGTCTGCCTTCTTTCACTCAGCATCATGTTTTTGATGTTCATCAACATTGTAGCATGGGTTACTACTTCATTTTCTTTCGTGGCTGAATCATATTCCATTGTAAGGAGAGACCACATTTTGTTTGTACGTTTATGTATTGATGGATATTTGGGTTGACCTAGCCCTTTTTTGAGATGAGGGGCACAAGACTCAGCAAAGTTAAACGACTTCACCAACATCACAGAGGGACTGACAAGCTGGCCGCTGTGGATTTTTTTTTTTTTAAAGATTTATTTATTTATTTATTTTGGGCGGGGGTCGGGTTGGGGAGAGAGGGGAGCGGGCGGGCCACTTCTATTGGTCTTTCATTTCTCTCTTTTTCATCCGTCCTTGTTCTTTGGCTCCTGCGGGCCTCCCATCGCGGTGGGGTCTGTTGTCGCAGAGCGCCGGCTCTGGGTGCATGCGCTCCAGAGCTCCAGCTCAGTGATTGGACACATCAGTCCAGCTGCTCCGCCACACGTGGGATCTTCCCAGGCCAGGGATCGAACTGGCGCACCTTGCACTGCAAGGTGGTGTCCTTATCCACTGGACCACCAGGGGAAGCCCGCCGCTGTGGATTTTAAGATATGAAAACCAAATTATCTTTTAGCTGTCTTACTTCCACTGGAAATTTCCTGATACCTGATGATGAAAACATTTTAAATAAACTATTGAAAGCTTAGAGCAAAGCTTGGATTATCCCATTCACACTCAGGAGTTAATAGATGCCAACATTTAGCTATGTTTGACTTAGACTTTTTTTTTTTAATGGTCTTGTTTATCTCACAAGCCTCAAAAAATCAAAGCAAAACTTGCCTATCCCTCCCCAGACAAATCCTTAGTATTATAGTAATAAAAGGCAAAAGATTCATTTTGAAGAGAAACAGCAGTAAGAGTGACTGGGACTTTTTCTTAGGTAGCAGAAGAAATAAAGCATTATAATTGAACTCTTTCTCCATTCTACTCGTTTTCTCTCCTATCCCCAGCAGAGCTTGTTGGGTAGGTGAATGTGTTTTTACCAGTTTACCGAACAAACAATACACAAGGAAAGAACAACAACCTCACCAGCCAGGAGGGCAAATGGAATGCTTTTTTTTTGGCTGTGTGGTGGCTTGTGGGCCTTCAGCAGTGAAACCTCACATCCTGACCACTGGATCACTAGGAAAGTCCCTCGAATGCATTTTTATAAAACCATTAAAGAGACCATCTTTGACTCTGAGAGGAGGACTTTACAATTTTATATCTATTAAAGTGACAGCATTTTTTTTGTAATGGTCAATTTGGCAGAAGAAGAAATCTTGTAATGGGAAGATGGAAAAATAACCCATGGCATGTTTATGCAGTGATGAAAATGAGGGAAACCAAGCTACATGTACCAGTATGGACGCATCTGGAAGCCAATGTCATGTGGACAAATGTCAACTGGGGAAGGATTAGGATTGTAGCATACGATTTACATACAAGTTAAAATGACAAAATGTATAATATTATGTTATATATTAGGACAATGTTTTTCAAACTTTTGGGGGCCACAGTGTGGTGTAAGAAAGATATTTTATGTCTCAACACAGTACACATATATACAGAGGTAAAAATTGAGCAAAAATCTCACAAGATATACTTACCTTACTATGTGTCATGGGTGCATGCATGCTAAGTTGCTTCAGTCATGTAACTCTTTGGAACCCATGGACAGTAGCCCACTAGACTCCTCTGTCCATGGGATTCTCCAGGCAAGAATACTGGAATAGATTGCCATGCCCTTCTCTAGGGGACCTTCCTGATACAGGAATTGGACAAGCGTCTCTTATGTCTCATGCATTGGCAGGGTTCTTTACCACTAGTGCCATCTGGGAAGTCCATTATGTGTCATAATGCTCTGATTATTTTTAATCCTATCCTTATTATTAAAATAGGAGCTTCCTTGGTGGCGCAGATGGAAAAAAAATCTGCCTGCAATGTGAGAGACCAGGGTTCAATCCCTGTGTTCAATCCCTGGACAGAGGAGCCTGCCAGACCACAGTCCATGAGTCACAAAGAGTCAGACATGACTGAGCGACTAAAACTTTCGCTTTTCACTTTCATTCTTATTACTATTATTGTTATTATTTTTAAAAATTTGGCCTATTTTATTGGTCTTTTATTTGTTTTCATCCATCTTTATTCTTAGGCTTGTGTGGGCCTCCCATTGCAGAGCACTGGCTCTGGGCGCATGCACTGCAGAGCGCTGGCTCGTAATTGGACACACCAGCCCAACCGCTCCGTGGCACATGGGATCTTCCAGGGCCGGGGATGGAACCAGTGCCCCTTGCACTGCAAGGCAGTGTCCTTACCCACTAGACCACCAGGGAAGCCCCTGTTATATTCATTTTTAAATTCAACTTCACTGAGGTACACCTTGTATATAATAAAATACAACCATTTTAAGTATATAGTTTAATGAATTTTGACCAATGAATAAACTCATGTAACCACTTCCTCAGTAAGACATAGAACATTTCCATCACCCCTCAAAAGTTCCTCCAAGCCCTACCCTTTTTTCTTTTTTCAGAAGTTTTTGGCCAGTACCATAAGGCATGTGGAACCTTAGTTCCTAGATCAGGGATGGAACTTGTTCCCCTACACTGGACCATCAGGGAAGTCCTTCCTCCTTTTGGAGTGATCTCCCTCCACCCCTAAACCCCAGTCTCAGGCAACCACTGACTTCCTGTCTGTGATTATAGATTATAGTGATCTTTTCTAGAATTTTAGATAAATGGGATCATACAGAGTAGGCTTTTCCCATTCTTGTTTCATTCACTTAACATCATGTTTTTAAGACTGGTACATATTGTGTGTGTCAGTAATCCATTCCTTTTTAATTTGGGGAAAATATCCATTGTATAGAAAGATAGCACTGTGTTTATCCATTCACCTGTTGGCAGGCATTGGAGTAGTGTCAAGATTTTGGAAAATTTTTGATAATGTTTGTATTCGAGATGGTTTAATAAACAATAAATGCAAGGGGACTTCCCGATGGTCCAGATTTTATACTTCCAATGCAGGGGGCGCTAGTTCAATTGCTGGTCCTGGAACTAAGATCCCACATGCTGCATAGAATGGTCAAAAGAAAAAAAAAAAAAGAAAATTGAAATGGTTCCCAAATAATAAAAAGAAAATGGATCACAAAACAAGCAAACAAAGAATAATGAATACATCATTACTCCCCCCACTGCCTCTGCCATGTTTTTATGGCAATTTTTCTGGTGTCACATCCCCAAGTCACTACTTCCTCAGCAGCACTCTGGAAAACCACTGAAGTCTGCCCACAGTGGAAGGTGATGATGGGCCACCAGGCAGAGAAACCAGAGGTCCCGAGGGCCCATCTTGATTTCTGTCCTGAGTTGACCTTTTCTCCTCAGAAATATTGATCTCAGTAAAGGGGCTGCTGGCTCAGCTTGGATGCCTTCTGGGATCTCAGATCTGTGTGGCCTGGAATGCCCAGCCCTCTAATTCAACTTTGGGTCCCTTATATAAAATACACGTATATAGTTTAATGAATTTTGACCAATGAATAAACTCATGTAACCACTTCCTCAGTAAGACATAGAACATTTCCATCACCCCTCAAAAGTTCCTCCAAGCCCTACCCTTTTTTCTTTTTTCAGAAGTTTTTGGCCAGTACCATAAGGCATGTGGAACCTTAGTTCCTAGATCAGGGATGGAACTTGTTCCCCTACACTGGACCATCAGGGAAGTCCTTCCTCCTTTTGGAGTGATCTCCCTCCACCCCTAAACCCCAGTCTCAGGCAACCACTGACTTCCTGTCTGTGATTATAGATTATAGTGATCTTTTCTAGAATTTTAGATAAATGGGATCATACAGAGTAGGCTTTTCCCATTCTTGTTTCATTCACTTAACATCATGTTTTTAAGACTGGTACATATTGTGTGTGTCAGTAATCCATTCCTTTTTAATTTGGGGAAAATATCCATTGTATAGAAAGATAGCACTGTGTTTATCCATTCACCTGTTGGCAGGCATTGGAGTAGTGTCAAGATTTTGGAAAATTTTTGATAATGTTTGTATTCGAGATGGTTTAATAAACAATAAATGCAAGGGGACTTCCCGATGGTCCAGATTTTATACTTCCAATGCAGGGGGCGCTAGTTCAATTGCTGGTCCTGGAACTAAGATCCCACATGCTGCATAGAATGGTCAAAAGAAAAAAAAAAAAAAAGAAAATTGAAATGGTTCCCAAATAATAAAAAGAAAATGGATCACAAAACAAGCAAACAAAGAATAATGAATACATCATTACTCCCCCCACTGCCTCTGCCATGTTTTTATGGCAATTTTTCTGGTGTCACATCCCCAAGTCACTACTTCCTCAGCAGCACTCTGGAAAACCACTGAAGTCTGCCCACAGTGGAAGGTGATGATGGGCCACCAGGCAGAGAAACCAGAGGTCCCGAGGGCCCATCTTGATTTCTGTCCTGAGTTGACCTTTTCTCCTCAGAAATATTGATCTCAGTAAAGGGGCTGCTGGCTCAGCTTGGATGCCTTCTGGGATCTCAGATCTGTGCGGCCTGGAATGCCCAGCCCTCTAGCTCCCTTGCTGAGGCTCTGAACCACACACTGATGGTTTCTGGAAGTGTTTTCCACCAGCGCTTCCATCTGCCCACACACTGGCCCCTACCCAGCCCAGCAGAGAAGCTCTGTCCATGTTTCCAGGCTCTCCAGAACCAAACCAGATTAGGTTCCCAGGGCCTGATTCGGAGCAAACTGTCTTATTTGCCCACGAGTGTTCAAACCTCATCTCCTCTTCAAAGCCCTGAAATTACAGTAAAGCTGTGGCCTTAGAGCCAGTTGGGAAGTGAAAGCTAACCCTGGGGAGGGCAAAACAGCTGTGAGTGGAATCAGAACGGCTCGTTCTGCATTGCTGGTTGCTCCCCTCTCTGGGTTCACCCCCCCAAAACCATTCTCTGCCATCTCCGAGATTATTCCATCAGCTGCTTGCCTATTACCTGGAATCATGTTCAAGCTCTTTCCCCTTGTTGGCTGAATAGCCTGGGGCAAGTGACATTGCTAAGCCTCAATTCTGTAAAGTGAGGACAGTGCAGGATTGAATGAAATGATGTCCATGGGCTGCTTAGCATGGTACCTGAAACATAAGGTAGTGGGTTTTATTTTCCAAAAATTGGGCATGATCATATTTCTGGTCTCACTTGCTTTTCTAAAATCTTACCCCTCCCCTATCAAAGGATGAAATCTAGATTCCCTCCCCCTTGGGTCTGGGGATGACTCTCTGTAGTGGAAGTGATGCTATGTGGCTTCCCAGGCTGGGTCTCAAAAGGTAATATATACCACCCTGCTCACTCCTGGCCTGAAGTAAGTCAGACAGAGAAAGATAAATCCTGTATTTTCTCACTTATACGCCAAGTTGACAAAAGCCTAACTCATAGAAACAGAGAGTAGAATGGTTGCCAGGGGCTGCAGGGCGGTGGGAGAGATGGGGAGATATTGATCAAAGGTTATAAACACCCAGTTACAAGATGAATAAGATCTAGAGATTGAACGCACAGCATGGTGATTTAATTCACAAAACTGTATTACACACGAGTTGTTAAGAGAGTAGATTTTTAAAAAATTATTTTGATTTATTTATTTGGGTGCACCAGGTCTTAGCTGCAGCATGCAGCGTCATCAGATGTGCCATGTGAGATCCAGTTCCCTGACAAGGGATCGAACCTGGACCCACCCTGACCCCCACCCCATCCAGCTTTGGGAGCATGGAGTCCCAGCCACCAGACAACCAGGGAAGTCCCGAGAGAGTAGATTTTAAATGTATCACCACATACATACAAAATGGTAATTATGTGAGGGGATGGACATGTTCACCTAACTGCGGCAATCATTTTACAATACGCACGTGTATCTAATCATCATATTGTACACCTTTCTTATGTTAAAGGTCAATAATATCTGATAAAGCAGAGGAGAAAAGGTAGAATGGCGCTCTTGGCTCTTTCCTTCTCTTGGAACCTTGCCAATGTGCCATGAGGAGGCTAAGGTCACATTGTAGGGTCCAGGTAAGTGTTCTGGCTGCCCCTGGGTGAGGTCCTGGTTGACAGCCGGCATCCACCATCAGTAAGCATCAAGCAGTTCTTCCAGCCCCTTCCCTTCCAGCAGCCCCTTCTCTCCACTCCCGAGCAGAGATGAGCTGTTCCCATGGAGCTCTGCCCAAATCACAGATTTGTTATTGCCGTCTCCCTTTCACTCACACTCCATGTTCCCTGTGTTCCAAATACAACCCAGATTCAACCTTTTCAAGCTTAAGCCCCCATCACCTCTGGCTTGGAGGATTTAAAACCGTTTCTACTCTTGCCTTCCTGTTGTCTCTTCTCCACCCAGCAGGCACACCAGCTCTTAGAAACGAAGTATGATGGTGCCTCTCTCTGTTCCGAAGACTCCAGTGGCTTCCTGTCAAATCTGGAATAAAGCCCAAACCCTGACTGTTGCCTACAGACAGTGGTGTGCTGGTAAGTGGGGTGTCTGCTCTCAAGCAAACAAAAACAAAAAGCCCTGATTGATATATATATACAGAGAGAGTCTGCCAGCTCTTGGAATTCACGTGAACAAGCCTGAGATATCCCGTGGCTGCCAGGCCTTACGTCACACCCCCCAGTCTCAAGCTCTCTCTCCTCCTCGCCGCTGGTAACCACTCTGGCCCTTTCTCTATGCCTCAAACATTACAAGCAGGTTCCTATCCTGAAGCTGTTCCTTGGAATAGAAGTGCTTTACCCCAGGTGTTTGCTCCCTATTCAAGTCTCTGTTCAGCTATCACCTTGTCAGAAGTCTTTCCTGATCACCCTACCTGAAAAGAGCCCCAACTCTTCCATCACCCGTTCTCCCTTTACCCTGGTTCTATTTTTCTCCATGCCACTTAGTTATTGGCCATTGTATGACATCTTTGTCTATTTTCTGTCTCCATGTGGGCAGAGGTTTTTGTCTGCTTGGTTCACCATTAGATTCCCAGTGCCTGCCATGTCCAGGATGCTCAGTAAAACTTTGTGGAATAGACAAATAGGTTGAAGCTATTGTAACAGAGAAGAACAAACCTGACTCGATACTGAATGTATTCCTTTAGCTCTAAACTTTATGCTCTGTAGCTCGTGCTTAGTCATGCTGACTCCGTACCTTTTGTAAAAGAATGCTGCCTTGGGGGCAGCCACCTGGGGTCCTTTTTTGTTTTCTGAAAATCACTCCTGGCTGCTGGGGGAATATGCCCAAGCTCCTGCACCAGCCCTACTGCTGCCTGGGCAGAAGGAAGTTGGGGGGCACAGTGAATTATTAAATATGAATCCAATTTAAAAAAAAGAATGCTGCCTATAGACTGAAATATTTAAGATAGCCCAGTTCTGGCCTTTAAAGGTGTAACACTTTTTCATTCATGGAGCGATAAAAAGTTGTAGAATGGAGAAAAGCACTTGTCTGGTTGGAGTTTTATAGGAACATTGTGACCAGACCTACCTAGATAGCTGTGAGAATAAAAATTTCCAGCATCAGTATGAAATAACTAGTCATACCCCTTCCCATTTTAGTATAAAATAATTCTGAATTCTAACTCTTGCAAGGTGATTCTTTGGGTCACTAGTCCACCATCTCTGTGGTCTGCTAGCTTTCTGAATAAAGCTGCTATTCTGTGCCCTAACAGCTGGTCACTTGATGTATTCGCCTGTCCCGTGAAGAGCAGTATAAGCTTGGACTTGGTGACACTGTTAATAACATATATGCATAGTGGGGATGATAATAGTTAGGGGCAGGAGTCAACGAAAGGATGCAGGTAAATGCTGAACAGAGCACTCTACTCTGAGTAGGAGTGTGTCGTTAAGTCACTACTTACCTTACATCACAAGATGGGCTGAGATCCAAGGGACAGCACCTGGGGACAGAGGGGAACAGTAGTCATCTCTGTGCACCTCACATGGGAGAATAGGCCTCTTCCTGGCCTGAGAGAATATATCACTGCAGGGTAAGAAAGCAGTCCTTAGGGCCTAGAACTTTCTCTCTGGCCTCACTGCTTATAGACCAAGGAAGGAAGAGCTCCAAAGTAATTCTTGGGGCTTGAAGAAAACCATGGTAGGGATGCGGATAAGGAACAAGTAGCTCTTTACTGATTCTATTGTCGGGAATTCCAAATCTGCATTGCAATATCAAGAGAAATAAAAATTAAAAGAATAATCAAACTCCCTTCCCCAAACCTCTGCCTCTATCCTTACTTTGGGTTTTGTTTGTTTGTTTTGTGGTTGTGTCTAAACATAAAAACAAAGTCCTGATCTTTGGTAATAGTTACTGAAATATTCATGGGTGAAAATAACATGCTGTCTGAGATTTGCTTCCAAGTAACTTGTTTGCAAGTTGAGTTCTTTGGAAGCAGGCATTGAGATGGAGGTTGGGTGTGCAAGACATATGCAGTGCTTTGAAAATAGACAATGGTTTATTTATTGTTCAGTACAAAAAGCAAGTTGCAGAGAAGTACATAAAATATAATTCTGTTTGTGCAAAATAAGAAGCTTGAAGATAGAAGACGTTTTTGGAAGGATATGCAAGAGACTGTTAACAGTGGGGAATGAAACTGAGTGGGAGCAGGTGGCTACACCCCTTGCCACCCTTTGCACCATTTGAATTTTTAAAGTATTGGACACACACTATTTATACACCAAAAGACCCAGGCTAAAATGTTAGCCATGATTGTTAGTCTACTTGGAAAATATTTAACAATTTACTACTCTTTTTTTTTTAACTTTTATTTTACTTTTAGCTTTTACAGAGTTTTGTTGTTTATTTACTACTCATTTTTAAGTAATGCCACAAATACATGGACTATGGGTTAAATTGTCTTCTCCCAAATCCATGTGTTGACATCCTAACCCCCTAGTCCCTCAATGTGGCTGAATTTGAAAACAGGGTCCTTAAAGAGATAATCAAGGTAAAATGAGGTCATTAGGATAAGCCTTATTCAGATATTACCAGGATCCTTATAAGAGGAGGCATTTTTTAAAAAAGTATTTATTTACTTATGAGCACCTGGGACAGAGGAACAGTAGTCATCTCTGTGCACCTCACATGGGAGAATAGGCCTCTTCCTGGCCTGAGAGAATATATCACTGCAGGGTAAGAAAGCAGTCCTTAGGGCCTAGAACTTTCTCTCTGGCCTCACTGCTTATAGACCAAGGAAGGAAGAGCTCCAAAGTAATTCTTGGGGCTTGAAGAAAACCATGGTAGGGATGCGGATAAGGAACAAGTAGCTCTTTACTGATTCTATTGTCGGGAATTCCAAATCTGCATTGCAATATCAAGAGAAATAAAAATTAAAAGAATAATCAAACTCCCTTCCCCAAACCTCTGCCTCTATCCTTACTTTGGGTTTTGTTTGTTTGTTTTGTGGTTGTGTCTAAACATAAAAACAAAGTCCTGATCTTTGGTAATAGTTACTGAAATATTCATGGGTGAAAACAACATGCTGTCTGAGATTTGCTTCCAAGTAACTTGTTTGCAAGTTGAGTTCTTTGGAAGCAGGCATTGAGATGGAGGTTGGGTGTGCAAGACATATGCAGTGCTTTGAAAATAGACAATGGTTTATTTATTGTTCAGTACAAAAAGCAAGTTGCAGAGAAGTACATAAAATATAATTCTGTTTGTGCAAAATAAGAAGCTTGAAGATAGAAGACGTTTTTGGAAGGATATGCAAGAGACTGTTAACAGTGGGGAATGAAACTGAGTGGGAGCAGGTGGCTACACCCCTTGCCACCCTTTGCACCATTTGAATTTTTAAAGTATTGGACACACACTATTTATACACCAAAAGACCCAGGCTAAAATGTTAGCCATGATTGTTAGTCTACTTGGAAAATATTTAACAATTTACTACTCTTTTTTTTTTAACTTTTATTTTACTTTTAGCTTTTACAGAGTTTTGTTGTTTATTTACTACTCATTTTTAAGTAATGCCACAAATACATGGACTATGGGTTAAATTGTCTTCTCCCAAATCCATGTGTTGACATCCTAACCCCCTAGTCCCTCAATGTGGCTGAATTTGAAAACAGGGTCCTTAAAGAGATAATCAAGGTAAAATGAGGTCATTAGGATAAGCCTTATTCAGATATTACCAGGATCCTTATAAGAGGAGGCATTTTTTAAAAAAGTATTTATTTACTTATGTGGCTATGCCAGGTCTTGGTTACAGTATGTGAGAATCTTCAGTTGTGGCAGGTAAGCTCTAGTTCCCTGACCAGGGATAGAACCTGGCTCCCTGCTTGGGAGCTCAGAGTCTTAATCACTGAACCACAAGGGAAATCCCCAGATAAGGAAATTTGGATACAGACATATGCAGAGAGAAGACAGAGAATACGTAGGGAGAAGACGGCTATTAACAGCCAAGGGGAGAGATCTTAGAAGAAATCAACTGGGCTGACACCTTGATCTTCATAACAGAACTGAGAGAAAGTAAATTTCTGTTGCTTCAAACACCACTGCTTTGTTATGGAACCCCAAGCAAGCTAATACAACACATCAAATATTTGGAGAATACAGACACATGGAAAGGATAAAGTCACATATAATTCTACCACTCAGTAAAATCCACAGGAAGAAGTCACTTCTGGCTCAGAGTGAGAAACAAAGGACTCTGACCACTACTCTTCTCCCAGTAGGGAAGATGTCTCTGGCTGTTGCCTTCAGAAACCTGGGAAGGGCTTTGCATCTAAAGAGCCTGTGTCAATACAAACTGGATGGCATTTGGCCTTTTCAGAGTGCTGTGGTCTTTTTAATTCCAAGAGATGCTTCCCTCAAGAGGTGATAAAAATCCGCATCAAAGAGTGTGACATGATTCAGAGCAAAGGTCAGACATATTTTCCATAAAAGGCTAGACGGTAAATATTTTTGACTCTATGGGCCAAATAATCTCTGTTGCAATTACTCAGTTCTGCCAATGTGGTGTGAAAACATCCCAGACCATATGTAAATGAATGATTGTGACCATGTGCCAATAAAACTTTACTTACAAAAGCATGTGACAGGCCCACCGTTTGGTCTGACAATCCTTGGTTTAGCGCAGTTATATATCTCTTAATATAATTTAATATTTTAATTAGAAGTAATGATTGCCTTAAGGAGAAAGTCTCAGATACTGCTAAAAAGTCCTAACTCTGATCCTCTCTTAAGATAGATTAGACCTTAGGTCCAGTCTTTAGGTATGAAAAGATCCCTTTAGAATTTAAGTATATATATATTCATAGTTATTGTCTATTTATGGCAAATTATTCTGGCTTTCCATTTATGAACATTTTCTTTTTAAAACAGATTTTAAATACAAAAATTGCAAGTTGATTAAACATGTTAAATGTGCAATAGCATGGAGGACGTAAAGATAAGGCATGGAACTTCTGTGGTGGTACAATGGATAAGAATTTGCCTGTCAATGCAGGGGACACGAGTTCAATCCCTGGTCCATGAAGATTCCACATGCCACAGGACAACTAAGCCCGTGTGCCACAACTACTGAGTCCGCACACCACAGCTCCAGATCCTGCACGCCCCAGCTACTGAAGCCCGTCTGCCGAGAGCCCATGTTCAGCCATGAGAGAAGTCACCACAATGAGAAACCCGGGCTCTACAATGAAGAGTAGCCCTCGCTGTCTACAACTAGAGAAAGCCCACTCATAGCAACGAAGACCTAGTGGAACCAAAATAAATAAATCAATATTTTTAAAGAGATATGCCAAGCCTTGTGAAGAAGTTTGAAAAACACTGGCCTCTGGAATTACCTGGCACTTTCAATTTTATTTTGTATTTTTAAATGCTGTCTTTTAATAGTCTAATAGGTATGGTACATATGTCTTAATCTGGGATGCCATGATGAACATGCCACAGTCTAATAATGTACAATGGCCTTTTCAGAGTGCTGTGGTCTTTTAATTCCAAGAGATGCTTCCAAGGGTGAAAAAATCCATCAAGAGAGTGACATGATTCAGAGCAAAGGTCAGGCATATTTTCCATAAAAGGCTAGACGGTAAATATTTTTGACTCTATGGGCCAAATAATCTCTGTTGCAATTACTCAGTTCTGCCAATGTAGTGTGAAAACATCCCAGACCATATGTAAATGAATGATTGTGACCATGTGCCAATAAAACTTTACTTACAAAAGCATGTGACAGGCCCACCGTTTGGTCTGACAATCCTTGGTTTAGCGCAGTTATATATCTCTTAATATAATTTAATATTTTAATTAGAAGTAATGATTGCCTTAAGGAGAAAGTCTCAGATACTGCTAAAAAGTCCTAACTCTGATCCTCTCTTAAGATAGATTAGACCTTAGGTCCAGTCTTTAGGTATGAAAAGATCCCTTTAGAATTTAAGTATATATATATTCATAGTTATTGTCTATTTATGGCAAATTATTCTGGCTTTCCATTTATGAACATTTTCTTTTTAAAACAGATTTTAAATACAAAAATTGCAAGTTGATTAAACATGTTAAATGTGCAATAGCATGGAGGACGTAAAGATAAGGCATGGAACTTCTGTGGTGGTACAATGGATAAGAATTTGCCTGTCAATGCAGGGGACACGAGTTCAATCCCTGGTCCATGAAGATTCCACATGCCACAGGACAACTAAGCCCGTGTGCCACAACTACTGAGTCCGCACACCACAGCTCCAGATCCTGCACGCCCCAGCTACTGAAGCCCGTCTGCCGAGAGCCCATGTTCAGCCATGAGAGAAGTCACCACAATGAGAAACCCGGGCTCTACAATGAAGAGTAGCCCTCGCTGTCTACAACTAGAGAAAGCCCACTCATAGCAACGAAGACCTAGTGGAACCAAAATAAATAAATCAATATTTTTAAAGAGATATGCCAAGCCTTGTGAAGAAGTTTGAAAAACACTGGCCTCTGGAATTACCTGGCACTTTCAATTTTATTTTGTATTTTTAAATGCTGTCTTTTAATAGTCTAATAGGTATGATACATATGTCTTAATCTGGGATGCCATGATGAACATGCCACAGACTGGGTGGCTTGTAAACCACATACATGTAGTTTCTCACAGTTTTGGAGGTTGGAAGGGCCAAGGTTAAGGTGCTGCAGATTGCGTGCCTGGTGAGTGACTGCTTCCTGCTTCATAGATGTCTAGCTGTCTCCCCATGGCGTCCTCACATGGTAGAAGGGGTGAGGGAGCTCTGTCGGCTCTCTTTTATAAGCACACTAATTCCATTTATGAACCTCAGGTTTTTTCCTCTGTAAATTGGGTTAATGATGGCACCTACTTTGGCAGTGATTGAGGGGTTAGATTCAATCAGGCAATTCCTGTAGGGGGTGAAAGTTCCCCTGGCAGCAGCAAGAGTTTAGGAAATGGTAGTGTATTGGTGCCTCTACAGTCTGCAGAATGATAAGGGAACTTCAGTACAATATAATGTAAGAGCAGTGGACTTAGGGCTAGGATCATTTGATGTAAATGCTAGACTGTCCATTAGTTAGGCCAATCACTTTGGACACATTCAAATTCTCAGCTTCAGTTTTCCTTATCTGCAAAATGGGGGCAAGGTCCAAATGATGGTACATATATTCAAGCCTCTTTATTTTTCTAGTAAAAGTTTTTATTGAGCATCTACTATGGGCCAAGAACTCTTCTGGGCTCTAGGGCTAGGCTATGACAGTAAGCAAAACAGACTCCTGTGCCCCACAGAAAAGAAGCACTAGGGAGTGGTAGGGGAATTCAGTAGGCAAGATAAATAAGTAAACATTTGTTGTTGTGCATTTGCTCAGTCATGTCTGACTCTTTGTAACCCCATGGACAGTAGCCCACCAGGCTCCTATGTCCATGGAGTTTCCCAGACAAGGATACTAGAGTGGGTTGGTATTTCCTTCCCCAGGGGATCGTCCCAACCTAGGGATGAAACCCACCTCTTTTGTGTCTACTGCATTGCCAGGTAGGTTCTTTACCATTAGCACCACCTGGACAGCCACCTGAGAATGTTAGACAGTTATATAATGAAGGAAAGGGGATAGAAAATTGGGACTTTTATTTGCAAGAACCACAAAGACAAAATCCAAGTGCCTTAAGCAGAAAATTTAACCTATGTGAATGAAAAAAATACATGAACAATTTTTTAAAAAATTTAGGTGTGGCTTGATCCAGGAGCTCAAATGATGAACATGCAAGGGTCTTGTAAACCACATACATGTAGTTTCTCACAGTTTTGGAGGTTGGAAGGGCCAAGGTTAAGGTGCTGCAGATTGCGTGCCTGGTGAGTGACTGCTTCCTGCTTCATAGATGTCTAGCTGTCTCCCCATGGCGTCCTCACATGGTAGAAGGGGTGAGGGAGCTCTGTCGGCTCTCTTTTATAAGCACACTAATTCCATTTATGAACCTCAGGTTTTTTCCTCTGTAAATTGGGTTAATGATGGCACCTACTTTGGCAGTGATTGAGGGGTTAGATTCAATCAGGCAATTCCTGTAGGGGGTGAAAGTTCCCCTGGCAGCAGCAAGAGTTTAGGAAATGGTAGTGTATTGGTGCCTCTACAGTCTGCAGAATGATAAGGGAACTTCAGTACAATATAATGTAAGAGCAGTGGACTTAGGGCTAGGATCATTTGATGTAAATGCTAGACTGTCCATTAGTTAGGCCAATCACTTTGGACACATTCAAATTCTCAGCTTCAGTTTTCCTTATCTGCAAAATGGGGGCAAGGTCCAAATGATGGTACATATATTCAAGCCTCTTTATTTTTCTAGTAAAAGTTTTTATTGAGCATCTACTATGGGCCAAGAACTCTTCTGGGCTCTAGGGCTAGGCTATGACAGTAAGCAAAACAGACTCCTGTGCCCCACAGAAAAGAAGCACTAGGGAGTGGTAGGGGAATTCAGTAGGCAAGATAAATAAGTAAACATTTGTTGTTGTGCATTTGCTCAGTCATGTCTGACTCTTTGTAACCCCATGGACAGTAGCCCACCAGGCTCCTATGTCCATGGAGTTTCCCAGACAAGGATACTAGAGTGGGTTGGTATTTCCTTCCCCAGGGGATCGTCCCAACCTAGGGATGAAACCCACCTCTTTTGTGTCTACTGCATTGCCAGGTAGGTTCTTTACCATTAGCACCACCTGGACAGCCACCTGAGAATGTTAGACAGTTATATAATGAAGGAAAGGGGATAGAAAATTGGGACTTTTATTTGCAAGAACCACAAAGACAAAATCCAAGTGCCTTAAGCAGAAAATTTAACCTATGTGAATGAAAAAAATACATGAACAATTTTTTAAAAAATTTAGGTGTGGCTTGATCCAGGAGCTCAAATGATGCAAGAAGGGATGGTATTTCTCCTGCTATCACTTCTCTTTGTTCTAACACCACTCTCTCAATTAAGTGCTGCCCCCCTGGTGGAAAGACAGCTGGTGGCAGCTCCCATTCTCATAACACCATGACCAGCAGAGCAGGAAGCCAGCTCTTCCCTAACAGACAGAAAACAAGCCCTGGACTGACTCTTAGTGATCCAAACTGAGCTGGCAATCACTGCAGTCAGAGGCCTGTGAGGCTCTGATTGAGCAGATACGACTCACACAACCATCCTGGTCACAGGAAGTGGAGTTGTTATCACTTAGACCAAAAGAACCACTGGTGGGCAGAGGGGATGTCCTGAGGAAAATTGAGGTGTTGTTCCTTGGAGAAGGGTGAAAAAGTGGGGGTAGAGGAACAGAGTAGGCAGTCAGTAGAGAGCAGCCAAACTTGAAAGGAATAGTTGGCCTCCTTTCTCCAAGGTTCTAGCCCATCTATCTTTGGCTGAGTCAGAAAGTTATTTCTGAAAATTGTCTGGCAGTTCTGCTGTGTTCTGCTAAAAAAAAAAAAAAAAAGAGGATATGAAGGCCTAGTTGTTTAATTAACAGAGCTGGAAGGAAGATGGTCAGAGGTTCTGTGAGTAGAATGAGCACCCGTTGAAGTCAGGGCAGAAGGGGAGAGGAAGAAGGCTGTTGTGGTTTCAGGGCAGTTCCACCACTCAGGCATGATTTGACGCTGATGGGTTTCTCCCCTTGCATCTCTAGAGAAAGCAGGAGTCACCTGGGAGCCTCTTGACAACGGACAGAGATAAGAGGAGGGCTGGACCACAGGGTGGGAACAGGGCAGCAAAGCTCTGCAGGAGTCAGCCTGGAAATTGTTGTTTCCTTTCTGCAGGACTTGAGAACTTTCCTGGGCAACTGCCAGATCACACAATTCTCCCCCTATGTAATGTCCAGAGCTCAAAAAATAACAAAATACAAAGAAGGATATGGGCTTCTAAATAAAATACAGAGAATTAATGTTGGCTGCAGAGATCAGAAACTCTGGACATCTTTGTTTTTCTTCTCATATTAAAACAAGTTCATAGGTGGGGAGCTCAGGGCTTGTGTTGCCACATAAAGACCAAGCTTTTCCAACTTAGCCCTCTGCTTTCTTTTGAATTGGCTTATGATCTCAAGGCTGCTGGAAACTATACTCTGCCCACTTGAGGGAGGAGCAAAGCAAGGGAATGAATGTGTGATTCTATTAAGCAGGAATGAAGGAACTCCAATCTCCCCAAAGAGTGTTAACACTTCTTTTTAAGAGTCCTTACTTCATATCTTAGTGTCTTGCAGCTTGAGGGCGTGCAGTAAATATTGCCAAGTGAATTACATCTTCCTGGCTGTTCCAACACAGCAGCAAATTCCTGCTGGTATGGAAAGTTGAATATGAAACATTTACTGCAATTTCACTTCAAGTCAGGCACGCTGTTTAGGGAAGCATCTTTTTCTTTTTCTAGTTGTGAAGTATCTTGTTATTTAATAATGATTTTAAACATCAAGGATTGGCCCAAGGTCACACAGGAAGTGGATCAGGGACTTGAACCCTTACGTGTCTGACTCCAAAGGATCTTTTCTCAGCTGTTAGGTGAACTTGCTTTCTTGGTTCTCAAAGAAGGTCAGTGCTGTGACATCATTGCAATGTCATCAGAGCAAACGCTTAGGGGAGGCTGATTTTGTGCTCAACTTTGTTCTCAGTGTTTTATGTGCACCAACCCATATAATCCTCAAGCACAATCCTATGAAGTAAGTACTATAATTATCCCAGTTTACAGTTGTGGAAGCTGAGTCACAAAGAAGTCAAATGAGTAGTCCTTGAGTGGCAGAGCTAGGACTCAAACCCAGGCAGCCTGACTACATAGCCTGTAGCAGATGCTGTCCCTGCCTCCCTCATCTCCTTTCTGCAATCGCCTTTCTGTGCAAGCCGATCTGATGGTTCATACTTCCTACCCTGCACCTGAATGGCCCAGAGTGATTGCTACCTTCAATTTTGGCACGAGATTTCCAAGCCAGATCACACAATTCTCCCCCTATGTAATGTCCAGAGCTCAAAAAATAACAAAATACAAAGAAGGATATGGGCTTCTAAATAAAATACAGAGAATTAATGTTGGCTGCAGAGATCAGAAACTCTGGACATCTTTGTTTTTCTTCTCATATTAAAACAAGTTCATAGGTGGGGAGCTCAGGGCTTGTGTTGCCACATAAAGACCAAGCTTTTCCAACTTAGCCCTCTGCTTTCTTTTGAATTGGCTTATGATCTCAAGGCTGCTGGAAACTATACTCTGCCCACTTGAGGGAGGAGCAAAGCAAGGGAATGAATGTGTGATTCTATTAAGCAGGAATGAAGGAACTCCAATCTCCCCAAAGAGTGTTAACACTTCTTTTTAAGAGTCCTTACTTCATATCTTAGTGTCTTGCAGCTTGAGGGCGTGCAGTAAATATTGCCAAGTGAATTACATCTTCCTGGCTGTTCCAACACAGCAGCAAATTCCTGCTGGTATGGAAAGTTGAATATGAAACATTTACTGCAATTTCACTTCAAGTCAGGCACGCTGTTTAGGGAAGCATCTTTTTCTTTTTCTAGTTGTGAAGTATCTTGTTATTTAATAATGATTTTAAACATCAAGGATTGGCCCAAGGTCACACAGGAAGTGGATCAGGGACTTGAACCCTTACGTGTCTGACTCCAAAGGATCTTTTCTCAGCTGTTAGGTGAACTTGCTTTCTTGGTTCTCAAAGAAGGTCAGTGCTGTGACATCATTGCAATGTCATCAGAGCAAACGCTTAGGGGAGGCTGATTTTGTGCTCAACTTTGTTCTCAGTGTTTTATGTGCACCAACCCATATAATCCTCAAGCACAATCCTATGAAGTAAGTACTATAATTATCCCAGTTTACAGTTGTGGAAGCTGAGTCACAAAGAAGTCAAATGAGTAGTCCTTGAGTGGCAGAGCTAGGACTCAAACCCAGGCAGCCTGACTACATAGCCTGTAGCAGATGCTGTCCCTGCCTCCCTCATCTCCTTTCTGCAATCGCCTTTCTGTGCAAGCCGATCTGATGGTTCATACTTCCTACCCTGCACCTGAATGGCCCAGAGAGTGATTGCTACCTTCAATTTTGCAATATGGGCAAGTCATTCACCTCCCTCTGGTCCTGGACCTGCCGACTGACAGTGCCTGGACTTGGCTCTGTCCACAAGGTCTATCTGGGCAAGTGTGGGGTCAAATCAAAAGTGCCACAGAGTTAACATTCTCTGGAAAGCATCCCTCAACCAATGACTGACAGGAGTTGAAGGATAAATACCCCAGATTCTTCCCCTCAGGTGAGATCACACTGAGATGTGTTCTACACAGTCCCCAGCGCTCCTCCTGAGCCCTGGCTACTCACTGTGGGAATGGTTATCCTATTATTAACGTCTTTCCTTTTTCTGCCTCCCTTCTCTGCTCTCTTCCTGATACTTCCTGGAAAAACTGAAAGTGAAATCGCTCAGTCATGTCCGACTCTTGGCGGCCCGATGGAGGAACCATGGGATTCTCTAGGCAAGAATACTGGAGTGGGGGCTTCCCTGATTGTCCAGTGGTTAGTGAGTCTGCCTTGCAGTGCAAGGGGCACCAGTTCAATCCCTGGCCCAGGAAGATCTCACATGAAGTGTAGCGGCTAGACTGGCGTGTCCAATTACGAGCCAGCACTCTGGAGCACGTGCACCCAGAGCCAGTGTTCCGCAACGAGGGAGGCCACGGCAATGGGAGGCCCACACAGGCCAAAGAATAAAGATGGATGAAAATAAATAAATAAAAAAGAAAAACAATAACAGAGGCCAAAATTAAAAAAAAAAAAATAGAATACTGGAGTGAGTGGGTGACCTTTCCCTTCTCCAGGGGACCTTGCCAACCCAGAGGTTGAATCCCAGTCTCCCAGATTCTTTACCGTCTGAGCCACCAGGGAAGCCCGATATTTCCTGGAATCATCTCTCAAATAAATAAATAGCAGTAAAATCCTTGCCGCTGAGTCTCTTTTGTGGGGAACTGGAACTACGTGGAGCCTAAAATCCCAACCACTGCACAGACTGCCTACACATATCAACATTATTTGTAAGTGCAAACAAAGCTAGCAACTTAGGGGCTTCCCTGGTGGTCCAGTGGGTAAGGACACCGCCTTGCAGTGCAAGGGGCGCAGGTTCGATCCCTGGCCTGGGAGGATCGCACATGCTGTGGAGCAGCTGAACTGATATGTCCAACTACCGAGCTGGTGCTCTGCGACAAGAGGTCACTGCGATGGGAGGCCCACACAGGCCAAAAGAACAAAGATGGATGGAAATAAATAAATAAAAGACTAATAGAAGTGAATTGAAAAAAAAATAAATAAAAAACACAAAAACTAGCAACTTAGAAAATACCTGGAGGGCATCTAAACAGGGAACTGGCTAAACAATCTTTGTTCACAAGTGTGTATGTGCATGCGTCTATGTGTGCATGGGTGTGATGTTGTCTGTGCATGAACCTTTCAGATGGGCTCCTCATCTTAAAGCTCAAGGTTATCCAGTCCAGCCAAGAGCAGGCAAACTTTGAAGACTGGACCAATTTCTCTTTCCAAATAACCTAACAGGAACATCTAGATAAGATCAGCAGAAATGAATTTGCCGTTTGTTGTGAATTTTCAAAGTCCAGACAGAGGACTTAGAGCTGTGGGTTTTCTGTTTTTGTGGGGTTTGGGTGGGGGAGGGTTTCTTTCAGAGGCCCAAGTCTGGAAAGAGGAGCTTGGAGGAAGGAAGCTCTTGGGGTTCTTGTCAACGTACATTTTTCCTATATACTTACCAGATTATTTGTTATTTATCAATGTCAGAGCCTGACTTGGGTTGCAATCCCAGTTGGAGGCCTAGGATCAGGCCATAGTCAGTCTTGGGATCTGAAACATCAGCTGAACTGGTCCTTCTACCTCAGAAAAGAGACTGTGTCATAGACTTTGTTCTCTCCTTTTAATTTCTCCCAACATGAAATGTAAGCACTGCTATTATCCCATTTCACAGATGAGGGAAATGGAACCCCAAGGAGTGAAGCAGCATGTTCAAGGTCACCTAGTATTGGACACCTGGCAGAGCTGGGATTTGAGCCAAAGTCTGTTTTCCTCCAAAGCCCTCAGCCCTTCCCAGAAGGCATCTGTCACTGCGCAGGGTTAACCCCATGAGTGACGTGTTCAGATTGCTATTGTGCTGTTTCCTGACTGTGTGACCTTGGGCAAATGACTTTACCTCTCTGAACTTTAGTTTCTCCTCTGTGAAGTGGAGGTAGGAACAGTGCTTACCTTGTATAAGCTATTGTGAGGGGAGAGATGAGATCACAGATGGGAAGTCTGGTCCATGAGTACCCAATACAATTGAACTATTATTACTATTCTCTACGAAATTTTAAAAATAGAATGTCTCATGGAGATCAGACTTGTGGTTGCCAAGAGAAAGCAGAGAAGGAGAGGGATTTCCTGGAAGTTTGAGGTTAATAGATGCAAAGTATTACATTTAGAATGGCTGAACGACAAGGTCCTACTGTATAGCCCAGGGAACTATATAAAATCTCCCAGGATAAACCATAATGGAAAAGAATATTTTAAAAAAGAATGTATATGTATGTATAACTGACTTACTTTGCTGTACATCAGAGATTGGCACAACATTGTAAATAGACGATACTTTAAAAAAATCTTAAAATAAATCAAACTCAAAAATAGAGCATCTCCTTGAACAACTGTTTAGAAAGGTACTTATCTATTAGAAATAAAACAGGAACCAATATGGAATTTAAAATTTTTCTACTAGTCATACTAAAAATGTAAAAGAGGGGCTTCCCTGGTGATCCAGTGGGTAAGGACACTGCCTTGCAGTGCAAGGGGTGCTGGTTCGATCCCTGGCCTGGGAAGATCTGACGTGCCACAGAGCTGCTGGACTCGTGTGTCCAACTACCGAGCCAGCACTCTGGAGTGCATGCACCCAGAGCCAGTGCCCTGCAACAAGAGAAGCCACTGCGATGGGAGACCTACACAGGCCAAAAGAACAAAGATGGAAATAAATGAAAGACCAATAGAAGTGGCCCCCTAAAAAAAATTCTTAAAAATATTTAAAAAATTAAAAAATGTAAAAAGAACAAGTGAAATTAATTTTGTTTATATATTTGATTTAACTCAATATATCTAAAATATTGTCATTTCAACATGTAATCAAATTCCTCCAAAGCCCTCAGCCCTTCCCAGAAGGCATCTGTCACTGCGCAGGGTTAACCCCATGAGTGACGTGTTCAGATTGCTATTGTGCTGTTTCCTGACTGTGTGACCTTGGGCAAATGACTTTACCTCTCTGAACTTTAGTTTCTCCTCTGTGAAGTGGAGGTAGGAACAGTGCTTACCTTGTATAAGCTATTGTGAGGGGAGAGATGAGATCACAGATGGGAAGTCTGGTCCATGAGTACCCAATACAATTGAACTATTATTACTATTCTCTACGAAATTTTAAAAATAGAATGTCTCATGGAGATCAGACTTGTGGTTGCCAAGAGAAAGCAGAGAAGGAGAGGGATTTCCTGGAAGTTTGAGGTTAATAGATGCAAAGTATTACATTTAGAATGGTTAAACAACAAGGTCCTACTGTATAGCCCAGGGAACTATATAAAATCTCCCAGGATAAACCATAATGGAAAAGAATATTTTAAAAAAGAATGTATATGTATGTATAACTGACTTACTTTGCTGTACATCAGAGATTGGCACAACATTGTAAATAGACGATACTTTAAAAAAATCTTAAAATAAATCAAACTCAAAAATAGAGCATCTCCTTGAACAACTGTTTAGAAAGGTACTTATCTATTAGAAATAAAACAGGAACCAATATGGAATTTAAAATTTTTCTACTAGTCATACTAAAAATGTAAAAGAGGGCTTCCCTGGTGATCCAGTGGGTAAGGACACTGCCTTGCAGTGCAAGGGGTGCTGGTTCGATCCCTGGCCTGGGAAGATCTGACGTGCCACAGAGCTGCTGGACTCGTGTGTCCAACTACCGAGCCAGCACTCTGGAGTGCATGCACCCAGAGCCAGTGCCCTGCAACAAGAGAAGCCACTGCGATGGGAGACCTACACAGGCCAAAAGAACAAAGATGGAAATAAATGAAAGACCAATAGAAGTGGCCCCCTAAAAAAAATTCTTAAAAATATTTAAAAAATTAAAAAATGTAAAAAGAACAAGTGAAATTAATTTTGTTTATATATTTGATTTAACTCAATATATCTAAAATATTGTCATTTCAACATGTAATCAAATCAAGAAAGCATTCATGAACTATTATATACTCTTTTTATTGCATTAAGGATAAAAACCCCTTCATGGATCACAGCCGTGTTGTGGTGAAGGGGCCTTCTATAACTTAAAGAAGCTATGAGCCGTGCTGTGCAAGGCCACCCAAGAAGGACACAATGTGGTCCCCTGGAGGAGGAAATGGCAAAGCACTTCAAGTATTCTTGCCCAGAGAAGCCTGTGAACAGTATGAAAAGGCAAAAAAGATATGACACTGGAAGATGGGCCCTCCCAGGTCAGAAGGTGTCCAATATGCTACTGGGGAAGGGTGGAGAACAATTGCTAGTAACTCCAGAAAGTGTGAAGCAGCTGGGCCAAAGCAGAAACAATGCTCAGTTGTGAATATGTCTGATGGTGAAAGAACAATATTGCATAGGAAGCTGGAAGGTCAGGGCCATGAATTTTGCAAAGGAAACTGGACATGGTCAAGCGGGAGATGGCAAAAGTGAACTTCAACCTCTTAGGAATCAGTGAACTAAAATGGTCAGGAGTGGGAAAATTTAATTTAGTTCAGATGACCATTATATCTACTACTGTGGGCAAGAATCCTTTAGAAGAACTGCAGTACCCCTCATAGTTAAGAAAAGAATCTGAAATGCAGTACTTGGGTGGAACCTCAACAACGACAGAATCATCAGTTTGTTTCCAAGGCAAACCATTCAACAGCACAGTATTCCAAGTCTATGTCTCAACCACTGAGGTTGAAGAAGCTGATGCTGACTGGTTCTATGAAGACCTACAAGACCTTCTAGAACTAACACCAAAGAAAGATATCCTTTTCATCATAGGGGATTGGAATGTAAAGTAGGAAGGCAAGAGATGCCCAGAATAACAGGAAAGTTTGAACTTGGAGTACAAAATGAAGCAGGGTAAAAGATAACAGAATTTTGATAAGAGAACACATTGGTCATAGCAAACACCTTTTTCCAACAACTGAAGAGATGACTCTACACATGGACATCACCAGATGGTCAATGCCAAAATCAGATTGATTATGTTCTTTGCAGCTGAAGATAGAGAAGTTCTATACACTCAGGAAAAACAAGAGCTGGATCAGACTGTGATTCAGATCATGAGCTCCTTATTGCAAAATTCAGGCTTAAATTGAAGAAAGTAGGGGAAGCCACTAGGCCATTCAGGTATGACCGAAATCAAATCCCTTATGACTATACAGTGAAGGTGACCGATAGATTCAAGCTTCAAGGGATTGAGCCGTGCTGTGCAAGGCCACCCAAGAAGGACACAATGTGGTCCCCTGGAGGAGGAAATGGCAAAACACTTCAGTATTCTTGCCTTGAGAACACCGTGAACAGTATGAAAAGGCAAAATGATATGACACTGGAAGATGGGCCCTCCCAGGTCAGAAGGTGTCCAATATGCTACTGGGGAAGGGTGGAGAACAATTGCTAGTAACTCCAGAAAGTGTGAAGCAGCTGGGCCAAAGCAGAAACAATGCTCAGTTGTGAATATGTCTGATGGTGAAAGAACAATATTGCATAGGAAGCTGGAAGGTCAGGGCCATGAATTTTGCAAAGGAAACTGGACATGGTCAAGCGGGAGATGGCAAAAGTGAACTTCAACCTCTTAGGAATCAGTGAACTAAAATGGTCAGGAGTGGGAAAATTTAATTTAGTTCAGATGACCATTATATCTACTACTGTGGGCAAGAATCCTTTAGAAGAACTGCAGTACCCCTCATAGTTAAGAAAAGAATCTGAAATGCAGTACTTGGGTGGAACCTCAACAACGACAGAATCATCAGTTTGTTTCCAAGGCAAACCATTCAACAGCACAGTATTCCAAGTCTATGTCTCAACCACTGAGGTTGAAGAAGCTGATGCTGACTGGTTCTATGAAGACCTACAAGACCTTCTAGAACTAACACCAAAGAAAGATATCCTTTTCATCATAGGGGATTGGAATGTAAAGTAGGAAGGCAAGAGATGCCCAGAATAACAGGAAAGTTTGAACTTGGAGTACAAAATGAAGCAGGGTAAAAGATAACAGAATTTTGATAAGAGAACACATTGGTCATAGCAAACACCTTTTTCCAACAACTGAAGAGATGACTCTACACATGGACATCACCAGATGGTCAATGCCAAAATCAGATTGATTATGTTCTTTGCAGCTGAAGATAGAGAAGTTCTATACACTCAGGAAAAACAAGAGCTGGATCAGACTGTGATTCAGATCATGAGCTCCTTATTGCAAAATTCAGGCTTAAATTGAAGAAAGTAGGGGAAGCCACTAGGCCATTCAGGTATGACCGAAATCAAATCCCTTATGACTATACAGTGAAGGTGACCGATAGATTCAAGATTCAAGGGATTAAATCTGGTAGACAGAGTATCTGAAGAACTAAGGACAGAGGTTCTTAACATTGTATAGGAAGCAGTGATCCAAACCATCCCAAAGAAAAAGAAATGCAAGAAGGTAAAGTGCTTGTTGTCTGAGAAGCCTTTACAAATAGCTGAGGAAAGAAAAGGAGTGAAAGGCAAAGGAGAAAAGGAAAGGTATACCCAACTGAATTTGGAGTTCCAGAGAAGAGCAAGGAGAGATAAGAAAGCCTTTTTTATTTTTTTAATTTATTTTTTATATTACTGAGTTTTGTTGTTTACTGCCACACATCAGCCTGAATCCACCATGGGTGTACATATATATATGCATACCCCGGACCTCCCTCCTGTCTCCCTCTTCATCCCACCCCTCCAGGTTGAAGTTCTTGCGTTGCGTATGTAAGTAAAAGTCAATAAAAGGAGAGAGAGAGAGTGAGAAGGCAAAGAGAAGTAACCATGATTTGAAATAAATCTCCAAGAATCTGAACAGAACACAGGGTGAATGTGGGGAATTCTCAAGTGGGTTTCAGTGCCAGCTGCCTGCATTCGTACCTCAGCCCTGCCATCTACTAGCTGGGTGACCTTCAGTAAGTTTGTTATGCTCTCTGGGTACCTCAGTTGCTTCATTTTTAAAATGGGGACAAGGGATTTCCTGGCAATCCAGTGGTTAAGACTTTGCCTTCTGGTGCAATGGGTGCTGGTTCAATCTTTGGTCAGGGAGCTAAGATCCCATATGCCTCATGGCCAAGAAACCAGAACATAAGCAACAGAAGCAATATGATAACAAACTCAATGGAGACTTTATAAATGGTCCACATAAAAAAATCTTTAACAATAGGGCTTCCCTGGTGGCCCAGTGGGTAAAGAGTCCACCAGGCAGTGCAAGGGCACAGATTGATTATGTTCTTTGCAGCTGAAGATAGAGAAGTTCTATACACTCGGGAAAAAGACTGGATCAGACTGTGATTCAGATCATGAGCCCTTATTGCAAAATTCAGGCTTAAATTGAAGAAAGTAGGAAGCCACTAGGCCATTCAGGTATGACCGAAATCAAATCCCTTATGACTATACAGTGAAGGTGACCGATAGATTCAAGATTCAAGGGATTAAATCTGGTAGACAGAGTATCTGAAGAACTAAGGACAGAGGTTCTTAACATTGTATAGGAAGCAGTGATCCAAACCATCCCAAAGAAAAAGAAATGCAAGAAGGTAAAGTGCTTGTTGTCTGAGAAGCCTTTACAAATAGCTGAGGAAAGAAAAGGAGTGAAAGGCAAAGGAGAAAAGGAAAGGTATACCCAACTGAATTTGGAGTTCCAGAGAAGAGCAAGGAGAGATAAGAAAGCCTTTTTTATTTTTTTAATTTATTTTTTATATTACTGAGTTTTGTTGTTTACTGCCACACATCAGCCTGAATCCACCATGGGTGTACATATATATATGCATACCCCGGACCTCCCTCCTGTCTCCCTCTTCATCCCACCCCTCCAGGTTGAAGTTCTTGCGTTGCGTATGTAAGTAAAAGTCAATAAAAGGAGAGAGAGAGAGTGAGAAGGCAAAGAGAAGTAACCATGATTTGAAATAAATCTCCAAGAATCTGAACAGAACACAGGGTGAATGTGGGGAATTCTCAAGTGGGTTTCAGTGCCAGCTGCCTGCATTCGTACCTCAGCCCTGCCATCTACTAGCTGGGTGACCTTCAGTAAGTTTGTTATGCTCTCTGGGTACCTCAGTTGCTTCATTTTTAAAATGGGGACAAGGGATTTCCTGGCAATCCAGTGGTTAAGACTTTGCCTTCTGGTGCAATGGGTGCTGGTTCAATCTTTGGTCAGGGAGCTAAGATCCCATATGCCTCATGGCCAAGAAACCAGAACATAAGCAACAGAAGCAATATGATAACAAACTCAATGGAGACTTTATAAATGGTCCACATAAAAAAATCTTTAACAATAGGGCTTCCCTGGTGGCCCAGTGGGTAAAGAGTCCACCAGGCAGTGCAAGGGGCACCGGTTCGATCCCTGGCCCAGGAAGATCCCACGTGCTGTGGAGCAGCTAGACCGGTGTGTCCAGTTGTAAGCCAGTGCTCTGGAACGCATGCGCCCAGAGCTGGTACTCTGCAACGAGAGAGGCCACTGTGATGGGAGGCCCACTCAGGCCAAAGAATTAAGATGGATGAAAACAAATAAATGAAGGACCAATAAAAGAGGCCAAATTTTTTTAAAAAAATCTTTAAAAATAAATAAAATGGGGATGACAATGGAACCTACGTCTCTGGGTTGTTCTGAGGATTAAATGAGTGAATGTATGGAAGGTCTGGTATGACACAAAGTGCTCAAAAAAACCAAAACAAAACAGTTTTTGAGATTTCTGTTTGGAGGAAGGTAGGAGGAAACTCTCTCAGTGAAAATACACTGGAGTGAGTGGTGGGGGATCCAGATACTACGTTTGGATCTGCCATCAACTAATCTGTGTGAACATGGACCTCAGTTTTATAACAATAGCAATAAGTTCTAACAACAGCAATATACATTTACATTATACAGTTAACAGTAATATACTGTTACTAAGACTAACAACAGCATTTTTTTGAGTACTTGCTATTACCCAGGAACTTTACAGGTTTAATTTCATCAGATTTTACAACATCCCTCTGAGATAGATACCATTATTATTTCCCTTCTAAAGATGAGGAAACAAGAGTCTCACCCAGCTGTAGCAGCTTGCCCAAGGCCACACAGCTTCTGCATTCTAACGGAGCAGCTTGCAAGCAGACCGGAGGTGATGCCCACTGAACCTCCATGCCACAGTAAGGTCTTTTCCAGTTTTGCCAAGTTCGGGAAGGGTACCTCAGTTGCTTCATTTTAAAATGGGGACAAGGGTTTCCAAGTGGTTAAGACTTTGCCTTCTGGTGCAATGGGTGCTGGTTCAATCTTTGGTCAGGGAGCTAAGATCCCATATGCCTCATGGCCAAGAAACCAGAACATAAGCAACAGAAGCAATATGATAACAAACTCAATGGAGACTTTATAAATGGTCCACATAAAAAAATCTTTAACAATAGGGCTTCCCTGGTGGCCCAGTGGGTAAAGAGTCCACCAGGCAGTGCAAGGGGCACCGGTTCGATCCCTGGCCCAGGAAGATCCCACGTGCTGTGGAGCAGCTAGACCGGTGTGTCCAGTTGTAAGCCAGTGCTCTGGAACGCATGCGCCCAGAGCTGGTACTCTGCAACGAGAGAGGCCACTGTGATGGGAGGCCCACTCAGGCCAAAGAATTAAGATGGATGAAAACAAATAAATGAAGGACCAATAAAAGAGGCCAAATTTTTTTAAAAAAATCTTTAAAAATAAATAAAATGGGGATGACAATGGAACCTACGTCTCTGGGTTGTTCTGAGGATTAAATGAGTGAATGTATGGAAGGTCTGGTATGACACAAAGTGCTCAAAAAAACCAAAACAAAACAGTTTTTGAGATTTCTGTTTGGAGGAAGGTAGGAGGAAACTCTCTCAGTGAAAATACACTGGAGTGAGTGGTGGGGGATCCAGATACTACGTTTGGATCTGCCATCAACTAATCTGTGTGAACATGGACCTCAGTTTTATAACAATAGCAATAAGTTCTAACAACAGCAATATACATTTACATTATACAGTTAACAGTAATATACTGTTACTAAGACTAACAACAGCATTTTTTTGAGTACTTGCTATTACCCAGGAACTTTACAGGTTTAATTTCATCAGATTTTACAACATCCCTCTGAGATAGATACCATTATTATTTCCCTTCTAAAGATGAGGAAACAAGAGTCTCACCCAGCTGTAGCAGCTTGCCCAAGGCCACACAGCTTCTGCATTCTAACGGAGCAGCTTGCAAGCAGACCGGAGGTGATGCCCACTGAACCTCCATGCCTCAGTAAGGTCTTTTCCAGTTTTGCTGCTCTGTGATGCTGGGAGTTGAGTTTCTTGCTGGGAGCTAACAGTTCTGGCTTTTAGAACTGGTTCTGTTGAACTTTGTGGCTCCAGAGTTTGCCTCCTCACTTTATCATCTGTAAAATGGGGCCAAGAACAACACAGTGCCTTGCCTTTGAGGGTTTTCTCTTGAGCTTTCTGGGTCTTCCTCTAGACCTTCCTACCTCATTTCCTTTTTTCTTTTTAAACATCTCACTCATGAGATCGCAATGAAGATCACAGGATGGGGGTGGAAGGGCTCTGATATGCTTAAACAGCTCCAGGTGTCTTAGCCAGATGGCACAGGAAGAGGAAAGAGAGGGACGCTGTGGGGAAAGAAATCTGAATCTGATCACACTAAAGGATATGAGTGGGAACTTGGAGAGGATGGTGGCGTGTGCACAGGGTCCCAAAGGGAACACATGGTGCATACACATGTGCCTCCTTACACAGACACACTGCCTGAAACGCCCTGGCAGCTGATGTTCCGGGGAAAACAAGGAAGTCGTTAAATTATCCAGCTCTTCTGTCTAAGTATGTTGCACATCTGGTGGCCTGGAAACCTCTGGGTGACTTTTCATTTTGTATTCACTGTCTTGCTATCTGAGTCCAAGCTCAGGGCTCTAGAGGAGGAAAGTGGAGAGGAGAAAAAGAGAAACAGGGGTGAACTGAAAGCAGGGGACTGGGGAAAGAAATAAATTACACAGAGAGGGAGACTGAAAAGACAGACTGCAAAGACAGACTTTGAGGGTGGACTGGAGGCAAGGACTGGGTGAAAGAAAAAGCAGAGAGAGATGGAGATTCACTCAGACAAATACAAACATACAAAGATAAAGAGACAGATGGACAGATAGGTGAGTAGTGGGAGGAAGGAGAGAGAAAGGAAGAGGAGACCAAATTAGGAGCTGGAGAGAGAAACACAGAGAGAGTGGTGAAGAAAGAGAGATTTATATAGAGACAGAGACACAAACAAAGGAAGTGATATAACCAGAGATGAGATAGACTTAGGTGGAAGAAAGTCTGACACAAACACAAAGAGGGCAGAATTGACTGACACACACACAGTAAGAGGGAGAAATTGTCAGAGTTAAAACAAGACATACAGAGATGAGTTTCTTGCTGGGAGCTAACAGTTCTGGCTTTTAGAACTGGTTCTGTTGAACTTTGTGGCTCCAGAGTTTGCCTCCTCACTTTATCATCTGTAAAATGGGGCCAAGAACAACACAGTGCCTTGCCTTTGAGGGTTTTCTCTTGAGCTTTCTGGGTCTTCCTCTAGACCTTCCTACCTCATTTCCTTTTTTCTTTTTAAACATCTCACTCATGAGATCGCAATGAAGATCACAGGATGGGGGTGGAAGGGCTCTGATATGCTTAAACAGCTCCAGGTGTCTTAGCCAGATGGCACAGGAAGAGGAAAGAGAGGGACGCTGTGGGGAAAGAAATCTGAATCTGATCACACTAAAGGATATGAGTGGGAACTTGGAGAGGATGGTGGCGTGTGCACAGGGTCCCAAAGGGAACACATGGTGCATACACATGTGCCTCCTTACACAGACACACTGCCTGAAACGCCCTGGCAGCTGATGTTCCGGGGAAAACAAGGAAGTCGTTAAATTATCCAGCTCTTCTGTCTAAGTATGTTGCACATCTGGTGGCCTGGAAACCTCTGGGTGACTTTTCATTTTGTATTCACTGTCTTGCTATCTGAGTCCAAGCTCAGGGCTCTAGAGGAGGAAAGTGGAGAGGAGAAAAAGAGAAACAGGGGTGAACTGAAAGCAGGGGACTGGGGAAAGAAATAAATTACACAGAGAGGGAGACTGAAAAGACAGACTGCAAAGACAGACTTTGAGGGTGGACTGGAGGCAAGGACTGGGTGAAAGAAAAAGCAGAGAGAGATGGAGATTCACTCAGACAAATACAAACATACAAAGATAAAGAGACAGATGGACAGATAGGTGAGTAGTGGGAGGAAGGAGAGAGAAAGGAAGAGGAGACCAAATTAGGAGCTGGAGAGAGAGAAACACAGAGAGAGTGGTGAAGAAAGAGAGATTTATATAGAGACAGAGACACAAACAAAGGAAGTGATATAACCAGAGATGAGATAGACTTAGGTGGAAGAAAGTCTGACACAAACACAAAGAGGGCAGAATTGACTGACACACACACACAGTAAGAGGGAGAAATTGTCAGAGTTAAAACAAGAAATTCACATACAGAGATGGAGAGGAAGAAACAGATTCAGACAAACACAGGCCTGTATACACACACACATCCAGAAATACTCAAAGAGGCAGAGTCACATAAGGGGCTGGACTGCCAGTCCACTGGGAAAGAGGGGGACAGAGGTAAAGAGAGACAGAGATGGAGACTTTGAGACAAGAAAGACAAATACACATACAGAACAGGGAATATAAAGAGACAGAGGACGGAAAAGAAACAGAAAAAGGCAACGAAACGGAGACCCATACAGAGAAACAAAACAGACCATTCAAACAAAAAGAGCCATCAGGATTTTCTGTTCTGCCAAAAAAAATCCTGGGAGTCAGAATGTGTTGTGTTAGGATTTAATGGAAAACATTAATCTTTTCAGAAGAAAGAGTGGGCATTAAAAAATGTTTTTGACATAAATAATTGCTCTCCCAAAGGGGAATTATTTTTTCATTTTTTTTCTTTTCTCTTTGTAATACCAGAATGTTCTGAGGAGCACCAAAGACAGCATTTGAGGGTTTATCTACTTTCCACAAACATCTAACATCAGCAGTTTCTTCTTAATAAGAGAAAAAAAAAGGTTTCCGGACAAGAATGAGACTTGGTGAATGCTGTGGGGTGCAAAGCTTTCCATGTAGAAAGTGTTAGAACAAGAAAGGAAATCCCCTTGAGCCTCTCGTCAGTGGCTTCCCAGAGTGCTGTGTAAAAAGCAGTTCCGAGGCCAGGTCTCAGGGAGAAAGAGCCTGTGATCTATTACTGACGTCTGGCACCGTCAGGGAAGAGGCAGTCCAGGTGGCTTTCCATGTATTTGCTATTTCTTTACCAGAATCTAATCCTTGCCTGAATCACTGGCACAGTCTTGGGTAAGAATTCAAGGGAAAATCCGAATACCGTATGTCTAAGTACATAGGAGAGGGGAGAAAAGAGTAGAGGATGAGATGGCTGGATGGCATCACTGAGTCAATGCCCATGGGTTTGAGCAGGATCCTGGAGATGACGAAGGCGAGGGAAGCCTGGCGTGCTCCAGTCCACGGGGCCGCAGAGTTGGACACGACTGAGCGACTGAACTGAAGTACATTAAAAGTTAGAAAACGGTGAGGGAGGGGACTTCCTTGGTGGTCTAGTGGTTCAGAATCTGCCTTCCAGCGCAGGGGACGCGGGTTCTGTGCCTAGTCGAGGGACTACGATCCCACTTACCTCGGGGCCGCTGAGCCCTCACTGCGCATGCGCACGCACCACGCACCACACCCACTGAGCCTGCGCGCCTCCAGCCAGCGCGTGCCCTGCAGACAGCCCGAAGAGGAGCCCCGCCGCAGCTGAGACCCCAGGCAGCCAAAAATAACTAAGTAAATAACTAATAAAGGTTTTTTCTAAAAGTGAGAGAGGGTGTGAGGAGCCGGACTGAGGAGGGAGTGAGGAACCGTGACTGAGGAGTCTTGGCTGAGGAGGGAGTCAGGAGCCCTGCCTGTGGAGGGAGTGAGGAGCCCTGGGAGAGGAGGGTGTGAGGAGTCCTGATTGAGCGAGGGTGTGAGGAGCCTCTCCACCAAAAAAAGGAAAAAAATGGAAGAAAAAAAAAAAGTGAAAAGAAATCTAGTTGCCTCCATAGCCTATCCTGTGTTCTTGCTCATGGCCCTGGAAGCCCACCCTCTGGGATTTCCCTAACAGCCCACAGACTAAAGGAGCCAAATGCCTTCCTGGGTCAGCCTTACCTCCAGCAGTCTAGACTGGTGGCTAAATTGGCAGGGCAGGGTCATCACTGGGCCAGGCCTAAGATTCCCAACTGGTGACTGTACCTATGTTGGGACGTCTCAGGCAGCCTACCTCAGGATTTCCAGTCGGTTCTAAGTACCTCCAAAATTATAGTTCCCTATTAAAGGAGCAGGAGGGGAGAATAGTGACCTGGGAAACATGGCCCAAGACACCAAGATTGGGTCATTTGAAGAAACCAGCTTTAAATTGTCCTCACTGCCCGGTTCAATTCTGGGGCATCGTACATGCTCAATAAATACTTGGTGATAAAAAGGAACAATGTTTTTAAAAAAGGAATAAATTACTTAAATAAACGTCTTTGTACATGAACGCATTGAGTGTTAGGTCCTACAGCTCAGTGATTCCTCCCAAAAGCGAGGAGCCTGGGAATGCTAGGAGAAGGCGGTGCTGTTTCTGTTTTATAAGCAGGCTGGCAAGTGACAGTTGAGCCAAGATTGAGGGAACTAAGGGGGCCAGTCATCAGGATATCCAGGGGACTATACTCCAGGCAGTGAAAAGAGCCAGTGCAAAGGTTCAGAGACAGGACTGTGCCTGGCACATCGCAGGAACAATGAGGAGGAATGAAGTGAAGAGCCAGAGCAGTGGTGATGCGATCAGAGGGCCTCATGGCAATATTAAGGGCTTGGGCTTTGACCGTGGGCAAGATGGGGGCCGTTAGAATTCAGAGCCCAGAACAGACTTGCATTTTAAGAGGTTCCTTCTGACTGCTGGGTTGAGAACAGACCAAGCAGAAGCAGGGATACCAGTGAGGTGGCCGTGGCCTTGTCTGAGTGAGAGATGGTGGTGGCTGGGCGAGGAGCATGGAGATGCTGAGAAATGCTCAGATACTGGAGATCTGTCAGAGGCAAGAGATGACGGAATTTGCTAACAAATTGGATTTGGGATTTGAAAAAAAAAGAGAGTCGAGGATGATGCAGTGTTTTGGCCTGAGTAGTTAGAAGAATGGAGCTGCCACCACCATCCCCTGAGTGCAGGATAGACTCTGGGAGGAACTGATTTAGGGCAACAGATCAGGAGTTCAATGTCAGACTTGAATTCTGGGATGAGATGATGGAGTTCAGTTGCAGGCAGTACTGTATCAGGAGGTTGCTTGCTCTTTTTTGCTCCTTCTGGGGCCTCTTGGCTTCTTTTCTATATATATGTGTGTGTGTATATATATATATATATATTTTTTTTTTTTTTTCTGGTCACTTCTATTGATCTTTCATTTATTTATCTTTGCCCTTCGGCGTGTGTGGGCCTCCCATCGCAGTGGCCTCTCTCGTTGCAGAGCACCAGCTCTGGGTGTGTGCGCTCTAGAGCTCTGGCTCAGTAGTTGGACAAACCTGTCTAGCTGCTCTGCGGCATGTGGGATCGTCCCAGGCCAGGGATTGAACCTGCGCCCCTTACGCTGCAAGGCGGTGTCCTTACCCACTGGACTACCAGGGAGGCCCTTTTTCTATATTTTGATTCTTTTTCTTCTCTCTGCAAATAGGTTTTCTCAGAGTGTGCCTCAGCATGGAAATATCAGACTCTTTGCTGATCCCACTACTACTTGACCAGCTTTAGCCTCTGTCTCTTAGTTGATGGTTTAGAGCGGCAATTTTAAAATTGTATGCCGAGGCACCCTGGGATTGTGGCCACATCACACCAGTCTCTGCCTCAAGAAGCTCATTGTTGGATGAGTAAGATTGACAGATGAGTCAAGACTGATAGAGGCAACTCTGAAGTGTTTGTAGAGCATTTGACCCAACCTGGAGAGGTCAAGGGAGGCTTCCTGGAGGAAGTGACATTTCAATTGAGACTTAAATGATTAGAGGAACTTAGGTAGGTAGATGGGAGGAGTTGAGGAAGTGAGAGAGGGCATCTCAGGAAGAACAGCAAAGGTAAAGTCCTGGAGGTGAGAAACATCATGATGCACTGGGGAGTATAAGCAATTTGATATGGCTGGAATGAAGGGTTGGAGGCAGTTAAAGATCTGAAAGGCTTTGCATGCTAAGCTAAAGAGCTGGAAATGTGAATTAAACTATATATATTTCAAAAGGATTTATAATTATGCTTACTGTAAAATATTCAGATGTATTTTAAAAATCAAAGTTCCCATAATCCCGACTGTTTCAGGTAAAGATATGTAATGATATTTGAGGGTATGTCTTTTTTTTCTCTTTTAAAAGATTGAGATATAATGATATACAGGAACAAGTACAATTCTTAATTGCCAACTGATAAGTTTTTACTCATCTTCATACTGTAATCATCACTAAAATCAAGATATATAACCAGAAAATTTGGAGTCTTTCTAGATTTTTTCTGTTTATTGGCTAATAACTGTACATACACATGTATATACTAATATATATAGATATATAAATGATATGTTAAAATGAATATGCTAATATGCAACATAATTTTATGTATATATAAATATGTATGCACTTACAGCACATACATATATAATAATTTATGTAAATATAACTAATCTGAAGTATAGTTGATTTATGAATAATTATAAAAAAGATCATTCTCAACTAAATATTCCATGATATTCTTTTTTCACTTAATGTGGATATTTTTCCATATCAGTGCATAAAGACCAAAAGGTAAAACATCTGGGTTGTTCATGTGTTTATTCATTTACTCATTCATTCAACAAATACTCTTTTTTTGAGGTTGTATCTGTTCAGCTGTGTGTCACTGAAGGGATTTCAACAGAAGAAGGTCATAAAGAGGAATGATACAATTAGCTTTAGTTTTTAGATAGAACATTCTGGAAGAAATATGCTATACTTCACTCTCTTTGGTGAAGGAGGAGGGGTAAACTATTTTCCTTCTCAAATATTAAGCATTTATTTTTGAATACATAGTGATTCGATATTCAAGTAATACAATATTCAAAAGAGGCAAAGGACGTTTTAGTGAGAAGTCTTCCTTCCTTCCCACCCCTCAAGCACTCATTTCCACTCCAGAAAGAAAATGATCATCACTAACTCCTTCTTTTATTTGTTTATTTGGCTGCATCGGGTCTTAATTATGGCATATAGGATCTTTAGTTTTGGCATGTGGGATCTAGTTCCCCAACTAGGTATTGAACCCAGGCCCCTTGAATCAAGAGTGTGGAGTCAGCCACTGGACCACCAGAAAAGTCCCCATCAGTAACCTCTCATGCATCCTTCCAGAGATAGGGACTAAATATAAGGGTAGACACTTGTGTATGTTTCTTTTTAGTCCTTTAAAAATTCATCTTTTCATACTCAACAACATCTCTTAGAGACTAGTATCAATGCATGAGGAGCATCTTCATTCTTTATTGTGACTGCACAGTTTTCTATTGAAGGGAAAGACAACTTCTATTTTCAAATCTTGGCCCAGGAGCCTGATACCTTTTAGTCTCTGCCAGACCTCTCTCTGCCCCTGGCCAGCAGACATCTAGGCTGACTGCAGGGAGGCAGGGCTCTGAGACCTGGAGGTATTCCTTGGGCTGACTGGCAGTTTCACAGGCTGGAACTGGGAGACACCTGGAAGAGGTCTTCTGGTCCCCAGGTTGTTCTCATTCTCTGGTTAAGAAGCTGGCCTGGTTTGTTTATGGTCCTGTCCTCTTTGTTCTATGGCCAAGTGGGCCAGCAGTTGGCCTGAGGGTCCTCCACCCACATCTGTTCCTGATTTCTCTCTTATGAGGGTATCCAGCTGTTCCACAGCTGTCTCAGAGCCCCAGGCCTGCATTCACATTTTCTGGTCGACAGAGTCACCCTTTGTGTTTATTCATTTACTCATTCATTCAACAAATACTCTTTTTTTGAGGTTGTATCTGTTCAGCTGTGTGTCACTGAAGGGATTTCAACAGAAGAAGGTCATAAAGAGGAATGATACAATTAGCTTTAGTTTTTAGATAGAACATTCTGGAAGAAATATGCTATACTTCACTCTCTTTGGTGAAGGAGGAGGGGTAAACTATTTTCCTTCTCAAATATTAAGCATTTATTTTTGAATACATAGTGATTCGATATTCAAGTAATACAATATTCAAAAGAGGCAAAGGACGTTTTAGTGAGAAGTCTTCCTTCCTTCCCACCCCTCAAGCACTCATTTCCACTCCAGAAAGAAAATGATCATCACTAACTCCTTCTTTTATTTGTTTATTTGGCTGCATCGGGTCTTAATTATGGCATATAGGATCTTTAGTTTTGGCATGTGGGATCTAGTTCCCCAACTAGGTATTGAACCCAGGCCCCTTGAATCAAGAGTGTGGAGTCAGCCACTGGACCACCAGAAAAGTCCCCATCAGTAACCTCTCATGCATCCTTCCAGAGATAGGGACTAAATATAAGGGTAGACACTTGTGTATGTTTCTTTTTAGTCCTTTAAAAATTCATCTTTTCATACTCAACAACATCTCTTAGAGACTAGTATCAATGCATGAGGAGCATCTTCATTCTTTATTGTGACTGCACAGTTTTCTATTGAAGGGAAAGACAACTTCTATTTTCAAATCTTGGCCCAGGAGCCTGATACCTTTTAGTCTCTGCCAGACCTCTCTCTGCCCCTGGCCAGCAGACATCTAGGCTGACTGCAGGGAGGCAGGGCTCTGAGACCTGGAGGTATTCCTTGGGCTGACTGGCAGTTTCACAGGCTGGAACTGGGAGACACCTGGAAGAGGTCTTCTGGTCCCCAGGTTGTTCTCATTCTCTGGTTAAGAAGCTGGCCTGGTTTGTTTATGGTCCTGTCCTCTTTGTTCTATGGCCAAGTGGGCCAGCAGTTGGCCTGAGGGTCCTCCCACCCACATCTGTTCCTGATTTCTCTCTTATGAGGGTATCCAGCTGTTCCACAGCTGTCTCAGAGCCCCCAGGCCTGCATTCACATTTTCTGGTCGACAGAGTCACCCTTTGTCATGGGATGAAAGTGCTCATTTAATGAGTACCTACAGGGTGCCGGGTTGTCTGGCAGGCTTTTACAAGTTAGTTCATAATAGTCGTACCTTGTATACCATTTTTTGGATGAGGAAACAGAGGCTTGGCTAGGAAAGGTCAGAGCTGGGTAATGATCAAGTCTGAACTAGAACCCACCAACACCAGACATCTTGGTTCCCCTTGTACTCTGGGGCTTCCTGAATTACTAAGCAGTAAACACTTAGTTAATTATGTGCTGATTGACTGAATGACTGAATATGAGAGATATTTCCTGAGCAGATCCTGTTTGTCAGAAGTGAACCAGAGAGCCTTCTTAGAGTGAAATTCTAGGGAGAAGACAATCAAACAAGCACAATAAAAGAATTAGGTAGTAATAGGAACCATGGAGCAAAGATGACAAGATGAGGAAGGTGGATTAAGGTCGATGAGGTGGGCCAACTGTACACAGAGACAGGACAGGATATGTGGAGGTGACCTTTGGATTGATATCTGAATGTCAACGAGGGACCAGCTACACTAATAGGTGGTAGGGAGGAGAGGATTCCAGGCAGAAGCAGCAGCATGTGCAAACGCCCTGAGGTTGGATCAAGCTTGATGTGTTCAGGGATCAGAAAGAATCCTAGTGTGGCTAGAGAGGAATACAGGGAAGCATGGGAGGAGTTGAAGTTCAAGATCTAGGCAGGGGCCAGATCATGCAGGGTCTTCTCAGCCACGTAATGACGTGGAGGGCTTAAGTTGGGGAGTCACATTTTCTCAGGTTACTGTGTGGAGAATAGACTGTGAGATGGTGACAGTGGTCCTTGAACTGAGATGGCAGTGACGTGAACAAGGTGGGAACCATGGAGAACCATGGATAAGAAAAGTGGAGATACATTTGGTAAGGAAAGTCAACAAAATCTGCTCATGAGTTATAGTTGGGTGATTGGAGAAAGAGAAGAATCAAGGATAATTCCTTGCCTTCTGGCTTGAGCAACCGGGTGGGTGATGATGGAACTGTTTATTGACATGGGCAAGATGGGGGAGGAGAGGTTTTCCAAGGGCTGTTGGGGAGAGAAGAGGATGAAGTAGAGTTCCCTTTTAGACACAGGAAGTCTGCTGTGTCCATTAGACATCCCAGTGGATGTATTAGTTAGAAGTTAGATAATGAGTCTGGGCCTCTGGGGAGAAGGCGGAGCAGGAGACTGATGAGTCCATCATATGATGGGTATTCAAGCCACAAGTCTGGATGAGAGTCTGTGAGGAGCATGTGAAGACAGACCCTTCATCAAGAGATAGGAGGATGATGAGGATGCATGTCACCCAAGGTGGAGGACTGTCTTGGGAATGATGACCAGGATGTCCAGCTACTCAAACCCAGAGGGACCCTGAGGAGCCCTGGCTGGAGTCACTGAAGTATTCTGGAAGGTGGATCCTAGGCACCGTCCACAAGGCCTTTGATCTGTGCCAATGCCCTCAATTTGAAGGCCTGGATAGCATTACCTGGAATTGCCATTTGCCTAACACCTTCCTCCAAGAACTTCAAAAGTCTAATTGGGATCCCCCGCAAGCCTCTATTCCCTTGGGGACTTTACGAGAATCCAGGCCAGGAAAACTGGGACAGAAAGTACTTGGTCCAGGGTCAAAAGGGCTAGGGTGGAACTGCCTGAAAAACAATGGAAGCAAACCGCTTATTCACCTGCATCCACATTGGCTTGGTTTCTCATGAGGCTTTTGTTTTGCCAAAATTTGGAATATGAAAACAAAAAAGAACTTCTCTGAATAATAAAGATGTTTATTTAGCAGGGAAGGATTGAGAGAAGACATTCTGAATCACAGAGCTTAAGAACAGAAAGGTTAATACAAAGTGTGGTAAGCTTTGGCTTGTAATATGTACTATAATGGGCTTCCCAGGTTGAGCTAGTAGTAAAGAACCTACCTGCCCATGCAGGAGATATAAGAGATGCAGGTTCGCTCCCTGGGTCAGAAGATCCCATGGAGGAGGGCATGGCAACCCACTCCAGTATTCTTGCCTGGAGAATCCCATGAACAGAGGAGCCTGGCGGGCTATAGTGAATCAGACTCGACTGAAGCAACTTATCACACATGCACACGTGTGATATAATACCATGCTTGGTCTATACTTAGAAACGTAAGCAAAATCTGCTGCACATCAATGCTTTGGGGTTAAATTTGTGGTTAAATGTGGGGTTACATTAATGATGGAACAATGTGCTGAAACTGGCTTCTGAATGGTCCTGGGGTCTGAACCACATATGGATTATATTGGGAGTAGGTTTAAGGAGACTGAGGAATACCATGGAATGCTTGCTGCTCCAGACTGGAGCTCTTGAATGTCAGGGAACACACATGACTCACTTCTGTGTCCCCAGTAACCCGCACTTGATACAAGTAAGGTAGGGGATCAGGAAATGTTTGTGGAATGAAGGAATTAAAAAAGGAAAAGTTGAATGAATGAGATAAGTATAAAGAAGGTATCTATACTACAGGGTAGATAAGTGGACTGACACTAACAAGAAGAAAACAGAAATTAAAAGTCAAACAGTAGGGACTTCTCTGGTGGTCCAGTGGCTGAGACTGAGCTCTCAAAGCAAAGGGCCCGAGTTCAGTCTCTGGTCAGGGAACAAGACCACATGCTGCAACTAAGAGTTCCCTTGCTGCAACTACAGCTCCCACATGTCACAACTAAGACAGCCAAAAAAATAAATAAAAGCAAGGGGTTTTTGTTTGCTTGTTTTTTTTTTTCCTTTTTTTTTTTTTTAAAGTCTCACAGTATCAGGTTCTGGTAGCCAGTCTCCGAGATGGCCCCAGTAATTTTGGCCTTCTGACACATTGGTATTCATTTTCTACTGCTGTGTGGTCACCATAAATTGAGCAGATTAAAACAATACATATCCGTAAACAGCAAAACTCTGTAAAAGTTAAAAGTAACATAAAAGTTTAAAAACAAAACAAAAACACCTGTTTGTTCTCACAGTTCCTGCAGATCAGAATTTCTCTTTTCAGGACTTCCCAAAGCTGAAATCGAAGTGTCAATAGGGGGCTGTGATCTCATCTCAGGCTCACAGTTCTTTTCCGAGTTCATGGGTCATTGACAAAATTGATTTCCCTCTGGCTGTATGATGGAGGTCCTCATTTTCTTGCTAGCTGTTCACTGGGCAACACCGTCAGCTCCTAGAGGGTGTTCTCAGCTCTTTGCTAAATGGTATGCTCCATAGGCAGTTCGTACATAGTTATTTACTTCTTCAAAGCCAGCAGGAGAAATCTTTTCTCCTTTTCTTTTTTGCTTTGAATCTTCCTGATCTCTTTCAAGCGTTTACCTGATTAGCTCAGGCCTCTCAGGATATTTTCCATTTTGATTAGCTCAAAGTCAACTGATTAGGGGCTTTAACTACATCTGCAAAAATCTCTTCAGTCAAATAACATAACATATGCATGAGAGTGATGGCCCATTTATATTCACAAGTCTCACACCTGAGAGAGGGAGATTCTACTGGGCATGCACACCAGGGGGTGAGAGTCTTATAACTCTACTTCACTGAATAGGAATGACCTGTGTAGCTAGAAGATTATTGCAAAAATGATGGTGTGTGAATTCCAAGCCTAGAAAACCATATGGTGGCTTCTACCTTGTGCTCTTGCTCTTTTTCTTGGATTATTCTTTCTGGAGGACTCCAGCTGTCATATGAGGATGCTCAAGCATCCCCAAATGTTATAAGCATATACAAAGAATGCTTGGGCATGAATTTGAGCAAACTCCAGGAGACAGTAGAGGTAAGAGGAGCCTGATTTGCTATAGTCCATGCAGTTGCAGAGAACTGGACATGACTTAGCAACTGAACAATGACAACAACAAATAATAATGTACAAAGAAAGAAAGAATTCATTAAAAACACATGGAAGTGTCTGTTACTTGGAGTCTGGCATCCAGAACTGTGACTGTAGTCCTAAACTTGCACTTTTCTGGTTAACATCATTCAGAACATCTTCTCCACATATCTTAGACTGTGGTCTTAAAATGACAGTCGTGAATGCAATAAAGGTTCATGAGTAATGCTGCTGCCAACACTACAGATGAATTTTCTAGTTCTGGTTTGAGTGCAAGTACAATTTGAAAATTGGAAGCACTCAGATAAGAGCAAATATTAGGTTGGCCAAAAAGTTCCCTTAGATTTTTCCAGAACATCTTTTTTTTTTTTTAAGTATTGAATTGTTACAATATTGCTTCTTCTCTCTCTTTAAAAAATTTATTTATTTGGCTGCACCAGGTCTTGGTTGCAGCATGTGGGATCAGGTTCCCTGACCAGGGATCAAATCCAGGCCCTTTGCATTGAGAGCTCAGAATCTTAGCCATTGGACCACCAGGGAAGTCCCTGCTTCTGCTGTTTTTTGGACCTTGAGGCTTTGCAATCTTACTTTATTCTGATTAGCTCAGGCCTCTCAGGATATTTTCCATTTTGATTAGCTCAAAGTCAACTGATTAGGGCTTTAACTACATCTGCAAAAATCTCTTCAGTCAAATAACATAACATATGCATGAGAGTGATGGCCCATTTATATTCACAAGTCTCACACCTGAGAGAGGGAGATTCTACTGGGCATGCACACCAGGGGGTGAGAGTCTTATAACTCTACTTCACTGAATAGGAATGACCTGTGTAGCTAGAAGATTATTGCAAAATGATGGTGTGTGAATTCCAAGCCTAGAAAACCATATGGTGGCTTCTACCTTGTGCTCTTGCTCTTTTTCTTGGATTATTCTTTCTGGAGGACTCCAGCTGTCATATGAGGATGCTCAAGCATCCCCAAATGTTATAAGCATATACAAAGAATGCTTGGGCATGAATTTGAGCAAACTCCAGGAGACAGTAGAGGTAAGAGGAGCCTGATTTGCTATAGTCCATGCAGTTGCAGAGAACTGGACATGACTTAGCAACTGAACAATGACAACAACAAATAATAATGTACAAAGAAAGAAAGAATTCATTAAAAACACATGGAAGTGTCTGTTACTTGGAGTCTGGCATCCAGAACTGTGACTGTAGTCCTAAACTTGCACTTTTCTGGTTAACATCATTCAGAACATCTTCTCCACATATCTTAGACTGTGGTCTTAAAATGACAGTCGTGAATGCAATAAAGGTTCATGAGTAATGCTGCTGCCAACACTACAGATGAATTTTCTAGTTCTGGTTTGAGTGCAAGTACAATTTGAAAATTGGAAGCACTCAGATAAGAGCAAATATTAGGTTGGCCAAAAAGTTCCCTTAGATTTTTCCAGAACATCTTTTTTTTTTTTTAAGTATTGAATTGTTACAATATTGCTTCTCTCTCTCTCTTTAAAAAAAATTTATTTATTTGGCTGCACCAGGTCTTGGTTGCAGCATGTGGGATCAGGTTCCCTGACCAGGGATCAAATCCAGGCCCTTTGCATTGAGAGCTCAGAATCTTAGCCATTGGACCACCAGGGAAGTCCCTGCTTCTGCTGTTTTTTGGACCTTGAGGCATGTGGGTTTTTAGCCCCTCAAACCTGGGATTGAAGCACACCCCCTGTATTGGAAGGTGAAGTCTTAACCACTGGACCGCAAGGGAAATCCCTCCAAAATATCATAGATAAAAAAACCCAAATGAACTTTTTGGCCAGCTCAATACAATGTATTGACTTGCTAAATCCTTCCTCTCTGATAGCATAGCATAAATGCGTGAGGAACTCTCGAGCTTCTCCTTGTGTCTCATTTTGTGCTTCTGGAAGTACTCACATATTAGTGCAGTCTTTGCAAGCAAGGTGCACGGTCACTGCGGGGGACAGACTCTAAAATGCCATGCCCTCCCAACTCTCACCTTCTGGCAGTCACACTCCTGTGTCATCCTCTTTCCTTGAGAGTAGGCAGGATCTGTTACTTGCTTTTAACCAATAGAATACAGCCTGGCTGATAGGATTTCACGTCTGTGATTACCTTGCATAAGATGTGACTACTGTTTTACTTGCAGACTTGCCCTATTGACTCTTCTTTTCTGGCTTTCATGAAGTAAGCCACCATATGGAGAGACTCACATGGCAAGAAACTGAGGATGGTCTCCAGCCAACATCCAGGAAGGAGCTGAGATTCGCAGTCTGGCAGCCTGTAAAGAATTGCGTCCTAAACCAGCACATGAATTTGAAAGCGGTTTCTTCCCCATCTGAGTCTCAGCTGAGACACCAGCCGTGACTGACATCTTCATTGGTTCTCCACATATCTTAGACTGTGGTCTTAAAATGACAGTGAATGCAATAAAGGTTCATGAGTAATGCTGCTGAACACTACAGATGAATTTTCTAGTTCTGGTTTGAGTGCAAGTACAATTTGAAAATTGGAAGCACTCAGATAAGAGCAAATATTAGGTTGGCCAAAAGTTCCTTAGATTTTTCCAGAACATCTTTTTTTTTTTTTTAAGTATTGAATTGTTACAATATTGCTTCTCTCTCTCTCTTTAAAAAAAATTTATTTATTTGGCTGCACCAGGTCTTGGTTGCAGCATGTGGGATCAGGTTCCCTGACCAGGGATCAAATCCAGGCCCTTTGCATTGAGAGCTCAGAATCTTAGCCATTGGACCACCAGGGAAGTCCCTGCTTCTGCTGTTTTTTGGACCTTGAGGCATGTGGGTTTTTAGCCCCTCAAACCTGGGATTGAAGCACACCCCCTGTATTGGAAGGTGAAGTCTTAACCACTGGACCGCAAGGGAAATCCCTCCAAAATATCATAGATAAAAAAACCCAAATGAACTTTTTGGCCAGCTCAATACAATGTATTGACTTGCTAAATCCTTCCTCTCTGATAGCATAGCATAAATGCGTGAGGAACTCTCGAGCTTCTCCTTGTGTCTCATTTTGTGCTTCTGGAAGTACTCACATATTAGTGCAGTCTTTGCAAGCAAGGTGCACGGTCACTGCGGGGGACAGACTCTAAAATGCCATGCCCTCCCAACTCTCACCTTCTGGCAGTCACACTCCTGTGTCATCCTCTTTCCTTGAGAGTAGGCAGGATCTGTTACTTGCTTTTAACCAATAGAATACAGCCTGGCTGATAGGATTTCACGTCTGTGATTACCTTGCATAAGATGTGACTACTGTTTTACTTGCAGACTTGCCCTATTGACTCTTCTTTTCTGGCTTTCATGAAGTAAGCCACCATATGGAGAGACTCACATGGCAAGAAACTGAGGATGGTCTCCAGCCAACATCCAGGAAGGAGCTGAGATTCGCAGTCTGGCAGCCTGTAAAGAATTGCGTCCTAAACCAGCACATGAATTTGAAAGCGGTTTCTTCCCCATCTGAGTCTCAGCTGAGACCCCAGCCTTGACTGACATCTTCATTGCAGTCTAATAAGAGACTCTGAAGTGGAGGGTTCAGGTAAACTGAATCTGTTTGTTTTTTTTTTCTGGCATGAAAGATCTTACTTCCCTGACCAGGGATTAAACTGGATCCCTACATTGGAATCTCAAAGTCTTAACCATTGATTCCTATGGACTAAGTCTGGGCTCTTGACTATAGAAATTATGATATAGAATTTATGATATAGTAAATCTGTCCTGTTTTAAACTGCTAAATTTATGGTAATTTGGGGTACAGTAGTATGTAACTAACACAGCAGCAGAGGATCATTTTGAAATATTAAAGATTTGTATTACTCTTAAATTTGAATACACGTAGATCTAGATGCATGAAGCTCGGTACATTTCTTTACATTGACTACCAGACATTTGAACTCTAGGATTGTTAGCGATTTTATTTTTTAATATTTATTGAGATTAAATTAAATTAAAAATTAATATTTGTAGCTTTATTTGAACAATTGAAATACTCTACACTTTCATTGCAGGGGGCATGGATTCAATCCCTGGTTGGGAACCTAAGATTCTGCATATCACATGGCATGGCCAAAAAAGGGTGAGTGATTTTGCTAAAATGAAGGCTAGGAAAACAAATATTATGGGATAAATATATAGCAATTAAAAAAATTTATTTTTAAACTTTATTTTTTGGCCTCTTATTGTCTTTTTATTTATTTATTTTCATCCATTTTTATTCTTTGGCTTGTGTGGGCCTCCCATTGCAGAGACCTCTCTCATTGCAGAGCACCAGCTCTGGGCACATGCACTCCGGAGTGCTGACTTGTAATTGGACACACTGGTCCAGCCTCTCCACAGCATGTGGGATCCTCCTGCATCGGGGATCGAACCAGTGTCCCTTGCACTGCAAGGCATACTCTTTACCCACTGGACCACCAGGGAAGTCCTATAGCAATTTCTTAATTGTGTATCTTAAAAGTTATTCATTTAGATGTCATTATCACATCAAACAAACATAATTTAGTTCTATTACCTTTGATATTTTGCCTATTTCAGGCATATAAAAATTATAACTACACATATATTTTGACTTTGTTTTTTTTTCTTTTTAAAGATTTATTTATTTATTTATTTTTGGTGGGGGTAGGGTGGGGAGGGAGGGGAGCAGGCGGGCCACTTCTATTGGTCTTTCATTTGTCCATTTTCATCCATCTTTGTTCTTTGGCTTGTGTGGGCCTCCCATTGCAGAGACCTCTCTCATTGCAGAGCACCAGCTCTGGGCACATGCACTCCGGAGTGCTGACTTGTAATTGGACACACTGGTCCAGCCTCTCCACAGCATGTGGGATCCTCCTGCATCGGGGATCGAACCAGTGTCCCTTGCACTGCAAGGCATACTCTTTACCCACTGGACCACCAGGGAAGTCCTATAGCAATTTCTTAATTGTGTATCTTAAAAGTTATTCATTTAGATGTCATTATCACATCAAACAAACATAATTTAGTTCTATTACCTTTGATATTTTGCCTATTTCAGGCATATAAAAATTATAACTACACATATATTTTGACTTTGTTTTTTTTTCTTTTTAAAGATTTATTTATTTATTTATTTTTGGTGGGGGTAGGGTGGGGAGGGAGGGGAGCAGGCGGGCCACTTCTATTGGTCTTTCATTTGTCCATTTTCATCCATCTTTGTTCTTTGGCTTCTGTGGGCCTCCCATCACGGTGGCCTCTATTGTCACAGAGTGCCGGCTCTGGGCGCACGCGCTCCAGAGCTCCGGCTCGGTAATTGGACACATGGGTCCAGCCGCTCCGCGGCACACGGGATCTTCCCAGGCCAGAGATCGAACCAGCGCCCCTTGCACTGCAAGGCGGTGTCCTTACCCACTGGACCACCAGGGAAGCCCCTGACTTTGTTTTAATGAAGGTATATTTGTTAAAATAAGAGGTTTGAATATATTTTATTTGACAAATTTGTAAGCTTGATTTTCATCATGAAGACTTTTAGACATGTGGCCTATGGGCCTCCATTTGTACTCTTGTCCTGGGCATTCTGTATGTCAGGGCAGCCTGCCTAAGATTACCCAGCTGGTAAATGGAGCTGAGATTCAAACTCCCACCTGCCTGGACTCCAAGATCTAGGCTGTGTGATATGTGACCTGCCCTCAGTCAGCGGAAGACCTTAGTGTCTCTAAAGCTGCAATACTCTGTGGTCAGGGACAGAAGGGGCTACAGGCTTTGTGGGTTCCAGTGCAAAATGACAACGTTATTACTGTAGTCAATACATTATGAAGAATTCCAAAATGCTGGGAATAGAGCGGTAAAGAGAACAGGAGATTTTTCTAAGTGCAGGGGCCTGTGCAATTGCATGGTCAGGCAGCTTCCTGGAGGTGGTGACACCTGGTTCCCCTCTCCCACTTATAGTAGGTATGTTTGGGAATGGTGGAAAGAAAGATCAAGAGCTAATGGGAGGCTTCTCCTGGTGGTCCAGTGGGTAAAGACACTGCCTTGCAGTGCAAGGGGCACCGGTTCGATCCCTGGCCTGGGAAGATCCCACGTGCCGCGGAGCGGCTGGACCAATGTGTCCAATTACTAAGCCAGAGCTCTGGAGCGCGTGCGCCCAGAGCCAGCGCTCTGCAACGACAGACACCACCGTGATGGGAGGCCCGCAGGAGCCAAAGAACAAAGACGGATGAAAATAGAGAAACGAAAGACCAATAGAAGTGGCCCGCCTGCTCCCCTCCCTCCCCAACCTGACTCCTGTCCAATAAATAAATAAATAAATAAATCTTTAAAAAAAAGAGAACTAATGGGAAAGATGAGGACCATCTATTTATAGTACTTTCTTTTAAAAACCAGTTTATTTAAATAAAAATGTGAGTCATTCGAAGAGAAAATAAAGAAATAAAAGCATTTGTGATATGCAGATATAGAAAAAATGTGATGAGTTATTTGAATGGGGGTTGGGAAATTGCTCTCTGGATGTGTGCTTCTATAAATATGAATGTGTGCATATGAGCCTGTATATGAATCCTTTAATCACTGAAAATGAGTGTGAGTCTGTGAGTGTGGGTGTGTGATTGTGAATGTGTATCTGAGCATGTGTAGGATTGTGTGAATGTGTGTAGAGGAGCCTGTGTGGATGTGTGCACACAAACTTTTTTTATCTTGAACGTCTATAAGAGGAATGTGAGATTGTGAACTTGCTAACACTGGATGCATTTCTAATATCTTGTGTACATGTCAGCTGTCGCTACAATAACGCTGTGTAACTACAAACAGGGAAATGGGGAAAGACTGTTAATGCATTGTATGTGCAGTTTTCTTTTGGGGTGATGAAAATGTTCTAAAATTGACTATAGTGATAGCTGCACGACTGTGAATCTGCCAAGAAAAAAAAAAAAACATTGGATGGTATTATTTAAATGGGTGAATTTTGTGGTATGTGAATTAGGTTTCAGCTCAGCTATTGAAAACCAACCACAAGCATCTATTTTCTTACTCATCAGTCTAGAGTGAACTGTAGCTCTTCTGGAATCATTTGAGGCTTGACTTCTGGTTGCTGATGAGTTCAAGTGTATTCCACATGCTTCTTTGCCCTCTCTGGCTCTGCAACAACTCAGGTATGTTCCTTTCATGGTGAATAGCAGAAGCACATGCAAGGAGGCAAGGAGACACATGTAAGGTTTCCTAACACCTTAGCTTAGAACTAAGGCTTCCCTGGTGGTTCAGATGGTAAGATAATCTGCTTGCAATGCAGGAGACCTAGGCTTGATCCTTGGGTTGGAAAGATCTGTTGGAGATGGAAATGGCAACCCACCCATGTCTCCTTGCCTGGAGAATTTTATGGACAGAGGAGACTAGTGGGCTGCAGTCCATGGGGTTGCAAAGAGTTTGACATGACTGAGCGACTAACACTTTCAGAACTAGCACATGACTTCTGTCCACATTCTGTTGGCTGAAAAAAATAAAGAAATAAAAGCATTTGTGATATGCAGATATAGAAAAAATGTGATGAGTTATTTGAATGGGGGTTGGGAAATTGCTCTCTGGATGTGTGCTTCTATAAATATGAATGTGTGCATATGAGCCTGTATATGAATCCTTTAATCACTGAAAATGAGTGTGAGTCTGTGAGTGTGGGTGTGTGATTGTGAATGTGTATCTGAGCATGTGTAGGATTGTGTGAATGTGTGTAGAGGAGCCTGTGTGGATGTGTGCACACAAACTTTTTTTATCTTGAACGTCTATAAGAGGAATGTGAGATTGTGAACTTGCTAACACTGGATGCATTTCTAATATCTTGTGTACATGTCAGCTGTCGCTACAATAACGCTGTGTAACTACAAACAGGGAAATGGGGAAAGACTGTTAATGCATTGTATGTGCAGTTTTCTTTTGGGGTGATGAAAATGTTCTAAAATTGACTATAGTGATAGCTGCACGACTGTGAATCTGCCAAGAAAAAAAAAAAAACATTGGATGGTATTATTTAAATGGGTGAATTTTGTGGTATGTGAATTAGGTTTCAGCTCAGCTATTGAAAACCAACCACAAGCATCTATTTTCTTACTCATCAGTCTAGAGTGAACTGTAGCTCTTCTGGAATCATTTGAGGCTTGACTTCTGGTTGCTGATGAGTTCAAGTGTATTCCACATGCTTCTTTGCCCTCTCTGGCTCTGCAACAACTCAGGTATGTTCCTTTCATGGTGAATAGCAGAAGCACATGCAAGGAGGCAAGGAGACACATGTAAGGTTTCCTAACACCTTAGCTTAGAACTAAGGCTTCCCTGGTGGTTCAGATGGTAAGATAATCTGCTTGCAATGCAGGAGACCTAGGCTTGATCCTTGGGTTGGAAAGATCTGTTGGAGATGGAAATGGCAACCCACCCATGTCTCCTTGCCTGGAGAATTTTATGGACAGAGGAGACTAGTGGGCTGCAGTCCATGGGGTTGCAAAGAGTTTGACATGACTGAGCGACTAACACTTTCAGAACTAGCACATGACTTCTGTCCACATTCTGTTGGCTGAAAAAAAAATATCATATGGTCAAGTCCAAGTATAACATCCACAGGACAGGGAAATATACTTGCCTCACTCTCAAGTGCTTCAATGTCATATGGAGGCAGGAAGTAAAGACCTGAAAAAGATAATCCAATCTACCATGGCTGCATAATATGTTGCTCATGCCCCTTTGGAGATCTGGTTAAATAGATCATAGACCCGAATTCCAAGTCTAGGAAGCCTCAAGTCTCCGCACAACTTCTGCCCAATCCTGTGTTTCATTTCCTTATGCTTCTCTCTTCTCTGTGCTGCTCCCTGTCTCACAGCTCTTGTGCCTGTGTGAGCTATCTTTTTTTTTTTTTTTTTAATTAACTTTTCTTTGTTGTCCCTTCCCTTGTTATTTACTTTTTGAAATATTTATTTATTTGGCTGCACTGGGGCTTAGTTGTGGCATATGTGTCATTTTAATTGAGGCGTGGGAACTCTTAGTTGTGGCACGTGGGATCTAATTCCCTGACCGGGGATTGAGCCTGGGCTCCCCTGTTGAGAATGTGGAGTTTTAGCCACTGGACCACCAGGGAATCCCCTATATGAGCTATCTTGTTTCCACCCTGTGTCAAACCTGGATAAAAAGCCTAGCCTCATTTATGTTTTTGAAAAGAAATCCAGTCACAGCCAGTATTTAGTGCATTTAACAACTTTGCTGAAGATGTCCAGGCTTATGGAGAAGGATCCCATGGGTTTTTTTTTTTTTGCACAACCCTCTGCCCAGAGACTGTAGGGAAGATGTTCTGGAAGAATGGACGTTTGACCAGATCTTGAAGACTGAGGAAGAGGTGGGCACTAGATAATGATGGGCAAGAACTTTCCTGGGAGAGGGAACAACAGGGATAAAGTGAGAAAGCATCCAGAACAGTTGTGAAAAGGCATGTACAGTTAACTCTCAAACAGCATTAGGGGTGCCCACTCCCACAACACACAGCTGAAAAATCTGCCTGTGATGTTACAGTCAACCCTCTAAATTTGTGGTTTTGCATCTGTGGATTCAACCAACACCGGATCATGTAGCCCCATAGAATATCATGGGGTGGGGCAAAGAGTTTGACATGACTGAGCGACTAACACTTTCAGAACTAGCACATGACTTCTGTCCACATTCTGTTGGCTGAAAAAAAAATATCATATGGTCAAGTCCAAGTATAACATCCACAGGACAGGGAAATATACTTGCCTCACTCTCAAGTGCTTCAATGTCATATGGAGGCAGGAAGTAAAGACCTGAAAAAGATAATCCAATCTACCATGGCTGCATAATATGTTGCTCATGCCCCTTTGGAGATCTGGTTAAATAGATCATAGACCCGAATTCCAAGTCTAGGAAGCCTCAAGTCTCCGCACAACTTCTGCCCAATCCTGTGTTTCATTTCCTTATGCTTCTCTCTTCTCTGTGCTGCTCCCTGTCTCACAGCTCTTGTGCCTGTGTGAGCTATCTTTTTTTTTTTTTTTTTAATTAACTTTTCTTTGTTGTCCCTTCCCTTGTTATTTACTTTTTGAAATATTTATTTATTTGGCTGCACTGGGGCTTAGTTGTGGCATATGTGTCATTTTAATTGAGGCGTGGGAACTCTTAGTTGTGGCACGTGGGATCTAATTCCCTGACCAGGGATTGAGCCTGGGCTCCCCTGTTGAGAATGTGGAGTTTTAGCCACTGGACCACCAGGGAATCCCCTAGGTGAGCTATCTTGTTTCCACCCTGTGTCAAACCTGGATAAAAAGCCTAGCCTCATTTATGTTTTTGAAAAGAAATCCAGTCACAGCCAGTATTTAGTGCATTTAACAACTTTGCTGAAGATGTCCAGGCTTATGGAGAAGGATCCCATGGGTTTTTTTGCACAACCCTCTGCCCAGAGACTGTAGGGAAGATGTTCTGGAAGAATGGACGTTTGACCAGATCTTGAAGACTGAGGAAGAGGTGGGCACTAGATAATGATGGGCAAGAACTTTCCTGGGAGAGGGAACAACAGGGATAAAGTGAGAAAGCATCCAGAACAGTTGTGAAAAGGCATGTACAGTTAACTCTCAAACAGCATTAGGGGTGCCCACTCCCACAACACACAGCTGAAAAATCTGCCTGTGATGTTACAGTCAACCCTCTAAATTTGTGGTTTTGCATCTGTGGATTCAACCAACCTCGGATCATGTAGCTCTGTGGTACATATTTATTGAAAAAGATCGCATATAAGTGGATCCTCATAGACTGAACCCATTTTGTTCAAGGATCAACTGTAGTCACCATGGCTGGAGTGAAAGGGATGAGCTGGCTAGTGGTGGAGGGTGAGGCTACAGGCTACTGGTCCATGAAGTGGTTTATACTGGGTCCAGCTGGACTAGAACTCCTTTTCCAAAATTACCTTCCTTGTATGCCACAGGAGAAATCTGTGTGAGTTTTGGAAGATGGATTCACTGTGTTTTCACGCTCTGAAGGTCAACACAGGGCCCCAGGCACTGTAGACACCACTGACAATTGGTCCTCTTAGTTGTCCCTGTGGCTCCAAGTTCATCCTCCCAGGTTCCACTTTGTTCTTGCTCTCATTCATACCCAGGGCTCCTCCTTGACAACTGGTCTAAATGGCAAGATCGTTGGACAGATTTCTCCACCAGCTCCCACCACTCTGTCCAGTCTCATCCCTGTAATCCCTTCTTCATAGTGCTTCTCTGGTTGAACCCTGACTGATACAGCCAGGATCATAAGGACCTTTTGGGGCCATTCTGAGGAGTTTGAGCTCCATTTTTGAAATAGTTTTCTTCTCAAATTGCACTCCTTTGAGAGGCACTGTGGCAGAGGTAATGCTAAATGTTCACCAAACCAACTTATTCCCACAGATGTTGCTGGAGAGGCAACATCTTCAGTCTCTCTTGCAGCTGAAATCACACAGCCAGTATTTAGTGCATTTAACAACTTTGCTGAAGATGTCCAGGCTTATGGAGAAGGATCCCATGGTTTTTTTTGCACAACCCTCTGCCCAGAGACTGTAGGGAAGATGTTCTGGAAGAATGGACGTTTGACCAGATCTTGAAGACTGAGGAAGAGGTGGGCACTAGATAATGATGGGCAAGAACTTTCCTGGGAGAGGGAACAACAGGGATAAAGTGAGAAAGCATCCAGAACAGTTGTGAAAAGGCATGTACAGTTAACTCTCAAACAGCATTAGGGGTGCCCACTCCCACAACACACAGCTGAAAAATCTGCCTGTGATGTTACAGTCAACCCTCTAAATTTGTGGTTTTGCATCTGTGGATTCAACCAACCTCGGATCATGTAGCTCTGTGGTACATATTTATTGAAAAAGATCGCATATAAGTGGATCCTCATAGACTGAACCCATTTTGTTCAAGGATCAACTGTAGTCACCATGGCTGGAGTGAAAGGGATGAGCTGGCTAGTGGTGGAGGGTGAGGCTACAGGCTACTGGTCCATGAAGTGGTTTATACTGGGTCCAGCTGGACTAGAACTCCTTTTCCAAAATTACCTTCCTTGTATGCCACAGGAGAAATCTGTGTGAGTTTTGGAAGATGGATTCACTGTGTTTTCACGCTCTGAAGGTCAACACAGGGCCCCAGGCACTGTAGACACCACTGACAATTGGTCCTCTTAGTTGTCCCTGTGGCTCCAAGTTCATCCTCCCAGGTTCCACTTTGTTCTTGCTCTCATTCATACCCAGGGCTCCTCCTTGACAACTGGTCTAAATGGCAAGATCGTTGGACAGATTTCTCCACCAGCTCCCACCACTCTGTCCAGTCTCATCCCTGTAATCCCTTCTTCATAGTGCTTCTCTGGTTGAACCCTGACTGATACAGCCAGGATCATAAGGACCTTTTGGGGCCATTCTGAGGAGTTTGAGCTCCATTTTTGAAATAGTTTTCTTCTCAAATTGCACTCCTTTGAGAGGCACTGTGGCAGAGGTAATGCTAAATGTTCACCAAACCAACTTATTCCCACAGATGTTGCTGGAGAGGCAACATCTTCAGTCTCTCTTGCAGCTGGGTGGGACCATGGGACAAACTCTAGTCAACAGAACTTGGGTTGAAGTGAAGTGTGTATGTTCAGGCTTGGCCCCCAAGTCATTCCATGTAACACTGCAGATGTGCTCTCATTTCTCTAGTCTGCCATTCTCTAGTCTTCTCATTTCTCTTGAGTACAGAAGGTCCAACAGTGGACTTCAAGACCTGGAGAGTTTCAGAGCCATCATCTAGAAGGAACCTGGGTACCTAAAGGACTCCGTGGAGCAGAGGCCCCTACTGCCCTGCACTGGGTTGTGGCTTGAGATATAGAACTTTATTATATAAAGCCAGTGGGATTTAGAATTGCTTACTAGAGACAGGTTATTGCTGTTGTTTAGTTGCTAAGTGGCGTCTTATTCTTTTGTGACCTCATGGTCTATAACCTGCCGGGCTCCTCTGTCCATGGAATTTCCCATACAAGAATCCTGCAGTGGGTTGCCATTTCCTTCTTCAGGGCATCTTCTCAGCCCGGGGATCAAACCTGAGTCTTTCTCATTGGCAGGCAGATTCTTTACCACTGAGCCACCAGGGAAGCTCAGAGAGGGTAGCTGGTCTTAACAAAAACACCCACCTTCACAGTTTCAGCCATAACCTTTTACCATTTGTATCATTACTGATTTAATCACTTAAAATTCACTCTTTATGACCTTAATTTATTTAAAAAGAGAACTTTTTATCAGTATCCATAAATAAAAAAGCAGCCTCACTTTTGGTAGAAAGAAGGTAATAGTAAAAAAAAAAAAATGTAAATGAAATTAAACCATGATATTAAATTCTTATTATATCCAGTTCCTGCCAAGGGTTCTGGAGCCCGAGACCTTTTATTTTGTTACAGAGAAATTAATGAGTGTTTTATAGGTGTTAAACAGGTAAACACCAAATTGAGACTTTCTCTTCAATGTTCTTAAACCACCAGTGATAATTGCCACACTCTATAAAATGACATGAGGCAAAGAAAGCAGAAGAGTTTAAAAAACATTTCCCATTATGGAAAAGTTCTAAATGTTCACCAAACCAACTTATTCCCACAGATGTTGCTGGAGAGCAACATCTTCAGTCTCTCTTGCAGCTGGGTGGGACCATGGGACAAACTCTAGTCAACAGAACTTGGGTTGAAGTGAAGTGTGTATGTTCAGGCTTGGCCCCCAAGTCATTCCATGTAACACTGCAGATGTGCTCTCATTTCTCTAGTCTGCCATTCTCTAGTCTTCTCATTTCTCTTGAGTACAGAAGGTCCAACAGTGGACTTCAAGACCTGGAGAGTTTCAGAGCCATCATCTAGAAGGAACCTGGGTACCTAAAGGACTCCGTGGAGCAGAGGCCCCTACTGCCCTGCACTGGGTTGTGGCTTGAGATATAGAACTTTATTATATAAAGCCAGTGGGATTTAGAATTGCTTACTAGAGACAGGTTATTGCTGTTGTTTAGTTGCTAAGTGGCGTCTTATTCTTTTGTGACCTCATGGTCTATAACCTGCCGGGCTCCTCTGTCCATGGAATTTCCCATACAAGAATCCTGCAGTGGGTTGCCATTTCCTTCTTCAGGGCATCTTCTCAGCCCGGGGATCAAACCTGAGTCTTTCTCATTGGCAGGCAGATTCTTTACCACTGAGCCACCAGGGAAGCTCAGAGAGGGTAGCTGGTCTTAACAAAAACACCCACCTTCACAGTTTCAGCCATAACCTTTTACCATTTGTATCATTACTGATTTAATCACTTAAAATTCACTCTTTATGACCTTAATTTATTTAAAAAGAGAACTTTTTATCAGTATCCATAAATAAAAAAGCAGCCTCACTTTTGGTAGAAAGAAGGTAATAGTAAAAAAAAAAAAATGTAAATGAAATTAAACCATGATATTAAATTCTTATTATATCCAGTTCCTGCCAAGGGTTCTGGAGCCCGAGACCTTTTATTTTGTTACAGAGAAATTAATGAGTGTTTTATAGGTGTTAAACAGGTAAACACCAAATTGAGACTTTCTCTTCAATGTTCTTAAACCACCAGTGATAATTGCCACACTCTATAAAACGACATGAGGCAAAGAAAGCAGAAGAGTTTAAAAAACATTTCTCATTATGGAAAATTTCTAACACATGTACATAAATTTAATGAGGATAGTAATATAACCCCTCTTGTGTGCATTACCCAGTCTCAACAGCTGTCAACTTTTTGCTATTCTTGTGCATCTATTTCCCTCTCCCTGCTTCCATTTTTTGATAGAATATTTTAAAATAAATTTCAGACATTATATACTTTCACCCACAAATCCTTTAATATGCATTTCTAACAATGAAGACATTTAAAAAATTCACACGAATAGAGCTGTAAACAACAAAACTCTGTAAAAGCAAAATAAAATTAAAAAATGAATTCACACTACATCATTATTGCATTTAAAAATCAACAATTTCAGTTGGATCTCCCTTGAGTCAGTCTGCTGTACTGGTGGTGACTTTCCCGTTCTAATCAACTTTGCTTGCCTCTCAAACAAACAAAAAATCAGCAGTTTCATATTATCACGTAATACTAAGCCTATGTTCAGTTTTCCCTAATGACTACAAAAATGAGGTTTTGCAATTGGTTTCTATAAATGTGGATATGAACAAGGGCATACATTGCACACATTGTCTTTTTTAACCCTGAGGTAGATTGATTATAGTAAATGGCCTCACTCCACATTCACTGTGTTAGCAATCTGACTTGGCAGCTCTCCTATGGAGCAGTGAAATCTGTTTCTTGACCCTGGAATCTGGGCTTGATCCTGTGACCTGTTTTGGTCAATAGAATGCAACAGAAATGATGCTGGATGGTTTCTGGGTATGGGCCTTGGGATGTCTTGCATGTTTTCACCTATTCTCTTCGACTCCTATCTCAACCAGGAGAGAAAACTTAGGCAGCTTGCTGTGGAGTAACCATGTAGGGGATTTTCCTGAATGAGGCCATTCCTGACCAGCTGGTCTCCAGCTGACCTGCCAGCTGACCATAGGTACATGAACAAGTCCAGCCCAGGTCAACTGAGCCTGGGCCAGACCAAAAAAGCTGCCCGCCTGACCACAGAACTATAAGAAATAGTACATTGCTATTTTAAGCCACTATGTTTTAGTGTGGTTTTGTTATATAACATTACTGTGGCAAACAGTTAACTGATACAAATCTACAAAATTTCTGCTTCTTTTAAAAATGTAACTTATGTGCTAAAGACTTTAGGTCATTGGTTCTTTCTGACAGTCTAGATTTTTATATACCATGTGTCATTATATTACATTCTAGATTGTTATATGCCATGCATCATTTAACATTAATCCGTGTATTTTTTATAAACTGGAGGTTAATTTTGAGGGCTTTCCAGGTGGTCCAATGGTGAAGAATCTGCCTGCCAATGCAGGAGATACAGGAGACGTGGAGTTGATCCTTGGGATGGGATGGTCCCCTGGAGTAGGAAATGGCAACCCACTCCAGTATTCTTGCCTGGGAAATTCCATGGACAGAGGAACCTGGTGGATTACAGTCCATGGGGTCACAAAGAGTCAGACACAACTGAGCAACTGAATAAATAAGCAGTTAATCTCAAGGCTGTATTTGATTCAGGTTGCTTGGGCAAGGATACTTTCTCGGGGTGCTTACTCTGCATCACATCAGCAGGCACGCAATGTCTGATTATTCCCCTTTGAGTAATGCTAAGACTGATCAGTGGGTTCAGTGAATAAGGTTAGACATTATTGGAATACCCAGAGAGACTTCCTGGAGGAAATCGGGCTTGAGTTGGACCTCTTTGAAGGGCAAGTGGGATTTAGATAGGGCAAGGGAAGGAAGAAATACTCCAAGCAAAGAGGGATGTATGTGTGAGTCAGAGAGTGTTCCAAAAATACAGAGCAAAAACTGGTTAATCTTCTCTCATAATAAATTTCCATTGTTACCCTCTGGTGTAAAGGCAAGGACAGGAATCATACTTTAGTCTCAGGTTTTAATTCTAATAGACGCGTGGAGTATTTTGTTGGAACACATTATGAAATCACATTCCTGCTCAGTATGAAAGATTGCTATGATCAGCTAATGATGTCTGGCATGGTGGTATGATTGCTGTGAATTTGCCAGAGATCAATGACTCTGCCCCACCTCAGGGTCTTTGACGTTGGACCCTCGAAGGAAATAGGGCTGAATGGGGTACTGACAGGGACTGTGGCAGTCCTTGTTGGTTGTTTGCTAATCCTCACTGTTTTGTCTTTGCTAATGAAACCTTAGGAAATGAATGGCAGAGATTGATTTAGACATGAACAATAACTTAATTCTGGCTAATGAGAAATAAGGGGAAGTCTGCTCCTAGGGCTTCTGCTGATTTTTTTTCTTCTTAAATGGAAAGAAATGTGTGAAGTGAAGCTTGCCAGACCCATTTGAAGGTAGTTTATAAGCACAGGATGCTTGGAGTAATGGCAGCCATCTTGTGATTGTGAGGAACCATGGCCAACATATGGTGGAGAAGAAATATGGAAAAAACCTGGGTCTTTGATGAAGGCACTGCATCATGAACAAACTCTGGAACCACGTATTGCAAAGCCAACTGTTATATAAAAAGCAAACCTCTATTATTTAATCCATGTTTGGTTAGGCTTTTTTTGGGGGGATGTCAGGCATATTTTACATGGCGCTAAGGACAATTTAAAGGATACACTGATCATCTTTCGTGCTCCATGGGCATAGTCCAGACTAGCATTTTCAGACCATAGCTGAATCATCAAATCAATTTATTGGATTTTGATCAACATTTTAAAAAGTGAAATAGCATAGATTATATGAGAATGCACAATCCAGAGAAAAGGTAAATATTGGTTTCATCGAACTCTTGTTTTAATTACATGGGTCTCAGGTTTGGTTCTCCAAGGAAGCAGACCCTGAGAGTGAATTTAGTGTTTGGAAGGTTTATGAGTGACCTGTGGAAGGGAAGAGAAAAAGGTAGGAGTGGGCAGGAGAAAAGGTCAGGCTGGGATGGCGGTAGAGCAATGACCTTGACTAATCCTGTAAGGAATCTGGGAGTTTAAGAGGCTCTTCAGAATTGTCCTGGGTTGGTCTAAAGTGGCCAAACTTTTAGCTTCCTCTCGTTGAACATGAACTGCCTTGGGACAGAGATGTGCACTTGGGCAAATTCGCTCCATGAAGATGAGGCAGAGACTCAGTCCAAGGGGTTGACAGCTGGATGCTCTCTGCAGTAAAGCCTTCCTGGGAAGAGGATGGAGAGGTTCATGTCTGTCATTATGTGTGTGTGTGTGCGTGCACACGTGCGTGTTAGTGAACCAGATTATAGTGCAAACTCATTCCTTATTGTAGGTCCTTGTCAAAGCAGTTTGCAAGCCTCTGGCAAACCTGAATTGTGTTTCCTCATAATTGCTTTCTGGGATGTAGTCACTTTTTCCGAGGCTCCGCTTGTGAGAGCAGCCCTGTCTTGGTGAGACAGTCCTCTGGCATATTCGAACACCAACGCTGAGCTTAAATGTTGGTGCCTCCCATGTGTTAAGAAATGGCAGCTGCCGTCAGTGTCCCCAAATGCAAATGAATAAGGAAGATTAAGGTCAAGGGATGTCATCGTGAGCCCTGATGAAGTAAACACAAAGGAGCCTTCTGGTCCCCCAGGGTGTCCCTTTAGCTTGTCTCAGAGGGCGTCTTCGTTATTCTCGTTTAATTTCTTCCATCTCCCTTCCTCAGCAGACTGTCTTTTACAAAGTGTATTTTAAGTCATGTAATTGTAAGTGGGCTAGTGGCTCAGAGCAAGCTCTGCTCTTGACACAAATCTGGAGGAATTTCTGTGCTGTTGGTTTGCAAAACCCTCCATTAGTGGCTCCTTGATTGTTGCCTGGAACAGGTGGGGAAAGGAAGGCAAAAACTGGAGGGACTGTGCCTCTGCCCTCTGATTGGGAAAGAAGACCCCAGTATTCTTCAGACCTGGGATTCCTACAATCAGGTTTCTGGTAGGCCAGAATCCCCTGGAGATCTTGCTGGAAATGCAGATGGTTAGGTCCCTCCAAAGATCCAATCAACTGGGCTCCCCAGGAAGGCAGGAATGTGACCCAGGAATCCTTTGAAACAATTCCACACAGAAGAATTGCAAGGGTAGTACAATGGATTCATGTATATCCTTTGCCCTTTTTGTTCAAGCAGTTCTCTCTATGTATATATGTATATTATTTTTTCTGAATAATTTGAGAAACTGTAAACATGACTTCTCCTTACCTGTGTTTATCTCCTAAGAACAAAGAAGAAATTGTCTTGCTTCACTGTGGCATAATTATAAAATCCAGGATATTTAGCACTGATACAATACTATTGTCTAATCCACAGAATGTGACAAATTTCCCTAACTGTCCCTCCCTCCTCATTTTAAAAAAAATCCAGAATCAAGCAATGCTTTTAGTTGTCATTTTTTTGTCCCTTTTAAACTGAAACAGTTCCTTCACCTTTTTTTTTGTTATTCCTGACCTTGACATTTTGAAGCGTCTAGACCAGTTGTTTAGAAACTGTCCCTCAGCTTGCATTTGTCTGGGGAAACTGTATTTTTAACATCTCCCTTGACCTTGAACCCTTTTGAGAGGATTGGGCAGCTCTAAGATGCAAGTATTCAAAACTCTTACCTCTTAATAATGCTGATGTTCAAAGGACTTTTTTTTTTTAAAAAAAAAAACAACTTGGTGGGGTAACAGACTTAGCTCCTTGGTGGGGTTTAGAGTTTGGGACTTTTTTTATTTTAAAGATCTGATTTGCTGAGGAGTCAAATCCAAGAGATTCTTTAACTGACTGAGTTGCTAAGCTGATGGAATCTGAAGGGATCCCACTGGGCTTTTAATTTCTCCCGGCTTTGAGTTCTGGCAAGGTCAGTGAGCAGGTTGCTGGTTTGGGGGTGGGAGGTGGGCTGGTGGAGAAGGAGACAGAGAGGTCACGACTTGGCACGTAGAAACACAGCAACTGTTCTCCTCCATGTTCCACATGCAGGTGAGGTATGGGGGGCTCGCCCAGTCCCCATGGCCATTCCCAGGTGTAACACTGTCAGATCTGTTTGACAGGTGGGGCAATTAAAGCTCAGAAAGATCCCTCACTGCTTAGTTAGGAAGTGGTTTAGTTGGGATTTGAACCAAAGTTTGTCTGACTTCGTAGCCTGTGTTTGCTTAATCATTAGGGCATGCCACTCACAGGAAACTAGGGCACCGAAGGGAAATTTGTGGTCTGAATGTGAATTTATGAAATGGAGGGTGGGAGTGGCTCACCTCGACCCTGATCATGGGGTCAGAAGCCTCTGGGGCACTGTGTCTGGCTGAATAGCAGGACGGTAGTGAGGTATTTTGTTCTGACACAAGGCCTGGGATCACCTGCTTCAGTCTCTGCTCAGTCACTTCTGAGGCTTGTCATCTTGGCAAGTCGTGCCTCGACTTGCCCTGTGGTAAAATGGGGATAACCAGGTCACCCACTTCATAGGATAGTTTTAAGGATTTCATGAGTTAATATAGTAAAATGCTCAGAACAGTATCTGATAAATGCCATTGTGCTTTACATTATGTTAACCATCATCTTCATCATCATCTCATTATCTGTTGCAAATCCATGGGTGTGTGGTGCTGAGAGAACTGGGCATCTTTGGTGAATCCACTCTTACCCCTACTGCCTGGCTCCGAGCTGGTCTCAGATGAGTTATTTTACTTCTTTTGCCTCACAGGCCAATTGGAGACCTTTCCTTGACTCCCTGGCCTTCAGACTCACTTAGAAGGAGGTTAACCCTCTCTGGTCTTGGAAGTACCGAGTCTTTATATTTCAGGATTGAGCTGAGAATTCTTGCTAATTGCCAGCACCTCCTGGAGGGTCAGCCTGGGTCCAGCTCACTGTTATAAGTTGTCCTGACACCCCAGTTGCTCATCCACTCACACACACCTACTCAGTGCCTTTGTTGAACACCCACTGTGCGCTAGTCACTATCTAGGGTACATTTGCTATACTGGATCAAAGAAGACAGGAGACAAGGTCCCTGCCTTCATGAAACTCATGTGCTAGAGGGGGTGGCAGATACCTGGCAAGTAAACAACAAATATATGAATACATAATAGCAGAAGAAATGGCAGTGAAAGTAAAAAACAAAGGCAAAGCAGAGAAAGGGCTATAGAGAGATGGGAGGGAGCTGAAGGTGTGGGGAATGAGAATTTTAGGCTCAAGGAAGTATCTTTCCCTTGATGCTCTGGTGTGTTCTGGGATACATAGGACAGCCAGTTGAAATCCCTGGGAATTTGTTACTGAGACTGCCATCACTTCTACGGGGTTTCCTGTCAGTAATTCTGTCTCTCTTCCTCTCCGCACTCAACATTGTGGCTTTTCCCAGATATGATCACATCCCCCACTTACTTCCCGCTGCAGCAAGGATGAGAACCAAAATTCATCCCTGCAGTCCATCTGACCTGCTTTGTCCAGTCCCTTCTGCCTCCAGCCTCAACTCCAGTCATGCCCTCTCCCATGGGTGGCTCAGCCAACCAGGTTGCCTCACTCCTACCTGTTGAGGGTATCCTTCCCGCCTCAGCAGCACTCATTTTTCATCTCAGCTCAAATGTCTCTCCGAGAAGCCTTCCATAGCTAGGTCAGATCCCAGGACTTCTCCTATTTAGCACTTGCAATAAAACCAGCATGTAAATGGGCCCCATATAAATCGAACCCCTCAGTGGAATTCCAGGGCACTCTTGGTCCTGTTGGATTTTGCTAGTTGGGATCCAAGAGGATTTGCTAATTTTGAAATCAGAAAATAAAAATCACCCCCTTCCAAGAAAAACTTCCCTCCCTTCTGAGATGAGTTCAGAGTCAGGGTTCAGAGTCCCGACATTAAATTCTGCCTGAAAGGCCTCAGGATTCCATCCTGCCTGGGGTCTCCTCCATTGGCAGTGCCCACTCAGCCACCCCTATTGACGATCTTCAGACCCTGCCCCATTTCAGAGGAGGCCCTGCATCACCCAGGCTCCTGAAAAAAGTTTCGAAAGCAAATGAATCATGTGGGTTAATTCAGGGGCCACCTTTGGCCTCTTAAGAGCCAAACAAATGGCTCCTGAAGACTTTGGCTTGCTTCCTAGCGGAAAAGGGAGGCACGAATTCACCCTTGACTGTTCCCTGGGTGGTAAAGCAGGTCTGAAGTTTTCTCTAGGCAGTTCCTGTCATTTATCTAATCACTGAACCTGACTGAACCTGGGCACGCCCCTGCTTGGCACAGAAAACAGACTTTTTTTTCCTGCTTACTTGCTACCAGGATATTTTACTAATCATCATCATAATCACTAACATCTATTGCTAATTTACTAAGCTCTTGATACCCATTAATTAATCCCTCAAGGACCTTATGAGACGAAACTATTATTACCCTCAACTCACAGAAGAGGAAATTGAGGCCTGGAGAGCTGCAGCAAAGATGGCTGCATCTCCCCCGACATCCATTCTAAAGTTTCCGTCTTCTAAAGTAAAAGTAATCCAGTTTTAGCAGAGGATTTCCCAGCCTCCTTTGCAGGTAGGTGTGGATATGGGACTGAATTGCGGCTAAAGGATGTGAGCGTTCTGGAGAATTCTCTCTATGAGATAGTAAATATGCTCGCTTTGTTGTTGCTTCTTTGTTCCTCTTTTACCTGCTGTCTGGAACACAGACACCAACATCATCTTGGACCATGAGGCAGGGTGCTTGGCTGAAGGTGCATTTGGCTGGGATGACCCTGAGTTCCTAACATGCTTGACCACTATAGCCAGGCCTGGTCTGAACATTTTCAGCAGAGTGAAAGGACCTTCTTTCTTCTTTAAACTATTTTTATTTTACTTTAAAACTTTTTATTTTATATTGGAGTAGAGCCAGTTAGCAATGTTGTGGTAGTTTCAGGTAGACAGAAAGGAACTCAGCCATATATGTATACATTCTCCTCTAAACTCCCCTCTCATCCTGGCTCCCACATAACACTGAGCAGAGTTCCCTTTGTTATACTGTAGGTCCTTGTTATTATCCATTTTAATTGTAGCACTGTGTACATGTCGATCCCAAATTCCCTGTCTCTTCCCCTGATCCTTCCCACTGGTAACCATAGATTGATTCTTCAGACCGGAGGCCCTGCATCACCCAGGCTCCTGAAAAAAGTTTCGAAAGCAAATGAATCATGTGGGTTAATTCAGGGGCCACCTTTGGCCTCTTAAGAGCCAAACAAATGGCTCCTGAAGACTTTGGCTTGCTTCCTAGCGGAAAAGGGAGGCACGAATTCACCCTTGACTGTTCCCTGGGTGGTAAAGCAGGTCTGAAGTTTTCTCTAGGCAGTTCCTGTCATTTATCTAATCACTGAACCTGACTGAACCTGGGCACGCCCCTGCTTGGCACAGAAAACAGACTTTTTTTTCCTGCTTACTTGCTACCAGGATATTTTACTAATCATCATCATAATCACTAACATCTATTGCTAATTTACTAAGCTCTTGATACCCATTAATTAATCCCTCAAGGACCTTATGAGACGAAACTATTATTACCCTCAACTCACAGAAGAGGAAATTGAGGCCTGGAGAGCTGCAGCAAAGATGGCTGCATCTCCCCCGACATCCATTCTAAAGTTTCCGTCTTCTAAAGTAAAAGTAATCCAGTTTTTAGCAGAGGATTTCCCAGCCTCCTTTGCAGGTAGGTGTGGATATGGGACTGAATTGCGGCTAAAGGATGTGAGCGTTCTGGAGAATTCTCTCTATGAGATAGTAAATATGCTCGCTTTGTTGTTGCTTCTTTGTTCCTCTTTTACCTGCTGTCTGGAACACAGACACCAACATCATCTTGGACCATGAGGCAGGGTGCTTGGCTGAAGGTGCATTTGGCTGGGATGACCCTGAGTTCCTAACATGCTTGACCACTATAGCCAGGCCTGGTCTGAACATTTTCAGCAGAGTGAAAGGACCTTCTTTCTTCTTTAAACTATTTTTATTTTACTTTAAAACTTTTTATTTTATATTGGAGTAGAGCCAGTTAGCAATGTTGTGGTAGTTTCAGGTAGACAGAAAGGAACTCAGCCATATATGTATACATTCTCCTCTAAACTCCCCTCTCATCCTGGTTCCCACATAACACTGAGCAGAGTTCCCTTTGTTATACTGTAGGTCCTTGTTATTATCCATTTTAATTGTAGCACTGTGTACATGTCGATCCCAAATTCCCTGTCTCTTCCCCTGATCCTTCCCACTGGTAACCATAGATTGATTCTCTTAAGTCTGTGAGTCTTAAACTATTTTTATTTATTGAGCTGACTTCAATATTAAACACGGTGGCAGAGCTAGGATTCAAACCTTTATCTGTGCAAAACTGACCTAATTGTAATCTTGGATTGGGGGTGTGTGGTATAACCCTGGAGGACCAGTGCTACCATGCTGTGGGAGAATTGGGAACCAAGTCCGATGTCAGCCCCATAGGCCTTCTCTGTCCCGTCCATCTGCTGTGGAATCTGGGTGAGAAGAGAGGCTTTTGTTGGGGATTTGAGGGCATGGCTAGTGGGAACTGAAGGAATTCACTCATTTATTCCTTAGATACTAGCCCCGTATTAAATGCTGGAGCCTTCCAGGTCTGAGGTATGAGGGAGTGCAGTGTGGCCCCAAGTCCTTCCCATCCCTGTACACTCACCCCTGTCATTGAGGCATTGCTGTCCCTTCTATCCAGAAATAGAGTCCGTTTCTCCAGTCCTCAAAGCTGGACTGGGCTATGTGAGTGATTGCTAGCAAACATGATACAAGCAAATGCTTGAAAAGCACTTACTTGTTGGAGCTTGTTGCCTCTAGCTGCTGGGAACCCTGCAGTTAGCACTGTGGGGAATAACCAGCTAGCCCCACCGGCTGATGAGAGAGGCACATCATTGAGCTAACTGCTGGACCTGAGAATCTGGAGGACCACTGGGTCTTCCAGTCTGAGCTGAGTCAGCCGAGGTCAGAACTATGCAGTTAACTCATGCAATCATGAGAGAGATTAAATGTTTATTGATTAAAACAGCTACATTTTGGGGTGTTTTGTTATCGAGAAAAGCCAACTGCTTCAAGGGATATTAGTGGGTGTTGCTGGCTACAAGTTTTGATGGGATTCATTATTTCACAGATTAAGAAGTCCATATATGTATACATTCTCCTCTAAACTCCCCTCTCATCCTGGTTCCCACATAACACTGAGCAGAGTTCCCTTTGTTATACTGTAGGTCCTTGTTATTATCCATTTTAATTGTAGCACTGTGTACATGTCGATCCCAAATTCCCTGTCTCTTCCCCTGATCCTTCCCACTGGTAACCATAGATTGATTCTCTTAAGTCTGTGAGTCTTAAACTATTTTTATTTATTGAGCTGACTTCAATATTAAACACGGTGGCAGAGCTAGGATTCAAACCTTTATCTGTGCAAAACTGACCTAATTGTAATCTTGGATTGGGGGTGTGTGGTATAACCCTGGAGGACCAGTGCTACCATGCTGTGGGAGAATTGGGAACCAAGTCCGATGTCAGCCCCATAGGCCTTCTCTGTCCCGTCCATCTGCTGTGGAATCTGGGTGAGAAGAGAGGCTTTTGTTGGGGATTTGAGGGCATGGCTAGTGGGAACTGAAGGAATTCACTCATTTATTCCTTAGATACTAGCCCCGTATTAAATGCTGGAGCCTTCCAGGTCTGAGGTATGAGGGAGTGCAGTGTGGCCCCAAGTCCTTCCCATCCCTGTACACTCACCCCTGTCATTGAGGCATTGCTGTCTCTTCTATCCAGAAATAGAGTCCGTTTCTCCAGTCCTCAAAGCTGGACTGGGCTATGTGAGTGATTGCTAGCAAACATGATACAAGCAAATGCTTGAAAAGCACTTACTTGTTGGAGCTTGTTGCCTCTAGCTGCTGGGAACCCTGCAGTTAGCACTGTGGGGAATAACCAGCTAGCCCCACCGGCTGATGAGAGAGGCACATCATTGAGCTAACTGCTGGACCTGAGAATCTGGAGGACCACTGGGTCTTCCAGTCTGAGCTGAGTCAGCCGAGGTCAGAACTATGCAGTTAACTCATGCAATCATGAGAGAGATTAAATGTTTATTGATTAAAACAGCTACATTTTGGGGTGTTTTGTTATCGAGAAAAGCCAACTGCTTCAAGGGATATTAGTGGGTGTTGCTGGCTACAAGTTTTAATGGGATTCATTATTTCACAGATTAAGAAGTCTAGAGTGGGTTGGGCAGTGATGATTCAATTTGGCGATGCCATCAAAGACCCAAGTTTCCTCTGTCTGGCCTGTCATTGTCAGCATATTGCCCTCTTCCCTAACTTCATCCCTTCATGTTGCCAATATGGCTGCCACGTGTCCCCGGCTAGCACAATGATGCAATTCAGTGGGTAAGAGTCTTCTTTTTGAGTAGCTCTCTATCAAGTAGAAAAATATTTTCTCCACATTTCTATCTGTAGTTCTCTGGCCAGAACTGGCTGTGTGTCCATACCTAAGCCAATTGTTGGCAAAGAGAAATAAAACTGACACACTTAGCTTTGACTAATTATGATTTGTCCCTTAAAGTTGGGCACATTGTCGCCCAAACAAAATTGGGGTTCCTCTAGCGAGCAAGTTGGGGAAGAAGCTACTGGGGACAGTTCCTACAACGCTGGGAACACAATATGAGCAGAGTTTCTATGACTGAAACATGCAAAGTGTGTTCAAGAAAGCAGTGAGCAAATCATTGTGGTCAGAGGGGAGGAGGGGTTTGAGAAGCGTTCCCCAGAGTCACTGTCATGGGTGTTCTGTGTAGATTAGGAAAACAGTCTTGGGTCAAGTCAGTTTGAGACAGGTCGAGTTGTATAATGTCCCATAGCTTGTGGTTGTTTTGCTGTTGCAGACATCCTGGGAGCCTTGAAAATGCTAAAATGCCCCATGAATTTCGAGGGACAGAAGCGAGGAGGTGGACTGTGTATCTTCCTAGACTGGGTTGACCATAAAAGGTCAGAGCATCTCCTGATATTTCTGCTTGTGGAACAAGCTTTGGGAAATGCTGAGAGAGGCACATCATTGAGCTAACTGCTGGACCTGAGAATCTGGAGGACCACTGGGTCTTCCAGTCTGAGCTGAGTCAGCCGAGGTCAGAACTATGCAGTTAACTCATGCAATCATGAGAGAGATTAAATGTTTATTGATTAAAACAGCTACATTTTGGGGTGTTTTGTTATCGAGAAAAGCCAACTGCTTCAAGGGATATTAGTGGGTGTTGCTGGCTACAAGTTTTGATGGGATTCATTATTTCACAGATTAAGAAGTCTAGAGTGGGTTGGGCAGTGATGATTCAATTTGGCGATGCCATCAAAGACCCAAGTTTCCTCTGTCTGGCCTGTCATTGTCAGCATATTGCCCTCTTCCCTAACTTCATCCCTTCATGTTGCCAATATGGCTGCCACGTGTCCCCGGCTAGCACAATGATGCAATTCAGTGGGTAAGAGTCTTCTTTTTGAGTAGCTCTCTATCAAGTAGAAAAATATTTTCTCCACATTTCTATCTGTAGTTCTCTGGCCAGAACTGGCTGTGTGTCCATACCTAAGCCAATTGTTGGCAAAGAGAAATAAAACTGACACACTTAGCTTTGACTAATTATGATTTGTCCCTTAAAGTTGGGCACATTGTCGCCCAAACAAAATTGGGGTTCCTCTAGCGAGCAAGTTGGGGAAGAAGCTACTGGGGACAGTTCCTACAACGCTGGGAACACAATATGAGCAGAGTTTCTATGACTGAAACATGCAAAGTGTGTTCAAGAAAGCAGTGAGCAAATCATTGTGGTCAGAGGGGAGGAGGGGTTTGAGAAGCGTTCCCCAGAGTCACTGTCATGGGTGTTCTGTGTAGATTAGGAAAACAGTCTTGGGTCAAGTCAGTTTGAGACAGGTCGAGTTGTATAATGTCCCATAGCTTGTGGTTGTTTTGCTGTTGCAGACATCCTGGGAGCCTTGAAAATGCTAAAATGCCCCATGAATTTCGAGGGACAGAAGCGAGGAGGTGGACTGTGTATCTTCCTAGACTGGGTTGACCATAAAAGGTCAGAGCATCTCCTGATATTTCTGCTTGTGGAACAAGCTTTGGGAAATGCTGAGAGACAGTTGGGCTTGCCTGGTAGCTCTGCCTGCAATGCAGGAGACCTGTGTTTGGTTCCTGGGTTGGAAAGATCTCTTGGAGAAGGGAATGGCTACCTGCTCCAGTATTCTTGCCTGGAGAAGTCCATGGATAGAAGGGCCTGTGGTCGCAAAAGTCAGACACAATGGGCATTGCCTGGAAAAGACATTTTTGGTTGCCACAGCCTAGGAGATGGGCACTACCGACATCTGGTGGATGGAAGCCAGGGAAACTTCTAAACATCCTGCAGTGCACAGGGCAGCACCCACAATGAAGAACTGTCCAATTGAGTGTCAATAGTCAATATGAAAACGTGTACATGAATGTTCACAGCAGCATTATTCACAATGGCCAAAAAGTAGAAATAACCCCAATGTCCATCAGCTGATGAAAGGACAAACAGACTGTGGCCTGTCCCTACAATGGAATATTGCTCATCCGTAAAGAAGAATGAAGTACTTACTGATACACACCAAAAGATGAGTGAACCTTGAATATGTTGTGCTTAGTGAAAGAAACCGCACACTATATGATTCCATTTATATGACATCTCTAGAATAGGCAAATCCATAGAGACAGAAAACAGATGAGTGGTTGCCAGGGGCTGGGGGAAGGGATATGAGTAGTGACTGCTAGTGGGTGTGACATTTCCTTTTGGGTAAGGTAAATGTTCTAAAATTGATTGTGGTATTGGTTGCACAACCCTATGGATATATTAAAAAGCATCGAATTGTACACTTTAAAAGGGTGAATTGTAAGACAGAGGAATTATATGCTAACAAATCTATTTTTTTTTTTTTTTTTGGTAAGTCACAGTAGTGCCATGGTTGAGAGACACTGAACTAGTAGGTAACTATGCTGATGGAAGAAATTGTAGGGATCAGGTTAGGGAACCATAAAAGGCAGGCTAAGGAGTTTGAATTTTATTAACTCTGATGGGTAACAAGTTAGTAGACTCATCCCTGTATATCCATCCATATTTCAAGATTCTTTGAGTACCTACTGTGTGCTGGGCATTTTCATGTACATCAGTCCATGTAATCCTCATGATGAATTTGTAGTTAAGTCTGCATCCCATTGGGCGTTTCTGGTGGCTCAGATGGAAAAGAATCTGCCTGCAATGTAGAGACCTGGTTTTGAACCCTGGGTTGGGAAGATCCCCTGGAGAAGAGAATTGCTACCCACTCCAGTATTCTTGCCTGGAAAATCTTATGGACAGGGGAACCTGGAAGGCTACAGTTCTTGGGGTTGCAAAGAGTTGGACATGACTGAACGACTTTCACTTCACTTCTGTGCCCCATCATTGAGATGAGTAAGCTGAGGCCCAGAGAGGTTCACTGACTTGATCGAGGCTGCACAGCTGGTAAATTGTAGAACTGGAGTCTGAATGCGTTTGTATTGGCCTTGACCCCACGGGTTTTCTACTGCTGCGTGCTGACTCTCAGTGAGCCATCTGCCTTGGCTGTCTCCTGCCTTAGTGCTGGTTGCAGCCTGTGGTCCTGGCCGTGCCCCAGGAGGCTGTCCCCAGAGTGCTGACGCTCATCCCTCTGCTCAGGCTGCAGCTGGCATCTGGATAAGGGTTGGTTGCTTAGCAACATGAGTGCAGATTCTGCCCTGAGCCAAGGGAAGCATTTCCTCAGTCTTGACTGCAGAAATTTCAAGGAGAACAGCTTCAAGAGGGCCTGAGGGAGTGAGGTATGGAGAAAGCAGGGACAACTATGTCCTCTAGAGGGTCTGGAGATGGGGATCCTCCTTAGAGGGAAGAATCAGCTTCAGGGACATTGAAAGAGAACCGGGAGCCCTGTATCAATCATAATGATTGTTGTGATGACCACAACTGCATTTCTTGAGCACTACCTGTGTGCCAGGTATGGTGCTAAGTGCTTTATGGTCTATGATCCTTTCCAAACCCCATGCAATAGGTTACTATTATCTTACCTCTTGTGCAAACAAGGATCCAGGTCTCATAGAGGTTAATTGACTTCTCATGCAGCCAGAAAAATGGGGAAGCTGGGATTTGAATCAGGTCAGCCACCATTACAGCCTTGGCTGGGCACTTATTGGAGAAAATCCACCATGGGGCTCCCAAGGCTCTGGGTAGCCTGCCCCATTCTGTCACTCTGCTTGCTTCAGAGATACCATTCTTGCTTCATTTCCTTAAATACTCCAATCTCCTTTCAGCCACAGGGCCTTTGCACATGTGATTCCCTCTGCCTAGGATGCTCTTCCATCTATTCACTTGATTTACTTTAACTCATCTCCAATAGAACGTCACTTTATTCATTCATCCATTGATCCAAACCTAGTTAATGAGTGCCACCCAATGCCAAGTAAACATTAGTAAACAAAATGTACATGACCCCAGTCTTCTTGGAGTTTCCAAGCTACTGTAGGAGACAGTAAATGAATAGATAAGCCATACTTGCATGGAAACATCCCCTGACCTCTGCCCTTTGTCAAGAATAATTATCAATGAATTGTATGAGTATTTATTTAATACTGGTCTCCCTTCCTAGGTTGTGGGTTCTCAGAGCCCAAGGACTGCAAGGTTGTCAGTAATATTATTAGCCCATTTTACAGATGAAGAAATTGAGGCACAGAGAGGGGCAAATGTGAGCAACTTGTCTCAGGTCACAAAACTGGTAACTGATGGAGTTGTGATTTGATCCCATGGCTCCAGGGTCCATGTTTTCAATCAGTAGGTGATGAGCAGTTTAGGAAGAAGAAAGAAAAGAAAGGAAGAAAGAGAGAAAGAGAAATGAAGAAAAGAAGCAAGGAAAAGAGAGGTAGGGAAGGAGGAAGAGAAGCCAGAAAGAAAGGCGGAAGTGAAAGAGGGAAGAAGGGAGAAAGGGAGGAAAGGAGGAAGAAACAAAGAAAAAGACAGACTCCATTAACGGCCATGCCTTCCATGGCCAGCTGGGTCCCACAGGAAGTTGTGATCTGTTCAGAGCCAGACCCAGCCTTGTGGGTCCCGACTTCCCTGCAGCTGTGTTGCAGACCAGGGTTGCACAGACTGGGAAGATCATTGGCCACCCTCCAAGTTGCTTTGGGTGATGGGGAGGGAACAGAAAAAGACAGCTTTAAGTGGCGGAGGGACCTTTTGGGATCAGCATTCCAACCGCAGCTTCTCTGCTGGGCAAATGGGGCTTCAAGAGTGCGATCTCACAGCTCCTGAATCTGGTCCAGGGATCTAGAAAGGTTACTCTGCCTCAGTATTCCAGAGGGTACCTTCTTCTAAGTCTGTGAGCCAATAACCTGGGATTTCTGAAGCCTTCTGTGTTCTCTTATCAAGGAAAGATAAGAGAGGACACCTGAGAATAGCTCATACAAGATGTTGGCCTCAGAGTAGAGCTAATCCCTTTTTATGAGAAAAATCTGGCGTTACTGAATTCATAACAGATGCCAAGTGGTGTGCTAGGAATTTCACACAGATCCACACCCCCAGTGATATACAGTGAAAATATTGTCTCTGTTTGACTTGATTTTGTTTTCCTTCTTACCAGCTGTGTGACCTTCGATAAGTCCTTTCATTTTTCTGAGCTTCCATTTCCGTTTGACATTAGAAACATGAAGGTACTTGTCCAACGTCCTGTGCTAGTAAGAAGGAAAGACTTTTTCCATCCTTAAAACCTTCCTGAGTTCTTAATATATGAAAACATATAACTATTTTGGGGCAGGAAGTGGGCAGAACTGATTAAGACTCTACTGCTGGGGCTTCCCCTGGTGGTCCAGTGGGTAAGGACACCACCTTGCAGTGCAAGGGGCGCCGGTTCGAGCCCTGGCCTGGGAAGATCCCACGTGCCGCGGAGCGGCTGGACTGATGTGTCCAATCACCGAGCCGGAGCTCTGGAGCGCATGCGCCCAGAGCCGGCGCTCTCTGACGACAGAGGCCACCGCGATGGGAGGCCCACAGGAGCCAAAGAACGAAGATGAATGAAAATAGAGAAATGAAAGACCAATAGAAGTGGCCCGCCCACTGCCCCCCTCCCAACCCGACCCCGCCCAAAGTAAATAAATAAAATAAAATCTTAAAAAAAAAAAAAAAGACTCTACTGCTGCTCTCAAAGAGATTATAATCTCTAGGAGAAATAGCAAACAAGTCTTTTTTTTTCCTTGACAGAATGTTTGAATCAGCTGGTAGTGGCTGCCTGCTGGGACTGCAGCATCCTGGATCTGCAGGAAGGAGTTCCAGGATTGATTAGTGATGCCTACCGCAGGATCTGGTGTATTTTGCCAGTGGATGACACCAAAGGTAGAGTTTGGAATGGCCTTTGATGTGCCAGAGGGGGACTGCTAAGAACAAAGTGAGGGGCTGCATGAAGCTCTGTAGCGACTGTGGAAGGAGGGAAGGGGGACAACCATTTGCACTTCAGAGTAGATCTGTTTGAGGTGGTAGACGTGCCGGGAGGGGAAAGAAGTGGACTGTGGCCATGAGTGTGTGGTGCTGTAGCCACCCAGGCTCGAGTTGATAGATGACCATAGATAGCTTACCGACAACAGTGTCAGATTCTTGATTTCCAAAGGAGAGATTTCAAAAGACTTGGCTTTGATCACTCAGAGCTTCATGCAGTAAAGGTTTATACAACAGATCCACACCCCAGTGATATACAGTGAAAATATTGTCTCTGTTTGACTTGATTTTGTTTTCCTTCTTACCAGCTGTGTGACCTTGATAAGTCCTTTCATTTTCTGAGCTTCCATTTCCGTTTGACATTAGAAACATGAAGGTACTTGTCCAACGTCCTGTGCTAGTAAGAAGGAAAGACTTTTTCCATCCTTAAAACCTTCCTGAGTTCTTAATATATGAAAACATATAACTATTTTGGGGCAGGAAGTGGGCAGAACTGATTAAGACTCTACTGCTGGGGCTTCCCCTGGTGGTCCAGTGGGTAAGGACACCACCTTGCAGTGCAAGGGGCGCCGGTTCGAGCCCTGGCCTGGGAAGATCCCACGTGCCGCGGAGCGGCTGGACTGATGTGTCCAATCACCGAGCCGGAGCTCTGGAGCGCATGCGCCCAGAGCCGGCGCTCTGCGACGACAGACGCCACCGCGATGGGAGGCCCACAGGAGCCAAAGAACGAAGATGAATGAAAATAGAGAAATGAAAGACCAATAGAAGTGGCCCGCCCACTCCCCTCCCTCCCCAACCCGACCCCGCCCAAAGTAAATAAATAAAATAAAATCTTAAAAAAAAAAAAAAAGACTCTACTGCTGCTCTCAAAGAGATTATAATCTCTAGGAGAAATAGCAAACAAGTCTTTTTTTTTTTTTTCCTTGACAGAATGTTTGAATCAGCTGGTAGTGGCTGCCTGCTGGGACTGCAGCATCCTGGATCTGCAGGGAAGGAGTTCCAGGATTGATTAGTGATGCCTACCGCAGGATCTGGTGTATTTTGCCAGTGGATGACACCAAAGGTAGAGTTTGGAATGGCCTTTGATGTGCCAGAGGGGGACTGCTAAGAACAAAGTGAGGGGCTGCATGAAGCTCTGTAGCGACTGTGGAAGGAGGGAAGGGGGACAACCATTTGCACTTCAGAGTAGATCTGTTTGAGGTGGTAGACGTGCCGGGAGGGGAAAGAAGTGGACTGTGGCCATGAGTGTGTGGTGCTGTAGCCACCCAGGCTCGAGTTGATAGATGACCATAGATAGCTTACCGACAACAGTGTCAGATTCTTGATTTCCAAAGGAGAGATTTCAAAAGACTTGGCTTTGATCACTCAGAGCTTCATGCAGTAAAAGGTTTATTAAAGAAAAAAGGGATAGAGAAAGCTTTCAGCTAAAGGAACTGGAAGGGGGATAGAAGTGTACCCCCAGAAGCTAGTTTAGGTAAGGCGCTTTGTACTTTTCCAGTTGGTTATTAACAATAGATCAAAAGAATATTTTAAGATGATAAAGGTCTTACCAGACCCACACCCACAACACATGTCTTTGCATAACATAGGTACAAAATAAGAAGGGGCAACATGTCCTCCAACAAGACACATTGTTGTTATAAACCTTCGCTCTGGGCTTAAAGAAAGTCTTAGGCAAAATAGATGATTGTCATAGGCGTGGCAATCAGGGTGAAGACACCTTGGCTGAAAATGGTTGTTCCCCCTCCTCCTCCTCCTCCTCTTTGGAAACCGCTGGCGTCTTTACCAAGTCTGCCTATTCACTCCTTTCAGAGGTCTCAGGATACAGGACAGCAGACTCGAGAGGACACAGACTCTGGATGAAAAGAAACCTGAATTCAAATCCTGACTCTCACCTATTTAATTGTGTGACTTAGGACACGTTGTTTAACCTTTCTGAACTCTCAGCTATCTCTTCTGTGAAACGGTGGCAGATTATTGCACTGACTGCTGAGTGCTGGCTCTTGCCATAGTGACAGCTGACAAGAATAATCCAGGGAGGTAGTTCAAATACTGCTCCCTTCTGGGCTCCAGGGTTGTCATTCACTCCGTAGCCTGTGAAAATCATCACCCTTGGAGAGAGAATGTGAGTGACTACCTCCTGGAGCTGTGCTACATGGCTGCCTGGGTGCCCAGAGAGGTGAAGTCACGCCCAAGTCACGCCACTAGCACATGGCAAAGGTGGAATTTGAATTCAGGCCTCTTTGACCCACAGCCCAAGCCTGGAACCAGCGTGATCTCCAGAAGCAAAGTAGGGCTGCATGAAGCTCTGTAGCGACTGTGGAAGGAGGGAAGGGGGACAACCATTTGCACTTCAGAGTAGATCTGTTTGAGGTGGTAGACGTGCCGGGAGGGGAAAGAAGTGGACTGTGGCCATGAGTGTGTGGTGCTGTAGCCACCCAGGCTCGAGTTGATAGATGACCATAGATAGCTTACCGACAACAGTGTCAGATTCTTGATTTCCAAAGGAGAGATTTCAAAAGACTTGGCTTTGATCACTCAGAGCTTCATGCAGTAAAAGGTTTATTAAAGAAAAAAGGGATAGAGAAAGCTTTCAGCTAAAGGAACTGGAAGGGGGATAGAAGTGTACCCCCAGAAGCTAGTTTAGGTAAGGCGCTTTGTACTTTTCCAGTTGGTTATTAACAATAGATCAAAAGAATATTTTAAGATGATAAAGGTCTTACCAGACCCACACCCACAACACATGTCTTTGCATAACATAGGTACAAAATAAGAAGGGGCAACATGTCCTCCAACAAGACACATTGTTGTTATAAACCTTCGCTCTGGGCTTAAAGAAAGTCTTAGGCAAAATAGATGATTGTCATAGGCGTGGCAATCAGGGTGAAGACACCTTGGCTGAAAATGGTTGTTCCCCCTCCTCCTCCTCCTCCTCTTTGGAAACCGCTGGCGTCTTTACCAAGTCTGCCTATTCACTCCTTTCAGAGGTCTCAGGATACAGGACAGCAGACTCGAGAGGACACAGACTCTGGATGAAAAGAAACCTGAATTCAAATCCTGACTCTCACCTATTTAATTGTGTGACTTAGGACACGTTGTTTAACCTTTCTGAACTCTCAGCTATCTCTTCTGTGAAACGGTGGCAGATTATTGCACTGACTGCTGAGTGCTGGCTCTTGCCATAGTGACAGCTGACAAGAATAATCCAGGGAGGTAGTTCAAATACTGCTCCCTTCTGGGCTCCAGGGTTGTCATTCACTCCGTAGCCTGTGAAAATCATCACCCTTGGAGAGAGAATGTGAGTGACTACCTCCTGGAGCTGTGCTACATGGCTGCCTGGGTGCCCAGAGAGGTGAAGTCACGCCCAAGTCACGCCACTAGCACATGGCAAAGGTGGAATTTGAATTCAGGCCTCTTTGACCCCACAGCCCAAGCCTGGAACCAGCGTGATCTCCTGTCCCTGACCGATTTGCCAGATTTGGAAAACGGTTTGGCATCTGTGTTGGCTGCTGAAGTCATGTGACTTCCTCACATGGATTTTCTGCAGGGGTAAGTAGCAAATAAACTTATTTTCATGCCTGTGAAAATCCTGAGCATAGTGCTTGGTGCCTATTGAAAGCAGCTCCTAGTGGTGAGCTTGAGGGCTGTTGAGAGATTGGATCCCACTCTGAAACTAGGTGTGAGAAGGGCAGCCCTAATAGAGAGGGGGGCAGTAAAATGTCCAGTGAGAGGAAAGCAGATGAGTCTTTGGGCCTGGGGAAACAGACTTGGGGGTGAGGGTGGTGCTCAGCTCTCAAAAGGGCTGCTGGTGTATCCATCTGCAGGGGCATCGGTCAGTCAAGGTCTTCCGGGAATATTGCATTAACTGATGAGCGTTAATGAAGGGCTTGTGACAGCTGTGAGCAGGAGAAAGGGAACCAGCTGTGGGTCGGAGCGGCAGGAGCAGGGGGTCTGGGGCCTTCTGGGAAAGTTTGCTCTGGAATCTGGTGAGAGCTGTAGGTTTGAAGAGGAGCTGGGCTGTAGGGAGATGCAGCCTGCATCCAGACAGCATGGGGGTGGCCCCCCTCAAACCTCAATGACTGTAAGGGGCCAAGGGATAAACCTCCAAAGGGAAGCTGTGATGCCCTTACCACAAGGAGGCAGGAAATCTCGACAGACGTTCATCACGTGACCCTGACCAGGATGATTTCTGAACATTCTGGCAGCTCTCAAACTCTTAAATTTGATGACGGTTGACTCAATCAGCTTTTATTTTCTGGGACATTAAATTACATGGAATCTGGTGGAGCTTTCAAATGATGCAGATCAGGGCGGGTAGCTGCGGGGGATGGGGATGAGGGGTGAAGAGAGGCGTGTTTATCTATAGCCCTACATCAGCCAGCTTCCGTGTTCAAACCAGAGAGGTTCCCAGGTGAGAAACATACCCCATCCCCCAAATCCCTGCTGTTATTAATCAGCAAATGTCTCAGGAGCAGGTGTGCATGAGTGAATTTTGAGGTCACGGCAGGTAATCGGGTCTGGCCAGGCTGTAGCAAGTGACCCGACTGTCCGCCTGATCCTGAGCCACTGGATAAGGAGATTAATCTAAATCTCTTGGAGGAGAGGGCGTTTTTTGAGAAAGCCTGGGACCCAGAAAATGAAAAGCTGGTATTAGTGACCTCAGACTCGTTCCCTCAGATCATTTAGAAAAGCTGCCTCTGTGGTTGAGGCCCCCAGGGATGTGGATGGAAAACATAACTCAAAGGGGTCTAGGAGGAATGAGACAGAAAATCCAGGCAGTTCCTGCCCTTCTTAGGGGTCCAGTGCTAGTTGATGGTCCCTGAATGGAGCCAGGCCAGCTGGATTTGGATCCTGGCTCTGCCTCTTACTCATGTGTGACATCAGGCAAGTCACTTCCTCTCCCTGTGACTCAGTTTCCTCATCGGTGAAATTGGACAAAAATAAAAACTCACTTCTTAGAGATATTCTGTGTGAACGAACGTTTGCAAACATCTAGAACAGTGCTGAGTATGTAACGAAATGCTTTGTAAATGTGTGCTAAATGAAAAGGTACATCAGACTATAGGTCCTTTGTTGTCATGTCTTCCAATCTTCTAAATCTGGAAATCCAAGTTTTAATAATTATGTCAATGGCACTCAGGCAGTTTAGAAACAGTTTAAATATTGACTTACTGTTGTAAGGTAGACATTGTTATTATCCCCCAATGGGGAAACTGAGGGGTCACATGATTTGCCCTAACGTTACATACTGGGAAGTATTAGGATTGGAATATACGGTAACCAGCTGTCCAGGTTTAGTCCTAGAAGTCTCACATCCCAGGAGCTCTTCAGTTTGGGAGAACCAGGGCTGTTGATCCTAGCTTTAAACCTGGTCAGTCTAACTCCAGCATTCTGCTCTTAGCACCCATACTCTGTTTTCCTGTGCATATAATGCTCCTGATTTTTAAATGTTGGCCACTCTGGGCCAGACAATTTGCAGTTGCTGAAAGAATCTGATATTTCTTTGCATCAAATTTCCTGCTTGCTATAGAGAAATGCCTGTTTCCTCATCTGTAGAATGGCAAAAGAAAAATACAGACGTCATAGGGTAGAAATGAGGATTCTTTAAGTACAAATGAATTCATGTACCTAAGGCACTTAGAACAATGCCTGGTGTGAAGAAAGTGCTATATACATCTTAGCATGTATTATTGTTGTTGTTAAATAGATATTATCAAGATCCTCTCAGACTTCCTGAATCTGAACCCCCTGGCTTGAGGTCTGGGCGTCTGTTGTTGCTGTCGTTTTTAATACTGGGTTCCTTAGGCAACCAGGTTTGGGAGTCAGGGATCTGGAGTCAAGTCTTGAGTAGTACAAGTAGTGCTGTGTGACCTTGAACACGTTTCTTCACTTCTGTTTCTTTTCTTTGCAAAGAACCAGCAGTTCTGCCTCTCTCAGAGGGTTAATGTTGAGGGGTTTAGAGGCTTCTAAAACCTCTTAGAAAGGGAAGACATTTGATATGAGGCAAGTGAGAAGGTAAAGAAGTAAGAAGGGAAATCCCCGCATTGCACTTGGAGGGAACTAGGATTCAGGCTTGGGGACGACACTACTGGGTAGTCAGGATGGACGAGGCTTTGCTGAGTAACAAAGAGCCCCAATAACTCATGAACTTAAAACAAGTGTTTACTTCTCATTCTCATTCTACATGCTAATTATTAAGCTGCCCTCTCTCAGCTCCAAAGCTACCCTCCCACACTGTTTTGTGATGCTGGGGCTGAGAACAGCCACATTCCTGCTTTGTCAGCGACTCCTGGTAGGTTCTGCCAATAGGGGGCAGGCTGGAGGAAAGAGAAGTAACTTGCTCCTTCCTTCCAAGTACCACTTCTGTATCCTATCAGTGGCTACCTGGTTTTATGCACAGCCCTCTGGAACCAGCCTCCTTGTATTCCCACAAATGCCAAGCAGTCCCCACACGGAAGTCGGAGTCCCAGCTCCAAGAGGGCCTCCCTCCGAGTCTCTGCATCCTGACACTCTCCACCCTTTGTCCACTAGCCCCGGAGACAGTGGCTGCTTCCTGCAGTTTAACATCTCTTAGCACCATAGTTTGTTAAATTGCATTGGGTTACCTAAGCATCAAATTTCCTGCTTGCTATAGAGAAATGCCTGTTTCCTCATCTGTAGAATGGCAAAAGAAAAATACAGACGTCATAGGGTAGAAATGAGAATTCTTTAAGTACAAATGAATTCATGTACCTAAGGCACTTAGAACAATGCCTGGTGTGAAGAAAGTGCTATATACATCTTAGCATGTATTATTGTTGTTGTTAAATAGATATTATCAAGATCCTCTCAGACTTCCTGAATCTGAACCCCCTGGCTTGAGGTCTGGGCGTCTGTTGTTGCTGTTTTTTAATACTGGGTTCCTTAGGCAACCAGGTTTGGGAGTCAGGGATCTGGAGTCAAGTCTTGAGTAGTACAAGTAGTGCTGTGTGACCTTGAACACGTTTCTTCACTTCTGTTTCTTTTCTTTGCAAAGAACCAGCAGTTCTGCCTCTCTCAGAGGGTTAATGTTGAGGGGTTTAGAGGCTTCTAAAACCTCTTAGAAAGGGAAGACATTTGATATGAGGCAAGTGAGAAGGTAAAGAAGTAAGAAGGGAAATCCCCGCATTGCACTTGGAGGGAACTAGGATTCAGGCTTGGGGACGACACTACTGGGTAGTCAGGATGGACGAGGCTTTGCTGAGTAACAAAGAGCCCCAATAACTCATGAACTTAAAACAAGTGTTTACTTCTCATTCTCATTCTACATGCTAATTATTAAGCTGCCCTCTCTCAGCTCCAAAGCTACCCTCCCACACTGTTTTGTGATGCTGGGGCTGAGAACAGCCACATTCCTGCTTTGTCAGCGACTCCTGGTAGGTTCTGCCAATAGGGGGCAGGCTGGAGGAAAGAGAAGTAACTTGCTCCTTCCTTCCAAGTACCACTTCTGTATCCTATCAGTGGCTACCTGGTTTTATGCACAGCCCTCTGGAACCAGCCTCCTTGTATTCCCACAAATGCCAAGCAGTCCCCACACGGAAGTCGGAGTCCCAGCTCCAAGAGGGCCTCCCTCCGAGTCTCTGCATCCTGACACTCTCCACCCTTTGTCCACTAGCCCCGGAGACAGTGGCTGCTTCCTGCAGTTTAACATCTCTGGACTGTCTAGCCGCTTTCGTTTGTTTTTTTCAGCCCTCCAACATCCATTCTAATCCCCTCTATTAAAATGACTGCTGCGGTTTGTTTTTCTGTCGCTCACCCTGATCCACACACTGCAGGCATACTCTGAGACCCAAGGTAAGGGGAGAAGCCTACCTGGAAGTGGCCGGGCATTGTGACAGAGAGGAGAGAGCCTGGTAGACCATACACCAGCCCTTAAAGCTTCTGCCCAGAAGTAATGTGTCACTTCTATCCAGATTTCATTGGCCAAAGTAGGTCACATGACCATGGCTGAGTTCCACACAGGATGGGCAGTGAACATTTATGACTAGTAGTACAATCTACTGGTGTGTCGTTGGAAAGATCCATAAATTAGACTCTGCTGTCCTTCCCCACAGTCGATCCTAATCAGGTCCCTAATTAGATTTTCTTAAATAATAAAAACCCAGCAAGTTATTGCACATTTACTATGTGCTAGCCTAAACTCTGATTTCCAGAGTTCCTGGGCAGCTATAGTTATTACACCTGTTTCTCAGAAGAGAAACTGAGGCTCAGAGAGGGGACATGATTTGCCTCAGGCTATAGAACTGTAAGAGGCAAAGCTGAGATTTGCACCCAAGCCTGTTAGACTGAAACCCAAATTCCTCACCCCTGTACTCTTTGGAGTGTTGTTTCTTGCTCTCGTTCCAGAAACTCAAAGCAGGGCAGATGAGGAAAAACAGGTATTTAAACTGGCTAGCCCCTTTAACAGGCAGACCATGCCTTCCACTCAAGGTTTCAGGCTCTCTGTAGGGCAGCCCAGTTCTGGAGCTCAGCAATAGGAAACCCCTCATCCAGGTGGGCAGGCTGGAGGAAAGAGAAGTAACTTGCTCCTTCCTTCCAAGTACCACTTCTGTATCCTATCAGTGGCTACCTGGTTTTATGCACAGCCCTCTGGAACCAGCCTCCTTGTATTCCCACAAATGCCAAGCAGTCCCCACACGGAAGTCGGAGTCCCAGCTCCAAGAGGGCCTCCCTCCGAGTCTCTGCATCCTGACACTCTCCACCCTTTGTCCACTAGCCCCGGAGACAGTGGCTGCTTCCTGCAGTTTAACATCTCTGGACTGTCTAGCCGCTTTCGTTTGTTTTTTCAGCCCTCCAACATCCATTCTAATCCCCTCTATTAAAATGACTGCTGCGGTTTGTTTTTCTGTCGCTCACCCTGATCCACACACTGCAGGCATACTCTGAGACCCAAGGTAAGGGGAGAAGCCTACCTGGAAGTGGCCGGGCATTGTGACAGAGAGGAGAGAGCCTGGTAGACCATACACCAGCCCTTAAAGCTTCTGCCCAGAAGTAATGTGTCACTTCTATCCAGATTTCATTGGCCAAAGTAGGTCACATGACCATGGCTGAGTTCCACACAGGATGGGCAGTGAACATTTATGACTAGTAGTACAATCTACTGGTGTGTCGTTGGAAAGATCCATAAATTAGACTCTGCTGTCCTTCCCCACAGTCGATCCTAATCAGGTCCCTAATTAGATTTTCTTAAATAATAAAAACCCAGCAAGTTATTGCACATTTACTATGTGCTAGCCTAAACTCTGATTTCCAGAGTTCCTGGGCAGCTATAGTTATTACACCTGTTTCTCAGAAGAGAAACTGAGGCTCAGAGAGGGGACATGATTTGCCTCAGGCTATAGAACTGTAAGAGGCAAAGCTGAGATTTGCACCCAAGCCTGTTAGACTGAAACCCAAATTCCTCACCCCTGTACTCTTTGGAGTGTTGTTTCTTGCTCTCGTTCCAGAAACTCAAAGCAGGGCAGATGAGGAAAAACAGGTATTTAAACTGGCTAGCCCCTTTAACAGGCAGACCATGCCTTCCACTCAAGGTTTCAGGCTCTCTGTAGGGCAGCCCAGTTCTGGAGCTCAGCAATAGGAAACCCCTCAAGATTCTGCCCCAGGAGCACACTCCTCTGGCCTGTTCTACTGCTGACCTTGGCACTTGGTTTTCACCTTCCAGCTGCCTCACCCTGCACCTTGCTCAGCCCCAGCCTGGTTCAGGATCTGAGAGCATTCCCAGGAGGAGATGATGTCCAGGGTCTGGGAACCCATGACTCTGACCTCTCCCAGGGCTGTGTCAGCACTTGACATTCAGGGGACATTGGGCTGTGCTTGGAGCAATAGCCACTTGAGTCTTGTCCCAGCAGACAGCGATTTCCCCAATTAGAGTATAAGCCCTTAAATGGCTGAAATGTGTCTTTTGTATCCTCTGCACAATATTATTGACAGCTGGTGGCCTCAGGCACCCCAAGCACCAGGCTAGGTGTCTAACTCAAGGGTATCTGGGGTTTGTTTTAATCAGATGTGGTAAGACAGACATGGAAATGATGCCATGAAGGAAGAAGTTTATACTTTCAGATCCCTAGAAATAGGCACAGCAGACAGGGATGTTTAGTAAAAACTCACTTCTCCCCTGTTCCTCCTTCACTCCACACTTCGACCCCAGATGTGTGAGTTTTTTCCCCCACACCATGCAGTTCTCTGTGACACCAGCTGGGCATCCTACAATTTAACTCAATGCTGACATTGTCTACCTGGAGCCCCATGAGACTGCCCCTGACTTCAGGGTCCTCAGGTTACCCACAACTTCTGTCCAACTTGGCTACACATCGGTGTTCCCATGACCTCCTCCTCACTTTGATTCAATTATTTTCTAGAACAGCTGACAGAACTTGGGGAAGCACTGGCTTACATTCACCAATTCAATAAGGCTCTAACTCATAAAGAGACATATGGAGGAGACACATAGAACTGTAAGAGGCAAAGCTGAGATTTGCACCCAAGCCTGTTAGACTGAAACCCAAATTCCTCACCCCTGTACTCTTTGGAGTGTTGTTTCTTGCTCTCGTTCCAGAAACTCAAAGCAGGGCAGATGAGGAAAAACAGGTATTTAAACTGGCTAGCCCCTTTAACAGGCAGACCATGCCTTCCACTCAAGGTTTCAGGCTCTCTGTAGGGCAGCCCAGTTCTGGAGCTCAGCAATAGGAAACCCCTCAAGATTCTGCCCCAGGAGCACACTCCTCTGGCCTGTTCTACTGCTGACCTTGGCACTTGGTTTTCACCTTCCAGCTGCCTCACCCTGCACCTTGCTCAGCCCCAGCCTGGTTCAGGATCTGAGAGCATTCCCAGGAGGGGAGATGATGTCCAGGGTCTGGGAACCCATGACTCTGACCTCTCCCAGGGCTGTGTCAGCACTTGACATTCAGGGGACATTGGGCTGTGCTTGGAGCAATAGCCACTTGAGTCTTGTCCCAGCAGACAGCGATTTCCCCAATTAGAGTATAAGCCCTTAAATGGCTGAAATGTGTCTTTTGTATCCTCTGCACAATATTATTGACAGCTGGTGGCCTCAGGCACCCCAAGCACCAGGCTAGGTGTCTAACTCAAGGGTATCTGGGGTTTGTTTTAATCAGATGTGGTAAGACAGACATGGAAATGATGCCATGAAGGAAGAAGTTTATACTTTCAGATCCCTAGAAATAGGCACAGCAGACAGGGATGTTTAGTAAAAACTCACTTCTCCCCTGTTCCTCCTTCACTCCACACTTCGACCCCAGATGTGTGAGTTTTTTCCCCCACACCATGCAGTTCTCTGTGACACCAGCTGGGCATCCTACAATTTAACTCAATGCTGACATTGTCTACCTGGAGCCCCATGAGACTGCCCCTGACTTCAGGGTCCTCAGGTTACCCACAACTTCTGTCCAACTTGGCTACACATCGGTGTTCCCATGACCTCCTCCTCACTTTGATTCAATTATTTTCTAGAACAGCTGACAGAACTTGGGGAAGCACTGGCTTACATTCACCAATTTCTTGTATAATAAAGGCTCTAACTCATAAAGAGACATATGGAGGAGACACATAGAGCAAGGAATGGGGGCGGGATGTAGAGCTTCCATGCCCGCTCTGAATGTGTCCCTCCCAGCACCTCCACATGCTCACAAGCCTGGATGCTCTTCAAACCCCATACTTTGGGGATTTGCTGGCAGCATCATTGCCTAGGCATGACTGATCATCAGTTCCATTTCCAGCCCCTCTCCTCTTTCAGGAAAATGGGGGTGGGGCTGAAAACGCCAATCTTCTAATCGTGGCTTGGTTATTCTGGTGCCCAGACCCCCATCCAAAAGCCCACATCATCTGGGAAATTCCAAAGGATTTAGGAACTCTGTGTTGGGAACTGGGATCAAGGTCAAATATTGGGGTAAAGATGCTCCCAGTGCTCCTATCGCTAAGGGATTCCAAGGGTTTAGGAGATCTGTGCCAGGAGCCAGGGTCAGAGACCAATATATATTTTTCCTATTATTTCAGAGTGTGAAGATAGGCCCATGGGGAAGCACCAGGGACAGTCAGGAGATGGAGTGAGGGGAACATGTAGGAGGGAAGTTTTATTGTAGTTTCTATAGGAAGGAATGGGCAAGCCTTCTTTGATTAAATACAGCAGGCTCTGGGGTGCAGGTTCCTTCCCCAGTTGTCTGGTAGCAGGCCCTGGGGTGATGAAGATGACAAGAAGAGTGCTTGGAGCTAAGAGCTTGGTAAAGGAGCAAGTAGGGATGTGGGCTCTGGATTTTGGTTGGTTTGCAGGTGAAAAGTACATGCTCAGGTGTGTTGTTTGTTCTCTCTAGAAATTAACAGTTTCTCCTGTTCTCAGCAAGGCCCCAAGATATGAAAGCATCAGAATAAAAAGACATTTTTACTGGAACTTTCCTGGTGGTCTAGTGTTTAAGACTCCATCTTCCATTGCAGAGGGCATGAGCTCAATCCTTGCTCAGGGAGTTAAGATCCCACATATTGTGCAGCGCATCCAAAAAAAAAAAAAAAAAGACATGCTTACTCCAGAGCCCAATAAGTATTATATCACTTGATATTTGAAACCAATCTATTATATCAGTTAGAGTGAGTTCAGTAGCCAGTAACAAAAGAGCTGCTTAATGGAGGCTTAAGAAATCAGATGGGTTTGTGGATGTGTGTGTGTGTGTGTGTGTGTGTGTATTGGCAGGACACAGTTGCAAGGTGTTTCTTTGGCTTTATTTCTGCAGAAATCAGATGTTTAATTCAATCTGATGTAACAAGAAGTCTTGAAGAGGAAGCTTCCAGCTTTAGATTGTCAGCTCAGCAGTGTCATCTAGGACTCAGACCTTTTCTCTCGTTTGCCTTTTTCTCTTCAGCATGTTGGTGACACGGCTCCATGTAATCCCGAGAAGCTGACTCAGCTCCAGGCATTGAAGGCCCACACAACAGAGTCCCAGCGAGAAAGAAAGGTATCAACCATACCAAAACTTAGTGGCTTAAAACAACAGTTTATTAGTTCTTATACTTCTGCGGGGTGGTAAGAGTCCAGAGGGAGGGTTTTTCTGTCACACATGGTGTTGGCTGGGGCATTCCACTGAACTGTGTTCAGCTGGCAGACAAGCCAGGCTGTCAGATCCAAGAAAGCTTCACTCACATGTCTAGGGCCTTGGCGCTCTTTCGTGTGCCCTCTTCATGTGGCTAGCTTGGGCTTCCTCACAGAATGGTGGTCTATAAGAAGTCAGGTGTCTTTCACAGCTTCCAGGGCAAACGTGGAGGCTGCCAGGCCTTCTTAAGGGACATCAGAGTCCCCTGTGCTTGGAACTGGCACAGCATCACTCTGCAGCATTCTATGGGTCAAATCAGTCCCCGTCCACAAGGGAGCTGTTATCATGCTCAGGTGTGTTGTTTGTTCTCTCTAGAAATTAACAGTTTCTCCTGTTCTCAGCAAGGCCCCAAGATATGAAAGCATCAGAATAAAAAGACATTTTTACTGGAACTTTCCTGGTGGTCTAGTGTTTAAGACTCCATCTTCCATTGCAGAGGGCATGAGCTCAATCCTTGCTCAGGGAGTTAAGATCCCACATATTGTGCAGCGCATCCAAAAAAAAAAAAAAAAAGACATGCTTACTCCAGAGCCCAATAAGTATTATATCACTTGATATTTGAAACCAATCTATTATATCAGTTAGAGTGAGTTCAGTAGCCAGTAACAAAAGAGCTGCTTAATGGAGGCTTAAGAAATCAGATGGGTTTGTGGATGTGTGTGTGTGTGTGTGTGTGTGTGTATTGGCAGGACACAGTTGCAAGGTGTTTCTTTGGCTTTATTTCTGCAGAAATCAGATGTTTAATTCAATCTGATGTAACAAGAAGTCTTGAAGAGGAAGCTTCCAGCTTTAGATTGTCAGCTCAGCAGTGTCATCTAGGACTCAGACCTTTTCTCTCGTTTGCCTTTTTCTCTTCAGCATGTTGGTGACACGGCTCCATGTAATCCCGAGAAGCTGACTCAGCTCCAGGCATTGAAGGCCCACACAACAGAGTCCCAGCGAGAAAGAAAGGTATCAACCATACCAAAACTTAGTGGCTTAAAACAACAGTTTATTAGTTCTTATACTTCTGCGGGGTGGTAAGAGTCCAGAGGGAGGGTTTTTCTGTCACACATGGTGTTGGCTGGGGCATTCCACTGAACTGTGTTCAGCTGGCAGACAAGCCAGGCTGTCAGATCCAAGAAAGCTTCACTCACATGTCTAGGGCCTTGGCGCTCTTTCGTGTGCCCTCTTCATGTGGCTAGCTTGGGCTTCCTCACAGAATGGTGGTCTATAAGAAGTCAGGTGTCTTTCACAGCTTCCAGGGCAAAAGTGGAGGCTGCCAGGCCTTCTTAAGGGACATCAGAGTCCCCTGTGCTTGGAACTGGCACAGCATCACTCTGCAGCATTCTATGGGTCAAATCAAGTCACAAACCCAGCTCCCATTCAAGGGGAGCTGTTATCCCAAGAAAAGTAAGAAAAAGAAGGAAGGAGAACTTCCCTGGTGGTCCAGTGGTTAGGTATCCTCCTGCCAATGCAGGGGACACAGGTGTGACCCCCCAGGAAGATTCCACATGTCTCAGGACAACAAAGCTCACGCACCACGACTACTGAGCACCACAGCTAGAGAGGAGCCTCTGCTCAAGTAGCCTCTGCTCACTGCAACTGGAGAAAGCCCACGTCAGCAATGAAGACTCAGCATAGCCAAAAGTAAATAAATTTAAAAAAAAAAGAAAAGGAAGGAAGGAGAGAGAGTAGATATTGGGGAGGCAAATCGTAGTATCTGGCGCAGTGAAGCTTCAGTTGCCCCTTAAAGATGAGGGGACCTTTCCCTAGAGCAGTTGAGTGACGTGGCAGGTGCCTGTGCTGCTAGGGCACCAGGGTAATGTCATGGCACCCAGTCTTCACTTTCCCTCTCCCTCTCTCTCCTGGCTCAGCATGCCTCCTACCTCCTTGGTGCCTCACCCACAGCGGTGGGACCACGGACACGGAGAGGATGAGAGCACATATGGGGAGCAGGGAGAACCCAGTTATTCATTTTTTCAAAAAGGTAATAGCATTTGGCATCACTCCTGGTGCCAAATTGAAATTAATGCTGGCTTCATTCCCAGGCTGGTTCCCATCCCCTCCGGAGGGCAGAGTCTCTGCAGCATTGAATCCAGGAAGGTCACTTGCTTGTCACAGGGGATGGGGCGAGGGGCCTGCAACAGAGTCCTGCAAGAAAACTGAAACCAGTTCAGATGCTCAAGGGACTTTAAAGAAGGGACTGCTCTCAGAGTGCTCAGGGTTAAGGGGTCAGAGAAGTGACTAGAGACACAAAGATTGATACCAGAGGAAAGCCATTACTGTAGTAAAGGCAGGAAGAAACCAGGCAAGGAACTAGTGTGACCAAAGCCCAGCGAGGGCAGGAACTGAGGTGGCATCTAGACAGAGTCCCCTGTGCTTGGAACTGGCACAGCATCACTCTGCAGCATTCTATGGGTCAAATCAAGTCACAAACCCAGCTCCCATTCAAGGGGAGCTGTTATCCCAAGAAAAGTAAGAAAAAGAAGGAAGGAGAACTTCCCTGGTGGTCCAGTGGTTAGGTATCCTCCTGCCAATGCAGGGGACACAGGTGTGACCCCCCAGGAAGATTCCACATGCCTCAGGACAACAAAGCTCACGCACCACGACTACTGAGCACCACAGCTAGAGAGGAGCCTCTGCTCAAGTAGCCTCTGCTCACTGCAACTGGAGAAAGCCCACGTCAGCAATGAAGACTCAGCATAGCCAAAAGTAAATAAATTTAAAAAAAAAAGAAAAGGAAGGAAGGAGAGAGAGTAGATATTGGGGAGGCAAATCGTAGTATCTGGCGCAGTGAAGCTTCAGTTGCCCCTTAAAGATGAGGGGACCTTTCCCTAGAGCAGTTGAGTGACGTGGCAGGTGCCTGTGCTGCTAGGGCACCAGGGTAATGTCATGGCACCCAGTCTTCACTTTCCCTCTCCCTCTCTCTCCTGGCTCAGCATGCCTCCTACCTCCTTGGTGCCTCACCCACAGCGGTGGGACCACGGACACGGAGAGGATGAGAGCACATATGGGGAGCAGGGAGAACCCAGTTATTCATTTTTTCAAAAAGGTAATAGCATTTGGCATCACTCCTGGTGCCAAATTGAAATTAATGCTGGCTTCATTCCCAGGCTGGTTCCCATCCCCTCCGGAGGGCAGAGTCTCTGCAGCATTGAATCCAGGAAGGTCACTCGGTTGTCACAGAGGACGGTGGGGTGAGTGGGAGGGGGGCACTGTAACACTCAGAGTCCCCGAAGAAAATTGAATCCAGTTCAGATGCTCAAGGGACTTTAAAGAAGGGACTGCTCTCAGAGTGCTCAGGGTTAAGGGGTCAGAGAAGTGACTAGAGACACAAAGATTGATACCAGAGGAAAGCCATTACTGTAGTAAAGGCAGGAAGAAACCAGGCAAGGAACTAGTGTGACCAAAGCCCAGCGAGGGCAGGAACTGAGGTGGCATCTAGACAGAGGCTGTAGCTGTGGAGGTCGGTATCCACCACCAGGAATACAATATTGAAACCAGGAGGGAGTTTGAAAGAAATGCTCTACCTCTCGCTCCCCCTGCCTTCTGATCTTATACTTCACTGACTACACCCAGTCAGAAGCCAGAGGCCAAGGGAGCCCCAGGGTGACATGGGCCACACTACCCATTTATGGGAACGTAGGGCAGGCAGACGAGGATGAAGAATGAATTCGGATGTGGTGGGCAAATCAATACAGGTGTATGGTGCATATGTCCCCAAAGATTTTTTTTTATAATTTCTCCCCCATATTCCAGCATGTCCCCCATTCATAGATCTGCCAGAATTTACTTCAAAAATCCTTCTCTTGGGAGTTCCCTGGTGGTCTAGTGGTTAGGATTCAGCGCTTTCACTGCTGTGACCCGTGGTTCAGTCCCTGACTGGGGAACTGAGATTCCACATAGCACATGGAATGGCCAAAAAGAAAAAAATTCTTCTGTTGTTGTTGTTTGTACAGAAATGTTTTATCAAAGTGTTTATGTGAATCGGACATGACCTAGTGACTGAACTATGTGTATGTGTGTGTGTGTGTTTGTGTGTGTGTGCGCACGCATGTGTGCTCAGTTGTGTCTGACTCTTTGCAGCCCTTTGGACTATAGCTCACCAGGCTCCTCTGTCCATGAGATTTTTCAGGCAAGAATACTGGAGTGGGTTGCTGTTTTTTCCTCCAGGGAATCTTCCTGAACCAGGGATCCAACCCGAGTCTTCTGCATCTCCTGTACCACAGGCAGATTCTTTACCTGCTGAGCCATTGGGAAAGTTCAGTGAAGTGAAATGTACATATATAGAAGGGGCGTGTCAGAAGTACACAGCTAGATGAATTCTCACAAGGGAGCTTATCCATGAAACCAGATCAAGAAACGGAATTATGCCAGTGCCCTTGAAGCCCTTAAATACCCCTTCCAGTTATCACTGCTCCAACTCTGCTTTACAAAAGAGCGTGGATTCTGATTCTTGATAGCACAGGCTCATTCACCTATAAAGATAATGTTACCGTGGGCATCTTTGTGTCTATGGAATTTTCTTTAATTTTATTTGTCATTGACTTGTTTTCTTAGGATGAATCTTCAGGTTTAGGCTTCCTCGGTGGAAGGATGTAAACATGTTTATTGCTCTTGCTGTATGAGGCTGCCTTGCTTTCTGAAGGATGTACAGATGCCTTTTCACTCCTTATCTCAGAAATCCACCACTGAGATTGTAATTGGCGACTCTGGCTTCAGTGGAAGGGAGACCAGGAGTGGGGCAGTTCTAGATTCCATTATAGAAGACTCTGAAACTCTTAAATACCAACAGAGCCGCGCTCTTGGTAGCTGAGGTTTCTGATTGTAAATGACAGCAGCTGGTGTGGGCAGACATGGAGATTATTGCAGTTAGGCTGTACATGAATTCTTGGGTGGGCTTACAGCTCTGCAGCAGGAACAAAACTCAGATCCCCCTCAGCCCCTGGGCCCAGGCACTTCAGCTCACACCTTGGGCCCTGTGCACTAGAGGTTCAGCCAGCCTTTAGATCTGTTCCCAAATCTCCCAGTGGACTCCCCCTTACATCTCATTGGCCACCCCCAAGATATCAGTGGGCATATCTTCTGTAGATTCAGTGTTCTACACTCAATTCTGAAACACAAATCAGGGTTTATCAGCAAGGAAGATGTGAGGGAAGAGCTTTGTGTGTAGTCAGCCTCTGAGCAGTGCACCTATTGGGGGGAAAAAATGGCTACCCTAGCCTTGACTTCACACAGTCTCTTGGCTCTGGCAACTCATGCCTATTCATCAGTCTTTTGTTTCCCAGAGAATTTTTTGTCTATATTCTGTCTAACTTCAGTGAGGGATTCTTCCCCAGTCAGTCAAAGCAGAAGGGAGGGTTGGGTGATACCACATACCACCAACATGGAGATTAGGCCATTCAGAAGGGCTGGGCTGGAGCAAGTAGCCTGTGTTGGTTACCCCAAGACAAATGAAAGCAGTACCAAGGGCACCAGTGAAGTAGGGACACCCAAAAGTACTTTTTTCTCCAAAATGATTAATTATTTCATTTGAAAAAGCACCATGGTAGAAGTTAGAATCTGTCAGACCACCTGACCCTCATCTTATGAATTAGTACTGTTTTTATTTTCAATGCCATAGGTCAGATGAAATATTTTACGATCTATTCAGGTTTTAAAACTGTCAATTTGGCTCTGACAGTCTGAAGAAATTAAGGCTCAGAAAGGTCAACTGACTTTCCTAAGAGCACATAGCACATCAGTGGCTGAGCTAGGACAAGAACTTGGATATCCTAGTACATGGTTCAGTGGTTTCTCCATTATATGACTATGCCTTCCCCTGGTTTGAGAATTATTTTCACAGTCCCTGTGGAAACACTGTTGTACCATCTCATAGTGGCCCCCTGGCCCTTGTTATTAGGCCGACAGTGGCCATCAGATCCATATTGGCCAGATTGGGTTCTCTTTTCTAGAAAGTTGAAATTAAGAAGACCTTGATTTCTTTTAAGGTGACTTTTAAAATGGAAGTTCATAAGAAGCAAGCTGAGGGGAAGAAAAATTTGTCTTTAAAAAATATGAGGCTGGGCTCCCCTGGTGGTCCAGTGGGTAAAGAATCCGCCTTTCAATACAAGGGGCACCGGTTCGATCCCTGGCCCAAGAAGATCCTACGTGTCACGGAGTGGCTGGACCAGTGTGTCCAGTTACAAGCCAGTGCTCTGGAGCACGTGCGCCCAGAGCCGGTGCTCTGCAATGAGAGGGGCCACTGCGGTGGGAGACCCACACAGGCTGAAGAATAGAGATGGATGAAAACAAATAAATAAAGAACCAATAAAAGAGGCCAACATTTTTTTTTAAATTTTAGAAAAATACATGAGGCCAAGTTGAGAGTCCAGGTGATTCAAAAGAATGAGCTGGAGAGAGGAACTGCTTTGATTTCTGATGGTTTTCATCAGTCTTTTGTTTCCCAGAGAATTTTTTGTCTATATTCTGTCTAACTTCAGTGAGGGATTCTTCCCCAGTCAGTCAAAGCAGAAGGGAGGGTTGGGTGATACCACATACCACCAACATGGAGATTAGGCCATTCAGAAGGGCTGGGCTGGAGCAAGTAGCCTGTGTTGGTTACCCCAAGACAAATGAAAGCAGTACCAAGGGCACCAGTGAAGTAGGGACACCCAAAAGTACTTTTTTCTCCAAAATGATTAATTATTTCATTTGAAAAAGCACCATGGTAGAAGTTAGAATCTGTCAGACCACCTGACCCTCATCTTATGAATTAGTACTGTTTTTATTTTCAATGCCATAGGTCAGATGAAATATTTTACGATCTATTCAGGTTTTAAAACTGTCAATTTGGCTCTGACAGTCTGAAGAAATTAAGGCTCAGAAAGGTCAACTGACTTTCCTAAGAGCACATAGCACATCAGTGGCTGAGCTAGGACAAGAACTTGGATATCCTAGTACATGGTTCAGTGGTTTCTCCATTATATGACTATGCCTTCCCCTGGTTTGAGAATTATTTTCACAGTCCCTGTGGAAACACTGTTGTACCATCTCATAGTGGCCCCCTGGCCCTTGTTATTAGGCCGACAGTGGCCATCAGATCCATATTGGCCAGATTGGGTTCTCTTTTCTAGAAAGTTGAAATTAAGAAGACCTTGATTTCTTTTAAGGTGACTTTTAAAATGGAAGTTCATAAGAAGCAAGCTGAGGGGAAGAAAAATTTGTCTTTAAAAAATATGAGGCTGGGCTCCCCTGGTGGTCCAGTGGGTAAAGAATCCGCCTTTCAATACAAGGGGCACCGGTTCGATCCCTGGCCCAAGAAGATCCTACGTGTCACGGAGTGGCTGGACCAGTGTGTCCAGTTACAAGCCAGTGCTCTGGAGCACGTGCGCCCAGAGCCGGTGCTCTGCAATGAGAGGGGCCACTGCGGTGGGAGACCCACACAGGCTGAAGAATAGAGATGGATGAAAACAAATAAATAAAGAACCAATAAAAGAGGCCAACATTTTTTTTTAAATTTTAGAAAAATACATGAGGCCAAGTTGAGAGTCCAGGTGATTCAAAAGAATGAGCTGGAGAGAGGAACTGCTTTGATTTCTGATGGTTTTCTAGTTCTTGGTTCTTGTTCCTCATGGGGGTCTGCCTCTAGCTTACATGCGATAACCATGATGTATCATTAAGCATGCTTTTGTCTAAAAGGAATAGAAATTCAGATCAGCTTAAACAATAAGAACATGTATTAAATCCTTTAACAAGAAGTGAGGGACTTCCCTGGTGGTTCAGAAGTTAAGACTCTGGGCTTCCCCTGGTGGTCCAGTGGGTAAGGACACCGCTTGCATTGCAAGGGGCGCCGGTTCCATCCCTGGCCTGGGAAGATCCCACGTGCTGCGGAGCGGCTGGACTGATGTGTCCAATTACTGAGCTGGAGCTCTGGAGCACATGCGCCCAGAGCCGGCGCTCTGCGACGACAGAGGCTACCGCGATGGGAGGCCCACACGGGCCAAAGAACAAAGACAGATGAAAATAGATAAATGAAAGACCAATAGAAGTAGCCCGCCCGTCCCCCTCCCTCCCCACCTCACCCCCCAAAAGATAAATAAATAAATGTCTAAAAAAAAAAAAAAAAGAAGACGCTGAACTCCCAGGGCAGGGGGCACAGGTTTGATTCTTGGTAGGGAACTTAAGACCCCCCTTGTCGTGTGGCATGGCCAAAAAAACCCCAAAAAACAAAACACCAAAAACAAGAAGTGTGGAACTGAAGTGAATTTCAGATATGGTATGACTGGAGTTCTAGCTGCACTGTTCTGCAATTGTCTTTAGGCTCTCCCTCTATAATGTGTTGGCTTTGATCTCACACTTCCTTCCTTAATGGTTGCAGGAGGGCTGCCAGCAGCAACTGGGGCGACATGCTTCCTTGTTCTCATCCATGGAGCTAGAAAAAAAAAGCATCTCCTCACCAGCCCTGGCCTATAAGTCCTTCCTTTCTATCTGCCTGGGCCATTGTCCGTTATGTGCCTATTCCTGGGCCAGTTGCAGTCTCCAGGAACATGCTATGCACAGACTGGATTAAAATTAGGTTCCAGGTCCAATCATTGGCAAGGAGGATGGGACGGCTGTGTTGGGGTAGGAGTAATTGAGAATGATCCTGGAGATGTGTGCAAAAATCAATTTCTCCTGGCTACATAGGCTGAATGGGAGAGGGATGGTTACCTGAACAAATTCAGATCTGTTGGGAAGGAGGAAGGGGAACAGATGCTAGAGAGAAAAAAAATCATTTTGAGTTATTTCAGGTGGGTTTCTGATCCTTGTCAAAGAGTATCTTGGACAATCAACTTCCTGGTCTGTGGCCAAATGCCTTTGCCCAGCCCCTCTGCAGCCTGACTTCCTCCTCCATTCTGTAGACACTGTTATCACCAACATTTCTCACCACTGGCTCATCATTTTGGCAAGCTGGCATCTCGCTCTGCTCCAAGCCCTGCTGATGGAGCTGAAGATCCCTTTAGCAGAATTGATTCTGGCATGTTCTAATTTAAAAAGCCTTGCACTTCTCTGCATGGAGGCTGCTGAAATCTGTGCCCATAAAGGCAGAGAGAGTAAATTCTTCTGAGGAAAGCCTATTTTTAACGTCCTGAACCTAATTGAACTTAATCATTTTTCAGTCGTTGACACTTGAAATTATGAGTCATTGGGCTATATATGGAGCTGAAGGCTAGAACAGCCCTTTAAATATCAGAGAGATGGCAGATACCAGCTTCCAGAACTTCTCAGGCTTGGAACTGTGGATTCACAGAATTGTGATAAAACATGACTCTCTAGAGATAGCCCTGGGTTAAAATTCTGGATCCTCCACTAGTTGCAAAAGTCACTGTTTCTCTAAGCCTCAGCTTCCTTATCTGTAAAAGGAGGCTGGTAATACTTGTCCCAAAACACTTTGTGTAAATCATCAAGGGCTGACATGAAGCTGCTTATGAGCGTTATTTATTCAACTTTTTATTAATATTCATGTTTTCTTGCAGAAATGTCAGTGTGTTTGATTTTTGACATGTTGCCCAAATTTCATTTGTAAAATATACTGTCCCACTAACTTCCCTCTGGTTATAACATGACTGCCAGCAACATCAGGGGCAACATGCTTCCTTGTGCACCTTTCTGAAACCCCGAACATAGTAACTTCTAAAACACATCTTGTCCCAAGAGTTTAGGCATAAGAGAATGGAGAGCTTAGTGAGACTGAGGTACCATTCACTCAAGTGGCTGGAGGTAAGGTGGAAATCACGGGCATAAAAATTACCCCAGAAAACCATATCCCTAATCATTTCCCTTCAGCCATGTGGCTGCTTCTTGAGTTTAGCCCCAGAGGAAGTGGTTGGCTTGTTTCAAGGTCATTTGTATGAAGAAATGTTTGTCTATAAACAATCAAGTGTGGTTAGGCCAGTGAAACTTGCTGACTGCTTATGATCGTGGTCATAGGTGATCTGGATCAGACTTGGGTGGCCCAGGTCAAGCTCACAGAGGATGAGGGTGGGTGCTCCTGAAGAAAATTGATGGATTAAACTCCCCAGCACCGGTGGGTATTTGTTTCAGAGCAGAAAGATCTGGGTTCAGTTGCAGTATTGTATGTGATGTTCCCAGAAGCGTTGCTTTAAGGACGTAAGAGGGAAGGAGATGAAGGTGAATAAGAGGACATTGGAGCTTGAATGGCAGTGTGAATGGCAAAGTCACAGGAGAGCCGTCACTGAGTCAAGAAGTTAGTGATGAGAGGGTTCAGTTAGTCTGTAAGGGGTCGCCGCGGGGGAGGGGGCCCGCTGAGGAGAGTGTCACCCCCCACCCCCTCAAAAAAACCCCTCTCCTCAGATCAGCCGTTCTGCTTGTCACTTAAGGGCCTTGCACTGTCCCAGCACCTTCCAAGGGAGAACGCCCGTCTGTGCGAATCACAAAGGCGCCGCTCCAGGGGTAGGAGAACGAGAACGCGCAGACCTGGGGCTGGGGGTTGGCGCGGACAGCCTGCAGTTCTCCTTGCGCCGTCGGACAAGCAGCTGCGGCTGACGTCTGACACGCAGCGGGAGTGGTCCTGCAAGCCGCAGCTGGTGAGTTTTGCCGCGCATGCAGCCGCGCCTGCTTCTCCACAGCTCCCTCTGCTGGGGAAACCAGAGACGCGGCGACTGCCCCTGGCTCCCCAACTTCAGTTGTTTAGCTGTCCCTAAACTTGGAAAAAATCCTGCCCCCCTCAATTAAACGTAAATAAATTACAGTGTGTAAAATAACTCCAAGAAAACCCAACTTCCAGTCCCCCCCGTAACAATCCCAACTTTTTAAAATTTGTGTTTCTGCACTTCTGCTTGATTAGTGCTCCCAGCATATGTTTAACATTCCACCAGGTTCTGCAGCCTTGGCTTAATTTTTTTTTTTTTTAAATAGGATCCTTCTCTCTCAGACTTGGCTTTTATAATCCACATAGTGGACTGTCCCCGGGGCCCTGCACAGCCATTCAGGGGTCAGGATTTTCTTTTAAGGACAGATTGTTCAAATTCAGCAGCAAAGGAGGAGCCCGCCCACTTTACCATAGCTAATTAAATGTTAGACAATAAAGTCTCCTCTCACTTGGGAGGAGACTTCATTCATTCAAATAATAAGCTCACAGAGGATGAGGTGGTGCTCCTGAAGAAAATTGATGGATTAAACTCCCAGCACCGGTGGGTATTTGTTTCAGAGCAGAAAGATCTGGGTTCAGTTGCAGTATTGTATGTGATGTTCCCAGAAGCGTTGCTTTAAGGACGTAAGAGGGAAGGAGATGAAGGTGAATAAGAGGACATTGGAGCTTGAATGGCAGTGTGAATGGCAAAGTCACAGGAGAGCCGTCACTGAGTCAAGAAGTTAGTGATGAGAGGGTTCAGTTAGTCTGTAAGGGGTCGCCGCGGGGGAGGGGGCCCGCTGAGGAGAGTGTCACCCCCCACCCCCTCAAAAAAACCCCTCTCCTCAGATCAGCCGTTCTGCTTGTCACTTAAGGGCCTTGCACTGTCCCAGCACCTTCCAAGGGAGAACGCCCGTCTGTGCGAATCACAAAGGCGCCGCTCCAGGGGTAGGAGAACGAGAACGCGCAGACCTGGGGCTGGGGGTTGGCGCGGACAGCCTGCAGTTCTCCTTGCGCCGTCGGACAAGCAGCTGCGGCTGACGTCTGACACGCAGCGGGAGTGGTCCTGCAAGCCGCAGCTGGTGAGTTTTGCCGCGCATGCAGCCGCGCCTGCTTCTCCACAGCTCCCTCTGCTGGGGAAACCAGAGACGCGGCGACTGCCCCTGGCTCCCCAACTTCAGTTGTTTAGCTGTCCCTAAACTTGGAAAAAATCCTGCCCCCCTCAATTAAACGTAAATAAATTACAGTGTGTAAAATAACTCCAAGAAAACCCAACTTCCAGTCCCCCCCGTAACAATCCCAACTTTTTAAAATTTGTGTTTCTGCACTTCTGCTTGATTAGTGCTCCCAGCATATGTTTAACATTCCACCAGGTTCTGCAGCCTTGGCTTAATTTTTTTTTTTTTTAAATAGGATCCTTCTCTCTCAGACTTGGCTTTTATAATCCACATAGTGGACTGTCCCCGGGGCCCTGCACAGCCATTCAGGGGTCAGGATTTTCTTTTAAGGACAGATTGTTCAAATTCAGCAGCAAAGGAGGAGCCCGCCCACTTTACCATAGCTAATTAAATGTTAGACAATAAAGTCTCCTCTCACTTGGGAGGAGACTTCATTCATTCAAATAATATTTGCTAATAGCTTATCATGTGCCCTGGACTACAGATAGTTCAGAGGGTAGTCTGAGGTCCAGGGAACAGGAGGCACTTTTGTGATACTCCCAGACATGGAATTCTGCATGTGGGAACTGGGGGCCGGGGGAAGGAGGAGTTAGGCAGTGTGGAGGAATGGAGCCTGCAGCCAGGGGAGGGAGAGCATGACCCACATTCATATTTTAAAACACTGCCTGCTAAACAGAAATGAAGGCAAGTTGAATTTGCTCTGTGGGTCTCGAGTTTGAGGCCCGTGACCAAGAGGGTGGTGTGTCAGGGGCCAGAACACCCTGCAGGACTCTCTGAAGACCCCTGTGTGAATGACGGTGGATCTGTTCCCAGGGCACAGAGTGGGCCCAGCCCAGACGGCACAGAAAGGGAAAGGTCTGTTGGCATCTGAAAGCTGGAGAAAAGCCAGTATCCTAGAGGAGCCCGGTTCTGTATGTGTGTATCAGCAAAAAAATAGGAGTTGATGGTGTCTCCTGTTATTTCGGAAAAACACACAGCACCACTAATTAACTCAAGGGAAAGAGAAACTGATACTTGAGAATCATGATCCACAGGCAAGTTATATTCATCAAGCACCTATTATGTGCTAGGCCAGAAGCGAACGAGGTTCTCAAGTGAGTATCCTGTGTGCAAATGTTTTCAGTCTAACAGATCCTACCTCTCCCCCTACCTTGAGGGCTCTTCCAGAGATAATCAAGATATGGAACCATAGCCTTTACTCCCCTTCACTGTCTGTAGAAATTTCCCAGCAGTAGATATTTTCCTTCAATTGTGATTTACCCAAATTCAGTTAGTCCCCAAACCCTTTAGAAAGCCCCTAGAACATATTAGGGAAATGCCAGACGTCCTACAGTCTCAGCCACTACTGTCTTGTTACCCAGTAGCTTGAGAATCATTTTCAAGGTAATGGATCATGTAAGGGAGGAATGCTGTAGGCTGCAATGAAGAAAATAGTAAATAAGAATGACAATTATCTCACTTAACAAGAAGCCAGGAGGTAGATGTTCAAAGAATGGGGAACGTGCCAGTGTAAGTGAGGCCCTCAGTTTCCACACACCTCCCCCCCACCCCATTATTTCTTCTTTGCTCTCTTTACTGTGACAATGGTATTTCTCCTCATGGTCACCACCAGCCATCATGCCTTCACAATAATTTCCAAAAGCAAAAGAAAAGGAAATATGGAAAAGTTCTTTTTATCATAAAGGAATAGGGATAGACTCCTCCTAAAGTCTCATTGGCCAGATCTAGGTCACATGTTCGTCTTCTGACCAATCATTGACAAAGGGAAATAGGGTTACTATGATTAGGGGGAACCAGCCGTGATTCATCCTCTGGAACTAGGCACATTGAGGAGAGACAGAATCAGAGTTCTGTTAGGAAGGAAGAAGTTAGGGTGTTCTAAGAGTCATGCTAGCTGCTGTAGCAGAGATATCCCCACATTTCATTGGCTTAATACAACAGAAATTAACGTGTGTGTGTGTGTGTGTGTGTAATACTCCATTGAAGATGTTCATGGTTGACAGGTGACTTCTTCCACAAGTTGATTTAGGGGACCTGTCTTGTGGCTCTGACCATCTGTAGTTGCACTTCTCATAGATGTCAGATGGAGGAATAGAAGATGGAATGTCACATCCACTTCTTAAAGTCATGGTCCGAAAGTGACACACCTCTCTCCTCACATCCCCTGCGTGAGATTTCATAGCGCTGCTTGGATTCAAGAGGAGCTGGGAAGTGTAACCCCTGGCCAGGCAGCTACCTTGGCAACAACTCTTCGTGAGGGAGAAGCAGCTGTCGGCAGGCAATTAGCTCATCTCTTACGGGTTGATCTTCTTACATCCCTGCTTTTAAGGAACATCCTGGCTTTTCCAAACCTCTTAACTAGTCACTTCCCAGTGGGTACTGCTACCTGTATTGAATCATGTACCAGTCTGTGAACACTCCTTTTACTCACTTGCCTCTCAACCTTTTCCCAGGCAATTCTCTTTACCCTGAATTCCTTCCTCACTTTCTTCTCTGCACGGTGGACTCCTATTAATCTTTCAAAACCCCCAATTTAAAGTCATCTCCTTTGTGCAACCTTTTTCACCATTTTACTCTGGACAGGGTTCATAGCACCTTGAGGTTGATGTACCCCCGAATTTCCTACAATGTTTAGTATACAGTAGTGGCTTAGTTTGTGTGCTAAGGAGATCTAGGTACTTCAGGCATGAGAACTCATTTGGTGGCACGTGACAGAAAGCTCATCTTGGATTGCTTTAAGAGAATGTGTTGATTCAGGTAATTGGACAAAATCCAGAGGTACATTCAGACTTGGCTATATCCAGGGGCTCAGGGTTAACCCCCAGGGTTAAATTTATCTTGATTTTGTCTTCTGTCTTTCATGATAACTCTATTCTCAGGCTCCCTAAAGAGCCAAGATGTCTGCCAGCTGCCCCTGACCTCATTCCCATAGGCTAAAGTACAGCAGGAAACAGAATTTCTCTCTTCCTGAGTGTGCAGGTTTAACTCCCACTTTTTGCTCTGCTTGGACTAGCTAGGGTCATGTGCTTGTCCCTGAACTGATCACTCAGGCCAGGGGCCTGAGGCTATACAGATTGGCCAGGGTTCTGGCACTGTGATCGGTCCATCCAGAGTCACAGGTTCCAATCCTGAAATGACCAGGAGTGAGACAGGGTGTGACTTCTCATTGGAAATTCCAGGTATTGCTACCAGGAGACAGAGGAATGCTGGATGCCCCATATGCCCACATAGGTATTTTTTATGCTGAACTGTCATTGTATGAAGAGACCCATATCACACCGTATCATAATAGCCACTGTTTACTGAGCACTTAACCTCGTGCCAGGCGTAGTGCCTTACATGTTGAACACCCTGAAGTGGTTTCTAGAATGTCTCCTATTTTTCAGATGAAGAAACCAAGGCCCAGAGAACTGAAATGACTTACCTAAAGTTAACAAGTGGATGAGGAGGAATTTTTGCTGAGATTTGATGGTTGACACAGCACTGCTCTAAACCATTGCACTTGGGACCCCTCAGTGGGGGACGGACCTCAAAGTTTCTAGTTTAGGAATCTAGTTGCAGTTCATAGGGTTAGCATTGTTCCCTCCGTTGAAGCCCTAACACCTCTCAGCACCACTAGTTCCTGCTTTTAAAAGGAGCAGGGGAGGTTGTCCCCACGGCTGAAGCTGGGCGAATTTCAGTGTAATCCCATCAGGGGACACACTACCTTGATGCCATTTTGCCCCTCTTCTTTGGGAACACAGGGAGCAAGAGGGTAACTGACATGCCAGAACCATCTGCCTGAGTCCTACAGTTGGAATGCAAAGTTTTACGGGCATTGCTTTAAGAGAATGTGTTGATTCAGGTAATTGGACAAAATCCAGAGGTACATTCAGACTTGGCTATATCCAGGGGCTCAGGGTTAACCCCCAGGGTTAAATTTATCTTGATTTTGTCTTCTGTCTTTCATGATAACTCTATTCTCAGGCTCCCTAAAGAGCCAAGATGTCTGCCAGCTGCCCCTGACCTCATTCCCATAGGCTAAAGTACAGCAGGAAACAGAATTTCTCTCTTCCTGAGTGTGCAGGTTTAACTCCCACTTTTTGCTCTGCTTGGACTAGCTAGGGTCATGTGCTTGTCCCTGAACTGATCACTCAGGCCAGGGGCCTGAGGCTATACAGATTGGCCAGGGTTCTGGCACTGTGATCGGTCCATCCAGAGTCACAGGTTCCAATCCTGAAATGACCAGGAGTGAGACAGGGTATGACTTCTCATTGGAAATTCCAGGTATTGCTACCAGGAGACAGAGGAATGCTGGATGCCCCATATGCCCACATAGGTATTTTTTATGCTGAACTGTCATTGTATGAAGAGACCCATATCACACCGTATCATAATAGCCACTGTTTACTGAGCACTTAACCTCGTGCCAGGCGTAGTGCCTTACATGTTGAACACCCTGAAGTGGTTTCTAGAATGTCTCCTATTTTTCAGATGAAGAAACCAAGGCCCAGAGAACTGAAATGACTTACCTAAAGTTAACAAGTGGATGAGGAGGAATTTTTGCTGAGATTTGATGGTTGACACAGCACTGCTCTAAACCATTGCACTTGGGACCCCTCAGTGGGGGACGGACCTCAAAGTTTCTAGTTTAGGAATCTAGTTGCAGTTCATAGGGTTAGCATTGTTCCCTCCGTTGAAGCCCTAACACCTCTCAGCACCACTAGTTCCTGCTTTTAAAAGGAGCAGGGGAGGTTGTCCCCACGGCTGAAGCTGGGCGAATTTCAGTGTAATCCCATCAGGGGACACACTACCTTGATGCCATTTTGCCCCTCTTCTTTGGGAACACAGGGAGCAAGAGGGTAACTGACATGCCAGAACCATCTGCCTGAGTCCTAATAATAAATTGTGAGAGGAACAGGTTTTAGGCAAACATTGCTTTTTTAAAAAAAAAAAGCCTCTTCTCACACCCGGGCAGCCATCTGTCATGTCCTCCTCTTGTGCCAAACTGTGGGAGGAGGGAGGTCTAGCGGGGGTGAAGAAAGGAGAGGGTGCTGCTGGGTCCTGCACCACCAGCAGGGGTGGCTCACAAGTCTTTGTTTTGTCACTGTGGACAGGGCATTGCAGAGAGAGAAAGGAGCACTTGCTGGCTTTGACCTCTCTGGGTGTGGTGTCTGAGCAGAGGAAAAGCACAGTTCCTTCAGGATGCCAATGGTGGGTAATAATAGCTCCTATGTACAGAGGGTTTGCTATGGGGTCAGGCACTCTGCTGTCCATTTTGCACATATTAGCTCATGGAATCCTGACAAATCTGTGTGCACCCATTTTATAGATGAAAGACTGGAGACTCAGAGATGTTAAATGACTTACCCAAGGTCACACAGCAAAGCCACCTCTTCTGTATGTAATAATGAGGCTCAGCTTCCCCTTCACCCTGGCAACTGCGGGTGGGTTTTCCGTGTAACTCATCAACAGTTGACATCACCTAAGGGTAGTCTTCCAACTCTAGCCCTGCCTCAAGCACTCTTCTTGCCCTCCATCCTTGAGCTGAAATGTGGGCTTTTCTAGTCAGCTAACCTGTTGCTTAATACTCACCCTATCTCACCCAGAAGAAGCACAGGAGAAAAGACTCTGAAAGTCCCCCAGAACCTTCGGAGAAGACCAGAGAGCAGCTGGCTGAGGGGGAGCTTCGGAAGCTGAAGCAGCAGTTCCGGAAGATGGTGGACAGTCGGAAGTCCTTTAACTTCCGCTCCCAGCAGAAAATTATGAACGAACAGTAAGTGATGATCAGAGAAAATCTGGGGTTTGGTTTCATGGTTCTTGACGTCTGATGTGGTGTCTGGGACAGGGACCCACTTGGGATAGTTTCAATGGGGAAGGGAGATATATTCTCAGAGTTCAGAGTGTCTAAGGGACTCCAAGGGGAGCAGAGCATCCATGTTTCAGGGAAGGACCCAAACAAGAAACCTTTTCTGGTTCCTATTTCTTTCAACACATGGGTTTTGTTCTTCCTTCTCTGAATCTCAACTGTGGCTGGTGGGAGATGGCTTCCTCCAGTTTTTGAGCTACCAAGGGCCACACAGAGCAACTGAATGTCCTTAATCAATTCCAATCCCAGAATTCTCAGGAGAGGGAGAATCTGATTGGCTCAGCTTGTATCTGGTGTTTACTTCTGGCCCAACCAGCTGTAGCCAGGAGGTTGAGCCACAGGATGAAAAATATCTATGGGTTATCCCCAGAGGTTTTAGCAGTGAAGGTGGGGAGTTCCTAGAGAAGGGGAAATCACCAGGCAGTGGATGCCCCAAAGGACGTTTCCTGCTTGTACAGCCTTATGGGATCTGCAAGACTGAATATTTGAAATTGAATTACCCTAGAAATTATGTATTATTTTCTTTGGACAACAGAAAGGTGTTCTCTGGGGTTAAACAAATGTTAAACAGACATTCTTGGATTCCATCCAAGGAAAGGTGATTTCCTTAACTACATCCATAATGTTTATACAGGCAGAGACTGCCTATTATTAAAAAGAAAATTTTACTGTTAGATAAGTTGTAAGGTTCAGAGGATAGAGGGATTTTGGATTTTCCAAGGATTGGCTTACCTTTTTGGAACGCGGGGTTTCCGTGAACTCATCAACAGTGACACCTAAGGGTAGTCTTCCAACTCTAGCCCTGCCTCAAGCACTCTTCTTGCCCTCCATCCTTGAGCTGAAATGTGGGCTTTTCTAGTCAGCTAACCTGTTGCTTAATACTCACCCTATCTCACCCAGAAGAAGCACAGGAGAAAAGACTCTGAAAGTCCCCCAGAACCTTCGGAGAAGACCAGAGAGCAGCTGGCTGAGGGGAGCTTGAAGCTGAAGCAGCAGTTCCGGAAGATGGTGGACAGTCGGAAGTCCTTTAACTTCCGCTCCCAGCAGAAAATTATGAACGAACAGTAAGTGATGATCAGAGAAAATCTGGGGTTTGGTTTCATGGTTCTTGACGTCTGATGTGGTGTCTGGGACAGGGACCCACTTGGGATAGTTTCAATGGGGAAGGGAGATATATTCTCAGAGTTCAGAGTGTCTAAGGGACTCCAAGGGGAGCAGAGCATCCATGTTTCAGGGAAGGACCCAAACAAGAAACCTTTTCTGGTTCCTATTTCTTTCAACACATGGGTTTTGTTCTTCCTTCTCTGAATCTCAACTGTGGCTGGTGGGAGATGGCTTCCTCCAGTTTTTGAGCTACCAAGGGCCACACAGAGCAACTGAATGTCCTTAATCAATTCCAATCCCAGAATTCTCAGGAGAGGGAGAATCTGATTGGCTCAGCTTGTATCTGGTGTTTACTTCTGGCCCAACCAGCTGTAGCCAGGAGGTTGAGCCACAGGATGAAAAATATCTATGGGTTATCCCCAGAGGTTTTAGCAGTGAAGGTGGGGAGTTCCTAGAGAAGGGGAAATCACCAGGCAGTGGATGCCCCAAAGGACGTTTCCTGCTTGTACAGCCTTATGGGATCTGCAAGACTGAATATTTGAAATTGAATTACCCTAGAAATTATGTATTATTTTCTTTGGACAACAGAAAGGTGTTCTCTGGGGTTAAACAAATGTTAAACAGACATTCTTGGATTCCATCCAAGGAAAGGTGATTTCCTTAACTACATCCATAATGTTTATACAGGCAGAGACTGCCTATTATTAAAAAGAAAATTTTACTGTTAGATAAGTTGTAAGGTTCAGAGGATAGAGGGATTTTGGATTTTCCAAGGATTGGCTTACTCAGAACCATTGCTAGTGTCAATATGGGATCACTATGTGAATTAGAAAAAGGCACCTTCTCAAGACTCTTTACTGCCATCTGTTGGGAGCATTGTTGTTATGTAGGGATTTTGTTAGAACAAGACAAACTGTCTCTCAGAAAAGTGTAATTAATAAATGAGCAAATCAATGATATGTTTTCAAGTAGATGGTACTCCCTTGGGTTGTGCAGTCTATAACCTGCATATCTGTGCCTGATGATCCTGATTCACAGCCAACTCTTGGTGGGCATCAGGAAATGCCTACTTCTTGGTGTGTTTTCAGTTCTCCTTGAACCTTTCTTACTCTTCTGCATCCTAGTCTACCCTACCCCAATCCGTTTGATCTGGTTTCACTGTGGTGTAACTGAAGGGGAGTGGAGGGGAGGAGTAGACATAAACAGTCATAAACAGGAAGAGAACTAGGTTGAGGTGAGTGAGGTGCTTAGGACACAATATTTAAGGAAGTGCTTTTTCTCAGTGCTAACCCATCACCTATACTGCCCTGAGAGTAAAGACCTCCTTAACTGTTGAGACGCCTCACTCTCCTCACTGCAGTCCCAGCTCTGCCTAAAGATGGACCAACCTTCCTTTTGCTTTTCTGACCTCACTCTGCCCCTGAAAGCCTATCTCTGATGGACTATCCTGCTCTCTCTCTCTCTTTTCTCTGCACCTTAACAAAGACTCCTCCCATGAAGGGCCTGAGACAGGGAGGAAAGTCCCAAGGGCCAGGTTAAGAAGACAAGATACTCTAGAACTAGATGTGCTCCCTGAAAGTCCCTAGTAACACATGGCCATTTACATTTGTAATTAATTACAATAAATAAAGTTAGAAATTCAGTTCTTCACTTGCACTAGCCACATTTCAGGCGGTCAGTAGTCCCATGCGCCTGGTGGTGCAGTTGGACAGCACAGCTAGAGAACATTTCCATCACTGCAGAATGATCTACTGGACAGCGCTGCTTTAGGACAGCAGTGGCCCATCAGCCAAGTCTTACTGGCTACCTGGCTGCCTGTTTTTTTAATTTTTTTTTTTATTTTTTGGTGGGAGTCGGATTGGGGAGGGAGGGGAGCAGGCGGACCACTTTTATTGGTCTTGCATTTTCCCATTTTCATCCGTCTTTGTTCTTTGGCTCCTGTGGGCCTCCCATCGCGGTGGCGTCTGTCGTTGCTGAGCGCCGGCTCTGGGCGCATGCGCTCCAGAGCTCCGGCTCGGTAATTGGACACATCGGTCCAGCCGCTCCGTGGCACGTGGGATCTTCCCAGGCCTGGGATCGAACCGGCGCCCCTTGCACTGCAAGGTGGTGTCCTTACCCACTGAACCACCAGGGAAGCCCCGAGCCTTCTTTTCAATATCTCCGTTTGCCCACATCCCCAACCCCCTCTCTTCTCCAGAATAGACAAGGGGGAGAAAGGAGAGTCATAGCAGCCAATTTCATAAGTCATTAGCCCCTGAGTAGAGAAGCTGGCGGGGGTTAAAGGCTCCTGTGCTGCTCTGTATTGGTACGTGGTCAAAAGATCCTGCCTGATGGGCTTGCCTGTCATTACCAGAGATAATTGGCTGGAAAGCTGGAAAAGAAAGTCTGCAAAATCAGACAGACACCACTGAGCTGCTGGCAAAAGAGAACTTGGGGGCTCCCATCATATCTAGGTAATGGGTTTTGACAGGCACAGCTGCAAATTGTTCTGAGGAGAAGAAAGAAATACCACTCAGAGAAGGACTCAGAGCAGTGGGAGTTGCAGTGAACTAGGTCAGAGGCGATCTGAGTTCAGGACCTGAACTGGAGACCTTGGGTGAGTCCCTTCTATTCACTGGAGTGGGAAGTACCTCTCTGAGTCTCCTTTCAGGGTCAAGGAGCCTAAAGTTGTCTATCCAGGGGTTCAGGGTTAATCATGCATTGCTTTCCCAACAGAAAGGAAATCAAGACGCTACAGGAGGAGCAGGATGAGATCACCCTGCTTTTGAGTCTCATCACGTCCTCCAGGAACCTAAATATGAATGAGAAGAACTACATGGAGCTGCATTTCCTGTTGCAAACCAAGGATGACTACGAGGCCCTGATTAAATCAATGAAACTGCTGTTGGTTGAACTGGATGAGAAGGTGTGGCCTTTCTCTTAAGGGGTTAACCAGGACACTGAGCAAAGGGAGTGAGTGGGGGAGGTGTACTCCCCACCATACCCCCCGCTTTTGGCTTTTCTAAACGTGACTGTGGTCACTGTCTTCCCCACCATTGTAACCCCTAACCTCTCAGTTATATTGATCCATTTTCCCACTGTGGTCTCCAGTGCTTCCCTATTACACTTAGAATAAATGCCCACATCCTTACTGTATCAGTCAGGAGAGGTTAGGTTAATCTGCAGTAACAAACATTCTCTCCAACTCAGTGGTTTAAAACAACAAAGGTTTCTTTTTCAGACATGGTCTGTGTCTATTATGGATTGGCTAAGGGCTCTTAAATCCTCTCATCCTGGGGCCAGGTTGATGGGATAGTCCCCATCTTGGACATTGACAGGTGTTGTGGTAGAAAAAAGTGAGATCCTGATGTTCTCACCCTGGCAATTGAATGCTTGCTTATGTCACTTTTGCTCACGACCCATTGGCTCAAGACAGTCTACAAAACTCATAAATACCCAAGTTCCTGTACCCTCATTCATCCAAAATTGTCAACTCTATCCATACACAAAAGGGTCTATGAAGTGTGGTCCTCATGGATCCAGAAAGCAAAGAGCTAGAGACATTTGCTGAACAGCGTTCATCCCTTACTAAAGCTTGAAAGACCCTGTATGATCTAGCCCCCTGCCTACCCCTCTAGGCTCATCTCATGTCATTCCTTCCTTAACTCTCCTCATTCCAGCTTCAAAAAACTTTCTTTTTTAAAAAAATAATGCTGAGTCTTTTTCTCACCCTAGGACCTTTGCAGAATAAAAGCCTCACCCTAGTTGCTTATCTTTTCTCAGCCTAAAGTTGTCTATCCAGGGGTTCAGGGTTAATCATGCATTGCTTTCCCAACAGAAAGGAAATCAAGACGCTACAGGAGGAGCAGGATGAGATCACCCTGCTTTTGAGTCTCATCACGTCCTCCAGGAACCTAAATATGAATGAGAAGAACTACATGGAGCTGCATTTCCTGTTGCAAACCAAGGATGACTACGAGGCCCTGATTAAATCAATGAAACTGCTGTTGGTTGAACTGGATGAGAAGGTGTGGCCTTTCTCTTAAGGGGTTAACCAGGACACTGAGCAAAGGGAGTGAGTGGGGGAGGTGTACTCCCCACCATACCCCCCGCTTTTGGCTTTTCTAAACGTGACTGTGGTCACTGTCTTCCCCACCATTGTAACCCCTAACCTCTCAGTTATATTGATCCATTTTCCCACTGTGGTCTCCAGTGCTTCCCTATTACACTTAGAATAAATGCCCACATCCTTACTGTATCAGTCAGGAGAGGTTAGGTTAATCTGCAGTAACAAACATTCTCTCCAACTCAGTGGTTTAAAACAACAAAGGTTTCTTTTTCAGACATGGTCTGTGTCTATTATGGATTGGCTAAGGGCTCTTAAATCCTCTCATCCTGGGGCCAGGTTGATGGGATAGTCCCCATCTTGGACATTGACAGGTGTTGTGGTAGAAAAAAGTGAGATCCTGATGTTCTCACCCTGGCAATTGAATGCTTGCTTATGTCACTTTTGCTCACGACCCATTGGCTCAAGACAGTCTACAAAACTCATAAATACCCAAGTTCCTGTACCCTCATTCATCCAAAATTGTCAACTCTATCCATACACAAAAGGGTCTATGAAGTGTGGTCCTCATGGATCCAGAAAGCAAAGAGCTAGAGACATTTGCTGAACAGCGTTCATCCCTTACTAAAGCTTGAAAGACCCTGTATGATCTAGCCCCCTGCCTACCCCTCTAGGCTCATCTCATGTCATTCCTTCCTTAACTCTCCTCATTCCAGCTTCAAAAAACTTTCTTTTTTAAAAAAATAATGCTGAGTCTTTTTCTCACCCTAGGACCTTTGCAGATATTACCCCCAAATGCCTCACCCTAGTTGCTTATCTTTTTCTCAGCCTAAAGGTGACTTTCTCAGGCCTCAGGGAGGCCTTCTTTATGCCCTCTTTCCAGTTTAAAGTATATTCCCCTGGTATCAGGTTCCTAGCCAGGAAGGAACAGCACACTCAGTGTGGGTACTCAGAGGAGAAGGGCACTCTGGAACCCGGAGTAAATACCCCAAGCTCTCTTTTTCCTCACCCTCTGACCCCAAGTACAAGGGAGCCTTTGGGGATCCTTCCCAATCTACTTTCTGGGACACAGAGCAGGGAGAAGAGTGGATCTCGGGAGACAAAAAGAAGATCCCAAAACACACCCTTGTTCTCTTTCATGACACCCCATGGCACCTCCTTCACAGCACTCTCACAGTAGCAATTACCTTTTAATATAGGTGTTGTCTAATGTCTCCCTGACCTGCCTTGTCCGTTTTGTTGTCTACTGTTCTCCTATGCCTATCCCAGGGACCAGCACATAGTAGGGCCTCAATAAATATTTACTGACTGGATGAATCTAAAAATCTCATTATACCTTTCCTCTGCTTCGGACTCTTCCATCAACTGTGGTTGTGATAAGGGCCCAAGTTCCTGGTGTCATTTGCCAGGTCTGTAGCATCAGCCCTCCTCTCTCTACCTTCTCTCCTGCCTCCTCATCCTATGTGCTCCATCCACGCTGGCCTCTTCATGGATGCCCCCTGCTATCTTTCTCCTCCAGGCCTTCACACATGCTGTTCCCTCTGCCTGGAGTGCTGGTCCCCATCCTCTCTGCTTGGGGTAGTCTTATATTCATTCTTTGGTCTCAGCTCAGATGCAGGATAGTTGTGCTCTCCTTTCTTTGCTACGTGCCCCTACTGTGTGTGTCCAGATTACCTTCTATCTCCCCTCTCCTAGCACTCATTGTACTTCCTGACTTATTTCCAGTCCTAGATTATAGGTTCCGTGAGGGCAGGGCCCACTTTATCCTGGATACCATCATATCCCTGTTGTCTGGTACTAAGCGGGGGCTTGATAAACACTGATGAATGAATGAATGAATGAATGAATGAATATATGACTATGTGAAAAGGGGGTAATAAATGTGAATGAAGAGGGAACTTCCCTGGTGGTCCAGTGCTTAAGATCTTGCCTTCCAATGCAGAGAGTGCAGGTTCAATCCCTGGTTGGGAGCTAAGATTCCACATGCCTCATGGTCAAAAAATCAAACCATAAAGAATATTGTAATAAATTCAATAAAGACTTTAAAAATGGTCCCCACTCAAAAAAAATCTTTTAAAAAAGTGAACAAAGAGGAAAATTGAAGAAAGTGAGGATGTGGATCCTTAGAAACATTAGAAAAGGCAATCTAGTTTGGGAATCCTCCAAAGAGTATGGTACTCATTGCCCAGCACAGAAACCCTCTTGGTCTAATTCCATCTCAGCATGGGCAGCTTCCAGAATCCCCTCCTTGCTGTGTGTCCACCACATAGTGCCCAGAGCTTTGTCCTTCCAAGGGTTCACTGGAGGCAAGGATACCACTGGGCCTTGCTTGGCCTCACAAAATAATTAAGATGCTGATGCCTTCCTACTGGGCATCTCATGTAGGTAATGCATTTCCCTGTCAGTCACAGGCCTGGATAATGTCTCCCATTGGGCTTAAGCCTAATTACTTTCAGCATCACAAAAGCCGTGTCTGACATAAAGGTGCCAAAGGGAATACAGCTCTGAATTTAATCACAAGAGCTGACTCCACAACTTACTTTGGTGAGGAGCTGGAGCCTGAAGACTCCAAGGAGTCAACTCAGGCAGGGGCAGGCAGTCCTTGAGAGCAGCTGATGCCATACCTGGTATGTGGGGGAGGACACTGCCCTCCCATATATCAAAACAAGTCATTTGTTTTATTTCAAGGATTCCCTGGTAGCTCAGCTGGTAAAGAATCTGCCCACAATGTAGGACACCCCAGTTTGATTCCTAGGTTGGGAAGATCCCCTGGAGAAGGGATAGGATGCCTACTCCAGTATTCTTGGGCTTCCCTGATGGCTCAGATGGTAAAGAATCCACTTGCTAGAAGAGAGCTGGAGGAGGTTGTGTTGGGAATGCTGCCTTGTATGTAGAACAGGAGAGGAGAACAGAGTAGAACAGCAACCTGACCTGACTTGAACCTGACTTTGTTAGCACAGATGAAGCAATTTGTTTTTTTCTCTGAGGAAATTTGTGTGTGGGGAACGGGGAAGAGAGAGAGAGTGAGTGTGTGTGTGTGTGTGTGTGTGTGTGTGTGTGTGTGTTCCAGCTAAAGTCCAAAACATGGCTAATGTCAAATGTAAGTAGTATTTCTATAACTTACCAGTCTTGTATGAGATCCGCTGGTTCTCTTGATGCCTAATCTTCTGAGCCACCATCTTGCTTGAGAAATGTGTTGGGCTGCAAGTAATAGAATTCTTGACTAGAAGCAGCTGGGAGAATTGAGGTTTGTTTTTCTCACATAATAAGGTGTCTGACTGGAAATAGGCCATCCCAGGGACAGTTTAGCAGTTCTACAATGATGGATTGTTATTTTTCTCTGTGACTCACTTGGCCTCATGGTCACAAGAGGGCTGCCAAAGCTTAGCTGGTATAATGTTTCATATAATTGCATTCAAAAATAATGAAGAAGGATGGGGGTTTTTCATACATGATATTCTCTTGCTTTGAGAGGGAAAATAACTCACAAAATCCCTCTAGTAGATTTTTCTCTCATTAGCCAGGGCTAGGGTATATGTCCATTCCTTGGCCCATCACTGGAAAAGGGAAATAGAATTTCTATAATTGTTTGGGGTAGACCAGGGGCAGAAGACTACAGTGTAAGCACCAAGTCTGGCCTGTTTGTTTATGACCCTCCAGCAAAGAATGGTTTTTACATCTTAAATGTTTACTTTTTAATTGGTTGTTTGAGTACCTACATACTAGCCTCTTGGTCCTTGAAATCTAAAGTATTTACTGTTTTGGCCCTTTAGAAAAAATTTCCCAACCCCTGATTTAGATGAATGAAGATTTATCCTTTGGGTCTGTGGGCAGAGCCCACTTTCCTTGAGTAAAGTACTGGCAATAAGGACAAGAAACTGAAGTTGAATGGTTCTATTAATTCCAGCTGAGGTACTTTAAATATTAAAAGATGATGCTGTTGAAGTGCTGCATTCACTATGCCAGCAAATTTGGAAAACTCAACAGTAGACTCAGGACTCGAAAAGGTCAGTTTTCCTTCCAATCTTGAAGAAGGGCAATGCCAAGGAATGTTCAAACTACCACACAATTGCATTCATTTCACATGCTTACAAGGTCATGGTCAAAATCCTCCAAGCTAGGCTTCAACAGTAAGTGAACCAAGAAGTTCCAGATGTACAAGCTGAATTTAGAAAAGGCAGAAGAACGAGAGATCAAAGTGCCAACATCTTTTCGATCATAGAAAAAGCAAGAGGATTCCAGAAAAACATCTGCTTCATTGACTACACTAAAGCCTTTGACTGTGTGGATCACAACAAACTGGAAAATTCTGGAAGAGATGGGAATACCAGACCCCCTTACCTGCCTCCTGAGAAACCTGTATGTAGGTCAAGAAGCGACAGTTAGAATCAGACATGGAACAATGGACTAGTTCAAAACTGGGAAGGGAGCACGACAGAGGTGTATATTGTCACCCTGCTTGTTTAACTTACATGCAGACTACATCATGCAAGACTCCAAGCTGGATGAAGCTCAAGCTGGAATCAAGATTGCTGAGAGAAATATTAATAACCTCAGATATACCACCCTAATGATCGAGAGTAAAAAAGAACTAAAGAGCCTCTTGACAAAGTAAAAGACAGAGTGCAAAACCTGGCTTAAAACTCAACATTCAAAAAACTAAGATAATGACATCTGGTCCCATTACTTCATGGCAAACAGATGGGCAAACAATGGAAACAGTGAGAGACTTTATTTTCTTTTTTGGGGGGGGATGGGTTGGGGAGGGAGGGGGGCAGGTGGGGCTCTTCTTTTGGTCTTTCATTTCTCTATTTTCATTCATCTTTGTTCTTTGGCCTGTGTGGGTCTCCCGTCACAGTGGCCTCTGTTGTCACAGAGCACCAGCTCTGGGCACATGTGCTCCAGGGCTCCGGCTCAGTAATTGGACATATCGGTCCAGCCACTCTGCGGCATGTGGGATCTTCCCAGGCCAGGGATTGAACCGGCACCCCTTGCACTGCAAGGCGGTGTCCTTACCCACTGGACCACCAGAGAAACCCAGACTTTATTTTCTTAGGCTCTGAAATCACTGAGGTCAGGGACTGCAACCATAAAATTAAAAGATACTTGCTCCTTGAAAGAAAAACTATGACAAACCTAGGCAACTTATTAAAAAGCAGAGACATCACTTTGCTGGCAAAGGTCCATCTATATCAAAGCTATGGCTTTCCCAATAGTCATGAATGGATGGGAGAAGTGGACCATAAAGAAGGCTGAGTGCTGAAGAGTTGATGCTTTTGAACTATGGTGCTGGAGAAGATTCTTGAGAATCCCTTGGACAACGAAGAGATCAAACCAGTCAACCCTAAAGGAAATCAACCATGAAGATTCATTGAAAGCAGTGATGCTGAAGCTGAAATACCAATACTTTGGCTACCTGATATGAAGAACTGACTCACTGGAAAAGACCCTGATGCTTGGAAAGATTGAGTTCAAGAGGAGAAGGAGGCAACAGAGGATGAGAAAGTTGGATGGCATTGTTGATTCAATGGATGCGAGTTTGAGCAAACTCTGGGAGATAGTGAAAGACAGGGAGGCCTAGCATGCTGCAGTCCATGGGGTCATGAAGAGTCAGATATGGCTGAGCAGCTGAAAATAGTAGCAAAATGTCTTTATCTTATTTAACAGGAGGTATCAGGTGTCTCTGGTGGCTCAGTGGTAAAGAATCTGCTTGCTAATGCAGGAGACATGGGTTTGATCCCTGGCTCAGGAAGATCCCCTGGGGAAGAAAATGGCAACCCACTCCAGTATTGTTGCCTGGGAAATCCCATCAACAGAGAAGTCTGGCAGGCTACAGTCTACAGGGTTGCAAAAGAGTTGGACACAACTTAGCGACTAAACAACAACAGAAAGTGTTAAGATAATGCAAACTTCAGAGCTGGTTGATTTAGCAGCTCAGGTTACCAAGGCATTTGTCTCTGTCCTTTTGCCACATCCAGATGGAACAACATCTGCAAGAGAAGACAAACCATCTCTTCCCATGATTGTCTCTTAGGAATTAAGGAATTTTTTCCAGATGCTTCCGCACCAGAAGTCCCCTCCAACTCAGAAGCTCCCATGGGTTTAGTCTTGCCTATCCTTGAATAAATAAATCATAGGAAGAATGGTTAGAGTTACCATGTTTCACTTTGATCAGTCTTCTGAGTTGGAATGGGAGTTCCACCCCAGAGCACCCATGACAGGTCAACCCACACCATGTCCACCGTAGTTCTGGCTGTTGTCACTTCTGCCAGTCTCCTGGTTCTAGAATGTTCTTCTGTCTTCTGTTAGGCATTTTTTGTTGCATAAAACCTATCTTTCATCAGTTTATGGTGGTTCCTCCATGATCTTAAATGTATGAGTAGATCAGTGTCCTTCAGGACAATGTGAAGGCTTTGGCCTAACATGTTTTAAAAACCAGGAGATTTCACGTAAAAATTCAGATATCTGGCTTCTTTTCTGAAAAACAAAACAAAACAAAAAACTGGAATATCTGGGAACATCAGACCTGAATTTTCTTGGAGGAACTGTAGCTAAATGGTGGTATGGGTGACACCGTCACTTGTTTACCCATTCTTTTGTTTTTCTCTTTAACAAATTCCTGATTTTCTTCAGTTGAGCGTGTGCTTCCGCGAAAAAGCTATGTTTCCTATCTTCCCTTGTAGCTAAAGGCGAACAGGGACATATAAAGGGATACCTGTTAGGGCTGTCTGGGAAAGTTTTGCTTTCCAGATATAGGTACTGTCCTTAATCCCCATTGCTTCCTCTCTTTTCGTTCCTGAAGCATAACTGGGAAGGATAGTGCAGTGGCAGCCATGTTTTGAGGGAGGAGTCAGGTGAATTACAGAGAGCTTGTCCTTACTTCCTTGAGTTATAGAACTTAAGCCAGCAGTGTATTATAAGAGAAAGATAGACCATAATTTGTTTAAACTACTGTTTAACTCGGCTTTCTGTAATTTGCAGTTGCCTGTGTTCCTAACTAGTATAAGTGGCTGCCCCTTAAGGGAGGCTGCTGAGATCTGTGTCCATAAAAGCAGAGAGAGTAAATTCTTCTGAGGAAAGCATGTTTTTAACGTGTCCTGAGCCTAATTGAACTTCATCATTTTCTAGTTATTGACACTTGAAATTATGAATCACTCGATTGCCAATACTTCTTTTTAACAGCAAATATTTTAAATACCTCCTTTATAATCCTGAAATGCATAGATGATATAATCCTTTATCCTTCTTCTAAATCAATATGATGCTATGACTATAATATAAAGGAAACATAAAGGAAAGCTATTTATACTAAAATTATATGTATTTCGATACATACATGTTTTGACCTGACTTATCTGGAAAGGGACTGGCAAATTGCTCCACAGAGGGCCCAATAGTAAGTATTTTGGTTATTTGGCCCATGTGAGTCTGTGTTGCAACTATTCCACTGTGCCTTCATAGCATGAAAGGAGCCATAGACAGTGCAAAGAATGGGCATGGCTGTGTGCCAGTCAAACTGTATGAGAACAGGCAGTGGGCCAGATTCCACTCTGCAGACTGATTTGGGCTTGTTGTAGCCACAACTCATAGAAGATGATCCATGAGAATTCCCTGGTATTCCAGTGGTTAAGACCTGGCGTGTTCATTGCAGTGACCCAGGTTCAATCCCTGGTCAAGGAACTAAGATCCCTCACAGCATGGCCAGACAAAAACAAAATGATCCAGGGTGTGCTGGTGTCCTTAGTTCCAACTCTTGGTAAAGTTCCAAACAAATCAATAAACATTCTCTTGATGTACACAGTGACTCCATTCCTGGTTAACATATAAAGGGATACCTGTTAGGGCTGTCTGGGAAAGTTTTGCTTTCCAGATATAGGTACTGTCCTTAATCCCCATTGCTTCCTCTCTTTTCGTTCCTGAAGCATAACTGGGAAGGATAGTGCAGTGGCAGCCATGTTTTGAGGGAGGAGTCAGGTGAATTACAGAGAGCTTGTCCTTACTTCCTTGAGTTATAGAACTTAAGCCAGCAGTGTATTATAAGAGAAAGATAGACCATAATTTGTTTAAACTACTGTTTAACTCGGCTTTCTGTAATTTGCAGTTGCCTGTGTTCCTAACTAGTATAAGTGGCTGCCCCTTAAGGGAGGCTGCTGAGATCTGTGTCCATAAAAGCAGAGAGAGTAAATTCTTCTGAGGAAAGCATGTTTTTAACGTGTCCTGAGCCTAATTGAACTTCATCATTTTCTAGTTATTGACACTTGAAATTATGAATCACTCGATTGCCAATACTTCTTTTTAACAGCAAATATTTTAAATACCTCCTTTATAATCCTGAAATGCATAGATGATATAATCCTTTATCCTTCTTCTAAATCAATATGATGCTATGACTATAATATAAAGGAAACATAAAGGAAAGCTATTTATACTAAAATTATATGTATTTCGATACATACATGTTTTGACCTGACTTATCTGGAAAGGGACTGGCAAATTGCTCCACAGAGGGCCCAATAGTAAGTATTTTGGTTATTTGGCCCATGTGAGTCTGTGTTGCAACTATTCCACTGTGCCTTCATAGCATGAAAGGAGCCATAGACAGTGCAAAGAATGGGCATGGCTGTGTGCCAGTCAAACTGTATGAGAACAGGCAGTGGGCCAGATTCCACTCTGCAGACTGATTTGGGCTTGTTGTAGCCACAACTCATAGAAGATGATCCATGAGAATTCCCTGGTATTCCAGTGGTTAAGACCTGGCGTGTTCATTGCAGTGACCCAGGTTCAATCCCTGGTCAAGGAACTAAGATCCCTCACAGCATGGCCAGACAAAAACAAAATGATCCAGGGTGTGCTGGTGTCCTTAGTTCCAACTCTTGGTAAAGTTCCAAACAAATCAATAAACATTCTCTTGATGTACACAGTGACTCCATTCCTGGTTAATTGTCTATTAAAACTGAATGAAAGAGTTTCCCTGGTGGTCCCAGGGTAAAGAATCCACCTGCCAGTGCAGGAGAAGTGGGCTTGATCCCTGGCTGCAGAAAGATTCCCCATGCCGTGGAACAACTAAGCCCATGCTCCTTAACTATTAAGCCTGTGCTCCACAGCAAGAGAAGTCTCCCCAATGAGAAGTCCATGCACCGCAACTAGAGAGTAGCCTCTGCTTGCTGCAACTGGAGAAAGCCCATGTGCAACAACAAAGACCCAGCACAGCCAAAATTTTTTTTAAAAAGAACGAAAAATACTGTGTGTGTGTGTGTATGTAAAAGACATTTTGATTGAACCGGTGCAAGGGGTGCCGGTTCAATCCCTGGCCTGGGAAGATCCCGCGTGCTGAGGAGCGGCTGGACCGATGTGTCCAACTACCGAGCCAGAGCTCTGGAGCGCATGTGCCTGGAGCCAGTGCCCTGCGACAACAGAGGCCACTGTGATGGGAGGCACACACAGGCCAAAGAACAAAGATGGATGAAAATAAATAAATGAAAGACCAATAGAAATAGCTAAAAAAAAAAAAAGAAGCATTTTGATTCTAGGTAGAGAAAATCCTAGAGGGGATTTTCACCTGCCTGACATCCAGAGTGCCACTGGATAGTCACAAGGGATGGGGGTCAATTCAGAGCATGTGACACCTCATGACCTGCTCCTTAAGGGTCACTAGCATCTCTATCATTGAAAAAGAGAAAAAAACACCAACAAAAACAAAGTTACAGAAGACTTTTTGGAGGATCACTTGAAGCATCAATGCTATATCTCCCGGAAGCAGTGGCTTTAGGATAGGTGAAATTTTTGCCTATACATGAGTGAAATTTACATATACAAGTGAGAAATAAAAGCTCTTAGTTGCTCATTTTTGTCCCAAACTGGCTAAGATTAAGTTGAGTTGAGCTCACACCCAAGAGAGAAATTAAAATTCTATTCATAGGAAAAGAAAGAACATGGTAGTTTTTTTTTTTTTTTGGAGGGGGGGGTGGCACTTCTATTGGTCTTTCATCCATTTCCATCTTTATTCTTCAGCCTGGGTAGGCCTCCCATCACAGTGGCCTCTCTCTCGCTGCAGAGCACCGGCTCCAGAGCTCATGCGCTCCAGAGCTCCAACTCGGTAGTTGGACACACCGGTCTAGCCGTTCCGCGGCACATGGGATCTTCCCAGGCCAGGGATCGAACTGGTGCCCCTTGCACTGTAAGGCGGTGGGTGTCCTTACCCACTGGACCACCAGGGAAGTCCGAACACAGTAGTTTTTGTTTTAGCACGCTTGTGTTAGAGAACTGTCATATGTGTCCCCATATAGATGTTAATACAGCTGGGTTTTCCCTCCCTCTCTTTTTTTCAGATTGTTCAGATGGAGAAAAAAATTATAAGCCAGAGACAGATCTTCACAAAAATGCAGGAGGCCAATAACCCCCGGAAACTGCAAAAACAGATCCACATTTTGGAAACCCGTTTGAATCTTGTATGTGAGGTGTCATCCAGGGAAGTTCTCTGGCTATCCAATGGTTAGAGTTCCTTGCTTCCATTGCCAGGGGCGTGGATTTGACCCCTGGTTGAGGAACTAAAGGGCTTACCTGATAGCTCAGGGGTAGAGAATTTCCCTGCTATGAAGGAGACGTGGGTTCTAGTCCTGGGTCTGAAGGATCCCCTGGAGGAGGAAATGGAAACCTACACAGTATTCTTGCCTAGGAAATCCCATGGAGAGAGGAGCCTGGCAGGCTACAGTCGCAAAGAATTGGACACGACTGAGCGTGCATGATTGCACAACAAACATGGGATAAGGTCCCACGTGCTGCAATGCGGCCAAACAAAATTTCTGCCTCCCTTTGCAAGGAGAGAAGAATGATGTCTGTGGAGCACTAGCAGGCATACCTCTCATTTGGTTGAGTCAGGAGAAAGTGAACGATACTGTGCCAGGCGGCACTCCAACCATTGTTCTGTGGGCCTGGAGTGGGAGGAGAGGGGAAGATCCTTCCACCCTCTGGTTGCCTTCTGGAAGCTTGTCTCATTCCCCAGAGGAGAGCTTTATTTTGAAGTGCAGCCCTCCTTGCAGGTCACTGTATACTTTGACAACCTGCTGACCACCAATGCGAAGCTCCGGAAGGAGATCGAGGACCTGCGGTTTGAGAAGGCTGCCTATGACAACGTCTACCAGCACCTTCGTCAGCGCTTGTCCATGCAGAAGAAGACAATGAATGTGGCCATTGAGCAGTCTGCACAGGCCTATGAGCAGAGGCGAGCTGGGGGAGAGACCCTTGGGGGCAAAGCTGTCTCAGCCTCCTGTTGAGCTTCTTTCTTGGGGCCTCCTCTACCCCCTGTGCTTATGTGTTGAGGAACCTGAAACCATCACCATAATACGTATGATGCTAGATGTTCTGAGTAGTGTTTCAGCCCTCACCACAACCCTAGGAGTTATCCTCCCCATTATACTCATCCTTTTAAAAAAATATTTATTTATTAATATAAAACTGAGGCTTAGATTTGGCAAAATACTTACCTGAGATCCAGGTAAGTGGCAGATAGTGGTGGAGCTGAGATTTAAACCCCTAAGCTGTATCATCTCCCAGGTATCCCTGCCTCTAGTCCTAGGTAGGGGCTCCTGCCTCCCCTATGTGAGGTGTCATCCAGGGAAGTTCTCTGGCTATCCAATGGTTAGAGTTCCTTGCTTCCATTGCCAGGGGCGTGGATTTGACCCCTGGTTGAGGAACTAAAGGGCTTACCTGATAGCTCAGGGGTAGAGAATTTCCCTGCTATGAAGGAGACGTGGGTTCTAGTCCTGGGTCTGAAGGATCCCCTGGAGGAGGAAATGGAAACCTACACAGTATTCTTGCCTAGGAAATCCCATGGAGAGAGGAGCCTGGCAGGCTACAGTCGCAAAGAATTGGACACGACTGAGCGTGCATGATTGCACAACAAACATGGGATAAGGTCCCACGTGCTGCAATGCGGCCAAACAAAATTTCTGCCTCCCTTTGCAAGGAGAGAAGAATGATGTCTGTGGAGCACTAGCAGGCATACCTCTCATTTGGTTGAGTCAGGAGAAAGTGAACGATACTGTGCCAGGCGGCACTCCAACCATTGTTCTGTGGGCCTGGAGTGGGAGGAGAGGGGAAGATCCTTCCACCCTCTGGTTGCCTTCTGGAAGCTTGTCTCATTCCCCAGAGGAGAGCTTTATTTTGAAGTGCAGCCCTCCTTGCAGGTCACTGTATACTTTGACAACCTGCTGACCACCAATGCGAAGCTCCGGAAGGAGATCGAGGACCTGCGGTTTGAGAAGGCTGCCTATGACAACGTCTACCAGCACCTTCGTCAGCGCTTGTCCATGCAGAAGAAGACAATGAATGTGGCCATTGAGCAGTCTGCACAGGCCTATGAGCAGAGGCGAGCTGGGGGAGAGACCCTTGGGGGCAAAGCTGTCTCAGCCTCCTGTTGAGCTTCTTTCTTGGGGCCTCCTCTACCCCCTGTGCTTATGTGTTGAGGAACCTGAAACCATCACCATAATACGTATGATGCTAGATGTTCTGAGTAGTGTTTCAGCCCTCACCACAACCCTAGGAGTTATCCTCCCCATTATACTCATCCTTTTAAAAAAATATTTATTTATTAATATAAAAACTGAGGCTTAGATTTGGCAAAATACTTACCTGAGATCCAGGTAAGTGGCAGATAGTGGTGGAGCTGAGATTTAAACCCCTAAGCTGTATCATCTCCCCCAGGTATCCCTGCCTCTAGTCCTAGGACCCCCTCTCAGTCTGGGTTGTCTCCTGGCTTCATCCCCAGAGAGAGGCAAAAGGCAAGCAGTTTAAATGTAAGATCTGGGTTTGAATCCTGGATCCATCACCACTACATTGTAGGGCCTCTTTGGGTGGAAGTGAGCATTAAATAATATTAGTATAGGGACTTCCCTGGTGGTCCAGTAGCTAAGACTCCACACGTCCGATGCAGGGAGCCCAGGTTCTATCCCTGGTCAGGGAACCAGATCCATAGGCCAAGATTAAGAGTTTGCGTACTGCAACTGAAAATATCCCACATGCCACAACGGAGGTTGAAGATCCTGCCTGTGGCAGCTAAGACATGGTGTAGCCAAAATAAAGAAGTATTTTTTAAAAGGATGAGTATAAAAGGGAGTGGCTGGGGCATAGTATTATATTTGAGAAGCAGTGATGATGATGGTAATAGTGATAACGGTGATGTGTGATGATGGTAATGGTGATGCTGACGGTGCTCATGGTGATGGCAGTGTGATGCTGCTGCTGAGGGTGGTGATGATCTTGATGATGGTGCTGGTGATGATGAAGAGGAGGATAAGGATGGTGACAGCAATGATGTAGAAAATCATTTCCTCAAGGTGGTTTAGAGCTGTCAGCTTCTGTCATTCAGGCGAGGAGGTGGTTCCTCTACTCCCAGAAATCTCCGTGACTAAAGGAAAGAATGATCATTGACTAGGAAGGCAGTCCCCTTGGACTTGTAGGGAGAGGAGAGGAGGAGGCAGGAGCCCCTGGGCACTCAGACTCTGTTGTGCTTCTTTCTTGGGGCCTCCTCTACCCCCTGTGCTTATGTGTTGAGGAACCTGAAACCATCACCATAATACGTATGATGCTAGATGTTCTGAGTAGTGTTTCAGCCCTCACCACAACCCTAGGAGTTATCCTCCCCATTATACTCATCCTTTTAAAAAAATATTTATTTATTAATATAAAAACTGAGGCTTAGATTTGGCAAAATACTTACCTGAGATCCAGGTAAGTGGCAGATAGTGGTGGAGCTGAGATTTAAACCCCTAAGCTGTATCATCTTCCCCAGGTATCCCTGCCTCTAGTCCTAGGACCCCCTCTCAGTCTGGGTTGTCTCCTGGCTTCATCCCCAGAGAGAGGCAAAAGGCAAGCAGTTTAAATGTAAGATCTGGGTTTGAATCCTGGATCCATCACCACTACATTGTAGGGCCTCTTTGGGTGGAAGTGAGCATTAAATAATATTAGTATAGGGACTTCCCTGGTGGTCCAGTAGCTAAGACTCCACACGTCCGATGCAGGGAGCCCAGGTTCTATCCCTGGTCAGGGAACCAGATCCATAGGCCAAGATTAAGAGTTTGCGTACTGCAACTGAAAATATCCCACATGCCACAACGGAGGTTGAAGATCCTGCCTGTGGCAGCTAAGACATGGTGTAGCCAAAATAAAGAAGTATTTTTTAAAAGGATGAGTATAAAAGGGAGTGGCTGGGGCATAGTATTATATTTGAGAAGCAGTGATGATGATGGTAATAGTGATAACGGTGATGTGTGATGATGGTAATGGTGATGCTGACGGTGCTCATGGTGATGGCAGTGTGATGCTGCTGCTGAGGGTGGTGATGATCTTGATGATGGTGCTGGTGATGATGAAGAGGAGGATAAGGATGGTGACAGCAATGATGTAGAAAATCATTTCCTCAAGGTGGTTTAGAGCTGTCAGCTTCTGTCATTCAGGCGAGGAGGTGGTTCCTCTACTCCCAGAAATCTCCGTGACTAAAGGAAAGAATGATCATTGACTAGGAAGGCAGTCCCCTTGGACTTGTAGGGAGAGGAGAGGAGGAGGCAGGAGCCCCTGGGCACTCAGACTCTGTTGTGCTCCCCCTTACCCAGGCTGGAAGCCATGGCTCGAATGGCTGCCATGAAGGACCGCCAGCAGAAGGACATCTCGCAGTACAACCTGGAGATCCGAGAGCTGGAGCGTGTCTATGACCATGAAACCAAACTCAAATCCTTCTTGCTCATCAAGCTGAACGATCGACCTGAATTTGAGAAGAGGTCCAAAAAGGAAGAAGGTATCTCTCTCAAGGGGCTCTCTTTCTCTCAACTGAAGGTAACCAAGTCTCCTCGTAGTAAGGTTGCCAACTTTAGCAAATAAAATACAAGACACCTTTACATTTAAATCGCAGATAAACAATGAATCAAAGTTTAGTCCCATGCAATAATTGAAACATTCTTACACTAACAGAATTATTTGTGGTTTATTTACAATTGGGATATATTTATACTTTTGAAAATAAGTTGTAAAAAAAGAAAAAAATGTTGTTGGGCTGAAATTAAATTTCAACTGGATGCCTTGGGTTTTATTTACCATCCTTAACATACAGGATGTGTCTTCACCTTGTGGCTCTCTTTCCATTGTTTAGAGGAGGAACTTGTGTATCATAGGTTGCCAAGACCATACCCAGGTCTGGTGATTTTCAGGGAGAACTCACACGACTCAGCAAGTCATTGCCAACATGGCTCTGATGTAGAGACACATCAGCAAGGAGAAAGGGTATACTGGGTGAAGTCCAGAGGACACCCTCCAGGCACAGGCTTCCTGGATCTTCTCTAGGAAGTCACACAGGAGATGCTGAATTCCTCCGGCATCTAACTGTGACAGCACACGTGTAGAGTCGTCTGCTTGGGACGCTCATTAGAGACTCAGGGCCCAAGATGGTTACTGGGGGCTGGTCATGTAGGCACTTTCTCCCCAGAACTTCCCAGAATTCCAGCCTCCCAGCAGGTAGGCAGGCATTTCGGCATAAACCACACTATCCATACGGTCAGAGCACAGGAGTCACTGTTAACCGTTTGGGGACAGTTTTATATCAGTGTAGGAAAGTGTTCATTTAAGTTCATGGATGAAGGCGAAGGGCCACCCTCGCAAGCAGACCTTTCTGAGGAAAGCAGTCTCAGGGTTGCTATGTTAACTCTCTCCTGAACAGATCAAAGGATCTGAGCTCTTCAGAGAGCCTCCTGTGCATCTGCATTTGGTTTTTGTTCTGTCAGCCCCTTCTGTCCCTGCCTGCCTGCTCATTTGTGACCTTATGGCTAGAAGTGTGTTTCTGAGAAACCCCATCTCTCACTTTCCCCCTCCATCTCCTGGTAAGGCCTAGCCCCCTCCCCAGGGCACACTGATAACACTAGGGAGTGCATCCCTCTGCTCAGCACTGCTCTGAGTGGCTTCCCTCGCAGACTCACAGTGGCTGGTTCTTCCTTTTCTAGCGCTCAAGGCAAAGAAACACAAGAAGAAGCACAAGGGTGAGAGTTTTGAGAGCTACGAGGTGGCTCACCTCTGGCTGCAGAAACTGATACAGAGTGGAAACGTGAATCAGCTCATCGAGGAGTTTCTGAGCAAGGAGGAGAAGAATTTTGCTCGGTTCACGATGGGTTCGAGCGTAGGTCATGGGCTGAAATTAAATTTCAACTGGATGCCTTGGTTTTATTTACCATCCTTAACATACAGGATGTGTCTTCACCTTGTGGCTCTCTTCCATTGTTTAGAGGAGGAACTTGTATCAAAGGTAGCCAAGACCATACCCAGGTCTGGTGATTTTCAGGGAGAACTCACACGACTCAGCAAGTCATTGCCAACATGGCTCTGATGTAGAGACACATCAGCAAGGAGAAAGGGTATACTGGGTGAAGTCCAGAGGACACCCTCCAGGCACAGGCTTCCTGGATCTTCTCTAGGAAGTCACACAGGAGATGCTGAATTCCTCCGGCATCTAACTGTGACAGCACACGTGTAGAGTCGTCTGCTTGGGACGCTCATTAGAGACTCAGGGCCCAAGATGGTTACTGGGGGCTGGTCATGTAGGCACTTTCTCCCCAGAACTTCCCAGAATTCCAGCCTCCCAGCAGGTAGGCAGGCATTTCGGCATAAACCACACTATCCATACGGTCAGAGCACAGGAGTCACTGTTAACCGTTTGGGGACAGTTTTATATCAGTGTAGGAAAGTGTTCATTTAAGTTCATGGATGAAGGCGAAGGGCCACCCTCGCAAGCAGACCTTTCTGAGGAAAGCAGTCTCAGGGTTGCTATGTTAACTCTCTCCTGAACAGATCAAAGGATCTGAGCTCTTCAGAGAGCCTCCTGTGCATCTGCATTTGGTTTTTGTTCTGTCAGCCCCTTCTGTCCCTGCCTGCCTGCTCATTTGTGACCTTATGGCTAGAAGTGTGTTTCTGAGAAACCCCATCTCTCACTTTCCCCCTCCATCTCCTGGTAAGGCCTAGCCCCCTCCCCAGGGCACACTGATAACACTAGGGAGTGCATCCCTCTGCTCAGCACTGCTCTGAGTGGCTTCCCTCGCAGACTCACAGTGGCTGGTTCTTCCTTTTCTAGCGCTCAAGGCAAAGAAACACAAGAAGAAGCACAAGGGTGAGAGTTTTGAGAGCTACGAGGTGGCTCACCTCTGGCTGCAGAAACTGATACAGAGTGGAAACGTGAATCAGCTCATCGAGGAGTTTCTGAGCAAGGAGGAGAAGAATTTTGCTCGGTTCACGTATGTCACGGAGCTCAACAATGACATGGAGATGATGTACAAGAAGACCGAGAGAATCCAGGTCAGGACACTTCTCCTTTCCTAGGCCAGGGGCCCACCCACTCCCCCATCAGCCTTCCTCACAGGGTTCCTTGGAACATTCTTTGAGCTGCTCTACAGAAAAAAGGATTTCAAGTCAAAAAACAAGTTTGGAAAATACTGTATTCCCCCAGTCTTCCCTCTCCCCCCTTCCTTTTAACCTTCCTGAATTATCTGTGAGATCTTTTCATATAACTCAGATGATAAAGAATCTGCCTGCAATTCAGGAGACCCAGGTTTGATCCCTGGGGAAGATATCCTGGAGAAAGGAATGGCAACCCACTCCAGTATTCTTGCCTGGAGAATTCCATGACAGAGGAGCCTGATGATGGGTTATAGTCCATGAGGTCCCAAAGAGCTGGACACAACTGAATGACTAACTCTTGCAATGAATACTTACCCTTAGTAGGTTCATGTTCCCTTAGCCCTAATAAGTGACACTTAAAATCTATGGTATATCTTATAATCCAGAGTTCAGCAAACTATAGCCACAGCCAGATACTCCTTTGGCTTGTTGGGTTTTTTTTTAATTTTTTTTTTTATTTTTTGGCCACTTCTATTGGTCTTTCATTTATCTATTTTCATCCATCTTTGTTCTTTGGCCCATGTGGGCCTCCCATCACAGTGGCCTCTCTCACTGCAGAGCACCAGCTCTGGGCGCATGAGCTCCAGAGCTCCGGCTCGGCAGTCAGACACATAGGTCCAGCTGCTCAGTGGCACATGGGATCTTCCCAGGCCAGGGATCGAACTGGCTCCTCTTGCACTGCAAGTCAGTGTCCTTACCCACTGGACCACCAGGGAGGCCCCGTGATGAACTCACTTTAATAAGGATTAGGGAAAATAGCTTACACAGCAGAATATTGTGATTCTACAGAGAAGAATTCCTGAGAGCAGTAAGAAGTAGTAATGTGTGTGCTCAATCACTCAGTTGTGTCCAACTCTTTGCAACCCTATGGACTGTAGCCCAATCAGGCCCCTCTGTCCATAGGATTCTCCAGGCAAGAATGCTGGAGTGGGTTGCCATGCCCTCCTCAGGGGGTCTTCCCTGCCCAGGGATTGAACCCATACCTCTTGGGTCTCCTGTATTGGCAGGTGGATTCTTTACCACTGTGCCACCTGGGACGCCCAAGTAATAATAGTAGGGGTAAACAAATAATGATAAACAAAATTTGGTCAATTTAAAGAACGTTGCTAATAGGTAATAATAATGATAGATAATAACAGTACAGGTGACACATGGAAACGGAAGTGGTCGTATAGTTAAGGCTGTCGCAGGAAACAGGTGGCATGCCCCACATGGATAAGCTGAGGTGAGTTTTTAAAAAAGAGACTATTTACAAAGGTCTAAAGAAACTAAGGAGGGAGAGTGCAGAACAGCATAGTTGAGCTCCAGCTATGCGGGTGAGGCGAGGGAGCAGTTGCTGGAACCAGGAGACAGGTATGTGGAGAAGGCTGTCTGTGTGTCTGTTCTGGAGGCAGCTGGCCTAGTAAGTGACCTGACAAGAGGATGGGCAGACACCCCCAGCCTGGCTCTCCTTCCAATGTCCAGTCTGCAGCTGGGGTCTCCCTTCGACTGGGTGCCCATAGAGCAAGGGGGAGAGGAACTCGAACGGCCCTCTGCTCCGCTTCTGAAAGCTGATCTTCCAGAGGACAGGCACCCACGTATGTGCCCTCTTCACTCCTAAAGCCCAGGACTGACCTGCACCCACTGGGAGTCTCTGGGCAGTGGTTCTCCAACAGTAACTCCTCTTCAACCTGGGGGGGTGGCTCTCTCACTGCAGAGCACCAGCTCTGGGCGCATGAGCTCCAGAGCTCCGGCTCGGCAGTCAGACACATAGGTCCAGCTGCTCAGTGGCACATGGGATCTTCCCAGGCCAGGGATCGAACTGGCTCCTCTTGCACTGCAAGTCAGTGTCCTTACCCACTGGACCACCAGGGAGGCCCCGTGATGAACTCACTTTAATAAGGATTAGGGAAAATAGCTTACACAGCAGAATATTGTGATTCTACAGAGAAGAATTCCTGAGAGCAGTAAGAAGTAGTAATGTGTGTGCTCAATCACTCAGTTGTGTCCAACTCTTTGCAACCCTATGGACTGTAGCCCAATCAGGCCCCTCTGTCCATAGGATTCTCCAGGCAAGAATGCTGGAGTGGGTTGCCATGCCCTCCTCAGGGGGTCTTCCCTGCCCAGGGATTGAACCCATACCTCTTGGGTCTCCTGTATTGGCAGGTGGATTCTTTACCACTGTGCCACCTGGGACGCCCAAGTAATAATAGTAGGGGTAAACAAATAATGATAAACAAAATTTGGTCAATTTAAAGAACGTTGCTAATAGGTAATAATAATGATAGATAATAACAGTACAGGTGACACATGGAAACGGAAGTGGTCGTATAGTTAAGGCTGTCGCAGGAAACAGGTGGCATGCCCCACATGGATAAGCTGAGGTGAGTTTTTAAAAAAGAGACTATTTACAAAGGTCTAAAGAAACTAAGGAGGGAGAGTGCAGAACAGCATAGTTGAGCTCCAGCTATGCGGGTGAGGCGAGGGAGCAGTTGCTGGAACCAGGAGACAGGTATGTGGAGAAGGCTGTCTGTGTGTCTGTTCTGGAGGCAGCTGGCCTAGTAAGTGACCTGACAAGAGGATGGGCAGACACCCCCAGCCTGGCTCTCCTTCCAATGTCCAGTCTGCAGCTGGGGTCTCCCTTCGACTGGGTGCCCATAGAGCAAGGGGGAGAGGAACTCGAACGGCCCTCTGCTCCGCTTCTGAAAGCTGATCTTCCAGAGGACAGGCACCCACGTATGTGCCCTCTTCACTCCTAAAGCCCAGGACTGACCTGCACCCACTGGGAGTCTCTGGGCAGTGGTTCTCCAACAGTAACTGACCTTGGCTTTTCCAGTCCCCTGGAGAGCACTCTCCTTTCTTCTTCAGGCACAGCCTGTCTCTGTTGTGAGGACAAGTGTGTCTGAGGAAAGACAGCCAAACTCCTGCCCTCTCTGGGCCTCAGTCTCCCCATCTGTAGAATGATATACTTGGACTGGAGCAGTAGTTTCCAAGCTTTTGTGCAAAGCTACAGAAGTTTTTGTTTAAACCATGGGGAAACACCAGTACACAAAACATGAAATGGAGCTGTTCTGGATGAAGCGGGTGGAGGTGAGATGGGTTATTGGAGGGAGTGTTTGGGATCTTACCTCATTGCCTCCCTGTGGCATCTCTGCCCAAACTAGGGTTCAGATTTAAGTTAAAAACAATTAGGATTCCAACATCTGACTTCACCCCTACCTAGAGGGCAGGGGTCAGCAGTCATAAACTGATGAATGCAGTCTCCATTCCTCTGTTGCTCAGTCTCCTTCATACCCAAATTTTAAAATTGATTAACAAATGTTTAAAAATCAGGATATTCCACAAGAAAATGTGGATTTCTGGTTTCTCTTGGAAAATCAGATCTGATAACTCCAGCCCACACTCTCGCAGGAAGCTGAGTGCATTGCCCGGATCAACTGGTCAGGCCACACTCATCCTCATCTGCTGAGAGGAGCCGGGGTCTTCTTTGCTCTTAAGAGCCCAAACCTGTCTGAAGACAGAGGAGCCCAACTCCTCCTGGCCTCTGAGCTTGCCACCTCCTGTTTAAGGCGCTTCATCACTTCTCTGGTGGTGGTCTTCAGTATTGCAGGGAAGGTTTTTTTTTTTTTTTTTAAAAAAAAACACATTTATTTATTTATTTACTTTGGCGGGGTTGGGAGGGAGGGGGGTGGGCGGGCCACTTCCACTGGTCTTTCGTTTGTCTAGTTTCATCCATCTTCGTTCTTTGGCTCGTGTGGGCCTCCCATCGCGGTGGCATCTGTTGTCGCAGAGCAGCGGCTCTGGGCGCATGCGCTCCAGAGCTCCGGCTCGGTAGTTGGACACATCGGTCCAGCCGCTCCGCAGCACGTGGAATCTTCCCAGGCCAGGGATTGAAGCGGCGCCCCTTGCACTGCAAGGCGGTGTCCTTACCCACTGGACCACCAGGGAAGCCCGCAGGGAAGGTTTTTGAAGCCAAAGAACACTGGTAATGTTGCAGTGAATAGAACAGTTCATGCTCTTTTATAAACTTTTTTCTCCAACAGTTCATCATAGGTACTGCCCAACATCGTCTTTGTTTTTTCCCCTGGGATTTTAACCAAGTTTCCCATTTTTAAAAACTTTTTATTCCTATGTTCTTTTTACTGATTTCTGGAGCCCTTAGTGCTCTGTGGTAATATCACAAGATGCTTCTTAAAAGTAGATTCCTCAGGCCCTATCCCATATCAACAAACCTAGATTCTCTGAGAATAAGCCTGGAATCTGCATTTAAATCATATTTTAATTTGAGACCTCCCCCCTCCCCCCATGATATAAAACATACCATCATTTACTTAACCAATCTACAATGAGTAGACATTCAGGTTGCTCCTAAAGGAGATGATGACTAATAACACGAGGGACAGCCTAGAGTGGCCGCCTGTGTCCACGGGTCCTACTGTGTCCTTGAGACAGATTCCTAGAGGTGGTATTGCCCCATCGAAAAGTACATGCCTTTTGCACTTGGACACATTATCCTTAGCCCAGAAGTTCTTACACCTGGTCCCTGGACCACCACCAGCAGCAGCCCCTCATGGGAACTTGCAGAAAATGCACATTCTTGGTCATACTGAATCAGAACCTCTGGGGTGGGGCCCACATATCCATGTTTTCACAGCCCCCCAGGTGATTCTGCATGCTAGAGCTGGCAATCCCCCGCTCTGGAGCTATCTGTCCATTACCGTAGCCATCAGCCACATGGGAGGTTTAAGTGAAAAATCAACTTAAATTTAAAAATGAGTTCCTCAGTGGTGCTAGCCGCCTGGCAAGTGCACTGTGCCCATGCGTGGCTAGCGGCTACAGTACTGGACAGTGCAGACAGAGCAGTGCCACCACTGCCGTCTGTTGTCGCAGAGCAGCGGCTCTGGGCGCATGCGCTCCAGAGCTCCGGCTCGGTAGTTGGACACATCGGTCCAGCCGCTCCGCAGCACGTGGAATCTTCCCAGGCCAGGGATTGAAGCGGCGCCCCTTGCACTGCAAGGCGGTGTCCTTACCCACTGGACCACCAGGGAAGCCCGCAGGGAAGGTTTTTGAAGCCAAAGAACACTGGTAATGTTGCAGTGAATAGAACAGTTCATGCTCTTTTATAAACTTTTTTCTCCAACAGTTCATCATAGGTACTGCCCAACATCGTCTTTGTTTTTTCCCCTGGGATTTTAACCAAGTTTCCCATTTTTAAAAACTTTTTATTCCTATGTTCTTTTTACTGATTTCTGGAGCCCTTAGTGCTCTGTGGTAATATCACAAGATGCTTCTTAAAAGTAGATTCCTCAGGCCCTATCCCATATCAACAAACCTAGATTCTCTGAGAATAAGCCTGGAATCTGCATTTAAATCATATTTTAATTTGAGACCTCCCCCCTCCCCCCATGATATAAAACATACCATCATTTACTTAACCAATCTACAATGAGTAGACATTCAGGTTGCTCCTAAAGGAGATGATGACTAATAACACGAGGGACAGCCTAGAGTGGCCGCCTGTGTCCACGGGTCCTACTGTGTCCTTGAGACAGATTCCTAGAGGTGGTATTGCCCCATCGAAAAGTACATGCCTTTTGCACTTGGACACATTATCCTTAGCCCAGAAGTTCTTACACCTGGTCCCTGGACCACCACCAGCAGCAGCCCCTCATGGGAACTTGCAGAAAATGCACATTCTTGGTCATACTGAATCAGAACCTCTGGGGTGGGGCCCACATATCCATGTTTTCACAGCCCCCCAGGTGATTCTGCATGCTAGAGCTGGCAATCCCCCGCTCTGGAGCTATCTGTCCATTACCGTAGCCATCAGCCACATGGGAGGTTTAAGTGAAAAATCAACTTAAATTTAAAAATGAGTTCCTCAGTGGTGCTAGCCGCCTGGCAAGTGCACTGTGCCCATGCGTGGCTAGCGGCTACAGTACTGGACAGTGCAGACAGAGCAGTGCCACCACTGCCGTCTCCAGAAGGGATGGACCACCCACCCACTCATGCCCTTATTCTCCTCTTCATTAAGAAACATCAGAAAGACCCTCCATGAACCTAAGAGGGATCCAGGGGTTCTGGGGCTCCTTGAAATAGATAATTTAAATTCTCACTAGGGAGGGGACATATGTATGCTTATAGCTGATTCCCCGTGTTGTATCGCAAAAATGAACACATCATTGTAAATCAATTATTCTCCAATTAAAAATAAAATATATTCTATATATATATATACATTTTTATTTTTAAATTAGGGCTTCCCTGGTGGTCCAATGGGTAAAGATTCCGCTTTGCAGTACAAGGGGCATTGGTTTGATCCCTGGCCCGGGAAGATCCCACGTGCCGAGGAACGGCTGGGCCCGTGTGTCCAATGACGAGCCAGTGCTCTGGAGCACATGTGCCCAGGGCCAGTGCTCTGCAAGGAGAGAGGCCACTGTAGGGGGAGGTCCACACAGGCCAAAGAGTAAAGATGGATGAAAATAAAATAAATAAAAAACCAAGAGCGGGGCTTCCCTGGTGGTCCAGTGGGTAAGGACACCGTCTTGCAGGGCAAGGGGCGCCGGCTCGATCCCTGGCCTGGGAAGATCCCACGTGCCGCGGAGCAGCTGGACCAGTGTGTCCAACTACCGAGTTGGAGCTCTGGAGAGCGTGCGCCCAGAGCCAGTGTCCTGCAGCGAGTGGGACCACTGCTATGGGAGGCCCACACAGGCCAAAGAACAAAGATATCTGGAAATAAATGAAAGAGCGATAGAAGTGGCCAAAAAAAAAAAAAAAAAAAAGCAATAAAAGAGGCCAAAATTTAAATAAAATGAAATATATCTTCACCAGCGCCTCAAAGCACTGGCTTATTCTGAGGTGTGCTGGGGAGGGGAGCCTGACTTTTCCTTATGGTTTGGTTCTCTCCTGAGCAGAATGAGATCCTCCGCTTGCAATCCCAGCAGAAGTTATCCCATGATGACAACCACTCCATCCTGAGGGAGCTGGAGGTAAGACCAGCCTGGGGAGGGAGGGACGTGGGTGTCTGTGGTCTCTCTGGCAGCCGGTCAGTTGATTTTCAGGGGGAGTAAGAATGTCTGTCCCATGACTGTCTGCTGGCCTGAGTCATGTTTGACACGTCCTGACCCTTTGTCACAGGCAGCCTCCGCTACCGATGTTGCTGCAAAATTTTGTTCCTTCCTGAAAACCACAAAGGCCCTCTTTGTCCATTTTGAAGACTTCCCCACATCAGGGAACCTATCCCAGGCCCCTGACCTATAATTTCATCCCTGACTGTAAATTTCAAACATATCTCTGTCTCAGTCTTTACCTGCCTGTCTCCCTTGTCCTCGATGTGGTCCTGTTGTCAATCAGTAATACTGATTACAAACATTTCCTGATTAGAGCTAAGTGCTTTGCTTGCACTGTCTCCTTTAATCCTCACAACAACCCTAGGAGCTTGGTGATACGATCTGTTTTACAGATGAGAAAACTGAGGTTCAGAGAGGTAATCCCCAACATCATGGAGCTGGGATACTGTATGAGCTTGGTATTCCATTCAGCTGCTAATAACAGGGACCCAAAACAACAGTGGCCTGCGCAATAGAAGTTTGTTTCTTTTGTTAAAACATAAATCTTGAGACAAGCACTTTAGGGCTGGTCATAATGTTATCAGTAAACCAGGTTTCTCCATCCAGTTTTGTCATCTTTAGTGTGTGGCTTAGAGTCCCCAGGATGCCTCAAGGTTGTATTATGGCTGTTAATGGTCCAGCCATCACATGTACATTCCAAGAAGAAAGAGAGTGGGGAAAGGAAAAAAAAAAAAAAGGCCTTGGTAATTGAGTTAGCTTAAAAGTTCTTTCTCTGAATTCTCAGCCAATGACTTCTGTATCTATGTTTCACTGGCCATCCCTATTGCAAAGGAGGACTGGACATTCAGCTTTTAGCTAGCACATTGCTACCCCGAATACAATCAGCATTTAGTTACTAAGGTATAAAGGGGAGAAACATAGCTGGGTTTTGCAGGCAATGCCAGTGGTAAAGAACTCGCCTCTCAGTGCAGGAGATGTAAGAGATGCAGGCTTGATCCCTGGGTCAGGAAGACCCCCTGGAGGAAGGCATGGTGGGCCACTTCAGTATTCCTGCCTGGAGAGTCCCATGGACAGAGCAGCCTGGAGGGCTCCAGTTGCAAAGAGTCAGACACGACTGAAGCAACTTAGCACGCAAGAGGAGAATGGATAGCAAGTGTCTGAGAAAGATAAGAACCACAGTGTTTGACTGAAAGCCCTGTTCTAATCCAATAGTTCCTAGCCCAGGAACTGTGCTCCTGGATCATTTACCTTCCTTCCTCTGTGGCTGATTTCTGTTCTTGGCATTGCGACTGGTAGACAGGGATGGGCTTTCCTGGTGGCTCAGACAGTAAAGAATCCGCCAGCAATGCAGGAGACCCGGGTTCGATCTCTGGGCTGGGAAGACCCCAAGAGGAGGGCATGGCAACCACTCCAATATTCTTGCTGGGAGAACGCCATATACAGAGGAGCCTGGTGGGCTATAGTCCACGGGGTTGCAAAGAGAGAGATGACTGAGCAACTTAATACTTCCCAGATAGAGATGGCCATGTCATTCTCCCACCGACCACTGGAGGGCAGCAAAGCACCTCTCAGCCTCAGCAACCTCTCCCAGGACTAGGGATTGGGGAATGAAGTCTTGAAGGCAGGGCCCAAATTCAAGGAGACCTCCTTGAAGCCGGACACATGCTTGAGGTCCCACATCCTTGACTCTGGGCCATCTAGTGTCCAGATGGTTCCCTGCGGTTAGAACTGGTGCTGTTCTGTATTTTGAGGGTTTGAAGGCCTAATCAGGGATGCTTGGGGAGGCTAACCGGGCAACCCCAGTCATCTCCCCCACCTCTGCCTGAAGTCCTTCAGAAACTCTTTGCTCCTTGGGTTTTCTGGAACTGTTTTTCAAATGCAAATACTTTAAGCAAGAGAATTTATCGTAATAGCAATGAGTTCACCTAGGACCCACTTTTCTTACCCCCTGCTAAAGATCATGTCCATCTCTTTTACTCTTGGAAACTTGTCACTTGCCTTCCATTCATTGTTCCTCTGGGAGAAGTGCTGGAAGCCAAGGGTTTGAGTTCACCTAGAGTTACCTACCTGGCAGGATGTGCCAGTGGTAAAGAACTCGCCTCTCAGTGCAGGAGGTGTAAGACATGGAGGCTTGACCCCTGGGTCAGGAAGACCCCCTGGCGGGAGGCATGGTGGGCCACTTCAGTATTCCTGCCTGGAGAGTCCCATGGACAGAGCAGCCTGGAGGGCTCCAGTTGCAAAGAGTCAGACACGACTGAAGCAACTTAGCACGCAAGAGGAGAATGGATAGCAAGTGTCTGAGAAAGATAAGAACCACAGTGTTTGACTGAAAGCCCTGTTCTAATCCAATAGTTCCTAGCCCAGGAACTGTGCTCCTGGATCATTTACCTTCCTTCCTCTGTGGCTGATTTCTGTTCTTGGCATTGCGACTGGTAGACAGGGATGGGCTTTCCTGGTGGCTCAGACAGTAAAGAATCCGCCAGCAATGCAGGAGACCCGGGTTCGATCTCTGGGCTGGGAAGACCCCAAGAGGAGGGCATGGCAACCACTCCAATATTCTTGCTGGGAGAACGCCATATACAGAGGAGCCTGGTGGGCTATAGTCCACGGGGTTGCAAAGAGAGAGATGACTGAGCAACTTAATACTTCCCAGATAGAGATGGCCATGTCATTCTCCCACCGACCACTGGAGGGCAGCAAAGCACCTCTCAGCCTCAGCAACCTCTCCCAGGACTAGGGATTGGGGAATGAAGTCTTGAAGGCAGGGCCCAAATTCAAGGAGACCTCCTTGAAGCCGGACACATGCTTGAGGTCCCACATCCTTGACTCTGGGCCATCTAGTGTCCAGATGGTTCCCTGCGGTTAGAACTGGTGCTGTTCTGTATTTTGAGGGTTTGAAGGCCTAATCAGGGATGCTTGGGGAGGCTAACCGGGCAACCCCAGTCATCTCCCCCACCTCTGCCTGAAGTCCTTCAGAAACTCTTTGCTCCTTGGGTTTTTCTGGAACTGTTTTTCAAATGCAAATACTTTAAGCAAGAGAATTTATCGTAATAGCAATGAGTTCACCTAGGACCCACTTTTCTTACCCCCTGCTAAAGATCATGTCCATCTCTTTTACTCTTGGAAACTTGTCACTTGCCTTCCATTCATTGTTCCCTCTGGGAGAAGTGCTGGAACCAGTCATTTAACAGAAGGGTTTGCACAGAAGTTAAGGAACCAGGCCCTGGAAACAAAAGCTTGGGTATGACTCCCAGAAGAGTCACTTCCTGAGAAAGTGGACTTACCCTCTCTGAACCTCAGTTTCCTCACCTGTGAAATGGGGGTAATAATTGTACTCATTATGTGAAGATTAAATAAAGATTAAATAAAGATTATTAAATAAAGATTAAATAAAATTCTGCCTGTACACACTTAATGCAATTCACGGCAGAGCACTATAAACATTGCTATCATTCTTGTTTATCCTGTAAATTGAAAATCTCAAATCACCATCATCTTGTTACTAAAGTGCTTACATAAAGAGCCCAAGGTTGGGTTCTTAGACAACTCAACACAGGTGAGCTAAACACAAGTTCACTTTTCTTCTCTGACCTCAGTATTCCTCATCTGAAAACTGAGGCAGTCGTAAGAATTAGTTAAGATCTGTGCAAAGTGCCTGAAACACTTTCGGTGCTGGACATGTGTTAGGGTGCTTCCCAGGTGGTGCAGTGGTAAATAATCCACCTTCCAGTGCAGGAGTCACAAGAGAGGAGGGTTCGATGCTTTGGATGGGAAGATCCCCTGGAGGAAGAAATAGCAACTTTCTCCAGTATTCTTACTTGGAAAATTCCATAGACAGAGGAGCCTAGTGGGCTACAATCTAGGGGGTCCAGAGAGTTAGACATGACTGAGCGTTCACGCATATACATATGTTATCGACATTACATCAGTCTGTTAAGACATTTTTTACCATGTGATCTTTTAATGCACCTTTAGAATGAGAAGAGGGGCTCTGGTTGACATATAAGGAAATGCATCCCTGGGAACTGAATATTCCAGTGGCTGGGACAGAGGAAGTTGCCGGGGAGAGGTGGTTGAGAGACAGTTCAAATCACTCTTCCCTCTCCTGGCTGTGTTGCTCACAGCCTCAGTTTCCTCACCTGGAAATGGGAGTGTGAATAGGGCCCGCTGGGATCCTTATTTGAAATGGTTCACATGGATCTGGTAAGGACAAGGCTGTTCCATCCAGAGCTCAGTTCACCTTCCCAAGCTGAGAATCAGAGAGAGAGGTGGGAAGCCGTCAAAGCACTTATCCTAGAGCAGGGATTCTCAGTCTGGGCTGCAAGTCAGAATCACCGCAAAGCCATTAAGATTTCCTGTGCTCAGGCTGCAATCCAGATTAGGGTGTCCAGATCGCTGAGTCTGGAGTCTGAACAGCCAATGTTTTAATGTTCCCAAGTGAAACTAACATGAAACTGAAATTGTGCTCCAGTGAACTCACAGAGGTTCTCAAACTTTACCATGGGTCAAGATCATCTGGAGGTTCATTAAACACAGGTGGCCGGGCCCACCCCAGAGCCTCTGATTCAGTGGTCAGGACTGGAGCCCAGGGATCTGCATTTCTGACAAGTTCCCTGGTGGACCTGCTGCTGCTTATCCTGGGATGTCACTTCAAGAACCACTGGGCTCTCTGGTAATGTGATTTAAACTGAGTGGTGGAATTGGTTTGTTGGATTGCAACCAACATTTAAAGATAAGGCAGAATAGAACAGAACAGAAAGGAAAATATTAGAACACACGAGAATATTGATTTGTGAAACTTTCGTTTCATTTGATTAGATAAATATATATAAATATACACATGTGTAAGATTGAAGGCAAAAGGAGAAGAGGGTGGCAGAGGATGAGACGGTGGGATGGCATCATGGACTCAGTGCACATGAACTTGAGCAAACTCTGGGAGATAGTTGGGGACAAGGAAGCATGGCACGCTGCAGGCCACGGTGTCGTGAAGAGTCGAACATGACTTAGTGACTGAACAACAGCAATGTGTGAATATATTGGACTGTGCTGTGAAATTTATTTCTTCCTGGAAATAGGCCTCAATTTTTAAAAAAGGAGTCAACAGCTTTTAAAAGATACTGTAATCCAATACTCATGTAGACATACATACATATATGTAAGTGGAACAAACTTACATTAAATAATACCTATCTTCACTGCCTGCAATGCATACTACTATTTTCTCTTCTCTTCCTTTCTTTTCTGATCTATTTTACTTCATGAAAATAATGTGCATTGAGGCCCATTAAATTGATCTTACATCCCCTTGTGTGAGAAGTGTTAGTCGTTCAGTCATGTACGACTCTTTGCAACTCCATGGACAGAAACCTGCCAGGCTTTACTGTCCATGGGATTCTCCAGGCAAGAATACTAGAGTGAGTTGTCACTCCCTTCTCCAGGAGATCTTCCCGACCCAGGAATCAAACCTGGATCTCCTTCATTGCAGACAGATTCTTTACCATCTGAGCCACCAGGGAAGCCCCCTTGCATCCCCTGAGAGGTTTGCAAACCTGCTGTTCAGAGACCCTGGCTCCTGAGTGTTCAGACCCTCTAGTGAGAGAGGTGAGCCCCAGGTAGTCACCTGGCTGACTTGGATGGGAACTGGGGTCTGCCACAGGAGAAACTAAAGAAGACCAAGGAGGAGGCAGACAAGTACGAGAACAACTACAGGGAGATCCAAAAGACCTTGGAGTATCTCAAGAACTCGGTGGAGAATCTGTTTAAGAAGCTGAATTGTGATGCCAACAATATCCTGGTGCAGTTAGGAGAGACAGGGAAGATCACGGATGCCAACCTTCCACAGTACTTTGGTGAGTCGACCCGGGGCCCACTAGACTCTTAGCAACCATTTCCAAAGATATTTATGACCAGGCACAAGGATTTGTTTTTTGGAGGTAGTGATCCTGGTGGTAAAGCCTGTAGGCCCTCAAGTTAGTGCGCTTAGGTTCAGATCCTGGTTCTATTCTTACTAGCTGTGTGACTTTCAGCAACGGGTTTTTTTTTTTTTTCCTTTCTCTCTCTTTTAAAAATTTTTTTTAAACATGGATTTTTGAGTCTCTCTGTGTGTTTAATATTTATTTATTGGCTGGATTGGGTCTTAGTTGTAGTGCTTAGTTGCTCCATGGCATGTGGGATCCTAGTTCCCTGAACAGGCAGCAAACCTGCATCCTCTAAGGCAATGCTTGCTTAACCACTGGACCATCAGGGAATTCCTTGGGCAATTTTCTGAACCTCTCTGTGCTCCAATTTTTTCATCTGGAAAATGTTGGGAGGATTAAGTAAACAAGTAGTTCTTAGAGAAATATTACATGATCATCTCAACAGATACAGAAGGAAGTATTTGTCAACAGTCAATATCCATTCATAATAAAAACTCTTGACAAACTAGAACTAGAAAGACACTTTCTTACCTGAGCAAAGGCATCTCCAGAAACACCTACAGCTAAACTCATACTTAATGGTGAAAAAAACCTGAACGTTTTTCTTCTAAGACCCAGGAACAAGGCAAGGATGTCTGCTCTCACAACTCCTATTCATTATTATGTTGGTGGTCCTCGATAATGCAATAAGGTAATAAAAGGAAATGAAAAGCATTCAGATTGGGAAGGAAGAAATAAAGTGCTCAGAGCTGTGCCTGGTATGTGGCAAATGTCTCTTAACTATAACACACATTTCTAGGCCTAGGCCTTGAGCTCGGGATAGAAAGGGAGATGTACCACGGAGAAACTAAGAAGACCAAGGAGGAGGCAGACAAGTACGAGAACAACTACAGGGAGATCCAAAAGACCTTGGAGTATCTCAAGAACTCGGTGGAGAATCTGTTTAAGAAGCTGAATTGTGATGCCAACAATATCCTGGTGCAGTTAGGAGAGACAGGGAAGATCACGGATGCCAACCTTCCACAGTACTTTGGTGAGTCGACCCGGGGCCCACTAGACTCTTAGCAACCATTTCCAAAGATATTTATGACCAGGCACAAGGATTTGTTTTTTGGAGGTAGTGATCCTGGTGGTAAAGCCTGTAGGCCCTCAAGTTAGTGCGCTTAGGTTCAGATCCTGGTTCTATTCTTACTAGCTGTGTGACTTTCAGCAACGGGTTTTTTTTTTTTTTCCTTTCTCTCTCTTTTAAAAATTTTTTTTAAACATGGATTTTTGAGTCTCTCTGTGTGTTTAATATTTATTTATTGGCTGGATTGGGTCTTAGTTGTAGTGCTTAGTTGCTCCATGGCATGTGGGATCCTAGTTCCCTGAACAGGCAGCAAACCTGCATCCTCTAAGGCAATGCTTGCTTAACCACTGGACCATCAGGGAATTCCTTGGGCAATTTTCTGAACCTCTCTGTGCTCCAATTTTTTCATCTGGAAAATGTTGGGAGGATTAAGTAAACAAGTAGTTCTTAGAGAAATATTACATGATCATCTCAACAGATACAGAAGGAAGTATTTGTCAACAGTCAATATCCATTCATAATAAAAACTCTTGACAAACTAGAACTAGAAAGACACTTTCTTACCTGAGCAAAGGCATCTCCAGAAACACCTACAGCTAAACTCATACTTAATGGTGAAAAAAACCTGAACGTTTTTCTTCTAAGACCCAGGAACAAGGCAAGGATGTCTGCTCTCACAACTCCTATTCATTATTATGTTGGTGGTCCTCGATAATGCAATAAGGTAATAAAAGGAAATGAAAAGCATTCAGATTGGGAAGGAAGAAATAAAGTGCTCAGAGCTGTGCCTGGTATGTGGCAAATGTCTCTTAACTATAACACACATTTCTAGGCCTAGGCCTTGAGCTCGGGATAGAAAGGGAGATGTACCCGCAGAGATCGTGACAATTTAAAATGAATAACTTCTCCTGCTCTTAGAATAAAATCTAAGGTTCTTCATACAGTCTGTGTTTGGGAGATTCCCAAAACACCTCCCTCCCACTAGCTTCAGGGATTCACTAAGAGGGGTTCAGCATATAGTCATGTACCTGGCTATGATTTTTTACGGGGCTTCCCAGGTGGTGCTAGTGGTAAAAAAAAAACCTGCCTCCCAATGGAGGAGACCTGAGAGATGCAGGTTCAGTCTCTGGGTTGGGAAGCTCCCCTGGAGAAGGCACTGGCAACCCACTCCAGTATTCTTGCCTGGAGAAACCCATGGACCGAGGAACCTGGTGGGCTACAGTCCATAGGGTTGCAAAGATCTGGACACAACTGAAGCAACTTAGTATGCACGCACATGATTTATTACAGCAGTGAGGTAAAAAGCAAAATCAGTGAAGAAAAAGGGAACTTGAGGGGAAGTTTGAAGGAAATCAAGAGTAAGGTTCCAAGGGTCGTCTCACAGGGGGGGTCACACAGGACGTGCTTAATTCCCCCAGCAATGAATTTTGACAACACAGGTGAAATGGTGTCAACCAGGGAAGTTTATTGGATACTCATTGTTCAGGGTTAGGACTGGAAGCTGATCATACAGGCACCTCCAGCCTGGCACACACCCCGATTCCAGACTCCCAAAAAGAAGAGCAAGTAGTTATAGCAGTAGCCATGTTTTTAAATGTACACATTAGGCACAGAGCCTCTCTAAACAGTTAATGGCGGTGGAGACCTTCCCGAAATCCAAGTTCCCTGATACCTTCAAGGCACAGTCTGCTCAGCAGCCTTTTCAAAGGAGAGCCGTCAGGTTTTGATGCATTAACTCATTCTTATCCATGGCCTATCAGCTTTTTTATAGCCTGGCCCCTGCTTACATTTTTTAAATTATTTATTTACTTTTTATTTTGGGTTGCACTGGGTCTCCATTGCTGTGTGTAGGCTTTCTCTTGTGGTGGTGAGCAGGGAGCTACTCTTTGTTGCAGTGCACGGGCTCCTCGTTGCAGTGGCTTCTCTTGTTGTGGGGCACAGGGTGTTCAGACTCAGCAGTTGTGGCACACGGGCTGAGTTGCCCCTGGGCATGTGAGATCTTCCCAGACGAGGGGTTGAACCGGTGTCTGCTGCATTGGCAGGCGGGTTCTTTTTGGGTGGTGTGGGGGTGTGGGTTGGGGAGGGAGGAGGGCTGGCGGGCCATTTCTATTGGTCTTTCATTTCTTTATTTTCATCCATCTTTGTTCTTTGGCCCATGTGGGCTTCCCATCGCAGTGGCCTCTGCCGTCACAGAGCACTGGCTCTGGGCGCATGCACTCTAGAGCTCCGGCTTGGTAATTGGACACATGGGTCCAGCCGCTCCGCGGCACATGGGATCTTCCCAGGCCAGGGATCAAACCGGAGCCCCTTGCCCTGCAAGGAGGTGTCCTTACCCACTGGACCACCAGGGAAGCCCTGGCAGGTGGGTTCTTAATCACTGGACCACCAGAGTAGTTCCCGCTGCTTACACCGTTCATCATCTCTTGTCCTACTCTTCCTCCTTGCTCACCTCCTCTAGCCACACTGATCTTCTCTCTGTATTTCCAAACTTCTCCCTCAATTAATTCCACCTCAGGGTTTTTGCATAAGCTGTTCCTAGGATTATCATCCCATGCCCAGTTCTTCTTCATTCTCAGATCTCAGTTTAAATGTCCTCTCTCCAGCCAGGCCTCCCTCTGCTGCTCCATCTGAGACTGGTCCTGTCCCACCCACTGTTATTCACTCTGATAGCGATTCTGTTGTTTAATCCTTGCCTAGTTTGTCTCTGTGTACAGGTAATTCTTATTATCCCAACCTATGAGGTTCTTGAGAACCAATAGCAAGTTTCAGATGTGAATCTTTTCGGCCCCTGATTTTCAAAGAAAGACGGTATGGGTTATATGAAATAATAATAATAATAATAAAACCCCTCAGATTCAATAGTTAATGAGTTCAGATAACAAGCATCTGGATAGTGAGGGACATGTGTACTTATTGACTGAACTTGCCTTTCTTTCCATCTTTCCATTCACACTGAAGCCTCTGAGCTTCATCAGCTCAGGGATAGCATCTCTGTTATTGCTTATGGTCATTTTGTTTTTCCTCTGTTTATTGTGGTGTCTTGCACCATGCCTGGTCTGTTAGTCATTTTGTAGAATGAATGAGTGAATGAATGAATTACTTTGGTGATTCCATGGGGCTATGAAATACAGTGGGAAGGACTGTTTCCCCAAACTCAGCACTGAGAAAAAAATCTGTAGTTTAAGGCAGAGCTTGCCCATGGCTCCCAACTTTTAGGAAAAAATGTTCCTCAATCTCCTTTTCATTAGTGTCTCCTGTGGAGCCTTTTTAGGCATAGTTTTCCTAACTGCTCTTCCTCGTGGTATTTTCATAGAGGTGATATACCGTATAACTGTTCATGTCTTGTATGTATATCTGTGCTTTATACATTAAAGAGTCAGATTGTTTCTGCGTCTCAAGAACCAAATTGTGCCCTGTAGGGAATCAGTGACATAACCCAAGAGAAAACCGGTGCCCTTGTAGGAGTTCATGAGCTCCCCGCTTCCTGTTACTTCCTTTCCTCTCCAGCAGGGGGTGCCACCACTAGTTCCCCCAGGGGACCCAGGTCTCTCGGCAGACATCTTGGTTCTGCCTTTTTTCCAGCCATCATTGAAAAGAAGACCAACGACCTGCTGCTGTTAGAATCCTACAAGCGGCTGATGGAAATAGAATCGACAGAGGCGGGGGTCCAGCCTTCCTTTGCCAACCCCTTTTGGGGCGGCTCTGCCCTCCTCAAGCCTGCAGAACCCGTCAAGGTCATCCCCCCAGTGATGGGGGCTGACCCCTTTAGCGACAAATTGGACGAAGGTGAGTTCTCTTTTTTTTTTCCTGGAGTTTTCTATGCACGGTGCTATGACCCAGCCACAGATTCTGAAGGTTAGTTATCCTGGCTACTTTTTAAAAAATCACAGCTACTTCGTGACCGTTTCATGAACCTTAAAAATATCCAGAATTTCCAAGCTGGCAAGGTATGGACTCCCGAGATTCCCTGATCCCGTCTCCCACCCTCACCGTATCCTCTTGAGTCTGGCTCCACCTGTGCTCGCGTTTCCCCAGCCCCATCTGTGTCCCCCCACCCCGTGGTTGAAGCGGCTGAGACTTGGTGCCCATCAGAGATTAACTGTGGCCCTGCAGGCAGAGACGCATTTATATTCTTTGCTTTTGGAGGCAGAAGCTTGTGATACTCGGGTTCGGGAGGGTGGGGGGAACAGCTCTTCTCTCCGGAGGTGGAGGTACAATCCGGCCTCACCTGTGTCTCTTGGGCAGTTTGGCAACACGTATGGGAAGGTTGAAAAATGGTTGTGTGACTGAGTCAGATTGTGTTTTTGCGATGCGTGGCAAGCCAAGCTGAGATACAAAGGGCTGCTGCAGATAGGGTTATTCACAAGGCAGTAAAGCAAGGAGACGAGATGGGCAGATAAATCTCCCAAATCCACTCCCCAGAAAGCAAGGGGCTCTGGTGTTTAATGGAATAAAGGATAAAGAAGCAGAGTGATCTGAGGCGTGGAGCGTATGGGGAAAAGGGATTATTAAATGGTGCCATAATCCTGGCTCTGCACCTGTGTCGCTAAGTGTGGGCCTCTGCACATTCAAGACGTCATCCAGTGACACTCCCACATGTGCAGCTGAAGAATCCGTGGTTCTATCCAGTGTTAACCAGCTCAGCTGGAACTAGACACAGCTGAATCCAGGATCGGGAGAAAACAATCGTTTAGGTTACATGTTGCTTGGAAGATAAGCAAGACTTGTAGCAATAATTCAAACTACCTTGATTAGTGAAAGCAGGTTATGGGTGAAATGGGCTTAACTAATGATTATCCTGGGTTTCAGATACATATATAGAGCCTGTAAACTTGTAAACTTGCTTGTGGGGATTGGTCCTTTAGAGAAAAACTTATTCAGGGGTCCAAAGTGGAAGTAGGAGGGCAGCTGAACTGGAAATGACTGAAATGCTCACCCATTAAAGCTGGTTGAATAAGTTATAGTTCACCCATGCATATCATAGAATACTATGCAGCCACTAAAAGGGATGCAGTGAGCTGACATGAACTGACAAATGCGTATATGGGATCCAGTGGCCAGGCGTGCTGCAGAAAAACCCTGCAGCCCACAGGAGAGCCCTTCACAACCTGATACATAATAAAGAGAGATGGGGAGAAAGAAAAGGAAGGAGGAGGAAAGTATCTTGATTACACATATAAAAGCGAAGAGGATATATATGCTGACTTATAGTGGGTATTTCTGGGCAGTGGTTTGCAGAGAACTTTGCATTTGAGTTAATTCTGCAATTGCTTAGAATTTTCTTTCACACTGATCATGTGTGATTTGAGTAACCAGAGGAAAAAATTTGGTTTTTCTAAGTTTCCCCTCTTCTGTGAGCAGCATTTCAAGTGTGCAGGTGTGCCAAGAATGGAGGGAAGGGGCTGCCAGCGCACGTGTAGGCAGAGATGCATAGGTGCATTTATGCATCTCCTGTTTGGTTTATTCAAAGCAACTGAGACTTAGCGGAAGTGAAAACTGGGGCTAGTGTCCCTCACCTTAGCTCGGTTTCCTTTGGCCCTTTGAGTTCTTAAATGAGGAGGGTGGCAGAGCATAGTCGTTGATAACACTGTCCTTACACAGTCAGGAACATATAGGTGAGGTCTTCATTTCTGTTCAAGGGAATGTTGATAAACATTGGGTTCTCTTAGCCTACTAGCTTCTATGGCTTGTGAGTATGAATTAGAAGAGGCACGCCCCTTGAGGCAGATAAATTAGGAAAGGGTATTCCTGTTGGATAGGCATGGTTTGGCAATCAGGTGGGGGGGGGGGGGGGTTTCAGTCCTGTAGAAACAGGTGCCTTTGTGCAGTCTGCATCCTGAGCGACTGCACAGGCTGTCTCCTTGATATTAAATCAAACTCATGTTGCAAGTAACTTGTAGCAATAATTCAAACTACCTTGATTAGTGAAAGCAGGTTATGGGTGAAATGGGCTTAACTAATGATTATCCTGGGTTTCAGATACATATATAGAGCCTGTAAACTTGTAAACTTGCTTGTGGGGATTGGTCCTTTAGAGAAAAACTTATTCAGGGGTCCAAAGTGGAAGTAGGAGGGCAGCTGAACTGGAAATGACTGAAATGCTCACCCATTAAAGCTGGTTGAATAAGTTATAGTTCACCCATGCATATCATAGAATACTATGCAGCCACTAAAAGGGATGCAGTGAGCTGACATGAACTGACAAATGCGTATATGGGATCCAGTGGCCAGGCGTGCTGCAGAAAAACCCTGCAGCCCACAGGAGAGCCCTTCACAACCTGATACATAATAAAGAGAGATGGGGAGAAAGAAAAGGAAGGAGGAGGAAAGTATCTTGATTACACATATAAAAGCGAAGAGGATATATATGCTGACTTATAGTGGGTATTTCTGGGCAGTGGTTTGCAGAGAACTTTGCATTTGAGTTAATTCTGCAATTGCTTAGAATTTTCTTTCACACTGATCATGTGTGATTTGAGTAACCAGAGGAAAAAATTTGGTTTTTCTAAGTTTCCCCTCTTCTGTGAGCAGCATTTCAAGTGTGCAGGTGTGCCAAGAATGGAGGGAAGGGGCTGCCAGCGCACGTGTAGGCAGAGATGCATAGGTGCATTTATGCATCTCCTGTTTGGTTTATTCAAAGCAACTGAGACTTAGCGGAAGTGAAAACTGGGGCTAGTGTCCCTCACCTTAGCTCGGTTTCCTTTGGCCCTTTGAGTTCTTAAATGAGGAGGGTGGCAGAGCATAGTCGTTGATAACACTGTCCTTACACAGTCAGGAACATATAGGTGAGGTCTTCATTTCTGTTCAAGGGAATGTTGATAAACATTGGGTTCTCTTAGCCTACTAGCTTCTATGGCTTGTGAGTATGAATTAGAAGAGGCACGCCCCTTGAGGCAGATAAATTAGGAAAGGGTATTCCTGTTGGATAGGCATGGTTTGGCAATCAGGTGAGGGTGGGGGTGGGTTTCAGTCCTGTAGAAACAGGTGCCTTTGTGCAGTCTGCATCCTGAGCGACTGCACAGGCTGTCTCCTTGATATTAAATCAAACTCACCTTCACATCCTCGTCCGGGAGGAAAAAAGACAGTTACTGTCTGGCCATCCCTGAGTGGTGCATGTCTGCCTGTCCTCCTTTCTCTGAGACTGTTCATACTCCAACCTCCAGCACTATGCAGGGACACCAAATCAGGCCTGGACATCCTTGAACAGGCCAAATGGGCATTATTATCCCTGGAAAGGAAGCCCACCTTCCCGCTGTGCTGGGTTTGATTTTCAAACTCTTCACACGAGTCCCCCATCTCTGGCCCAGTGGAGCAGCCCCTGGACCACAGCAGCCTTCGGCAGATGGTGCTCAACCACTACATCACAAAAGAGTCTCGAAACAGGGACGTGCGCATGGAGATCATGTCTGAAAAAGGAGACGAGCTGAGGTCCAAGAAGAAGTTAACAGTCTGAGGTCAACGTGGCTGTGTTTGTACCGTAACCAGAGAGAGTAAAACTGTTTTGTTCTGTAACTCCAGTGCCTCTTCACACTCATTACTGAGAGACTGGGGTGCTGGAGTTGCCCCAGGATGGGGTGTGAGGTCACTGTGGCCCTTGAGAACCTTTGAGATGGTAACCTTCCTCCGTGGCTTACCAGGGGAGGCAGAGGGGCCGCATGGGAGCCAAGATACTGATTTTATGTCCTAGAATCTCATGGGATGCAGCAGACGCTCACAGGTGGGAACCTGGAGCCGTGGAGGCCCCGTGTCTGTGTTTGTGGTTGGGGGGAGGGGCGCGCAGGAAGATGAGTGTGTCTCACAGGTGGGAACCAGGAGCCGTGGAGGCTGTGTGTCTGTCTGTCTCTGTGTGTCGGGGGAGGGTGGCGGGGGCACGGTAAGATGAGTGGGTCACTGTGGAGCTGCGTCCAGGATGTCCTGCCCTGAAACACAAGCTCCACTTGAGTGCCATGAGCTGGGGCCTCTCCCAGGCCTGGCCTTGTCTCTCCAGGAGCCCCGGATCACAGGCTCTGGATGTGGCGGACATGGCAGTGTGGATCCTGACGGGTCCTCGTGGTATGGGGGGACCTTCTCAGCTTTCTGTTGGCTTTGAAAGGAAGCCCATGTCCCGGCAGGTGATGTCATTGGAGCTGACCCTTAGCTTCTGCTCCGGGGTCTGTTGTTGTTTTTGGGCCTTGAAGACTCACTTCAGTTCTGACTCCTCCAACCGCCTGGACCCTCTCATTCCCTCTGGGTGACCTTAACTGCCACTCTGATCCCAATTTCAGCTCTTTGTTCTCAGGACATCATGTGCTTTGTCTGGGTCCTGGGTTCTTGGGGTTCTCTTGAAACTGCCTGACATCTCCTCCCTCTGCTTCCTAAAAAATGCATCTGAATTTTCCTTCGGGAACACTCCCTACCCCAGACCCTCAGGCCACGTGGTTTGGAAGGGGCTGATTTCAATGCCCGTGCAAGGGTTAATCATGTTACCAAGTGTGCCGGTCAGAACACTGGACCTGTGTCAGGATTGGTTCAGGTATAGCCCTCTTTCCACTAGGATTGCTGAGGGGATAGACAAGAACCAAGAACTGGTGGTGACCATTCTGCCATCCGTGAGAGTGGAGTACCGTGCAGGGCACCATGCAGAGCAGTAGGGAGGCCCTCATGTTCTGTCGATACTGTCTGAGGGCCTGGATGTGGCTGTGCCTGAGGCCCTCGGACTTCGCGGTGATAGGAACCCATTTGTTTCCTAAGTTGGGATTCATGTAGCAAAACAGACTCAAAATCAAGAGTCATGGCACATCTAAGTCTAGTGTCTAGACCTCAGGCAGGTCGGAAATCAGGATCTATGTGTGTCTGCTTTCCTCCCCGAACTTGCCAGGAGAGAAATACAGACAACTTCTACTTTAACTGAAAGTAACCCCTTACGGTTAACAGGTGTGATTTTTTTTTTTTTGGTCAAATGAACCGTGTTTTCTAGTGTATATTAGAAGCCTCTTCTTAATTTATTCCTGGGATCCATCCAAGCATACTGATGGGAGAAACATTCCAGTGGCATCTAAAGAAAAGGACACCAGGGAAGCTAGGCCCTATCAGTGCCTGAACTCTTAGGAAGAAAAGGTCTAGGGCTTCCTTGGTGGTCCAGGAGGTAAAGAGTCTGCCTTGCAGTGCAAGGGACACTGGTTTGATCCCTGGCCCGGGAAGATCCCACATGCCACAGAGCAGCTGGACCAGTGTGTCCAGTTACGAGCCAGCACTCTGGAATGCAAGCTCCCGGGGCTAGTGCTCTGCAAGGAGAGAGGCCACTGCAATGGGAGGCCCACACAGGCCGAAAAATAAAGATGGATGAAAATAAATAAAAAACCAATGAAAGAGGCCAAAATTAAAAAAAAAAAAAAAAAAGGTGTGGTCCCCTAGTTAACAACATCCAGTAAAGAGTGGAGCTTGATAGAAAGTCCACCTTGAGTGGCTGTGAAGGTCTTTTTATTTTCAGCCATGCCACCTGGCATGCCAGATCTTAGTTTCCCAACCAGGTATCAAACCTCTGCTCCCTGAAGTAGAAGCACAGAGTTCCAACGACTGGACCACCAGCAAACTCCCAAGTCCCTGAAGATCTACTTTAAGTAAAGAGTCACTAAGATTCAATAATAATGACAGCTGTGTCATCACTAGCTCATGTACGGGCTTCACAGGTGCTAGCAAAGGGCCTTCCTTACTCAAATGCACAAGTATGTGAACAAAGACACGACCTCGTTTTATTCGAACACGGACTCTGGGTGGATTTCCATCCGGCAGCTGTGTGGTCACTGGTTTCTCTGAGGCACCCAGGCTGTGAAGAAGATGGAGGTGCATAAATGAGGCAGTCATACAGCCAAGAGGGGCAGGGGCAGGGGTGTTACTGGGCAAAGTGAGAAGAGGGCAAGGACGCCCCCATCCACCCACCCAGAGGCAAGCCCCCAGTTTAGTCCTTCTCTTCTCCGTGGGTGATGATGTGCACCAGGTTCTTATAGTCCAAGTTGCCAGTCACATCAGGGGGAAAGGCGGCGAACATCTGGTCAATCTGCAAAAAACCACCGAGAGGAGCTGAGGATATGAGGGGTGGGGGTGGGGCGGGAGGAACTGTGTGCCTCGGCCCAAGTGAAGAGGCAGCTGGAGCCTGGAGAGTACGGGGCGCGGGGGCCATCTCCCTCCCTGCCCTGCTGCTTCCTTGCCCTTCCTAGCTGTTTCCCAGGGGCTGACCCCAAGGGCCATCCTGCAGAGACGTTCCTGAGAAGGCTTCTGCCATGGGGAAACCAGGAATCACAAAGTCAAGTGTGCAGAAGGGCGAGCAGATTACATAGGGGAGCGCGGTGGGCCTGGTGAGAACTGTGGCTAAGGTCAGACTCTTTGAGGAATTTGCTTCTTTGAGGGAAATCAGAAATTTCATTCTTTCAAAGTGTGCAATTTGTACATTAATTTTTTTTTTTAGTGTGTTTAGTTGCTAAATTGTGTCCAACTCTTTTGCAATCCCATGGACTGTAGTCCCCTCAAGCTCCTCTGTCCATGGTTTCCCAGGCAAGAACCTCGAAGTGGGATGCCATTTCCTTCTCCAGGGCATCTTCCTGATCCAGGGGCAAACCTGCATCTCTTAAAAATTGTCAGGAGGACTTATTATCATTGAGCTACCAGGAAGCCCTTAAAAAATATTGGCTAATTTTTTTTTTTTAATTTGGGGTTAATAATAGCTAACACTTATATTGCCTTTTTCACATACTATCACATTATATATTGGAACTCATTTAATCCTCACGTGTACTATGAAGTAGATTCTATTATTGTCCCCACTTTACAGATGAGGAAATTGAGGCACAGGGAGGTTAAGGCATTTATTCAAAGTCACAAAGCTTATGGGAGTTGAAAGGCAGCCTCTTTCAACTACCTGAATTTTGAGGAGGTAATCCAAATAAAATTTTTAGTACAGTGTGAGATTTCATGGAATCAGGCCAGAGAGGCTACAAGGGACTTTTCTTTTTCTTTTTTTTTAAATTCTTTCAGGGTTTTATTTTATTTTATTTATTTATTTTTGGCTATTCTGGGTTTTCACTGCTGCTGCAGGCTCTTCTCTAGTTGCAGGGCATGGGGGCTATTCTCTAGTTGAGGTGAACAGGCTTCTTGTCGTGACTTCTCTGGTTGTGGAACTTGGGCTCTACGGCACACGGCCTTCAATAGTTGTGGCACACAAGCTCAATAGTTGCGGCTCTGAGGGTCTAGAGCACAGGCTCCATAGTTGTGGCTCATGGGCTTAGTTCCTCTGTGGTATGTGGGATTTTCCCGGATCAGGGATCAAACCTATGTCTCCTGCATTGGCAGGCGAACCCTTCACCACTAAGCTACCAGGGAAACCCTGCAAGGGATTATTTTAAATAGACCCATTAAGATTCATTAGTAATGTTGACAAGACAGTTGCTTGCTCATACAGGGCGTTTGGTGAAATATTGATAGCAATAGTGCCAGAAAAAGTCATTTATTCTGATTTTTAGATTATAACAAGACACTTTACTGCCATCTGCTGGAAAACTATTGCAACAAATAAATACCCTACAGTATATATTATTTAAAAACATCCCAGGTGGCACTAGTGGTAAAGAACTCACCTGCCAGTGCAGGAGACGTGGGTTTAATTCCTAGGTTAGGAAGATCCCCTGTAGAAGGGCATGGCAACACACTCCAGTATTTTTTTTTTTTTAATTTTGGCTTCTTTTATTGATTTTTTTATCCATTTATTTTCATCCATCTTTATTCTTTGGCCTGTGTGGGCCTCCCATCACAGTGGCCTCTCTCGTTGCAGAGCACTGGCTCTGGACACATGCGCTTCAGAGCGCTGGCTTGTAATTGGACACACAGGTCCAGCTACTCCGTGGCACGTGGGTCTTCCCAGGCCAGGGATCGTACCGGTGCCCCTTGCACTGCAAGGCGGTGTCCTTACCCACTGGACCACCAGGGAAGACCCCCACTCCAGTATGCTTGCCTGGAGAATGCCACGGACAGAGGACCCTGGCAGGCTACAATCCATAGGATCACAAAGAGTTGGACACGACTGAAGCGACTTAGCACCCACACATATATATTATTAAGGGCATCCAGGAGGATTGTGCACAACCTACACAACAGTATGTGGTGACCCTGCATGACACCTTCTTTCTATCGGAAAATTGATGCTGTCCCTAAGTATCCATGCCTTATGAGGACAGCAGAACCTGGAGTCAGAGAGACTTAGGTTGAATCCAGGCCCCAGCATTTCCCATTAATGTCCTTTTTGGCAAGTGACTTGCTTCCTGGAGCCTCAGTTTCCCCATCTGTAAAATGACCACAATACTAGTCTCTACTTCACAGGGTGATTGAGAGAATGAAATGAAATAAGGGCTCAGTAAACAAGAGCAGACCATCTCCCAGTGTGGGGTCAGGGGTGTTTTACGAGAGAGGGTCTGCAGAGGGAGTTCCCAGAAGGGTGAGACCAGTAGATGGGTACATAGAGTGTGTAAAGAGCCCTGTTACCTCCTCCTTGGAAAACCTCTCCGCCTGCGTGGTTAGCATCTCCTTGACGCTGCAGAGAGAGAAAAGCAGGTATTGCCCCCAGCTGTGTGAAGGGGACTAGGGGAGAAGCAAGGAACCCCTGTATTCCCCCACCAACCCCCCCGCCACACACATCCCACTCACTAGTCAGCCCTGAGCACCCCTTTGCCTTCAGGGTCAAACACTTTGAACGCGTTGAGAATGGTTTCCTCGGGGTCTGCCCCTGAAACAGAAAAGGGGGTTGACAGGTGTCATGGGTGACTGGAGACCTCTGGTGAGGAAGAAAGGCCTCATCACCTTCTGAACATCAAGCCTTGGGGTTTTGAAAGCATGGGCCGAGAATCCAGTTATTTGCGAGCAAACCCAAGGTCAGGCATGGGCCTAGACTTAGACTTGGATTTGAATCCTGATTCCAGTGTCTATTAGCTGTTTAGCTGAAGGCAAGTGACTTTCCATCTCTGAGTCTCGGTTCCCCATCTGTAGACTAGGGTAAGACTAGATAGGACCACCAGGAAGACCCCACTCCAGTATGCTTGCCTGGAGAATGCCACGGACAGAGGACCCTGGCAGGCTACAATCCATAGGATCACAAAGAGTTGGACACGACTGAAGCGACTTAGCACCCACACATATATATTATTAAGGGCATCCAGGAGGATTGTGCACAACCTACACAACAGTATGTGGTGACCCTGCATGACACCTTCTTTCTATCGGAAAATTGATGCTGTCCCTAAGTATCCATGCCTTATGAGGACAGCAGAACCTGGAGTCAGAGAGACTTAGGTTGAATCCAGGCCCCAGCATTTCCCATTAATGTCCTTTTTGGCAAGTGACTTGCTTCCTGGAGCCTCAGTTTCCCCATCTGTAAAATGACCACAATACTAGTCTCTACTTCACAGGGTGATTGAGAGAATGAAATGAAATAAGGGCTCAGTAAACAAGAGCAGACCATCTCCCAATGTGGAGTAAGGGGTTTTTTCTGAGAGAGGGTCTGCAGAGGAGTTCCCAGAAGGGTGAGACCAGTAGATGGGTACATAGAGTGTGTAAAGAGCCCTGTTACCTCCTCCTTGGAAAACCTCTCCGCCTGCGTGGTTAGCATCTCCTTGACGCTGCAGAGAGAGAAAAGCAGGTATTGCCCCCAGCTGTGTGAAGGGGACTAGGGGAGAAGCAAGGAACCCCTGTATTCCCCCACCAACCCCCCCGCCACACACATCCCACTCACTAGTCAGCCCTGAGCACCCCTTTGCCTTCAGGGTCAAACACTTTGAACGCGTTGAGAATGGTTTCCTCGGGGTCTGCCCCTGAAACAGAAAAGGGGGTTGACAGGTGTCATGGGTGGCTGGAGACCTCTGGTGAGGAAGAAAGGCCTCATCACCTTCTGAACATCAAGCCTTGGGGTTTTGAAAGCATGGGCCGAGAATCCAGTTATTTGCGAGCAAACCCAAGGTCAGGCATGGGCCTAGACTTAGACTTGGATTTGAATCCTGATTCCAGTGTCTATTAGCTGTTTAGCTGAAGGCAAGTGACTTTCCATCTCTGAGTCTCGGTTCCCCATCTGTAGACTAGGGTAAGACTAGATAGAACCTTACCTCTTAGATGCCGTTAAATAAGGTGATGCATATAATGGATTTAAAGTGCTTCACCTGAGGTCTGGATTAGGGTAAGCCTTGAAGCACCATTAAACTGCTCTCTCTATTCTCTTCAGCGCCATGTTACCCGGTATTCATCTGTCCATCCCTGTATGTTCTCCCATTGCTTTAACTGATGCCCAAAGATGAAGACACATAAAGACAGACGCTCAGAAATGCACAAACCAACACACAGATATACACATCCAGACATAGATGCACGGATAGATACACGAACTTACCCTTAAGTTTCTCCCCGAACATCTGTAGGAACACAGTAAAGTTAATTGGACCTGGAGCCTCCTTGAGCATTTCATCAATTTCCTCGTTTTTCACGTTCACACGGCCTAGGGCAGGAGACAGACACTCAGCGGTTCTGAGCTGGGAGAGACACAGCTGTCCGGACACTGGCATTTGCCCTCGCAATCCTCCTTCAAGGAATCTAGTCTAGGAATAATTGTGGACAGTGTGGACGGGCCAGAGATTCACGTGAGATGTTCTCAAAAGTGTTATTTATAATAGCCAGACAACTGGAAACAGCCCACATAGGGTGTAGTTATTTTTAAAATGGTACCTTCAGAACCTGGAACATTTTATACAGATGTTTTAGTGTTTTAGGCGAGTAGGAAATGCTTATTTTATAAAAGTAGCCCTTCTTACTTGGAGGTGGGAGAAACAGATCAGACTTTGAGGAAACTTTTTCCAGTTATAGTTACTCTAACCCACACAGCCTTGAAGACTTTGATATACCTGCCCTAGCCAGTACCACAAGCCCATATAGTCCCTTTGTGTAAGCTAGAAAAAGTGACCTCTTCTTAAGATAATTTAGGTTTTAAATGTGATAATCTACAGTGGCTACAAATATGAATCGTCCTCTGTGGAACTGCCCAGTACACAACCTGTACAGCTGTTCACAGACCAGACTCCAGGGGTAGGAGTGCAGGAGGGGTTCATGGTAACATGTTGGACACTAACATTTTGAAACTGTTTCCATCCTGAGGTTCCCCATCTGTAGACTAGGGTAAGACTAGATAGAACCTTACCTCTTAGATGCCGTTAAATAAGGTGATGCATATAATGGATTTAAAGTGCTTCACCTGAGGTCTGGATTAGGGTAAGCCTTGAAGCACCATTAAACTGCTCTCTCTATTCTCTTCAGCGCCATGTTACCCGGTATTCATCTGTCCATCCCTGTATGTTCTCCCATTGCTTTAACTGATGCCCAAAGATGAAGACACATAAAGACAGACGCTCAGAAATGCACAAACCAACACACAGATATACACATCCAGACATAGATGCACGGATAGATACATGAACTTACCCTTAAGTTTCTCCCCGAACATCTGTAGGAACACAGTAAAGTTAATTGGACCTGGAGCCTCCTTGAGCATTTCATCAATTTCCTCGTTTTTCACGTTCACACGGCCTAGGGCAGGAGACAGACACTCAGCGGTTCTGAGCTGGGAGAGACACAGCTGTCTGGACACTGGCATTTGCCCTCGCAATCCTCCTTCAAGGAATCTAGTCTAGGAATAATTGTGGACAGTGTGGACGGGCCAGAGATTCACGTGAGATGTTCTCAAAAGTGTTATTTATAATAGCCAGACAACTGGAAACAGCCCACATAGGGTGTAGTTATTTTTAAAATGGTACCTTCAGAACCTGGAACATTTTATACAGATGTTTTAGTGTTTTAGGCGAGTAGGAAATGCTTATTTTATAAAAGTAGCCCTTCTTACTTGGAGGTGGGAGAAACAGATCAGACTTTGAGGAAACTTTTTCCAGTTATAGTTACTCTAACCCACACAGCCTTGAAGACTTTGATATACCTGCCCTAGCCAGTACCACAAGCCCATATAGTCCCTTTGTGTAAGCTAGAAAAAGTGACCTCTTCTTAAGATAATTTAGGTTTTAAATGTGATAATCTACAGTGGCTACAAATATGAATCGTCCTCTGTGGAACTGCCCAGTACACAACCTGTACAGCTGTTCACAGACCAGACTTCCAGGGGTAGGAGTGCAGGAGGGGTTCATGGTAACATGTTGGACACTAACATTTTGAAACCGTTTCATGTACTCACGCTCAACCTACTGAGATGTTAAACTTTAAAAGCCGAATCCAAAACAGAATGATTGCAGCTATTAAGCATGCATGCACACACACACTGAAAAAAAATTAGAGGCTGAAGTGTTAACAGTGAAATGTGCCCTAATAGTCCACGTTGTTTTCTCCTCTACATAAACTTTTCTGAATTTTTCAATTTTTCTTTTGTGAACTGCCATTGCATTCAAAACCACTCAAAGATTATTTTAAAAGAAAAAGATATGGAAAGACACTCAAAGACTGAAACACTTCTTTCATGTCCTCTGGAATCTGCTGTAATGACCAGTCTTGGTTGAGCTGTTTCAAAATGACAAGCTCTTGACCTTTCTGATGGTCTTTTTGAGGGCCCACCTCCTGCCCCTCAAGGGAGTGGGATAAGAAGACCTTCCTGCAGATGCTGGGGGCACGACCTACCGAGAGCAGCAAAGGTGTCCCTCAGATCATTCTTGTCGATGAAGCCATCCCTGTTCTGGTCCATGATGGTGAAGGCCTGTGAAAGGGGGGTGATTGTCCCATCAACCCAGGAGAAATTTGGGCGAGGAACCTAAGAGATTGTGCCAAGAGCTGGGGGATGTGGGTCTTAGGGTTTTCAAGGAGGATCAGGGACATTATATCCAGAATCAGAAATTCCTAACAGTCTAGAAGTTCCTCAAAATGTTAGGCCTAGAGTTACTATGGAACCCAGCACTTCCACGCTTCCCAGTATCCCCAAGAGAAATGAGAACAGGTATCCGTACAAACACCTTGTTTGTGAACGTCCACAGCAGCACTGTTCACACTAGCTCCAAACTGATCAACAGACATACAAAATGTGGTCTCTCTCCCCAGTGGAATATCATTCAGCAATAAAAAGAAGGGAATTCTGACACAAGCTACAATACGAATGAACCCTGAAACATGATACTAAGTGAAGGAAGTCAGACACAAAAGGCCACATGGCGTATGGCTACATTTGGATGAAGCATCCCGAACAGGCAAATCCGTAGAGACAGAAAATAGATGGTGGTTGTCAGAGCCTGGGGGAGATGGGAAGGGGGAGTGCCTGCTAATGGGTGTGAGGTTTCTTTGCAGGGGAGTGAAAATGTTCCAAAGTTAGAGAGTAATGATGGTTGCAAAATGCCGTAACTCTATTAAATAACCACTGAAATGTACACTTAGCTTCAAAAGGGTAAATACGTGGTATGTGAATTATATCTTTACCAAGCTGTTATTGAAAAAAAAAATCAGTTGAAAACTGGAGTCTGGCTCCCATCTTGCAAGACCACAATATCTGTAAAACAGAACCAGTAGTCTTTCCCAGCTGGCTCTGAAGGAGACAGCTTTGTGAATGCCCAGGTATTTTACCAATGATGTATCAACTCTGCATTTCTTGAGTTCTTTTAGCAACTGGTTCCTGAAAGTATTTGCATCCCCAGGTCGCACCCCCTAGCAGCTGACCTCATTCCAGAAGTTGGGACAGGGGGAGGGAGAAGGGAGTATGTAGCTTCCTCTAGGGAAGAGAACTATTTCAAGTTCAGATATGACATTTCATCCCAGGAATTCCTCTCCCCCTGGCAGTTGGTGGGGTGTGATGTCCCTGTGATCTGAATGTTGGTGGGGACAGTAGGGGCAAGTCTTCATGTCCCACTGGAAGTCCCCCAATGATTTCTCCTTTCCTGTAAAGCACAGTGGCCTCTCCAGCATAGCCTTAGCGGATTTTCCTCTAATGGGCCAGGTGAGAGAGTGGATAACTCAATGTGAGGCATCAGGACTGCTGGAAAATTCATTCAGTCTATTCTGAACCTGAGGCAGTGGCTTACTTTTGCCTAATTGCTACTTAGGTTTGCTTACAAAGGCACGTCCCCATAGATAAGGTTTCAGACCTGGTTAGGAGGGTAAATATTAAAATCTAAGATATCTCCCCTGGAGAAGGAAAGAGCAACCCACTCTAGTATTCCTGCCTGGTGCGCTACAATCCTTAGGGTCTCAAAGAGTCAGATACAACTGATTGACTGAGCACAAGATATTCTCAGGGAGTGAAGAATGTTCCAGAAGTGGCTAGCATTTGGATGAAGCATCCCGAACAGGCAAATCCGTAGAGACAGAAAATAGATGGTGGTTGTCAGAGCCTGGGGGAGATGGGAAGGGGGAGTGCCTGCTAATGGGTGTGAGGTTTCTTTGCAGGAGTGAAAATGTTCCAAAGTTAGAGAGTAATGATGGTTGCAAAATGCCGTAACTCTATTAAATAACCACTGAAATGTACACTTAGCTTCAAAAGGGTAAATACGTGGTATGTGAATTATATCTTTACCAAGCTGTTATTGAAAAAAAAAATCAGTTGAAAACTGGAGTCTGGCTCCCATCTTGCAAGACCACAATATCTGTAAAACAGAACCAGTAGTCTTTCCCAGCTGGCTCTGAAGGAGACAGCTTTGTGAATGCCCAGGTATTTTACCAATGATGTATCAACTCTGCATTTCTTGAGTTCTTTTAGCAACTGGTTCCTGAAAGTATTTGCATCCCCAGGTCGCACCCCCTAGCAGCTGACCTCATTCCAGAAGTTGGGACAGGGGGAGGGAGAAGGGAGTATGTAGCTTCCTCTAGGGAAGAGAACTATTTCAAGTTCAGATATGACATTTCATCCCAGGAATTCCTCTCCCCCTGGCAGTTGGTGGGGTGTGATGTCCCTGTGATCTGAATGTTGGTGGGGACAGTAGGGGCAAGTCTTCATGTCCCACTGGAAGTCCCCCAATGATTTCTCCTTTCCTGTAAAGCACAGTGGCCTCTCCAGCATAGCCTTAGCGGATTTTCCTCTAATGGGCCAGGTGAGAGAGTGGATAACTCAATGTGAGGCATCAGGACTGCTGGAAAATTCATTCAGTCTATTCTGAACCTGAGGCAGTGGCTTACTTTTGCCTAATTGCTACTTAGGTTTGCTTACAAAGGCACGTCCCCATAGATAAGGTTTCAGACCTGGTTAGGAGGGTAAATATTAAAATCTAAGATATCTCCCCTGGAGAAGGAAAGAGCAACCCACTCTAGTATTCCTGCCTGGTGCGCTACAATCCTTAGGGTCTCAAAGAGTCAGATACAACTGATTGACTGAGCACAAGATATTCTCAGACATCTCTCAAGACTGGCAAAAATAACATTTGCAATGTTAACGCCCAGTCTTGATGGAGATGTGGCAGGAAAGACGCCTTCTCCTTTTGGAGCTGATGAGAGTTGGAATGGGCACAGGCTTTCTGGAGGGCAACTTGGACCAATGGTGGTAGTTGGTTTTAGTTCCTTTAAAAAAAAAGTTTCTGTGATCCAACTGTTATTAGGAATTCCTGCTTTTAGGGATTTACCCCAAGGAAATACCCGGAGATACAAGCAAAGGGTGTTAATTATAATAGTAAAGCATTCTAAAGGTAACAGCTAACCATAGGAGGCAGGTGAAATGAATGATGGAAAGTGTTGTATTGCTGAAAGAAAAAGAGCAGGTTCAGAAGAGTGTGCAGAGGAGATAGTAACTCTGTTTAACAAATATGTATATACATAATAAAGACTGCTGGCAGGGTGTATACCAAAATGTTAATTGATTATCTCTGGATAATCATCTCTGGATCATAGACGTATAGGTCAGGTCATTTTTTTATTCCTTCGTGCCTTTCTGAAACTCATTCCTATATTTTCAACAAGATGTATGCTTTACTTTGACGATCAGCGAAAGTTAATTTCTCTAAGTCGTTCACACATATGTTCAGACCAAATTTGGGGTGTTTCAGGGAGGATAAAAGCCAGCTAGGACTTCCTTGCCCGTCCAAGGGTGACGACTCTGCACTTCAGCTGTAGGGGTGTGAGTTTGACCCCTGGCCGGGGAGCTAAGATCCCATGCAGTATGGCCAAATACAAACAACACCAAAAAAACGAAGACAGCCTAACTGAGAGGTCCTCGCAGGGAATGTGGAATGAGAGAAAGGCACTCTCTAGCATGTGGGAATCTCCACCCGGGCGGAGAATCCCACAGCTGCACCCACCTCCTTAAATTCCTGGATCTGAGTCTGTTCAAACATGGAGAACACATTGGAATTGGCGCCCTCTGCTCTCTTCTTGGCTTTCTTAGGTGACTAGAGGGTTAAAAAAAGAAAAAAAGAAAAGCATCAGTTTAAAAAGCAGAGCCTGGGAATTAGAAAATTCGGTCAGGTCCCATCTCTGGGTAAGCCTCAGCTGCTCATCTGTGAAATGGGGATATGGTGCCCGCACTCATCTCAAAAGGGCGATGCCGAAAGATAAATGGACGTGGAATAAGGTTTCTCAAAAGCACCCCGGTACAAGATTGTGAATCTTGCTGCAGCTCCTTTGCAGACAAGGGGAGGTGGAGATATGTCTCCAGGGATGGAGCCCAGGCTTTTGGATTAGCCCCAGCAGGACCCAGCTGCTCTCGTTTTGATGCATTTCACAAAAAGTTCAGTAATGCAGAGAAGGAGAATTGATTGGAGGCGAAAAAAAAGAAAGTCGGGCTCACTAAACCGTGAGGAATGCAAGATGAAATGACACATTTTCAGGGTGTTAAAACCCAACTGCTCTGTCCCCCTCGATTTTCCCTTGATCCAAATGGCAGCAACGTCTCCTCTCTAAATGTTCTGTCCTTGCACCGTGCAAACAGAGCAGAGGAGAGGGAGTTAACATTTCCCCACCAGCGCCTGACTTGAGTTAGAGCAAACGCTTGAACACTGCATATGTTACTGCATTTTAGTCCTCATAGCTGTTCTGTCAAGTGGGTGCTATTATTACCATCGCCATTTTACCAGGGAGGCAACCAAGGTTCAGAGAGGTTGGGTCGTTTACCCAGGGTCACACAGTCACTGAAAAGGCAGAGCCAGTGTTGAACTCAGGCAGACGGTAGTTTTTACCAGTCGCCACTTGGGGGCTTCCTACTTCAGCTGGGTGTGAGTTTGATCAGAATCCCATGCAGTATGGCCAAATACAAACAACACCAAAAAAACGAAGACAGCCTAACTGAGAGGTCCTCGCAGGCAATGTGGAATGAGAGAAAGGCACTCTAGCATGTGGGAATCTCCACCCGGGCGGAGAATCCCACAGCTGCACCCACCTCCTTAAATTCCTGGATCTGAGTCTGTTCAAACATGGAGAACACATTGGAATTGGCGCCCTCTGCTCTCTTCTTGGCTTTCTTAGGTGACTAGAGGGTTAAAAAAAGAAAAAAAGAAAAGCATCAGTTTAAAAAGCAGAGCCTGGGAATTAGAAAATTCGGTCAGGTCCCATCTCTGGGTAAGCCTCAGCTGCTCATCTGTGAAATGGGGATATGGTGCCCGCACTCATCTCAAAAGGGCGATGCCGAAAGATAAATGGACGTGGAATAAGGTTTCTCAAAAGCACCCCGGTACAAGATTGTGAATCTTGCTGCAGCTCCTTTGCAGACAAGGGGAGGTGGAGATATGTCTCCAGGGATGGAGCCCAGGCTTTTGGATTAGCCCCAGCAGGACCCAGCTGCTCTCGTTTTGATGCATTTCACAAAAAGTTCAGTAATGCAGAGAAGGAGAATTGATTGGAGGCGAAAAAAAAGAAAGTCGGGCTCACTAAACCGTGAGGAATGCAAGATGAAATGACACATTTTCAGGGTGTTAAAACCCAACTGCTCTGTCCCCCTCGATTTTCCCTTGATCCAAATGGCAGCAACGTCTCCTCTCTAAATGTTCTGTCCTTGCACCGTGCAAACAGAGCAGAGGAGAGGGAGTTAACATTTCCCCACCAGCGCCTGACTTGAGTTAGAGCAAACGCTTGAACACTGCATATGTTACTGCATTTTAGTCCTCATAGCTGTTCTGTCAAGTGGGTGCTATTATTACCATCGCCATTTTACCAGGGAGGCAACCAAGGTTCAGAGAGGTTGGGTCGTTTACCCAGGGTCACACAGTCACTGAAAAGGCAGAGCCAGTGTTGAACTCAGGCAGACGGACTCCAGAGTCTTTGCCCCTAACCATGGTCCTACACTGACCCTGACTTGGGGGCTTCCTACTTCAGGAGAGGGACACCTAACCAAACAACAGAGGGAGAGTGGTTTTAAATTTGCAAGTTCAAAAGGTGAAAACAAAAAGATTCTTTTCCCCAGCTGCCTGAACAAGAGAAAAGAATTACAATTTGATCCTTAAAAGCGTTCAATCCCATTTTGCAAGCCCTGGGAGTTATTGATTCCTCGGGAGGTCAGTAGACAAGCCATAAAAAAGCCAACTCTCTTATTTTGTTTTTGCGAGTCCCCGGGAGCTGCTGTTATTTGTGGCTTATCGGGGGCATTGATTGGGGTTCCTCTGTGTGCACACAGCGAGCAGTGCTTTTTCCTCTGGGGTCTGGCCCCGGAGAGCTGCCTTGCTCCCCCTCCACTCTGGTCCTTTGCTTGTAAGTGGCATGCCATCCTCGCCCCCCTCCAGCATCACTTACCTCCTCCGGGGGCCCTCAGTACTCACCATGGTGGAAAGGACACAGCACTGCTCCCCGAGAAGAATCCCACAGTCTGCCCAGCTCTCCTCAGCCCAGGAACAATAAATACTTCCTCCCCAAGTTTAAAAATAACCCCATGACCACTTTTGGCAGTGGTAGGTGAGGACACCACCTAAGCGGCCCCCCCAACCCCCATGCCGTTCTTCTGAAGTAAGGGCTGCTCAGTCGCCACCCGGTGACACGTGGGACCCAGAAAGGCATTCAAGGTTAAAGAGCCCGGCGGCTGGTGCACAGGGAGAGATGCAGCTCTCGGGCAGTTGGCACTTGTGCTTGTCAGTTTTGAGGAGGACAACGGCGGGGTGAGCAGGCTGTGAAAACGCTCTTGCATCGTCCGTCACAGGTCCCATCTCGGGGCCCTCGCCCCTGCAGTCCCCTCTGCCTGGAAGGCTTTTCCATGTGACCTCCATAGCATCCTTCCATCTCGCCTCCTTCAGGTCTTTCCTCAAGTGTCACCTTCTTAGGGAGACTCCCTCGCCGACTCTATCTTTAAAATGACCATTTAGGGACTCCTCTGGCGATCCAGGGGTTATGAATCCACCTGGCAAGCCAGGGGACGCGGATTTGTTCCCTAGTCCAGGGAACTACGATCCCTCCTGCTTCGGAGTAACTAGGCTGGGACGTAGCAACTATGGAGCCTTTGGGCTGCAACTAGAGACCGTGCTCCCACAACTGGAGAGTCCATGTGCCACACCGAAGGAACCTGCATGATGCAACAGAGATCTCGAGTGCCACAACTAACCCGATGCAGCCAAATAAATATTTTTTTATAAATAGCGTTTAGCTGTTTAAAAAATAGTCAATAGCTCTGCCCGGCAGAGCCCTTTCTCGACTTTGTTTTTCTCCCCAGCATTTACCCCTTCCTAACATGCTGTGTGGTTCACGTATTTATTGTGTTCACTGTAAGTGGACAGCTCAGGAGAGTGTGTCCTCCCCATGCTGTCCTCGGCTTTAAGCTCCTGGACAGGGTCAGGAGATGTTGAAATCTGGTCCTTGCTTAGTTTTAAGTGGCATGCCATCCTCGCCTCCAGCATCACTTACCTCCTCCGGGGGCCCTCAGTACTCACCATGGTGGAAAGGACACAGCACTGCTCCCCGAGAAGAATCCCACAGTCTGCCCAGCTCTCCTCAGCCCAGGAACAATAAATACTTCCTCCCCAAGTTTAAAAATAACCCCATGACCACTTTTGGCAGTGGTAGGTGAGGACACCACCTAAGCGGCCCCCCCAACCCCCATGCCGTTCTTCTGAAGTAAGGGCTGCTCAGTCGCCACCCGGTGACACGTGGGACCCAGAAAGGCATTCAAGGTTAAAGAGCCCGGCGGCTGGTGCACAGGGAGAGATGCAGCTCTCGGGCAGTTGGCACTTGTGCTTGTCAGTTTTGAGGAGGACAACGGCGGGTGAGCAGGCTGTGAAAACGCTCTTGCATCGTCCGTCACAGGTCCCATCTCGGGGCCCTCGCCCCTGCAGTCCCCTCTGCCTGGAAGGCTTTTCCATGTGACCTCCATAGCATCCTTCCATCTCGCCTCCTTCAGGTCTTTCCTCAAGTGTCACCTTCTTAGGGAGACTCCCTCGCCGACTCTATCTTTAAAATGACCATTTAGGGACTCCTCTGGCGATCCAGGGGTTATGAATCCACCTGGCAAGCCAGGGGACGCGGATTTGTTCCCTAGTCCAGGGAACTACGATCCCTCCTGCTTCGGAGTAACTAGGCTGGGACGTAGCAACTATGGAGCCTTTGGGCTGCAACTAGAGACCGTGCTCCCACAACTGGAGAGTCCATGTGCCACACCGAAGGAACCTGCATGATGCAACAGAGATCTCGAGTGCCACAACTAACCCGATGCAGCCAAATAAATATTTTTTTATAAATAGCGTTTAGCTGTTTAAAAAATAGTCAATAGCTCTGCCCGGCAGAGCCCTTTCTCGACTTTGTTTTTCTCCCCAGCATTTACCCCTTCCTAACATGCTGTGTGGTTCACGTATTTATTGTGTTCACTGTAAGTGGACAGCTCAGGAGAGTGTGTCCTCCCCATGCTGTCCTCGGCTTTAAGCTCCTGACCGGCCAGCATGCAGCCGCTGCTCAGTGAGTATGTCTTAACTGAAGAAATAGCAGCTCTCACCTAGTGTGTACTTTGTGCCAGGCACCCTGTACGCCTTTGCTGCTCCTATCTGAGAGTCTCATCACCCTGTCTTGTAGTGACTGCCTTATCTTCTATATCCCCATTTCACAGATGAGGAAACTGAGGCCAAGAGGCAAAGTGAGCTACCTGGGGTCTGACCGAAGCTGTGAGTGAACCTGAGGCCCGCTTGCCTCCAGAGTCCAGTCTCGTACAGGGCCTTGGGAAAGGCTGTTTGCTCTCAGAACTTGAAGCACTGTGGCTGTTAGTCTCTCTCAGGATGGTTTTCCTCCTGTGGCCTCACAGGTGGCCTTGGGATCCAAGGAGTGAGAAGTGAAGGCTTGGAATCAAGTCGTGGCCTTGTATAGTGGCCATGGGTGATAGCCTCCAGAGTCCACACCTCTAAGAAGCAGAGCACCCCCCCCATCCCCCCCGCCGCCCCGGTGGTGTGGCCACAGAGGTGATGGCTGGGCCAGCTGTCACCCCCTCACACAGGCCCATTATGCTCCAGGCATGAGGCTAGTGTAGGGGAGACATAAGCTGGGTGATACGACTCCACGCCCTCATGACACTGTGTCGGGATGGCAGGGGCCTCAGAGAAGGATGGACTGGGAATCTTTGAGAAGAAGGACCACGTGACTGGAGCTGAGTGAGTGAGGCGGCCAGGGGCACAAGACAACATCAGCAGGGTGGGCAGGGCATTTCAGGTGGTATGGCCTTGGAATTTCAGAAAGGAGGGGAGCAGTAGGGCGTTCCCAGCCGGAGACGCTGTGTCTAACCAGCCTCGCTCCCACCCCCACCTCCCCGGCTGCCCACGCCAGGGGCAGTCTGACTTGGGAGCAAGACCCGCAAACGAGGTCAATCTACAAATATGTGCTCAGTTGCTCTGACGTGCTGAAACCTTTGTGGTTGTTGCTGGAGAAAATTGGAAGATCCTTGGCCCCCAGGAAAGAACAAAAGTAGTAAATAAACATATAACACAGACTTTGCTTTCCTTGTCGAGGGCCTGAGGAGGGATTGTGAGAACATTTTCATTCAACATTAGGAGGTCTGAGGCAGTGGAGTGGAGTGATTGAGCCCTGGGGCTGGGAAGTTAGACAAAGTTGCATTTAAACTGGTGGGCTCCGTGTGACCTTGGGCAAGTGAATTTACCTCTTTGAGCACATAAAGTGGGAACGATCAAAAGGCCTTCCTTATGAGATTTTCCAGAGGGTGCGTGGCCATGAGACCCAGGCAAGTCCTCAGTAAATTGTAGTTATCACTCACTTCCTTTCTCAGGTGAAGAAAAAATGTTTTTAATTTTGAGGGTGCAAACCCAAGAATCATTTATTGCTGTGACAATCCCCTCGCCCACAAAAAAAGTGTGAGATTTTTCTTCTCTGCAGTCACACCTGGGTTAGGATTACCAGGAGCCTCCTTTTCTAAAGAATCTTTAATAACAACAAAAACACATGTTTTCCTGTATGTGTGCAGACACAGGTACGCACACTTGAATGGGCACATGGACCCACACACATGCCTGCGAGAACAAAAGTCCACCCATGCACTAGTGCACATGTGCAGAGGCATGTCACACACACACACACATTTGTGCACACTCAACGTACATGCGCCGGCACACAGGTCCGATAGAGCTTTTCTGTCCAAGATTCTCAGACACCACCAGAGCAAATGTTTCCCCAGCTAATAGGCACACCATGGATTTTCGTTAAAACGCTGTGCGAGCAGTCAGTAGCTATAAATGGCTAAACAGAAAGGTTGTTGCAGCCACAGTGGATGTGCATTGTGCTTGGTGGGAGTGGAGAGCCCCTGGTTCAGGCCCTCCCTGAAGGGCATCTGTACAGCTGGGCCCTCTGACATGTTTGATTTGCTAGGTCCTCTGGGAGAAGGTGCTAAGGAGAGAGTTCTGGCTTGGTAACTAGAGGTGTGTGAGATAGGGGGGTGGGATCTCAGTCAGGGTAATAAGTCTCTCAAGGTCTCCATTTCCTCATCTGGAAAGTGAAGATCATAGTAGTACAGATTCCCATAAGGCTGTTGAGAGGGTTAAGTAAGATTTTGTGCATCGGGGGAGTTCTGGCAATGTGGGAGTCTGAGTAAGGTGTGGAGTGGAGTGATTGAGCCCTGGGGCTGGGAAGTTAGACAAAGTTGCATTTAAACTGGTGGGCTCCGTGTGACCTTGGGCAAGTGAATTTACCTCTTTGAGCACATAAAGTGGGAACGATCAAAAGGCCTTCCTTATGAGATTTTCCAGAGGGTGCGTGGCCATGAGACCCAGGCAAGTCCTCAGTAAATTGTAGTTATCACTCACTTCCTTTCTCAGGTGAAGAAAAAATGTTTTTAATTTTGAGGGTGCAAACCCAAGAATCATTTATTGCTGTGACAATCCCCTCGCCCACAAAAAAAGTGTGAGATTTTTCTTCTCTGCAGTCACACCTGGGTTAGGATTACCAGGAGCCTCCTTTTCTAAAGAATCTTTAATAACAACAAAAACACATGTTTTCCTGTATGTGTGCAGACACAGGTACGCACACTTGAATGGGCACATGGACCCACACACATGCCTGCGAGAACAAAAGTCCACCCATGCACTAGTGCACATGTGCAGAGGCATGTCACACACACACACACATTTGTGCACACTCAACGTACATGCGCCGGCACACAGGTCCGATAGAGCTTTTCTGTCCAAGATTCTCAGACACCACCAGAGCAAATGTTTCCCCAGCTAATAGGCACACCATGGATTTTCGTTAAAACGCTGTGCGAGCAGTCAGTAGCTATAAATGGCTAAACAGAAAGGTTGTTGCAGCCACAGTGGATGTGCATTGTGCTTGGTGGGAGTGGAGAGCCCCTGGTTCAGGCCCTCCCTGAAGGGCATCTGTACAGCTGGGCCCTCTGACATGTTTGATTTGCTAGGTCCTCTGGGAGAAGGTGCTAAGGAGAGAGTTCTGGCTTGGTAACTAGAGGTGTGTGAGATAGGGGGGTGGGATCTCAGTCAGGGTAATAAGTCTCTCAAGGTCTCCATTTCCTCATCTGGAAAGTGAAGATCATAGTAGTACAGATTCCCATAAGGCTGTTGAGAGGGTTAAGTAAGATTTTGTGCATCGGGGGAGTTCTGGCAATGTGGGAGTCTGAGTAAGGTGTGGAGCCATGGGGCCTCTGGCACTTGGGCCCGCAGGCTGGGTTAGACCATAGCTCTTTTGGTGGAGAATCAGATATTCCCTCTCATCAATGAGCTGGGCTGGCACTGGAGAGTCCTCCAGAGCCCCGGGACAAGGCCCTGGGAGTGGCAGTCAGGAAAGACTTGGGGTTTAGAGCCATGAAGACATTTGGGGATACGATTCATACCAACCTCAAGGGTATGTTGGGGGAGGAAGCTTCATGGGTGGGCTAAGGCTTCTCTGTCTTGGAAGCTGGCATGGCTAAGGCACCTTGCCTGTGAACCCAGCTTTCACAGGGCATGAGAGCTTTCTGCTGGCGGGGTTCCTACGGCTGAGAAGTGTCCTGCAAGCGGACCTAAGTTTCATGGAGCCAAAGAGAAAAATCACTGCCCACCTGAACAGAAGCCAGAGAGAACACTGGGCAGAACAAGTCTAGAGGATTAGTTTCTTATTGTAGCTATAAAAGAATTACCATAAACTTGGTGTCTTAAAGGAGTACCAGGTTATTAATCGCACAGTTCTGAAGGTCAGAAAATGCAGGGCTGCTACATTCCTTCTGGAGGGTCTAGAGAATCCGTTCCTTGTCTTCTCCAGGCTTCTAAGGCCTGCCCACACTCCTTGGCTCATGGACACATCATTCTAGTCTCTTGGGTTCAACCTCTCTAATCCTCTTGCCTCCTATCCATCTTCTGAGGGCCACCATAATTATGTTAGACCTGCCTAGATAATCCAGAATAATCTCCCTACCTCCAGGGTCTTCATTACATCAGCAAAGTCCCCTTTGCAAGTAAGGGGGACTTGACTTACCTGTTACCTTATGTGTGAGATAATCTACTCACAGTCTCCAAGGATTAGGACTTTAAAAACTGGGGAATTTTATCCTATACATCTCGTGAGCACAGGAGAAAACAGAGCAATAGCTAAGTAATATTAATTACAACAATAAAACTTAAGAGTATTAAAATTCATGGAACTATACATGGAAAAAGGTCAATTTTATTGAATGGTAATTTTTAAAATTACCCATTGACAATTTTAAAAGAAGGCATGAGGAGAGGAAAAAAAAAACATAAGTAGTGCTTACAGATGTACAGTGTTTTTAAGCAAGAATGATATTGACCCCAATTTCGAAGGACATGAATTACTTAAGTATTTATTGGTGCCCCCCAGGTGCAGGGTCCTGTTCTTAGGGCTTGATGTATGTCACTGAAACTTAGTCTTTTTGTTGGGGAGAGATGTACAAACTAATCTTCATTGTGAGAAAAGTAGAAATTTATGTTCAGCTGTCTATGGCACAACAGTCTTCTGTCTTGAAAATGTTAGCAGTGTGTTAATTTGATTATTATTTAAAATCCATGTATTGGCTTATTACATAAAACAAAAACAAGCATACAGAAATGCCAATGAAATCTAAAAATGACTTCCTGGAGCTTTAAGACCTGATTTCTGCAATAAAAACTAGATGAATTGTCAACTAGGAGAGTCTCTGTTGCAATCTATGTAGTGGTCTGGAAGATGATACACAGAGAGCATCTTGGAGGAAAATAATGAAGAGATGCAAACTATACACATTCCAGAAGGAGGGGCCGAACATAAACAAGTAACACAAGAAAATTTGGAGGAGGAAATGGCAACCCATTCTAATATTCTTGCCTGGGAAATCCCATGGACAAAGGAGCCTGGCAGGCTGTAGTCCATGGGGTTGCAAGAGTTGGACATGATCGAGGACACACTAAGAAAATTGTCTTGCTAAAGAGAGTTAACTCTGTAGACTGAAAGGATCCTCAAGCTCCGTACTGGATGAATGAGGTAAAAACACACATCAAGGTATGTCTTGGTTCACAACCTTCTGTTAGATCATCTCCAGGGTCTTCATTACATCAGCAAAGTCCCCTTTGCAAGTAAGGGGGACTTGACTTACCTGTTACCTTATGTGTGAGATAATCTACTCACAGTCTCCAAGGATTAGGACTTTAAAAACTGGGGAATTTTATCCTATACATCTCGTGAGCACAGGAGAAAACAGAGCAATAGCTAAGTAATATTAATTACAACAATAAAACTTAAGAGTATTAAAATTCATGGAACTATACATGGAAAAAGGTCAATTTTATTGAATGGTAATTTTTAAAATTACCCATTGACAATTTTAAAAGAAGGCATGAGGAGAGGAAAAAAAAAACATAAGTAGTGCTTACAGATGTACAGTGTTTTTAAGCAAGAATGATATTGACCCCAATTTCGAAGGACATGAATTACTTAAGTATTTATTGGTGCCCCCCAGGTGCAGGGTCCTGTTCTTAGGGCTTGATGTATGTCACTGAAACTTAGTCTTTTTGTTGGGGAGAGATGTACAAACTAATCTTCATTGTGAGAAAAGTAGAAATTTATGTTCAGCTGTCTATGGCACAACAGTCTTCTGTCTTGAAAATGTTAGCAGTGTGTTAATTTGATTATTATTTAAAATCCATGTATTGGCTTATTACATAAAACAAAAACAAGCATACAGAAATGCCAATGAAATCTAAAAATGACTTCCTGGAGCTTTAAGACCTGATTTCTGCAATAAAAACTAGATGAATTGTCAACTAGGAGAGTCTCTGTTGCAATCTATGTAGTGGTCTGGAAGATGATACACAGAGAGCATCTTGGAGGAAAATAATGAAGAGATGCAAACTATACACATTCCAGAAGGAGGGGCCGAACATAAACAAGTAACACAAGAAAATTTGGAGGAGGAAATGGCAACCCATTCTAATATTCTTGCCTGGGAAATCCCATGGACAAAGGAGCCTGGCAGGCTGTAGTCCATGGGGTTGCAAAGAGTTGGACATGATCGAGGACACACTAAGAAAATTGTCTTCGGCTAAAGAGAGAGTTAACTCTGTAGACTGAAAGGATCCTCAAGCTCCGTACTGGATGAATGAGGTAAAAAACACACATCAAGGTATGTCTTGGCCAAATTCACAAACTTCCAGGGTTAAGAGAAAATCTAACAGATTTCCGGGAAGAAAAAACACAGCTCTTGTGGAAAAAAAATATATAATTGGCACCAGACTTTTCCTTGGCAATAATGAAAGCAAGAAGCAAGAGAACAGGTGGATGCAATCCACAAACCCCAGGTCCCAAGAACTGGACATCTGCCAGACTGAGGAGGCGTATTTGCTTTTGAGTCTTCTCAAAATGTGAGAAGAATCAAAATCCAGATGGTTCAGGGTTTTGGAACTGGATCAGCCAGAGTTTGAATTCAGACCAGCTGTGTGATCACAGACAGGTTTTTTTTTTTTTCCTCTGTGTCTCAGTCTCCTCATCTGTAAAATGGGGATAATAATAGCATCACCTCATAGAGTCGTCTTGAGGACCAAATAGGATAGATAGAGCATTGTGATCTCTCGATAAATGTTAGCCACTGTGAGTGTTTTAGGGCACTTAGTTGTTAGACCTGGGAACCCCCACTTGGGGTCAGGGAGTTTCTTAGCTTTTCCTAGGCCTGGAAAATGTGTGCTAGCCTGGTGGAGGGAATTCTTAAAGGCAAGACAGTCCTTTTCCAATGACTATTTGGAGCCTCATCATGGAGTGTCTCGGTGTCAAAGTGCCTGTCTGAACTTGGATCCAGCACTTTTGTCTGGGTGGACTGCTTTCAGTCGACAGAAATGGGCTTGGAAAGAAGGGAGATGGGTTAGGAGACTAAGAAGCCTTTGATTCCCACTTTGTTGATCACAACTTCTGATATTTTTCTAAGGTAAACCTGAAAATTTTAAGTTTCAAAACAGTATGTGGATGAGCAGGCAAAATGAGTCTGTACTGTTAGGGGTCAGAACAGTGGGAGTTTGTAACTGAGAGGCCTCTAGGGGTGGGGTTATCCGGTTTAGCGCCGCCTCCCAAATACATATATACACACATGTGGGGCTTTCCCTGTGGCTCAGTGATAATGAATCCGCCTGCATTTAGGAAATGCAGATTCAAATCCTGGGTGAGGAAGACCCCTTGGAGAAGGCAATGGCAAACTACTCCAGTGTTCTTGCCTGAAAATCCCATGAACAGAGGATCCTGGCTGTCTACAGTCCAGGGGGTCAAAAGAGTTAGACACGACTTAGCGACTGAACAACAGCAGCAGTAAATACGCACATGTATATAGAATCCCCAGTTAAGCTGGAATTTGAAGTAAAAATTGCGGGGCTTTTGGGATACTACGAATGTTCAGTATCTTGATCTGGGTGCTGGTTACGCAGATGTATTATGTTTGGGGGAGATTTATCGAGCTGAAGTTTTACAATCTGTGACCTTTTCTTTGTGTGTGTCCATAAAAAGTTAAATTAGTACGATGCGAATGAATGCATTCTTGCTAGAAAACAGTTTGAGATGCTACAGAAATATTTGACTAAAGAGCTTCCTTTCTGGCTTCCCTGGTGGTCCAGTGGGTAAGGACACCGCCTTGCAGTGCAGGGGGCGCCGGTTCGATCCCTGGCCTGGGAAGATCCCACGTGCCGCGGAGCGGCTGGACCGATGTGTCCAATCACCGAGCCGGAGCTCTGGAGCGCATGCGCCCAGAGCTGGTGCTCTGCAACAACAGAGGCCACTGCTATGGGAGGCCCACACAGGCCAAAGAACAAAGATGGATGAAAATAGAGAAATGAAAGACCAATAGAAGTGGCCCGCCTGTCCCCTCCCTCCCCAAGCCACCACCGCCCCCGCCCCAAAATTTTTTTTAAATTAATTTTGGGTTTAGAGAAAAGTTGCAAAGCTCCCATGTCCCCCCCAACTCAGCTTGCCCTAATGTTACCATCTTACGTTATCAATGGGTTATTGGTCAAAGCTAAGACACTGACGTGGGTGCATTACTATTGACTGAGCTCTAGATTCCATCTGGATTTCACTGTTTTTTCCACCATTGCCCTTGTTTCTGTTCCAGGATCTATTTCAGGTTTGCATCTCAACTTCTCCCTCTCCAACAGCCCCCCAGTGTCTCTCATTTGTCCACACAATTGTACTTTTTGGCATTACTATCACATCACGCACATATATGCACATACTAAAAAACTTTTTCACATTGATGATATCGTCACACCCACACCCACACACACCCCCACACCCCCTGACACACACCAGCCACCTGGACCTTTCTACTCCGCAGTGTGCCTTGAGACCTTCAGGGGCGCTGTCCACTCTCTTCTCACTGATGGGGGTGGCACGCGTGCCCTCCTGTCTGTGGCTGAGCGAGAGGCTGGTGGCAGAGCCAGGTCATGCAGCGGACACACGTAATACACACTCAGAGCGCCCGCGGAGCAAGGGTGCCAAGAACCAAACAAAAGGAGAACCCGACACGTTTTCTGGGGGAAAAGATGAGATGTATTTTTAAAAAGGATTAAAATAGTCACTGCAGGGAAAATCAGAACATCGTGCGATGTTTCTACGATGGTTTGACCGTTTCATACTGTTTTTATCTTGCATTTTGTATGAAGTGGTGGGAGTTAGCATCTTTGCTGTTTTTGAGCCTTTGAAAGGTTTTAGTCCAGCTCTGGCTAGGGGTACTTTTTTTTTTTTTCTTTTAATTCCTTCCCTCTGGAGGTACTTTTTCCTCTTTAGCTCCTGGAATTCAAGTCTGAGCCTTTATATATATCCTTGTAAAAAGGAAGCTCTTCTTTGTGTGGTTGTTTTATAAGACTCTTCTTGGATCAAACAAGTACCTGTGTTAATATCAGTAAATGAAAGTGTTAATCTGGTCTCACATGAATATTTAGGAGAGAACCTGGCACAGGAAAGTGACGTGTATGTGCTCATTGTGATATCATTGGAAGCAAACTGGTTTAGCAGAGCACCTTGCCTTGGGTGTAATGCCCCTTTAAGGCGGGTGGTGAAGTCAGCCACCTCGCAATAGAACAAAGGAGTACAGGGCCCTGCCAGCCCAAAACCAGGTGGCTGACGGGCTCTGTCACCAAGTGATAGCGCCTATCTCCCTATGTCAGGGCCCTCAGGTGTCGAAGAGAGCCACCAAGTGGGGACGCTAGCTTCTCTTGTCAGTTAGACCTGGGAAGGCAGGCTCCATACCCAGCAGAGATGGGGAAGCCACAGTGATGGGGCACCCACTGTGTACTGACAGCAGCTTGGGCAAGCAGCATCAGCACACACATGCCATGCCTCAGTTTCTTCATCTGTGAAGTGGGGATAATAGAGGTCCTTATTTCCAAGTGTTCCAAGTGTTCTTGTAAGGTTTGAATGAGTTAATTCACACTTGCAAAGTGCTGGGACACTCTGGGCACATAGTGAGTGTTTGGTAAATGTCAGCTCTTATTCCAGAGCACCTGGGGGTCAGCTGTGTCCAGGGAGAGGGGGGTAAAAGATGTAATATGTTCAAGCATGAATTCATTTTTCTTTCGTCTCGACCAAACTTTGTCTGTTAACGACCAGACAAAAATCCTCAGCCATCTTGATTCTGCCCAACTGGTAAATAAGTCTGTTCTGTCCCTATCATGTCTTGCAAATCCATCTCCCCTAACTCTTGTCCCAGGTCTGGCCTATGGTAGTAGATCTCAGGAGGCGTTTGAGGCCCCTCTTGCTTTTCCCACCCCTGCTTTCCACATAACCTGACTCTAATATTTTTCCCCATACCTAACTCTAATGATGACCTATTCATGTTCTACAACTCTCAATGGCTCCCCACTGCCTGAGGAGGAACTCTCCCCTCCTTGGTTCAATAGTTAAGATCTTTTACCACAGGCTTCCCTGGTGGCCCAGTGGGTAAGGACACCACCTTGCAGGGCAAAGGGCGCTGGTTCGATGCCTGGCACTAGAAGATCCCACGTGCTGCGGAGCGGCTGGACCAATGTGTCCAACTACCAAGCTAGAGCTCTGGAGCACATGCACCCAGAGCTGGTGCTCTGCAGCAACAGAGGCCACTGTGATGGGAGGCCCACACAGGCCAAAGAACAAAGATGGATGAAAAATGGATAAGTGAAAGACCAATAGAAGTGGCCAAAAAGAAAAAAAAAAGAATCTTTTACCACTTGACCCTGACATACCAGAGTGGTGCAATTATTGAAAGCTGGGTGCCAGGTCAGCTCCTTCACTTCTTTTATCGTAAGGCTCTGGACAAGTGACTTCACTACTCTGTACCTCAGATTCCTTACTTGTAAATGGGGGAAACACTAGTGCTGACCTTAGAAGATTGTTTTAAACATAAAACTAGGTCATTGCGATGCTAATGACAGCAACTAACATTTACCATGTGCTTGCTCTGTGCCAGGCACTGTCCCACGTATCGTCCACGTAGTAATTTGTGGAATTCTCGTGCATGGCTTTGCACAGAGTATGTGCACCATGAGTCAATATGTGTCTGTGCGTGAGTGTGTATGTGTGTGTTGGGAGGGTAGATGTTACTGGCTGCCTTTCCAGCCTTGTTTCCTACTCCAGCCCCCCACCTCACCCTCAGGCAGCGCTCCCTGGGGAGATGAGCTGGGGGCGCTTGGACACATTTGCGTTGTTGAATTGTTCTTGCCTTCAGTGAAGCCTCCTGGTGGAGGACGAGCACACGTGAGCTGGCTGAATGTGAGCAGGCATGTGCTGGGTCCTTGGGGTAGATAATAAGGACTAGAGAAAAGCAGTCCTGCCCGCTGTGGCCACCACTCAACCACTATATCATGAACTTACCCGACTGAGGTCTCAGAGAAATCATTGTCCCATTTGCCTAGAGCTCATGTGTTGAGCTGGGACCCAAGAGCTTTGCCTGTCATCTTATTTCATTCTAACAGTCCTGTGAAGAAGGTACTAATATTAGACCCATTTTCCAGATGAGGAAACTGAGGCTCAGAGAAGAGCGGTCACTCTCTAGGGCCTCAGTGCTCCGGCCTGGCACACTTGAAGTCCGCACGTCAGATTCCACCACTGTGGTTTTCCTCGCCCTGCTAATCCGGTTTTGGGGCTTAGGGATCCAGGTCCTAGCTCTCACCACCCTCAGGAGCCCAGAGGTCAGCGGCTGGACCAATGTGCCAACTACCAAGCTAGAGCTCTGGAGCACATGCACCCAGAGCTGGTGCTCTGCAGCAACAGAGGCCACTGTGATGGGAGGCCCACACAGGCCAAAGAACAAAGATGGATGAAAAATGGATAAGTGAAAGACCAATAGAAGTGGCCAAAAAGAAAAAAAAAAGAATCTTTTACCACTTGACCCTGACATACCAGAGTGGTGCAATTATTGAAAGCTGGGTGCCAGGTCAGCTCCTTCACTTCTTTTATCGTAAGGCTCTGGACAAGTGACTTCACTACTCTGTACCTCAGATTCCTTACTTGTAAATGGGGGAAACACTAGTGCTGACCTTAGAAGATTGTTTTAAACATAAAACTAGGTCATTGCGATGCTAATGACAGCAACTAACATTTACCATGTGCTTGCTCTGTGCCAGGCACTGTCCCACGTATCGTCCACGTAGTAATTTGTGGAATTCTCGTGCATGGCTTTGCACAGAGTATGTGCACCATGAGTCAATATGTGTCTGTGCGTGAGTGTGTATGTGTGTGTTGGGAGGGTAGATGTTACTGGCTGCCTTTCCAGCCTTGTTTCCTACTCCAGCCCCCCACCTCACCCTCAGGCAGAGCTCCCTGGGGGGAGATGAGCTGGGACGCTTGGACACATTTGCGTTGTTGAATTGTTCTTGCCTTCAGTGAAGCCTCCTGGTGGAGGACGAGCACACGTGAGCTGGCTGAATGTGAGCAGGCATGTGCTGGGTCCTTGGGGTAGATAATAAGGACTAGAGAAAAGCAGTCCTGCCCGCTGTGGCCACCACTCAACCACTATATCATGAACTTACCCGACTGAGGTCTCAGAGAAATCATTGTCCCATTTGCCTAGAGCTCATGTGTTGAGCTGGGACCCAAGAGCTTTGCCTGTCATCTTATTTCATTCTAACAGTCCTGTGAAGAAGGTACTAATATTAGACCCATTTTCCAGATGAGGAAACTGAGGCTCAGAGAAGAGCGGTCACTCTCTAGGGCCTCAGTGCTCCGGCCTGGCACACTTGAAGTCCGCACGTCAGATTCCACCACTGTGGTTTTCCTCGCCCTGCTAATCCGGTTTTGGGGCTTAGGGATCCAGGTCCTAGCTCTCACCACCCTCAGGGAGCCCAGAGGTCAGATCCAGTCCCAGACAGCCAGACAACCCTCTGGTGGCTTTTCCTCTCCTGGTATTTTTAGCCCTCAGTCATCTGTCTTGCCTGCGTGGGGGGACTGAGGCACCCAGACAATTCCATTTTTACTGGTGCCCTTCAGATGCCCGCTGCCCACACCCGCCCGCCCCACAGGCTCAGCTGTCTTGGTGGCACGCCTTGCATTCCGGGGGCATTGTTCCCTTCGGTGAGGCCCAGATCCCAGCAACAGCTGCTGCCCTGACCTCCCCCACCAAGCCTTTGCATACTCCTCTGCCCGCCTGTCCGAGTCCCCTTTGTTGAAACCGTGGCGTGAGGACAGCCGAACTTGTCACTTACACCCTGCTCTGAAGCTGTATAAAGGCCGAGCTCCTGGCTCATTAGTCATCCGACCCGGGGTTCTTGGGTGAAGGACCTTTCAGTATGTCTTCAGCTCACACAGCTTGGCAGGGCTGGGGCCCCTGCACCTTTCCGCCACAGCTGCTGGTGTTCACAGGGCTTTGATCCTGGAGCAGGATTCTGAGTCTCAGTTCTATCACCACTTGGGGCTGGGTGGTTCTTTTTTTATGGGGTAGGAGCTGTCCTGTGTGTGGCATGACACTGAGCAGTGTCCCAGGTGTTCACCCAGTAGATGCCAGAAATGACTCCCTCCCAAATTGGGACAACCAAAGCTCTCCAGACATGGCCAGCTCTCCCTGTGTAGGGGGAAATTATTCCAGGCTCAGGACCACTGACCTCAAGAATTGTTTTTAGGTTTGGAGATATAGAGCTTTCCCAGGTAGCTCACTGATAAAGAAGCCTCTTACCAATGCAGGAGATGTGGGTTCAGTCCCTGGGTTAGGAAAATTCCCTGGAGAAGGGAATGGCTACCCACTCCAGTATTCTTGTCTGGGGAATCCCACGGACAGAGGAGCCTGGTGGGCTACAGCCCATGGGGTCACAAAGAGTCGGTCATGATTTAGCAGCTAAACAACAGCCGCAACACAACAGCAGTGGGAGAGATGGGTTCCCTTGCCAGTGAAGAATTTGCAGTGGCTAGGGATACTGAAGTCCACCAACCATCCTCTGCCTTTCTTCTCGCTGTCTCCTGGCCAGGCTGCAGAGAAGGAGGGACACTTGGAGTCAGGTGGGATAGAATGCCACCTTTGCCACTTGCTGCCTGGACGATGGAGGGCAAGTGGCTCCTCTTTGTGGGCACCTTTTTTCCCAGATGCCCGCTGCCCACACCCGCCCGCCCCACAGGCTCAGCTGTCTTGGTGGCACGCCTTGCATTCCGGGGCATTGTTCCTTCGGTGAGGCCCAGATCCCAGCAACAGCTGCTGCCCTGACCTCCCCCACCAAGCCTTTGCATACTCCTCTGCCCGCCTGTCCGAGTCCCCTTTGTTGAAACCGTGGCGTGAGGACAGCCGAACTTGTCACTTACACCCTGCTCTGAAGCTGTATAAAGGCCGAGCTCCTGGCTCATTAGTCATCCGACCCGGGGTTCTTGGGTGAAGGACCTTTCAGTATGTCTTCAGCTCACACAGCTTGGCAGGGCTGGGGCCCCTGCACCTTTCCGCCACAGCTGCTGGTGTTCACAGGGCTTTGATCCTGGAGCAGGATTCTGAGTCTCAGTTCTATCACCACTTGGGGCTGGGTGGTTCTTTTTTTATGGGGTAGGAGCTGTCCTGTGTGTGGCATGACACTGAGCAGTGTCCCAGGTGTTCACCCAGTAGATGCCAGAAATGACTCCCTCCCAAATTGGGACAACCAAAGCTCTCCAGACATGGCCAGCTCTCCCTGTGTAGGGGGAAATTATTCCAGGCTCAGGACCACTGACCTCAAGAATTGTTTTTAGGATTGGAGATATAGAGCTTTCCCAGGTAGCTCACTGATAAAGAAGCCTCTTACCAATGCAGGAGATGTGGGTTCAGTCCCTGGGTTAGGAAAATTCCCTGGAGAAGGGAATGGCTACCCACTCCAGTATTCTTGTCTGGGGAATCCCACGGACAGAGGAGCCTGGTGGGCTACAGCCCATGGGGTCACAAAGAGTCGGTCATGATTTAGCAGCTAAACAACAGCCGCAACACAACAGCAGTGGGAGAGATGGGTTCCCTTGCCAGTGAAGAATTTGCAGTGGCTAGGGATACTGAAGTCCACCAACCATCCTCTGCCTTTCTTCTCGCTGTCTCCTGGCCAGGCTGCAGAGAAGGAGGGACACTTGGAGTCAGGTGGGATAGAATGCCACCTTTGCCACTTGCTGCCTGGACGATGGAGGGCAAGTGGCTCCTCTTTGTGGAACCTACCTTTTCTTCTTGCATTGGCAGGCAGATTCTTTACCACTGTGCCACCTGGGAAGCCCTGAACCTACCTTTTCTTATCTGTGAAATGGGTGGGTAGGAACATCAGCCTTGTGGTGGCACTGCACAGCTGGATTAAGATAAGACTGAGCAAAATACAACTTGGTTTTTGCCTTCCTGTGTCTTCATAAATCCTGTTTCCTGGGGTAACCTATACTCATGCTTGGATGAAAAGCCAGCTTTTTTGTGCATGACTTTTCGTGGGGGATAAAGAGTGATGTCATTAGTACTGTTGGCATTTGGGGTCAGATAATTCCTTGTGGTTGTAGGGCTGGACCTGTGCGTTGGAGGATATTGAGTAGCATCTCTCTTCCCATTAGATGCCACTCAGTTGTAATAATGAAAGATGTTGCCAGGGCTTCCCTCATAGCTCAGTGGTAAAGAATTCGCCTGCCAGTGCAGGAGACACAGGTTCAATCCCTGATCTGGGAAGATCCCACATGCTGCAGAGCAGCTAAGCCCATGAGCCACAACTATGGAGCCTGTGCTCTAGAGCCTCGGAGCTGCAACTGTTAAACCCATGTTCTACAACTATTAAAACCTGTGTGCCCTAGAGCCTGAGTTCGGCAACAAGAGAAGTCGCTGCAGCCAGAAGCCTGCTCACCTCAGCTAGAGAGCAGCCCCCATTCCCTGCAACTAGAGAAGAGCCCGCAGCAGCAGTGAAAACTCAGAATAGCCAAAAATAAATAAATAAATAAAATTAAAAAAGAGAAAAAGATGTTGCCAGATGGTACTTCCCTGGGAATTCAGTGGCTACGACTCCACGATCTCAGTGCAAGGGGCCCAGATTCCAACCCTGGTCAAAGAACTAGATCCCACATGCAGCAACTAAAGATCCCACATGCTGCAATGAAATAAATAAATCTTTTTCATAGAAGACTTCAGACCAGCTGGGTCCCCTCTGTCTCGCGAAGAGAGTCACAGTGACAGGGAATCTTACTTTAGTTGAGTGTGGATGTTGCTCTTTATCCCTCACCACCATCCATGTCAGAGGGGATAAGGATCTCCCCTACCAATTTCAACAGAGCACGGCTATCCTGGCTTACTAAAAAGGAGTACTGTGATTGACTAGCAATGTGTGCCATGGGCGCTGGATGAGAGTGGGTAGGAACATCAGCCTTGTGGTGGCACTGCACAGCTGGATTAAGATAAGACTGAGCAAAATACAACTTGGTTTTTGCCTTCCTGTGTCTTCATAAATCCTGTTTCCTGGGGTAACCTATACTCATGCTTGGATGAAAAGCCAGCTTTTTTGTGCATGACTTTTCGTGGGGGATAAAGAGTGATGTCATTAGTACTGTTGGCATTTGGGGTCAGATAATTCCTTGTGGTTGTAGGGCTGGACCTGTGCGTTGGAGGATATTGAGTAGCATCTCTCTTCCCATTAGATGCCACTCAGTTGTAATAATGAAAGATGTTGCCAGGGCTTCCCTCATAGCTCAGTGGTAAAGAATTCGCCTGCCAGTGCAGGAGACACAGGTTCAATCCCTGATCTGGGAAGATCCCACATGCTGCAGAGCAGCTAAGCCCATGAGCCACAACTATGGAGCCTGTGCTCTAGAGCCTCGGAGCTGCAACTGTTAAACCCATGTTCTACAACTATTAAAACCTGTGTGCCCTAGAGCCTGAGTTCGGCAACAAGAGAAGTCGCTGCAGCCAGAAGCCTGCTCACCTCAGCTAGAGAGCAGCCCCCATTCCCTGCAACTAGATAAGAGCCCAGCAGCAGTGAAAACTCAGAATAGCCAAAAATAAATAAATAAATCTTTTAAAAAAAAAAAGAAAAAGATGTTGCCAGATGGTACTTCCCTGGGAATTCAGTGGCTACGACTCCACGATCTCAGTGCAAGGGGCCCAGATTCCAACCCTGGTCAAAGAACTAGATCCCACATGCAGCAACTAAAGATCCCACATGCTGCAATGAAATAAATAAATCTTTTTCATAGAAGACTTCAGACCAGCTGGGTCCCCTCTGTCTCGCGAAGAGAGTCACAGTGACAGGGAATCTTACTTTAGTTGAGTGTGGATGTTGCTCTTTATCCCTCACCACCATCCATGTCAGAGGGGATAAGGATCTCCCCTACCAATTTCAACAGAGCACGGCTATCCTGGCTTACTAAAAAGGAGTACTGTGATTGACTAGCAATGTGTGCCATGGGCGCTGGATGAGAGAGTGGTGTATGCATGCCATGTGCCATGTATCTCCTATTCATCCTTTGTAGGTATCCTCTAAGACAGAAAGGTGGTCCTTGAGTTGCCTGTAGTGAGAACAGGAGAACAATTTGAGGGTTGGGACACACAATGGATGGAGAAGGAAATGGCAACCCATTTCAGTATTCTTGCCTGGAGAATCCCACAGACAGAGGAGCTTGGTGGGCTATGGTATACAAAGTCATAAAGAGTTGAACAGGATTGAAGTGACTCTGTACACACATACATAATGGAGCACTTCTGTTTCTCCAGGAAAAGTCAGACAGAGAAAGCTAAGTTTCCCCTGTTCTCTTGGGTGACTTTGGGCAAGGGAACAGGAGCCCGAGGGATTAAAGGGGGAGTGTGTGCTAATATTTCTGTATCCTGGCCAGAGGCCAGGACATTTTACAAAGGACAAAAATAGACAGGAGAGATGAAGAAGACAAAGGGAGGTGGATCATGGAATCCACTCTGGAATGAAGGTGTGAGGCCAGCAAGAGTCTTTGAAGTGAGTCATGGTTTTACTAAGGGAACAGGTCTCAGGGGAGGGAATGGTTCTAACTGGACAGAGACTGCCCTTAGGGTGAACATGCAGGCATTAACACAAATGGAGAAAACTAGGTTGATTTTGATTCTGAACAGAGAGCTGGGACCCCTGGATGCATGAGGTATGCTTTGGGCTGCAGAAAACCGTTGTATGTGTGTGTGTATGTTCAGTTGTGTCTGACTCTGAAATCCCATGAACTGTAGCCCATCAGACTCCTCTGTCCATGGGATTCTCCAGGCAAGAATACTGGAGCGGGTTGCCATGCCCTCCTCCAGGGGATCTTCCCAATCCAGAGACTGAAACCCGATCTCCTGCAATGCAGGCGGATTCTTTACCATCTGGGCCACCACCCCAATACAAAATAAAAAGTTTTTTAAAGAGAGTAAGTATCAAAAAGAAAAAACACAGGTCCCATGTGCTACAACTAAGACCTGGCTTAGCCAAATAATAAATAAATATTTTTAAAAATTGGCAAAGGTGGTGGGCTTCCCTAGTGGTCCAGTGGGTAAAGAGTCTGCCCTGCAGTGCAAGGGGCACCGGTTCAATCCCTGGCCCTGAGAAGATCCCACATGCCGCGGAGCGGCTAGACCAGTGTGTCCAATTACGAGCCAGCGCTCTGGAGCGCATGCACCCAGAACTGGCGCTCTGCAACTGGAGAGGCTGCTGTGATGGGAAGCCCACACAGGCCAAAGAACAAAGATGGATGAAAATAAATTAATTAATTAATTAATAAAAATAAGTGTTTTTTTTTAATTGGCAAAGGTGGTAAATTTTAAAACAATGTTTCTCAGTTGCAGAACTTCTCAGAGCCTTTAACAGTAACTATTGGTATTTTTGAATACAGGCTACTTACCAGGCACTTTATCAATTGCTTTATTTCTGTTATCTTATTAAGTCTTTATGATAACTCTGTGGGAGCAAGAAAGTAGAAACTAAAGAAGAGGACAGGAACTTGCTGGTGGTTAAGAGTCGGGAGGGGGAAATTTAAGGACAAAAATAGAAAAAGGGAAAAAAAATCCACTCTGGAATGAAGGTGTGAGGCCAGCAAGAGTCTTTGAAGTGAGTCATGGTTTTACTAAGGGAACAGGTCTCAGGGGAGGGAATGGTTCTAACTGGACAGAGACTGCCCTTAGGGTGAACATGCAGGCATTAACACAAATGGAGAAAACTAGGTTGATTTTGATTCTGAACAGAGAGCTGGGACCCCTGGATGCATGAGGTATGCTTTGGGCTGCAGAAAACCGTTGTATGTGTGTGTGTATGTTCAGTTGTGTCTGACTCTGAAATCCCATGAACTGTAGCCCATCAGACTCCTCTGTCCATGGGATTCTCCAGGCAAGAATACTGGAGCGGGTTGCCATGCCCTCCTCCAGGGGATCTTCCCAATCCAGAGACTGAAACCCGATCTCCTGCAATGCAGGCGGATTCTTTACCATCTGGGCCACCACCCCAATACAAAATAAAAAGTTTTTTAAAGAGAGTAAGTATCAAAAAGAAAAAACACAGGTCCCATGTGCTACAACTAAGACCTGGCTTAGCCAAATAATAAATAAATATTTTTAAAAATTGGCAAAGGTGGTGGGCTTCCCTAGTGGTCCAGTGGGTAAAGAGTCTGCCCTGCAGTGCAAGGGGCACCGGTTCAATCCCTGGCCCTGAGAAGATCCCACATGCCGCGGAGCGGCTAGACCAGTGTGTCCAATTACGAGCCAGCGCTCTGGAGCGCATGCACCCAGAACTGGCGCTCTGCAACTGGAGAGGCTGCTGTGATGGGAAGCCCACACAGGCCAAAGAACAAAGATGGATGAAAATAAATTAATTAATTAATTAATAAAAATAAGTGTTTTTTTTTTTTAATTGGCAAAGGTGGTAAATTTTAAAACAATGTTTCTCAGTTGCAGAACTTCTCAGAGTCTTTAACAGTAACTATTGGTATTTTTTTGAATACAGGCTACTTACCAGGCACTCTATCAATTGCTTTATTTCTGTTATCTTATTAAGTCTTTATGATAACTCTGTGGGAGCAAGAAAGTAGAAACTAAAGAAGAGGACAGGAACTTGCTGGTGGTTAAGACTCTGCGCTTCCATTGCAGGGGACACAGGTTCGTTACCCTAGGGTGGGGGAGGGGTAAGAAGAAAAGGACAGCATCAGGACTTGAACCTAGGATTCTGATCCTATACCACTGTATACTGTAGAGCACACCGGATACTAAACATACTAAGATGAGCAAATTATTTTTCTCTGGGGAGATAATTTTTACCAAGGTTGAAAGACTGGGCCCCTTCGATGGCCCTTGACTACTGGCAGCAGCATTCAGATTTAAATATCATATTCTTGTGTAGATTTCCCCATTTTGGAGTCCTCACCATGTTCTCTTTCAGAGCACTTAGCACCATTTTAAATTAGATATTTAAATTTATTTCTTAGTGAAGCATCTGCCCCCTCCCTAGAATATCAACTCCGTGACAGCTGAGATTTCTTTCTCTCTGTTGTCTCCCTTGCACCTAGAACCCTGTCTAGCTAGCAATAATGCTCCGTAAAAATGCAAAGTCAGTAAGCAAATTTGATCAGTTCATTTCCTCTTTCTGAAACTGAACTTGTGCATTCATTTACAAGTCTGGGTAAAAACTGGATTTGAAATTCTTCTTTTGTGGGGTGGTTTGGAAAAATAGAATACATGATCAACACAAAACCTGAGAAAAACCCTGTACTTGAGCTAACTCCAGAGAAGCCAGAAATTCCAAACAAGATCCCTTGCGAATTGACTTTGAATTATGGCTAATATCTACTAAGGTCATTGTTGCTGTTCGTTGCTTAGTCATGTCTGACTCTTTTGAGACTCCATGGACTATAGTCTGCCAGGTGTCTCTGTCCATGGGATTTCCCAGGCAAGAATACTGTAGTGGGTTGCCATTTCCATCTCTGGAGAATCTTTCCAACCCAGGGCTTGAACTTACGTCTCCTGCATTGGCAGGCAGATTCTTTACCATTGACCCACCAGGGAAGTCATCCACTACAGTCATTCTGAGCCAAATTTCTCATCAGGAGCAATCCTTCCCCTGTGAGATGAACTCTGCCTGAATTAGGACTCCCTCAAGATCCCACAGCTGAGAGAGTGGGCCCTATTTCCTTCTTAACCTCTCTTGTAGCCTGAAAAAATCTCCACAGACCTATTTGGTTTCCCAGAGACATGGAGGCTTCACCCCCGTAACCTTTCCACGTGATTTCTTTCTGAATTTCTAAGTTTCATCCTGTTTTGAAAGTATCTGGAGCCCCAGCAGAGCACTGAAGTTCTTCAAACTTTCCAGCAGGGGCGATGCTATGTTAGGGCTCAGCACAGCTACCTCTGCTTGCTGGCAAGTGAGGGGCGCAGGAATCTGGAGGAGAGGACGTCATTTCTCCCACCTGTCCCTCACCAGGCTTGCCAGATTCATCTCATCCATACCACTTCTGAAAACCAGAAGGGCAAGGATGAAGGCGTTCATTCAGGAAAGCTATTTGCTTGCTTATATTTCATTCATTCCTCAAGTACTTACTGAGCTCCTATTCTGCTCCAAGCCCTCTTCTAACCTCTGGGAATCAACAGGGAAAAAAATAGGCAATTTTTTTTTTCTTTACCGCCTGGAGCTGATATGTTGGTCGAGGGTGGGGCATGAGAGATCATAGATGACAAACATAATAAATAAGCAAATTACAAATTCGATTAGAAGTTGATAAGTTCTCCTATGAAATAAAAGGGAAATACAGCATGTTAAGAGGGAAGACGGAGTGGTGTGTGGGGGCATCTTGAAACGGTCTGGAAGGTCTGGAAACATGATCAACACAAAACCTGAGAAAAACCCTGTACTTGAGCTAACTCCAGAGAAGCCAGAAATTCCAAACAAGATCCCTTGCGAATTGACTTTGAATTATGGCTAATATCTACTAAGGTCATTGTTGCTGTTCGTTGCTTAGTCATGTCTGACTCTTTTGAGACTCCATGGACTATAGTCTGCCAGGTGTCTCTGTCCATGGGATTTCCCAGGCAAGAATACTGTAGTGGGTTGCCATTTCCATCTCTGGAGAATCTTTCCAACCCAGGGCTTGAACTTACGTCTCCTGCATTGGCAGGCAGATTCTTTACCATTGACCCACCAGGGAAGTCATCCACTACAGTCATTCTGAGCCAAATTTCTCATCAGGAGCAATCCTTCCCCTGTGAGATGAACTCTGCCTGAATTAGGACTCCCTCAAGATCCCACAGCTGAGAGAGTGGGCCCTATTTCCTTCTTAACCTCTCTTGTAGCCTGAAAAAATCTCCACAGACCTATTTGGTTTCCCAGAGACATGGAGGCTTCACCCCCGTAACCTTTCCACGTGATTTCTTTCTGAATTTCTAAGTTTCATCCTGTTTTGAAAGTATCTGGAGCCCCAGCAGAGCACTGAAGTTCTTCAAACTTTCCAGCAGGGGGCGATGCTATGTTAGGGCTCAGCACAGCTACCTCTGCTTGCTGGCAAGTGAGGGGCGCAGGAATCTGGAGGAGAGGACGTCATTTCTCCCACCTGTCCCTCACCAGGCTTGCCAGATTCATCTCATCCATACCACTTCTGAAAACCAGAAGGGCAAGGATGAAGGCGTTCATTCAGGAAAGCTATTTGCTTGCTTATATTTCATTCATTCCTCAAGTACTTACTGAGCTCCTATTCTGCTCCAAGCCCTCTTCTAACCTCTGGGAATCAACAGGGAAAAAAATAGGCAATTTTTTTTTTCTTTACCGCCTGGAGCTGATATGTTGGTCGAGGGTGGGGCATGAGAGATCATAGATGACAAACATAATAAATAAGCAAATTACAAATTCGATTAGAAGTTGATAAGTTCTCCTATGAAATAAAAGGGAAATACAGCATGTTAAGAGGGAAGACGGAGTGGTGTGTGGGGTATCTTGAAACGGTCTGGAAGGTTCCTGGAAAAAATGGCTCTGAGCAAAGACTTGAGGAAATGGAGGATATCTGGGGAAGAATATTCCAGGCACAGGCAACTGCCAGAGCAAGGCCCTGGGGTGGGATCAAGCTGGCGTGTTATTTAGTTTTTAGTTCTGAAAGTAAAAAGTAACATTCACTTATCGTGGAAAAATTATATACTGAAAAACAGAAATATCACTTGTAATTCCTCTCCTCACAAATAACAATTTAACATGTTGGTGTATATTTTTGTGGCCTACTTTAAAGCATACAAATGTATAAACACACACACACACACACACACGCATATATATGTATTTAACAAATGGGGTTATTCCATACATAAAGTTTCATGACCACTTATTTGCTTTATAATATAACCAGAAGATCATTCTGTATCAATAAAAATATTGATTCATTATTGTAACAGCTGTTGAATGTCCCACTATATGGATGTTCCATATTTTATTCAACCATTTCCTCCTTTAATGGGTGTTTAGGCTATTTTCCATTTTTCTCAATAAGAAATGACGATGTAGTCACCATTCTTGTAACATTTTTACATTGTCCAAGCATCCAGTTATTTCATTAAGACCTGCTTCTACAAGTGGAAACGCTAGGCAGAAGGTTGTACATACTTTGAAAGCCTCTATATGTGAACCCCAGGTGTTTCTTAAGTGGGCCTTTCAGAGGGTTTCAGGGCAACCTTACAGAGGTTCAACCTGGAAGATGTGCTCTTTGATATGAAATTACCTTTTTTGAGAAGAAATGAAATTCCTACCAGAGGGCTTGAAGGGGCAATGAAGGCGTTCATTCAGGAAAGCTATTTGCTTGCTTATATTTCATTCATTCCTCAAGTACTTACTGAGCTCCTATTCTGCTCCAAGCCCTCTTCTAACCTCTGGGAATCAACAGGGAAAAAAATAGGCAATTTTTTTTTTCTTTACCGCCTGGAGCTGATATGTTGGTCGAGGGTGGGGCATGAGAGATCATAGATGACAAACATAATAAATAAGCAAATTACAAATTCGATTAGAAGTTGATAAGTTCTCCTATGAAATAAAAGGGAAATACAGCATGTTAAGAGGGAAGACGGAGTGGTGTGTGGGGGCATCTTGAAACGGTCTGGAAGGTTCCTGGAAAAAATGGCTCTGAGCAAAGACTTGAGGAAATGGAGGATATCTGGGGAAGAATATTCCAGGCACAGGCAACTGCCAGAGCAAGGCCCTGGGGTGGGATCAAGCTGGCGTGTTATTTAGTTTTTAGTTCTGAAAGTAAAAAGTAACATTCACTTATCGTGGAAAAATTATATACTGAAAAACAGAAATATCACTTGTAATTCCTCTCCTCACAAATAACAATTTAACATGTTGGTGTATATTTTTGTGGCCTACTTTAAAGCATACAAATGTATAAACACACACACACACACACACACGCATATATATGTATTTAACAAATGGGGTTATTCCATACATAAAGTTTCATGACCACTTATTTGCTTTATAATATAACCAGAAGATCATTCTGTATCAATAAAAATATTGATTCATTATTGTAACAGCTGTTGAATGTCCCACTATATGGATGTTCCATATTTTATTCAACCATTTCCTCCTTTAATGGGTGTTTAGGCTATTTTCCATTTTTCTCAATAAGAAATGACGATGTAGTCACCATTCTTGTAACATTTTTACATTGTCCAAGCATCCAGTTATTTCATTAAGACCTGCTTCTACAAGTGGAAACGCTAGGCAGAAGGTTGTACATACTTTGAAAGCCTCTATATGTGAACCCCAGGTGTTTCTTAAGTGGGCCTTTCAGAGGGTTTCAGGGCAACCTTACAGAGGTTCAACCTGGAAGATGTGCTCTTTGATATGAAATTACCTTTTTTGAGAAGAAATGAAATTCCTACCAGAGGGCTTATCTCTAGGGGCTGGCCATCTGGGTAGTTTTTATTTTAATTTTCTTCTTTATGTATTTCTATATTGAAGTTTTCTATATTGGGCGTGCATGGCCCTTTATAATAATTTTTCTCACAGAAGCAATAGTTGCTTTTTATAAAAACAGCACATGATAAATCTGTAAAGTAGAAAGGGAAGGTCCACATCATCCCAGAAGTTGCCACAATCTGTGCGTCCAGCTTTTGTTCAGCTTTTAGACATGGTCCAGTCCCCATCCCCACCGCATTTCTGATTTTATCGACATCTCTCTTGCCTGTCCTCACTCTGCCTCAGCCACACTGGCCTTTCTGCTGTTCTTCAAATATAGTGAGATCATTTGGCCTCAGGACCTTTGCACCAGCTCTTCTCATTGCCTGGGGCCCTTACCCCAGATCTTGGCTCTTTGTTCTCTGTCTGTCTCAGCTCAAACGTCCCATTCTGAGAGAGAGGTCTCTCCGGCCACCCTGAGTAAAGAAAATCTTCTCTTGATGTATCCCATCATTCCACTTTACTTTTTAGCACATGCCAAAATCTGAATAGATCTTGATTTAATTATTGGCTTCCTTTTTTCTGTCTTCTCTATTAGACCAGAGGTGCCTTATGAGTAAGCATCTTTTTAAAAAATATGTACGTGTTTATTTATGGCTGCAACGGGTTTTGGTTGTAACACAGCAGAGGCTTCTCTCTAGTGATGAATGTGGGCTCAGTGGCCCTGCGGCATGTGGGACCTTGGTTCCCTGACCAAGGATGGAACCTGGGTCTCATGCATTGGATGGGTAGATTCTTAACCACTGGACCACCAAAAAAGTCCCTAAGCAAGCATCTTTAACTGTCTTGTCTGCCGCTGTACAGGGACTGTCCCATAGGAGGCGCTCAATAGACATTTAGAATGCAGTTGAATGAAGGAACAAATATATACATATGACTAATCTGGGATCATACATATCTGTAAACAACAAAACTCTGTAAAAGTAAAAAGTAAAATAAAAAAACCCAAATGGAGAACTCTTAAAAGTTCAACAACACAAAAAAAACACAACAACAAAAAAAGTTCAATAACAAAATGACAACTGACCTGAACAAGTCCTAAACTGAAGGGTTTTTGCTCATAAAATGAGCGAAAGACTTGAATAGACATTTCTCCAAAGAAGGTATACAATGGCCAACAAGCACATGGAAAGATATTCGGTGTCATTAGTCCCTAGGGAAATGATGATACTGCTTTATGCTCATTAGAATATGTGCTAAATCACTACAGTCGTGTCTGACTCTTTGTGACCCTATGGGCTGTAACCTGATGGGCTCCTCGGTTCATGGGATTCTCCAAGCAAAGATACTGGAGTGGCATGCCATAGAATACCTGCAAACAAAACAAAATTAAAAAATAATAATAAAAAAAACCCCAGAAAATAAATGCGTTGGCAAGAATATAGGGAAACTGATACTCTTACACCTTGCTGGTGGGAATGTAGAATGGTACAGTTGCTGTGGAAAACAGTTGGGCAGTTGCTTAAAAAAACCAAACATAGAATTTCTCTGTGACCCAGCAATTCCACTCCTACATGTACACCCAAAGAAATTGACAACAGGGACCTAAACAAAATCTTGTACATGAACATTCATTGCAGCATTATTCACTGTTTCCAAAGGTGGGAGAAAAAAAAAACAAACACATGTCCCTCAACCAATAAATGGCTAACAACCCTATCCAGAGAGTGGAATACTAGTCAGCTGTTAAAAAAGAATAAAGTTGATACCTGCTCCAACATGAATGAAGCTTGAAAACATTATACAAAGTGAAAGAAGCCAGACATGACAGGCCACATGTTGTATGATTCCTTTTCTATGAAATTTCCAGAACACTTTAGCCCAAAGAGACAGAAAGCATATGAGTGGTTTCCAGGGTCTAGAGGAGAGGGGAATAGTGAGTGACTGTTTAATGGGAACAGGATTTCCTTTGGGGGTGATGAAAATGTTTGAAAAGTGGATAGAGGCGAAGGTTGTACGATGTTGTGAATATGCTAAATGTTACCAAATTTTTCACTTTAAAATTTTATGTTTGGTGAATTTTGCCTCACCAGAAAGAATACTGTCATAATAATAATCAATCAATCAGATTAAGATGTCACACATTTTTTAAAAAGTCAAATGGCTTACTTGAGAATGCCTTCTATTCTTGCCTCCTCCACTTAACACCGTATCTGAGGTATTATCCTCTGAGCGACTACTTTGTTCTTGGCAGAGATTTCCACTGTGCAAAAGTCACATGAGTTGTTTATGTGGTCCCTTGTGAATAGACAGCCCATTGTTTTGCTCCTATAAATAATGAAGGATAGAAAATTTCCAGGCTCTAGTCTGCAGCCTCCTTGAGGTCAGGAGGGTACACAGGTGTCAACAGACACTCTGTCTCCCTCAGCCCCTGTACCTTCTGCGTGCCCAGCACAGTCCTTCCGTTTAGGGCTTGTTCAGGAAAGAGGGACAAAAGGAAGAAATAAACAGAGGTAGGGAGATGAAGGGCAGTGGACTTGGGAGACAGGCAGCTAAAGCTGCAGCCCACGCTGTACTGCCTCCTAGTGGCAAGATGTGGGAAGCTCACTTAACCTCATGGGGCCTTAGATTCCTCATCTGTCAAGTGGGTACAATTACAGTCCCTACCTCCTGACCTTGTGAAGATGAGCCGATCAGCATCTGCAAGTGTATTGCACAGGGCTGGGTACATAGTAAGTTCTCAGAGAGCAGTAGCTAAAATAATTCTTGTTGGTATTGTTTCTGTCATTGTCGCTATTTCACCTCTGTGTGTAGCTAGAGAGAAGCCCTGTGTACCCATTTTACAGGTAAAGAAATGGAAGGAAAGGGCCACCAGCCCGTTTTCATTAACTCATAACCCACACGTGACAAATGAGAACCTGTCCTGGGATGCACCACATTTTCTGGCTTCCTGAGCAAGGCTTCTCCTGCGGCCACTTTGATGAGAAACCCCAGGTGTCAGGACGGGAGCTCCCAGCTTTCCCAGGGCACCAGCGTCCCAGTATCCAGGCACCAGAGAATCAGATCTGCCCAGAGAGGGTTGGCATCTGGGGGCCATAATGTGACTGTCTCTCCTCAGGGCTGTCATGTGTCACCCACTTGAGGCATGAGTGGCAGGGGAAAGCGTGAAGCCGATGCTCCAGTGGGAGCCCAGCGCCGTGAAAAGGCGACGGAGGGGGCTGTGTATGAGATCCTGGGTCCTCAGGAACTTGGCTCACTTGCTCCAGGTGACGGAGGACCTCAGGAGCGTGGGGTGCGCCGCTCTGTGGAAGGAGGGGGACCCGCGACTGTCCTCCAGAAGAGTCCCAGACAAGGCCACTTTGACCAAGACGTCTTCAGGGTCTGCCAGGACCTCAGCAGACGTTTCACGATGTGTTTCGAGATCCCCAGATGAGCACAGCAGTGGAATCCGTATCAGCATCTTTGGTTTCCAGCCAGGACCACATCTGTGCTTTTCTGTAGTTGTGAAAAGAAAGGTCTTTGTAAAGTTTTCTGATAGAAGGAATATATGCTCATAGCCGAAAAAAAAGTTAGAAAATGCAGACAAGTAGAAAGAAGAAAACGGTCTGGAGTTCCCCCAACCAGAAATGAGCGAGGCTAACATTTCTTCTAGACTTCTAATGTATTCAGACACATGCACAGCACACACCCCCGCCCCCACACTAAACATATTGCTTCTTATTCTGCATTTTTTTACACTTAAAATATGTCGTGAACACCTCTGCATGTCAATAAATATAGCAGAATGTCATCCTTTTGAAAGGTTGCACTGTAGTCCATGGATGTCCCAGACTTCATTTACAACCCTCCTCTTCCTGGATCTCTGCGTTGATTCAAATTTTTGTCTGTATATAAGCCATTCTGTATTGCTGTCCTTGTATCTTATCTGACTACTTCTTTAGAATTAATTCACTGTAGTGCAATTGGAGGGTACTTTTAAAAAAGATACGATGCATAGAACCAAATTGCCTTCCAGAAAGATGCTCATTTACACACTCACCAGCTGTGTATGATATTATCCCATACCCTCACTAAAACTGCTTACTTGAGAGATTGAATATATTTCCAGAGTGCTGTTTGGCCATTTGGTATTTCTCCTCTTCTTCATCCTTTTTCTTATTATGTGTCTATCTTTTTCCCAGGCTAAAAGAACTGGCAGTATATTGCAGTTTTGTTTGCAAATCTATTACAAATATTGTTCTAGTTTTCTAATTGTTTATATTTACTGAGGTAGAATACACATTACATAAAATCGGCCATTTTAAGTGTGGAGTTAGTGGCATTAGGTCTATTCACACTGCAGTGCAGCCACCATCCCCGTCCATCTTGGGAACTTTTTCATCATTCCGAATTGAAACTCTGTGCCTGTCAAGCACTAACTCCTCACTTTTCCTATCCCCAGCATCTGGTAACTTCTGTTCTTTGCATCTCTATGAATTTGACTACTCTAGGAACCTTATATAAGTGGAATCATACTGCATTTGTCATTTTGTGACAGGATTATGTCACTTAGGTTGTCATTTGTCTTGTGGCATGTGTCAGGACTTCCTTCCTTTTTAAGACTGGATAATATTTCACTGTATGCACGTACCATATTTTGTTTCTGAGTGGATATATCTGTATCAACTCATCCGTCAATGAACACTTGAGTGGTTTTCCCCTTTAGGCTTCTGTGAATAACGCTGCTGTGAACACTGTATATAGACATGTCTGAGATCCTGCTCTCAGTTTTTGCCAAAGCACACCCGCCCCCACACTAAACATATTGCTTCTTATTCTGCATTTTTTTACACTTAAAATATGTCGTGAACACCTCTGCATGTCAATAAATATAGCAGAATGTCATCCTTTTGAAAGGTTGCACTGTAGTCCATGGATGTCCCAGACTTCATTTACAACCCTCCTCTTCCTGGATCTCTGCGTTGATTCAAATTTTTGTCTGTATATAAGCCATTCTGTATTGCTGTCCTTGTATCTTATCTGACTACTTCTTTAGAATTAATTCACTGTAGTGCAATTGGAGGGTACTTTTAAAAAAGATACGATGCATAGAACCAAATTGCCTTCCAGAAAGATGCTCATTTACACACTCACCAGCTGTGTATGATATTATCCCATACCCTCACTAAAACCGCTTACTTGAGAGATTGAATATATTTCCAGAGTGCTGTTTGGCCATTTGGTATTTCTCCTCTTCTTCATCCTTTTTCTTATTATGTGTCTATCTTTTTCCCAGGCTAAAAAGAACTGGCAGTATATTGCAGTTTTGTTTGCAAATCTATTACAAATATTGTTCTAGTTTTCTAATTGTTTATATTTACTGAGGTAGAATACACATTACATAAAATCGGCCATTTTAAGTGTGGAGTTAGTGGCATTAGGTCTATTCACACTGCAGTGCAGCCACCATCCCCGTCCATCTTGGGAACTTTTTCATCATTCCGAATTGAAACTCTGTGCCTGTCAAGCACTAACTCCTCACTTTTCCTATCCCCAGCATCTGGTAACTTCTGTTCTTTGCATCTCTATGAATTTGACTACTCTAGGAACCTTATATAAGTGGAATCATACTGCATTTGTCATTTTGTGACAGGATTATGTCACTTAGGTTGTCATTTGTCTTGTGGCATGTGTCAGGACTTCCTTCCTTTTTAAGACTGGATAATATTTCACTGTATGCACGTACCATATTTTGTTTCTGAGTGGATATATCTGTATCAACTCATCCGTCAATGAACACTTGAGTGGTTTTCCCCTTTAGGCTTCTGTGAATAACGCTGCTGTGAACACTGTATATAGACATGTCTGAGATCCTGCTCTCAGTTTTTTGTATACACACCCAGAAGTGAATGTCCTTAACTATAAACTTTCCCTTTTAACCTTATGACATTTTTTCACATGCAGAAATTTTATATTTTGAAGTATTACTCTCTTAGCCTTTCTCTTTTTTCTGTTTAGAATTAAAATTCTTTATTTTGATACAGTTTTAAACTTAATTGCAATAACTGAATAAAGAATTGCTCCGTATCCTTTACTTAGATTACCCAAACATTAACATTGTATTATCATTGTCTCTTTGAGACTTTCAGCCATGATGTTCTGGTATCCTTAAACACTTCAGCATGCATTCCCTAAAAAACAAGAACATATATATCACCATAGGAGAATGATTAAAATAATGAAATTATCTTCTATGCAAAAGCACCATCTACTATACAGATTGTATTCAAATTTTGCCAGTCATTCCAATAGTGTCTGCTATAGCAAAACAAAATTCTGGGTTGTATATTGCATTTGATTTTTATTTAATTCAGAATAATTCCTTGATCTTCCTTTGTCTTTCATGACTGACTTTTTTTTTAAATGTACAGATCATAAATTTTGTAAAGCCACCAATTTATGGGTCTGTTACACAGTAATGGATAAACAGAGCCCTTGCCTAGAGTTATTTCAAAATAGTATAGAAAGGATCTCCGAGCCAAAGCGATGAGAGAAAGATTGTGGTGGCAGAGAATTCCTACTGTAGAACCAAGATCCATCTTGGGAACTTTTCATCATTCGAATTGAAACTCTGTGCCTGTCAAGCACTAACTCCTCACTTTTCCTATCCCCAGCATCTGGTAACTTCTGTTCTTTGCATCTCTATGAATTTGACTACTCTAGGAACCTTATATAAGTGGAATCATACTGCATTTGTCATTTTGTGACAGGATTATGTCACTTAGGTTGTCATTTGTCTTGTGGCATGTGTCAGGACTTCCTTCCTTTTTAAGACTGGATAATATTTCACTGTATGCACGTACCATATTTTGTTTCTGAGTGGATATATCTGTATCAACTCATCCGTCAATGAACACTTGAGTGGTTTTCCCCTTTAGGCTTCTGTGAATAACGCTGCTGTGAACACTGTATATAGACATGTCTGAGATCCTGCTCTCAGTTTTTTGTATACACACCCAGAAGTGAATGTCCTTAACTATAAACTTTCCCTTTTAACCTTATGACATTTTTTCACATGCAGAAATTTTATATTTTGAAGTATTACTCTCTTAGCCTTTCTCTTTTTTCTGTTTAGAATTAAAATTCTTTATTTTGATACAGTTTTAAACTTAATTGCAATAACTGAATAAAGAATTGCTCCGTATCCTTTACTTAGATTACCCAAACATTAACATTGTATTATCATTGTCTCTTTGAGACTTTCAGCCATGATGTTCTGGTATCCTTAAACACTTCAGCATGCATTCCCTAAAAAACAAGAACATATATATCACCATAGGAGAATGATTAAAATAATGAAATTATCTTCTATGCAAAAGCACCATCTACTATACAGATTGTATTCAAATTTTGCCAGTCATTCCAATAGTGTCTGCTATAGCAAAACAAAATTCTGGGTTGTATATTGCATTTGATTTTTATTTAATTCAGAATAATTCCTTGATCTTCCTTTGTCTTTCATGACTGACTTTTTTTTTAAATGTACAGATCATAAATTTTGTAAAGCCACCAATTTATGGGTCTGTTACACAGTAATGGATAAACAGAGCCCTTGCCTAGAGTTATTTCAAAATAGTATAGAAAGGATCTCCGAGCCAAAGCGATGAGAGAAAGATTGTGGTGGCAGAGAATTCCTACTGTAGAACCAAGAGATGCTCCGTGCACTTGACACAAGACCATGGGAGAGCATAGTTGGCAGAAGCAGCAATGTCTGCATTCATGCTCCCTGTTACTGTGTAACGAACTACTCCCATAACTTAGTGGCTTAAAAAAACAATCATCATCAATTTTGCTCATGAATCAACAATTTGGATGGGACTCAGTTGGGTCAGGTTGTCTCTGTTGCACAGGGCTTCAGTTGAGGCAGCTCAACTGGAAATGGGAAGATCCGCTTCTAAGATGGCACACACATGTGGGTGTCTTGGTGCTAACTGTTGGCTCTTGATCTCAGCCAGGGCAGTGGACTGACTACTTTAGTTACTTTTTTTTTTTTTTTAGTTACTTTTCATGTGAACCCCTGAAAAGGCTGCTTGAACTTCCTCACAGCATGGTGGCTCGGTTTCAACAGTGAGCATCCCAAGAAATTAAGGCAGAAATGTGTGATATTCAGAAGTCACGCAGTGTCATTTTTGCTGCACTGCCATAGGTTAGGGCAGTCATGAAGCCCAACCCAAGTTTTAGGGGGTGAAATATAGATTCCCACCCCACCTTTTTGACAAATGGTGGCCCCTTTCTTTCTTTAAAAAAAATCACTTGTTATTTGACTGTACCAGGTCTTAGTTACAGCATGCAGGATCTTCAGTCTTCATTGCAGCATGCAGAATCTACTTGTGGTTTGTGGGATCGAGTTCCCCAATCAAGGATGGTACCCAGGCCCCCTGCATTGGGAGCCCAGAGTCTTAGCTACTGGACTACAGGAAAGTCCCTAGATTCCACGTCTTGATGGAAGCATTAGAAAGTTCCAGAAGGGCCTATGGACTGGGAAATATTGTTGCTGCCATTAAAAAAAAAAAAAATTCCAAGTCTACTCTCTGTCCACAACAATTCATATCCCTCCTAGATATAAGATGTGTCCTTCCAAGACCTCCCAAAAGTTTTAGGCCATTACAGGATCGGGCTTGATAGCCAGACCCAGGCTCCTATTATCTGATCAGGTCCAGGTCCAGATGCAGTTCCTTAGATACAATGATGGAGGCAGAGCGCCCTGAGCACCTCTCCTCTTGACCTGAAGACCTGTGAACTAAAGAGCATGCTGTCTGCCTCCCACACCCACCCTACAGTGGGAGCACCGGATAACTGACAGACTCTCCCCTTCAAAAAGGGAGAAAACGGGAGGTATGAAGCCACCACAGGCTCAGAATCCAGCCAGGCAAATGTGGGCAAATTTTGCCAGTTTCTTGATTAGGACCCATGACTGCTCTCTGGGTACAATTTTGTGCTGTCCTTTCCCCCGATAAAGTATAGCCTTTGCCGCTCAGTGATTTTCTCAGCTTGCTTCCTACTCATAGAAGTCTGAGGACTCAAAATCTCCATTTGATTTTGCGCTGTCTCTGTTCCTTTTTAGTCCTAGCTGGCATTGCTTCCACCGGAACAATTTTACATATACGTAATAAGATAAACTCTGTGGGTTTTCTATGAATCTTACTGAGGTTTGTGCCATTAGAGAAAAGTCAAATAACGTATTTCTTCTAGATATGCCCTTTTCTACCTTGGACTCCCATTTACGCTACTGTATAATCCCTAAAATCCTCAGAAGCCTTGTTGTACAGATGAGAGCACCTATTAGGCATGGCCTATAGATCCTTAGATGGGCTTTTGTCTACTTGGAAATCCCTGTAAGGCATTGCCTTGTACCTTTCTGATATATTACCAAAGGAACTTACAGCCCCATCTGGATTTGACATTTGATCTGAAGTCTGCTCTCTGTTCTTTCTTTCCCCTCTTCCTTTCTTTCTTTCTTCCCAAATAAGCTCATGTTCTGAGGTTCCAGAGGAGGGACTCTGTTCAATCCAGTCCAGTCCATCTTTCTCTTTAGTCATTTTAATAAGTATGCAGTGGTGCTTGTTTTCCATCTGTTCATCTCTTTTGATGAAATGTATGTTCGCATCTTTCACTCATTTAAAAATTGATTTATTTTCTTTTATTTGGTTTCAAGAGTTCTTTATATATTGCAAGTACAAGTGGTTTATCAGATATGTGACTTGCAAACATTTTCTTCCAATCTGTAGTTTGTGTTTTCATTCTTTTAACAGTATTAGTCAAAGAGGAAAATTTTGAATTTTGATGAAGTGCAATTTAACACTTTTTAAAATGGTTTATGCTTTGAGTATTATAGCTAAGTAATCTTTGCTTCATCCAATGGTCACAAAATTTTCTTTTTTTTAGGAAGTTTTTTAGTTTCGTATTTAGGTCTGTGAACCATTTTGAATTAATGTTTGTATGTGGGGCGAGGTATAGAATGTCTGCTCTCACCACTTCTGTTCACCGTTGTACTGAAGGTTATAGCCACTTTGATAAGGCAAGGAAAAGAAATAAAGAACGTTATATTGGGAAACAGGAATTAAAACTTGCAAATAATATGATCATCTATGTAGAAAACGCTGATGGAATCTCCAGAAAAAAGCTACTAGAACTAGTAAGTGAGTTCCTTTTAAGTCCTAAAATCTCCATTTGATTTTCTGTCTCTGTTCCTTTTAGTCCTAGCTGGCATTGCTTCCACCGGAACAATTTTACATATACGTAATAAGATAAACTCTGTGGGTTTTCTATGAATCTTACTGAGGTTTGTGCCATTAGAGAAAAGTCAAATAACGTATTTCTTCTAGATATGCCCTTTTCTACCTTGGACTCCCATTTACGCTACTGTATAATCCCTAAAATCCTCAGAAGCCTTGTTGTACAGATGAGAGCACCTATTAGGCATGGCCTATAGATCCTTAGATGGGCTTTTGTCTACTTGGAAATCCCTGTAAGGCATTGCCTTGTACCTTTCTGATATATTACCAAAGGAACTTACAGCCCCATCTGGATTTGACATTTGATCTGAAGTCTGCTCTCTGTTCTTTCTTTCCCCTCTTCCTTTCTTTCTTTCTTCCCAAATAAGCTCATGTTCTGAGGTTCCAGAGGAGGGACTCTGTTCAATCCAGTCCAGTCCATCTTTCTCTTTAGTCATTTTAATAAGTATGCAGTGGTGCTTGTTTTCCATCTGTTCATCTCTTTTGATGAAATGTATGTTCGCATCTTTCACTCATTTAAAAATTGATTTATTTTCTTTTATTTGGTTTCAAGAGTTCTTTATATATTGCAAGTACAAGTGGTTTATCAGATATGTGACTTGCAAACATTTTCTTCCAATCTGTAGTTTGTGTTTTCATTCTTTTAACAGTATTAGTCAAAGAGGAAAATTTTGAATTTTGATGAAGTGCAATTTAACACTTTTTAAAATGGTTTATGCTTTGAGTATTATAGCTAAGTAATCTTTGCTTCATCCAATGGTCACAAAATTTTCTTTTTTTTTTTAGGAAGTTTTTTAGTTTCGTATTTAGGTCTGTGAACCATTTTGAATTAATGTTTGTATGTGGGGCGAGGTATAGAATGTCTGCTCTCACCACTTCTGTTCACCGTTGTACTGAAGGTTATAGCCACTTTGATAAGGCAAGGAAAAGAAATAAAGAACGTTATATTGGGAAACAGGAATTAAAACTTGCAAATAATATGATCATCTATGTAGAAAACGCTGATGGAATCTCCAGAAAAAAGCTACTAGAACTAGTAAGTGAGTTCAGCAAGGTTGCAGAATACAAGATGATTATCCAAAGATCAATTGCATTTGTATATACAGGCAATGAACAATTGGAAATTGGAATTTAAAACTCCATTTACAATAGCATCAGTGATAATAAATATTTAGGGATAAATCTGGCAAAAGATGTGTAAGAGTTGTAGACTGGAAGCCTCAAAACAGTGCTGAGAGAAATTAAAGACCTAAATAAATGGAGAGATATAGCTTATTTATGGGTCAGATGGCTCAATATTGTTGTGATAACAGTTCTCTTCAAATTGAATTATAGATCTTATGCAAACCTGATCAAAATTCCAGCAGACTTTTTGTGGAAATTGACAAGCTGATTCTAAAATTCATATGGTAACTCGAAGCCTGGGAAAGCCAAAACACCACTGAAAAATAATAATGAAGTTGGAGAACTAACACTGCCTGATCTCAAGGCATTATAAAACTACAGTTTTCAATGAGCTTCCCTGGTGACTCAGCAATAAAGAGTCTATCTACAATGCAGGGGACACAACAGATCGCTGAGTCTAGAAAATTCCCTGGAGAAGGAAATGGCAACCCACTTCAGTATCTGTGTGTCCCATGGATAAAGGAGACTGCTGGGCCCCCGAGTCAGACACAACTTAATGATTAAATGACAACAACAAGCACTTTTCAGAACAATGTGGTATTGGTATAAAAATAGGCAAAATAAATCAATGAAACCAAATAGAGTCTAGAAATAGACCCACACATAAATGGACAATTGGTTTTTTTTTTAACAAAGACGCAAAGACAATTTGGTGAAGAACAGATCGTCTTGCCCATTCTAAACTGTTATTTGTTTTATAATAAGATTGACTTTATTTTTAAGAGTTTTGAGTTTATTGAGTTTTGAGAGTCATTTTTAAAAATCTACTTCTCCTGGATAGCAGTCCTTCCTGAGACATGTACTTTGCAAGTATTTTCTCCCACTTTGATAAGGCAAGGAAAAGAAATAAAGAACGTTATATTGGGAAACAGGAATTAAAACTTGCAAATAATATGATCATCTATGTAGAAAACGCTGATGGAATCTCCAGAAAAAAGCTACTAGAACTAGTAAGTGAGTTCAGCAAGGTTGCAGAATACAAGATGATTATCCAAAGATCAATTGCATTTGTATATACAGGCAATGAACAATTGGAAATTGGAATTTAAAACTCCATTTACAATAGCATCAGTGATAATAAATATTTAGGGATAAATCTGGCAAAAGATGTGTAAGAGTTGTAGACTGGAAGCCTCAAAACAGTGCTGAGAGAAATTAAAGACCTAAATAAATGGAAAATATAGCTTATTTATGGGTCAGATGGCTCAATATTGTTGTGATAACAGTTCTCTTCAAATTGAATTATAGATCTTATGCAAACCTGATCAAAATTCCAGCAGACTTTTTGTGGAAATTGACAAGCTGATTCTAAAATTCATATGGTAACTCGAAGCCTGGGAAAGCCAAAACACCACTGAAAAATAATAATGAAGTTGGAGAACTAACACTGCCTGATCTCAAGGCATTATAAAACTACAGTTTTCAATGAGCTTCCCTGGTGACTCAGCAATAAAGAGTCTATCTACAATGCAGGGGACACAACAGATCGCTGAGTCTAGAAAATTCCCTGGAGAAGGAAATGGCAACCCACTTCAGTATCTGTGTGTCCCATGGATAAAGGAGACTGCTGGGCCCCCGAGTCAGACACAACTTAATGATTAAATGACAACAACAAGCACTTTTCAGAACAATGTGGTATTGGTATAAAAATAGGCAAAATAAATCAATGAAACCAAATAGAGTCTAGAAATAGACCCACACATAAATGGACAATTGGTTTTTTTTTTAACAAAGACGCAAAGACAATTTGGTGAAGAACAGATCGTCTTGCCCATTCTAAACTGTTATTTGTTTTATAATAAGATTGACTTTATTTTTAAGAGTTTTGAGTTTATTGAGTTTTGAGAGTCATTTTTAAAAATCTACTTCTCCTGGATAGCAGTCCTTCCTGAGACATGTACTTTGCAAGTATTTTCTCCCTATAGGTAGCTTCTTGGCTGTTCATTTTCCTAATGTGCTGATGCTGTGTGTGCTCAGTCATGTCTGACTCTTTGCAACCCCACGGACTATAGTCTACCAGGAGACAGTTAATGAATTTTCCAGGCAAAAATACTGGAACGAGTTGCTATTTCCTACTCCAGAGGGTCTTCCTGACCCAGGGATCAAACCAGAGTCTCTTGCATTTCCTGCGTTGGCAGGCAGATGCTTTATAACTCTGCCACCTGGGAAGCCCCATTTTCCTAATGGTGTCTTCAAAAGAGTAGAAGCTTTCAATTTTGATGAAGTCACATTTATCAGCTTTTTCTTTACAATTTGTGTTTTTGTGTTCTATATAAGAAAACTTTGCTTCACTCAAGTCACAAAAATTTTCTTCAGTGTCATCTAGTTTTGTAGTTTTAGGTTTTATATTTTGGTCTATGATCCATTTCAAGTTAATTTTTGTATAGGTAGTTAGATATGGACCGAGGTTCTCTCTTTCTTTTCTTTTTCTTCATTTTTTTAAAAAAAAACCTCTTTTTTCTTTTTGGCCACTTCTATTGGTCTTTCACTTATCCATTTTTCATCCATCTTTGTTCTTTGGCCTGTGTGAGCCTCCCATCGCAGTGGCCTCTCTCGCTGCAGAGCACCAGCTCTGGGCACATGTACTCTAGAGCGCTGGCTCAGTAGTTGGACACATGGGTCCAGCCGTTCCGCGGCACGTGGGATTGTCCCAGGCCAGGATCAAACTGACACCCCTTGCACTGCAAGGCGGTGTCCTTACCCATTGGACCACCAGGGAAGCCGCATTTGTTTTGCATACAGATGTCTACTTGTTCTAGCACTATTTGTTGAAAATGCTATCCTTTTCTGCATTAAATTGCCTTTGCACCTTGGTTGAAAATCAATTGACCATATATGAGTAGGTCTATTTCTAGGCTTGCTATTCAGTTCCATTGATCTGTGTGTCTGTCCTTTCCCCAATACCACACTGTCTTGATTCCTGTAGCTTTATAATAAGTCTTGAAATCAGGTAATAAAAGCCTTCCAGTCTTTTCTCAGTTGGATAATTTTTTGCCACCTAGAGAGGCTGAGAATGAGAAACAGTTTTGTTTGTGAGCCCAGCAGGGGCCCTGGCTCCTTTCTATGTAATAGTTTGTTCTTTAGTCATCTCTTTCCTTTTGCGTTTTTATCATAGAACATGAAACCCCCTGTAATGAATTTTCCAGGCAAAAATACTGGAACGAGTTGCTATTTCCTACTCCAGAGGGTCTTCCTGACCCAGGGATCAAACCAGAGTCTCTTGCATTTCCTGCGTTGGCAGGCAGATGCTTTATAACTCTGCCACCTGGGGAGCCCCATGTTCCTAAGGGTGTCGTCAAAGAGTAGAAGCTTTCAATTTTGATGAAGTCACATTTATCAGCTTTTTCTTTACAATTTGTGTTTTTGTGTTCTATATAAGAAAACTTTGCTTCACTCAAGTCACAAAAATTTTCTTCAGTGTCATCTAGTTTTGTAGTTTTAGGTTTTATATTTTGGTCTATGATCCATTTCAAGTTAATTTTTGTATAGGTAGTTAGATATGGACCGAGGTTCTCTCTTTCTTTTCTTTTTCTTCATTTTTTTTAAAAAAAACCTCTTTTTTCTTTTTGGCCACTTCTATTGGTCTTTCACTTATCCATTTTTCATCCATCTTTGTTCTTTGGCCTGTGTGAGCCTCCCATCGCAGTGGCCTCTCTCGCTGCAGAGCACCAGCTCTGGGCACATGTACTCTAGAGCGCTGGCTCAGTAGTTGGACACATGGGTCCAGCCGTTCCGCGGCACGTGGGATTGTCTCAGGCCAGGATCAAACTGACACCCCTTGCACTGCAAGGCGGTGTCCTGCATGGACCACCAGGGAAGCCGCATTTGTTTTGCATACAGATGTCTACTTGTTCTAGCACTATTTGTTGAAAATGCTATCCTTTTCTGCATTAAATTGCCTTTGCACCTTGGTTGAAAATCAATTGACCATATATGAGTAGGTCTATTTCTAGGCTTGCTATTCAGTTCCATTGATCTGTGTGTCTGTCCTTTCCCCAATACCACACTGTCTTGATTCCTGTAGCTTTATAATAAGTCTTGAAATCAGGTAATAAAAGCCTTCCAGTCTTTTCTCAGTTGGATAATTTTTTGCCACCTAGAGAGGCTGAGAATGAGAAACAGTTTTGTTTGTGAGCCCAGCAGGGGCCCTGGCTCCTTTCTATGTAATAGTTTGTTCTTTAGTCATCTCTTTCCTTTTGCGTTTTTATCATAGACAGCAAGCAAAAGCCAGATGACACTCTCACTATCCTTCTGTATCCTTGAGTTCATTACACATGTTTCTTCTTTTCCATGTTTCTGCAGATGACAGACTTCCTTACAGCACAGGCAATTTCCCTGTCCTCCAGTTTCTAATGACATTTTTCTTATCTCTCTCTGACATCCTCCTCAAAGCCTCATAGACGTTTGGTAGCTCAAGGCTCTGGGAAGGTCTCAGATGTGTGGTTTGGGCTCAGAGTCTCTGGTGCAATTGTAGTCAAGTGAAACTAGGGGTGACTGAATGCTGACCAAGCATCTCTCTCTCGTAGTGAAATCCCAGGGTTTCTCATGTGGTCTCTCTGCCCAGGCTGGTTGGGGCTTCCTCACAGCATGGCGGTCTCAGGAAAGTCAGACTGCTTGCATGGCCGCTGAAGGCTCAAAGGGGAGTGTTTCAGCGTACAAAGTAGAGGCTACACCATCTTTCCTGACCTAGTCTTGGAAATGATGTATGAACAGAAGCCTTTCCCACTGTACTGTATTGATCCAGGCAACCACAAGCTCATCCAAATTCAATGAGGGGGAGGTGGTGGAAGACATTGATGCCACCTTTTTTAAAATATATTTTAATTTATTATTTTTTGCTCACACTACGTCTCATGTAGGATCTGAGTTCCCTGACCAGGGATGGAACCCAAGTCCCCTGCAGTGGAAGTGCAGAGCCTTAATCACTGGATCACCAGGGAAATCCCTGATTCCACCTCTTTTTTTTAAAAAAAAATAAGGTTGGCTTTATTTCTTTTTTTTTTTTTTCCACCATATCTGGCACATAATGAGTGCTCAATAAATGTATATTTTTTAATTCTTTATTTTAAAGATTTTACAGAGTTTTGTTGTTCACAAACATGTATTTTCCCAGATCATTCATATGCATATCCCTGGACCCTCCCCATGCAGTTCCCCTCCCACTTATTTCTTTTTAATTTATTATTTTTGGTTGCATTGGGTCTTTGTTGCTGCATGCCGGCTTTCTCTGGTTACAGCAAGCAGTAGCTACTCGGGCTCCTCTTGTTGCAGAGCACAGGCATTAGGGACACGGACTTCAGTAGTTGCAATGCATGGGCTGTAGAGCTTGGGACATGTACTTTGTGGTGTGTTGCATGGGCTTCGTTGCCCTGCGGCATGTGGAATCTTCCAGGAGCAGGAATCAAACCTGTATCCCCAGCGATGGCAAGTAGGCTCATAACCACCCGGAAGCCCCCTGACTCCACCTTTTGATCAAGGAGTGACAGGATTCTAGATGAGCATTTAGCACAAGGAGACATTTTTGTGGCCAGCCTTTCATTTATGAAATTCTTTATGCCATGCAAACCAAGAAACCCACTCATCCCCAGTAATTATTTAATGCGGTTCCTCATTTCATCTTTCTTGAGACTTCCTCTGGGGACTTAGGTATCAAAATCAATGGGATACTGTAGATCGCTCATACTGGCTCATGAAAGCTGATCGTAAAATTTTCAGGAATTCGCATGCTGGTTGTTAAACAGAGCAACTATTTTAAATTACATTATATAACCTAGTCTTGGAAATGATGTATGAACAGAAGCCTTTCCCACTGTACTGTATTGATCCAGGCAACCACAAGCTCATCCAAATTCAATGAGGGGGAGGTGGTGGAAGACATTGATGCCACCTTTTTTAAAATATATTTTAATTTATTATTTTTTGCTCACACTACGTCTCATGTAGGATCTGAGTTCCCTGACCAGGGATGGAACCCAAGTCCCCTGCAGTGGAAGTGCAGAGCCTTAATCACTGGATCACCAGGGAAATCCCTGATTCCACCTCTTTTTTTTAAAAAAAAATAAGGTTGGCTTTATTTCTTTTTTTTTTTTTCCACCATATCTGGCACATAATGAGTGCTCAATAAATGTATATTTTTTAATTCTTTATTTTAAAGATTTTACAGAGTTTTGTTGTTCACAAACATGTATTTTCCCAGATCATTCATATGCATATCCCTGGACCCTCCCCCCATGCAGTTCCCCCCCTCCCACTTATTTCTTTTTAATTTATTATTTTTGGTTGCATTGGGTCTTTGTTGCTGCATGCCGGCTTTCTCTGGTTACAGCAAGCAGTAGCTACTCGGGCTCCTCTTGTTGCAGAGCACAGGCATTAGGGACACGGACTTCAGTAGTTGCAATGCATGGGCTGTAGAGCTTGGGACATGTACTTTGTGGTGTGTTGCATGGGCTTCGTTGCCCTGCGGCATGTGGAATCTTCCAGGAGCAGGAATCAAACCTGTATCCCCAGCGATGGCAAGTAGGCTCATAACCACCCGGAAGCCCCCTGACTCCACCTTTTGATCAAGGAGTGACAGGATTCTAGATGAGCATTTGGCACAAGGAGACATTTTTGTGGCCAGCCTTTCATTTATGAAATTCTTTATGCCATGCAAACCAAGAAACCCACTCATCCCCAGTAATTATTTAATGCGGTTCCTCATTTCATCTTTCTTGAGACTTCCTCTGGGGACTTAGGTATCAAAATCAATGGGATACTGTAGATCGCTCATACTGGCTCATGAAAGCTGATCGTAAAATTTTCAGGAATTCGGCATGCTGGTTGTTAAACAGAGCAACTATTTTAAATTACATTATATAATCTCACGCTTGAATAGCTTAAATTAAAAACAGGTAATAAATATGCAGTACTCATCACTTCTTAATTATTTTATACATTTTTCTGTTATCTCTGCTCATATACCTGTGTAGTACGATACCCGCTCCAGTGCCCACTTCAGTATTCTTGCCCAGAGAATCCCATGGACAGTATTCATGCCTGGAGAATCCCATGGACAGAGAAGTCTGGTGGACTGCAGTCCATGGGATCCCAAAGAGTCAGATACGACCGAACAACTAACACTACTATTACTACTGCTACCCAACTGGTGTGGTGGAACTGCTGTGTAATGGTGCTTTGCTGCGCCTCTTTTCCCTACTCCACATTCAGTGGCTTTGCAGTGGTAGCGTGAATTAGGGCACACTGGGAGTATTTACGCCATGGAAATTGGCACTTGCTACACATTAGGGCTTTGTGTGGTTGATTCGTCTCACCCTAAAAAAGAGAGGAACAAGATGTTAATGCAGTGTGTTAACATAAAGTATGTCGGGTTGTACCCAGTTCATTGTGAATAACCCTAAATATTCGGAGAAATAGTCTCCCAGTATTCAAGAACTCTTATTCAACTGAGCAGAGAGGTTGCTCACATTGTTCACAGGCAAGTGAAGTTCCAGCTTACATCTTCATTGTTTCACGTTCACCTTACTCATTAATGTAAATGAAAAATCAGCCAACGTTCATCTTAGAACTACATTCATGGTTGAAATGCAACTTCATTCGTCAAATCGTGATTGACTTGCAATCACAGATGGATGATGGATACAGTTTGGCAAAAATCAATGAAATTTTATTATTTATTACAGAATTTAATATTTATTAAAATATTAGTAGTTTTTTGTTGTACTTTTTGTTCGTTAAAATTCTTTATGCCATGCAAACCAAGAAACCCACTCATCCCCAGTAATTATTTAATGCGGTTCCTCATTTCATCTTTCTTGAGACTTCCTCTGGGGACTTAGGTATCAAAATCAATGGGATACTGTAGATCGCTCATACTGGCTCATGAAAGCTGATCGTAAAATTTTCAGGAATTCGGCATGCTGGTTGTTAAACAGAGCAACTATTTTAAATTACATTATATAATCTCACGCTTGAATAGCTTAAATTAAAAACAGGTAATAAATATGCAGTACTCATCACTTCTTAATTATTTTATACATTTTTCTGTTATCTCTGCTCATATACCTGTGTAGTATGATACCCGCTCCAGTGCCCACTTCAGTATTCTTGCCCAGAGAATCCCATGGACAGTATTCATGCCTGGAGAATCCCATGGACAGAGAAGTCTGGTGGACTGCAGTCCATGGGATCCCAAAGAGTCAGATACGACCGAACAACTAAACACTACTATTACTACTGCTACCCAACTGGTGTGGTGGAACTGCTGTGTAATGGTGCTTTGCTGCGCCTCTTTTCCCTACTCCACATTCAGTGGCTTTGCAGTGGTAGCGTGAATTAGGGCACACTGGGAGTATTTACGCCATGGAAATTGGCACTTGCTACACATTAGGGCTTTGTGTGGTTGATTCGTCTCACCCTAAAAAAGAGAGGAACAAGATGTTAATGCAGTGTGTTAACATAAAGTATGTCGGGTTGTACCCAGTTCATTGTGAATAACCCTAAATATTCGGAGAAATAGTCTCCCAGTATTCAAGAACTCTTATTCAACTGAGCAGAGAGGTTGCTCACATTGTTCACAGGCAAGTGAAGTTCCAGCTTACATCTTCATTGTTTCACGTTCACCTTACTCATTAATGTAAATGAAAAATCAGCCAACGTTCATCTTAGAACTACATTCATGGTTGAAATGCAACTTCATTCGTCAAATCGTGATTGACTTGCAATCACAGATGGATGATGGATACAGTTTGGCAAAAATCAATGAAATTTTATTATTTATTACAGAATTTAATATTTATTAAAATATTAGTAGTTTTTTGTTGTACTTTTTATGTTCGTTAAAATTCATGATAAGAAAAGCCCCTTAGTTACAGGACTTCCCTGACGGTCTAGTGATTAAGAAGTGACTAGTGATTCTAGTGAGTGGAAGTGCAGGGTGCGTGGGTTCGATCTTGGTTTGGGAAGTTCCACATGGTGCATGGTATGACCAAAAAAAAAAAAAAAACCCAAATCAAACGAACAAAACAAACATGTGTACCTTATATACACATATACGTTCTTACATTCTTTTAAAAGGAGAGTTGGTTCTTCCCAGCTCACCACTGATCAAAAGAATGATTTTTCATTTACTAAAAAGTCACTGTCAAAAATAATAATAGTAAACATTCATTGAGTACTAGCTCTGGGCAGGTGCTGTTCTTTTACTTTTCTTTTTTTTTTTTTTTTATCATCTCAGCATAACCAGCTCTCTTTATTAGATCTCATTTCAAAGTGTCAGTATTTTCTTTTACTTTTCTTATTCAATCCTTGCAACAGTCTTGTGAGGTGGGTACTATTATTGTTACCATTTTCAAGACCAAACAACTAAGGTACAGAGAGGCAGAGTGACTGGCCCAAGGTCACACAGCTGAGAAATGATAGAGTTGGAATTTAAAACCACAGAGACTGGATCCACAGCCTGTGTTCTTAGCTTCTGTTGTTTGTTGCTTCTCCAAGGGCAGTCTGTTAAGTGCCCTGGAGAGTCATAAAGCAATCCTAACAAATCCAGTTGAAAAACTTTGTCACCTGGAGAAGTCAGGTATAAAAACTTCTTTAAATATTCGGACGAAAAAAAGTCTCCCAGTATTCAAGAACTCTTATTCAACTGAGCAGAGAGGTTGCTCACATTGTTCACAGGCAAGTGAAGTTCCAGCTTACATCTTCATTGTTTCACGTTCACCTTACTCATTAATGTAAATGAAAAATCAGCCAACGTTCATCTTAGAACTACATTCATGGTTGAAATGCAACTTCATTCGTCAAATCGTGATTGACTTGCAATCACAGATGGATGATGGATACAGTTTGGCAAAAATCAATGAAATTTTATTATTTATTACAGAATTTAATATTTATTAAAATATTAGTAGTTTTTTGTTGTACTTTTTATGTTCGTTAAAATTCATGATAAGAAAAGCCCCTTAGTTACAGGACTTCCCTGACGGTCTAGTGATTAAGAAGTGACTAGTGATTCTAGTGAGTGGAAGTGCAGGGTGCGTGGGTTCGATCTTGGTTTGGGAAGTTCCACATGGTGCATGGTATGACCAAAAAAAAAAAAAAAACCCAAATCAAACGAACAAAACAAACATGTGTACCTTATATACACATATACGTTCTTACATTCTTTTAAAAGGAGAGTTGGTTCTTCCCAGCTCACCACTGATCAAAAGAATGATTTTTCATTTACTAAAAAGTCACTGTCAAAAATAATAATAGTAAACATTCATTGAGTACTAGCTCTGGGCAGGTGCTGTTCTTTTACTTTTCTTTTTTTTTTTTTTTTATCATCTCAGCATAACCAGCTCTCTTTATTAGATCTCATTTCAAAGTGTCAGTATTTTCTTTTACTTTTCTTATTCAATCCTTGCAACAGTCTTGTGAGGTGGGTACTATTATTGTTACCATTTTCAAGACCAAACAACTAAGGTACAGAGAGGCAGAGTGACTGGCCCAAGGTCACACAGCTGAGAAATGATAGAGTTGGAATTTAAAACCACAGAGACTGGATCCACAGCCTGTGTTCTTAGCTTCTGTTGTTTGTTGCTTCTCCAAGGGCAGTCTGTTAAGTGCCCTGGAGAGTCATAAAGCAATCCTAACAAATCCAGTGACAGTGACCACAAAGCTTTGTACCACGCTTGGGGCTAAGTCATTTCCATATCTTGTCAGGTAACTCCCAAATATCCATCTCTGTGGTTATTTCTGTTTTATAGGAGAGGAAACTGAAGTGTAGAGATTAAGATGCCTTGGCCAGGAATTGGTGAGCTGGGACTGGTCTGTCTGAATGTAGGGTCTCAGCTCTTTCCTAAACATTGCAGTCCCAGAATTAGTCTGTTTGTGGATGATATGTCCCCAGATAGGCAGCTAGAGAGAGTGTGCCGTCGACTGGAGCTCAGAACCCCGTCTTTGACCGTGACCCTGTTCTGGGATTGTACTTCTCTTTGGAATCTCTGCCTTGGGGTGAATCTGACACAGAGGCCAGGCTTGGCATAGAGACTTCACAAAACGAAGATTCACTGAGATAGAGCCTTTATGTTAAGGGCTGTACAAATCCAGCCGAGATCTCCTGTCCAGTTACCCTCTTCAGCTGTCTCCATGAGAGGAGCAGCTGCAGGGGCCATAGAACAACGTGGGGCTGGGCTGCAGGGGGAAAGAAGACATCTCAGTAGGAATGGGGAGGGTGGGAAGCAGTGAGGCAGAGAGGTGTGGGGCTTTATTCCTTAATTAAGGGAGAGAGTCGACGTGGGGCCGAATCCACAGAGGATGCCTGTGCTCTTTCTCGAGTCTGTGGGTCATTTTTCTGTTGTCAGTTTGGTTACCCCAAAGCAGAGAGTACCAAGTACCAAAGTAACAGGCCGAGGTCTGTTACTTCCTGACCAGCAAAAGTGCCCCACCCCCCACCCCCCCCCAGCCAAAACGGGACGTGTCCCCTCCTGGCTTACAGTCAAAAGACCTCCCTCCCTGGATTCCAGGGACTGGCTTTGTCCTTGTGGGCTGGTCATGGTGGGCTGTTCTGGAGCCGCAATGCTAGCTTCAGTCTTGACTGCCAAATCTTGACTCTGTCATGTACCACAAGCTGGGTGAGCTCAAGCCAGGGAATTGAGTTTTCTGTGCCTCAGTAACCTGCAAAATGGTAACTTCTGTTGTTTGTTGCTTCTCCAAGGGCAGTCTGTTAAGTGCCCTGGAGAGTCATAAAGCAATCCTAACAAATCCAGTGACAGTGACCACAAAGCTTTGTACCACGCTTGGGGCTAAGTCATTTCCATATCTTGTCAGGTAACTCCCAAATATCCATCTCTGTGGTTATTTCTGTTTTATAGGAGAGGAAACTGAAGTGTAGAGATTAAGATGCCTTGGCCAGGAATTGGTGAGCTGGGACTGGTCTGTCTGAATGTAGGGTCTCAGCTCTTTCCTAAACATTGCAGTCCCAGAATTAGTCTGTTTGTGGATGATATGTCCCCAGATAGGCAGCTAGAGAGAGTGTGCCGTCGACTGGAGCTCAGAACCCCGTCTTTGACCGTGACCCTGTTCTGGGATTGTACTTCTCTTTGGAATCTCTGCCTTCGGGGGTGAATCTGACACAGAGGCCAGGCTTGGCATAGAGACTTCACAAAACGAAGATTCACTGAGATAGAGCCTTTATGTTAAGGGCTGTACAAATCCAGCCGAGATCTCCTGTCCAGTTACCCTCTTCAGCTGTCTCCATGAGAGGAGCAGCTGCAGGGGCCATAGAACAACGTGGGGCTGGGCTGCAGGGGGAAAGAAGACATCTCAGTAGGAATGGGGAGGGTGGGAAGCAGTGAGGCAGAGAGGTGTGGGGCTTTATTCCTTAATTAAGGGAGAGAGTCGACGTGGGGCCGAATCCACAGAGGATGCCTGTGCTCTTTCTCGAGTCTGTGGGTCATTTTTCTGTTGTCAGTTTGGTTACCCCAAAGCAGAGAGTACCAAGTACCAAAGTAACAGGCCAAGGTCTGTTACTTCCTGACCAGCAAAAGTGCCCCACCCCACCCCCCAGCCAAAACGGGACGTGTCCCCTCCTGGCTTACAGTCAAAAGAACTCCCTCCCTGGATTCCAGGGACTGGCTTTGTCCTTGTGGGCTGGTCATGGTGGGCTGTTCTGGAGCCGCAATGCTAGCTTCAGTCTTGACTGCCAAATCTTGACTCTGTCATGTACCACAAGCTGGGTGAGCTCAAGCCAGGGAATTGAGTTTTCTGTGCCTCAGTAACCTGCAAAATGGTAACTATTATACCTTCCTCATAGACTTGGAATAAGGAACGATTTAGTGCTTGAAGGGGTGTGAAACACAGAATAAGCTTTCAGCAACTGACAGATATTATGTACTAATACAGGGTGGGATTCTTGGTGCTTCTAAGGAAAAAGAAAGGTGCCTCAGTTTACCATGTTTCCATATTTGACCCAAATCCCAGTTGATCAAATGTAGGAGAAATACAAGTGGGAGGGAAAGTTATGGTAGACATTGTGATTACCCACTGACAGCATACCTCTCTTTTCTTCCTTGCTAGGGACAACTTCTTGGGAATTCTGAGACCATTTCCTCCCTAAAAAGAAGAAAGCATGTTATAGGAGAATTTCTTTGTGCTAAGCCCTCAGTTATTTCCTCCTCTGAATACAATTGTGTGAGGATGTGATGCTTGGAGTTGTGGCAGCCATACTGTGACCGTGAGGGAAAGCCTGAGAGAGTAACAGAGACTAGCCCAGTGCCCTAAGTATTTCTCAATCGCCAAACCAACCCTGAAGCCTTCTTTTCCAGATGTCTTGTTACATGAGAAAAATCAGCCCTTGTTCTTTTCGGCCAAGGTTTGGCAATTTTTTTTTCTGTAAAGGACCATATGTATTTCAAGTTTACAGGCTCTATGGTCTCTGTTAATGATAATCAGCCCTGATGAATTATGAAATCAGTCAAGACAGTATGTTAATAAATGGATGTGACTCTGTTCCAATAAAACTTTATTTTCAGAAACTCACAGGGGCCACAAATTTGCCCTGTGGAGTAGAGTTTACCAGTGCTTATTTTTATCCTCCTTTGCTAAATTTACTATTACTTGGATCTAAGACATTCCTAACAGAGTCTGTGTGGGCTGCCTTGGAAGGTAGTCTCTCACCTCAAACACAGCTGTGCTCAAAGCCCTCATTGCCCCTTATTTGTAAGTTTTATTACTTGTAAGTTTATTACAAAATTATATATTAGTTTAGTCTAAACTAATATTAGTTTACTTTCTTTTCTCTACCAGTATTCGTTTATTCACTCAACATCTATTGAGCATCTATTATGTATCAGAAACTATAGAAATGCTGGGACTACAATAGGGAATGTTAGATCCTGCCCTTAGGGAACTCTCGTTATATAACAATAGGAATTCAGGAGGATTTCTTGGAGGGAGGGACTGAGCTAGGGCCAGAGGATGTGTAGGAGTTGGAAGGACTGGGAAAGACAAAGAAAACATGTGAGGATGGGTGGGTAGGAGAGTATTCCAGGGAGAAGTCCTAAGGTAGGGGAGTGCCTTGCATATATGTGGCTGAAACGGGGAGAGTGAGGGAAAGTGTGGAGCAGGAGGGGATCTGCAGAGGTCACGGGGGACCAGATCACATGAGGCCTGGTAGGCTGTTGGCCTTCATGTTGAGTGAGATGGAGTTCCTGGCAGGTTTTGAATAGAGGATAACATCAGCTTATTCGTGGCATCTTAGACCAGGGTGGTAGCAGGGGAGATTGAAAGGAGATGGCCTTGAGAGATTTCAAGGAGGTAAAATATTAATAGATAGGGCTTGAGGATAGAGTAGACAAGGGAGTTGTCAAAGATGACAGGCCAAGTTCTGATTCTTGACTCTTTGGTTTCACTTCTATTTAAAGAAACAGAGGGCTGAGGAGAATTCAGAAAAGTATTCTTGAGACCTTCATACAGTAGCTTTATCAGAAGAAGGGCGTCAACAATAGAAAGGAGCTCAGGCTTCCGCCTGTTATCAAGTTTTGACTGGTATTTGTCCTGGAAAGTTAACTGAATTCATTGGACCTCAGCACAATTATCTTAATTTACAGCATTAGGTAAAAATCTATAAATGTCAAGATGCAAAGTACAGGAGTGCAATGAGGATTGTCAAAGAGTCCACTGCATCTGCATTATTCTCCCCTAACTGCCAAAGAGGTATTTGAAGACACTGGGAGGACTTGGCCCAGAAGCGATGGGACTAAAAAGGGAACTGGGCCTTGACCAAAGAGTGATGGGGACCATTTGTGTGCCAAGCAATACCTGCAGCCAGTTCTAAACATTGTTTGCCTATTTTTTTGTGGAGGGGGCAGGTTGGGGAGGGAGGGGGCCGGGCGGGCCACTTCTATTGGTCTTTCATTTATCTATTTTCATCCATCTTTGCTCTTTGGCCCGTGTGGGCCTCCCATTGCAGTGGCCTCTGTTGTCGCAGAGCACCCGCTCTGGGCGCATGTGCTCCAGAGCTCCAGCTCAGTAACTGGACACATCAGTCTGGCCGCTCCACGGCACGTAGGATCTTCCCAGGCCAGGGATCGAACCGGTGCCCCTTGCACTGCAAGGTGGTATCCTTATCCACTGGACCACCAGGGAAGCCTCCTGTTTGCTATTTTTATTTATTTATTTATTTATTTTGGCGGGGGTGGGGAGGGAGGGGGGTGGGTGGGCCACTTCTACTGGTCTTTCATTTGTCTAGTTTCATCCATCTTTGTTCTTTGGCCCATGTGGGCCTCCCATCGCGGTGGCCTCTGTTGTCGCAGAGTGCCGGCTCTGGGCGCATGCGCTCCAGAACTCTGGCTCGGTAATTGGACACATCGGCCCAGCTGCTCTGTGGCACGTGGGATCTTCCCAGGCCAGGGGTGGAGCCGGCACCCCTTGCACTGCAAGGCGGTGCCCTTACCCACTGGACCACCAGGGAAGCCCATGTTTGCCAATTTTTAAATTTAATTTTAATGTTTACCAAAATATTTTGGAGATACATGGATAAAAAAGTCAAACAGTTCTTACATCTGTTCAGATTACACATGATTGCAAGTAACAAAAGTCCAAATGCTGGTAACATAAAATATAATTTTTAAATTATTGTTTGTAGCTAGAGGTCTAGAGGTAAGACGTTAATTAAGTGGCTCAATAGCATTAGGTCAGATGTTTCTTTTTCAGTTTGGCCACTGCTTCATGACTACACAATGGCTGCTGTAGCTCCCCAAGTCCTCAGTCACATCTGGCTTCCAGACAGATGGAAGAGGGCAAAGCCTTTCTCAGAAATCCCCAGCAGATTTCTGATTATGTCCTCAGTCAGAAGTGTATCTTGTGACCACTCCCAACTGCAAAGGAGTCTGAGAAAGTGGAAGTTTTTCTTTTTTAGTTTTTCAACCTCTATCTAGTAGAAAGACAACCAAAAGGAGTTTAGGGCAGGTGTTGAATGGATCAACCTTTAGGATTTGCTGTGGTCTCTGCCCTACCCCTCCTGACTGAACTCTTCATTTGAAGTGCTTACTTTCAACACTTTTAATCACCTCTCCTTCCACTCTTTCCCAGGTTCTTTTGTGGGCTAGAGTCAAGAAATCATCAGGGCTTTGGACTTTCTTAGGACGTGAAAGTCTTTGGTTCTGGACCTCCCCTTTAGACTGATGAATAAACAGCAATAATCATGGCTACTATTTCTTTCTTTTTTTAAATGGAAGTATGGATGATTTACAATGTTATGTTAATTTATGGTGTCAGCAAAGTTTTAGTTATATATATATATATATAGCAACCACAAGTCTGTTCTCTATGTCTGTTTCTCTTTCGTAGAAAAGTTCACTTGTGTCATATTTAGATTCCACATATAAGTGTTATCATATGGTATTTGTCTTTCTCTATCTCACTCACTTGGCTCAGTACGATTATCTCTAGGGCCATCCATGTATTAGGTTGGTGCAAAAGCAGTTGCAGTTTTTCACTGTTGAACTTTGCTATTTGGTGTTGGAATACATTCTTTAATAAATGTGGTTCTGTTATACATGATTTTAATGCACATTTCTCGCTTTATGTTTTTCTTGCTAATAACATTGTGCGTGCATGCTATGTTGGTTAAGTTGTGTCTGACTCTTTGCAACCCCATGGAGCCCTCCAGTCTCCTGTGTCCATGGGATTCTCCAAGCAAGAATACTGGAGTGGGTTGTCATTCCCTTCTCCAGGGGATCTTCCTGACCAGGGTCAAACCCACATCTCCTGAAACTCCTGCATTGTAGAAGGATTCTTTACCACTGAGCCACCAGGGAATCCCTGCTAATGACATCAGTTGCAATTTATTTTATATTTACTTTAGTCTAGGGTAATGATGTTAGACAAAAAGCAAATTCAAGTGATTTTCTTATTCAAGTTCAAAATATGTCATAAAGCAGTAGAGACAACTCTCAACATCAACAACTCATTTGACCCAGAGAGTGCTAACGAACCTACATTGCAGTGGTGGTTCAAGAAGTTTTGCAAAGGAGACAACCAAAAGGAGTTTAGGGCAGGTGTTGAATGGATCAACCTTTAGGATTTGCTGTGGTCTCTGCCCTACCCCTCCTGACTGAACTCTTCATTTGAAGTGCTTACTTTCAACACTTTTAATCACCTCTCCTTCCACTCTTTCCCAGGTTCTTTTGTGGGCTAGAGTCAAGAAATCATCAGGGCTTTGGACTTTCTTAGGACGTGAAAGTCTTTGGTTCTGGACCTCCCCTTTAGACTGATGAATAAACAGCAATAATCATGGCTACTATTTCTTTCTTTTTTTAAATGGAAGTATGGATGATTTACAATGTTATGTTAATTTATGGTGTCAGCAAAGTTTTAGTTATATATATATATATATAGCAACCACAAGTCTGTTCTCTATGTCTGTTTCTCTTTCGTAGAAAAGTTCACTTGTGTCATATTTAGATTCCACATATAAGTGTTATCATATGGTATTTGTCTTTCTCTATCTCACTCACTTGGCTCAGTACGATTATCTCTAGGGCCATCCATGTATTAGGTTGGTGCAAAAGCAGTTGCAGTTTTTCACTGTTGAACTTTGCTATTTGGTGTTGGAATACATTCTTTAATAAATGTGGTTCTGTTATACATGATTTTAATGCACATTTCTCGCTTTATGTTTTTCTTGCTAATAACATTGTGCGTGCATGCTATGTTGGTTAAGTTGTGTCTGACTCTTTGCAACCCCATGGAGCCCTCCAGTCTCCTGTGTCCATGGGATTCTCCAAGCAAGAATACTGGAGTGGGTTGTCATTCCCTTCTCCAGGGGATCTTCCTGACCAGGGTCAAACCCACATCTCCTGAAACTCCTGCATTGTAGAAGGATTCTTTACCACTGAGCCACCAGGGAATCCCTGCTAATGACATCAGTTGCAATTTATTTTATATTTACTTTAGTCTAGGGTAATGATGTTAGACAAAAAGCAAATTCAAGTGATTTTCTTATTCAAGTTCAAAATATGTCATAAAGCAGTAGAGACAACTCTCAACATCAACAACTCATTTGACCCAGAGAGTGCTAACGAACCTACATTGCAGTGGTGGTTCAAGAAGTTTTGCAAAGGAGACAAGAGACTTGAAGATAAGGCATGCAGTGGCTGGCCATGGGAAGTTGACAATAACCATTTGAGAGGATTATTGACACTGGTCCTCTTACAACATGAGATGTTGCTGAAGAACTCAAGGTTGACCATTCTATGGTTGTTCGGCATTTGCAGAAAATTGGAATGGTGAAAGAGCTTGATAAGTGGATGCCTCATGAGCTAACTACAAATCAAAAATATCATTGTTTTGAAGTGTTATACATAACAACGAGGAACCATTTCTTGATCATATTGTGATATGTGACAAAAAAGTGAATTTTTTTACGACAATCAGCAATGACCAGCTCAGTGGTTGGATGGAGAAGAAGCTCCAAAGCACTTCACAAAGCCAAACTTGCACCAAGAAAAGGTAGTGGTCACTGTCTGGTGGTCTGCTTCCAGTCTGATCCACTACACCTTTCTGAATCCTGGTGAAACCTTTACATCTGAGAAGTGTGTTCAGCAAGTCAGTGAGATGCACTGAAAACTGCAACATCTGCATCCGGCATTGGTCAACAGAAAGTGCTCAGTTTTTCTCCATGACACCACCAGACCACACACTATATAATCAATGCTTCAAAAGCTGAATGAGTTGGGCTACAAAGTGTTGCCTCATCTGCCGTATTTACTTGACCTCTTGCCAACCAACTACCACTTCTTCAAGCACTTTGACAACTTTTTGCAAGGAGAACACGTCCACAACCAGCAGGCAGCAGAAAATGCTTTCCAAGAGTTCACTGAATTCTGAAGCATGGATTTTTACACTACAGGAATAAACAAACGTATTTTTCTTGGACAAAAAAATGTGTTGATTGCAATAGTTCCTATTTTGATTAATAAAGGTGTGTTTGAGTCTAGCTATAATGATTTAAAACTCATGACCTGAAACTGCAATTATGTTTGTACCAACCTGATAATTGTAAACAACATTATTTCATTCTTTTTTTATGGCTAAGTAATATTCCATTGTGTGTTATCGTTGTTGTTTTTAGACTCTTAAGATCTTTCAGTTTTTTTGCAACCTCATGGACTGTATAGCCTGCCGAGTTCCTCTGTCCATGTGATTTCCTAGACAAGAATAGTGAAGTGGACTTCCCTGGTGGTCCAGTGGGTAAGGACACCGCCTTGCAGTACAAGGGGCACCGGTTCGATCCCTGGCCTGGGAAGATCCCGCGTGCCGCGGAGCGGCTGTACCAATGTGTCCAATTACTGAGCTGGAGCTCTGGAGCACATGTGCCCAGAGCTGGTGCTCTGCGACAACAGAGGTCGCTGCGATGGGTGGCCCACAGGGGCCAAAGAGCAAAGATGGATGAAAATAGATAAATGAAAGACCAATAGAAGTGGCCCGCCCGGCCCCCTCCCTCCCCAACCCACCCCCACCGCCAAAAAGAAGTTAAAGAAGAAAAAAAAAAAGAATACTGAATGGGTTACCATTTCCTTCTCTAGGAATCTTCCCGACCCAGGGATTGAACTCATGTCACCTACATTGGCAGGTGGATTCTTTACAGCTGAGCCACCAGGAAAGCCCAGTGTGTGTGTGTGTGCATGTAAACGATCTTGTTTTCTGTTGATCTGTCCATGGACATTTAGATTGTTTTTATGTCTTGGCTATTGTACATATTGTTGCTATGAGCATAGGAGCACACGTATCTTTTTGATTTATATTTTTGTCTGAGTATATTTCCAAGATGGGGATTGCTAGATCACATGGCAGCTCTGTTTTCAGGTTTTTGAGGAACCTCCATACTGTTTTCCATGGTGGCTGCACAAATTTACATACCTACCAGTCGTGTAGAGGGGTTCCCTTTTCTCCACACCCTCTCCATCATTTGTCACTTGTAGATTTCTAAATGATGGCCATTCTGACCAGTGTGAGGTAGCATCTCATGGACAGCTACTATGTCTTGAGCACCATGTGGGCACCAGGCACGATGCCAAACACTTACATACAGGACCTCATGTGTCTGAAGCAACTCAGTGAATTCGTCACCGTGGGTGGGGCACATGCCCGCCCTGATTAGAGACCACTCCCAGGGATCACTATTTCACATCTGACAATTATATTCATTTACTTCCCTGTCTGGGCCTCTGAAAGCCATTTAAGTTTGGGACCCTTTCTCCCCCCTCGAGGGGAGGCTCAGCCTCCAAGTTCCAGCTGGAAGATGACCTGACTAGAGACAGTCCCTGTGACCTCCTCCAGCAGCTACAAGCACTCATCTCACAGGGCTCTGCCTGGGGCAACCTCTTCCTCCTACACGCTGGGTGTGAGGACAGCTGTCAAGAAGGGTCAGGCCCTGAGGTGGGAAGCTTTCCAGACCCAGAGAGGGGATTAGAATTCACCGTTGCAAGTGCCAGGGCTTTCCCTGGGGCTGATTCCAATCAGAATCCTTTCCTCTGAAATCTGTGCTTCCTTGTAAGAACCACTTGGAATCACCTACTGTGCATCTGGCACTTTATTGGGCGTCTACCCCGCAAGGTCACATTCTTCTGGCGTCTTCCCTCTCTTGGCACCTCGCGTATAGTCAAGGCTTGGGTGCCTGTAGCCAGCCAGGGTCAGATGCTATCTCATCTCAGTCTGTGCACTTTTAGTGAACCCCTACTATGTTCCAGGCATCGGACATTATCCCAGTGTTCCTCAAACTGGTCATGTGAGTTCCCCTACACAGATTTTGAAAGTGCCATTTGTACTACTTTTTGACCTAATGTTTTTCTTCAAATTGGTTCTCTTTTTATTTCAACAAATTTATTAGAAAAATAACTTTAGACCACAGCTATTAATGGAAAACCAGTATCACTTCTCAAAAGCAAACAGCAATCTTAATAAGAAGATAACTATTGAAATATTAAAAAACAGTTCATCTCTGTCCAACCTAAAATGACCTCTAGTACCCCCTCAATGATATACTTGATTTCTCTTGTACCTCACCATGCTGCCGCAAGGTGGGTTCCCTCATCACCCTGTTCGACAGATTTGGGGCTGAGGCTTAGAGGGGTGAAGGGCTTGTCCAGGAAAGAAGGCTGGGAAGTGGTGGGGCTGAGGTTCAAATCTAGGTGTGTCTAGACTTGGGGCCTTTGAGCCTGTTCATGAGTTTTGAGAGGCCTATAAAGGTCTTATTCTGTTTCCTCATCTGTTGCAGTCATAGGGACTGAGATTCCCCTGCTTTTACACCCTCAGGGCATGGATCCACACATATAGGAGGCGGAGGTTACTGAGAGCTTCTTGATGATGTGGGAGGGCCCCCAGGATTCAGTCTCCATCATAGTGACCCAACCTGGTTCTCTGCCTATCCCTCTAATCGCTGTCTTCATGAATCTCTCCAGGGAACCCTCTCTCCTCTGGTGATTCCCAAAGCCTCCCCTTTCTTTAGCTTCAGGGATATGGTGCTGGTTCAGGCTGTGACTCCATTGCTTGCAAGTGACAGAACTCTAACCTTCAGTGGCTTACATAAATAAGGGGATTTACTGACTCATGTTAAGTGCCAGTGGGAAGGACTGCAGGCATAGTTGGATCTAGGATTTACACTGTGTCATCTGAACTTTGTCCATCTCTCCCTCCCCTGTTGTCATTCACTCCTCTTTCTATCCACTTCCCATCTCTTCTCCCTCCTTTCTTATGTATTGACTCTTTCTTCGCTCCCAGTGGCAAAAGTGGCCACAGCATCTCCAAGGTTACAACATACCAGCTCAGTGACTCCTGTAGAAAGAGAGTATTTCTTTCCTAAGAGTCTCAACAGAAGCTTCAGACCAGCTCTTATTGGTCCAAACTAGACCAAAAGTCCCTTCCTGAAACCATCGCTATAATTCCAACGGGCTGAGCCTGGGTCAGGACGAGACGATCACCGGTCCAATGAAATCACGTGCCCTGGCTGGAAGAGAGGTGGCCTCCCGAAGGAAAATCAGGGTGCTCTTACCAGAGGAGGGCAAAAAGATGGCAGGGAGGCCAGACAAAGGATATGGATATAAAGTTGGTCTTCGCAAAACAGCACAAGGTCCAAATGTTCTTATTACTAGAACAACGAAGAGGTGGATCGCTTTCTCAATTCCTTGGACTCTCCTGGTGTTTCTAAGGAAAGGTTATCCAGGCCCAGAGAAGGTGTCTTCTCTTCAGCACTCCCTTCCAGGTGCCCTGAGGTTCAAATCTAGGTGTGTCTAGACTTGGGGCCTTTGAGCCTGTTCATGAGTTTTGAGAGGCCTATAAAGGTCTTATTCTGTTTCCTCATCTGTTGCAGTCATAGGGACTGAGATTCCCCTGCTTTTACACCCTCAGGGCATGGATCCACACATATAGGAGGCGGAGGTTACTGAGAGCTTCTTGATGATGTGGGAGGGCCCCCAGGATTCAGTCTCCATCATAGTGACCCAACCTGGTTCTCTGCCTATCCCTCTAATCGCTGTCTTCATGAATCTCTCCGGGGAACCCTCTCTCCTCTGGTGATTCCCAAAGCCTCCCCTTTCTTTAGCTTCAGGGATATGGTGCTGGTTCAGGCTGTGACTCCATTGCTTGCAAGTGACAGAACTCTAACCTTCAGTGGCTTACATAAATAAGGGGATTTACTGACTCATGTTAAGTGCCAGTGGGAAGGACTGCAGGCATAGTTGGATCTAGGATTTACACTGTGTCATCTGAACTTTGTCCATCTCTCCCTCCCCTGTTGTCATTCACTCCTCTTTCTATCCACTTCCCATCTCTTCTCCCTCCTTTCTTATGTATTGACTCTTTCTTCGCTCCCAGTGGCAAAAGTGGCCACAGCATCTCCAAGGTTACAACATACCAGCTCAGTGACTCCTGTAGAAAGAGAGTATTTCTTTCCTAAGAGTCTCAACAGAAGCTTCAGACCAGCTCTTATTGGTCCAAACTAGACCAAAAGTCCCTTCCTGAAACCATCGCTATAATTCCAACGGGCTGAGCCTGGGTCAGAACGAGACGATCACCGGTCCAATGAAATCACGTGCCCTGGCTGGAAGAGGTGGCCTCGAAGGAAAATCAGGGTGCTCTTACCAGAGGAGGGCAAAAAGATGGCAGGGAGGCCAGACAAAGGATATGGATATAAAGTTGGTCTTCGCAAAACAGCACAAGGTCCAAATGTTCTTATTACTAGAACAACGAAGAGGTGGATCGCTTTCTCAATTCCTTGGACTCTCCTGGTGTTTCTAAGGAAAGGTTATCCAGGCCCAGAGAAGGTGTCTTCTCTTCAGCACTCCCTTCCAGGTGCCCTAGCCACTATCCTTTCCATTCCTAGCCAGGAGGCAAGGAGATTCTGTTCAGACACCCCAATTTTTTTGGCCTATTGACCCAGAGATCTTCTCTCCCATGGCAAATACTCAACCAAGAAACAGCCCTTGTGCAAAGAGAATTTAAACACAGGGCCCACAGGGTAGCTCAGGACAGGGGAAAACTAACAACAAGGCACTGGTAAAAATATTATATTCATTCATTCGCTCTCCCTCCACTGCCTCCAGCCCAGATTCTCTCCCTCCTCATGTACATGGCCCAGCAAGGCCTCACCATTGCACCAAATCTCCTCTTTGGTCCCACTGCAGCCAGAGCCATGGCCATGAATCCTAGTTTCTGAATGAGAGCATCGGATTGGCGGGGTGGAGTCCCAGCCTTAGCCAGTAAGCTCAGCCAGAGTGGGATCATGTGATTTTTGGCTGGCCACGAGTGAGGAGCCTCCTTCAGAAGGTGATGGAAACCACGACCCCATCCCTGAAGAAGCTATTAAAATCCACCAACATGAAACTTAAATGTAGTGACTTCTTACGTTTTATTTTCAAATCAGGCCTTGGGGCATTTATGAGGTGGAGAGTCAGAGATTTGCCTTCGTAGCGATAGAAAAGTGATTTCGTATGTGTTTAGCATTTTGTTAAAATTTCAAAAAGCTGTAGAAGCACCCGCCCTTCTGAGAAGACAAGGCGGTGAGAGCCACACGCTCCTCAGCTCAGCACTCCTGGGCCGGGTAACATTTATTTGGGCGCTTGCATCACACATGTGCCACATGACGGATTGCTGGACGTTGACAGCATGGCTCCAGTACTAAAAACATATGACTCCATATGGAACGCCGTGGTGTGGGGTGGAAATCCTGGACGGCTCGAGGCTGCAGATGGCCATGTATAATTCACGGGATTTGTAACGCTCCGTCATCTCTTAGCGACTCCGGCCTCTTATTTTATCACAGATCTGCCAAATGTTCTTATTACTAGAACAAAGAAGAGGTGGATCGCTTTCTCAATTCCTTGGACTCTCCTGGTGTTTCTAAGGAAAGGTTATCCAGGCCCAGAGAAGGTGTCTTCTCTTCAGCACTCCCTTCCAGGTGCCCTAGCCACTATCCTTTCCATTCCTAGCCAGGAGGCAAGGAGATTCTGTTCAGACACCCCAATTTTTTTGGCCTATTGACCCAGAGATCTTCTCTCCCATGGCAAATACTCAACCAAGAAACAGCCCTTGTGCAAAGAGAATTTAAACACAGGGCCCAGAGGGTAGCTCAGGACAGGGGAAAACTAACAACAAGGCACTGGTAAAAATATTATATTCATTCATTCGCTCTCCCTCCACTGCCTCCAGCCCAGATTCTCTCCCTCCTCATGTACATGGCCCAGCAAGGCCTCACCATTGCACCAAATCTCCTCTTTGGTCCCACTGCAGCCAGAGCCATGGCCATGAATCCTAGTTTCTGAATGAGAGCATCGGATTGGCGGGGTGGAGTCCCAGCCTTAGCCAGTAAGCTCAGCCAGAGTGGGATCATGTGATTTTTGGCTGGCCACGAGTGAGGAGCCTCCTTCAGAAGGTGATGGAAACCACGACCCCATCCCTGAAGAAGCTATTAAAATCCACCAACATGAAACTTAAATGTAGTGACTTCTTACGTTTTATTTTCAAATCAGGCCTTGGGGCATTTATGAGGTGGAGAGTCAGAGATTTGCCTTCGTAGCGATAGAAAAGTGATTTCGTATGTGTTTAGCATTTTGTTAAAATTTCAAAAAGCTGTAGAAGCACCCGCCCTTCTGAGAAGACAAGGCGGTGAGAGCCACACGCTCCTCAGCTCAGCACTCCTGGGCCGGGTAACATTTATTTGGGCGCTTGCATCACACATGTGCCACATGACGGATTGCTGGACGTTGACAGCATGGCTCCAGTACTAAAAACATATGACTCCATATGGAACGCCGTGGTGTGGGGTGGAAATCCTGGACGGCTCGAGGCTGCAGATGGCCATGTATAATTCACGGGATTTGTAAGACTCTGCATCTGCTCCGTTGCTCATTCTTCAGTTGTCAGACAGACATAATCCCGAGCCTCTTATTTTATAACACAGATCTGCCAAAGGGAGAGGGGAGAGGAGGCGGGGGAGGCAGAGCCGCTGCCAGGAGAACTCAGAAATAATTTGGGGGAGAACATTCGGTGTGTCAGCGAGGACAGAAGCACGCACCACAGGAAGCCGAGGCGAAGATGGAAACTGGCTGCTGGTTCCTTCGTCCCTCCCAGGAGGCTGGGTTTCTGAGGAGGTTGCTGGAAGGGAGTGTGTTTTGATCTTGCCTCAAATTCGAGCCTCGCAGTGGGATTTTGGTTCAACCTGGGTCAGCCTTGTGGATGAGCCAGCAGGTCAAATGTCAAGCTATTTAGGCATTTTACAGATCGTCTCATATTGTCAGATTGCAGCATTAAGTGGCAAAAAGAGAGAGATGGGGCTTCCCTGGTGGCCCAGTGGGTAAAGAATCCACCTTGCAGTGCAAGGGGCACCGGTTCGATCCCTGGCCCAGGAAGATCCCACATGCCATGGGGAGACTGGGCTGGTGTGTCCAATTATGAGTCAGCGCTCTGGAGCACATGAGCCCAGAGCCAGTGCTCTGCAACAAGAGAGGCCGCTGCAATGGGAGGCCCACACAGGCCAAAGGACAAAGATGTATGAAAATACAAAAAACATTTTTTTAAAAAAAGAGAGAAATTAGGTACCTGTGGCAGTCATTGCCTGTGTGCATGTCTCCGCCCATGTTGGGGTCATCTACACACAGATTTGGTACAAGTAATTCTTCTAAATGCCTGCCTGGGGGGCTTTGTCCCATGCATGAGACAGGCCAGAGCCTGGGGAATACATGCTCCCAAGAGCTGCTCTCCACCAACAAGGGAAAAGAGGTGGTAAAAAGATATTCCAGCTTCTCACCCTAGGCAGGCAACTCCGAGCTGTGAGCTGCTTTGGGGGAACCAAATTAAGACAAAGACTCTTTTTCATGCTTCCTCAGATCTTTAGATTTTCTTTTTACCACTGTTTGTATTTAGTTGCCATCATTTGCTCCAAGCATGAGGGTGCCAGTAAGTAAGGTGAAACCTGATGGCCTTTTCCGACCGAGCCTCACAAGTCAGAGAGTATCACTTACTCCAGGCTCCATGGAGCCAAGCATGCAGATTTAAGTGGAGAGGACAGAGTCGCCATCTCAATTCAAGAACCTTCTAAGAATTTGCAGTCATATTTTAAAACCACCACACCTATCTAGAGAGATGTCATCTGCCACCTCGCCTGTCCCTCTCAGTGAGGAGGAGTTAGTTTCTGATCTGTGCATTGACAAAGAGAAAAATGAAGTTGGGTCTTTTTTTCCGAAAATACACTGCTCTGTGACCTGTTTTTCTCCCAGGCAGCGAGGTCTTCCTCTGGCACAAGCCAGAGCTGGGAGAGCCAGTGGACCCCAGGTGGTCATCACAATGGACACTGCTACAAATGACTCTCCCCCTGGGTCCCATCCCAGTCTCTGATCTCTTGCCTTTGGGTGTCCTACCCACCCGTCTGCACGGTCCTTCCTATTGCTGTGCAGCCCAACCTTCGCCCTCGGTCTTGGGACTGAACGAACTCTCTCACTTGGGGACAATGGAAGCCTTTGTCATCTCTCCTTCTTCGAGAGGGCCACTGTCTGTATGAGAATCCAGATTACCCTTGCTGGAGGCACTGGTGATTACCTCTGAGAATCTGTTCGTACCAGCCTCTCCTGGCAGGCTGGGGGTGAATGGGGGCTGCATAAAGCGAAGAATGTTATCACGGTGAACCAGGACAGGCCCGGCTTGGCTCCGTTGCAGAAAACACACTTCACTCATGCAGAACACGCCAAATTGAAAAGATTGTGGGTTAATCAAATCCTTTTCTCCTCTGTTTTTATCAAACTCAAGAGGGGCTGGCCTATTAATTAGAAACGCTTTTTCATGTAAAACACGGGCTCTTTGGAGATAAGGAGGGAAGACCCTTGATTCTACAGTCACAATGATGTTTCAGTTATTTCATTACAAGGCACTACGTTCACTGCCGGCCCTGTGGACACAGCACAGACCTCCCATTGCTCTTGTGGATAAACTCCCAGAGACTCAGAAAGTTTCCCTGCCAGCAGACAAGAGCGAGGGGCTTTTTTTTTTTCCTGAAGTCCCGATGCATGGACGACCTCATGTTTCTATATGCTGCTACTGGAAAATTTTAGCAGACTTTTCTTCAGTGTTATCCAATTACAGTAGCCACTAACTTCATGGTGTGATTTAAATTTAATTAATTAAAAACTCAGTTTTTTGATCCCACTAGCCATATTTCAAGTGCTCAGCATTGTGGCTAACGCGACAGAAGGTTCACACCACTCCTTTCAAGAAGCTCACAAAATGTCCTGTTTGTCACTTGGGAGAAATAAAGAATGGTCATCTCCTCTACTAGAAAAGAACAGAACTCTACTATATTTGTTTCTTTCTTTCTTTTTAAAATACGGTCACCAATGGTTTTGGGTTTTGTTTTAATAATTTTTGGCCTCTTTTATTATTTTTTTTTTCCCATCCATCTTTATTCTTTGGCCTCCCATCTCAGTGGCGTCTCTTCTTGCAGAGCACCGGCTCTGGGCACATGTGCTCCAGAGTGCTGGCTCATAATTGGACACACCGGCTCAGCCGCCCTGTGGCATGTGGGATCTTCCCGGGCCAGGTGTCGAACCAGTGCCCCCTGCACTGCAAGGTGGACTCTTTACGCACTGTACCACCAGGGAAGCCCCTCTACTATATTTCTGTATTGACACTTGTCAGTGTTTGCCCAGCACTATCCCCTTCTTTTGGAAAAAGCACCTTAATTTTCCTTTGGGCATCACCACTCCCCTACTTCCTACCTCGTGTGGTTCGGGCGGGGTTGACTCCACTGCCTAGCCGGAGGGGCTGGCCCAGGACTTAACTGAACCAGTCGGGATAATTCCCTTGTCCTTGGTGATCAGTTCAGTCATGTTGGCCAATAGGAGTAAGCTCTGAGATCTTAGATCCAGCTGTGTTTGATGGCAGATCTACCCCTGAACTTCCCAGTAACATGAAGCTATAAACACCTTGGTGCTAATGAGCCCTCCAAACCTCTTCCAAATGCCCATGTTAAGTCCTGTGTAAACTGGATTTCTGTCTCTTACAACCCAAAGAATTCTGATTAACATGTACTCTAAGAATGGCAATCCATTTACAATGGAAAAGGAAGATGTGTTTTCTCTGCTGATACATTTCTGTTCTCACTGTTGTTAAGATCCACTTCACTGCATAGGAAGATTTCAGTTCCAGATGAGCCTACCTGACTGCAGGTAGGCCCTTCCTGGATCATGAAGCTTCCTGACCCAGGAGAGCCAGTTCCACAGGCCAAGGCTGCAACAACCAATTTTTTTTTGGATCCCACTAGCCATATTTCAAGTGCTCAGCATTGTGGCTAAGCGACAGAAGGTTCACACCACTCCTTTCAAGAAGCTCACAAAATGTCCTGTTTGTCACTTGGGAGAAATAAAGAATGGTCATCTCCTCTACTAGAAAAGAACAGAACTCTACTATATTTGTTTCTTTCTTTCTTTTTAAAATACGGTCACCAATGGTTTTGGGTTTTGTTTTAATAATTTTTGGCCTCTTTTATTATTTTTTTTTTCCCATCCATCTTTATTCTTTGGCCTCCCATCTCAGTGGCGTCTCTTCTTGCAGAGCACTGGCTCTGGGCGAATGTGCTCCAGAGTGCTGGCTCATAATTGGACACACCGGTCCAACAGTTCCGTGGCATGTGGGATCTTCCCAGTTTAGGGACTGAACCGATACCCCTTGCACTGCAAGGTGGACTCTTTACGCACTGGACCACCAGGGAAGCCCCTCTACTATATTTCTGTATTGACACTTGTCAGTGTTTGCCCAGCACTATCCCCTTCTTTTGGAAAAAGCACCTTAATTTTCCTTTGGGCATCACCACTCCCCTACTTCCTACCTCGTGTGGTTCGGGCGGGGTTGACTCCACTGCCTAGCCGGAGGGGCTGGCCCAGGACTTAACTGAACCAGTCGGGATAATTCCCTTGTCCTTGGTGATCAGTTCAGTCATGTTGGCCAATAGGAGTAAGCTCTGAGATCTTAGATCCAGCTGTGTTTGATGGCAGATCTACCCCTGAACTTCCCAGTAACATGAAGCTATAAACACCTTGGTGCTAATGAGCCCTCCAAACCTCTTCCAAATGCCCATGTTAAGTCCTGTGTAAACTGGATTTCTGTCTCTTACAACCCAAAGAATTCTGATTAACATGTACTCTAAGAATGGCAATCCATTTACAATGGAAAAGGAAGATGTGTTTTCTCTGCTGATACATTTCTGTTCTCACTGTTGTTAAGATCCACTTCACTGCATAGGAAGATTTCAGTTCCAGATGAGCCTACCTGACTGCAGGTAGGCCCTTCCTGGATCATGAAGCTTCCTGACCCAGGAGAGCCAGTTCCACAGGCCAAGGCTGCAACAACCAGATTCCCTCTTTCTTGGGAATTTGGATGAGGTTGAAACAAAGACTGATTGAGTTGATGGCATAGTCAGTCAATGGGAGCACAAGACTGAAAGACTATGTACTTAGCCTGCCAAGAACCCTCCAGTGGTTCTGCTTTCACCCTGCCTGAGGCCCATGTTCTTTTAATAAACCACCCTTAACCTGAGCCAGTTCAAGTTGGTGTCTGTTTCTGACAACCAAATATGCCTGATTAAGAGTATTAAAAGCCTACAAGGGGTTTTATTTGGACCTAGCCATTCTTCTTCTTCTTCTTCTTTTTTTTAAAAGATTTATTTATTTATTTTGGGAGGGGGGTGGGGTGGGAAGGGAGGGGAGCAGGCGGGCCACTTCTGTTGGTTTTTCATTTGTCTATTTTCATCCATCTTTGTTCTTTGGCCCGTGTGGGCCTCCCATCACGGTGGCCTCTGTTGTTGCAGAGCACCGGCTCTGGGCGCATGCGCGCCAGAGCTCCGACTCGGTAATTGGACACATCAGTCCAGCCACTCTGCAGCACGTGGGATCTTCCCAGGCCAGGGATGGAACCGGCGTCCCTTGCACTGCAAGGCGGTGTCCTTACCCACTGGACCACCAGGGAAGCCCTGGACCTAGCCATTCTTCTAAGAATTTACTTCCAGAAAATAATCAAACTACATATACAAAGCTTTATTTATGAGGATATTAAGAGCAGTGCTTTGTTAGAAATTGGGATGAGCCTGTATACAATAACAGATGCTCAGTCAAATACATTCAGAGGCAAAATTTTAGGCAAATACTTGCTGAGCGAGAGAATGAGGGAATGCATGACATACTAGATAACCATAAATTTTATGTTGGATAAATATATCTATTAACAAGAAGTATATTGGGACTTCCCTGGTGGTCCAGTAGCTAAGACTCTGTGCTCTCAATGTGGAGGGCCTGGGTTCAATCCCTGGTCAGGGAAGTAGATCCCAAATACCTCAACTAAGAGTTCACATGCTGCAACAAAAACCAGCACAGCCAAATACATAAATAAATATTAAAAAAAAAACCAAAAACAAATAGTAGATTTGTGATATATTAAGTGAGAAAATATGTTAAGAAATTACGTACCCTGTATGATCTCATTTAAAATGAAAATTATCATTATTCGTATACAGATAAAAGGAGGGTTTGGAAGGATCAGTAGCTCTGAGGTGTTAATAGTAAGAATTTCTGAGGAGGTGAAACTGTAGTTTGTTAGGCTCTTTTTAATGTTTTCTTCTTTCTGCTTATTTGCGTCATTTTCATTTTTGGTAATAAGCATTGCTCTCGCTGCAGGAGAGCTTGAAACCAGGCCCGGTTAAGATCTTTACTTTAGATCTAAGCAAGCTACGGAAAGAACGTACACTGGGAAATGACATGTTACAGTATTTTTAAAAAGATGTTCTCTCGGAGTTAACAAAATGAGATATTATTAGCCAGAGTGGCTAGGGAAATTGCTTTAAAAAAACCCCACAGGCACAATTTTTGACTTGACAGTGTTTTGCAGACGTTCTGGAGCCTTTTTTTGAAAAAATTCATTATGCTGACACTACTATCAAACCCCATTCCCTTAAGCTCAGCTGTGTTGTAGCTGAAAACTTGCTCAGTGTGTTTATTCCACACAGAACCCAATTTTCCAAATCTCTGCAAATTTGCCCTTAACAGTAAAATACTGGGTACAGAGCATCTACCCACTCCACCCAAATTATCCCCCTTGGCATGTGCTAACAGTCTGATGCTGTGATTATTGTTATGATGGGAAAGGCTGGCACCATGTCTTATTTGTAAGCCTTTCTAGAGGAACCCGTGGGAATATTCTGCTTTAATCTTGTTGATGTCACAGTTTGGGGTCATCGGGCAATCCATTCACCTTCTGAGCGGTAAATGTTTTGAGGCAAAATTTTAGGCAAATACTTGCTGAGCGAGAGAATGAGGGAATGCATGACATACTAGATAACCATAAATTTTATGTTGGATAAATATATCTATTAACAAGAAGTATATTGGGACTTCCCTGGTGGTCCAGTAGCTAAGACTCTGTGCTCTCAATGTGGAGGGCCTGGGTTCAATCCCTGGTCAGGGAAGTAGATCCCAAATACCTCAACTAAGAGTTCACATGCTGCAACAAAAACCAGCACAGCCAAATACATAAATAAATATTAAAAAACCAAAACAAATAGTAGATTTGTGATATATTAAGTGAGAAAATATGTTAAGAAATTACGTACCCTGTATGATCTCATTTAAAATGAAAATTATCATTATTCGTATACAGATAAAAGGAGGGTTTGGAAGGATCAGTAGCTCTGAGGTGTTAATAGTAAGAATTTCTGAGGAGGTGAAACTGTAGTTTGTTAGGCTCTTTTTAATGTTTTCTTCTTTCTGCTTATTTGCGTCATTTTCATTTTTGGTAATAAGCATTGCTCTCGCTGCAGGAGAGCTTGAAACCAGGCCCGGTTAAGATCTTTACTTTAGATCTAAGCAAGCTACGGAAAGAACGTACACTGGGAAATGACATGTTACAGTATTTTTAAAAAGATGTTCTCTCGGAGTTAACAAAATGAGATATTATTAGCCAGAGTGGCTAGGGAAATTGCTTTAAAAAAACCCCACAGGCACAATTTTTGACTTGACAGTGTTTTGCAGACGTTCTGGAGCCTTTTTTTGAAAAAATTCATTATGCTGACACTACTATCAAACCCCATTCCCTTAAGCTCAGCTGTGTTGTAGCTGAAAACTTGCTCAGTGTGTTTATTCCACACAGAACCCAATTTTCCAAATCTCTGCAAATTTGCCCTTAACAGTAAAATACTGGGTACAGAGCATCTACCCACTCCACCCAAATTATCCCCCTTGGCATGTGCTAACAGTCTGATGCTGTGATTATTGTTATGATGGGAAAGGCTGGCACCATGTCTTATTTGTAAGCCTTTCTAGAGGAACCCGTGGGAATATTCTGCTTTAATCTTGTTGATGTCACAGTTTGGGGTCATCGGGCAATCCATTCACCTTCTGAGCGGTCAGGAGAGGCTGGATTGTGTTGCAGTAATAAACATCTCCTAAATCTCCATGGTTTTACAGCAACATAGGTTTACTTCTCACTCATATTACATGCAATCATGGGCAGGTTGTGCCTCTGTTCCATGTCATCCTCTTGTTGATATTCAGGTGTTTGGAGTGGCCTCTGTCTGGTGAATCACTGGTCTCATGGCAGGAGGAAAAAGAGGATGCGACAAACCATGGGTTTCATCTTAGCTTCTGCTGAAAAGAAAACTGAACTCATCACCTTCCCATCCCTTTACTGTCCCTCAGTTGGCTTTTTTTTTAGGCATTCTTAATATTAACTTGAATAATTATAATGAAAATAATTATTTCTAAATTTCATTAGTCCAGTGTCTAAGAAGGCTAAGACTTTGCACTCCCAATGCAGGGAGCCTGAGTTTGATCCCTGATTGGATGTGGGTCTAGATCCCACATGCATGCCACGACTGCAAACAATTTGCATGCCACAACTGCAAAAAAAGATCAAAGATCTTACATGCCGCAACTAAGACCTGGTACAAGTAAATAAATAAATAAAAATAAATCTCATTGATTGAGGACCTGCTGAATTACAGATGTTATGATGTTGCTTTATCAGCCTTATATAGCTTAATCCTATAAAACAGGTGTTTTATTATCACCAATTCAAATACAAAAAATTGGAAACTTTGTGAGATTAAGGGACTTGCTTAAAATCAACATCTAACATGTAGCAGAGCTGTTCAAACTCAGACAGTCTCACTCCAGACCCCATGTTCCCAATATCAAGCTTTTGTGCTGTTTTCTTTTACATCAGCTCCTCTCTCTTCCTTGACCTTTGTACCCAGTGGTCGTATTATTTATGGCACCTGTTATCTAGTTCTCTTACTGTCTCAAGTCTTATTACTTGCTGCTAGGACTGTTGCAGCATCCTCTTAACTGATTTCTCAGCCTTTAGGCTTTGCTTCATCGTGGACACACTACCATATTTCTTTTTGGGAAGCATGAGTTTCATCATGTTCCTTTTCTGCTCAGAAAACCTGAGGGGCTCTCCCCTGTCTACTACGACAAACTGTAGCTTGGCATCTGAGACTTCCATGTCTGACTCCAGCCTTATGGAATTCCAGTTTGTTCTTCCTGGGTTCCAACTAGATGGGACTAATTGCACTGAGAACATTCTTTACATGCTTACGCTCATTCTTAGAGATTCTCACTCCCTTCCTCCGATTCCCCACTGACACTCTCCATTAGTATTACCTGAGTATGAGTCGTAGCTTTCCTTCTGGATTATGAGCTATAATGGGGGATAATATCATGATGCAGGAGGGCAGTCTAAAAGTAACTTAACACTGTTTCTTAAAAACAAGTTGGTAGGAGCAAAGAACAATACTTCTCTGCCAGTAAAGCAAAGCCAATAGTACAAAAAACAGCAGAAAGTAGATTTTAGCACTAACTTACATAGGAAGGAGACTACCCGTCATGTACTTTTTAAAATTCAGGTGTGATGCATGTACAGAGCACATATCTTAAGCGTCCAGTTGAATGAATATTAGCTACTATAGATGCCTGTAAAACCACCCTCTGATCTCAAGATTCTGAACACACCCAGCATCCCAGAAGTTTCCCCCATGTTGCCCATTAATACTCACCCCCACGTCATCAGAGAGAATCATTTTAACCTTGTTTCATTTTGCCTGTTCTTACCCTTCGCATAAGTGAATTCATACAGTAACTGGCTTCTTTCTTTCAACATAATGTCTGTCTCGCATAGTTTTGATTACTGCATAAACCATAAAATAATTTGCACATGCTTAAAAGAAAGACAGTTATCATTAAAATGATGGTTTTCCCCAGGAAAGGACATGGAGGACTCAAACCAACCTAAGACATTTAATCCCGCCCCCATAGTGTACAGTGGTGGAAGGAACCAGAGGTTTGGGCCTAATTTAACCCCAGGGCAAATAGCACATTACAACTTTGCCAGAAAAGGTTAATGGTGAGAAATGGGTGGAGGGAAGAGAGGAAACAGGGGAGAGGGTGTATCAGTTAGGGTCCTTCAAAGAAACAGAACCAGTTGATGGTATACAAGGAGATTTATCAAGACAAATCAGTTCACACCTTAATGGAGGTTGAGAAGTCCCACAGTCTGCTGTCTGAAAGCTGGAAAGCCAGGGGTCTAACTTAGTCTGAATCTGAAGACCTGAGAACCTGGGGAGCCAGCGGGTTAAGTCCTAGTTAGAAGAGAGGAAAAGATGGAAAGAGTTGTCCCAACTCAGCAGTCAAGCAGGAAACAAAATTGGGAATGAATTCTTCTTTCCTCCACCTTTTGTTCTATTCAGACCCTCAAAGGATTGGATGATGCCCACTGATGTTTGGCAAGGGCCATCAGTTTATTGAGTCTAACGATTCAGGTGCTATTGTATCTTGAAACACTGTCACTGACATACCCAGAAATAATACTTAACCAAACAGGTTGATACATAAAATTAACCATCACAAAGGGGTTTATTGTTTTGTGTGTAAGGTATAAATACAAGTGTGGTCCAAAGTCCTAGAAGGAAGCCTTTTCTTCTCCTGAGCCACTAGCTCATGCAGACTCAATAAAGGAGGGAAACCATGACTGTAAATAGAACCACTAGGGTCAAGGATGAACTCCGGAAGTAGAGAGGAACCAGACTTGCAAAGCAGATGCCTGACCCTGCCTCGTCTGAGCCTGCTTAGTTATTGCAAGCCTGGAAAAGGCCACGTCTCCCATCCTGCTCACGAGCTCTTTCTTAAGTATAACTGATTAGTAATTAAAAATCGTCTCGCATAGTTTTGATTGATAGTGAATTCATACAGTAACTGGCTTCTTTCTTTCAACATAATGTCTGTCTCATAGTTTTGATTACTGCATAAACCATAAAATAATTTGCACATGCTTAAAAGAAAGACAGTTATCATTAAAATGATGGTTTTCCCCAGGAAAGGACATGGAGGACTCAAACCAACCTAAGACATTTAATCCCGCCCCCATAGTGTACAGTGGTGGAAGGAACCAGAGGTTTGGGCCTAATTTAACCCCAGGGCAAATAGCACATTACAACTTTGCCAGAAAAGGTTAATGGTGAGAAATGGGTGGAGGGAAGAGAGGAAACAGGGGAGAGGGTGTATCAGTTAGGGTCCTTCAAAGAAACAGAACCAGTTGATGGTATACAAGGAGATTTATCAAGACAAATCAGTTCACACCTTAATGGAGGTTGAGAAGTCCCACAGTCTGCTGTCTGAAAGCTGGAAAGCCAGGGGTCTAACTTAGTCTGAATCTGAAGACCTGAGAACCTGGGGAGCCAGCGGGTTAAGTCCTAGTTAGAAGAGAGGAAAAGATGGAAAGAGTTGTCCCAACTCAGCAGTCAAGCAGGAAACAAAATTGGGAATGAATTCTTCTTTCCTCCACCTTTTGTTCTATTCAGACCCTCAAAGGATTGGATGATGCCCACTGATGTTTGGCAAGGGCCATCAGTTTATTGAGTCTAACGATTCAGGTGCTATTGTATCTTGAAACACTGTCACTGACATACCCAGAAATAATACTTAACCAAACAGGTTGATACATAAAATTAACCATCACAAAGGGGTTTATTGTTTTGTGTGTAAGGTATAAATACAAGTGTGGTCCAAAGTCCTAGAAGGAAGCCTTTTCTTCTCCTGAGCCACTAGCTCATGCAGACTCAATAAAGGAGGGAAACCATGACTGTAAATAGAACCACTAGGGTCAAGGATGAACTCCGGAAGTAGAGAGGAACCAGACTTGCAAAGCAGATGCCTGACCCTGCCTCGTCTGAGCCTGCTTAGTTATTGCAAGCCTGGAAAAAGGCCACGTCTCCCATCCTGCTCACGAGCTCTTTCTTAAGTATAACTGATAGTATTTTAGAGTCAAAATTACTGAGGAGGCACAAAGTTCAGAGTCCGGGTTAGTTTTCCAGCTAATTTCGAGTGATTGTGTCTGGAGGGTAATTATCATTATCTCCACAGAAACTCATCGTATTTCTTTACTGTAAAGCCAGATTTCTGCAGATCTGGAAGCTTCAATGGGAAACTCTACCCAGTGTCCAGATGACTGAATGATGTGCAGTCTGGTGATGTGCACACAGGAGACACTCAGTAACAGCTTATGGAGTGGGACAGAGAGAAAGGGACAAAGAAAGAGAGAAATAGATGGAGAATGGAGGGCCAGAGATAAGGGAGAGAAAATGCAGAGATGGCAGAGTGTTGAGACCATGAACCAGCAGAGCCGGGAGCCCTGGGCCAGTGGCTGTTCCCACCTCCACCCCTCAGAAATGCAGATCTCTCCTGCCTCTTGGTAGGGCTGGCAATGATGTCTGTTTCCCCTGAGAAGCTTCCAGAATGAGTAAACCATCCTGACCCAAATCACTTTGAGATCTGGAACAGGTCACTCTCTCTCTAAGCCTTTTCCCCCTCTCATCTGTAAACTGGATATTTAGGGGCCCAGTTCCTCGTTCTCCTCAACTTCCTCTTATACTTGACCCACCTTTGTTGTTGTTCAGTTGCTCACTTGTGTCTGACTCATTGAGACCCCATGACCAGCAGCACACCAGGCTTCCCTGTCCTTCACCATGTTCCAGAGCTTGCTCAAACTCATGTCCTTTGGGAGTTCCGTTCATCCTGTTGATACATAAAATTAACCATCACAAAGGGGTTTATTGTTTTGTGTGTAAGGTATAAATACAAGTGTGGTCCAAAGTCCTAGAAGGAAGCCTTTTCTTCTCCTGAGCCACTAGCTCATGCAGACTCAATAAAGGAGGGAAACCATGACTGTAAATAGAACCACTAGGGTCAAGGATGAACTCCGGAAGTAGAGAGGAACCAGACTTGCAAAGCAGATGCCTGACCCTGCCTCGTCTGAGCCTGCTTAGTTATTGCAAGCCGGGAAAAAAGGCCACGTCTCCCATCCTGCTCACGAGCTCTTTCTTAAGTATAACTGATAGTATTTTAGAGTCAAAATTACTGAGGAGGCACAAAGTTCAGAGTCCGGGTTAGTTTTCCAGCTAATTTCGAGTGATTGTGTCTGGAGGGTAATTATCATTATCTCCACAGAAACTCATCGTATTTCTTTACTGTAAAGCCAGATTTCTGCAGATCTGGAAGCTTCAATGGGAAACTCTACCCAGTGTCCAGATGACTGAATGATGTGCAGTCTGGTGATGTGCACACAGGAGACACTCAGTAACAGCTTATGGAGTGGGACAGAGAGAAAGGGACAAAGAAAGAGAGAAATAGATGGAGAATGGAGGGCCAGAGATAAGGGAGAGAAAATGCAGAGATGGCAGAGTGTTGAGACCATGAACCAGCAGAGCCGGGAGCCCTGGGCCAGTGGCTGTTCCCACCTCCACCCCTCAGAAATGCAGATCTCTCCTGCCTCTTGGTAGGGCTGGCAATGATGTCTGTTTCCCCTGAGAAGCTTCCAGAATGAGTAAACCATCCTGACCCAAATCACTTTGAGATCTGGAACAGGTCACTCTCTCTCTAAGCCTTTTCCCCCTCTCATCTGTAAACTGGATATTTAGGGGCCCAGTTCCTCGTTCTCCTCAACTTCCTCTTATACTTGACCCACCTTTGTTGTTGTTCAGTTGCTCACTTGTGTCTGACTCATTGAGACCCCATGACCAGCAGCACACCAGGCTTCCCTGTCCTTCACCATGTTCCAGAGCTTGCTCAAACTCATGTCCTTTGAGTCGGTGATGTCATCCAACCTCCTCACCCTCTTTCACTCCCTTCTGCTCCTGCCTTCAATCTTTCCCAGATTCAGAGTCTTTTCCAGTGAGTCAACTTCCTGCATCATGTGGCCAAACACCAGTCCTTCCAATGAATGAATGAGTTGATTTCCTTTAGGATTAACTAGTTTGATCTCCTTGCTGTCCAAGGGACCCTCAAGAGTCTTCTCCAGCAGCAGAATTCAAAAGCATCAATTTTTCAGCAAACCCAGCCTTCTTTATGGTCCTATGACTACTGAAAAAACCATAGCTTCGATTATACAGACCTTTGCTAGCAAACCTCACACAGTTCCTGCTGGCTCCCCCAAGGCACCTGGGGCCTGGACCTGTGGTCTAGAGGCTACATGGTGCTTTTTTGTTCTCTACTGGGTGTGGACATGAGTGTCAAGATGTTGTTTCTGAGCTTGTGCATCTGATTCCTGACAATACACACATTATCTTGGGACATGCAAAATAGTCAAGGCTGTAGGTGGTGTGTGTAAATTGTCCTCGGCACCTCCCATTGTCCATTAAGGTACTGGCCAACCCACACCCCTCCAAAATCCACACCTGATTCTCTGCATAGCACTGGAGCGAGGGTCGACCAGGCATTCATCCTCTTGAGAAGGGAACCTCTTCTCCTTCACAGCATGGTTAGTCTCCAGGCATAAAGAACTAAGGGAGGAGGGAGTTCCTGGTGGTCCACTGGTTAAGACTCTGCCCTTTCACTGACAACCTGAGGGCTTGGTTTCAATCACTGGTTGAGGAACTGTGCAGCAAAACAAATATTAGACAAACAAACAATAAGGGATGACATAGAAAATACAATCCCCAGCATGCACTGTCTGTTCCTCCCTTACCTGTCGCTCTCCTGGAAGCTGTTCCTCTCAGGATACAAAATGCTTCTGAGTCTTCTTCAGTCTCGGAATGATAGAAGTACAGGCCAGCAAGAGGAAGGGCACTTTGCCTACAGAAGTGCCCCCATTCAGTGGAGAAACCCCCTCCCCCGCGCCACCCTGTTTTCTGATTGGCACAGACTATGGGTCTCAGAGTCTGGGGTTGTGAATGAGGAGCAGGGGGCGGGGTGAGTATTTTCCTATCTCCTTTTGCCCTGGAGGAGTGCCCTATTTCAGAAGATAAAACTTGAATAGGTTCCCGATTGTTTATCTCAACCCAGCTCCATCTGCCTTGTATTTATGGAAATTCCTACCAGATTCTGGCAACAGGCGCCTGTCAGTCTTGGGTGTCAGCACTGTGAGCTTTGGATTTTGCTGCCTTCTTAGGTATTTTTGTGAAAAGCTGGGAAAATATATCTCAGGGGCTGCTACTCCAGTGCCAGTTTAAATCAACCACACCCAGCCTCTTCCTTTTACAGCTTCACCTACTTTTTCACTCATTCACTCATTTAATCAACAAACATTTATGGAGCACCTTACTTGTGCTGGGTACCATGCCAGGCACCGGGAACAAGGCAGGAAATGGAAGCTTCTCCTTGCTCTTGAAAGAGACTGTCTTTAGGAGGATGCAGATTCACAATCATAGCATAGGAGTGGTGGGTGATACTGAGACCTGTTTCAACCAGGGAGGTTAGGGAACCTATTCAAGGATGCACAGTAAATTGGAGCAAGATCCAGGGAGGTTCTCCAGGTCCTGCCACTGTGCATCCCTGTCTTCTGTTTGTCACCCTGCGTTTCCTTCTCCAACATCTCACTGCCAGGATGACCCCCTAGCCATTTCTCTGTTCCTCATAGATATTTATGCCTTATCCCTAGCTTTTGCCCCAGCCCCTGACAGTCTCACCTTAGAGCTCCTTCCAGGCTATGAGCATGTCTCACAACTAGAGAAGATGTCCAGAGACCTCTGCTCCCTCCTCCCCATTTGGTGGCCTGCAGCTTGACCAGTTAGCTCTTCTGCTTTGAACAGGAAGTTCTTAGAGCACACAGCATGAAGCCTGTGGCTTCAGTATCCAGAGAATTGGACCCAAAGCCCTACTCTGCTATTCTTTGCTGTGTGCCCTTGACCAGGTTGCTTACTGTCTCTAAATTTCCTGTCTTCTCCTGTAAAATGGGAATAATAACACTGACTTCTTTATTGAGATGTTTAAGTAAGTTCGTTTAAATACCCATTTAGCACTGTGCCTGGCTTATGGTAAGTGCCCAATGAATGATATCTGCTGTTCTTGTTATTGTTCCTATTGATAGTATTCTCCCTGTTAGATTCGGTTCTCCCTGAGGGCAGGGACTATGTCTTTTCCAGTCTGCCTCCCTAGCACCAATACAGTAAGCCATTGATAAATGTTCACTTAGGGCTTCCCTGGTGGTCCAGTGGGTAAAGAGTTCACCTTGCACTGCAAGGGGTGCCAGTTCGATCCTTGGCATGGGAAGATCCCATGTGCCGCAGAGCAACTGGACCAGTGTGTCCAATTGTTAGCCAGCACTCTGGAGCGCATGCACCCAGAGCCGGTGCTCTCCTACAGGAAAGGCCACTGCAATGGGAGGACCACACAGGCCAAAGAACTGAGATGGATGAAAATAAATAAATGAAAGGCCAATGGAAGTGGGAAAAAAAAAAGTTCATTCAGTGATTTGACCGACACATTCAAGTCCAGTTAATAATCAAGCCGTACTGTCAATTGTAAGAAAGTAAACTTGAATATAAAGTTGTATTCCAATGATTCCCAAAGTGAGATCCCTAAAACTCTAGTTCTGTACATTGATTTTGGGGGAAAAAGGTCACATCAGTTTAGGAAACTGAATCCTATATCCCTTTCTGGGAAAGTCAAATGAACCTTAGGCTATTAAAGTCTTTGATAATCCCTGCATGAAAGAAACCTTTGATTCCCCTGTTACCCAAACTTAACTGACCAATGAACTCTTTTCTCATGATATGTCTGTTATCAGCCCACTAACTTTGTAGTACTGGAAGACACTCTCTAAGAGCCCCTGGTGCACACCATTCATGAATCCCAACCCACAGCTGCCATCTTGAAGGAATACACCAGTATGATTGGCTTCCAGAATTCCCAAACTAAGTACACATTCTGCATACCCTCCATGGGACACTGCTACAAAATGCTTTACCAACACTCCTAAACAACAAAATAGTGTATTTTTAAAAAGCTCTCCTTTTATTGTACAGACAACAATGCATGACTGGTTTTCTATACAGACAGAAGAGAAAGAGTTGATATGTGCTTGCAAAAGGTTACTTGAAACAATGGGACATTTGCAATTGACCCAAACCTAACGATTGTCACTGTCTCTTTAAAAACATCAGAGGCATTCAAGTTCCTGGCAGAATGGCCCTTTTCCTTGTCTGGTAAGAAATATGACATGAGAACAACATATTTATTCTTTGTAATAAATGTTATGGTCAGACGGGATCTGAGGACACCCAGAATTTCGTCTTAGCACGTAAAGTGGAATCTAGAGAATGGCTGGTCTCACCTTCCTCTCCTTAAACCGCAGGCATCTCCAGCCCAGCCAAGCACTGTGCTGTTCACAGCCTGTTCCATATCTCCATCTAAATCTCTGTGCCATCGCTGTTCCTTGCCTTGACCCCTTTTCCCTCAACAGCAGCAACAATAACAATAATCATTTGTTGATCACTTACCATGCACCAGGTTATGCTAAGAACTGTACACCTATTACCTGATTTAATCTTTCTGCAATGGACCAAAAGAACTGAGATGGATGAAAATAAATAAATGAAAGGCCAATGGAAGTGGGAAAAAAGTTCATTCAGTGATTTGACCGACACATTCAAGTCCAGTTAATAATCAAGCCGTACTGTCAATTGTAAGAAAGTAAACTTGAATATAAAGTTGTATTCCAATGATTCCCAAAGTGAGATCCCTAAAACTCTAGTTCTGTACATTGATTTTGGGGGAAAAAGGTCACATCAGTTTAGGAAACTGAATCCTATATCCCTTTCTGGGAAAGTCAAATGAACCTTAGGCTATTAAAGTCTTTGATAATCCCTGCATGAAAGAAACCTTTGATTCCCCTGTTACCCAAACTTAACTGACCAATGAACTCTTTTCTCATGATATGTCTGTTATCAGCCCACTAACTTTGTAGTACTGGAAGACACTCTCTAAGAGCCCCTGGTGCACACCATTCATGAATCCCAACCCACAGCTGCCATCTTGAAGGAATACACCAGTATGATTGGCTTCCAGAATTCCCAAACTAAGTACACATTCTGCATACCCTCCATGGGACACTGCTACAAAATGCTTTACCAACACTCCTAAACAACAAAATAGTGTATTTTTAAAAAGCTCTCCTTTTATTGTACAGACAACAATGCATGACTGGTTTTCTATACAGACAGAAGAGAAAGAGTTGATATGTGCTTGCAAAAGGTTACTTGAAACAATGGGACATTTGCAATTGACCCAAACCTAACGATTGTCACTGTCTCTTTAAAAACATCAGAGGCATTCAAGTTCCTGGCAGAATGGCCCTTTTCCTTGTCTGGTAAGAAATATGACATGAGAACAACATATTTATTCTTTGTAATAAATGTTATGGTCAGACGGGATCTGAGGACACCCAGAATTTCGTCTTAGCACGTAAAGTGGAATCTAGAGAATGGCTGGTCTCACCTTCCTCTCCTTAAACCCGCAGGCATCTCCAGCCCAGCCAAGCACTGTGCTGTTCACAGCCTGTTCCATATCTCCATCTAAATCTCTGCGTGTGCCATCGCTGTTCCCCTTGCCTTGACCCCCTTTTCCCTCAACAGCAGCAACAATAACAATAATCATTTGTTGATCACTTACCATGCACCAGGTTATGCTAAGAACTGTACACCTATTACCTGATTTAATCTTTTCTGGCAACCCTATGAGGTGGAAGTTTATTGCACCCAATTGACAGAGGAGGAAACTGAGGCACCACGAGGTTATGGGATCTGCTTCTCCTCACATGGCAGGGCAGGGATGTGCTAGGATTTGATCCCAGGAAGCCAAGATCCAGATTCCCCGCATTTGCCCTTAAGTATACGGAGTTGAGTTTTGCTTTTACTGACATAAAATTCACATAATACAAGATTACCATTAGAAAGTGTATGATTCAGAGACTTCCATGGTGGTCCAGTGGCTGACTCCAAGCTCCCATTACAGAGGGGCAGGGTTCGACTCCTAGCTGGGGAACTAGATCCCACATGCCGCAACTAAAAGTTCCCACGTCGCAACTAAGACCCAGCACAGCCAAATAAATAAACTTAAAAAAACAGCCAACAAACAAAAATAAAGTGTATGATTCTGTGACATTGAGCATCCTCATGATGTGTGCACCTTTCACCTCTAATTCTAAAATATTTTCATCACCCCAAAAGGAACCCCTGCATCCGTTACGCACTCACTCCCTATCTTCCACTCCCCCAGTTCCTGGCAACCTGCAGCCTATGTTCTTCTAGCTATTTTGCCTGCCCGGTCCAGCGCCCAGTTATGTTTCTGGACCAACACACTGTTTTCCGGTTAAAAATGGTTCTTTCCTCAAATACAAAACAGCCTGGACTTGAACTCCTGGAGAGAGTGACTAGGCCTTCTTCACTAATCCACCCCCAGCCGTCAGCCCTGAACTCAGTACACATTTGTTGAAATAACATAAGCTGGAAGCGCTACCTCATTTTCTGTTGATTGTTGTTTTTTACCATCTATTGGATTTTTTGAGGCCCTACCACGTGCACTATGCAAATCCTCAGAATAACTCTGTGAGGAAGCAGGAAAGATTGTACCTATCATATGGACGAGAGGACAGAGGCTGAGAAGGTTTAAACCGTCTCTTGTTCCTCTGTGCCTTGGTAATTGCTGTTCCCCTGTCTTAAAACCCTTCCACCAGAGTTTTCCATTCTCAATGCCCTTTCCTTCCCTTTCCTATCATTTGTTGATCACTTACCATGCACCAGGTTATGCTAAGAACTGTACACCTATTACCTGATTTAATCTTTTCTGGCAACCCTATGAGGTGGAAGTTTATTGCACCCAATTGACAGAGGAGGAAACTGAGGCACCACGAGGTTATGGGATCTGCTTCTCCTCACATGGCAGGGCAGGGATGTGCTAGGATTTGATCCCAGGAAGCCAAGATCCAGATTCCCCGCATTTGCCCTTAAGTATCGGAGTTGAGTTTTGCTTTTACTGACATAAAATTCACATAATACAAGATTACCATTAGAAAGTGTATGATTCAGAGACTTCCATGGTGGTCCAGTGGCTGACTCCAAGCTCCCATTACAGAGGGGCAGGGTTCGACTCCTAGCTGGGGAACTAGATCCCACATGCCGCAACTAAAAGTTCCCACGTCGCAACTAAGACCCAGCACAGCCAAATAAATAAACTTAAAAAAACAGCCAACAAACAAAAATAAAGTGTATGATTCTGTGACATTGAGCATCCTCATGATGTGTGCACCTTTCACCTCTAATTCTAAAATATTTTCATCACCCCAAAAGGAACCCCTGCATCCGTTACGCACTCACTCCCTATCTTCCACTCCCCCAGTTCCTGGCAACCTGCAGCCTATGTTCTTCTAGCTATTTTGCCTGCCCGGTCCAGCGCCCAGTTATGTTTCTGGACCAACACACTGTTTTCCGGTTAAAAATGGTTCTTTCCTCAAATACAAAACAGCCTGGACTTGAACTCCTGGAGAGAGTGACTAGGCCTTCTTCACTAATCCACCCCCAGCCGTCAGCCCTGAACTCAGTACACATTTGTTGAAATAACATAAGCTGGAAGCGCTACCTCATTTTCTGTTGATTGTTGTTTTTTACCATCTATTGGATTTTTTGAGGCCCTACCACGTGCACTATGCAAATCCTCAGAATAACTCTGTGAGGAAGCAGGAAAGATTGTACCTATCATATGGACGAGAGGACAGAGGCTGAGAAGGTTTAAACCGTCTCTTGTTCCTCTGTGCCTTGGTAATTGCTGTTCCCCTGTCTTAAAACCCTTCCACCAGAGTTTTCCATTCTCAATGCCCTTTCCTTCCCTTTCCTGTCTGTTTGGTGGCAGTCTGGCTTTGCTCCTGTGTTAGAAAAGCAAAAATTCGACACACAAAGGGAATTCACACATTTGTCTTCCATAAGGCCATACGGACTCCCTCAGACACCCGCCTTCTCTGGTCTTGGCTAGGATTCTCTCGGCTCCAGGAGCCTCCTGCTAGTCGGAAGCCCCGGTCTACAGTTTGTGCATCTTTGATGAATAAAAAATGGGGAAACGAATTAATTATTACTTAATAAATTCAGTTTTGTTGGAAAATATCTTTCAAAACATCAGGCCCCCACGTTGGAGCTAGCCCAGATGTCCATCAACAGGGGGCTGTTGAAATAGATGATGCCTTCCTATGGGGGCATACCAGGCAGGGGGCACCCACAGGCACCGACACGGAAAGATGGCCAGAACCTGGCATTAGAACGAAAGAGAAAAGAGCAGAAGAATTTTGGACAGCAACAAACTCATTCTTGAGTATAGAAAAGAAATGCACAGGTGGGTGAGTGTAAATATACATGTATTCCTGGAGAAAGTTCTAAAAGAATACCTGTTTTTTTAATTGCGGTAAAATATACATAAAATTTACCATCTCAGCCATTTTTAAGTGAACAGTTCTTTTTTAAAAAATAGTTATTTTTGGTTCTCTTGGGTCTTTGTTGCTGCTCAGACTTTCTTTTGTGGGAAGGGTCTACTCTCTTGGTAACTGGCTCAGGCATGCCGGCTTTCCTCAAATCCCCTCTGTGAGAGTGACTAGGCCTTCTTCACTAATCCACCCCCAGCCGTCAGCCCTGAACTCAGTACACATTTGTTGAAATAACATAAGCTGGAAGCGCTACCTCATTTTCTGTTGATTGTTGTTTTTTACCATCTATTGGATTTTTTGAGGCCCTACCACGTGCACTATGCAAATCCTCAGAATAACTCTGTGAGGAAGCAGGAAAGATTGTACCTATCATATGGACGAGAGGACAGAGGCTGAGAAGGTTTAAACCGTCTCTTGTTCCTCTGTGCCTTGGTAATTGCTGTTCCCCTGTCTTAAAACCCTTCCACCAGAGTTTTCCATTCTCAATGCCCTTTCCTTCCCTTTCCTGTCTGTTTGGTGGCAGTCTGGCTTTGCTCCTGTGTTAGAAAAGCAAAAATTCGACACACAAAGGGAATTCACACATTTGTCTTCCATAAGGCCATACGGACTCCCTCAGACACCCGCCTTCTCTGGTCTTGGCTAGGATTCTCTCGGCTCCAGGAGCCTCCTGCTAGTCGGAAGCCCCGGTCTACAGTTTGTGCATCTTTGATGAATAAAAAATGGGGAAACGAATTAATTATTACTTAATAAATTCAGTTTTGTTGGAAAATATCTTTCAAAACATCAGGCCCCCACGTTGGAGCTAGCCCAGATGTCCATCAACAGGGGGCTGTTGAAATAGATGATGCCTTCCTATGGGGGCATACCAGGCAGGGGGCACCCACAGGCACCGACACGGAAAGATGGCCAGAACCTGGCATTAGAACGAAAGAGAAAAGAGCAGAAGAATTTTGGACAGCAACAAACTCATTCTTGAGTATAGAAAAGAAATGCACAGGTGGGTGAGTGTAAATATACATGTATTCCTGGAGAAAGTTCTAAAAGAATACCTGTTTTTTTAATTGCGGTAAAATATACATAAAATTTACCATCTCAGCCATTTTTAAGTGAACAGTTCTTTTTTAAAAAATAGTTATTTTTGGTTCTCTTGGGTCTTTGTTGCTGCTCAGACTTTCTCTTTTTGTGGGGAAGGGTCTACTCTCTTGGTATAAACCATGGGCTCTAGGGCATGCCGGCTTCAGTAGTTATGGCATACAGGCTCAGTCGTTTCAGCTTCCAGGCTCAAGAGCACAGGTTCAATAGTTGTGGTGCATGGGCTTGGTTGCTCCAAGGCATGTGGGATCTTCTCAGTTCAGGGATTGAGTCCATGTGTCTCCTGCATCAGTGGACTGATTTTTTACCCCCACCCGAGTCATCGAGGAAGCCCACGTGTACACTTCTGGTCTCGAACACATTCTCAATGTTGCAACTATCACCACTGTCCATCTCTGGAATTCTTTTCACCTGTAAACTGAAACTCTGGACCCCTTAAGCATGAACTACCCACTACCTGCTTCCTCCCAGCCCCTGGTAACCCACCAAGCTGTTTTCTGTCTCTATGAGTTTGACTATTCTAAGTACCTCATATAAGTAAAATGATAGAGCATATGTCTTTTTTGTAACTGGCTCATTTCATTCAGTATAATGTCCTCAGAGTTCATTCATGTCATAGGATGTGTCAGGATTCCCTCTTTTTTAAGACAATAATATTCCATTGTATGGCTAGACCATGCTTTGTTTATCCGTTTGTCCATTGGTGGATACCTGAGTTGCGTCTACATTTTAGTTACTGTGAATATTGCTGCAAGGAAGAGGAGGGTGGAAAACAGCACACTTTTTAGCCAAACTAATCTCTGGGTAAGAGGGTGGAATTATGGGGAAATTTTACTTCCTTTTCCTCAGCACACTCAATTTAATTTAAAAATATATAAAAATGTATAAAATCTAGAGAAAACCTTGACCCGCATATATATCTTAGAGAAGTGTAACCACAGTTTGGGGGGTGTTCTCCCTCAAGTTTTTCTTTGTACAGGTGAACATACAGTATGCACATAAATACTTTTAGAAAGTGAAAACTGAATCGCAGAAGTATATTGTTTGCTGTGTCTGTGGAATGCTGTATCATGGGCATCCTTTCAAGTCAGTTTGTATGGATCTATTTCATTCTTTTTGTCTGCTTCTTACTCTTCTATTGCTTATATGTTACAAATGTGTTTAACCAGTCCTCTATTGTGGACACTCAGCACTAAATTTAGGTTGTTTCTGGCTTCTTCCTGTTATATCTATGGTGCCGTGAATATCCTTGAATGAATAATGTTGCACAGGTGAGCATAACCGCTTGCAAGATAAATTCCCAGAGGCATAATTGCTTCTCCAAAGAGTATACACTTTAAAAAAAATTGGCCAAGCTGCACAAGGCATGCGGGATCTTAGTTCCCCAACCAGGGATTGAACCCATGCCCCCTGCAGTTGAAATGTGAAGTCTTAACCACTGGACTTCCAGGGAAGTCCCTCCAAAGGGTATACATTGTTGAAATGTGGATGAGTATTGCCAAGTTGTCTTCCAAAGTAGTTGAAAGAATCATCCCCATCATCAGTGGGTATAAGAATATCTTCCACATCTTCTCACCACAACCAGATAATCTCCCTCATTTTAATTGTCTAAAGATGAAAGTTTTTACAGTTTCAGTCGGCCACTTTCAGTTATGAGGGCAATTGAATTATTTCCAGATTTACTGGTCAGTTGTTTTTCTTCTGTGAGTATTTATGCTTTGCTGACTTTTTAAGTGGGAACCTTTTCTGTTTCCTTAAGGCTTTCACTTTCACTATAGTATGTCATCTGACTGGTTTTTTTATTACAACCTGCAAGTTCAAGTGTACAATCCCTTATCTGAGACCCTTGGGAAAGATGTGTTTCTGAATTCAGAATTCGTTTGGCTCTGGGAAAGGCATCAGGGTTCATGTGCCTTATCTAATATTGCCAACGCGGTCTGGGGCAGCCCCCCTATAATCAAAACATTAATAATTCTTCTGTGAAAGGTATAAATGTTCCCACAAAGTGGGATGAATACGGAATATAAATAGCTTCATATCTGTTCAAATCTGGTTTTGCTACCAAATGTCTTAGCAATGAAAACAGTTTTCAGAGCTTTTTGGACTTTAAAATTTTGTTTAATGGATTGTGGAGCTGTATCACTTTTGTGTGCAGGGAGGGAATAAAAAAAGATAACTTAAATAAGGTTCACACTGGGAAGTTAATGTCAAGTGACAAGGTCTGAATTCCTTCTTCTGTCTCTAGGATTTAAGAGGATTTGGGCTGGTGGGACAAGACACGGATGTTTACACTTAGCCCGAGCTCTTAGAGACAGTGGTACATCTCCCTCTGTCACTGCCAGCTTTAGCTAGCTAGCTTCAGGCCTCTCTGTTGCACACTTTTTTCTTTTTTAACAGGAAAGAGCCCTAACCCCTCCATGCATCCCAGTTTCCCGATATGGACCCAGCCAGGACCTCCTTCCCAGCAGCCCCTTCTCCTCTGACTGCTTGGTGCAGTTTCCTTTGCTCCACGCCTGAATGCAGGTGAAATTAACTCAGTCTCATGGAGCAACCCAGCACGGAGTCCTGTCAGCGCCCCACTTATAAGTCAGTGATTTCCATGAGGAGGCCCTGATGCTAATTCTTCCCCCAATATATAAAAACCAGGTGCTTCCAGGAACTGTAAATATGAATCTACTTTAGGCTTTTAGAGCTACTGTGGAATTGAATAATCATAAAGGATACTTCTTCCGTGGAGATTTATGCCCTCCACGACCCCCACTCCCAGTGCCCAACCGATAAAAAAGCCATATTTTACCAAAATTTTTAAGTGGGAACCTTTTCTGTTTCCTTAAGGCTTTCACTTTCACTATAGTATGTCATCTGACTGTTTTTTTTATTACAACCTGCAAGTTCAAGTGTACAATCCCTTATCTGAGACCCTTGGGAAAGATGTGTTTCTGAATTCAGAATTCGTTTGGCTCTGGGAAAGGCATCAGGGTTCATGTGCCTTATCTAATATTGCCAACGCGGTCTGGGGCAGCCCCCCTATAATCAAAACATTAATAATTCTTCTGTGAAAGGTATAAATGTTCCCACAAAGTGGGATGAATACGGAATATAAATAGCTTCATATCTGTTCAAATCTGGTTTTGCTACCAAATGTCTTAGCAATGAAAACAGTTTTCAGAGCTTTTTGGACTTTAAAATTTTGTTTAATGGATTGTGGAGCTGTATCACTTTTGTGTGCAGGGAGGGAATAAAAAAAGATAACTTAAATAAGGTTCACACTGGGAAGTTAATGTCAAGTGACAAGGTCTGAATTCCTTCTTCTGTCTCTAGGATTTAAGAGGATTTGGGCTGGTGGGACAAGACACGGATGTTTACACTTAGCCCGAGCTCTTAGAGACAGTGGTACATCTCCCTCTGTCACTGCCAGCTTTAGCTAGCTAGCTTCAGGCCTCTCTGTTGCACACTTTTTTCTTTTTTAACAGGAAAGAGCCCTAACCCTCCATGCATCCCAGTTTCCCGATATGGACCCAGCCAGGACCTCCTTCCCAGCAGCCCCTTCTCCTCTGACTGCTTGGTGCAGTTTCCTTTGCTCCACGCCTGAATGCAGGTGAAATTAACTCAGTCTCATGGAGCAACCCAGCACGGAGTCCTGTCAGCGCCCCACTTATAAGTCAGTGATTTCCATGAGGAGGCCCTGATGCTAATTCTTCCCCCAATATATAAAAACCAGGTGCTTCCAGGAACTGTAAATATGAATCTACTTTAGGCTTTTAGAGCTACTGTGGAATTGAATAATCATAAAGGATACTTCTTCCGTGGAGATTTATGCCCTCCACGACCCCCACTCCCAGTGCCCAACCGATAAAAAAGCCATATTTTACCAAAATATATCTCCTATCAGCAGTCCTGGAACACCTCACTAACCGACTATATTTATTGGGAAGTGATTCACATTAATTTCAGGCGTCATCCTAATATTATATTTATGACAGACTGTGCGAACGCCAGCAAGGGCCCTTGCCTTATTCCTGGCATACATTCTGTTTCTGCAAATACATATTGTAAACACTGCCTGGAGAGATAGAATCATAAAACCAAAATAGGTTATCTTTGGAAAATCTGTTAATCCTAATCAAATAAGACAACCGCTTGCCTGATTTGAGAAGCTGAGAGGCTTCCTCCAAGTCCGTGGGCTTATTTCTTCTTATTCCAATTCTCCCCTCACCTCTAAGATGTGATGCAACTTTTTCATACTGAGGGGGGACCCTCATAGTGATGAATGAGGCTGAACTTTCAAATCCTGCCAAGTAAATAGCTGCTTATTGTACAGGAGGAGAAACTAAAGGCTAAGCGGAGACCAGTTGCAGGGTAAGATGGAGGGAAGTTTGTTCAGAATCTATTTTGTGTGACCTGACACAGCAAGACATGAGCAGGGACCCAGAGAGAGAAAATGCAAAGCACCTGCCTATAGAGATACTCTTAACTTTAGACAAGCCAGAGGAAGAGAAGCAGGAGCCATTCTCTAAGGCCTCTGGGAGGGAAAGCCTGGAGGGCTTTTAAGAATTGAGAGATCTAGTATTTAATCTTGTGCTGTATGCACAGTGAGATGTAGCCACATACACCATTGCAGCTGTCATGTCCCCTCCATGCATCCCAGTTTCCCGATATGGACCCAGCCAGGACCTCCTTCCCAGCAGCCCCTTCTCCTCTGACTGCTTGGTGCAGTTTCCTTTGCTCCACGCCTGAATGCAGGTGAAATTAACTCAGTCTCATGGAGCAACCCAGCACGGAGTCCTGTCAGCGCCCCACTTATAAGTCAGTGATTTCCATGAGGAGGCCCTGATGCTAATTCTTCCCCCAATATATAAAAACCAGGTGCTTCCAGGAACTGTAAATATGAATCTACTTTAGGCTTTTAGAGCTACTGTGGAATTGAATAATCATAAAGGATACTTCTTCCGTGGAGATTTATGCCCTCCACGACCCCCACTCCCAGTGCCCAACCGATAAAAAAGCCATATTTTACCAAAATATATCTCCTATCAGCAGTCCTGGAACACCTCACTAACCGACTATATTTATTGGGAAGTGATTCACATTAATTTCAGGCGTCATCCTAATATTATATTTATGACAGACTGTGCGAACGCCAGCAAGGGCCCTTGCCTTATTCCTGGCATACATTCTGTTTCTGCAAATACATATTGTAAACACTGCCTGGAGAGATAGAATCATAAAACCAAAATAGGTTATCTTTGGAAAATCTGTTAATCCTAATCAAATAAGACAACCGCTTGCCTGATTTGAGAAGCTGAGAGGCTTCCTCCAAGTCCGTGGGCTTATTTCTTCTTATTCCAATTCTCCCCTCACCTCTAAGATGTGATGCAACTTTTTCATACTGAGGGGGGACCCTCATAGTGATGAATGAGGCTGAACTTTCAAATCCTGCCAAGTAAATAGCTGCTTATTGTACAGGAGGAGAAACTAAAGGCTAAGCGGAGACCAGTTGCAGGGTAAGATGGAGGGAAGTTTGTTCAGAATCTATTTTGTGTGACCTGACACAGCAAGACATGAGCAGGGACCCAGAGAGAGAAAATGCAAAGCACCTGCCTATAGAGATACTCTTAACTTTAGACAAGCCAGAGGAAGAGAAGCAGGAGCCATTCTCTAAGGCCTCTGGGAGGGAAAGCCTGGAGGGCTTTTAAGAATTGAGAGATCTAGTATTTAATCTTGTGCTGTATGCACAGTGAGATGTAGCCACATACACCATTGCAGCTGTCATGTCCAGTAGAAGCCACCATACAGGACAGTCTTGACGGGGAAGTGTCTGGGGGGAAGGGACAAAGGGCTTTGTTCCACTTTGGAGTTGCTGTTGTTTGAGGCAGCCATTTTCACCTGCCCTTGTCCATTCCTCATCTGGGAACAACACACCTACCCTCTCCCACCACAGCCTAAGCAGCTGGGTAAAGTCTATCTCCACCCTTGGCTCCAGAAGTGGGCACATGGTTACAGCTGACCAATCAGAGCCGTTTTTATCTTCCTAGATATGGGGATTAGTTCCTGATAGACATGTGACACAGGCCCACCAATCAGAGCATTTTATTCTCCTGAAATCAATGATTGGTGCCAGCCCTGACCATCAGAATGTGCTATCCTTCTAGCTACCAGTGATTACTTCCCAGATTAACACAAGGCCCAGGATTAGCTAATATAAACAGTCCATCTCCTTGGTTCCAGAGATTGTTACAGGAAAGTTCAAGGCTCAAAGCTAGACTGAAGAAAGCTGCTCCAGAATTTCTGCTAGCTTTATGGGGAAGGAAAAGACAAGCTGTCTTTAGACTAAGACTTTTGAGGGATGGAATCTAAGCTTGAGTGCTTAGAGGCTATTTTGCCATTGTGAGGGAGAATCTGTCTGGAAAAAAAAAAAGACCAAAGAGGAAAACAGTGGAGTGATAAGGAAAGCTAGATTCTTGATGATAAAGTTGATGACAATAGTTTTAATGCTAATGATATACAAGTCTTACATTGTGCTTACCATATCAAGCTCTAAGAACTATACCTACAGTGAGTCCTTCACTTATTCCTCTTGACAAGTCTATGTTGTGGATGCTTTTAGTACTTCCATTTAACAGATGTGAAAATGAAGGCAGAGTGGTCACCCAGTAAGAAGTAGGGTTAGAATTTGAACCCAAGTAATTTGACTTCAGAGACATCACTTTGCTGACAGAGGCCTCATACAGTCAAAGCTGTGGCTTTCCCAGTAGTCTTGTGTGGATGTGAGAGTTGGACCATAAAGAAAGGCTGAGTGCTCAAGAGCTGATACTTTTGAATTGTGGTGCTGAAGAAGACTCTTGAGAGTCCCTTGGACTGCAAGGAGATCAAACCAGTCAATCCTAAAGGAAATCATCCCTGAATATTCATGGAAAGGACTGATGCTGAAGGTGAAGTTCCAGTACTTTGGCCATGTGATGCAAAGAGCTGACTCATTGGAAAAGATCTGGGATGCTGGGAAAGATTGAAGGCAAAAGGAGAGGAGGGCAACAGAGGATGAGATGATTGGATGGCATCACTGATTCAATGGATGTGAATCTGAGCAAACTCCAGGAGATTGTGGAGGACAGAGAAGCCTGGCGTGCTGCAGTCCGAGGGACTGCAAACAGTCAGACATGATTTAGCGACTGAACAACAACAATTTGCCTCTAGAGTCCCTATTCATATCTACTATGTATCACTCAATAAAATGTATTGAGCTCCTACTGTATGCCAGTCTGTGTGAGGACGTGGAGATGAACGAGCCCTGATCCCTAATCTCCAGGCGCTCAGAGTCAGGGAGGGATGTCAGGAAAGCAGGCAAGCCCATCCACTGGGTGTAACCAAGCTGTGAGTGGGGTAGCTTCTGCCCTCAGCCTGTGACTGCTGTACCACCTGCATCGATTTGCAAAGAAACTCACACCCTTCAGGAGCACAGCTCCAGCCCTAACAGGCCTTCAAAAATGTCAAGGGTATTTTTAGCTTGGAAAGTTGGTGCATCCAGTGGCAGATTGGAGAAGCGAGCCTGTGCTCTGGGGAGATGAAACGCGAAGCCACAGAAACTCCATTTCAGGAGAGGGGCTGGGCTCAGGGAGACCTGAAGTCTTCAGGGAGACACAGGGAGGAGAGCCAGGCTGCTAGGTGTCTGGAACTGAGAAAGGGAATCACACTTGGAGGCCTGGGACCTTCCTGGTTCACTCCTAGGAGGGTGTGAAGATCTTCCAGAAAGTGCTACCTTAGCAGGTGTGCACATGGAAGTAGCACTCAGCGTGAGAGGACTAGGTGAGCACAGAACTTGGGGAGGGCCCTGTAGTCATTCAACAAATACACATGCTAATACTCTGGAGCCTGACATACTGTCAAACACTCAAAACGTTTTGTGAAACAAATGAGCACCCATTCCCTGAGCAAGCATCCACAGTGGTTCAGGGCTATACTAGAAGCCAGGGGGACAAAGGAGAAGGCATAGCTTCTATCCTGTGTTAAATGGAAGGGGAAAGTTGTAGAACCGTGTGGCCAGATCTACAGAAGTTTGGTAACCCTATGGACTGTGGAAATACAGCAGAGGGCATGTACCAAGATCCTGGAAGGCTTCCTGGAGGAGGTAGAGGCTTGAAACCATCTTGAAGCAAAATGATTTGGATGCACAACATAACCAGGAGATTGTGGAGGACAGAGAAGCCTGGCGTGCTGCAGTCCGAGGGACTGCAAACAGTCAGACATGATTTAGCGACTGAACAACAACAATTTGCCTCTAGAGTCCCTATTCATATCTACTATGTATCACTCAATAAAATGTATTGAGCTCCTACTGTATGCCAGTCTGTGTGAGGACGTGGAGATGAACGAGCCCTGATCCCTAATCTCCAGGCGCTCAGAGTCAGGAGGGATGTCAGGAAAGCAGGCAAGCCCATCCACTGGGTGTAACCAAGCTGTGAGTGGGGTAGCTTCTGCCCTCAGCCTGTGACTGCTGTACCACCTGCATCGATTTGCAAAGAAACTCACACCCTTCAGGAGCACAGCTCCAGCCCTAACAGGCCTTCAAAAATGTCAAGGGTATTTTTAGCTTGGAAAGTTGGTGCATCCAGTGGCAGATTGGAGAAGCGAGCCTGTGCTCTGGGGAGATGAAACGCGAAGCCACAGAAACTCCATTTCAGGAGAGGGGCTGGGCTCAGGGAGACCTGAAGTCTTCAGGGAGACACAGGGAGGAGAGCCAGGCTGCTAGGTGTCTGGAACTGAGAAAGGGAATCACACTTGGAGGCCTGGGACCTTCCTGGTTCACTCCTAGGAGGGTGTGAAGATCTTCCAGAAAGTGCTACCTTAGCAGGTGTGCACATGGAAGTAGCACTCAGCGTGAGAGGACTAGGTGAGCACAGAACTTGGGGAGGGCCCTGTAGTCATTCAACAAATACACATGCTAATACTCTGGAGCCTGACATACTGTCAAACACTCAAAACGTTTTGTGAAACAAATGAGCACCCATTCCCTGAGCAAGCATCCACAGTGGTTCAGGGCTATACTAGAAGCCAGGGGTACAAAGGAGAAGGCATAGCTTCTATCCTGTGTTAAATGGAAGGGGAAAGTTGTAGAACCGTGTGGCCAGATCTACAGAAGTTTGGTAACCCTATGGACTGTGGAAATTCAGCAGAGGGCATTTACCAAGATCATGGAAGGCTTCCTGGAGGAGGTCACCCTTGAAATAGAGGCTTGAAAGACCATCTGAAGTGAACCGAGTAGAGAAGGCATAGAAATGTATCAAGCTGGAAAATAAAAGAGTAAATCAAAATAACAGCTCCCTTTTACTGAACCCTCTGTGAGTGTCTGCAACTGTGCTCTGCTTGTAGAGGCTGGATCTCACTTGATCTTCCCAGCAGCCATGCATGCATGCGTGCTAAGTCGCTTCAGTTGTGTCTGACTCTTTGCAGCCCTATAGACTGTAGCCCATCAGGCTCCTCTGCCTGTGGAATTTCTCCAGGCAAGAATACTGGAGTGGATTGCCAAACCCTACTCCAGGAAATCGTCCCAAACCAGGAACTGAATCCATATCTCTTCAGTCTCCTGCATTGGCAGTCAGGTTCTTTACCACTAGTGCCACCTGAGAAGCCCTGGTGACTCAGATCATCAAGAATCTGCCTGCAATGCAGGAGACCCTGGTTCGATCTAAACTGGGAATGGATGTGAGTCACCTTGAATACAATCATTTATCAGTTTCCTTATGGCTTGTGTGTAATGGATCACAAAATGGCCATACAGAGCTGGGTTCAAATCCCAGTGTGCCCACTCGCTAGCTGTGTGACTCAGGCAAGTCTCATAGCCACTCCAGCCCTCAATATCTTTGTCTGCAGAATGTGGAAAGTATTAGGTCCTACCCAGTGGGGTTGTCATGAGAGCTGAGTGAGGGGCTGATGCATGGAAAGTGCTCAGGCCAGTTCTCAGCACATGAGATTCACTCTGTCACCTCAGTCTTATGAAAAAAGTGTTGGATTGTCTATCTTATGTTAAAGAGGAGGAAACTAAGGATCAGAGAGGCTGATTAACTTTCCTAAGTCCACACAGCTAGTTGGCAGCAGGGCCCTTACTGAGGAGCAGAAGGGTTGTTTAACAGTTTATCAGACCTGAGGCCTACCAACCTGAACAAGCCACAGACCCAGCCCTCTATTTGTACTAGTACAGACAGCTTCACTGGATCCAGCTACATCCAGAAGTTTGGTAACCCTATGGACTGTGGAAATTCAGCAGAGGGCATTTACCAAGATCATGGAAGGCTTCCTGGAGGAGGTCACCCTTGAAATAGAGGCTTGAAAGACCATCTGAAGTGAACCGAGTAGAGAAGGCATAGAAATGTATCAAGCTGGAAAATAAAAGAGTAAATCAAAATAACAGCTCCCTTTTACTGAACCCTCTGTGAGTGTCTGCAACTGTGCTCTGCTTGTAGAGGCTGGATCTCACTTGATCTTCCCAGCAGCCATGCATGCATGCGTGCTAAGTCGCTTCAGTTGTGTCTGACTCTTTGCAGCCCTATAGACTGTAGCCCATCAGGCTCCTCTGCCTGTGGAATTTCTCCAGGCAAGAATACTGGAGTGGATTGCCAAACCCTACTCCAGGAAATCGTCCCAAACCAGGAACTGAATCCATATCTCTTCAGTCTCCTGCATTGGCAGTCAGGTTCTTTACCACTAGTGCCACCTGAGAAGCCCTGGTGACTCAGATCATCAAGAATCTGCCTGCAATGCAGGAGACCCTGGTTCGATCTAAACTGGGAATGGATGTGAGTCACCTTGAATACAATCATTTATCAGTTTCCTTATGGCTTGTGTGTAATGGATCACAAAATGGCCATACAGAGCTGGGTTCAAATCCCAGTGTGCCCACTCGCTAGCTGTGTGACTCAGGCAAGTCTCATAGCCACTCCAGCCCTCAATATCTTTGTCTGCAGAATGTGGAAAGTATTAGGTCCTACCCAGTGGGGTTGTCATGAGAGCTGAGTGAGGGGCTGATGCATGGAAAGTGCTCAGGCCAGTTCTCAGCACATGAGATTCACTCTGTCACCTCAGTCTTATGAAAAAAGTGTTGGATTGTCTATCTTATGTTAAAGAGGAGGAAACTAAGGATCAGAGAGGCTGATTAACTTTCCTAAGTCCACACAGCTAGTTGGCAGCAGGGCCCTTACTGAGGAGCAGAAGGGTTGTTTAACAGTTTATCAGACCTGAGGCCTACCAACCTGAACAAGCCACAGACCCAGCCCTCTATTTGTACTAGTACAGACAGCTTCACTGGATCCAGCTACATCCAGAGCCCCCTGCCCTGTTCCTCCTCTCACCTCCCTGGCTCACCCCACCAGCCATGCGTGCTCTGTGTTCTCAGTGCTCAGGTGCAGGTTCTCACAGCCGCCGCAAGTCATGTTTGCTGGTGCCCACCTCCTCAATCTGTCTCACAACCAATGTCAGTTAATTGGAGGCTGATTCCCAGATACATGACCCACACTGAATATGGCTCCACACAGGCCTGAGAACCACTGTGGCTGGCGACAGAGTCACTTCCAGGGGCCCACATCTGGTGGCCACAGCTTGCAGGCCCAAGAGAAGAAATCCCCTTCAGCTTGTCCCCCTCGTCTTCTAAACATGCCTTCTTGCTGGCACTTTCACAGTCTAGGCTAGCATAGTCCTTTACCCAGCTGCTGCTGGGACACCCCCTACACACATACGCACACACACCTGCACACACAACAGAGGCAACTCTCCACCCAGCAGCCACCCCTGAGCCCTGCCTAAAACCCACCAGTGGCACGTAGACCCAGACAGATGGAAAACAGATACTCAAACAAATGCATGTATGCATGTGTTCATAGGAGCCCTATGCACAATAGCCAAAAGGTGGGAACGTCCCTCAAATAGGTGAATGGATAAACCAATTGTGGCCTGTCTGTAAAGTGGAATATTATTTGGCCATAAGAAGGAACTGTAGTTGCTGCACTTTAGATAAACCTCGCAAACATTATGTGGACTGAGGGAAGCCTGACACAGTAGGCCGCATGTCTGATTCTATGTGTGGGAACTGTTCAGAGTAGGTAGACTCATGGAGAGAAAAAGCTGATTGGTGGTTGCCAGGGACTGGGGGGAGGAGGGAATGGGGAGTGACCGTTAACGGATGTGGAGTTCCCATTTGAAGTAATGAAAATGTTCTGGACCTAGATGGAGGTGGGTGTGCAACATTGTAAATTAAATAACATGAACATTCACTTTTACATGGCTAAGTGTATATATGTGTGTATGAAAAACTGTCATCTTTAAAAAAATGTTTTTGACGATAGATAGAAAAAATGACTTTTAATATTTTAAACCATTTTCATGTTTGTGTATGCTTGGTCGAATCCAATCCCTTGTGACCCCATGGACTGTAGCCTGCCAGGCGTCTCTGTCCGTAGAATTTTCCAGGCAAGAATACTCAAGTGGGATTGCCATTTCCTCCAGGGGATCTTTCTGACTCAGGGACTGAGCCTGCGTTTCTTGCACTGGCAGGTGGATTTTTAACCACTGAGCCTGCTGGGAAATCCAGAACCATTTTCATCACCCCCAAAAGAAACATATTTGTTTGAATATATGTCTTGCAGTTCATTGGAGTGGGTACTTAGGTGTGGAGTTGCCGAGTTGTATGGTAACTTTCTGTTTAACTTTTTGAGAAACTGCCAGACCATTTTCCACAATGGCTGCACTATTTTGCATTCCCACCAGCAGAGTACAAAGGCCTAGAGTGATCTGGGGGCTTGTATGCAATAATACATGTAGAGGGCTTCACCAGGGCTTGAAGCATAATAAATGCTCCAAAAATATGAGCAATAATGATTATTCTTGTTAACAGTCATTACTGTGTACCTCCTCTAGGCCAGGCCCTGCTATAAGTACTGGGGGTACAGAGATGAATGCAAAATGATTGCTACTTTCAAGAGCTCCTGTTCACCTGAATGACTTCTCATCAGGCTGTTCCGAGTAACTAGTTTGATTAACAACAACAATAATAATAGCTACAAATGTAATGACTGCTTATAACATGCTTGGCATTATGCCAGATTCTTTATTCATTTCCTTCCTGTGGTCCTCACAACAGCAAGACTATAGGCAATATTAAGACAATGTTGCTATCCCCTTCCACAGTTGAGAAGACTCAAGAGTGGGTGGGTGGGGCTGGTGGGGCTTCCCTGGTGGTCCAGTGGGTAAGGACACCGCCTTGCAGTGCAAGGGGCGCCGGTTTGATCCCTGGCCTGGGAAGATCCCACATCCCGCGGAGCGGCTGGACCGATGTGTCCAACTACCGAGCCGGAGCTCTGGAGTGCATGCGCCCAGAGCTGGTGCTCTGCGACAACAGAGGCCACCGCAATGGGAGGCCCATTCGAGCCAAAGAACAAAGATGGATGAAAATAGATGAATGAAAGACCAATAGCAGTGGCCCACCAGCCCCCTTCCCTCCCCCCGCCCCGCCCAATAAAAGAGTGGGTGCTGCCATGGCCAGCATCAAGCTGGGGTTAAATGCAAAGGCTGTGCCCTTACCCATTACTCTTCCTGGACTCAAACATGCATCTGTTTACTCTCTATGCTGCCAAAATCCCCAAATCAACCAATTTTTCTTTGCACCAGCCTACCTGGGTTCTAGTTGTAGAGTCCCACATGGCAGGGGCATCCAATGAGCAACTTCTGGGCACAAGTTCCAAGCATTGGTCAGAGCCTAGCCCCAAAGGGATAATCTTTCTTACACTTCAAGGGGCCACTTTGGAGGGCTAATCCAGGCAACGTCTGGGCTTCTGATGCCCAAAGAACAGGTGCGAGGTGGTATTTGCTTTTACCTTCCAGGCTGCAGGCCTTTCCCCCAGAAGCCTCCCCCTGCCAGCCCCTTCTTGGTGGCCCTTCTGCTTCAAGTATTCATGGGCCCTTGCAAGACTCCTACAGGAGTTTGTGTCCAGAAGAACACCACCAGGTCTGCCTACCATGTTGCTCATAGCTCTGATTCTAGAAGGGGCTGGCAGAGCCTCTTCTGCAGAGCATTAGTCTGTATGGACTCATGAGTGGGTTTTCCATGAATCCCCGGGGCCTTCCAGGGCAGCTTGTGGCTCCCTGGCAGTGCTGTTAGGGGGACTGGAGTGATCATCCTCAAGGCCATCCATCTCCTCAGGCCCGAAAGGTGGGGTCTGGAGGTTCAGTGGACACTGGACACCATAGAAGATCCCCTGAGGTTCTGAAAACCCCAGGAATGCCCTCTCCCTACCCCTGTATTTCCTTAAAATGGCTGTTTCCATACTTGGTATGTCAAACATTTACTGTCCTAGTCCCTAAGATGGGCTTCCCTGGTGACTCAGATGGTAAAAAAAAATCTGCCTGCAATGCAGGAGACCTGGGTTCGATCCCTGGGTTGGGAAGATCCTCTGGAGAGGAGAATACCTACCCACTCCAGTATTCTTGCCTGGGGAATCCCATGGACAGATAAGCCTGGTGGGCTACAGTCCATGAAGTCACAAAGAATCGGACACGACTGAATGACTAAAACTACCATTTGAGTACCACACATCACGGTATTTTGTCATACCCACTAACCACAATTATTGTCACTTATTTTATACTTTTCTTCAAATTGACTCACTTTTTTCTTTGCTTTAAATATGTGTTTTGAAGAAAGAAACTTTATATTGCAACTTGTAAATGAAATACTAGTTTTCCTTTGCAGAAACAGAATGTTAACATAGAAGTAAATATTAAAATGTTTTTAATGTTTAGCTTGACACAGTCGTATCTTTAGTACCTCCCGCATAGATTTCTTGCTAGTTACAAAGAGGAAAAATTAGAGTGGAGAAACTGACAGATGCCATCCCATCCAAGAAGTCAGAGTTTACAGTACTAGAAAGGAGACAGACAGCCATTAGGGGCCTCCTGATCACTTTGGTGGTGTTCTTACCAAAAGTGCATAACTTGAATCTTTTAAATCTATTTACATATTTATCTTTGTTGTTTAGTTGCTAAATCTACCTCTTTTGCAACCCCATGGACTGGAGCCCACCAGGCTCCTCTGTCCGTGAAATTTCCCAGACAAGAATACTGGAGTGGGCTGCCATTTTACTGACAGAGGCTGGCAGAGCCTCTTCTGCAGAGCATTAGTCTGTATGGACTCATGAGTGGGTTTTCCATGAACCCGGGGCCTTCCAGGGCAGCTTGTGGCTCCCTGGCAGTGCTGTTAGGGGGACTGGAGTGATCATCCTCAAGGCCATCCATCTCCTCAGGCCCGAAAGGTGGGGTCTGGAGGTTCAGTGGACACTGGACACCATAGAAGATCCCCTGAGGTTCTGAAAACCCCAGGAATGCCCTCTCCCTACCCCTGTATTTCCTTAAAATGGCTGTTTCCATACTTGGTATGTCAAACATTTACTGTCCTAGTCCCTAAGATGGGCTTCCCTGGTGACTCAGATGGTAAAAAAAAATCTGCCTGCAATGCAGGAGACCTGGGTTCGATCCCTGGGTTGGGAAGATCCTCTGGAGAGGAGAATACCTACCCACTCCAGTATTCTTGCCTGGGGAATCCCATGGACAGATAAGCCTGGTGGGCTACAGTCCATGAAGTCACAAAGAATCGGACACGACTGAATGACTAAAACTACCATTTGAGTACCACACATCACGGTATTTTGTCATACCCACTAACCACAATTATTGTCACTTATTTTATACTTTTCTTCAAATTGACTCACTTTTTTCTTTGCTTTAAATATGTGTTTTGAAGAAAGAAACTTTATATTGCAACTTGTAAATGAAATACTAGTTTTCCTTTGCAGAAACAGAATGTTAACATAGAAGTAAATATTAAAATGTTTTTAATGTTTAGCTTGACACAGTCGTATCTTTAGTACCTCCCGCATAGATTTCTTGCTAGTTACAAAGAGGAAAAATTAGAGTGGAGAAACTGACAGATGCCATCCCATCCAAGAAGTCAGAGTTTACAGTACTAGAAAGGAGACAGACAGCCATTAGGGGCCTCCTGATCACTTTGGTGGTGTTCTTACCAAAAGTGCATAACTTGAATCTTTTAAATCTATTTACATATTTATCTTTGTTGTTTAGTTGCTAAATCTACCTCTTTTGCAACCCCATGGACTGGAGCCCACCAGGCTCCTCTGTCCGTGAAATTTCCCAGACAAGAATACTGGAGTGGGCTGCCATTTCCTTCTCCAGGAGATCTTCCTGACCCAGGGTTTGAACCTGGGTCTGCTACATAGGCAGGTGGATTCTTTACCACTGAGTCACATGGGGAAGCCAGTATACTTCTCTGAACTCAGAGAGTTCGGTGTACTCTTCTTATAACTCTTCTAATTTATTTGGGCTCCACTGGGGCTTTCTCTAGTTGTGATGAGCAGGGGCTCCTCTCAAGTGGCTGTGTACAGACCTCTCACTGCGGTGGCTTCTCTTGTTATGGAGTGTGGGCTCTAGCTGCACAGGTTCACTAGTTGTGGCATGCGGGCTTAGTTGCCCCATGGTATCTTCCCAGACTAGGGATCAAACCTGTGTCCCCTGCCTTGGCAGGCGGATTCTTAATCACTGGACCTCCAGAGAAGTCCTTATAACTTGAATCTAATCCCAAGGGAACAGACAAACGCAAACTGAGAGATGTTCTCCAAAATGGACTTTTCAAAAATATCAACCTTGAGAAAGACAAAGGAAGACTGAAGCACTGGTCCAGATTAAAGGAAGCAGAAAAGAAGGGACAATTCGTTTCAATGTGTGATCCTGGATCAGATCCTTGATTGGAAAAGTAGTTGCTGTAAAATATGGTTCCGTTTTATTTCACCATTTCAGGTGGTGAAATTTGAACATGGAATCTTAAAACTCAGATTCTAGGACTGGATCACAGCTAAGTTTCCTGCATACGATAGCTGTGCAATAGTTACGAATGAGAATGACCTCGTTCTTCGGAGATAAACACTGATCTCTGTGTGTAAAGGACTGTGTTGGCGATTGCATTAACTCTCAAATGGTTCAGGGGGAAACATATATATAGAAAGATATATATACACATACAGACGGAGAGAAAAATAAAGCAAATGTGGCAAATGTCAACATTTGGCAAATCTGGAGAAGTTCAGGGAGTTCAGTGTACTCTTCGTGTAACTCTTCTGTTGTAATTTTTTTTCCGAATAAAAAGTTTTGAAAAATGTCCATCTGCAGAGAGCAAAGGCAGCTCACATATCACTGGGGGAGGGCGTCCCAGACTTTGGGAAACAGGACTCAGGGCTGTTTCTGTCTCTCTTTCCCTTTTGTAGTTCTTTCCCCTTTATAGTTCTTTCCTTTGCTGCTGAGCCTCCTCCTGGGTAGGTTTATCTGCCTACTTATTCCTCTCTTTATGGATTCAGGGCTCACATCAGCATATTAAAGACTCTGAAAAGTGGTGAATGCTGTTTGTTGGATGAGGGGCTGCTGTTTGTTGAGCTGCTACTGTGTCCCCAGGGGTGCTGAGAGCTGCAGGAGATAGATGCTGTCATTATACCCATTTCACAGATGAAGGATCTGAGGCTTAAGGAGACAAATCACTTATCCAAAGGGTCCATGGAAGCCAAAGAGCAGGGATTAGATACCTACCCTCATTACCCCAATGTACCTGCTTTGGCAGCAAGCATACAATTATTGGAGGCAATTATTAGATTGAGGTCTAGTTATTAGGCGGAGATCCAGAGGGACTCCGGGTTTCAATCTCAGCTCTACCACTTTGCTAGCTGTGTGATCTGAAACAAGACACTTGTAAGTTGTGGTGATGATGAAATTAATCACTGTATGGAAAATTCTTAGTGTTTGACACAATACCTGAGAGAAACAGACTCAGAGAGGTTAAGTGACTTGGTGAAGGACTCACAGGAAGTGGCAAAGTCTGAATTCTGGGAGACCCCAGAGCCCCAGCTATGATTTTGTGTCCTGTTAACCCTGAGCTCTGGATCTAGCTCACGCTCTGGTCCCTACTTGCCCCACTCCCTTCCAGCTCCCCCTGCCCTCTTCAAGGCCTACTTTTTGGGGGTCTGGGCATGGCTCCAATCAGTCCCCCTGAGAATAGGAGATATTAATCATGGGCCCCTTGCTTGGATCTCCAGCTCATATCTCACACTTAGCCTCGGTGGGGAAGGTGAACACACCTTACCGGCCACCCAGAGAGTCTTAGCTACTGCTGAAGCCAGCACATCCACAAACCAGTGGGTTACCAGAATGTTCCTCAGGCTCACCCACCTGCCTTCCTTCATAGAAACTAGGCTACACTAAAGCCAGCATGGGAAATATGTATTCAGCCAAAGAAAATAAAACAACAACAACAACAGCAAACAGGGTCAGAATCCATTTCAGCCTAACCGATATTTTACACAATTGGATACGTTTGACTAAACTAATACATATGTATGGAGACTGGCGCATTTCCATTCAAAGCAATGTAAATTACCTTTGACCAATATATTTTCCTGGAAATCAATGCATTTTAACACGAGATAATATTTATGAAATTGAATTTTTTATTGAAGCTAATGCAATTCTATTCTATTTTATGCATTTTTATTAAACTAATGCATTTTAAATTAATCCATTGTATATTAAGTACAACAGACATTGGTACTTACAGTAAAATAATATATGCCTGCTGAAATCAATACAGTTTCAAAACCTGGTGTTTTCCATTTAACTGAAGGATGTCAAGAATACACAGCAACGAGATCAGGGCATACGTTGTGTCGTTTTCTTCTTTTTTTCCTCCAAATCATTATCATGTAAAAAATATTGTGCCTCAGGATATGGCCAGAGGCCCAAGGATTTAGATTTAATTCATGATTATAACAGCCAACTCAATCAAACATCCCACTTGACCGACTTTTGACCAAGTGGACTGGTGATTCTTAATCATGAAGTGTGACACAAATCACTTGTCACTACTAATAAAATACTGAAGTTTGCAAATAATTTATTTAAAAAAAAAAAAAAGCTCATGTTTTGAATCAGTTTGGATCCTGTCAGGAAAAGATGATGTTCTCAAACTGGTATTTCAGGAAGTGCTGAATAAAGAGACTCCTTATTAAGGTGAGGGCAGGTTTAGAAAAATCAATGGTGCAGCAAGCACCCTGGGGCCAGTAACCTTAGGGAGCTATCACCGGGCATTACTGGGACCTTGACGGGGCAGCGGGCAGAGAGAGAGATGCTGCAGCCATTACTAGAGAAATAGCCTCCCTCAGCAATCCCCAGAGGAGCTAGGGGACTAAACGCCCGACTTCTCTCTCTTCCCTCTTGATCTCCTGTCAATACTTTCCATTGGCCACATCAACCAAAAACCGAAAGTAAAGGAAGATTGTTGTTGCAGTCCTGAGGCATCACAGAGTAAACTGGAGACAGGTTAAGAAGGGTGAATATGGTAGGGAAATGGAAGACACTAGCGTACTTCTTGAGTGCTTACTGGACAGTAAGTATTTTCTTTTTTTTCTTTTTGCCTCTAAGTCATCAGTTTTAATTTTTCATCCATCTTTATTCTTGGGCACATGTGGGCCTCACATCACAGTGGCCTCTCTCGTTGCAGAGCCCTGGCTCTGGGACGCATGTGCTCAGAGCTGACTCATAACTGGACACACTGGCCCAGCCGTTCCTTGGCATGCAATTAATTTTTTGCATTTATTAAACTAATGCATTTTAAATTAATCCATTGTATATTAAGTACAACAGACATTGGTACTTACAGTAAAATAATATATGCCTGCTGAAATCAATACAGTTTCAAAACCTGGTGTTTTCCATTTAACTGAAGGATGTCAAGAATACACAGCAACGAGATCAGGGCATACGTTGTGTCGTTTTCTTCTTTTTTTCCTCCAAATCATTATCATGTAAAAAATATTGTGCCTCAGGATATGGCCAGAGGCCCAAGGATTTAGATTTAATTCATGATTATAACAGCCAACTCAATCAAACATCCCACTTGACCGACTTTTGACCAAGTGGACTGGTGATTCTTAATGAGGAAGTCGGACACAAATCACTTGTCCCCAATAACAAAATACTGAAGTTCTGACATAATTATTTCAAAAAAAAAAAAAGCTCATGTTTTGAATCAGTTTGGATCCTGTCAGGAAAAGATGATGTTCTCAAACTGGTATTTCAGGAAGTGCTGAATAAAGAGACTCCTTATTAAGGTGAGGGCAGGTTTAGAAAAATCAATGGTGCAGCAAGCACCCTGGGGCCAGTAACCTTAGGGAGCTATCACCGGGCATTACTGGGACCTTGACGGGGCAGCGGGCAGAGAGAGAGATGCTGCAGCCATTACTAGAGAAATAGCCTCCCTCAGCAATCCCGCAGAGGAGCTAGGGGACTAAACGCCCGACTTCTCTCTCTTCCCTCTTGATCTCCTGTCAATACTTTCCATTGGCCACATCAACCAAAAACCGAAAGTAAAGGAAGATTGTTGTTGCAGTCCTGAGGCATCACAGAGTAAACTGGAGACAGGTTAAGAAGGGTGAATATGGTAGGGAAATGGAAGACACTAGCGTACTTCTTGAGTGCTTACTGGACAGTAAGTATTTTCTTTTTTTTCTTTTTTTGCCTCTAAGTCATCAGTTTTAATTTTTCATCCATCTTTATTCTTGGGCACATGTGGGCCTCACATCACAGTGGCCTCTCTCGTTGCAGAGCCCTGGCTCTGGACGCATGTGCTCCAGAGCGCTGACTCATAACTGGACACACTGGCCCAGCCGTTCCTTGGCATGTGGGATCTTCCTGGGCCAGGGATCGAACCAGTGCCCCTTGCACTGCAAGGCAGATTCTTTAGCCGCTGGACCACCAAGGAAGTCCAGCATTTTCTCGTTTAGTCTTCACAACACCCTATGAGGAAGGTACTACTGTTATCCCCATTTCCAAGATGGGAAGATTGAGGCTCAGAGAGATAAAGTGGGAGAGCTAAGGCTTGGGGAGAGGTCCATCCAACTTTGTGGAGGAAGGGACAGTTTTGGGGAAAGATCTTTCTCTCTAATTAAAGAATACAAGATTCTCTTTAGCATAATCATATCCTCTTCCTTACTGCTTGAGACTGTGACATGAGGAGCTGATAACTGGAGCTGTGGCAGCTATCTTGTGACCACGAGGGGAAACTTTACCTACACACTGAGTAGAGCAAGGCAGAAAGAGCAGGGGGGTCTAAGTTCTTGCTGATACTGAGTCCTTAAACCAAGCCTAGAAACTCCTACCTTTAGGCTTCCTGGTAATTAACAACAAATATCTCATCTTTTAGACTTCCCAGGTGGCTCAGTGGTAAAGAATCTGCCTGCCAGTGTGGGAGATGCAGGAGACACGGGCTCTATCCCTGGGTTGGGAAGATACCCTGGAGTAGGAAACGGCAACCCATTTGAGGATTCTTGTCTGGAAAATTCCACAGATGGAAGAGCTACAGGTCAGGAGTCAAACTGCAAAACTCTGACTTCTCTCTCTTCTCTTGATCTCCTGTCAATACTTTCCATTGGCCACATCAACCAAAAACCGAAAGTAAAGGAAGATTGTTGTTGCAGTCCTGAGGCATCACAGAGTAAACTGGAGACAGGTTAAGAAGGGTGAATATGGTAGGGAAATGGAAGACACTAGCGTACTTCTTGAGTGCTTACTGGACAGTAAGTATTTTCTTTTTTTTCTTTTTTTGCCTCTAAGTCATCAGTTTTAATTTTTCATCCATCTTTATTCTTGGGCACATGTGGGCCTCACATCACAGTGGCCTCTCTCGTTGCAGAGCCCTGGCTCTGGACGCATGTGCTCCAGAGCGCTGACTCATAACTGGACACACTGGCCCAGCCGTTCCTTGGCATGTGGGATCTTCCTGGGCCAGGGATCGAACCAGTGCCCCTTGCACTGCAAGGCAGATTCTTTAGCCGCTGGACCACCAAGGAAGTCCAGCATTTTCTCGTTTAGTCTTCACAACACCCTATGAGGAAGGTACTACTGTTATCCCCATTTCCAAGATGGGAAGATTGAGGCTCAGAGAGATAAAGTGGGAGAGCTAAGGCTTGGAGAGAGGTCCATCCAACTTTGTGGAGGAAGGGGACAGTTTTGGGGAAAGATCTTTCTCTCTAATTAAAGAATACAAGATTCTCTTTAGCATAATCATATCCTCTTCCTTACTGCTTGAGACTGTGACATGAGGAGCTGATAACTGGAGCTGTGGCAGCTATCTTGTGACCACGAGGGGAAACTTTACCTACACACTGAGTAGAGCAAGGCAGAAAGAGCAGGGGGGTCTAAGTTCTTGCTGATACTGAGTCCTTAAACCAAGCCTAGAAACTCCTACCTTTAGGCTTCCTGGTAATTAACAACAAATATCTCATCTTTTAGACTTCCCAGGTGGCTCAGTGGTAAAGAATCTGCCTGCCAGTGTGGGAGATGCAGGAGACACGGGCTCTATCCCTGGGTTGGGAAGATACCCTGGAGTAGGAAACGGCAACCCATTTGAGGATTCTTGTCTGGAAAATTCCACAGATGGAAGAGCTACATGGGTGTCACAGAGAGTCAGACATGATGGAGTGTGCATACATGTCTATTTGCGGGGGCGGGTTGGGGAGGGAGGGGGCAGGCGGGCCATTTATCTCTTTTCATCCATCTTTGTTCTTTGGCTCCTGCGGGCCTCCCATCGCAGTGGCCTCTGTTGTCGCAGAGCACCGGCTCTGGGCACATGCGCTCCAGAGCTCTGGCTCGGTAATTGGACACATCAGTCCAGCCGCTCCGCGGCACGTGGGATCTTCCCAGGCCAGGGACGGAACCCACGCCCCTTGCACTGCAAGGCAGTGTCCTTACCCACTGGACCGCCAGGGAAGCCCTGTATACATGTCTTACTCGTCTTTTACACCATTGTTTGCTCAGTTTACTGTAGCTATAAGCATTCCTTATATACCATTACACATACATTGCTTGAATTTTTGACAATGAGTACATATTATCTTTCTGAAAAACACAAAATCAAATAATAAATAACCTTTTAACCACTCTCCTCATCCAACTCCACCAAAGTAGTCAAGGGATTTTTTTTCCCTTCAGGACGAGACCCAGCTGCACATGATTTTTTAAGGCTGAATTCACAGACCTATTTTATTACATTTTTATACAAGGGGTTTTTTTATTATGCACATTTAGGTGGCAGAACAGTTCAAGCGTATCCATAGCCATATTCCCTGTTGCTGAGGACGCTGTTTGCAGCTCTCTGGGGGCACAATACTGCTATTGTTGCATTTCCTGTGAGAGTCCCTTATAAGCCTGCTCTCTCCCCACTCCATCAACTCCAAGTTTGTCCAGGGAAACTTTCAGAGTTCCCGGATCCAACTACGGAATCCCAGGGACCTGGGGGATTTTCATGGCATTTCCCTAGAACTTTCAGTTGATAACCAGCATCTTCCTTCTATGAAAAGAGAATTTTGTTCTAAATTTTCATTGTGCTCCTCTCTCTTCGAATATACACTCAGGAGATTCTAGAACTTTAAGAATTTGGGGACATTTACTTCTCCTGCAAAGATTTACAGTGATGAGATGTCCTAATTTGGGGAACTCACCGATTGCTTTGGCTCAATCAAGCCTCCACCTTCTCATCTGGAAAATGGGAAAGATGCTAGGACTTTAAGCAAAAGATTGTGACAGGAACAGTTAAAACCTGTGGAGTTACTGGCACAGAGTAGATTCTCATGAGTAACAAAAGTAACTTTGTTTTCTTTTTGAGAGTTGATAAAAGTTTTTAGGGCTTGGGGATTATGTATACCTGAAAACAAGAAAACTCTGTAAAAACATGTAACAACTTTGCTGTACACCTGAAGCTAACGCGACATTGTAAAACAAATATATCCCAATAAAAATAAACTGAAAAAGGGGTTTACGGAACCCACGCCCCTTGCACTGCAAGGCAGTGTCCTTACCCACTGGACCGCCAGGGAAGCCCTGTATACATGTCTTACTCGTCTTTTACACCATTGTTTGCTCAGTTTACTGTAGCTATAAGCATTCCTTATATACCATTACACATACATTGCTTGAATTTTTGACAATGAGTACATATTATCTTTCTGAAAAACACAAAATCAAATAATAAATAACCTTTTAACCACTCTCCTCATCCAACTCCACCAAAGTAGTCAAGGGATTTTTTTTCCCTTCAGGACGAGACCCAGCTGCACATGATTTTTTAAGGCTGAATTCACAGACCTATTTTATTACATTTTTATACAAGGGGTTTTTTTATTATGCACATTTAGGTGGCAGAACAGTTCAAGCGTATCCATAGCCATATTCCCTGTTGCTGAGGACGCTGTTTGCAGCTCTCTGGGGGCACAATACTGCTATTGTTGCATTTCCTGTGAGAGTCCCTTATAAGCCTGCTCTCTCCCCACTCCATCAACTCCAAGTTTGTCCAGGGAAACTTTCAGAGTTCCCGGATCCAACTACGGAATCCCAGGGACCTGGGGGATTTTCATGGCATTTCCCTAGAACTTTCAGTTGATAACCAGCATCTTCCTTCTATGAAAAGAGAATTTTGTTCTAAATTTTCATTGTGCTCCTCTCTCTTCGAATATACACTCAGGAGATTCTAGAACTTTAAGAATTTGGGGACATTTACTTCTCCTGCAAAGATTTACAGTGATGAGATGTCCTAATTTGGGGAACTCACCGATTGCTTTGGCTCAATCAAGCCTCCACCTTCTCATCTGGAAAATGGGAAAGATGCTAGGACTTTAAGCAAAAGATTGTGACAGGAACAGTTAAAACCTGTGGAGTTACTGGCACAGAGTAGATTCTCATGAGTAACAAAAGTAACTTTGTTTTCTTTTTGAGAGTTGATAAAAGTTTTTAGGGCTTGGGGATTATGTATACCTGAAAACAAGAAAACTCTGTAAAAACATGTAACAACTTTGCTGTACACCTGAAGCTAACGCGACATTGTAAAACAAATATATCCCAATAAAAATAAAAATTAAAAAGAAGTTCTTAAGGCATCCACCCACATTACTACCACCTTCCTCAGTGGTGGCTGTCTTTATCATAGAGGAATCTAGGTCATCGTAATGTCTCAACTTTGGATGAATGTCTATCTGATGAATTCATCCATAGCACTGATTAGCCAAGGAAACTGATAGGAGTTAAGAGCTTAGACATTAAGATCCAAGAGACCTGATTCAAAGGGTTCAAATCTCACCTTCACTTCAGAACTGTATGATCTTGGGTAAGTCACTTTTCCTCTCAGCATCCTCATTTGGAAAATGGGACTAATAATGTCTGCCTCACAGATTAGTCTGAAGATTAATTGAGGTTAGACATGAAAAGTTCTACACACAGGGCAGTTAAGAGCATCTGCCATATCCCTTTTTAGCTATCATTTTTTTTCCTCTTGGTATGCGTGGAAATAACCATGGAGAGATGGATGCAAAGTTCTGTGGTCTATGTGCTAGTCTGTTTCCAGAGACAGATGGATAGAGGAAGAAAGTGCAAAGAGGTTATTGATTGAGTTGGAATTTTCTTTTCTTAAATAAAAGTGATCTCAAATTTACAGAAAAGATAGAAGGGATTCATCATCAATATTTTAATACTGCTTCTAGACTCCAAACTCTCTGTGGGCTGAGACCCAGCTAATGCACTTTAGTATTCTGCATAGGGCCTGGCACTCAGCAGGTGCCCAATCAACAATGATTGCTCTAAATTCACCCCTGTATTAGTCAGCTTAGGCTACCATAACAAAATGCCACAGCCTAGGGGCTTAAACTATTTTTTCACAGTTCTGGAGGCTAGAAGTCCAAGATCAGGGTGCTGTCATGTCTAGGATCTGGTAAGGGCTCTTGTCCAGGTTTATAGATAGCCATCTTCTTGCTATGTCCTAGCGTGACAGGGAGGAGGAAAGGGCAGAGAGAGAAGGGGACTTTTGAGAGTTGATAAAAGTTTTTAGGGCTTGGGGATTATGTATACCTGAAAACAAGAAAACTCTGTAAAAACATGTAACAACTTTGCTGTACACCTGAAGCTAACGCGACATTGTAAAACAAATATATCCCAATAAAAATAAAAATTAAAAAGAAGTTCTTAAGGCATCCACCCACATTACTACCACCTTCCTCAGTGGTGGCTGTCTTTATCATAGAGGAATCTAGGTCATCGTAATGTCTCAACTTTGGATGAATGTCTATCTGATGAATTCATCCATAGCACTGATTAGCCAAGGAAACTGATAGGAGTTAAGAGCTTAGACATTAAGATCCAAGAGACCTGATTCAAAGGGTTCAAATCTCACCTTCACTTCAGAACTGTATGATCTTGGGTAAGTCACTTTTCCTCTCAGCATCCTCATTTGGAAAATGGGACTAATAATGTCTGCCTCACAGATTAGTCTGAAGATTAATTGAGGTTAGACATGAAAAGTTCTACACACAGGGCAGTTAAGAGCATCTGCCATATCCCTTTTTAGCTATCAGTTTTTTTCCTCTTGGTATGCGTGGAAATAACCATGGAGAGATGGATGCAAAGTTCTGTGGTCTATGTGCTAGTCTGTTTCCAGAGACAGATGGATAGAGGAAGAAAGTGCAAAGAGGTTATTGATTGAGTTGGAATTTTCTTTTCTTAAATAAAAGTGATCTCAAATTTACAGAAAAGATAGAAGGGATTCATCATCAATATTTTAATACTGCTTCTAGACTCCAAACTCTCTGTGGGCTGAGACCCAGCTAATGCACTTTAGTATTCTGCATAGGGCCTGGCACTCAGCAGGTGCCCAATCAACAATGATTGCTCTAAATTCACCCCTGTATTAGTCAGCTTAGGCTACCATAACAAAATGCCACAGCCTAGGGGCTTAAACTATTTTTTCACAGTTCTGGAGGCTAGAAGTCCAAGATCAGGGTGCTGTCATGTCTAGGATCTGGTAAGGGCTCTTGTCCAGGTTTATAGATAGCCATCTTCTTGCTATGTCCTAGCGTGACAGGGAGGAGGAAAGGGCAGAGAGAGAAGGGGGAGGGATGTGTGCTTTGGTGTTTCTTCTTATAAAGGCATTAATACTTTCATGGAGGTCCTATCCTCATCTAAAACTAACGGAAAGGCATCATTCCAAATACCCTCACAGTAGGAATGATGGCTCAGGGCTCCAGATCTAACCTGAACTGATGGGTTTTCACCAGAATTTCTGATGGAACCTTTGAAAAAAGGCTGTCTTTTCCCTGGAGATGTTAAACTGGGAGGACAGACACCTGGACTTCTGGAAACCATCTTTGCCACCCTGGGGAGAAGCCTATCTGAGAACAAAGCCAACAGAAGCAGAGAAGAAGAATGATAATACCTAAACTTCGACCTCAGAGGTTCTCGATCCAGCTGTATGCAAAGCCAATCATATCATTAAATTTTCCAGTTACATGAGCTAATACATGATTTTTGGTTAAGCCGTGTGAGGTATGTTTCCATCTCTTGCAAATAGAAGCATGTGACAAGTTCAAAAATGTTAGCTGAAACTTCTCAGTGTTTCCAACCTATGTTGATGTCATCTGAGTCTCTTGGATTTGAGAGGATCTGCATCACACTCTCTTGCAATTTTGAAGAGAATCACAACTTGTCTCAATCTTCACAGATTAAGAACTGATACCTTTGGACCCTAACAACACCCTTGTGAGGTAGCCGAGCAACTATTCTTATATTCTGTAGTAGATACTGTCACAAGCTGATGTTACAGCACCCTTTTCCATCTTCCTTCTCCCATTTTGTTCATATCTGCAGCTCCCTCCCCACCAAGCTGCTTTCCAGGAAACAGAGCCCACTCAGCCCCTCAGGCAAGGTACTCCCTCCTTCAGCTCCTGGTATTCAGAATGAGCATGTGCTTCAATTCTGGCCAATGAGATGTAAGGGTAAGTCCATGGGCGGAGCTTCTGAAGGAAGTTGCACTCAGCAGGTGCCCAATCAACAATGATTGCTCTAAATTCACCCTGTATTAGTCAGCTTAGGCTACCATAACAAAATGCCACAGCCTAGGGGCTTAAACTATTTTTTCACAGTTCTGGAGGCTAGAAGTCCAAGATCAGGGTGCTGTCATGTCTAGGATCTGGTAAGGGCTCTTGTCCAGGTTTATAGATAGCCATCTTCTTGCTATGTCCTAGCGTGACAGGGAGGAGGAAAGGGCAGAGAGAGAAGGGGGAGGGATGTGTGCTTTGGTGTTTCTTCTTATAAAGGCATTAATACTTTCATGGAGGTCCTATCCTCATCTAAAACTAACGGAAAGGCATCATTCCAAATACCCTCACAGTAGGAATGATGGCTCAGGGCTCCAGATCTAACCTGAACTGATGGGTTTTCACCAGAATTTCTGATGGAACCTTTGAAAAAAGGCTGTCTTTTCCCTGGAGATGTTAAACTGGGAGGACAGACACCTGGACTTCTGGAAACCATCTTTGCCACCCTGGGGAGAAGCCTATCTGAGAACAAAGCCAACAGAAGCAGAGAAGAAGAATGATAATACCTAAACTTCGACCTCAGAGGTTCTCGATCCAGCTGTATGCAAAGCCAATCATATCATTAAATTTTCCAGTTACATGAGCTAATACATGATTTTTGGTTAAGCCGTGTGAGGTATGTTTCCATCTCTTGCAAATAGAAGCATGTGACAAGTTCAAAAATGTTAGCTGAAACTTCTCAGTGTTTCCAACCTATGTTGATGTCATCTGAGTCTCTTGGATTTGAGAGGATCTGCATCACACTCTCTTGCAATTTTGAAGAGAATCACAACTTGTCTCAATCTTCACAGATTAAGAACTGATACCTTTGGACCCTAACAACACCCTTGTGAGGTAGCCGAGCAACTATTCTTATATTCTGTAGTAGATACTGTCACAAGCTGATGTTACAGCACCCTTTTCCATCTTCCTTCTCCCATTTTGTTCATATCTGCAGCTCCCTCCCCACCAAGCTGCTTTCCAGGAAACAGAGCCCACTCAGCCCCTCAGGCAAGGTACTCCCTCCTTCAGCTCCTGGTATTCAGAATGAGCATGTGCTTCAATTCTGGCCAATGAGATGTAAGGGTAAGTCCATGGGCGGAGCTTCTGAAGGAAGTCTCGCGATATCTCTGAGAGAAATTCCTGTGAAAGTGGTCGATCGTGTGGAATCTCTGCCACTATCTTGCCTTGCCCTGAGGAGAAAACCTAGAGAGCTGCGGAGCGGGAGTAGTGCAAAGTGCCTTTCTCCAAACTTGAACCGCAAATTATAAGAATTACCTGTCTGGAGATCTCCATCTCAGAACTCTCTGGTATGTGAGAAAATAATTGTCTCGTTCAGACAATTTTGAGCCAAGTTTTTTGTTACCCTCAAAACCATTTGAGTGACACACTCTCATTTTATAGATGAAAGAAAAAGAATTCAGAGAGAGGAAGTGACTTTCTCTCTGATTTATTGTGGTTTCAGGTGACCAAAATTTAACAGAATAACTTAAGGAAAGAAAAAGGAATTTTATAGACTCAAGTAAATTCACAGCACAGGGGTAGATAAATGTCTATCAACCGGTGAGTGGATAGATACAGCGTATTTATTCCTCAGCAGTAGAAAGGAACAATTACTGATGTACTAACAACAAATGCATTATGCCAAGTGAAATAAACCAGACTCAAAAGACCACATAGTGTGTGGTTTAATTTATGTGGCATTATGGAAAATACAAAACTACAGACAGAAACCAGCTCATTGGTTGCTGGAGGGGGAGTGGAGTAAGGGAGCAGGTTATGGAGAATGAGGGATTTGGGGGCTGTGGATAGAATTGGTCTGGATCTTGATTGTGGTGCTTGTTAAATACATGTTTGTCATAATTCACAGAACCACATAGAAAATGTGATTTATACTGTATGTATATGTGTGTGTGTGTGTGTGTGTGTGTGTGTGTGTGTATGTGTGTATGTGTATGTATAGTGGTTAAAATCCTGCTTGCCAATGCAGGAGACAGAAGAGAAGTGGGTTTGATCCCTGGGTGGGGAAGATCCCTTGGAGAAGGAGATGGCAACCCACTCCAGTGTTCTTGCCTGGAGAATCCCATGGACAGAGGAGCCTTAATAGGCTGCAGGTCTGTAGGGTCACAAGAATTGAACATGACTGAAGTGACTTAGCATACACACACACATACACACACACACACAATTTAAAGAAAGTGTTAGGCACTCAGTGTTAAACACACTTTTGGGGTCCCATGGTCTGTAGCCCTGTAGGTTCCTCTGTCCATGGTATTCTCCAGGCAAGAATATTGGAGTGAGTAGCCACTCCCTTTTCCAGGAGATCTTCCTAGCCCAGGGATTGAACCTTAGTCTCCCACATTGCAGGCAGATTCTTTACCATCTGAGCCATGAGGAAAGTCCATATTTTAAATTAGGAATCTTGTTATAGGATGGAAAGTTACTGTTTAATGGATATAGAGTTTGTTAGCAGAAAATTTTGGAAGAAGACAGGATGGTTGCACCATCCTTTGATTGTAATTAATGTCAATGAATGGTACACTTAGAAATGGCTAAAATGACATTTTATGCTTTATACATATATATATGTATATATAGTAATATTTATTTGTTTATTTTTGGCTGCACTGGGGCCTTGCTGAGGCTTGCAGGTTCTTCCTTGAGGCATCTCATGGGTTTCTCAGCCCTGGCAGGCTTAGTAGTTGTTCCATGTGAGCTCTGTAGTTGTGGCACAGACTCAGTAGTTGTGGTGCATGGTTTAGTTACTCTATGGCATGTGGGATCCTGTTTACCCACCAGGGATTGAACTCATGTCCCCTGAATTGGAAGGCAGATTCTCAATCACTGGACCACCAGGGAAGTCCCTTAAATATGGTTTACCACTGTTTTATTTTTTTGTAACTGGAACAAAAAGAGTCCGAAGGTAGATTTCAGGCATGTCTGGGGTCCAGAATTCTGTTCATCTCTCCCGCTCTCTTTCCCCCCAGTTTGGCTTTATTTCCATCAGGCTCTCCTCAGGTGGTGACAAAGATGGCCTTAGGCAATCCCATGTATGCTTGCTCTCAGCAACAGGAGCAGGAGGGAGGTGTTTCTTTCCAATAGTTCTTGAAAGTCTCACAGTGGTAGGTACTTGCCTTAGGCCAGGTGCTTGTCCTTCAGTCAATCTCTGGGGCAAAAGGGAGTGATTTAATTGGCCAATCTGGGTCACGTGCCCATTCAGAGAGCTGGGGGAGTAGCCCCACTCAAACCCTCTGGAGGGAGAGTTGGAAGGGTTGGAAAGAAAGAAAGAAAACTAAGGAACTTTGCCAGCATCCCCCACATCCAAATGAAATGTTGAATGGCCCAGCCCCAATTCTCTGCCCGACATTTAGGCAGGCTGTGCCATTCTGTCCTTACTTCTCTCCAGCAAAGCCCACGTAGGTACAACATACACTCATCATTCCATCCCTGGGTTTGCATAAAAACCCACGTCCACGAAGTAGCAACTGCAATGTTTTTCAATCACACAGCAAAGATATTTAAAAATATCACCCATATGTGTTTTAAATACAGGCAAATAGCTGGCAAGGCAGCCGGCTTCACACCCGCGTGCCATTCTGAGTTATAATCTTCTCGCTTCCAACTCTCAAAATCACACGTTGAAGGCCAGACAAGCCCAGAACACTGCTGAGCCTTTTCATCTACCTAGAATCTTCCCGACTGCTCAGCCTAGATTTCTTTCCTGGTAGGGGAAACATCTATGATCCTGGGAAGGAATTTAAGGGCCTCTGGACTTGAGCTTAGTTATTTGCCCTCCACTGAGAATAAAAGAATGGAACCAAGAAGCTTTTAATGAAGTTTAGGAAGTTTCCCAAACTCTTTCATGAAACTATCCTCACAGTCCAGCTCACATTAATTCTCTGACTGCCCCCCTCTGCCTTCCCATAGTGTCATCTATCTGATATTAGTATTTAAAACTGAACCTTGCTTATATGCTGTCTTGTAACTTGCAACACCCCACAGTTTCTCACCTTCCAGATTTATACTTTCCTTTAATATCCAAACTAATGCCCTTCTGTGATACGTACCAGATAATTCCAACTCAGAATGGCTCAAATGGTAATGCAGGAAGTGCAGAAGTAGGCAAGTCCAAGTTTGGTGTGATCAGTGGCTGGGTAATATCAGTTCTCTACCCTGTCATTTTTTTTTTTAAAGATTTATTTATTTATTTTGGGTGGGGGTCAGGTTGGGGAGGGAGGGGAGCGGGCGGGCCACTTCTATTGGTCTTTCATTCCTCTATCTTAATCCATCTTTGTTCTTTGGCTCCTGTGGGCCTCCCATCGTGGTGGCGTCTGTCACTGAAGAGCTCCGGCTCTGGGCGCATGCGCTCCAGAGTGCTGGCTCGGTAATTGGACACATCGGTCCAGCGGCTCCGCGGCACGTGGGATCTTCCCAGGCCAGGGATCGAACCGACGTCCCTTGCACTGCAAGGCGGTGCCCTTACCCACTGGACCACCAGGGGAAGCTCCCCTGTCATTTTTTGTGTGACTTTTACCTGCAGCCTGATTCCCATTATGACCCTAAAATGGCTGCTCCTGCACCAGCTATCACATTTAGGCACAGAGACATCTACAGAAGCATTTCAGCGGATTGCTCCTTACATCTCATTGGCTAGAACTTAGTCACATATTAGAACTTAGCCACTTCAAGGCTAATCACCATGAAGGACATTAGGAGGAGGAGCACCAAGAAGAGTAGGAGGAAGAGGGAGGAGGGAGAGGAGGAAAAAGACAAAGGGAAAGGGCAGGTCATGGGTGGAGGAGATTTCTGAGAAATCTTGGGGAACTCTTAAAATCCCCTCTTTATAATTTCTCTTGGGATTGGTGCACATTTCACTCTTGTTCTCTCCAAACCCTCCTTCCCCTGCCCTGGTGGCCCCTTGCTTTGCCACAGCACTGCATGGGCTTGACTAAGGTGCTCTAAGTTTCACAGGTCTTATTCCAAACCTATGGAATGTGAAAATTACTATTTTCAAGTTTGTAGCAAACTCATTTGGGTGCAAAAATCTGCCCAGGATTGGTTCAACATATAGACTTAAAAAAAAAATAAAACCTACATTTTGTGTAGAAGTGTCAACGTGCTGGGTCATAAGAAATGTGGAATTCTAAACATTTGAGAAGTTCTGAATTCCTAAATACATCTGACCTCAAGGGGCTTGGATAAAATGAGTTATGAAGTTTGATGATTATTATTACCATCTCCATTTTATAGATGGGAAAGATGAAACTCTAGTTTCAGTAGCTTGTGCAAATTTACATGGTGAATGGGACCTGGATTTAAATTTGGGATGTCTAATATCAAAGCCAGGGCCATCAGCCTTAAGTCCATCGCATCCTTAGACACAATTTTTCCTATCTCTATCTACCATATATTATTATTTACTTAATATTTTTCTCTAGCCTGGCTCACTTTTTACTTAATTAGAAATGTTTTTGTAAAAGGAAACTTTCTGTCACTACTCTTAAATGGAAAATTGGCATCTCCTGCCATAAATAGAAAATAACTACATATAAATAAATACATTTAAGGTAAAGTAATGAATTAAATTCTTACCTGCTGGAGTTGCTGAGCCTGAGAGACTTTATCAGGGACAGAAGCATTATAGACATGATAGCAACTAAGTGGAGCTTGTCCTTTGGAGCAATCAGAAAGACTGAGAGACTTTTAAAAGAGGGTGGGCTTCCTCCCCATGGGATTCATTCAAATTGTAGAATGTTCTGTGTTTACTGTAGGAACACCTGGAAGCTCACATACCACACGTTGGGAAGGACAGAGCTGTGCATACCTGGGGAGCTGCCTGGCTCACAGCCTCCCACTGGTGCCCCTGCATGTGCTATCCACCTGCTCCCCGTGGTTAACAGACCCCACTTTCTGTGACCCAGCCTTGGCCAGTCAGCCTCTACCCTTGAGCTTGTAAGGGAATGCTTGCAGAACTACTGGGGCCATGATTTCATACTTGTAGACAGATTAAAAGGAGCATAATGAAGCTGACACTTAGATAGAAGCAGATAGAAGGCAAAAGTGAGAGTCTAGGCTGTGCTGAGGGCCTTGCTTGGGGTGTTGCCAACCACACTCCTGGCCTTTTGGGATATGGGAACCAACAAATTCATTCTTTTGCTTAAGTGATAAAAAAAAGGCAAGATTGGTTCACAGTGACAATGTGGTCTGGTCAACAAACACCCACCTTGAGGATGCCATTAAGATTAACAAAAGAGGTATGTAATGGTTAGCTGGATATGTCAAATTATTGGCTAGATGATAGTGCCCAATTATTCATAGTATTTTGTAGATGTGATCGAAATCTGTAATCAGTTGACTCTAAGTCAGGGAGACTATTCTGTATAATCGGAGTAGATCTGATTCAGTCAGTTTTAAAGGCCTTAAGAGCAGAACTGAGACTTCTTCGAAGACATGGAAAAATAGAACTGGTTTTTGGTAGATTTGACCATCCCCGCTCCTTGCGGAAGAAAGGAAGAGGGGAGATTGTAGAGGAGATGAAGGGGGGTATATCTGGGAGGAGGAAAAGACAAAATGTCTTGGGTGAGGGGGAACGTGAGTTTCCTTCCCCTCCATTCTGCTCCACCCTGGAGTAGGAAGGCTGTCACATGGAGTTCTAGAGTGGAGTCTCTTTAGGCAGGGGCACTCTTGGGATGTATAAGTTTTTGATTTTCTGAAACACTAACTTGCCAAACAGGTTGACGTTCAAGACCCTAACAAAGCATACGGCCCTGGAAATTCTTCGTTTTCCTGAACCTTCTTTCCTTGCAGGGCCACCATTAGGGTCTGAAATCATAGCAAATGCACCTGGTGCAGAGTGAGTACTCTAAAAGATTCTTGAAGATGACTGCTGATTGTTTGGATAAATTCTAATCTCAATATATCATGTTTGTTTGAAGACAAATTTTATTTGGCAAAAGCATATGCCAGTTTTCTTAAAGCAAGGTGCCCTTAAGGTCCCCTACAATATGAGTGTTGAGGACAAGGGAGAAGCTCCTGTCCTGGCGATTGCTCATCTTTGTAGTCAACACACATGCATATGCAGGTACCATGCTGAAAAGAGATGCAGTCCCTGCCCACCAGCACATCCTAGACAGAGGCTCTTTCAGTACAAGGAATGGGCTCCGAGTGCAGCAACCCTTGCCTGGGATCCCCTTGGCCTAGACGCACCTGGTTTGAGGAAACAGGGTTCAGATCCTCTCAGTTCTCAACACACATAGACCCTCCTTCTTCTTCCTTCTCCCCATTGCCCTAGAACGTCTTTTCCTATTCCAAGGTCTGATTTCAGGGAGCTCAGCGTCATAGGTCAGAGAGTCACAGCAGGCTGAGACTACAGACCCCATGGTGTCCAGGTTGGGTGACTGTGGAAAAATCAAGGTTGGTGAAACCAAAAACTGGCTCATGAAGGGGCGCTGGGTCTCACGTGTCAATGAGATAGCCCTGGATGCACTCGCTACAGCAACAAATAGGCCCACAGTGCACAGTGGTTCAGCATGAGAGATACCTGTTTCACAGCCATGAAACAGTTCTTGGCAGATGTTTCTGGATGGTGGAGGATCTTTTCCACATATCGTCCAGGAAGCCAGGCTCCTCCCTACCCTTGAGTCTTACATCCTCCTCTTGGGACCAGTTGGCTAGGCAGTTGTTTCTTCCCCGGCAAAGGCAACAGTGCAAGATACATATTTTGAGAGGTGGGCTCAGAACTGCATGCTAACACTTCCAGCTCACCCTGTTGGTCAAAGCAGGTCACGTGGCCAAACCTGAGGTCTAGCATGAGGGGCATTTGTCCTGCCTACAGTGAGATGGGCACTGCTAAGTCACATGATGCTGTGCATAGGTAGAGGAAAAGGTGAAGAATTGGAATCAAGGACACCATCAACCATAAGTAGATATTCTCCTTCCTGTTTTCAAGAGTATGGTGATGTCCAGAGAGGTTAAGCACCTGAATTTAAGCCACACAGCCAGGCAGCTACGGATTCAGGATTCAAACCCTATGGCTGTTGAACTGCTAAGTCCTGGCTCCTGCCAAGACCACACCATGTCAGAACTTAACTCTGCTACTGGTCGCATCACTGGGCAACCACTTCCCAGTGACTGACTTTAAATAAAACGTGAAGTGCACAATTTCCTGTGCATAATCTCTCTTTTACATTCATCTCTTGTCTCGGCCACCATCTGTCCCTCCACTCTGTGGTGACGCTTCAGCAGTGGGACGAGGCCTTGCCAGCCAGGTTCCCTCCACCTTCATGCCACTTAACAACCCCAGCAGATGCAAGTTTTCTGACACGGGATCCCATGATTAGCAGATGCTCTTTAATTAGCTTTATTTCCATTGTGTTGATTGCCTCCCTGAGATTATCTTAATCTCATAGCCCTCCGGAACACATACGATGCATATGTGGCCATTTGCCTCCCTGGGGATTGGGAGGAAGAATGGGACTGTCAGTGACTCTTATGGGGGAGGACTTGGCCTCTAAAGACAGACTTCCTCTTGTAGGGGAGTTTTCCAGACTAAAGAGAGGCTAGGCGGTCAGAGCTGATAGGACAGCTCAGTAGGAGTAGGGAATGGAGAAATACAGAGGTCTCTGCCTGGATTTTAACCTACTCTCTGGTTCTGTGATCCTAGGCAACAAATAGGCCCACAGTGCACAGTGGTTCAGCAGGGTTTCCCTAAAATTTGGCAGATGTTTCTGGATGGTGGAGGATCTTTTCCACATATCGTCCAGGAAGCCAGGCTCCTCCCTACCCTTGAGTCTTACATCCTCCTCTTGGGACCAGTTGGCTAGGCAGTTGTTTCTTCCCCGGCAAAGGCAACAGTGCAAGATACATATTTTGAGAGGTGGGCTCAGAACTGCATGCTAACACTTCCAGCTCACCCTGTTGGTCAAAGCAGGTCACGTGGCCAAACCTGAGGTCTAGCATGAGGGGCATTTGTCCTGCCTACAGTGAGATGGGCACTGCTAAGTCACATGATGCTGTGCATAGGTAGAGGAAAAGGTGAAGAATTGGAATCAAGGACACCATCAACCATAAGTAGATATTCTCCTTCCTGTTTTCAAGAGTATGGTGATGTCCAGAGAGGTTAAGCACCTGAATTTAAGCCACACAGCCAGGCAGCTACGGATTCAGGATTCAAACCCTATGGCTGTTGAACTGCTAAGTCCTGGCTCCTGCCAAGACCACACCATGTCAGAACTTAACTCTGCTACTGGTCGCATCACTGGGCAACCACTTCCCAGTGACTGACTTTAAATAAAACGTGAAGTGCACAATTTCCTGTGCATAATCTCTCTTTTACATTCATCTCTTGTCTCGGCCACCATCTGTCCCTCCACTCTGTGGTGACGCTTCAGCAGTGGGACGAGGCCTTGCCAGCCAGGTTCCCTCCACCTTCATGCCACTTAACAACCCCAGCAGATGCAAGTTTTCTGACACGGGATCCCATGATTAGCAGATGCTCTTTAATTAGCTTTATTTCCATTGTGTTGATTGCCTCCCTGAGATTATCTTAATCTCATAGCCCTCCGGAACACATACGATGCATATGTGGCCATTTGCCTCCCTGGGGATTGGGAGGAAGAATGGGACTGTCAGTGACTCTTATGGGGGAGGACTTGGCCTCTAAAGACAGACTTCCTCTTGTAGGGGAGTTTTCCAGACTAAAGAGAGGCTAGGCGGTCAGAGCTGATAGGACAGCTCAGTAGGAGTAGGGAATGGAGAAATACAGAGGTCTCTGCCTGGATTTTAACCTACTCTCTGGTTCTGTGATCCTAGGCAAGTACATCATCTCTGAGCCTCAGTGTTGTCATCTGTGTTGTTCATTGTTCAGTCACTAAGTTGTGTCCAACTCTTTTCGACCCTATGGACTGCAGCATGTCAGGCTTCCCTGTCCTTCACCATCTCCCGGAGTTTGATCAAACTCATGTCTTTTGAGTCGGTGATGCCATCCAACCATCTCATCCTCTGTCACACTCTTCTGCCCCTGCCTTCAGTTTTAGTGTTTCCCAGCATCAGGGTCTTTTCCAGTCGTTGGCTCTTCACATCAGGTGGCCAGAGTATTGGAGCTTCAGCTTCAGCATCAGTCCCTCCGATAAATATTCAGGGTTGATTTCCTTTAGGATTGATTGATTTGATCTCCTTGGAGTCCTAGGAACTCTCAAGAGTCTTCTCCAACACCACAGTTTGAAAACATCAGTTCTTTGGCATTCAGCATCCTTTATGGTCCAGTTCTCACATCCACACATGACTACTGGAAAAACTGTAGCTTTCACTATATGGACCTTTGTCAGCGAAGTGATTTCTCTGCTTTTTAACACATTGTCTAGGTTTGTCATAGCTTTTCTTCCAAAGAGCAAGCATCTTTTAATTTCCTGGCTGCTGTCATTGTCCCCAGTGATTTTGGAGCCCAAGAAAATAAAGTCTGTCAACTGTTTCCATTTATTCCCCGTCTATTTGCCATGAAGTGATGGGGCTGGATGCCATGATCTTAGTTCTTTGAATATTGAGTTTTAAGCCAGTCTTTTCACTCTCCTCTTTCACCTTCATCAAGTCTTCATCTGTAAAATGGGAATAGTAATAGTGCCCACTTCGTGGAATTGTTATGATATTAAATGAGTTAATTCTTAGTCCTTAAAGCAATGCCTGGCACACAGGGATTAAAATTAATTAATTAATTATAATTGTATAGCTGTTATACTGGGTCTCTGAGGAGCATATGTTGCCCACCCCTCCAAGTATCACTTGTTTTTCCCAAACACTGATAATAGCAGTCTATGTTTATGGAGTGCTTACTGATGCCAGGTGGCACCAAGGGTAAAGAACCCACCTGCCAATGCAGGAGATGCAAGAGACACTGGATTGATCTCTGGGTCAGGAAAATCCCCCAAGCGGGGCATGGCAGCCCGCTCCAGTATTCTTGCCTGGAGAATCCCATGGACAGAGGAGCCTGGTGGGCTACAGTCCATGGGGTCACAAAGAGTCAGACATGACTGAAGCGATTTAGCACAGCACACAGCATACTGATGCCAGGCTCTTTGAAGGCACTGTCTCATTTAATTCCTACCACGACACCAACAGGTACCCATTGTATAGATGGAGAAACTGAGGTTCAGAGAGATAGAGTGCCCTGGCCCACATCTAAAAAGTAGCAGAGCCAGGATTTGAATCAGAATTTGAACTGAGGTCCCTCTGACTCCAACCCTCCTTCTTGTTGCCCCTAAACTGTACCTGTATTTGGTCAGAGAAGAATGGAGATGGAGAGTAACTGACTTTGCTTCCACGATGTCACTGCTGCTTCCAGCCACCCTGCTGGGGCCTTTACCCCACTTCACAATTGCTGAAGCACATTTGGGAGGTGGAAGTGATTTGCCCAAGGACACATGTATAGGAAGTGGGGCAGGCAGGAGTTGCTGCTCAGTTTGAACGCATGTCTGACTTCAGACTTGATTTGGGTACCTGACCCTGAGATAGCAGTTGATTCTGGATCCACAAATGGCAGAGCAGTGATTCAAACCCTTGCCTCTGGACCCAGAGCTCGGGCCCAGAGGAAGGAGGAGGAGAGAAGAGAGCTTTAAGGGGCAGGGTATGTCCCCAAAGTCTAACTTTGGACTCACTCACTTATTTCCAGTCAGCTTGGGTGCTGCCCAGAGCTGTGTTCTTGGAGCCCGGGTTGGTGTATACACCAAGTGTCCACCAGGTGGGGCTTTAGCTAAAGGCCGTACTCCAGGAGGCCCCAGGAGAAACCTTGCTGCCCTACCCCGGGAAGTACAACCGGGCACGCACCCCATGGATCTGTATGGTATACTGGGTCTCTGAGGAGCATATGTTGCCCACCCCTCCAAGTATCACTTGTTTTTCCCAAACACTGATAATAGCAGTCTATGTTTATGGAGTGCTTACTGATGCCAGGTGGCACCAAGGGTAAAGAACCCACCTGCCAATGCAGGAGATGCAAGAGACACTGGATTGATCTCTGGGTCAGGAAAATCCCCCAAGCGGGGCATGGCAGCCCGCTCCAGTATTCTTGCCTGGAGAATCCCATGGACAGAGGAGCCTGGTGGGCTACAGTCCATGGGGTCACAAAGAGTCAGACATGACTGAAGCGATTTAGCACAGCACACAGCATACTGATGCCAGGCTCTTTGAAGGCACTGTCTCATTTAATTCCTACCACGACACCAACAGGTACCCATTGTATAGATGGAGAAACTGAGGTTCAGAGAGATAGAGTGCCCTGGCCCACATCTAAAAAGTAGCAGAGCCAGGATTTGAATCAGAATTTGAACTGAGGTCCCTCTGACTCCAACCCTCCTTCTTGTTCCCCCTAAACTGTACCTGTATTTGGTCAGAGAAGAATGGAGATGGAGAGTAACTGACTTTGCTTCCACGATGTCACTGCTGCTTCCAGCCACCCTGCTGGGGCCTTTACCCCACTTCACAATTGCTGAAGCACATTTGGGAGGTGGAAGTGATTTGCCCAAGGACACATGTATAGGAAGTGGGGCAGGCAGGAGTTGCTGCTCAGTTTGAACGCATGTCTGACTTCAGACTTGATTTGGGTACCTGACCCTGAGATAGCAGTTGATTCTGGATCCACAAATGGCAGAGCAGTGATTCAAACCCTTGCCTCTGGACCCAGAGCTCGGGCCCAGAGGAAGGAGGAGGAGAGAAGAGAGCTTTAAGGGGCAGGGTATGTCCCCAAAGTCTAACTTTGGACTCACTCACTTATTTCCAGTCAGCTTGGGTGCTGCCCAGAGCTGTGTTCTTGGAGCCCGGGTTGGTGTATACACCAAGTGTCCACCAGGTGGGGCTTTAGCTAAAGGCCGTACTCCAGGAGGCCCCAGGAGAAACCTTGCTGCCCTACCCTGGGAAGTACAACTGGGCACGCACCCCATGTATCTGTATGGTATACTTGTCCACATGCACAGACAGGCTGTTTAAACCTGTGTGTGAGTACACAGTGTGTCACAGGGAATCTGATTCTGACTTGGATGAAAAGATGTGTGCACTGGCTTGCAGAGGTGTGTGTGTGTGTGCAGACAGTGTCTGTGAGTGCAGGTGTATATATGCACGTGCAATTATCTACGTGTGTGTGTGCACAAAAGAGGGTATGGCACAAGAGTGGCAGGTTAGATTCTGGCCTGGGATCCTCAAGATCATTTTAAAGTTTCTTTCTTAGACTCTTTGGAGGCAAGGGACTGGGACAGATGACCTCTCAGGTCCCTGATGTCTGGCACATTTGCCAAAGATTCTGATGGACACCAAGGATTTGTGGCAAGAAAGGTCATGGTAGGAAGGCTAGACTTATTTCCTGGGTCAGGGAGTGTTTAAATCAGGGGGCTTTGCTCCCTCAGATGCTGAGTTCTTTAGTCCACAGAGGTTTCTGGGGCTGGAGGGATAGGGACCCATCCTTCAAAGGAATGCTTCTAGAACCTTCATTCTGGACTTTCAGAGCTCTGGACAGTGTGGCTGGAGACTGTGGGTACAAGGGAGAGTAGACTTTTGGATCTAACCCTGACTCAGCTCATCAGCAGCAGGGAAGTGAATTCAAAGCCCCTCAGAAGAGTTGGGAGCGCTAGTGGTAAAGAGCTTGTCAGTGCAGGAGACATAAGAAACGCAGGTTTTATCCCTGGAGGAAGATATGGCAATCCACTCCAGTATTCTTGCCTGGAGAACTTAATGGACAGAGGAGCCTGGTGGGCTACAGCCCATGGGGTTGCAAAGAGACATGACTGAAGCAACTTAGCATGCACACACAGAAGAGTTAGAAGCAGCTGAGAAAGGCAAGAGGGTGGCATTCAGGGTTGGGAACTAAGCCCCAACATCAAACAGAACAGGATTTGACCCCTTGCTGTGTTTCTTACAGGCTAGATGGCCTTGGACAGGTCCCTTGCCCTCTGTGAGCTCCTGTTTCCTCAGCTATTAAAGGCGGAAATGGCCATACTTACCTCCAGGCGCTGTTAAGTGGAGGAAATTAGATAATGGGCAGAGCAAGCATGGCTTGTGGAAAACAGGCAATAAACAGCAACATTATTGTTATTTTTCAGTCTTGTGGAAGGCATCATTCCCTAAATGTGTGTGAGTACACAGTGTGTCACAGGGAATCTGATTCTGACTTGGATGAAAAGATGTGTGCACTGGCTTGCAGAGGTGTGTGTGTGTGTGCAGACAGTGTCTGTGAGTGCAGGTGTATATATGCACGTGCAATTATCTACGTGTGTGTGTGCACAAAAGAGGGTATGGCACAAGAGTGGCAGGTTAGATTCTGGCCTGGGATCCTCAAGATCATTTTAAAGTTTCTTTCTTAGACTCTTTGGAGGCAAGGGACTGGGACAGATGACCTCTCAGGGTCCCTGATGTCTGGCACATTTGCCAAAGATTCTGATGGACACCAAGGATTTGTGGCAAGAAAGGTCATGGTAGGAAGGCTAGACTTATTTCCTGGGTCAGGGAGTGTTTAAATCAGGGGGCTTTGCTCCCTCAGATGCTGAGTTCTTTAGTCCACAGAGGTTTCTGGGGCTGGAGGGATAGGGACCCATCCTTCAAAGGAATGCTTCTAGAACCTTCATTCTGGACTTTCAGAGCTCTGGACAGTGTGGCTGGAGACTGTGGGTACAAGGGAGAGTAGACTTTTGGATCTAACCCTGACTCAGCTCATCAGCAGCAGGGAAGTGAATTCAAAGCCCCTCAGAAGAGTTGGGAGCGCTAGTGGTAAAGAGCTTGTCAGTGCAGGAGACATAAGAAACGCAGGTTTTATCCCTGGAGGAAGATATGGCAATCCACTCCAGTATTCTTGCCTGGAGAACTTAATGGACAGAGGAGCCTGGTGGGCTACAGCCCATGGGGTTGCAAAGAGACATGACTGAAGCAACTTAGCATGCACACACAGAAGAGTTAGAAGCAGCTGAGAAAGGGAAGAGGGTGGCATTCAGGGTTGGGAACTAAGCCCCAACATCAAACAGAACAGGATTTGACCCCTTGCTGTGTTTCTTACAGGCTAGATGGCCTTGGACAAGTCCCTTGCCCTCTCTGAGCCCCTGTTTCCTCAGCTATTAAAGGGCGGAAATGGCCATACTTACCTCCAGGCGCTGTTAAGTGGAGGAAATTAGATAATGGGCAGAGCAAGCATGGCTTGTGGAAAACAGGCAATAAACAGCAACATTATTGTTATTTTTCAGTCTTGTGAGGCCAAGTGGATCATCTTTTGATTTGTGGAAGCCAAGAGCTAGGAAATCAGAAGCTCCAAGGAGGCTGAGGGAATGGTATCTCAGGGACTGGCTGCCAGGGTGGCAAACACAGCCCCTGTTGACTCTTATTTGTCTGGATGGCATCTTCTAGAAGCACATTTATTCAATTCCTTTCTGCCTTGAAATTAAGCAGCAAGAAAAGCTAGAGCTAGAGTCAAGGCTTTTGCAGCAAAGCTACCAAAAGGTGCAGGTTTTCCCACTCAGCCTCCAAACCATGCGCAGCATTGTCCTGTGAACTTGGGCTAGCTATTCTGTCTCTTTGAACCTCAGTTTGCTCATCTGTAAAATGGGCATAGCCATAATAGATTGTGAGATTTGACCAGAATATTGGTGAGGCCCCCATCGCAAAGCAGGCACCGTTATGAAAATGGCGATGACATTGTAATGATTGAACAGGGCGGGAAAAAGAAAAGTGTGAGCATTCACACCTCCCCATGTTACCAGAGGAAAAAGGGTTCTTCTTCTTTTTGTTTGGCTACTGGATGGTATTTTGATGACTTGATGAAATGCGAGAGCCTCAGATTTGAAAAAGAGGGAGAAACTAGAGCAGGAGAGGGGACAGAAATGAAGGAAGAGGGAGAAAGGACTGGGGAAGCTAGAACTTCAGAGTGCACGATGAGTAAGAGAAGAGAGATGTGCCATTTGAGATGAGTGAAATTAAAAATAGAAATTGAAGTGGTTGCTCTAATGAAAGGACTTTGGGGAAGAAAGATACAAAAAGGATTTTAAGGCATTAGGCTCTTCATGCCTTGCCCCTTACAAAAGCCTGCAGTAATAATCTCTTCAGTGAAGCTGTAAGGACCCAGTTTGTGGAGTTTTATGTGGGTGAGTGGGTGGTGCTGGAGGGCTTTGTTGCTCTTTTCCAGGCATAGGAATTAGTCCCTTGCCCTCTGAGCCCCTGTTTCTCAGCTATTAAAGGCGGAAATGGCCATACTTACCTCCAGGCGCTGTTAAGTGGAGGAAATTAGATAATGGGCAGAGCAAGCATGGCTTGTGGAAAACAGGCAATAAACAGCAACATTATTGTTATTTTTCAGTCTTGTGAGGCCAAGTGGATCATCTTTTGATTTGTGGAAGCCAAGAGCTAGGAAATCAGAAGCTCCAAGGAGGCTGAGGGAATGGTATCTCAGGGACTGGCTGCCAGGGTGGCAAACACAGCCCCTGTTGACTCTTATTTGTCTGGATGGCATCTTCTAGAAGCACATTTATTCAATTCCTTTCTGCCTTGAAATTAAGCAGCAAGAAAAGCTAGAGCTAGAGTCAAGGCTTTTGCAGCAAAGCTACCAAAAGGTGCAGGTTTTCCCACTCAGCCTCCAAACCATGCGCAGCATTGTCCTGTGAACTTGGGCTAGCTATTCTGTCTCTTTGAACCTCAGTTTGCTCATCTGTAAAATGGGCATAGCCATAATAGATTGTGAGATTTGACCAGAATATTGGTGAGGCCCCCATCGCAAAGCAGGCACCGTTATGAAAATGGCGATGACATTGTAATGATTGAACAGGGCGGGAAAAAGAAAAGTGTGAGCATTCACACCTCCCCATGTTACCAGAGGAAAAAGGGTTCTTCTTCTTTTTGTTTGGCTACTGGATGGTATTTTGATGACTTGATGAAATGCGAGAGCCTCAGATTTGAAAAAGAGGGAGAAACTAGAGCAGGAGAGGGGACAGAAATGAAGGAAGAGGGAGAAAGGACTGGGGAAGCTAGAACTTCAGAGTGCACGATGAGTAAGAGAAGAGAGATGTGCCATTTGAGATGAGTGAAATTAAAAATAGAAATTGAAGTGGTTGCTCTAATGAAAGGACTTTGGGGAAGAAAGATACAAAAAGGATTTTAAGGCATTAGGCTCTTCATGCCTTGCCCCTTACAAAAGCCTGCAGTAATAATCTCTTCAGTGAAGCTGTAAGGACCCAGTTTGTGGAGTTTTATGTGGGTGAGTGGGTGGTGCTGGAGGGCTTTGTTGCTCTTTTCCAGGCATAGGAAAGATCCATGGCTGTCCTTGAGAGTCCATAGACCTGGAAGCCGATGGAGGAATGGGTGCCCTAGTGGGCATGAAGCCAAGGGGGGCCAGTTGAGCCTGATACGAGGAATCTGGGAGAGGTGGAGAGCCAAATGGGTGCCCTCACTTCTGTGGTAATTACTTCAGGTCACTTAGATCACGCCCAGTATGCACACCCTGCTGCTGAAATAAGGGTACAGAATTAGAAGGCAAATTTCTGCCCTGGGGCCAGCTTCTTAGGGGCTTAGGGAAGCTGTGTGTCTGTAGAAGAGCCTGTGCCAATGGGGAGTAGAGTTCTAGAAACTTTAATTAGCTAATGTTTCTAAATCTCCTGGAAGCTTTCAGCTGCCAAGTGGTTTTTCATTCTGGGGATAAGAATGTGCAGTCCTGGTTCTGGCCATAGACCCAACTCTGGAAGGTACCCAGGGCTATTACATGACCAGAACTATTGGGATGCTTAAAAAAAAAACCAACAGACATAGCATAGTAGTCAGCTTAATAAGAATATAATTTTCAGTTCAAGCGTTGTGTGCTTTTTGAAAAAAGAGGAGTGGGTTGAGTTCCTTGCTTTAAAATTGTAAGAGTGCAGACACCTCCACCTGGAGTTGACCTTTGAGTGGAGTGTGAGGTAGGGATCTGGTTCTGTTTTTTCCATCTGGATACCCAGTTGACCCAGCACCATATTGAAAATGAAGTCTATGATTTCCACAGTTTTTAGTTTATAATACCAGTTCTGCCATCTATTTAGGTGAGTTCATTCTATATTGATGTGAATCTTTGTCTAAGCTTTTAATTTTGTCCCCAGGGTCTGTTTGCCTGTTCGTCTGCTCCCTGTCTTTATTATTACAGCTATAAGATAAGATTTAATATATGATAAGAAAAGTTCCCTCATCTGATTATTCTTCAAACTTGTCCCAGCTGTTCTTGACCCTTGCATCTTCGTAAGAATTTTAAGATGGGCTTGTCAAGTTCTGTGAAAAACCTTATTGGGATTTTGATTGGAATGGTCTTATATTTATGGATTAATTTGGAGAGAAATGACATCTTTACCATATTACATCTTCCAGCCCATGAACTTGGGCTATCTCTCTATCTAATCAGATCTTTTTTCATAGACATCTCAAGTGAAGGTAGTATTGTGGTCACGTGTATCAGTCAGGTGCCCAGGAAAAAACAGATACCATCCACCCCAACTGAATTGTGATTCCTGATCATAAAAATAATTTGTACTCATAAAAGAAATTATGACGATGACGTGGAAATTATGAGACCTCTAAAACAATTTTTTCAGAATTAATGTCTGTTAACCAATGGATATCTAGTTTTCCTTAACTTTTTTATAAGTACCATATTTTAAGCAAGGATGGGATCATTTATTAATACAATTGTATAATCTGCTTATGTTCACTTTACCATATATCCTAAACATCACTTCAACACATACACACATGTCTTATCTTTCCCTTCTCTTTTTTCTATTTTATTTTAAATTATTTATTTATTAATTTTTGGCTACATTGGCTCTTCGTTGCTGTGCGTGGACTTTCCCTAGTTGCAGCAAGTGGGGGCTGCTCTCTAGTTGTGGTGTGCGACTTCACATTGCGATGACTTCTCTTGTGGAACGCAAGCTCTAGGGTGTGAGGGCTCAGTAGTCGTGGTGTGCAGGTTTAAGTTACCTTGTGGCATATGGAAACTTCCTGGACCAGGAATAGAATTTGTATCCCCTGCATTGGCAGGTGGATTCTTAGCCACTGGACCTCCAGGGAAGTCCCCTTATCTTTCTTAATAATTGAATAATACTCTCTGGTAGATGTATTGGTCAGTGCATGCATGTGTGCTGTCAGTTGCCTCAGTTGTGTCTGACTCTTTGTGACCCTGTGGACTGTAGCCAACCAGGCACTTCTGTCCATGGGATTCTCCAGGCAAGAATACTGGAGTGGGTTGCCACGTCCTGCTCCAGGGGATCTTCCCGACCCGGGGGTCAAACCCTGCATTGACAGGTGGATTGGTCAGGTCCCAGGCAAAAATCTGATTATTCTTCAAACTTGTCCCAGCTGTTCTTGACCCTTGCATCTTCGTAAGAATTTTAAGATGGGCTTGTCAAGTTCTGTGAAAAACCTTATTGGGATTTTGATTGGAATGGTCTTATATTTATGGATTAATTTGGAGAAAATGACATCTTTACCATATTACATCTTCCAGCCCATGAACTTGGGCTATCTCTCTATCTAATCAGATCTTTTTTCATAGACATCTCAAGTGAAGGTAGTATTGTGGTCACGTGTATCAGTCAGGTGCCCAGGAAAAAACAGATACCATCCACCCCAACTGAATTGTGATTCCTGATCATAAAAATAATTTGTACTCATAAAAGAAATTATGACGATGACGTGGAAATTATGAGACCTCTAAAACAATTTTTTCAGAATTAATGTCTGTTAACCAATGGATATCTAGTTTTCCTTAACTTTTTTATAAGTACCATATTTTAAGCAAGGATGGGATCATTTATTAATACAATTGTATAATCTGCTTATGTTCACTTTACCATATATCCTAAACATCACTTCAACACATACACACATGTCTTATCTTTCCCTTCTCTTTTTTCTATTTTATTTTAAATTATTTATTTATTAATTTTTGGCTACATTGGCTCTTCGTTGCTGTGCGTGGACTTTCCCTAGTTGCAGCAAGTGGGGGCTGCTCTCTAGTTGTGGTGTGCGACTTCACATTGCGATGACTTCTCTTGTGGAACGCAAGCTCTAGGGTGTGAGGGCTCAGTAGTCGTGGTGTGCAGGTTTAAGTTACCTTGTGGCATATGGAAACTTCCTGGACCAGGAATAGAATTTGTATCCCCTGCATTGGCAGGTGGATTCTTAGCCACTGGACCTCCAGGGAAGTCCCCTTATCTTTCTTAATAATTGAATAATACTCTCTGGTAGATGTATTGGTCAGTGCATGCATGTGTGCTGTCAGTTGCCTCAGTTGTGTCTGACTCTTTGTGACCCTGTGGACTGTAGCCAACCAGGCACTTCTGTCCATGGGATTCTCCAGGCAAGAATACTGGAGTGGGTTGCCACGTCCTGCTCCAGGGGATCTTCCCGACCCGGGGGTCAAACCCTGCATTGACAGGTGGATTGGTCAGGTCCCAGGCAAAAAAAAATCAGCTGGAATTTTTAATGTACAGAGGTATGTGCCAGGGAATATTAAGGCACCCATATGCTAGCAAGAGAGGAAAGCCATTTATACCCAAATCTGCAGAGATGTAAGGAGGGAGAATTTTCTGGGGCCCAGTGAAAGCAGGAGAGGGACAGCTTAACAGAGGTTGTGGCTGTAGAAGGCCCCAGGTACTGCCATGACAGCAGTGAAATAGAGAGGGAGCTAGGGAATAAACATCCCAACCTTTATCTGGGCCTTCTTATCTATTACCAGGGCCTTTCACTGTCCAAACCCAGCTAGAAAGAGAGCAAGGAAACCTGGGAGGTGTTGTCCACAAGGGTCAGATTCCTGGGACGCTGGGCAGCGTGTGGCTTGGAGAGCGAGTGGGGAAAGGGAACAAAGGGAGAATGGTCAGCACAGTAAGGATATACTGTCATTGGTTTTGTCTCTAATATGGGAGGGGAACGAGGCCAAGGGAAGCTGTCCCTCTTGTGTTGTTCCTCTGCAGTTTAATTGGTAATTGAAAGCTGGCACATAGTTAAGGCGACAGCCCTTGCTTTCTGGGCATCTGCTTCTCCACTCATTCTTCCTCTGCATGAGAGGCGGGGGAGGCTCAGGTGCTATGAGTCCCAGGCTTGATGTGAGTGAACCTCTGGGTATGAGTGTTGGTTCTGCCACCTTCACAACTGTGTGACCATGAGCCAGCCACTTTCTCTCTCATGGCTCATCCTTTCCATCTGCAATATGGGAGTGCAGATCTCTGTCCTGTTCATTGTGAGACCCATAATAACAATACCTACTAAATACAGCATGTTTACATAATACTTTACATAGACTAGCTCACTTAATCTTTATCACTTTGTACAGTTATTAGCACTATTGTACACATGAGGAAAATGAGGCTTAGAGAAGTTAACTAACTGGCTCAGGGTCACGGAACTTGTAAGTGGTCAGCTGGAATCCACATCTAGACAGTCTGGCTCCAGAGTCACTCTCCTAACCACTGTGTTAATTTTTTTTTTTTTTAATTTTGGCCTCTTTTATTTATTTATTTTCTTTCTTTCTTTTTTTTTAACATTTATTTATTTATTTATTTTTGGGGGGTGGGGTGGGGAGGGAGGGTGAGGCGGGTGGGCCGCTTCTATTGGTCTTTCATTTGTCTATTTTTCATCCATCTTTGTTCTTTGGCCCGTGTGGGCCTCCCATCGTGGTGGCCTCTGTTGTCGCAGAGCACCGGCTCTGGGCACATGCGCTCCAGAGCTCTGGCTCGGTAATTGGACACATCGGTCCAGCCGCTCCGCGGCACGTGGGATCTTCCCAGGCCAGGGATCGAACTGGTGTCCCTTGCACTGCAAGGCGGTGTCCTTACCCACTGGACCACCAGGGAAGCCCATATTGTATTTATTTTCATTCATCTTTATTCTTTGGCCTGTGTGGGCCTCCCATCGCAGTGGCCTCTCTCGTTGCAGAGCACCGGCTCTGAGTGCATGTGCTCCAGAGCGTTGGCTCCTAGTTGGACACATTGGTCCAACCGCTCCGCGGCACGTGGGATCTTTCCGGTACAGGAATGGAACCGGTGCCCCTTGCACTGCAAGGTGGCCTCCTTACCCGCTGGACCACCAGGGAAGCCTACACTGTGTTATTTTAATGATTTATTTATAAAGAGTCCAATAGCCAGTAGATGCTTAATAATGGTAGTGGTTGACAGCACCTGTGTCAAGTGCTGTGCACAAAAAGAACTGCCGGCTTGGTTCTGTAGCCAGTCACTTCACCCTCTGGATCTGAGACCTAACCATGGGCTGGCCTCCACGGACACACACCCTTGCGGGTGTCAGCCAGACAATCCCATATCCTTACTCCTGTTCCTGGGTTGTTGAAAACTTCCACTTGAATTTGGAGTCTCTACTTGTCTTTCTTCCTGCCGAATAGTGGCAGTGAGCAATGCAGAGCTACTGAAGGACGTTTTCTTTTGTTTCAGCTTTGATGCTGGGGATTTCGCATATCATTATGTTCATGGCTAAGGACCTGCCATTATCTTCCCTGGGATTCTTGCACAGTTTATGAATTTCCTAAAGGATTTGGCTCGCTCTCTGCTTGTGCTCTCAGGATAGGCTGCTCCAAACCACCCTCTGCTTCTTCTGGGATGGGGAGAGGATGTTTTCTTTACCATTGTAATACTTATTGCAATACTCATCTTGATGTGTGGGTCTTTGAAAATCAGGAACCAACCAGGAACCCTCTTAAGTTTTGTGTGTGTGTATGTATGTGTGTGTGGCAGGGAGAGTGTCCTAAGAACACACAAAAAAAACAGCTTTTCGTCAAAATATTTAGTATTTTAGTACTTTAGTTCCCAAATTCAAGGCTGATTGTTTGCTGAAAGAGTCTGTTTCCTGGTCTTTCATTATGGACCGTCCATAATAACATCATTTCCCTGGCTAACTCCATTCAAGGGGTAAACACTTAACTACTTAATTCATTATTGCTGAGCCTGAGACGGTAGCAGATGCCTTTGGAACATAAGCCCCCACATCTAATAAGACAGAGGCTCACGATGCACTTGGAATATGGTGGGGAGAGATGGCTGAAATTTATTTTGTGAATAAAGCAATAAGCCACTAAGCAAAGCTAATATGTTTCAGCCCAGACAGAAAGACACAATCATTCAGTATTTATGTAGCAACCCGTTCCTCAGTGGGACTGCAAGTTTCTACCATTAAAATTGTCGGAATTCTTCAGAGACCCACTGCATTAAGTCATTTAAAAATATCACAGACTTAAAACAATCTGAATTATTGGATTTCCTCGCTGCTCCTCGGTAAGCATGTTTGCTGTGGCAATTTCCTGCTCTGTCAAAGGTGCAGCCTGTGTCAGTCAGGAAAGTAGAAAAGTTCCATGCAGAATTTTTATTTGAAAGTCCAGTAGTCCCTAATAGTTGAAACAAAGTCAGACATAAATTTAATTTATTATTTTTCATTTTAACTTTGTCTTTTAACATAATTTCAGATTCTCAGAAAGGCAGCAAGGAGAATATCTCCTTGCAGTATCTTCTGTTCTGTTCCTCTGGAGTCCTCGAAGGTTAACATTTTGCAACATTTGCTATATCATTCTTTGTATACAGATAGATTTCGATAAATAGATGCATATTATTTTTGTCTGTACTGTTTGAGAGCTGATATGATGGGTTTTCCCTTTACCCCTAAATACTTTAATATTCTCTCTGAAGGATATGTTGTTTATAGCCCCACAGTACAATGATTAAAACCAGGAAATTAACATTGATACGATACCATTATCTAATCTATTGATTTATTCTAACTTTGCCATTGGCTCCAATTAATGCACTTTCTAGTAAAAGAAAACCCTGAATCATACATTTTAATCGCTTCTCAAGTCTCTTCAGCTTTCTTTAATCTGGAATAGTTCCCCAGTCTTTCTGTGTGTTTCGTGCGACATTGACATTTTTTAAGAGACCGGCTGTTTATTTTCTATAATTGCCCCTCCATTTGGGATTGTCCGATCGTTTCTCACAATTAGATTCAGATTATGCACAAATACCACAGAAGTGGTGTGTCCTTCCCCATACATCATATCAGGAGGTACGTGATGTCAGTTTGTTCCATGACTGCAAAGTCAGATGTATATTTACACTTAGCCAAAAGGCCAAGAAGTGATCAGATGTAAATTTAAAATAATCTTTCATCAAAACCTTGATTTGTTGAAAATCGCTTTGAAAGGTTTCACACTCGCTCCAGATTTTCTGCTTTTTTTAAAAAACAGACTCAAAGACAAGGAAGCTGCAAGCTTTACAGATGCTCAGGAGAAAATGTAGCCATTAAAAAAAATTGCCATGCGATAGTTATGAAATTTCCCTAAATTCATTTTGTAGAATGAGAGCTGTAATTTAAATGTGAAGTTATCGAGAGCTGAGATAAACCACATATCACGTGCAATTTAATCTGGCAAGGCAACAGACCACTCGGAATTGCTAACTAGGCCTAATTCATTACATCTTGGTGAACACTGTACTTCTGGTCTTACGAGTCTTTCAGATTGTGCATCTAATATATTTACCCAGGCCTTATGGAAAATGTATGGTGATGGTAACAGAAATACTGTGTCCTTATTTAAATCACATTACATTTTTTAAACAGCTCGAGTGATTGCTTAGAAAGATCACACCTTCTTCTGAAGCATTTATGAAACAATTATTTACATTACATTAAAAACTTTAATTGCCTTGAAGCACGTGTTCCAGGACACAAATATTGGAAAATCATCAAAAATATCCATCACGATTCTTTCTTCTTTACAACTCTTCTAAACTTTATCTTTTTTATAACCCTCTGTATTGATCTATTGTCCCAGACCAAGAGTGATGTCAGAAGTCCAAGCTGGGTCATAAAAAGAGAATATAATTTCCATTTGCTGTCTGTAAAAGCAAATCTTTGCCCAGAGAAAAGGGAGGAAATATCTCCTTTGAAGGGGGAAGTGAGGGGAGGTTGGGGAGGATCTGGCAGGGGGACATGCCAGAGAGGGTGATCGCAGGGTCAGGAGAAGTGTTAGTTATGGAGGGAGTTGGGAGGTCTGCCTTCCTGGATTGTTTAAAACCGGTGTTTTTTTCTATAATTGCCCCTCCATTTGGTTTCCGATCGGAGGTCCCGGTGTGTCCTTCCCCATACATCATATCAGGAGGTACGTGATGTCAGTTTGTTCCATGACTGCAAAGTCAGATGTATATTTACACTTAGCCAAAAGGCCAAGAAGTGATCAGATGTAAATTTAAAATAATCTTTCATCAAAACCTTGATTTGTTGAAAATCGCTTTGAAAGGTTTCACACTCGCTCCAGATTTTCTGCTTTTTAAAAACAGACTCAAAGACAAGGAAGCTGCAAGCTTTACAGATGCTCAGGAGAAAATGAAGCCATAAAAAATTGCCATGCGATAGGTATGAAATTTCCCTAAATTCATTTTGGAGAATGAGAGCGGTAATTTAAATGTGAGGTTATCGAGAGCTGAGATAAACCACATATCACGTGCAATTTAATCTGGCAAGGCAACAGACCACTCGGAATTGCTAACTAGGCCTAATTCATTACATCTTGGTGAACACTGTACTTCTGGTCTTACGAGTCTTTCAGATTGTGCATCTAATATATTTACCCAGGCCTTATGGAAAATGTATGGTGATGGTAACAGAAATACTGTGTCCTTATTTAAATCACATTACATTTTTTAAACAGCTCGAGTGATTGCTTAGAAAGATCACACCTTCTTCTGAAGCATTTATGAAACAATTATTTACATTACATTAAAAACTTTAATTGCCTTGAAGCACGTGTTCCAGGACACAAATATTGGAAAATCATCAAAAATATCCATCACGATTCTTTCTTCTTTACAACTCTTCTAAACTTTATCTTTTTTATAACCCTCTGTATTGATCTATTGTCCCAGACCAAGAGTGATGTCAGAAGTCCAAGCTGGGTCATAAAAAGAGAATATAATTTCCATTTGCTGTCTGTAAAAGCAAATCTTTTGCCCAGAGAAAAAGGGAGGAAATATCTCCTTTGAAGGGGGAAGTGAGGGGAGGTTGGGGAGGATCTGGCAGGGGGACATGCCAGAGAGGGTGATCGCAGGGTCAGGAGAAGTGTTAGTTATGGAGGGAGTTGGGAGGTCTGCCTTCCTGGGGGGTGGGTGGAAGATAGTAGTTGTGACGTGACTGGGCACCTCTCCCTTGCACAGAAGCAAAGAGAGGGAAAAATATAAAAGAAATCTAGCCACCCCTATTGTCCAGCATCTGAGAAATTGCAGAAGACCAGAATTTCCCTCCAGCTGGGCTAAATACTCTCTCCCCTAAGACAATCACAATAAAGGAGGCCCATATGGCCAAGGACCTGGGTCCCTAGCTAGGCAAGGACCCCGGAATAATGATGATGTTAAGGATCCAGAGCTGGGGTAGGCCCCCCTCAATATATAACGGGCAAGGCCCCCCTCAGTATATAAGCCAACCCACCGCGAGGGGAGGGGGTGGGGTGTCTGTGTGTGGAGCTGTTCCAGAGGTTTGCTTCCAATAATCTTAACAGTAAAACGGCCTCCCATTCCAAAGTTGCGAGGAGCCCATGTAATTGGACTAAAAGCTCCTGAAAATAATAAGTAACAAGAATCTCTATTATAGAAGACCCCCGGAAAGGACCTAGCGCCATGGCCAAGACACCTCCCCCCACCATAATATAACAATATAATGGCGTGGACAACTGCGCGAGGCAGTGGTGACATTTCCCACGACTCAGTGGCGCCCCCGGGCGGCTACCACCCGCCCGCTGGCCGTCTCCCATCACCCGCCAGCCAGCGAGCTCTAGCTGCCGGCTGCTACCCTCAGATGCGAAGCTTAGCTGGCTGGCGGAGGAGCGGCGGCAGCCCGAGGCACGTGTTGTGTGCTCCGATTGCAAAAGAGAAAAAAATGCATTGCAAACTATTAACTTTTTTTTTAAGTATGTAATGCCGGGGATGGGGGTAGACAGGTGCGAGGCGGGGTTACGCGCCCCACGCACCGGCCTCCTCCTACCCCCCACCAAACTTCCCTTTGCATTGATCAGCACGTTACGTCAGTATTGATAAGTTTGCAAAAAGCAAAGTCAAGTGCAATCGCGCGGCACACCGACCCCAGACTTGGGGGGGGGGGAGATGCAGCGAGCGCTCCGCGGGCCCGGGAGCCGGCTGCAGGCAGGGCAGCGGCGGCGCCAGCGCCTCACGGAGAGGCTGCCTCCCCCCCACCACCCCTCTCCTCCCACCCCATACCCACCGCCTCTCCCGGGCGGGCGCCGAGCTCCCCGCCCCGCGCCCTCCTTCCGCGCCCTCCGGGGGTCGGGGGGGCGCACGGCTCCCGGGCCCGGCGGCGGCGGCGGCGGCGCGGCGCCGCCGAGGGGCACCGGGTGGCAGGAGGCCGGGGGGCGCCAGAGGGGCCCCGGGCGGTGGCGCGCAGGGCCCGGGTGGCCGGCGGCGGCCCCGGGGCTGGGGGGAGTCCAGCCCGGATATTGAGTGCAGCCATTGAGAAAAGCCAAACTCTTGTGTGTGTGCGTCTCGAATAGCCCCCAAGATGGCCGCCAATGTGGGATCGATGTTTCAATATTGGAAGCGATTTGATCTACGGCGACTTCAGGTTAGTGCGGGCAGCACCGGCCGCGCGGCCGTGGGGAGCTCTCGGGCGCGCCCTGGGCGCACTGGGGAGGTCCCCCGGAGGGCGGACGGGTGCCCTGAGGAGGCGGGCGGCGGCTGCTGGGGCTCGCCGGGGCTCGACTGCCCGCTGCCTATCGATAGGTATTAGGAATTGATCTCGCCGCTGCTCTTTGTTCGGTTCAATCATCGATTAGCCGCCGCGACCATGGAGAAGCGCTAGTGAGCCCACGGCCCGGGGACCGAGCCGGCGGGTGAGCGGGGAACTGAGGTGCGAGGAAGACAGGGTCTGCGGTCCCAGGCAGGGGGCCGCGGGAGGGACCCTGTGCAAACCCCCTTGCGCCGCACTTTGCGCGCCTCCCAACTTCGCGGCGCCGGGGGAGGCCGCAGAGCGCGCCGTGTGCCTGTCCGCGCCTGGCTGGGGCTCGAGCGAGGGAGGGAGAGATCTGGCTGGCAGGGAGAGGAGGAGGAGGAGGAGTGGGGGGAGGCATCCGGGGTTGGCTAGGAGGCGGCTCCGCGCCCCACCGCCCGCCAGCACCTCAGCCGCCGCCGCCCGCCTAGCTGCGCAGCCCGGACGCGCCGCCACCCGGGGGCCTCCCCAACCGCTGCAGTCACCACCGCCGGACGGCCACCTGCACCGGCAGACCTCTCCTCGGGCCGGGTTCTCGGGGTTCGTCTTTTGCTTCTTGCCTTATCCCCCCTTCCAACCTCTTTCCAAGTCTAGAGGGAGACGGGCGATGGAGATGGGCCCGGGGCGCGCTTAAGTTTGCGCTCCTGCCTCTGGGGCCTTGGAGAGTCGGGAGCTGCGCAGAGCAGGTGACTTTAGGCTCTTGGGCCCACTGGAACTTTTAAATGGGAGATTCCCTCGCTGTTTTCTTCCTCCTGCTTTTCCTCCCCGCCACTCCTCTCTTTCCTTTTTTCTCCAGTCTCTTCTTTCTCTCTTCTTTCCCTTTCCCTCTCCAGGGCGACTCCCTTCCAAACTCCAGCACTTTATCCCCATTCCACCTTTTTCTGGGAGTCTGTATGTCTCCTTCAGATTTGGGGTTTATTCTTTGCAGACCCAATAGGAGGCCGGGCGGGGGAGGCGTGAAATCTCACAGAGAACGGGCGCAGAAGGCACAGCGCCAGCCTCTGTCCTTTCCCGGGTGCCCCAGAATGCTCCTTATAAGTCCCCCGAACCCAGGAGTCTCGACGGGGCCGGGGCTGCCTATGCTGGGGCTCGCCGGGGCTCGACTGCCCGCTGCCTACGATAGGTATTAGAATTGATCTCGCCGCTGCTCTTTGTTCGGTTCAATCATCGATTAGCCGCCGCGACCATGGAGAAGCGCTAGTGAGCCCACGGCCCGGGGACCGAGCCGGCGGGTGAGCGGGGAACTGAGGTGCGAGGAAGACAGGGTCTGCGGTCCCAGGCAGGGGGCCGCGGGAGGGACCCTGTGCAAACCCCCTTGCGCCGCACTTTGCGCGCCTCCCAACTTCGCGGCGCCGGGGGAGGCCGCAGAGCGCGCCGTGTGCCTGTCCGCGCCTGGCTGGGGCTCGAGCGAGGGAGGGAGAGATCTGGCTGGCAGGGAGAGGAGGAGGAGGAGGAGTGGGGGGAGGCATCCGGGGTTGGCTAGGAGGCGGCTCCGCGCCCCACCGCCCGCCAGCACCTCAGCCGCCGCCGCCCGCCTAGCTGCGCAGCCCGGACGCGCCGCCACCCGGGGGCCTCCCCAACCGCTGCAGTCACCACCGCCGGACGGCCACCTGCACCGGCAGACCTCTCCTCGGGCCGGGTTCTCGGGGTTCGTCTTTTGCTTCTTGCCTTATCCCCCCTTCCAACCTCTTTCCAAGTCTAGAGGGAGACGGGCGATGGAGATGGGCCCGGGGCGCGCTTAAGTTTGCGCTCCTGCCTCTGGGGCCTTGGAGAGTCGGGAGCTGCGCAGAGCAGGTGACTTTAGGCTCTTGGGCCCACTGGAACTTTTAAATGGGAGATTCCCTCGCTGTTTTCTTCCTCCTGCTTTTCCTCCCCGCCACTCCTCTCTTTCCTTTTTTCTCCAGTCTCTTCTTTCTCTCTTCTTTCCCTTTCCCTCTCCAGGGCGACTCCCTTCCAAACTCCAGCACTTTATCCCCATTCCACCTTTTTCTGGGAGTCTGTATGTCTCCTTCAGATTTGGGGTTTATTCTTTGCAGACCCAATAGGAGGCCGGGCGGGGGAGGCGTGAAATCTCACAGAGAACGGGCGCAGAAGGCACAGCGCCAGCCTCTGTCCTTTCCCGGGTGCCCCAGAATGCTCCTTATAAGTCCCCCGAACCCAGGAGTCTCACCGACGTGTGTTGGGGACAGGGGGCGGGGAAGTGGTGCTGATTACCGGGCGATGAAAGCATCCTGCCTTGGCCTTGACATTTTCGGAAGAAGGGAGAGTATTAGTCTGGACATAAAAACGGTTCCGCTTTTTTTTTTTTTTTTAATCCGCCTGCAAATCTCGTTAAGTTTCTTCTGATAAGTGGTTCCAGTACCCCCCTCCTCCTAGTGGCTTCCCAACCCCCCTCCTTCCTAACCCCTCACTCCCCGCAGGCCCCCTCCTTCAAAGCCAGTGAGCTGGAGAGAAAATCGGGGCACTCAGGCATGCAGTTAATAACTGCAAGTGCCTTGCAATTCCAGGTCCTCACTCGAGTTGGGGCTACAGTTTGGTGGCCATCTGAGGCGGGCAGGGCAGTGAGCTGTGCTTGGTGGTTTAAACGATGCTAAAGTGGCCTTTCTGGAAAGAGTGGGGGATGGGGGAGGGAGAGAGAGAATGGGAGAGAGAGTTGGGCAGCCACATTGGGCTTGGCACCAAGGCCAATGGTAATCATATTCCCTGCTAATGTTTGTAAATGAGACCCGGGCACGGCTGGGGGACAGCGTCTTTATTTATGATTGATGTTCTGTAACATAAGGAATGACAAGAACGTGGCAGACAAGAGGAGAGGAACCAGAAGGGCTGGTGAAAGCCCTTTGCAGGGTCCTATTGTTATTCTGGGCTGGAGAAAATTTCTGCGGCGAGATTTACAGCACTGGTATTTGCTCCCGGTTGGCCGGAATGTCAGTTAACACAATTTTCATTAGATAACTCGTTTTCAATCCGGAGAGCTTGGACTGCAACCAGGAGATGGAGTGAGACCTGAGGCTGGGTGCTGAGGGGTGGGTGCGGCTCCCAGGGGGGCTGATTTCTGAGCTGGCGTGGAGGGGGTGTTGAACCTCAGTCTCTTCTGTCTCAGGCTCAGGAGTCTTTTGTGGGCTGTTGAGGTCATCCAAATCTTGATTCCAGTTGGACTCCCATTGATCTGGGAACCCTTTGTTAGGGTTTTAGAAGATGCTGAGGTGAAAACGCAAATTTGAACTGGAAAGAATGAAGGTAGGGGTGGTGTAAAGCCTTGTTCAGGTGATTGGAATATAGGGCCAGGACCTCTCCCTGCACCGGGTGTATACTTAGGGCGCAGGAGGGAGGAGTGTGTTCATTAAAACAATGGCTGGTGTGTCTGGCAGGAAAGGAGAGGGCTCAGGGGAAAGGGCTAAGCTCATTTACATGGATATTAAGGGGGGGTGGCCCTTTGGGAGTTTGAAAAGCTTCTAGAGAGCAGAGGTAAATGTGGCAGCAGTGGCCGAGTACAAATATTGAGGCCCTCATGTCTGCTATGGTCTCCACCCCTGTCCTGAAATGTTCAGTTGTTCCCTTGCCTAACAGACCTGCACACTCCCCCCGGCCAGCCCCATATTCTCACTGATGGCATTTTTGTTGGAAACGGATTATGAGCCTAAGCACTTTCGCCTGGGATCATCTCTTGTGCATAACGCTAATGAGTCCTGTGCCACACTTTTATTTTCATTTTTTTTCCCTTCCCACTTTTCCTCTTATGTTAGAGATATCCAGAAAGGAAAACTTCAGCTGGCTTATTCCAAGATCTGGGTAGGAAAGGTGGGGGCTCACAATGGGCCCTGGGCAAGCCTAGAGCTTTGGGCGCACTCATCACATGGCCCAAGTGCTTGTGAGTGTGAGGAGGTGTGTGGCTTCCATTCAGTGGTTTCATGCCACCTGGTTGTGGAGCATTAAAGTGGCCAGGGCAGTGAAGGCGGCCCGTGCCCCCCGGCCAAACCATGCTACTGACACCGCCCTGATACTGGCAAGAAAGGTGACCTTGTACTGGCCTGTGCACAGCCCTCCGGAAGTATGCATTTTTCAAATATAGAAGCAGTCCGGTTATTATTCCTTCCAGTGCCATCTCTGGACACAGCGGGGCTGTTTTCCTAGGGTGAAAGTCTGTCAGCAGTCTTAATGACTTGCAGACTGATGATGGTAAAGATACTGTGACACTTGGTACCCTATTCCAGGATCCCTGAAACTGCTTCCCCCCTTTCTTTGGTTCTTCTTTTTCTTTCTGCTGCTAGCAGTGCAGGAAACGAGAAGAAATAAAATTCTATCCCAAAGTAATGCTAGGCATATTTCATTTGGTTATAAGATTGCTTTATGGTGAACATTACTAATGCAGTATTTTTTTATGGCTTTTCTGTGTATAGTCGTCGTAACCGGATTCATACCTTTATGATTTTCTTTTTCTGCTTTACTTTGCCACTTTTTAAATGATGCTCTGGATCCAATCTCCTGTGATAGATTTTTTATTTTTTCTTCAAAGAGGGTTAATCAAGCTAACAAGAGTTGATGCCCAGTCCGAGTGCACTTCTGTTTCTTGGGAGGAAAGAGGTTGGCTGAAAGGATCACATTGTATGAATTTTGGAGGAAAAGGCAAATTCTGCTTAGGTCGTGAGCATTTAGGGAGGAAGACTGATAGGTCCTTGAACGAGATAAGCTGGACTTTTTGTAAGGAGTTTTGGAGAAACTTCTGGGCAGGCTCAATTTCTTGGCGTATGAGAGATGGGACTTGATGGACTGTTTTTTCCCAGCTCAAAGTTTAGAAAAGAGCGTGGATGTGATTAAAATATTATAACCTTATGATATTCTGAAGTGCATAAATTTTACATATCAGCCACAGAGAGTTTAGACATCCATTAGAGCCTCTGACAGCTTGACTTATCTAAATGTGCTATCATTTAACAATGTGTCAAAATTCCTCTTTCTTTAGATGACAGCAGTAAATAAGCTATCAGCCCTGTTGGCGGAATCCTAACTTTGGAAACTTCGCTGTAATAGAATTGCTGCCGGGGTGGGGAGCATGAGCAAACTAGGCTTGGTGTGGCCCAGGCCCAGGCCACTGAGAGGGACTGGCACTGGCCGAGGACTGGAGGTTGGAGGGGCAGGAGAGGGAGCGGTGGGAGACAGAAAGGGTGAGGGGAGATTTCTAGCAGTAGCTCTGGGGAATACAACCAAACCATTGGCCAGCCCTCTAGACCTCTCCAGGTCCACCCAGTGGGTGACCCCACTCCATCTGCCTCTCCAATTCATTAGAAATCACACCCTATGAGCCCTTTTTCGCAGAAGGATCCCTGAAACTGCTTCCCCTTTCTTTGGTTCTTCTTTTCTTTCTGCTGCTAGCAGTGCAGGAAACGAGAAGAAATAAAATTCTATCCCAAAGTAATGCTAGGCATATTTCATTTGGTTATAAGATTGCTTTATGGTGAACATTACTAATGCAGTATTTTTTATGGCTTTTCTGTGTATAGTCGTGAACGGATTCATACCTTTATGATTTTCTTTTTCTGCTTTACTTTGCCACTTTTTAAATGATGCTCTGGATCCAATCTCCTGTGATAGATTTTTTATTTTTTCTTCAAAGAGGGTTAATCAAGCTAACAAGAGTTGATGCCCAGTCCGAGTGCACTTCTGTTTCTTGGGAGGAAAGAGGTTGGCTGAAAGGATCACATTGTATGAATTTTGGAGGAAAAGGCAAATTCTGCTTAGGTCGTGAGCATTTAGGGAGGAAGACTGATAGGTCCTTGAACGAGATAAGCTGGACTTTTTGTAAGGAGTTTTGGAGAAACTTCTGGGCAGGCTCAATTTCTTGGCGTATGAGAGATGGGACTTGATGGACTGTTTTTTCCCAGCTCAAAGTTTAGAAAAGAGCGTGGATGTGATTAAAATATTATAACCTTATGATATTCTGAAGTGCATAAATTTTACATATCAGCCACAGAGAGTTTAGACATCCATTAGAGCCTCTGACAGCTTGACTTATCTAAATGTGCTATCATTTAACAATGTGTCAAAATTCCTCTTTCTTTAGATGACAGCAGTAAATAAGCTATCAGCCCTGTTGGCGGAATCCTAACTTTGGAAACTTCGCTGTAATAGAATTGCTGCCGGGGTGGGGAGCATGAGCAAACTAGGCTTGGTGTGGCCCAGGCCCAGGCCACTGAGAGGGACTGGCACTGGCCGAGGACTGGAGGTTGGAGGGGCAGGAGAGGGAGCGGTGGGAGACAGAAAGGGTGAGGGGAGATTTCTAGCAGTAGCTCTGGGGAATACAACCAAACCATTGGCCAGCCCTCTAGACCTCTCCAGGTCCACCCAGTGGGTGACCCCACTCCATCTGCCTCTCCAATTCATTAGAAATCACACCCTATGAGCCCTTTTTCGCAGAAGGAACTAGAAACAGGTGTTGAGAATTTATTTAAAGAACCAGTCTTTTCTGGGCATCCCAAAATTCTGGATTCTCAACTCGACAGAAATTGCTTCCCAAAGACGGGCTGTCTTTGAATGCTGGAAGAAAAACGAGCATCTCATCCTTGACCGCTTTTGCTGTTGGAGGTCTTGAAGTTTCTTTTATTAATACCTGAATTCACTGTAGAAAATTGAGAAACCACGGACAAGCCTAAAGAAGCAAATAAGCTTCTCAGTGGGTTATTTCAGATGAGCACGGTGCTATTTTGACCAGAGGGAACAGCTTTTCTGATGGTGGTGGTGCTTTTTTTCCCCTTCCTTTTCTTTCTTTCTTCTTTTTTAAACACTCTTCTGTTAAAAGAAGGATTCTGTCTTCGAACTTAACATTCTGTTGTGGTAACCTTTCTTCCATCAGATGGAATTTCAAACGTGAGCACCTCAGCTGGTGCTAAATTTGGTCCTGGATGATGGCGGACGTGGCTGTCCAAAAACTGTGGTTTTCTCTGTTGCTTTCTGAAAGGGTTGAATTTCTGGTGGCTTCCAGTTATCTAATTCAGAGACTGAGCCTGGCAGAGGTTGAGCAGGGGAAGGGGACTGAGGTAGTGGCCTGTCTTTGTTTCCATCTTAGGAATTCAGGGTTCAGTCTTCTGTTTGATTTTTCTGTCTGGGGATGCTCTTTCTTAATGACAATGGTTTATATGGAAGGTGTTAGGGAAGGTGGAGGTAGTAGGCAAAGGGGAAGGGCCCCAAAAGCAGCCAAGAAGTACAGCCTCTAGCACTCCTGGATGAATCTCGCGAAGTTCCAAGTCTCCGATTTCTTAGTCCATCACATAGGCTGGCTGTGCCCATCTAATTTGCCGTACTCGGTTGCTGTAAATGAAAGGATGCTGATGCTGATGTACTTCCTGTGCCAGTTAAGCGTATTGTCTTCTAACAATATAGGGGTTCATTTCGGTGGTGATGGGAAGCTATGGCCCTTTTGAGCAGATTTCTGAGACAAAAACTTAATGTCTGGAATGGAGTTCTCGGTTTCTAAACCTTCAGGATCCCTTCACAAAGTGGTTTGTAGTGTTTTGTAGGATAGGAACAGTCTATTCCTATCATGTGCTAAGTCCCTTAAGTCTTGTTGTGGTGGACTATATAGCCCCAGGCTCCTCTGCCCATGGGATTCTTCAAGGAAGAATACTTGCTTCCCAAAGACGGGCTGTCTTTGAATGCTGGAAGAAAAACGAGCATCTCATCCTTGACCGCTTTTGCTGTTGGAGGTCTTGAAGTTTCTTTTATTAATACCTGAATTCACTGTAGAAAATTGAGAAACCACGGACAAGCCTAAAGAAGCAAATAAGCTTCTCAGTGGGTTATTTCAGATGAGCACGGTGCTATTTTGACCAGAGGGAACAGCTTTTCTGATGGTGGTGGTGCTTTTTTTCCCCTTCCTTTTCTTTCTTTCTTCTTTTTTAAACACTCTTCTGTTAAAAGAAGGATTCTGTCTTCGAACTTAACATTCTGTTGTGGTAACCTTTCTTCCATCAGATGGAATTTCAAACGTGAGCACCTCAGCTGGTGCTAAATTTGGTCCTGGATGATGGCGGACGTGGCTGTCCAAAAACTGTGGTTTTCTCTGTTGCTTTCTGAAAGGGTTGAATTTCTGGTGGCTTCCAGTTATCTAATTCAGAGACTGAGCCTGGCAGAGGTTGAGCAGGGGAAGGGGACTGAGGTAGTGGCCTGTCTTTGTTTCCATCTTAGGAATTCAGGGTTCAGTCTTCTGTTTGATTTTTCTGTCTGGGGATGCTCTTTCTTAATGACAATGGTTTATATGGAAGGTGTTAGGGAAGGTGGAGGTAGTAGGCAAAGGGGAAGGGCCCCAAAAGCAGCCAAGAAGTACAGCCTCTAGCACTCCTGGATGAATCTCGCGAAGTTCCAAGTCTCCGATTTCTTAGTCCATCACATAGGCTGGCTGTGCCCATCTAATTTGCCGTACTCGGTTGCTGTAAATGAAAGGATGCTGATGCTGATGTACTTCCTGTGCCAGTTAAGCGTATTGTCTTCTAACAATATAGGGGTTCATTTCGGTGGTGATGGGAAGCTATGGCCCTTTTGAGCAGATTTCTGAGACAAAAACTTAATGTCTGGAATGGAGTTCTCGGTTTCTAAACCTTCAGGATCCCTTCACAAAGTGGTTTGTAGTGTTTTGTAGGATAGGAACAGTCTATTCCTATCATGTGCTAAGTCCCTTAAGTCTTGTTGTGGTGGACTATATATAGCCCCAGGCTCCTCTGCCCATGGGATTCTTCAAGGAAGAATACTGGAGTGCATGTATTGCCATGCCCTATTCCAAGGGATCTTCCCTGACCCAGGGATCAAACCCGCATCTCTTACATCTCCTGCATTGGCAGGCAGATCGTACTTAGAGTCGTTTACCCTGATTGTAAGGCTTCAGGTAATCCGACCCCCTCCCCTCATCCTTCTGGCTTCATCTCCAGCCTCTCTCCTCCTATTCACCCTGCTCTAGTCACAGTGGTCTTTTTGCCCCTCAGACACATCAAGCATATTCTTACCTCAGGGACTTTGCACTTGCAGTTCCCTCTGCCTGGGACTCTTTTTCTTCAGATCTTCCCATGGCTGCCTTCTTTACATTTGGTCTTACCCCAATCCCTGGTGGTTCAGATGGTAAAGAATCTGCGGAGACCTGGGTTCGATCCCTGGGTTGGGAAGACTCCCTGGAGAAGAAAACGGCAACCCACTCCAGCATTCTTGCCTGGAGAATTCCATGAACAGAGAGCCTGGTAGATTGCAGTCGATGGAGTCACAAAAAGTCAGGCACTAGTGAGTGACTAAGCACAGCAAATACCCAAAGAAACTTCCACTACTCTTTTCCCCTTTTAATGTGCAGATGTGCTTCCACCTCTCTAAGGATGGTGTTTCCCTGAAGGTTTTAACTTTCTCAGGAAGTGGCATCTCCCTAGACTCTTTAGGAAGCCATCTAGGTCTGCCATCAGGGTTGGCAAACTTTTCTATAAAAGAGGCAGATAATAATATGCTTTAGGGCTTCCCTGGTGGTCCAGTGGGTAAGGACACCGCCTTGCAGTGCAAGGCGCGCCGGTTCAATCCCTGGCCCGCGAAGATCCCACGTGCGCGGAGCGCTGGACCAATGTGTCCAATTACCGAGCCGGAGCTCTTGAGCGGATGGATGGCTGATGCTGATGTACTTCCTGTGCCAGTTAAGTAGAACAGCCGAAGAAAAACTTAATGTCTGGAATGGAGTTCTCGGTTTCTAAACCTTCAGGATCCCTTCACAAAGTGGTTTGTAGTGTTTTGTAGGATAGGAACAGTCTATTCCTATCATGTGCTAAGTCCCTTAAGTCTTGTTGTGGTGGACTATAAAAGCCCCAGGCTCCTCTGCCCATGGGATTCTTCAAGGAAGAATACTGGAGTGCATGTATTGCCATGCCCTATTCCAAGGGATCTTCCCTGACCCAGGGATCAAACCCGCATCTCTTACATCTCCTGCATTGGCAGGCAGATCGTACTTAGAGTCGTTTACCCTGATTGTAAGGCTTCAGGTAATCCGACCCCCTCCCCTCATCCTTCTGGCTTCATCTCCAGCCTCTCTCCTCCTATTCACCCTGCTCTAGTCACAGTGGTCTTTTGCTCCTCAGACACATCAAGCATATTCTTACCTCAGGGACTTTGCACTTGCAGTTCCCTCTGCCTGGGACTCTTTTTCTTCAGATCTTCCCATGGCTGCCTTCTTTACATTTGGTCTTACCCCAATCCCTGGTGGTTCAGATGGTAAAGAATCTGCGGAGACCTGGGTTCGATCCCTGGGTTGGGAAGACTCCCTGGAGAAGAAAACGGCAACCCACTCCAGCATTCTTGCCTGGAGAATTCCATGAACAGAGAGCCTGGTAGATTGCAGTCGATGGAGTCACAAAAAGTCAGGCACTAGTGAGTGACTAAGCACAGCAAATACCCAAAGAAACTTCCACTACTCTTTTCCCCTTTTAATGTGCAGATGTGCTTCCACCTCTCTAAGGATGGTGTTTCCCTGAAGGTTTTAACTTTCTCAGGAAGTGGCATCTCCCTAGACTCTTTAGGAAGCCATCTAGGTCTGCCATCAGGGTTGGCAAACTTTTTCTATAAAAAGAGGCAGATAATAATATGCTTTAGGGCTTCCCCTGGTGGTCCAGTGGGTAAGGACACCGCCTTGCAGTGCAAGGGGCGCTGGTTCAATCCCTGGCCTGAGAAGATCCCACGTGCCGCGGAGCGGCTGGACCAATGTGTCCAATTACCGAGCCGGAGCTCTTGAGCGCATGCGCCCAGAGCGGAGCTCTGTGACAACAGACGCCACCGCGATGGGAAGCCCACAGGAGCCAAAGAACAAACACGGATGACAACAAGAGAAATGAAAGACCAATAGAAGTAGCCCGCCCGCTCCCCTCCCTTCCCAACCCGACCCCCACCCCCCAAAAAATAAAAATATAAAATAATAATAATAATAATATGCTTTAGACTCTGTGAACCACATGGCCTATGTTGCAAGCACTCAGTTTTGCTACTGTGGCATGAAAATAGCTACAGACAATACGAATGAATGGGAATGCTTGTATTCCAGTAAAACTTTACAAAAACAGGCGGAGGGCTGAATTTGGCTTAAGGGCCTTAGTTTGCCAAACCTGGTCTGCAGGTTATTGTGATGGCTGTGGCATGGCTGAACTGTTTCACTTTTCAGTTAAGAGTGTTAAGGTAGCTCAAACATAGTGCCACAGACTTGTTCTATACCCTTTCCCTGAAAAGGGAAGTGCCAGGAGCCAGGATGGTGAGGGTGCCCCCGTTCTGCTTCCAGTCCTGGCTCCATCACCTATTGGCTGTGTGATTTTTGACTCGGTCACTTAACCTCTCTTGAGCCTTATTTCCTTGTCTGTAAATGGAATTAATAGTAACCTCCACCTTTTAGATTGTTCTTAAAGACTAAAGCACTTTAGGACCTCCCTGGTGGTCTAGTGGGTAAGGGCACCGCCTTGCAGTGCAATGGGCGCCTGTTCGATCCCTGGCCTGGGAAGATCCCACGTGCCACGGAGCGGCTGGCCGAATATGCCCAACTATTGAGCCGGAGCTCTGGAGCACATGAGCCCAGAGCCGGTGCTCTGCAACGAGAGAGGCCACTGCAAGGGGGAGGCTCACACAGACCAAAGAACAAAGAAAAATAAATGAAAGGTCAATAGAAGTGCCCCACCCCCCAAAAAAGATTAAAGCACTTTAAATGTGAAAGTGCTTACCACAATTTGGGGCACACAGTTACTGTTCCATAAATGTTTTACTTCTTATTGTTGTTGGTATTTTTAGAGAATAAGAGAGGAGTGAGAAAACCAAATGAGCAGAGTATCCTGGAACTTGCTGGCCTTGCAAGCTTGTTTTAGAGATTACTGGGCACTTTTCCTCTTCTCTTTTACTGCATTGGGGGCTTACTGTATTAATACATTACTAATATTGTATATGATGTCTTATATTTTGGGAGCTCAGACCACAGAGATTTCAGACTGGGAGCTTTGTCTGGATCACGAATGTATCTGTCTAGGTTAGTGCAGTGTTTAAAAACACTTTTGTATTAGCTTCTCAGCATTTAAAACACAGGAGATGTTACCTAAGAAATTCAGATATCCAGTATCCTGTACAAATCCAGCGCTCTGGCCACATTGGGGAGGCAGTGGAGACCTGGCAAGCATGCCAGGCAGGGGAAACAGGGGTGTAGAGGCCCTGGGCTGAGGATCTGCATGGGTCAGGTCAGCTCGAGGGGTCAGGTCAGCTCAAGGGGTCATGAGGAAGGTAGCTGTCAAGGCCACTCTCTCCCAGTGCCAGTGTCAGAGGAGACTGCATTTCCAGAAAAAAGGAAAGGCCCTTGACCAACTCCATGAAGATACAAAGTTAACTCGCTGTCTCTGCTTTTCCTTAGTAGCTCAGTCACCCTCACGGTGGGCTGGTGGCTGCCCCTCCTTCCCACTCCTTTCTCCATGCACCCCCTCTGCTGTCCTTTAGCCAAATGAAATGGCAGTTCCAAGATACACATTTATCATTAAAAAGAAAGAAAGGAAATGAAAAAAAATCAATCCTTTGGCCTGTTTGGCCTGGGCTGGTTGTCTGCCCCAGACGCCCGGAGACGAGCAGTGCTTAAGACTCTTTGAACCACCGTTGTTCAAACTGAATGGGGTAAATGGCTCCCCAGGAACCATTATGGTCGATTGACTTGTCCAGCCAGCTGTTTGCAGGGTGGGTGCTGCAGACAAGGAGACCACAAGGGTCACCAGGGCAGCCGGGTCGAGGGCAGATTTTCTCGAGTGAGGCCGTCACTCAGAGGCCGCTGCTGGGGCTCCTCCTTGGGGTGCTGGTCTGTTATGAGTGTCCATGCTCTCCAGGGATCTGAGGGGCGTAGTGTGGGCTGCAAAATCAAGCCCCCTAGTCTCCCACTCCCAAAGACGTTTAGTGAGGACTTGGAACCAGGGGCCCTGACTCTATCCCAGCTCTGCCACTTACCGGCTGTGTGACCTTGGGCAGGTCACTTATCCTTTCTGAGCCTTGGTTTTCTCTTGTGTAAAATAGGGATAATAGAAGTATCCGCCTCCTTAAGGATAGTGGATTAAGTGAGTTGATACACGTGAACTGTGAAATCTGTGCCTAGCACATAGATGTGCTGTATAATGTTAATAGTAATAACTGCTGTTTTCCCTTACTTTGTTGATCTTTTTTTTTTTTTTTTGGCCACTTCTATGATCTTTCATTTATTTATCTTTGTTCTTTGGCTTGTGCAGGCCTCCCCTCACAGTGGCCTCTCTCGTCGCAGAGCACCGGCTCTGGGTGCATGTGCTCCAGAGCTCTGACTTGGTAATTGGACACATCGGTCCAGCGGCACGCGGGATCTTCCCAGGCCAGGGATCGAACTGGCGCCCCTTGCACTGCAAGGTGGTGTCCTTATCCACTGGACCACCAGGGAAGCCCTGTCCCTTACTTTGGAAATGTATTGGTCTAGCCAAAAAATTCATTCAGGATCTTCTGTCAGATGGGATGGAAACACTTGAATGAAATTTTTGGCCAACCCAACATGTTCACCACTCACAGTATAACTAGTAATTGTGTATATAACAAGTAAATATCGTAAACACTATAAGTAATAATATGCTGGAGATACCATGGTGAACAGGAAGACAAAGTGCGAGCCCTCGCTCGGGCCACAGACAGTGAGGGAGTGGATACCTGTCTCATTGGACAGACGAGCGTGGAGTCACACACGGGGATTTGATTCTGAGACAGCATGTGGCAAAAGAACTGCCTGAGTCTGAGCATCAGGAGAGCCTTCCTAGAAGAAGTGACCCTGTAGCCAAGGTGTCAAGGACAAGGTTAGGGAAGAGTATCCCTGGGAATAGCATGTGCTAAGACCTTGAGGTAAGTGGGAAACTAGTGTGTGCAAGGAACTGAAGGAAGGCAGTGAGGCTGGTCACAGGTTCGACCCACATTTATCCTCACTCTTGCCATCTGTCAAGTGGGAGTGAGTATGAAGCATAAACAAGGTTATTTAGCACATATGTGGCCTGGAGCAAATTTGTTTCAATGAGTACTTTGTAGACTGTCAGATATCATAAAAGCCTTTGTTGTTGTTCAGTCACTAAGTCTTTTTCTGAGCCTTGGTTTTCTGTGTAAAATAGGGATAATAGAAGTATCCGCCTCCTTAAGGATAGTGGATTAAGTGAGTTGATACACGTGAACTGTGAAATCTGTGCCTAGCACATAGATGTGCTGTATAATGTTAATAGTAATAACTGCTGTTTTCCCTTACTTTGTTGATCTTTTTTTTTTTTTTTTGGCCACTTCTATGATCTTTCATTTATTTATCTTTGTTCTTTGGCTTGTGCAGGCCTCCCCTCACAGTGGCCTCTCTCGTCGCAGAGCACCGGCTCTGGGTGCATGTGCTCCAGAGCTCTGACTTGGTAATTGGACACATCGGTCCAGCGGCACGCGGGATCTTCCCAGGCCAGGGATCGAACTGGCGCCCCTTGCACTGCAAGGTGGTGTCCTTATCCACTGGACCACCAGGGAAGCCCTGTCCCTTACTTTGGAAATGTATTGGTCTAGCCAAAAAATTCATTCAGGATCTTCTGTCAGATGGGATGGAAACACTTGAATGAAATTTTTGGCCAACCCAACATGTTCACCACTCACAGTATAACTAGTAATTGTGTATATAACAAGTAAATATCGTAAACACTATAAGTAATAATATGCTGGAGATACCATGGTGAACAGGAAGACAAAGTGCGAGCCCTCGCTCGGGCCACAGACAGTGAGGGAGTGGATACCTGTCTCATTGGACAGACGAGCGTGGAGTCACACACGGGGATTTGATTCTGAGACAGCATGTGGCAAAAGAACTGCCTGAGTCTGAGCATCAGGAGAGCCTTCCTAGAAGAAGTGACCCTGTAGCCAAGGTGTCAAGGACAAGGTTAGGGAAGAGTATCCCTGGGAATAGCATGTGCTAAGACCTTGAGGTAAGTGGGAAACTAGTGTGTGCAAGGAACTGAAGGAAGGCAGTGAGGCTGGTCACAGGTTCGACCCACATTTATCCTCACTCTTGCCATCTGTCAAGTGGGAGTGAGTATGAAGCATAAACAAGGTTATTTAGCACATATGTGGCCTGGAGCAAATTTGTTTCAATGAGTACTTTGTAGACTGTCAGATATCATAAAAGCCTTTGTTGTTGTTCAGTCACTAAGTCTTGTCCACCTCTTTGCTGCCCCCATGGACTGCAACATTCCCGACTCCTCTGTCCTCCACCACCTCTTGGAGTTTCCTCAAATTCATGTCCATTGAGTCGGTGATGCTGTCTAACCATCTCATCCTCTGCAGCCCCTTTCTCCTTGTGTCTCTGTCTTTCCCAGCATCAGGGTCTTTTCCAGTGAGTCGGATCTTCACACCAGGTGGCCCAAGTATTGGAGCTTCAGCTTTAGCATCAACCCTTCCAACGAATATTCAGGGTTAATTTCCTATAGAATTGACTGGTTTGATCTCCTTGCAGTCCAAGGGACTCTCAAGAGTCTTCTCCAGCACCACAATTCGAAAGCATCAGTTCTTCAGTACTCTGCCTTCTTTATGATCCAACTCTTATGTCGTGTATGATTATTTTAAGACCCATGGGTGTGACTATGCAAACCTTCGTCAGCAGAGTGGTATCTCTGCTTTTTAATATACTGTCTAGGTTTGTGATAGCTTTGCTTCCAAGCCTTAAGTATGACTTTTATTTTTTTTGACAAGTTATTCAGCCCAATTCTTGCTCTGTTGCAAAATGCAACCCCCTCATTCCTGTTTATTTTGGGATCACGTACGGGACAGTTAGGATTCAAATCCCAGTTCTGCTCCTTCCTAGCTGCGTCCCTTGGGCAAGTTAGTTTCCCTTTCTGAGACTTGGTTTCCTCAGGTGTAAGGTGGACATAATAACGGTACCTCCCAGTGGTGGCCCTGAGGATGCACCTTACAGTTCTTTGTCTACAGAGAGTGTGACGGGCAGGTGGCCCCAAACACTGTTAGTGGAGATCACCCCACGCTGCTGCAGACAGGGACTGACTGTAGCAGGGACGAAGAACAGACGGGTTCCTGGGACACATAGGGCTCATTTGCAGGCTCCAAACTCCTCTGCAGTCTAGGATGCTTCCATAAACTAACCAACCTACCTATCAACTTTTCTTCCTTCTCTCCCTCTCTCCCTCCCTCCCTCTCTCTGTTTTGGCCCCCTCCTGAAAGTGCTGGTGTTAATCCTGACACATCTCTTGTAATCCTGCCTTTGTGTCTGTTTCTCAGAGGACCACGCTTTCCTACAGGAAAGATGAAATGAGGTTTGGACATCTACCGAAGGTGCCTAATGCATAGGAAGTGCTCAGTCGAGGTATTTTTTACGTCTTGTTGGAAGCCTGGGTGGTGTCACTCTTAAGTGTTGCCTCTTCCTGGTGGCCTGTTCTTACCTGGGCCCACTGAATGATTAGGTCTTCTCTTCCCTTTTCCATCCCTTCATTACCTCTTGCTCTCATTGCCTGCCACTCCTCCCCCTTTTGTTCAAACACTCTGCCCTCCTCCCTTCTTTGAGCACACCAAACATATGCCAGCCTCAGGGCCTTTGCGTTTGCTGTTCCCACTGTCTGGGAAATGCTTTGCCAAATGTTTCCTTAGTTTTGTCTCAGTCCATTCAGTGCTCTCCTTAAATATCACCTCTTTGGAGAGGTCCTCCCTAAGCTTTCTTTGCAAAATGCCTCCCCCGTCTCTTTACCTCCATCTGCTTTACCTGAGGTGATAATACATATTTCTTTGTTCATTTGTTTACCATCTGCATTCCTCCCTGGGGAGAGCAAGGACATAGTAAGTTCTTAATAAATATTTGGATGAAGGAGTGGATGAATACCACAGCAAGGGTTAAGTGGGGGCAGGTGCCTTGACTCTACCTGAGAGGCAGTCCTGGGGGACCCAGTTCCTCCCAGACCCCCATCTTCTTCACCGATCACTATTACTCAGTCTTGAAAGCCTCTCACTCTGTAACTGGGAATTGGGCACAGGCCTCAGACTCACAGCGAACAAGGATTTATCTTTAGCTCTGTGAGTCTCGCTTTAGAAACTAGTGACCCCAATTCCAGCCTGGCAGGTAGCTCCCATCCTAATTAATAAATCCATTAATTAATTGCTGGAGCAGGCTGTGGACCATTAGTGGTGGTCTGGTGGCCTCAGTCACAGACAGCTCGAAGCAGTTCCTGCAGCCTGTGAGATGGCGTTACCAGGGACACAAGATAGCCTGGTCACGTGTTTTGGGATCTAGGTGACATTCTTCTCCCAAAGCCTGGTTCATGGGTTCCTCTGATCAGCCCGGCAGGCATCAAAGAGGGATCAAGGTCTCTGGACAGTGTTACTGGAGTTGAGGGGATTGCCTGCTCAGCCTCCCCAGGGATTCCTAGTTTATAATCAGGTAGGCGATTAGGATTTTAGAGTCTCTTACCTTTTATAGCTAAGAGACCATGTCCAGGCCTCAGTTTTTCTGTCTAAAATGGAGCTTCCATGGGTTGTCGAGACAAATTATTCATTCATTCATTTAATTAACGTTATTCAGCACCTGCTATGTGTCAGGCGCAGTGTGAGGTGCTGGGTGTGCAGCAATGAACAGAACGGGCCGAGGCCTTGCCCTCATAAAGCTTCTCTTTTATAACCGTTTGGAGATAGGAGTGCTTTTCTTCAAGGCTGTGAGAGGTAAAAAGTGACAAACCAATACAGACACAGCCTAGGACTGGGCATGCTGTAAGCCTTTCCAAAACGGTGACTTATTAACCATGGTCTTTATTAACAACAGCAGTGGTAATAACTATGATGATGATGATTTTGTGAGGACATTTCCTGTGGGATTTCAGTTACCCTGGGATCAGTACCTGAAATGATTTGAGCATGGATTTTGGACCCTGGCCTTGCTCCTTCTTCATTAGGATGCCTTTGGTGATTCACTAGATTTTTCTAAGTCTCAGTTTCCTCATAGGTAAAATGGGAATTAAATACAGCATTAATAATTAAATACAGCATTTAATTAATTAATTAAATACCTCATAGATGCACTACAGGGGTTTGATGGCTGAAGCATGGAAAGCCCTTAGCACATGGAACATGGTCATTCCTAGGAAATGAGAGCAGCTGTTACTACCTTCATTTTCATTGCTGTTTGTTACTCACCTCCAGGTCCTCACCAGCCAGCAGTAGGGTGGACTAGATCTCTGCAGAGAGGCACTGGATGGGAGTTCGGACCCCTCCAAAGGCCACTTGGCTGGCCATAGCAAGACCAGGCCTGACTTTTGCTTTGAAACATCACAGGGAAGCTCTCTGCACAGAGGCCTGACAATTCTTTTTTTTTTTTCTTTTTTTTCAGGAAGTCTTTTCTTGGTAAGCTGGTTAGGCAGGCGGTGCTGAATTCTTTAACCTTTCATTGGCCTGACAATTCTTTAACAAATAGCTCTTGAACCCTTATTGCATGCTAAACAGTGTTTAGAGCCCTTGACAAATACTAGCTCATTTAATTCTCACAACACTAGGACAGTGCTACTACTATCCCATTTTTACAGTTGAGAAGACCAAGGCACGGAAGGTTAAGTCCAAGGCCAGCAAGCAGCAGAGCTTGAATTCAAACCCAGGACTCAGGTCTGTAGGGTATTCATATCCCTGCTCTTGACTCACCAGGGGCCAAAGGTGCCTCTTCCAGAGCCCATCCCCCGACTCCCTGCCCGCCTCTCAGGCTTCCCCCACCTAGGGTCAATATATTTGTGTTTTCCTCTTCGGTTTTAAACATCTTAAAATACCTCATCCTTGTCAGCTCATGGAAATGAATCCAGACCCACAAGCCTGAGAGGCCTGGGGTAGGGTGGCAGGTGGGAGGTTATTAATAACACAAAAAATATTCCTGTCTCCTGTCCTTGAAAATGAGCACCACCGGCCATTCATCCCTGGCCACCCAGAACTGGAGTCCAGGACTGCGTGGTGCGCCCTGTCGTTGGACCTGCGTTCCTCAAAATGAAATTCTCGGCCCAGGCTGATAATAAGCAGATATTGATTGCTGCCTTGGTCATTATCAAGATTTATTTAGTCGATATGGGCTCCTCGGTCAATAAATCATGTCTTTGATAAAGAAAGAAGGGATAGACTTGTAGGCTTTATTAAAAAGTTTAGATTTTTTTTAACTTCTAGATTCAGCTCCTCTTTCCGTTGGCTATATCACCTACAACTCTTCATTTCATATTTGGCTCCATAAGCTGTTACTACCTTCATTTTCATTGCTGTTTGTTACTCACCTCCAGGTCCTCACCAGCCAGCAGTAGGGTGGACTAGATCTCTGCAGAGAGGCACTGGATGGGAGTTCGGACCCCTCCAAAGGCCACTTGGCTGGCCATAGCAAGACCAGGCCTGACTTTTGCTTTGAAACATCACAGGGAAGCTCTCTGCACAGAGGCCTGACAATTCTTTTTTTTTTTTCTTTTTTTTCAGGAAGTCTTTTCTTGGTAAGCTGGTTAGGCAGGCGGTGCTGAATTCTTTAACCTTTCATTGGCCTGACAATTCTTTAACAAATAGCTCTTGAACCCTTATTGCATGCTAAACAGTGTTTAGAGCCCTTGACAAATACTAGCTCATTTAATTCTCACAACACTAGGACAGTGCTACTACTATCCCATTTTTACAGTTGAGAAGACCAAGGCACGGAAGGTTAAGTCCAAGGCCAGCAAGCAGCAGAGCTTGAATTCAAACCCAGGACTCAGGTCTGTAGGGTATTCATATCCCTGCTCTTGACTCACCAGGGGCCAAAGGTGCCTCTTCCAGAGCCCATCCCCCGACTCCCTGCCCGCCTCTCAGGCTTCCCCCACCTAGGGTCAATATATTTGTGTTTTCCTCTTCGGTTTTAAACATCTTAAAATACCTCATCCTTGTCAGCTCATGGAAATGAATCCAGACCCACAAGCCTGAGAGGCCTGGGGTAGGGTGGCAGGTGGGAGGTTATTAATAACACAAAAAATATTCCTGTCTCCTGTCCTTGAAAATGAGCACCACCGGCCATTCATCCCTGGCCACCCAGAACTGGAGTCCAGGACTGCGTGGTGCGCCCTGTCGTTGGACCTGCGTTCCTCAAAATGAAATTCTCGGCCCAGGCTGATAATAAGCAGATATTGATTGCTGCCTTGGTCATTATCAAGATTTATTTAGTCGATATGGGCTCCTCGGTCAATAAATCATGTCTTTGATAAAGAAAGAAGGGGATAGACTTGTAGGCTTTATTAAAAAAGTTTAGATTTTTTTTTTTTAACTTCTAAATTCAGCTCCTCTTTCCGTTGGCTATATCACCTACAACTCTTCATTTCATATTTGGCTCCATAAGCTGTTTCCTTTCATGGTGGAACTCATGGCTCTGGTTTTTGGAAACAAAGACTTGGGGCCACAGCTGCTTCTGGAATAGTCCCTGGCCCTCGAATGTCTCCTTTCTTTTCTGTCTTCCCCCTCAGTGCTAGGCTGGAAGTCTACTCCCTGGTTTGTCAGAACTCTGTTCTTTCATTTCATCCTCATAGCAGCCTTTTGCGTTAGGTACTAGTGGGCCCGGCATAATGTCAGGTGCTAGATACAGAGGGATAAGCTCAACAAATAATGCGTGATTACTAGGATAGAAAGAATGGAGGAAAGAAATGACCAAATGCTACTGAAATAAAGAATGAAGGAGGCAGTTACTGAGGGTAGTTACTGAGAAAGTGATATTTAGGCTGAGGCCTGAACAATGAGGAGACAATCAGCAAAGTTCAGGTGGAAGAGACTTTGCACCTACAGGAACAGCGTGCAAAGGCTGTGAGGTGGGAATTTCCTTGGTACATCTAAGAACTGAAAGAAGGCCAGTATGGCTGGGACATGATGGTAGGAGACAAGATGAGGTCTGAGAGGGAGCTAGGTCCTTGTAGACCATGGTAAAAGGTGGATTCAGTTGGATTATGTTCTTAGGGAAGTGAGAGGACATTGAGGGTTTAAAACAGTGGAGAAACAGGATCCAGAATATGCTTGGTTCCCACTGGGTTCAGCCTAATAGGGAAAAGTGAAAGAAAGGAGGGAATGTTGGAAAATAGATAAAAGAGAGCTTCTTTGACAATCCGATGTGTTACCTCTGCCCAGAGAGGGTCTTTGGAAGTACACGTGTTTTGAAGACTACATCATTCAAGGAGGGGAGGGTGAGAGAAGGTTTCCATGGGGACATAACTGATGCCCTCAGCAAGGTGGCAGCTGTGCTTCCTTAGGAAGGGGGCGGTTTCCCTTGTGAAGGCCAGCTGGTGCTTTAGGAGCTCTTGTGGCGGGTTCACAGTGGACAAGGGGTGTTGTGTTCTCCTCCTGAGAAACAGAACCGGTGCAAGGTGGTCAGGAGGGAGTTATGTTCTCAGAAGGGCTTTCCGCACACTAGCCTTATGGGTGTGGTTTCTAGCAGGTTTTCAGACATTGCTTAAGAGAAAGAGCAATGAGGTGACTAAAAGATGAAAAGATGGGTTGACAGAAATGGTGGGGCTTTCTCAGTGCTAGGCTGGAAGTCTACTCCCTGGTTTGTCAGAACTCTGTTCTTTCATTTCATCCTCATAGCAGCCTTTTGCGTTAGGTACTAGTGGGCCCGGCATAATGTCAGGTGCTAGATACAGAGGGATAAGCTCAACAAATAATGCGTGATTACTAGGATAGAAAGAATGGAGGAAAGAAATGACCAAATGCTACTGAAATAAAGAATGAAGGAGGCAGTTACTGAGGGTAGTTACTGAGAAAGTGATATTTAGGCTGAGGCCTGAACAATGAGGAGACAATCAGCAAAGTTCAGGTGGAAGAGACTTTGCACCTACAGGAACAGCGTGCAAAGGCTGTGAGGTGGGAATTTCCTTGGTACATCTAAGAACTGAAAGAAGGCCAGTATGGCTGGGACATGATGGTAGGAGACAAGATGAGGTCTGAGAGGGAGCTAGGTCCTTGTAGACCATGGTAAAAGGTGGATTCAGTTGGATTATGTTCTTAGGGAAGTGAGAGGACATTGAGGGTTTAAAACAGTGGAGAAACAGGATCCAGAATATGCTTGGTTCCCACTGGGTTCAGCCTAATAGGGAAAAGTGAAAGAAAGGAGGGAATGTTGGAAAATAGATAAAAGAGAGCTTCTTTGACAATCCGATGTGTTACCTCTGCCCAGAGAGGGTCTTTGGAAGTACACGTGTTTTGAAGACTACATCATTCAAGGAGGGGAGGGTGAGAGAAGGTTTCCATGGGGACATAACTGATGCCCTCAGCAAGGTGGCAGCTGTGCTTCCTTAGGAAGGGGGCGGTTTCCCTTGTGAAGGCCAGCTGGTGCTTTAGGAGCTCTTGTGGCGGGTTCACAGTGGACAAGGGGTGTTGTGTTCTCCTCCTGAGAAACAGAACCGGTGCAAGGTGGTCAGGAGGGAGTTATGTTCTCAGAAGGGCTTTCCGCACACTAGCCTTATGGGTGTGGTTTCTAGCAGGTTTTCAGACATTGCTTAAGAGAAAGAGCAATGAGGTGACTAAAAGATGAAAAGATGGGTTGACAGAAATGGTGGGGCTCTCAGTGTACGGGCCAAATGAGGGTTCTCTGTCCAACTACGTCCTGACTGTCATCTGTGGGGACACTATTGGGTAGAAGAGGGGTTGGACCTCTACCTGTGGGATTCTTGGGAATGTGGGCTGGAGTGTGCACAATAAATGGGAATTTTTATACCTTTTGGTCAGTGAGCACCCACACACTGGGAGTCTGGCAGGGGGTAGATGTCCATCTACCTACCATCATCTGTTCATTCATAAATGTGCTCACTTACCATTTTTGTCCACCTACTCAGTGGTTTATCCAGCTATCTACTTTCTGTTCCTGCTGACTTCATCCATCCATCCATCCATCCGTCCGTCCATATGTCTAATTATCCATCCTTCCATCTATCCATTCATCTGCTTCGCCAGCCAGAAACCCATCATGCCCCATCACTTTTCTCTGGAGTCTGGTCTCCCAGTTTGCTTCCCTGTACTGACTCTGACCTACCCTTCTCTTTTTGATATGTGGAAGCTAGTGAGATTGTTAAATACCTGTTAAGAACCATTTAGAATTGTTCCCTATTTCCTCTGGGGCAAAGGCCCCGGGATGACCTTCTGGTCTCGGCACAGCTGGCCTCTACTCTCCATACCTCATCTATAGAATGGAAAGTCTTCTGTTTTCGTCTTGATCTTCTGTCCAGTTGTTTTATCCACTGTTGAAAGTAGGTTACTGAAGTCTCCATTAGTGTTGAATTACCTATTCATTCATTTCTGTCAGTTCTGCTTTGTGTGTTTTGGTGCTCTTTTATTAGTATGTAACTTATCTGAATCACCTTCATAATTATATTAGTTTAATTCTAGTACATTCTCTGTTCTTGACCTTGATCTTGAGCCACATTCCTGTGCCCTCCATGTTCTAGACTTATATGTCTGTCTGCATTTTCCTCTGCACCACCTGGTGCCTCTTGGTTGGCGGGTTCACAGTGGACAAGGTGTTGTGTTCTCCTCCTGAGAAACAGAACCGGTGCAAGGTGGTCAGGAGGGAGTTATGTTCTCAGAAGGGCTTTCCGCACACTAGCCTTATGGGTGTGGTTTCTAGCAGGTTTTCAGACATTGCTTAAGAGAAAGAGCAATGAGGTGACTAAAAGATGAAAAGATGGGTTGACAGAAATGGTGGGGCTCTCAGTGTACGGGCCAAATGAGGGTTCTCTGTCCAACTACGTCCTGACTGTCATCTGTGGGGACACTATTGGGTAGAAGAGGGGTTGGACCTCTACCTGTGGGATTCTTGGGAATGTGGGCTGGAGTGTGCACAATAAATGGGAATTTTTATACCTTTTGGTCAGTGAGCACCCACACACTGGGAGTCTGGCAGGGGTTAGATGTCCATCTACCTACCATCATCTGTTCATTCATAAATGTGCTCACTTACCATTTTTGTCCACCTACTCAGTGGTTTATCCAGCTATCTACTTTCTGTTCCTGCTGACTTCATCCATCCATCCATCCATCCGTCCGTCCATATGTCTAATTATCCATCCTTCCATCTATCCATTCATCTGCTTCGCCAGCCAGAAACCCATCATGCCCCATCACTTTTCTCTGGAGTCTGGTCTCCCAGTTTGCTTCCCTGTACTGACTCTGACCTACCCTTCTCTTTTTGATATGTGGAAGCTAGTGAGATTGTTAAATACCTGTTAAGAACCATTTAGAATTGTTCCCTATTTCCTCTGGGGCAAAGGCCCCGGGATGACCTTCTGGTCTCGGCACAGCTGGCCTCTACTCTCCATACCTCATCTATAGAATGGAAAGTCTTCTGTTTTCGTCTTGATCTTCTGTCCAGTTGTTTTATCCACTGTTGAAAGTAGGTTACTGAAGTCTCCATTAGTGTTGAATTACCTATTCATTCATTTCTGTCAGTTCTGCTTTGTGTGTTTTGGTGCTCTTTTATTAGTATGTAACTTATCTGAATCACCTTCATAATTATATTAGTTTAATTCTAGTACATTCTCTGTTCTTGACCTTGATCTTGAGCCACATTCCCTGTGCCCTCCATGTTCTAGACTTATATGTCTGTCTGCATTTTCCTCTGCACCACCTGGTGCCCCAGTTTGAGACACTGTTCCTTCACATTCCCTGTCACCTTCTCCCTGATCCCAGGAGCTTGTTCAGTGTCCCTTTCTCAGGGCAGCTTCCCCACTTTCCCTTGAGATGGTGGGTCCCATCTCTACTGCAGTAACCATGACAAGAATCACACATAGTTCTAATTATTGATTAGCTACTGCCTCCTGTGAAGTCTAACCTCCATGAGGGCACAGAGCAGCTTGTCCCCAGAATCTGGCAACTGAGGGCTGAGCATATAATAGACCCTCAAAAGATACTGGTCAAGTGAATAAAAGGGCATGGATGTGAATGTCATGTGATTGTATTTATGTGTTTGCACCTGTATTTTTTTTGTGTACTTCCGTGTATGAGTTTAGGTGTTCGCACATTTATCTCTGTGTCTGTCCTTATGTGTGTATATTAGCATATTTCCATGTGTCTGAGTATGTCTTCGTGTCCTTCTCCATATCTTTGAACGTGTATCTGTGTGTCTGTGTCCACATATGGGTGACCCGGTGTGTGCACTCGTGTATGTCATGTGTCGTGCATACTCATGCTTGCACCTTACTGTGTGTCTGTGTACATTTATGTACTCACGCTCCCAGGCAGCAGTTCCTTTCTGTCTCCTTGCTATGCATTATTTTTTGACCAGTTTGGGATAGCATTTAGTAATTTCCCCAAAGCTCAGCACAGCCCCAAAGATCACAAGTATTGATCTTGCTACATTGGAGGTTACTCGGGGTAATGCAGGCCCAGCCAGCAGGTACTTCTCTTCAGAACTGACCACTGCACCTACCCTTCTCCCTAACCCCCCAACTTGATCCCTTAGAGGGAAAAACCCCAGGTTGGTAGCTTGGTTCAGGGACAAATTGGGGCTCCTGACAGACAGAGTGGCTCCCCTCTCACTTCTGTGTGATGAAGCCATCAGTTTGTTGTGTTTTGGTGCTCTTTTATTAGTATGTAACTTATCTGAATCACCTTCATAATTATATTAGTTTAATTCTAGTACATTCTCTGTTCTTGACCTTGATCTTGAGCCACATTCCCTGTGCCCTCCATGTTCTAGACTTATATGTCTGTCTGCATTTTCCTCTGCACCACCTGGTGCCCCAGTTTGAGACACTGTTCCTTCACATTCCCTGTCACCTTCTCCCTGATCCCAGGAGCTTGTTCAGTGTCCCTTTCTCAGGGCAGCTTCCCCACTTTCCCTTGAGATGGTGGGTCCCATCTCTACTGCAGTAACCATGACAAGAATCACACATAGTTCTAATTATTGATTAGCTACTGCCTCCTGTGAAGTCTAACCTCCATGAGGGCACAGAGCAGCTTGTCCCCAGAATCTGGCAACTGAGGGCTGAGCATATAATAGACCCTCAAAAGATACTGGTCAAGTGAATAAAAGGGCATGGATGTGAATGTCATGTGATTGTATTTATGTGTTTGCACCTGTATTTTTTTTGTGTACTTCCGTGTATGTTTTTGGGTCTTCGCACATTTATCTCTGTGTCTGTCCTTATGTGTGTATATTAGCATATTTCCATGTGTCTGAGTATGTCTTCGTGTCCTTCTCCATATCTTTGAACGTGTATCTGTGTGTCTGTGTCCACATATGGGTGACCCGGTGTGTGCACTCGTGTATGTCATGTGTCGTGCATACTCATGCTTGCACCTTACTGTGTGTCTGTGTACATTTATGTACTCACGCTCCCAGGCAGCAGTTCCTTTCTGTCTCCTTGCTATGCATTATTTTTTGACCAGTTTGGGATAGCATTTAGTAATTTCCCCAAAGCTCAGCACAGCCCCAAAGATCACAAGTATTGATCTTGCTACATTGGAGGTTACTCGGGGTAATGCAGGCCCAGCCAGCAGGTACTTCTCTTCAGAACTGACCACTGCACCTACCCTTCTCCCTAACCCCCCAACTTGATCCCTTAGAGGGAAAAACCCCAGGTTGGTAGCTTGGTTCAGGGACAAATTGGGGCTCCTGACAGACAGAGTGGCTCCCCTCTCACTTCTGTGTGATGAAGCCATCATGCCTCCTACCTCAGTTTCCTCACCTGTGAAATGGGGATTGCAGTAATAGTTACCTCATAGGGTTGTAGTGTGGAGGAAATGAGATCATCTTGTGTGAAGGACTCAACTTGGAGCCTAACATGTACCAAGCACTCCATAAACGTTATTCTGTCCCCTGCTGACATGCCTACTTCCTACTTCTCTCCTCAGTAGTGGAAGTGATGATTTCAGCCTGTGACATGGCAGCTTATAACTAAGAAACTCTTTTACTTCAAGGAGGGCACTTTCCATATGGCTTTTCTGTGGCCGTCCAAGAGCTGCACACCTGCTCCAGTGAGAGCACCATGCTAACCCGCAAGTTCCCAGAGAAATTCAGAGCCTTCCCATAAACATACAGCCTTTCCCCAGTGAAAATGGGATTTTGCCCCGGAGTTTCTGGCTTCTGAAAATCTACCAGCTGCTTGCATAAGCTCTAGCCTCATCTCTGTCTATTGCTCCCCAGACCCCTGTATCCTACTACCTGTCCCTCAGCTGCCATATTCCTTATACTTCCCAGGCTTTGCACTTGCTGTTTCTCTGCCCTTGTTCTTTGCTGGCCCCAGCCCTCCTTCTCTGACTCTGTGCTGAGTTGGGCACCATCCTCTATCTCCTGCTTGGACATCCCTAGCCTAGGCTGCTTCCCAGGCCACCAGTTGATGCCCTGGTTCCGTACTGGTCTCCCTCATTAGACAGTGAACTCATTACTCTACATTGTAGCTTCAGCAGCTGGTGTGGCACTTGGTGCCTGGTGCCCTGGTCAGAGGTCACAATTTAAAAACTGGGGTTCCTGGCTTCTCTTCAGCAGAGGAGCTAACATCCCTGGGCCTGCATTTCAGACCAGGCAGCGGTCAGCTGAGATGTGTAATGGGGGTGGGAGTGGAGAGTGGGTTTCCCACTTTGCACAACCCTCAGTGGGCCAGTTGTCCCATTGATGCTGTTTGTGCAGCCTCCACAGGTATGGGAGGTAGCAGCCTCCCTCTAGGGACTAGCTGTGCTGACACGTGACTGGCGTGGAAGCGATTCTTCTTTCTCTGGCCTCAGTGTAGCCATTCTAAACAATAGGCAGAATTTACATGACCATTAAGGATAAGAGGAGCGCTGAAGGTTTTTGTTTGTTTTCTTTTTAATTTAACAAGCATTTATCAAGGATGGCTCTGGGTAAGGTGCAACTCTTAAGTGTTCTAACTCTCTGGGGATTGCAGTAATAGTTACCTCATAGGGTTGTAGTGTGGAAATGAGATCATCTTGTGTGAAGGACTCAACTTGGAGCCTAACATGTACCAAGCACTCCATAAACGTTATTCTGTCCCCTGCTGACATGCCTACTTCCTACTTCTCTCCTCAGTAGTGGAAGTGATGATTTCAGCCTGTGACATGGCAGCTTATAACTAAGAAACTCTTTTACTTCAAGGAGGGCACTTTCCATATGGCTTTTCTGTGGCCGTCCAAGAGCTGCACACCTGCTCCAGTGAGAGCACCATGCTAACCCAAGTTCCCAGAGAAATTCAGAGCCTTCCCATAAACATACAGCCTTTCCCCAGTGAAAATGGGATTTTGCCCCGGAGTTTCTGGCTTCTGAAAATCTACCAGCTGCTTGCATAAGCTCTAGCCTCATCTCTGTCTATTGCTCCCCAGACCCCTGTATCCTACTACCTGTCCCTCAGCTGCCATATTCCTTATACTTCCCAGGCTTTGCACTTGCTGTTTCTCTGCCCTTGTTCTTTGCTGGCCCCAGCCCTCCTTCTCTGACTCTGTGCTGAGTTGGGCACCATCCTCTATCTCCTGCTTGGACATCCCTAGCCTAGGCTGCTTCCCAGGCCACCAGTTGATGCCCTGGTTCCGTACTGGTCTCCCTCATTAGACAGTGAACTCATTACTCTACATTGTAGCTTCAGCAGCTGGTGTGGCACTTGGTGCCTGGTGCCCTGGTCAGAGGTCACAATTTAAAAACTGGGGTTCCTGGCTTCTCTTCAGCAGAGGAGCTAACATCCCTGGGCCTGCATTTCAGACCAGGCAGCGGTCAGCTGAGATGTGTAATGGGGGTGGGAGTGGAGAGTGGGTTTCCCACTTTGCACAACCCTCAGTGGGCCAGTTGTCCCATTGATGCTGTTTGTGCAGCCTCCACAGGTATGGGAGGTAGCAGCCTCCCTCTAGGGACTAGCTGTGCTGACACGTGACTGGCGTGGAAGCGATTCTTCTTTCTCTGGCCTCAGTGTAGCCATTCTAAACAATAGGCAGAATTTACATGACCATTAAGGATAAGAGGAGCGCTGAAGGTTTTTGTTTGTTTTTATTTTTTAATTTAACAAGCATTTATCAAGGATGGCTCTGGGTAAGGTGCAACTCTTAAGTGTTTCCTAACTACCGTCATTTAAAGACTTCCCTCATGGTCCAGTGGCTAAGACTCCATAGTCCCAATGCAGGGGGCCCAGTTTCCATCCTTAGTCAGGGAAGTAGATCCCACATGGCAGCAGCTAAAGAGTTAACATGCTGCAGTGAATATCAAAGAGCCTGTGTGCCATGACTTAGACTCAGTGCAACCAAATACATAAAAGTAAATATTTTTTTAAAAAGTCATTTAAGTGATTTAATTTCCATAACAGTTGTATGATGTAGACACTGTGAATTAGTGAGGCACAAAGAGGTCCAATGGCTGGCTCAGGGTCACTCAGCAGTGTCAGTCGGGGTGACTCCTGAGCTCCTCCTGTGTTTGTAGGCTCTCCTGTCTCCTGTTACTCCTGTGAATACCTAGGGCAGAGACTGTACAACCGAGCAGGGGCTATTGAACATGCAGACTTGGCTTGTGAAGGTCTCCGGGGACGCTGTCTTGCATACAGTGAGCGGTGCCGGCTGACACGAGTGGAGGCCAAGTGAAAGTCGCTCAGTCGTGGCCGACTCCTTGCGACCCCATGGACAGCCCCTTGGAGCCTGCCAGGCTCTATCCATGGAATTCTCCAGGCAAGAATCTTGGAGTGAATAGCCATTGGTTTCTCCGGGATATCTGCCTGACCCAGGGATTGATCCCAGGTCTCCCACATTGCAGGAGGATTCTTTGCTGCCTGAGCCATCAGGGAAGCAAGATTTCTGGGAGTAGGAGCTGATAAGCAGCTGGGATGTCAGGGTGCCAAGAGGCAAGGTCAGAGCTGGTGACCATGCAGGGATTCTGGGAGGAGCCAGGCCTATTTTCTGCCCTTCACATCTTGGGGTTAGCTGGACCCTGGGCCCCGTGGGCCAGCAGCCTGTGAGCCTCTCTGAACCAGCACTGTCCCTCAGAGGGTGCTCTCCTCAGCCTCTGCAAGCTAGGGGGTTGGTCCCGTGGCCCTTGGCCTACTTTGCAAAATTCATCTCTGGAAAAACTTACTCTCTGAGCAGAGCAGAACATCTTGGCATCTCGTGCTAGTGAAGCCTTTTGAGGCATTCTGCCTCCCCAGAGCATGGAGAAGAGAAACCCAGGCCCAGCTCCTGCTTCCCACTTGGCTACTGAGGTGGGGGTGCTCCAGGGAAGGAAGCTGCTCCAGCTCCCCACCCTCGAGTCCCTAGAGCTGACTCAGCTCCCATCAATGCACATTCCCCTGCATCCTGCCCCCAGTGGTCCCTCTAGTGGGTTGGGCTGACCCAGCTGCCAGCAGGTAAGTGGGCTTGCGCCAGAGCATAATTTGTTTCTCTGGGATATATTGATGAGCTTCCCTAATTAAGCACCTTGCTAATGAGAACCAAGACACTGCACTGGAGTCTGGTGGGTCAGAGCCTGGCTTTGTCATGAACTGGCCGTGGGTCCTGGGCAGAGCACTCAGTTGTCTCCATTTGTCTTCCACATTGTGGTGTTTCCTGTGTTCTCTCCCCTCCACGCGAGACCCTGTGGTGTGCTGCACCCAGCAGGCGCTTGGGGACCGTGAACATGGAGGCCAAGCTGAAAGTCTTGCATACAGTGAGCGGTGCCGGCTGACACGAGTGGAGGCCAAGTGAAAGTCGCTCAGTCGTGGCCGACTCCTTGCACCCCATGGACAGCCCCTTGGAGCCTGCCAGGCTCTATCCATGGAATTCTCCAGGCAAGAATCTTGGAGTGAATAGCCATTGGTTTCTCCGGGATATCTGCCTGACCCAGGGATTGATCCCAGGTCTCCCACATTGCAGGAGGATTCTTTGCTGCCTGAGCCATCAGGGAAGCAAGATTTCTGGGAGTAGGAGCTGATAAGCAGCTGGGATGTCAGGGTGCCAAGAGGCAAGGTCAGAGCTGGTGACCATGCAGGGATTCTGGGAGGAGCCAGGCCTATTTTCTGCCCTTCACATCTTGGGGTTAGCTGGACCCTGGGCCCCGTGGGCCAGCAGCCTGTGAGCCTCTCTGAACCAGCACTGTCCCTCAGAGGGTGCTCTCCTCAGCCTCTGCAAGCTAGGGGGTTGGTCCCGTGGCCCTTGGCCTACTTTGCAAAATTCATCTCTGGAAAAACTTACTCTCTGAGCAGAGCAGAACATCTTGGCATCTCGTGCTAGTGAAGCCTTTTGAGGCATTCTGCCTCCCCAGAGCATGGAGAAGAGAAACCCAGGCCCAGCTCCTGCTTCCCACTTGGCTACTGAGGTGGGGGTGCTCCAGGGAAGGAAGCTGCTCCAGCTCCCCACCCTCGAGTCCCTAGAGCTGACTCAGCTCCCATCAATGCACATTCCCCTGCATCCTGCCCCCAGTGGTCCCTCTAGTGGGTTGGGCTGACCCAGCTGCCAGCAGGTAAGTGGGCTTGCGCCAGAGCATAATTTGTTTCTCTGGGATATATTGATGAGCTTCCCTAATTAAGCACCTTGCTAATGAGAACCAAGACACTGCACTGGAGTCTGGTGGGTCAGAGCCTGGCTTTGTCATGAACTGGCCGTGGGTCCTGGGCAGAGCACTCAGTTGTCTCCATTTGTCTTCCACATTGTGGTGTTTCCTGTGTTCTCTCCCCTCCACGCGAGACCCTGTGGTGTGCTGCACCCAGCAGGCGCTCGGGGACCTCGGAGGGTGTTGAAAAGTGAGAAGGTGACAGTGTTAGTCACTCAGTCGTGTCTGACTCTTTGCAACCCCACAGACTGTAGCCAACCAGGCTCCTCTGTCTGTGAAATTCTCCAGGCAAGAGTGCTATGTGGGCTGCCATTCTCTTCTCTAGGGGATCTTCCAGACCAGGGATGAAACCTGGGTCTCCCGCATTGTAGGCAGATTCTTTACCTTCTCAAAAACGAGAGAAGCGAGCCCCCAGGGCTTTTGAAAGCGGACCAAAGAGACATTAGGTAGTTATGACTTTCTTTGGGAGAAGTTCTAGTCAGTGGTGGTCAGATCCACTGATCTGTTTGTTGTGCTGAGCCTCTTCAGTAGGTCTGTGAGAAAAGGGAAATGGGGATGAGGACAGTTAAAGTGTGTGACTCTGTGTTAGTGGATCAGTCATCTACTGCCGTGTAACAAATCCCCCAAGAACTTACTGGTAAAACAGCTGTCTATACTGTGAGTCAAAACCGGAGAGTCAGGAGTTCGGACAGAGCCCAGCTGAGTCAGCTTGTTTCTGCTCTGTGGTATCTGGGGCTTCAACTGGGAATGTCCAGAGGTTGAGGGTAACTCGATAAGTCACACATCTAACCGTTGATGCTGGCTGTCAGCTGGGACCTCAGCTACCTGCCAGAAACCGGCGTGTAGCCGCTCCATGTGGTCTCTCTGTGTGGACTACTTTGGGCTTCCTTACAGCAGGGGAGCCGGATTCCACGGGTGAATGTCCTGAGCAGAGTGAGGTGAAGAGGAGGGGCTTTCCTGATCCCGTCTTGGAAGTAACTAGTGTCATTTCCATCTTCTCCTTTGGTCAAGGCAGTTACAAAGGACTACCCAGGATCACAGCAGGGGCTGTAGCCCCCACCACTTGACGGGAGGAATGTCAGGGTCACAGTACAGGAAGAACATGGGAGAGACTGTGGTGGTCATCCTTGGGAAGACCGTCTGCCCAGTCATGCTGGTGGTGGCGGTTCCACCCTGAGGACGCTAGACCGTGGAGAGAGACAGGGGACTGTGTGAGGGAGGTGGGTGTGACCAGAGGCCGCCAAGTAGGGAGTAGGTGTGACAGGAAGTTGTGTGGGAGGAGCGGGTATGACAGAGATGGCAGTTGATCCTGGCTGTCACTGGGATCTCCGCTGAGGGGAGTGGGTGTGACAGGAAGTAGTCGAACAGGAGGCCTGAGTTGACCCGAGTCCGCCAGGATGGCAGTGGCCTGATGGCGATGGTGCTCAGGACATTGGCAGTGCCATCGTTCCTTGCTCTCTGAGCGGCCCTCCTTGAAGGCCTCGGGGTGACCAGGCTGAGTCCAGCATGGGTACCCAGGCCTCAGGCAGCCCAGGGCAACATGCTGGCCCTGTCGTGGCCCCCCACCCTTGCCCCTGCCATCTTTCTGTCTTCCTGTGGGCCCCCAGACTCCCCATTCCCACCAGAAACCTCCTTTTTTTCCAGAAAGAGCGACTCCCACCTCTACAGCCTGGAAGCGCTCCAACTACTGTACTTTTCTTCAAATAAAAGCAGCTAATTAACATTATTCTTTAATTATTGCCTTTATCAACAAGGGGTCTGATTTGTACCAGCAGGATAGTTGCCTTCCCTTAAACTACCCAAGTGAATGCTTCAGTTCCTGGTGCTTTTGAAATGAATTTGATGTCATCTGCCCAGAGTCACTTAATGGGAACGCCTGGGTAATGACTGAACGCGCTAACTCCGTTAGCAGCCCTGGAAGCATGTAATTTGGCCCCTCAGGCAACAGCACTTTTGAAATCTCTGGATAGTTTTGAACTCTCTGTTCTTAATTAAATATGCAATTTTTCACGGTAACCAGGTTAATTCTTTTGTGTTGTGTTGTAATACTGTTAGGAATTTTCATAGTTCTTATTAAACATTATTCAGGCATTGTGAATTCCATAATTAAAAAAAATGAAAAGAACAAAGCTTGATTCACTCCTTTCTTTTCCCTGGCTAATTTATCAAATGAATTTTGCAAATTTTTCTTTCTGTCCCCAGACAGTGTGGCAAGTGTTTTAAAGGGGAAGGATTTAATTGCCCTGTAGGGATTGGCTGGTTATGAAGGATTTGGCTGTTTGATTAGTAAACCCAGTTGGGAATGGTCTAATGCTCCGTGATCTTAAAAATTGTCTGATTGTACCCTCTCCAAGGAGGCCTCTCTTTTCGTTATGTAGAGCATCAACTTCACACAAGTGTGGTTATTAGGTAGTGAGGAAGGGGAGAGAAAAAGATCTGACTTTATTTTAAATTGGGGATCTTGGGAGATTTTTTTACCCCCCATTTCCCTGGCTGGGGAGGAAGGGAGAACACAGTAGAGGCACTGAGAGAGATAGACAGGGACAGAGCAATTCTCAAATTGCAAGTACAAGAGAAGGTAGAGAGGGCAGCTGAGAGGGTGGGGCCCGAGGGAGCATTTTGCTGCATCCTTGCAGATAATGGCACCTGCCACGCTGGCCAGCTGGAGGCACTCATAAGCCAAGGAGGACTGTCTGGAATGGGTTGGGGGACAAAAGGGTTACTTTTCTATTTCTGGGACCGGGCCTGGTGTCTGAAAAATATATGCAGACCTCCACTGAGCATAGTGGACTGTGAGTGGGAGAGGACCATGCCTGCAAATCTCCTGATAAGGCCACGGCTTTATGTTGAGGGGCTGCTGGGCAGAGATAGCCGGGCCCTCCTAGTGAGGCGGGAGTGGGACCACTGACTGATTCCTGGACCCTTCTGATTTCAACGAGGGTCATTTCAGCCATTTATGCCTCAGTGGTCCTCATCTGCAAAATGGGGCAAGTTATTTCCACCCTCTTCTTACTTTTCTGGGTTTCTACACCCCGGCTACCTCAAGTCTTAGCTCTCTGCATCCTAGACATGGGGAAGTGACAGATGGAGTTAAGGGATAGCAGGGTTCAGATCACACAGGGCCTTGGGGGCCACCACGGAGCTGGATCTATTTTTTTCCTTAAGGATAGTGCTTCTTAGATATTGGAGGAAGGAAGGAAGGGATGACTTGGAAGGGATGTTACCAAAAGAGAAAGTGGGTTAGGGGAGCAAGCAAGAAGGGGGCCTTTATGCCAAAGAGTGGGCTCAGCCAGGCAGCCCCTGTGCGCCTGCCTGTCTCCTACCCAGATTAGCAGCTGCAGCCCTGGGTTCTGGAAACTCCACACCTTGAGGTCACCCTCCAGCTGGTCTGACGGTTGGAGCTGGGGTAGAAGACGCTGATCATGCCTTCAGGGGTGCTTGAAGGGCCACGCTGCCGTGGGTTTAAGCAGATGGTAGAGATTTTCAAGAGAAGCCAGAAACTTGGGTTTAGGAACATTCTTTTAAGATGTAAATGCAGGGAAGAAATTGAAAATAATTAAATGCTGGGCACATGATACGCTTGCCTATTCACGAATATGAAATTGGACCTGTGGTCCCTTGGTCTCCAAGTCTATCCTAGTGCTTAAGGGGGCTCTAAACTGGTGAAAAGAAACATTGCAGCTAATTTATGAAGTGCTTTTCCAGCAGCAGGCACCATGCTGAGCCCCTGACAAGTCTGAGGGACTCATTTAACCCTCCCAATTGAAGGAGTCAGATTGAATTTTATGTCCATTTCTCAGATGGGCAAGACTGAGGGTTATAGCGGTGAACTCCAGACGTCAGTCCCAGCTCACATGCTCTTCTCAACAGGTTGCAGGACTCTGTATAGAAGACATGCACCCCTAGGAAATAGTGGGGAGGTGGCAGTGACTTAGGTCACATGGTGATGGCCTTTCTTGATTCTGAGATTAAAACCAAGAGTCAAGGACCCTGAGCTCTGCCGTGAGTGAGCTTTATTAAAAAATGAAATCAGGTCACCACACCCTCTCCTCCACTTAAAAACGTTCAATGATTTCCTATTGCTTATGGGATGAAGTTCAAGCTTTGACCTTGGCTTACAAGGTCTGTTGTGGTTACCTCCTCCCACCCACATCCACCTGGCCCATTTCGGCTCTTACTGTGCTTTCTTGTCCCTGCCCCCCCACCCCAAGCCAGGCTTAAATTACCAGATCCACCAACGCCTTACGCATTCTTACCTCCGGACTTTAGCGTGTGCTGTTTCCTCTGCCAGGAATTGTTTTGTTATCACTCTGCCTGACAGAGTTCTCTCATCTTTCAAATCTCCAATCTGGGAGGCTTTCCTGAACTTCCTGGCAGGATCAGGGGGCTTCCCCCATAATTATTACATCACAGTTCATTGGGATTGCTTGCCTTGTCTTTTTTAAGTGTTTGTGTCTGTCTTGACTCTTGTCACATGCACGGAGGTTGGCACATCTTAGTGCTCAGTGAGCATCTGTTGATGGCACAGCACTTTTGTTCCCAGAAAGTTCTGGGGACAACTCCTAAACTTTTGGGACCCCACTGGGGTTGAATTTGGTTTGAAGACACTGAGAGGAGCAGATTCCACTTCCCTCAGGCCCACCCTGGTCCAGGCCACTTTGGAAAGTTCTGTTGAGCCCCTTACCACTGCACAGTGTGGAGAAGACAAGGCCGCTTCTCCGAGAGACCGGGAAGAATTAGGCTGTCTCGGCTGCCCGCAGGAGCGGAGAGGCTTGATGCCTGCTCCCCACCGCCCTGTTGTCAACTTGGTCCTCTGAATGGCCAGTGGTAAAAGATGAAGAGAAATGATGACACAATGGTGTTTCCTTCCTCTTGGAGGAGCTCAGGACCTTAGAAAGCAAGCAGGTGGTGACACCCGCCATTTCTCTGCCTTGGGGTGCCTTCCCCTACTTGGAGGTGGCTTTGAGATTTTCCTCACTGTGACAGTATGGAGGCCAGGCTCTGGTTGGTGAGACTGCTTGGACAGCCACAGGCCCATGGCATCCTCAGCCACAGGCGCGCACAGGCACATACAGGCACACACAGGCACATACCTCACTGGTGTGTGTCCACACACTCACACTCCTCCCCAGTTCTGCATCCCTGGGATCCCTGCATACAACAGCACCATCGCTTCTTTGTTCTGCCTTCTTTTTCCTGTCTTCATTCCTTAGTTAGAGGACCCAGGGGAGCTGGGGAAAGCTCTCTGGGTTGTGGGGTAGGGAGAAAGGCATTGGCCACAGAGGATTATCGGAGAATCCTGTGACTGAAAGGAAAAGAATGGATTTTAAAAATTAATTTCCTCTTATAAAAGCCATATTGCCACATGGAGGGCTTTAAAAAGAGAAAAGAAGAGGAAGAAGATGCCCACAACACCATCTTCCCTTAGCGCCGTGTGTGCTTCCATCTACTCCTCTTGGTTTGCCATCAGAAGTCTGGCTGACTCTGTTTTGTGGTCTTTTCATTTAGCACTGGCATCGGCCTCTTCCACATCATTGTTATCATCAGATCAAGTGTTTTACTGGCCTAATATTCTGTGGAGTGAATGGACCCTCTCCCTCAGCCAGACCACGTCCTGGGCATCTCTAGGTGCCTTTGCTTCTAAAACACTTGGGTGATGGCATCGGCCTTCTATCTGAGGACCCCTGTATGAATTTGGTTTGAAGACACTGAGAGGAGCAGATTCCACTTCCCTCAGGCCCACCCTGGTCCAGGCCACTTTGGAAAGTTCTGTTGAGCCCCTTACCACTGCACAGTGTGGAGAAGACAAGGCCGCTTCTCCGAGAGACCGGGAAGAATTAGGCTGTCTCGGCTGCCCGCAGGAGCGGAGAGGCTTGATGCCTGCTCCCCACCGCCCTGTTGTCAACTTGGTCCTCTGAATGGCCAGTGGTAAAAGATGAAGAGAAATGATGACACAATGGTGTTTCCTTCCTCTTGGAGGAGCTCAGGACCTTAGAAAGCAAGCAGGTGGTGACACCCGCCATTTCTCTGCCTTGGGGTGCCTTCCCCTACTTGGAGGTGGCTTTGAGATTTTCCTCACTGTGACAGTATGGAGGCCAGGCTCTGGTTGGTGAGACTGCTTGGACAGCCACAGGCCCATGGCATCCTCAGCCACAGGCGCGCACAGGCACATACAGGCACACACAGGCACATACCTCACTGGTGTGTGTCCACACACTCACACTCCTCCCCAGTTCTGCATCCCTGGGATCCCTGCATACAACAGCACCATCGCTTCTTTGTTCTGCCTTCTTTTTCCTGTCTTCATTCCTTAGTTAGAGGACCCAGGGGAGCTGGGGAAAGCTCTCTGGGTTGTGGGGTAGGGAGAAAGGCATTGGCCACAGAGGATTATCGGAGAATCCTGTGACTGAAAGGAAAAGAATGGATTTTAAAAATTAATTTCCTCTTATAAAAGCCATATTGCCACATGGAGGGCTTTAAAAAGAGAAAAGAAGAGGAAGAAGATGCCCACAACACCATCTTCCCTTAGCGCCGTGTGTGCTTCCATCTACTCCTCTTGGTTTGCCATCAGAAGTCTGGCTGACTCTGTTTTGTGGTCTTTTCATTTAGCACTGGCATCGGCCTCTTCCACATCATTGTTATCATCAGATCAAGTGTTTTACTGGCCTAATATTCTGTGGAGTGAATGGACCCCTCTCCCCTCAGCCAGACCACGTCCCTGGGCATCTCTAGGTGCCTTTGCTTCTAAAACACTTGGGTGATGAAAAAAATTGCATTTCTAGTTTTATGTCTTTGGCGCTTTTCTCAAGGCCAAGAACCTGCCTCAAAAGTCAAGTAGTTCTAGGTTTAAATTCTGTCCCTATCAGTGAGACTTCGGGCCAGTGCTTTCTCCTCTGTGCCTCAGCTTCTTCCTCTGTCAAACGGGAGACCCCCAAAGCCTCTCTCACAGAAGTCTTGTTGGAATAAATGAGTGAACGGGCCCGAGGTGTTTAACTGAGGACTCACCCATAGCAAACTCTTGTGCAATCCCTGGCAGGTCTGTTTCACTCATTCTTCTGCCTCCAAAACTTGCACCTGGCAAGCAAGGGCTTCTCACTTCATCCTTTCCAAATGAACGGGATGGACACATTCATGTGTACGTGTTTTTCTGTCTGTGCTGGTGTGTTATGTTTCTATTGGAGAGTCTTGTGAGTAAATATAGGTGTGCACACACAACAGCCATACCAAGGAAAGGGCACAGGGCTGTTCTGGTTGACGGTCCACAAGCATTTTATTGTGATTAAATATTAATTTGGTGTTTGTAATGTGAATGTAACACATTGCGGTAGATAAAACAGGGCCATGCAGAAAAGGCTAGAAGAGCTATGAAGTCCAGCTCAGTGAAGAAACAGTTAAGGAAGTAGAGTAGGGGAGGAGCTGGGGCTCAGGAATTTATCCACTCAGTGGACAAAAATGCAGTCAGTCATCTGTGTTTGTCTGTATTTATCCAGTACCTACTATGTGCAAGGTTCCAGGCTATGCCAGGTGATGTCCTGGGGATCAGCATTGACATGCTTTCTGCCCTGATGGCACTGTTGGTCTCTACGGTGTTTAGAAGTGAAATCCCTAAAGAGGCTGACATTAATCAAATAATCACACATATTTGAAATTGCAGACCCTGTGAAGGGCTGTGGAGGAAATGAGCTTGGAATGATATTATATAACAGATTTAATTGAAGATTAAGGAAGGACTTCTGAGTTAGCCAAGTGAAGAGGGGTTGTGGTCATCCAGGCAGAGGAAGGGAGCAGCACATGCAAAGGTCCTGGGGTGGGAGGACACACCTCTGGTTCCAGGAAGTGTGGTTAGGAGGGTAGACAGAATCGACTCAAATGCGGCTTGGAGGCCTTGTAGAGAGGTCTTTCTCCTGAAACAGAAGGGAACTGTGACTGGGTGAAGGGTGTATTGGGGGAGTCAAAGAGGAGAACTGGAGGGGTTTGAGGGCCGAGAGACTAGGGTTGGCCAAGTGGCTAGATAAGGAGACTCAGCTGCACCCACTACTCTCCCATGGCTGAAAAGTGCATGCTTGGCTTTTCCAGGCACTGAGAAAATTTATCAGCCCGCGAGATAGAGCACGTCAAGGTAGGGACAGGAGTAGAGTGATTTTCCTGGGCGAATGGGAAAGGAACAGGAGAGGCCTCACCACATTCAGATATATGCTTCTTTTCTGCCATTTATTATTTACCCAGGGGCTTGTGAAAGAGAAAGATCCACCCATAGAAGGAGCAAGGGCTGTTCATGTGTACGTGTTTTTCTGTCTGTGCTGGTGTGTTATGTTTCTATTGGAGAGTCTTGTGAGTAAATATAGGTGTGCACACACAGCCATACCAAGGAAAGGGCACAGGGCTGTTCTGGTTGACGGTCCACAAGCATTTTATTGTGATTAAATATTAATTTGGTGTTTGTAATGTGAATGTAACACATTGCGGTAGATAAAACAGGGCCATGCAGAAAAGGCTAGAAGAGCTATGAAGTCCAGCTCAGTGAAGAAACAGTTAAGGAAGTAGAGTAGGGGAGGAGCTGGGGCTCAGGAATTTATCCACTCAGTGGACAAAAATGCAGTCAGTCATCTGTGTTTGTCTGTATTTATCCAGTACCTACTATGTGCAAGGTTCCAGGCTATGCCAGGTGATGTCCTGGGGATCAGCATTGACATGCTTTCTGCCCTGATGGCACTGTTGGTCTCTACGGTGTTTAGAAGTGAAATCCCTAAAGAGGCTGACATTAATCAAATAATCACACATATTTGAAATTGCAGACCCTGTGAAGGGCTGTGGAGGAAATGAGCTTGGAATGATATTATATAACAGATTTAATTGAAGATTAAGGAAGGACTTCTGAGTTAGCCAAGTGAAGAGGGGTTGTGGTCATCCAGGCAGAGGAAGGGAGCAGCACATGCAAAGGTCCTGGGGTGGGAGGACACACCTCTGGTTCCAGGAAGTGTGGTTAGGAGGGTAGACAGAATCGACTCAAATGCGGCTTGGAGGCCTTGTAGAGAGGTCTTTCTCCTGAAACAGAAGGGAACTGTGACTGGGTGAAGGGTGTATTGGGGGAGTCAAAGAGGAGAACTGGAGGGGTTTGAGGGCCGAGAGACTAGGGTTGGCCAAGTGGCTAGATAAGGAGACTCAGCTGCACCCACTACTCTCCCATGGCTGAAAAGTGCATGCTTGGCTTTTCCAGGCACTGAGAAAATTTATCAGCCCGCGAGATAGAGCACGTCAAGGTAGGGACAGGAGTAGAGTGATTTTCCTGGGCGAATGGGAAAGGAACAGGAGAGGCCTCACCACATTCAGATATATGCTTCTTTTCTGCCATTTATTATTTACCCAGGGGCTTGTGAAAAGAGAAAGATCCAAAAGAAAAAAAAAAACCACACCAAATCCAACATTGCTTCAGGCATGCAGCCTGAGGGAACAAGTATTTTTTTCTGCAATATTTGTGCATGTTTGAGTGTGTGAAATGCTGTGCTGAAACTCTGGGTCTCGCTAGAATAGGGAGCTCTGGGGCCTTCGGGGCCGTCAGAAGGCGGGCACCATCACTGCCCGCATCCCCGATGAGGGCTGGCATAGCAGGGCCACCCTCTGCAAATGGTAGGCTTCTGTTTCTCATCTGCTTTGTGTTCCCGTAACTCAAGCGTGGCCCGCCTGGGGGACTGGAGGCTCTCAGGCAGGCTGGTCTCTGGAATGGTGGAATTCCCGAATGAGAGGTTGGGAGGCAGGGAGTCCAGGGAATTTGGCGGCTGCCCCTGCGTAGTGATATTCTGTGCCTCACACATTCTTATTAGCATCGTAATCGCTCCAAAATACTGATTCATTATCGCGCTCCAAGCTGCAGACTGAGGCAATGGGGTTTAATAGTTCCATATGAACCATTCTGCGCTGTTGAGTAAATATTGCTCATTCTGAAAAATTGGGTAAATGTGTGTTTACGCTGGCGATGAGCAAGGCAGCAGCCAAGTAGGTAGTTGGTGTCTGGGCCGGTGCCAGACGAGGTGGTGGGGGACAGGGGAATGCTGACACTCCGAGATGCGTTCTATTCCTGTCTGTCTGGCCTTAAGATACTCTTCTGGACATGAAGATAGGGGTTAGGAAGGAGCTTTGCTCTGAAATGAGGATACAAGTACCCTCGTGTTTTTTGTGCATGTTGAAATGGCTCCAGGATAGATAGGAAAGACCCCAGGCCCTCCCAACGTGTGTAGACAAGACGGCTGTACAGGAACTGGATGGCTGCTTATTACAAGCAGCAGGAGGCAGTGTGGCATGGGTTAAGTGCGCAGGGACTCTGAGGTTGCTGTTCTATCACTTGCTATTGTGGGACCCCAGTCAAGTTACTTGACCCGCCTGTGGCCTCAGTTTTCTCATCTGCAAAATGGGGGTGATGAAAGTATTTCCTCAAAGGATTGTGTGGAATTTATACAAGCATATTCTTACAACCTTCAAATGGTGCTTGACATCATGCATGAGAAATGTTAGTTATTAACAGGGTCCTGGTGTGGTGTGGAGAGAAGGTTTGCATTTGGATCTGGCTGTCTCTGGGGCTCTTCAACTTTGAGAATCTGATGAAAGCTATGGGTCCCCTCTTGAGGAACACTACTGATAGAGACACATAGCATTTTCCATATAGTTTCTGGGGGTCCTCCATATTCAGCTGGGTACTCCCAAGTTTCAGGCTCCCAAGCCTCTGTTGTGGATCACCTTGTCGTGGAGTGGATGTGAATCGGAGGCTCTAGAACCTCCTCGAACTGGGTTTCAACCAAAGCCTCGGTTTCAGCCTGGCTCTCTTCCACATTGGCTGTATAGTTAGGAAAGTGAAGCAACACCTTTGAGCCTTAGTCTCATACTCTGTGTGGAGTTCTTCATGTGAAAAGAATTCAGACCATGTAAAACACTTGGTCCAAAGCTTGGCACACAGTGGATCCCACTTGACTGACCTGAGTTTCTAAGTGTAGGCTCTGTCCCTCTGTGATGTTTATATGTTATAATTCCTTTAGCTGAAGTTCTTATATCTGATCCTGCTAGTGATGTATCTGTTGATTCTCGTGCATAGTAGACTGTTTCCTCATGTGTTTTGTAATTTTGGATCAAAAGCTCATCTTTAGTAGGATTGAATCTCTGGGAATTTTGTGTGGCTTAGGTTGCCTTTGGAGTAGAAATTGGCCAGCTTTTCCTGTATAAGGCCAGAGAGCCAATATCCTTAGCTTGGCAGGCTTTAGTATCTGATGCAACAGCTCAGCTCTGCTGTTGGGCAACAAAAGCAGCCAGAAATGAGTAACTGAATGGCGCTGGCTGGATTTGGCCTGCAGGCAGGTGGGATTTGGCTCCACAAGTCTGGTTTGCTCTCTCCTACTCTAGAGAGATTTTGTGTTCATTTTTGCTTAGTGCCCAGGGATATTAGCAGAGAAGGATGGCTTTTTTGTATATTAATTGCTTGACTGACAGCAGTGGTTCCCAAAGTGTGATCCCTGGACCAAAAACATTGGAGAACTTAGACCTGAAGATTCTTAGACCCCATCCCAGATCTTCTGTTGACATCATGAAAAAAACAGGGTCCTGGTGTGGTGTGGAGAGAAGGTTTGCATTTGGATCTGGCTGTCTCTGGGGCTCTTCAACTTTGAGAATCTGATGAAAGCTATGGGTCCCCTCTTGAGGAACACTACTGATAGAGACACATAGCATTTTCCATATAGTTTCTGGGGGTCCTCCATATTCAGCTGGGTACTCCCAAGTTTCAGGCTCCCAAGCCTCTGTTGTGGATCACCTTGTCGTGGAGTGGATGTGAATCGGAGGCTCTAGAACCTCCTCGAACTGGGTTTCAACCAAAGCCTCGGTTTCAGCCTGGCTCTCTTCCACATTGGCTGTATAGTTAGGAAAGTGAAGCAACACCTTTGAGCCTTAGTCTCATACTCTGTGTGGAGTTCTTCATGTGAAAAGAATTCAGACCATGTAAAACACTTGGTCCAAAGCTTGGCACACAGTGGATCCCACTTGACTGACCTGAGTTTCTAAGTGTAGGCTCTGTCCCTCTGTGATGTTTATATGTTATAATTCCTTTAGCTGAAGTTCTTATATCTGATCCTGCTAGTGATGTATCTGTTGATTCTCGTGCATAGTAGACTGTTTCCTCATGTGTTTTGTAATTTTGGATCAAAAGCTCATCTTTAGTAGGATTGAATCTCTGGGAATTTTGTGTGGCTTAGGTTGCCTTTGGAGTAGAAATTGGCCAGCTTTTCCTGTATAAGGCCAGAGAGCCAATATCCTTAGCTTGGCAGGCTTTAGTATCTGATGCAACAGCTCAGCTCTGCTGTTGGGCAACAAAAGCAGCCAGAAATGAGTAACTGAATGGCGCTGGCTGGATTTGGCCTGCAGGCAGGTGGGATTTGGCTCCACAAGTCTGGTTTGCTCTCTCCTACTCTAGAGAGATTTTGTGTTCATTTTTGCTTAGTGCCCAGGGGTATTAGCAGAGAAGGATGGCTTTTTTGTATATTAATTGCTTGACTGACAGCAGTGGTTCCCAAAGTGTGATCCCTGGACCAAAAACATTGGAGAACTTAGACCTGAAGATTCTTAGACCCCATCCCAGATCTTCTGAATTAGGAATTCTGGGTGTGTAGCCCAGCAGCCTGTGTGTCCAGGTGATGCTGGTGTACACAAGCCTGAACACTTAAGGGGTATGATAAAATTGACCTCCAAACATGTATGGGGGCAGACCTTTGGATATGAATTCTCAGGGAAAAGTGCTTTTTGGTTTTCCAGTATAGAGGCAGGGCTGAGATAGATCAAATCCCATGGTTCTCTTCTTTCTGTGTTAGTGGGTAGGTGTGTTCTGACCTGCTCTCACTGAGGTCGAGGTCTTTGGACTCACATGGACACCTGTTCCCCCACACCTTCATTGCCAAGGGCACTGAAGGATTAGTTCACATACATAACAGTCTGATTTTGAGTTTCCTCTTTAGTTTTGGCCTTTGAGAATTTCTTTTACTTTTTTTTTTTTTTTATTGAATTGACCTATATATTTAAAGGGATGTTAGTATATTTCATCTACTATTTCTGGGTGTTTTTTAGTGTGAGCATTTTGAGGTTATCTTGTTTCCCATATTACATTAAGTCTTTTCAGTGTCGTGGAAGATTGAGTTTCGGGCTTCCCTGGTAGCTCAGTGGTAAAGAGTTCGCCTGCCAATGCAGGGGACACGAGTTTGATCTCTGATCTGGGAAGATCCCACATGCTGATGAGCAACTAAGCCCATGAGCCACAACTATGGAGCCTGTGCTCTAGAGCCTCAGAGCCACAACTAAGGAGCTCATGTGCCACAACTACGGAAGCCTGTGTGCCCTAAAACCCAAGTTCCACAACAAGAGAAGTCACTGCAACAAGAAAGCCTGCTCACCTCAACTGGAGAGTAACCCCCACTCTCTGCAACTAGAGAAGAGCCCGCAGCAGCGGTGAAAACCCAGAATAGCCAAAAATAAATTTAAAAAAAAAAATTGAGTTTCTCCTTTGGGATCCTTCTTTAGAATGTCTGGCGGCTCCCCTGCTTCTCAGGTGATCCGATACTGGTCACTTGCCCTACACTCAGGGCCTGCTTTGTCACTCCATGGTCATAGGGAGTGTCACTCTCTGGTCACAGAGACCGGAACCCAAACATCCACTGGGGAGTCTCTCCATCCTGACTTTTTCCAGGGCTTGGATCCAGGTCAGTCACCATTTGTTGAGCACCCACTGGTGCCAGGCCCTGGGTGAGTGACGGCTGGAGTTCAGCTCTGAACAAGTGACAAGTATCCTGTGCAAGAGAACGCCAGTCTGCCAGTCTGTCTGGTCACTGTACCAAGGGACCTTCATCTGTCCCCTAGTGCCTCTCTAGGGGAGCTTGACTCCTTTAAGTGTTTCCCTCTGAGAGTCAGAATGGGGTCAATATTAAGAACATTAACTTTGAATTATTAGAGAAATACAAATAAGAACTACAGTGAAGTTGGGACTTCCCTGGTGGTACAGTGGTTAAGAATCCACTTTCCAGTGCAGGGTATGTGGGTTAGATCCCTGGTTGGAGAGCTAGGATCCCACATGCTGTCGGACAGCTAAGCCTGTGTGCCTCAGCTACTGAGCCAGAGTGCTCTAGAGCCCATGTGCTGCTACTAGAGAGAACCCTGCACACTGCCACAAAGAGCCCACATGCCACAACTAAGATGAAGTCAGAAAGGTAAATAAACATTTTTTAAAAATTGCAACGAGGTGCTCCCTCATACCAGTCAGAATAGCTGTCATTAAAATATCTACAAATAGGGCTTCCCTGGTGGTCCAGTGGGTAAATAATCCACCTGGCAGTGCGAGGGGCACCGGTTTAATCCCTGGCCCGGAAAGATCCCATGTGCTGCAGAGTGGCTAGACCAGTATGTCCAATTACAAGCCAGCACTATGGGGTGCATGAGCCCAGAGCCAGTGCTCTGCAGCAAGAGAGGCCACTGTGATGGGAGGCCTACACAGGCCATAGAATAAAGATGGATGAAAATAAATAAATGAAAGACCAATAAAAGAGGCCAAAATTTAAAAAAAAAGTGTTAGTCATGTTTTTTAAAAAAAAGTCTACAAATAAATGTCAGAGAGGATGTGGAGGAAAGGGAACAAACCCTCAGTGATGTTGGTAGGAATGTAAATTGTTACTGTCACTATGGAAAACAGTATGGAGGTTCCACAAAAATCTAAAACTAGAGTTGCTGCGTGATCCTACAATCCCACTTCTGGGCAAATACCTGGACAAAACTATAATTCAAAAAGACACATGCACCCCAAATACAGTGTGCATTGTCACACTGTTTAAAATAGCCAAGACATAGAAACAACCTAAGTGTCCATCTACTGATGAATGAATAAAGATGTGGTGTATATACATACATACAATGGAATACTACCCAGTCATAAAGAAGAGTGAAATAATGCCATTGCTAGCAACACGGATAGACCTAGAGATGATCATACTAAATAAAGTAAGAAAGAGAAAGACAAATACAATATGATATCACTTATATATGGGCTCTAAAAGTGTGAAAGTGTTAGTCTGTCAGTTGTGTCTTAAGTCTTTGCAACCCCATGGACTATAACCTGTCAGGTCCCTCTGTCCGTGAAATTATCCAGGCAAGAATATTGGAGTTGGTTGCCATGCCTTTCTCAAGGGGATCTTCTTGCGTCCCAGATTGAACCAGGTCACTTACATTGCATGCAGATTCTTTACCACCTGAGCCACCTGGGAAGCCCATGTGGAATCTAAAATACGACACAATTGAAACAGAAAAAGAGTCACAGACATAGGAAACAAACTTGTGGTTGCCAAGGGGGAGGAGATGGAGGGATGGATTGGGAGTTTGGGATTAGCAGATGCAAACTGTTACATAGAGAATGGATAAACAACAAGGTCCTACTATAAAGCACAGGAAACTATATTCAATATCCTGTGATAAATGATAGTGGAAAAGAATATGAAAAAATACATATGCATAACTGAATCACTTTGTAGTACTAGAGAAATTAACACATCATTGTAAACCAACTATACTTCAATTAAAAAAAACACTAGCGTTGAAATCTACTAGAGTCAGTTCAGCAGCCTGCTCTGCCTCTTACAAGCTGTGTGATCCTAGGTGAGCCTCTGTACCTCTCTGAGCATCAGCTTCTCCCACTGTAAGATGGGATGACGGGGGTTGCTGTGTGGATCCAATGAGATTATTCATGGAAGGCACTTAGCAGAGTGCCTGGTACTGTGTGAGTGCCCAGTGGATATACCTATTTGTGTTCTAAATGGCTGTCATGGGTCTGTCTCATGATCACGGACTAGAAGTCAGGCTGGGGAAAATTCGGTCAGGTGCTCACTGAGATGACAGAATCAGGCAGCAGCCAGGTACCATTGATCAGCGTGCATCAGATATGCCTTAGGCTATCTGCCCTGCTCCTCACCATTCCAGTGGTGACCTTCTTCTTGCTTCCTGCCTCCTCCTCTCAGTCATGTGACTCAATCTAGAGAGGACCTAAAATGACTGGTCACGTGACTCTGGGGTATGTCACATGACTCAAGCCAGGCAAATCAAAAAGCGTTCCCCAGATTTTTCAGTTGAAGCAAAGAGGGGAGTCTCTGTTTTCTCTCTAGCTGAGAAGCTAGAAGGAAAGATGTCTAGAGCTACTGTAACCAGGACTGCAGATAGCTTCATGAGGACAGAAGGAAACCATTCTGGGGGGTTTTTTTTTAGGCCTGAAATTATCGAATATTGGAGTTGGTTGCCATGCCTTTCTCAAGGGGATCTTCTTGCGTCCCAGATTGAACCAGGTCACTTACATTGCATGCAGATTCTTTACCACCTGAGCCACCTGGGAAGCCCATGTGGAATCTAAAATACGACACAATTGAAACAGAAAAAGAGTCACAGACATAGGAAACAAACTTGTGGTTGCCAAGGGGGAGGAGATGGAGGGATGGATTGGGAGTTTGGGATTAGCAGATGCAAACTATTACATAGAGAATGGATAAACAACAAGGTCCTACTATAAAGCACAGGAAACTATATTCAATATCCTGTGATAAATGATAGTGGAAAAGAATATGAAAAAATACATATGCATAACTGAATCACTTTGTAGTACTAGAGAAATTAACACATCATTGTAAACCAACTATACTTCAATTAAAAAAAACACTAGCGTTGAAATCTACTAGAGTCAGTTCAGCAGCCTGCTCTGCCTCTTACAAGCTGTGTGATCCTAGGTGAGCCTCTGTACCTCTCTGAGCATCAGCTTCTCCCACTGTAAGATGGGATGACGGGGGTTGCTGTGTGGATCCAATGAGATTATTCATGGAAGGCACTTAGCAGAGTGCCTGGTACTGTGTGAGTGCCCAGTGGATATACCTATTTGTGTTCTAAATGGCTGTCATGGGTCTGTCTCATGATCACGGACTAGAAGTCAGGCTGGGGAAAATTCGGTCAGGTGCTCACTGAGATGACAGAATCAGGCAGCAGCCAGGTACCATTGATCAGCGTGCATCAGATATGCCTTAGGCTATCTGCCCTGCTCCTCACCATTCCAGTGGTGACCTTCTTCTTGCTTCCTGCCTCCTCCTCTCAGTCATGTGACTCAATCTAGAGAGGACCTAAAATGACTGGTCACGTGACTCTGGGGTATGTCACATGACTCAAGCCAGGCAAATCAAAAAGCGTTCCCCAGATTTTTCAGTTGAAGCAAAGAGGGGAGTCTCTGTTTTCTCTCTAGCTGAGAAGCTAGAAGGAAAGATGTCTAGAGCTACTGTAACCAGGACTGCAGATAGCTTCATGAGGACAGAAGGAAACCATTCTGTAAGGGGAGGCGGGGTCAAGATGTGGAGAGAGACAGACTCTTGTTGAAGCATCCCAGAGGCCACCTTCTCTGTCTCTTACTAGTTTGATCACAGGAGCCTACTTTGTGGTTTTTGTTTGTTTGTGTTTGTTTTCTGGATTTGGGGGGGGCATTATGCTCTTTGATTTAATTTCTGCTGCCTACAGCCAGAAATACCCCCCACACATACACAGCACCACCAAACAGCTCTCCCTGTGCAATGTTCTGGGAACTCGTGACCAGATTTCGACAAGGTGAACCGGACATGTGCCACATCTGCCACCCAGCCTGGTGCTGACCTGCCAGGTGGTTCAGGCTGTGCCCTGTTGTTTGAAAAACGTCACGCAGAGGAAGAGAGGACAGAGGGAGGCTGCACGGTGTGCCAGGCCACAGCTCTGGGCAGAACTGCACTGCCTGCAGAGTTCTGAATGTACTCTTTCTGCAGGAAGATTCAGAGAGGGGCTGGGCAGTGCCTCCGCCTCAGCTGTGTCAGTGAACCCCCCAGAGAAATAAGCTCCCACGTGGAGCATGAGGAGATGTGGGATGTTCCCTCCCTCCAGCCACAGGTTCTCTTCAGAGAAGCCCTTGGGGACCCCCTAGCAGCCAGAGGTCACCTACCCTCCTCCCTGGTCACATATAAGCCCAACAAGTCTGGCTCATTGAGAATGGATTTTGCCTACTCTTTGAACATGGCCCACAGATTCCCACAAAGTCCAACACCTCTTCCTGAGCCCACCCCACCTGCTGACATTCAGCACAGTTTCCCCCCTCATCCTTGATCTCAAAAAAGATCATCTCGAAAAAGATTGTTTTGTGTGCAGTTTACCCAAATGCCACTTTTTCTCATTTTTGCCAGAGTTGCTCTTTTTCCCCTTCCTTTGATTTCTTTCTTGGATTTGCTCTTGGGTTGGCTTCCTTAAACCAAAATAACTCTCACAATGCAAGGAGAGAGCGCTTCCTGTGGGTGAGTGACATCTGTATGAAAAGACGGCAAAGCTGCCGATTTCTGTCCTTTGAAGACGCTTGTCAGCCAGTGCCGGTGGCGTGTCAGACGTCACCCGGGGTGACTGTGGAGATGCCGGCAACAGCTTTTTTCCAGAAAGCCTTCAGCCCAAACTTTGAGCTCTCTGGGGACCAGGAGCAGCATCCATTTCTGAAGAGATTAAAGGCGATGCTGGTTAGAGCAGCTGGTATTTTCAACTGCGTTGCCGGCAGGGCCCTGCAGCAGTGCTTTGTAGCTCACCTGCTCTGCCTTTCCTGGTTCATCTCTTCCCTTCTTTCCTGACTTCTGTGTCTCCTCAGGGGTCTAGTAGCTCCAGGCAGAACCCTGAGAGGAGAGGAGAAGGAGTGCTGACGGCGCTGCTGTGGCTCTCCTGTGGGAGGGGAAGGGGAATTCTCTTTAAAAAAAAAAAAAAAAGAATGCAGCTCTTGTGGGGGAGTTCAGTTCAGTTCAGTTGCCCAGTCTTGTCTGATTCTGCGACTCCACGCAGCACACCAGGCTTCCTTCTCCTTCACCGTATCCTGGAGCTTGCTCAAACTTGTGTCCATCGACTCAGTGATGCCATCCAACCATCGCATCCTCTGTCGTTCCCTTCTCCTTCTGCCTTCTATTTTCCCCCCATCATCAGGGTCTTTTCCAGTGAATCATCTCTTTGCATCAGGTGGCCAAAGTATTGGAGCTTCAGCTTCAGCATCAGTCCTTCCAATGAATATTCAGGGTTGATTTCCTTTAGGATTGACTGGTCTGATCTCCTCGCAGTCTAGAGTTTTCTCCAACCCCACAGTTCAAAGGCATCAATTCTTCGGCGCTCAGCCTCCTTCACGGTGCAGTTTATGGTCCAACTTGGGGGTGGTAGTATATGTAGTTATTCGAGGCAGGAGCCTGCTGTGCCCCCTTTGCCTGGAAGAGTAGTAATAAAGCTCTCTGTTCTACTTCACCCCTATCCCCTGCCCCCGCCAATAAAAGAATTGACTCTGACCCAGCCCCCCGGCCTTCCTTAAACCAAAATAACTCTCACAATGCAAGAGAGAGCGCTTCCTGTGGGTGAGTGACATCTGTATGAAAAGACGGCAAAGCTGCCGATTTCTGTCCTTTGAAGACGCTTGTCAGCCAGTGCCGGTGGCGTGTCAGACGTCACCCGGGGTGACTGTGGAGATGCCGGCAACAGCTTTTTTCCAGAAAGCCTTCAGCCCAAACTTTGAGCTCTCTGGGGACCAGGAGCAGCATCCATTTCTGAAGAGATTAAAGGCGATGCTGGTTAGAGCAGCTGGTATTTTCAACTGCGTTGCCGGCAGGGCCCTGCAGCAGTGCTTTGTAGCTCACCTGCTCTGCCTTTCCTGGTTCATCTCTTCCCTTCTTTCCTGACTTCTGTGTCTCCTCAGGGGTCTAGTAGCTCCAGGCAGAACCCTGAGAGGAGAGGAGAAGGAGTGCTGACGGCGCTGCTGTGGCTCTCCTGTGGGAGGGGAAGGGGAATTCTCTTAAAAAAAAAAAAAAAAAAAGAATGCAGCTCTTGTGGGGGAGTTCAGTTCAGTTCAGTTGCCCAGTCTTGTCTGATTCTGCGACTCCACGCAGCACACCAGGCTTCCTTCTCCTTCACCGTATCCTGGAGCTTGCTCAAACTTGTGTCCATCGACTCAGTGATGCCATCCAACCATCGCATCCTCTGTCGTTCCCTTCTCCTTCTGCCTTCTATTTTCCCCCCATCATCAGGGTCTTTTCCAGTGAATCATCTCTTTGCATCAGGTGGCCAAAGTATTGGAGCTTCAGCTTCAGCATCAGTCCTTCCAATGAATATTCAGGGTTGATTTCCTTTAGGATTGACTGGTCTGATCTCCTCGCAGTCTAGAGTTTTCTCCAACCCCACAGTTCAAAGGCATCAATTCTTCGGCGCTCAGGCTCCTTCACGGTGCAGTTTATGGTCCAACTTGGGGGTGGTAGTATATGTAGTTATTCGAGGCAGGAGCCTGCTGTGCCCCCTTTGCCTGGAAGAGTAGTAATAAAGCTCTCCTGTTCTACTTCACCCCTATCCCCTGCCCCCCGCCAATAAAAGAATTGACTCTGAACTCGGGCCTGGTCTGCGTTCATATCCCAGCTCTGCCTCCTGCTCTGAGCCACCCTTGTCACTTCTCTGAGCCTCACAGTTTTTCCTTCTGTCCAGTGGGGTTGTTGGGTTCAGTGGTACAACACAAGTAAAGCACTTGCTCAGCGTGCTGCCTGGCACATAACAAGTGCTTAGTAAAATTTAGCTGCTGTGTACCTCTCCAGAGTCACCCTGGCTGACCTTCTCTGATGGCCCATCACCACTCTTTAAGACTTCTCGGTTGATAACCCCTTTACCCCAAAGTTGGTTAAAATAAAACCTGATTTATTTATGTGGTGATGGTTTTTCATCATGTATGGATGTGAGAGTTGGACCTTACGGCTAAGTAAGTGCTAAAGCATTGATGCCTTCAAACTGTGGTGCTGGAGAAGACCCTTGAGAGTCCCTTAGACAGCAAAGAGATCAAACCAATCAATCCTAAAGGAAATCAACCCTGAATATTCATTGGAAGGACCGATGCTGAAACTGAAGCTCCAGTACTTTGGCCACCTGATGTGAAAGAATCGATTCATTGGAAAAGACCCTGATGATGGGAAAGATTGAAGACAAAAGGAGAAGGAGGCGACAGAGGATGAGATGGTTAGATAGCATCGCTGACTCAAGGGACATGAATTTGAGCAAGCCACAAGAGATAGTGGAGGACAGAGGAGCCTGGTGTACTGCAGTCCATGGGGTCACACAGGGTCAGACACAACTTAGTGACTGAACAACAACAGAATCATCTCTTTGCATCAGGTGGCCAAAGTATTGGAGCTTCAGCTTCAGCATCAGTCCTTCCAATGAATATTCAGGGTTGATTTCCTTTAGGATTGACTGGTCTGATCTCCTCGCAGTCTAGAGTTTTCTCCAACCCCACAGTTCAAAGGCATCAATTCTTCGGCGCTCAGGCTCCTTCACGGTGCAGTTTATGGTCCAACTTGGGGGTGGTAGTATATGTAGTTATTCGAGGCAGGAGCCTGCTGTGCCCCCTTTGCCTGGAAGAGTAGTAATAAAGCTCTCTTGTTCTACTTCACCCCTATCCCCTGCCCCCCGCCAATAAAAGAATTGACTCTGAACTCGGGCCTGGTCTGCGTTCATATCCCAGCTCTGCCTCCTGCTCTGAGCCACCCTTGTCACTTCTCTGAGCCTCACAGTTTTTCCTTCTGTCCAGTGGGGTTGTTGGGTTCAGTGGTACAACACAAGTAAAGCACTTGCTCAGCGTGCTGCCTGGCACATAACAAGTGCTTAGTAAAGTTTAGCTGCTGTGTACCTCTCCAGAGTCATCCTGGCTGACCTTCTCTGATGGCCCATCACCACTCTTTAAGACTTCTCAGTTGATAACCCCTTTACCCCAAAGTTGGTTAAAATAAAACCTGATTTATTTATGTGGTGATGGTTTTTCTTCGTCATGTATGGATGTGAGAGTTGGACCTTACGGCTAAGTAAGTGCTAAAGCATTGATGCCTTCAAACTGTGGTGCTGGAGAAGACCCTTGAGAGTCCCTTAGACAGCAAAGAGATCAAACCAATCAATCCTAAAGGAAATCAACCCTGAATATTCATTGGAAGGACCGATGCTGAAACTGAAGCTCCAGTACTTTGGCCACCTGATGTGAAAGAATCGATTCATTGGAAAAGACCCTGATGATGGGAAAGATTGAAGACAAAAGGAGAAGGAGGCGACAGAGGATGAGATGGTTAGATAGCATCGCTGACTCAAGGGACATGAATTTGAGCAAGCCACAAGAGATAGTGGAGGACAGAGGAGCCTGGTGTACTGCAGTCCATGGGGTCACACAGGGTCAGACACAACTTAGTGACTGAACAACAACAGATTTTGTTCTTAGGTGTTTGTGTTGCGATCCCTGCCCCACCCCAGCCTCTTCATCCCTATACAGTTCTGTTTCCTCTGTTCCTATAATCCTCTGTCCGTTGTTCTATCATAGTACAGTGCTGATTGCAGTATCTACTTCAGGGAATGGCAAACTTCCATGAGCACAGGATCGGGCAGGCAACATCAGTGATGGATTCCACCTTGAGTAAGCAGGAGTTTGGTAGGAAGCAGGGGTGCGGGACAGCTGGGGATGTCTGGCCCTGCAACAAGGATATCAAATGGATGAAAATACTGGGCTGGACAGATGAAACAGGCTGGCTGTAGCCCAGACCTGTGTTGGAGTTGCATCTTCTCCCTACCCTTACTAGGACTGTGAGCTCCTTGAAGGCAAAGATACCCTCACTTCCCCCCACCCCCACCCCCATCACCCTAAGGGCCCCTTGCTGGGTATGACACATCACAGGGGTCAGCAAATTTCTGATCCCAGGTGGCTCAGAGGGTAAAGAATCTGTCTGCAGTGGAAGAGACCTGGGTTCAATCCCTGAGTCAGGAAGATCCCCTGGAGAAGGGCATGGCAATCCACTCCAGTGCTCTTGCTTGGAGAATTCCATGGACACAGGGAGCCTGGCGGGCTATGGTCCATGGAGTCACAAAGAGTCGGACATGACTGAGTGACTAACACCTTGACTTTACTCATTTATTAAAAAAATAAGATGTTCAATATGAAATTTGTAGAAAGAACAAATAAGCCAAACAGAAGAAAATAAAATCACTCTTTTGAGATAAATCCTCATTTTTGGGCCTAGACCTTAAAAATCAAACCAATCAATCCTAAAGGAAATCAACCCTGAATATTCATTGGAAGGACCGATGCTGAAACTGAAGCTCCAGTACTTTGGCCACCTGATGTGAAAGAATCGATTCATTGGAAAAGACCCTGATGATGGGAAAGATTGAAGACAAAAGGAGAAGGAGGCGACAGAGGATGAGATGGTTAGATAGCATCGCTGACTCAAGGGACATGAATTTGAGCAAGCCACAAGAGATAGTGGAGGACAGAGGAGCCTGGTGTACTGCAGTCCATGGGGTCACACAGGGTCAGACACAACTTAGTGACTGAACAACAACAGATTTTGTTCTTAGGTGTTTGTGTTGCGATCCCTGCCCCACCCCAGCCTCTTCATCCCTATACAGTTCTGTTTCCTCTGTTCCTATAATCCTCTGTCCGTTGTTCTATCATAGTACAGTGCTGATTGCAGTATCTACTTCAGGGAATGGCAAACTTCCATGAGCACAGGATCGGGCAGGCAACATCAGTGATGGATTCCACCTTGAGTAAGCAGGAGTTTGGTAGGAAGCAGGGGTGCGGGACAGCTGGGGATGTCTGGCCCTGCAACAAGGATATCAAATGGATGAAAATACTGGGCTGGACAGATGAAACAGGCTGGCTGTAGCCCAGACCTGTGTTGGAGTTGCATCTTCTCCCTACCCTTACTAGGACTGTGAGCTCCTTGAAGGCAAAGATACCCTCACTTCCCCCCACCCCCACCCCCATCACCCTAAGGGCCCCTTGCTGGGTATGACACATCACAGGGGTCAGCAAATTTCTGATCCCAGGTGGCTCAGAGGGTAAAGAATCTGTCTGCAGTGGAAGAGACCTGGGTTCAATCCCTGAGTCAGGAAGATCCCCTGGAGAAGGGCATGGCAATCCACTCCAGTGCTCTTGCTTGGAGAATTCCATGGACACAGGGGAGCCTGGCGGGCTATGGTCCATGGAGTCACAAAGAGTCGGACATGACTGAGTGACTAACACCTTGACTTTACTCATTTATTAAAAAAATAAGATGTTCAATATGAAATTTGTAGAAAGAACAAATAAGCCAAACAGAAGAAAATAAAAATCACTCTTTTGAGATAAATCCTCATCATGATTTCTTAGTACTTTCAGTAACAAACACAGGAAAGGACATGGATCATACATATTCAGCTCAACGACTTGTCACAAACACGGAATCATCACTCAGATTAAGAAACAGAACATCTCTGCCCACATCCTAGATGCCCCATCTAGCGCCCCTCCTCGCCCAGTCAGTGCCAGCGCATGCCGCAGGGATGACCCGTCCTGACTCCTCTAACAGCACGTGTTAGTTTTGCCTGTTTGTGAACTTTATGTGAAAAGAACCACCCAGCATGTGCTCTTTGTGTCTGGCTTCTTTCACGAACATTGTGTTCTTGAGATTCGTCCACATTGTTGTGTGTAACTGCATTGCATTTATTCTCCTTCCTACCTAGCATTCTGTTGTGTGAGGAGACCACAATTTATTCGTCCATTTTCCTGTTGACGGGCATTTGGGTGGCTTCCAATCTGGGACTCCTCCTAACAGCACTTCTAAGAGCCTTGGTGCCCGAGTGTCTCTAGAGTGAACTGACGCACGTGTTTTTCTTGAGTATCAATCAGTTTCTAGATCTTGACACAGTTGACATGTGGGTCTCGATGATTCTTTGTTGGGGTGGGGGAGGGCTGTCCTGGGCATTGGAGGAGGTGTAGTAGCATCCCTGACCTCTGCCCACTAGGTGCCAGTAGCATTTCCCAAGTTGTCAGAATCAAAAGGGTCCCCAGGGACTGCCTAATATCCCCTCAGGGGTAGGCAAAATAACTTCTGGTGTAGACCCACAGTGTATATCAGAATGAACTGCTGGGTTGCAGGGAATTATTTACATTGCATGAGTATAGTGTATGCCAGGCGTTTTTCTCCAAAGTAGTTGTACCAGTTTATACTTCTGCCAGCTGTGTGTGACCTAATCATTTCTAATGCCTTTATTATAACTTATATATAAATTTATGTAATGAAATCAAGTTTAAATATTATTCCACCTTATGCTAGATTGCATAGTCTAGTCCTTTGTGTCTTTTATCATTTATTTTTCCATTAGAGAACAGAAAGGTGATAAAATCTGTACTTAACTCTGGAGTCTAACTTCTTTAGTTTAATCCCTGGCTCTGCCTTTCTCCAGCTGTGTGACTTTAGCTGAGTGACTTCACCTTTTTGTGCCTCAGTTTCCTCTTCTCTCAAACAGGAACAGTAATACTGGCCTCTGTTGTTTGGAGATTACACTAATTCACTAATGTGAGGCAGGTAGCAGAGGGCCTGGGACATGGCAAGTGCTTGCGTTGATGACTGCTCTCCATTTTAGGGGAAACTTACAACTAAGTTCATCAGTCCTGCCCACTCCTCACAGTGCCAGCGCATGCCGCAGGGATGACCGTCCTGACTCCTCTAACAGCACGTGTTAGTTTTGCCTGTTTGTGAACTTTATGTGAAAAGAACCACCCAGCATGTGCTCTTTGTGTCTGGCTTCTTTCACGAACATTGTGTTCTTGAGATTCGTCCACATTGTTGTGTGTAACTGCATTGCATTTATTCTCCTTCCTACCTAGCATTCTGTTGTGTGAGGAGACCACAATTTATTCGTCCATTTTCCTGTTGACGGGCATTTGGGTGGCTTCCAATCTGGGACTCCTCCTAACAGCACTTCTAAGAGCCTTGGTGCCCGAGTGTCTCTAGAGTGAACTGACGCACGTGTTTTTCTTGAGTATCAATCAGTTTCTAGATCTTGACACAGTTGACATGTGGGTCTCGATGATTCTTTGTTGGGGTGGGGGAGGGCTGTCCTGGGCATTGGAGGAGGTGTAGTAGCATCCCTGACCTCTGCCCACTAGGTGCCAGTAGCATTTCCCAAGTTGTCAGAATCAAAAGGGTCCCCAGGGACTGCCTAATATCCCCTCAGGGGTAGGCAAAATAACTTCTGGTGTAGACCCACAGTGTATATCAGAATGAATTGCTGGGTTGCAGGGAATTATTTACATTGCATGAGTATAGTGTATGCCAGGCGTTTTTCTCCAAAGTAGTTGTACCAGTTTATACTTCTGCCAGCTGTGTGTGACCTAATCATTTCTAATGCCTTTATTATAACTTATATATAAATTTATGTAATGAAATCAAGTTTAAATATTATTCCACCTTATGCTAGATTGCATAGTCTAATCCTTTGTGTCTTTTATCATTTATTTTTCCATTAGAGAACAGAAAGGTGATAAAATCTGTACTTAACTCTGGAGTCTAACTTCTTTAGTTTAATCCCTGGCTCTGCCTTTCTCCAGCTGTGTGACTTTAGCTGAGTGACTTCACCTTTTTGTGCCTCAGTTTCCTCTTCTCTCAAACAGGAACAGTAATACTGGCCTCTGTTGTTTGGAGATTACACTAATTCACTAATGTGAGGCAGGTAGCAGAGGGCCTGGGACATGGCAAGTGCTTGCGTTGATGACTGCTCTCCATTTTAGGGGCCATAAATATTTCCTTATGCAGATAAGCTACAGTTTACATCAGTTCTGTGGTGTGGAATGGTAGTATTTCAGTTTAGATTGTCAGATTTTGCAGAAACTAAAAAATGATAATACCTGGTTACATTTGAATTTCAGATAAACAACAATTAATTTTTAATATAAGTATATCTTGTGCAGGGCTTCCCAGGTGGCATAGTGGTGGAAGTATCCGCCTGCTAAAGCAGGAGACTGGGGAGACTGGGATTCACTCCCTGGGTTGGGAAGATTCCCCTGGAGGAGGGCACAGTAACCCACTCAGTATTCTTGCCTGGAGAATCCCATGGACAGAGGAACCTGGCGAGCTACAGTCCATGGGGTCCCAAAGAGCTGGAAATGACTGAGTACGAGTGCACGGTACACAGTATATCCTGTGCAGGGGCTTCCCTAGTGATCCAGTGGTTAAGAATCTGCCTTCCAGGTTCATCCCCTGGTTGGGGAGCTAAGATCCCACATGCTGTGGGGCAACTAAACCCACATGCCGCAAACTACAGAGCCCATGCACTCTGGAGCCTGCGTGCCGCAGTGAAGGTGCTGTGTGCTGCAGCAAAGACCTGATGCAGCCATAAATGAGTACCTTTTTTTTTTAAAGTATATTCAGTGCAATATTTGATATTTTCATACTAAAAAAATGTTGTTTGAATTCAAACTGATCTGAGTGTCTTGTAGTTTATCAATCTATCCTCTTAATTTCAGTTCTTTTCTCCTCTGAGCATTACAGTGATTAGCATCCTGGAAGCTGTGTCTTAGCACACAAATAGGGTTTCCCAAACTCAGCTTCTCATCCAGATCACCTGGGGGCTTGTTAAAGTGTGGAATTCTGGCCCACCCCAGACCTTTTTTTTTTTTTAAGATTTATTTATTTATTTATTTAGGTGGCGGTGGGGTGGGGAGGGAGGGGAGCAGGCAGGCCACTGCTATTGGTCTTTCATTTGTCCATTTTCATCCATCTTTGTTCTTTGGCCCGTGTGGGCCTCCCATCGCGGTGGCCTCTGTTGTCGCAGAGCACCAGCTGTGGGCGCATGCGCTCCAGAGCTCTGGCTCGGTAATTGGACACATCAGTCCAGCCGCTCCGCGACACATGGGATCTTCCCAGGCCAGGAATCGAACTGGCGCCCCTTGCACTGCAAGGCGGTGTCCTTACCCACTGGACCACCAGGGAAGCCCCCACCCTAGACCTCTTGAAACCAAGTCCCCAAGACTGGATTGAGTCTGAGTTTTTAACCAAGGCCCCAGGTGACTCAGAGCCTAGACTTTAGGGTATCTAAATACACCGTATTTGTGCTGTGTTTTGTGGAAGGTCGGGTAGGGGAACTCTTCCTTGCTGCTCATTTCCTGGTCAGCTCTCTCCTGTGGGTGATGATTAAGGGTTGGCTTTGATCGGCCTTTCCCGGGACATCTCTGCCCGAGGCCCCCAGCCTGGCAGGAGACTGTGGGGGTGTCTGCACTTCCAGCTGCCCCTCAGTGCAGCTCAGAGCCCAACCCAGTTTTGCAGGATGTGCTGCTGAACTTTGGCAGCGGGAGAGAAAGGTGGGATTGGGCACCGGGACCAGCTGCATTGATTTCTGTCTGCACTTCTTGGAAGCCCTGTCATGAGGAAAACAGGCAGCGGGTAAACAGTAGACGGCAGCCCCAGCAGCAGGGAGGGCCGGGCTGGCCTGAACGATTGTCTCAGCTCAAAGTGTTTGTCAGATTCCAACTGTCGTTGTTGGGGGCACAGTGTGCCTTGGGCCCAGGCCTGAGGCCTCCTGAGACTCCGTCATCTGGCCAGGTAAGGTCTGACCTAGCCAAGTGGCAGGGCTTGGATTCAGAACTGCACCCCATGCTGACCAGGGCCTCGGGGACTCATGGTCCATTCATTCTGTCCCCATGGGTCTTTGGAGGATGCCAGGCCAAGCCTGAGGGTGGAGGAGATGTCTGCCACCAGCTCCTGTCCTTGCCCTCAGCCTGGCCTGCGGCAGCTCCTCTCCCCAACTTTGAAAGACAGATCTGATTTCTTTTTCATCCCAGCTGCTGTTGGGCACTTGAGAGCCGCCAGGCCACAGCCATCTGGGCAGGCCGACCCTGTCTGCTCAACTCAAAGCCATGAAATTACAGCTCAGACAAGATCAATATGATCACGTCCTAGGGCCTTCAGAGGATGCTTTTGCTTTGAGAAGAGGTCAGAAGGGGTCTCCGATTTATAAATATATTATTATTTAAGAGAGGATTCCTGGTGGTCTGTAAGAGTTTGTTGGCTGGGGAGACAGCCTCTCTCTGGCCTCCTGGGTGCTCTCTGGAACAGAGCCAAAGTGTTCAGGCTGTTTAGGCTGGGGTGGGTCACTTGCTTTCTCTAGCAACAGGGAGATCTTCAGAGTTTGAGGTCGGGTCTGGGGAGGAAAATGGTCACCTTCCTTGTATGTCCATTTGATGCTGACCGCTTGTGCTGGACACAGATGTTTTCTGTGAAAGAACTCACTAAGCAAATATGTTTAACTAGCGCTTTGTTTTTCTTCCTTTCATTAAGTGCTTGTTGTAGTCTGGGCATTGTTCTGTAGACAGAATAGTACTGTTACCAAGCCAGATGGTGGCTTTGTCTTTTGCAGTTTATATTTTGATTATTTACCCTTATTAGTGAGGAACCCAAGAATCAGATAGGTGGAGGTGACTCACTCAAGGCCACTCAGCATGAGGCCCCTGCCAGGTTCAACTCTCACTAGTAAATGAACAGAATAATCACTTGATTAAGTGAGAAACTGAGTCTCAATAATGATAATGATGATAATCAGCATTAATTGGGAGCTTCCTGTTGCCAAGAACTGTCCTAATAAGTGAGTTCCATGAGAGTCATATTATTATCATCTCATCTTTGTAAAGTTTTTGAAAACTGAGGTTCAGAGAGGTGAATTCCCTTTCCTAAAGTTACAAAGCCAGAAAGTGGCAGAGCTGGAATTTTAACCCAGAACCAGGGCCTTCAAGCTCAAATGCATTTTATAGGTACTTTCTGGGGTTCCCACTAAAGCTGGTGTGCTGGAGAGGAAAGTCGCATTCACTGTTTTTATGAAGGTCCAGCATTTGGTTAGTACTGTTGAGGAGAGTGCTGATTCACTACAGACACCCACCGTGATAGCAGTAATAAAATTAACAAGAGAAACAACAAATGCCATTTGTTCAGCATTTGAGTAAGTCCCACGAGCCTTTCATGTAAGGGTTACCTTCAAATACATAGCTGGAAAGAAATACATGGCTGCTTTGTTATTCCCATTTGACGGACGGGAAAACCAAGACTGAGAGAGACTGAGTCACTCTCTCAAGCTCACATAGCCACAGAGTAGAGAGCTGGGACTGAAACCCTGTTTGCCGTCATAGCCCACAGAACCTTGCTGGTTCTCTCAGCAGCTGTTTCCAGGAGCCTGTGGTGGTACCTACGCTCCTCTGGGGTCTGCTTGTTCAGTACACGGGGATAACTTGCTCCAGTCCCCTTTGTCAGACTGTCCAGATTTCTTTTCCCAGTTTCCCGTCTCCTTCCATCTCTTCCTGGGACTGTTACATTTTCCCTCCTAAATCCTTCTTTCTAATCAGGTCGTCTGTGGAATACAGGGCCCCCAAATAACGCCAAGTACGGCCTTTGCTGCCTCTGGATTTCCTGCTTGCTTAGCACTATGGAAACTTTGGCATGGGTATGTGTCCTTTTTAAAAATCCTTTATTTGCTCTGCTCTTGTTTTTCTAAGTTATGGCTCTTAATGAGGCTTTAATTCAAGGTCAAAGAATCCAGTAGTTGGCGAGAGAGCCCATGGCCCCTCTGGGTCCCACCAGACACATAAACAACCAATGGCTGGCTTTTTTCATCTCCTCCTTTAAACGGTCCCGTTGCAACAGAGCTCTTCCTTGCACGAGGAGGTAAAATATTTGAACTAACTGTATTGCCTGTTCCTAACTGTTTGCAAAATGCAGCCAGGCCCCCCTTGCCTTTGTTTATTTTTTCCTTTTCTGTAGTTCAAAGAAAATAATTTATTAACTTGGGAATTACAAATAATATTATTCCCTAGCCTTGCAGCTCCCTGAGTCCTGGGCCGGCCTGCCTGCCTGCCTGCCCTGCTGGGGAAGTTGAGACAGGCTTTTCCGTCAAAGGCACAGCCATGGCAAAGCCCAGGTGAACGGGACTAATGTATTCACAGTCATGATACGAAAACCCCGAGTGTCTGGAACCCAGCCCCTGGGGACTGGCAGGGCCACGCCATCGACCGGAACCCCCTGGACTGCGCCCTCGTCTAAATCCATCAGGCTCTCCAGTCCTGGTCTTGGACCACTGAATAATTTACGGTCCTGCGGAGCGGCAAGCAGCGGGTCACCGGAGTTCATGGGTTAATAACAGGTTTGGTTTTCGATGTCAGCAGCTCTCTTGATAACGTATGAAAGAATCCTATTCTGTTGATTAGATTTTGAAATGGATCAATTTTTAATCAGCCAAACACCTGACTCACTCAATAAGCGTTGCATTGTGGAGACAGGATGGAGGCTGGCTTTATTTACAAGAGTGTTTGTTTTTGGGGGGCCATACGCAAATTCCCATCCAGGTCCCTCCTCCTGGAAGAATTGACCGGATTATCTCCCACCTCAAATGGCAGCCTTTGATTCACCTTCTGATTAGTTGGGAAATCCATGGATCTGTTTAAGAGATAAGAACAGCAGCTAAAGGTTTGATTTAGTCATCCGTGGTTATTGATGGGAAAAGCATTTATTTGCCAATGGAGAAATTTTGCTTAATGTAACAGCACGGAAAAAAGGGAGGACAAAGGGTTTAAAACCTTTATTTGCTCTGCTCTTGTTTTTCTAAGTTATGGCTCTTAATGAGGCTTTAATTCAAGGTCAAAGAATCCAGTAGTTGGCGAGAGAGCCCATGGCCCCTCTGGGTCCCACCAGACACATAAACAACCAATGGCTGGCTTTTTTCATCTCCTCCTTTAAACGGTCCCGTTGCAACAGAGCTCTTCCTTGCACGAGGAGGTAAAATATTTGAACTAACTGTATTGCCTGTTCCTAACTGTTTGCAAAATGCAGCCAGGCCCCCCTTGCCTTTGTTTATTTTTTCCTTTTCTGTAGTTCAAAGAAAATAATTTATTAACTTGGGAATTACAAATAATATTATTCCCTAGCCTTGCAGCTCCCTGAGTCCTGGGCCGGCCTGCCTGCCTGCCTGCCCTGCTGGGGAAGTTGAGACAGGCTTTTCCGTCAAAGGCACAGCCATGGCAAAGCCCAGGTGAACGGGACTAATGTATTCACAGTCATGATACGAAAACCCCGAGTGTCTGGAACCCAGCCCCTGGGGACTGGCAGGGCCACGCCATCGACCGGAACCCCCTGGACTGCGCCCTCGTCTAAATCCATCAGGCTCTCCAGTCCTGGTCTTGGACCACTGAATAATTTACGGTCCTGCGGAGCGGCAAGCAGCGGGTCACGGAGTTCATGGGTTAATAACAGGTTTGGTTTTCGATGTCAGCAGCTCTCTTGATAACGTATGAAAGAATCCTATTCTGTTGATTAGATTTTGAAATGGATCAATTTTTAATCAGCCAAACACCTGACTCACTCAATAAGCGTTGCATTGTGGAGACAGGATGGAGGCTGGCTTTATTTACAAGAGTGTTTGTTTTTGGGGGGCCATACGCAAATTCCCATCCAGGTCCCTCCTCCTGGAAGAATTGACCGGATTATCTCCCACCTCAAATGGCAGCCTTTGATTCACCTTCTGATTAGTTGGGAAATCCATGGATCTGTTTAAGAGATAAGAACAGCAGCTAAAGGTTTGATTTAGTCATCCGTGGTTATTGATGGGAAAAGCATTTATTTGCCAATGGAGAAATTTTGCTTAATGTAACAGCACGGAAAAAAGGGAGGACAAAGGGAGTCCTGGCAATAGCCGGGTTGGCAAAGGTATTTCACCCCTGAGTGTGGCTGGGATTTTCAGTTCTATCCTCTGAGATTTTCAAATCAATGGTATTTGGGGCTTCCCTGGTGGTCCAGTGGGTAAGGAAACCGCCTTGCAGTGCAAGGGGCGCCAGTTCGATCCCTGGCTTGGGGAGATCCCACGTGCCGTGGAGTGGCTGGACCGATGTGTCCAACTACCGAGCCAGAGCTCTGGAGCGCATGTGCCCAGAGCCAGTGCTCTGCAGCAAGAGAGGCCACTGCAATGGGAGGCCCACACAGGCCAAAGAACAAAGATGGATGAAAATAGATAAATGAAAGACCAATAGAAGTGGTCAAAAACAAACAAAAAACAATGGTATTTGAACGCGGGCCAGTAAGCATACTGAATGCATGGAAGGTTCATTATGAAAGGTGTTGTTTCTAGTCATTTTATTATTCATTCAGTGAATAGTTGAGCCCACACTGTGTGCCAGGTACTGCACTGGGTATTGAGGCAGATAGGATTCCTGCCCACAGAGAGCGTACATTCTGGTCTTGGAGAGGGAGAGGCAGGCACTGAAGGGAAAACAAGGCGTGTAATTATGAAACATGCAAAGTCTTGTGAGAAGGCTCTGAGGAAAGCTAACAAGAGCATTTCATTTCGATGGTGGTCGAGGAAGGTCTCTCTGAGTAAAGAGAAATGAGAAGAGAGCATCAGGTAGGAGGGGCACCAAGAGTTATGGCCTGGAGGCTGGCGTGCTGGAGGAGCCAGGTGAGGACACAGTGACAGATGAGTGGTAACAGGAGAGAGGGAGGTGGAGGAAGAGGCTGGGCAGGTAAACAGGGACCGAGTTAGGTGGGAGGAGGACTGGCCTTACCTGCAGTGCCCTGGGGAGCCTTGGAAAGGTTCTGAGCAAAGGAGTGACCTATTCAAGTTTTATATTAGAAAAAGTCAAGCTGAGGGGAGTGGGCTGTAGGAATGCAGTCCTTTGTAGCCTTTCAGTGAGTGGTGGTGAGAGCATGGACCAGGGACACAGAGTGGGGAGAAGGGGACAGATTTAGCAATTCTGGTTTGTGGCCAGGTGATTAAGGAAGAGGAGGTGGTACTTGGGCCAGCTGGAGCCCCAGCCTGGCCTCATGAGGCCTGTACCCACAAGATGACAGTGAACTGGTCCCAGAGGAACAAAGAGGCTGTTTGTGGCAGAACCCTGCTTGTCTGTGAACTGGTCTTCCAGAGTTTTCTTCAGACTGGAACAGCTAGAAGCAGGGTGGCACAGAGAGTGGGTACTTGGGCTGAGAAGTCAGATAATGTGAGGACTTCCATTCTCATCGCTTGCCTTTTGCAAGTCAGTGATCTCTGACAAATTGCTCTTTGCACATACAAGCAAGTGAGAGTAATTGTTGTTAAAGAATTCTCCAGAAGAACTCATAAGAAACTGCTAACCGCAGTTGGTTTCCCCTGGTAGGGGCACATGGACTGGTGGGAGATTGACTGTCTCCTCCATACCTTCTTGTAACCTCTAAGGTTATCCCACAAGCATGTGCTCTTTCGTCAGATTTGTCATACCATTTGCAACGTGCTATGACGTTCACTGGGATGAACCTGCAGTGGCATTTGGAGCAAGGACTGCCCGGTTTTACAGATGAGGCTCAGAGAGGGCCTGTCCCTTGCTTACAGTCACATAGCTGTACCTGATGGCTTTAGCCCCTTCTCAGGCCCCAACCCCTCTCTTCCCCGCTCAGCTCTTCTTACCTGTTGCTGTTAGTTGAGGTTGTAGATTTGGTCAGTCTTTGAACAGCTGGATTTTCCTGACATGAGTAACAATTTCTCATTCCCCAGTGCTCTGCTCCAGGAACCATCGATTGGGCAGCTTTATTTATTAGCTTAATCGTTGCACATCCCTCAGCGACACTGTTCTTGCACTTGCATTGTTGGGGAGGCAGAAGGGCCTGCCTGCACATTGTGTGTGCACTCAAGTCTATGAGTGTCCACGTGGATTTGGGACTATGTAGAAGGAAGCCTGACTCACTTCTCAGCGCTCCTAGGTGACAGGCAGGCTCTCACGGGCATCTTAATTTAGGCACAAGTCGTTGCTCACTGAGGGATCTCCATGGAAAGATCTGATCTAGTGTCAGAAGTCCTTACTCTTAACACATCTCCTAGCTTGCATTGTGACCTTGAGCAGGTCTATACTCTGGGCCTCAGTTCTTCATCTGTAAAATGGGAATGATGCTGATCTCTGACTTTCTCTTTGTTGCTTTTCTGTTTTCTCACATGTCAGCATAGCTTGCTCCTTCACTTTGGTCTTCTCTCAGAAGTTACCTTCTCAGAGGCCTTCTCTTGCTACTTGCAACTAAAATTTCACTACACACACACACACACACACCATTCTTCTCTTTCATGCTGTATATTTTTTCTTTCTTAGCACTGAATGTGTTTTTAAACTTATTTACTGGTTTCTCCCATTAAAGTAGCTGCTCTGGCAGGGCAGAGATTTCTGTCTGTTCTGCTTGCTCCTCTCGTCCTAGCACCTAAAATGGGACTTGACACACAGTAAGTGCTCAGCAAATGCCTGTTGAAGGAATGAAATCAATGGGAGGCCCTCAGAATGGTGCCTGGGACATAGTAGCACTCAGCAAACCGCTGCTAAGTTTTCCCTCACCTTTAAAGTGGAGATACGGTTGATAATACCCATCATAGAGTTACTGTGAAGATTCAGTGATGTGGGTGTTGAGTTCTTGGTACAGCTCCCAGCACAGTAATTCTTCAATAAATAGGGCCAATTGTAGTTGTAGTTATAAGTGCAAAATGAATAATACAGGTCCCCTGGTAATGGCAGCATTTTTGAGAAGTAGAGTTAGTGTCTGGCACCCAGCACCCAGCCCTAGCCCCTCTATCGTCAGTCTGATTAGCTACTGAAGTTGTGGGGGGACAAGCCTCCTGGTTACCTTTGGATGTCGTCTGCCCAGAGGGTCTGGCCAAGGTATGCAAATGCCCCTGGGATTCCAGCTTTCTCAAGGGACGTCCCAAATTGTTCCAAGCAAAGTTAATTTGATTTCATTTTTAAAAAAAGCACGGAAAGTATGCTTTAAGAAGAGAAAGACCAATTGATATTTATTGTCACAGGGAAACATCCTCAGCACGGTCATGTGGATGAAAACTGATGCTGAGCAGCGCATCATGTGTACTTTTTTGTTTTTTTTAATGAGCAATTTTCGTAAATCAGCCAAGCAAAGCCTCCCCAGCCCAGTGAATGAGATTTGTTCACCGGCCTCAACCTGGGTCTTGAACTTCATCCCTAGAAACTGTGAAGAACCCCATCCAGGCTTCTTTTTTTTTTCCATTAATTTTTCAGTTTTTTAATATTTTTACCAATTTTTTTTTGTTCACAGACATGTATGTTCCCAGATCAGTCATACGCATATCCCTGTCCCCTTCCCCCCACCACCCAGGATTCTTAATAGCAAGCAACAGAAACCGACTCCGCCTCCCACCAAAACTCATGTGAGGAGGGACTTCTCCACTCGTGAGAAGAAGATTCTGATGCTGGCTTGCCAAAAAGGCACAGCAGATATTCACAGCAGTTGGGAGGGAGTGGGACAGGATGGGACAGGTATCCCCAAATGAAAATGAGGGACGATTACTGGATGCAACGAGAATTTTTTCTAGGGTGTCACGGTCCTTCACTGTGTAACCTGAGACAGAGGCAGAAGCAGATGAACAGACCCTCCTGCCGGTCTCCTGGGACCTTTCAGTGTCCTCTGACAAGCTTTAGCCTGCTGGTGATAGAGCTCTGTTCCCTGGGGGCTTACATCCACAACCTTAAGACCATTTCCTGAGAGCCGGGCAGGCCAGAAGTGCTGGGTAGCTCGCGAGCAGCCCTCGGTCTCAGCAGGTGGTGTATACACCTCTCAGCTCCCTGACCCCCGAGCGGAGGAGTTCCGAGGTCTCGTCTCCATTTCCTTTGGGTGGTGGAGGTTATAGGAGATGTTTGTGTTTGGCTTTTTTCAGGAGGTTTTTAGGTTTTCCGCTTAGAGAATGTTTCGCCTCGTCATTTGAAGTCAACCTGCTGCACAAGAGCTGGACCACCCCTGGGCAGGTTGGGGGTGTCACTGCAGGGACAGCAGGTGGCTTGGTCGCTTCTCTGCCTCTGTTTATGCTGTGGACAGAGCAGTTTGGACTTCTGATTCAAGCTGAGGTGAAGGCAAAAGAGAAAAGAGGGGAAGTGGAAGTCACAGTACATTGGAGGGTAAAAATAAAGGGATTGGAAGCAGTCCAGATAAAAGACTGATGGCCTGAACTGGTTGCATCTGGCGTATTTCCAGCAGGAACCTTCAGTGGGCAGAGGTGTTTGAGCCTATCCTTTTGGGGCATGTCCTGTGCATTCTAGGATGTTAAGCAGCATCCCTGGCCTCTGCCCACCAAACTGCCATCTGCCTCCATCCTAAGTGTTGTAGTCAGCCTTGTCCCCCCTTTCCCATTAATTTTTCAGTTTTTTAATATTTTTACCAATTTTTTTTTGTTCACAGACATGTATGTTCCCAGATCAGTCATACGCATATCCCTGTCCCCTTCCCCCCACCACCCAGGATTCTTAATAGCAAGCAACAGAAACCGACTCCGCCTCCCACCAAAACTCATGTGAGGAGGGACTTCTCCACTCGTGAGAAGAAGATTCTGATGCTGGCTTGCCAAAAAGGCACAGCAGATATTCACAGCAGTTGGGAGGATGGGACAGGATGGGACAGGTATCCCCAAATGAAAATGAGGGACGATTACTGGATGCAACGAGAATTTTTTCTAGGGTGTCACGGTCCTTCACTGTGTAACCTGAGACAGAGGCAGAAGCAGATGAACAGACCCTCCTGCCGGTCTCCTGGGACCTTTCAGTGTCCTCTGACAAGCTTTAGCCTGCTGGTGATAGAGCTCTGTTCCCTGGGGGCTTACATCCACAACCTTAAGACCATTTCCTGAGAGCCGGGCAGGCCAGAAGTGCTGGGTAGCTCGCGAGCAGCCCTCGGTCTCAGCAGGTGGTGTATACACCTCTCAGCTCCCTGACCCCCGAGCGGAGGAGTTCCGAGGTCTCGTCTCCATTTCCTTTGGGTGGTGGAGGTTATAGGAGATGTTTGTGTTTGGCTTTTTTCAGGAGGTTTTTAGGTTTTCCGCTTAGAGAATGTTTCGCCTCGTCATTTGAAGTCAACCTGCTGCACAAGAGCTGGACCACCCCTGGGCAGGTTGGGGGTGTCACTGCAGGGACAGCAGGTGGCTTGGTCGCTTCTCTGCCTCTGTTTATGCTGTGGACAGAGCAGTTTGGACTTCTGATTCAAGCTGAGGTGAAGGCAAAAGAGAAAAGAGGGGAAGTGGAAGTCACAGTACATTGGAGGGTAAAAATAAAGGGATTGGAAGCAGTCCAGATAAAAGACTGATGGCCTGAACTGGTTGCATCTGGCGTATTTCCAGCAGGAACCTTCAGTGGGCAGAGGTGTTTGAGCCTATCCTTTTGGGGCATGTCCTGTGCATTCTAGGATGTTAAGCAGCATCCCTGGCCTCTGCCCACCAAACTGCCATCTGCCTCCAGCCTAAGTGTGGTAGTCAGTGATGTATCCAGATGTTTCCAAATGTCCCCTGGGGGACACCGTCACCCCCAGCGGAGAACCGCTGTGTTAGACTGGGTGGGAGCAGGGAGCAGCCAGCACACAAGTGAATAGTGACGCAGCCTCGAAGTAGGGCAGGAATGAGGAAGGAGGGCACAGGTGCGAGAGGCCTTTGAGAACAAGGACCAGAGGCCACAGGATTAGAAGGTCAAGGAGACCATGGCAGAAAGAGTTGTTGGATCCTGGACTTGTAGGGGCCAGAGTCCAAGACATAGGACCCAGTAGGGACTGAAGCAGATGGGAAGGGAAGAAGTACCCTAAGAGACCATTTTCTCACCATTCAGTGAGTACATACTATGTGCACATAGATGAGTCCTGGGCACCTGTAAAATTATAGTGCAGAGGAGGGGTCGCTGAACAAGCACATAGATAATATATGATTACAGATGGCACTCAGTGCCAGAAAGGTAATTCATGTGTTGGGAGCCAAGTTTGAGGGTGGGGCCCAGCAACCAGTTAAACTGTTGTCAACAGGGTGGCCCACGTTTGGTCCAGAGAACATACTCATTCAAGGTGACTTTGATGGGTATAGGGTGACAAGCCACCCTTTGACAGAGAAGGACAGCAAGAGCAGACCAGACAACAGGGCAATTACTTTGAATACTGAAGTGAGGATAATCAGGGAAGGCTTCTTTGAGGAGGTGACATTTGAGCCAGGAATGAAAGGCTGAGTAGACCTTTGCAAGCGGAAGTGTGAGGGAACACCAGAGGCATCATGACCGCTCAACAGAGACAAGGGTTTATGGAGCAGGTAGAGCCTTGACTCATCTCCTTAAACCTTACAAGTAAGTACAGTTTCCCCCCAGGTCTCCAGTAGTGAGGACCTAATTGGTGAGGTGGGGTGGTTGGTAGTGCCTGGGATAATAGGTATTCTCACAGCCCTGAGATACAAAGTTTGTTTGTTCCCTTTTCCCCTATTCCTGCCCAGTGCCTGTTTCCTGGGGAGCAGGTTAGGGGGCCTACAGATGCCCCCACCAGCCTGCATACCTTCGCATTTGGGAATCTGTGGATATTTTGTGAGTGTGAGTTTTAGTTTCTTCAGTGCATCAATGGATAGAGCAAACTTAACTTTTTCCTTTTTTTTTTAAGGTCAATTAAAAAAAATTTTTTTCTAGAGCAGGCCACCGGCTATTATGGAAATAGTAAACAGGAGTCAGTGCCAGGGCATAAGTGGTCGGTTTTAATTAGAACATTAAAGTATTTTAACGCTTACACTTTATATTTTTGCGAACTTGATTATATAGCATTTTAAATACCTGTGAACGTTTTAAGGACTCTCAGCAATGAATTATTTGCAGTTTCACAGGAAACTTCTATTTTAAAAACACAGCGGTATGAGAGTGGCTCCGAAGGCTTGGCAGCGGTGACTGCACTGTATAATGAGGAACCGCATGGTGGGTGGGTTGGCAGATGGCCTGCTGGGCCTGCCGTCACCCAGGTTCCCTGGTGACCGCCTTCTGGAAAGGCTTCTGCCGGGTGGTAGGGATTTGGGGAGACCTCGAGGTATAGCCAGGGTCCCGATGACCCACCCACTTTCAAGCCCTGAAGATTATTCTGGACTGCAGTTGAGGGCTGTCTCCATCTTTTCCACTGTCTGCCACTGAAGCATCCTGGCTTCAGCTTTTACCCAGTCTGGACTTCTCCCCACCCAGCATCCAAAGGGGGCAACTTAAAACATGAATCAGTGCCTGGCTGGTTCCTTCAGCTCCTTTCTCCCCACAGAGAGGCTTTCTCTGACCATTTTTGCTAAAGCGTGTTTCCCCCGTTATTCTTCCATCAACACCCTTTGGTTCTCTTCCCAGCATTTGTCTCAGTCTTTAATTGTGTATCTGGTTGTTTATTGTGTTGAGGTCTATTGACCGTGGAAATGTAAGGTCTGAGAAGTCTTCTTGCTCCCCACAGTTGCCCCACCTTCCAGTAAGGGCCTGCATAAAACAAATGCTCAGTGCCCTGTTGTCAAGTGAGAGAATGTTGATAGAAAGCCTTTTCTGTGCCAGGCGTTGGTTTAACTGCAACAGATCAGAAATTCGAGGAACAGAAGCACCGACAGAGAAGCCAGAAGTTCCCACCTTGTGCTCAGCCTTACTCCAGCAGCATAATTCCTGGGTTTCTTTTCCTTATCCCAGAAGCAACACAGTGGCGTGTCGGGGCCTCTCTGAGAATGGGCACAGCAATGTCCCCTAGCTGCCAATCCCTGTCTATGAACAAAAACAAGCTTTCTGCAACTGCTGGAGATATTGGTGACACTGGAGGTTAAATATTCCTACTATATCATGGCTGGCATTTTTACTGTCACAAGAGCAATGGATGTCAGGAGTTCAGGACTTAAGACGAAGTTTATTTCATGATAGAGAAAATGCTGAGCCCACTGGCATCTGGAATCAAGTGGCCAAAGGTGCATTGAGGACAGAAACGTTTTGATCACAGGGAACAGGTTCAGCTGACCTGATTATTTCTTTTTATAACGATGAGAGCTTAGAACATATTGATTGAGGTGATCAGCGTTTAGGTCTTTCATAGTTAATGAGGAACTGTCCGGTTTATACTGGAAACCATCATTGCCTGGTGCCTTTAATGAGGTGTGTGGTGCCCAGGAGAGGAGGGCAGTTAATATCCCAGAAATGGGTGCGGAACCAAGGGAGGAAGAATGCTGCTTTTTTTTAGGTCATCAAATTACTTTCCTCTGCCTTTCTCAGCTGCGCGCTCTTAGGTAAGTTGCTTAGCCTCTTGTAACCTCAGTTTCCTCTTCTGTAAAATGGACTAGTAGTGCTATTATTGCTGGAGGTAATTTATGGTTTATGAGGATTAAAAGTGATAATGTGCGTTCGGTAAATATGCTTGGGAAATGGTGCTCACTGTTGCTCAAGCTGTCAGGTACTTCCGAAGGCCTATGAAATGAGAGCATCGTAGGCTCGTTCGAATGTGACAGGGAGCTTCCTGAAGAAAACCCTGAATGAAGAGTTCCTACTGAGTGTTCTGGGTCTTTGACTTGTCACTTCATCTTGAAGCAGTGCAGGTTTAACCAGAAGATAATGCATTTTCCTTGAGAAAATGCACGCAAGTTCTTAACACTTGACCCAGCTCATGGGAGCATCTGCTAATTTTATCATTAATCAGAGAACTCTATCCATTTCAGCATGTACTTCGCTCTAAGTTGTCTGCACAATGATTCAGTTTGTATTATCTGAAAGGGTAACGGCCTTTGTCAGCCTCTTTTGCTGCTCTCTTCGCAGCACTTAGAACAGCTTCTGTACATAGTAGGTGCTCGATAAATATTGGTTGAATCAATGAAATTGTATGTCTGTAGGGGTTTAAAAATGAAAGGCCATATCCCAGAGAAATGGAAACTTAAGTCCACACAAAAACCTATACATGAATGTTCACAGCAGCAGTATTCATAGTAGCCCCAAGGTGAAAGTAACCCGAATGTTGTTCAGATGGTTAGCGGTTGAACAAGCTATGGTGGGTCCATACCATGGAACACTACTCAGCGATAAAACCCACTGTACACAATACATGGACAACTTGGATAAATCTTGAAGGAATTATGCTGAGTAAAAAAAGCCAGTCTCAAAAAAGATGACATACTAGATGATTCCATTTATATAGCATTCTTGAGAAGACAGAAATGGAGAACAGATTAGGAATAGGAACAAGCAGGGAAGTAGGTGCAATTATAAAAGGGCAGCGTGAGGGCCCCTTATGGTGATAGAAATGGCGTGGATGTTTGCTGTATTAGTGTCAGGATATTCGTTGTGATTTTGTACTTCTACTTTGTAAGTTATTACCAGGGGGAAAGGTAGATGAAAGGTACAGAAGATCTCTGTGTATTCTTTGTTATAACTGCATTAATCTACAATTACCTCACAATAAGAAATTCGGTGTAAAAAAAATGAGGGACTGGAAGGCCTTCATTAATTACAAGAGATACAATAGGCTGAACCCCTACTCTGTGATACATCAACTCGGGTTTTCATAGCAGCTTCATGAAGTAGATGCTTGTGACATCACCGTTTACAGGGAAGAAAAGAAGCTCAGAGAGGGTAAGGGTCTTGTCTAAAACTCACAGCTGGCGGTGTTCTGGGTCTTTGACTTGTCACTTCATCTTGAAGCAGTGCAGGTTTAACCAGAAGATAATGCATTTTCCTTGAGAAAATGCACGCAAGTTCTTAACACTTGACCCAGCTCATGGGAGCATCTGCTAATTTTATCATTAATCAGAGAACTCTATCCATTTCAGCATGTACTTCGCTCTAAGTTGTCTGCACAATGATTCAGTTTGTATTATCTGAAAGGGTAACGGCCTTTGTCAGCCTCTTTGCTGCTCTCTTGCAGCACTTAGAACAGCTTCTGTACATAGTAGGTGCTCGATAAATATTGGTTGAATCAATGAAATTGTATGTCTGTAGGGGTTTAAAAATGAAAGGCCATATCCCAGAGAAATGGAAACTTAAGTCCACACAAAAACCTATACATGAATGTTCACAGCAGCAGTATTCATAGTAGCCCCAAGGTGAAAGTAACCCGAATGTTGTTCAGATGGTTAGCGGTTGAACAAGCTATGGTGGGTCCATACCATGGAACACTACTCAGCGATAAAACCCACTGTACACAATACATGGACAACTTGGATAAATCTTGAAGGAATTATGCTGAGTAAAAAAAGCCAGTCTCAAAAAAGATGACATACTAGATGATTCCATTTATATAGCATTCTTGAGAAGACAGAAATGGAGAACAGATTAGGAATAGGAACAAGCAGGGAAGTAGGTGCAATTATAAAAGGGCAGCGTGAGGGCCCCTTATGGTGATAGAAATGGCGTGGATGTTTGCTGTATTAGTGTCAGGATATTCGTTGTGATTTTGTACTTCTACTTTGTAAGTTATTACCAGGGGGAAAGGTAGATGAAAGGTACAGAAGATCTCTGTGTATTCTTTGTTATAACTGCATTAATCTACAATTACCTCACAATAAGAAATTCGGTGTAAAAAAAATGAGGGACTGGAAGGCCTTCATTAATTACAAGAGATACAATAGGCTGAACCCCTACTCTGTGATACATCAACTCGGGTTTTCATAGCAGCTTCATGAAGTAGATGCTTGTGACATCACCGTTTTACAGGGAAGAAAAGAAGCTCAGAGAGGGTAAGGGTCTTGTCTAAAACTCACAGCTGGCGGGTGGTGGAGGTGGGACACAAAACCTAGGAGTGTCTGGCCCCAAACTCTTGAGTTTTTTCTTGTAGGCGTGCACCCCTCAGCCTCTGCTGTGTGGATGCTGGCAGAGCCGGGAAGCTTGCTTCCCTCCTGCATAGTTACCGGATGTCTAACCACCTAGTTGGGCACCATGGGTGCCCTCTGAAGTGACTCTCCAACTTGGTGGGGGAGAGCTGACTGAGAGTGAGTCTAGGCTTCCCACTTGACTGCTCCTAAGTGACCTGCTGACCTCAGGAGTCACGACCCACTCCCCTCCCCACTCCTTTGGCTTACACAGGGATATTTCAGTGTTCGTTTCATTATACCATTTTACAAGTGAGAAAACTGAGGCACAGGATGGAAAAGGAACTGGGATTGTTCCAGGTGGAAGTGTGGTCCCTTCCCACCTCTGACATCCTGTGGTGGTTGTTATAGTTCCGTTGACTTACCTTGCGCAGCTGCTGTTTTCAGCGTGATGTGGAGGTTCACAGGTTCTGCAGCAAGGTCCACAGTGCTGAGATGGAGTCTTTGTCCTGCACGTATCCAGACTGTGGCCCAGGGCAAGTGATTTCTCTTTCCCAGCCTCACTTTCTTCATCTGAGAAATGGGGACAATGATGAGGACTAAATAAGAAAACAGGTAACACATTGCAGGAAACGAAATCGCTGGCAGTGTTTGCAGTCTGATTGGGAACCCTTATCTAACTGCCCCGAGGTTCAGAGCTCTGAGGAGAGTATGCTGAAAGGAGAAAGCCCCTTCCTGAATTACGTGTCCTGACATGGCTCCTTGGGGTGTGCGATCTCCTGCACCCGAGTTCTGCTTAGCTGTTGACTTCCTGAGCGGGATGGCACGTGCTGTCCTGGAGCACACCCAGGAGGCCTGGGAGGCTTTCTGCCGGAGGCAGCACCCAAGCTGAGAACTGAAGAGATGACAAGGCTTTGCTAGGTGAGTGGGAGGTGGAGGAGAGAAGGACATTGCAGGGAGAGGGAACAACAGGTGCAATGGCTCAGGGGTTAGAGGGTGCTTTGGGGGAACTGTAACTAGGATGGTAGTCCTTGAACACTACACAAGCATAAAGCAAAACCCAGTCACCCTGGTCCTCAGTCTCTTTTTCTATTAAGACAGTCCAAAGTAGGCTAGAGGGGTCCAAGGGGACTCACAGGTGAGTCAGGAGCTTGGAGTTCATCTTGAGAGTGATAGAGAGCCACGGAGGGTTTTGAGCAGAGGAGCAGTGCAGATAGACTTGCACTTGAGAAGAGTCATCCTGGTGTGCTGTGGCCTGGAGCAGGCAGAGGTGAGTCCCAAGTGGAGGCTACTGCAGATAGACCTTGGGGGGGGACTTGGATAGAAGTGAACGATTGCGGCATTGGTGAGGGTCTGGTTCCCACTTGACTGCTCCTAAGTGACCTGCTGACCTCAGGAGTCACGACCCACCCTCCCACTCCTTTGGCTTACACAGGGATATTTCAGTGTTCGTTTCATTATACCATTTTACAAGTGAGAAAACTGAGGCACAGGATGGAAAAGGAACTGGGATTGTTCCAGGTGGAAGTGTGGTCCCTTCCCACCTCTGACATCCTGTGGTGGTTGTTATAGTTCCGTTGACTTACCTTGCGCAGCTGCTGTTTTCAGCGTGATGTGGAGGTTCACAGGTTCTGCAGCAAGGTCCACAGTGCTGAGATGGAGTCTTTGTCCTGCACGTATCCAGACTGTGGCCCAGGGCAAGTGATTTCTCTTTCCCAGCCTCACTTTCTTCATCTGAGAAATGGGGACAATGATGAGGACTAAATAAGAAAACAGGTAACACATTGCAGGAAACGAAATCGCTGGCAGTGTTTGCAGTCTGATTGGGAACCCTTATCTAACTGCCCCGAGGTTCAGAGCTCTGAGGAGAGTATGCTGAAAGGAGAAAGCCCCTTCCTGAATTACGTGTCCTGACATGGCTCCTTGGGGTGTGCGATCTCCTGCACCCGAGTTCTGCTTAGCTGTTGACTTCCTGAGCGGGATGGCACGTGCTGTCCTGGAGCACACCCAGGAGGCCTGGGAGGTTTTCTGCCGGAGGCAGCACCCAAGCTGAGAACTGAAGAGATGACAAGGCTTTGCTAGGTGAGTGGGAGGTGGAGGAGAGAAGGACATTGCAGGGAGAGGGAACAACAGGTGCAATGGCTCAGGGGTTAGAGGGTGCTTTGGGGGAACTGTAACTAGGATGGTAGTCCTTGAACACTACACAAGCATAAAGCAAAACCCAGTCACCCTGGTCCTCAGTCTCTTTTTCTATTAAGACAGTCCAAAGTAGGCTAGAGGGGTCCAAGGGGACTCACAGGTGAGTCAGGAGCTTGGAGTTCATCTTGAGAGTGATAGAGAGCCACGGAGGGTTTTGAGCAGAGGAGCGGTGCAGATAGACTTGCACTTGAGAAGAGTCATCCTGGGTGTGCTGTGGCCTGGAGCAGGCAGAGGTGAGTCCCAAGTGGAGGCTACTGCAGCATCCTGGAGAGCCGTCATGGGGGACTGGAGCAGGGTGGTGGGAGTGGACTTGGATAGAAGTGAACGATTGCGGGGCATTGGTGAGGGTCTGGTGTGGAAGGGACAGGGCTTGGCAAGGGACCTGATGAGGGGGCGTCTTGAGTGAGCTAGATTTCTGACGGGGGTTCTGGGCTGTGCCACCGGAGGAGGCCCCTTTCCCTCTCACGGTCTTCTCTGTAACGTAGGCCTCACTTCACTTGCCCCGTCTCTTGGCTCCTCGGCTCCAGGGAGGCTCACGTGGAAGCTCCCCGAGCCAGCGCCTTCCACTGAACAGCAGGACCCCAAACCCACACCCCTGCCCAGAGCTCATGCGAGTTCCCGGGAGGACAAGGCCCCTGGTGTTACAGATACAACTCTCCCTTACTTTGTCCAGTGGCTTTTCGAAGGTGCCACAGTCTAATTTGTTTAACACAGATACCGTCTACTGGTTTTCTTGTCTTTTAGTTGTAAAGACTAGCTCTCCTACCCCTTTCTTGCTTATCTGAGGAGAGATGCTGAGAAACAGTGCCATCCCCAAACTGAAGAAGGTTCCAGAACAAGCAGCAGCCTTTATGGAGCTCCTGCTCTGGGCCACGGCTCTCTGTGTTGCTGCCTTCTTTATCTTCTAGGTTAGAGTCATGGGTGACTGCAACAGAACTGAGAGAAGGACATTGCAGGGAGAGGGAACAACAGGTGCAATGGCTCAGGGGTTAGAGGGTGCTTTGGGGGAACTGTAACTAGGATGGTAGTCCTTGAACACTACACAAGCATAAAGCAAAACCCAGTCACCCTGGTCCTCAGTCTCTTTTTCTATTAAGACAGTCCAAAGTAGGCTAGAGGGGTCCAAGGGGACTCACAGGTGAGTCAGGAGCTTGGAGTTCATCTTGAGAGTGATAGAGAGCCACGGAGGGTTTTGAGCAGAGGAGCGGTGCAGATAGACTTGCACTTGAGAAGAGTCATCCTGGGTGTGCTGTGGCCTGGAGCAGGCAGAGGTGAGTCCCAAGTGGAGGCTACTGCAGCATCCTGGAGAGCCGTCATGGGGGACTGGAGCAGGGTGGTGGGAGTGGACTTGGATAGAAGTGAACGATTGCGGGGCATTGGTGAGGGTCTGGTGTGGAAGGGACAGGGCTTGGCAAGGGACCTGATGAGGGGGCGTCTTGAGTGAGCTAGATTTCTGACGGGGGTTCTGGGCTGTGCCACCGGAGGAGGCCCCTTTCCCTCTCACGGTCTTCTCTGTAACGTAGGCCTCACTTCACTTGCCCCGTCTCTTGGCTCCTCGGCTCCAGGGAGGCTCACGTGGAAGCTCCCCGAGCCAGCGCCTTCCACTGAACAGCAGGACCCCAAACCCACACCCCTGCCCAGAGCTCATGCGAGTTCCCGGGAGGACAAGGCCCCTGGTGTTACAGATACAACTCTCCCTTACTTTGTCCAGTGGCTTTTCGAAGGTGCCACAGTCTAATTTGTTTAACACAGATACCGTCTACTGGTTTTCTTGTCTTTTAGTTGTAAAGACTAGCTCTCCTACCCCTTTCTTGCTTATCTGAGGAGAGATGCTGAGAAACAGTGCCATCCCCAAACTGAAGAAGGTTCCAGAACAAGCAGCAGCCTTTATGGAGCTCCTGCTCTGGGCCACGGCCTCTCTCTGTGTTGCTGCCTTCTTTATCTTCTAGGTTAGAGTCATGGGTGACGAAGTGCAACAGACTGGGGTCTGTGTCTGACTGTGCCATGTCCTAGCTACCTCGAGCCACTCCCAACCTCAGTTTGCACACCTGTGTAAAGGGTCACCTCTAAAGATTGCCGAAAGGAGTCACTGAGCACACTCCAGCCAGGGACAGGGTGACGAGGTACAGTGCTGGTACAGAGAACGACCTCAGTAAGAGGCAGTCGGCAATAAACAAGTCTGGGAGGTTGGCCTTAGTGTTTCTGTTCAGGGGAAGGAAGTGATATTTACAGCCTGGAAGCTGCCAAGGTAAATTTCCTGACTCAGCCACGTCCTGTCCACGAAGGCCTGGAGGAGACGTAGCTGGGGTCACTGCTGGCCAAGGTCAAGTGTAACTGGATGACCTGTACTGCTTGTGCAGCCCCTCCAGTGCAGGGGGAGGCTCCATGGGGCCGTCGAGGCGTACGGAACTGTGCCACCTCGTCTTGCTTGTCCAGCTGACGGGGCCTATTTTGATTTTTCACCCCCAGCCAGACTGGAACTTCACAAAAACCCAGAGAATTGTCGCTCCTGGTTCTGTGTGATTTTCATAGAATAGCAGTGTATTAGTTTCCTGGGGCTGCCATGACAAATGATCAGTAACTGGATAGCTTAAAACAACAGAACGATTTTATTTCACAGTTCTAGAGACCAGAAACCTGAAATCAAGGTGTCAGCTCCTGATGGTGCCCAGCAGTCTTTGGTGTCCTCGCCTTGCTGGTGTGTCACTCCAGTTTCAGCCTCCATTGTCACACAGCTGTCCTCTCTCTGTAGGTCCTCTGCTGTTCTTACATAAGGACAGTAGTCATTGGATTTGGGGCTCACCTTAGTCCAATGTGATCTCATCTTTCTATTAATACTTATGTCTACAAAGACCCTGTTTCCCCCTAAGGTCATAATCAGGGGTTCTGGCCATAGCCTGGACATAGGACTGTTTGTGAGAATGGGGGACACTCCACTGTTCAACTCAGTCCAAACCTTTTCAGAAAATGTTGCAAGCACGCGTCCTTTTCACTCTGAGTTTTGTTAGGAGTTCTTGGGGTATGTGGGTAGGGGTGTGTCGTGGGCAGGAAAAGGGCTCCAAGTGTTACTTCTAAATGCTGCTGGAAACAGCTGAGACTTGGAGTCTTCACTGTGGTTGAGAGGAGGAACAGAGGCTTCTGAGCAGGGCTGAGCTAAGGTCTGGAGTGGTTTTGTTTCCTTGGTCCTTGACAACTTGCTTTTCTCTGTACCTCAGTTTCTCTGTAAGTTGGGGATAACAACGGCACCTTCACTGGCTGTGAAGACATCATGTAAGGATTTTAGCGCTCAAGACTCGTGAGTCCAGGGTCTCATTGTTTGGACAGGGGACCTGGAGCTGAGAGGACATGCCTGACATGGAGTGACAGGCTTAGATTCAGGGCTGGACCCGCTGCTCCCAGAAGAGCACCCTCTTCTCATATCCAGCCTGGGTTCCTGCAGCGATAGGATAGGAGGATCTGAGCTCATTAGGATAAAACTTTAATGAATGATTTAATCGAGACTCCATGGGCCGTCGCTGAACTGTGCCAGCTGGACGGGGCCTATTTTGATTTTTCACCCCCAGCCAGACTGGAACTTCACAAAAACCCAGAGAATTGTCGCTCCTGGTTCTGTGTGATTTTCATAGAATAGCAGTGTATTAGTTTCCTGGGGCTGCCATGACAAATGATCAGTAACTGGATAGCTTAAAACAACAGAACGGTTTTATTTCACAGTTCTAGAGACCAGAAACCTGAAATCAAGGTGTCAGCTCCTGATGGTGCCCAGCAGTCTTTGGTGTCCTCGCCTTGCTGGTGTGTCACTCCAGTTTCAGCCTCCATTGTCACACAGCTGTCCTCTCTCTGTAGGTCCTCTGCTGTTCTTACATAAGGACAGTAGTCATTGGATTTGGGGCTCACCTTAGTCCAATGTGATCTCATCTTTCTATTAATACTTATGTCTACAAAGACCCTGTTTCCCCCTAAGGTCATAATCAGGGGTTCTGGCCATAGCCTGGACATAGGACTGTTTGTGAGAATGGGGGACACTCCACTGTTCAACTCAGTCCAAACCTTTTCAGAAAATGTTGCAAGCACGCGTCCTTTTCACTCTGAGTTTTGTTAGGAGTTCTTGGGGTATGTGGGTAGGGGGTGTGTCGTGGGCAGGAAAAGGGCTCCAAGTGTTACTTCTAAATGCTGCTGGAAACAGCTGAGACTTGGAGTCTTCACTGTGGTTGAGAGGAGGAACAGAGGCTTCTGAGCAGGGCTGAGCTAAGGTCTGGAGTGGTTTTGTTTCCTTGGTCCTTGACAACTTGCTTTTCTCTGTACCTCAGTTTCTCTGTAAGTTGGGGATAACAACGGCACCTTCACTGGCTGTGAAGACATCATGTAAGGATTTTAGCGCTCAAGACTCGTGAGTCCAGGGTCTCATTGTTTGGACAGGGGACCTGGAGCTGAGAGGACATGCCTGACATGGAGTGACAGGCTTAGATTCAGGGCTGGACCCGCTGCTCCCAGAAGAGCACCCCCTCTTCTCATATCCAGCCTGGGTTCCTGCAGCGATAGGATAGGAGGATCTGAGCTCATTAGGATAAAACTAATGAATATGTATTGAGACGCCAATGTCCACAGTGATCCTGTGAATCAGAGACTACTGCAGTCCTCAGGAAACTGAGGCTTCAGGAGACTTAAGTTACTTGCCCAAGGGCATGCAGCTGTAGGTGATGGAGCTGAGATTGGACTGCAAGTCTGTCCAAGTCCACTTCTCTGGTTCCCTCTCCCTTCCTTAGGCTCCTCCCTGCCTCGGTTTCCCCATGTATAAAATGGTGTCTTCTCTGGGTTCCTGACTCCAGCCGAATTGTGCTGACTATGAAGCCCAGAGCATTACATAAACCCTGGTTTGCCCACGAGGGTGTCTCAGCTTCCATCTCCTATCCCTCACACCACAGCGACGTGAGATTTTTACACAGACGGGAACTGGGTGTGGGGTGGTGAGCAAGCGAGTGTGTGTGTGTTTGCAACAAATATTTTATAATAGACAAGCCTTGTCTGCCACTTCTAAAAGTAGTTTTTAAAAAAATCCACTTTGACAAAGTAAAAATAACCCAAAGCCTGAGTCACTAAAGTCACTGAACGCAGCCGGAAGTGGCTGTGCTGAACTGTGGCTACTTCTGCTTGCCCAGGGGCCCCAGGACAGCGGCCAGAAGTCTGGGGAATGGACACCTGGACTTTCACAGGGGAGGTTTCAGTGGTTGCTTTGTGGGTGTAATAACTGTCCATCCACTTTTTTTTCTCCCTGCAGGAGGAAATATCTCCTTAAAATGCTCCTTATTCTCTCTTAAAAGTGACTTGACAATTGATAATTTTGCCCTAGTGACAGGCACCTTAGAGCTTTTATTTCTTGGAGGGCAAACATTGATGCTGTGTGAAATGGGAGCTTGGCGGAGCCTTTGTGCGGATCTTGAGCTTCCTGAAAAATTTATTTACTGTGACTGTGATCTGCAGGAGCGAATTGATGTTTATCTATAGTTCTCGCCAGCAAGGAGGGGAAAAATGCATAACTGCACTTCCCTCAGAAGGCTTGCAAGGCTGTTTAAATAAGTATCTAATAGCGAACCTTCAATATCAGACAGGCAGGTGGATGGACATGGTACAGTGTATATTAACCATAAGCAGGCTTAATCTTTCCCCCATGTTTTAGGAGAACTTTATAGTCTTCTGGCCGAGAAATTCATGAGAACCAGGTATTTGAAGCTGAGCAAGATTATCCTGGCCATACCAGTGGAAGAATCGATAATTCTGAGAGACAGGAGGAAGGGGAAGCAGAGGCTGCGACTGGATCCCCTGTGAGAAGGCCGGGCCACCTCCTTGTGGCTGGAAGGTCAGGAGAAGTATCGGGGGGTCTGAGTGAACAGGGGAAGGTCAAGACAATGCCAGGAACTTGGCTTTTCTGCCAAGTAAGCAACTTCTGCTGTCTCCTCCAGCTTGGAGAGTTGGTGAGGACAGAGAGCAGGTATATGTGTCTTCCTACTGGGCCCTGGTGACAGTGCCTGACTCTTTGGTGGCACCCATCATTTTAAGCGACAGAAAGGATTTGTGATTGTCCAGTGAGTGTCTGTCTTACCCATTAGAACCAGAAGTTTCATGCAGCCTGCAAAGCATCTTGTTTAACCCTGAAGGTTCTCTTGATCTCTAGGACAAGGTAGACTCTCTCTATAAAGTCTCCCCGTCGCTGTCCCTGCCTGACCTTCACCACCCTTGGGAGTGAGGGAGGCTTCGGTGTCTGTCTGTCGTTCCCCTGTTAGCTGGCCAGCTGCAAGGGCATGGGGACTTACCACGTTCAGTGTAGTCTCCTCAGCCCCAGACACTCCATGGGGTTTCTTAAAGACTCAGCAACCGTTTGTTGAATTTTACCAGCCTGAAGTGGCTGTGCTGAACTGTGGCTACTTCTGCTTGCCCAGGGGCCCCAGGACAGCGGCCAGAAGTCTGGGGAATGGACACCTGGACTTTCACAGGGGAGGTTTCAGTGGTTGCTTTGTGGGTGTAATAACTGTCCATCCACTTTTTTCTCCTGCAGGAGGAAATATCTCCTTAAAATGCTCCTTATTCTCTCTTAAAAGTGACTTGACAATTGATAATTTTGCCCTAGTGACAGGCACCTTAGAGCTTTTATTTCTTGGAGGGCAAACATTGATGCTGTGTGAAATGGGAGCTTGGCGGAGCCTTTGTGCGGATCTTGAGCTTCCTGAAAAATTTATTTACTGTGACTGTGATCTGCAGGAGCGAATTGATGTTTATCTATAGTTCTCGCCAGCAAGGAGGGGAAAAATGCATAACTGCACTTCCCTCAGAAGGCTTGCAAGGCTGTTTAAATAAGTATCTAATAGCGAACCTTCAATATCAGACAGGCAGGTGGATGGACATGGTACAGTGTATATTAACCATAAGCAGGCTTAATCTTTCCCCCATGTTTTAGGAGAACTTTATAGTCTTCTGGCCGAGAAATTCATGAGAACCAGGTATTTGAAGCTGAGCAAGATTATCCTGGCCATACCAGTGGAAGAATCGATAATTCTGAGAGACAGGAGGAAGGGGAAGCAGAGGCTGCGACTGGATCCCCTGTGAGAAGGCCGGGCCACCTCCTTGTGGCTGGAAGGTCAGGAGAAGTATCGGGGGGTCTGAGTGAACAGGGGAAGGTCAAGACAATGCCAGGAACTTGGCTTTTCTGCCAAGTAAGCAACTTCTGCTGTCTCCTCCAGCTTGGAGAGTTGGTGAGGACAGAGAGCAGGTATATGTGTCTTCCTACTGGGCCCTGGTGACAGTGCCTGACTCTTTGGTGGCACCCATCATTTTAAGCGACAGAAAGGATTTGTGATTGTCCAGTGAGTGTCTGTCTTACCCATTAGAACCAGAAGTTTCATGCAGCCTGCAAAGCATCTTGTTTAACCCTGAAGGTTCTCTTGATCTCTAGGACAAGGTAGACTCTCTCTATAAAGTCTCCCCGTCGCTGTCCCTGCCTGACCTTCACCACCCTTGGGAGTGAGGGAGGCTTCGGTGTCTGTCTGTCGTTCCCCTGTTAGCTGGCCAGCTGCAAGGGCATGGGGACTTACCACGTTCAGTGTAGTCTCCTCAGCCCCAGACACTCCATGGGGTTTCTTAAAGACTCAGCAACCGTTTGTTGAATGACTGGCATGGATTTTGCCAGGAAGGAAACAGCCGTGGTTAAGACCGTGAAGGTCAGGTAACTGTGGGGTTACATTGTGGTCTGTTATCTGCTGTGTGTCTTCAGACACATGGCTTGCGTTCTCTGTGTCTTTGTTTCCTAGTCTGTAAAATAGGATAATGGAGGCAGTGCCTTCACCATTGTATTTCCTCATTTGTAAAATAAGTGTAACAATGCTACCTACCTGAAGGGCTGTACTCAGGAGTAAATGAGAGAATGCTGGTGGAGGCCACCCAGCATTTTGTTTATTTATTTGAAAGTCATTCAGTCATGTACAACTCTTTGAGACCCATGGACAAGCCATGGAATTATCTAGGCAAGAATACAGGAGTGGGGCTTCCCTGGTGGTCCAGTGGGTGAGGATACCGCCTTGCAGTGCAAGGGGCGCCGGTTTGATCCCTGGCCTGGGAGGATCCCATGTGCTGCGGAGTGGCTGGACCGATGTGTCCAACCACCGAGCCCGAGCTTTGGAGCGCATGCGCCCAGAGCCTGTGCTCTGCAATGAGAGAGGCCACTGCAATGGGAGGCCCACCCAGGCCAAAGAACAAAGGTGAATGAAAATAAATAAATGAAAAACCAATAGAAGTGTCCCCCCCAACAAAAAAAAGAATACTGGAGTGAGTAGCCTTTCCCTTCTCCAGGGGAATCTTCCCAACCCAGGAATCGAACCAGGGTCTCCTGCATTGCAGGCGTATTCTTTACTGTCTGAGCCAGCAGCTGGTGGCCAGTAAGTTAGAGCTGTTATTATTATTGTTTTATTGATAGTATATTATTATTACTATTTTGCTCTCCTTGACCCAGGGGAACTTACTGCCTCTGTTTTGTCTGCTTTGAGTACTCTGGTCCCATTTCAATTTCTTGAAACCATAATAGGGGAACACACTATTCTGGACCAGTGCAGAGTCAGGAAATGCTGGTCTGAAGTGTTCGACCCTGAAACTGACCTGGAGAGAGCCCCCCTACATCTGTGTCAATTCCTATGGGTCTATTATATGCTGGAGCTGCCCCCAGGGCACAGGCCTTCTCTGGTGCATTAGGTCCCCACTTCCCAGTACAGTTGTGTCTCCGGCCTCCTCTTTGCCGCCAGAAAGCAGGGCCAGCTCAGCCACTGGGCAGGTGTGTGAGTGGAGCTGGAATTGTGCAGGGGACCTAGCCAGAGGAAATTGGAGGGTAGCAAAGATCTTGGCCTTGGTAGCAAAGAGAGAGTAAGTCTCTTTCCTCAAGAAAAAGTGTTAAGTCCTAAAAGTGGTGTCTTACCAACCCACCAGGCAGAACCCAGCACACTTAAGGATCCTGTGCTAGGAATCTTTTTTGTCCCTTCCTAAGGGTCCCACCTCTTTTTAAGAGCACACAGAGCCTGCCTCATGCTAATGCCGTCCTGACTGCTGACTGGAACTCAAGTAAGGTGATGGGGGGCGGGGAAGGGGCGAGGCTCAGACCCATATGAGAGTCCCTTGAGACCCACAAGGTGGCCTTGGAACGAACCTGCACATTGTTCTGGGCTGAGCACGTACTCGGATACTCAGGTGCCTGTCTAAGGGTGGTGAGCCCTGTCATCTCCCCACTTCTCATGTCGTTTCTGGGAGGAGCGCCTTCCCTCCACTGCCCACATGCTGATCCCAAGCCTTCCACCTTCCTACTGGAGCATGGGGAGTCAGGGAGGAAGACGAAGCATCTGGATCATTCCTTTCGGCTTGGTTTATTAGAAACAAACTAATATGAGAGCTCAGAGCAAGGCACCAGGCCACAGAGGGAGCTTGAAAAATATATTCATCACAGAAGTAATCACTAATACATATTAATGTGTCTACTCTGAGCCAGATCTGGGAGCCCCTGGATAAATAAGACGGGACTCCTGCTCTCAGGAGGGTCACGAGGGAGAGGAGACCACCCATGACAGCACAAGAGGGAGGTTTCTACGAACTGGGGACATGCTGTGCAGGGGCTCAGAGTCGGGAGCTGGGAAGGAGCTGCAGAGAAACTCTGTCGCGAGTCTGGAAAGATGAGCTTCCCAGGCAGGCAATAAGGTTGCCATGTTGTCCACCAGGGTACAGCATCAGACACAGGGAACAGCATGGTGCTGGCGCAGAGGATAGAGCTGGGGACATTGGGGCCTGGAGACTCATTCAGTCTCAGATCAAGGTCCGCCTGGAGCTGGTGGTGGGTGTCAGAGCAGGCAGGCGTACCTCCTGGGCCACCACGTAGAGTTTGGACTTTTCCTGGAGATTTGGGGTGAGAACTTAGAGGTGTAATTCCACGAGCTACAGGAAGCCATGGAGAGGTTTGAGCCTGGAGTGGCAGTGACAGAAGCCAAGTTACCTTTTGCAAGGAGCCCTCAGGCCACCATGGAGAAGAGGGATTGTGAGGGGGTAAAGTCAGAGTCGGGGGGACAGGAAGGGGCCACCGCAGTGTGGACCACCGCAGACCTTTGTCGGGGAGGGGGACTGGGCCAGGCCGTGGCGCTGGGACCTCACGGGAGAGCAGCAATGTAGGGAGATTCAGGAGGCCTGGAGGGAGAGCTCTGAGGCTGCTCTGAGCCATCTGCTGACATTTCTCTTTTTCATCCCACGTTTTTACACTCAGGGCCTGTGGGCTTTGACTGCTTAGTGGAACTCAAGTAAGGTGATGGGGGCGGGAAGGCGAGGCTCAGACCCATATGAGAGTCCCTTGAGACCCACAAGGTGGCCTTGGAACGAACCTGCACATTGTTCTGGGCTGAGCACGACTCGGATACTCAGGTGCCTGTCTAAGGGTGGTGAGCCCTGTCATCTCCCACTTCTCATGTCGTTTCTGGGAGGAGCGCCTTCCCTCCACTGCCCACATGCTGATCCCAAGCCTTCCACCTTCCTACTGGAGCATGGGAGTCAGGGAGGAAGACGAAGCATCTGGATCATTCCTTTCGGCTTGGTTTATTAGAAACAAACTAATATGAGAGCTCAGAGCAAGGCACCAGGCCACAGAGGGAGCTTGAAAAATATATTCATCACAGAAGTAATCACTAATACATATTAATGTGTCTACTCTGAGCCAGATCTGGGAGCCCCTGGATAAATAAGACGGGACTCCTGCTCTCAGGAGGGTCACGAGGGAGAGGAGACCACCCATGACAGCACAAGAGGGAGGTTTCTACGAACTGGGGACATGCTGTGCAGGGGCTCAGAGTCGGGAGCTGGGAAGGAGCTGCAGAGAAACTCTGTCGCGAGTCTGGAAAGATGAGCTTCCCAGGCAGGCAATAAGGTTGCCATGTTGTCCACCAGGGTACAGCATCAGACACAGGGAACAGCATGGTGCTGGCGCAGAGGATAGAGCTGGGGACATTGGGGCCTGGAGACTCATTCAGTCTCAGATCAAGGTCCGCCTGGAGCTGGTGGTGGGTGTCAGAGCAGGCAGGCGTACCTCCTGGGCCACCACGTAGAGTTTGGACTTTTCCTGGAGATTTGGGGTGAGAACTTAGGGGTGTAATTCCACGAGCTACAGGAAGCCATGGAGAGGTTTGAGCCTGGAGTGGCAGTGACAGAAGCCAAGTTACCTTTTGCAAGGAGCCCTCAGGCCACCATGGAGAAGAGGGATTGTGAGGGGGTAAAGTCAGAGTCGGGGGGACAGGAAGGGGCCACCGCAGTGTGGACCACCGCAGACCTTTGTCGGGGAGGGGGACTGGGCCAGGCCGTGGCGCTGGGACCTCACGGGAGAGCAGCAATGTAGGGAGATTCAGGAGGCCTGGAGGGAGAGCTCTGAGGCTGCTCTGAGCCATCTGCTGACATTTCTCTTTTTCATCCCACGTTTTTACACTCAGGGCCTGTGGGCTTTGACTGCTAATATAGTAATGTGGAAACATTTGGGAATGGCTGGAGGGGGCTGTACAACCAGCCCCAGGGCAGAGTAGAAAAGAGGTGGGAGCCAGAGCCCGTGTCACATCCCCTCTCTAACAGGGACTTACTTGGGTCTCCCTCTCCTGGTTTCTTTCTCTCTTCGGATGTAGAAGAGGAAAACCGTGAGCCATGCCTCAGCCACCACGAGCTCTTTGTTCCTTTACTCATTCAGCAGCCACCTGTTGGGCGAATGCCGTGACTGGTGCAGGAAGACCTGGTGGGACATGGCAGGCTGCCCCCTGCCCTTGGGGAGCCCCTGGTCTCCATAGCTCCTGGAGACTGACCCAGGTTCAGGTGGGTGGAACCAGCTTGGAAGAGCCATTCCTTAAACGGGGAGCTCAGGAGCCTGCAGGAGCTGAGGAGAGGTGCTCAACGCAGTCTGGGAGGCCAGGGAAATGTCTGGAAGGGGGTTTCCCACATCATAGCTCAATAGAGGCAGGAACTGGGCGGCCCCATACAGCATGGGTTCCCCAGGACCCCAGCAGTATGGTGGGGAGTGACTAGGAAGTTGAGACCTGAAGGACCACTGGGTACAACTCTGGCAAGAGGTAGGAACGTGTTCTGGGAGGATGGGACAGCTTGAACAAAGGCTCAGAGGCGGCTTTGCAGAAATCACCTGTTCAGAGTGCCTGGGACCTTCAGGACGCGCAGGATGGGGTGAAAGCTGAGCCCGAATGCTGGACTGGGGGGTCTTGGGCTCTGAGCTCATAGAAACACCTCTCTGTCTTTCACAAACTAGCCTGTGGCTTCCCTTTTCCCGTAAGTCCTTGCCAGACCTGGAAATCTGGGCCGATTAGGTCCTGCTGGGAGGTGTTTGCAGGCAGAGTGAGGTGTGGGGTGGTGGGTGAAGGACGGTGCCGTGGTTCATGTTGCGCCCTCCCATTTGTCAGGGGGCAGACCCACCATTTGAAAGCTGCCTACCTCGTGCGTGGTGCTCATGTTGGATGGCACGACTGGATCCCCAGGGATCCTGGCTGGAGTGAGACAGAATCCAGAGGAAGTTTGAGGGTGTATCTCTGCTTTACTGGGTGTGGCATCAGTGGGATCCTGCAAGGATGATGTAAAATAAAAGCCAAGTGGCCAGCGGGTTCCTGGGTCAGCAGCCATCGCGCAGGGTGACCTGTAGGCTTAGAGCATAAGACCTGGGTGCTTGCGTCCGTCCCCGTGCTGCCCAGTGCGGCCGGCGGGTGGCCCAGCAGGCGAGGTACCGTCTGGCTGGATCCAGAGCCAAAGAGGTAATGCTAATGTCTTTTAAAATTAGAATGAAAATGTTTATTGCAGAGAGCAGAACCTGCGTCAGCACGGAGTCCTGTGGGAAGGGGACTGCTTTATCGCAGCCTTTCGGTTTTATTTTTGCACATTCGCTCTTTATTTGCTGGTGGTGCTGCTTGACAGGCCCTTGGAGTGGGCTCTGACTGCCAAGCTGGGCTGGAGCGACGCGCTGCTGCCTGGGTCTGGATCTCCTGCCCAGGGTGAGCGCTGGGACCTGTCATCGGCTGGGAGGACCTGTGGATGCGAGAGCAGGAGACTGTGACTGTTCATATGGGTCCCTGAATCATAGCTCAATAGAGGCAGGAACTGGGCCCCATACAGCATGGGTTCCCCAGGACCCCAGCAGTATGGTGGGGAGTGACTAGGAAGTTGAGACCTGAAGGACCACTGGGTACAACTCTGGCAAGAGGTAGGAACGTGTTCTGGGAGGATGGGACAGCTTGAACAAAGGCTCAGAGGCGGCTTTGCAGAAATCACCTGTTCAGAGTGCCTGGGACCTTCAGGACGCGCAGGATGGGGTGAAAGCTGAGCCCGAATGCTGGACTGGGGGGTCTTGGGCTCTGAGCTCATAGAAACACCTCTCTGTCTTTCACAAACTAGCCTGTGGCTTCCCTTTTCCCGTAAGTCCTTGCCAGACCTGGAAATCTGGGCCGATTAGGTCCTGCTGGGAGGTGTTTGCAGGCAGAGTGAGGTGTGGGGTGGTGGGTGAAGGACGGTGCCGTGGTTCATGTTGCGCCCTCCCATTTGTCAGGGGGCAGACCCACCATTTGAAAGCTGCCTACCTCGTGCGTGGTGCTCATGTTGGATGGCACGACTGGATCCCCAGGGATCCTGGCTGGAGTGAGACAGAATCCAGAGGAAGTTTGAGGGTGTATCTCTTTGCTTTATTGGGTGTGGCATCAGTGGGATCCTGCAAGGATGATGTAAAATAAAAGCCAAGTGGCCAGCGGGTTCCTGGGTCAGCAGCCATCGCGCAGGGTGACCTGTAGGCTTAGAGCATAAGACCTGGGTGCTTGCGTCCGTCCCCGTGCTGCCCAGTGCGGCCGGCGGGTGGCCCAGCAGGCGAGGTACCGTCTGGCTGGATCCAGAGCCAAAGAGGTAATGCTAATGTCTTTTAAAATTAGAATGAAAATGTTTATTGCAGAGAGCAGAACCTGCGTCAGCACGGAGTCCTGTGGGAAGGGGACTGCTTTATCGCAGCCTTTCGGTTTTATTTTTGCACATTCGCTCTTTATTTGCTGGTGGTGCTGCTTGACAGGCCCTTGGAGTGGGCTCTGACTGCCAAGCTGGGCTGGAGCGACGGCGCTGCTGCCTGGGTCTGGATCTCCCTGCCCAGGGTGAGCGCGGGGACCTGTCATCGGCTGGGAGGACCTGTGGATGCGAGAGCAGGAGACTGTGACTTCGTTCATATGGGTCCCTGAGCCCGTGTATGCGTCCAGCCAGGTGTGTGTAGCGGGTGTGGCTCTCTGTGTGTCTTTTTCCATGTGCATTTTGGCTTGGGGGCGGAGGGGGGGGAGGTGTCCACATGTGAGACTGGGTGTGACTGGGTGTGTGTTCTTGAGTTGTATCTTTCTGTGTTGTCCTTGTGTCTTCAGGAGGCGGTCATGGGTGTGGCGGGGTCTGGGTCTGGGTTTGTTTCTCTGTGTTTTCTATCTGCCGTTGGATGTGTGTGAGCATCTTGGGGAGGACACAGGTGCGGGACTGTGAGTCTGCGTGTGTCCAGACTGCCGTGTGTGTGTACCTGTGAGTATGAGTGTGTGTGTGTAACGGAAGTGTGTGAGTCTGTGAGCATGGATTTTGAACATATGCACATGTGTAGGGGAGCATGTCTCGTGGGCAAGCATGTCGTGTGCATGTGCGTGTTACATGTGAGCACCCACTCTGTGCGAGAGTGTGAGCCATGCTGTGTGTGTGCACACATGTGAACGAATGTAGTGTGTCGAGTGTGCACATGTTGCATGTGAGAGCGTGTCTGGTGCTTCCCTGTCCGCTCCTGTGTGGAGTCCCTGGCAGAGCTGTCTTTGGGTAGCTCCGCCTGTCAAGAACCTCCTTGGGCTGGAGAATGCAGCAGGCCAGCACCGTCCACAGGCTGCCAGGTCCCCACCCAGCTCCAGCTCCAGTCAGAGCCTGGGGAAGCCTCCAGCTGCCTCTGGGGAGAGTGCTGTTCTGAACCCACCTGCTCCCGCTGAGGTTTTGTTGGGCTTTATCCCTGCGGCTTGGGCCACACGAGCAGCGGGTGCTTTGTTTCTCGTGCTGCTTTCTAAATACACAGTCATTTTATGAAACAGAATGTTCTTTTTCAAGGTATGCCTACCCCTGGTAATAAAAGGCCATGGTTGACAGTTGTTGGTCTGACCTGAGGGGAGACTGGTGCCCCAGGCTTGGCTCCCCTCTAGCTCGGGGCCGGTCTGACCCTAGAGGTGATTAGGGTTCCCGTAGATGCTTCAGCAGCCCTGAACCCTGCTGCCCAGAGTGCTCGACCTGCCATAATCATTCCTCTGAGGCAGAAAAGCCACTGCCTGAGGGAAGCTGGTGGCCATTGAGCTTCTCCATGGGGCCAAAGGAAGCACTTTTTAATCCCTGTCTCCATCCACCTCACCTGCTAGTCACTGGGATTTGTCTTTTGTGGCATCACCCTCTGCAAAACAGAGTGGCAGGTATGAGAGAGCTGGATTTTACAGTGTAGAAACCAAGTGCTATGCAAAATTCAATATAATCAGGACATAGTGCGAAATGTAGTTCGGGAGCTTGACTTCAAATGCTGTGTGGACTTGAGTGTGTTGCTCAGCTTCTCTGAGCCTCAGTCTTAGAATCTGTAATGGATTTAGACAGTGCCAGCTTCAGAACTGTCTCTCAGTTACACCTTGGCCTTTCTTGAACAGCAGTTTTGCATGGGCTGACAGCCGAGTTCAGTGTGTCCTCAAAGGGAACTGTCTTTTTCAGTTACACCTTAGGCACTTTTTAACAATGATGTGTAGGGACATGTTCTGGAAGCTGTCGGTGCTTCTGTCGCTACCCTCTGTGCGAGTGTGAGCCAGCTGTGTGTGTGCACACATGTGAACGAATGTAGTGTTCGAGTGTGCACATGTTGCAGTGAGAGCGTGTCTGGTGCTTCCCTGTCCGCTCCTGTGTGGAGTCCCTGGCAGAGCTGTCTTTGGGTAGCTCCGCCTGTCAAGAACCTCCTTGGGCTGGAGAATGCAGCAGGCCAGCACCGTCCACAGGCTGCCAGGTCCCCACCCAGCTCCAGCTCCAGTCAGAGCCTGGGGAAGCCTCCAGCTGCCTCTGGGGAGAGTGCTGTTCTGAACCCACCTGCTCCCGCTGAGGTTTTGTTGGGCTTTATCCCTGCGGCTTGGGCCACACGAGCAGCGGGTGCTTTGTTTCTCGTGCTGCTTTCTAAATACACAGTCATTTTATGAAACAGAATGTTCTTTTTCAAGGTATGCCTACCCCTGGTAATAAAAGGCCATGGTTGACAGTTGTTGGTCTGACCTGAGGGGAGACTGGTGCCCCAGGCTTGGCTCCTCTAGCTCGGGGCCGGTCTGACCCTAGAGGTGATAAGGGTGCCCGTAGATGCTTCAGCAGCCCTGAACCCTGCTGCCCAGAGTGCTCGACCTGCCATAATCATTCCTCTGAGGCAGAAAAGCCACTGCCTGAGGGAAGCTGGTGGCCATTGAGCTTCTCCATGGGGCCAAAGGAAGCACTTTTTAATCCCTGTCTCCATCCACCTCACCTGCTAGTCACTGGGATTTGTCTTTTGTGGCATCACCCTCTGCAAAACAGAGTGGCAGGTATGAGAGAGCTGGATTTTACAGTGTAGAAACCAAGTGCTATGCAAAATTCAATATAATCAGGACATAGTGCGAAATGTAGTTCGGGAGCTTGACTTCAAATGCTGTGTGGACTTGAGTGTGTTGCTCAGCTTCTCTGAGCCTCAGTCTTAGAATCTGTAAAATGGGGATTTAGACAGTGCCAGCTTCAGAACTGTCTCTCAGTTATACCTTGGGGCCTTTCTTGAACACAGCAGTTTTGCATGGGCTGACAGCCGAGTTCAGTGTGTCCTACTTAAATTGTGATCGTGGGCAAGTCATTCTGTCTATGCCTCAGTTTTCTTACTTGTAAAATTGGACTAATAATAGTACTTACTGCATGGAATGTCCTGAGGGTTACATTTCTTACGTTACATAAAACATTAGGTTAAGTGAGCTATAATTGTTATTTTTGGAATGCCTGAACCCAGATTAAAATATCCCAACAGCACACAATATCATCATATTTTTTTTGAAACGTAACTTGTAACCCACTCTTTCTGCAGGTTTGCCCACTCTGTGCCAACAGGCAGCTGCTGTGTGCCAGGCATCTGGCGGGGAGCGCCTAGGGCATCATGGCATGGGTTACGGGAGGGTGTTCCTCGTGGGTGGGCTGGGTCAGATGCTGTGCTGTTGCTCCTCCAATGATTTGGCAAGGCGGGTACAGACTTGGTTAAGTCACCCTGGGCAGCAGCCAGAGGCAAGAGCCAACCGGCAAGAGAGCCACCCTGGCAGTTCTCCCTGCCAGGGTGGATCCAGCAGGCTTGGGCTTGTGGTGGCTGTGGGCACCCGAAACTGTTTTGTGCACTTGTCAGAAGGCGACTGACATCTGAGCGTTGGTGACAGACAGCAGCAGGGAGGGCTGAGTGCAGACGGATATTTTCCCGGGGCCTGGCACCACATGGTGCCCTGAGCCCACCCACCTTAAGCCATGTCTGCGGAACACGAATGATGAAATACTGTCTCGCTAGGCAGAGCCCTTTGCATGAGTAAGGACCTGTCCTACGGACACTATGGACATTATCTCATCTAGTGTACATAGAATCCTTTTGAAGTAAGTCCTACTTATTTCTGCTTTCCAAAGGAAAAGGCTGAGGCCCAGAGATGTTTTGGAATCTTCCAGATCTGGGTAGAAATTCTGTTTCCTCCAGTTGCTCCATGGCTTTAGGCCAGTTAACCTCTCCGAGCCTCTGGTTCCCCACTTTTTAGGGTTATAGCAAGGGTTCAAAGGAACAGTGTAGTTAAAACATTTAACCTGGTGTCTAGCATGGTAAATGACTTTTTAAAAAGGTTCTTGTTATTGTTATGATCATTTCATCTTTTTTGCAAGGGAACGTTCCTTGCCAGTTTAACAGACATACCCACAAGGTTCAAATTTACTGTCTTGATGTCTCTAAGAGGGGATTATTTTAGGAGAAGGAAAACATATTTTTTATTATTTGCAGCAGATAAGTTTGTAAGTTTCCCATCTGGTGGGGATACCACTCTTATCTTCAGGGTTTCACCTCCTTGTGTGGGTGGAGCCTCTTTGTTTCACGGAAAGGAAACTCCTTAGGGATTTTGCCCCCATGCTCAGTTCTATAACCAGACTCATTCAGAAGCTTTGAGCAAAAAGTCTATGAAGTGGAAGTTGCTCAGTCGTGTCTGACTCTGTGACCCTATGGATGAGCCATGGAATTCTTCAGGCAAGAATACTGGAGTGGGGAGCCATTCCCTTCCCCAGGGGATCTTCTCAACTTAGGGATTGAACCCAGGTCTCCCGCATTACAGGCAGATTCTTTACCGTCTCATTCAGATGCTTTGAGCAAAAGGTCTGGTGTGTAGTAATTGCTCAATAAATGCTCTTTGGATGGGTAGACGGATCGTGCTCCCAGGTTTACTGCAGCAACGGGGATGATTGGGTTCAGGCACAACCTAGCAGCTTTGCACAGAAGATGGGCCCTGATCTAGGCACCTCCCCTTCAGGGATGCACACTTTGCAGAACCGTAGGTACTTGGAACATTTTGGGGTTAATTGTTTCACTGTGATTGTGATAGCCATAGGTAAGGTGATGGCAGAAAATTGAGATACTGTCCTATACCTCAAAGACCAGGGAATAGGTTCAAGGCGGTGAATGTGACCTCAGCAGACAGGTGAGCATTGACTCGGGGCAGGTGAGAGGGGATGGAATTTCATTCAGTCAGTGAATATTTCAGTGCTCAGTGCTGGGATGCAGGGAGGCACCTTGTGGAATCAAGCAGAAAGAACTAATTGTGGCTCTAAATAGACTTTTCCGGGACTCTGTCACAGTGAGGTGAAATTTGGGGCCACTGTCTATTGTAATGGGCAGGATTCTTGTGTTTGTATGAGAAAAACTCACCTGGAACCACCGTAAACCGAAAAGGATTTTTATTGGCTCATGTGACTTGAACGTTCCAAGTCAGCTAGCTTCAGGCATGGCTGTATCCAGCAGCTCAAATGTTATCTATCCTGTTCATCTCCTGGCTCATCTTTCCTCTGTGCGGGTGGTCTCAGTTTTCAAGGAGCTTTCTCCACTGACAGCTCTCTTTCACCAGCATGGCAACACACAGAGAAAGAAAGCCCCCTTTCCCTAGTAACTCTAGCAAAAATCCCAAGATTCACTTTGCTTGGCCTGCCTTGGATCCTTGCACTTGCTCAAGCTGTTCTGACCACCTGGACTGCCCACCTCTCTTCTGTCAATCCCAAACTTACCTGCTCTTCAAGTCCTGCTTGAGTTCCATAGCTTCTTTCTCTAGCCTTCTTCTCTTTTTGCCTTTATCAGGTTTTTGTTTTTGTTTTTCGCACATTTTTCTCTCTCAGAGCCCCAGTCATCTTTTTTCTGTATGTAATTCAGCTGTATCCTGGCTGCATTTTCTTCACATCAAGTAGGCCAGAATCCCTGACAGGCCGGTTTCATTTCGTACCTTTCTCTCTCCTGCCCCGTACATAATGTTAAAAACATGAGAGGTGCCTAGTAACTAAATGCCTGTTAGTGGATTTAGGGCATTAGGATTTAATTTAGAAGCCAAATCCCAGGATGACTCATGGGAAATCATGGGTCAGCAGGGTCCAAAGGGAACCTCAGGATTCATCTTGGTGAACCTGTTCATTTGTAACTGGGTCCCAAAGAGTTGGAACTCTCAGGCTAGTGAGCAGGTGGGAAAAGGGGAAGGAATTCAGTTCAGAAACTAGGTCTTCCCACGTTCAAATCCCAGCTCTTTTGTCTTTCTGGCTGTGTGGCATGAGGCAAGTTGCTTCACCTCTCTCTTCTACTTATTCCTCGTCTATAAAATGAGATCATTCACACAGTGGGTTTAAGGAAAGGGCCTGGGACACAGCAAGTGCTCATTGACTGTTCACCATTATTGTACTGCCGTGCTGTGTCCAGAGTCACCAGCTAGAGAAGAGGATTATGAACTCCATTCCTATTTACTAGAGAAAGAAATAGCAGCCCAGTGAACTTCAGAGGCACCCTCAGGATCACAGGATGGCTCCACCCCACTCACCTTGACTCCCACTTCAGCCCTTGCTCTTTATGTGGGCCAGTCTTTGAGACCGTCTGAGCTTGCAGCCCAACCATGGCCCTCAGAGAATGTTGATGCCTCTTTAGAAGGTAGGGTCTTTGAGGACCGGTTCCCGCAGCTGTGCTAGCTCCACACCATTTGCCCTCAGGAGCATGGACCTCTCTAGAGAAAGCCCCCTTTCCCTAGTAACTCTAGCAAAAATCCCAAGATTCACTTTGCTTGGCCTGCCTTGGATCCTTGCACTTGCTCAAGCTGTTCTGACCACCTGGACTGCCCACCTCTCTTCTGTCAATCCCAAACTTACCTGCTCTTCAAGTCCTGCTTGAGTTCCATAGCTTCTTTCTCTAGCCTTCTTCTCTTTTTGCCTTTATCAGGTTTTTGTTTTTGTTTTTCGCACATTTTTCTCTCTCAGAGCCCCAGTCATCTTTTTTCTGTATGTAATTCAGCTGTATCCTGGCTGCATTTTCTTCACATCAAGTAGGTCAGAATCCCTGACAGGCCGGTTTCATTTCGTACCTTTCTCTCTCCTGCCCCGTACATAATGTTAAAAACATGAGAGGTGCCTAGTAACTAAATGCCTGTTAGTGGATTTAGGGCATTAGGATTTAATTTAGAAGCCAAATCCCAGGATGACTCATGGGAAATCATGGGTCAGCAGGGTCCAAAGGGAACCTCAGGATTCATCTTGGTGAACCTGTTCATTTGTAACTGGGTCCCAAAGAGTTGGAACTCTCAGGCTAGTGAGCAGGGGGGAAAAAGGGGGAAGGAATTCAGTTCAGAAACTAGGTCTTCCCACGTTCAAATCCCAGCTCTTTTGTCTTTCTGGCTGTGTGACATGAGGCAAGTTGCTTCACCTCTCTCTGCTACTTATTCCTCGTCTATAAAATGAGATCATTCACACAGTGGGTTTAAGGAAAGGGCCTGGGACACAGCAAGTGCTCATTGACTGTTCACCATTATTGTACTGCCGTGCTGTGTCCAGAGTCACCAGCTAGAGAAGAGGATTATGAACTCCATTCCTATTTACTAGAGAAAGAAATAGCAGCCCAGTGAACTTCAGAGGCACCCTCAGGATCACAGGATGGCTCCACCCCACTCACCTTGACTCCCACTTCAGCCCTTGCTCTTTATGTGGGCCAGTCTTTGAGACCGTCTGAGCTTGCAGCCCAACCATGGCCCTCAGAGAATGTTGATGCCTCTTTAGAAGGTAGGGCTGGGGGGCCATGTGTCTCACACAGAGGGTCAGCAGGACTCCGTCTTTGTGTTTCTCCAGGCTGCGATTTTGCTGCCATGTTTTGTGACCTACGCTCTTCTAGGTATCCAGCCTTGGCGATCTGCCCTGTGAGCACCCACCACTGCCTCCGCAAGGGTCATGTGGTCCCCACCGGGCTCAGGGCTTGTTGCCCCTGCATGCTGCACTATGCCCTTCCATGTAAAGGTGCATTGTCTGGTCTCCTCCTGCAGTCTTATTTATTTATGCATCCTCAGAAATATTTGGGGGTGATTAAAAGGAAATGTTCTTATAACTATAATGAAATGGGGCTTGGGGGTTTTGAAATGATTGACTGTGGCCTTGGGGGCCAGTGCCAGTTGATTTGATAACTGAGTTGATAGGCAACAGAATATTGATTTCTCTCCCCCTCCTCCTAGGAAGGTGACTCAGCGAAGGGGAGCTGTTTTGAAATTCAGGAGAGGGCTACTTTGGGAGGCCAGAAAGAAGGGGTGTGTGCATGGCATGTGCACAGCTCTACTGCTCCCTCCAGGACCTAAAATTCACAGCCACACTCCCCCCATCCTCTCAAGATGGGGCATGCAGGTTCCCACCTCTTCGCCCGCCTTTTCCAGTGCTCATCTGGAGAAGAGTGAGGACTTTGGAGCTACACAGACCCAAATTCAAGTCTGCTTCTGTTACCTCTTGGCTGGGTGGCCTTGTGTAAATGGCTTTACCTCTCTATGACTCAGTTTCCTTGTCTGTAAAGTGGGGAGAACATAACCTACTGTATTAGGTTGTTCAAAAGATTAATTGTGAATTTCTCTTGGTAATAATTAATGGTAGCCTTGATTGCAGTTATGGTTTTAATAATTAATAATTTGTATTACTTGCTGACAGAAAAGCCAAATGTCACGGGAGTGCCAAGGAGAGAATGATAGATTTTGATGGAGGCAATCCTGGAAGACTTACAAGGGAAGGGCCCTGAATGACAAAAATTCTGATATGTGCCAGAAAGGGGAAAGGGTGGGAGACACTCCTCTATTTCAGGAATTCACAGGCTCAAAGGCTGGGAGATGTGGGAGCTTCTGACAAGATGAGGGACCAGCTACTACCCAATGTGGAGGAGAAGGGTCCAGGAGGGGCAAGGTTGTGGCAGAAGAGGAGCTGTTGGGCTTTGTTTGGCCAGCATGCATGTGTGCTCAGTTGCTCAGTCATGGCCGACTCTTTGCAACCCTATGGACTGTAGCCTGCCAAGCTCCTCTGTCCGTGGGATTTTTCAGATGAGAATACTGGAATGGGTTGCTGTTTCCTCCTCCAGGGGATCTTCCTGACCCAGGGATCGAACCCATGTGTCCTGCATTGGCAGGCAGATTCTTTATCACTGAGCCACCTGGGAAGCCAGTTTGGCCAGCAACCCAGGTAAGGTGGTGGATGGACAAGCTTTGTGCATCAGGGCCCATTTGTTCTATTTGAAATACAGAAGAAATTATCGCACCTCCTCCCATGGCTGTCTCACTAATTGTGAGCCAGACAATGTGCTAGGTGTTGACTTACATCATATCATTGAATCTGCACTCTGTCCCCATTTTATAGGTGAGGAACCTGAGGCTCTTTGTAACATCTACTGGTGCACCCAAATGTGTAGTCTTCTGTGTCATTCAGTCCTGGCCTTGAATCACCCACAGAGCCTGGTGAGTCCGGACAGGCCTTCTTCTCTGTGGCCAAACCCACAGTCCCCTCACCAGCCCACCCTCCTGATGTGGGTCATATGAGTCCTTGGGCCACATGGAATTTCTTCTTTGCAGAAACCTTTTGGACACTTGAGTGGAGCACGTACATCTTTCCTCTGATTCCTTGCCTAATTCAATCAGGTGAAGATGTCATGTAGACGTCACTTACAATTCTTTTCTCCGTGTTCCCACCTAAGTTTTTTGGTTGCCTCAGGGAGTTCCAGGGAGCTGCAGGATTCGCCTGGGGAGGACCTGATGTCACAGCTGCCACTGTATTTGTGGCATCCTGTCTGGATCAGGAGAGTTTAGAGGGATGAGGGCGTCTGCATGGCAAGTGAAATGCCCATTCTCCAGGTGGGGGCCAGAGAGTGCAGGGAGCAGAAAGGTCTGGGTGGGACCAACACACCTCAGCAAGAAAACAAATGCCTGACATTAAAAATATGCAAGAATGAAAAGCAAAAAGTGATCTCAGGCACAAAATCCCTTTGTACCAGGCAGCATTCAAGGCAGTGACAATACAAAGATGTCTACGGCAGCTGGGTCTCTGATTTCAGGGACACTTTACGGGGGCAGACTTCCCTGCACAGAGTCCACGCACTTCAGGGCTAAATTTAACTCCAGGAATCTTTGTCAAGCACCCTTCAGGTGCACCCAGTGAAATGAAGACTCCAGTGCTTCTAGAAGTTCCCACAAGCTGAGAACTGAGGGGATTTAGATGGGAGCAGCATCCATTCTCTATTAGACTTGCTGTCTGAAGTGGACACTCTGCAGCCGCCATCTCCAGTGATCCGCACAGCACTGACCCATTTCACAAGAGGGGGAATTGAGGCAGGGAGCATTAAGAACCTGTCTACAGTCTGAGGAAGTGGACCACTCAGGATCCTAACCCAGGGCCCTCTGACCTCAAAATATCTTCTTTCATTTTCAAATGGGATAACTCAGGTCCAGAGAGGGATTAGGACTTGTTTGCCTATCAAAGGTGGAACTTTTCTGTATCTGCAACTATTGGTTCTCATGGCTTGGTCGGGAGAGGGTTAAGTTGGCTGTAAAGTCATAAAACAAATAGAGGAAAATAGGAAATAAAGCACAATTAAGTGCCAAACACTGTGGCACAGCTGATGGGCAGGCTCTCTGTGGTTCCTGTTTTGGGAGGCACCTGGGTGTCTGAAGCAGAATTAGGCTTTGTGCAGGATCTCTCAGCTCATGAGGCTGCTTTCATGTTAGTTTTTTTGCACTTGAGTGGAGCACGTACATCTTTCCTCTGATTCCTTGCCTAATTCATCGGGGCGGGCCATTTTTGTTCCCACCTAAGTTTTGGTTGCCTCAGGGAGTTCCAGAGCTGCAGGATTCGCCTGGGGAGGACCTGATGTCACAGCTGCCACTGTATTTGTGGCATCCTGTCTGGATCAGGAGAGTTTAGAGGGATGAGGGCGTCTGCATGGCAAGTGAAATGCCCATTCTCCAGGTGGGGGCCAGAGAGTGCAGGGAGCAGAAAGGTCTGGGTGGGACCAGCACACCTCAGCAAGAAAACAAATGCCTGACATTAAAAATACGTAAGAATGAAAAGCAAAAAGTGATCTCAGGCACAAAATCCCTTTGTACCAGGCAGCATTCAAGGCAGTGACAATACAAAGATGTCTACGGCAGCTGGGTCCCTGACTTCGGGGACACTTTACCTGCACAGAGTCCACGCACTTCAGGGCTAAATTTAACTCCAGGAATCTTTGTCAAGCACCCTTCAGGTGCACCCAGTGAAATGAAGACTCCAGTGCTTCTAGGAGTTCCCACAAGCTGAGACCTGAGGGGATTTAGATGGGAGCAGCATCCATTCTCTATTAGACTTGCTGTCTGAAGTGGACACTCTGCAGCTGCCTTCTCCAGTGATCCTCACAGCACTGACCCATTTCACAAGAGGGGGAATTGAGGCAGGGAGCATTAAGAACCTGTCTACAGTCTGAGGAAGTGGGACCACTCAGGATCCTAACCCAGGGCCCTCTGACCTCAAAATATCTTCTTTCATTTTCAAATGGGATAACTCAGGTCCAGAGAGGGATTAGGACTTGTTTGCCTATCAAAGGTGGAACTTTTCTGTATCTGCAACTATTGGTTATCTCATGGCTTGGTCGGGAGAGGGTTAAGTTGGCTGTAAAGTCATAAAACAAATAGAGGAAAATAGGAAATAAAGCACAATTAAGTGCCAAACACTGTGGCATAGCTGATGGGCAGGCTCTCTGTGGTTCCTGTTTTGGGAGGCACCTGGATGTCTGAAGCAGAATTAAGCTTTGTGCAGGATCTCTCAGCTCATGAGGCTGCTTTCATGTTAGTTTCTTTGCACTTTGAAACATGGACACAATAACCCTTTTTGTTTATTTGTTTATTTTTTGCCTGCACCGGGTGTTTGGCCAACGGGATCTCAGTTCCCTCCCTGACCGGGGATCGAACATGTACCTCCTGCACTGGAAGCGCGAGTCTTAACCACTGGTCTGCCAAGGAAGTCCACAATAACTGTGCTTGAGGGAATGTTTCTGTGCTTGGTCCCCAGAGTTGGATTGAACCAGGAGAGGGGAATGAGAGGGCAGGAAGGAGGCTGGAGTGAGATCTAATGAGGCCCAGCAGTTGCCTAAAACTTGACTGTTGTCGTAGAAGTGTTGCCTGCCTTGTAGGACAGTGGAACCTTTAGAGGCCAGATGTCATAGCCCTGGGTTTTGTCAGTGCTGTTAAGACCTCCCTGATGCCTCAGATGGTAAAGAATCTGCCTGCAGTGCAGGAGACCTGGGTTTGATTCCTGGGTGAGGAAGATCCCCTGGAGAATGGAATAGATACTCACCCCAGTATTCTCACCTAGCAACCCACTGGCGGGCTACAGTCCATAGGGTCGCAACACATGCTAGCCAAGGCTGCTTCTGTGCACTTAGGCAAGTCTGTTTGGCCAAAGAGTTCTGATATCAGTTAGCAATGTCTGCTGTAGATGGTGAAGGAGGTGGTGGTGATATGTATGCCACTCACCCATTTATTCACCCAGTGGTCACTTTTTGATTGCTAACAATGCGACAGGTGCTGGAGACAAAGTAGGAAACAAAGCAGGTTCAGACTGATGGTAGAGACAGAGTAAAGCTGTGTGTGCTTGTATGACTGTTGGGTTCTCAATATCTAGCTTTTATCTGGTACACCTGTGCCTTCAGATACTTATTGACTGGACAGATGAATGAATGAGCCAAGTGCTAATGAATATGTACTACAAAAAATAATAAAACCTACACAGGAAAAGAAGGGGATGGTGAAGAACGTATAGTGATTCCCTGTGATAGGAAAGTGCCATGTGGTCAGAGGGCTGAAAGCCAGGGAGAGAAACTGCATTCAGCAAAGAAGCAATAAGTGAATTTGTAATTCTAAGTACTATGAAGTAAGAAATGTTCTGAAATGTTGTCTGAAGGGAACCTTTGGAGGTCAGGTAGTTGGGAAATATTTAAAAATACTATTCTTTAACTTTGATCTTTAAATAGTTTCAAAAATATTTATAAAAAATTGCAGGAATAATACAGAGAATGCCCCATATTCCCTTCACCCAGATTAACATTAACATAATATAGCGTAAACAGTCAACATGAGCACCAAATAGTTACAAAATCAGGATGCTAACATTGACACAACACTATAATCTAGTCTACTGATACTACTCATTTTTCTCATTGCTCCCTAGTGTCCTTTTCTGGTCTAGGGTCCAGTCCTGGATCATGCACTGCATTTAGTTGTCATGTTCTTTTTTTTTTTTCTATTTTTTTTCAGGGGGGCAGCTTGAGGAGGGAGGTGGGCAGGCGGGCCACTTCTATTGGTCTTTCATTTATCTATTTTCATCCATCTTTATTCTTTGGCTCCTGTGGGCCTCCCATCGCTGTGGCGTCTGTTGTCGCAGAGCACCGGCTCTGGGTTCATGCGCTCCAGAGCTCCGGCTCGGTAATTGGACACATCAGTCCAGCCACTCCACGGCACGTGGGATCCTCCCAGGCCAGGGCTGCTTCTGTGCACTTAGGCAAGTCTGTTTGGCCAAAGAGTTCTGATATCAGTTAGCAATGTCTGCTGTAGATGGTGAAGGAGGTGGTGGTGATATGTATGCCACTCACCCATTTATTCACCCAGTGGTCACTTTTTGATTGCTAACAATGCGACAGGTGCTGGAGACAAAGCAGGAAACAAAGCAGGTTCAGACTGATGGTAGAGACAGAGTAAAGCTGTGTGTGCTTGTATGACTGTTGGGTTCTTAATATCTATCTTTTATCTGGCACACCTGTGCCTTCACATACTTATTGACTGGACAGATGAATGAATGAGCCAAGTGCTAATGAATATGTACTACAAAAAATAATAAAACCTACACAGGAAAAGAAGGGGATGGTGAAGAACGTATAGTGATTCCCTGTGATAGGAAAGTGCCATGTGGTCAGAGGGCTGAAAGCCAGGGAGAGAAACTGCATTCAGCAAAGAAGCAATAAGTGAATTTGTAGTTCTAAGTACTGTGAAGTAAGAAATGTTCTGAAATGTTGTCTGAAGGGAACCTTTGGAGGTCGGGTAGTTGGGAAATATTTAAAAATACTATTCTTTAACTTTTATCTTTAAATAGTTTCAAAAATATTTATAAAAAATTGCAGGTATAATACAGAGAATGCCCCATATTCCCTTCACCCAGATTAACATTAACATAATATAGCGTAAACAGTCAACATAAGCACCAAATAGTTACAAAATCAGGATGCTAACATTGACACAACACTATAATCTAGTCTACTGATACTACTCATTTTTCTCATTGCTCCCTAGTGTCCTTTTCTGGTCTAGGGTCCAGTCCTGGATCATGCACTGCATTTAGTTGTCATGTTCTTTTTTTTTTTTTCTATTTTTTTTCAGGGGGGCAGCTTGAGGAGGGAGGTGGGCAGGCGGGCCACTTCTATTGGTCTTTCGTTTATCTATTTTCATCCATCTTTGTTCTTTGGCCCGCGTGGGCCTCCCATCGCAGTGGCCTCTGTCGCAGAGCACCGGCTCTGGGTTCATGCGCTCCAGAGCTCCGGCTCAGTAATTGGACACATCAGTCCAGCCACTCCACGGCACGTGGGATCCTCCCAGGCCAGGGATCGAACTGGCGCCCCTTGCACTGCAAGGCGGTGTCCTTACCCACTGGACCACCAGGGAAGCCCCTGTCATGTTCTTTTAATGCAGATTAAAATACATGGACCCAATTCAGTAAAAGCAGAATGAATCCTAGGACTTCTGCTAGAGCTATTGGGAAAGAGGTGCACTCTTACCCTGGGAGTTGCCGTGCTGGTGAAAGCAACCTACTAAGGGAGAAATCTGGCTGAAAATGGAGCCCACCCACACAAAGCCGAGCCTGGAGACAAGTAGGATGAGATAATATGACTTGAGCTGCTGGGTACAGCCGTGCCTGAAGTTAGACAACCTGAAACTTACAGGTCATGTGAGCCAATAAAACCCCTTCGTGGTTTAAACTAGTTTTTATTTATTGAATTATTCAGTCAATGAGTATTTCTGTGCTCTGTGCCGGGATGCCGTGGGATGACCTGTGGGACTACGTGAGGGAGAAGTGTTTGATGTACAGATCTCAGTAAACTTTTCGGGGACCATGTCATAGTGAAGGAGAATCTGGGGCCTTTCTACTATCATGCACCATACTCTTGTGGTTTCGTGACCTTGATCTTTGCAGATAGAACTGGCCTTTTATTTTGTGCAGTGTCCCTCCATTTGGGAATGCAGTACGTTTACTCAGGATTAGCTTCAGGTTATGCATTTTGGCAGAAATGCTACAGGAATGATGTTGTGTCCTCGATGCATCATAGCAGGAGGCACATGGTGACCGTCTGTCCCGTTACTGTTAGTAGTGATGTTGGCTTTGGTCACTTGTTTAAGGTCCTATCTGCTGGGATACTCCACTGTCAACTTGTGGGTTGTTTTTTTTTTTTTTTTTGTAATTAATAAGTATCTTGTGGGGAGACACTTTGAGATGGTGTAGATACTCTGTTACTCACTATTCTTTCTTTTTTTTTTTAAATTTTGGCCTCTTTTATTGGTCTTTCATTTATTTATTTTTCATCCATCTTTGTTCTTTGGCCTGTGTGGGCCCCCCCATTGCAGTGACCTCTCTTGTTGCAGAGCACCGGCTCTGGGCGCATGCGCTCCAGAGCACTGGCTCATAATTGAATGCACCCGTCCAGCGACTCCGTGGCATGTGGGATTTTCCCAGGCCAGGGATCAAACCAGCACCCCTTGCACTGCAAGGCGGACTCTTTACCCACTGGGCCACCAGGGAAGCCCCTCGCTATTCTTTTGCCCACTAATTTTAGCATCCATCAGTGCTTCTTGCCTGAAACAGTTATTATTACTAGGGTGTTTGCCCATTGATGATTTCCTCTTTTATCATTACTTCTGCATTTATTAGCTGGCGAGCCTTACTTTCTCCCCTGCTTGTATTTACCTATTTAGTTGTTAGTTTCTATCAATATGCATTTATTAGTTCATATTTTATTGTGTGTCCCCTCTCCATTTCTGCCGCACCCTCCTCTCACTGTCTTTTTCTTCCTCTCTTTTCTACGTGCTGAAGAAGCCTTTCATCCCATGGAACTTCTCGCCATTGGATCTGGCTGAGCATGTCCTTGTGATGTCACTTAACACTCTCCTCCACTCCCTGGATTTCCTGTGAACTGAAGGTAGTTCCAGAGGCTGGATCAAATGTTGATCAGTATTTTTGGCAAAACCATGTCATGGGTGGCGGTGTGCCCTTCTGTCAGGAGGCATAGGAAGTCTGGCCGGCTCCCTTTCTGTGTCATTGAGATTGATCTGTGGGGTTAGGCGTTGCCAGCCCCAATCCATCCATTGTCAGGTTCTCCCTCAGCATTTCATCCACTCATTTTTACACCCACTGATAATTATTGCCTATGTACATTAATTCATTAGGTGTTGAAAAATGTTGATATGTTGATTCTGTTGCTCTTCTTTTTCTCAGCTGGACGTTTTCTCTACAGAGAAGCCACACCTCATCAATTATTTGCTCACCCTAAAGGCAAGTGTGTCTCGGAAAGGGAGGATGGATGAATGCTTAATGCTTTCTCTTCATTTGCCAGTATTTAAAATAAAGAGTTGGTTCTCCAGTATCCCCCAAAAGTGCCCAATAAGGTTTTTTTAATTTTTTTTTTAATATTATTGTAAACCCATGGATGCAAGGAAAACACTCATTGGAGTGTTTTCATCCACTTTGGTTATTCTCTTTATTCATACTCAGATTATCCCATCTCTGATGAGTGGGGACCTCTGCAAGGTGCCTCCTGAATCCTTCGGGCTCTCCAGTAGCCTCAGACCATCTCCTTGCCTTCTGGGAAGGTTTCCAGACTCACCATGTACATTTCACGCCCCAGATGTTACTCCAGGGAGTCCTGAATCCCTTTACTAGCAAATGGTATTTAGAAATCATAGTCTGGGTGTTGAATGAATGAATGAACAGAGAATATCTCAAAATAATGCACCTTGGGACATTTTCAGTGTCCACAGTGGATGGAGTAGTGGGAAAGGAGGCAGGTAGTGACTCTGAACTTGGACGTCATTTCTTTTTTTTTGTTTGGCCACTTCTATTGGTCTTTCATTTATCATCCATCTTTGTTCTTTTTGGCCTGTGTGGGCCTCCCATTGCAGCGGCCTCTCCTGTCGCAGAGCACCAGCTCTGGGTGCATGCGCTCCAGAGCTCCGGCTCAGTAGTTGGACACATCCAGCCAGCCGCTCCGCAGCACGTGGGATCTTCCCAGCCCAGGGATGGAACCAGCGCCCCTTGCATTGCAAGGCGGTATCCTTACCCACTGGACCACCAGGGAAGCCCCTGGATGTCATTTCTTTACTAAACCTGTCCCTGGTTAATTATCTACTAGGAGCCGTTTATTCAGTTTCATTCCTTTCCCCCAGTTTCTTAATTTAGAAAACCAGGATGGATCTTTCCTATCTTGAGTTCATCCCTTTATTTGGCTTTGGCATTTTCTTGGGGAAGGTCTTTAAAGTCAGAGAACCCTTAGAAGGTGAAGCCACTTGTGGTCCATCAATGCCTGTTTGGGTCCTGCCACACTTTAGTCAACCACCCAATGCGATACAGCCTAGCTAAGGTGGGGGTGTCACTGCTATTTGCCTCTTAGCATCTTTTAAGGAGCTGTAATAAGAAAGTTCACCGAGGGACCATCAAATCCAGACCAGACAAATGACAGATAATATCCCTTCATCAGAACAACTTAAAAATTAATACGGACCTCAGAGTGTTACCCCTGCCTTTATCTGAGCAGCCTGCATGTCTGTGTTTGAGATTTAAAACTCACATTTCATTTTTATATGCTGTGCTTAATCCAATAATGATTTCATGTTACAAACAGCAATAATATCTTTCAGCAGAGTTAATCAGAATAGACTTAATGCTGTCACTATTTATTAACCTTTGTTGAAAAGCAAGAAGTTTCTCTCTAATCTGTGATTGTTGGTCTTGTCAGGCTCTATCAAGTGAAAAAACAGTTTTGGCATTCATTAGAACGGTGCGAATCCTGAAATGACAATTGGAGCCGGATGGTATTTGGTGCATGAAATCTTTGTTGCATTCACCAGGATAACTGAGAAGGCTGGTGTAGGGGAGCCGTGAAGGGGGAGCCCACACGTTCAAATGACTATTTCCTCCCTGAGTTCCTCTTAGATAAAGAAGTTGAGAGAATGGGGCAGTGAATAGGGTACAGGTGAGGGGACGAGTTGGGCCTGTTGATGCCTCTTGCCAGAGAAACTGGTGGTTGGTTCAATGCGGTGGCTTTGAACATGGATCCCAGATACCTCATCACTTTCCCAACCCTGTAAGAGGTTACTGATCCACTGGGAGCTGTTCAGTCATTTTTACTTTGACTGCCACAGCTCCTTTTTCATATAGAAAACAATGGCGGGTCTCCCCCATCTCTAACACCCGTGTTGAGTTGGAGACCAACTAAAGGAGTCCGTTGAAACAGTATGGTGGCTGCCAGATGTCAGCATGAGGTTCAGATTTAAACTTCACTGGACTTCTTTTGGCAAGAGATCTCAGCTGTTAGTCGTCAAACTTTAGAGTGCATAGCCTTGTCTGGAGAGCTTCTCTGACTCCTGGTGAATCAGGAGGCCTTGAAGGTCCTGAGAGTCTGCATTTCTCATGAGTGCCCAGGTGATACTGGTACTACTGGTCCAGGGGCTGCCCTTTGGGTAGCACTGAGGGCTTCATGGTTTGGGGTTTTCTACACTGTGGCAGGCTGTCATGATTTGGCCAGTTTCCTGATGACCTGGGCTGGCAGGCATGTTGGAAGGTTTTTATCCGAGGGCTATAATGGTTCTAGGAAGGGCTGGGCATCTTGGCTTAGGGCAGGTGAGCAAAAAGTATTCCTCCCACTTCCACCTTTCAAATATGACAATGGTTCTTCCTCATTGTAACTTCTCTGAAATAGGCCACTTGATCCAGTGCTCCTTAAACTTTAACATGAACATAAATCACCTTGAATTCTTGTTTAAATGCAAGTTCTAATTCCCTAGGATTTGAATAGGGGCCAAAAGTACACATTTCTAACAGACTCCTGGGGATGGTGAGCCATCTTAGTGGACCACCCTGAGTTGCAAGGCTCTGTTGGATAACAAGAAAACCTGACGGGGCTTCCCCTGGTGGTCCGGTGGGTAAGGACACCGCCTTGCACTGCAAGGGGCGCCGGTTCAATCCCTGGCCTGGGAAGATCCCACGTGCCGCAGAGCAGCTGGATCGATGTGTCCAATCACCGAGCCGGAGCTCTGGAGCGCATGCGCCCAGAGCCGGAGCTCTGCAGCGACAGGCGCCACCGCGATGGGAGGCCCACACGGGCCAAAGAACAAAGACGGATGAAAACAGAAATGAAAGACCAATGGAAGTGGCCCGCCCGCTCCCCTCCCTCCCCAACCTGACCCCCGCCCAAAAATAAAAATAAAATAAAAAAAGAAAACCTGACTATATAGATCAATTCCTGTCCCTTCCTGGGCTTGAATTACAGTGTTTGAGTCTTGCTAAATCCACCAGCTCTCCTAAAGAGAAACCTACCTTTACACAAAAAAGAAAAGGTTTAAACTTGCAGAAGCCTCCTCCAAAGGAAAATGGTTATCCCAAGGGATAGCCTTTTCTCATTTTCACCTCAAAGAACCCCCAGATATCTTTCTCAGGAAGTCCCTTTTGGGTCTTTAACTTCCAAAAAGTGATTCTGAGAAGAATCTAATCCTGATATTTGATGCCTAGTAAGTGATACTGGTACTACTGGTCCAGGGGCTGCCCTTTGGGTAGCACTGAGGGCTTCATGGTTTGGGGTTTTCTGCACTGTGGCAGGCTGTCATGATTTGGCCAGTTTCCTGATGACCTGGGCTGGCAGGCATGTTGGAAGGTTTTTATCCGCGGGCTATAATAGTTCTAGGAAGGGCTGGGCATCTTGGCTTAGGGCAGGTGAGCAAAAAGTATTCCTCCCACTTCCACCTTTCAAATATGACAATGGTTCTTCCTCATTGTAACTTCTCTGAAATAGGCCACTTGATCCAGTGCTCCTTAAACTTTAACATGAACATAAATCACCTTGAATTCTTGTTTAAATGCAAGTTCAAATTTCCCCTAGGATTTGAATAGGGGCCAAAAGTACACATTTCTAACAGACTCCTGGGGATGGTGAGCCATCTTAGTGGACCACCCTGAGTTGCAAGGCTCTGTTGGATAACAAGAAAACCTGACAGGGCTTCCCCTAGTGGTCCGGTGGGTAAGGACACCGCCTTGCACTGCAAGGGGCGCCGGTTCAATCCCTGGCCTGGGAAGATCCCACGTGCCGCGGAGCAGCTGGACCGATGTGTCCAATCACCGAGCCGGAGCTCTGGAGCTCATGCGCCCAGAGCCGGAGCTCTGCAGCGACAGGCGCCACCGCGATGGGAGGCCCACACGGGCCAAAGAACAAAGACGGATGAAAACAGAAATGAAAGACCAATGGAAGTGGCCCGCCCGCTCCCCTCCCTCCCCAACCTGACCCCCGCCCAAAAATAAAAATAAAAAAAAAAAAAGAAAACCTGACTATATAGATCAATTCCTGTCCCTTCCTGGGCTTGAATTACAGTGTTTGAGTCTTGCTAAATCCACCAGCTCTCCTAAAGAGAAACCTACCTTTACACAAAAAAGAAAAGGTTTAAACTTGCAGAAGCCTCCTCCAAAGGAAAATGGTTATCCCAAGGGATAGCCTTTTCTCATTTTCACCTCAAAGAACCCCCAGATATCTTTCTCAGGAAGTCCCTTTTGGGTCTTTAACTTCCAAAAAGTGATTCTGAGAAGAATCTAATCCTGATATTTGATGCCTAGTAAGTAAGTACCTTGTATTGGGAGGTGTGAAGGAATATTCCACTAAGCAAATACAGTGAATGTTCAGGGCTGGGTGGGGATGGCCAAGGTTGGCAGCCAATTGATCTCTCCACTCACGAGGAGAGACCACTGGGGCGTCGAGCAGCGTGGTGAGTTTTGCCCACGTAAATGGGGAAGTGAGCAGGTGTTGTTAATTATTTAGGAAGAATTAAGCCGTCTGGGTGGGTGGGTTTTATGCTCTGTTTGGTAATAAAGGTTGCTGCAGAAAGGAATTTTAAAATTCAGTATTCTCATTTGCCTCATCTTGCAAAGAAGCCGAACCTTGGTTTGACTGGTGGGAGCATCTGGGATTAATGAAGCAGACTCTTACAGTGCAGAAATCAATGTTTGCTGCATTAATTGCATGATGCTGAAACCCCGCTTTTTAAATTTCTGACTCACAGAACCACAGTCTAAGAAATCTTTCTTAAGTGGCGTTCTGGGGCTTTGCTGTTGCCTTCATCTGTCTGCGTGTGGGGAAGGAACTGCATCTTCACTGTGACTTGTGACATGGGGACATGGAGGCCTGTGGGAAACTTAGGATAAACTGTGTTCTTTGGAGGCTCCAAAGGAGCAGAACGTGAAGACTGGTTCCCTCTAGAGTAGCTGGACCCTGTCTGGACCTCCATAACCTGAGAGTTTCCAGTTCATCATTTGCTTTAGGTTAAAATAAGCATTATTAAGAAAGGCTGGAGAGATGTTCCTTGCCTGTCTTGCTTTTCTCGCATGATAACCCTTTTAGAGTATAGACACCTTGATCTGAAGTGTAACTTGGCCACCATCTCCTTAAGCACCAGGGCACTGAACCACATCAGCCCACCCACCCTGGCTGCGTGTGAATTTCTGTGGGCCCAGCCTTAACACTAGACACTTTAGTTGAGTTCAGTCGCTCAGTCGTGTCCAACTCTTTATGACCCCATGGACTATAGCACGCCAGGCTTCCCTCTCCCTCACCATCTCCTGGAACTTGCTCAAACTCATGTCCACTGACTCAGTGATTCTGAGAAGAATCTAATCCTGGTATTTGATGCCTAGTAAGTACCTTGTATTGGGAGGTGTGAAGGAATATTCCACTAAGCAAATACAGTGAATGTTCAGGGCTGGGTGGGGATGGCCAAGGTTGGCAGCCAATTGATCTCTCCACTCACGAGGAGAGACCACTGGGGCGTCGAGCAGCGTGGTGAGTTTTGCCCACGCAAATGGGGAAGTGAGCAGGTGTTGTTAATTATTTAGGAAGAATTAAGCCGTCTGGGTGGGTGGGTTTTATGCTCTGTTTGGTAATAAAGGTTGCTGCAGAAAGGAATTTTAAAATTCAGTATTCTCATTTGCCTCATCTTGCAAAGAAGCCGAACCTTGGTTTGACTGGTGGGAGCATCTGGGATTAATGAAGCAGACTCTTACAGTGCAGAAATCAATGTTTGCTGCATTAATTGCATGATGCTGAAACCCCGCTTTTTAAATTTCTGACTCACAGAACCACAGTCTAAGAAATCTTTCTTAAGTGGCGTTCTGGGGCTTTGCTGTTGCCTTCATCTGTCTGCGTGTGGGGAAGGAACTGCATCTTCACTGTGACTTGTGACATGGGGACATGGAGGCCTGTGGGAAACTTAGGATAAACTGTGTTCTTTGGAGGCTCCAAAGGAGCAGAACGTGAAGACTGGTTCCCTCTAGAGTAGCTGGACCCTGTCTGGACCTCCATAGCCTGAGAGTTTCCAGTTCATCATTTGCTTTAGGTTAAAATAAGCATTATTAAGAAAGGCTGGAGAGATGTTCCTTGCCTGTCTTGCTTTTCTCGCATGATAGCCCTTTTAGAGTATAGACACCTTGATCTGAAGTGTAACTTGGCCACCATCTCCTTAAGCACCAGGGCACTGAACCACATCAGCCCACCCACCCTGGCTGTGTGTGAATTTCTGTGGGCCCAGCCTTAACACTAGACACTTTAGTTGAGTTCAGTCGCTCAGTCGTGTCCAACTCTTTATGACCCCATGGACTATAGCACGCCAGGCTTCCCTCTCCCTCACCATCTCCTGGAACTTGCTCAAACTCATGTCCACTGACTCAGTGATGCCATCCAATCATCTCGTCCTCTGTTGTCCCCTTCTCCTTCTGCCTTCTGTTTTTCCAAACATCCAGTGCATTGTCTCTTCGCATCAGGTGAACAGTGACATTTGAACCACATTTAGGGAAATGCATAGGAGTTTGCCAGAGAAGGAGGATTCCAGGCAGAGGGAATAAAAGCCCTGAGGCCTGGAGCCCTGAAGTTTCTACCAGCTGGAGTGGTACAGGGAGCAGGAATAGGGAGAGAGTAGTCTCTGGATGGAGCTTGGAAAGGTGTTTTGAGACCTTAGACATCTAACTAAGAACTTTTGATTCCCTCCAGTAGGTGGTGAGGAACCTGACAAAAGTGGGAAATGAGATGACTGATAAAGTTTTATTTTTAATGTACATAGAAACTTTTGTTTGTATAGTTCTGTGAGCTTTGACCACAATCACAATATGGAACAGTTAATTCACCCCCTGAAGTTTTTTTATGCAGCTCTCTTATATTCAAACCCTTCCCCTCCCCTATACCTGAAAACCACTGCCCCACTTTGTGTCCCTAAAGCTTTGCCTTTTTCAGAATGTCATATAAATGGAATGATGCAATACATGTTGTTCAGCCTTAAAGTTGTGTCTGACTCTTTGCAACCCCATGAACTGCACCATGACAGGCTCCCCTGTCCTTCACTATCTCCCAGAGTTTGCTCAAACTCATGTCCATTAACTCAGTGATGCTTTCTAATCATCTCATTTTCTGCTGCCTCTTTCTCCTTTTGCCTTCAGTCTTTCCCAGCATCAGGGACTTTTCCATTGAATCAGCTCGTCACATCAGGTGGCCAAAGTATTAGAGCTTTAGCAACAGTCCTTCCAATGAATATTCAGGGTTAATTTCCTTTAGAATTGAGTGGTTTGATTTTCTTGCAGTTGAAGGGACTCCTAAGAGTCTTCTCCAGCACCACAATTAGAAAGCATCAGTTTTTCGGCACTATGCCTTCTTAGTTCAACTCTCACATCCATACATGACTACTGGAAAAACTGAAGCTTTGACTGTACAGATCTTTGCTGACCAAGTGATGTCTCTGCTTTTTAATGCACTGTCTAGGTTGGTCATAGCTTTCTTTACAAGGAGCAAGCATCTTTTAATTTCGTGGCTCCCTGTCACTGTTTTCTCTTCTGTTTGCCATGAAGTGATGGGATTGGATGCCATGATTTGGTTTTTTGAATGTTGAGTTTTAAGCCAACTTTTTCACTCTCCTCTTTCACCTTCATCAGGAGGCTCCATAGTTCCCCTTCACTTTCTGCCATTAGAGTGGTGTCATCCGCATATCTGAGGTTGTTGATATTTTCTCCTGGCAGTCTTGATTCCAGCTTGTGGTTCAGTCAGCCTGGCGTTTCTCATGATGTTGCCTGCATATAAAAGTTAAATGAGCAGGGTAACCATATACAACCTTGTCATACTCCTTTCCTAGTTTGGAACCAATCAGTTGTTCCATGTCCGGTTCTAACTTTTGCTTCTCAGGAGATAGGTAAGGTGGTCTGGCAGTCCCATCTCTAAGAATTTTCCAGTTTGTTGTGATCCACACAATCAAAGGTTTTAGCATAGTCCATGAATCAGCGTACACGTTTTTCTGAATTTCTCTTGCTTTATCTATTATCTAGTGAGTGTTGGCAATTTGATCTCTCATTCCTCTGCTTTTTCTAAACTCAGCTTGTACATCTCTGTTCACGTACTGCTAAAACCCATCTTGAAGGATTTTGAGCAAACCTTACTAGCATGTGAAATGAGTGCAGTTGTACGGTAGTTTGAACGTTCGTTGGCACTGCCATTCTTTGGGATTGGAATGAAAACTGACCTTTTCCAGTCCTGTGGCCACTGCTGAGTTTTTAATATTTGCTGACATATTGAGTGCAGCACTATACCAGCATCATCTTTTAGGGTTTTAAATAGCTCAGCCAGAATTCCATCATCTCCGCTTGCTTTGTTTGTAGTAATGCTTCCTAAGGCCCATTTGACTTTCACACTTCAGGTTATCTGGCTTCTAGGTAAGTGACCACACCATTGTGATTATCCAGGTCGTTAAGACCTTTTTTTATATAGCTCTCATCATCTGCCTACTGGAAACTGAAGCTTTGACTGTACAGATCTTTGCTGACCAAGTGATGTCTCTGCTTTTTAATGCACTGTCTAGGTTGGTCATAGCTTTCTTTACAAGGAGCAAGCATCTTTTAATTTCGTGGCTCCCTGTCACTGTTTTCTCTTCTGTTTGCCATGAAGTGATGGGATTGTATGCCATGATTTTGTTTTTTGAATGTTGAGTTTTAAGCCAACTTTTTCACTCTCCTCTTTCACCTTCATCAGGAGGCTCCATAGTTCCCCTTCACTTTCTGCCATTAGAGTGGTGTCATCCGCATATCTGAGGTTGTTGATATTTTCTCCTGGCAGTCTTGATTCCAGCTTGTGGTTCAGTCAGCCTGGCGTTTCTCATGATGTTGCCTGCATATAAAAGTTAAATGAGCAGGGTAACCGTATACAACCTTGTCATACTCCTTTCCCAGTTTGGAACCAATCAGTTGTTCCATGTCCGGTTCTAACTTTTGCTTCTCAGGAGATAGGTAAGGTGGTCTGGCAGTCCCATCTCTTTAAGAATTTTCCAGTTTGTTGTGATCCACACAATCAAAGGTTTTAGCATAGTCCATGAATCAGCGTACACGTTTTTCTGAATTTCTCTTGCTTTATCTATTATCTAGTGAGTGTTGGCAATTTGATCTCTCATTCCTCTGCTTTTTCTAAACCCAGCTTGTACATCTCTGTTCACGTACTGCTAAAACCCATCTTGAAGGATTTTGAGCAAACCTTACTAGCATGTGAAATGAGTGCAGTTGTACGGTAGTTTGAACGTTCGTTGGCACTGCCATTCTTTGGGATTGGAATGAAAACTGACCTTTTCCAGTCCTGTGGCCACTGCTGAGTTTTTAATATTTGCTGACATATTGAGTGCAGCACTATACCAGCATCATCTTTTAGGGTTTTAAATAGCTCAGCCAGAATTCCATCATCTCCGCTTGCTTTGTTTGTAGTAATGCTTCCTAAGGCCCATTTGACTTTCACACTTCAGGTTATCTGGCTTCTAGGTAAGTGACCACACCATTGTGATTATCCAGGTCGTTAAGACCTTTTTTTATATATAGTTCTTCCGTGTATTCTTGCCACCTCGTCTTAATATCTTCTACTTCTGTTAGGTCCTTACTGTTTCTGCCCTTTATTGTGCCCTTCCTTGCCTAAAATGTTCCCTTGATATCTCCAGTTTTCTTGAAGAGATCTCTAGTCTTTCCCATTCTTTCATTTTCCTCTGTTTCTTTGCATTGTTCATTTAAGAAGGCCTTCTTATCTCTCCTTGCTATTCTCTGGAACTCTGCATTCAGTTGGGTATATTTCTCCCTTTGTCCCTTGTTTTTCAGTTCTCTTTTTATTTCCCTCAGCTATTTGTAACACCACTTTAGACAACCACTGTGCCTTCTTGCATTTCTTTTTCTTGGGGATGATTTTCAAACACTCAGTCTACCAGATCTAATTCCTTGAATATATTGGTAACCTCCACTGTATAATCATAAGGGGCTTGATTTAGATCATACCTGAATAGCCTAGTGATTTTCCCTGCTTTCCTCAACTTAAGCCTGAATTTTGCAATAAGGAACTCATGATCTGAGCCACAGTCAGCTCCAGGTCTTGTTTTTGCTGACTGTATAACTTTGGCATCTTCAGCTGCAAAGAACATAATCAGTCTGATTTTGATATTGACCATCTGGGTGATGTCCATGCATACAGTCATCTCTGTGGTTGTTGGAAAAGGGTGTTTGCTATGACCAGTGTGTTCTCTTGACAAAACTGTGTTGTTGGCCTTTTCCCTGCTTCATTCTGTATGCCAAGGCCAAACCTGCCTGTTATTTTGGGTATCTTCTTACATCCTACTTTTACATTCCAATCCCCTGTAATGAAAAGGACATCTTTTTTTTGGATGTTAGTTCTAGAAGGTGTTGCGGGTCTTCATAGAACTAGTCAACTTCAACTTCTTCAGCACCAGTTGTTGGGGTATAGACCTGAATTACTGTGATGTTGAATGGTTTGCCTTGGAAACAAACCAAGATAATTCTGTCATTTTTAACGTTGTACCCAAGTACTGCATTTCAGACTCTTCCGTTGACTATGAGAACTACTCCATTTTTTCTAAGGAATTCTTGCCCACAGTAGTACGTATAATGGTCGCCCATACCTGTCCATTTTAGTTCTTTGATTCCTAAGATGTTGAAATTCACTCTTGCTGTCTCCTGCTCGACCACGTCCAATTTACCTTTGACTCCTAGACCTAATATTCCAAGTTCCTATGCAATGTTGTTCTTCACAGCACTGGATTTTACTTTCACCGCCAGACACATCCACAGCTGAGCATAATTTCTGCTTTGGGCCAGTGTTTCATTCTTTCTGGAGCTATTAGTAATTGGCTTCTGCTCTTCCCCAGTAGCATATTGAACACCTTTCAGTCTGGGTGGCTCATCTTCTGGTGTCATATCTTTTTGCCTTTTCATACAGTTTGTAGGATTCTTGCAGCACACATACTAGGGTAGTTTTCCGTGAACCCCATGAACAGCATGAATATATATATAAGTATCTATTATGTGTATATATGTGTGTTTTACAGTCTAGCTTCTTTTATTTAGCATAATACATTGGAAAGTTCTCCATGTTGCTGCATGTATCAGTACTTTGCTCTTTTTCATTGTTGGATAGTATTCCATTGCTTGCTTATGTCACTGTTTATCCATTCATCTGTTGAGAGATGTTTGAGTTGTTTGCAGTTCCTGGCAGCTGTGAATAAACTGCTACATTTCATACAGGTTTTTGTGTGACCATTGTTCTTATCTCTCTAGGGTAAATACCTAGGGTGGGATTTCTGGGGCATTTGATAAGTGTGTGTATAATTTTAGAGACCGCCAAACTTTTTTCTAAAGTGATGTGCCATTCTCCATTCCCATCATCAGTGCAAAAGAGTTTCAGCTGTTCTCCATGTTCCCTAACACTTGACATGATCCCCAGTTTGTTTTTGTCTTTTCAATTTTGACCATTCTAAATGGTGTGTAGTAGTATCTCATTGTGGCTTTAGTTTGCATTTCCCTAATAACCAGTGATTGTGAGCATCTTTCCATGTGCTTTCTTGCTAACTATATATCTGGTTTGGTCATGTGTCTATTGAAATATTTTGCCCATCTTTTAATTGGGTTATTTGTCTCATTGTTGAGTTTTGAGAGTTCTGTATATTTTCTAGAGTTAAATATTTTGTCAGATCTGTGGTATTTTCTCCCAGTCCGTGGCTTATCTTTTCATTTCTTGATGTACAGGCTTTTAATAAGGTTCACTGCAGCAGTTAGTGTTTTGGACTCAGCCACTCTCTTCCTCACTCACCATACTCCAGCCATGCTGGCCTTATTTCAGTTCTTAAAAAAATTGAACTCTGCTTCTCCTGAGCTCATGCTGTCCTCTGTGTCTGAAATACTCTTACTATGGCCTAGCTAATAAACTCCCAAATCTTTATTCTCATGTTTTCTTTTAGAAATCTTGTTCTTTTAGCGTTTATGTTTAGGTCTCTGATACACCTCAAAACAATTTTTTTTCTATGGTGTGAGGTAAGGATTTGAGGGTCATTTTTTTCTTTATGAATATCCAATTGTTGTTGCATAATTTGTTTTTAAAATTTCCCTTTTCCCTTTAGATTGCTTGGGTGCCCTTTTTCAAAAATCAAATGAGCAACCCTGTGAGTTCATTTCTGGATTATTTACTCTGCTTCACTGATCAATAGGTTTATCTTTACAGCAGTACCACATTTTATTAATTACTTGATCTTCATAGTAAACTTTGAAATTGGAGAGATTGTCCTCTAACCTTGCTTTTCTGCTTTTAAGGTTTCTTTGGACATTATATGTCCTTTGAATTTCTTTATCAATGTTAGAACTGGCTTATAAATTTCTACAAAAACAAAATCCAAAAACTGATGGGATTTTGATTGGCACTACATTGAATCTATAGGTCAGTTTGGAAAGAATGAAAGTTCTTAACACTATGGAGTCTTCCAATCTGCAAACATAGCATGTCACCATTTTTTGTCTGGCTTTCTCTTACTCCTCTTTCAGGTGTCAGTTTAAGTGCTCTCTCCTCAAGGAAATCTTTGTTGCCTTCTGACTGGATGATATAGCTCATATTATAGCCCCTGGTGCCCCCACTGTCTTCCTTCTTGGTTCTTATCACAATGGTAATAATTATTTGTGTGATAAGCTGTATCATAATTATTTTGTGTCATAAGTTCCATAAAGACAGGGATCAGGTCTGCCTTCTTTACTGGTTGACACACTATAAGTTTTCAATAAAGATTTATAAGTGGATGAGTGAACAAATGTCCTGTTCTTTTGGTAGAGATCTTCAGGTCATCGCCTGTTGTCAGTCACAGTTTGATGCACACCTTGGTCTCTGCTTGCTAATGGGGAAACCATAGTCTAATCCTCCCACCCATTTCTTGGCCTTCTGCCTAGCTCTTAGTTCCTGCTGACATGCAGTATATGTTGAGAACTCCTGTTCACTTGACAGGTAGATGTGTGTAATTATGATTTTTAAAAATAAAATAATTCATCTACAGTGAATTTCAGGTAATGATTATCATACAGAGAATTAATTTATTTGGGGAGTTGAGGGGGGAGGTGTTGCTTTCACAGCATCAGTTAGAACATTTGAAAAACCGGTGGCGGAATCTTGATTGAATTAGGCTGTGTTCATAATTAGGAAATGCCAAAGCCTGCAAAACGTTGAAAAGTGGTGAGGACAAAGTGATGGAATTAAGTCTTCTTTTGAGATTTAAGGAGTCAGCAGTTGAGGGGCATTATGTTGTTAATTAATTGGTTTGTGGCTATTACTTGGACATGTAGATTTTATTCTACATTTTGATCATAAATCAATATATAGGTCCAACTGCTGAGTAAATCCCCAAAGTAAGCATTACTAAGAAAGATTTTAGGAAGACCTTTCTGAGAAGTGAGACTGTTGGGACAAGTTGTCAAGGCATGTTGCAGATTGTTGTTGGTGATTCGGAGCAAGATAAGAGAGAGAAGTTGCTCAAAAATGGTAGAATCCTGGGCAGAAACCCTGACGGAAGAGATCTGAGATACTGTTTACTCTGAATTAGATCTGGAGCCAGCTGATACAAGCAAAATTCTTGACTGGAATTCTTGGGAGTTTGAAGAAGAGCAATGGAAATAACCTAACTTTATCACAGTGAGAGATTTTTGTTGCCTTCTGACTGGATGATATAGCTCATATTATAGCCCCTGGTGCCCCCACTGTCTTCCTTCTTGGTTCTTATCACAATGGTAATAATTATTTGTGTGATAAGCTGTATCATAATTATTTTGTGCCATAAGTTCCATAAAGATAGGGATCAGGTCTGCCTTCTTTACTGGTTGACACACTATAAGTTTTCAATAAAGATTTATAAGTGGATGAGTGAACAAATGTCCTGTTCTTTTGGTAGAGATCTTCAGGTCATTGCCTGTTGTCAGTCACAGTTTGATGCACACCTTGGTCTCTGCTTGCTAATGGGGAAACCATAGTCTAATCCTCTCACCCATTTCTTGGCCTTCTGCCTAGCTCTTAGTTCCCGCTGACATGCAGTATATGTTGAGAACTCCTGTTCACTTGACAGGTAGATGTGTGTAATTATGATTTTTAAAAATAAAATAATTCATCTACAGTGAATTTCAGGTAATGATTATCATACAGAGAATTAATTTATTTGGGGAGTTGGGAGGGGAGGTGTTGCTTTCACAGCATCAGTTAGAACATTTGAAAAACCGGTGGCGGAATCTTGATTGAATTAGGCTGTGTTCATAATTAGGAAATGCCAAAGCCTGCCAAACGTTGAAAAGTGGTGAGGACAAAGTGATGAAATTAAGTCTTCTTTTGAGGTTTAAGGAGTCAGCAGTTGAGGGGCATTATGTTGTTAATTAATTGGTTTGTGGCTATTACTTGGACATGTAGATTTTATTCTACATTTTGATCATAAATCAATATATAGGTCCAACTGCTGAGTAAATCCCCAAAGTAAACATTACTAAGAAAGATTTTAGGAAGAACTTTCTGAGAAGTGAGACTGTTGGGACAAGTTGTCAAGGCATGTTGCAAATTGTTGTTGGTGATTCGGAGCAAGATAAGAGAGAGAAGTTGCTCAAAAATGGTAGAATCCTGGGCAGAAACCCTGACGGAAGAGATCTGAGATACCGTTTACTCTGAATTAGATCTGGAGCCAGCTAATACAAGCAAAATTCTTGACTGGAATTCTTGGGAGTTTGAAGAAGAGCAATGGAAATAACCTAACTTTATCACAGTGAGAGATTGTAATTTCCTCGGGTGCTAATAGTTTCTCTCTTTTTTTTTTTTAATGTGTATACAATGCGCACTCTCATTATAGCTGTGCAGCTGCTTGGTCAAGCATTGTTTCCATCTCACAGATCAGCAAACCGAGGCTCAGAAAACGGATGTGACTGGCTTGAAATTGCAGAGTTAGCAAGATTCAAGCACAGGTCTTTGGACAGTTAAGACCACTGTCTGTTCCCTACACTTTGTCCATCAGTCAGTACTAGTTGAAGCCCTTATTAGGGGCATATGATCTAGATTGAGAGTTTTGGGGTGACATTGGTAGGTTTGGAGAAAATGGAGGTATTCTTAATAGTAATAACAAATACCATTTATTTATCAGTCAGTCAGTATAGGCTATATTATACTGTAGTAACAAAAAATCCCTTTAATTTCAAAGACTTAACACAACCAAGGCATATTTCTTGCTCAATGACCAGTCCCATTGGCTACCTGTCCACTGCGGATGGGCAGTGTTCTCTGCTTATCACAGTTACTCAGGCACCCAGGCTAATGGAGCAGCTATCAGCGCTCATGTCGATGTACAGTGTTAGAAGGATGGACTGCTCAGAGGTTCATGTGGCAACAATGAGATCCTCCATCCTGGAAAGTGACACATCACTTCTGCTTTCAGCTCATTGCCCCAAACTAGGCATTTGATCTCACTCAACCACAAGTGGCCAAGTCATGCAGTCCTCCCTCCACTGCATAGAAGGGAGGGAGCCAGAAGTATTTGGCAGACTGCATTAATGATTGCCACTAGCACTCAGTAAGCAACAAGTAATTCATCTGATTCTGTACAAACCTGTATAATAATAATGAGAACTAACATTTATTGATTATTGTACTGTTTACCTACGCTTTCAACCCTCCAGTCACCAGTCAGATGATACAATAATTATATCCATTTTCCAGATACGGGAACTGAAGTTAGTAGCTTAAGGCCGCACAGCTAACAGGTTGTAAGCAGTATTTGAATCCAGGCCATCTTGGCTACAGAACCCATATTATAATAGCCCCATTTAATAGGATGAGAAATCTGAGGCTCAGGGAACCAACCAGCCCAAGGTCATCCTGTCAGGAAGCAGCAAGCCACAGTTCCTTTACCTTATTATATTTCCCATATAAATTCTGTTAGTAACTCCCAGTGATTACTTGGCCTTCTGAGTCCTGAAATGACTAACGGGCATACCTCTTTTTATTGCACTTCACTTTATTGTGCTTCACGGATACTGCATTTTTTTTCTTTTAACAGATAGAGGGTTTGCAGTAACTGCATTGAATGTGGCTATTGGTGCCATTTTTCCAGTAACATTGTTTTAAAATTAAGATGTGTACATTGTTTAGATATAATGCTATTGCACATTCAGTAAACTACAGTAGAGCATAAATATAAGTTATATGTACTGAGAAGGCAAAAAATTGTGTGACTTGCTTTACTGTGATATTTGCTTTATTGCGGTGGTCTGAAACCAAACCTACAGTATCTCCAAAATGAGCCTATACTTTGATAGAACCAACTTGTATCAGCCTATGAGAGCCAAACGTTAAATTTCCATGTTAAGATAAGAATTAAATGTTAAGTAAGAATCAAATGGTAAACAATAATTGAATAATGTCATTCTTAAAATGATTAAGAATTAAGTTACATAATCTACCTACAGTTAAACAAATTATAGTTATTTCAAACCAAGATAATAAATACTCAAAACTTGCCAACTTCCTAATCGTTTTACTCTCTTTTACTATTACATACACTTGAGGTACATAACTTCTCTCATATTTGAATGCTAGAAATACTATATAATGTATTATTACTATGCATGTCATCCTAGCCTGACTTTCAATGGTATCTAGTTGGTAGGCTGAGGTACTGGTGAGCACTACCTTTCAGAGCTTTTTTCCCTGGAAAGCCAGTTACTAAGCATTTTCCAGTGTATCACTTGGCCTGTAGCTTACCTGTTTTCCCAATTGGATGGCAACATCCTAGTCAATCCAGGACCAGCTGGCCGCCCCCTACAGATCCAGCTGGTTTCAGAGATGGACCAGCTTCTATGGGGCTCCTACCTTGGATGAACCATCTGCATTCATCCTTGAACACTTAACACCAAGATGATGTCTCTCCCTTCAAGCTGAGGGTCCTCAACCATGGCTGCCCACTGGAATCACTGAAGAGAGCTTTAAAAAAAACATACATTTTTTTTTTCCAGGACCCGCCGCCATAGGGTCTGATTTTATTGTTCTGGTGCGTGGCCTGGGCATGAGGGTTTTAAAAAGCTTTCCAGTGATAACCAAGGCAGAGAACTGCATCTTTAAGCAAACTCAGTGTGTGAAAAGTTTGAGCCACCGAAGAAGGCAGATTGGAGGTTTAATTTACAAAAACTCTCTCAGTTTTCTCAGAATTGTCCTGTGAAGAAGGCTTTAAGGCAGATTATGGCTTTTTCTTTTAGTAAATACTTTTTTACTTTGTGGGCATACAGTCTGTGTTGCAGTACTCAGCTATGCCATGGTAGTGAAAAGGCAGCTGTAAAGAGGACTTTGAAGAATGAACATGGGGCTTCCCTGGTGGTCCAGTGGGTAAGGACACCGCCTTGCAGTGCAAGGGGCACCAGCTCGATCCATGGCCTGGGAAGATCCCACGTGCTGCAGAGTGGCTGGACTAAAGTGTCCAACTACAGAGCCAGAACTCTGGAATACATGCACCCAGAGCCAGTACTCTGCAGCAAGAGAGGCCACTGTGATGGGAGGCCCACACCGATCAAAAGAACAAAGATGGAAATAAATGAAACACCAATAGAAGTGGCCAAAAAAAAAAAAAAAAATAGAACATGCCTATGTTCCACTAAAATCTGTTTACAAAATGAGGTGAGCTGGAATTGGCCCGTGGACCATAGCTTGCCATCCCCCATCTATGGTGTTCTTCGTAGAATCACCTTGAATATTCCCACTGAGCTATCAGGTTGCATTGGTCTGTTTAGTGATACTCCCACTCCAGCCCTCAAATTCTTCAGCTTTAACTGGCCTCACTCATCTGATAGGGCAAATCCACCAATGCTGGACTGAGTTACTTGAAGGTGAGGAGCTCTCGGTCTTATTCTCTTGCCATAGTGCCCAGCCTTTGGGTTTCACTTAACATTTATTTGTCGTATAAACAAATTGATCAGGGCTTCCCCTGGTGGTCCAGTGGGTAAGGACACCACCTTGCAGTGCAAGGGGTGCCAGTTCGATCCCTGGCCTGGGAAGATCCCACGTGCCGCGGAGCGGCTAGACTGATGTGTCCAATCACCGAGCCGAAACTCTGGAGTGCATGCGCTCAGAGCTGGCGCTCTGCAAGGACAGAGGCCACCGCGATGGGAGGCCCACAGGAGCCAAAGAACAAAGACGGATGAAAATAGAGAAATGAAAAGACCAATAGAAGTGGCCCGTCCGTCTCCCTCCTTCTCCTCCCCCCCCAAAAAAAGACAAATAAAGTACTACAGTGAACCTCACACTTTAAAAAAAAAAAAAAAATTTTATCAGATAAATAGCATTTACTATTGTGTCTTAAAAGCTGTTTTGTGGAGCCTTTCAAATGTCCATAAAAAAGAGAATAATGTGGAGAATCTCCATGTACCCATCATCCATCTCCGACACTGAGCTGAAGTTGCTTGCTGGCTTATGCTTCTCTAAATTCCATAAATCCAAGGGACCATCTCCCTTTCACTGTATATTGCCATATGCCCTGGTACCATGAACAGAGTCAGGCACGTGCTAGGTGCTCAGAAAAACATGTGGCGGATAAACAAAAGAATAAATGAATGACAAGCTGGTGTATTTAGATGTGCTTTGTAAAACTTCTGGCAGGTTCTCTGCTATTGCATAGACTTGGAAATGTTGTGGGTTAAATCGTGACTTCTCACACTTAAAAGAGCAAAGAGTCATGGTTCAGTATCTGTGGAGGACGTCAGAATCTCGGCAGATCTTCATAACCCTGTTGGCAGATGTTGGGCTGCGGAGAAGACAAGGGAATGGAGAACCTTGGTAGAATCTTGCAGGTGAAGGAAAAACTAACTCTCACCCATCCCAGCCCTGCACTCTCTTAGACACCTTTTCTCCAGTGTCCTATAAGGAAGGGAATGACCACCGAAAAAAAAAAAAAAAAAAACCTGGTCAAATTTAAACCCCTTTAAAGTTACCAGCCTGCTGGAGATTAGCTCAGAGAAAATATGTCAGGGTCTACTTTGATTTGCAATTTGAGGGGAATGTGGGAAACGTGTTTTTGCTTCCTCAGAGAGGATTATGTTGCCTTGCAGATTGGGTCTTTGTCACTTTTGATTTTAGAACACTTACTCATGCTTCCAGTAATGAACACAAAGCAAAGCCCACTGAAACCAGCCTCGGAGGTCCTGCTGTTTCAGAAGCCCAGAGGGTTCTTGGTTCACTGGATTCTTCTGTCTGGATTCCTGCCTGTCGCCTGCCAGACTTTTCAGGGTTCTGTTTCTTGTGCTGCACAAATGCTGGTGTTTCATTTCAAACATTAAATAAAATACATTGGTATTATATTTTTGAGATAAGTCATTCATTACCATATTGATTAAACGTGTAATATTGCCTGAGCTTAAATAACCTTTATAAAGCACCCAGGAGACCTCAACCAGGGTAGCGGTGAAACTCAGTCAAATTTCAGATTCAGTAAACATGATCATGGCGCTTAAACTGGGAGGCAAAGAAGGAAATAAATGGTTCCTTTAAACAGTCCCTTCTTGCTTTATTTTATCCACTAAGGGACCATCTCCCTTTCACTGTATATTGCCATATGCCCTGGTACCATGAACAGAGTCAGGCACGTGCTAGGTGCTCAGAAAAACATGTGGCGGATAAACAAAAGAATAAATGAATGACAAGCTGGTGTATTTAGATGTGCTTTGTAAAACTTCTGGCAGGTTCTCTGCTATTGCATAGACTTGGAAATGTTGTGGGTTAAATCGTGACTTCTCACACTTAAAAGAGCAAAGAGTCATGGTTCAGTATCTGTGGAGGACGTCAGAATCTCGGCAGATCTTCATAACCCTGTTGGCAGATGTTGGGCTGCGGAGAAGACAAGGGAATGGAGAACCTTGGTAGAATCTTGCAGGTGAAGGAAAAACTAACTCTCACCCATCCCAGCCCTGCACTCTCTTAGACACCTTTTCTCCAGTGTCCTATAAGGAAGGGAATGACCACCGAAAAAAAAAAAAAAAAAACCTGGTCAAATTTAAACCCCTTTAAAGTTACCAGCCTGCTGGAGATTAGCTCAGAGAAAATATGTCAGGGTCTACTTTGATTTGCAATTTGAGGGAAATGTGGGAAACGTGTTTTTGCTTCCTCAGAGAGGATTATGTTGCCTTGCAGATTGGGTCTTTGTCACTTTTGATTTTAGAACACTTACTCATGCTTCCAGTAATGAACAAAAAGCAAAGCCCACTGAAACCAGCCTCGGAGGTCCTGCTGTTTCAGAAGCCCAGAGGGTTCTTGGTTCACTGGATTCTTCTGTCTGGATTCCTGCCTGTCGCCTGCCAGACTTTTCAGGGTTCTGTTTCTTGTGCTGCACAAATGCTGGTGTTTCATTTCAAACATTAAATAAAATACATTGGTATTATATTTTTGAGATAAGTCATTCATTACCATATTGATTAAACGTGTAATATTGCCTGAGCTTAAATAACCTTTATAAAGCACCCAGGAGACCTCAACCAGGGTAGCGGTGAAACTCAGTCAAATTTCAGATTCAGTAAACATGATCATGGCGCTTAAACTGGGAGGCAAAGAAGGAAATAAATGGTTCCTTTAAACAGTCCCTTCTTGCTTTATTTTATCCACTAATTAATCTGTTAAGAGAGGCAGCGTTTTAAGATAAATTCTCACATAGAAAAAACATCTGTGTGGTTACAAGCCATGAATGCTTTCGTCAGAGGTGTCATACAGGTGTGAATCAGACACCCCTTGAATGGAGGAGCATTTAGGGTGGGGTCTGGCCTTCCTAAATTCTTAGGTTTACTCTTGGCACCACTCTGGCTATAAACTGCTTCCACTGATTCATAAAATACATGTGCTATTTCCAAGTGCTATATGTTCCTCAAAATCGAATCACTCCTAGGTGCTTAAATCTTATTTCCACAGCTGACATTAAAACACCATCCTCCATGCTGCATGTAGTCCCCTGCTGGAAGTTTCTGGTTCCACTGCCTGAGCGCTCTGTGGTCTAAATATAGCCATTTAAAAAGAAGATTACGGCCCGTCCACTTGGGACTGCTAAAAAGCCTTTCAAGATAACTCTGGAAAGCCTGATGCCTTTAATCCTTAACTTTAATTTAAAATAAAGAAATCTTCTCAACTCATATTCCATTTTCCACATTTTCTCCCCCAACCCTTGTCCTCTCCTACAAATCTTTTAATTGACCCCCGCCCCCCCCCCCCCACACACACTTCCGTGAGTGAGAAATAAGACTCTTTACAAGTAGCTTCTGGAGCAAGAATTGGCTGCGCTGTTTTAATTTCTTGCAAGGATGTTTTTATAGAAGAAAGTCAAGTCAACACTCAAGAGTATACACAGAATTAATCAGGCCAGAAAGTTCGGAATATAAAAAGGGAGGAGGGGGGGAGGATGTTTTATCAAACCAAACTGCTTGGGGAGATGAAAAGATAAAAGGATTTCCTTCTCCTAGTGCCTTAAATATTGGCAGGCAGTGGGGTCAAGATTTTTTCTTTTGTTGTTATGGAAAGCCATACAGATAATTAATGCTGTTGAAAGAAGATTGTTCTGTTGGCGTCTGCGAGACTGGCCCCCTAGTCTGGGATCTTCTGGAAAGAAACAAGTCAGGGAAAAAGTTATGCACTGGGGGAGATCCTGACAATTTACACCAGCGATAAATAACGTCCAGAGAGCAAACAGCTCTGGCTAGCTCCTTGTGGCTGCAGATACTTGATATGGGGACACAGGTCAATGTGTGCAGGGAACTTTAAATGCAGTGGAAGACCCGTCAGCCTACCCCCATCCCAGCCTAACCTCCCGGACTCCCTCTTAAACAATAATTATTAAAGAAAGCAGCAGAAGCCCAGGAAGGTTATGAATTGGCTTTGATAGTTAGTTTCATTTCTTCCTGGATAGACAGCCTCTGCTTGAATTTAATGGGCAGGAAATGTTTGATCCCTTCCTTGGATGTCAGATGTAGCTGTGGGGTCTGGGAGCCCTGGCCAGCCCTGCTGGGCCCCTTGGAGTCTTCTGTGCCTCTGGCTGACCCAGTCCTGAAGGAACTGAGAAAACTCACCAACCCTGGAGTAATAATAGGGTGCATGTAGTCCCCTGCTGGAAGTTTCTGGTTCCACTGCCTGAGCGCTCTGTGGTCTAAATATAGCCATTTAAAAAGAAGATTACGGCCCGTCCACTTGGGACTGCTAAAAAGCCTTTCAAGATAACTCTGGAAAGCCTGATGCCTTTAATCCTTAACTTTAATTTAAAATAAAGAAATCTTCTCAACTCATATTCCATTTTCCACATTTTCTCCCCCAACCCTTGTCCTCTCCTACAAATCTTTTACTTGACCCCGCCCCCACACACACTTCCGTGAGTGAGAAATAAGACTCTTTACAAGTAGCTTCTGGAGCAAGAATTGGCTGCGCTGTTTTAATTTCTTGCAAGGATGTTTTTATAGAAGAAAGTCAAGTCAACACTCAAGAGTATACACAGAATTAATCAGGCCAGAAAGTTCGGAATATAAAAAGGGAGGGGGGAGGGAAGGATGTTTTATCAAACCAAACTGCTTGGGGAGATGAAAAGATAAAAGGATTTCCTTCTCCTAGTGCCTTAAATATTGGCAGGCAGTGGGGTCAAGATTTTTTCTTTTGTTGTTATGGAAAGCCATACAGATAATTAATGCTGTTGAAAGAAGATTGTTCTGTTGGCGTCTGCGAGACTGGCCCCCTAGTCTGGGATCTTCTGGAAAGAAACAAGTCAGGGAAAAAGTTATGCACTGGGGGAGATCCTGACAATTTACACCAGCAATAAATAACGTCCAGAGAGCAAACAGCTCTGGCTAGCTCCTTGTGGCTGCAGATACTTGATATGGGGACACAGGTCAATGTGTGCAGGGAACTTTAAATGCAGTGGAAGACCCGTCAGCCTACCCCCATCCCAGCCTAACCTCCCGGACTCCCTCTTTTAAACAATAATTATTAAAGAAAGCAGCAGAAGCCCAGGAAGGTTATGAATTGGCTTTGATAGTTAGTTTCATTTCTTCCTGGATAGACAGCCTCTGCTTGAATTTAATGGGCAGGAAATGTTTGATCCCTTCCTTGGATGTCAGATGTAGCTGTGGGGTCTGGGAGCCCTGGCCAGCCCTGCTGGGCCCCTTGGAGTCTTCTGTGCCTCTGGCTGACCCAGTCCTGAAGGAACTGAGAAAACTAACCAACCCTGGAGTAATAATAGGGATAGTTAACATTTACCACTTAGATAAGCCGGATCTTTTGTACCTATACATCAGCTCATTTAATCCTCATAAAAGCCATGGAGGGTGGTGTGGTTTTCGTTCCCATTTTACAAACAAAGAAACTGAAGCTCAGGGGTGAAGCTTACACAGCCAGCAAATGTCAAACTGGGATTTGAATCTGGGGGGTTTGGCTCCATTGAAGACTTTTTTAAAAATCAAGGCAAAATTCACATAACATAAAATTAACCATTTTTAAGTGAACAGTGCAGTGACATTTAATACATTCACAGTGTTGTATAACCACCATCTCTGTCTGGCTCCAAAACATTTTCAGCACCTTCAAAAGAAACCCTGTACCCACTGGTAATCACTCCCCATTCTCCTTCCTGTCCCCTGGCAACCACAAATCTGCTTTTCTGTCTCTATGGATTGACTTATTCTGGACGTTTAGTCTTTGAGGTCTGTACCTAGGAGTGGTATTGCTGGGTCACTGGGGAATTCTGTATGTAATGTTTTGAGGAACTGCCAGCCTGTTCAGAGTTGATACTTACAACTCTACACTTTCATCACTGGATTCTCCAATACCTCTCATGTTGTGCTGGGTGTTTGGAAGGGAGCTACTGTTGCCATGTCTTAGAGCATGCCTAGTTTTTAGTCCTGGATGCAAGGAAGGAACATTCATTCTTTCATTCAGCAAATGTATTTCACGTACTAGGTTTGTGGTAGACACTGTGCCAGATGCTGGTGGTGCATTGGTGAACACACTCATGGTCCCTGCATTTAGGTCTCAGAATCTAGAGGAGAGGGGACATGTGAAGCAGGAACTGAAAACTTGTAAAGTCTTACTCTTCATTCATGGAAGGTAGGGGAATAAATAAAATATTTGCAGGAGAAGACAAGGATCGGGGGAGAGAATGTGGAAAATGGAATATGAATTGAGAAGATTTTTTTATATTAAATTAAAGTCCACCTCCAAAATCTAAAGAGATCTGCTAGGCATTGTGCCTGTTCATTTGGTTGTAAGAGAGAACAAATCCAACAACTTATCTTTCATCTAGAAGGGACAGCTCAACATGCCCCACACTGCTGGACCTCTGGAAATTTCACTAAGGTAGAAGGCCCCTGAATTTTTGTCAGATTTATTTCCCACTTTCTGGCACACAGCCCTCACCAGTAAGTCTAAAGTCGTTGCTCTTTCTTGCTCACTACGTTCAGTAGTGTAATGTCGTCTTTGTCGTGGACCAGCAGGATATCTTGTGGAAGGGAAAGACAGTCAGGATCCCTGGGGACTAAAGTTTGATGTAGGGCCGGAGAGTGAATTTGCCCCAGAGGTAGAACAGGGACGGTGTGTTGCTTGCCTTTCCAGCTGAAAGGAAACTGCTTCTAGTGGACTTTATTGATAGATAGGGAGGAAAAAAAAATCATTGCTAGATCAGTAGCTGCATTCCTGGGACCAGAGGATGTGTTGATATGCTCAAACAATGAAACCACATCTGGTAGAACAGCTGCAGTTAGAATCATCGCCTGGTTAAGCTTAACAATAATCCACTATCGTTCTCCAAAATCCATCTGCCTTCTGCACAGGCCAGCTAGGCAAACGGAATGGGGCTGTGGTGTGATCACCACCCCTGCATCTTGCAAGTCCTTGGTGATGGCACTCATTTCTGCAATCCCTCCAGAAAAAGCAGCATTGCTTTTGGTTTACTGTCTTCCTAGGTAGAGGCAATATTTGTGACTTCCACTTGGCCTTTCCAACCATAATTGCCCTCACTTCACAGTTCAGGGAGCCAATATGGAGATGCTGTCAGCTGCTGAATATATCTGTTCGAATAATGGGTTCCGGAACTGGGGAAATAACCACAAGAAGGGTTTGGGGACCCACTTGGGCCCACTGTGAGGCAGACCTAAAACTCCATTAATCACCTGATCTCCATAAGTTGTCCCCAAAAGGTCTGATTATTTCCTATCGTCTAATGCCAAGTTGTCCTGGTAAAAGGCCATTGGTCCCTTTGGGGAAGGCTTGAAGAAAGATTTCATGGTATAAATTTTCAGTAGTGTACCAGAGTCCTTCCTCAAGGGAACGTGGCCTTCCCTGCATTCAAGTGGCTCTTGGTCTGGGAATTGATTGAGGGGCCATAATTGTCTATCTTTATGATCAGGCTAGATTTCTGCTTATCTGGATCAAATGAGAATTTGGTAGATTTCCTATTTGTTTCACTTCTAGGAACACCATGATCAACTAGTCAGCACATACGTCAGAGTGAGTCAGATTGTTGTGATTGCAGCTCTCACTCTGCTGCCCATTACGGTGACAGTGCCCACTTTGCCTTTGGCTGTTGAGCGCCACCACTTAGGACCACCACCCTGGGATCCAATTACTCCCATTGTACTGAGGTTTCCCAGTTCTGTTGCTGTAGTTCCCACCATAAGGTCTGGCCCACAGAGAGCAGTAACCACAGAGCTCTTCACAGAGACTGCCAGAGCTCCCCAGACAGATTTGTTTCTCACAGTTGTAATGCAAGGTGTGTCTTCTAGATATGCACCTCCTCCCAATCAGTGTGGGTAAGTAGGTCTTAAATGACCAATCCGTTCTAACATTTCAGTGTCCCCAAGCCTTTGAATCTCTTCCTCTCCAGTAAAAATGAAAAGTCTAGTACTTCCAACTAACTCACCGTGGGCCCTGGAGGAGGAAATGACAACCCACTTCAAGGTTCTTGCCCGGAGAATCCCAGTGACAGAGGAGCCTAGTGGGCTGTGGTCCATAGGGTCTCAAAAGACTGGGACATGACTGAAGCGACTTAGCACGCACTCAAGGTGGGCCACATTTTTGTGTGTATTTCAGCCAACCAACCAACCTGTTAGAGACCTACCTAACTCCCTGAACTGCAGCATTAAGTGCAGAAGATGTGCTTAGTGAGCCCAAATCAGTAAATTTTGCCTGATCTAACTTTATGTTCCTTCCACCATTATCCCACATTCTTCATGTCCATTCCCACATACATTCCCAAGATCTCTCTCTGTGTAAATGAAAAAACTCAAGTAGGTCTTTTGGGGTGTAGCACACCTCCTCACAGGTCACACTTTGTACCTTACCTTGGGGGCTGCTGGGATGTAAGTCTGGTTATCACTCTAGAAACCAAGAAGTAAAGACGCTGGGAGTGGGGGAGGGGGAATCCTGAGGAGGGTCAGCTTTGGCTTGCATAGCAACTGCCTCAGGGACAGCCCTTAGGGTTTCTTTGGTCAATGCTGGGTTGATCCCCTCAGACAGGGGATCAAGAGTGGGGAAGCCACTCCTACTCTTGGTGAGGAGTCTTCTTTCACTGGCAAAGAAGCCTTGTCAGAATTTAGGGGTTCAGTATCCCAAGATTCATCAAGGTCTTCCCATATATCACCATTCTGACTTGCAGGATCTCATTCTTTGTTAATCAATGCTCTTAACCTGTAAGAGCAGACACTCTACACACTGGCAATTCAACTTGCGTTGTAATTCAGCCAGTTGCAAGGTGAGATTCCAGATCTGATTTTCAACCATCTCAGCCCTGTTGCTACAGGTGATAAGGGCCTCTTTCAAGGCCCACATAAAAGCTTTCTGATCACTTATGTGACACTTGAGCTGGGAATTCAAATCCCTAAACTCATCCTGTTCTTTCCCCACTTTGTCCAGTGACATTAGGAGCAACAAGCTGACCTTGTTGTGCTAGTTTGCCAAAATGATTTGAAAGCATTGTAGATGCAGTCATTCAGATCCTTCCTTGCTCTCAGTGGTTGGTTTACGAGTATACAGTGATGGTATTTTGCATATTTCTATGAACAGTTCATACCATGGACTGTCAGTACTCTTTACTGGAAATAGAGTCATTAGTGTCCTTAAATCTAATTGGATTAGTGAGCCAGTTCCAGACACCCCACGATCAGTTCAGAAATCTTCATCCTTAAAATTCTTTTCCTTTAGTACCGCTCTCAGTAGTACCAACACATGCATTAGTCAGGGTTTTTCAAAGAAATACAACCAATAGGGGTGTGTGTGTGTGTGTGTGTGTGTGTGTGTGTGTGTGTGTACACAAAGAGATTTATTATAAGGAATTGGCTCCTGTGAGTATGGAGACCAAGAAGTCCCACAAGCTGGAGTCCCAGAAAAGCTGATGGTGTCATTGAGCCAAATATGTACTCAGAATAATGTGGCTCTGGTATAGCTGTGAAGAAGACACTCAGAGAGATTAATTGAATTCTGCCTGGAGAGGTCAAGGAAGCTTTCTTGAAGGAGGTGACAGCTATCGTGAAGGATGAAAGGGTTGTCCAGGAAAACCAGCAAGAGCTTTTGGAAGGATGGAGCTGCCCTTTCCTGAGATGAGGCACCTGGGGAAAGAGTGGGTGTATGGAGGAGGGCAGTAGCTCAGTTTGGGGGGCCGTGGGTCTATGGGCACATGGGTCTGCCATGCTGACCTTCGTAAAGGTGACAGCAGGCCTGGTGGTGAGGGGGTCAGGTTTAGATTCAAGGAGTCTCAGGAAAAGCTGTATGTGCAGCAGCGCTGGATTTTTTCCCAAAATAAAATGATGGGAACGTTGATGAAGCCCTCATCTTGTGCCAAGCACTTTGTGTGCATCATCTCATTTAATTGATGTAGCAACGCGGTGAGGTTGCCATTTTAAGGCAGGCATGGAAGGCTCAGAGAAGTTAAGAGATTCATCTGGGGTCATTGGGCAGGTAAGTGCCAGCCAGGATCTAACCTCCGAGAGCCTGGCTCCAGACCCAGCACTGTTTGTCAGGGTGGTTGGCTCCCAAGACAAGACCCAGTGCCTTTGAAGGCAGTGCAGGAATTTATAGGGTCTTACTCTAAAAAGCCCAGAGTAAGATTCAGTGGAGTTAGGGTCAAGATGTGGTCAAGAATTCTCTATGTAGGGCTTCCCCTGGTGGTCCAGTGGGTAAGGACACCACCTTGCAGTGCAAGGGGCACCAGTTCGATCCCTGGCCTGGGAAGATCCCACATGCCGCGGAGCGGCTGGACTGATGTGTCCAATTACTGAGTCGGAGCTCTGGGGCGTGTGTGCCCAGAGCCAGTGCTCTGCGACAACAGAGGCCACCGCGATGGGAGGCCCACAGGAGCCAAAGAACAAAGACGGATGAAAATAGAGAAATGAAAAGACCAATAGAAGTGGCCCGCCCATCCCCCTCCCTCCCCACCCCATCCCCCAAAATATAAATAAATCAAAAATAAATGTTTTAAAAAAAAAATCCAGCTCCACCTCTTGTGAAAAAAAAAAAGAATTCTCTATGTAAAGGGCAGGGTGTGGGGACAGGTCAGGGCCAGGGGTGAGAAATGGCCGAAGGTGGTCCAGTTGCCCTCCTCTATTCTGCTGATTTTATTGTTGCTATTATAAAAGTGAATTAAAGTCAGCCACTTTGGGGGAGGGAAAGATCTGGAAGGGAAGGTGCCAAAACAGTACTAAAGATTGTCCCTATATGACGAGAGTTTAAAAATATTTTTATTACGGAGAATTTCAAACAGCATAGAAATGGCACAAACCACTCTGCCATGCTGACCTTCGTAAGGTGACAGCAGGCCTGGTGGTGAGGGGGTCAGGTTTAGATTCAAGGAGTCTCAGGAAAAGCTGTATGTGCAGCAGCGCTGGATTTTTTCCCAAAATAAAATGATGGGAACGTTGATGAAGCCCTCATCTTGTGCCAAGCACTTTGTGTGCATCATCTCATTTAATTGATGTAGCAACGCGGTGAGGTTGCCATTTTAAGGCAGGCATGGAAGGCTCAGAGAAGTTAAGAGATTCATCTGGGGTCATTGGGCAGGTAAGTGCCAGCCAGGATCTAACCTCCGAGAGCCTGGCTCCAGACCCAGCACTGTTTGTCAGGGTGGTTGGCTCCCAAGACAAGACCCAGTGCCTTTGAAGGCAGTGCAGGAATTTATAGGGTCTTACTCTAAAAAGCCCAGAGTAAGATTCAGTGGAGTTAGGGTCAAGATGTGGTCAAGAATTCTCTATGTAGGGCTTCCCCTGGTGGTCCAGTGGGTAAGGACACCACCTTGCAGTGCAAGGGGCACCAGTTCGATCCCTGGCCTGGGAAGATCCCACATGCCGCGGAGCGGCTGGACTGATGTGTCCAATTACTGAGCCGGAGCTCTGGAGTGCAAGTGCCCAGAGCCAGTGCTCATGCGACAACAGACGCCACCGCGATGGGAGGCCCACAGGAGCCAAAGAACAAAGACGGATGAAAATAGAGAAATGAAAAGACCAATAGAAGTGGCCCGCCCATCCCCCTCCCTCCCCACCCCATCCCCCAAAATATAAATAAATCAAAAATAAATGTTTTAAAAAAAAAATCCAGCTCCACCTCTTGTGAAAAAAAAAAAGAATTCTCTATGTAAAGGGCAGGGTGTGGGGACAGGTCAGGGCCAGGGGTGAGAAATGGCCGAAGGTGGTCCAGTTGCCCTCCTCTATTCTGCTGATTTTATTGTTGCTATTATAAAAGTGAATTAAAGTCAGCCACTTTGGGGGAGGGAAAGATCTGGAAGGGAAGGTGCCAAAACAGTACTAAAGATTGTCCCTATATGACGAGAGTTTAAAAATATTTTTATTACGGAGAATTTCAAACAGCATAGAAATGGAAAACCACAATGAACTCCCTTTTTTTGATCTCTCAGTACTGACAATTATCAGCATCCTGCTATTCTGGTCTAATTTGTCCACTGTGCCCCTCCATTTTTTTCTAGAATATTCTGAAAAAAAAACAACTCAGGTTGTAGATGGCGGTGGGATTTTGAACAGTCATTATTTTTGACTCATCTGGATTTCCTAGTTTGTACACAGAGATTTGTATTTTTTGTCTGACTTTTAAAATTGCTGCATATTTTCCTCTGGGCACCTCTTGTTTCCTCATCTGCAAAATGGGACTGCTGGGGTCAAGGAGCTCATCTCTGAGACATGCTGGCTGCACAGCTACCACAGCATAGGTGTTGCTGTTGGTGTTCTTATTCTTAATGAAGTGCAGTGTTTAAGGTGGAGCATCTACTTTCAGGCTCTTGTCCACCATTTGAGCTGCTTTACTCAGACCTGTTATCCCTTTGTCCTCTAGACTGAACCCGCAGTGACTGTGGCAGGTATGTACATGTGACATGGTGAGAACCCAGGCTTTGCGCTGTGGACTGGGAGACTGTGGGCCAGCACCCAGTTTCTCAGTTTCCATAATGTCTTTATGTTGAAATTGTCAGGGCACCCATCCTTTAGAGCCAGCCATTTTGCACAAATGGAATGAATTGGTGTGAGTAAAGGCATAGTACAGTGTTTGGCATGTAGTAAGTTGCCCAATAAGTGTTGACTGGCATTCTCCAGAACCTGGTTGCGGATGAGCATGAAGCCAAGGAGGTACAGGACCATTCCTTTCACCCCTGATGGTGGGTACTGGTCAGTAGAACAAGTTCTGGCCTTAATGCTGTCAGGTAACCAGGGACCAGCCCTGCAGTCGGGTTTTGGGCAAGTGTCCAAAACCTCTCCGGATGCCCGGTGAAGGGCCCGTGTGTGAACTGTGGAAATCTGCAGAGGTTGGGGCTCCAGCTGTGAGGACTACCCTCTCTCGCCACCCAGCAGAGGGGCTGCGAGCCAGCAGGAGGCTGGCGACTTTGGGGAAAGGGGGCAACAGATAAATTTATGACGAGAGTTTAAAAATATTTTTATTACGGAGAATTTCAAACAGCATAGAAATGGAAAACCACAATGAACTCCCTTTTTTTGATCTCTCAGTACTGACAATTATCAGCATCCTGCTATTCTGGTCTAATTTGTCCACTGTGCCCCTCCATTTTTTTCTAGAATATTCTGAAAAAAAAACAACTCAGGTTGTAGATGGCGGTGGGATTTTGAACAGTCATTATTTTTGACTCATCTGGATTTCCTAGTTTGTACACAGAGATTTGTATTTTTTGTCTGACTTTTAAAATTGCTGCATATTTTCCTCTGGGCACCTCTTGTTTCCTCATCTGCAAAATGGGACTGCTGGGGTCAAGGAGCTCATCTCTGAGACATGCTGGCTGCACAGCTACCACAGCATAGGTGTTGCTGTTGGTGTTCTTATTCTTAATGAAGTGCAGTGTTTAAGGTGGAGCATCTACTTTCAGGCTCTTGTCCACCATTTGAGCTGCTTTACTCAGACCTGTTATCCCTTTGTCCTCTAGACTGAACCCGCAGTGACTGTGGCAGGTATGTACATGTGACATGGTGAGAACCCAGGCTTTGCGCTGTGGACTGGGAGACTGTGGGCCAGCACCCAGTTTCTCAGTTTCCATAATGTCTTTATGTCGAAATTGTCAGGGCACCCATCCTTTAGAGCCAGCCATTTTGCACAAATGGAATGAATTGGTGTGAGTAAAGGCATAGTACAGTGTTTGGCATGTAGTAAGTTGCCCAATAAGTGTTGACTGGCATTCTCCAGAACCTGGTTGCGGATGAGCATGAAGCCAAGGAGGTACAGGACCATTCCTTTCACCCCTGATGGTGGGTACTGGTCAGTAGAACAAGTTCTGGCCTTAATGCTGTCAGGTAACCAGGGACCAGCCCTGCAGTCGGGTTTTGGGCAAGTGTCCAAAACCTCTCCGGATGCCCGGTGAAGGGCCCGTGTGTGAACTGTGGAAATCTGCAGAGGTTGGGGCTCCAGCTGTGAGGACTCCTACATCTCCCCACCCCCTTTTCTCTGAGTATCGGCCACAGCCAGGCAGGAGGGGCTTGGCGTGAGGACCAGCAGATGCCAGTCTCGCTCTGCGCACAGATGTATCTGCCAGTTTCTGATGGGGAGAAGCGATCTGGGAGTCACTCACTTCATTGATAATTAAATTCAAATTAAGAGAGATTTGCATTTATCAAAAGCCGGTTTGACAAGGTGTCACTGTTTCCATCCAGCACCCGGGCGCTGGGGAGCCAGCAAGGGGAGGGGCAGCTACATGGGGGTGGGAAAAGGGTAAATGGGGGGCGCGGGGGGAGAACAGCAGAGAGGCTGCTTGTCAGCTCTTCATTATTACCAAGGGTAGTGGCTCTGTGGTAAATGGGATGAAATGCTGTGTGGCCTCGGTCAGACTGCTTAACCTTTCTGAACCTCAGTTTTCCCACATCAGCCTCCAGGGTCGCCTTTCCAGGAAATGGACTGCTTCTGTTTGGGTTTGGGTTAGGCAAAGAATCCCCAACCCTGCCACCCTTCTCTGCTGAAGTTTAGGAAGAAGGAGGACCCTAGATTTGTGAGGGATGTTGTTGGTGGCACCCCCAGATCCCTTCACCAGCCAGCACTGCCAGCGGGTGAGCTCCCAGCTGCCCCCTTTTCTCAGAAAGTCTAAAGGAGCTGTCTGTCTGCCCAGAGAGGTCACATCCTACCCCACTCTGAGGGCACGCCACAGCCTTTGACTGACTGATCCAGGGGACCAAATGCCTGGCCCCTTTCCTTCAAGGCAGGACCTCCTGTGGTACCACTCCCCTGCCACAGCTCCGCCTGGGATCAGGCTGACAGTGGTTCTCCAGAACCTGGTTGCGGATGAGCATGAAGCCAAGGAGGTACAGGACCATTCCTTTCACCCCTGATGGTGGGTACTGGTCAGTAGAACAAGTTCTGGCCTTAATGCTGTCAGGTAACCAGGGACCAGCCCTGCAGTCGGGTTTTGGGCAAGTGTCCAAAACCTCTCCGGATGCCCGGTGAAGGGCCCGTGTGTGAACTGTGGAAATCTGCAGAGGTTGGGGCTCCAGCTGTGAGGACTCCTACATCTCCCCACCCCCTTTTCTCTGAGTATCGGCCACAGCCAGGCAGGAGGGGCTTGGCGTGAGGACCAGCAGATGCCAGTCTCGCTCTGCGCACAGATGTATCTGCCAGTTTCTGATGGGGAGAAGCGATCTGGGAGTCACTCACTTCATTGATAATTAAATTCAAATTAAGAGAGATTTGCATTTATCAAAAACCGGTTTGACAAGGTGTCACTGTTTCCATCCAGCACCCGGGCGCTGGGGAGCCAGCAAGGGGAGGGGCAGCTACATGGGGGTGGGAAAAGGGTAAATGGGGGGCGCGGGGGGAGAACAGCAGAGAGGCTGCTTGTCAGCTCTTCATTATTACCAAGGGTAGTGGCTCTGTGGTAAATGGGATGAAATGCTGTGTGGCCTCGGTCAGACTGCTTAACCTTTCTGAACCTCAGTTTTCCCACATCAGCCTCCAGGGTCGCCTTTCCAGGAAATGGACTGCTTCTGTTTGGGTTTGGGTTAGGCAAAGAATCCCCAACCCTGCCACCCTTCTCTGCTGAAGTTTAGGAAGAAGGAGGACCCTAGATTTGTGAGGGATGTTGTTGGTGGCACCCCCAGATCCCTTCACCAGCCAGCACTGCCAGCGGGTGAGCTCCCAGCTGCCCCCTTTTCTCAGAAAGTCTAAAGGAGCTGTCTGTCTGCCCAGAGAGGTCACATCCTACCCCACTCTGAGGGCACGCCACAGCCTTTGACTGACTGATCCAGGGGACCAAATGCCTGGCCCCTTTCCTTCAAGGCAGGACCTCCCTGTGGTACCACTCCCCTGCCACAGCTCCGCCTGGGATCAGGCTGACAGTGGACTCCTGCTGAGCCTACCTCTCCACTCAGCTTCTGCCCCGCCTACTTCCTTACTCACCTCCACCTCCTGAGTACCTTCCCTCCCTAAGTCTCCAGTACAGGAATCCCCATCTCAGGTTCTTCTTGTAGATCGCCTGAGCCAAGCCAAAATCCAGGCTAGACTTAAGCTCCATTTTGTGATGCTGTGTGATCTCCAACAGGTTGTCAGCCCTCCTGAGTCACAGGGTCCTCGGGGAAGTGGGGGAGGGAGGACAGCAGGGTGATAAGAGTCAGGATTGTGGCTGTGACCTTCCTTCTTGTCAGCTGGAGGCTCTCTTCAGAGACAGAAAGGGTCCTGCTGGTCTGACTGGCCCATACATTTGGAGGGAGAAGAATGGAGAAGATTTGGGAAGCAGAAAGAAGTGGAGTGTGTGCTGGGGACATTTTCTGCCTCCCTGGCCTGAGACAGACTACAGGAAGTGGACGTGCAGGGTCAGGGAAGAATAGCAAATGGAATTTGTAACCAGCAGAACTCATGGGCAGACCATGGGGGTGAGATACCCAAAAATGGTCTATGGGACTGAAGCATCAGGTCAGGACAGAGCTCAGTGGGAGAGGAAGGTGGGAAGGTTCATGAGTTCATGGTGAGGCGCCCAGACTTTTTTGCGGGGAGAAGCGGGGGAAGGGGACAGGTTGGGGAGGGAGGGTGGCAGGCGGGCCATTTCCATTGGTCTTTCATTTATCTGTTTCCATCCATCTTTGTTCTTTGGCCCATGTGGGCCTCCCATCGCAGTGGCCTCTGTTGTCGCAGAGCACCGGCTCTGGGCGCATGCGCTCCAGAGCTCTGACTCGGTAATTGGACACATCGGTCCAGCCGTTCCATCGCACACGGGATCTTCCCAGGCCAGGGATCGAACTGGCGCCCCTTGCACTGCAAGGTGGTGTCCTTATTCACTGGACCACCAGGGAAGCCCCAGACTTTTTTTTTTTTTTTTAAGAGTGTAGTAACAGTCACAAACAGCTTTTGAGCAGGGAGTAAAAACAGCAACTGTGATTTAGATTTTAGAATGGTATTTAGAGTTTAGGTACCGTCTTGATATGCGTGGCTCTCCTCTACAAGAGAAATGTGGGTTCAGTGAGCAGGCTCTGGACACCAGTGCCTACCACTTGTTTGTTTGACAACCTTGGTTAAGTATAGCCCTCTCTAAGCCTCAGTTTCCCCGTCTGTAAAATGGGCATGATGCCGTCTCGGCAAAGGAGACGATGATACAAATGATTAACATGTTGAGCTGCATGGGGAAGAGTTTAGAGAGGCCCAACATGGAGGTAGAGCTCAAGGAGAAGCCAGGTTCATGATCCAGGCAAGAGGATCATGAAAGGCCTAGTGAGTACGGCTGTGCAGACAGTGGGGGTGGAGGGGCAGGATACAAGAGACATCTAGGAAGCAGAATGGTGGGGGATCTAGTGATTATATGGAGGAGAAAGGAGCGATTAAGCATGGTTCATGGGGTTGGGGACCTAGGTAGGGCATGAAATTGCTCCTAAGATGCAAGAATTCCCTTTCATCCCTTGGGGTCCTCGGTGAAGAGGTCAGCAGTGGGGAGAAGTACAATCCTCATTTGCTTCGTGACTCTTGACAAATCACTATCTCTGTTCTTTAGTCTGTTCATCTAAAAAAAAAAAAAATCACAGTAGGGCTTACCTGGTGGTCCAGTGGGTAAAGATACCGCTTTGCAGTGCACCTGGCCTGGGAAGATCCCACATGCCACAGAGCCGCTGGACTGGTGTGTCCAACTACCAAGCCAGCGCTCTGGAGCGCACGTGCCCAGAGCCAGTGCTCTGCAATGAGAGAGGCCACTGCTATGGGAGGCCCACCCAGGCCAAAGGACAAAGATGGAAATAAATGAAAGACCAATAGAAGTGGCCAATAAAAAAAAAAATCACAACAATCCCTCTTGCCACTAAGAATCAAAGAGTCTGTGTCGTAGACTAGAGAAAGTATCATTGTCATCACCACAGATGGTTCTAAAAGGAAATGAGGTCTGGCGGCAGCAAGAAGCACTGAAGTCAGACTCCAGAAGGAACAGTCTATGTAGTAGATCTCTGTAACAGTCACAAACAGCTTTTGAGCAGGGAGTAAAAACAGCAACTGTGATTTAGATTTTAGAATGGTATTTAGAGTTTAGGTACCGTCTTGATATGCGTGGCTCTCCTCTACAAGAGAAATGTGGGTTCAGTGAGCAGGCTCTGGACACCAGTGCCTACCACTTGTTTGTTTGACAACCTTGGTTAAGTATAGCCCTCTCTAAGCCTCAGTTTCCCCGTCTGTAAAATGGGCATGATGCCGTCTCGGCAAAGGAGACGATGATACAAATGATTAACATGTTGAGCTGCATGGGGAAGAGTTTAGAGAGGCCCAACATGGAGGTAGAGCTCAAGGAGAAGCCAGGTTCATGATCCAGGCAAGAGGATCATGAAAGGCCTAGTGAGTACGGCTGTGCAGACAGTGGGGGTGGAGGGGCAGGATACAAGAGACATCTAGGAAGCAGAATGGTGGGGGATCTAGTGATTATATGGAGGAGAAAGGAGCGATTAAGCATGGTTCATGGGGTTGGGGACCTAGGTAGGGCATGAAATTGCTCCTAAGATGCAAGAATTCCCTTTCATCCCTTGGGGTCCTCGGTGAAGAGGTCAGCAGTGGGGAGAAGTACAATCCTCATTTGCTTCGTGACTCTTGACAAATCACTATCTCTGTTCTTTAGTCTGTTCATCTAAAAAAAAAAAAAATCACAGTAGGGCTTACCTGGTGGTCCAGTGGGTAAAGATACCGCTTTGCAGTGCACCTGGCCTGGGAAGATCCCACATGCCACAGAGCCGCTGGACTGGTGTGTCCAACTACCAAGCCAGCGCTCTGGAGCGCACGTGCCCAGAGCCAGTGCTCTGCAATGAGAGAGGCCACTGCTATGGGAGGCCCACCCAGGCCAAAGGACAAAGATGGAAATAAATGAAAGACCAATAGAAGTGGCCAATAAAAAAAAAAATCACAACAATCCCTCTTGCCACTAAGAATCAAAGAGTCTGTGTCGTAGACTAGAGAAAGTATCATTGTCATCACCACAGATGGTTCTAAAAGGAAATGAGGTCTGGCGGCAGCAAGAAGCACTGAAGTCAGACTCCAGAAGGAACAGTCTATGTAGTAGATCTCTGGGCAGTTGTGAAATTTACCTCCCCCAGAATAGAGCCCTGGAATAGCAGTTTCAAGAAATGAGCTTATGTTCAGAAACACTGGCGGTTGAGGTCTTGGCTACTGAGGTGGTTGTTTTCTAGCTCTGCACTGGGGCAGAGCCTCCTGGATTCTCCGAGAAGGCTTTCTGAGACAGTAAGAGCTCCTGGCTTTATCTGATCCAATTCCCCGCCTCATCTCAGAGCCAGCCAATCGCTTCTTCCTTGGGAGGCTTCTGTATTGTGGCATAGAAAAGCTGATGTAAGAAAATCTGTTATACAAAGTGTATGAACAAAGAGATGATTATATGCATGGCACAGACTCGTCCATTCCTTCCACAGGGCTGAACTTCCCAAGGTCATTTCAAACAGGATAAGATTTCAGACGAACAACTTTTCCCCTTAGAAACTGTCTGTTATGTCAAAAGTGTTTGGGCCCACCTTCAGTCGACCAAAGGATTCTTCGTTCTTACAGGTCCTAGATGTTAAAACCAAACAGACCTGGGTTCAAATTCCAGCTCTGCCCTGAACTATCTGTGTGACCTTGGGTGAGTCACTTAACCTCTCTGTAAAATGGGGATATAAATAGAGTGGTTGAGAGAAGGGATGATGTGGTCATGGGACCTGACCCAGAGTGTCAATATTTGTCACATCTAGTAACTTCTGTGTCCCTTTTCATCCCTGTTCTTGTTCAACTTCCCCTCCCTCACCTGGCTGCTTACAGAATTTTTTCCAGTGTTGAGGTCTTCTATGCTCTATGCTTGTGCAAAGCAGCAGAAGAGTTGAGGTGAGCTGGGAGCTCATTTACCAACTTTCTAAGCACCCGTGTAAGGCTACTCAGGGGCCCAGTTCTGGGCAAAGGCGTGAGAACAGCAGGTACAGGAGTCTGTTGATGGAGGACAGTTGACCTGGAGACAAGTCTTACTCTTCTGTCACTGCTGTAGATTTTATCCAAGTTTTCTTTTCTTTTTTTTTTTTTTTTTTGAGTTATGGTACCACCTGTCAAATCAAACACTCCTTCTTGATACAGAAAACTCTATAAAATAGAGGATAATTTTACTTTCCTGACCACAGCAAAGAGAGGTCTTCAGGAGCAGTCAGCTTCTAGCTTTGTGGCTGGGTGGTGCATCTTCCTCCTTTATATTAATAGGTTTCTTGCAGTTGATGTTCTCCATTTGCACACTGGAAAAACTGCCGTAGCTAAATATAGCCCCAGCACAGGTGAGCTGAGGGGGTCTGGTGATAGGAGAACAAGGAGGGCAGGATTGGGGTCTTTTGCATAACTGGAATTGGGAGTATCTGCAGCCCTGGCACACCCTGCTGAGGCTCTGGTGCTGCAGAGGTCCCCAAGGTGACCTCCAAAGATGTGTGAGCACGGACAGGTTACACCCCCTCTCTGAGCATCAGTGTTCTGCTCTGTAGGGTCATGTCATATCTCTTTATGATGTTCCAGGTTTGGCTTCTCAGTGGCTTGATTTTCCCATGGAGGAAGGGTGCCTGAGAAGTGAGTGGTCTCAGGTGATACTTGCAGGACTCATTTCTCCAGTTTCATTTTCTGTGAAATAAGAGGGGATACATGAAATAAGAGGGGATACATGAAAGGAGGTCTTCTTTGTTGATCACCAAGGCTAGATTTCTTAGACCCTTAGGATTAAGATTATAATTTAAGTCCATATCGTAGGTACAAATTAGGGGATCATGGACTTAGTTCAACACTCCTCCTTCCCCACCACACACACCCATTTCTTGGTAGAGGTATCCCTTCTCCCGTCAAAAGAGACAGTCTTTTGTGGGTGTGAAGTGAGCAGGCTCTGAACACAGATATTCATGTCTGCCACCTGTTGGGTAACCTGGGTAAGGTGTTGCCTTTTCCAAGCCTCAGTTTCCCCATCTGTAAAAGAGGCATAATGCTTTCTCCTTTGACTAAACATGATGATAATAAAAATGGTATTTACTGAGCACTTATTCTCTGGCTCCATGCTAAGCATCATCTTAGTATCGAAGTATCTTAATAGCAGGCCCGTGATATGGGGACCGATATTATCCCCATGTTACAGGTAGGGAAAACTCAGGCTCAGACAGGTAAAAAGTAGCGTTCACCAGGTCATACAGCAAGCAGATATTAGAGCTGGGACTTAAACCCAGCTCTGGGGAATTTCAAAGCCTGTGCTCTTGAGCCCCCAAGTTAGGTGACCTCCTGAGAAATGTCGAGGTCTCAGCTCCATGCTCAGTACCTAGTAAACACTGAGCAAATGCCAGCTGTAGCGACCATGACAACAGTGAGGACAGTTGGGCAACTTTTGTTGGGGGAGAAGGAGACACGGAATGTCAGATGGATTTCCTGGTGAGTTCTATTATGGATTCATACATTTCCATCAGATTTCCATGGGAAGGCTCATGCTGAGATGAGCCACATGCAAAGTACAGTGTTCTCATCCAAAATAAAGGGGGTATATGTGTATATATATATGTATACACACACACACACACGCACACACACACACAGAGGCTCACACACTTTGGTATCTCAGAAACCAGGCAGAATATTGTACAGCAGTGTACAAAGACATAAAATATCGTCCCAATTTAATCCATCTATCTAGTGTTCCATCTAATTACTATATTAGAAAAGTCTTCAGACCATGTATTGAACATTATAAATGGGAATAAAATGATTCTGGTAATGGCTTAATAAAACAGGTGAGGTAGCTCCGTCTGTCTGCCTCTATCCTTGGACCATGGCCAGATTGATTTGTCAGGGAAGGGAAAAAAAAAAGAAATGGGCTTGTATTGTTGCACTTTGGAGATTGTCTCCATTAGGGGCCTTTGATTTTATTCTTGTTTTTCCTTATGAGAAGTGGTTATCGGTTCCTTTTGTTAACAGCAAAATATGTAGAACTGATGGAAAAACTGACAGCAGCCGTTTCATATTTTATAAAGCCGCTCTCGGCTTGTAATGTGCTGGTTAGGATGAATTGAGGAACCCTGAAACTTCTGGTGAATGTGTACCTGATGACTGCAGCCTTGTGTGTAACCATTGATATATAGCTACTCCAAGAATCTCTGGCTGGGGGAGGTGGAGGGAGACCAGGGTCCAGAGAGTATATATCCACGGTCTGGGGCTGGAGTCGACCAGTCAGAGCGTCTGGTGTGCACTATATCATCTTCCTCCACGTGCCTAGAGAGGTGTTTGCTTTTTTGGAATCTCTGAGATTTTTGCATGCATCAAAAAACAAGTGCCCCCCTCCGCCCCTCCCCACCCAGATGCTAGTGCCTGATATTTTGTGTCCGGAGTCCCCATGTGCTCTCCCTAAGAGCTGCTGTTGCTACTGGACTTGACACATCCCTGCCTGCATTTGCTACTGCCTTTGGAGCCAATGGGGCTTCCTGATGGCTCAGCAGGAGACACGGAATGTCAGATGGATTTCCTGGCGAGTTCTATCATGGATTCATACATTTCCATCAGATTTCCATGGGAAGGCTCACGCTGAGATGAGCCACATTCTAAGTACAGCCTTCTCATCCAAAATAAAAGGGGTATATGTGTATATATATATGTATACACACACACACACACGCACACACACACACAGAGGCTCACACACTTTGGTATCTCAGAAACCAGGCAGAATATTGTACAGCAGTGTACAAAGACATAAAATATCGTCCCAATTTAATCCATCTATCTAGTGTTCCATCTAATTACTATATTAGAAAAGTCTTCAGACCATGTATTGAACATTATAAATGGGAATAAAATGATTCTGGTAATGGCTTAATAAAACAGGTGAGGTAGCTCCGTCTGTCTGCCTCTATCCTTGGACCATGGCCAGATTGATTTGTCAGGGAAGGGAAAAAAAAAAGAAATGGGCTTGTATTGTTGCACTTTGGAGATTGTCTCCATTAGGGGCCTTTGATTTTATTCTTGTTTTTCCTTATGAGAAGTGGTTATCGGTTCCTTTTGTTAACAGCAAAATATGTAGAACTGAGGGAAAAAACTGACAGCAGCCGTTTCATATTTTATAAAGCCGCTCTCGGCTTGTAATGTGCTGGTTAGGATGAATTGAGGAACCCTGAAACTTCTGGTGAATGTGTACCTGATGACTGCAGCCTTGTGTGTAACCATTGATATATAGCTACTCCAAGAATCTCTGGCTGGGGGAGGTGGAGGGAGACCAGGGTCCAGAGAGTATATATCCACGGTCTGGGGCTGGAGTCGACCAGTCAGAGCGTCTGGTGTGCACTACATCATCTTCCTCCACGTGCCTAGAGAGGTGTTTGCTTTTTTGGAATCTCTGAGATTTTTGCATGCATCAAAAAACAAGTGCCCCCCTCCGCCCCTCCCCACCCAGATGCTAGTGCCTGATATTTTGTGTCCGGAGTCCCCATGTGCTCTCCCTAAGAGCTGCTGTTGCTACTGGACTTGACACATCCCTGCCTGCATTTGCTACTGCCTTTGGAGCCAATGGGGCTTCCCTGATGGCTCAGCAGGTGAAGGATCCACCTGCAATGCAGGAGACCCCAGAGATGCGAATTTGATCCCTGGATTGGGGAGACCCCTGGAGGAGGGCCTGGGAACCCGCCTCCCGTATTCTTGTCTGGAGAACCCTGTTGACAGAGGAGACTGGTGGGCTACAGCCCGTGGGTCGAAAAGAGTCAGGCACGACTGAGCACTAGCACGGGTGGAACTGATATCCAGCAACCTGTGACATGGGTTGTCAGGCCACATGACTTGTAGGTGTACAGCCTTCCCCACTTGTGAGGCACTGTGCTGTGCTGGAGGAAAAACACCTCTTCCCCCGTGGGTCCAGGCTTTTTCCAGGCTCAAACTCTAATTTCTTCCTCCAAGTAGACTAATATGTGGGTGTCGGAGGTTAAATTCCAGCACACTGAGTAGTGCCCTTCCTTCATGAAGCCCGAGCATTTGTACCAGGCGTTGTCCACGTTGTCATGGCTACATGGGCCCAGGACCCCAGAGACAGGAGTGCAGAATTAATGGCAGTCCTGAGTAAAGGATTCCTGTCTGGGCAAGGTTGATGGATTACATTGATGTACCATTTGTCATACTGTAATTGTTCTGGCAAATGTAATACCCAGTAGTATAAACATTGTACTGCTTTGCCCAAAAAAAAATTAGCGATGAATTGAGGAAAACCCTGAAACTTCTGGTGAATGTGTACCTGATGACTGCAGCCTTGTGTGTAACCATTGATATATAGCTACTCCAAGAATCTCTGGCTGGGGGAGGTGGAGGGAGACCAGGGTCCAGAGAGTATATATCCACGGTCTGGGGCTGGAGTCGACCAGTCAGAGCGTCTGGTGTGCACTATATCATCTTCCTCCACGTGCCTAGAGAGGTGTTTGCTTTTTTGGAATCTCTGAGATTTTTGCATGCATCAAAAAACAAGTGCCCCCCTCCGCCCCTCCCCACCCAGATGCTAGTGCCTGATATTTTGTGTCCGGAGTCCCCATGTGCTCTCCCTAAGAGCTGCTGTTGCTACTGGACTTGACACATCCCTGCCTGCATTTGCTACTGCCTTTGGAGCCAATGGGGCTTCCCTGATGGCTCAGCAGGTGAAGGATCCACCTGCAATGCAGGAGACCCCAGAGATGCGAATTTGATCCCTGGATTGGGGAGACCCCCTGGAGGAGGGCCTGGGAACCCGCTCCCGTATTCTTGTCTGGAGAACCCTGTTGACAGAGGAGACTGGTGGGCTACAGCCCGTGGGTCGAAAAGAGTCAGGCACGACTGAGCACTAGCACGGGTGGAACTGATATCCAGCAACCTGTGACATGGGTTGTCAGGCCACATGACTTGTAGGTGTACAGCCTTCCCCACTTGTGAGGCACTGTGCTGTGCTGGAGGAAAAACACCTCTTCCCCCGTGGGTCCAGGCTTTTTCCAGGCTCAAACTCTAATTTCTTCCTCCAAGTAGACTAATATGTGGGTGTCGGAGGTTAAATTCCAGCACACTGAGTAGTGCCCTTCCTTCATGAAGCCCGAGCATTTGTACCAGGCGTTGTCCATGTTGTCATGGCTACATGGGCCCAGGACCCCAGAGACAGGAGTGCAGAATTAATGGCAGTCCTGAGTAAAGGATTCCTGTCTGGGCAAGGTTGATGGATTACATTGATGTACCATTTGTCATACTGTAATTGTTCTGGCAAATGTAATACCCAGTAGTATAAACATTGTACTGCTTTGCTAATAAAACCCAAAATAGGAAGAGAAAGGATGATACAGTGTTATGCTCACTTAAAGAGACAATGCCTCCTTTCCAAGTTTGAGCCCACTTCTTCCGGAGCCGTTCGCGCCTGGTGCCTTCTCCATCAATGTACACACGCATGCTAAGCACCTATCCAACACCTGCCTTCTGGCATGCATGGCCTGGGATGTGTGTGCAGATGTTCCCTTCGCTGCTCTCAGGACTCAGTTTCGCTCTGCATCAGCCTCTCCTGTGATGCCCCTTCTTAGGGGTTTCATCTGCTTGGGCTGGGTGTTGCTAGCATTACTCAAAACCTCTTCATTTCCTCAAGATCTGTTTGGTGTCCCTGATGGAGTCTGTCCAAGTTGACTTGGCAGTCATGGCTCTGCTGTAGAATGGCCACTGCCTCCAAGAAGCTTCTCTGGCCAGTTTCACCTTCTCTGAACTGTCACATCTCACAGTGAATCCACCACTGCCTGGTGCTCACACTGCCTTGTGATCCTTCCCTTTAGATTGTCAAGTCCTTGAAGGCCAGACTGGAGCCTAAATTGTCTACCCATGCCCACCCCAGTGCCATTATGCCCACAACAGTACTTGAAACACAAAGGTATTTAATAAATACTCAGTGAGTTACTGACTTACTGATTCCTCACTGACCATGAGAGGATTAATTTAAGGACCCCTAGACAACCACCCTTCATCTTGAGCCATCCTTGAACTTCACTTTGCCGAAGGACAGCACACATAGTAGAGACTTTGTGTACCTCACTCTCCTGTGCTTTACTGAGAACACTTTCAGGTCATGTCCCAACACCATTCATCTCTGAAACCTCATCATCCAGCTTGAAATCCCTGAATACTTGCAAGAGAATGAATGAATGATTTTTTTTTTTTTTTTTTGCCTCATTGTGGCATAGGCTTAGTTGCCTTGCAGTGTGTGGAATCTTAGTTCCTTGACCAGGGATCAAACCCACATCCTCTGCATTTGGAAGACAAATTCATAACCACTGGACCACCAGGGAAGTTCATGAATGAATGATTGAATGCGACACCTTATCCCTATCTCCATGCATTGAGGTGTGCCTGAATCAGGATTCAAGATTCACAGAGTGAAGTTGCTGAAGGCAGCAGTTTGGGACAAAATTCTTTGGCCTTTGTAAAGATCTTTATCCGATAGCCTGTGTGTGCTGGAAAACATGGGCCATGGAAACGGCTCTTTCTCTTGACTCTGAGTAAGCTGGGTACTGGGTTGTCTGGCCACAGCTTTTCCCTGTGGGAAGTGTCCGTGCCCCTGGGATGAGCAGAGCAGTCTTCTCTTGGGATCTTGGGAAAGGATGATCTTGGGAGGAAAGTCCTGGGAACAGCTTGGCATCCATCTTCAATCCCATTTCCTGATCTTGAGTCTGAGTTTCTGCTTTCCCAAGAGTTCTTCTGAACCACAGACATTTCTCATTTTGACCCATCCCAACCACCTTCACCCAGATTATCAAGACATGAAGGCAGAAGGGCTCACACAGGATCTCTGATCTCATACAGTGTTTAGTCAGGCTTTGCTGGCTTCCATATGGGTTTCCAGTACTCTGTGCAGAACCTTTCTACCATTATGGGACCCAGCCAGTGACCCCAGTGCCCTCTGAGGTTCTACTCCTTTAAGAAACCCACCAGCTGCGAAGAACTGGAAGCTCAGCCAGTGGTGCCTTAAACTCATTAGGTTTACTAATCTATTTGTAAATAGACTTTATTTTTAGAACAATGTCAGAGCGAAAGTGAGCAGAAGGTACAGAGAGTTCCCGTATCCCCTTTGACACCACAGAGGCCCATTCTCCCACACCACCGTCTAACACCGGATGGTACATTTGTTACAGCAGATAACCTACACAGACACATCATCACCCAAAGTCCATTTTCCATTAGAGGTCACCTTTGATGTTGAACCTTCTCTGAATTTGGACGACAGTGTAATAACGATGGACGTGCATCCACCACTATGGTATCATACAGGTTACTTTCACTCTCCTTAAAGTATTCTGTGCTGTATATCTTCATCCCTCCCCACCGTCCAACCCCTGGCAGCCACTGACCTCTTTACTGTCTCCAGAGTTTTGCCTTTTCCAGAATGTCATATAGTATGTAACTTTTCAGATCAGCTTTTTTACTTAGTAATAGACATCTTCAGTTTCTTTGTGGCTTCATAGCTCATTTCTTTTTAGCACCAAATAGTACTCCATTGTCTGGATATGCCACAGTTTATTTTTGCACTCATCTACTGAAGGATGTTTTGGAATTTGTTTCTCTCACATAACGAAGTTCACAGGTAGGCGACCCTTATGTCTTTCTATTTCACCATTTTAGTTTCGTCTTTATAGTTGAAAGGTATCTGTTTCTCCTCCAAGTCTTGTGTCTGCAGGTCAAGAAGGAATAAGGAAGGAAGATCAAAGGGGCAGAGGGCAAAAGGTTTGCTTCCAGTGAGGATTTTACTTTTTAATTTAGAAAAACAAAGCCTTCCTGAGGGATATGTAATCTCGATTATGTTGTCAAGAACTCTGAGTGGCCACTTGCAGCTACAAGGGAAGCTGGGAAATCAGACCCTATGGCTTCCCAGACTTGGGTAGAAATTGGTGTTATAAGTAGAATCGTGTCCTCTCAAAATGAGTATGTTGGAGTCCTAACCCCTAATGCTTCAGAATGTGGTTGTATTTGGAGATGGGTAAATATCTTTACCTTCAAAGGTAAAGTTATTTAAGTTAAGGTCATCGTGGGGTGAGCCCTCACCCAGTGTGACTGGTATCCTTATAAGAAGAGGAGATTAGGACACAGACGTCTGTGTACAGAGGGAAGACCATGTGAAGACAAGGGAGAGATGGCCATTTACAAGCCAAAGAGAATGGCCTCAGAAGAAACAAACTCTACCAGCACCTCAGTCTGCAACTTCCAGCCTCCAGAATTGTGAGAAAGTAATTTCTCTTGTTTAAGCTGCCCCATCTGTGGTATTTTATTACAGCAGCCGTAGCATGCTAATGCAGATGCTGAGGGAGGTGGGGATTGGAGTAGTCTGGGGTAGCTGCACGTAGCTTCTTTCATTATCCTATGTTCCAGAAGGGTCCGCAGAGTCAGAGAGGGCCGGTACCAAGTCTAGTGCTGCATGGTAGTTTAGCACGATGGCCAGAGCTTTGATTCCAGAGTCAGACCCACGAGTGCCCATGGGTGAGTGAATGGCTAAACAAAACTTGTATATCTGTGTAATGGAATTTCTTATTCAGCCTTCAAGAGGAAGGAGGTTCTGTCACGTGCTGCCACATGACTGAACCTTGAGGATCTTATACTAAGTGAGATAAGCTAGTCACAAAGGGACAAATACTGTATGATTCTATTGTATCCTACTATATGATTGGCTCCTAGAGGAGTCACATTCATAGGGACAGAAAGTAGAATGGTGGTTACTAGGGGCTGAGGAGTTAGTGTTTAGTAGGTACTGAGTTTCGGTTCTGCAAGATGAAAATGTTCTGGAGACGGATGGTCGTCATGGGTGCATAACCACGTGAATGTATTTGGTGCCACTGAACTGTACAAACATCATCAGAATGGTAAAAATTTGTGTTATGTATATTTTACCACAATGAGAAAAATACAGTGTTGGCTGCTGCTACAATTAATATGGATAATAATGATAATTATATGGGTAATAATAAGTGGCGGTGCACTGCATACTTGACACAGATTATCTCATGTAATCCTCCCAAGAACCATAGGTAAACCCTGTTAATAAGTAGGTGAAGACACTAATAGTACTGAGGTTCAGAGAGGTTAAGTCATTTGTCCGGAGTCACACAGCTTGCAGTTGGCTTAACTGAGCCACGAACACAGGTTGTCCAGAACCCAGCCTCTCAGTTGTATGACTCAGACTTTAATTAAAGCAAGGGTGAACTTGACATTGTTTACATTTTGAGCCGAATAGTTCTTTGTTGTGGTGGGGAGAGATGTCCCCATTGCATCAAGAAATGTGGTGCAGCCTCCCTGGTCTCCATTAGTTGCCAAAAGTACACACCCTTCCCCTCATGAGACAACCAAAAGTGTCTCCAGATATCAAAAAGTATCTCCCCAGAGGCAAACCAGCCCCGGTTTGACCCTCTGGTTAAACTGGGACTCTGCTAGCAATGCAGAGGGTATGAGGGAGTTGCTGTCAAACTCACAGACATGGATTCCTGGCCTGCAGGTAGCAGATGTTGCTGCTGCTGCTGCTTGTAAGCTTGTGGGCACTCATCTTTTAAAGCCAAGTCAATCCATGGCAATCAGCTTGTGCACCAAAGATTGTTTGAGGGGAAATGGCAGGGGCGCAGTACTTTCTTTACCTGTTAAAAGGATTTTCCACAGGAGTGCTTCCACCCCTCACACCACCTCACCCTTAAAATGTACAGACAGGTAGAACAAACATTTTGACATAAGGCTGAGCGTACCCTTAACTTATGGCTTGACTAGTGTTCATATATAAGATGGTTCACAGGATTAGCAAAAATTGTCCTTGCGCTTCAGGCAGTTTCATACACATGGTAGAGTTGACTTTAGTCTCAGATGTGAGGACACTGTTGGGTGAATAGGAAAGCAAGTAGTTCTGCAAGATGAAAATGTTCTGGAGACGGATGGTCGTCATGGGTGCATAACCACGTGAATGTATTTGGTGCCACTGAACTGTACAAACATCATCAGAATGGTAAAAATTTGTGTTATGTATATTTTACCACAATGAGAAAAATACAGTGTTGGCTGCTGCTACAATTAATATGGATAATAATGATAATTATATGGGTAATAATAAGTGGCGGTGCACTGCATACTTGACACAGATTATCTCATGTAATCCTCCCAAGAACCATAGGTAAACCCTGTTAATAAGTAGGTGAAGACACTAATAGTACTGAGGTTCAGAGAGGTTAAGTCATTTGTCCGGAGTCACACAGCTTGCAGTTGGCTTAACTGAGCCACGAACACAGGTTGTCCAGAACCCAGCCTCTCAGTTGTATGACTCAGACTTTAATTAAAGCAAGGGTGAACTTGACATTGTTTACATTTTGAGCCGAATAGTTCTTTGTTGTGGTGGGGAGAGATGTCCCCATTGCATCAAGAAATGTGGTGCAGCCTCCCTGGTCTCCATTAGTTGCCAAAAGTACACACCCTTCCCCTCATGAGACAACCAAAAGTGTCTCCAGATATCAAAAAGTATCTCCCCAGAGGCAAACCAGCCCCGGTTTGACCCTCTGGTTAAACTGGGACTCTGCTAGCAATGCAGAGGGTATGAGGGAGTTGCTGTCAAACTCACAGACATGGATTCCTGGCCTGCAGGTAGCAGATGTTGCTGCTGCTGCTGCTTGTAAGCTTGTGGGCACTCATCTTTTAAAGCCAAGTCAATCCATGGCAATCAGCTTGTGCACAAAAGATTGTTTGAGGGAAGTGGCAGGGGGCGCAGTACTTTCTTTACCTGTTAAAAGGATTTTCCACAGGAGTGCTTCCACCCCTCACACCACCTCACCCTTAAAATGTACAGACAGGTAGAACAAACATTTTGACATAAGGCTGAGCGTACCCTTAACTTATGGCTTGACTAGTGTTCATATATAAGATGGTTCACAGGATTAGCAAAAATTGTCCTTGCGCTTCAGGCAGTTTCATACACATGGTAGAGTTGTATCTTTCAGTCTCAGATGTGAGGACACTGTTGGGTGAATAGGAAAGCAAGTAGTAGAATGGGATCCCACTTTTGAGAAATATTCTGCCTATGAAAATGCATGGGGGGTTTCCCTGGTGGTCCAGTGGGTGAAGAGTCCGTCTTGCAGTGCAAAGGGCATCAGTTCTATCCCTGGCCCCAGAAGATCCCATGTGCCCCAGAGCAGCTGGACTCACGTGTCCAGTTACGAGCCAGTGCTCTGGAGTGCATGTGCCCAGAGCCAGTGCTCTGTAGTGAGACAGACCACTGCAATGGGAGCCCCACACATGCCAAAGAATAAAAAGATAGATGAAAGTAAATATAAATTAAAAAAGAGGCATCATGGGGGAAAGAAAATATATGTTATTGACATCTATAGAACAACCCAAATGGGTAGACCCTAGGGTTTTACAATGGTTTTGTTCACATCAGTGCCCCAGCACACAGTAGGTGCTTAAGTATTATTTATTTGATAGCTGAATACGATGTGGAAAAACAGCGCTGTCACATTTTTTGCTTCCTGTGCTACTCAGCCATTTAAATTTTTTATAATGAGCATAAATTAGCTTTGTGGTTAAAGAAAAGAAAAACTCTTCTCTCAAAGAAAGGAAATTAAAAAAAGGAGAGTCATGCCTTGAACTGCCCAGCTTTTCCTGCTACAGAGCTCAAAACCCATATGCCCGACTTGCCACAGCCACGCAAAGAAATGAGGCTGGTGTTTTATGGTCCTTGTTCAATCATGCATTGATAACATTGGCCTCCTGAAGAAAGCTGCTTCTTTATTTATTTCTCTCGCTTTGGTTTTTCCCTTGGGCTCTTGGAGGAGGGAAATAGCCCAACAGACGGTGAGCATAAACAGGAAGGCAGTTTAGGGAAGAGAGTAGAGGTTAGGAAGATTGTCTTACTGCTGCCCCAGGAGGGAAGCAGAGGACTGGTGCAAATGCCCTCTCTGAGGAGGGAGCTCCTACTACTGTGACTTCCTCCTGCTGTGGCTTTGAGATCCTTCCAGAAGTGCCCAAGCAGTGGGAAGAGCCTGGGAGCATGTGAAGGTCAGAGAGAAAAAATAGGGACTAGATTATTTGGGAGAGCAGAACCACAAGGAGGTGGGGGGCATGTTGTCTTTCTTTGCAGTGATGGAGGAGGGAGAAAGTGCCCTCACCTCTGATTTCTGAATACCCCCAAAGGCCTTTGAGTTTGTACAATTGCATTGCAAATGTTTTTTAAAGTTTACAACTGACCCGATTCATAGAAAAAGATAAACACCCTTCCTATGTTTGGAGTCATATGTAATTTTTATCTCTTGACCTTTAAATGTAAGCAGCAGTAAAATGAAGAACTATTGCAGTCATTTAACACTCTGGCTGTACTAACTGGTTCCTGCCTGAGAACCGTGGTTTTAAATTGGCTAATGCAGAATACTTGCAGAGCTAATAATAATTCAGATTACTCCTGTCAGCTATTCCGGATTCATGGGTAATTTAGTAGTTGAATAAATTTTTAAAAAAATTCATTCGTTACCATGCACTGTTATGAATCAGTAGATGGTTTACCATTGGCAGCAGTAACTGTAAGAAGATTTAAATTGCTACTGAAAAGGATTTGAGTGAAGGTAATGTTTTATAATGTTCTAAGCCATATGCACTACTTTCAGGCCTCATCAGTTTTACATTGATTCCTAGTGAAGTGTTTAATTGCATCATGAATGCAATATAATTCAGTTCTTTCTGCTAATATGGTATATATCTCAAAGTGATATACAGCACTGACAGGGAGAATTTGCAGTTCCGTCCAGATTTGGGAGGGCAGTGAGAACTGGGTGCCCCCTGGATGCACGCAGGGTGGGGGCAGGGTGGGGCAGAAGGCTGTGGCTGGGTGCCGTCCTGCTGAGACAGGGGAGCATCATGAGCATGTGGAGAGTGCTGGACTGTGTCTGTCCCCCCTCCCAGTGCTGCCGTTCAGCCAGAGCAGAGTCTGATGCTGTCGGCCTCCCCTAGGACGGCGGGAGATCTGTTGGCTGGCTACAGAGCTGCAGAACGCCAGCCGGCCCCACTCCCAGCATCAAAGGCTAACGGGTGCTGTCTGGCCATCTCACTGAACATTTCTGAGTGGGTCTCAAGAATTGGGCTTTCTGTTGCCATTTCTCTGTCAGTCAGTGGATATTTATTGAGCACTTGAAAGTTGGTGGTGGAGGGAACTGGAGTAGAGGTGCCTCTTTTTATTTTTCTTGCATCTCATGAAGCAACCCAGGGGCAGGAGTGTTCTTGCGGGGGTAAACCAAGAGGCATCCTGGCCACCATCCTTCAAGATGATGGCACATGAAGCAAAATTCACTCTTTCCGGCTTTCATTCATTTATTCACTTACTTATCCCTTCAACAAATATATTATGAGTCAGCCACTGTCCTAGCTTCTGGAGATAGAGCAGAGGGCAGATAGCCTTCTTTGTGGAGCTTCTCTTTTATTGGCGGCAAACAGATCATAAGCAGGTTATGTAATTAAGAACACAGAGTAGCCTCCGAAACTACTAATGTCTGCATCCCAGTGGGATCCACTTGATACCTTAGTTCCACATTTTTTCAGTCTGTCTCTGTGCCTTCATTTGCTCAGCTTCCATCATAAAGTACCACAGGCAGCTTAAACAAGAGAAGTGTATTTTCCTCACAGCCTTGGAGGCTACAAGTTCGAGATCGAGGTGTTAGCAATGTCGGTTTCTTCCAAGGCCTTTCTCCTTGCCCGAGAGAAGGCCAGCTTTATGTTCAGGCCTCATCAGTTTTACATTGATTCCTAGTGAAGTGTTTAATTGCATCATGAATGCAATATAATTCAGTTCTTTCTGCTAATATGGTATATATCTCAAAGTGATATACAGCACTGACAGGGAGAATTTGCAGTTCCGTCCAGATTTGGGAGGGCAGTGAGAACTGGGTGCCCCCTGGATGCACGCAGGGTGGGGGCAGGGTGGGGCAGAAGGCTGTGGCTGGGTGCCGTCCTGCTGAGACAGGGGAGCATCATGAGCATGTGGAGAGTGCTGGACTGTGTCTGTCCCCCCTCCCAGTGCTGCCGTTCAGCCAGAGCAGAGTCTGATGCTGTCGGCCTCCCCTAGGACGGCGGGAGATCTGTTGGCTGGCTACAGAGCTGCAGAACGCCAGCCGGCCCCACTCCCAGCATCAAAGGCTAACGGGTGCTGTCTGGCCATCTCACTGAACATTTCTGAGTGGGTCTCAAGAATTGGGCTTTCTGTTGCCATTTCTCTGTCAGTCAGTGGATATTTATTGAGCACTTAAAAGTTGGTGGTGGAGGGAACTGGAGTAGAGGTGCCTCTTTTTATTTTTCTTGCATCTCATGAAGCAACCCAGGGGCAGGAGTGTTCTTGCGGGGGTAAACCAAGAGGCATCCTGGCCACCATCCTTCAAGATGATGGCACATGAAGCAAAATTCACTCTTTCCGGCTTTCATTCATTTATTCACTTACTTATCCCTTCAACAAATATATTATGAGTCAGCCACTGTCCTAGCTTCTGGAGATAGAGCAGAGGGCAGATAGCCTTCTTTGTGGAGCTTCTCTTTTATTGGCGGCAAACAGATCATAAGCAGGTTATGTAATTAAGAACACAGAGTAGCCTCCGAAACTACTAATGTCTGCATCCCAGTGGGATCCACTTGATACCTTAGTTCCACATTTTTTCAGTCTGTCTCTGTGCCTTCATTTGCTCAGCTTCCATCATAAAGTACCACAGGCAGCTTAAACAAGAGAAGTGTATTTTCCTCACAGCCTTGGAGGCTACAAGTTCGAGATCGAGGTGTTAGCAATGTCGGTTTCTTCCAAGGCCTTTCTCCTTGCCCGAGAGAAGGCCAGCTTTATGTTCAGAAAGCATTCTCCTTCTCTACAGGTCTGTGTCCAGATTTCCCCTGTTTATAAAGACACCCTAGATTAGGGCCACCCTAATGACCTCGTTTTAGATCCTATCTCCAAACAAGGTCACATGCTGAGTTCCTGGGGATTAGGGCTCCAACATATGAATTTGAGGAATGCCATTCAGCCTATAACACCTGGGAGAGAGAGAGAAAGAGAGAAAGGGGGAGAGAGAAAGAGAGCCTGTGTATGTATGTGACTGTGGCTGGGAGTGTGAGGACACTCGGTGAAGGCAGCAAGGAAACAGTTCTAAATACCCTGTAATCAGAAGGCTTCTTCTGTCAACCCCCATGAATGATGTGAAAGTCAGACCTGCTTGTCACGTCAGTCCCTTCTCCAGCAGGACCTTAACATCAGAGTTCATGCATTTTCAGATAGCTGATTGTCGTGCAGCTGCAAAACAGAAGCCTGGGACTCGGAGCTCCCCGCTCAGCCTGGCGCCTCGATGTAATCAGAGCCTCTTTTTTATCCCCCCTCTCCAGGAAGGCCAGCCAGGCCACCTTTTTGATCATCGTAACCTTGATGCAGAAGAATAATTTATCCGTGCCCCCGGATGAGGAAATTGCAAAATATTATTTATGAAGGCAAGCCAGTGCATCGTAATTCTGGCCCTGCGTTTCTGGTTGCGACTGGCCAGGATAAGGAGATGCAGTGATGTCTGATAATAAAACAGGACAGCATACCTGTGAGGTGGAGGTGTTGGGGAAACAGGGAGTCGGATCCTGCAAGGGAGATTCCAGGGAATGAGAATTGTTCTGGAAGCCGATTCAGACTGCCCTTCCGTGGACTCCCAGGTCAGAAGTGGGAGAAGAGTCGAGATACAGAGGAGGCCACTGAGAGAGGAGCTGTTGAACAGCAATTTGGTCAGGGGTACCTCCCTGTGAGGATTGTGGTATTAGTTTCAAGGACTTGTGAAATTGTAGAGTACGTGTTAAAGAGCCCTGGCTTTGAGCCCTGGCTCTCTAACTGTATGTGACGTTGAGCAAGTTAGGTCATTTCTCTGAACCTCAGTGTTTTCAGCTGTACAATGGAAAAAAGAGGAGCTGTTGAACAGCAGTCATTTCTTCTTGAGAGAGGGTTTTCAAATTCTCCTTCTCTACAGGTCTGTGTCCAGATTTCCCCTGTTTATAAAGACACCCTAGATTAGGGCCACCCTAATGACCTCGTTTTAGATCCTATCTCCAAACAAGGTCACATGCTGAGTTCCTGGGGATTAGGGCTCCAACATATGAATTTGAGGAATGCCATTCAGCCTATAACACCTGGGAGAGAGAGAGAAAGAGAGAAAGGGGGAGAGAGAAAGAGAGCCTGTGTATGTATGTGACTGTGGCTGGGAGTGTGAGGACACTCGGTGAAGGCAGCAAGGAAACAGTTCTAAATACCCTGTAATCAGAAGGCTTCTTCTGTCAACCCCCATGAATGATGTGAAAGTCAGACCTGCTTGTCACGTCAGTCCCTTCTCCAGCAGGACCTTAACATCAGAGTTCATGCATTTTCAGATAGCTGATTGTCGTGCAGCTGCAAAACAGAAGCCTGGGACTCGGAGCTCCCCGCTCAGCCTGGCGCCTCGATGTAATCAGAGCCTCTTTTTTATCCCCCCTCTCCAGGAAGGCCAGCCAGGCCACCTTTTTGATCATCGTAACCTTGATGCAGAAGAATAATTTATCCGTGCCCCCGGATGAGGAAATTGCAAAATATTATTTATGAAGGCAAGCCAGTGCATCGTAATTCTGGCCCTGCGTTTCTGGTTGCGACTGGCCAGGATAAGGAGATGCAGTGATGTCTGATAATAAAACAGGACAGCATACCTGTGAGGTGGAGGTGTTGGGGAAACAGGGAGTCGGATCCTGCAAGGGAGATTCCAGGGAATGAGAATTGTTCTGGAAGCCGATTCAGACTGCCCTTCCGTGGACTCCCAGGTCAGAAATGGGAGAAGAGTCGAGATACAGAGGAGGCCACTGAGAGAGGAGCTGTTGAACAGCAATTTGGTCAGGGGTACCTCCCTGTGAGGATTGTGGTTATTAGTTTCAAGGACTTGGGAAATTGTAGAGTACGGTGTTAAAGAGCCCTGGCTTTGAGCCCTGGCTCTCTAACTTTGTATGTGACGTTGAGCAAGTTAGGTCATTTCTCTGAACCTCAGTGTTTTCAGCTGTACAATGGGAATAGTAAAATCTTACCCAAGAATTGCCTCAAGATTGACATGAGATAATGCGAGTAATTGTCTGATCAGTCAGTTCAGTTTTCTTACCTAGAAGCGATTAAGTTGAATGCAGCTCTAGAACCAGATAGGCTAGGCTGGCAGGCCAGTTCTGCTCCTCACTAGCTGTGTAGCCTTGGATGAATCACTTCATCTCTCTGGGCCTCCATTTTCTTCACCTGTCAAATGAGTATAAAAGAATTTCCACCTCAGAAGATCTTCTATGCCTGTTGTACAGTAAATACTCAACTAAACATTGGCCATTGGTATAGCTTCCTAGGCCATAGTCCTCAACAGTCTTCCTTCTGAGAAACCATTCTCAATCTAGACTTGGATTTTGAGGCAGCCTGTCTCCCATCTGCCAGTGCTGTTTAACACACTGCATTTAGAAATCCAAACAGATTTGCATTGCTTGTGCTTTAAAGCGTTCTTCTGAGCATTGAGAAGTCCCTCCTGAGGTGATACAATGTATGTTTCCAGGGAAACCACCTACATCACAGGGTCAGTGACAGACCCCAACCTCTCTGATTGCCGTATGTGCCTAACTCCTGGAAATACCACCACACTCTCTCGGGCACCAGCAAAGGAAAGTTCAGCACAGTAAATGTTTTGTAGCCTCTCAGCAATTTGGGGTTCTACCGAATTAGTGTTTGATATTGAATTAATATTCATTTTCTCTAATATGATGTATAAGTATAATCTCATTAGTGACTTTTATAGCCTAATCATTTGGATGTACAGCTTAAGTTTAAATAATTCCCCCATTGGAAGCCGATTCAGACTGCCCTTCCGTGGACTCCCAGGTCAGAAGTGGGAGAAGAGTCGAGATACAGAGGAGGCCACTGAGAGAGGAGCTGTTGAACAGCAATTTGGTCAGGGGTACCTCCCTGTGAGGATTGTGGTATTAGTTTCAAGGACTTGGGAAATTGTAGAGTACAGTGTTAAAGAGCCCTGGCTTTGAGCCCTGGCTCTCTAACTTTGTATGTGACGTTGAGCAAGTTAGGTCATTTCTCTGAACCTCAGTGTTTTCAGCTGTACAATGGGAATAGTAAAATCTTACCCAAGAATTGCCTCAAGATTGACATGAGATAATGCGAGTAATTGTCTGATCAGTCAGTCCCGTTTTCTTACCTAGAAGCGATTAAGTTGAATGCAGCTCTAGAACCAGATAGGCTAGGCTGGCAGGCCAGTTCTGCTCCTCACTGGCTGTGTAGCCTTGGATGAATCACTTCATCTCTCTGGGCCTCCATTTTCTTCACCTGTCAAATGGGTATAAAAGAATTTCCACCTCAGAAGATCTTCTATGCCTGTTGTACAGTAAATACTCAACTAAACATTGGCCACTGGTATAGCTTCCTAGGCCATAGTCCTCAACAGTCTTCCTTCTGAGAAACCATTCTCAACCTAGACTTGGATTTTGAGGCAGCCTGTCTCCCATCTGCCAGTGCTGTTTAACACACTGCATTTAGAAATCCAAACAGATTTGCATTGCTTGTGCTTTAAAGCGTTCTTCTGAGCATTGAGAAGTCCCTCCTGAGGTGATACAATGTATGTTTCCAGGGAAACCACCTACACCACAGGGTCAGTGACAGACCCCAACCTCTCTGACTGCCGTATGTGCCTAACTCCTGGAAATACCACCACACTCTCTCGGGCACCAGCAAAGGAAAGTTCAGCACAGTAAATGTTTTGTAGCCTCTCAGCAATTTGGGGTTCTACCGAATTAGTGTTTGATATTGAATTAATATTCATTTTCTCTAATATGATGTATAAGTATAATCTCATTAGTGACTTTTATAGCACATTGGATTATACATTTGGAACACGTCCCTGCCTGAAGCAGCTTTAAGAAAAAAAATTCACCAACAACAATAACAAGTGAACGGTCTTCCACCCAGGCTCACAAGCACTGGCTTTTCCAGCTGGGCTGCCCAACATGGATAGAAAATTCTCCGCTTTCCGCCTGCTGGTCCCTACAGAGAAAGAATTTTCATTCCACTTCCCTGATTTGTGAAGCATTGAATTTAAGACCTTAATAGTCGTTCCAAATGAATGTTTCTTTAGTCCCGGGGCAGAAACGTAGGCTGTGGTTGAGATGTAATTAATAGTACTAATTACTCTTCTCTCCCTTCATCTTCTTTCCCTCCTGCCGTCATTCTTGTTCCGCAAGAAACCTGGTAGGAGCACGGAAAATGTTCACCTTTTGCTACAAGGTGTCCCTAGACAGGGAAACCAATCAATGAGCCCAGAGCTCACCTGTACCTGGGTTCCCAGTTTCTAAATTTCCCCTCTTCTTTCCAGTGGTCCCTCCGGTTCTGGGACTCCTAGGCTTTCCAGAAGTTTAGATTTCCTAGAGTCTCTTTCCAGTCATCATGGTGACTCAGCCAGTGGTGCAAAGTAATGTACCAAGAAAGCAGTAGAGCATGTCCTGACTTTCCTAAAGATCTTTCTCTGCATTGACAGCCTCACTGATGCATTGGTTCAAATGTGGACGAAGTTCTTCAAGGACTCCACAGGGTCCCTGCCACTGAATATCCATTGCTGAGGGATCCTGTCGGGCCCAAAGCTCTGCCTCACCAAAACATTTTCCACTGCAAGACAGAGCTAGAAAAGCTCACTGCGTGTAATGAAAGGAAGTCAGCTTGGTCTGGAGGGCTAAAAGGATGTATTTGCGCTGTCTCCAAAAATCCCAGATTTATGGGTCAGTGACAGACCCCAACCTCTCTGACTGCCGTATGTGCCTAACTCCTGGAAATACCACCACACTCTCTCGGGCACCAGCAAAGGAAAGTTCAGCACAGTAAATGTTTTGTAGCCTCTCAGCAATTTGGGGTTCTACCGAATTAGTGTTTGATATTGAATTAATATTCATTTTCTCTAATATGATGTATAAGTATAATCTCATTAGTGACTTTTATAGCACATTGGATTATACATTTGGAACACGTCCCTGCCTGAAGCAGCTTTAAGAAAAAAAATTCACCAACAACAATAACAAGTGAACGGTCTTCCACCCAGGCTCACAAGCACTGGCTTTTCCAGCTGGGCTGCCCAACATGGATAGAAAATTCTCCGCTTTCCGCCTGCTGGTCCCTACAGAGAAAGAATTTTCATTCCACTTCCCTGATTTGTGAAGCATTGAATTTAAGACCTTAATAGTCGTTCCAAATGAATGTTTCTTTAATCCCGGGGCAGAAACGTAGGCTGTGGTTGAGATGTAATTAATAGTACTAATTACTCTTCTCTCCCTTCATCTTCTTTCCCTCCTGCCGTCATCCTTGTTCCGCAAGAAACCTGGTAGGAGCACGGAAAATGTTCACCTTTTGCTACAAGGTGTCCCTAGACAGGGAAACCAATCAATGAGCCCAGAGCTCACCTGTACCTGGGTTCCCAGTTTCTAAATTTCCCCTCTTCTTTCCAGTGGTCCCTCCGGTTCTGGGACTCCTGGGCGTTCCAGAAGTTTAGATTTCCTAGAGTCTCTTTCCAGTCATCATGGTGACTCAGCCAGTGGTGCAAAGTAATGTACCAAGAAAGCAGTAGAGCATGTCCTGACTTTCCTAAAGATCTTTCTCTGCATTGACAGCCTCACTGATGCATTGGTTCAAATGTGGACGAAGTTCTTCAAGGACTCCACAGGGTCCCTGCCACTGAATATCCATTGCTGAGGGATCCTTTCGGGCCCAAAGCTCTGCCTCACCAAAACATTTTCCACTGCAAAGAGTACAGAGCTAGAAAAGCTCACTGCGTGTAATGAAAGGAAGTCAGCTTGGTCTGGAGGGCTAAAAGGATGTATTTGTACGCTGTCTCATTCCCAGATAATTGGAGGTGGGTGGACCTTCCCAGACAGGCTTTGAATTCAGGTTGCAGCCCTGAGAATTCAGCGGCAGCTTCTTGAAGCACCACATTGAGGATTTTTAGACCATATTCTGGATCAGCAAGATATTTTCATTCAGCTACAGCATCTGATGCACCAGGCACTGATGTAGACACTGGGGCCGCCACCTTTAACTGAGCCACCAAACTTCCTCCCATAAAGGAATCCACATGCTAATCAGAAGGGGCTGACCATAGATACCAACAGAGTCAGCTTATGCAGGCTTGAGCACAGGATAGAGTTGACGTCCTATCCTATCTTAATTGCAGTGGAAAATTTGGGGGGATTTTTGGTACAGAAGTACTAGAATTTGGTTTATGGGTTTTGGGGTGGGTTTTTTTGGTTTATGGGTTTTTTAAAGGTCCTTTTTTTTTTTTTTTGATCTTGCCACATGGCATGTGAAGTCTTAGGTATGTGTGTATGTGCTCAGTCGTGTCTGACTCTTTGTGACTCCATAGACTGTAACACGTCAAGCTCTCCTGTCCATGAATTTTCCTAAGCAAGAGTACTGGAGTGAGTTACAATCTCCTACTCCAGGGAATCTTCCCAACCCAGGGACTGAACCCATGTCTCCTGTGTCTCCTGCACTGTCAGATCAATTCTTTACCACTGTGCCATGTAGGAAGCCATATGGGATTTTTTGAATACTTATTTATTTATTTGGCTGTTGTCAGGTCTCAGTCGCCATATACAGGTGCTTTTGTTATAAGCTCTTCGTTGTTGGCGCTCAGGCTTCTCTAGTTGTGGTGCACAAGCGTAGCTGCCCCACAACATATGGGATCTTAGACCCTAGACTAGGTATCAAACCCATGTCCCCTACATTGCAAGCTAGATTCTTAACCACTGGACCACCAGGGAAGTTCCTGGTTTATGTTTAAAAGATAGAAGCTTTTAAAAACATAACTGGGAAGTTCCTGTTTTTTAAAACTGATTTGAGCAAAGAGCTAGAAAAGCTCACTGCGTGTAATGAAAGGAAGTCAGCTTGGTCTGGAGGGCTAAAAGGATGTATTTACGCTGTCTCATTCCCAGATAATTGGAGGTGGGTGGACCTTCCCAGACAGGCTTTGAATTGAGGTTGCAACCCTGAGAATTCGGCGGCAGCTTCTTGAAGCACCACATTGAGGATTTTTAGACCATATTCTGGATCAGCAAGAGATTTTCATTCAGCTACAGCATCTGATGCACCAGGCACTGATGTAGACACTGGGGCCGCCACCTTTAACTGAGCCACCAAACTTCCTCCCATAAAGGAATCCACATGCTAATCAGAAGGGGCTGACCATAGATACCAACAGAGTCAGCTTATGCAGGCTTGAGCACAGGATAGAGTTGATGTCCTATCCTATCTTAATTGCAGTGGAAAATTTGGGGGGATTTTTGGTACAGAAGTACTAGAATTTGGTTTATGGGTTTTGGGGTGGGTTTTTTTGGTTTATGGGTTTTTTAAAGGTCCTTTTTTTTTTTTTTTGATCTTGCCACATGGCATGTGAAGTCTTAGGTATGTGTGTATGTGCTCAGTCGTGTCTGACTCTTTGTGACTCCATAGACTGTAACACGTCAAGCTCTCCTGTCCATGAATTTTCCTAAGCAAGAGTACTGGAGTGAGTTACAATCTCCTACTCCAGGGAATCTTCCCAACCCAGGGACTGAACCCATGTCTCCTGTGTCTCCTGCACTGGCAGATCAATTCTTTACCACTGTGCCATGTAGGAAGCCATATGGGATTTTTTGAATACTTATTTATTTATTTGGCTGTTGTCAGGTCTCAGTCACCATATACAGGTGCTTTTGTTATAAGCTCTTCGTTGTTGGCGCTCAGGCTTCTCTAGTTGTGGTGCACAAGCGTAGCTGCCCCACAATATATGGGATCTTAGACCCTAGACTAGGTATCAAACCCGTGTCCCCTACATTGCAAGCTAGATTCTTAACCACTGGACCACCAGGGAAGTTCCTGGTTTATGTTTAAAAGATAGAAGCTTTTTAAAAACATAACTGGGTAAAGAGCCTTGAGAAAAAACTAGAAGATCTGCAGTATCAAGGACCCTTGATATTGTAAATGTCTGAACAAAGAGGATGAAGGATGGGTAAGAACTGATTTGATCTGAACTCAACTGTAGAAGTTTGGGTGGTACTCGTGGTTAAAAGAACCCGTCTGCCAGTGCATGAGATATAAGAGATACCAGTTTGATCCCTGGGGCGGAAAGATCCCCTGGAGGAGGACATGGCAACTCAGTCCAGTATTCTTGCCTGGAGAATCCCATGGACAGAGGAGCCTGGCAGGCTACAGTCCATAGGGTCACAGAGAATTGGACATGACTTATAACACGTGTAGCAGTCTTTAACTGACTAGATTCATTGGTGGGTAGATTGCAGCCTAGAAATAGGTGAACCATTAATAGCATCTGCCACAGGCAAGGGAAGTATCTGTTGCCACGTGCATGCTATGTATTTGCCATTTCTGCTTTGTAAGTCATTTTGAGGCTTATAGAAGGAAATTGGGGAGGATGAAGACTTGCTCTGGGCTAGTAATCTGTGGTGTCAACAACAGCTACAGATATTCCAAGAGGTGCATTTCAGAGAGAATATTCAGTGACTATTCAGTGAATATGGATAGGAGGTGTGGATGAGATGGGGTGTGAGATTCTATCTCTACCTGAAATTGTCCAGGGATCCGTACAGCACATGGGACCCTCAGAAGACCAAACTAAACCAAATCCCTATAGATACGCACAAAGGACAACATGATTCCATGGAAATGCAGTCAGGGAGGTTCAAAGAGAAAAGGCAGGGCAGATGGCCATCAACAGAACTCAGATTAATAGAAAAATAGTTTTCAATTATGTCAGGTGAAAACAGAAGATCAGAGACAATCCTCTCTTCTTCCTGACCTATAAATGGGAAGGACATGGAAGGGTTAGGGGCGGGTCGATGACCAACTGGAAGTACCTTTGTGGGTTTTTTTGGTTATGTTTTTTTCTTCTATAAACCCCTGTCTTCTCTAAGATCAGACGCATCACTGTGACTGGGTAGAGTGGAAGGACAGCTTGGAGTTGGGAAGGGAAGAGCTATTTTGAAAGCCTGAATTTTCCTTGTGAGGATGTGGTAAGACTGCAGTGGAGGCCCTATAAATCTTATTACAAAATTTTAAAAATTCTTCAGGATAAGGGAAAATTTTTTGAGATTATGATTTTGAAAAGGGCTGTATGTGTAATGCATAACTTTCTATTTAAAAAAATGGGGCTTCCCTGGTGGGCCAGTGGGTAAAGAGTCTGCCTTGCAGTGCAAGGGGAACCAGTTCAGTTCCTGACATGGGAAGATGCCATGTGCCGTGAAGCAGCTGGACCAGTGTGTCCAATTATAAGCCAGCGCTCTGGAGTGCATGTGCCCATAGCCAGTGCTCTGGAAGGAGAGAGGCCACTGCAGAGGGAGACCCACACAGGCTGAAGAATAAAGATGGATGAAAAATAAATAAATAAAAAATCAATAAGAAGAGGCCAAAATTAAAAAAAAAAGTCTGATGGCATACTTTGGAATTATAGGGCAGTCTGCTCACCTTTCATTCCTGCAAAGAATCTAGAAAAAACTGTTAAATTGTGAGCCAAAGGCTCTGCCCTTGTCCCCTCAGTGCTCACAGCCAGCTGTGTAGCTTTAGGAGTAACAGTCCTGGATATGCTTGTTTTCCTTCACTGACACATGGGCTGGCCATAGAGAGCCCCAGAAACGAGGCCCACGTGAGGGTTCTACCCTTGCCGCTCCCCTCAGGCTTGGGGAGGGCTGTATGTACCCTTGGCTCTCTCACCCAGCTGGTGTTCAGATTACTCACCCTCACACCCCAGCACACGCAGGTGTGGACAGCACCCACCAGGGAGCCCAAAAGGTGATTATAATGCAGTCAGAGGAAAGAAAAGGCAGGGCAGATGGCCATCAACAGAACTCAGATTAATAGAAAAATAGTTTTCAATTATGTCAGGTGAAAACAGAAGATCAGAGACAATCCTCTCTTCTTCCTGACCTATAAATGGGAAGGACATGGAAGGGTTAGGGGCGGGTCGATGACCAACTGGAAGTACCTTTGTGGGTTTTTTTGGTTATGTTTTTCTTCTATAAACCCCTGTCTTCTCTAAGATCAGACGCATCACTGTGACTGGGTAGAGTGGAAGGACAGCTTGGAGTTGGGAAGGGAAGAGCTATTTTGAAAGCCTGAATTTTCCTTGTGAGGATGTGGTAAGACTGCAGTGGAGGCCCTATAAATCTTATTACAAAATTTTAAAAATTCTTCAGGATAAGGGAAAATTTTTTGAGATTATGATTTTGAAAAGGGCTGTATGTGTAATGCATAACTTTCTATTTAAAAAAATGGGGCTTCCCTGGTGGGCCAGTGGGTAAAGAGTCTGCCTTGCAGTGCAAGGGGAACCAGTTCAGTTCCTGACATGGGAAGATGCCATGTGCCGTGAAGCAGCTGGACCAGTGTGTCCAATTATAAGCCAGCGCTCTGGAGTGCATGTGCCCATAGCCAGTGCTCTGGAAGGAGAGAGGCCACTGCAGAGGGAGACCCACACAGGCTGAAGAATAAAGATGGATGAAAAATAAATAAATAAAAAATCAATAAGAAGAGGCCAAAATTAAAAAAAAAAAAGTCTGATGGCATACTTTGGAATTATAGGGCAGTCTGCTCACCTTTCATTCCTGCAAAGAATCTGGAAAAAACTGTTAAATTGTGAGCCAAAGGCTCTGCCCTTGTCCCCTCAGTGCTCACAGCCAGCTGTGTAGCTTTAGGAGTAACAGTCCTGGATATGCTTGTTTTCCTTCACTGACACATGGGCTGGCCATAGAGAGCCCCAGAAACGAGGCCCACGTGAGGGTTCTACCCTTGCCGCTCCCCTCAGGCTTGGGGAGGGCTGTATGTACCCTTGGCTCTCTCACCCAGCTGGTGTTCAGATTACTCACCCTCACACCCCAGCACACGCAGGTGTGGACAGCACCCACCAGGGAGCCCAGTCTGACGTCTCTTGCCAGGATGCTGGGCCAGCCTGGAGGACCACTAGGGTAGCCCACTTTAAAATACTAATTTTCAAAGCTGCATTCTTCCTCAAGCAATATACATGTAGTTTTTTAGAGTGAGGCATTAAAGATGAGATTAGAATGAACAGTAAGTTTCCTGAACTTTCAGCTTCCTCCTGACTGTTGCACATATACTGTTTTTCCAAGGCATATTTTTTTATTCTTTATTTTGAAGATTTTACAGAGTTTTGTTGTTCACCAACATATATGTTCCCAGATCACTCATATGCATATCCCTGGACCCTCTCCCCACGCAATTCCCCTCCTTCCACTCCTCAAGACCATCGCCCCAAGTGATTGTAGGTACTCCTATTCCCCTAGCACAATGACAATAGCTATCTTTTCCACACATGACAGTATAGGTTTCCATGTTACTCCCTCCATGCCTCCCTCCCGCTGTTCGGTCTCTACAATGTCCTTATGTCTATTCTCTGTTTTTCCATGAGTTCACTGCGTGTGTTATCATGACCATCTTACTAGATCCCATATATATGAGTTAGCATACTATACTTGTCTTTCTATTTTTGACTTACTTCACTTTTTATGATAGGTTCTAGAGCTAGCCACCTCATTAGGACTGAGTCTTCTGCATTTCTTTTAACAGCTGAGTAGTACTTTTTAACTTCACTTTTGTATGAATTTTGGTTCTAGGGCAGTCTGCTCACCTTTCATTCCTGCAAAGAATCTAGAAAAACTGTTAAATTGTGAGCCAAAGGCTCTGCCCTTGTCCCTCAGTGCTCACAGCCAGCTGTGTAGCTTTAGGAGTAACAGTCCTGGATATGCTTGTTTTCCTTCACTGACACATGGGCTGGCCATAGAGAGCCCCAGAAACGAGGCCCACGTGAGGGTTCTACCCTTGCCGCTCCCCTCAGGCTTGGGGAGGGCTGTATGTACCCTTGGCTCTCTCACCCAGCTGGTGTTCAGATTACTCACCCTCACACCCCAGCACACGCAGGTGTGGACAGCACCCACCAGGGAGCCCAGTCTGACGTCTCTTGCCAGGATGCTGGGCCAGCCTGGAGGACCACTAGGGTAGCCCACTTTAAAATACTAATTTTCAAAGCTGCATTCTTCCTCAAGCAATATACATGTAGTTTTTTAGAGTGAGGCATTAAAGATGAGATTAGAATGAACAGTAAGTTTCCTGAACTTTCAGCTTCCTCCTGACTGTTGCACATATACTGTTTTTCCAAGGCATATTTTTTTATTCTTTATTTTGAAGATTTTACAGAGTTTTGTTGTTCACCAACATATATGTTCCCAGATCACTCATATGCATATCCCTGGACCCTCTCCCCACGCAATTCCCCTCCTTCCACTCCTCAAGACCATCGCCCCAAGTGATTGTAGGTACTCCTATTCCCCTAGCACAATGACAATAGCTATCTTTTCCACACATGACAGTATAGGTTTCCATGTTACTCCCTCCATGCCTCCCTCCCGCTGTTCGGTCTCTACAATGTCCTTATGTCTATTCTCTGTTTTTCCATGAGTTCACTGCGTGTGTTATCATGACCATCTTACTAGATCCCATATATATGAGTTAGCATACTATACTTGTCTTTCTATTTTTGACTTACTTCACTTTTTATGATAGGTTCTAGAGCTAGCCACCTCATTAGGACTGAGTCTTCTGCATTTCTTTTAACAGCTGAGTAGTATTCCATTGTATATATGTACCAGAGCTTCTGTATCCATTCATTTGTCGATGGACATCTAGGTTGCTTCCATGTTCTGGCTATTGTATAGAGAGCTGCAATGAACATTGGGGTACAGGTGCCTCTTTCATTTTTGATTTCATCAGGATATAGGCCTAATAGTGGGATTGCTGGGTCATAGGGTGCTTCTATGTTTAGTTTTTTAAGGAATCTCCATATCTTCCATAGAGGTTGTATCAGTTTACATTCCCACCAGCAATGCAAGAGGGTTCCCTTTTCTCTGCACCCTCTCCAGCATTTGTTGTCTGTCGATTTGTTGATGATGGCCATTCTGACGGGTGTGAGGTGGTATCTCATTGTGGTTTTAATTTGCATTTCTCTAATGATAAGCGAGGTTGAGCATCGTTTCATGTGCTTTTGGGCCATCTGTATGTCCTCTTTGGAGAGGCGTCTCTTTAGATATTTTTCCCATTTTTTGATTGGGTTGTTCGTTTTTCCAGTGCTGAGTTGTCTGAGTTGCTTGTAGATTTTGGAGATTAATTTTTTGTCTGTTGTTTCATTTGCTGTGATTTTCTCCCACTCTGTGGGGTGTCTGTTGAGCTTTTTTGTAATTTCTTTTGCTGTACAAAAGCTTTTAAGTTTCATGAGGTCCCACGTGTTCACTTTTCTTTTCAGTTCCACTATTTTAGTAGGTGGGTCAGAGAAGATCTTGCTTTGATTGATGTCCTTGAGGGTTTTGCCTATATTCTCCTCTAAAAGTTTGATGGTTTCTGGTCTTACATTTAGGTCTTTAATCCATTTTGAGTTGATCTTTGTGTATGGTGTCAGGGAATGTTCCAACTTCATTTTTTTGCATGTAGCTGTCCAATTTTCCCAGCACCATTTGTTGAAGAGGCTGTCTTTGTCCCATTTTATATGTTCGCCTCCTTTGTCAAAAATAAGGTACCCATAGGTGTGTGGGTTTATCTCTGGGTTCTTGATCTTGTTCCATTGATCTATAGTTCTGTTTTTGTGCCAGTACCATACTGTCTTGATGACTGTTGCTTTGTAGTATAGTCTGAAGTTGGGGAGGCTGATCCCTCCAACTCCGTTTTTCTTTCTCAGGATTGCTTTGGCTATTCGAGGTTTTTTTTTTTTTTTTCAAAAACATTTATTTTTTATTTATTTATCTTTTGGGGGTGGGGTGGGGAGGGAGGGGGATGGGCGGGCCACTTTTATTGGTCTTTCATTTCTCTATTTTCATCCGTCTTTGTTCTTTGGCTCCTGTGGGCCTCCCATCATGGTGGCGTCTGTTGTCGCAGAGCACTGGCTCTGGGCGCGTGTGCGCCAGAGCTCCAGCTCGGTAATTGGACACATCAGTCCAGCTGCTCCGCAGCACGTGGGATCTTCCCAGGCCAGGGATCGAACCGGCACCCCTTGCACTGCAAGGCGGTGTCCTTACCCACTGGACCACCAGAGGAAGCCCTCGAGGTCTTTTGTGTTTCCATATGAACTGTGTTATTGTTTGGTCTAGTTCTGTGAAAAATGTCAATGGTAGTTGGATAGGTATTGCATTGAATCTGTAGATGATATTTGGTAGTATGGTCATTTTCACAATATTGATTCTTCCGATCCAGGAACATGGAATATCTCTCCATCTGTTTAAGTCTTCTTTAATTTCTCTCATGAGTGTCTTGTAAAAGACATTTGTTTTTATCCATCTTTATTCTTTGGCCTGTGTGGGTCTCCCATAGCAGTGGCCTCTCTCGTTGCAGAGCACTGGCTCTGGGTGCATGCGCTCCAGAGCACTGGCTTACAATTGGACACACTAGCCCAGCTGCTCCGCGGCACATGGGCTTTTCCCGGGCCAGAGATCAAACCAGTTTCTCCTGCACTGCAAGGCAAACTCTCTACCCACTGGGCCACCAGGGAATCCCCCCACTTTTTAAATAGGGAAAAGATCATGGAATTATTTCTTCCTTATTTTTTTCAGTACTTACTGAGTATGCTGTATGTTGGGAGCTGGGAATACAGTGAATGCAGAAAAGAAAACTGTCCCAAACCTGCTGGCATGGACAGTCTGGGAAGGGCTTTGGCATGGGGAAGAGGGTGGCAAGATCACAGAGGACCACAGCTGGAGAGATGGCAGGAGCTTCTACAGAACCAAACCAGAGTGACCACCTCCCAGAAAGTTACCTCTGAGCAGTCATTGGACAGAGGTGGGCACGGAAGGCACAAAGATTTGGGGAGAGGGACACACACTTGCTATCGCTTATCTTTACAAGAAACTCAGTATTACAGTGCTGAGGTGGGAGTGGGGTTGGGGCAGAGGGGTTTGGACCAGAGAGCACGAGTTTTGAAATCCACCTGTATCTCTTCTGAACCTTTGTGTCGTTGCAGCTTGCTCACTGTATAGCCTTGGGCAGGAAAGTAAGTGTCTCTGTGCCTTGTTATTCTTGGAAGCGCAGCGGTGGCCAGAGCTGGCTGGTTAGGACCATTAGACTCCCTCCAGCTCCAGGGGTAGTGACATCTCATGGGGAACTTGACATGATCAAGGCTTGAGAGTTTACACCAGGGAACACATCAGAACATTGCGTTTTTTTCTTAGCTAGTTTTTAAGCACATCACGGTTTACCAGTTCACCAGCACATCACCGGTTAAATGACCATATGTATTTAATTTGCAAAGCCCAATGCTTGGTAGTGGTGGTTACTAATTGCTCTACTGTATTATATTATATTAATCATAGGACTGCAGTATCAATTACTAATAGTATATAAAAATGGTTTTCATAATGGGACTTGGCATGTGTTGACTCTGATACGTGTTTTAACTACTTGGGGGGCCTTTTCTGCTCATTCTGTGCTCCCATTCTGGACAGCCAATATTGTCAGTTAGCTGAGATATCTTAGGGTATCTTACAGAATTTGAGCTTTTGTTGAGCAGGGACTGAACACCCATTGCTGGGCAAGCACTTGTAGTATATGATCTCATTTAACCCTCCAGACGGCTCTATAAGGTAGAAGCTGTTATGAACCCTGTTGTGTGGATGTAGACGGGACTCAGAGAGGCTGTGCCCCATGTTGCATAGCTGCTCAGCGGAGAGGCTAGGCTTTAAATCCAGGCATTTTGCCCCAGGGGCTGCACTCTCATCAGGTGGATCTGTGGAGGCGCAGGGGTTTGGGTCCTTATGGTGTGGACCTTATTCCTTGCTGGGAGGCTTAGGAGACAGAGGGTGGGCAGCATCTAGAAGTCCTGACTGTATCCCGTCATCTCTTGATGGACGGCAGCAGTCCGTTTTTCTGGGACGTGTGCCGGCCTCATTCTGATTGGCAAGGGGTATCTCTTGTTGGAAAGGAATCTTGGCCACATGCCTCTTGGCAGCAGGCTTTGGCTGCCACGTGGAGTGCTGTTTGGAGGTGGCGGGAATTATTCGGCAACCTCACCTGGGATAGTTTAGAGTGGGCTGGGGGTTCTGCCAGTCTCTCAGACAAGCTGGCAGAGGGAACATGAAAGGGAGTGCTGTCACCGGAGGTTCACCATCCGCTTCTTTGCTGTTCTCCCTGCCTCTATCTATCTCCATCTCTTGTAGTCCCACAGTTCTTCCTGCCAGGTCGTAAGGAGCCAGTAAGTTGACAGGTGGTCTGTCAGCGAGGAAGTACTGTCTCCTGTCCCCATAGGGCTCCATTCCCTCAGCTCTACTAAAACTTGGGGACTGTTGCTACCACAGCTCCCAGTTTCCGTCAAGATGGGGTTCAGACTCCTTGATTTCACTTGAAGATCTCTTGTGATATGACCCCTGACCCCTGCTTCTGCGTCTTGTCTCCCAGGAACTGATACAGGAGAGATTGTATCATATTCAGCTTTTAATCTTTTCAGTGTTAGCCCAGAGCTCACTCAAATGTGTGGATGAACTTGACACACTTTGGGATTTGCAGTCATCACAACTACTGTGTCTTAAGGCAGATTCATCATGTATCAGTAGTGTACAAGATTCCAAGCTTTTTCTACTCCTGTCTCATTTACTCCTGACAACAGCCCCATAGGTAGGCCGTTTTCTCCTCCATTTTACTGAGGAAGAAGCGGAGGCATAGAAAAATTAAATTCCACACTCAAGATCACACCGCTAGCACGTGGTGGTGATAGATTTGAATCCAAGCCTGTCTCAAGCCTGGACTGACTTGAGTGGGCTTTTCCTTAGACGGCTTCCTGAGAGCCTGTCACCAGCTCAGTGTCACTCTCACCAACCCCAGCCCACTCCCAGCCCTCATGCTTCCTCTGGCTTTGTCAGCACAACAGCCTGGTTTGCTAGCACCTCACATTGCTCTGGCTCTCCTGTGTTCGCACATCCTTGATGAATTAACCTTGGCAACACCAATCTTGTCTTGTCACACCCCTGAGGTTAGAACTGCAGAGAACTGGGTTGCAAAAGGTGTCCGCCCTGTCCACCTTTCCCTTCAGACCCCAGGGTTGCTTGGATGGTTAGGAGAAAAGCCAGAGTGTTTCTAACGGGGACAGAGGGTATTTAGAAAAAGGATAGACCCCCTAAGTGGGTTGCTTCCCAAGGGGAGATTCCCCCTCCACACCCAGACCTCACCCCATCTGTGGAGGGCAGTGGCCCTCTTGGCTCTGCTCATCGGGGCCTGATCGTCTTAGCACGTACCCGAATTGCTCAGCAGCAGGCCAACATTCCTGCACCAAAGTAGAGGAGAGTCGGATTGTGTTAGCAATTCTCCATCAGACTGTGTCATATTGGGGCTGTATTGTATTAGTAGTTGTTTCCACTAATGTGATGAGAAAGTTGCTAATCTGAGAAGACTCTTGCATTGTATTAGGGAAAACAAATATTAATGTGATTCGATGGGAAGTGGCTAATAAGAAACTAAGTTGCTAATATGACATGATGGATCGGTGGGAGGAATTTGGGTCAGGTGCTTGAACTTTTCTGGAATGTTCAGTGAGGGGAAAGGGGAACAAAATGACAAGATCTCCATGTTTCGACCTCTCAGAGTTAAGGCTGCATACCTGACCCTCTTTCCCTCAGCTCCACACCCAGACCCTCCCTCCTGTACTGGGTTGAATAGTGACTGCTTCAAGTTCACATCTGCCCCCAAACTCATCATATGAGCTTATTTGAAGATAGGGTTTTTGCAGATATAATTAGTTAAGATGAGATCAGACTGGATTAGCATGGGCCTTCAGTCTAATGACTGGAGTCCTCACTGGCCAGACAGACACACAGCGACAGTATGCCCTGTGGTGATGGAACCAGAGATTGAAGTGATGCAGCTACAAGCCGGGCAACGCCAAGACTGCCGGGAACCAGAAACTGGAAGAGGCGAGGGGGATCCTCTCTCTGGAGCCTTCAGAAGGCAGCCTGGCCCTATCCGCACCTCGACGGGGACTTCTGGCCTCCAGAGCTGTGAGAGAACATGTTTCTGTTGTTTCAAGCCCCCAGGCTGGTGGTACTCTGTGCCTGCAGCCCCAGGACACTAATCCATTCCCACTGCCCATCACATGCCAGACAGGGAGAAGCAGGTTCGGCCAATCTATCTAACCATAAGACAGCAGATCAGCTCTGGGGTAGCCCTCCAGCCCCAGCAGTTGGCCTGGCTGCTCGACAAGACCCAAGCATGAGGATTTTCTGCCTTTCTCCGTTTGGTTCTTTGTTTAAAGCGGGAGCCTCCTCAGTCACAGGGTGGTTGGCATATGGGTTCCACAGCCTGCTGCGTTGGCGCCAGCCGTTAATAGCACTTTTGGATTTAGAACAGAGCATTATTTACTCGTTAGTGTGCAGGCCAACATTCCTGCACCAAAGTAGAAGAGAGTCGGATTGTGTTAGCAATTCTCCATCAGACTGTGTCATATTGGGGCTGTATTGTATTAGTAGTTGTTTCCACTAATGTGATGAGAAAGTTGCTAATCTGAGAAGACTCTTGCATTGTATTAGGGAAAACAAATATTAATGTGATTCGATGGGAAGTGGCTAATAAGAAACTAAGTTGCTAATATGACATGATGGATCGGTGGGAGGAATTTGGGTCAGGTGCTTGAACTTTTCTGGAATGTTCAGTGAGGGGAAAGGGGAACAAAATGACAAGAGCTCCATGTTTCGACCTCTCAGAGTTAAGGCTGCATACCTGACCCTCTTTCCCTCAGCTCCACACCCAGACCCTCCCTCCTGTACTGGGTTGAATAGTGACTGCTTCAAGTTCACATCTGCCCCCAAACTCATCATATGAGCTTATTTGAAGATAGGGTTTTTGCAGATATAATTAGTTAAGATGAGATCAGACTGGATTAGCATGGGCCTTCAGTCTAATGACTGGAGTCCTCACTGGCCAGACAGACACACAGCGACAGTATGCCCTGTGGTGATGGAACCAGAGATTGAAGTGATGCAGCTACAAGCCGGGCAACGCCAAGACTGCCGGGAACCAGAAACTGGAAGAGGCGAGGGGGATCCTCTCTCTGGAGCCTTCAGAAGGCAGCCTGGCCCTATCCGCACCTCGACGGGGACTTCTGGCCTCCAGAGCTGTGAGAGAACATGTTTCTGTTGTTTCAAGCCCCCAGGCTGGTGGTACTCTGTGCCTGCAGCCCCAGGACACTAATCCATTCCCACTGCCCATCACATGCCAGACAGGGAGAAGCAGGTTCGGCCAATCTATCTAACCATAAGACAGCAGATCAGCTCTGGGGTAGCCCTCCAGCCCCAGCAGTTGGCCTGGCTGCTCGACAAGACCCAAGCATGAGGATTTTCTGCCTTTCTCCGTTTGGTTCTTTGTTTAAAGCGGGGGAGCCTCCTCAGTCACAGGGTGGTTGGCATATGGGTTCCACAGCCTGCTTTGCGGCACGTTAATATGTGATTAAAGGGGTCTTAAAATGCCCATTAGTCCCCCTCTGGTATCTAATAGCACTTTTGGATTTAGAACAGAGCATTATTTACTCGTTAGTTGATAAGAGACCCTCACACACAGAATGTACTGGGACAGTTACTGGAATAGAGCTCCACACAGAAACACAGTTCCGCTGGTGTGAACGTGGCAGGCCAGCACGGTCTGGAGGGCACAAGTTGGCCCCGGGCTCTGCCAGAGACCATCCGTGGCGGCTTGCAGCAGACAGAGGTGAATTACAGGTACAGACCTGTGCACATGAGCTCCAACGGAAGGGGTGTTGAGGGTATAAAATTTGAGGTAACCGCTTCTGAGAGTAGAAATGCCAACAGTGGCCCCCCACAGTGGTGAGAGATGGCACCAAACCTCAACCCAAGGCTCCAGGATGAGGTTATTCGTAACACCCACCACCAGGATCACAGGGGTAGGATGACTCACTCGGGACCCACAGCGAGTAAGACATTTGATGACAAGACCTGGGCCTTTTCCACGTTCCTGTGTACCCACTGCAGAAACTTCTCACTGATTCCCGTCTTACCTTTCTCTGACGAAAAGAGGAACTTTGACATCATTTCCTCTTATGTTTAGTTGGTTGGAAAGATGAAAAGAGCAGATTGTCGTCCATCTTCTGTGGGTGGATCCTTGACTTTAGGCCAAGTGTGATGGGAAGGCCTGGGGAGAGGGAACAGGAATGGATAGGAGCATAAATGCCGTGAGAATCATTCAGGCACTTCCCAAGAAGCAAGAGGAGGCCCTGGGAGGGGTCAAGGAGTGATAAGATCAGGCCCATGGCTGGAATCCATGACTCCTCTGAAGGTCTGGGTGTGAGTGGGGAAGAGGACGAGACAGGGAGAGACCAGTGAGAGGTTCCACGACTGCCCCAGTGCAGCCTCGTGGGTCTGAACCAGCCCGGCAGATGGCATTGGTATCAGAAGGAGGGAATGGGTGCTGGCAATGCCCTCAGCAGATAACTGAGTTGAGGTCGCTCCCAGTTTGAACGACAGTGTCTCTGGGTTGAGGGGGAGGGAGACAAGCAGAAGAGTCTCCAGTTTAACCTTGTGCGTTGCCTTGACTTTGGCAAGCCTGATGTTCAGGTCAGCAGTTTGCAGTGATACTGCAACCAAACGCATGAGCCTTTTATGATGAGGTTACCGTGAGTGGCATGGCATAAGCTTATAATACAAGCCCCCCCAAAAAGGACAAGCATCAAAAAACCCTCGCCTTTAAACTCAGAGTCACCTGTGATATTCTGAGATCTGCCAGAAGGAAAGAGGGACTTCTGGTATGAGCGTGAGGGAGCCTCTCTGGCCCATTTGCAGCAAACTGGAAGCATCTTGCCTCTGGGTTTCCAGAGCACGCAGGGAACCCTTAGCCCCTGTCCCGTCGGACACAGGCACCGAGGCAGTTTTGTGGATCCTATTTATTATGAAAACATACAGGAGAGGTGCCCTCCGGTGAATTGTTTCAGCCTGTGAACCGTGATGCCAAGGAAGTCAGAGGTGTTCCCAGGGACGTGGCCACGATCAGAGCCCTAGCGTCACCTTTGTCTTTTGCCCGCGTGAAGAGTGGGGCCCCCCTGTGGAAGATTCACCGGGTCCCTCTCCACCTCCCTGGGAAGGAGCCGGGGAGAAAGCAGGGCTGGGCAGGTGGTCCTGCCCGTCTCCCGCTCTAGACCTGCGGGTCTGCTCCTCCACCAGATGCATCACTAAGTCAACGGCTTCCCAGCGAGCATGCGGCACGTGTACGTGTGCCTGTGCCCGTGCGCGTGTCTGTGTGTTAATAAAGCTCTCCATGAGCCAGACATCAATTTCTGACGGAGAGACGCAGCGCATCTGAACCAGAACTAAATAAAAATAAACATTAAACAATTATTGGAATTTAGGTTTATTTAAAAAATCAGCAGGGTTGAGGGAACAAGGCACCCATTAGTGAGGCAGAACTATCGGGCCTTTTAACAACCCGCTGGCTCTTGGCTGCCAGGGAGATTTGGGCCGTACAAGCCACGGAAACTCTGGATCCTATTGATTAAAGATGATGCGGTAACAGGCCAATTATATCGTCGTGGCTGCTTGCGGTGCTGGCCGACGCCAGCTCCCCATTTGTCCTTATGGAAACAGCTTTGTTTGGGAGGCTCTGGGAGGGCAGCTCAGGGTGCCCGTCCTGGTCGATGCGTCCAGTCCACCTGAGGTCCCTTCTGTTGCTGGAGGCTCCAAAGCCCAAGCTGTCCCGGAGTCTTGAGGTTTTCTCCTCTATATGATGAGGTTACCGTGAGTGGCATGGCATAAGCTTATAATACAAGCCCCCAAAAGGACAAGCATCAAAAACCCTCGCCTTTAAACTCAGAGTCACCTGTGATATTCTGAGATCTGCCAGAAGGAAAGAGGGACTTCTGGTATGAGCGTGAGGGAGCCTCTCTGGCCCATTTGCAGCAAACTGGAAGCATCTTGCCTCTGGGTTTCCAGAGCACGCAGGGAACCCTTAGCCCCTGTCCCATCGGACACAGGCACCGAGGCAGTTTTGTGGATCCTATTTATTATGAAAACATACAGGAGAGGTGCCCTCTGGTGAATTGTTTCAGCCTGTGAACCGTGATGCCAAGGAAGTCAGAGGTGTTCCCAGGGACGTGGCCACGATCAGAGCCCTAGCGTCACCTTTGTCTTTTGCCCGCGTGAAGAGTGGGGCCCCCCTGTGGAAGATTCACCGGGTCCCTCTCCACCTCCCTGGGAAGGAGCCGGGGAGAAAGCAGGGCTGGGCAGGTGGTCCTGCCCGTCTCCCGCTCTAGACCTGCGGGTCTGCTCCTCCACCAGATGCATCACTAAGTCAACGGCTTCCCAGCGAGCATGCGGCACGTGTACGTGTGCCTGTGCCCGTGCGCGTGTCTGTGTGTTAATAAAGCTCTCCATGAGCCAGACATCAATTTCTGACGGAGAGCGAGCGCATCTGAACCAGAACTAAATAAAAATAAACATTAAACAATTATTGGAATTTAGGTTTATTTAAAAAATCAGCAGGGTTGAGGGAACAAGGCACCCATTAGTGAGGCAGAACTATCGGGCCTTTTAACAACCCGCTGGCTCTTGGCTGCCAGGGAGATTTGGGCCGTACAAGCCACGGAAACTCTGGATCCTATTGATTAAAGATGATGCGGTAACAGGCCAATTATATCGTCGTGGCTGCTTGCGGTGCTGGCCGACGCCAGCTCCCCATTTGTCCTTATGGAAACAGCTTTGTTTGGGAGGCTCTGGGAGGGCAGCTCAGGGTGCCCGTCCTGGTCGATGCGTCCAGTCCACCTGAGGTCCCTTCTGTTGCTGGAGGCTCCAAAGCCCAAGCTGTCCCGGAGTCTTGAGGTTTTCTCCTCTATATTCGTCGTCCTAAGGAACCTGTGTCTTGTCAGCCGAATCAATGCAAATAACCAGCAAGCCTTTCTCGACTTTTCAGTAATAATTGATCCTCCCAGAACTGATACCGTTTAGAACATGTAAGCAGAGCGGCAGTGAGCCAGATGGCTGGGTTAAGAGAATATAATTGTTCTGAGTTATAAAAGAGGGAGGAAGCGATTTCTCTTCCAGCTTTAGCTCCAGGAAGAGCAGAACAAGCTGCCCTGGAGCACCAGGAAGCTTCCAGCGAACCTCAGGGCTTAGACTCACTCTCTCAACCTAGAGATTCATATGACGGCAGACTTGGGATCTTCCAAACTGTCGGGAAGATTTTCTGCTTGCAGTTTTATCAGTCTCCAGGTTTTCATTTGGAAGCTTTCTACACAGCTGGTCGCTGTTGGGAAGGAGAGAAAGAAGATTCGCTGTTCTTGCAAGGTGTTTGGGCTCAGCCACTGAGCAGTTCATCCCTTGGATGGGAATTTGCTGTCTGCTGTTTTTGTCCTTCCTTCCTCCCTCCCTTCCTTCCTGTTCATTTCTCTGCATCACTGTGACTGACTGCTGTCTTGACCAGGGTGATACTTAGCAAATCCGATGGAGAGGGGGATGCTCTATGGATTGATATCTGAAGAACAGGATTCCTAGGGTTACTTTATGAACACCTGTCACTCTTCCAGAACTCACTGACTCATTCCTCTGTGCATACATTCATCTGTTCGGTGAACACATTGTTACTGGGCACCTACTCTGTGCCAAATACAATTAGGTGCCAAGACCACATTGATATTTTCCCTCATGGAACTTTTAGTCTAGCTCTGAAGAGACACAGATGTGAAACAATTGATTATTACATCATAGTTGCAATAGGTGCAAGATCGATCCTTGGGTTTCGCGGCCCCGGGGACGCCAGCTCCCATTGTCCTTATGGAAACAGCTTTGTTTGGGAGGCTCTGGGAGGGCAGCTCAGGGTGCCCGTCCTGGTCGATGCGTCCAGTCCACCTGAGGTCCCTTCTGTTGCTGGAGGCTCCAAAGCCCAAGCTGTCCCGGAGTCTTGAGGTTTTCTCCTCTATATTCGTCGTCCTAAGGAACCTGTGTCTTGTCAGCCGAATCAATGCAAATAACCAGCAAGCCTTTCTCGACTTTTCAGTAATAATTGATCCTCCCAGAACTGATACCGTTTAGAACATGTAAGCAGAGCGGCAGTGAGCCAGATGGCTGGGTTAAGAGAATATAATTGTTCTGAGTTATAAAAGAGGAGGAAGCGATTTCTCTTCCAGCTTTAGCTCCAGGAAGAGCAGAACAAGCTGCCCTGGAGCACCAGGAAGCTTCCAGCGAACCTCAGGGCTTAGACTCACTCTCTCAACCTAGAGATTCATATGACGGCAGACTTGGGATCTTCCAAACTGTCGGGAAGATTTTCTGCTTGCAGTTTTATCAGTCTCCAGGTTTTCATTTGGAAGCTTTCTACACAGCTGGTCGCTGTTGGGAAGGAGAGAAAGAAGATTCGCTGTTCTTGCAAGGTGTTTGGGCTCAGCCACTGAGCAGTTCATCCCTTGGATGGGAATTTGCTGTCTGCTGTTTTTGTCCTTCCTTCCTCCCTCCCTTCCTTCCTGTTCATTTCTCTGCATCACTGTGACTGACTGCTGTCTTGACCAGGGTGATACTTAGCAAATCCGATGGAGAGGGATGCTCTATGGATTGATATCTGAAGAACAGGATTCCTAGGGTTACTTTATGAACACCTGTCACTCTTCCAGAACTCACTGACTCATTCCTCTGTGCATACATTCATCTGTTCGGTGAACACATTGTTACTGGGCACCTACTCTGTGCCAAATACAATTAGGTGCCAAGACCACATTGATATTTTCCCTCATGGAACTTTTAGTCTAGCTCTGAAGAGACACAGATGTGAAACAATTGATTATTACATCATAGTTGCAATAGTGCTTCAAAGAAATGAGCACTCTGAAGTGGGGGTAAATGACAGTAAGAACTAGACCTTGTCTTGGGGTTGCGGTCTTGGCAGTAGCGTTGTCTAAGCTGAAACTTGGCATAGGGTTGGGACTGAGGTAGACTGGGTTCTCAGATGTGAGTACATTGGAGGACTGGTTAAAAACATGTGCTGGATGCTCAAAACTCACCCAAAGTTTCTGACTCACCAGATCTGGAGCTGATCCAAGAACTTTCATGTCTAGGAAGTTCCTAAGCAGCACTGCTGCTGCTGGTTCAAAGACCCCACTTTGGGAACCATCAAACTGGGCAAAGAACCAAAAGGAGGGGACATCCAGGTAGTGGATAATGCAAGTGCAAAGGCCCTGGAGCCAGTGTGTTTGACAGATTCCAGTCGTAGAGTAGAGGGGCAGAATGGCCTGAGTAAAATAAAGGGGACTATAGGGTAAAATGCACGGGAGGAGACTGCAGGGTCCTGACCGCGTAGGTCTTGCAGGCTGAGCTGGAAAGTTTGGATTTTATCTGAAGTTGGTTGGGGAACTTGGGGAAGGTTTTTTTTTCTTCAGTCATGTCCAACTCTTTTGTGGCCTCATGGACTGTAGCCCATCAGGATCCTCTGTCCATGGGATTTCCCAGGCAAGAATACTAGAGTGGGTTGCCATTTCCTTCTCTGGGGAAATTTTAAGCAGAAAAGTGTCAGCATCCAGTTTGTATCTTGAAACACTCTACCTGCCTGAGGTGGAGTGAAATGGTGGAAGGGTGGCAGGCGTGAAGCCAGGGAAACCTGTGAGGAGGCTGCTTCAGCCAACTGGGCGGGAGTCAGCAGTAGCTGGACAAGGCTGGTGGCGGTGGGCACAGAGGGACATAGACATATAGACATGTCTAAAAGAATGAGTCTAGACCCCTGCTCTCTAGAAAGCCTTACTCATCAGTTTAGATCCACCCATCAATCCCTAAACCCTGATTTCTTACCTGAAAAGATACGTCTACCTCATATGCCATCTGTTATCCCATTGGTTTTCTAAATACCCTGTGCAAAAGGTAGAGTTGTACCCATTTTGCAGATGGGGGAGATTGAGCTTCAAAAATGGCAACAGGTACTCCCAAGCTCACCCAGCTGGACTGCAGGAAAGGCAAAACTCTCATCCAGGCCCAGAGTATCCCCAGGGGTGGATATAAGCAGACAAAATGAGCTAGGATCCCTCCATCCTTATATTAGACAGAGACCAGATTTCCCTTTAGGCAGTACCAATGGCCTCCCCCAAGAAGACAGTGCCAGTCCACCAGGAATATTAAGTAAATACATTAATAAGTAACTGTCGGGTTTTGGAAGTAAAAGAGGTTCAAATATCAGCAGTTTGCTATGGCTCCACCTAAAACAAGATCTGAGAGGAACTGCTGGTTCAAAGACCCCACTTTGGGAACCATCAAACTGGGCAAAGAACCAAAAGGAGGGGACATCCAGGTAGTGGATAATGCAAGTGCAAAGGCCCTGGAGCCAGTGTGTTTGACAGATTCCAGTCGTAGAGTAGAGGGGCAGAATGGCCTGAGTAAAATAAAGGGGACTATAGGGTAAAATGCACGGGAGGAGACTGCAGGGTCCTGACCGCGTAGGTCTTGCAGGCTGAGCTGGAAAGTTTGGATTTTATCTGAAGTTGGTTGGGGAACTTGGGGAAGGTTTTTTTTTCTTCAGTCATGTCCAACTCTTTTGTGGCCTCATGGACTGTAGCCCATCAGGATCCTCTGTCCATGGGATTTCCCAGGCAAGAATACTAGAGTGGGTTGCCATTTCCTTCTCTGGGGAAATTTTAAGCAGAAAAGTGTCAGCATCCAGTTTGTATCTTGAAACACTCTACCTGCCTGAGGTGGAGTGAAATGGTGGAAGGGTGGCAGGCGTGAAGCCAGGGAAACCTGTGAGGAGGCTGCTTCAGCCAACTGGGCGGGAGTCAGCAGTAGCTGGACAAGGCTGGTGGCGGTGGGCACAGAGGGACATAGACATATAGACATGTCTAAAAGAATGAGTCTAGACCCCTGCTCTCTAGAAAGCCTTACTCATCAGTTTAGATCCACCCATCAATCCCTAAACCCTGATTTCTTACCTGAAAAGATACGTCTACCTCATATGCCATCTGTTATCCCATTGGTTTTCTAAATACCCTGTGCAAAAGGTAGAGTTGTACCCATTTTGCAGATGGGGGAGATTGAGCTTCAAAAATGGCAACAGGTACTCCCAAGCTCACCCAGCTGGACTGCAGGAAAGGCAAAACTCTCATCCAGGCCCAGAGTATCCCCAGGGGTGGATATAAGCAGACAAAATGAGCTAGGATCCCTCCATCCTTATATTAGACAGAGACCAGATTTCCCTTTAGGCAGTACCAATGGCCTCCCCCAAGAAGACAGTGCCAGTCCACCAGGAATATTAAGTAAATACATTAATAGAAGTAACTGTCGGGTTTTTTGGAAGTAAAAGAGGTTCAAATATCAGCAGTTTGCTATGGCTCCACCTAAAACAAGATCTGAGAGGAAATGTTGCATTTCTAGAAAATTCTGCTGCAGAGTGAGGACTAGGAGTTGTAACATAGTCTAAATCGTCTCTGAAAGCAGCTTCCCACACACAGGGAAGCTGATGAGGGGGCTGTACAGGGATGCAGCATCTTAGAATCAGTCTATAATGCAATCAATTTTGTATATCCCTGGTGAAACAGCAACATTTATTTAACGTCTTTTATAGAGCAGCTGAGTTTTATCACAAATCACATTCCATTTCTATTCAGCTGGGACTCCTTGAAGGCTAAAATGCACTTACTTTTCTCGGAGGAAATTTACCAATTCCTCAATAAAGACCCATTTGCCTCTGTATGTAAAATTGACACATTTATTGAATATTAAACATTTAAGGTCTCCCCCCAGCTCCCCCACCCATTCACCCACACCTTTTCCCACCCTTCCGCAAAGCTTCATGATCATTAGGGTGACTTCTCAAAGTGGTAAAAAATGCGTTTTTCTGTGCAGAAACGGCCCACATTTCAATTTGGGTCTTATCACAGGGAAATGGTCAAGTTATGTCATAAATTTATAGACAAATCCAGTGCCTCCGAGCAGCCTCTGTAAGCTGCATGCTTCCCCATCTCTTTGTGGCAGCCTTGGCAGTCTTGGTCACAAAGCAGTGAGTATTGGATTTGCGACAAAAGTTTTTTTGTCTGCACTTGTAACATTTGCGGAAGGCAGGGGCAGCCTCCTGACAATAAATTGTGCTAATTAGCATGAGGGCCTATTAATAAAGCACATTTTCTTTCATCCATGTTCCTGAATGATCGGAGACATCAATTCAAGTGTGCACTTGGGACAATGTCTTTTCACTGCCAGTTGCAATGTTTTTGTGTTAAAAATGAGCAGGCGGCTGGGCAACTTATGGAACATGTTTTTGTGTCCTTAACATGTGACAAGGGCTAAACTGTTGAACTTAGGTCTCCAGTGTTGGGTCCAGATAGATGCTCTAACCAATTCTAAATCAAAGCAGTGACTGCGCAAAAGGTAGGGGAGGCAGTGCTCTATCCTAAGAGAGTGGTTGACTTGGAGAAACATCTTCCTAACCAGCTTTGCAATCAGACGAACTCAGGTTCAAATCCTGGCTTCCCTTCTTTACAGGCTTTGTGACCTCAAACAAGCGATTTTTACCTCTTTGAGCCTCAGGCAGGGTTTAATGAGATAACCCATGGAAGGTTCCAGAAGAAACCTCAGACGTCACTGTTACTCTCCTGGAACTTTATCCAGTGTCAGGTTTGGACAGGGAAAGAGCGATCATTGTGCTTAGCCCCTTGTTCCAGGCTCTGTTTTCTTTTCACAAAGCTTGCCAGTTGACCTGTTTACTCTTGGGTTCATTTGGGGTCAGAGAACTCATTCTGATCATCAAGGCTATCTACCCTGTCTGTGTTAACCTGAAACCTGTTCATGTGTAACTCCCTTTGTCCACAGATCTGAGCTCTTCTCCCACTCTTCAAATATGGAGCAACTCTTCCCTCCCCAAATCTTCTGTTCTCAGGGGTACATATCCCCAGCTCTTTGTGGATCTGGATTTCTCAACCTCACACAATATTGGCCTTTTGGACTGGGGAATTCCATTGTGGGGGCTGTCCTATACGTTATAAGGTAAAGTTAACTATGCAAACTGGAGATCAACGAGGGTTCCTGACTGGGGCTGGCTCCAGGTCTGGGTTAGCACTCTGCCTTTGCTTATGATTGTCTGAATGACTCTACCTCCCTGAGTCTCCGTTTTCTCATCTGTTTAATGGGGATAAAAATAGCACCTGCTCAAAGGGTTGTTACCGTGATTTCAAAGAATCAACCCATGCAAAGTGTCCAGCATATAGTAATCAACCAGTAAATTATAGCTACTACTTTGTTTCTGTTATTATTGTTTGCAGATAAAAAACACACATCCAAAGTATGAGAGTAATTCAGTCAAGGTCAACCAGTAGGTCAGTGTAAAAAACATTGGGTTGAGCATCTTTTTTTCTGGACACCCCAAGGGTTTTGCAAAAGGTTTGTGCATACAGAGGAAGAGATTCAAAGATGATCCATTTTATGTGATTCTCACCCCATTAACAGCCCGAGGTTTTGCCAGAATATCCTCTTTTCACTTTCATTTTAAAAACCAGCCAGTGTAATAAATCTTGTCCTGAAATCTCAGCAGCACATCTTGGCTGGAGTGTATGATAAATCTAATATACTGTGGCCTCTCTGTATAAGAGACCTCTGCACGGATCTGTATTTTTGGCGGACAGCCCCATGGCCTGGCAGGATTATAGTTTGCTCTTGGTTTGACAAGTCCAGGCCCCTGATGGGGTCATCTTTTTCCAACGCTTCCTTGGCTTAAGACATGACCCTGTCCTTTCTTCTTAATCTTTCTTTACCTTTTTCTCCCCCTGGTTGGCCCCTACAACATAGTCTTAGCTACTACTTCCTTCCCACATTTAAAACAGGGAATGTGGGTTAGTACCAAGACAGAATTTGAAGAAGACACAGCTGGAATGAGGGAGGAGAAGACTGCTAGAAACTCAGCAGGTACCTGGGTTCTTTTCGTGGGCTGTTGGGGCACCCTGTGGTTCTGCCATGTGTGGACTCTGTCACCTTTGGAGAACCTGGGAGGGCAAGAATCCCCATTTAGATCATTCAACAAATAGTTTGAAGTACCTACTATGTGGCCAGGTATATGATAAACCTGGACTGTGTATTAAAAGGTAGAGACATCACTTTGCTGACAAAGGTCCATATAGCCAAAAGCCTGACTGGGGCTGGCTCCAGGTCTGGGTTAGCACTCTGCCTTTGCTTATGATTGTCTGAATGACTCTACCTCCCTGAGTCTCCGTTTTCTCATCTGTTTAATGGGGATAAAAATAGCACCTGCTCAAAGGGTTGTTACCGTGATTTCAAAGAATCAACCCATGCAAAGTGTCCAGCATATAGTAATCAACCAGTAAATTATAGCTACTACTTTGTTTCTGTTATTATTGTTTGCAGATAAAAAACACACATCCAAAGTATGAGAGTAATTCAGTCAAGGTCAACCAGTAGGTCAGTGTAAAAAACATTGGGTTGAGCATCTTTTTTTCTGGACACCCCAAGGGTTTTGCAAAAGGTTTGTGCATACAGAGGAAGAGATTCAAAGATGATCCATTTTATGTGATTCTCACCCCATTAACAGCCCGAGGTTTTGCCAGAATATCCTCTTTTCACTTTCATTTTAAAAACCAGCCAGTGTAATAAATCTTGTCCTGAAATCTCAGCAGCACATCTTGGCTGGAGTGTATGATAAATCTAATATACTGTGGCCTCTCTGTATAAGAGACCTCTGCACGGATCTGTATTTTTGGCGGACAGCCCCATGGCCTGGCAGGATTATAGTTTGCTCTTGGTTTGACAAGTCCAGGCCCCTGATGGGGTCATCTTTTTCCAACGCTTCCTTGGCTTAAGACATGACCCTGTCCTTTCTTCTTAATCTTTCTTTACCTTTTTCTCCCCCTGGTTGGCCCCTACAACATAGTCTTAGCTACTACTTCCTTCCCACATTTAAAACAGGGAATGTGGGTTAGTACCAAGACAGAATTTGAAGAAGACACAGCTGGAATGAGGGAGGAGAAGACTGCTAGAAACTCAGCAGGTACCTGGGTTCTTTTCGTGGGCTGTTGGGGCACCCTGTGGTTCTGCCATGTGTGGACTCTGTCACCTTTGGAGAACCTGGGAGGGCAAGAATCCCCATTTAGATCATTCAACAAATAGTTTGAAGTACCTACTATGTGGCCAGGTATATGATAAACCTGGACTGTGTATTAAAAGGTAGAGACATCACTTTGCTGACAAAGGTCCATATAGCCAAAAGCTATGGCTTTTCCAGTAGTCATGTCAAATCAGTCAATCCTAAAGGAAATCAACCCTGAATATTCATTGGAAGGACTGATGCTAAAGCTGAAGCTCCAGTACCTTGGTCACCTGATGCTAAGAGACGACACACTGGAAAAGACACTGTTGCTAGGAAGGACTAAGGGTAGGAGGAGGAGTACAGAGCGACAGAGAATGAGATGGTTGAATGACATCACTGACTCAGTGGACATAAGTTTGAGGAAACTCTGGGAGATAGTAAAGGACATGGAAGCCTGGTGTGCCGCAGTCCATGAGGTCACAAAGAGCTGTGAACAACTGAACAACAACACTTGAAGGTGAATTATTTATGCCTGTGCTGAGGGCTCTGGTCGGGAAATGTGGGAGCCCCAAGAGATAGTCCTAAAAAGGGGGTATCTTGAGCTCACTGGAGGCTTGGAGAAGAGCCCAGACTCTGATACAGGGAAGGACAGCAAGGTGGTCAGTGGTCAGTACGGGGCCAGGGGAGACTGGGAGGGAGGCTGGGCAAAGACCATGCAGGACCCTGTGGAGTCTCTTCCTGCTCAGAGCTGTGGGCAGCCAGTGAGGGGAGTTTGGAAGGAACAGTTTATGTTTTAAAGGCTACTCTGGCTACTGCACAGAGGGTAGACTAGACAGGGGCAGTGGTGAAACTAAGAGCCTTGTGAAGAGCCACAGACTTCCCTCCTTATCTCAGAGCCCAGGGGTCAGCACGTTGAGGCCCCTGGGAGGCCAGAAAGAGCCCCCAAGGCTTCAAGGATTTTGGAAGGGATTCTGTCCTTAGCCTCACCCTGTTGATCTTCTCCTCGCTGAGCCTCAGGTTTTTTGCCTGTGAAATTGAAGTAATAACAATATGCACCTGGGTGAGGTTTATGACGCTAAATCAGGAGAATACATACGGAGAACTCAGAGCAGGGAAGTTTCTGGCACTCAGTACACACTCAAGAAGTGTTGATGATTGATTCTGGGTACTAGCTGTGTGACCCTAGGAAAGATTAACTTTACTTCTTTGAGCCGTAGTTTTTCTAATCAACAAAATGGGGATGATAATTTATACCATTGGATTAAACAAGTCAGGCCAGTGACTGGCCCAGAGTTTGGGCTGACAGGTTAGCTGTTACTCCTGCTAGTTATCACCATTGTTACTCATCTCTCTTCCGTGGTTCTTTGTATTAGGTGGCTGATCGTCAGAGGCCAGGGGCTGGTTTTTATCCTGATTCTGAATCCCGTTACGTTAGCTGTGCCTCACCAGCCATCCCCCTCCACCTTGCATGTTCCACCTTCCACACCCTCTCTTGGGCACCCCCACAGTGTACCTCAGACAGAATTCCAGCCCCCGAAGTCCCCCAGCCCCCACACAGGCCTGCCACCCACTCGGTCAGTCGTGCCACCACCTTCTGGTCCTGTGAGCTTTCTCTACGCGGACAGCGAGCTCATCCACACAAAGGGGGTCCTCAGGGACCCTCGTCTTCACTTAGCAAGCAGGGCCTTTTCTGTGCCTGACATCATCTCTCCCTGCCTCACAACCGACCCTAGAGGGCAGGTACCTTCGACCCCACTGGACAGATGGTAAAGTGGGGGTATGAAGGGCAACCGGCAGTGCCCACAGTCATCCTGGTACTTGCAGGCTGCTCTTCGCTGCAGTGGCATTCCCTCCCTTCCCCTCCCGTCACGGAGGCCAAAATGCCATCTTCCGCTACACCCCTTCTCCAGGTCATGACGTGAACAGACACTTTTAAAGGAAGAGAAACAAATCTCGTGGTCCTTTGAGAGTTTCTTCTCTCAGTATGGGAGTCTGCAGACCTCTGCCAAAGCAGCTGCCCCTGCAAAAGGGAATCCTGGGCGTTCACAACAGGCCAAATAGTAACTTCCACGGGTTTGTGTCAACATGGAAGTATAAAAGGATGGGTTCGAGGGAGCCCCAGTTTGGGAAACGCTGCCTTTGGCTGGCATATTCCAGAACCTTCTTCATCCCTGCTTCATAGGAACCCGTACAGAGGGCCTGCGGGGGTCTAATGGGAGTGGGGCTTCCGAGGTCTCTTCTCTCCTGGCCTTTTGGACCGCAGCTGAGGGGGCTTCATGCTGGGTCCCGGGGAGCACTTGCGTCCTCCCGGGAACCCTGAGGCTGCCCCCTCTCATGGAAGTGAGAAGGCCAGTGGGCAAGTCTCCTCCATGTCATTGAGGGAAGAAATATGGCTTAGAACCCTTTCTGTAAAAATAACCTCCCCGGCTCCTCCTTTATGGGTGAGGGAAAGTGCTTAAAATGCTTAGAGGGAATAAACAGCTTTTAATGAAGTTACATTGCCACATAATGGGTATCATAAAATTGCCTTCATACTACACGGTCCCAGGATGGCATTTATTATCGACTGTGCCGGAATAGTCTTTGCAGAGCTCCGGCAGCTGCAGAGAGAAGAATGCAAAAGTCTCCTTAAATTACCTGATTGAAATAACCGGTGGAATATTCCGTGGGGCCGCCGCGTGCCAGGGAAGCCGCCTTTGGGGTGGTCTGTCAGAGGCGGTTTGCGCATTCTGAAGAACACAGGAGTTTCATTGCAGCAAAACAGATGTTCATCTTGTTTCTCTATCGGCTGTTTGATGAGAAATTTATTGCTCTTCCGCTGGGCAGGAGCCCCTCTCGGCTGTGGAGTCTATTAGGCAAGCCAGCAGCTGGCGGGAAGCCAAGGTGAGGCTGTTTTGATGAAACCCATGAAAAGCCTTGGCTTGGAGGCGCCGGTAATAATGCACTGGCTAGACTCTCCTGATTGGGCGATTGATTGGCCTGATTTGATTTATTGATCAATACCCTCAAATTTGGCGTCTGAGAAGCTGCACAAATCTTTAACTGTTGTGAACATCTCTACCTGCTGGAGAATTAGACCCTGATAAGGAATGTATGAAAGAAATCGGGGCTTATCTTAATCACACACCGGGCCCCAGCACTGCCCGCACCAGCGAGGGCCCCAGTGCACCGCGCCCCATTGCCAGGCAGGCCGGCGCAGATCTATAAATTGATGGAATTCAAAGCCTCCAGCATCGATTACCGTTATAACAAACAGTGGTGCACAGAATGTCTGATTATTTTTAGACAAAGATTCTGTTCTCTCAGCAGCAATTTTGCTGAGGCTGTCACTGTGTCAGATGTCTACTGTTGATTGCAATTAGATGCAATACAAAAAAAAATTAAACTATCTGTATCCTTAGTCTTATTTCCAGTTATTAAATCTCTCTCTTTGTTTGCCGTTTCCTCATGATATCTACAGCTGGGTGAAATACTTGGTTGGCAGGAGAAATCCTTGTAGTTCAGCAGGGCTGCAGCGGCCCACCGGCTCACTGGATTTTGTCTGACGGGGCCCGCATGATCTTGGGAGGGAGTCAGATGGGGGTCCTTTGTGGATGTCTGTGTTAAAGTGTGCAGGGTGAGGGCTTGGTGCAGAGACAAGATGTTTTAAGGGAGGGTGTGGGGATCAAAGCCAATCCCCAAACGCTCTGGAAGGCCTGTGTTTTCCGTCTTCCTGTTTTCTTCCACATCTGGGAGGACCTCGTCTGGGATGTGCCCCTGTTTTAATGCAGGGTGGAGTAGTTGAGGGGTGAAGTAGAGGAGGTTTATCCAGGCAGCCGAGCTCAAACATTGGCGCCTCTTGAAATAATTAATTCCTCTAAACAAAGACCGCACTTGGGACCCCTTCCGCACTCCATCATACCTGAAGAGCAGGCTCCAGGTAGTTGCGGGCATAAACAAATTAGGCATTCCCTTTTACACGCGGCCCGGCGGCCGGCATCCTGGCGTGGCGCGCGTGCATCCATCATCTTGGCTCTCTCCAGCGAGCTCTAGTCTCAGAGCCATTAGCCCCGGCGTCCTTGGTGGTGGAACAGCTGTAAACTTAAGACCGTCCGCAGGGTAGCCGAGACCAACCATTTATTATGCACTGGGAGGGACACCAAGGCTCAGGGGACAGAGCCAAGGCCTCCTGGTTTCCAGAAGCCAGCTCCGCTTGGAACTGGCAACTTCCAGCTAATTTTAGAACAATCAGAGTGGAGGCTAGAGGAGGAGGCAGTGGCAGCTTTGACGTTGGGGTCAGCCAAGAGGGTCCTGTGGGAATCAAGCCATCATGGCAAATCAGAGTGCCCCCGAACCAGATGGAATTCAAAGCCTCCAGCATCGATTACGTTATAACAAACAGTGGTGCACAGAATGTCTGATTATTTTTAGACAAAGATTCTGTTCTCTCAGCAGCAATTTTGCTGAGGCTGTCACTGTGTCAGATGTCTACTGTTGATTGCAATTAGATGCAATACAAAAAAAAATTAAACTATCTGTATCCTTAGTCTTATTTCCAGTTATTAAATCTCTCTCTTTGTTTGCCGTTTCCTCATGATATCTACAGCTGGGTGAAATACTTGGTTGGCAGGAGAAATCCTTGTAGTTCAGCAGGGCTGCAGCGGCCCACCGGCTCACTGGATTTTGTCTGACGGGGCCCGCATGATCTTGGGAGGGAGTCAGATGGGGGTCCTTTGTGGATGTCTGTGTTAAAGTGTGCAGGGTGAGGGCTTGGTGCAGAGACAAGATGTTTTAAGGGAGGGTGTGGGGATCAAAGCCAATCCCCAAACGCTCTGGAAGGCCTGTGTTTTCCGTCTTCCTGTTTTCTTCCACATCTGGGAGGACCTCGTCTGGGATGTGCCCCTGTTTTAATGCAGGGTGGAGTAGTTGAGGGGTGAAGTAGAGGAGGTTTATCCAGGCAGCCGAGCTCAAACATTGGCGCCTCTTGAAATAATTAATTCCTCTAAACAAAGACCGCACTTGGGACCCCTTCCGCACTCCATCATACCTGAAGAGCAGGCTCCAGGTAGTTGCGGGCATAAACAAATTAGGCATTCCCTTTTACACGCGGCCCGGCGGCCGGCATCCTGGCGTGGCGCGCGTGCATCCATCATCTTGGCTCTCTCCAGCGAGCTCTAGTCTCAGAGCCATTAGCCCCGGTGTCCTTGGTGGTGGAACAGCTGTAAACTTAAGACCGTCCGCAGGGTAGCCGAGACCAACCATTTATTATGCACTGGGAGGGACACCAAGGCTCAGGGGACAGAGCCAAGGCCTCCTGGTTTCCAGAAGCCAGCTCCGCTTGGAACTGGCAACTTCCAGCTAATTTTAGAACAATCAGAGTGGAGGCTAGAGGAGGAGGCAGTGGCAGCTTTGACGTTGGGGTCAGCCAAGAGGGTCCTGTGGGAATCAAGCCATCATGGCAAAAGTAGTCACAGGACTTAGCCCCTGATCCCACCCAGACGTTCAAATGTCCCCTTGAGGGTGCTCTGGGGGAGCTGGTGGAGGTGATGCCAAGCTTGATGGGAGGGAAAGGGTCAGTCTTGTTCAGTGATTATCCAAACGACACCAGCTTTTTGCTCCTCACCACCTACCCAGATCCTGTGCTAAGCTCTTTCAGACACACGTTCCTTCTTAAGACTACCCAGTTACTTTGGCAGGTTGGTAATAATTATACCTATTTGATAGATGTGGAAACTGAGGTTCACAGACATTGAGCAGCTTGACCGTGGTCACGCAGTTAAGAAGTGGCGAGGCTGGAAGTCAAGTTCAGGTTGGTTTCTGGAGTTTGGCCTCTTAACATCAATGGAGAGCACTCAATAAATATAAAATGAATGAATGGATGGATGGATGGTACATGCACCTCAGTAGGGACTCACCTGGGCTTCTGGATAGCCCAAGATGTCAGGACCAGGTCATCTCTCCAGGGCACAAATAGAGAAATTTCAGTGGCCTTCATAGGTAGGCCTGATGTTTGGGCCCCCGTGGCTGCTATTGGCAGCACCCTCATGGGTATAGAGCTGTGCCCAGTCTTCAGTCCTCTCAGTCAGTGGAATCAGTTTTGAGGTCACCAGGCAGCTTCTGGGCAAGGAAGGTATGGGATCAGGCCAAAGGGAGATGCAGTCATAGGGTTCCAGAAGGCAGGGTAAGTTCACTGATGGCCTGGCTGGCAGCCACACAGCGTCAGGCCAGGATAGCTTGGTAGTTAAAGAGTTTGAACTCTGAAGTTGAATAGACCTTGGTTCGAAACCCAGGGTCGTCACATTCTTAACTCTGTGTGACCTTGGGTAAGCAGTTAGACCTCTCCGGACCTTACGCCCCCAATCTGTAGATAGCAACCTATAATAGTACCTCCCTGTCAAAGTGACCGAGAGGATAAAGTGAGGTAATACACATCACACAGTGCCTGGCGCCTGCTGTCTTTCAGTGCTGATCATCAGTCTAAGGCATTTAGTGACACCGTACCCCCAGTGAACATTTGTGACGAACAAGGCCATTTGGCTCAAGGAGAATTCCAGGCCGGGGCATGAGGTATCAAGTTACCTCTCTGAAATCACAGAGCCAGTCCCCAGGACACTTGACGTCTTCCTTGTCACCCGTTGTCACCCACTTCTGGACACACTTCAGTCATGCTTTCCCTTCGCCTCTTCCCTTTCCCGTCCCTGCTGTCCTGATCTCTGAGAAAAGTGTAGCTGGTAATCTCAGCGTGTCTGTGGGGAGAAGCGAATCCCTCCCGTGGCGGGTGGGAGCGACGGCCAGTGCAAGCTGGAGGGCATGCTGGCAGCATCTGACACACAGACGTGCTGTCCTGTGACTCGGCCCTGCCTCATCACAGGACTTCGTCTTCAGATGCGCCCACACAGGGGCACCAAGAGGAAGCCTCGGTATGTTGGTGCTCCATCAGTAGTAATAACCAAGCCTGGAAATAACCTCCGTGTTCTTGAGTGAGAGATCAGGTACGTAAAATAAAGTACCTCCACACAGAAGGATACTCTGTGGTTATCAAAAAGAAGACAGGTAGTTTCCTGATGAAAGGAGAAGGCAAAATTCAGTGAAAATTGCATGCTTGCAGACCATGGTATATAGCATGCTGTATCTGAATAAAGCAAAAGATGAGATGGACTATGCTTGCATATTTGCTTGAGTATGAATGGAGAATCTTTGAAAGGACAGAATAATGGATAAAGAAGGTGCTTTAATGTTAAATCTCTATGCTATTGCAGTTTTTATCATATGTATATATTCATTTGGGCTTCCCTGGTGGCTCAATGATAGAGTCCACCTGCCAGTGCAGGAGACACGGGTTTGGTCCCTGGATTGGCAAAATCCCCTGGAGAGGGAAATGACAACCCACTCCAGTATTCTTGCCTGGGAAACCCCACGGACAGAGGAGCTGGGAAGGCTACAGTCCATGGGGTCGCAAAGCGTTGGACATGACTCAGCACGTAAACAACCGTATGTATTAAATTTTTGGCATAAATGCTTTACTATTTAAAAATACTGGTATAATGGAAGAACTTGGATTCTTGGAGTTAGATTTAGGAGCACATATTGGCTCTGTTCCTTATTAAAATAAGCTGGTCTTAGGGAAGCAATAGCAACTCTCTGTGCCTCAGTTTTTTTGTCTGTAAAATGGTGACAATATGTGGATGGTAACGAGTTTTGACTGGATTGTGCACGTAAGCAGTAACCTGGTCTGTGCTGTCCATGATTGTTAGTGGTTATTGTTGCCAGCGTGATTCTGAGAGGAGAAGTCCTGGCCCCCGAGCCTTCCACAGCAGGACCTGGCCTCAGGGCCAGGCACTGAGGATGTCAGTGTGCCCTGGAAGTAGAGAGTGGGGTGGGGTGGAAGGGCCTCTGTACTCGGTAATGCCCTTGAACTCATTAGCCTGCAAGGCTCGGTGATGGATCTCTCTCCGGAGGCCTGGCTTGCAGCTTCTGTAATGGGGTCTGGTCACCAGCTCAGTCCAGAGAGGAGGGACAGGACTGGGCGCTGAGCAGTACCTACCCACCATGTCTGCTCCAGGCTTCCGGCGCAGCTGCTGCCGGTACTGCTGGGGCAGTTACGAGTTGTGTGTTCTCTTTCTCCCTTCTCCCTCTCTTTGAGTTTCTCCCTCATTTCCTCTGTGTCTCTTTCTCCCTCTTGATTTTTCTTCTCTCCTTCCCATTCTCAGCCTACGTGGTTTTTTTTTTTCCCCGTTTCTGTTTTGTCCACTTATTTTCCCCTCCCTACATCAGCTAAGAGTTATTGTTGTGTCACCATGAAGGGCCTAGTCAGGTTCACTAGGGGGAACTGACTGTGTGCACTGGGCTAGTGCCAGGGTTCAAGCGGAGGACAGATGGCAGACCCAGGCCCTGCCTTCTGGGACTGGGTGTTCCAGTTGGGACCTAGATGCAGAGGGCATGTCAAGAGAGCCTACGATGGGAAGGCAAGGAAGTGCTGTTAGAGCATCATCTTAGAGAGGCTTCAGCGAGTCTGAGCAGTGATGGGGGCTCCCAGAAGCAGAGACACTGAAGCTGAGACCCAGAGTGTGTATTGGGTGTGGTAGGAGCCCAGGCAGATCAGCACGTAAACAACCGTATGTATTAAATTTTTGGCATAAATACTTTACTATTTAAAAATACTGGTATAATGGAAGAACTTGGATTCTTGGAGTTAGATTTAGGAGCACATATTGGCTCTGTTCCTTATTAAAATAAGCTGGTCTTAGGGAAGCAATAGCAACTCTCTGTGCCTCAGTTTTTTTGTCTGTAAAATGGTGACAATATGTGGATGGTAACGAGCTTTGACTGGATTGTGCACGTAAGCAGTAACCTGGTCTGTGCTGTCCATGATTGTTAGTGGTTATTGTTGCCAGCGTGATTCTGAGAGGAGAAGTCCTGGCCCCCGAGCCTTCCACAGCAGGACCTGGCCTCAGGGCCAGGCACTGAGGATGTCAGTGTGCCCTGGAAGTAGAGAGTGGGGTGGGGTGGAAGGGCCTCTGTACTCGGTAATGCCCTTGAACTCATTAGCCTGCAAGGCTCGGTGATGGATCTCTCTCCGGAGGCCTGGCTTGCAGCTTCTGTAATGGGGTCTGGTCACCAGCTCAGTCCAGAGAGGAGGGACAGGACTGGGCGCTGAGCAGTACCTACCCACCATGTCTGCTCCAGGCTTCCGGCGCAGCTGCTGCCGGTACTGCTGGGGCAGTTACGAGTTGTGTGTTCTCTTTCTCCCTTCTCCCTCTCTTTGAGTTTCTCCCTCATTTCCTCTGTGTCTCTTTCTCCCTCTTGATTTTTCTTCTCTCCTTCCCATTCTCAGCCTACGTGGTTTTTTTTTTTCCCCGTTTCTGTTTTGTCCACTTATTTTCCCCTCCCTACATCAGCTAAGAGTTATTGTTGTGTCACCATGAAGGGCCTAGTCAGGTTCACTAGGGGGAACTGACTGTGTGCACTGGGCTAGTGCCAGGGTTCAAGCGGAGGACAGATGGCAGACCCAGGCCCTGCCTTCTGGGACTGGGTGTTCCAGTTGGGACCTAGATGCAGAGGGCATGTCAAGAGAGCCTACGATGGGAAAGGCAAGGAAGTGCTGTTAGAGCATCATCTTAGAGAGGCTTCAGCGAGTCTGAGCAGTGATGGGGGCTCCCAGAAGCAGAGACACTGAAGCTGAGACCCAGAGTGTGTATTGGGTGTGGGGCTGGGAGAGGAAGGGAGCGCCCCAGGCAGAGGGAATGACATAGCAAAGGTCTTGTGCCTGAACAAGACCAAGTGAACTAGCAAATCCAGTCAGGCCCAAATTCATTGTAAGAGAGGCAGGGACTCCATGGAGCGAGCTGCGTGGCTATGTAAAGTAAGAAGATACAATATGGAGTTGGAACCCCTGGGTTTGCCTCCCAGCCCCACCACCCGCCAGTTCGGAGACCTTAGGCAGTCTTGCCCTCTCTGAGCCTGTTTTCTCCTCTGTACAGTGGAGATGGTGATCGTGTGTATCAGAGAGTGTCCCTGAAAGGTGTACATGCATTAGTGAACAGAAATGTTCTTAGCACATGCCGGGCACAGGGCCTGGGCCATCTAGGTGTTACTTGTGTTCTACTCTTGGTAACGTTATCTGTGCTTCCTACTTCCTGCTCAGTGCTCTTAGCTAGGAATCCATATTCACACAACAGCCAGTGGGATTCTGTGAGACCTGTGTCAGACCCTTGGCTCCCCAGGTCTCCTCAGACACGACAGACATGTTCCCGCTGCCTCAGGACTTTCTCACTTGCTTTCCCCTCTCAGTAGAAGGCTCTTTCCCCAGGTGATCACGTGGACTGATTCTCCAGCTTCTTTGAGACTTTGACCAAAAGTCACCTTTCCTATGAGATATCTCCTGGCTGCTCTTGAAATTGCAGCTTTTTGCCAGCACTCCCTTATTTTCTTCCCTGCTTCATTTTCTCTCTCCCCATCTTCAAACTTAAACACATTTCGGTGGCTCCCGTGGTTCTTAGGGTAGAGACCAGGGTGGGAACTGGGTGCCTGGGGCCCACCAGCCCGGGGTAGTCCTCGTTCTGAGAGGAACCCCATTCCACAGGTCAGTGATGCCTGGGGTTGGTCTTGTCTGCAGGACAGGCGGGGTTGAGTCATTTGAGACGTCAGTCTTCTCAACAGTGTCTACGTTGGACTTGGCAAGCAGCTCTAACGGCCCCTTCTCCAAGTGGTTAAGGACTGTTTTGGTTGGTAACTACAGGGCTCAGCCTGCATGTAGAGCAGGTCAGTCTTTGGAGGCTTCAGCGATTTGAGCAGTGGGGGGCTCCCAGAAGCAGAGACACTGAAGCTGAGACCCAGAGTGTGTATTGGGTGTGGGGCTGGGAGAGGGCGCCCAGGCAGAGGAATGACATAGCAAGGTCTTGTGCCTGAACAAGACCAAGTGAACTAGCAAATCCAGTCAGGCCCAAATTCATTGTAAGAGAGGCAGGGACTCCATGGAGCGAGCTGCGTGGCTATGTAAAGTAAGAAGATACAATATGGAGTTGGAACCCCTGGGTTTGCCTCCCAGCCCCACCACCCGCCAGTTCGGAGACCTTAGGCAGTCTTGCCCTCTCTGAGCCTGTTTTCTCCTCTGTACAGTGGAGATGGTGATCGTGTGTATCAGAGAGTGTCCCTGAAAGGTGTACATGCATTAGTGAACAGAAATGTTCTTAGCACATGCCGGGCACAGGGCCTGGGCCATCTAGGTGTTACTTGTGTTCTACTCTTGGTAACGTTATCTGTGCTTCCTACTTCCTGCTCAGTGCTCTTAGCTAGGAATCCATATTCACACAACAGCCAGTGGGATTCTGTGAGACCTGTGTCAGACCCTTGGCTCCCCAGGTCTCCTCAGACACGACAGACATGTTCCCGCTGCCTCAGGACTTTCTCACTTGCTTTCCCCTCTCAGTAGAAGGCTCTTTCCCCAGGTGATCACGTGGACTGATTCTCCAGCTTCTTTGAGACTTTGACCAAAAGTCACCTTTCCTATGAGATATCTCCTGGCTGCTCTTGAAATTGCAGCTTTTTGCCAGCACTCCCTTATTTTCTTCCCTGCTTCATTTTCTCTCCCCATCTTCAAACTTAAACACATTTCGGTGGCTCCCGTGGTTCTTAGGGTAGAGACCAGGGTGGGAACTGGGTGCCTGGGGCCCACCAGCCCGGGGTAGTCCTCGTTCTGAGAGGAACCCCATTCCACAGGTCAGTGATGCCTGGGGTTGGTCTTGTCTGCAGGACAGGCGGGGTTGAGTCATTTGAGACGTCAGTCTTCTCAACAGTGTCTACGTTGGACTTGGCAAGCAGCTCTAACGGCCCCTTCTCCAAGTGGTTAAGGACTGTTTTGGTTGGTAACTACAGGGCTCAGCCTGCAGAGGTCTAGCCCAGAGATTGATCAGAGTGGGCTTGCATCCTGGCTGTGTGACCTTGTACAAGACACACTCTCTCAGTCTTCTTTGGCTGAGAATATAAAATGAGTAGTCACACCCACCTGCAGGCATTACTTGGTATTGCCTCCTTGAAGTCTTCATAAGCCCTGTTGATAGTTTTGGCCGCATGCTTCCCTGATGGCCAAGCTCCCCTCACAGTGCTGCTGAGCTTTGTGTTTGTCCAGAAATGGGATAGAGGCTCGTGGCTAAATGCTTGGGTGCTGGAACCAGGCTGTGCGTGCCAGGCTCCTCTGTCCATGGGATTCTCCAGACAAGAATACTGGAATGCGTTACCATGCCCTTGTCATGGGGATATTCCTGAATCAGGGATTAAACCCATGTCTCTTACGTATTCTGTATTGGCAGAGGGGTCTTTTTACCACCAGCACAGCGCCACGTGGGAAGCTCAGAACCAGGCTCTCTGGGTTCACATCCCAGCACTGCCTCTCACTTGCTGTGTGCTCTTTAGCAGCAAGTAACTTGACCTCCCTGTGCTTTAGCTTCCTTGTGTGTGAAGCAGGGAGAGTAATATCACCTTATCAAGTGGAAGATTAAATGAAAAAAGTGCCTGGGACTGAGTAGGTGTTTGGAATGTGAGTGTTGTCAAGGTTCAACGGGGCAACTCAGGGCTCCTGAGGGGCCCACAACTGCCGTGGTCTACTTTTGTCATTCCTTCCAGTTTAGCTGGAATGTCTCTGCTGAGAGAAACTTCTCTGCTGTTTAGCCACTCCCGGGTGCAGATTTTGCAGGGAAGGCAGAAATGCAAGTTTGATCCTTTTATTTATCAGATTTCAAAGCAATGAGTTGATTCCCCCGCGTCCTCCAATGTGACCAGTGAGGAGTTTTGTGGTTTTAGTGTTATTATGAATTCCTGTTATTATGAATCCATCCTCATCGATGGATTTCAGTTCTTTGCAATAACCTTCTTTCTTTATGTAAAAATTGTCTTGCTGTTGAGAACGGTTCAAATTAGCCTTGAGGGCTTTGACAGTTCCTTCATCTGCCACGAGAGGATCACAGTCCGTTTTCAGTTTCCATGAGGTGGGTGGGCAGGGCAGGTGTTGGCAATCATGCCAACCCTCTAAGACAGCCCACTGTTTCCAGAGCTGAGCCGTTGGAGGAGGCTGGAGCCTCTGAAAGTCATTTCCAGTTCTTAGAAGGCCCAGGTGACCCCCAGTCCTTTCACTGAGCCCCCCTGCACTGGCCATGTCACCCCCACTTCCCAGGGTAAAGCTGCCCCTGGCTTAGGTTGGCCGAGGGCCTTAGGTCCAACAACCCTGGGTGGGCCCAGCTGTCAGTCACCCCACAACCTAAAAGCCATCGATGCAGTATTTTACCGAGTATTTTTAAATGTAGCCTTTCTGTCTCATTCTCCTGTGTCTCTCAGGGACGTATTTTCAAAAGTAAATTTAAGGGGGTGGCTTCCCTGGTGGTGCAGTGGGTAAAGACACCGCCTTGCAGTGCAAGGGGCACCGGTTCGATCCCTGGCCTAGGAAGATCCCACTTGCCGCGGAGTGGCTGGACCCATGTGTCCAATCACCGAGCCGGAGCTCTGGAGCTCGTGTGCCCAGAGCTCGTGCTCTGTGACAACAGAGGCCACCGCGATGGGAGGCCCACACGGGCCAAAGAACAAAGATGGATGAAAAGAGATAAATGAAAGACCAATAGAAGTGGCCCGCCCGCCCCCCTCCCTCCCCACACCACCCCACTCCCCCCAAAAAAATAAAAAATAGAAAATAAAAAAGTTTAAGGGGACACTAAGACTGTGGCTCAGCCATTAAAATCAGTGTCAACTGAACATCAAGAGGTGCCTGGTATGCTTGGTACATATGTCTTAGGGTGCTTGAGCCCCTCTCTTGCAAGTATTTATTGAGCACCTGTTGTGTGCACTTTTCTGAATGGGTATCCCACCTCAGTAAATGGGCTCCTGGGACTTCTCTACCAGTCCAGTGGTTAAGACTGCTCCCAGTGCAGGGACCACAGGTTTCACCCCCGGTTGAGGAGGTAAGATCCCACATGCCACACAGTGGTGCTAAGGGCAAAGAACCCGCCTGCCAATGCAGGAGACGTAAGAGACGCGGATTCGATCCCTGGGTCGCAAAGATCCCCTGGAGGAGGGCATGGCAACCCACTCCAGCCTGGTATGCTACAGTCCATGCGGTTGCAGAGTGAGACACGACTGAAGTGATTTAGCACCCCTGCAGGCACATGCCGTGGGGTGCGGCCAGGAAAAAGAAATAAAGACAGAAAGGAAAATAAGAATATTTTAAAACAAATAGATGGGTTACTATCACAGAGTATCCACAATATCAAGAAATAGAGAGCAGGTGAAAATGATATAGGAAGAAGAGGACTGTGGAATACTGGAGGAAAAGCAGTAGGAGAGGAGGCCAGCTTTGTCTTTTTTGCCCAAGGAGACAGGCACAGGTATGCCAGGTGCTGTCATAGGGCCCAGCTATGCCAGGTGCTGTCTTAGGGCAGGGCCTAGGAGCAGTACCAAGTCTGCTGTGTTCTCAGCATGGGAGTGGTGATATCTGATTCATGTTTGTGAAAGCACCCTTGGGTGCCATGGCAGAACTAATCATAGGGAAGGCGGCACAGAAGCACTACCACAGCAGTGCCAGCAAGCAGTGACGGGGGCTTGGTGGCAGCAGAAAGGGCCAGACGTGGGCAGATGCAAAAGTATTCTGCAAAAAAATAGTAATAATAAAGTATTCTGTAGATTTTTTAAAAAGTTGCTTATTTGGCTGCACCAGGTCTTAGTTACCGCATAGGAGATCTTCGATTTTCCTTGCTGCATGTGGGATCTTTTTAGTTGTGGCCTTTGAACTCTTAGTTGCCGCATATGAGATCTTGTTCCCTGACCGGGAATTGAACCCAGACCCCCTGCATTGGAATCACAGATTCCTAGCCATTGGACCACTATGGAAGCCCCAAGGATATTTTGGATGGAAGGAAAAAAGCTGATTCTCCTTCTCGAACTGCTTCTCTCTCTCCCTTCTTCCCTCCACCACCAAACATCCGCTCAGACAAGTGCACAAATTGTAAGGGTGTCCCTTGATGGCTTGTCACAACTGCACACACCTGTGGAACCAGCCCTGAGATCAAGAAATAGCATTCCCAGCCACCCAGAAACATCTCTTGTACTCCTTCCATTGCCCCCCAGATACAGCCACTCTCCTGACTTCTAACTTGCATGAGTTTGTCTTGTCTGTTTCCGTGCCTATATAAATGGGATCACACAATGTGTACTCTTCTGCATCTGGCTTTGCTTGACATTGCTTTTATAAGATTTATCAATATCGCTGTTTGTTGTTGAAGTTCATTCATACTTCTAGCTGTACTGTAGTATTCCATTGGGTAAATATATTGCAAATTTATTTATCCATTCTACTGTTAATGGGCATTTGGGTCGTTTCCAGATTGGGCTATTATGAATAGTGCTTATACAAACACTGCAGACCAGTGCTTCTCAAACTGTAATGTACTCATGAATCACCTGGAGATCTTGTTATGATACAGACCCCGGGTTCAGTAGGTGTGGGGTGGGGCTGGCCAAGTCCTAAGTTCTCAAGTGATGCCAGTGCTGCTGGCCCATGACCATGCTTTGAATAGCGAGGCTTTATTTTGGTGAACACATTTCGCTGGGGTGGGTGCCCAGGAGTAGAGTTGCTGCTCATTGGGCCATATATGTTTACCTTTAGTAGACACTGCCAAGTAGTTTTCCCAGATCTTAATTGACACCCCACCAATAGTCTGTGTGAGTTCCAATTTACCCATATCCTCATCAGCACTTGGTATTATCTTTCATTTCAGCCATTCTGGCGGATATGTAGAACTGTCTGCTAATATAAATTTGCATTTCCCTCATGAGAGGGAGGCTGAGCATCTTACGTGCTCATTGCTCTCAGGATCTCCTCTTTGGGGAAGTGCTGGTTCAAGCCTCTTGCGCACTTTTCTGTTAGGTCATTTATTCTTTTCTCATTGAGGTTTTAGGACTTCTGGATTCTGGATACAATCGTTTATTGGGTAAATTGCACAAACTTTTTCCGACTCTGTGACTTTACCTGTTCACTCTTACTTCACTTGTTCTTTTTACATTCATTGCTGGAAGCCTCGATGTTCCCTCCAAACATCCGCTCAGACAAGTGCACAAATTGTAAGGGTGTCCCTTGATGGCTTGTCACAACTGCACACACCTGTGGAACCAGCCCTGAGATCAAGAAATAGCATTCCCAGCCACCCAGAAACATCTCTTGTACTCCTTCCATTGCCCCCCAGATACAGCCACTCTCCTGACTTCTAACTTGCATGAGTTTGTCTTGTCTGTTTCCGTGCCTATATAAATGGGATCACACAATGTGTACTCTTCTGCATCTGGCTTTGCTTGACATTGCTTTTATAAGATTTATCAATATCGCTGTTTGTTGTTGAAGTTCATTCATACTTCTAGCTGTACTGTAGTATTCCATTGGGTAAATATATTGCAAATTTATTTATCCATTCTACTGTTAATGGGCATTTGGGTCGTTTCCAGATTGGGCTATTATGAATAGTGCTTATACAAACACTGCAGACCAGTGCTTCTCAAACTGTAATGTACTCATGAATCACCTGGAGATCTTGTTATGATACAGACCCCGGGTTCAGTAGGTGTGGGGTGGGGCTGGCCAAGTCCTAAGTTCTCAAGTGATGCCAGTGCTGCTGGCCCATGACCATGCTTTGAATAGCGAGGCTTTATTTTGGTGAACACATTTCGCTGGGGTGGGTGCCCAGGAGTAGAGTTGCTGCTCATTGGGCCATATATGTTTACCTTTAGTAGACACTGCCAAGTAGTTTTCCCAGATCTTAATTGACACCCCACCAATAGTCTGTGTGAGTTCCAATTTACCCATATCCTCATCAGCACTTGGTATTATCTTTCATTTCAGCCATTCTGGCGGATATGTAGAACTGTCTGCTAATATAAATTTGCATTTCCCTCATGAGAGGGAGGCTGAGCATCTTACGTGCTCATTGCTCTCAGGATCTCCTCTTTGGGGAAGTGCTGGTTCAAGCCTCTTGCGCACTTTTCTGTTAGGTCATTTATTCTTTTCTCATTGAGGTTTTAGGACTTCTGGATTCTGGATACAATCGTTTATTGGGTAAATTGCACAAACTTTTTCCGACTCTGTGACTTTACCTGTTCACTCTTACTTCACTTGTTCTTTTTAATTCATCATTTTTCACTTAGGAATGCAGAACGTTAAGGACAGAGATTCCCACTTTGCCTGTCAAAACCAACGTAGAGTCTGTCACTGCAAGGGCCATCTCTTGAGCTTCTTGTTCATTTACACACTCACACTCTCGTCACTGGCCTTCCGAGGTCAGGGAGCTCTCTGCATGTTCATGGTGAACACTCCTCCCCCACCAACCCTCCCTATGACCCAACTGCTCAAACCAGGGTGTCCACTTAACCCTGACTGTCTTTTAACATCTTTCCCCTTCTGATGTTTTTTGACCATTAGATGAGTTCATCTTTCTTGGATCTCCAGAGAGCTGCCTGGCATTATTAGCAGATCCACAGATCCCTTGTATCTCATAAGGATGCACCTCTGAGGGTAGTTGATCCCAGACCCACAGCCTGGAGGAGTGGAGGCAGTAGAGAGGCAGGTGTGCTGTGTCCATGTGCATCTCTGTGGGAGTTGAGTTCATTCTTCATCTATAGCACCCCCAGGGCCTAGCACCCCAGCTTTTTTTTAAGTTGTTTTTTTTTTTCTTTTTTAGCCACTTCTGTTGGTCTTTCATTTATTTATTTTCATCCATCTTTGTTCTTTGGCCCATGTGGGCCTCCCATCACAGTGGCCTCTGTCGCTGCAGAGCACCGGTTCCAGGCACATGCGCTCCAGAGCTCCGGCTCGGCAGTTGGACACTTTGGTCCAGCCGCTCTGTGGGATCTTCCCAGGCCAGGGATCAAACCGGTGCCCCTTGCACTGCAAGACGGTATCCTTCCCCACTGGACCACCAGGGAAGCCCAGTACCCCAGCTTTTAATCTAACATGTGCCTTGTGAGAGAATGCACAGTGGAATTTTCCAGAAGCTATAGGATATGTGACAATGTCATCATCCTGATGGCTAATGGAGTGTGTTCTTGTATATGCTTGTGCTTTAAAAATTTCTCAGTTTGGGGAATTCCCTGGCAGTCCAATGGTTAAGGCTCTGCACTTCCACTGCAGCAGGCACAGGTTCAGTCCCTGGCTGGAGAACTAAAATCCTGCAGGCAGTGCAGTCAAAAAACTATATAAATATAAAATTAAATTTAAATTTCTCAGTTTTAATTTTGAACACAGCAAAGATTGTTTACGATAATCTGTGTAGACAAAGCTCTCTGAGGGCCTCAGTCATTTTTACGTATATAAAATGGTCCTGAGATGACAGAAGTTTAAGAACCACTGTGTTAAATGAAAAAAAAGAAAGGAGTGAATGAAGTGTGTGCCGAGGGGTCTGGACCTGGCTTATCTGTAAGGAATGGAGGACAACAGCCTGGTGGTTGTGTGGAGAGTGGAGTAGAGGAGGGACGAGAGATACAGGAGTCCAGGAGAGGCACGTATGGAGTTACCCAGGCCCCTGACCATTGCCTCTAAATACCGAGACCCAGCACAAGCGTCCCTGGCCTAGCCAACGAGTGACTGTCCCAAGGTGTTTTCTACAGTGGAACAATTTGACATAATTAGAACTTTACAAAATGTCTTTAAACACTCTGGTAATGGGCATAAGAAAACATTTGTGAAGTGTAATCAGTTATTAGCAGCTGATCAATTATTCTCCTGGATAGCTGTTGGGGGGGATGAGAAGAAGCAATAAGAAGCCCCTTGATTAACTGATTTGAATATCTTTGGAGAACAAATTCCGAAATTTCTTTCTATTTTCTCTCCCGCTATTGTAACGGCGGCACATCTGCTGGATAAAGGCGGGATGCAAATGGTAATGAGCACTCTGCTGTGAACAGGCTCCCTTGTTTGGGATCCTGGGAGGAAGAAGCTGGAGGTGTGGGGGCTGGCGAGCCAGCCGGGCCGAGGAACCTCATGCTAGCTTGAGGACAGGGGGAGCTGGCTTCAGTGGGCAGTGGACACCCATCCGGGAAGCAGCGCAGATCTTCCAGAGGAGCTTCTGGGACCAGCTGGGCCAGGGGAGTTCCAGGCTGGAGCAAGTAGTGAGAGAAACCTACATTCTGGAGGCGGTTCTCAGCCTTCCCAGCCTCTCTGGGCGACCGATTTATGAGAGGCAGGAGTGACAGACTGGAATGTTAAGGACCGCTCGTCTCCAGGGGTGTCTGGTTTCACAGGACACCATGGATGCGTCATGCCGTCGGCCACCTAGCTTACAGCAGGCTCTTGGTTACAGCTGGGCTCTGGAGCTAGACTTCTGGCTGGAGTCCAGCCTGGCCACCTCCGCTTGTGACCTCGGGCACATGACTTCACCTCTCCGTACCTCAATGTGCTCCTCTGGAAAAAGGAGATAATAACAGTGCCCGCCTCACAGTGTTGCTTTAGCACGAGTCAGGCACGTCGTAAGTGCACTGTAAATGTGAGCCATCGCTGTTATTATTATTCTCTTCATCTCTTGTAATTAACAGGCTAGACTGGAGTTTGCAAACTGGCAGGCCAGGGTCCAAATCCCCCAGTAAATCTGTTTTGTTTGGCACAGACTACATTGTTACATTTTTGTCTGAATTTGTTGCCAACAATTAAAAATCAGGAGCTTTTCAAATTAAAAATCTGGGTTTGGGCTTTTCTGCAGAATCAAACCCTCCAACCTCACTGAGCCTACAGTCCTCGGAGGCACCCATGACATGAGCCGGAGCTGAGTGTAGCTGCTCCCTTTCTCTGGGACACTTGCCCCCCGAGCCCCTTCATTGCCTGTTATCACCCTGTCCCTCACCTGTAAGCCCTGTAAGGCCTGCTGGGAACAGGTCCCTGATGTAGGTACTTGAAGCACATTTTATCTTGTGAACGTGCATTCACAAGAGAGTTTGACTTAATGGGGCAGGTCCATTTTGAGAAGACCCTCAGCACCTAGTGGTCCTGCCAGAGAGAGAGCAGCAAACTCCAGCCTTGGTGTGCCTGCCCTTTGGGTCTTCCCTTCCCATGTCCCCTCGCCCCTTCTATCCTTTCCTCTCCATCCCTCCACATGAGATGTTCTGGAAACCCACACACAAGGGTGTGGAAATGCCCACTCTGAGCATCCTGCCTGAGGTCCGAGGCACCAGAGAAGACGACATTCTGTCCCATGGTCTGTACCTGCGGCCACTGGTTCACATCCATCTCAATCAGACAAGACCTTTAGTTTAGAGCTATAAAAATAAAAGCATCTGAAACCACCTTTAAAATTCCTGCCTCCTCCTGCCCAACAACTTTTTTCCCTCCCCTAAATGCTCCGTCACTTAAAAATGGCTTAACCAATTTGAGTTATTTTTAGAAAAATGCCTGGCATGTTGGCTGACAACCTGTATTCTAAGTTTCAACCTGATACAGAAAAGACAGAATTTATAAACCCTTAGGGGGAAAAAGAGAAACACAGAAAACATTGCTTTAAAATTGAAATCATCTAAAACTGACCCTGTGGATCCCAGCCAACAAAGTGTCAGGTGACACAAGGAATGAGCATCAGCCACCAACTTGAGGTTTCAGGGGCACAGAATAGAGTCTGTTCTTCTGAGCTCTGACAGGCGTCACTGAGAGAATTGGATGCAGCATCCTGTGGATGTGAGAGGCAGGACAGACAGACCAAGTGTGAACCCTGATTTCACCGTGCTTGAGCCTAATTTCACCACGTACCCTTGAGCCAGGGAGGTAGCTTTTCTGAGCCCTCAGATTTGCCATCTGTGATACGGAAATACTCATAACCCCTTCAGGTAAGATGCTGATCACCCAGCGACACCCAGTAACTTGTCTATAAATGTTCGTTATTGTCATGATGGTTCAGTACAAAGATAAAGAGGGCCTGAAAAGAAAGTTAGCATGAGTTTTATGATTTTATGTGGCAGCTGGACATGGCTTTCCCTACCTCCTGATTTCTTTTTCTCTTTGTTTGGCTGCTCTGGGTCTTCATGGCTACACGCTGGCTTTCTCTCTAGTTGTGGAGAGCAGGGGCTACTCTTTGTTGCGGCACTTGGGCTTCTCGTTGCAATGCTTCTCTTGTTGTGGAACACAGATTCAAGGCAAGTAGGTGGTTGGCATTTGGGATCTTCCCAGACTAGGGATCGAACTCATGTCCCCTGCATTGGCAGGTGGATTCTTGATCGCTGGATCACCAGGGAAGCCCCTTGACTTTTCAAACACCTTATTGAGGTATAGTTTATGTACAAGAAACTTTACCTATTAAATGCGTATAGGTCAACGGTTTTAGTTTCCTGGAACTGCGCAACTACAATCCAATTTTTAGAACCCAAATTTTCCCCAAAAATAAAAGCATCTGAAACCACCTTTAAAATTCCTGCCTCCTCCTGCCCAACAACTTTTTTCCCTCCCCTAAATGCTCCGTCACTTAAAAATGGCTTAACCAATTTGAGTTATTTTTAGAAAAATGCCTGGCATGTTGGCTGACAACCTGTATTCTAAGTTTCAACCTGATACAGAAAAGACAGAATTTATAAACCCTTAGGGGGAAAAAGAGAAACACAGAAAACATTGCTTTAAAATTGAAATCATCTAAAACTGACCCTGTGGATCCCAGCCAACAAAGTGTCAGGTGACACAAGGAATGAGCATCAGCCACCAACTTGAGGTTTCAGGGGCACAGAATAGAGTCTGTTCTTCTGAGCTCTGACAGGCGTCACTGAGAGAATTGGATGCAGCATCCTGTGGATGTGAGAGGCAGGACAGACAGACCAAGTGTGAACCCTGATTTCACCGTGCTTGAGCCTAATTTCACCACGTACCCTTGAGCCAGGGAGGTAGCTTTTCTGAGCCCTCAGATTTGCCATCTGTGATACGGAAATACTCATAACCCCTTCAGGTAAGATGCTGATCACCCAGCGACACCCAGTAACTTGTCTATAAATGTTCGTTATTGTCATGATGGTTCAGTACAAAGATAAAGAGGGCCTGAAAAGAAAGTTAGCATGAGTTTTATGATTTTATGTGGCAGCTGGACATGGCTTTCCCTACCTCCTGATTTCTTTTTCTCTTTGTTTGGCTGCTCTGGGTCTTCATGGCTACACGCTGGCTTTCTCTCTAGTTGTGGAGAGCAGGGGCTACTCTTTGTTGCGGCACTTGGGCTTCTCGTTGCAATGCTTCTCTTGTTGTGGAACACAGATTCAAGGCAAGTAGGTGGTTGGCATTTGGGATCTTCCCAGACTAGGGATCGAACTCATGTCCCCTGCATTGGCAGGTGGATTCTTGATCGCTGGATCACCAGGGAAGCCCCTTGACTTTTTTCAAACACCTTATTGAGGTATAGTTTATGTACAAGAAACTTTACCTATTAAATGCGTATAGGTCAACGGTTTTTAGTTTCCTGGAACTGCGCAACTACAATCCAATTTTTAGAACATTTCCCCAGAAAGATCCTCTTAATTCCACTTCTAGCCCCAGGACTTCATGAATCTACTTTCTATATATATAGTTTGCCTTTTCTGGTCATCCGGTATCAATGGAATCATACAGTATGTAGTCTTTTGTGTTGACTTTTTTCATTTTGTGTTATGTTTCCAAAGTTCATCTGTGTTGTAACAGGAGTGAGTATTTTGCTCTCCTTTTTTTTTTTTTTTAAGGTCTTTTTAACCACTTTTATTGGTCTTTCACTTATTTATTTTCTTCCATCTTTTGCTCTTTGGCCTGTGTGGGCCTCCCATCACGGTGGCCTCCGTTGTTGCAGAGCACCAGCTCTGGGCGCATGCACTCCAGAGCACTGGCTCGGTAATTGGACACATCCATCCAGCCGCTCTGTGGCACGTGGGATCTACCCAGGCCAGGGATCGAACCGGCGCCCCTTGCACTGCAAGGCGGTGTCCTTACCCACTGGACCACCAGGGAAGCCCCTATTTTGCTCTTCTTTATTGCTAAATAATAATTCCATTTTAGACACACATTTTGCTTATCCAGTCACCATTTGATGGACATATGGATTGTTTACTCTTTATGGCTATTGCAAATAATGCTGCTATGAACATGTATGTACAAGTCTGTGTGAACATACACTTTTAATTCACTCAGAGGAGTGGAATTTCTCTATCATAAGGCAAATTTAAGAAACTGTCATATTGTCTTCCAAAGTGACTATACCATTTTACCTTCCCACCAGCAGTGCTGGGTGTTCCAACTTCTCCACGTCCTCACCAGCATTTAGTTGTGTCTTCTGGAGATTTGAGCAGACATTGTTGGTCTTGAGTTTCAGTTAGGGTTTGGACTGGGAATTCTGGGAGCCATTAGAACTTGAAGAGATTAAGGGAAGGTGGTGTCATAGGACTCATGAGACAAAACCACACATTTTAGCTGTTCTGAAGTTATTGGTGTCCAGTAGAACTTTCTGTGATAATGTAAATTATATATATATATATGAATTATCCAATATGGTAGCCACTAGCACCTGCAGTTACTGAGCACTTGAAACATGGCTTCTGAGACTGAGGCACTGTATTTGTACTTCATTTAAGTTAACTTAGATATACTGAATTTAAAGAACCTCACAAGCCAAATGGCTACCATATTGGACAGTGCATTTCTTGGACGTTCAAGATCACTGTTCAGTTTTGTCTAGGTCCTCAATGAATCTTTCTGAGGATTGATCAGAGTTCAAGTCATATTCATAGCAAGCTGGGATAAGCTAGGGCTTCAGGGCTGCATGTGGCCTGGGGTATTGCACCTGGATAGTACATAGTGTCTCAGGATGGAGAGGGAAGCAAGCAGCAGTTGTGCTGTGGATTTAGGTCGAGGTATCCTCTAGGGTCAGGAGAAGAGCATGGATGGACTCTGGAGCCAGGAGTACCCAGGTTCAAATCCCAGCCCTGGCACTTACCATGTGTATAACCTAGAACAGATGGCCTGTCTTTCCTGAGCTTGTTTCCTGAACTGAAAAGTGGAGCAGTGGGGCTTCCCCTGGTGGTCCAGTGGGTAAGGACACCGCCTTGCAGTGCAAGGGGCGCCGGTTCGAGCCCTGGCCTGGGAAGATGCCACGTGCCACGGAGCAGCTGGACTGATGTGTCCAATGACCGAGCCAGAGCTCTGGAGCGCATGCGCCCAGAGCCAGCGCTCTGCGACAACAAACGCCACCGCGATGGGAGGCCCACAGGGGCCAAAGAACAAAGATGGATGAAAATAGAGAAATGAAAGACCAATAGAAGTGGCCCGCCTGCTCCCCTCCCTCCCCAACCCGACCCCCCAAAATAAATAAATAAATAAATCTTTAAAAAAAAAAAAAGTGGAGCAGTAACATCAGTCTTGAAGGACTGTTACGTAGGGCTCAGACAAGAATGGTCTTACAGCCCCTAACATGGTATCTGCCTCTTAGTCTGGGCAAAAAAGTGTCATTTTCCTTTATTGTTATCTTTATTGTTATTGTTATTCTGTCCAGTCCCCAGGGCTGTATAAAGGTCAGGTAAGCCCGGACTCCACACCTTCACCCATGAAAGATAAGGTGCCAGATTGTCAGCACCATGCAGGCAGTGACCTTGTCTTCTGTAGCCACTGCTAGATCTCAAGCGCCTGGAACAGTGCCTAGCACAGAGTAGATACTCAGTTGTATATTTGATGAAGGAAGGAATGCCATAGGCTTGTGGATGAGCCAGATGTAAGCAGCATGAGGTTTCCTGGAAAGAAAAACAGACAGTCTTTTTTAGAAGGCGTAGGTTGACAACAATATCAGGTTCAGTGTCAACAGTGACCTGTTTTGTGTGAGGGAAGAGATGGTCTCTTGTTCCTTTGAACAAGTGCCTCATCTCAACAGGAACTGGACTGGGCTGGTCTGTAGTCACCGAGGTGGGTGTGGAGTGGATGAGCATTGGCTGGGTCAGCCAAGCCAGGACCAGCCCCTGCCACCAGTCCTGACCAGGTCTACATGAAGGGACCCCACAGCTGAGGTTGGAATATGGCTTTAAAATGTGAATGAAATTTTGTCCAGGTAATGCTCAGCAGTAAAGAATCTGCCTGCCAATGCAAAAGACAGGTTCCATCCCTGGGTTGGGAGCATCCTCTGGAGAAGGAAATGACAACCTACTCCAGTATTCTTGCCTGGAGAATCTCCTGGACAAAAGAACCAGGCAAGCTACAGTCCATGGGGTCTCAAAAAGTCAGACATGGCTTAGTGATTAACCAACAACAAAATCTCACAGACTCTAAAATAATCAGGACATGCTAACATGTCAAGCAGCAATGCATCCTCCTGGGTAGTGGGAGAGCACCCCAAACTGCCTTCTGGGGGGAACTGAGTAATTCCCTCTCTTTAATCTTGAGTTTCCCCCACCTTTACTTTTCTTGTTCCTCTTTATTCTCACTCTTTCCTGCTCTAAAGTAAGGTATTAATATATTCATTTTTAAAGAATTGTTATTTTTGTTTTATTTGTGTGAAGTATTTGTAGATGTCAAAGTCTCTTCGTATTCTTTATATTCATTTGATGTGCAGAGAGTCTCTTCGTATTCTTTATATTCATTTGATGTGCAGAGAAACTCAGTGATGCGAATACTCATTTAAAAAGTATCTGTTAGGACTTCCCTGGTGGTCCAGCGGCTAGGATTCTGCACTCCCAATGCAGGGGGCTCAGGTTAGATCCCTGGTTAAGGAACTAGATTCCACATGCTGTAAATAAGACCCAGCACAGACAAATAAATTAAAAATAGTTAAAAAGAAAAGTATCTACTTTTCTCTACACCAGGCATGGACCCAGATGCTGGAAATATAGAGAACAAGAGAGACACAAGTCCTGCCCTCCTGGAGCATTTAGTTTATAATTCATTCATTTGTTGCAAATGTTGAATGCTCTGTGAAACAGGAGCCAGGTGGTGGTTGATATACTTTAGAGATTGGCGGGGATGGGGGCAAGCATGACCTCTAATAAGGAGGTACCAGAGTTGGAAGGATGGGAAGTGAATACAGATAAAGGAAACTGCCACAGCAAATGCCCTGAGCGAGTGGAAGAGAGGCTGGCACATTGGATAGCCGAAGTGTCTGGAAAGCTTAGATTTGGGGAGAGATGTCAGCCCACCTAACCTTCAGCAGTGGCCACACCCTGTAGGCCCCTGTGAGGGAGTCCACTCTAATCCCAAGGCAGATAAATCGTGGAAGAATTTCAAGTCAGGGAGAGGCAGGAGCTGATTCATGATTCAAACGGTACACTCCAGCTGCTGCCTGGAAATTGGACTGTAGCAGGTAAGGGCGGGGGCTGGGAGGGAAGGAAAGAGGCCCTGGAAATAGTCCAGGAGAGGGATGACGGCAGCTTGGACGAAGGCGGCGGCAGGGGTGGTTATTATTTCTGGACAGTTAGAGGTATTTAAGAGTGAGACGTGCCTGGGGTTCGTTTCATCTGATTAGCAGTATCCTCATGCTACAAGTGGGGAAACCAAGGCTTAGGGAGGGGCGGTGCTTGGACCAGATCAGAGCTAGCAAGAGAAACAGGGGCGGTTTGAACCCAAGACTGCAGAGCCTCTGCCCTCCCCAAAATCTGCACTGTTCCCCAGTCCTCCTCCTAGGTAGCTCAGCTATGGCCAATCCCCATCTCCAGCTGAGATGTGACTCACAAGCATCATACCCATTTTACAGATCAGGAAGTTGAAGCTCAGGCATTAGGATCTCCCAGCTAGAGAGTGGCAGAATCAGGATTCAACCCAACCTGCATTCCTAAGTCTTTATTTACATAGACCCAGTACTGAGAAAATGAATATCCTGTGTCCTGAGCCTCTTGAGGCTCTACAGGAAGAAAAGAAAGTCTCTGTCATTCTCCAGTTTTCCTTCAGTCAGTAAATACAATTAAATTCAATTCTGTACAGACTGTGTATGTTTGTAAGAAGGGGGGAATTCTGTTATGCTTCCAAATACAGAGTTGAACATCTCCTTGGGTCTGGGGAGAGAACATTTGGAGAAAAAGGTCTCACCTGTGTTGTTTTGGAACATGGCCTTTTGTAAAAGTTTGAGGAGAAAAAGCATCACCCCCTCTTTGCAGAAAGGACTGGAGTCTTCTACTTGAATTTTCCTGGTCGGGGCAGGGCCTGGCCAGGTAGGCATTCCAGTCCATCACTTTATTTACTGTGCCAAGAAAGCAGTCAGGGGCCCTGGGTACAGCTTCAGGTAATTAAAGTTGGCTCAGTGGGAACTTCACATTATGTGGATGATGAACATTTTAATAAAATACAGGTAGACAGAAAGGGCTGTTGATTCAAAAAGAAATGGAAGTGGAAGACTTGTATACCAAGGATCTTAATGCAGATTGGTGTGAAATAAGACCCTGGACAGAAAGCAGCCAATTAGACTTTCTGTGGCGATCTCGGTGACAGGCTCGGACAAGGACTGGGGTCATCTGATTCATCTGATTAGTAGCAGGTTCTTGGGGACTGCCCCCGGCAGTCTGGAACTTCTTCCTGGGAATGGCCTCACTCAACGGATGTCTTCTAAACCAGAAAGGAGAGCCGTGATGTAGGAGTTACAGTCAAGTGAGGGCTGGCTTTAAGGGGAATGCCTGCAGGTTAGGAACAGCAGCAGAAATGGGGGGCTTTTTGTGTGAACTCTGGTTCCCTTTTCCTCCTCGTCGCCCGTACAAAATATCTGTCCTTAAAAATGTGTATCTTCACGCTAAACTCCACAGGGCATTTATTAAACACCAATTCCTCCATTTGTTCAGGGAGAAATCTACAAACTTCTTTGGGTCTTCTCAGTAACCCCTCAGATAACCTGGCCCTTATTTAACCAATGAAACTGTGGGCATCAGGAGGACTGGCCCTCGACAAGAGTCCTTCTTCCCCCTGCCTTCCTGCAGATGCCAGCACCATGTTTTCCTGTTAGCTGCAGCCTCTCCCAGCATGCTTGCCTTGGACACTGCCTGAGTGTTTTTGTGTAAAGTGTTTTTGTGTGACCACTGTTTCCCACCTCTGGGCTGCTCGAGGCTCCTAGACCCTCACCTAGCACGTCGCAGGCGTTTTCTTCCCCACCTGGATTGTACGGCTTAGCTCTGTACACCAGTAAGTTTTTCCAGAGCTTTCTGACATTCCCACAGAGCTTCTTCCAATACCTAGTCTCCTCCCCCACCTCAAAAAAGGGGCTACTCCAAAAAATGAATTTGGTAAAAGATGTTAAGTTGGCACAAACCTGGGGCTTCCCTGATGGTCCAGTGGGTAAGGACGCCGCCTTGCAGTGCAAGGGGCGCCAGTTCGATCCCTGGCCTGGAAAGATCGCACGTGCTGCGGAGTGGCTGAACCTATGTGTCCCACTACCAAGCCAGAGCTCTGGAGCGCATGCGCCCAGAACCTGTGCTCTGCGACGAGAGAGGCCACTGCGATGGGAGGCCCACACAGGTCAAAGAACAAAGATAAATAAATGAAAAATCAATAGAAGTGGCCAAAAAAAAAAAAAAGCATAAACTTCAGCGTCGGTGTTGTGGTTTGGAGATGAGGGGACCCGGATCCAAAGCCCAGCTCTGCCTTTGTCTGACTATGGCCTTGGGTGAGTGGTGCCATCTCTCTGAGACTTGATTTCCCCTCCTGCAAAAGGAGTTAGGAGAGGAGATAGGCCAAGTGTGAAAAGTTGATACCTCATAGCAAGCACCTGGATCTTGGGATATGATGAGTAAGCACCACTGTGACCCCTGGTAGGGATCAAGTGCCTGACACATAGTAGGTGTTCAGTAAACACTGAAATGAGTGACTGAGTGATTACCTGATGTGACCCCCTCCCCCTTTTTTAACAGAAGAAAGCAAAGAGCACAGAGAGGAGCTACCCAGCCACTTCCCTCAGCTAGACCAGCTGTGTGTGAGCCCTAAGAGGAGATACGTGGGGTCCTTGGCCCCTCACCCAACATTCACCAGAGTGGGGCAGGGCTACCTTATTTTCCTGGCACCACAAGGTTTTACATGTGAGAACTCCAGAATATAAAGCAGCAATCAAGGGCAGGAGGAAGTGATCGGATGTGGTTCCCTGTTTCGTGGCGAGATAATTAGGTGTTTGATTGGCATCCTCTCTCAAGGACAGCCACCTCCAGGTCCCGCCTGCAGCAGGAACTGGCTTGTTTTCCTGGCTGATGCTTGGGGGTGGGGGTGGGACCTTGAAGATGGGCATGCGAGCGCAGAAGGGGAGAGGTTTGGAGCAGGGCTTGGCCAGTGCGTCTTTCATTTTTCCTTTATTCATACGTTCATTCATTCATTCAACAAATGCTGAGTACCTACTATGTTCCGAGCATCCAGGATACAGCAGTGACCCAAACAAATACAGCCCATGTCCTTCTGGAGCTGACACTCAAGGCAATAAATAAATAGAGCAATAACTATATAAATGCATCGGTGACAACTGCCATTTAGATAAATAAGCAGAGAGAAGAACGGGTGAGATAGGAGGAGATGCTTGCTATTTTAAATAGACTGGTAGGTAGGACAGGCTTCTGTGAGAGGTAGTATAAGAGCTGAGACTCAGAGGGGGCAAGAAAAGGACCCATGTGGAATCAAAAAAAATCCAGCGTTTCAGGCAGAGGGAATAACCACTGCAAAGGCCACGTGGCAGGAATGTGTGTGGTGCGTTCAGGAGCCAGCAAAGATCCTGTGCAGCTGGAGAAGAATGCCTGAAACGAGAGCAGAAGGAAGGGAGGACAGAAGTAGTCACGTGGGGCCTTGACGTTGAGGTGAGCCCGCCACTTAGATGGAAAAGTTGATACCTATGCGTGTTTATGATGAGTAAGCACCACTGTGACCCCTGGTAGGATCAAGTGCCTGACACATAGTAGGTGTTCAGTAAACACTGAAATGAGTGACTGAGTGATTACCTGATGTGACCCCCTCCCCCTTTTTTAACAGAAGAAAGCAAAGAGCACAGAGAGGAGCTACCCAGCCACTTCCCTCAGCTAGACCAGCTGTGTGTGAGCCCTAAGAGGAGATACGTGGGGTCCTTGGCCCCTCACCCAACATTCACCAGAGTGGGGCAGGGCTACCTTATTTTCCTGGCACCACAAGGTTTTACATGTGAGAACTCCAGAATATAAAGCAGCAATCAAGGGCAGGAGGAAGTGATCGGATGTGGTTCCCTGTTTCGTGGCGAGATAATTAGGTGTTTGATTGGCATCCTCTCTCAAGGACAGCCACCTCCAGGTCCCGCCTGCAGCAGGAACTGGCTTGTTTTCCTGGCTGATGCTTGGGGGTGGGGGTGGGACCTTGAAGATGGGCATGCGAGCGCAGAAGGGGAGAGGTTTGGAGCAGGGCTTGGCCAGTGCGTCTTTCATTTTTCCTTTATTCATACGTTCATTCATTCATTCAACAAATGCTGAGTACCTACTATGTTCCGAGCATCCAGGATACAGCAGTGACCCAAACAAATACAGCCCATGTCCTTCTGGAGCTGACACTCAAGGCAATAAATAAATAGAGCAATAACTATATAAATGCATCGGTGACAACTGCCATTTAGATAAATAAGCAGAGAGAAGAACGGGTGAGATAGGAGGAGATGCTTGCTATTTTAAATAGACTGGTAGGTAGGACAGGCTTCTGTGAGAGGTAGTATAAGAGCTGAGACTCAGAGGGGGCAAGAAAAGGACCCATGTGGAATCAAAAAAAATCCAGCGTTTCAGGCAGAGGGAATAACCACTGCAAAGGCCACGTGGCAGGAATGTGTGTGGTGCGTTCAGGAGCCAGCAAAGATCCTGTGCAGCTGGAGAAGAATGCCTGAAACGAGAGCAGAAGGAAGGGAGGACAGAAGTAGTCACGTGGGGCCTTGACGTTGAGGTGAGCACTTCAGCCCTGAAGCTGAGTCAGGGCGGGAAGCTATGGAAGGGTTTTGAGCAGAAGAGGGGCAGCGTATTACTTGGGTTTAACAGTATCCCTGTGGCTGTGGGGGGAAGGGACTGTGGAAGGGTGAAGGCAGCGGCAGGGAGCCCAGGGAGGAGGTCCTAGTGGTCACCCAGGTGACAGCTGTAGTAGAGAGCATGAGGAGCAATTGGATCAAGCCGCCAAGGTTTGCTGATGAGAACAGTGTCCCCACTGCAGCCCTGGGCCTCAGTCCAAGACCAGGGCAGGAAAGGTCGCTGTCCCCTGTGGGCTCAGGGCTGGCAGTGTCCCCAGCTCAAGGGCCGGCCCTGGCCTCTCAGCAGCCAAGTACCACCTGCACCCTGGGCCGCCTGCTGGCCACAGCCCTTCTATCCTGCTTGCGCCCCTAAGAGGGAAGGCGTGCCGTGACTCCATGCTATAGCAGTAAATCTTTGATGCAGAGAGGCCAGGGCTCTGCCCAGACTCACAGAGACAGTAAGGAAGAACATCTGGACTTGAACTCAGTCTGCCTGCCTCCAGCTACAAGCAGATTAACCATGGATTTTCTAGAAGCCAGAACTTCGGGAGTCTCTAGGAAAGCCTGATGGACCACAGTTTTAATCGTCTACAGGTTTAATGTGCCCTACGTGAGCAAACACTCTGTGTGGGCAAGACCTGGGTCTGACTTGTTCTGGGCAACATTGTAGGCATTTAAACTATAGTTGAATAACTGACTGAGAGGGTGGAGGGAGGGATGGACACATGGACAGATGGACAGACAGACTGACCAGGCCCGGCTGTACTCCTGGTCTTCAGGCTGTATGAATCCTTCCTTGCCTGAAACACATAGATCAAGAAAGGCTGCTGCCTCGTGAGCCTCTGGAGGAAAGAACCTGGAAGAAAGTGCGATCTTGGCAAGTGGCTTTGCTCCTCTGCAGGTACCGTGTATAAAATGGCATCTCCATCCAAGGACCATTCATTTGCTCCTTCGGCAAATGTTTCTAGAGCATCCACTGCATGCCAAGCACTGTTGGGAAAATTAAATGAACTTCTGTATGCCAGTGAACAGGGACCTAGAAAGCCCTCTGTGGGACAGTTACTGTCTTGTGGGAGCTTGCTTAGAAGTCACCGGCAGCCTCACCCACACAGCTAGGCCTCAAGGTTTGGCCACAGTCCTCTCAGTGGGCTCTGTGACCTGAGCGTGAACTGTCCATCAACCCCGCCCAGCTGATGGAATTCACTAAAGCCAGCTTGCCTGAGACCTGTTTCTCACAGACACCGCCCCTTGCCCTGGTCGTCAGATAATTGGCCCAATACATCTTGGCATCTGAAATTTACATACGATACAGGGAGTGATGGATGGCTCTAGTAACCCAGTCTGTCTCTCAGCCGAGGCTCAGTTATCCATCTCAGTGGGCTGCAGAACCATCCGTCTTGTTTCCTTGCTTATGGCAGACCAGCATGTGCCCTTCGCCCCAGGGCACCCCCTAGTCCCTCCTGGAGCCAGCCTCGGGGGCCACTCTGAAGGCAATATTCCCATCATGCCCCCACAACATCCCCATAAACCTTCTTCCGTGTTTGCTTGAGACTCAGGGCAAACCTCGGAATGACTCCATGGACCTGAAATACAGAATGGCCACCAAAGAGGCCCCACCTTGCTCCTGCCACGAAGGACTTCTCAAGTTTATATCTGCTAACAGTCATTCACTCCCACATATTTTCATGCACCCGGCATTTAACTAGAGCCTGTGGCTACGCCTGTGAGCACAGCAGGCACAGTCCCCACCATGAGGGACTGACACTGACGAGAGTATGAGCACTGAGGATCCTAGACACTGTGCCAAGCACTTTATCTACTTACAATCTGGTTCTCAAGAGATTTTCTGAATAATCCTTTGGGCACAAAATTTTATCCCCATTTTACAGGCACTGAACCTGAGGCTGAGTATCTTGTCATACTGCTGGTGAGGGTCAGAGCCAGAATCTGGACCCAGGTCTGTGGTCCCCAAGCATTGTCATTATTCCCCAGACAGATCAAGCTCTCAGGGTTTATAAAATGGCATCTCCATCCAAGGACCATTCATTTGCTCCTTCGGCAAATGTTTCTAGAGCATCCACTGCATGCCAAGCACTGTTGGGAAAATTAAATGAACTTCTGTATGCCAGTGAACAGGGACCTAGAAAGCCCTCTGTGGGACAGTTACTGTCTTGTGGGAGCTTGCTTAGAAGTCACCGGCAGCCTCACCCACACAGCTAGGCCTCAAGGTTTGGCCACAGTCCTCTCAGTGGGCTCTGTGACCTGAGCGTGAACTGTCCATCAACCCCGCCCAGCTGATGGAATTCACTAAAGCCAGCTTGCCTGAGACCTGTTTCTCACAGACACCGCCCCTTGCCCTGGTCGTCAGATAATTGGCCCAATACATCTTGGCATCTGAAATTTACATACGATACAGGGAGTGATGGATGGCTCTAGTAACCCAGTCTGTCTCTCAGCCGAGGCTCAGTTATCCATCTCAGTGGGCTGCAGAACCATCCGTCTTGTTTCCTTGCTTATGGCAGACCAGCATGTGCCCTTCGCCCAGGGCACCCCCTAGTCCCTCCTGGAGCCAGCCTCGGGGGCCACTCTGAAGGCAATATTCCCATCATGCCCCCACAACATCCCCATAAACCTTCTTCCGTGTTTGCTTGAGACTCAGGGCAAACCTCGGAATGACTCCATGGACCTGAAATACAGAATGGCCACCAAAGAGGCCCCACCTTGCTCCTGCCACGAAGGACTTCTCAAGTTTATATCTGCTAACAGTCATTCACTCCCACATATTTTCATGCACCCGGCATTTAACTAGAGCCTGTGGCTACGCCTGTGAGCACAGCAGGCACAGTCCCCACCATGAGGGACTGACACTGACGAGAGTATGAGCACTGAGGATCCTAGACACTGTGCCAAGCACTTTATCTACTTACAATCTGGTTCTCAAGAGATTTTCTGAATAATCCTTTGGGCACAAAATTTTATCCCCATTTTACAGGCACTGAACCTGAGGCTGAGTATCTTGTCATACTGCTGGTGAGGGTCAGAGCCAGAATCTGGACCCAGGTCTGTGGTCCCCAAGCATTGTCATTATTCCCCAGACAGATCAAGCTCTCAGGGTTTCTAACAACATAGCATTCAATCATTCATCTGTTCATTTGACCAACAGGCATTTCTAAAGTGCATACTGTGTAACAGGCACTGTTCCAGGCACTGAGGATAAGGAGAAAAGAGCCATAGTCTTTTTTAAACTCTTTTTTTTTTTGAGGGGGGGAGCAGGTTGGGGAAGGAGGGGGGCAGGCGGGCCACTTCTATTGGTCTTTCATTTATCTCTTTTCATCCATCTTTGTTCTTTGGCCCGTGTGGGCCTCCGGTGGCCTCTGTTGTCGCAGAGCACCGGCTCTGGGCGCATGCACTCCAGAGCTCGGGCTCAATCATTGGACACATCAGTCCAGCCGCTCCGCGGCACGTGGGATCTTCCCAGGCCAGGGATCGAACTGGCGCCCCTTGCACTGCAAGGTGGTGTCCTTACCCACTGGACCACCAGGGAAGCCCAAGGGCCACAGTCTTTTGTCTTGCTGTCATAGCATTTTCATTCTAGTGAATAAAATACATAGTGAATTTGATAGTGATATAGGTTAAGAAGAAAAAAAAAACTAAAGACAGGAGTAAAGAGACCAGCCGGAGAGTGTCACAGTAATCTCATTTCCTCTGGGCGGGATGCTTAGCTTCCTTAACCAGCTCATCCCCTGAAACCAGGTCCAATGTTCCCACCTTGGTGACTCTTTACCTCAGTCACAGCAAATCACCTTGCTCTCTATGTTCCCATCATACTTTATTTGTACTTTTCCTGTTGTGCTTAGCCACAGTGTTGGAATTGACCTATCACCTCCACTGCACTGTGAACTTCTTAAGGACAGGGGCAGTGTTTGTTAGTTTCTATATACTAGCCCTGTACCTAGGACAGAATTGAGGCTCAGTCATTAGTTGGATGGACAATTAGATGGGAATGGATAGAGAGATGGATGGTGGATTGATGGCCAGTTGAGTATGAGTGATTGGACAGATAGATGATCACTTGGGTGAATAGATGAATGGATGATCAGTTGAAAGATAGATGATCTGTTAGATAAATGGATGAATGGATGGATAAGTGAAAAAACAGATGGCTGGGGGGCTTCCCCTGGTGGTCGAGTGGGTAAGGACACCGCCTTGCAGTGCAAGAGGCGCCGGTTCAATCCCTGGCCTGGGAAGATCCCACATGCCGCGGAGCAGCTGGACGATGTGTCCAATTACCGAGCCGGGGCTCTGGAGCGCATGCGCCCAGAGCCGGCGCTCTGCAGCGACGGAGGCCACCGCGATGGGAGGCCCACAGGAGCCAAAGAACAAAGATGGATGAAAATGGAGAAATGAAGGACCAATAGAAGTGGCCCGCCCGCTCCCCTCCCTCCCCAACCCAACCCCCGCTCAAAATAAATAAATAAATAAATCTTTAAAAAAAAAAAAAAGCAGATGGCTGGTTGAGTGATTGGATGGATGTTGGATAAAGGGCTTCCAGCCCGGGTAGCATACTAGGTGCTGGCAGCCCCTATTGGGAACCACATAATGATTTATTTAGGAGAAGTAGGTAAAACTCTTTATCTCTCCCTTGCCCCATCAGTTTTCATGTCCACACAAAGGCAATTTAGGGCTTAAGTTAGGGTTTTGCTCTTCTCCAAGTCTGCGCCGGAAGTGATTTCTTAATATTGTAGCCTTTGTCCCTTTTACTTGTGCCCTAACTTGTCTTACTTGGTTTCTGAGCTCTTGGAGAATATGGACTATGTCTGATTCGGTGTTGTCATGCCTCTTATCTAACGCCTGGCATGCTGGAGACCATGGGTATGTGGGTGGATGGGTGAATGTACAGCATCTGTAGTTGCATCTCCCTGCAGTAAAGAGAAAGCAGGGTTCCAGGTTTGTGTTGGGGGGAGTCAGTGGCTGTATGGAAAGTCTTAATCACCGGTCATCCTTTTTTTCCAGACCTGTTTGGAATCTCAACTGCCACTTCATCCATATATCCTTACAGGAGATAATTTACATAAAATATTTAGCACATTCCATAAATACTAGCATGTATATATATAGTGAGCATACATTTTAGCTATGAGCTATTTTCTATAAGGAATGTCTGTGTAAAGTTTAAAAAACAAAACATTGGTCAGCATAGATGGGGGAATAGATGAATGGATGATCAGTTGAAAGATAGATGATCTGTTAGATAAATGGATGAATGGATGGATAAGTGAAAAAACAGATGGCTGGGGGGCTTCCCCTGGTGGTCGAGTGGGTAAGGACACCGCCTTGCAGTGCAAGAGGCGCCGGTTCAATCCCTGGCCTGGGAAGATCCCACATGCCGCGGAGCAGCTGGACGATGTGTCCAATTACCGAGCCGGGGCTCTGGAGCGCATGCGCCCAGAGCCGGCGCTCTGCAGCGACGGAGGCCACCGCGATGGGAGGCCCACAGGAGCCAAAGAACAAAGATGGATGAAAATGGAGAAATGAAGGACCAATAGAAGTGGCCGCCGCTCCCTCCCTCCCCAACCCAACCCCCGCTCAAAATAAATAAATAAATAAATCTTTAAAAAAAAAAAAAAGCAGATGGCTGGTTGAGTGATTGGATGGATGTTGGATAAAGGGCTTCCAGCCCGGGTAGCATACTAGGTGCTGGCAGCCCCTATTGGGAACCACATAATGATTTATTTAGGAGAAGTAGGTAAAACTCTTTATCTCTCCCTTGCCCCATCAGTTTTCATGTCCACACAAAGGCAATTTAGGGCTTAAGTTAGGGTTTTGCTCTTCTCCAAGTCTGCGCGGAAGTGATTTCTTAATATTGTAGCCTTTGTCCCTTTTACTTGTGCCCTAACTTGTCTTACTTGGTTTCTGAGCTCTTGGAGAATATGGACTATGTCTGATTCGGTGTTGTCATGCCTCTTATCTAACGCCTGGCATGCTGGAGACCATGGGTATGTGGGTGGATGGGTGAATGTACAGCATCTGTAGTTGCATCTCCCTGCAGTAAAGAGAAAGCAGGGTTCCAGGTTTGTGTTGGGGGGAGTCAGTGGCTGTATGGAAAGTCTTAATCACCGGTCATCCTTTTTTTCCAGACCTGTTTGGAATCTCAACTGCCACTTCATCCATATATCCTTACAGGAGATAATTTACATAAAATATTTAGCACATTCCATAAATACTAGCATGTATATATATAGTGAGCATACATTTTAGCTATGAGCTATTTTCTATAAGGAATGTCTGTGTAAAGTTTCATGTGAAGAAAAGGCACAAGGCCTTTCAAAATAAAATCTGGTGGCAGATATCAGAAAGGGATCACAGGGACACAAAGGAGAGGCCCAGACTTGGAAGGGTGGGTCCAGGAAGCCTTCCTGGAAAAGGGGACATTGTCCTTTAAGCTGAAAAGGGTGGGTAAGATCAGCTGCAAAAACAGGAGATCATCTGAACTGAAGGAATTAAGTCTGTTAAGCCAAGGGGATGGGAGACCTTGTTGTCTTTGGATTTGTGCAAGGAATTCAGTTTGGCTGGGAAGGAAACAAAGAGATGAGGTTTTCTTTTGTGAAACCCCTTCAACATATGGGAACAAGTGAGGTCCTTGCTTCCTTAACCCCTGGTCCCCAACAGTCACTGCATCATTTTCAGAAGGTCTCTTCTCAGAGTTGGTATTAGGGGAATGTGTCTGAGTGTGGGCGTGTCTGTGGAGCTGAGAAGAGTGTGAGCAGATGGGGACTGACATGCAAGCACACGGTTCAAATGTGTCTTTTAAAACAGGGCTCCCCAGGCTCTGGGCTGTGGCCCGGTATCTCCTGTCAGATCAGCAGCGGCATTAGATTAGAAATAATGTGCACAATAAATGCAGTGTGCTTAAATCATCCTGAAAGCATACCCGACCCGGGTCCATGGAAACATTACCTTCCACTGGTGCCAGAAAGGTGAGGGACTGCTGTTTTAAAGGGTTTGTTGTTTGTTTGTTTGTTGTGATTTATTTGGCCGCATTGTGTCTCAGTTTTCTCCCGCGAGATCTTTGTTGCGGCACATGGACTCTCTAGTTGTGGTGCACCAACCCATTTTCTCCCGCATGTGGGATCCTAGTTTCCCTACCTGAAATCAAACCCACATCCCCTGCACTGCACGGTGAATTCCTAACCAGCAGATCACCTGGGAAGTCCTCAGAGGTGTCTTAGGTTCATTTCCCCTGTAGGAAAATAGCCTCTAGCTCAAAGCTTTGTACATCATTGACACTTCAGGTCAAGATTGTCTGTTAAATTTCTTTCAGAGCTAGGTATTCTTGTAAGATTGCCAATTCTTCCTGATTGCGGAAACAGTTGAACAGAGAATGTTGAATAGTTTGCTTGTCCCATAGATAACCAACAGTTTTCCTTCACTACCCAAGAGCTATCCTTCCCTCTGAGGAAATCCAGCCTCTTAACGAGCTGTGTGGCTTGAGCAGGTAATCGAAGGTGTTTTTTGGTTTTTTTTGCCTTAGTTTCCTCATCTTTAAAATAGGTGGGGGGGGGGAGGGGATCAGTTTCAGTCAGTGTTAACTAAAGTGTGAGACATACCTCCATGGACAGGACATGAGATGATTATTAGTAGGCCTGATGTTAGAAGGAATTGGCTTGTGTCAGGAGGAATGGTTATCCCTTCTCCGTGGTCATCCATTCCTTCCCATCCGAACAAGGAGAAAGGCTTTCCCTTTAACACTTCTCTCGCACTGGCCAACTTCCGTTTGTGACAAAGACAAACAGCAATGCTTTGTTTTCATTGTACTTTTAAAGACTACCATCTGTTTATGGCATCGGGTCCTCTAGTGATAAAAAGAATTCCCTTTTCAAATGTACCTATTTGGGTTAAAAAAGAGAGAAGCAGTTGTTATGTAAAGGTCAAGAACAGGCAGAATTTGTCTATGCTGCTAGGGTGAGAATGATGGTTGCTTTTAAGGGGTATCAACTGGGAGAGGTTACGGGAGCCTTCCAGTGTGCTAGGAGTGTGACTGTTCTGTGTATCTATCTGACCAAGACAGGTGTGAGGGTTATAAGGGTATAAAAATTTGAGCTTGAACTTAAAGTTATGCCAAAAGAAAGAAATGAGTCAATTTGAGATAAATTTCAAGAAATTTGGTTACTTCATGAGGAATATCAATATGGCAAAATGCACGTAGTGTGGTCTGTGTGGTTGAAGTTCAGGCAGTGATGGACTGGACAACCTCGAAAGTTCCCTCTATCTTTTATGTTCTCTCTCATATGCTCCAAGACCCTGAGGGTCTTGGAAGTTCCAAGGCTGCCCAGCAAGGTGATGCCAGACCCTCTTGGAGCTAGGAGCACTTCCCTAGCAGTGGGCATTTCCTGTAGGCAAGCGACTGGGCGGTAGGTCCCATCAGACAAGCCCTTTTTCCCCGCTCCAGCCTCTTCCTGCTGCTCCTCGTCCTGGATGCAGCTTAGTCCCGGTTTCCTTTCTTTCCGCACACTGGCCCGAGCCTCAGCTGCATCTATCATCTGCTCCAAGCTCATTAAAATTATTTCTTTTTAGTTGCAAATGGGCTGTTTATGATGATCATTATTTGAATGGTCTGCGCCGGGCTCCGGGCTGTCTGTCTGCTGCTGATGGCCGGTTAATCAGATGAGTCTTCTCCCCTCCTGGGCCTGGCCCAGAGTCTGGGGCTGTGTTAATCATGGCTCCTGTAGGGCTGGGGCTGGGGGGGGCGGGTGAGAGAGGATCCCAAGTCCTGCTTGGTCATCAAAGAGGCCCTGCTAGCAGTGTGTGTGCCTGGGAGTTCAGACACTTATTTCTAAAACTCAGGTTCAGACTGGTGCCGATTGATGTTTATGTGAGTTTTTTTTTTATATATATATATTCTTTCAAAATAAATACAGTGCTGAGACCTTTTTTTTATTTTAAAGGACTTGTCAATCCTGTCATTGGCCATCTTGCTTTGTTAATGTTCAAACAGGGTGGGAGTGAGTGGTTTTTAATGTCTTTGCATATTAGAGTGAAACTTGGCAATACTCTGTCATCCTTTTACTGGGAGGCAGGGGTGTGATTCTGGGAAAGATTGAAGGCAAAAGGAGAACAGGATGACAGAGAATAAGATGGTTGCATAGCATCACTGAGTCAATGAACATGATCTTGGAGATGGTGAGGGACAGGGAGGTTTGGGGTGCTGCAGTTCATGGGGTTGCAAAGAATTGGACACGACTTAACAACTGAATAACAGCAACAAGGGATGTGAGATTTTGAATGACCTGTGAAATCCAGAAGTCTTAGAATCACTGATCTAGTGGATTGTTCTCTGAGCTCACAGTTTATCTAAACTAATATCAACCAACATTTCTTGAATAGTCAGTACTGTGCTTGATGCTTTACGCACTTACAACATTTAAAACCAGCTCCCTGAACATCCCCCAACTAGTGGGGAAGGAGCAGGGAGCCCAGTAAAGAGCAGGGCATTATAACTTTGCCTTTATAATCCACCAAGGAGGTAATTCACACCTAAATTATTAGGACTATAATTTGTTTCCTAGTCCCTGGTTGAATCACCTTACAACATATTAATATGTTCAGGAGCTTAGCATGTTGCCTGGTATGTATAAGTTCCTAATAAATGATTGTTACAATTACTTATTTGGGCTTCCCAGGTGGCACTAGTGACAGGAGATGTGGGTTTGAACCCTGGGTTGGGAAGATCCCTTGGAGGAGGGCATGGCAACCCGCTTCAGTATTCTTGCCTGGAGAATTCCATGGACAGAGGAGCCTGGTGGGCTACATGCAGTCCATAGGATCACAAAGACGCAACTGAAGCGACTTAGTAGCACAGAGCACTATGATTATTTACTGTTGTTGTTAGTGTACGTACCATTAAAAAATGGCAAGAATTCAGGGTTGAAGGATGAACGTAGATATAACACAAAGTTGAGAAGAACATGGACATCAGTTGCATCATCTGCTCCTCTAGGGATGAACAGCAAAGACACCCAGAGCTGGGCTTGCATGGGGCTGGGGTTGGAGGCCTGCTGATGCCTATCTCACTCTGCTCTGTCTACAGTGTGGATGCAGCAGACAGATTCGTACCCACCAGCAGCCTGAGAGGTTAGGGTGGAGGGAGCCAGTACTCTCACAAAGCGTAATTGTCTGGTACAGCACATCAGACAGTAGGACTTATCCCGCTCTGAGGTTTCCTTTTGGAACCTGGGTTTGATGTTTTAAATAAAGAGTCAAAGTTCAGCCCCCACGAGGTTGCTGGGATGCTAGGAGAGTTAGTATCCCAGAGATAAGAACATCGTGTCAGATATATGATCATTCTAAACTGTGTGATGTTAGCCCAAGTCCCAGTTCTGTTTGTCCTAGAGCCACATAAAAATCACGTTTTTATCTTCGAGACGGATGAGAAAATCAAAGACAAACTGTGAGCACCCTGACAGAACTCCAGTTGACCATGACATTCTGGTTCCTTCCCTCCTGCCAAGTGAGGATCTGTCCACCTGGCTGCACCTCCTCATTGGATTTTGTTCACCTTTGATTAGTCCTTTTGCTGCAAATGATCTCTCTCCCTAGTCACTTAATAGTTTGGTCATCATCAATTGTGGTTTCTTTATTAGAAACTACTGTTATTTTTAAATGGTGATAAGCCAAAAGTCTCATTATTTTCTCTGGCACTTTTTTCCTCACCTGACTCAAAAATTCAGTGAGACGTTTGGACCAGAAGCCCCTGCACCTTGGAGTTGGTGCACCCGGTGCTGCTGCATAGAGTTGATTTCAGAACCTCGGAGAGCGCCACGTTACCAAGTTCCTGGCCCCTCAATTTTAATGACAACTTCTTTTGCCTCTACCTTCTCCCTTAGAGTCTCATGATTCTCCAAAGAGGTTAGGCATTTCTCCAGAAATAGAAATCCCTTCCCTGATTTCTCCCCAAAGCTCCATATGTAGAGAGACTTATCCTGGGTTTGGGGTAGGCACTCTAGCCTTCAGTGGATGAGGTTTATGGTGCTATGGTGAACTGCTACTGAGCAGATTTACCGACTCTCAGACATGATATAAGACAATTACCATGCATTTTGTCTCTTAGAGGGAAAAGGATTTGCAGCGGGTTAATAGTACTTTTATTTCATTATCTAATGGTAAAAGTGTTTCATTGTGTGTGCAAGATGAATGCGTATTAGCAATGACAAATGGGGTCTTTCAGCACGGTGCCGGGCCTCATCATACATATGTTAGATTAAAGAGTTCACCCTAGAAACACACTCTCGCATCCGCGTGTGTGTTTTTAATAAATCTGATTGCAGAAATTTATTGCATCACCGGATTTAGGAAATTACGGGGCTTGATTGCTGCAAATATAATCGGGTGATATATACAGAAATGCTCCTCGAGTTATGGTCCAGAAAAAAGCCCATCTCGGGATGGTGCAAGAAGGCAGCCGACCACATAAACAGAAGCATTTCTTGAATTATGCAAATGAAATCCATGACAACTCATGGCGAATTGTACTCCCCTTGTGAAACTGCCACCATTAAAGTGAAGAAAGCTGTGAGAGGGGTGATCAAATATACATGTACGACCAGCAGACATTGTCTGTCATGTGTGAGCTGGAGCGTCCCCCACTTCCATCCCTCACTCTCTTTTTTTTTCCCCTCCGCTTGGTACATCCTGTAAAAACCTGGTTTGAAACCTTCATTGTGCATAACAGGCTAGTCTGCTTCCAGTCCTTTTCTTCTGAATCCTGGAGTCTTCAGTGAAATATTTCTCACACTTGAAGTGAACCTTAAATGATTTACTGCAGGATACACAAAAGGTCATCTTGCTTCTTATTGGCACCTTCATTTTTCCAAAATCTACTGAAATTAAAAAGCCATCTATATCTTAAAAGGCGTATTTATGAACCCTTAAGTGTAAGTAAGTCATAGTTGGAACAGTTCCCACCTCTGATATATGAAAGCTGTCGACAGCACTTTCTTGCACTATAATATGCCCATACAATATGCCGCACTTTACTATTTTGACACGGTTTGGAGATGTTTTCTACAGTTACTGACAAGCTTATGCCATCACTCCCTTGGAAATTTAAGAGGTGGGGCAGAGGCATGAGGGAGAAATGAAAAAAAACAACTCCACCCAACTTTATGGGAGATTATTGATCTGGCCTGACTTCTGACAAGCAAAAAAGCTGTCCTGGATTTTTTTTTGGTTGCATCCCCAGTTTCGTAAATTATTCATTTGTGCCAGGAGTCAATATCCCGTCTTTTCTCAGCTTTTTTGTAAGTTAAGAAAAACTTGTTCAGAATGCTGTTTTGTACGATGATTAAAAAGGAAAAGGAGGAAAAAAAATCTTTTTCTTTTCTCTCTCTCTCCCCCTTTTTTTTTTATTGTTCCAGAAGGAGCTTAATTCCGTCGCTTCCGAGCTGTCTGCACGGCAGGAGGAGAGTGAACATTCTCATAAACATTTAATTGAACTCCGCCGGGAATTTAAGAAAAATGTACCTGAGGTACAGTATAGCTGCTGTTATAGAATTAACTCAGTAGGAATACAGATTTTTCTCTGTTCAAACTATATTTTGAAAAACTATAGACACAAGTGACTAACAAGAAAAGAAGCTAATTAGCCACAAAGAAAAATTACAGCCCTCCACCTTTCCACATTTTCTTGGCAGAGTGGTGCTCAGCGGCGCTGTCTAGAGTAAGAGCAGGACGCTTGCCCACGGAAGTCATGGTTTTTGAGGGCTCTAGACAGCATCCATTTTCCCCTCACATTAGTGTCCAAGTCAGACGCTGAGCCTTGACGCCAAAGACAATTTGTCTGGAGTTCCTGATTCTGTTTTGCTTTCCCATTGGCATCCGGGAGATGATGCCTGTCGACGTTATCACCCTCTCCGGCCCCTCCCTCCATCTCCGAGTCTGACAGTGGCTCCCACCTCCCATAAAGGCGCCTCATTCTTCCCCTTTACCTCCTCCTTTGCAACTCCAGCCACCAGCGTTGTCTTTCCCAGCTGCCACGAGGGTGGTCCAGTTAATGACCAGCCCCCACAACGTAAGAGCCCCCCAGGGGAAGAGACGAGAACGGACACGTTTATTTTCTTCACCGGGGTGAATGTGTGAATTTTTTTTCCTCCTCTGTCAGACCCCCTATAGCTTCTTGAAAAAATTTTCTAGATAATGGAAATAAACACAAATAGGAAACAGAAAACCTTCTGACTCCATACAATGTTGGCAAGGATGTGACGGGTCGAGCTGTGGAAACAGGAAACAGATACCCCGCCCATTCCCAAAGCCAGCTGTGCTTCTCTGTGGTTAGCAAGGGTTGAGCTCTTTGTCCCAACCTACTCAGGTGGCCTGGATCTTGGAGGAGGGCCAGACAGGGTCTGCCATTCTAATTACTATTAGACCTGGACATGTTGATTCCACTGCCTTTTGGAGTCACTTAGTCCTGTTGCCATCTTACTGATGGAGGAGAGGGCCACGGAAAGATGGAGAAGAAGCCCAAGAATCAGGCCCCAAGAATAAGCGCAGAGGGGTCGGCCTCTTAGCTGTGAAATCCTCTTCACACAAGTCATAGATATCTTTGGTTCTTCAAGGTAAGAGTGGGAAGTAGGTTCTAGTTAGGACTTGTCCATGGAGCGAGTCTGGGAGGAATCAGGTCTCAGAGCTGAGAGAGGGTGCACTTGCAGAAGAAATGGGAATCCCAGATCTGAGCGTCTCCCATGTTGTGGCTTCAGAAAGGCCAAGTCGAGTCCTGGGTTTGACTGGAAGCTAAGAAGGCTTAGGGAGATTCTGAATATCCTTCCCTTCCCTCTTCGAACAGAGAACAGCTTGGTCTTTGAACCAGTTTTTCTGCCCACAGTGAGAGAACCAGAAGCTTTGCCTCTGACTGTCCTGTCTTTGGGAGGCAGAAGTGAAATGGCTGTAGGCCACAGCCCACCATTTAGTCCTTCTTCCCGTAGGCCACATGGGAGCCCCCAGGTGATGAGGGAAATCCAGGCCAGGTTTTAAGCCTCTGAGTTCGGCTTACATAATTTTAATACTGCATAATTATGCAATTATGTAATTAGGAAGAATAAGTTTCCATTCCTATTATAGTCTTGCCTCTGAAAATTCTCATTTTTGGAACTGGTCTCTCCTGATGGGAGGGAGTCATGCCAAGACTTTATTTAAGAACATCATCTGGCTGGTGCCCAGCTCACCTCCTGCTGGTGCCTGTGCTCAGTTTCCCCCAGGGGTTAAACAGACCAGGCAGTGGGCGTCTAGAAAAGCTTGGCATTGGCTCAAAGTCCCGCCAACCTCGCATGATTCTCAGATTTGAATCCCCTAAATTCATATGAGTGTAGGGTTGTGAACAGAGCCTGTGTGGGGAGTCTGTTGACCTGCATTGAAATTCCGACTGTGCCACTCACTCATTTGGGCACCTTGAATAAGGCAGCCCCTCTCAGGGTCATGGTGTCCCTCTCTGTAAATTCAGAGGACTAGAGATGGCTTTTGAACCCCTTCCAACATCTTTATTTCCTGAACCCAGACCAGAGGTTTTCTGTTGATGTGTTTTATTTGGTCTGTAAAAGTCTTACCAATTTTACAATAAGTTGTCGACATTTAGCATTTCTGATTTCACCCAAAACTCGGATTTCCGGTATCTGTTGGGACTATTTGGTAGAGCTGGCCACACAGAGGCTCCACCTCGACGTGACCATCGTCAGAAACAGCTGAGCAGCCAACCTCCTTACAGAGACACTGTGTTCTCCTGAGATTTGCCATGTGACCTCCCATCCTGTCCTCTTCCTCCAGCCTCTGTGGGCATTTGAGTTTGCAGCCTACAACCTGGGTTTTCATTATGTTTCCTTTTCCATGCTCAGCCCTTGCACTCACACTTGCTTATGATCAGATGAATCCACCAGGGTCACATACACTCCCTATATCCCTCCTGAAGAGCCCCCGCATACATCCGTATGGCAGTGGCTCTGAGAAGCCCTGGGGGCCACAGAACAGTGAGGAAGTGTGCCCAGGGCCCAGCGGAAGAGTTGTTTCCAGAAGCAGCACAATCCTATTTCATAGTTGAAGGGTCTATTTTTCACCTCACACGTGTTCTTCAGTCCATCCCTTCCTTTCCTGCTTTTCTGTGCTACCCGCTGCCTCTGCACTCTCTCGAGTCCTCTTCAGGTGTTCCCTTCCAAAGGGGTTTCTTGTAGAATGTAAGAGAGTCACCAGTGGGTCTCAGACGAAACTGGGGCATTTATGGTTGACATCATGAGGCCCTCGGTTCTAAACGGCCTTCCTCTTGCATGCTGGAGAGAACTCAGGGCAGTCCACCAGGGCACCCTTGAGGCTGGGAACCTCAGAGACCTTCCAGAAAGGCATGGAATTAGGGTTCAGAAAAAGGAGGCTTCTAAAGACAGCCCATTGCCATAGAGTTATCAAACATTTACAAAGCCCTTCTTCTGAACTGGGTGCCATGGTCACCAGTCTCCCAGAAAGCCCCATCTTCTGGTGAGGAAGGGGTGACCTGCATTGAAATTCCGACTGTGCCACTCACTCATTTGGGCACCTTGAATAAGGCAGCCCCTCTCAGGGTCATGGTGTCCCTCTCTGTAAATTCAGAGGACTAGAGATGGCTTTTGAACCCCTTCCAACATCTTTATTTCCTGAACCCAGACCAGAGGTTTTCTGTTGATGTGTTTTATTTGGTCTGTAAAAGTCTTACCAATTTTACAATAAGTTGTCGACATTTAGCATTTCTGATTTCACCCAAAACTCGGATTTCCGGTATCTGTTGGGACTATTTGGTAGAGCTGGCCACACAGAGGCTCCACCTCGACGTGACCATCGTCAGAAACAGCTGAGCAGCCAACCTCCTTACAGAGACACTGTGTTCTCCTGAGATTTGCCATGTGACCTCCCATCCTGTCCTCTTCCTCCAGCCTCTGTGGGCATTTGAGTTTGCAGCCTACAACCTGGGTTTTCATTATGTTTCCTTTTCCATGCTCAGCCCTTGCACTCACACTTGCTTATGATCAGATGAATCCACCAGGGTCACATACACTCCCTATATCCCTCCTGAAGAGCCCCCGCATACATCCGTATGGCAGTGGCTCTGAGAAGCCCTGGGGGCCACAGAACAGTGAGGAAGTGTGCCCAGGGCCCAGCGGAAGAGTTGTTTCCAGAAGCAGCACAATCCTATTTCATAGTTGAAGGGTCTATTTTTCACCTCACACGTGTTCTTCAGTCCATCCCTTCCTTTCCTGCTTTTCTGTGCTACCCGCTGCCTCTGCACTCTCTCGAGTCCTCTTCAGGTGTTCCCTTCCAAAGGGGTTTCTTGTAGAATGTAAGAGAGTCACCAGTGGGTCTCAGACGAAACTGGGGCATTTATGGTTGACATCATGAGGCCCTCGGTTCTAAACGGCCTTCCTCTTGCATGCTGGAGAGAACTCAGGGCAGTCCACCAGGGCACCCTTGAGGCTGGGAACCTCAGAGACCTTCCAGAAAGGCATGGAATTAGGGTTCAGAAAAAGGAGGCTTCTAAAGACAGCCCATTGCCATAGAGTTATCAAACATTTACAAAGCCCTTCTTCTGAACTGGGTGCCATGGTCACCAGTCTCCCAGAAAGCCCCATCTTCTGGTGAGGAAGGGGTGACAGTATAGGGGGTGTTGCTAAAATGCCAAATGCAGTCTTTGCTGGAGCAGGTAGCTGGGTGAGGAAGCATAAATGGCAACCTAGGTTGACATCTCCCAAAGCAATGCCTGGAACACAGGTTTTCATGAAGAGGCCTTGGTGAGACAAGGCCCTGGGCCTGGACCCTCGCCAGCCCCAGCTCCAAAGAATGGTCCATGATGAGCCACCAGTCCCATCAGGAACTTTGCATAAAAGGGCTTTCTATAATCAAATCCACTTAGGAAAGGCTATTTCCTCTCTCCCTTTTCCAGAAATTCCCATGTGCATGAAATGAAACTCTCCCCAAAGTCCTGCGGAGTAGAAACTTTGTGTTGTGTGTGACGTGGCCTACTTGGACCCAGTTGGGTGCCTTTGTGTGTGTGTTTGGGTCTGTAGGTGTGTAGATGAGGAGCCCTTTGTGAAATCTCATGGTGGAGCACAGGTCCCATGGGACACGTTTGGGAGATGCTATTTGGGGGTGACAATGAGCTGCACACAGGGGCTACTTGGCACCACAGTGAACTCTTCACTGATCTCTTTACAGGAAATCAGAGAGATGGTGGCTCCTGTATTAAAAAGCTTCCAAGCTGAGGTAAGACCCAAGGCCTGTGGCATGTCACAAAAATACCCGCTAGTTCAACCCTCTCCTGCCTACCTGGAGTTATCAGAGGTGGCCAGCGACAGAAAAAACTTCCCTGCCCCCACTGCAGACCGCCCCATTCCCTCCAGATCAGCCGTCATCATCATGATGAGAATGGATTCTCTGCTCTGTTTGGTGGGATTGCTGCCCACGCTGCCGTCCTCTCCACCACCCAGCCTCTGAGCATATAAAATCTACTCCTTTCGCATCCTTTCCTGCCAGCCCACAGGGCACTCATTCCTTTGGCAGCAGCTGAGCTGTCCTCAGCCAGTTGTTTCTCTTGCCTTCCTGGAGCCCTGGCGTAGCGCTGAACCTCGCCCATTTCTCCTCCTTGCTTGACTCTGGGACCGGGTTCTGAGAATGTCTAATTGTCTGGCTGGCACAGGAGGTAGGCTAGGAGAAGAATGGAGTTACCCTGAATCTGGGGACTGGAATGGGGAGGTCATTTCTCCAGTGTTCTGTCTTTGGGGGGCTCCTCTCAGTCTTCCCCTGGATTCAGGCAGTACTCTGAAAGGACTGGCCTTCTCGGCGCTCACCAGTGGCGACGCATTTTTAAGTCTGTCGTCCGCCAAGTGCCACATTACTTTAAATCTGTCTCTTCAGAACCGCGTAAGCACATAAGGCAATATTAAAGTAAACAATAACTGGATTTACACAAATGCCGCTGATTTCCATATTTTTCATTTTTTCATTTTATTACTGAGTTGAGTGATGTGCTTATTTATTTATAGGGCCATCCAGTATTGATTCATTTGGCTATGAGGTGCCTGAGCTGGAGGGGGGGTGGAAAAAACTCAGACAGAAGACCAATAATGTTAGGAATGTGTTGTCATGGCTTTGTGGGATTTTTTTTTTTACAAGTCCCATCTGCCAGCTCATGGTCCCGTGAGAAGCATTCAGCACACAGGCCCTCTCAGGCAGCTGATCCCTCCGTCCAGCCCAGAGACAGGCATCGAGTGTCTGTGTAGACGGTCACTTTCTCGGCCGTTTCCTTGCTTGGGTTAGTGTGGCAGAGCATCTCTTAGCCACTTAGAGCCTCGGTTTCCTTGTCTGGTAAAGGGGAATAAAGGCACAACAGATCTTTTCGTGTTGTTTTGAGGATTAGCTGAAATACAGTGAAAGGAAAGGGTTTAATGTAATTCCTGACACATAGAGAGTTGCTAGGGAGTAAAGAGCAGACTCTGGAGTCAGCCTGGATTTGAATCCTGTCTCTGCCAGTTGCTAGCTGGCCATTCACTGAAAAATCAAGCAAGTTACTTGACCCCTTTGTGCCTGTTACTTGACCCCTCTGTGCCTATGTGTCATACTCTATAAAACTGGATAATAATTATACCTATTCATTAGGGTTGTGAATAAGGAAGAACAAAGTTAATACTCAGGAATTCTTAGGATGTTATCTTGCCTATTAGAAGTCTTATTAGATTTGTTGGCCTCCACTGTGCTTGGGTTGGAATCGCTTCTTTCCTAACTAGGTGTTCGAGGCTTTTTAACCCAAAGAAAGGGGTTTTCTGTCCCTATAGGAAGCAGGTATGACTTACTAAGTCCTCTTTCAATTGGATAAAGAGCTGAGTATTAGATTTTGGCAGTGATCAGAGAAGACCCAAGCTCAGCATGGTGAAAAGCACGTGAGAATCGGACTGAGGTGGGCCTGGCTTGAATCTCAGCCCTGCTGCTCTCACTAGCTGTGTGGCCTGGGGAAAGTTCCTTAACCTCTCTGAGCTGCAACTTGCCTCCCCTGGTAAAGGAAGCTAACAGAAGGTATTCTAAGAATTGAGCAGAGTGGAGGCAGTTGACCTGGTGTCTGGCACACAGTCGGTGCTCAGTAAGTGCGGGAGGAAAGAGAGAGACAGAATCTTGGCGGGCCCAAAAGAGACAAAGCTGAACTCTCATTTCCAAATTCATATGGCGTGTGGAATAGACACCATTTTAATAGCTGGCAATCTTCAAAGAACTTCGTTAATTTTTTTAAGAGGGTTTTCCATCGTCCCTTTAATGTACCAAAAAAGACTACATTTATCTGGAGTTTTATTCCTGAAACCCCTGCTTTCTTCATGATCTATTGACTAATCCATCGCGGCCGCTGTGTCCCTCCCAGCGCCTCAGGGGAGAAGCGCTGGCAGAGAAAGGTGTTAATAAAAAGCATCTTCTTCGTCCAGAACAAACTGCACACACACACGCCGTTCATAATCCAAATTTGATTTTCATTTTAATTTTTTTTAATGAGGGTTCATCCTTTATGCCACTTCCCTCTCGCAATCCACCAGGCTCTGGACTCTGAGCTGGATTCCCAAGTGGGCATTAATCACCTCCCAGGAATATTCCCGAGGCAGCCACCTTCCAGAGTCACATAAACTAACCCATAAAACGCCAAGGCTGAATATCCTCCCCGTCATTCCTTCTCCCCCAGTGCAGGCCCTCTTGTTGAAATACAACACGTTCAAGTTCATTCCTTAATTTCTCTATAAAACTGGATAATAATTATACCTATTCATTAGGGTTGTGAATAAGGAAGAACAAAGTTAATACTCAGGAATTCTTAGGATGTTATCTTGCCTATTAGAAGTCTTATTAGATTTGTTGGCCTCCACTGTGCTTGGGTTGGAATCGCTTCTTTCCTAACTAGGTGTTCGAGGCTTTTAACCCAAAGAAAGGGTTTTCTGTCCCTATAGGAAGCAGGTATGACTTACTAAGTCCTCTTTCAATTGGATAAAGAGCTGAGTATTAGATTTTGGCAGTGATCAGAGAAGACCCAAGCTCAGCATGGTGAAAAGCACGTGAGAATCGGACTGAGGTGGGCCTGGCTTGAATCTCAGCCCTGCTGCTCTCACTAGCTGTGTGGCCTGGGGAAAGTTCCTTAACCTCTCTGAGCTGCAACTTGCCTCCCCTGGTAAAGGAAGCTAACAGAAGGTATTCTAAGAATTGAGCAGAGTGGAGGCAGTTGACCTGGTGTCTGGCACACAGTCGGTGCTCAGTAAGTGCGGGAGGAAAGAGAGAGAGACAGAATCTTGGCGGGCCCAAAAGAGACAAAGCTGAACTCTCATTTCCAAATTCATATGGCGTGTGGAATAGACACCATTTTAATAGCTGGCAATCTTCAAAGAACTTCGTTAATTTTTTTAAGAGGGTTTTCCATCGTCCCTTTAATGTACCAAAAAAGACTACATTTATCTGGAGTTTTATTCCTGAAACCCCTGCTTTCTTCATGATCTATTGACTAATCCATCGCGGCCGCTGTGTCCCTCCCAGCGCCTCAGGGGAGAAGCGCTGGCAGAGAAAGGTGTTAATAAAAAGCATCTTCTTCGTCCAGAACAAACTGCACACACACACGCCGTTCATAATCCAAATTTGATTTTCATTTTAATTTTTTTTAATGAGGGTTCATCCTTTATGCCACTTCCCTCTCGCAATCCACCAGGCTCTGGACTCTGAGCTGCGGATTCCCAAGTGGGCATTAATCACCTCCCAGGAATATTCCCCGAGGCAGACACCTTCCAGAGTCACATAAACTAACCCATAAAACGCCAAGGCTGAATATCCTCCCCGTCATTCCTTCTCCCCCAGTGCAGGCCCTCTTGTTGAAATACAACACGTTCAAGTTCATTCCTTAATTTCTCTCCACCAGCCCTGGTGTATACAGAATACAGACATCCTTTTATCTTTTCATACCGTATATGTGGGGGTCTTTCTTACCTTTTTCTTTCTCCTCCCCACCCACCCCGTGTTGGTGGTGGGAGGGAGGCAGAGAGGAAGTGAATTTGCCCTGCTGTGAGTCGAGGAAGCTTTTCCTCTCCGCCTTGATTGCTTAAAGGACAGTCTTGTTTCCCCCTGCTCAGGGAAACAAAGACAGCCAGAGAAGGTGGCTTAATGCAGACAGCTTGAAATGGCCAAAGTTTGAATATCCTTGCGCGCAGAGAAAAGAGCAAGACGAAAGCCCCGCTAATTACAAAAGTTGCTTTATGAAAGATAATTCAAAGCAATAATTTAGCAAACATAATCAAGTCGCACAGATGGGGTTGTTGATGGATGGATTGCAACATGCAATTAGCAGTTCTCGCAGTTACATATCATTAACCCTCCGAGCACAAAAATTATTTTCTCATTATTAGTTGAAAAGGTAAAATTAAGCTGACTAGACGGTAAAGGAACAAACTACAATTAATTACCTTCATTTATTACAGTCATTATTTTAAACTTATTTTTACTTGGAGAGAGAGACGAAAACATCTAAATTAAAAGTTTTTTTATGCTAAATCAGAGGTGAAACTTTGGGGTGTGTGCCACCACCCAAAAGGGCCGTTTATCCCCTGCTTCCGTTTCTTCATGATCTATTGACTAATCCATCGCGGCCGCTGTGTCCCTCCCAGCGCCTCAGGGGAGAAGCGCTGGCAGAGAAAGGTGTTAATAAAAAGCATCTTCTTCGTCCAGAACAAACTGCACACACACACGCCGTTCATAATCCAAATTTGATTTTCATTTTAATTTTTTTTAATGAGGGTTCATCCTTTATGCCACTTCCCTCTCGCAATCCACCAGGCTCTGGACTCTGAGCTGCGGATTCCCAAGTGGGCATTAATCACCTCCCAGGAATATTCCCCGAGGCAGACACCTTCCAGAGTCACATAAACTAACCCATAAAACGCCAAGGCTGAATATCCTCCCCGTCATTCCTTCTCCCCCAGTGCAGGCCCTCTTGTTGAAATACAACACGTTCAAGTTCATTCCTTAATTTCTCTCCACCAGCCCTGGTGTATACAGAATACAGACATCCTTTTATCTTTTCATACCGTATATGTGGGGGTCTTTCTTACCTTTTTCTTTCTCCTCCCCACCCACCCCGTGTTGGTGGTGGGAGGGAGGCAGAGAGGAAGTGAATTTGCCCTGCTGTGAGTCGAGGAAGCTTTTCCTCTCCGCCTTGATTGCTTAAAGGACAGTCTTGTTTCCCCCTGCTCAGGGAAACAAAGACAGCCAGAGAAGGTGGCTTAATGCAGACAGCTTGAAATGGCCAAAGTTTGAATATCCTTGCGCGCAGAGAAAAGAGCAAGGCGAAAGCCCGCTAATTACAAAGTTGCTTTATGAAAGATAATTCAAAGCAATAATTTAGCAAACATAATCAAGTCGCACAGATGGGGTTGTTGATGGATGGATTGCAACATGCAATTAGCAGTTCTCGCAGTTACATATCATTAACCCTCCGAGCACAAAAATTATTTTCTCATTATTAGTTGAAAAGGTAAAATTAAGCTGACTAGACGGTAAAGGAACAAACTACAATTAATTACCTTCATTTATTACAGTCATTATTTTAAACTTATTTTTACTTGGAGAGAGAGACGAAAACATCTAAATTAAAAGTTTTTTTATGCTAAATCAGAGGTGAAACTTTGCTAAGGCGTGTGTGCCACCACCCAAAGACGGCAAGGCCGCTGCCGGGAGATTTTTATCCCCTGCTTCCGTCCTCTTCCACCATGGAGTGGCCTGCAGGGTGGAAAACCCCTTCTGTTGAGGTGCAACAGACTTGTTTGGCTGGGCCGGATTGAAACACAGCAGCTTGGGGACCATGGAGGCAGAGATGGCCTCTGATCCCCAGGGGCAGCAGGAGAGTATGGTGGTCAGACGTCCATGGTCTGCGCCACTGTTTCCCTCCATAGGAGGAGCTCTCAGGATTGCGTGAGATTCAATGTGATTCTTTGTCAAGTGGCTGACAAGTCATTTGCTCTCCTTATGGTGGGTGTTTTTGATTACTCAGGTCCGAGAATGTTTTCTCCCTGTCCTCTGAGGATCAGAGGGAGCTGGTGTGGCATGACCGCCTTCTTGAACTTAACGAGGCGGCCAAGATGCCCCAGACCAAGAGACGAAGCAGATCATCAATTGAGTCCGTACAGTCAGTCATTCACTCAGCAAACATTTGCTGGGTACCTGCTGCATACCGGATAGTGTCTGAGATAATGGGGCCCGGTGAAGGTCACAGCCTGGTAGGACACAACCTGTGCTGTGTCGTGGCATTCCCCCATCAGGAGGCAGAGCCTGTGTCTCCATTCCTTTGAATCTGGGCCTGTTGCCGCTTGAATCAGTTGACATGGCAGAGGTGACCATGGGCCCATAGCAACAGAGGCCTCAGGCAGCCTGGTGATTCCACCTCCTGCCTCCTCCAACCCAGCCTTCCTGCAAGAGATGTGGCCACCCTGAGGCTCCCTGTGGTGAGAAGCCCAGCCTGCATGGAGAGCCCTTTGGAGCATGAGCATCCACGTGGAAGAGAGGGGCCAGAAATGCCACAGCACCAGGTCCAAGTCAAGGAGCCATGCTGCTCATCCAGCCCCACATTGGCATCCAACTGCCATCTCGCTATGACCACCGGAGAAATGACAATACTGAGAACCTCACTGAGCCCAGTCAACCCCCAGGACCATGAAGATAAGCAGTTGTTACGAGCCTTTGTGTGAGGTGGGTGGTTACACAGCAATAGGATTTACAGAGTGCCCATTCTTCCTCCACACTAATCCTCAACTCTCCTCGAAACTTTGCTAAGGCGTGTGTGCCACCACCCAAAGACGGCAAGGCCGCTGCCGGGAGATTTTATCCCCTGCTTCCGTCCTCTTCCACCATGGAGTGGCCTGCAGGGTGGAAAACCCCTTCTGTTGAGGTGCAACAGACTTGTTTGGCTGGGCCGGATTGAAACACAGCAGCTTGGGGACCATGGAGGCAGAGATGGCCTCTGATCCCCAGGGGCAGCAGGAGAGTATGGTGGTCAGACGTCCATGGTCTGCGCCACTGTTTCCCTCCATAGGAGGAGCTCTCAGGATTGCGTGAGATTCAATGTGATTCTTTGTCAAGTGGCTGACAAGTCATTTGCTCTCCTTATGGTGGGTGTTTTTGATTACTCAGGTCCGAGAATGTTTTCTCCCTGTCCTCTGAGGATCAGAGGGAGCTGGTGTGGCATGACCGCCTTCTTGAACTTAACGAGGCGGCCAAGATGCCCCAGACCAAGAGACGAAGCAGATCATCAATTGAGTCCGTACAGTCAGTCATTCACTCAGCAAACATTTGCTGGGTACCTGCTGCATACCGGATAGTGTCTGAGATAATGGGGCCCGGTGAAGGTCACAGCCTGGTAGGACACAACCTGTGCTGTGTCGTGGCATTCCCCCATCAGGAGGCAGAGCCTGTGTCTCCATTCCTTTGAATCTGGGCCTGTTGCCGCTTGAATCAGTTGACATGGCAGAGGTGACCATGGGCCCATAGCAACAGAGGCCTCAGGCAGCCTGGTGATTCCACCTCCTGCCTCCTCCAACCCAGCCTTCCTGCAAGAGATGTGGCCACCCTGAGGCTCCCTGTGGTGAGAAGCCCAGCCTGCATGGAGAGCCCTTTGGAGCATGAGCATCCACGTGGAAGAGAGAGGGGCCAGAAATACCACAGCACCAGGTCCAAGTCAAGGAGCCATGCTGCTCATCCAGCCCCACATTGGCATCCAACTGCCATCTCGCTATGACCACCGGAGAAATGACAATACTGAGAACCTCACTGAGCCCAGTCAACCCCCAGGACCATGAAGATAAGCAGTTGTTACGAGCCTTTGTGTGAGGTGGGTGGTTACACAGCAATAGGATTTACAGAGTGCCCATTCTTCCTCCACACTAATCCTCAACTCTCCTCTCTCTCTTATTTTATATTTTATGTATGTATTTTTGACTGCTTCATGTCTTAGTTGAGGGCTCTTTGTTGTGGCACACAGGCTTCTCTTTAGTTGTGGTGTGCAGGCAGGAGGGCTTGTGGGCCCTGTAGTTGTGGTGGATGGACTTAGTTGCTCTGCAGCATGTGGGATCTTAGTTCCCTGCTCCGGGATTGAACCCATGTCCCTTGCATTGGAAGATAAATTCTTAACCACTGGACCGCCAGGGAAGTCCTTCCTCTTCTCTTTTTCTTCCACCTTCTTCTCTTTTCTTCTGTACCCCTAAGGCCCCTCTCCTTCAGGCTTTGCCAGATTTTAGCCTTCTCATTGTCCCCTAGCACTATGTCCTTAGGTCACCATCTCCATGCAGAGCATTGCTTTCTAATCCTCCCAGTTCCAGAGAGAGGGTGTTGGGTGCTCCAAAGGCAGAAGCCAGGACACACAGTATGCAGCCTCCTCAGCTTCAAGCCTGGTGTTGCCCTCCAGGGGCCCAGGTGGGAGCACCAGCAGTTCTGAGCTTCTGTCTCTTCTCCTTTGTATTTCTTTCCATGGGATTGGGCTGCATCTCCAAGACAAGCCCCAATGGCTAAAGGGAGTTTAGAGCAGACACAGCTGACGTTTTGTCTGTGTAGGAGCAGAGAGGTCATGTTGAAAATGGAATTTGCAAGAAAGCAAAAGAGGAGGTCTTGCTGCCTACCCTGGAGATGGTCAGGTGGCAAAGCATGGCACCCTGGCTGTGGTGGATGGATGCTGGTTGGGTGAGTGGATGATTCAGTCATAAAACAAGTGTATATACCCTTAGTTAAGTGAGTTTCCTCTTACTATGCCATCTGTAGAATGGGGTGATGACACTTTCACAGCCTGATTCATGTGGGTTTCAGGGTGCCACCTGGTCAGAAATATAACAACTCTTGATCTTTTGTGTTCTAAGGTATTCCAGACCCTTCCCCACAGCTCTCATGTAGTCAGAGGTACCAAACACGGTCTATCGAAGCAAGTGCCTCTCGGTTTAAAAGGTGAGCAGAGAATTGAGAATTCCTTCTTTTGCCACATCTACTTGCCAAGATGCTGGCGATCAGTCAAACCCAGGCCAGACCAACAGGGGACATGAGAGATCAGAGGCCAGGGCACCCGCTGTGTGGCGTCCCTGATTTGGACGTTGCTGAGACTCAGTTGCTCACTCTCGTCTCTTGATCAGCAGCCAGTCTTGGCCCTGAAGGCGGGCCTTGCCTTTGCTGGAGAAGTCTTCTGGGGTGACTGTTACTGCAGGTCTGCCATATGCTGCACGTTTCCTAAAGATCATTTCATGTGTTCTTTCCCAATATTTCTGTTAAGGGGCGGTTCACTTTACAGGTAAGGTTCACAGGAGATGACTGACATCCACTTAGTACCTGAGACGGGAGAGAATGGAGGCGGCCATGAATTCAGGCTCAGGAGGGTGGGGTGAGGTGGGAATGCCCTTGGGGCAGAATCTCAGCCCGTCTGGCCTCTCCAAGCCCTCAGCCAGCAGACAGCCTTCCCACCTCAGGCAATGCGTCTGCTCTTCTCTTTACCGGGAATGTTCTCCCGGTGCCATCTCTTTACCAAGTTAACTCCTTTGAAGTGTCAGATCCTCAAAGAGGAGGAAACCCATAGTCGACCCCACCCATGGTCAGGCTTGGAGCCCCCATTTTTCCCAGCGTGGCCCCCTACGCTTACCCGGCATGTCGCTTAGCATAAGTCGCCTTTATGGGTCCCATCATTCAGGGCCCCAGGGCCACTTGACTGTGACTCAGGTTTTAACAGGATTCCTCAGCTCCTAATCCCTCTGCGTGGGGCGGGGTGGGGCTGGCCCCTCAAAAACAGCAGAGAGGAGGAAACTGAGCCTCCCTGTGCCCTGCCCAAGCTCCTGTTCCCCGTCCCTCCCCCGAGCCTAGAACCTGAAGTCACATCGCCTTCCCTCACCTTCTGTCCCAGCCCCGGACGCTGAGGACTCCCTGCTTCCCCCTCACAGGCATGTGTCGGTAGGAAAGAGGTTCTAGCCAAGACCAGGTTCCCAGCCCCCATTGCTGAAGCTGAGCTGCCTACGAGGGGCGTGCAGGGCATCCTCAGAGCTCACGTCAGCTGAGGTGGGCTCGGCCCTGAGCCCCACCCGGCTCTGCACACTGGGTCCTCATTTTCGGTCCCTGTGCTCCGCTCCTGCTCTGCATCTGCCTGCAGAACTCTTTCCCTTCCCTTTGGGCTGAAATTTAATTACAAGATCCTTTCTTTCCCTCTTGCCTTTTAACATTGTTTGCTATTTCAGCCGCCTTTGATGTCATCATTCTCTTACTCCCGAGGTAACTCATTCTCCGTTGTGGCTTCCAGCACTGGCATGCCGTCTCTTTGTAAGTGGGGCCCCCTTGGGGCTACCCAGACGTTAGACATGTTCAGTTCTGACCAGCGAACAAAGCCATGGAGACATGGCCTCGTTGACCAGTGGGACCCACCAGGAAAGACAAGCAGTGGGAACAAGCGGAGGCTTGCAGCCAGATTGGCACGGGCTTGCGTCCTAGCCTATCCACTTCCCAGCAGTGGGATCCTGTGATCCTCTCTGGGCCTCTGCTTGCTTGGCTTTTAAATGGAGATAATGGTAATACCCACCTCATAGGGTCAATGTGAGGGTTAAATGGATTGATCCTTAAAATGTCCCAAGAACAAAGCCCCGCACGTGATGAGTTCTCTTTGGACACTAGTCAGCGCTCCCAGTTGATGAGCTCAAGCATGCCTCGCCTCATGTATTCCTCCCCCAAGCCCCATGAGGAAGCTTCTGCTCTCACTTATTCTCAGGTAAGGTAAGCGAGGCTCAGCACCCAACACATGGTGGTGGGTGGTAACTCAGGCTGGGATACCAGCCAGCAAAACCTACAGAGCATTGAGCAATACCTCTCATGCATTGCCACGCAGTAATGTGGCAAGGAGGCACCACTGTTACTGTCCCTCGTACAGGTGAGAAGTTGAGGTTCAGAGAGGTTAAGGGTTGCCTCAGCTCACACAGGTCTTCACCAGCAGAACAGAGGGTGGAAGAGGCAGACCTCAGCTTCTGTCCCAGCCCGGACGCTGAGGACCCCGTTGCATGTCGGTAGGAAAGAGGTTCTAGCCAAGACCAGGTTCCCAGCCCCATTGCTGAAGCTGAGCTGCCTACGAGGCGTGCAGGGCATCCTCAGAGCTCACGTCAGCTGAGGTGGGCTCGGCCCTGAGCCCCACCGGCTCTGCACACTGGGTCCTCATTTTCGGTCCCTGTGCTCCGCTCCTGCTCTGCATCTGCCTGCAGAACTCTTTCCCTTCCCTTTGGGCTGAAATTTAATTACAAGATCCTTTCTTTCCCTCTTGCCTTTTAACATTGTTTGCTATTTCAGCCGCCTTTGATGTCATCATTCTCTTACTCCCGAGGTAACTCATTCTCCGTTGTGGCTTCCAGCACTGGCATGCCGTCTCTTTGTAAGTGGGGCCCCCTTGGGGCTACCCAGACGTTAGACATGTTCAGTTCTGACCAGCGAACAAAGCCATGGAGACATGGCCTCGTTGACCAGTGGGACCCACCAGGAAAGACAAGCAGTGGGAACAAGCGGAGGCTTGCAGCCAGATTGGCACGGGCTTGCGTCCTAGCCTATCCACTTCCCAGCAGTGGGATCCTGTGATCCTCTCTGGGCCTCTGCTTGCTTGGCTTTTAAATGGAGATAATGGTAATACCCACCTCATAGGGTCAATGTGAGGGTTAAATGGATTGATCCTTAAAATGTCCCAAGAACAAAGCCCCGCACGTGATGAGTTCTCTTTGGACACTAGTCAGCGCTCCCAGTTGATGAGCTCAAGCATGCCTCGCCTCATGTATTCCTCCCCCAAGCCCCATGAGGAAGCTTCTGCTCTCACTTATTCTCAGGTAAGGTAAGCGAGGCTCAGCACCCAACACATGGTGGTGGGTGGTAACTCAGGCTGGGATACCAGCCAGCAAAACCTACAGAGCATTGAGCAATACCTCTCATGCATTGCCACTTCGCAGTAATGTGGCAAGGGAGGCACCACTGTTACTGTCCCCTCGTACAGGTGAGAAGTTGAGGTTCAGAGAGGTTAAGTGGCTTGCCTCAGCTCACACAGGTCTTCACCAGCAGAACAGAGGGTGGAAGAGGCAGACCTCAGCTTGGAGGGCTGAGCGGAGCTTTCAAGGAGCCCCAGGCATACAGAAGGAGCTGCAGACACAGGTTCTCGATTGAGGGTCTGAACTGGACACTTACAGGTAGTTAGGGGTTGGGAAAGAGACCTCGTTGTTCAGTCAGATCTACACCGATTAGATGTGTCTTTGCTGAGCTTTTCCAGGCAGAATCTACCAGCGAAACCCAACCCATACAGAGAGCTGGATTCAAGCCCAGGTGTGCATGCCCATCCCAGGACTTGGCATGTAGCAAGTGTTCAATAAACAGGGTGTCACTTGCAAGATGCATGAGAAGGACTGTGTCCGCCCTTCTTGTTCTCGGCTTGGACACGTGTGGACACGGCCCCCGCCTCCTCTGATGATGTAATAACTTTGATGATGCAGGTCTACTTGGCTTCCAGAACCCAGTCTGGCCCCTCTGGCTTCGCCCTGCCCAGCTTGGGGTAGAACTTACAATGAGCTGAACATCCTTCTGAATTTAATATTAAGAACCCACCAAAGCATCATTGAACCTGTCACGCCATATTACAACCAAATTAAGAACCAGCAGCAATCCGCTTTCATTCGGTATCATATGCCTTATAAAGTAAATTATTAATGTTTTTTCCCCCCAGTTAAGCAGTTATTTGCAGTTGTTCCGGGTATTTCTCATTAGAAATAACATCATCTAAAGAACGATATTGATTGATTTTTTTAATCTTGGAATCATGGACGTGAACCACATATTTATATGACATTCCCTTTAACTAGAATTCTCGTGCTTTATTTTTATATTATTGATCTTTTTGACACGAATTGCTTTTTGGCCTTGTGCGAACGTTGTAAGCTTTCCGCCTGCAGAGGAATGGGCCGGCGTCTGGGCCGAGCCGGGAAGAGTGATCGCTCCAGCGGCATGGCGGCAACATTCCCGCACATTTAACAACAATTAGTCTGTGCTGATGCCATGGTAGGCTTTCGTGTATGAAAATTTACAAGCCTTTTAATGGACTGCATTATGGAAGGCCATGCGGGGCCAGTCGGCGGGAGATGAGGCCGCTGGGGCATCCATCTCGCGCGCGGTTCAGAGAGGTTAAGCTTGCCTCAGCTCACACAGGTCTTCACCAGCAGAACAGAGGGTGGAAGAGGCAGACCTCAGCTTGGAGGGCTGAGCGGAGCTTTCAAGGAGCCCCAGGCATACAGAAGGAGCTGCAGACACAGGTTCTCGATTGAGGGTCTGAACTGGACACTTACAGGTAGTTAGGGGTTGGAAAAGAGACCTCGTTGTTCAGTCAGATCTACACCGATTAGATGTGTCTTTGCTGAGCTTTTCCAGGCAGAATCTACCAGCGAAACCCAACCCATACAGAGAGCTGGATTCAAGCCCAGGTGTGCATGCCCAGCCCAGGACTTGGCATGTAGCAAGTGTTCAATAAACAGGGTGTCACTTGCAAGATGCATGAGAAGGACTGTGTCCGCCCTTCTTGTTCTCGGCTTGGACACGTGTGGACACGGCCCCCGCCTCCTCTGATGATGTAATAACTTTGATGATGCAGGTCTACTTGGCTTCCAGAACCCAGTCTGGCCCCTCTGGCTTCGCCCTGCCCAGCTTGGGGTAGAACTTACAATGAGCTGAACATCCTTCTGAATTTAATATTAAGAACCCACCAAAGCATCATTGAACCTGTCACGCCATATTACAACCAAATTAAGAACCAGCAGCAATCCGCTTTCATTCGGTATCATATGCCTTATAAAGTAAATTATTAATGTTTTTTCCCCCCAGTTAAGCAGTTATTTGCAGTTGTTCCGGGTATTTCTCATTAGAAATAACATCATCTAAAGAACGATATTGATTGATTTTTTTAATCTTGGAATCATGGACGTGAACCACATATTTATATGACATTCCCTTTAACTAGAATTCTCGTGCTTTATTTTTATATTATTGATCTTTTTGACACGAATTGCTTTTTGGCCTTGTGCGAACGTTGTAAGCTTTCCGCCTGCAGAGGAATGGGCCGGCGTCTGGGCCGAGCCGGGAAGAGTGATCGCTCCAGCGGCATGGCGGCAACATTCCCGCACATTTAACAACAATTAGTCTGTGCTGATGCCATGGTAGGCTTTCGTGTATGAAAATTTACAAGCCTTTTAATGGACTGCATTATGGAAGGCCATGCGGGGCCAGTCGGCGGGGAGATGAGGCCGCTGGGCACGCATCCATCTCGCGGCGCTGTCAGCCGAGCATCTCTCAGCACTCGTGTCTGCCCGGGCTGGCGGCGGCGGGCGGAGCGGCCGCTACCGCAGCAGCCAGCACGAGCCCGGTGGGGGCGGGGAGAGTGGCCTTTCGTGTGGTCTCTCAGGCGTCGGTTCAGAGGACGTTTCTTGAGCACCTGCTATGTGCGAGGCATGGTGGTCGGTGCTGGGGCTAAGGTGGTGAACATCAAGGACTCACGTGCTCAAGGAATACTGATAGTTGAGCACCACTGTGTGCCGAGACCCATGCTAAGCACTGAGGATGAGAGTGAACACAGATTATCCTTTGTCTCCCGCGCGGTGGAGCAGAAATGATTTAAGTCTCCATCCGCACAGACCTGGGTTTCAATCCTGGCTTTCTCCTTGGCCAGCGTTCTCAGTGAACCTTGGTGTCCCTGGCTGTGAACTGGGAATGGTAACCGCCCCTGCCACACAGAGAGGCTGAGAGGATCCCTGCAGGTAGAGAGCTGCGCGGGGCATAAACCTCCCAGAAACAGGAGTGTTGAATCATGATTTAGTTGCCCCATCCCAGCCCGCAGCCCTAGAGCACACATCCTGGCACACCCCTGCCTCTCCTCCAATTCCACTGAGACCTTAGCTCTCAGCAGGCATTTATTCTGCACCTGCTGTATACCAAGGTAAGTACCAGGAACCAGGGATGTGGCCATGAGTGGCCCCAGATACCCTGCTGTCCTACCCCAGGCCCCACATAGCTAAATGAGCGAGACAGCCGGATGCACACTTCTCAGGGCCAGTGATGATCATGATTAAGATTGCGTTTGCTGTAGTCAGGATGTGAGATGGGAGAGAGTCAACCAGCTCAGCCATTCCCTTATTCAGAAATTATTTTTTGTGCAGACCCTGTGGGGATACAACCAGGAATAAGACAAACGGGGTACCTGTCCCCGGGACACTCAGAAAACAGTGAGAGACGTGCACATTTACATCATGCGTGTAAATTATTTGAAGGACAATGTAGTGCATTGGTTAGGGGCACAGTTATGGAGCCAGACTGCCTGGGTTCACATCCTGCTGTTGCGTGCACGGTCAGCCGCGCTTGACTCTTTCCGACCCCATGAACTGTGGCCCACCAGGTTCCTCTGTCCATGGGATTGTCCAGGCAAGACTGCTGGAGTGGGTTGCCATTTCCTTCTCCACATCCTGCTACTACCAGTTACGTAACAAGCAGCAAATTCAGTTTTTCTATGCCTTGATTTCTTCATGTGTAAAATGGAACTCGTAAGTGATAGCCTATCTTATGGGGGAGTGTGAGAAGCAAATGCAGCTATAGATGTGAAGACTGAACGATGCCTGATGTAAAGAAAGCTGAGATCAGAGTTAGAGGCTATGGTGCTCTTGATTATTACAATGATTATAATTTTGAAATCACCCCACAATGTATTACCTAACTATGGATATGCTACATGTCGCTGGGATAAAATGCAGTTGGACCTAGAAAGACCCCTACTCTTACTCTCCCTTTGTCACAGCTCTGAGGCAGTGGGCTGGACTGCGTGACCCACTGGAGTTATTGCCTGCGGAGGAGGGGGCCCCCCTGAAGTGTCTTCCCCAATTTCAGGCAATGGAGAAAGAACCTTCCTGGTCATGGGCGTCCTCTGTGAGGGGCTCCCCTCAAGAGGCCCTCAAGCATCCAGTATCACAGTCAAGCCCTCCCAGAGTCACTAGTGGCAGGAATGAAGCCCAGAGAAGATGAGAAACCCACGCAGGGTCACGCAGTCAGGAGAAAGAAAGGCCCTAAGCAGTTTCCATGTAACCCCCTTCCCCAGAGTGGCTCCATTCTGGAAACTAGTGAAGGGAGACAAAGGCACTGGGTTGAGGTCTCAGAAAACCAGGTCAGAGGCACGCACCACTCCCTAGCTGTGTTACTTTAGGCAGGTTACTTTACCCCTAGCCTCAGTCTCCTGTTCTGTAAAATGGATTTTTGTTCTGTAAAATGGGTTTTGGAACACTCACCGTGTTTATCCCTCGGGATGGGCATGGAAGGCCCATCTGATCACCCAGCTGAAAGGAAACACCCTTTAACTCTTTCAGAGCATGGTCTCTGGGTCAACAGCATCACCTGAAAGCTTGGTAGAAATGCATTTTCTTTGCCCTCCCACCCCACCTCCCAGATCTCCTGAAGCAGAATTTGCAATTGAATGAGGTGTCCTGGTAAGTCAACTATACCTAAAAAAAAAAAAAAAAAGACCTCAGTAATTTAGTGATTTGTGATTTGTGTGAACCTCGAAGTTTGAGACATTCAAACCACCCAGTGAAATCTCCTGATGATTTTTAAAAATCACTGAGACCTGGGCCCCTCCCCAGAGTGGCTGGCATTCTGTCTGGTGTGAGGCTTGGGCATCAGAATTTTAAAAGTTTCTGCTGGTGATCCTATTTTGTAATATTTGAGATACTCTTGCCCGAGAAGCTCACCATCTCGTGGAGGAGACAAACACATGGAAATAAATGATGAGCTGGCTGTCCATGGGGGAGCCCCGACTTCCGCGGTGCTAATACTCCCGCCAGGGCCAAAGCTGCCAGCGTGGAGCTGGAAAGAGATGTGCAGGAGCACCTGACAGAGTGTTTCCACCACAGACACAGTAGCTGTGCATGACCTCAGAGCACCGGGAGTAGTACGGCACCACCAAATAATTAGGAAGTGATGAGTATTGGAAATGTGTTTCCTCTTTTTTTAACCTTTTGTGTTAAAATACACATAACTTTTACCACCTTCACCGTCTTTAACTGGGTGGTCCAGTGACATTAAGCACATTCACATTCCTGTGCATCCGTCACTGTCATCCACCTCTAGAACCTTTCTCGTCTTCCCAGAGAAGAGAACCGAGACTCTGTTCCCATTCAGCAGGAACCCTCCTCCGTTCCCCGCCTCTGGCGACCACAGTTCTACTTCCAGCCTCTGTGAATTTGACTGTCCCTCGGGTACTTCGTGGAAGTGGACTCATCCAGTGTTTGTCTTTTTGTCCTGGCTTACTTCACTCAGCAGAGTGTCCTCAAGCTTCATCTGTATTGTAGAACCATCCTTTTTAATGGAATTTATGTGTTGTAATTGTAGGTTTGTACGATTTAGATTTTTAATTAGGGCCGTGCTTAACAAACCAGCTTGTAGAAGTCCTGAGAATTTAACAGTCAGCTCTGGCAGGCTGCTACAGGTCAGCCCCAGCACACTACTGAAAGTACAAGTGAGAATAGAGGGACAAACGGCGGGCTTTAGGACAAGGGTCAGCAAGCTCTGGCTCTGGGGCCAAAGCTTGTTTTTACAAACTTTTATTGAAACACAGCCAGGCCCATTCATGGCTCATGCATTGTCCATGGCTGCTTTCCCACCACAGCCGCAGAGCTTAGTACTTAACAACAGAAACTATATGGCCTGCAGGGCCAAAAAATACTTCTTATCTGGCCCTTTACAGAAGACGTTTGCTGGCTCCTGCTTTTGGGTGTCCAGGGAGTGGGAGAAAATTGAATCGTCTATTGTTTGTTCATTCATTCAGTTACTCAGCCAGGGTGCACAGAGCACCGTCTGTGTGGCGGGCTCTGTTCTAAACTCTGGAGCAAGTAAGACAGAGTCCCTTCCTTTCCAGAGCTGACCTTCTAGAGAAAGACAGATGTAACTAGACCCTCACACAGCAGGGAAACAGATAACTATCGTCTATGGCAGCAGCTGTGACGTGAGCTCCAAGGGGCTAGGAGAGCATCGAGGTCAGAGAGGACTCACCGGAGGAAATGACTGTGAGCTAAAGCAAGAGGAAGAACACTCTAGCCCCAGGAGGGGTGGAATGGCAATACCACGTGAAAGGATCGGCGTGTACACATGCCCTGAGGGAGGAGGAACGTGAGGGCCGCAAGCTGGGAAGAGGTGGCCAGAGTCCCGAGGCCCTCACCTGCGCCCTGGCCTCTACCCAGTTCCCATATACCCTGCCAAGCGCGCATCACTGTGAGACAAACTTGTCCTGGTCCACTGGCCCTGACTGCCTCCCCACCTTATAGGTCACCTCCTAAACTACCTCTCTCAGCCTCTTCCTGGCTTTGGAGCCCACAGTGTGACAACCAAAAGTCTCTTATTTATTTCCTCCTTGAGGTTTATAAACTCCTGCCCTCCTCTCAGCGCAACTACAAAATAACAACACTTAATTGAAATACGTAGAGCCAAATACTAGTCGATCGGATAAATCCTATATCCCAGAACTAAGCAGAGCTCCCAGGCTGAAACTTGGCTTGAGACACAGAGGCAGGGTCAGAGGGTGGGAGGGGATTTCCATTTCTGGAGCACCTACGTGGTGCCATACTCAGGGGTGCTGATCTCACATCGGGTATGTTGTGGGATATTCCAGAGGATACTTAGGAGAAACTCAGAGAGGTTGAGGCCCAGAGGTCACATAGCTGAGGAGTAGAAGAGGTGGGGTTCAAACCCAGAGGCAGAGGTACAACTGATTTCAGGAAGACAAGCCCAGTTGGCTTAGACATCTAACCTTTAGGAGCCAGGGAGACCTGGGCTTAACCCCCACATTCTAACCACTTTACATATACCTGTTTATCATTCCCTGTGAACACCCTATCAGGGAGATGTTATTGGCAACATTTTACAAATGAGAAGAATGAGGCACAGAGAGGTTGGATGACTTGCCCAAGATTGCACAGCCATTCAGGGGTAAAGACAGGATTTTAACTCAGGCAGTCCAGGTTCAGAGTCCTTAGCCTTAGCCATAACTTACTAAGCACCTGCTATGTGCCAGGCCCTGGGGATCCAGAAGTGAACAAGAGCTACTTTGCCCCAGGCTGCAAGAGTCCCCTCGGTTCCAGAAAGGTGGTTCTGTTTACCGGTGCACATGTTCTGGCCCAAAGATACTCAGATGCTGAGCAAGGCCACACAGCCAGTTGGCAGTGGAACACCTCTCTTTATTCCAGGCTTTACGTGCTTCCTACAATGCCCCGTGTCCACAGGGTAGGGACACTTTGACAATTTAACCAGTCAATTATAATAATATTTTTCTCTCGGAATGTTTAAAAGAAAAAAAAGTTGGCTTGCTAAGGTATAATCATGGCTCAGAGGCCAACCTGACATTAGTTATTAATTAGGCCATTATGCATTCCACAGTGATAATTGCTTTGCTGCAAAGTCACAAAGCATGAAACGGACCCAGCACTGGCCCTGACTGCCTCCCCACCTTATAGGTCACCTCCTAAACTACCTCTCTCAGCCTCTTCCTGGCTTTGGAGCCCACAGTGTGACAACCAAAAGTCTCTTATTTATTTCCTCCTTGAGGTTTATAAACTCCTGCCCTCCTCTCAGCGCAACTACAAAATAACAACACTTAATTGAAATCGTGAGCCAAATACTAGTCGATCGGATAAATCCTATATCCCAGAACTAAGCAGAGCTCCCAGGCTGAAACTTGGCTTGAGACACAGAGGCAGGGTCAGAGGGTGGGAGGGGATTTCCATTTCTGGAGCACCTACGTGGTGCCATACTCAGGGGTGCTGATCTCACATCGGGTATGTTGTGGGATATTCCAGAGGATACTTAGGAGAAACTCAGAGAGGTTGAGGCCCAGAGGTCACATAGCTGAGGAGTAGAAGAGGTGGGGTTCAAACCCAGAGGCAGAGGCACAACTGATTTCAGGAAGACAAGCCCAGTTGGCTTAGACATCTAACCTTTAGGAGCCAGGGAGACCTGGGCTTAACCCCCACATTCTAACCACTTTACATATACCTGTTTATCTTTCCCCTGTGAACCCCCTATCAGGGAGATGTTATTGGCAACATTTTACAAATGAGAAAAATGAGGCACAGAGAGGTTGGATGACTTGCCCAAGATTGCACAGCCATTCAGGGGTAAAGACAGGATTTTAACTCAGGCAGTCCAGGTTCAGAGTCCTTAGCCTTAGCCATAACTTACTAAGCACCTACTATGTGCCAGGCCCTGGGGATCCAGAAGTGAACAAGAGCTACTTTGCCCCAGGCTGCAAGAGTCCCCTCGGTTCCAGAAAGGTGGTTCTGTTTACCGGTGCACATGTTCTGGCCCAAAGATACTCAGATGCTGAGCAAGGCCACACAGCCAGTTGGCAGTGGAACACCTCTCTTTATTCCAGGCTTTACGTGCTTCCTACAATGCCCCGTGTCCACAGGGTAGGGACACTTTGACAATTTAACCAGTCAATTATAATAATATTTTTCTCTCGGAATGTTTAAAAGAAAAAAAAGTTGGCTTGCTAAGGTATAATCATGGCTCAGAGGCCAACCTGACATTAGTTATTAATTAGGCCATTATGCATTCCACAGTGATAATTGCTTTGCTGCAAAGTCACAAAGCATGAAACGGACCCAGCACTGAAACGCAATCTATCAATCTGAGAAGTCGCAGCCCAGTTGTGTTCTCTCACCTTGAGTCGGGTGTACACCGGAACGGGAAACAAAAAGAAATTAATGATACATCAATAGGCAATAGCAGGCTGATCCCATCCCGGTCCTGGCCTGGGATGATCGCATACCCGGGCACAGGGACGGCATTCAAGCGAAGTTTATCAGTGAAAATGCCCATTTCTCTTTGATCTAGCCAGTAGAAATCTATTCATCTCTCTTTCTTTTCTTTCTTTTTTTTTTTTGGTCCATCTTGGGGAAGGAAAAAAGCCATCTGCTTGCCTCGCCTGTTGCTTTTGCAATGAGTAGGGTGGCAGAACAGCAGCTGCCAGGGTTGCCCAGGCATTGGGAGCCATGCAACACCTCTGTGCTGTGTTCTGTCTCAGTCTAGGCTCTGTCTCTGACCTTGGTGGGGCAAGAAAGGAGACCCCGTCCTGCCCTGAGCCTCCAAGTGGGAAGCGTTAGTGTCGAGGGGAGCTGGAGTTCCATTTTAAGAACCTTGGAGTGCAAGAAACAAAAATCCATCCAGATTAGCTATGTGAGAATTTATTCTACTATTCGCTATATGATACTAATGGGGTATTCACTGTCTGCCAGATGCACAGTTGTGTTATTTAATCCTCAGCCTGGTGAGGGAAGTTTTGGTATTTCTCCCATTTTACAGATGAAGAAGCTGAGGCTCATCAAGGTGAGGTGCCTTGCCAGAGGCCCCACTGCAAGTGATAGAGCTGGGATTCGAACCCAAGCTCATGAACGCGGCACTCTCCTGAGACCAAACGAGAAGCTGAAGGAAGCATAGCTGAGCTTCCAAAGGGTGGGACAAGGAACGAGAACAACTCAGAAGCAAAGAATGTGTTTCTATAGGGGGTGACTTTCCTCTTCCTGCCCTCTCTCTGGGTCAGCTTTCTCACACGTGGTAGTTGGAAGTGCCCCCTCCCCACCCATAACAGCCATCTCAGTCCACAAGTTCACCCCAGAATTATTGGAGTTTAATTAAATCGTGAAAGAAAAGTCGCAGCCTCAGAGGCCAACCTTAGTTATTAATTAGGCCATTATGCATTCCACAGTGATAATTGCTTTGCTGCAAAGTCACAAAGCATGAAACGGACCCAGCACTGAAACGCAATCTATCAATCTGAGAAGTCGCAGCCCAGTTGTGTTCTCTCACCTTGAGTCGGTGTACACCGGAACGGGAAACAAAAAGAAATTAATGATACATCAATAGGCAATAGCAGGCTGATCCCATCCCGGTCCTGGCCTGGGATGATCGCATACCCGGGCACAGGGACGGCATTCAAGCGAAGTTTATCAGTGAAAATGCCCATTTCTCTTTGATCTAGCCAGTAGAAATCTATTCATCTCTCTTTCTTTTCTTTCTTTTTTTTTGGTCCATCTTGGGGAAGGAAAAAAGCCATCTGCTTGCCTCGCCTGTTGCTTTTGCAATGAGTAGGGTGGCAGAACAGCAGCTGCCAGGGTTGCCCAGGCATTGGGAGCCATGCAACACCTCTGTGCTGTGTTCTGTCTCAGTCTAGGCTCTGTCTCTGGCCTTGGTGGGGCAAGAAAGGAGACCCCGTCCTGCCCTGAGCCTCCAAGTGGGAAGCGTTAGTGTCGAGGGGAGCTGGAGTTCCATTTTAAGAACCTTGGAGTGCAAGAAACAAAAATCCATCCAGATTAGCTATGTGAGAATTTATTCTACTATTCGCTATATGATACTAATGGGGTATTCACTGTCTGCCAGATGCACAGTTGTGTTATTTAATCCTCAGCCTGGTGAGGGAAGTTTTGGTATTTCTCCCATTTTACAGATGAAGAAGCTGAGGCTCATCAAGGTGAGGTGCCTTGCCAGAGGCCCCACTGCAAGTGATAGAGCTGGGATTCGAACCCAAGCTCATGAACGCGGCACTCTCCTGAGACCAAACGAGAAGCTGAAGGAAGCATAGCTGAGCTTCCAAAGGGTGGGACAAGGAACGAGAACAACTCAGAAGCAAAGAATGTGTTTCTACAGGGGGTGACTTTCCTCTTCCTGCCCTCTCTCTGGGTCAGCTTTCTCACACGTGGTAGTTGGAAGTGCCCCCTCCCCACCCATAACAGCCATCTCAGTCCACAAGTTCACCCCACAATTATTGGAGCTAATTACCTGGACAGATAAAACTCACCCAGTCTCAAATTTAAACTGTTAGGATAATGAAGATTATTGGCCTACCCCTGTGTCTCCCCCTGGTGCGTCGGCTCTGGACAGGAAGGTGCATTCATGCAAACATCAGCTGCTATGGCCGATCTCGGGAGGAAAGAAGGTCACTGACTCACAATCTACCATCAGCCTACTTTAGCTTCTTAGCATTTTGTCCATTCACACAGCCTGATCCTTCCTCTCATCTAACCTCTTTGGCCACTTCACATACTAGAGTTACTTCTAGGTTCTTGCAGACATTTGGGTTTTGCTCCTGGAAAAGTGGTAGAATAATTCTTACAGAGAGGGTAGACAGCCATCTATTTCAAGATTTAGAAAGCCCCAAAAGTGTACAGATCTCAACCAGACCCACTGTCTATATTTTCCCCAGAAGTCGAGATTTTTTAAAAAAATGCATGCTGGTGAGAATGGTTTGTTTTCTGGTTCTTGCTCATGGAAGCCAGGCTCTGGTACCATTTTGTTTCATTCTTCCAAATGACTTGCCCACACCAAGACGTTATATAGCCCACACATTCTCTGTGAAAAAAGGCTCGAAACCAGTGAGTCAGGCTCCAGTGGCTAAGATATTATTCTCAATCCGAACAAGGTGGCAACCAAGACTGGCTGAAGACTTCCACATTGGCTCAACTCATGGAGCCTCGAGCCTGTGTTTCAGTCTCTGGCCAAGCCCTTGAGGGGCAGGTAGAGCAGTCTGCTGCTTCTGTGATCATCAGAGCTTGGGTGGCTAACTTCCCAGGACCGTCCCTTGGAGTTAAGCTGTCACCTTGAATGTTTCTGATGCTTAAGCATGCTCAGTCCCACAACGTCTTCTAAAGTTATTCTCAGAAGCTGACTCAGTGTGTGAAGTAGAACTTAGATGTCTCTGTTATAAATGCTCCTCTTCAACGGTATAAAGCAAGGAGACTCAGACATTTTGAAAAGTAGTAGGAAAACCGTGATCTTCCTGCCCTCTCTCTGGGTCAGCTTTCTCACACGTGGTAGTTGGAAGTGCCCCCTCCCCACCCATAACAGCCATCTCAGTCCACAAGTTCACCCCACAATTATTGGAGCTAATTACCTGGACAGATAAAACTCACCCAGTCTCAAATTTAAACTGTTAGGATAATGAAGATTATTGGCCTACCCCTGTGTCTCCCCCTGGTGCGTCGGCTCTGGACAGGAAGGTGCATTCATGCAAACATCAGCTGCTATGGCCGATCTTGGGAGGAAAGAAGGTCACTGACTCACAATCTACCATCAGCCTACTTTAGCTTCTTAGCATTTTGTCCATTCACACAGCCTGATCCTTCCTCTCATCTAACCTCTTTGGCCACTTCACATACTAGAGTTACTTCTAGGTTCTTGCAGACATTTGGGTTTTGCTCCTGGAAAAGTGGTAGAATAATTCTTACAGAGAGGGTAGACAGCCATCTATTTCAAGATTTAGAAAGCCCCAAAAGTGTACAGATCTCAACCAGACCCACTGTCTATATTTTCCCCAGAAGTCGAGATTTTTTAAAAAAATGCATGCTGGTGAGAATGGTTTGTTTTCTGGTTCTTGCTCATGGAAGCCAGGCTCTGGTACCATTTTGTTTCATTCTTCCAAATGACTTGCCCACACCAAGACGTTATATAGCCCACACATTCTCTGTGAAAAAAGGCTCGAAACCAGTGAGTCAGGCTCCAGTGGCTAAGATATTATTCTCAATCCGAACAAGGTGGCAACCAAGACTGGCTGAAGACTTCCCACATTGGCTCAACTCATGGAGCCTCGAGCCTGTGTTTCAGTCTCTGGCCAAGCCCTTGAGGGGCAGGTAGAGCAGTCTGCTGCTTCTGTGATCATCAGAGCTTGGGTGGCTAACTTCCCAGGACCGTCCCTTGGAGTTAAGCTGTCACCTTGAATGTTTCTGATGCTTAAGCATGCTCAGTCCCACAACGTCTTCTAAAGTTATTCTCAGAAGCTGACTCAGTGTGTGAAGTAGAACTTAGATGTCTCTGTTATAAATGCTCCTCTTCAACGGTATAAAGCAAGGAGACTCAGACATTTTGAAAAGTAGTAGGAAAACCGTGATCTTCCATCCATATTTTCTTCACTTGATGGGGGTAGACACCATCACAGTTGTTTGCTGGGCTCCCTGCCAAATGCTGTTCTGAATAGTGAACCAAACGTTCTAGCAGGATACAATCGGTCACAATCTGTGGTTTGAGGACTGACTCACTTGGACGTAGACCTATCTCTATTCTTTCTTTATCTGGCCTAATTCTGGTCTGATGTAGTTACTATTATTATCCTCGTTCTACAGAGAAAACGCAGAAAAGTTAGGTGACTTTCCTAAGGTCACAACAGCAAGTAAGTCATAGAACTGAACCCAGTTGATGTCCTTCTAGACTGGGGATTTAACAAATTATAGCCCATGGGTCAAATCCAGCTCCCTGCCTGTTCGCGTAAATAAAGGTTTACAGGCACACGGCCACACAGTGTCTGTGGCTGCTTTCACTCTCCATGGGCAGGGTGGAATAGTTACAACAGACCATATGGTCCACATAGCCAAAAATAGTTACTCTCTGGACCTTTACGGAAAAGGCAAAATCAAACTTGCCAGGTTTGAATGGTTGAATTTGGCTCCGAGAATGGGTATCTTCTAACAGTCATTTCTTTCTTCCTCCTATCTTTCCTTTCTTCCTCCTGTTCTTTTATGGAAAAATTCAAATACGTGAGAGTTAAACAGTAAAATAATAAGCCACGTGACCCAGTTTCAACGACTGTTCACTCATAGCCACTTCCCTTTTGCACCCCTGGATTATTCTGAAGCAAATCCAAATCATTGTATCATTTTGTCTGTAAATATTTTAGTGCATGTTCTTGCTGTTTAGTTGCTAAGTTGTATCTGACTCTTTTGTGACCCCGTGGACTGCCTGCCAGGCTTCTTTGTCTGTGGGATTTCGCAGGCAAGAATACGGGAGTGGGTTGCCATGCCCTCCTCCAGGGGATCTTCCTGACTCAGGAATCAAGCCCACATCTCCAGCATTGCAGGAGGATTCTTTACCCTCTGGGCCACCAGGAAAGCCATTTTAAACATAACCACAGTATGAGCTCATCCAAAACTTTTTAACACTAATTTCTTTTTTAATTGAGATATAATTGATACATAATATTACGTTAGTTTCAGATGTAGAGCATAATGATTCAATATTTATATGTCTTGCAAAATGATCAACATAATAAGTCTACTTAAAATTCCTACCACACATAGTTGCAAGGGTTTTTCTTAACAGCAGTTTCTCAATACCAGATATCCAGGCAATGCTTCAGTGTCATTTATTGGCTCCTAAGTTTTTTGTCGTTTTTTTGGTGTTTTGCTATCTCTATTCTTTCTTTATCTGGCCTAATTCTGGTCTGATGTAGTTACTATTATTATCCTCGTTCTACAGAGAAAACGCAGAAAAGTTAGGTGACTTTCCTAAGGTCACAACAGCAAGTAAGTCATAGAACTGAACCCAGTTGATGTCCTTCTAGACTGGGGATTTAACAAATTATAGCCCATGGGTCAAATCCAGCTCCCTGCCTGTTCGCGTAAATAAAGGTTTACAGGCACACGGCCACACAGTGTCTGTGGCTGCTTTCACTCTCCATGGGCAGGGTGGAATAGTTACAACAGACCATATGGTCCACATAGCCAAAAATAGTTACTCTCTGGACCTTTACGGAAAAGGCAAAATCAAACTTGCCAGGTTTGAATGGTTGAATTTGGCTCCGAGAATGGGTATCTTCTAACAGTCATTTCTTTCTTCCTCCTATCTTTCCTTTCTTCCTCCTGTTCTTTTATGGAAAAATTCAAATACGTGAGAGTTAAACAGTAAAATAATAAGCCACGTGACCCAGTTTCAACGACTGTTCACTCATAGCCACTTCCCTTTTGCACCCCTGGATTATTCTGAAGCAAATCCAAATCATTGTATCATTTTGTCTGTAAATATTTTAGTGCATGTTCTTGCTGTTTAGTTGCTAAGTTGTATCTGACTCTTTTGTGACCCCGTGGACTGCCTGCCAGGCTTCTTTGTCTGTGGGATTTCGCAGGCAAGAATACGGGAGTGGGTTGCCATGCCCTCCTCCAGGGGATCTTCCTGACTCAGGAATCAAGCCCACATCTCCAGCATTGCAGGAGGATTCTTTACCCTCTGGGCCACCAGGAAAGCCATTTTAAACATAACCACAGTATGAGCTCATCCAAAACTTTTTAACACTAATTTCTTTTTTAATTGAGATATAATTGATACATAATATTACGTTAGTTTCAGATGTAGAGCATAATGATTCAATATTTATATGTCTTGCAAAATGATCAACATAATAAGTCTACTTAAAATTCCTACCACACATAGTTGCAAGGGTTTTTCTTAACAGCAGTTTCTCAATACCAGATATCCAGGCAATGCTTCAGTGTCATTTATTGGCTCCTAAGTTTTTTGTCGTTTTTTTGGTGTATACCAGAACAGTGGTCATATACAGATGCGAGAATTGGACCATAAAAAAGGCTGAGCGCCGAAGAATTGATGTTTTTGAAATGTGGTGTTGGAGAAGACTCTTGAGAGTCCCTTGGACAGTAAGGAGACTCTCAAGCAGACCAGTCAACCCTGAAGGAAATCAACCCTGAATATTCTGCTGAAAGACTGCTGCTGAAACTCCAATACTTTGACCACTTGATGTGTAGAGCTGACTCACTGGAAAAGACCCTGATGCTGGGAAGGAGGGAAAAGGGGTGACAGAGGATGAGACGGTTGGATGGCATTACTGGCTCAGTGAACATGAGTTTGGACAAAATTCAGGTGACCACCCAGTGGGTAAAGAGTCAAATGCCTCGCAGTGCAAGGGGCACTGGTTCAATCCCTGGTCCAGGAAGAAACCACGTGCCAGCGGAGTGACTGGGCTGGTGTGTCCAATTAGGAGCCAGTGCTCTGGAGCACATGTGTCCAGAGCTGGTGCTCAGCAGCGAGAGAGGCCCTTGTAATGGCAGGCCCACACAGGCCAAATAATAAAGATGAATGAAAGTTTAAAAAGAAGTAAATTAAAAAAGTAAAAACAATAAAAGAGGCCAAATTTAAATGAAAAAAACAAAGTGAAGGTCTTCAGGTACAAAACTTTCCAGACTAAAACTGGGGAAGTCCAAGATGAGTTACGACACATTGGTGATGCTCTCTTTGCCATACCTTCTAATCTGTAAACATCATGGCCACCTTTTTCTTTCTTTCTTTCTCTGATCTCTGTGTGTAAATAACTAGGTTTTTTCCTGAAAACACATCCCCTGATCACAGCTGATTGCACCAGGAGCTAACACCAGTCTCAAGCTAGGTCAACAGTATTTAGTATCTCTGGAGTATGAATTGGAGCCTGGGCGAGGAAGCTGGCCTTGTGGGAGCAGGGTCAGAGGACTTACCCCTGGTCGAGGAAGCACCTTCTTGCTCTGAACTGTCCTGGTTCCTTGTCCCCGACTCTGGAAGCCCAGAGGCACTTTCTCTGGCCTCCTGTGTGGTCTCAGGAGAGTACTGTAGTCATGAGTTTGGCTTCAAATCCCAGCCCACCACTTGCTCCGGGACTGTGGGAAAGTCACCTCACCTGGAGCTGGGATTCGCTGATTGTGTCCCTGTAGTGTGGTTTGACCTGTTCCTTTATCCCCTGTATTTGCCATGAGTGGGCAGTGGCATCTAGAGGCATGATCATGTACCAGTTGGGTGTTTGGAACAAGTCTGTTCATAGGTGGTGCTGGAGTTTCCGTCACAAGGTGTGTAATGTCAATTCCAAGGTGGGGGTGGGGGTAGCTGGAGGCTGGGACCAGCCTGATCAGTGACAAGCAGGTATGGCTACCTAGGGACACCTAAACCTCCCTCCCCCTATGTCAGGAAACCATAGCTGATGTCCTCTGATAGTTAACATTCATCATTCATAATGGAAGCGGAAACCAAGAGATTTCATAACTGCGTGAGGTAATTAAATTACTTACATGAATCCACTCACACTTGATTATTTCCACGTTTCCCTCCAAACATACGCCTCTCCTTCGTTTGCTGCCACCCTGAGCTGTCAAATGGGAGGATGAGCGTTGTGGGGCTTTGCAAGGGGGCTGCCTTTCTTTGAGAAACAGTGAAGAGAACAGGTTTCCCCATCACTGCATTCACCCTGGAGGGCTTTTATGAGGTTTTGGAGACTTAGTGTGTGTAAAGCAGTTATAGCAGTGCCAGCACTCTCAATATTCGCTATTATTACTGTTTTTATTTTTTTATGCTGTTGTTACACAGGAACGTAGGCCCCTGTGGCCCCATCTTCTGATTTTTCTGGCAAGCTGGAAATCTCAACTTTTATGTAAAATCTCCTGATCTTTAAATGTTGGCTAAAGATAAGCAGTTCTTTAAACGTGAACAAAGCCAAATGCATGACGAGATTTGGGCCATGGACCCCATGTTTGCAACCTTGGGCTTCGAAGGGGTGCGATAAGCATTCTGTTATACCAGATTGCTGCTGCCTTTTTAATGTATAATTTTATTTATTTATTTTTGACGGTGCTGGGTCTTTGTTTCTGTGTGGGCTTTTCCTCTAGCTGCGGTATGAGAGCTTCTCATTGCGTTGGCTTCTGTTGTTGCAGAGCACAGGCTCTAGAGTCTGTGGACATCAGTAGTTGAGGCTCCCAGGTTCTGGAGCACAGGCTCAGTAGTTGTGGTGCATGGGCTTCACTGGTCCACAGCATGTAGGATCTTCCCGGATCAGGGATGGAACCCGTCCCCTGCTTTGGCAGGCAGATTCTCTACCACTGAGCCACCATGGACGCCCATGACTGTACCAGACTGTCTCTTCCCTCAGCACATGGTGCCCTGACTCTCTCTTCTGCAGCTCATCGACCTGCTCGTCCTTTGCAAGCCATTGCCGCCACCTCCTAGAAGCCCTCCTCCAGCAGTGCCCCTGCAGAATAAATGTCTCCCCGCTTGACTCCCACTTCTCAAAATGCTGCTTGGCTTCTGCCCTTTCCTGCGGTCTGTGTCTCTCTTCCTCTGGAACTAGTGAGCTGGGTCTGTAGTTTATTCTTCTTCATGTAGTGCTGAGGATCCAAATAATGAAAACTAACGCCTATTACGTGTTCGCTGGCCAGGCTGTGTGCTAAACAGTTTTTGTGTCTGTCACCTTAATCCTTACCATAATCCTCAGATGTGGAAACAGAGGCTCAGAGAAGGCCAGCGGCTGTCCAAGGTCACGTGGGGAATCTGAGAATGGAAGTCAACTGGGAATTGAATCAGCCCACCTGGGGAAGCTGAGCCCATGGCCCCAGGCTGCACAGACAGGGCAGCAGACAGAGGAGTGCCCGGGGTGTCTTCTGCGGTTCTCACGGAGCTGTCTTGAGCCACGCCCGCAGAGCTGTTGTTACACCGGAACGTGGGCCCCTGTGGCCCCATCTTCTGATTTTTCTGGCAAGCTGGAAATCTCAACTTTTATGTAAAATCTCCTGATCTTTAAATGTTGGCTAAAGATAAGCAGTTCTTTAAACGTGAACAAAGCCAAATGCATGACGAGATTTGGGCCATGGACCCCATGTTTGCAACCTTGGGCTTCGAAGGGGTGCGATAAGCATTCTGTTATACCAGATTGCTGCTGCCTTTTTAATGTATAATTTTATTTATTTATTTTTGACGGTGCTGGGTCTTTGTTTCTGTGTGGGCTTTTCCTCTAGCTGCGGTATGAGAGCTTCTCATTGCGTTGGCTTCTGTTGTTGCAGAGCACAGGCTCTAGAGTCTGTGGACATCAGTAGTTGAGGCTCCCAGGTTCTGGAGCACAGGCTCAGTAGTTGTGGTGCATGGGCTTCACTGGTCCACAGCATGTAGGATCTTCCCGGATCAGGGATGGAACCCGTCCCCTGCTTTGGCAGGCAGATTCTCTACCACTGAGCCACCATGGACGCCCATGACTGTACCAGACTGTCTCTTCCCTCAGCACATGGTGCCCTGACTCTCTCTTCTGCAGCTCATCGACCTGCTCGTCCTTTGCAAGCCATTGCCGCCACCTCCTAGAAGCCCTCCTCCAGCAGTGCCCCTGCAGAATAAATGTCTCCCCGCTTGACTCCCACTTCTCAAAATGCTGCTTGGCTTCTGCCCTTTCCTGCGGTCTGTGTCTCTCTTCCTCTGGAACTAGTGAGCTGGGTCTGTAGTTTATTCTTCTTCATGTAGTGCTGAGGATCCAAATAATGAAAACTAACGCCTATTACGTGTTCGCTGGCCAGGCTGTGTGCTAAACAGTTTTTGTGTCTGTCACCTTAATCCTTACCATAATCCTCAGATGTGGAAACAGAGGCTCAGAGAAGGCCAGCGGCTGTCCAAGGTCACGTGGGGAATCTGAGAATGGAAGTCAACTGGGAATTGAATCAGCCCACCTGGGGAAGCTGAGCCCATGGCCCCAGGCTGCACAGACAGGGCAGCAGACAGAGGAGCGCCCGGGGTGTCTGCTGCGGTTCTCACGGAGCTGTCTTGAGCCACGCTCCGCAGAGACACCCAGAAGTGACGCGGCTATATTTAAAAGCCTGGGCAGGTGGTGCTTCAGTGGCATTTGGGTGGCCGCCTCCCCATAAAGGGCATGCATGTTCTTTTAACTCAGCTCTTCTGGACTGGCATTTCGGAGAACTTCCCGGGACGGCCTCAAGAGGGGAGACTGCAGCCCCCTGGGACCTCTGTAGCCCTTTCTGCAGGGGCAAGGATGCTATACCCCAAGTCCAACAGAGCCGGGGGCAGTGAGAGCTCAGAGGCCAGGTCAGGGTCAGGAGCCAGCTCACGGGAGGGCCTGGCCCACAGACCCCAGGCTGGCTGGGGTGGTTCCTGACAGTGCTGCCTTTCAGCCCACCCTCTGGTGATATGGCTCCAGCCATCGTGTTCCAGCAGTTTCCACCTTTCGCATACCCCACAGTAGTGCAAGCTTCTAACACCCTCAGACCCCTTTGCCCAGAAATCCAAGAACTCTCTGTGGATGGCTTGGCCAACCTCACTCCATGTTTAACACTGACCACAGTATATCTTAAGCTGGATCTTGGTGTCCTTACTCTCTACGTGGGGAAACTGAGGCACAGAGGGATGACAGAAGGATGTTCGTTCATCATTAAGTGCTGGCGGGGTGAGCACAGTGCCAGCTGCTTCGCCTTGCTGATTTGATCCTCCTGACAGCTTGTCACATCACTGTACCCATTTTACAGTCGAGAACGCTGAGGCACTGACAGCTCAGTGACTTGCCCAAAAGCACACAGCCAGAGATGCAGGTATCAGGCTTAGGTCTCTCAGAACCAGACTCCAAAGCCCTTCCTGGAAGCCACGGGCCTTTATTAAGCCCCAGCGGCGTACATCCTCGTGCTCTCCTCCTGCCCTCACTCACCCCTTTCCTCTGTGGCCCAGTCAGTGCCTCCATTCCCATCAGAACAAGTCCTGCAGGTCTTCCTCCACTCCGCCTGTGAGTTTCTCACCACTGTGCACGTCACAGAATCCTTCAGATGCTCTAAATGGCCCTTTTCTCTGGTCACAGGTACACTTGAGTTGGGAGGGCCTGACCATCTTTATTCAGGGCGGAGGGCTCACACAGGATCGTGTTGCTGATTGGAAAGGCAATTTGGCAGCCACGTGCAGCTCTCTGGGAGCCAGCAGCAGGACCACTACAGGACACGCTGCTTATCACTCCTGCTTTTCACGTGCCTGTGGAATCACTATGTGAAGGGTGGAGTTGACGGCAGGGGCTGATGGAACTCAAGGAGAATGTGGAGAAAACAAAGCAAGGGGAAAAGCAGTTTCCATCCAGGCCAGAGGGAGAGCGCCAGTGCCAGCGGGGTCCCACACCTGTACTGCAGGTGCCCGGGAGGCCCGAGGTGAACTGCCAACCCCCAGCCTGTCTCAGTGGGAGACGGCTGCTTGGCCCCAGGCAGCAGTTTTCGGTGGAAACGTGGACCCAGGCTGGCCAGATCCTCTGATTTTCCAAGAAAAGCCGGCAACTTGGATCTCTTCTGGTTTTAAATGCTGGCTCCATGTATATATGCACATATTTTCATGCTCACAGTACTTTATGAAGGTATAATTTACATACGGTAAAATGAGCAAATCTTAAGTATGTAACTTGATGAATTTTTATGGCTCAAATATTTTTAAAACACTGGAGGGTCCAGGAAAACACGTCCGTGGGGGTATCTGGACCTAGACCCGTCGTCACGCCCCCGGTTGTGCTGTCCGATGCCCGTGAAGGAGACAGGATGCTCCCACAGTATCCCAGGGAAGGGGACAGGCTTTGGAGAAAACCCAGTGATGATCCCATTCCTCTCATGACTGAGGGCACGTGCTCTGGGTTCAGGGTATGAATCCTCGCCCTGCCACTTGCTATGTGACTTTGGGCAAGGTAGACTTCTCTGATGTCTTGTTTTCCCCACCAGTAAAATCAGGCAGCTGATGATACTAACCTCACAGGGTTGCTGTACCAGTTGACCTTTGTTAATGTGATCAACACTGAGAGCAGCGCCTGGTACCTTGTACCTGCTCTGTATGTGTTCACTACTCTTTTTTTAATTGATAGACTATTTTCTAGAGCAGTTTTAAGCCCTTCAGATCCCAATTTGGCAGGTACACTTGAGTTGGGAGGGCCTGACCATCTTTATTCAGGGCGGAGGGCTCACACAGGATCGTGTTGCTGATTGGAAAGGCAATTTGGCAGCCACGTGCAGCTCTCTGGGAGCCAGCAGCAGGACCACTACAGGACACGCTGCTTATCACTCCTGCTTTTCACGTGCCTGTGGAATCACTATGTGAAGGGTGGAGTTGACGGCAGGGGCTGATGGAACTCAAGGAGAATGTGGAGAAAACAAAGCAAGGGGAAAAGCAGTTTCCATCCAGGCCAGAGGGAGAGCGCCAGTGCCAGCGGGGTCCCACACCTGTACTGCAGGTGCCCGGGAGGCCCGAGGTGAACTGCCAACCCCCAGCCTGTCTCAGTGGGAGACGGCTGCTTGGCCCCAGGCAGCAGTTTTCGGTGGAAACGTGGACCCAGGCTGGCCAGATCCTCTGATTTTCCAAGAAAAGCCGGCAACTTGGATCTCTTCTGGTTTTTAAATGCTGGCTCCATGTATATATGCACATATTTTCATGCTCACAGTACTTTATGAAGGTATAATTTACATACGGTAAAATGAGCAGATCTTAAGTATGTAACTTGATGAATTTTTATGGCTCAAATATTTTTAAAACACTGGAGGGTCCAGGAAAACACGTCCGTGGGGGTATCTGGACCTAGACCCGTCGTCACGCCCCCGGTTGTGCTGTCCGATGCCCGTGAAGGAGACAGGATGCTCCCACAGTATCCCAGGGAAGGGGACAGGCTTTGGAGAAAACCCAGTGATGATCCCATTCCTCTCATGACTGAGGGCACGTGCTCTGGGTTCAGGGTATGAATCCTCGCCCTGCCACTTGCTATGTGACTTTGGGCAAGGTAGACTTCTCTGATGTCTTGTTTTCCCCACCAGTAAAATCAGGCAGCTGATGATACTAACCTCACAGGGTTGCTGTACCAGTTGACCTTTGTTAATGTGATCAACACTGAGAGCAGCGCCTGGTACCTTGTACCTGCTCTGTATGTGTTCACTACTCTTTTTTTAATTGATAGACTATTTTCTAGAGCAGTTTTAAGCTTCCCTGGTGGCTCAGGCGGTAAAGAATTGGCTTGCAGTGCAGGAGATCCAGGTTCGATATGTGGGTCAGAAAGATCCCCTGGAGGAAGAAAAGGCAACCCACTCCAGTATTCTTGCCTGGAAAATTCCATGGACGAAGGAGCCTGGTGGCCTGCAGTCCATAGGATCACAAAGAATCGGACACTAACCCTTGACTCGAGTGACTAACACTTCACTTGACCTTGACTGTCTTTTTTAAATTGATAGACTATGCTCTAGAGTAGTTTTAAGTTGAGAGAGAATTTGAGCAAAACGGATAGAGCTCTCTCTACCCCAGTTTTGCCTGTGAACGTCTTGCATTAGTTCAGTACATTTCTTACAGTTGGTGAATCTATACTGACACCGTATTATTAACTGAAGTTCATGATTTACATTCAGGGTTCACTTTTCTGTTTTACCCTCTTCCTTGACAATGAGTAATGTGCATCCACAATTGCAGTATCATACAGAATAACTTCACTGTTGTCTGAAATCAGGAATTGTTGTTAATCCTCACGGCTGTTGCAAAGGAAATACGGCTGTGGCTTTTGAATAACTTCTGGTGGGCACGCAGGAGCCCCGTTCCTTGCTCTGCCTCTCAGGGAAGCACTGCATATTCAGGCCTGAGAAGGGGACACTTTAGGGGTGAACTTGAGCCTAGTTTACGAAAAATGGGAGCTACTCTCCCACTTCAAGTGGGAAATTGCACAAGCCTAGGCCCAGATTCTCTGCTGTGCAGCCGGCTCTGAATCCAGGACCCGGTTCACACCCTGCCTCGAGCCCTTCTGTGTGACCCGGGACCTCTGTCTCAGCATCTCTGGGCCCCTCAAACGAGAGCCGTCCTCCCTGCCCGAGCCCCTCCAGGAGTGTGTGGAGGCTCAGATGCACTCATTCCTGTGGTAGGTCTTTGTAAATTACAAAAAGCTCTAGATTAAAATTGGAAGGTATTATGATTATAATCAGTTACACAGAAAAACTGAGCCGTTGTCAAAACCGGCTGGGCTGTCAAAGGCTGAGCCACAGAATCCGGTTGCAGGCAGGGGCTTCATGGCAGCCGTCCGTGGCTTGTCCCTCTGGGATGAGGTAGCCAGAGAGTCAGGCACACAGCTAGAGCTTGCCTGGAGCAACGCGGCTGGGGCACCCACCCCTGGGCTGTTTCTGCTCTCCAACCGAATGCCAATCAGCACGGAGCCCTGTGAGTGAGACCGGCAGCTCCCAAAAGAGGAAATTGGACACAGGTGCTTCCACCGCCTGTGAGGATGAGCCTCAATAGTCATCTGACTTCACATACTGACCACACCCTGAGCAGGACCAGAAACCTAACTTCTGTCCTGCCCTTGTCCATAAACGACCTTAATGGCTTTTCAACTCATTATATGAGCCCATAGTTGATTTTTTTTTAAGTCCCCAAAGCGAAATGTATTTGTGAGGCACTAAAGAAAGCCTCCTGTCCCTTTTATGCTGGGAGCCCTCGGAAGAGAAGTGAAATTGTGTATTCGCTGCTAAAAAAAGACCCGGCTTATACAATTTTAACAATAGAAAAATGATCTTTGTGCTTCAGTGCATGGATGCTTAAAGGAAAACAGGCAGTCTGTTCAGGTGGCTGGTGAATTACAAATGAGTGGTTCGCCTTTGTTTTGAGTGACAAGCAATTTAAATGCAGTCTTATGTGGAGGCCTGGAAATTCTTTTCCCCGTAAGAGAGAGTGTGAGAGGAACAGGAAAAAAAAAATAAAAGAAAAAAGCTTCATTTTTTTGAACTGAGAGATTATATTAGTTGCCACTGAGCAGAGGTGAGAAGTTAGAACTTCATTTGATAATTATAAAATCAGTAGTTTGTGATTGGATGTAATTGATGATTATACTGTGGCTAAAAGCAGGGCTGCCAGCCTGCGCTGGTGGGACATTTCATTTTTGTGCCGCTTCCAAGCCGTGAAAGCCAGCCTGGCGTGGGGCATCACTCGCGAGATCTCAGGGAGCCTGACATAAATGCATTTGGGGGCCCGTATTATGCTGGATAAAAAGTGTTCATTAATGCCGACATTTGAAAACACTTTGCTCTGTGCCTTATTTTTAGCCTGGGAATAATTACAAATATTAAAATAAAATTGCATGGTGTTTTTCTTTCCTCTCTCATGCTCTCCCAGCAGGCCCACCCCTCAGTCCAAGCCTGTGTGGGTTTCCGAGACCTCGCACTGCTTTTGATTAAAATCCCAGTGGGGTGAAGGTCAGTATGTGGAGAGGAGAGTGTCTGTCTGTCTGCTTGGGTGAGTTTGAGTGAGGGACCATAAACCTAGCACCGTCACTTTACAGATGGGGAAGCCGAGGCTCAGAAGAGGGGGCCTGACTTGCCCAGAGGTGTGCAGAGACGCAAGGCCCCAGTTGAAACCGGAACCTAGGCCTGCCCACTCCCAGGTCCCGTGTTCTCTGTTTCCCACACTGCTGTCGTCCTCCTTGAGGTGCCAGGACCTCTCGGGCAGCCCCCAGGCCTCTGTGCCCTCACGCCATGTGTGACTCCATCAAAGGACCGGAACAAGCGCTCCTCGGAGCCCTCTAGGTTGCAGCGTAGTTTGGGCCACTTGCAGGGTGTCATTCTTCATCGTTCTTCTAGACGCGGGTTTTTACTTAAGTTTGTAGTTCAGAAGCTGATAAGAGTTTAAGAGTTTGTAGCTCTTAAACCCCTTATCTCATTCATTCATTTTTTCACTCAGTGTGGACTTAATGCCCACTCCTGACTTGCCTCTGAGGGAGGAGAAAAATCATAGCATCAGCTGTTGAAAACCATCCGTTTGTCCACCCTCCGACCATGAAATATCCTCATCTCCCCTCCTCCACTCACCGCCCCCCATATCTACCCTGTGTTTTGAGAAACAAATTCTATGACTGGACCGTCAGGATGGATCCAGAACCCTCGCACTTCTCGCCACCTCCACTGACTCCAGCCTCTGAAATGCCGTCCTTCTTGCGTTTCTGGTCACCCTACTTCTACCCCAGCCCTCCTCCATCCATTGTCCACCCAGCAGTTGGGTGGGAAGTGCTCTTAGCCCTCCTGTGGCTCCTCATGAAAGCCAGCCTGGCGTGGGGCATCACTCGCGAGATCTCAGGGAGCCTGACATAAATGCATTTGGGGCCCGTATTATGCTGGATAAAAAGTGTTCATTAATGCCGACATTTGAAAACACTTTGCTCTGTGCCTTATTTTTAGCCTGGGAATAATTACAAATATTAAAATAAAATTGCATGGTGTTTTTCTTTCCTCTCTCATGCTCTCCCAGCAGACCCACCCCTCGGTCCAAGCCTGTGTGGGTTTCCAAGGCCTCGCACTGCTTTTGATTAAAATCCCAGTGGGGTGAAGGCCAGTATGTGGAGAGGAGAGTGTCTGTCTGTCTGCTTGGGTGAGTTTGAGTGAGGGACCATAAACCTAGCACCGTCACTTTACAGATGGGGAAGCCGAGGCTCAGAAGAGGGGGCCTGACTTGCCCAGAGGTGTGCAGAGACGCAAGGCCCCAGTTGAAACCGGAACCTAGGCCTGCCCACTCCCAGGTCCCGTGTTCTCTGTTTCCCACACTGCTGTCGTCCTCCTTGAGGTGCCAGGACCTCTCGGGCAGCCCCCAGGCCTCTGGGCCCTCACGCCATGTGTGACTCCATCAAAGGACCGGAACAAGCGCTCCTCGGAGCCCTCCAGGTTGCAGCGTAGTTTGGGCCACTTGCAGGGTGTCATTCTTCATCGTTCTTCTAGACGCGGGTTTTTACTTAAGTTTGTAGTTCAGAAGCTGATAAGAGTTTAAGAGTTTGTAGCTCTTAAACCCCTTATCTCATTCATTCATTTTTTCACTCAGTGTGGACTTAATGCCCACTCCTGACTTGCCTCTGAGGGAGGAGAAAAATCATAGCATCAGCTGTTGAAAACCATCCGTTTGTCCACCCTCCGACCATGAAATATCCTCATCTCCCCTCCTCCACTCACCGCCCCCCATATCTACCCTGTGTTTTTAGAAACAAATTCTATGACTGGACCGTCAGGATGGATCCAGAACCCTCGCACTTCTCGCCACCTCCACTGACTCCAGCCTCTGAAATGCCGTCCTTCTTGCGTTCCTGGTCACCCTACTTCTACCCCAGCCCTCCTCCATCCATTGTCCACCCAGCAGTTGGGTGGGAAGTGCTCTTAGCCCTCCTGTGGCTCCTCAGTGCCTTCGAGGGAAGAAGTCCAAGTCCTCACAGTGACCTCCAAAGCCCTGTCCCTACCCTTGATCCCTGACCTCTTCTCCTCCTCTTCCCCTCCCCCACCTTCTTCCTCTCACAGCTCCGGAGGCGAGGAAGTCCGAGATCGAGGTGCTGGCAGGGTTGGCTTCTGGTCCGAGTTCTCTCCTCGGTTTGGAGATGACCACCTTCTTAAGTGCTTCTCTGCTTCTGCATCATGCCCTTGTGTCTCTTCCTCTTTCTGTAAAGGCACCAATCCCGTTGTATTCGGGCCCCACCCTTATACCTCATTTGACCTTAATTATCCCTTTGAAGGCCTTATCTCCGCATGTAGTCACATTGGGAGCATACAATTCAGCACCCCACCCCCCCAACCTGGTGGAAGTTTTTAAGGTTCAAGCAGGTTAATGCATGAAAAGTACTCCGTGTGTTTGAGGGTGGGTCTCAGGGAGGGGGCAGGAGAACTCCCCTGGGGCATGCGCTTAGGGGTGCCCGGTAGATACCACCTGCTCTTGCTGTAGTTACTGAGCCCCTGCCTGTGTCACCACTGTTGCAGCCTGAGGCCCTGGGGGAGGGTCTAGAAGCTGGACCTTCCGCTCAGGAAGGGAGGATTTTGGAGCTTAAACTTGAATTTGAATCATCGTCTTACGTCTGACAATTCAAAATGAACTTGTGATTTATACCTGAGAATTCAAAGCAGAGACAGATGGCCAAATGTGTTCATTTTATTCCATCCCATCAGGCTCTTGAAGTGGCTTCTGCTGGCTCCTGGTCCTCAGCTAAGATGGGGCCTCTCTGGGACCCTCACTGACCCTCCCTTGGGAATTCCCCCCCAAGATCTCCGAAGGTCAGAGAGGGTCCCAGCCTTCTGCCTTGTCCAGGCAGGAGCCAAGAGAGCCCAGCTCCACAACAGCTACCAAAACAAGAGTCAAACTCTTATTTCTTATTTAAGCCCTGACATTAAATTATAATTTTCATTTGCTCAGGCACATCAATGATGTATGGCAGAGAGAGGGTTAGTGCCCGCCTGGGAACAAGGCCCCCAGCAAACGCAGTCTGTGAGGCAGAGGAATCGGATCCCGCTGAAGACTGGGCACCAGCCTCTCGGTCCCCCGTCCACCTGCCAGCCTGGCTAGCTCCTCCAGCTCCCTCAGATTTTCCAGCCCCTCCACAACCCCCACCAGAGATTCAGTCCCCAGTGGAATTAAAAGCACGGACTTTGGAGTCTGACTGAACTGAATCTGTGTCCAGCTCCCACACGATGTGGTCTTCGCCTATCTGTGCCTTGATATCTTCATCTGTTAAATAGGTGGTAACATACACCCCCGACCTGGGTTGTGAGAATTAAATGAGTTAATGTGTCAAATACTCAGTAGTCATTGTTACTGTCAATGATAATAATTCTCGTATCAGCCAAACAAGGTAATTGTTATCTCCTCCTACAAGTTGTAGGACATCAGAATTTTATTATGAACAAAAAGGATTTATCGTGTAGGGTAAAATATGCGTCTTCTGGATAGTTTAACCAAACCTCCCCAGTATGTAAATCCCTGAGTACATTTAGATCCTCAGAGATAGATGGCTATATACTTAGATGCCTCTTCTGCTGGGGAGCTCAGTACCTCACAAGATAGCTCATTTTGAAAACTTAGAAAGATTGAGCCTCCTTGAAATTTCTACCTTCTTCCCATCCTGGGCTGGAATCTTTACCATCCAAAACACATATATTCCTCTCAACACAATAGACAGAAAGATCTTCAGCTGATATAGAGTGGTTTTGTGGTGTGTCTTCCTCAGCCTGCTCCTCGTTCTTGGCTAAATGCATCCCCATGTGCCTCCTTGCCTTCAGCCCCCGCTGTGTCCTGGGTCAGGACTTAACCTCTAGTCAGTTATTTTCTCCCCCTCTCCAGCATCACCGTGGACCTGGCCCATCGCCAGCCCCCAGACCCTGCAGCGGCCCCCGAGCACTCAGCACGAGCCCCTGCCCCTCGTGCACACCTGGGCCAGCCAATCCCAAACCTCATGGCGACCAGGGCTTGAGCGTACCCCTCTGCATGGCCCGCTGCCCTCCTCCCTGTGCTCCCCACACTGGGCTCTGCACCCCTGCTCCTTTCACCCTGAGCCCGCGTCTCGTGTGCATCCGTGTCTGTGCCTCCCTCACTCTCCAGGACCCCCTTCTCCTGCCTGTTCGCCTCAGGGTCTGGGAACCCCCAGCTCTCTGCTCCCCTGCACTCTGTGCTCCCCCTCTTTGCATAACCCTCCCTCTCTGTGCCCCCTTCCTCCCGTCTCCCCTCATTCTTCCTGTTTTTATCTATTTGTTCGTTGGGCGGCATCGGGTCTTAGTTGTAGTGTGTGGGTCCTTAGATGTTCGTTGCAGCATGCAGTATCTTTTTTCGACGCAGCACATGGACTCTCTAGTTGCGGCCCTTGGGCTCGGTAGTTGCACAGGCCTAGTTGCTCCATGGCATGTGGGATCTAACTTCCCAGGCCAGAGACAGAACCCATGTCTCCTGAGTTGCAAAGTGGATTCTTTACCACTGGGCCACCGGGGACGTCCCCTCCCCTCATCATTCTTGTGGCCCCGGTTCCACACTCCCCAGAAAGAGGACCAGGCCTCAGAGAGTGTTAAAGAACAGTTCTCCCGCCTGCCTCACCCCCGTCCTGGGCTGCCACCTTTTCCCCTCAGACCCCGTTCCTCCGCCTCCTCCTCAGAGGTGCTGATTCAGGGACTCTGAACACCCGCCTCTCGACCGACTGCCCATCATCGCCCTTCAGTTTCTTCCAGAATTCCTGTGGCATCAGATCGCCCCCATTTCTCAGAACCACCTCGCCCCAGTGTCCCCAGAGCCCAGGACCCAGGGGTAGACAGAAGCTGTTGTCAAAGTGTGTTTTATGGAATCCTCGCTTCTAGGTTTATCCTCTGACGAAAAAGTTCCATGACCAAATGTCTTGTGGCAAATACTGGTCTAAGCTGAGCTGAAAGAGCACTTCCTCCTGTGGCATCCAGCGTGGTGCTGGGTTTTGCACAGTCCGCGGAGAAAGCAGGCAGTCGCAGGCTTGATCACGTGTCTGTCTCTTCACACCCCAAGGGACTGTGCAACACGCTTGGAGGAATGCTGGTTTCTCCTTGCAGTTCTGAACCCTGGCATGAGAGGATGCTGGGCGTGGATGCCAGCTCCGTCGATAACTACTTCTTTCCTCTTGGCCAGGTGACTTGGCTGCCCGAACCTCAGCTTCTTCCTCTGTAGAGTGGGAGCAATAATTCCTCAGAGCTGTTAGCAGAGATTCCCAAAGAGAAGGTCCAGTTTCCAACTGAGCTCCTCCCTCACTCTCCAGGACCCCCTTCTCCTGCCTGTTCGCCTCAGGGTCTGGGAACCCCCAGCTCTCTGCTCCCCTGCACTCTGTGCTCCCCCTCTTTGCATAACCCTCCCTCTCTGTGCCCCCTTCCTCCCGTCTCCCCTCATTCTTCCTGTTTTTATCTATTTGTTCGTTGGGCGGCATCGGGTCTTAGTTGTAGTGTGTGGGTCCTTAGATGTTCGTTGCAGCATGCAGTATCTTTTTTCGACGCAGCACATGGACTCTCTAGTTGCGGCCCTTGGGCTCGGTAGTTGCACAGGCCTAGTTGCTCCATGGCATGTGGGATCTAACTTCCCAGGCCAGAGACAGAACCCATGTCTCCTGAGTTGCAAAGTGGATTCTTTACCACTGGGCCACCGGGGACGTCCCCTCCCCTCATCATTCTTGTGGCCCCGGTTCCACACTCCCCAGAAAGAGGACCAGGCCTCAGAGAGTGTTAAAGAACAGTTCTCCCGCCTGCCTCACCCCCGTCCTGGGCTGCCACCTTTTCCCCTCAGACCCCGTTCCTCCGCCTCCTCCTCAGAGGTGCTGATTCAGGGACTCTGAACACCCGCCTCTCGACCGACTGCCCATCATCGCCCTTCAGTTTCTTCCAGAATTCCTGTGGCATCAGATCGCCCCCATTTCTCAGAACCACCTCGCCCCAGTGTCCCCAGAGCCCAGGACCCAGGGGTAGACAGAAGCTGTTGTCAAAGTGTGTTTTATGGAATCCTCGCTTCTAGGTTTATCCTCTGACGAAAAAGTTCCATGACCAAATGTCTTGTGGCAAATACTGGTCTAAGCTGAGCTGAAAGAGCACTTCCTCCTGTGGCATCCAGCGTGGTGCTGGGTTTTGCACAGTCCGCGGAGAAAGCAGGCAGTCGCAGGCTTGATCACGTGTCTGTCTCTTCACACCCCAAGGGACTGTGCAACACGCTTGGAGGAATGCTGGTTTCTCCTTGCAGTTCTGAACCCTGGCATGAGAGGATGCTGGGCGTGGATGCCAGCTCCGTCGATAACTACTTCTTTCCTCTTGGCCAGGTGACTTGGCTGCCCGAACCTCAGCTTCTTCCTCTGTAGAGTGGGAGCAATAACTGGGCTCCCGTCTCAGAGCTGTTAGCAGAGATTCCAAAGAGAAGGCACTGAGCACAGAGTAAAGGTCCAGTTTCCGGAAACTCTGGCTGTTCCTTGTGAAGAGCTCTGCATGGAGCTGTTCTCAGTAGCCAGTAGATACTGTCTTTGCCCTCTTAGATAGCTCATGGAGGCATAGCCTCCGGGGCCCCCAAACTTGCCGTTTTTTTAACCACCTGACAGACAAACGCTAGGTAGCTAGAACAGGCTTTTGCCTCTCCTCTGGCTTAACCGGTTCTACACCTGTTACTTTCAGACTCGAGGGACCAAACACATTTTCATGCCTTATATTGCATCGGATAATGTGAATGCCGCCTGCTCTGTCAGACGCTGAGCTATTTCCGATGGGTGACTTTCTTGGTGTCTGTAGCTGGCCGCCACCTCCTCCTCCTCCTCTTCCTCCCCCAGATGGCCTTCAAAGATCAGCCTGTCACAAGCCAAATCTGTCATTCTGGACCCTTTCTCCTGCCCTTCTGCTTGATAGGACCCAGCCATGAGGCAGAAACACGTGGCCTTTTATTTATGCCAAGCTCACCTGTTCTCGCCACGTGGCTGAATTGCATTAGAGTTACAGCTCTTGGAAAAGATTATCTTGTATGGTTGGAAGAATTATTTGCTTTATTAGAAAGCTTTTTTCCATTTTCAATGGGACTCTGTGTCACATGTTAGCCCATTCCTCCACCAACAGCTTCTTAGGCCAATGGAGATTTTTCTTCCCACTTGATGAATGAACAAACTGGGGCCAAGAGATTCTTTGTGACATGGGACTCAGCACTGAATCAGACTCTCACCATCAGGTCTGGGCTTCTAGATAGGGTCATTGCCCTAAAACAAGACTGAATGATGCAAGACATCCAAATAACTGCTGTCTTCAAGAGTCATATTTACTCTGGGAGGCCCTAAACTTGAAGTAACTCAAATTTAAAGTGCCATTCCAGGTTGGTTTTTGATCTCTTCTTTTGAATATATTGCCCAGCCATTAAGTGAACCTCTAAAGTAGGAATAAACTAATATTTTCTGTTAAGGACCAGAGAGTAAATGTTTGCAGCTTTGCCACCAAAGTCTCTGTCACAACTATGCAGCTGCAGCACTGTAGCAGGAAAGCAGCCGCATAAAAAGCAGCATCCATAAACGAATGATAGAAAGTAAGGTCATTGGAAAGGCTGTTCCTTGTGAAGAGCTCTGCATGGAGCTGTTCTCAGTAGCCAGTAGATACTGTCTTTGCCCTCTTAGATAGCTCATGGAGGCATAGCCTCCGGGGCCCCCAAACTTGCCGTTTTTTTAACCACCTGACAGACAAACGCTAGGTAGCTAGAACAGGCTTTTGCCTCTCCTCTGGCTTAACCGGTTCTACACCTGTTACTTTCAGACTCGAGGGACCAAACACATTTTCATGCCTTATATTGCATCGGATAATGTGAATGCCGCCTGCTCTGTCAGACGCTGAGCTATTTCCGATGGGTGACTTTCTTGGTGTCTGTAGCTGGCCGCCACCTCCTCCTCCTCCTCTTCCTCCCCCAGATGGCCTTCAAAGATCAGCCTGTCACAAGCCAAATCTGTCATTCTGGACCCTTTCTCCTGCCCTTCTGCTTGATAGGACCCAGCCATGAGGCAGAAACACGTGGCCTTTTATTTATGCCAAGCTCACCTGTTCTCGCCACGTGGCTGAATTGCATTAGAGTTACAGCTCTTGGAAAAGATTATCTTGTATGGTTGGAAGAATTATTTGCTTTATTAGAAAGCTTTTTTCCATTTTCAATGGGACTCTGTGTCACATGTTAGCCCATTCCTCCACCAACAGCTTCTTAGGCCAATGGAGATTTTTCTTCCCACTTGATGAATGAACAAACTGGGGCCAAGAGATTCTTTGTGACATGGGACTCAGCACTGAATCAGACTCTCACCATCAGGTCTGGGCTTCTAGATAGGGTCATTGCCCTAAAACAAGACTGAATGATGCAAGACATCCAAATAACTGCTGTCTTCAAGAGTCATATTTACTCTGGGAGGCCCTAAACTTGAAGTAACTCAAATTTAAAGTGCCATTCCAGGTTGGTTTTTGATCTCTTCTTTTGAATATATTGCCCAGCCATTAAGTGAACCTCTAAAGTAGGAATAAACTAATATTTTCTGTTAAGGACCAGAGAGTAAATGTTTGCAGCTTTGCCACCAAAGTCTCTGTCACAACTATGCAGCTGCAGCACTGTAGCAGGAAAGCAGCCGCATAAAAAGCAGCATCCATAAACGAATGATTGTAGCGGTGTTCTAATAAAGCTTTATTTACATAAACAGATCAAGGGCCATAGTTTTCTAACCTTTGATCTAGAACAGCACTACCTGGTAGAAATAGAATGCAAACCACATAAGTAATTTGAAATTTTCTAGTAGTTACATTTTTAAAAGTAAAAAGAAATAGATGAGTTTAATTTTAATAACTTTGATAATGTTTTATTTAACCCAACATACCCCCACAATATTGCTTGCTCCTTGGAAGGAAAGTTATGGCAAATCAGGACAGCATATTAAAAAGCAGAGACATCACTTTGCAGACAAACGTCCATATAGTCAGAGCTGTGGTTTTCCCGGTAGTCATGTATGGATGTGAGAGTTGGACCATAAAGAAGACTGAATGCTAAAGAATGGATGCTTTCAAATTGTGGTGCTGGAGAAGACTCTTGAGAGTCCCTTGGACAGCAAGGAGATCAGACCAGTCAATCCTAAAGGAAATCAATTCTGAATATTCATTGGAAGGACCGTTGCTGAAGCTGAAGTTTCTAGTACTTTGGCCATCTGATGCAAAGAGCCAACTCATGGGAAAAGACTCCAATGCTGGGGAAGATTGAAGGCAAAAAGAGAAGCAGGCAGCAGAGGAGGATGGTTAGATAGCATCATCAACTCAATGGCTGTGAATTTGAGCAAACCCCAGGAGATAATTAAGGGTAGGGGAGCCTGGTGTGCTGCAGTCAATACATGGGGTTGCAAAGAGTCAGACATGACTTAGCAACTGAACAACAGCACAAAAGTCCAGAATATTCGGCTTCCCAGGTGAATCAGTGGTAGACAGTCCACCTGCCAATGCGGGAGCCATAGGTTTGATCCCTGTGTTGGGAAGATTCCCTGGAATAGGAAATGACAACCCACTCCAGTATTCTTAGCAGGATAATCCCATGGGCAGAGGAACCTGGCAGGCTACAGTCCATGAGTTGCAAAGAATTGGACACGACTGAACAGCTAAGCACTCATGCACATCTACAATATTATTTCAACATGAAATCAATATCAGAATTATCGAGATATTGTACATTTCTGTTTTTCATTGTTAGACCTAGAAATCCCATATTGTCTACTTACAGCCCATCTGAGTTTGAACAGTCACATTTCAAGGGCTCACTGGCCCCATGAGCTTGTGCTCACTGTGTTGGACAACACAGCTATAGTGAGGTAGGATGACATTATAAGGAGTCTGTCATGCAGATAATCAATACGCACCTGATAAGCACCATGAATGGACAGTAGAGGATGCTATGGATAGGGACCAGGAAATGATAACAGAATCTTCTGGCAGTTGCCCCTACTTCTTCCCTGAATTCCTTTTAAGAAGTCAGTAGAACTTTAAAAAAAAAAAAAAAAGTATTTATTTGGTTGCAGTGGGTCTTAGTTGCAGCACAAGAGACCTTTAGTCGTGGCACAGGGGATCTAGGTCCCTGACCAGGGATCAAACCCAGGCCTCCTACATTGGGAGGGGGGAGTCTAATGTGCTCTCTTTGGCAGCACGTGTGCAAAAATGGGAGCGTGGAGTCTCAGCCGCTGGACCACCAGCAAAGTCCCTCAATAGAGCATTATGCCTCCCTTCCCCAGGCTCCAGCTACTACACATCTTAGCATGGACAACTGTAAATGAAGCATTCAGACTTTCTGCCAGCCTATCTTTAACAATTCTCCATTTAGGGATCAGGAGATGAGTTGCTACTGTTTCTTAGGGCTTTACTTGGACCCCAGGTCAGCAGCAAAGCAGCCCCTGACCTGGTACAGCCATAGATGGCATCTCAGGGCATCAGTATCCAAATGGGGTCTGACTGACTGTCCCCACTGGCTGGGGTTGGGGGGCAGTTTCTGTCTGAGATAAAGGGGCCCATATCTGGATTCAAAGCCCTAATTTCAGCCGCCAACCCTGGTGTGAATCTCACCCTTCCATTTACTTACAGGTGACCTTAGAAAGATACTTAATCTCACTGAGCCTTGGTTTCCTCATCTGTACAATGAGGATAATGACAGAAGCTACCTTCAGTAATTGGTGTGCCCATGGAAAGAGATGATTTTTTATGAATAGTAAGAGCACATAGTCCATGGTGGGCTTGCCAGGTAACTGAGCAGTAAAGAACCCACCTGCCAATCCAGGAGACATGGCTTAGATCCCTGGGTCGGGAAGATTCCCTGGAGAAGGAAGTGGCAACCCACTCCAGTATTCTTGCCTGAGAAATCCCATGGACAGAGGAGCCTGGCCAGCTACAGTCCATGGGTTTGCAGAATCGGACACAGCTAAGCAACTGAGCATGCTCACATGGTACGTGGTAGACTCTGAATTTTACATTTATTATTATTATTATTATTAGTGCATCAAGGATGTCACTCCAAACTCTGAATTAATTGTCCCCTCCTCACATTGGAGAACTTCAATATTTGCATCACCTCCTCCTGTGTTATGGTTTCTTTGCGAAATAGCTGTCTCCCACTCAGCTGTGAATCCCCAAAGCAGGAACTATGCCTTGTACATCTTAGCAAGAATAAAACATTTTCCCTTTGCCTAGGTTCTAGAACATTCTTTCTGTCCATCACCATCTTCCCCTAATGGAGAGGTAATTCCTGATGGTCCTCCCACCCACCAAACTGGGTCAGTCTCCCCCGACTTACACACTCTCAAGACCCCTGAGCTTTTCCTTTGAAGCATTTGGCACATGTAATTAATGAATTATCTGGGGAAATCTGCTTTAATGTTGGTCTTCCCACTGAACTGTGAGTCCCGTGAGGGTGGGGCTGGAGGCTGCATTATTTATCACTGTGTTCTTAGCTCACGGAGCATGGCACATAGCAGGTGCTCAGGAAATGTTTGGTGACTGAATGAGAGACTGTTGTTACTAACTCTGGAAGGTAAGCGACCAGAGACTGCTGCCAGAGTAACAATGAGAGAGCTTAAAGAGCTTTTGTAACTGACCTTTTTAAAATCACTTGCTCAACATCCACCATACATCTCTCTCCACCTCTCTTAAATAACAGATTCTCTGTAGACCTTGTAAAACCTTCAAGCTGTGCTATCCAATAGAAACATAATGTGATCTATGGATGTACTTTTGCACTTTGTAATACCTACATGTTAAAAAGTAAAAGGAAACAGGTGAAATGAGTTTTAATAATATATTTCATTTAACCCAAAATGTATCACTTCAAAGTGTAATTAGCATTAGAATAGCTGATAACTGGGCTTCCCTGGTGGTCCAGTGGGTAAGGACACCGCCTTGCAGTACAAGGGACACCGGTTCGATCCCTGGCCTGGGAAGATCCCACGTGCCGCGGAGCGGCTGGACCGATGTGTCCAATTACCGAGCCGGAGCTCTGGAGCACGTGCGCCCAGAGCCGGTGCTCTGCAACAACAGAGGCTACCGCGATGGGAGGCCCACACGGGCCAAAGAACAAAGTTGGATGAAAAATGGACAAATGAAAGACCAATAGAAGTGGCCAAAAAAAAAAAAACAGAAATATTCCCCAGATGTGGCCCACTTTTCCATAAAGTGTGTGTCATGTTTGAACCTCCAAAATTGTCTTTTAATAACAGGAATAATAGTAAGAGCTGTCAGTCGCCTGCTGTGTGCCAGGCCCTGTGCTAAGCACTTATATACAGCTTCACTTAATCCTCACAACAGGCCTAGCAAATAGTTTCTATTGTTTACCCCCATTTTACAGATGAGGAAACGGAGGATCAGAGGGGGGCAGTGACTTGCCTGGGGTCACACAGCAGATGCAGTGGAGCTGGGACTTGAACCCAGACTTGCTATTCCATACTTTGAAGCTTCATTTGCCGTCTTCCCCACAACCCCATGTTTGCACGTGTAGAAAACGATCAAATTTGCTGATCAAAGACTCAGATGCCGTGGTCACACATGATTCTTTCTCTTGTTTCCAAAGGTGGTGGCTCTTAGTAAGAGAAGTCAGGAGGCCGAAGCCGCTTTCCTGAGTGTTTACAAGCAATTAATTGAAGCACCAGGTAAGACTTGTTGCTTGGGCTCCATAATTGAGTAATAAACAAAAAGAACCTACCATTAGGACTGTTACACAGGGGCCTCCTCTGAGTGGGATCTGGGGACAGCCAAGACTCCCGGGCAAGGCCAGGCCCGCCTCCATGGGTAGGAGTTGTGGGGACTGAGAGCATCTACACCCAGTCCGGTGTGACGTGTCCCCACATGACTCACCCATCTTACCCCACTGCCTTCCAACAACAGCCAAGGAGCTTTGGATGCTCCTAGTGAGATCTACCACCCAGATCTTCTTGAGGAGCCTCATTCACTTTCCCCGGAGGGCAGGTAGCCGCCCAGAAGATCCCAAAATGTATCACTTCAAAGTGAATAGCCTGATAACTGGGCTTCTGGTGGTCCAGTGGGTAAGGACACCGCCTTGCAGTACAAGGGACACCGGTTCGATCCCTGGCCTGGGAAGATCCCACGTGCCGTGGAGCGGCTGGACCGATGTGTCCAATTACCGAGCCGGAGCTCTGGAGCACGTGCGCCCAGAGCCGGTGCTCTGCAACAACAGAGGCTACCGCGATGGGAGGCCCACACGGGCCAAAGAACAAAGTTGGATGAAAAATGGACAAATGAAAGACCAATAGAAGTGGCCAAAAAAAAAAAACAGAAATATTCCCCAGATGTGGCCCACTTTTCCATAAAGTGTGTGTCATGTTTGAACCTCCAAAATTGTCTTTTAATAACAGGAATAATAGTAAGAGCTGTCAGTCGCCTGCTGTGTGCCAGGCCCTGTGCTAAGCACTTATATACAGCTTCACTTAATCCTCACAACAGGCCTAGCAAATAGTTTCTATTGTTTACCCCCATTTTACAGATGAGGAAACGGAGGATCAGAGGGGGGCAGTGACTTGCCTGGGGTCACACAGCAGATGCAGTGGAGCTGGGACTTGAACCCAGACTTGCTATTCCATACTTTGAAGCTTCATTTGCCGTCTTCCCCACAACCCCATGTTTGCATGTGTAGAAAACGATCAAATTTGCTGATCAAAGACTCAGATGCCGTGGTCACACATGATTCTTTCTCTTGTTTCCAAAGGTGGTGGCTCTTAGTAAGAGAAGTCAGGGGGCCCGAAGCCGCTTTCCTGAGTGTTTACAAGCAATTAATTGAAGCACCAGGTAAGACTTGTTGCTTGGGCTCCATAATTGAGTAATAAACAAAAAGAACCTACCATTAGGACTGTTACACAGGGGCCTCCTCTGAGTGGGATCTGGGGACAGCCAAGACTCCCGGGCAAGGCCAGGCCCGCCTCCATGGGTAGGAGTTGTGGGGACTGAGAGCATCTACACCCAGTCCGGTGTGACGTGTCCCCACATGACTCACCCATCTTACCCCACTGCCTTCCAACAACAGCCAAGGAGCTTTGGATGCTCCTAGTGAGATCTACCACCCAGATCTTCTTGAGGAGCCTCATTCACTTTCCCCGGAGGGCAGGTAGCGCCCAGTGCTCTCTGCCAGAAGAGAGTGCTGGAGGAAAGACTGCAGATGTCTCAAAAACTTGATTTTCAGCCAAAACCAAATCCAAAGAGCACACACTGTATGACTCCACTTACAGAAAATATGCAGAAGGGTAAAAATTACTGTCAGTGCTATTCACAACAGCTGAAGGGGGAAACAACCCAGATGTCCATCAGTGGATGGACGAATAAAATGTGGATTTACTCATCGAGTAGAGTAGTATTTACCCATAAAAAGGGATGAAGTCCTGACACAGGCTACAGCGTGGATGACCCTTAAAGACATGATGCTGAGTGAAAGAAGCCAGATACAAGAGATCACAGAATTGATAATTTCATAATTACCCCAAACAGGCAAATCTGTAGAGACAGAAACCAGACTGGTGGTTACCAGCCTGTGGGGAAAAGAATATGGGAAGTGAGTGCTTAAAGGTGTGAGGTTTCCATTTAGGTGGATATAAATGTTCTTGGACTAGACAGAGGAGGTGGTGGCCCAGCATCGTGAATGTACCGACTGGAACTGCATTCTTCACTTTAACATGGTAAACTTTGCATCACCGAATTTTACCCGAAAAAAGGCACTTGTGCTGTTAGAAGTCAAGAGGGTGGTCTGTCTTGGACGGGACCACAGTTCCTGGGAGGGGCCTTTGGGCACTAGAAGTGTTGCTTTTTGATCTGGGTGTGGATTACAGAGATTTGATCAACTTGAGAACCTTGAGTAAACACCTCTGCAGATAGTTTCTGTTTTTAAAATGGCCCATCCTCTGCAGCTTTTTCATCTAGAAATGGCACCAAATTGTTGCTTGGGCTCCATAATTGAGTAATAAACAAAAAGAACCTACCATTAGGACTGTTACACAGGGGCCTCCTCTGAGTGGGATCTGGGGACAGCCAAGACTCCCGGGCAAGGCCAGGCCCGCCTCCATGGGTAGGAGTTGTGGGGACTGAGAGCATCTACACCCAGTCCGGTGTGACGTGTCCCCACATGACTCACCCATCTTACCCCACTGCCTTCCAACAACAGCCAAGGAGCTTTGGATGCTCCTAGTGAGATCTACCACCCAGATCTTCTTGAGGAGCCTCATTCACTTTCCCCGGAGGGCAGGTAGCGCCCAGTGCTCTCTGCCAGAAGAGAGTGCTGGAGGAAAGACTGCAGATGTCTCAAAAACTTGATTTTCAGCCAAAACCAAATCCAAAGAGCACACACTGTATGACTCCACTTACAGAAAATATGCAGAAGGGTAAAAATTACTGTCAGTGCTATTCACAACAGCTGAAGGGGGAAACAACCCAGATGTCCATCAGTGGATGGACGAATAAAATGTGGATTTACTCATCGAGTAGAGTAGTATTTACCCATAAAAAGGGATGAAGTCCTGACACAGGCTACAGCGTGGATGACCCTTAAAGACATGATGCTGAGTGAAAGAAGCCAGATACAAGAGATCACAGAATTGATAATTTCATAATTACCCCAAACAGGCAAATCTGTAGAGACAGAAACCAGACTGGTGGTTACCAGCCTGTGGGGAAAAGAATATGGGAAGTGAGTGCTTAAAGGTGTGAGGTTTCCATTTAGGTGGATATAAATGTTCTCGGACTAGACAGAGGAGGTGGTGGCCCAGCATCGTGAATGTACCGACTGGAACTGCATTCTTCACTTTAACATGGTAAACTTTGCATCACCGAATTTTACCCGAAAAAAGGCACTTGTGCTGTTAGAAGTCAAGAGGGTGGTCTGTCTTGGACGGGACCACAGTTCCTGGGAGGGGCCTTTGGGCACTAGAAGTGTTGCTTTTTGATCTGGGTGTGGATTACAGAGATTTGATCAACTTGAGAACCTTGAGTAAACACCTCTGCAGATAGTTTCTGTTTTTAAAATGGCCCATCCTCTGCAGCTTTTTCATCTAGAAATGGTAACCCAGAATGCAGTGATCTGCTTCGTAATGGTGGAGCTGGGAGAAGACCCTACTCTGCTCACCCTCTTCAACCAGACAGCCCCTCTCATCCATTCCCAGTTCTTCCACATAGCTACTGGAATTCATGCTGTTGGAGGAGATGGGGCGATGGGGTTATGAAGAAGCAAATGAGATCTCAGTCTAGGCGGAGCCATGGAGAAGGCAGCGTCATTTATATTTGATGCCCAGGCCATCTGTGAGATCTTTGTGTAGGGGGTGGAAGGTCGCTTGTTCCATCTGTCTTGGGCAGTTGTGGTTTAAATACCATCCTCCCCAAATGTATGTCCACCGTGAACCTCGTAGTGTGACCTTATTTGTAAACAGGGTCTTCACAGATGTAATTAGTTAAGAATCTCGAGATGATGGGCTTCCCCTGGTGGTCCAGTGGGTAAGGACACCGCCTTGCAGTGCAAGGGGCGCCGGTTCGAGCCCTGGCCTGGGAAGATCCCACGTGCCGCGGAGCGGCTGGACTGATGTGTCCAATCACCGAGCCGGAGCTCTAGAGCGCATGCGCCCAGAGCCGGCGCTCTGCAACGACAGACGCCACCGCGATGGGAGGCCCGCAGGAGCCAAAGAACAAAAGACGGATGAAGACGGAGAAGTGAAGGACCAATGGAAGTGGCCCGCCCGCTCCCCTTCCTCCCCAACCCGAGCCCCGCCCAAAGTAAATAAATAAATAAATCTTTAAAAAAAAAAAAAAAGAATCTCGAGATGAGATCATCCTGGACTTGGGGAATACCCTAAGTCTGATAATGGGCATCCGTATAAGACGAGGAGAGGGAGTTTTGGGGACACAGACCAAGGACGAGGGCCGTGTGAAGACAGCCGCAGAGGCTGAAGTGATGCAGCTGCAAGCCGAGGCATGCCTGAGGCCACCAGAAGCTGGAAGAGGCCGGCAAGGGGCCTCCCCTGGAGCCTTTAGAAGGAGCAGAACCAGCACAGCACCTTGGCTTGGGACTTTTGGCCTCCACAACTGTGAGAGAGTACATTTCTGTGGCTTTCATCAGTGGTGCTTTGTTATGGCAGCCCCAGGAAACTAATACAGCCGCAGTGCCGTGGGGCTTCCTGTCTGAAATCACACAGACTGGGTTGAGGAGGGGCGTCGTCTAGCCTGCTCTGCTCAGAGTGTGGTCCAGGGACCAGCAGCCTTGGCATACGGCATGACAAATACAGAACCTCGGGCCTCTGAAGCCTCTGCGTTTTAACAAGCCCCCCAGGAGATCTGGGAGCCCGTCACAGTCAGGAGGCACCCACCAGGTGTAGAGGTTGCTCTTGCCCTACCCTCTGCATGTGACAAGCCCCGAGGGAGCAGGCCCAACAGTCCCGTCACCCTGGCAGAAGGCAGTTGAGTCCAGGACTCACTGCCTCGCAGCTGCGGAGGATGGGACTCAGCTCTGGGCACACTCAGCAACTGTTGCCAGAATGTCAGCTCCGTGTCACAACGTGGCTACTCATGGGAGGCCGTGCTAGTCTCCCATGGTTGCTGTGACAAACTACCACAAACTGGGTGGCTTAAAACAACAGATTCTCATTCTCTCTCAGTGCTGGAAGTCAGAAGTGTGAAATTAAAGTGTTGGCAAGGATGTGCTCCTTCCAGAAGCTCTAGGGGAGGACGCTTACTGGCCTCTTGCAGCTCTGGGTGGCTCCAGGTGTCCCTTGGCTTGTGGCAGCATCACCCAGTCTCTGCCTTCCTGTTCACACAGTCTTCTTTCCTCTGTGTCTCTATCCCAAATCCTCCTGTCCGTTCTCTTACAAGAATACTGGTCATTGGATTTAGGGGAAAAGACAGCCCACTCCAGTACTCCTATTTTGGAGGCACCACGCAGCCCACTGCAGGGGCATCTGCAGCCTCGATTCACCCTGCTCCACTCACAGGATGGCCACAACGCTTGGGCAGCAGAAATGGCTGGAACTGGACAGCCCATTCCTCTAGGCTGTCCTCCAGGCTCTGTGCCTGCCCCCACAAGGACCTTTCCCAGTGGCATGAGGCCAAGACACTTGTGTCTGCAGCGCTGTCGATTGTCACCCTGAGGACCACACCGGGCACATGGCCACTGAGAGGCTGTCCGATTCCTTGTAGCCTTTTTTCTTCTGATGTCTCTACCTTTATCAGAGCTAACTTGGAAACAAGTTTTGGAAAAATACACCCTCTTGTTTCCCACTCCTTTTGCTCCTTTGGGTTGCACAATCTCAGCAGCAAATGACATTGGAGGGTGACCTGGCTCAGACCCAGAAGAGAGCTCCCACAAGTCCACACCCCTGACTCCCCCAGGGGCCTCGTAGTTCCTCTCTTGGAGCGGCAGGGGGCAGCTGAGCACTGAGACGGGCTCATTTGTTTCTAGGCTCAGACCCCCATTCAGGTCCTGCCTATACCAGTCACTCACTGGGTAACAGTGGACAGATTAAGTCACTCCTCTCAGCTTCAGGCTCCTCTTCCATAAATTGGGAGTTAATATCAGAGCTTGCCTCGTACAGGCATTGAGAGGCTTCTGCGTGCACAGCAGAGTGGCACTTTCTATTAACTGTTCTCATCGTCTGTGTTTCCCTCAGACAAGAGAAATTCTCCATGCCTGGGACAGAGTTCATACTAAATTTCTGTACCCCAATCCAGTACACGGTAGTCACCTAATAATTGTTGGTTGATTGAATGCAGAAAAAGATCCAGACCCAGAAAAGGGGAGACGAGCTATTTAAATGAAAAGTACTTTTTTCAACTAGTGCTCTCTGTTCATACATGTTTACCTACTGGGATGGCATGTACTGAGTGCCTGCTGTATGAACTGGAAACATGGCTATGAGTCTACCAAGGCAGATGCTGGCCCAGCCCTCGGGGAACTTGCTCTGCTTCAGAGGTAAACAGACCATCACACAAATAACCCATCATACTCCTATTTTGGAGGCACCACGCAGCCCACTGCAGGGGCATCTGCAGCCTCGATTCACCCTGCTCCACTCACAGGATGGCCACAACGCTTGGGCAGCAGAAATGGCTGGAACTGGACAGCCCATTCCTCTAGGCTGTCCTCCAGGCTCTGTGCCTGCCCCCACAAGGACCTTTCCCAGTGGCATGAGGCCAAGACACTTGTGTCTGCAGCGCTGTCGATTGTCACCCTGAGGACCACACCGGGCACATGGCCACTGAGAGGCTGTCCGATTCCTTGTACCCTTTTTTTCTTCTGATGTCTCTACCTTTATCAGAGCTAACTTGGAACCAAGTTTTGGAAAAATACACCCTCTTGTTTCCCACTCCTTTTGCTCCTTTGGGTTGCACAATCTCAGCAGCAAATGACATTGGAGGGTGACCTGGCTCAGACCCAGAAGAGAGCTCCCACAAGTCCACACCCCTGACTCCCCCAGGGGCCTCGTAGTTCCTCTCTTGGAGCGGCAGGGGGCAGCTGAGCACTGAGACGGGCTCATTTGTTTCTAGGCTCAGACCCCCATTCAGGTCCTGCCTATACCAGTCACTCACTGGGTAACAGTGGACAGATTAAGTCACTCCTCTCAGCTTCAGGCTCCTCTTCCATAAATTGGGAGTTAATATCAGAGCTTGCCTCGTACAGGCATTGAGAGGCTTCCGCGTGCACAGCAGAGTGGCACTTTCTATTAACTGTTCTCATCGTCTGTGTTTCCCTCAGACAAGAGAAATTCTCCATGCCTGGGACAGAGTTCATACTAAATTTCTGTACCCCAATCCAGTACACGGTAGTCACCTAATAATTGTTGGTTGATTGAATGCAGAAAAAGATCCAGACCCAGAAAAGGGGAGACGAGCTATTTAAATGAAAAGTACTTTTTTCAACTAGTGCTCTCTGTTCATACATGTTTACCTACTGGGATGGCATGTACTGAGTGCCTGCTGTATGAACTGGAAACATGGCTATGAGTCTACCAAGGCAGATGCTGGCCCAGCCCTCGGGGAACTTGCTCTCTGCTGTCAGAGGTAAACAGACCATCACACAAATAACCCATCATCTCAAGTCCTTGGGAGCATTTGGGGTAAGGAGGGGCTTACGCCCCCGACTTGGATAAGAACATCATTTCTGGGGTTTGCCAGGGGACCCTCATCTTTCTGGAAATATGTCTGTTAGCACACGAATCCAGAACCACGGTGCCCGTCAGGGTCGGTGAGAGCTCCCAAGACCAGCATGAAACTCCCTGGGTGGTTCTCGCCCTCTCGGAGTCTCCCCAAAGGGTCATTCCAAGCCGGGGCTGACTCCACGTGTCTGCCTTCCTAACTCTACCCCCCCAGAAAGGGCGGGGCCGGGGTGGGGGGCTCGTCCCCAGCTGTCACCGAGTTAGAGAACGAGGAGCCCTCACTGATGGAGATACACCATAAGAACAGCCCCTTCAGGGCTCTAATTCATTTTCGAGACATTTAAGAATAACAAAATGTTTTAATGATTTCTTAGGGGAATTAGGAAGACATATTTTTGTTCTCATTAAATTTTATCCTCAGACACAAGAACCAAATGTCAGATGTGTTGTCGGTGCTCCGAGCTTCCCTGCTCACTGTCCCCAGCCCCTCCGTAAAAACCACACTCCTGGAAGATTTGCCAGGATGCACGCGCTCCTGTTTTTATATTTCTTGACAGGCAAATTATTTGTCGAAATCCTTCCTCCCCCACCCGAAGCCACACAAGTCCTGATTCAACATTTTTGTTTTGAGTGACTGCTGCCAACACAAATCTTTGGCAGAGAATGCGATACAGCGTGATTGCTCAGCAAGTATTTTGATAAGTGTGCAGCCTGTATGTCTGTAATTACGAAAGAAAACCGTAAATCTTTCGGATATTGTTCACACAGATGTGGCGTGAAGTGAGAAAAAAAAGCAGTAAAACGTGTTAAAAGCATAATTAATGTCATTGTTGTGGAGGATGATTTGATTTAAACCTTTCCGACTTCTGTACCGGTGACGGCTGATTTCTTTATCGCACTCATAGAGTCACTAGCTTCAGAGACCTATACATGTTTACCTACTGGGATGGCATGTACTGAGTGCCTGCTGTATGAACTGGAAACATGGCTATGAGTCTACCAAGGCAGATGCTGGCCCAGCCCTCGGGGAACTTGCGCTCTGCTATCAGAGGTAAACAGACCATCACACAAATAACCCATCATCTCAAGTCCTTGGGAGCATTTGGGGTAAGGAGGGGCTTACGCCCCCGACTTGGATAAGAACATCATTTCTGGGGTTTGCCAGGGGACCCTCATCTTTCTGGAAATATGTCTGTTAGCACACGAATCCAGAACCACGGTGCCCGTCAGGGTCGGTGAGAGCTCCCAAGACCAGCATGAAACTCCCTGGGTGGTTCTCGCCCTCTCGGAGTCTCCCCAAAGGGTCATTCCAAGCCGGGGCTGACTCCACGTGTCTGCCTTCCTAACTCTACCCCCCCAGAAAGGGCGGGGCCGGGGTGGGGGGCTCGTCCCCAGCTGTCACCGAGTTAGAGAACGAGGAGCCCTCACTGATGGAGATACACCATAAGAACAGCCCCTTCAGGGCTCTAATTCATTTTCGAGACATTTAAGAATAACAAAATGTTTTAATGATTTCTTAGGGGAATTAGGAAGACATATTTTTGTTCTCATTAAATTTTATCCTCAGACACAAGAACCAAATGTCAGATGTGTTGTCGGTGCTCCGAGCTTCCCTGCTCACTGTCCCCAGCCCCTCCGTAAAAACCACACTCCTGGAAGATTTGCCAGGATGCACGCGCTCCTGTTTTTATATTTCTTGACAGGCAAATTATTTGTCGAAATCCTTCCTCCCCCACCCGAAGCCACACAAGTCCTGATTCAACATTTTTGTTTTGAGTGACTGCTGCCAACACAAATCTTTGGCAGAGAATGCGATACAGCGTGATTGCTCAGCAAGTATTTTGATAAGTGTGCAGCCTGTATGTCTGTAATTACGAAAGAAAACCGTAAATCTTTCGGATATTGTTCACACAGATGTGGCGTGAAGTGAGAAAAAAAAGCAGTAAAACGTGTTAAAAGCATAATTAATGTCATTGTTGTGGAGGATGATTTGATTTAAACCTTTCCGACTTCTGTACCGGTGACGGCTGATTTCTTTATCGCACTCATAGAGTCACTAGCTTCAGAGACCTAACTTATTAACTGAGTGATTAGTTAAAAGCAAAAAAGAAAAAATTTTGAAAGAAAACAAGGAAAGAACAAGTAAGAGGGCAGGCAGAGGAACACTGCTGAGGAGATAAGAGAGGTGAGTGCCCCTCCCAATTTTTCTTCCTGGCTTTGCTTTGGTTTTTTAATATCTGATACAAGAGATGGCAACCACTGACAGGTGTTTATCTCCCTCCTCCTTCTTTCAAGACTGGGCAGCTTCGGTGATGGAGCTGTAGCCTCAGACACAGTGGGATGGGACTCTCAGCTTGGTGTTTCTGAACTGTGTGACCTTGGGCAGGGGCCTAAACGTCTCTGTGCTCTGGTTCCTATGTCTTTAGCAAAGGAACAATAGAACCTGCTCATCCGTCGCCATGAGGATTCTGTACCCATGCATGAAAGCATATGGCAGGGTTCGATAATCAGCAGCCAGGCTGACATCAGGGTATAAGTTACGCGGGTCACCCGAATTGGCTGTGAATTTCGTTCAGCTCTGTCAGTTGTCAAGGATGTGGGGTGAGAGGTTTGGGGAACATAGTCACTCAATGTGCAATAGGAAAATACTTCTCAGTGTTTAGGATCCTTACATTTTTCTCTGCAGTTGTAAATGTTACATATGCTACTGTCAAATTCTGAAAATACAAAAATAGAAGGAAGGCAGGAGAAATTGAGTATTAGAAAAGCAGTGGTAATGTACTGTTGTTTTTCTATCCAGTCTTTTCCCTGGGTACTTTTACAAAATGGTCATTCATTCTGCACATTTACAGTTAGGCTTCCTTTTCGCCACTACATGCACCTGTATTTCCCCGTGTGATTACAAATTCTGAGCAACTTTGGTTCATCTCGTGTAACAGTGTCTTGCGTGGCTCTCTTGTAATTTATTGAACCTCATTCCCTACACTGGGCATGTGGGGTTCTTGGAAATGCTCGTCATATTGGTACTTTGCTGTAGTTCTGAGGGGGAGGAAGAAAAGTTGGGAATGAAAATCTGTTGTATCCACATATTGACCAAAAACCCAGGAATGATGGTCAGAAAGAGTGGTAATTTTTTTCCTTCTTGTTGATTCATTTCATACTCCTTTGTTTCTTAATTACACTAGATATCTTTTCATATGTTGTGAATCACTCATTCTTTTGTGACTCAGTGGTTCATATATACTTAGCCCATTTTTCTAAAAGATATCATTTTCTTATTGATTTGTAGACACTCTTTGTATATTAGAGATATTAACTTTTGTCGTGATACATGTGCCCTAACTTCTCCCCTGGTTTGCCTTTTGTTTCTTAACTTTGTTCATAGTGTCTCTTGTATATGGGACATGGTAGGCATTCAAAAAGTATTTGCAGAAAGTAGGAAATCTTACCAGATCTTTGCTTTATGGCTTCTTGATTTACTGTCATATTTTTAAAAATCCCTTCTCGCCTGAAATCTATGTTTTTTAAGTACTTTTGTGATCTGAATTTTTAGAAATTTGAATCGTTAAAGCATCTGAAATATATGTTGATGGAAGTAGGAGAGAGGTTGAGAATTCAGCTTTGTGTTTATCCCAAATGACTGGTTCTACTGCCATCTTGTGGCTAAGCCACGTTCATAGATAAAGGCAGTATAAATTGTAACCTAAGGAGAGATCTGTCATTGTCTCTGGCTGCCCTCGCCTCCTTCCCCTCCTCCCTATATATTCATTTGTCCAGCTTGACCTCTTAGGGTCAAGGAACCACAGATTATTTAACCCATAGAAAGTGAAAATTTTTTAAATAACAAAAAAGAGAAAAGTTTAATGATGGTAGACTTTCCCTAAGATAGTACTTCAAACGGCATTGTCCCTCTTCTGCCCCTTGCCCCTCACCTTTGCCTCCACCATTTTTATTTCTAGGAGTGCCCGCCTCTGACCTCCTATCTGACCGTCACTATTCCTGACACCTGAGGGCTGAAAGATGATTCCAGGAGAGCATCCAGCATGATGCTTGTACTCAGTGGGTGCGCGGTGAACAACTGCTCCCTTTCAGAAGGGGCGACAGGCGTTTCAGCTGTGACTTTTCATCAGCTCATTCTCTGAGCTGCTTCTATGTGCTGAGCCCTGTGGGGACTCAACCCTGAGTCATGCCCTGCCCTCAGAGTCTAACAGGGACCTCGTGACCCAAAGACGGCCAGATCCAGTAGAAAAAAGGGCTCCAAGGTGGAAAGACCAGGAAAGGTGCTTCAGGGAGAGCAGCCTTTGAATCTGGCTTTAAATGATGAGTATCATCCTTGTGGGTCAGTGTATTGGGTGCTTCTTGTGGGTCAGGCAGTGCGCTCAGCTCCTTACAGAAAGGAGTTCACGTGTTCCCACTGCCCCCTTGGAGGTGGGTATTGCCATCCTGCCCTGTTATCCAGCTGAAGCCGTGCAGGCTAAGAGGTCAAGCCACTTGCCCCAAGTCACACAGCGGAGAGGCAGTGGATACTGAATCTTGATCCCATGCTCCAAACCCAGAAAGGGTTGAGGGACTTCCTGGCAGTCCAGTAGTTAAGACTCTCTGCTTCCAGTACAGGGCAGCAGGAGTTTAGTCCCTGGTTGGGGAATCAGGGATATGCCGCACAGTGCAGTCAAAAAAAAATGGAAGGAGTTGGGACAAAACCATTAGAGATTTGACATCTAAAGAGAATGAAGAACAGCTAGTGGCCTTTGATGTCTGTAGGCTGAGCGTTTCAAGGCTGAAAGGGTGAGCCCCTTGCAGAAGAGCAGATGTATCAGCTAGACGAAGAACATCAACCCTCACAGACAAGTACACCTGCTCTTCCCAGCCCAGCGCTCCAAAAGCTGGCGTTAGACTTCCGTTGAGGGGAAGGTGAGTCCCAGAGCTCTAAGTTCAGGGGCAGAGTGAAGCCCAGAGGAGGACAAGCAGGATCCCCGGCCGCAGGACCTCCCGCAATCTGCCGTCTGTCTCCTGTATCACACGTGACTCCTCTCATCCTCAGTTCCCCGACTTGTGAAATACAGATCATAATGCTCTCAGCTCATTGTAGGCCCACTGGGTGGATTCATTAGGGATGGAGAACACTTTCCACAGTGCCTGGCTCAGGGGAGTCGCCCGTGCGACTCATTCCACACACACCGAGCTCCTGCTGTTTGCTAGACACTCCCCCAGAGTCTAACAGGGACCTCGTGACCCAAAGACGGCCACTCAACCCTGAGTCATGCCCTGCCCTCAGAGTCTAACAGGGACCTCGTGACCCAAAGACGGCCAGATCCAGTAGAAAAAAGGGCTCCAAGGTGGAAAGACCAGGAAAGGTGCTTCAGGGAGAGCAGCCTTTGAATCTGGCTTTAAATGATGAGTATCATCCTTGTGGGTCGGTGTATTGGGTGCTGCTTGGGGGTCAGGCAGTGCGCTCAGCTCCTTACAGAAAGGAGGTCACGTGTTCCCACTGCCCCCTTGGAGGTGGGGATTGCCATCCTGCCCTGTTATCCAGCTGAAGCCGTGCAGGCTAAGAGGTCAAGCCACTTGCCCCAAGTCACACAGCGGAGAGGCAGTGGATACTGAATCTTGATCCCATGCTCCAAACCCAGAAAGGGTTGAGGGACTTCCTGGCAGTCCAGTAGTTAAGACTCTCTGCTTCCAGTACAGGGCAGCAGGAGTTTAGTCCCTGGTTGGGGAATCAGGGATATGCCGCACAGTGCAGTCAAAAGAAAATGGAAGGAGTTGGGACAAAACCATTAGAGATTTGACATCTAAAGAGAATGAAGAACAGCTAGTGGCCTTTGATGTCTGTAGGCTGAGCGTTTCAAGGCTGAAAGGGTGAGCCCCTTGCAGAAGAGCAGATGTATCAGCTAGACGAAGAACATCAACCCTCACAGACAAGTACACCTGCTCTTCCCAGCCCAGCGCTCCAAAAGCTGGCGTTAGACTTCCGTTGAGGGGAAGGTGAGTCCCAGAGCTCTAAGTTCAGGGGCAGAGCGAAGCCCAGAGGAGGACAAGCAGGATCCCCGGCCGCAGGACCTCCCGCAATCTGCCGTCTGTCTCCTGTATCACACGTGACTCCTCTCATCCTCAGTTCCCCGACTTGTGAAATACAGATCATAATGCTCTCAGCTCATTGTAGGCCCACTGGGTGGATTCATTAGGGATGGAGAACACTTTCCACAGTGCCTGGCTCAGGGGAGTCGCCCGTGCGACTCATTCCACACACACCGAGCTCCTGCTGTTTGCTAGACACTCAGCCCAACGCCAGGGCCAAAGTGTGTTAAGCAAAACAGGCACTGTCCCTACCCGCCTGGAACTTTCTCTGCGGCTCAGTCTGTGGAGGCTTTGTTAGAGTGAACCTGAGGTTAAGTCCCTGCTCGTTCCCTGGCTGGGTAACTTTTGAGTAACTAGCTCTACCTCTCTGGGCCTCTGTTTTCTCCTCTGGAAATACACACGTACCTTCTGGTGCTTCTGGGAGGATTAAATGAGGTGAAGCGTATAAATTCCTAAGTTGGGTGTCTCGTGCTCAGTCACTTCAGTCGTGTCTGACTTTTTGCGACCCCCTGGACGGTAGCCCACCAGGCTCCTCTGTCCATAGGGATTCTCCAGGCAAGAATACTGGAGTGGGTTGCCGTGGATGTCTGGCACATAACAAATGCTCAGGAGACCAGTGGCTGCTGTTGCTATTGTCTGTACTGTTACTATTATTATATCACCGACCAGCGCCAAGAAGGAAAGACCCCCTCCAGCCCCTCCGCCTGTGCTTCAGCCAGGAGACCTTAAAGCAGCCAGCCCTGGCAGTGGAGGGAAGATAGGGTGGCAGGACACAGGGCCCCCATTCGCATACAAGGGCTGGGTAACCCATCTGCTGTCCCAAAGTTAGGATTAAAGGATCAAAGTGAGGCTTGCTGCCGCCGTCAGTAGCCTGAGCCTCCCGCCCACACAGGCGCCCAGAGCTGGGGCCCAGATGGGAGCAGGCTTCTGTCTCAGAGATACTTTGGAGGGGCACACGCATACTTCTGCATATATGTGTTTCTAAACAGCCTCTCGGACAGCCTTTGCGGCTCCAGCTTTTCCTAAAAAAAGCTCCGAGTGCTGCTTTCCTTCAGATGGGCACAGTGGGAGGAATGAGACAGCTTTTCCTAGATTCACCCATCTCCCCGCCACAACCCCGTAGACACTTAAACACAAAACAAAACACCAAGAGCATCAGCTAGTGGTAGAAGATGGAATAGGGCCAAAGTGTGTTAAAGCAAAACAGGCACGGGTCCCTTTACAGTGCCTGGCTCAGAGTCGCCCGTGCGACTCATTCCACACACCGAGCTACTGCTGTTTGCTAGACACTCAGCCCAACGCCAGGGCCAAAGTGTGTTAAGCAAAACAGGCACTGTCCCTACCCGCCTGGAACTTCTCTGCGGCTCAGTCTGTGGAGGCTTTGTTAGAGTGAACCTGAGGTTAAGTCCCTGCTCGTTCCCTGGCTGGGTAACTTTTGAGTAACTAGCTCTACCTCTCTGGGCCTCTGTTTTCTCCTCTGGAAATACACACGTACCTTCTGGTGCTTCTGGGAGGATTAAATGAGGTGAAGCGTATAAATTCCTAAGTTGGGTGTCTCGTGCTCAGTCACTTCAGTCGTGTCTGACTTTTTGCGACCCCCTGGACGGTAGCCCACCAGGCTCCTCTGTCCATAGGGATTCTCCAGGCAAGAATACTGGAGTGGGTTGCCGTGGATGTCTGGCACATAACAAATGCTCAGGAGACCAGTGGCTGCTGTTGCTATTGTCTGTACTGTTACTATTATTATATCACCGACCAGCGCCAAGAAGGAAAGACCCCCTCCAGCCCCTCCGCCTGTGCTTCAGCCAGGAGACCTTAAAGCAGCCAGCCCTGGCAGTGGAGGGAAGATAGGGTGGCAGGACACAGGGCCCCCATTCGCATACAAGGGCTGGGTAACCCATCTGCTGTCCCAAAGTTAGGATTAAAGGATCAAAGTGAGGCTTGCTGCCGCCGTCAGTAGCCTGAGCCTCCCGCCCACACAGGCGCCCAGAGCTGGGGCCCAGATGGGAGCAGGCTTCTGTCTCAGAGATACTTTGGAGGGGCACACGCATACTTCTGCATATATGTGTTTCTAAACAGCCTCTCGGACAGCCTTTGCGGCTCCAGCTTTTCCTAAAAAAAGCTCCGAGTGCTGCTTTCCTTCAGATGGGCACAGTGGGAGGAATGAGACAGCTTTTCCTAGATTCACCCATCTCCCCGCCACAACCCCGTAGACACTTAAACACAAAACAAAACACCAAGAGCATCAGCTAGTGGTAGAAGATGGAATAGAGGGCGTTCTATCCATTTCCTCCTACAGTGGCTTTGGGAAGCCTGGTGTGGGATTAAAATATTATAAATCTGCCGACAGTTTTCTCTAGGGGGTTAGATCCAACGTAACCAAAATGAATTAGTCATTTTATTAAGCAGTTTATGCATAAAGAGCAAGCGGATGGCTGTAAGACAAAGGCGCGCTGCTTCTCGACAGCGTTCCCCCTCCCTGCCTGCCCGTCAGGACCTGCCACCTCGGATGGTTCATATTTGATCTTCCGTGTCTGCCAACGTGCTCAATTAATCCAAAGGATTTGTAGTCAGACCCTTCTGATTTGGGGTCCCCTGTTTTCAGGTTGAATCTAAAGCTGTTTGATTCTCGCTGCCGCTGCCCTTGTCTATATATCGACAGTCTGTCTGTGGCGGGAGTGAAGCGGGAGAAATGATGTCCCGCTTACAGCTCTGGGCAGCCTTGTGTCTCCGCTGAAAGGTGTCCAGTGGAAGTGCTGAGCCCGGCAGAAACCCGGGCTTTCAGGCTCCAGACACGGCGCTGATGTTCTGTCACTTCTCCTGACACTAACATATGGGGCTTGCCAGACCCTGACAGGGCCACTGGTCGCTCTGGAGGCTGGGGGTCAGCAGGACCCAACGCCTCCCCAGGCAGGGCCGCCTGACCCAGGGAGCAGCCTCTGTGTACCTGGCACAACACAGACTCTGAACACATTGCATACCAGGTCTCACCTTTCTGCTCCCTGCTAGGCAAAGTCTCAGTTCAGTTCAGTTCAGTCCCTCCGTCGTGTCCGACTCTTTGTGACCCCGTGGACTGCAGCACGCCAGGCTTTCCTGTCCTTCACCATCTCCCAGAGTTTGCTCTAACTCATGTCCATCGAGTCGGTGAGGCCATCCAACCATCTCATCCTCTGTCATCCACTTCTCCTTCTGCCCTCTGTGTTTCCCAGCATCAGGGTCTTTTCCATTAATATAAAGTCACAGATGCAAAAGCATCTTAAATGCCTGCAGAACCTGTGAATCTTACCTTTTTAAAGAAAGAAGAGCCAGCTTCAAGCTCAAGGTTTTGTGGAGACAGTGGGGGTGTAACTAGAATTTAATAGCATCGATTTTCTTGATTTTTTCCTTGTATTTATTTTTATGGTTAAAGCACCTTGTTTATGATACAGGATTCCAGTGATCTATTTCCAATAGTGAAATGAATATTTCTTTAAAGTACATGTAAGTTAAAAACATTGAAGCACATAAGGACAGATGTCAAATTGGTAATCTTTGGGACGAGGGGGGCAGATGGATGCAGCTGAAGTCGTGACATGAGTAATCTTAAAGCTGTTTGATTCTCCTGCCTCCCTCGGGACCCCCTCGGTGTCATATTTGATCTTCCGTGTCTGCCAACGTGCTCAATTAATCCAAAGGATTTGTAGTCAGACCCTTCTGATTTGGGGTCCCCTGTTTTCAGGTTGAATCTAAAGCTGTTTGATTCTCGCTGCCGCTGCCCTTGTCTATATATCGACAGTCTGTCTGTGGCGGGAGTGAAGCGGGAGAAATGATGTCCCGCTTACAGCTCTGGGCAGCCTTGTGTCTCCGCTGAAAGGTGTCCAGTGGAAGTGCTGAGCCCGGCAGAAACCCGGGCTTTCAGGCTCCAGACACGGCGCTGATGTTCTGTCACTTCTCCTGACACTAACATATGGGGCTTGCCAGACCCTGACAGGGCCACTGGTCGCTCTGGAGGCTGGGGGTCAGCAGGACCCAACGCCTCCCCAGGCAGGGCCGCCTGACCCAGGGAGCAGCCTCTGTGTACCTGGCACAACACAGACTCTGAACACATTGCATACCAGGTCTCACCTTTCTGCTCCCTGCTAGGCAAAGTCTCAGTTCAGTTCAGTTCAGTCCCTCCGTCGTGTCCGACTCTTTGTGACCCCGTGGACTGCAGCACGCCAGGCTTTCCTGTCCTTCACCATCTCCCAGAGTTTGCTCTAACTCATGTCCATCGAGTCGGTGAGGCCATCCAACCATCTCATCCTCTGTCATCCACTTCTCCTTCTGCCCTCTGTGTTTCCCAGCATCAGGGTCTTTTCCATTAATATAAAGTCACAGATGCAAAAGCATCTTAAATGCCTGCAGAACCTGTGAATCTTACCTTTTTAAAGAAAGAAGAGCCAGCTTCAAGCTCAAGGTTTTGTGGAGACAGTGGGGGTGTAACTAGAATTTAATAGCATCGATTTTCTTGATTTTTTCCTTGTATTTATTTTTATGGTTAAAGCACCTTGTTTATGATACAGGATTCCAGTGATCTATTTCCAATAGTGAAATGAATATTTCTTTAAAGTACATGTAAGTTAAAAACATTGAAGCACATAAGGACAGATGTCAAATTGGTAATCTTTGGGACGAGGGGGGCAGATGGATGCAGCTGAAGTCGTGACATGAGTCCACCAGCTTCTGACGATTGGGCCACACTGGGTTCAAATCCAGCTCTGCCTTTTTCAGCAAGTGCCTTCCCTCTGCTGGACTGTGGTTTTCTCATCTGGAAATGGGGATGATAGGGATGTCTCACATGGTTGTTTTGACGATTAAATGAGATACAAATACATGCAAAGTACCTGACATTTGTCAGGGTGCAGTGTGTGTTGGGTGGGGGAGGATGAAGAAATGTCATTTCCCTGAAGCTTTGGGCTCAAGATGCTGTGTGGGTGTCTCATCTGCTCTTTACCCCAGCTTCCTGGATGCAGGTGCCCGGTCGGGTCCTGAATGAGTGGTTGCTGGAGTTGGGGGGGATAAAGACCGGGAACTAGTCTGCCCTGAAGCCAGTAACCACCCACCAGCACTCAGACCAGCCTGCAGGGTGGAGAAGTGAAGCTGGCACCACGAACTGCCCAGGCATCACCAGCCTCTCTGACCCCCGCATCTCCAGCTGTAAAATGGGTCAGTTGTCGTGAAGGTGAAGCTGAGTTGTATTTCTTGGACAGTGACTCAGGAGGGATTGTTCAGGGCAGTCAACTACCCTTTCTTGTTCTGATGGGGACTGTTTCTCCTGGGGCTTCTCTCCCAGCCCCTGCTGGCTTCCTCGTTCCCTCTCCTCAAAGGTCATCACCTTCACAAGCCTTCCTGACCAGTGGCCCCAGCGCACACCTCAGGGCCCAGTTCAGCACTCTGCTTCTCCATTAATATAAAGTCACAGATGCAAAAGCATCTTAAATGCCTGCAGAACCTGTGAATCTTACCTTTAAAGAAAGAAGAGCCAGCTTCAAGCTCAAGGTTTTGTGGAGACAGTGGGGGTGTAACTAGAATTTAATAGCATCGATTTTCTTGATTTTTTCCTTGTATTTATTTTTATGGTTAAAGCACCTTGTTTATGATACAGGATTCCAGTGATCTATTTCCAATAGTGAAATGAATATTTCTTTAAAGTACATGTAAGTTAAAAACATTGAAGCACATAAGGACAGATGTCAAATTGGTAATCTTTGGGACGAGGGGGGCAGATGGATGCAGCTGAAGTCGTGACATGAGTCCACCAGCTTCTGACGATTGGGCCACACTGGGTTCAAATCCAGCTCTGCCTTTTTCAGCAAGTGCCTTCCCTCTGCTGGACTGTGGTTTTCTCATCTGGAAATGGGGATGATAGGGATGTCTCACATGGTTGTTTTGACGATTAAATGAGATACAAATACATGCAAAGTACCTGACATTTGTCAGGGTGCAGTGTGTGTTGGGTGGGGGAGGATGAAGAAATGTCATTTCCCTGAAGCTTTGGGCTCAAGATGCTGTGTGGGTGTCTCATCTGCTCTTTACCCCAGCTTCCTGGATGCAGGTGCCCGGTCGGGTCCTGAATGAGTGGTTGCTGGAGTTGGGGGGGATAAAGACCGGGAACTAGTCTGCCCTGAAGCCAGTAACCACCCACCAGCACTCAGACCAGCCTGCAGGGTGGAGAAGTGAAGCTGGCACCACGAAGTGCCCAGGCATCACCAGCCTCTCTGACCCCCGCATCTCCAGCTGTAAAATGGGTCAGTTGTCGTGAAGGTGAAGCTGAGTTGTATTTCTTGGACAGTGACTCAGGAGGGATTGTTCAGGGCAGTCAACTACCCTTTCTTGGTCTGATGGGGACTGTTTCTCCTGGGGCTTCTCTCCCAGCCCCCTGCTGGCTTCCTCGTTTCCCTCTCCTCAAAGGTCATCACCTTCACAAAGCCTTCCCTGACCAGTGGCCCCAGCGCACACCTCAGGCCTCACTCTCTCCCACCCTGCTTTGTTTTCCTTCTCAGCCCCTTTACAGCCATTGGTTGCTCTCCTGTCTAGAATGTCAGCCCCAGGAAGGCAGGAATTTCCTCTCGGTTACTGCTGTATCTCCAGGGCCCAGAAACTTCCCTGGCACTAAAAGGAGATGCTCAGGAAATAGCTGGCAGCTGAAGGAATGGCATCTGACACGTAGTAGGTGCTCAGTGAAAGCGTACTGATGAGTAAATGGCTGAATTAAAGACTGTGTTAGTTCCCTCTTGCTGCTGTAACAAATAGCCATTACCTTAGAGGCTTGAAACAAACCACGTCTATTGAACACCTATTATGTGAAAGGCCTGGGGAGAAAGGAGGTGCTGAGGCATGAAGGCTAGATGCCCCCAGGCTCCTATGACTGCCAGGTTATCTGAGAAACCTCTTCCCAACATTTTTAAGATTTGCCATCATTTCTCCGTCTTTTCACTTTGTAAGAGCAGCCAGTGACGTATAGCTGATGATCAACTAATACCAGTTGGACAGAGTAAGCAGGAAGCCATTGGATGTGCTAGTTCCTCTGGCCAAGCATCTCACCTGTGGGTAGCTTGGCAGAATCTTCTAGGCATCTGAATGCTAGGAATCTTTTTTTCTCCCTAACTCAGCAATGCAGCTCGGGCTTCTGTGGATTTCTCCTAGATGGAGGATTTGGGAAGACATGAATTTACTCATGCACCGTCAAGTCTAGAAATTCCATGGGGAGGAAATCAGGAGTGAACGTGCCTGGGAAAATAAGTGGGCACCGTTGCTGTGCACTTTCCAGAGCAGGGACAGCACTCAGCCCACGGCCCAGCTTCTCAGGAGTCGGGGAGGACAAACATGCAGGAGCAGCAGAGCTCAGCACTGTTGTGTCCTCTTATGAGGCAGGCGCGGCCTCCTGGACGACTGGGGAAATGGGTGCAGTAGGAGGGAGGGAGGTTAGACTTGAGTAAGGACTTCCTTCCTGTGAGACTTAGAGTCTAGCAGCTCCTTAGTCCTGCTCTCTTGTAGTTGGTATCCAGCCAGTTACCACATGTTATGGGCTGAATCGTGTGCCGCAGAAAGGTCCGTTGAAGTCCTCCACCCCTGGCACCTGTGAATGTGACCTCATTTGGAACTGGAGTCTTTGCATGGGGGATCATGATAAGGGAAGGTCCTTAGGGTGAGACCCTAATCCAGTGTGACTGGTGTCCTTATAAGAAGAGGAAAGAGACACACAGAGAGGAGGGCTGTGTGATGACAGACAGATTGAAGTGATGTCACTACAAACTGAGAAACACCCCCGATTTCGAACTACGCCGGAAGCCTGGAGAAAGTGTGGAGCAGACCAGGAGAACGTGGCTCTGCCCACACCTTGATTTTGGACGTCAAGCCACCAGAGCACACACCATGCGTTCGTTTTCTGGGATTACCATAGCAAATTCCCATAGACTGGGTGGTTTAAAACAACGGAAATTGATTCTTTCCATTTTGGAGACCAGAAGTCCAAAATCAGGGTGTCGGCAGGGCCAGTCCCTTCTGGAGGCACACAGGGAGAATCAGTTCCGTCCTCTCTCCTCGTTCCTGTGGTGACCGGCCGGCCTGGGCACTCCTTGACTCCTAGACACGTCACCCCAATCTCTACCTCTGTCTCACAGGGCCTTCGCTGGGTGTCATCTCTCTGTGTCCTCCGCTCCTATTGTAAGGACACCAGTCATCGGATTAATCAATCCTAATCCAGTCATCCTCACCTTGATTTCATCTGCAAAGACCCTGTTTCTGTTTTTTTCTTTTTTTTTTTTTTAACCTGGCTACACCTGATCCCAGTTACAGCACATGGGATTTTCAATCTTCCTCGCATCATGCAGACTCTTAGCTGTGGCATGTGGGATCTAGTTCCCTGACCGGGGATCAAACCTGGGTCCCCTGTGCACCGGGAGCACAACGTCTCGGCCGCCAGACCACCAGAGAAGTCCCAGACCTGCTTTCTAAATAAAGTCACATTCACCAATTCGGAATGGACATGAATTTGGGGGAATGGTGTTCAGGCTAGGACCCCACACCCCATCAGTTCTTCCTGTCTGCCTCTTGTGACTGAGCAGTTCACTCCACTCCTGCCACCTGATCCCGGCATCCCTCTGCCTAGACCATTGCAGCAGCCTCCTCTCTGGCCCCCTCTACAGCCCATTTTTCACACGGCAGCTTGGGTCAGCCTTTCAGAAAGGAACTTGTCACTTCCTAATGCTCTTAAGGTAAATTCCATCCCCATGCATTCTATCTGACTGGGATATAAGCTGTACAGAGACAAGGCCAGTACTGTGCCCCTACACACACACACACACACACACACACACACACACACTGTGACTACCAAGCTGTGAGAGGCGAAAGCGTTAATCACATGTTGGTTTGGGTCCTCTGGGAGCAAACAGAGGCCAAGATGGCATTAGATGTGCGAGAAGCTTACTGGGGAAGACGCCTGTGAAGGGTGAAGGAGAGAGAGGAGGAGACCGGGAGAGGCTTCACCTGGTGGTGGCAGTCTGACACCTGGGCAGGGAGAGGAAAGGAAGGAGGGTTGGTAGGAGGAGCTTCACTCTGCAGTGCAGATCTCAAACAGTCTAGCGAAGCGAACAGGAGGCCCAAAGCAGGGTACACTAATCTGCTCAGGCGGCTGTAAGGAAACACCATAAACCAGGTGGCTTAAACAACAAGCTTTTATTTCTCAAAGTTCTGGAGGCTGGGACGCCAAGATCAAGGTGCTGGCGGGGCTGGTTTCTGGTGAGAGCTCTTTCCTGACTTGCAGATGGCTGCCTTCCTACCACGTCCCCCCATGGCCTTGCCTTTCTGCACATGCAAAGCAAGCTAAAGGAGACTCTTCCTCTTACAGGGACACCAGTCCAGTCAGTTTGGGCCCATTCTCAGTGACCTCAATGACTTCCTTAAAGCCCTGTCTCCAAATACAGTCACCTCGGGGGTTAGGGCTTCGCGACACGGTTCTGAGGGAACACAGCCTCGTCTGGAATACAGGGTGGCCTTTTCCGGCATCGGCGGGAGTGGCCCTGCCCTACTGCCGCTGTCTCTGCTGCCCCGTGCTCAGGCGTTGGCCGGGGCAGGTGTGGCCTCTGGACAACCACTGCGGTGTGTCTGAAGGTGCAGCACCTGGAGAGTCACCGGCTCCTCGCAGGACCTGCTCTCTTGAAGGGAGAGCCGGGGGCCCCTCCCGCGCGGCCACAAGTCACGGGAATAAGAGCCACGCCCACTCAGAGTCTGCCTGAGGTCAGGCGCTGCCACGGGGCTCAGCCCGCTCACGAATCCCCACACCGCCCCCTATAGCAGGTCCTGTTGTTGTTCCCAGTTTCACTGATGGGGAAACTGAGGCTCCGGGGACCTGTGTGACTTTCCCGAAGCTGTCACTGCCAGGATTTGACTGGCAGCCTCCCAGCCTATCCCCCCACCCCACTCCCTGCCCCGCTGTCCTTATCTGTGAGAGGCTTTGGGAACTTGGAGGATTCGCAACATTCAAACCTCGCGTGTCAAGTTCAACTGGGAAGGTGTTTATTAATCACTAAGATGGCATTAGATGTGCGAGAAGCTTACTGGGAAGACGCCTGTGAAGGGTGAAGGAGAGAGAGGAGACCGGGAGAGGCTTCACCTGGTGGTGGCAGTCTGACACCTGGGCAGGGAGAGGAAAGGAAGGAGGGTTGGTAGGAGGAGCTTCACTCTGCAGTGCAGATCTCAAACAGTCTAGCGAAGCGAACAGGAGGCCCAAAGCAGGGTACACTAATCTGCTCAGGCGGCTGTAAGGAAACACCATAAACCAGGTGGCTTAAACAACAAGCTTTTATTTCTCAAAGTTCTGGAGGCTGGGACGCCAAGATCAAGGTGCTGGCGGGGCTGGTTTCTGGTGAGAGCTCTTTCCTGACTTGCAGATGGCTGCCTTCCTACCACGTCCCCCCATGGCCTTGCCTTTCTGCACATGCAAAGCAAGCTAAAGGAGACTCTTCCTCTTACAGGGACACCAGTCCAGTCAGTTTGGGCCCATTCTCAGTGACCTCAATGACTTCCTTAAAGCCCTGTCTCCAAATACAGTCACCTCGGGGGTTAGGGCTTCGCGACACGGTTCTGAGGGAACACAGCCTCGTCTGGAATACAGGGTGGCCTTTTCCGGCATCGGCGGGAGTGGCCCTGCCCTACTGCCGCTGTCTCTGCTGCCCCGTGCTCAGGCGTTGGCCGGGGCAGGTGTGGCCTCTGGACAACCACTGCGGTGTGTCTGAAGGTGCAGCACCTGGAGAGTCACCGGCTCCTCGCAGGACCTGCTCTCTTGAAGGGAGAGCCGGGGGCCCCTCCCGCGCGGCCACAAGTCACGGGAATAAGAGCCACGCCCACTCAGAGTCTGCCTGAGGTCAGGCGCTGCCACGGGGCTCAGCCCGCTCACGAATCCCCACACCGCCCCCTACAGCAGGTCCTGTTGTTGTTCCCAGTTTCACTGATGGGGAAACTGAGGCTCCGGGGACCTGTGTGACTTTCCCGAAGCTGTCACTGCCAGGATTTGACTGGCAGCCTCCCAGCCTATCCCCCCACCCCACTCCCTGCCCCGCTGTCCTTATCTGTGAGAGGCTTTGGGAACTTGGAGGATTCGCAACATTCAAACCTCGCGTGTCAAGTTCAACTGGGAAGGTGTTTATTAATCACTCTCCCTGAGCATCCCCGCTCGGGGCCAAAAGCATTCTCTCTGGCAGGACCACACCTCTATCCGGTGACATCCAGTGCTGACCGAGTGGGTACTTGGGGTGTACTTGTCATAGAAACTTGAATGCGGAACTCAGAGACGTCTGATGCTTTGTCTCAGGTCACCCAGCAAGCCAGTGGCCAGGCCAAGAACAGAGCCTCCATCTCGTGCTTCTGGCCTGATGATCCCCCACGCCCTGCCTCAGGGCAGCCCGGGCCACTGCCGAGCGGTACCAGGCTCCCCTGGTTCAGATTCCACCCCTTCCGCTTCTAAGCCACGCGTTCTTGGGCTCATAAAATCTCCTCCTGGGCCTCCTTTCCTTGTCTGGAAAATGGAAATAGCAGCATCTACCTTACTGGGCCTCACCGTGGACAAGGGATTTCACACACACCTGTGCCTCGGTCTCCCTATCTGTAACATGGGAACACAACAGCCCTACCTAACAGTGTTATGGTGAAGATGGAATGAATGCTAACCCATGTGAAGTGGTCTGGCTGCTAGGACTCAGCCACAGCCTCACTAGCTGAATCATCTGAACCTGCCCCTGCTTTCTCTCTCCAACTGGGGATCCAGGAGGAAGCGCAGTGCAGGGAGAAGAGGCCCAAAGGCCACCTTGGCCCTACTCCCGCCTCACTGGCAGACTTCGGGGAAGTCACGAAACTCTATACTTTCTCCCTGGAGTTGGGGGGTTGAACAGTAGACAGATTGCCCCTCTTTGGCGTGACTTTCTAAGCTGGAGCCCTTGAGTCCCTGAAAGAGAACATGAAAGTCGCTCAGTTGCATGTGACTCTTTGTGACCCATGGACTGTGGCCTGCCAAGCTCCTCTGCCCGTGGAATTCTCCAGGCAAGAATACTAGAGTGGGTAGCCTATCCTTTCCCCAGGGCATCTTCCGACCCAGGAATCGCCCCCTACTAGCGGCCCTTTTTCCCACCCCACTCCCTGCCCCGCTGCCCCTTATCTGTGAGAGGCTTTGGGAACTTGGAGGATTCGCAACATTCAAACCTCGCGTGTCAAGTTCAACTGGGAAGGTGTTTATTAATCACTCTCCCTGAGCATCCCCGCTCGGGGCCAAAAGCATTCTCTCTGGCAGGACCACACCTCTATCCGGTGACATCCAGTGCTGACCGAGTGGGTACTTGGGGTGTACTTGTCATAGAAACTTGAATGCGGAACTCAGAGACGTCTGATGCTTTGTCTCAGGTCACCCAGCAAGCCAGTGGCCAGGCCAAGAACAGAGCCTCCATCTCGTGCTTCTGGCCTGATGATCCCCCACGCCCTGCCTCAGGGCAGCCCGGGCCACTGCCGAGCGGTACCAGGCTCCCCTGGTTCAGATTCCACCCCTTCCGCTTCTAAGCCACGCGTTCTTGGGCTCATAAAATCTCCTCCTGGGCCTCCTTTCCTTGTCTGGAAAATGGAAATAGCAGCATCTACCTTACTGGGCCTCACCGTGGACAAGGGATTTCACACACACCTGTGCCTCGGTCTCCCTATCTGTAACATGGGAACACAACAGCCCTACCTAACAGTGTTATGGTGAAGATGGAATGAATGCTAACCCATGTGAAGTGGTCTGGCTGCTAGGACTCAGCCACAGCCTCACTAGCTGAATCATCTGAACCTGCCCCTGCTTTCTCTCTCCAACTGGGGATCCAGGAGGAAGCGCAGTGCAGGGAGAAGAGGCCCAAAGGCCACCTTGGCCCTACTCCCGCCTCACTGGCAGACTTCGGGGAAGTCACGAAACTCTATACTTTCTCCCTGGAGTTGGGGGGTTGAACAGTAGACAGATTGCCCCTCTTTGGCGTGACTTTCTAAGCTGGAGCCCTTGAGTCCCTGAAAGAGAACATGAAAGTCGCTCAGTTGCATGTGACTCTTTGTGACCCATGGACTGTGGCCTGCCAAGCTCCTCTGCCCGTGGAATTCTCCAGGCAAGAATACTAGAGTGGGTAGCCTATCCTTTCTCCAGGGCATCTTCCCGACCCAGGAATCGAACCAGGGCCTCCTGCATTGCAGGCAGATTCTTTACCAGCTGAGCTACCAGGGAAGCCCCTGAGTGGAGTTCAAACCAGGATTGTTGGATTCTGAGTGTCCCAGACAACTGATGAGCGTATATGAGGCCTCGGCCTGTCCTGAGCCTCCATGCAGTTTCACCACAGACAGCCGCTTCTGGAAGACCACAGGGCCAGGGGTGCTGCCCTGTCTCAGGGTAATAACAGCAGCCAGCTTTATGTCAGGTTCAACCCTACTATGCACCCAGCACTGTGCAACTCTCAGCCAGTCCTTACAGCCCCATTGTACAGATCAGAAAATAGAGGCTTAGAGAGGTTACCTAACTGTCCAAAGGTCCTATGGCCAATTTGGACCTGGAGCTGATACCAGCAGTCCTTAAATCACGCTGCCTCTCTCAATAATCATTTTCAGTCTTTCCAGTAGTAACTTCTGAGAAGTAGAAACTTGTATTTTCCCACTTTTTAAGTAGCAAAACTGAGGCTCAAGAGCAGCACTCAAAACTTCAAGTTCTGAGACTTTAACCCCTATGTTCTACCCTGTACTGTCAAACGAAGGCAAAGAGACAGAGCCTGGGAACCCGCTGACCCCATATTGAGTGTCCACTCCCCCCGCTGCTTCTTTAGCCTCTCCAGGGACCACCTGAGGTCAGCTTCCCCCGGATAGAGAGTGAAGAGTGACCACAGGGCCTCCAAACAGAGCAAATCTCAATTTCTGGTCCCTGGGAATGAGGTAAGCGACATCCGTTTTCACCCGAGCATCATCTTTTGGCCTGGACAGGCCCCTGGCCGGCCAGCCCCTGAGCCGTGAGCTGGATCTGCTCCACCTCCCTGGAACCAGAGCGAGCCCTCCCTGCCCGCCCCGAGCTGCAGCCTCCGTGTTTATCTAACCTCCCTGACCCTGGCAAGCGCTTGTCGCCTTTTTCTTTTTTTCTCAAAAACCAGGACACAATAGGAAGCGTTTCCTTGAACTTATTAAAAAATCCAGACTTGTAAATTAATTTGTCCATGTTGTACAAAGGCAGTGCAGATGGACTCATTAGCATGCACACAACAAATAATTATAGATGAATTTTTAGCTGGCCTGCCTAATGCGCTTGCTGGGTTAATTATGTCAATGTATAATTACATCAGCCCGGGGAGACATAATGGCATACCCCGCTGAGCAGGCCCTGCCTAATGACGGGGCATGGGGGGAGCGCTGACAGAGGAAAGACGGCAGCGGCGTTCCCGCGCACCTGCTTACCTCGACACAAGCGCCCATTGTCCGAGCCTCCCACCACCCAAACAAACAGGCGAGAGGAGAGGGGGGAAATGCAGAGGTGGCCTTGTTCCAGCTGGACCTGAAGACCCCCAAGTAGAGGCTCTGCCCTGCTTCTTCCCTCAGCAGAGCCTTACTGGGTTGGACTGTGGGTCAGACTTCATTCACCCACAAGGGGTCCAGTAAAGGAGCAAAATTAGATGCCGTCCCAGCCCTGCCTTGCCTTGGTTGGCAGTCCAGTGGCTATCGATGAGGTGCACTTGTAAATGAAACCTGGAAGTACGGTGATTGTTGTGAAAGAAAGGTGCAGTCACCTGGGGGAGCTCATACCAGAAAACCAGCCAACCGGTCAAGGAAAGCTTCCTGAAAGAACTGGTATTTACTTGCTGAGACGAGTAAGCATTAACTAGCTGAAAAGGGTAGAGGAGGGCAGTGTTTCCGGCAGAAGGTTCTTGCCTTTACAGAGGCTCTGGGGTGGGAAGGTGCATTTGAGGGACTGAGAGAAGATCAGCATGGCTGGCATTCAGAAGGCAGGAAAAATAGCAAGGGCGTCCGTGTGTCCTGAGCTGACCGAGTGCCCGGCACCCTGTTGAGCACTTTGCTCGAATCTTCATCACAGGCCCATGAGGTCTGTACTTTCACAATGAGGCACAGAGAGGTAGCACCGTTTGCCAAGGTCACACAGCAGTCCTGAGAAGCAAGTCTGGATTAGATTGGGGCCAGGATGTCTGACTCCAGGGTCCACGTGAGCAGAGAGTAGTGGCCAAGCAGGTGCTAGTGGGAGATCCCAAGGGAAGAACCAAGAAGAGAGAGGACTCTTGGACATTAGAAGAAAATGTGGACCAGACCAGGCTTCTTGGCCTGAAGCAAGGAGGCCCTGGCTTTCTTGGGACCCCACGAACACCTACCCACATGAGGCTATTGTTTAGTCAGTAATTCATGTCCGACTCTTTCATGACCGCAGTGGTCTGTAGTCCACCAGGCTCCTGTCCATGGGATTCTCCAAGCAAGGATACTGGAGTGGGTTGCCATTTCCTTCTCTAGGAGATGTTCTCAACCCAGGGATCTAACCCAAGTCTCCTTCATTGGCAGGCAGGCTCTTCACCACTAAGCCATCAAGGAAGCCCCATCTTTCTTGTGGCTACTGAGGTTGAAATATCCGCAGCACTGGGGTAGGAAGTCTTTGTGGCATTAGAGAAGGATACCCAGACTTGAGTCTCTCCTCCACTCTTCGGTAAATCACCTGGCTTCTCTGAGCCTTAATTGCCTCATCTGTGAAAACAAGTTAGATCCAAGCCGGCCTCTGGGGGATGCTGGGTGCGTCATGGGAACCTGTTCCCTGGGACTGGCTTTGTAACCTGGAAGATGCTCCAGCAACCTCCTGCCATAGGTGAGGAGCTGCTGGAAGAAAGGGCATTTGGATTCTACATCTGAAGGAAGAGAAGGTGCTTGCTAGGTGACAGCGATGGGGGCAGAATTCCGGGTGGAAGGATTCGCAGGCCTCAATTTCAGCCACTGGGACACTCGGGGACATCTTATATCCAAGTGAATATCTCGACCCCAGAAAAGAACTGTTACTTAATCGACCACATGTGTCGCAAACGATGATGTGTTGCCCCAGATCCACTGAAAAGCACTCCAAGGATGATATGTGCAAGGATGCTATTAGGAAACCTTGGGTGAAAGAAAACAGGGAGGGAGCGAGGAGAGGTGGCGACCTGGGTGGAAAGCTTCAGGAAGGAAGAACCGGGTAAGGGCGTGGGCCGGTCCTCAGGCCTCAGAGCAGAGCGTTTTGTATCCCCCCAGGCAGGTCTGCCTGTATCCCTGCTGCATGCAGGCCTCCTCTGGGAAGTTCCCTGAGAAGGAAGCACTTGGACGGATGAATTTTAAGAGTGTGCCTGCTGGAGCCCTGGCTAAGTGATGCTCCCTCCGGTTGGAGGTGTGCAAGACACCAACTCTTGGCCACCACAGATGGCATCTAGAGTCAGCAAAATACAGTTACTGGAACAATTATTGGTATTATTCCCAGCTGAGCAGGGCAGCCACGCCCATGGGAACAGCACAGACTCTTCAGAGCAGGTCGCTGGAGAAGACCTGCTCCTTAAAGCAGAAGTTCACGATGCTCTCATAATCCACCCGAGAGATTCCAGACGGCTCCCCTGAAAGGTTCCTCCCACCCAAGCTCCCTGGCCCCCAGAGGTCCCCGCACCCACTGCCTCCTCTCTCTCTCTGCAGACCCGGTGCCTGTGTTTGAGGTGGCACGCAGCCCGGACGACAGACTGCAGGCCCCCAGCTTCGACCCCATTGGGCTGCCGCGGCGAGAGCTGCACACTTCGTGGAAGAGGCTCCCTGAGCTTGTCGGCCCCAAAGGTAGGGATAAGGCTTTCACAGGATGTCCATAATAAACAAACAGGATGTGATTCTTTGGCAGCCGAACTCGGCCCCCCTTGTGGGGGTTGAGGGGAGCAGGGAGCTCAACATTTACCATTTTAGATGTGGGGGGAGGGTTGAGGTACACTTCTGCTGAAATAGACTGCCCCCAAAGTTCAGAGGCTTAATATATTTGAAGGGAGGGGAAGTTGCAGGGGACGCTCCACCGTCGTTCAGGCATCCAGGCTGCGGTGGTCCTGCTGTCGTCAACGCTCCACATCTAGAGTCACAGTGACTGTTTGACACCCGGCCAACCGGCAGAGAAAGATGTGGAGGAGCAGGCTTCCCTGGTGGTCCAGTGGGTAAGGACACCGCCTTGCAGTGCAAGGGGAGCCGGTTCGATCCCTGGCCTGGGAAGATCCCACGTGCCGCGGAGCGGCTGGACCGATGTGGGGGGGCGAGGAGGTGGCGACCTGGGTGGAAAGCTTCAGGAAGGAAGAACCGTAATGGGTCCTCAGGCCTCAGAGCAGAGCGTTTTGTATCCCCCCAGGCAGGTCTGCCTGTATCCCTGCTGCATGCAGGCCTCCTCTGGGAAGTTCCCTGAGAAGGAAGCACTTGGACGGATGAATTTTAAGAGTGTGCCTGCTGGAGCCCTGGCTAAGTGATGCTCCCTCCGGTTGGAGGTGTGCAAGACACCAACTCTTGGCCACCACAGATGGCATCTAGAGTCAGCAAAATACAGTTACTGGAACAATTATTGGTATTATTCCCAGCTGAGCAGGGCAGCCACGCCCATGGGAACAGCACAGACTCTTCAGAGCAGGTCGCTGGAGAAGACCTGCTCCTTAAAGCAGAAGTTCACGATGCTCTCATAATCCACCCGAGAGATTCCAGACGGCTCCCCTGAAAGGTTCCTCCCACCCAAGCTCCCTGGCCCCCAGAGGTACCCGCACCCACTGCCTCCTCTCTCTCTCTGCAGACCCGGTGCCTGTGTTTGAGGTGGCACGCAGCCTGGACGACAGACTGCAGGCCCCCAGCTTCGACCCCATTGGGCTGCCGCGGCGAGAGCTGCACACTTCGTGGAAGAGGCTCCCGGAGCTTGTCGGCCCCAAAGGTAGGGATAAGGCTTTCACAGGATGTCCATAATAAACAAACAGGATGTGATTCTTTGGCAGCCGAACTCGGCCCCCCTTGTGGGGGTTGAGGGGAGCAGGGAGCTCAACACTTACCATTTTAGATGTGGGGGGAGGGTTGAGGTACACTTCTGCTGAAACAGACTGCCCCCAAAGTTCAGAGGCTTAATATATTTGAAGGGAGGGGAAGTTGCAGGGGACGCTCCACCGTCGTTCAGGCATCCAGGCTGCGGTGGTCCTGCTGTCGTCAACGCTCCACATCTAGAGTCACAGTGACTGTTTGACACCCGGCCAACCGGCAGAGAAAGATGTGGAGGAGCAGGCTTCCCTGGTGGTCCAGTGGGTAAGGACACCGCCTTGCAGTGCAAGGGGCGCCGGTTCGATCCCTGGCCTGGGAAGATCCCACGTGCCGCGGAGCGGCTGGACCGATGTGTCCAATGACCGAGCCGGAGCTCTGGAGCGCTTGCGCCCAGAGCCAGTGCTCTGCGACAACGGAGGCCACCTCGATGGGAGGCCCACACGGGCCAAAGAATAAAGATGGATGAAAATAGATAATGAAAGACCAATAGAAGTGGCCCGCCCGCCCCCTCCCTCCCCAACCCGACCCCCTCCCTCCCCAACCCGACCCCCTCCCCAGAAAAAAAACTTCCTTTAAAAAAAAAAAAAAGAATGTGGAGGATCCCACCAAGGTCTGACCACATCTCATTGGCCAGAGCTCAGTCACGTGGCCACACCATGCTGCAAAGGAGGCTGGGAAATGTGAGTCTGGCTGTGTGTGCCCGGGAGGAGAGGGAGACAGGATGTAGTGAGCACAGCGCTGTCTCAGACCCAACTGAGACGAGTTAAGAAGTGTAGTGTTTAAGTGTACATATGTTGTGATAAAAATGCTGAGGGAATTCCCTGGTGGTCCAGCGGCTAAGACTGTGCTCCCAATGCAGGGGGCCTGGGTTCGATCCCTGGTCAAGGAACTAGATCCCACATGCTACAACTGAGACCCAATGCAGCCAAATAAATATAAAGAAAATATATTTTTTTTAATTTTAAAAAATGTTGAAAAGCAAGAGAATGACGAACAAGATTCAAAATGGTGGTTCCCTCTGGAAGGTGAGGTACAGGGAGGAGCAGAGAGCAGGCGAAAGTCGTTGGCAGCCATCCCAGGTTCGGATGTTCTGACCTGCATGCCAGGCACTGTGGTAGGCACTCGGGACCCAACCAGGAGCAAAACAGAAACGCCTCTGCCCTCATCATGCTGACCTTCTAGAGGGAGGGGGTGATTGTCGGTAAATAAAGTTGTAAAATACGTGGTATGTCAGTTGGTGAATAGGCTTTGGGGAAAAAATTAAGCAGGGATTGTGGAGAGAGTCAGGTTAAGGGATTCTTGTCTAAGGAACGAATGAGACGGATTTACCTCAGAAGTCAGTAAGCTTTTTCTGAAAAGGGCCAGAAAGTAATTATCTCGTATGTTGCAAGCCATGGAGTTTCTGTCACAACTAGGTAATGCTCGGTGAAAGCAGCCATAGATAATACGCAAGTGAGTGGGCATGTCTTATTCCAATAAAACTTTATTGACAAAACAGGTGGCAGGCCAGATTTGGCAGGTACCGCAGATAAACTGAGCTAAGGCCTGTCAAACAGAAGCATGACACAGAGTCACTTCTCAGGAAACAATCAGTCCCTCAAACTCCCTCATTTCACAGCCTCCTCCCTTCTCCCCTGTGCCCCGCATTGGCCAGACTGATGTACGCCTGGCCCAAGGCAGGTCCTCTGGGGAAGACTTACAGTGACTGAAATCACCGCCCCTGGCCAGCTCTGCTCCCACACCTGGAATACCCTTCCAGCCTCCTGGAGAAGCCAGGACTTGGCAGTTCTTCAGCCCTTGCTCCTGCATATGCCTCTGTGACGCCTCTGAGGCTCCCCACCAGAGCTGTCTCTCCTTCCCCTGAGGTCTGAGCTTCCTCCTGTGGGAACGCCGTTGACAGTAGTTGTGGAGATGGCCTCCGGAACGGCATTGCTCTGCACTGCGTGCTTGTCACCCAACAGTTCCCTGTCCCCTGAATCGACCTCCTGAGGTGTCACTGGCCCCCCTTTACAGATGGGGAAACTTGAGGTGCACAGAAGCAGCAGGTGGCCAAGTGGGAATCAAAACTGATTTCATCTGAGGGGTACAGGGAGGAGCAGAGAGCAGGCGAAAGTCGTTGGCAGCCATCCCAGGTTTGGATGTTCTGACCTGCATGCCAGGCACTGTGGTAGGCACTCGGGACCCAACCAGGAGCAAAACAGAAACGCCTCTGCCCTCATCATGCTGACCTTCTAGAGGGAGGGGGTGATTGTCGGTAAATAAAGTTGTAAAATACGTGGTATGTCAGTTGGTGAATAGGCTTTGGGGAAAAAATTAAGCAGGGATTGTGGAGAGAGTCAGGTTAAGGGATTCTTGTCTAAGGAACGAATGAGACGGATTTACCTCAGAAGTCAGTAAGCTTTTTCTGAAAAGGGCCAGAAAGTAATTATCTCGTATGTTGCAAGCCATGGAGTTTCTGTCACAACTAGGTAATGCTCGGTGAAAGCAGCCATAGATAATACGCAAGTGAGTGGGCATGTCTTATTCCAATAAAACTTTATTGACAAAACAGGTGGCAGGCCAGATTTGGCAGGTACCGCAGATAAACTGAGCTAAGGCCTGTCAAACAGAAGCATGACACAGAGTCACTTCTCAGGAAACAATCAGTCCCTCAAACTCCCTCATTTCACAGCCTCCTCCCTTCTCCCCTGTGCCCCGCATTGGCCAGACTGATGTACGCCTGGCCCAAGGCAGGTCCTCTGGGGAAGACTTACAGTGACTGAAATCACCGCCCCTGGCCAGCTCTGCTCCCACACCTGGAATACCCTTCCAGCCTCCTGGAGAAGCCAGGACTTGGCAGTTCTTCAGCCCTTGCTCCTGCATATGCCTCTGTGACGCCTCTGAGGCTCCCCACCAGAGCTGTCTCTCCTTCCCCTGAGGTCTGAGCTTCCTCCTGTGGGAACGCCGTTGACAGTAGTTGTGGAGATGGCCTCCGGAACGGCATTGCTCTGCACCGCGTGCTTGTCACCCAACAGTTCCCTGTCCCCTGAATCGACCTCCTGAGGTGTCACTGGCCCCCCTTTACAGATGGGGAAACTTGAGGTGCACAGAAGCAGCAGGTGGCCAAGTGGGGAATCAAAACAGAAGTTTTTGGCCTTGGCCCTGGGCTGTGTTTCTCTCTGAGGACACGTGTTATTCTGCATCGTGATGGTGAAGCCTTGATTTTCTGTTCACTGCTGTGGCCTCAGCACCTGAAATACCCAGTCCTTGTGTGCACAAGTGTACTGGGGGCTGAACGTCCTGCCAGTCTGTCAAGGGGCACACTCTACAAACCACCAAGCACTACGCTCACCTCCCGCCCTGGTGTCAGGCTCACTGTGGAAACTTACTAACCAGGACAGAGTTTAACTGAGTCACTTAAAGCAGGGTTGGGGGATCAAATTTTGAAACTTCTGAGCCATTCCCCTCAATAGCTGACTGCTGAGCACCTGTCTTTCCATGAGTTTAGTGCCAAAGGCACCTCACAGGGCCTGCAGAGACGGACCAGCTAGGGGCCCTGCCCCAGGGTAGCTGCAGGTGCGGGATGATGGGTGATGACCTGGCCTCTGAGTGTGTGTCGTCCCCTGTGGGGAGGGGAACGCAGCGTGGCGGATCCTCGGTAGGTTAAATCTGGAGCTACTGAGTGAGCCCACCGTTCCACTCCTACTATGGATATGCCCCCAAAGAACTGAAAACAAGTGCTCAGACAAAACTTGCACACAAGTGTTTATAACAGCACTGTTCACAGTAGCCAAATGGTCAAAAGAATCCAGACATCCATCAGTGTATAAATGGAAAAAGCAGAATGTGATACGTCCATAAAATGTATGTCCAACCTTGCATGAACCTTGAGAACATACCAAGGCAGAAGAATCAGGTCACAAGAGGACATATGTTATGATCCCAGTGATAAGAGGAGATGCCTAAAATACACAAATCCATAGCAACAGAAAGCGAAGTGTTGGTTGCCAGGGGCCGGAGAAGGGAGTGAGGAGTGTCTTCTTCATGGGGACAGGTTTCCTTCTGAGGTGGTGACAGTGTCCTGGAATTACTGATAATGATTGCACACCATTTTGATCATACTATGTGTCACTAAATGATGTACGTTCAATTGGTGAATTTTATCTTGCATGTATTTTACCATGACTTTTTTTTTTTAATCATGCGGAAGGCCAAGGAGGCAGAACAGGTCTGTGAGGGCAAAGGTGCCTTCCATGCGGTGGGCGTCTGACTCCTGTGCAGGTGCTCGCCAAGGCTGCAGCCCAGCCGACTGCGGTGACAGCAGGTTCCAACAGCTGCGCTCTCTCCAGAGCTGAGTTTGGAAAATGGATTCTTCTCCCATTGATTGATCTGGTTTGCAGAAAGCGGCTCTGGCTGTCAGGCCGCTCTCAGCTATGGGCGGTTTTCGCTCTTTTTCTTCCTCCAGAGCAGAGAGAGGGGGCGTCGCCGGCCGGGCCCACGCTGACCGAGGCGAGCCGCCTCCCAGGCATTCCCAGCAAAGCCCTCCTGACAGAAACTTTGCTGCAGAGAAATGAGGCAGAGAAACAAAAGTGAGTCGGGAGGCATGAGCGGGCTCCTGCTGCTCCACCTGTCGGGAGGCGGGAGCTGGAAAGTCACCTCTGCCCAGGGCCTTGGGGAATCAGAGGCAGTCTGAAGACAGATGCCAGGCTGGGTTCACACCACCTGTCGGCAGCGTGGCGGCCTGCCCTGGACAGGTCACCTCACCTGGCTGAGCCGCAGTTTCCCCATCTGGAGTATGGGGCTAGTGGTGGTACACTGGTCATGGTTCCCCAGAGAAACAGAACCAGTAGGATTTTTTTTTATTATTAATTAAGAGTTGTATTTCAAGGACTTAAGTCACATAGTTGATTGAGGCTGGCAAGTCTCAATGGGCAGAGGTGGCCAGCAGGCTAGAGGCTGTCAAGTGGAAGTCAGTGCTGCCATCTTGAGTCAGAATTTCTTCTCCAGTTTTGTTCTTTAGACTTTCAACTGGAAAAAAAAAAAGGACTTCCCTGGCAGTCTAGTGGCTAAGGCTCTGTGCTGCCACGACAGGCGGCACAGGTCTGACCCCTGCTTGCAGAACTGAGATCCCACGTGCTGTGCAGCATGGCCAACATTTTTTGATTCTCTTCACAGCCATTTTGAATCTGATAATGATTGCACACCATTTTGATCCTACTATTTTTCACTAAATGATGGACCTTCAATTGGTGAATTTTATCTTGCATGTATTTTACCATGACTTTTTTTTTTTAATCATGCGGAAGGCCAAGGAGGCAGAACAGGTCTGTGAGGGCAAAGGTGCCTTCCATGCGGTGGGCGTCTGACTCCTGTGCAGGTGCTCGCCAAGGCTGCAGCCCAGCCGACTGCGGTGACAGCAGGTTCCAACAGCTGCGCTCTCTCCAGAGCTGAGTTTGGAAAATGGATTCTTCTCCCATTGATTGATCTGGTTTGCAGAAAGCGGCTCTGGCTGTCAGGCCGCTCTCAGCTATGGGCGGTTTTCGCTCTTTTTCTTCCTCCAGAGCAGAGAGAGGCGTCGCCGGCCGGGCCCACGCTGACCGAGGCAAGCCGCCTCCCAGGCATTCCCAGCAAAGCCCTCCTGACAGAAACTTTGCTGCAGAGAAATGAGGCAGAGAAACAAAAGTGAGTCGGGAGGCATGAGCGGGCTCCTGCTGCTCCACCTGTCGGGAGGCGGGAGCTGGAAAGTCACCTCTGCCCAGGGCCTTGGGGAATCAGAGGCAGTCTGAAGACAGATGCCAGGCTGGGTTCACACCACCTGTCGGCAGCGTGGCGGCCTGCCCTGGACAGGTCACCTCACCTGGCTGAGCCGCAGTTTCCCCATCTGGAGTATGGGGCTAGTGGTGGTACACTGGTCATGGTTCCCCAGAGAAACAGAACCAGTAGGATTTTTTTTTATTATTAATTAAGAGTTGTATTTCAAGGACTTAAGTCACATAGTTGATTGAGGCTGGCAAGTCTCAATGGGCAGAGGTGGCCAGCAGGCTAGAGGCTGTCAAGTGGAAGTCAGTGCTGCCATCTTGAGTCAGAATTTCTTCTCCAGTTTTGTTCTTTAGACTTTCAACTGGAAAAAAAAAAAGGACTTCCCTGGCAGTCTAGTGGCTAAGGCTCTGTGCTGCCACGACAGGCGGCACAGGTCTGACCCCTGCTTGCAGAACTGAGATCCCACGTGCTGTGCAGCATGGCCAACATTTTTTTTTAATTAAAAAAAAATTTTTTAAGACCTTCATTCAGCTGATTACATGAGACCCAACCATGTTATTGGGAATAGTCTCCTTTGTTGTTCTTCTTCTTCAGTTGCTGAGTCATATTTGACTCTTTGCGACCCCATGAATTGCAGCACGCCAGCCTTCACTACCCTTCACCATCATCTGGGTGCTTGCTGAAACTCACATCCATTGAGTTGGTGATACCATCCAACCGTCTCGTCCTCTGTTGCCCCCTTCTCATCGTGACCTCAGTCTTTCCCAGCACCAGGGTCTTTTCCAATGAGTCGGCTCTTCTCATCAGGTGGCCAAAGTATTGGAGCGTTAGCATCAGCATCAGTCCTTCCGATGAATATTCAGGATTGATTTCCTTTGGGATTGAGGGAGCAAAGCCTTAAGGAGGTGAGATGGGGCAGGGAACAGTCAGTGCAAAGGTCCTGAGGCAGGAACATGCTTAATGGGTTTGAACAGCAAGGAGGTATCTGAGGCTGGGTAAGATTAAGGTAAACAAGCCTCCTTCCCTGGAGTTACTGAGCCAGATAAGGGAAAGCTCAGGCTTTGCCTAAACCCTCCCCCAGCGCAGTGAGGGGGCCTCTTCCTCTGCTGACTTGCCTGCATCACACCTGAGTTAGAGCACAGTGGGCCAGCAGGACTTCCCCAACTCATGCCACAGAAAGGGAAAAAACTGCCTCTCGGGGGGACAGTAGTAGAAGCCAATGGTATTGGGGGAACTCTGGGTGCTGGTCACCACGCTGAGTGTGCCTCACAGCACCCACTGAGGCAGACTGCATCATAAACCCCATTTTTTTTAATTTACTTATTTATTCCTGGCCACGCTGGGTGTTTGCTGCTTCGCATGGACTTTCTCTAGTTGCGGTGAGCAGGCTCTACTCTTCGTTGCCGTGTATGGGCTTCCCCACTGCAACAAACCCCATATTATCGATGAGGAAATTAAGGCCCAGAGAGGCAAGGTCACTGGCTGCTGCAGAAGCATGACTGGACATCAGCCACGGTGGAGGCCACACTGCCAACAAAAGAGCAGGGCAGCCGAGTGCCTGAGGGTCATGGCTAAGGACTCTTTCATTGAAAAGACCCAGGTGCCGACTCCAGGGAGTGGGTGCGGGGACAGGAAGCCAGGAGGGACTCGTCCACATGCCCAGTGTTTTCACAGGGGCCTTCAAGAAGTACAAATCACTTTGGCAGCCAGACTGGGGGAAGCCGAGGAGAAGATTAAGGTCCTACATTCAGGTATGTGCTGGGCACCTGTCCCCTGCCCTCCCGCAGCGCCCCAGCTGGTCAGACCAAGAGGCCCTGTGGGAGGGGGTAGTGACACTCTGATCACAGGGTCTGGAATCTGAAGGGCCAGAAAGGAGTTTGGGAAGGGAGAGAAAAGACTTAAATCACCCGGGGGGAATCGGAGCCCCAATCCCAGGGGTCACACTACCGTGGAGAGAGAGTTTGAGATGGAATTAAATCAGTGCCCGCAAATGCAGTGCCCACTGCCAGCTATAAACTGTCAACCGGAAGTCAGTGCTGCCATCTTGAGTCAGAATTTCTTCTCCAGTTTTGTTCTTAAGACCTTCAGCCTGGACAAGCAGCCACACCAGCCGGATCAGGGAAGGCAGTAGGGAAGTGGGGGGTGGTCTGGGTCCAGCTAGAGATCCCAGGCCTCATCTAAAGAGGCAGCCACTGCTGAGCCCCAGCCAGTCACTGCCCAGTGTGGCTAGTCCCTTCCACTCTCCTAGAGAAACCAGAAGTCTGGAATTTTGTGAGAAATCCCTCCTTTATTAAATAAACATGTATCTCTTGACTTTGTTACTCCTCCCTGCCCCCCTCACTTCCAGGGCAGGTCCTCAGGGCAGGTGAGCTCATGGATGGACGGCCCCACCTCGGCCCTGGAGTGACCTAGCATGTTTGGGGGCTCATACCCCGGGTTCTGGGACAGACCACCCAACTCTACCTATCTGGGTCCCCCGAGCTTCAGAGACTCACGGAGAATCTGCCTCCCCAGCCCTGACCGCTCCCCAGCCCTCCCATCAGCTTGAAGCCCTTCTAGGAGCAGGAAACTCACGACTTGTCATGCCAGCCCTGGGAGTAAAATCCTTCCTCACTGTCCCAAGCCTCATTCCGCCTTCCGGGCTCTACAGAGGGGACTGGGTTCCACCTCCCTGCAGGGTGGAGGGCCTCACCCTGGCACTGTCATTTTTCTCAGCGTTGAAGGCCACCGCAGACCAAGTAAGTGCAGGCCTTGCCCTTGGCCCCCAGGCCCGCCTCCTCTTTCTGAAATCACTTTGGCAGCCAGACTGGGGAAGCCGAGGAGAAGATTAAGGTCCTACATTCAGGTATGTGCTGGGCACCTGTCCCCTGCCCTCCCGCAGCGCCCCAGCTGGTCAGACCAAGAGGCCCTGTGGGAGGGGGTAGTGACACTCTGATCACAGGGTCTGGAATCTGAAGGGCCAGAAAGGAGTTTGGGAAGGGAGAGAAAAGACTTAAATCACCCGGGGGGAATCGGAGCCCCAATCCCAGGGGTCACACTACCGTGGAGAGAGAGTTTGAGATGGAATTAAATCAGTGCCCGCAAATGCAGTGCCCACTGCCAGCTATAAACTGTCAACCGGAAGTCAGTGCTGCCATCTTGAGTCAGAATTTCTTCTCCAGTTTTGTTCTTAAGACCTTCAGCCTGGACAAGCAGCCACACCAGCCGGATCAGGGAAGGCAGTAGGGAAGTGGGGGTGGTCTGGGTCCAGCTAGAGAACCCAGGCCTCATCTAAAGAGGCAGCCACTGCTGAGCCCCAGCCAGTCACTGCCCAGTGTGGCTAGTCCCTTCCACTCTCCTAGAGAAACCAGAAGTCTGGAATTTTGTGAGAAATCCCTCCTTTATTAAATAAACATGTATCTCTTGACTTTGTTACTCCTCCCTGCCCCCCTCACTTCCAGGGCAGGTCCTCAGGGCGGGTGAGCTCATGGATGGACGGCCCCACCTCGGCCCTGGAGTGATCTAGCATGTTTGGGGGCTCATACCCCGGGTTCTGGGACAGACCACCCAACTCTACCTATCTGGGTCCCCCGAGCTTCAGAGACTCACGGAGAATCTGCCTCCCCAGCCCTGACTGCTCCCCAGCCCTCCCATCAGCTTGAAGCCCTTCTAGGAGCAGGAAACTCACGACTTGTCATGCCAGCCCTGGGAGTAAAATCCTTCCTCACTGTCCCAAGCCTCATTCCGCCTTCCGGGCTCTACAGAGGGGACTGGGTTCCACCTCCCTACAGGGTGGAGGGCCTCACCCTGGCACTGTCATTTTTCTCAGCGTTGAAGGCCACGCAGACAGAGCTGTTGGAGCTGCGGCGGAAATACGATGAGGAGGCCGCGTCCAAGTAAGTGCAGGCCTTGCCCTTGGCCCCCCCCCAGGCCCGCCTCCTCTTTCTGACTCTTCTCCCTCTGATTCTGCCTGAGACACTCATCTCACACCCTGTGCTCCACCCCTGCCTCGGCACACAGCTGTGTGCCAGTCATTCTTGGCACCGTCTGTGCACCACAGACTAGACGGGGCTTCCTGGGTTGCCGGCAAAGTCCACTCTGCTGCTCGGGGGCCTGTTGCCCCAGCCTCCAGGAGCTGTTCCCTCTCCCCAACTTCACAGTCCAACCTCCAGGGCCAAGGGTCATCTTAAATTGCTCTGAACTCAACATTGCTTCGGGCTTCCAGATGCCACTTACTTGAAGCACCTGCTGTTTATTCGGTGCTAGGCTGAGTCCCTGGAGAAAGCATCAGGACATGTCCCCATCCTCAGTCAAGGGGAGGAGATAGATACTAGCTCATGTACAGGAATACATTCTGTCATTCACAGACACTGTTGAGCACTTACTGTATGTCTGACACTGTTGTGGGCACATGGTAAATAGTATGAAGGGACAAAATGGGAGAGGTGTGTCCTATTATCCAGGATAGTCAAGGGAGGACCTCCCAGAGGAGATGACCTGCGGAATAAGACCTCAAAGAGAAGGAGATGGCCACATGAAGAATGCTGGGAAAGGTACTCTGGGCGGTGGAAACCGCTTGTGCAAAGAAGGTCTTGAACAAGAACGTTCAGGAAGCACATGTTTAGTCACGAAATGCTCCCTGCAGACCTCCGGTGGCCCTCACCCCACACTGGGCAGCAGGGCAGCCAAGGTGGATGAGGCCTGTCCTGATCCTCTAGGTGCTGGAAACCCAGCGAGGTGGGGAGGCTGCAAAATAAACGAGGGTAGCTGCAGAGGCCTCCTAGGGAACGCTCTACAGCTGGGCTTGCTGCTCAGGACCTGGGGACTTCACTGGCAGTCCAGGCGGCCTTTAGACATCCCGCCTTCCGGGCTCTACAGAGGGGACTGGGTTCCACCTCCCTGCAGGGTGGAGGGCCTCACCCTGGCACTGTCATTTTTCTCAGCGTTGAAGGCCACGCAGACAGAGCTGTTGGAGCTGCGGCGGAAATACGATGAGGAGGCCGCGTCCAAGTAAGTGCAGGCCTTGCCCTTGGCCCCCCCCAGGCCCGCCTCCTCTTTCTGACTCTTCTCCCTCTGATTCTGCCTGAGACACTCATCTCACACCCTGTGCTCCACCCCTGCCTCGGCACACAGCTGTGTGCCAGTCATTCTTGGCACCGTCCGTGCACCACAGACTAGACGGGGCTTCCTGGGTTGCCGGCAAAGTCCACTCTGCTGCTCGGGGGCCTGTTGCCCCAGCCTCCAGGAGCTGTTCCCTCTCCCCAACTTCACAGTCCAACCTCCAGGGCCAAGGGTCATCTTAAATTGCTCTGAACTCAACATTGCTTCGGGCTTCCAGATGCCACTTACTTGAAGCACCTGCTGTTTATTCGGTGCTAGGCTGAGTCCCTGGAGAAAGCATCAGGACATGTCCCCATCCTCAGTCAAGGGGAGGAGATAGATACTAGCTCATGTACAGGAATACATTCTGTCATTCACAGACACTGTTGAGCACTTACTGTATGTCTGACACTGTTGTGGGCACATGGTAAATAGTATGAAGGGACAAAATGGGAGAGGTGTGTCCTATTATCCAGGATAGTCAAGGGAGGACCTCCCAGAGGAGATGACCTGCGGAATAAGACCTCAAAGAGAAGGAGATGGCCACATGAAGAATGCTGGGAAAGGTACTCTGGGCGGTGGAAACCGCTTGTGCAAAGAAGGTCTTGAACAAGAACGTTCAGGAAGCACATGTTTAGTCACGAAATGCTCCCTGCAGACCTCCGGTGGCCCTCACCCCACACTGGGCAGCAGGGCAGCCAAGGTGGATGAGGCCTGTCCTGATCCTCTAGGTGCTGGAAACCCAGCGAGGTGGGGAGGCTGCAAAATAAACGAGGGTAGCTGCAGAGGCCTCCTAGGGGAACGCTCTACAGCTGGGCTTGCTGCTCAGGACCTGGGGACTTCACTGGCAGTCCAGCGGTTACGACTTTGCCTTTCAGTGCAGGGGGCGAGGGCTCGATCCCTGGTCAGGGAGCTACGATTCCACATGCCTCACAGCCAAGAAACAGCAACATAAAACAGAAGCAGCATTGTGACACATTCAATAAAGACTTCAAAAATGGTCCACATTAAAAAAAACTTAAAGCTCAGGCCCTGTTCTCTTGAGGAAGACCTTAGCAAAGGCAAAAGTGTGCTTCAGTGGCAGCATCAGAGGGTGGACCCCTGGGCAGGGGGCGTTGAGGGGCCAGACCACCTGGAAGAGGTGCGTGTTTTTTTCCCCCCAGCCTGACTTCTCTTCAGTAGGAAGGATGGAAGGCAGCCTCCTCACAGCCTCCATTGCAAGACCCAAGGGCTGGCTGGGACTGGGCGTTTCAGGAAGGGTGGGGCCCTGGCCGCTGCCAGAAGCCCTTCCTCAGGGCCTTGTCTTTCTGTCTCAGGGCAGATGAAGTCGGCCTGATCATGACCAACCTGGAGAAAGCTAATCAGGTGAGGAGACGTGCGGGAGGGGGTCTCAGGCGGGGTGAAGGGGAGGGAGCTGAGCTCAATCAGTATTCCTGAACTGCATGCCGCGCTGAGTGCTGGCACAGAGTGATGTCAGGCCCTGAGTTCCCGGAGGAGGGGGGAGGGGTACAGACAGAACACTCAGAAATAGGGCGAGGCAGGCAGGGCAGCAACAGTTGAGGAAGGGGCACCTGACCCAGACTCAGGGGTCAGGGAAGACGTCCCAGAAGAAGGGTTGTCGACCCGAGATCTGACGAGTAACTGGAGACCGTAGAGGGATGGACTCCAGGCACTGGGTGGCCCTGGAAAGGCCAGAAAGCACCCTCCCCATGGGAGGAAGGCAGAGCAGGGACCAGGGGTCCAGGCCCAAGCCCAGGCAAGGTGGGACATGGGTCTCTCCCCACCAGACTGAGTGAGGAACTGTGCTCCTCAGAGGGGGTGGGGGCGGTGATGAGGGACAGGCCTGGGGCTGCGTCTCTCCCCCCATCCCCACCTGGGGTCTGTGCCAGCCTCCTCACTCAGTCACCTGCCGAGTGGGGGTGAACCCAGCCTTCCCTAGGGCTCTCGTAGCTTCGTCCCAGCCTGGGTCTCTGTAAATCCTTCAGCCTCCCTGAGCCTCAGTTTTCACATCTGTGAATGGGGTTCCCACATCCTGCTTCCCTCTGGCTTCTGACTTCAGTGTTGCCATTTGGGGGACAGAGCTGGGCAGGACTTTGAAAGGAAGTAGGATGTGGAGTCCCGTTGGCCCACCACATCTCTCCCCAGTGCCCTGCGATGCCAGCAGCCAGGACCAGGGTCAGGAGGGTCAGCAGAGTGACTGGGCAAGCAGTCATCTCCCTTGAGGATGAAAGAGGACCCTTTGAGCTGGGTTCTAAAGCCAGGCGCTGCTTTCCTGAGGAGCGGCATTCCAGGCAGAGGGCATAGCCTAGGCAGAGGCCTAGCTGTGGGTTGTGGGGGCCTGAGGACAGTGCTCCCTCCTACAGAGCAAAATAGGGACAGGTTACTTTTGAACAGGTAACCCATCTCCCCTCCCTGAACTCGCCACCTGCCCCCACCCCTCAGCAACCTCTGTTACAGAGCCTGGGGTCTCCTCCCAGAAGTCCATTCAAAAGCCCATTTTCCCCCCTTTTAAACAAAAATGATAGTTACCATGTACCCCCAGGTACCATGAACCACACTTTTTCTGTGCGTGTCTTAGAGCTCGGTTCAGATTCGTCATATTGCCCGGATGTATCATTCTCTCACCCACGGGGAAGGAAACTTTCTGTGAAAGCCCCAAGTGTATCTTACTCCTGGTCTTGCAAGTTGCCGTCACAACTATTCAAAACTTTGCTGGGGCAGAGTGAAAGCTTAAACGATACGGGAGTGAATGCACGTGGCTGTGTTCCAGGAAAACTTTATTTATATACGCAGGCAGTAACCTTCAGTTGGCCAGCCTCTGGTCTCACTCAGACCCCACTGAGGGTGTTTCCAGTAGTTTACCGTCATCCTCAATACTGCAGTGACTAGCCTTGAACAGACATCAGTTCACACATACCCAAGCCACTGCCCAGGGCAGATTCCTAGAAGTGGAGCTGTTGGGTAAAGAGCCGTGTGCTGGTAATTTGGCAGATGTGGCCAAACTGCCTTCCATGAGTGGTGCCAGTTTACACCCCCTCCAGCAAGACCTGAGAGGGCCTCTTTCCCCATAGCCTGGCCAGCACCGTGTGGCATCAGACTTCTGGATTTCTGCCAGACAGGCTTAAGCGAGCCTCAATTGTTTTTCACATCTGGGGCCCTTTTTTGCACTTCAGTGTTGCCATTTGGGGGACAGAGCTGGGCAGGACTTTGAAAGGAAGTAGGATGTGGAGTCCCGTTGGCCCACCACATCTCTCCCCAGTGCCCTGCGATGCCAGCAGCCAGGACCAGGGTCAGGAGGGTCAGCAGAGTGACTGGGCAAGCAGTCATCTCCCTTGAGGATGAAAGAGGACCCTTTGAGCTGGGTTCTAAAGCCAGGCGCTGCTTTCCTGAGGAGCGGCATTCCAGGCAGAGGGCATAGCCTAGGCAGAGGCCTAACTGTGGGTTGTGGGGGCCTGAGGACAGTGCTCCCTCCTACAGAGCAAAATAGGGACAGGTTACTTTTGAACAGGTAACCCATCTCCCCTCCCTGAACTCGCCACCTGCCCCCACCCCTCAGCAACCTCTGTTACAGAGCCTGGGGTCTCCTCCCAGAAGTCCATTCAAAAGCCCATTTTCCCCCCTTTTAAACAAAAATGATAGTTACCATGTACCCCCAGGTACCATGAACCACACTTTTTCTGTGCGTGTCTTAGAGCTCGGTTCAGATTCGTCATATTGCCCGGATGTATCATTCTCTCACCCACGGGAAGGGAAACTTTCTGTGAAAGCCCGAAGTGTATCTTACTCCTGGTCTTGCAAGTTGCCGTCACAACTATTCAAAACTTTGCTGGGGCAGAGTGAAAGCTTAAACGATACGGGAGTGAATGCACGTGGCTGTGTTCCAGGAAAACTTTATTTATATACGCAGGCAGTAACCTTCAGTTGGCCAGCCTCTGGTCTCACTCAGACCCCACTGAGGGTGTTTCCAGTAGTTTACCGTCATCCTCAATACTGCAGTGACTAGCCTTGAACAGACATCAGTTCACACATACCCAAGCCACTGCCCAGGGCAGATTCCTAGAAGTGGAGCTGTTGGGTAAAGAGCCGTGTGCTGGTAATTTGGCAGATGTGGCCAAACTGCCTTCCATGAGTGGTGCCAGTTTACACCCCCTCCAGCAAGACCTGAGAGGGCCTCTTTCCCCATAGCCTGGCCAGCACCGTGTGGCATCAGACTTCTGGATTTCTGCCAGACAGGCTTAAGAAGAGAGATTTTAGAGTCGTATGACTAGAAAGCAGTTTTCATAATGTTTCTTTTTTCTGAGGGCAAAACAAAGCCTGCTCATTATAGAGTATTGGGGGGAAAAGTACGTCTCTGTGTTAATCGTTAATGTCTGTATATATTAGTACCATCGAAATGTGAGCAAGAGGATTCTGGGGCAGGTCATTATCACTTACGTAAAACCACACCCGTTTGCCCCAGCTCTTCCCCTAGGGTGACGAGCCAAGAACCAAATAGCAAGGAACCCCCCAAATATGAATCTGCATCTTTGTATAGGAGAGGGACCTTCTGAGAAAGCGAGAGAAGTCTACTCCCAAGTGTCCTAATGAACAGAAGGGCGAGGATCCTGGGCTTCTAGCACTTGGAATGTGAATGCTTCTCTCCAGGGGAAGATAAGACTAGTAGCTTTAAACCCAGCTTTACAACCCAGGGGACAGGCTCCTATCCCCTCTTGAAATATCAGCAGACATCTCCCAGGAGGTCAGTCTTTGGGGTTCTCACCAGGTAATCACATATTGGTGTTAGTTTTCAAGGCATGTCTTTTAGCCCAGATCTCAAGCCTCAGTTCCGTTTCCTCAGAAAGCCCTAACTGTGAACTGTGTGAAAACATCAAGATGTTTTCTTCCACCCTACACACCCAAAACCTTACCCCCAACAAAACTGACTTCCAACTCGAACAGTTTCTGAAACAAGATAGGTACCATAAGTAAACAAATCATTTTAAAATCAACAGAATGTGTGCATAGATGTGTGAGTCTCCGTGTGCATACAGGGGACATAGCATCCTGATTGCTAAGGTCAGTGCATACATTAAACAATCGTGACCTGTCATGGGCTCAATACTGCAGTGACTAGCCTTGAACAGACATCAGTTCACACATACCCAAGCCACTGCCCAGGGCAGATTCCTAGAAGTGGAGCTGTTGGGTAAAGAGCCGTGTGCTGGTAATTTGGCAGATGTGGCCAAACTGCCTTCCATGAGTGGTGCCAGTTTACACCCCCTCCAGCAAGACCTGAGAGGGCCTCTTTCCCCATAGCCTGGCCAGCACCGTGTGGCATCAGACTTCTGGATTTCTGCCAGACAGGCTTAAGAAGAGAGATTTTAGAGTCGTATGACTAGAAAGCAGTTTTCATAATGTTTCTTTTTTCTGAGGGCAAAACAAAGCCTGCTCATTATAGAGTATTGGGGGGAAAAGTACGTCTCTGTGTTAATCGTTAATGTCTGTATATATTAGTACCATCGAAATGTGAGCAAGAGGATTCTGGGGCAGGTCATTATCACTTACGTAAAAACCACACCCGTTTGCCCCAGCTCTTCCCCTAGGGTGACGAGCCAAGAACCAAATAGCAAGGAACCCCCCAAATATGAATCTGCATCTTTGTATAGGAGAGGGACCTTCTGAGAAAGCGAGAGAAGTCTACTCCCAAGTGTCCTAATGAACAGAAGGGCGAGGATCCTGGGCTTCTAGCACTTGGAATGTGAATGCTTCTCTCCAGGGGAAGATAAGACTAGTAGCTTTAAACCCAGCTTTACAACCCAGGGGACAGGCTCCTATCCCCTCTTGAAATATCAGCAGACATCTCCTAGGAGGTCAGTCTTTGGGGTTCTCACCAGGTAATCACATATTGGTGTTAGTTTTCAAGGCATGTCTTTTAGCCCAGATCTCAAGCCTCAGTTCCGTTTCCTCAGAAAGCCCTAACTGTGAACTGTGTGAAAACATCAAGATGTTTTCTCTTCCACCCTACACACCCAAAACCTTACCCCCAACAAAACTGACTTCCAACTCGAACAGTTTCTGAAACAAGATAGGTACCATAAGTAAACAAATCATTTTAAAATCAACAGAATGTGTGCATAGATGTGTGTGAGTCTCCGTGTGCATACAGGGGACATAGCATCCTGATTGCTAAGGTCAGTGCATACATTAAACAATCACTGTGACCTGCATCAGCAGCTGGGAATCCAAATCCAGCTGCAGCTCTTTTCATTTTAAGTTAATAGTTCACAAGATCCCATCCACTCTGTTGTTGTTAATACATAAAGGAATCCAGTTACTGACACGTTTGTATGTGTCAGTCATCAGGGTGGAATACCTAATGAGTTGTGTGTTACCATATCACTTACTTGCATAACAGACCTATGAGGCAGTTGCTGTTTCACCCCCATTGTACAGACAGAGAGACTGAGGCCAACGGTATGAAGTTTCTTACCCAAGGTCATACAACCAGAAAGAGGCAAAGGACAGATTTCTTTCCAGTCCGCAAGTCCACATCATTAATATTTGGATGCTTTCTTCCAGGCTTTTTATTAGAAATTTTTGAAGAGTTAAGATTCAGTTTAGTCAGCTGTGGCATTCTGATGTTAGATGTATTTCAACACTCCTCTTCAGTGGATGTTATTTCATGGCCCCCATTTCACGAAAGGAAAACTGAGACCCAGAGAGGGGAACTATCTTGCCCAGTGGCCTGCAACAGCTCGTGGGCTTTGTAGCCACCTCTGTGGACACCATCTGGCACAGGAGCAGGGGACAGACTCTGGCCTTTTGAGTAGCCAAGCCTGAAGTTTACTTGGTAGACAGAAGTGGCTTGGGAACGTGCAGATACTTGCCAGGCCCATCGAGATAGCACCTCCTTCCTGCCCTAGCTGAGTGGAATGTTCTAGCTCCTCCTGGAGTCCCAGACACACCTGGGGAGCTCAGAGCCAGTTCAAGGGTCCATGACCCAGAGAGGAGGAACCCCGGTCCTCAGACCTGCCTCCCAGCCGCTGTCCGAATGGTATGGGGAGCGGTGGAGGCCCAGGGTGGGATCCAGGGCGGCCCTGCTCACTTCTGAACCGCACTCGCCCCGTTTTCCTCCCCAGCGAGCCGAGGCTGCCCAGCGGGAGGTGGAGAGTCTCCGGGAACAGCTCGCCTCCGTCAACAGCTCCATCCGCCTGGCCTGCTGCTCTCCTCAGGGACCCAGTGGGGTAAGGACAGTGGCGGAGCTGAGCGGGAAAGCTTGGGAAAGGCCATTGTTCGTGGGTTTGAGTATGTGGGTGGCCTTTTGCAGGTGGACCGAGTGTGCATCTACATGAAATTGTGCACGTGAATAGGTCTGGGTCTCTGGGCATACAGGGGGCATTAGCATCTTCATTACCAAGGTCAGTGTGTAGTTAAATACAGTAGTTATCAACACTATGACTTGCTGCAGCAGCTGGGAGTCAAAAACAGCCACAGTTCTTTTTTTACCTGTCAAGCTCAAGCTTCGTATAGCTTGATTCCATATACTTTGGAATTTCATCAGGCCAAAGAGGACCGTTCTTACTGCCAGCGGCCCTGCGGGAGCAGGAGAGGAGGGTACGTTTGCTCAGTAAAGCGGCAGTGTCGCTGATGACCACTGGTCACAAACTCCAGGGTGGACGTGTGGAGCCACGTACCAAGATACAAGGTGGACACTCGTGTCAGCCACAGGTTCCGAAAACACATCAGGGTGATCCTGACGAGGTCTCCCAGCCAGCCACATGTTAGAAAGAGTCAGTCTGTAGTCGTCAGCCCCGAGGTTCCTGTTAAGCCAGTTACGGCATCTTTCTCGCGCCTCCAAGTTGGTACCCCTTTAAGGTCCTGGGGACACTTCCTGCCAAAGTATTCGAATCAGCACCACCGCAGTCTACCCTTCTGTCATATAATAAGAGTTCTCATTATTGTTCCTCTCCCAGAAGGCCTGGCTTCCGTATGTTAATTGGTCCACTTTCTACCGATCAAGGAATGACATTCGTATTGCTATTGTTCAAGCACCAACTCTTTGCCGCCCTCCGACTGCAGCTCACCAGGCTTCCCTGTCCCTCACCATCTCCCAGAGTTTGTCCAAGTTCATGTCCATTGAGTCAGTGATGCCGTCCAGCCATCTCATCCTCTGTCGTCCCCTTCTCCTCCTGCCCTCAGTCTTTTCCAGCATCAGGGTCTTTTCCAATCCATCAGCTCTTAGCCTCCGGTGGCCAAAGTATTGGAGTTTCAGCCACAGCGTCAGTCCTTCCAATGAGTGTTCAGGGTTGATTTCCTTTAAGATGGACTGGTTTGATCTCCTTGCAGTCCAAGGAACTCTCGAGAGTCTTCTCCAGCACCGCAGTTGGAAAGCATCAATTCTTTGGCGCTCTGCCTTCTTTATAGTCCAACTCAAGAGATTCCTGACTGCTTACATAATGACAGGTCTGCTCCAGGGTGATTTGCAGTCTCCATCCTTGAGCCTGAAGAGACCACACAATGTTCATTTCTCCTAACGCCCTGAGACATAGACCTGTGTGTCTGCATCTTTCTATTTAAGTGTTTGAATGAGTCTTTCTGAGTGTTTGTTACTGTGCACGTGTGTGTCCGTCTGTGACCTTTGGGCAAGTAACTGTATCCTTAAACTGACTGTGCCTCCATTTCCTCCTGTGTACAAGTAAGACCCTTACAGGGTTATTGATAGGATTACATGGTGCTTGGTTTATCCTCTGTGCTCAGTAAATGCTGAATACAATGTCATCACTGGTGTGTTTGGGATGTCCGGGGTGTTTTTGCCCAGGTGAGCATGCGGTGTCTGAGCACACACGTGTCTCATGTGTGTGATGATGACATGTCTCCTGTGTACTTCTGTGTGTGCGTGCTTATCAGCGTGAGTACCCCCACAGGCACGTGTGTCGGCCCGGGCAGTGTCCACGGGCGTCCACCTGTGCCGTGTCCCCGGAGGCAGCGTGTGTGTGATCCGTGCGCCTGATGGCTGCTAGACGCAGAGGGTGAACACCAGAGAGACGGAGGGAGAGAGCTCACGAGGACGCCGCAGAGAGAATTTGCCAGTGGTTCTTAATTAACCCCCGTGGAACCCAGCAAATGCCTGTGCTAATCAGCCACGGGAAACTTTGCTGGTTTGGGGGGTGAGCTTTTCTGAACACAATAGTGACGCTCGATGCTAATTAATGTAATGTGTTAATGGCATCCGCTTCCTGTTTTAATTGGCATTTATCTCCACGGAAGAATAGCTGGGATTGGTAGTGGTCAAATCTGTTCCCCCATTTGCATCAGGGTCTTTTCCAATCCATCAGCTCTTAGCCTCCGTGGCCAAAGTATTGGAGTTTCAGCCACAGCGTCAGTCCTTCCAATGAGTGTTCAGGGTTGATTTCCTTTAAGATGGACTGGTTTGATCTCCTTGCAGTCCAAGGAACTCTCGAGAGTCTTCTCCAGCACCGCAGTTGGAAAGCATCAATTCTTTGGCGCTCTGCCTTCTTTATAGTCCAACTCAAGAGATTCCTGACTGCTTACATAATGACAGGTCTGCTCCAGGGTGATTTGCAGTCTCCATCCTTGAGCCTGAAGAGACCACACAATGTTCATTTCTCCTAACGCCCTGAGACATAGACCTGTGTGTCTGCATCTTTCTATTTAAGTGTTTGAATGAGTCTTTCTGAGTGTTTGTTACTGTGCACGTGTGTGTCCGTCTGTGACCTTTGGGCAAGTAACTGTATCCTTAAACTGACTGTGCCTCCATTTCCTCCTGTGTACAAGTAAGACCCTTACAGGGTTATTGATAGGATTACATGGTGCTTGGTTTATCCTCTGTGCTCAGTAAATGCTGAATACAATGTCATCACTGGTGTGTTTGGGATGGCCGGGGGGTTTTTTCCCAGGTGAGCATGCGGTGTCTGAGCACACACGTGTCTCATGTGTGTGATGATGACATGTCTCCTGTGTACTTCTGTGTGTGCGTGCTTATCAGCGTGAGTACCCCCACAGGCACGTGTGTCGGCCCGGGCAGTGTCCACGGGCGTCCACCTGTGCCGTGTCCCCGGAGGCAGCGTGTGTGTGATCCGTGCGCCTGATGGCTGCTAGACGCAGAGGGTGAACACCAGAGAGACGGAGGGAGAGAGCTCACGAGGACGCCGCAGAGAGAATTTGCCAGTGGTTCTTAATTAACCCCCGTGGAACCCAGCAAATGCCTGTGCTAATCAGCCACGGGAAACTTTGCTGGTTTGGGGGGTGAGCTTTTCTGAACACAATAGTGACGCTCGATGCTAATTAATGTAATGTGTTAATGGCATCCGCTTCCTGTTTTAATTGGCATTTATCTCCACGGAAGAATAGCTGGGATTGGTAGTGGTCGGTTGTTTGGTTGGTTGTTTTTTATTCCTTCGTAATACTTCTTAGATCGATTTGTCACTGAGTTCAAGGACTGACTTCAAGTCCCCTCAAACAGAAACCTCTTCGTCTTCATCCAGGACAAAGGGGCCGTTTCCTAAAACCTAGAGTAGCTGTGGGACTTGGGGCTGCTGACAGATTAGGGTGAGGAAGGAACCACCCCAATGTGGCTCATGGCTGCAAGGTCTCAGGTCTAATCCTGTGGGTCTCTCGAGGCCTGGGAGGGGACCATCCGCCTGGGGTAGAACCTGGGCCCAGTCTATCAACCCTGACCTCTGTCTATCCCGCTCTCTCAGCCAGGAACACCCTGCCACTACCTGTTCCTCATCCAGCTGACTACTTCCCTTTTCTGTTCCTTTTTAACACATGTTTTATTGAAGTATAATATCAGATGTGCATGCGTGTACAGCATTTGGAAATTTTTGGAGTGAACACCCGCCATAACCATCACCCACATCAACAAGTAAAACATTTCGGCCCTCACCCAGACGCCCCCCGCGCGCCCCATCCACATGCCACTCCCCCAGGGGAGCTTCTTTCCTGACTTCCAGAAGCACAGATGGTTCTCCCTGTTTTGATACCTGATCCTTTTTTTCTCTTAGGAAATCGTCTTTCTTTTTTATTTTTTAAATTATGAAAATATGATAACACATTGATAGCCGACTTGGAAAATACAGAAAAAGTTAGATATAGTTCTACTATATATTACAATTATTTTTTAAGTAGATAAATTAGGATTTTTAGGGTTTCAGTATTGAACTCTGAAAAGTTAATAGACAGAAAAGTAGAAGTATATAGTAGACCTGAAGAACACTGTAAACCAGTTCAACATAATGAAGATTTATACAATTTTCACGCAACAACAGGATACAAATTCTATTCAAGTTCCCCTAGACTATAAACCAAAAGACACTGGAACATATCCAGAGACATAAAAAAAGGTGCAAAATTTCATAGTCTAAAGGTATTGAAATTATACCAAGTGTGCTCTGTTAACCACTGTGGAATTATGTTAGAAATCAATATTGAAAGATACTTTAAAATAATTCTCGTATTTTCAAGTGCAGTGTGACATTTACCAAGAGAGATCTTTGGCTTAGCCATTGAAAGCCTCAATAAAGTTAAAAGACTGGAAAAACACCAAGGGTGACAAAGAAGAAAGCATTTAAATGAGAAATTAATATCAACGGTGAAAAAATATTTTTTTCTTAATCCTGGGCTAGGGGACTTGGGGCTGCTGACAGATTAGGGTGAGGAAGGAACCACCCCAATGTGGCTCATGGCTGCAAGGTCTCAGGTCTAATCCTGTGGGTCTCTCGAGGCCTGGGAGGGGACCATCCACCTGGGGTAGAACCTGGGCCCAGTCTATCAACCCTGACCTCTGTCCATCCCGCTCTCTCAGCCAGGAACACCCTGCCACTACCTGTTCCTCATCCAGCTGACTACTTCCCTTTTCTGTTCCTTTTTGACACATGTTTTATTGAAGTATAATATCAGATGTGCATGCGTGTACAGCATTTGGAAATTTTTGGAGTGAACACCCGCCATAACCATCACCCACATCAACAAGTAAAACATTTCGGCCCTCACCCAGACGCCCCCCGCGCGCCCCATCCACATGCCACTCCCCCAGGGGAGCTTCTTTCCTGACTTCCAGAAGCACAGATGGTTCTCCCTGTTTTGATACCTGATCCTTTTTTTCTCTTAGGAAATCGTCTTTCTTTTTTATTTTTTAAATTATGAAAATATGATAACACATTGATAGCCGACTTGGAAAATACAGAAAAAGTTAGATATAGTTCTACTATATATTACAATTATTTTTTAAGTAGATAAATTAGGATTTTTAGGGTTTCAGTATTGAACTCTGAAAAGTTAATAGACAGAAAAGTAGAAGTATATAGTAGACCTGAAGAACACTGTAAACCAGTTCAACATAATGAAGATTTATACAATTTTCACACAACAACAGGATACAAATTCTATTCAAGTTCCCCTAGACTATAAACCAAAAGACACTGGAACATATCCAGAGGCATAAAACAAGGTGCAAAATTTCATAGTCTAAAGGTATTGAAATTATACCAAGTGTGCTCTGTTAACCACTGTGGAATTATGTTAGAAATCAATATTGAAAGATACTTTAAAATAATTCTCGTATTTTCAAGTGCAGTGTGACATTTACCAAGAGAGATCTTTGGCTTAGCCATTGAAAGCCTCAATAAAGTTAAAAGACTGGAAAAACACCAAGGGTGACGACAAAGAAGAAAGCATTTAAATGAGAAACTAATATCAACGTGAGAAATTAGTATCAAAGATACTTTGCATGTATGCGTGCTAAGTCGTTTCAGTTGTGTCCAATTCTTTTCGGCCCTGTGGACTGCATCCCACCAGGCTCCTCTGTCCTGGGAGTCTCCAGGCAAGAACACCGGAGTGGGTGGCCCTGCCCTCCTCCAGAGGATCTTCCCGACACAGAGATCGAACCCGAGTCTTTTATGTCTCCTGTACTGGCAGGCAGATTCTTTACTACTAGTGCCACCTGGGAAGCCTAAAAGATACTTTTCAAGCCCCGTGTATTTGGAAATTAAGGGTCCACTTTTAAATGGTGGGTGTTGATACCTGATCGTCATAGAGTCTCACACACACTTCTGTGTCTGACTTCTTTGGCTCCATGCCATATACAGGAGAGTCGTCCACGCTGTGTTGCAAGTAGTCGTAGACGATTCATTTTCGCTGCTGTCCAGTATTACATCCTCTGAGTATTCCACCGTCTGCTCGTCCGTTTTCTGGGGGGTTTCCGGTTGGCGCTGTTACAGAGTGGGCTGCTGTGGGTGTGCGTGTCCTGCGTCTAGATACACAGGTGCCCAGGTTTCTCCTCCGAATACTCCAGTGACTGAAAGCACCAGGACGTAGGGCACAGGATGTTCACCTTTAGCGGATGCGGCCAAGCAGTTTTCCAAATCACTAACTCGTTCTTGAACTTCATCACTGTTTAGACGTACCTTCCTCCATAAAACTTTCTCTAACCAGCCCTTCTCCCTCCTGATGTCAAGAAGAGAGGGAAGGACATTCAGGCAGGTGGGACCAGCCTGAGCAAAGACTCGGAAATGGGAAGGGCCCTTCAGGGAGCATAGCAGCCCCGCCCCCCGCCCCCGCCCCCGCCCCACACCTCCGGGCCTCTCCAAGCCCCTCTTTGTGCCCAGGAGAAGGTGAACTTCACGCTGTGCTCCGGCCCTCGGCTGGAGGCGGCGCTGGCCTCCAAGGACCGGGAGATCCTGCGGCTGCTGAAAGATGTGCAGCACCTCCAGAACTCCCTGCAGGAGCTGGAGGAGACCTCGGCCAACCAGATCGCAGACCTGGAGCGGCAGCTCACCGCCAAGTCCGAGGCCATCGAAGTAGGTCTTGCGGGTGGAGGCGGGCAGATGGGTGACAGGCAGGGCGTACCCAGGCAGAAGACGTGGACCAGCCTCCCCCTCTTTGTTCTTCTAGAAGCTGGAGGAGAAGCTGCAGGCACAGTCTGACTATGAAGAAATTAAAACAGAGCTGAGGTACTGTGTCGGGTGGGGCCCCGCGCACCGCCAGGCCCTCCTCCCTGGCAGGAAGCTGCCTGGGAAGAAGGCGAGGGGCCCTCGGCAAAGTTCGTCACCTTCCGCCCTCCCACTAGGCTCCACTTTGTGGTTCCTTTGTCTCCTCTCCACGGGCTCCTTGGCTATCAAGCCCAGTCCTTTGTCATCAGGAGCTGCCTGTGGAGAAGCATGGCTTGTTGGGGCTGTGGCTGGGCCGTGGGGGGCGATGCCTCACCCCGCCAGGTGGAGCAGACCAGGTCACAGGCTGCTGCTTCAGGCCTGTTGTCCACTGAGTCCATGTTCTGTGGGACCCAGGGGTGGGGTGGGCACTCTCCGTCAGGCAAGAGGAGCAGGTGGTGTGCCTCTCACAAGGCCTCTCCTCCGGCCGGGGACCAGGCTGGCCTCACTCTCCACTTTCTCCGGCAGCATCCTGAAAGCCATGAAGCTGGCCTCCAACACCTGTAGCCTCCCCCAGGTGAGTGTCCCAGCCACTGTCCCCCTAGGACAGGCTGCCCCCGAGAGCCCTGCGCCAGCCATGCCCTCTCAGCCTTGCTTCTTGTCTCCTCAGGGCATGGCCAAGCCCGAAGACTCCCTGCTCTTGGCAAAGGAGGCCTTCTTCCCCGCGCAGAAATTCCTTCTGGAAAAGCCTGGTCTTCTGGCCAGCCCTGGTAGGGGCGGCGGGATGCTCTCGGGTTGCAGGGCTGGGGTGGGAGCTGCCTGTGGGTCTCCAGCCTCCTCCACGCCCTCCGACCATGGCCTTTCACGCAAGGGCAGGAGGAGGATGGGTGAAAGGCTCGCTGATCGATGACATGCTGCGTGCCCGGAGCTGAGCTGGGCTGAGCCAGGGGGCAGCTGTCCCCAGGGTGTCAGCCCCGAATCCGAGGCGGGGCTCGCCAACCAGATCGCAGACCTGGGCGGCAGCTCACCGCCAAGTCCGAGGCCATCAAGTAGGTCTTGCGGGTGGAGGCGGGCAGATGGGTGACAGGCAGGCGTCCAGGCAGAAGACGTGGACCAGCCTCCCCCTCTTTGTTCTTCTAGAAGCTGGAGGAGAAGCTGCAGGCACAGTCTGACTATGAAGAAATTAAAACAGAGCTGAGGTACTGTGTCGGGTGGGGCCCCGCGCACCGCCAGGCCCTCCTCCCTGGCAGGAAGCTGCCTGGGAAGAAGGCGAGGGGCCCTCGGCAAAGTTCGTCACCTTCCGCCCTCCCACTAGGCTCCACTTTGTGGTTCCTTTGTCTCCTCTCCACGGGCTCCTTGGCTATCAAGCCCAGTCCTTTGTCATCAGGAGCTGCCTGTGGAGAAGCATGGCTTGTTGGGGCTGTGGCTGGGCCGTGGGGGGCGATGCCTCACCCCGCCAGGTGGAGCAGACCAGGTCACAGGCTGCTGCTTCAGGCCTGTTGTCCACTGAGTCCATGTTCTGTGGGACCCAGGGGTGGGGTGGGCACTCTCCGTCAGGCAAGAGGAGCAGGTGGTGTGCCTCTCACAAGGCCTCTCCTCCGGCCGGGGACCAGGCTGGCCTCACTCTCCACTTTCTCCGGCAGCATCCTGAAAGCCATGAAGCTGGCCTCCAACACCTGTAGCCTCCCCCAGGTGAGTGTCCCAGCCACTGTCCCCCTAGGACAGGCTGTCCCCGAGAGCCCTGCGCCAGCCATGCCCTCTCAGCCTTGCTTCTTGTCTCCTCAGGGCATGGCCAAGCCCGAAGACTCCCTGCTCTTGGCAAAGGAGGCCTTCTTCCCCGCGCAGAAATTCCTTCTGGAAAAGCCTGGTCTTCTGGCCAGCCCTGGTAGGGGCGGCGGGATGCTCTCGGGTTGCAGGGCTGGGGTGGGAGCTGCCTGTGGGTCTCCAGCCTCCTCCACGCCCTCCGACCATGGCCTTTCACGCAAGGGCAGGAGGAGGATGGGTGAAAGGCCGACTCGCTGATCGATCACATGCTGCGTGCCCGGAGCTGAGCTGGGCTGAGCCAGCGGGCAGCTGTCCCCCAGGGTGTGTTCCCATCACATCCATGGCCACACCGGAGACACCCAGCTCACTCAGGCCCTCCCAAAGTCCCCAGAGACTCCGTCAGGCCACAGCCTTTGTGAGCAGGAGGAAGAGGTCACAGCGGACGAGGAGGGCGTTCACACACACTCCCACAGCAGACCGCTGGGGAGGCCTGTGTCCCCCAGATCGCCCCTTCTCCCCACACCGTGGCTTCATGACCTTTCAGCCATGTGACCCCAGCCAGTGTGCCGCCTCCATTTCCTCATCAGTGAAATGAGGGCAGTTTGGGCCTTGGTAGGGGTGCTGTGTGGGTACATGGGCATGCATCGACAGGGGTCGTGGGGCCAGTGCCTAGGAAGCAGGCTCTCCTGCTCCAAAATGGGGATTAATCCTCCCAGGGCAAGGTGCTGGGCCCATACAAGTGCCCAGTTATTATACGCGATTGGGGAAGGGGGATGCCCAGAACTGGCGTTTGGCCCGAGCCTTGAAGGATGGGGATTCGAGACGGCAGAGGTGGGGGGTGGCGTCTCACGCTGTTGAAGGCCTATAGCACGTCTCCCCGCTCCTCCCGCCCTCTCCCGCCTCCCTCTCCTTCCCACTTTCTCTCTTTTTATGTGTCTCTCTGGCTCCCTCTCTCTCTCTTTGTCCCTCTGTCCCTCTGTCTTTCACTCTCTGTCTGCCTATCTCTCTCCATGTTATTTCTCTCTCATCTCCCTATCTCTGTTTCTCTCTGTGACTCTCATTATTTCTCTCCCTGTCTCCGCCTGTCTCTTCCCATCACCATCACTGTCTACTTCTCTTTCTGTCTCTCCTCCCCTCCCCTGTCTGTCTGTCTGTCTCGGTGTTCTAGAGGAGGACCCTTCGGAGGATGATTCCATCAAGGACTCTCTGGGCACGGAGCAATCCTACGCATCCCCTCCACAGCTCCCACCACCACCAGGGCCTGAAGACCCCCTGTCCCCCAGCCCAGGGCAGCCCTTGCTGGGCCCCAGCCTGTGCCCCGATGGCCCTCGGACTTTCTCGCTGTCCCCCTTCCCCAGCCTGGCTTCAGCAGAGAGACTGGCAGGGGACGCGCTGCTGTCCAAGCACATGATGCCCCCGGCTGCCTTCAAGGGCGAGGCGGGAGGCCTGCTGGTGTTCCCCCCAGCCTTCTATGGCGCCAAGCCCCCCACGGCCCCTGCTACCCCAGCCCCTGGCCCTGAGCCGCCCGGGGGCCCTGAGCCAGCAGAGGGGGGTGGGGGAGGTGCAGCCACAGCGGGGGCCGGAGCAGAAGAGGAGCAGCTGGACACGGCGGAGATCGCCTTCCAGGTGAAGGAGCAGCTGCTCAAACACAACATCGGGCAGCGTGTGTTTGGCCACTATGTGCTGGGACTGTCCCAGGGCTCGGTCAGCGAGATCCTGGCCCGGCCCAAGCCCTGGCGCAAGCTCACGGTGAAGGGAAAGGAGCCCTTCATCAAGATGAAGCAGTTCCTGTCGGATGAGCAGAATGTCCTGGCCCTGAGGACCATCCAGGTGCGGCAGCGAGGTGGGTACTGGCCGAGGACCCGTCCACAGAGCTGGCTCCACGGCCCAGCCCCAAACGTGGGGCTGGCCGGCTGGGGACTGAGAACACAGCTGGCGCTTCAGAGCCTGGGTCTGCTACCTCCCAGCTGTGTGACCTGGAGCAAGTGACTTTGCCTCTCTGTGCCCCCGTTTCCCCTTCTGTGAAATAAGGAAAACATCCTCAGCCCCTCCCTCCTGGGGCTCCCCTTCCCACACACCTGGCTGCTGTGATGCAGTTCAGGCGGATAATGGTGGGAAAAGGCCGGGCCCCAGGGGCTGCCTCAGCAGATACCCCCTGAGTACCTCCAGGCCTCAGTTCACCCATCCATAGGATGACCGGGGTCACCGCCAGCCTTGACAAACTGTTCTGGGGTAATCCCTGCAAGGGGCCCAAGTTTTGACCCCACAGGCACCTGAGTTTGTGTCCCAGCTCTGCCATTCATCTACTTAGTGGCCTCAGGCAGCTCACGTTAGCTGCTCTGTGCCTCAGTTTCCCCATCTGTCAGCCTTCCCTAGGGGAGTTACCCACGCATAAAGCCTGTGATAACTCCTTGAGAACTGTTAGTTTTTTTTTTTTGCTTTTCTTTTTTTTTGGCCATACCCTGGGGCATGTGGGACCTTTGTTCCCCCACCAGGTATCAACGCTGAACCCCCTGCAGTAGAAGCACAAGAGTCTTAACCACTGGACCAACCAAGGAAGTCCCAAGATAATTGTTAGCCATCAGTGGTGGCTATTGTCATTGGTTTTCTTTTTTTTTCAGGCATCAAAGATTTATTATACTCAGGAGGAAGTCTAAACTGTCAATTTTTTTAAAAGAATGGAATTTGGAATATTGCAGAATTTTTCTGCAGTTTAGAAATTTATAATCTTGGCATCTTCAGTCATCTAGATCTGAACTGATGCATCTTTCTTTTTTTTTTTTTTTAGTATCCGTATACAGGTACATAAAATAGAGATAGTGTGCCATCATTTTGTTAAGAAACACTTTTCCAATAAAATTTAATTAATAATTTTAATAAGTATGTCATTGGATTTTGTTTTTATAATTTCAAGCTGGAATCTCTTGTGTGCATGCTAAGTCACTTCAGTCGTGTCCAACTCTGTGCGACCCTCTGGACTGCAGCCTGCTAGGCTCCTCTGTCCATGGGATGCTCCAGGCAGGAATACCGGGAGTGGGTTGCCATTTCCTTCTCCGGGGATCTTCCCAAGCCAAGGATCAAACCCGTATCTCTCAACGCCTACCTGCATTAGTAGGCAGGTTCTTTACCCCTAGTGCCACCTGGGAAATCCCGGGACTGTCTTGTGGGTCTGCAAGAATGTCACACAGACTCTCAGGTTCACCATCACTCTCCTGGCCCTGGGAGGAGGGCACCAGCCTGTCACCCTACCCAGCGCCAGGAGCTGACCCCCAACATGCTGGTCCCCTTAACAGATGCCTCCTTTCCTCCCCCAGGCAGCATCACCCCAAGAATCCGCACACCAGAGACCGGCTCGGATGATGCCATCAAGAGCATCCTAGAGCAGGCCAAGAAGGAGATCGAGTCACAGAAGGGGGGTGAGTGTGACCACGGCAGGTGAGGCCCGCGGCCCTCAGGGCCTGTGCTGAGCAGGAGGTGAGGCCGTGTCCACCCCAGAGGGGAGTCCAAGCAGGTCAGAACCTCTTTGCCTCTTTCACAGCCTGTCGCTCTGTGAGGCTAGGCTTGTGCCAGATCCATTATCCAGCATGGGAGCGGTAAGCCGTTTCACTAGAACGAAGTGAAATGAAAACTTCAGTTTCTTCAGCCACCGTAGCCCCATCGCAGAGGTGGCATCGCTGTGGAGGTCTTGTTGGCCGTGCTAGCCTGGCTTGTCCAGACGTCCCTGCTTTCAGGAGGCCCTGCCACCGGTGTTCACGCAGGAGCCTGTGGAATGCCTTGACCTGAGCCTCCCGGCCCCACCATCCGCCTCAGCCTCCTCCTCGCACTTCTACTTTCTAGTTTCCAGCGAGAGCCTGTTCCCCTGGCTTTCTCCCCGCTCTCCAAGGGTGCCTCCTCCACTTTCCCAGGGGGCTGCCCACTCAGTGACTAAAGACAACATAGAGCTTACAGTTCTGATAGTGGGAAGTCCAAAGTCAGCCCCACTGGGCTGCCCTCATGTGTCGGCGGGGCTGCGTCTTCGTGGAGGCTCTTGGGGAAAACCTGTTTCCTTGTCTTTTTCAGCTGCAAGAAGCCGCCCAGATTTTTTTTACCAGCTGGCCCCTTCCTTCATGTTAGCTTCCTAGCATCTTTAGTCTTTCTGTCATCTCTCCCTCATCTCTCTGCCTCCCTCTTATAAACACCATTGTGATTTTGTGGGCCCATCCAGATAATCCTGGATAATATCTTCATCTCAAAATTCTCAACTCTGATCGCCTCTGCAAACTCCCTTCTGCCATGTGAGGTAACATTCACAGGGGGTTGGGATGCGGATACCTTTGGGGGACTGGTTATTTAGCGAGTGCACTTTCTCCATCAGCCCCTCAACGTGGGTTCCCCCAGAGCTGCACCCCAGGCCCTCTGACTTTCTTATTCTTCTTAGATGAGTTGATCGACTCCTGGAAGTTTCAACAGCCCTAACCCTCACCCCGTCCAAGGGGTCACTCGACTTCGAAGTGTTTTTTCAAGCTTGTCCATCCCCCATCCCAACTGCCACCAGCCTGGTGAGCCACCGTTTGTCACTTGCTGGGACCCGTTTCAGTGGCTTCTTTACTGGCCTTGCCAGTGACATTCTAGGCGCCGCTCCAGCCCATCCTCCATCCAGAGGCCACAGAGAGGACACACATGGTCATGTCACTACTCGAAAGCCGTCTATGGCTCCCCGTTACCCTTAGGATAAAATCGCAACTCCTCAGCAATCCCCACAGGCCCTAGTGTAGTCTTCAGACTCCTGACCTTCATGCCTCTCACGTGAACTGTTTCTGGGAATTCCTGTTCCCTGTGCCCCTGATGCCAGCCTCACCCCCGCCACCTTTCTGGCCAGCTCCTGCTCATACTTTACGACTCAACTGAGAAGTCATCTCCTCCAGGAAGCCCCTCATCTCCATCCAGGTGGATTGGGGTCCACCCTCCTCAGATCCTCTGTCATGATCTCCCGCCTCCAAGGGTGCCTCCTCCACTTTCCCAGGGGGCTGCCCACTCAGTGACTAAAGACAACATAGAGCTTACAGTTCTGATAGTGGGAAGTCCAAAGTCAGCCCCACTGGGCTGCCCTCATGTGTCGGCGGGGCTGCGTCTTCGTGGAGGCTCTTGGGGAAAACCTGTTTCCTTGTCTTTTTCAGCTGCAAGAAGCCGCCCAGATTTTTTTTACCAGCTGGCCCCTTCCTTCATGTTAGCTTCCTAGCATCTTTAGTCTTTCTGTCATCTCTCCCTCATCTCTCTGCCTCCCTCTTATAAACACCATTGTGATTTTGTGGGCCCATCCAGATAATCCTGGATAATATCTTCATCTCAAAATTCTCAACTCTGATCACCTCTGCAAACTCCCTTCTGCCATGTGAGGTAACGTTCACAGGGGGTTGGGATGCGGATACCTTTGGGGGACTGGTTATTTAGCGAGTGCACTTTCTCCATCAGCCCCTCAACGTGGGTTCCCCCAGAGCTGCACCCCAGGCCCTCTGACTTTCTTATTCTTCTTAGATGAGTTGATCGACTCCTGGAAGTTTCAACAGCCCTAACCCTCACCCCGTCCAAGGGGTCACTCGACTTCGAAGTGTTTTTTCAAGCTTGTCCATCCCCCATCCCAACTGCCACCAGCCTGGTGAGCCACCGTTTGTCACTTGCTGGGACCCGTTTCAGTGGCTTCTTTACTGGCCTTGCCAGTGACATTCTAGGCGCCGCTCCAGCCCATCCTCCATCCAGAGGCCACAGAGAGGACACACATGGTCATGTCACTACTCGAAAGCCGTCTATGGCTCCCCGTTACCCTTAGGATAAAATCGCAACTCCTCAGCAATCCCCACAGGCCCTAGTGTAGTCTTCAGACTCCTGACCTTCATGCCTCTCACGTGAACTGTTTCTGGGAATTCCTGTTCCCTGTGCCCCTGATGCCAGCCTCACCCCCGCCACCTTTCTGGCCAGCTCCTGCTCATACTTTACGACTCAACTGAGAAGTCATCTCCTCCAGGAAGCCCCTCATCTCCATCCAGGTGGATTGGAGTCCACCCCTCCTCAGATCCTCTGTCATGATCTGTGTTGTTTGGTGCAATGGAACCTGAGTGACTTGGCTACAAATTTTGCCTCTACTATTTATTAGATGTGTAACCACAGGCAAATTACTCTAGCCTCTCTGTGCCTTCATTTTCTCATCTTTAAAACAGTCACAGTATTTTACTCCCTTCTCAAGTTTGTGTGAAGATCAAATGTCAGGCATGTCAGGCTCTCAACTAGGGTCTACTAGTATGTAAGAGTTAGGTGTCCCCATTACATTATCATGATTAGGTCTCCATTGTTGCATTTATTCATGTTACAGTTTATTCATGCTGATGTGGCTGTCCTTCCCACCCGTGGGGGATTCTTTGGTTTTTTTTTGGGAGGGGGGGGGCCACTTCTATTGATCTTTCATTTATTTATCTTTGTTCTTTGGCCTGTGTGTGCCTCCCATCGCAGTGGCCTGTCACTGCAGAGCACCAACTCTGGGTGCATGCGCTCCAAAGCTCCAGCTTGGTAGTTGGACACATCAGTCCAGCTGCTCCGCGGTACGTGGGATCTTCCCAAGTCAGGGATCGAACCGGCGCCCCCAGCACTGCAAGGCGGTGTCCTTACCCACTGGACCACCAGGGAAGGCCCCGTGGGGGATTCTTGCAGCCCGAGACCTAGTCACATCCCTGCACCCGGTACGATGTAGGTAAGCACAGTGTAGACCCCAGCTGACTTAGAACTGGGTGCTGGCTGCCGCACTCCCACTTCATTTTACAGTGTCTTCTGCCCCCTGGTGGTAACTAGGAGCAAGTGTTCCTATTCCTGAGCAGCTGCCAGAAGCACCGGATTTTCCGAGGACCCTCATCTTCTTGGTCTTCGGAAAGGACAGAGAGCTTTATCCTGCTGGGAGCCCCCACTGCCCCACCCAGAGAATCTGTTGACCCCCTCCTGTGTACACACTTAGTTATTTCTTCTTGGTCAACTCTAGTAGCAAAAGAGAAGCAATCACTGAGTAAACACTAAGAGCCTGCTGTGTGCGAGACAGAGGTTACACATGTAGATGAGACACAGTATTGGGGTGAAAAGAGCCATGAGAAACAGTCTCACTCTTCCACTAAACAAGACGATTGGGGGCAAAGGGAGGGACACATTCTCACAGGTATTCAGAGACCAAAGGAGAACATGGATCTCCAGACTCCCTGTGCAGTGCTCTCCCACTGGAGGTCAGAGTCAAGGCAGCAAAGAACATAAAAAGACAGCATCACAGAGGGAAACCTTTGCATGAACAGTCCGGTCAGGGCATTTCCAGTTAGGGTCCGTGAAGAGTTCACCCAGAGCGAGTGCCAGGTGATCCCCCAGCGCCCCTGACAGAAATGAAAGCTGAGTGGAGAGCAGTTGGCATCCCTCTGGGGAGAAATTGTGGCCAGCACTAACTTGGGAGCTCTGCCTTTGGGGATCAAAGGAAATACCCAGAATGGGGACAAAATTTATGTACACACTATCTCTTTACTGTTTGTTGTTTCCAACAATGACACAGTAGAAGAACCTAAGAGTCCAGCAGTGGGGGGGGTTGGGTAAGTAAAGCTCAGGGTATTTCTTCAATGGCACATGCAGCCATTAAAGATAGAAGAGCTTGAAGTCAGAGGAAGAAATACTCATGGTGATACAAAGCGAGGGCACGCCAGGCCACACTGCTGCCTATCAAGTGTGACCATCCCCTGCATATAGTTAGAAAACAGACTGGAAGGGGAAACATGAGAAAATTTCATGTGGTTGTCTCTGGGGGAAGAATTAAGGGGTTTTTCTTAGTTTCATCTTAACTTTTGATGCATTCTTAGCTCTCCAAATAAGCATGTATTACGTTTTCTTTAAGCAAAGGTTTTTGTTTTGTTTTTAAATTGTGTATTTATTTATCCTTGGCCATTCTGGGTCTCTGTCACTTTGAGTTTGCTTTCTGTAGGTGCGATGAGCAGGGACTACTCTTGGTTGCAGTGGCTTCTCTTGTTGCGGAGCACACGCTCTAGGGTGCTCGGGCTCAGTAGTTGTGGTGCATGGGCTTAGTTGCCCCACAGCATGTGGAATCTAACCAGACCAGGGATCAAACCCATGACCCCTGCTTTGGCAAGTGGATTCTTAGCCACTTCACTACCAGGGAAGCCTACCTTTTTTTTTTTTTTTTGAGGTAAAATTCACATAACATAAAATTAACCATTTTAAAGTGAATAATTCAGTGGCATTTAGGGCCTTCACAGTATTGTGCAACCACTGTCTATAGTTCCAAAACATCTTCCTCACCCCCGAAAGGAAGTACTGTGCTCATTAGTAATCACTCCCCACTCCTCACCTGCCCTAATCCCCAGGGAACCACCAGTCCATTTCTGTGTCTATGGCTCTACCTATTCTGGGTATTTCCTGTGAACGGAAAATGTACACTGTGTGACCTTTTGTGTCTGGCTAATTTCACTTAGCACGTTGTTTTCAAGATTGTTTCATATGGTAGCATGTTATCGATGCTTCATTCCTTCATTCCTTCTTATGACTAAATAGTATTCTATTGCTCTGTTGCTTTTTTAAAATTATTGCTTTATTTATCTTAATTTGGCGGCACTGGGTCTTAGTTGCGGCATGTGGGGTCTAGTTCCCTGACCAGGGATCAAACCTGGGCCCCCTGCATTAGAAGCACAGAGTCTTAACCACTGGACCACCAAGGAAGTCCCTCTATTGCTTTTTTTTTAAAAAAAAAAAAAAATCATTTATTTTATTTATTTATCTTTTGGGGGGTGGGGTGGGGAGGGAGGGGGATGGGCGGGCCACTTCTATTGGTCTTTCATTTCTCTATTTTCATCCGTCTTTGTTCTTTGGCTTCTGTGGGCCTCCCATCGCGGTGACCTCTGTCGTCGCAGAGCGCTGGCTCTGGGCGCGTGCACTCCAGAGCTCTGGCTCGGTAATTGGACACATCAGTCCAGCCGCTCCGCAGCACGTGGGATCTTCCCAGGCCAGGGATCGAACTGGCGCCCCTTGCACTGCAAGGCGGTGTCCTTACCCACTGGACCACCAGGGGAAGCCCCCTCTATTGCTTTTTAATGAGAAGAGCAATCAACATTATTTTTAATAGGTCTGTGAAGACCCATTAGAGTATAGGCCACACAGTAAGATAATAAAGGAAGGGCCATGTTTACCTGGATTGCCACAGGGGCAGGGAGACCCCAGTGTGAGAGAGGTCACTGAGAGAGCAGATGGAAGCACTGTTTCGTTGTTCCTTTGTGTTTACCACTTCTAGAAAAACGTAGGTTTTTTTTTTTTTTTTCACTAAGTAATATATTACTTATCTGGCTTATTTTGCAGCTCAGTGGGCTTCTCAGGTGGCAGTACTGGTAAAGAACCCACCTGCCAATGCAGGGGACATAAGAGGCGCGGGTTGGGAAGATTCCCTGGAGGAGGGCTTGGGAACCCACTCCAGTACTCTTACCTGGGGCATCCCACGGGCAGAGGAGCCAGGCGGGCTACGGCCCATGGGGTCCCAAAGAGTCAGGCACGACTGAGCGACTTAGCACTCACGCAGCTCAGTAGAAAGCAGGTTATACCGTGCGTCCTCTTCTGGCTCTTGCTTTTATTTGCATATTTGGAGCATGCGTAAAAAAGCAGATCTCTTTTTAATGTTACATTATCCCCATGAGCACTTTTTCCACATGTACAAAAATGGCACTGTCCACCTGGTTTTTCTCCCCAGCTGTGAGTCACAGACGTTGCCCCCAACATGTTGCAGGTATAAATCCCACGCTGTGAGCGTCTTTGCCCTTCCTGCCGTGCCCTGCCCGTGGGCCTCCAGCCTCCCTGTCGCCTTTCCCACAGGTGAGCCCAGGAGCTCCGCAGCCCCGTTGAGCCTCACCAACGGCACAGCCCCCGCCAGCACCTCGGAAGACGCCATCAAGAACATTCTGGAGCAAGCCCGCCGCGAGATGCAAGCACAGCAGCAGGCCCTGCTGGAGATGGAGGCCGGCCCCCGGGGCCGCTCCGTGCCCCCCTCGCCCCCCGAGCGGCCCTCGCTGGCCGCTGTGAGCCAGAACGGGACCCCGACCCACGTCAAGCAGGAAGACGGCGGTGCCGGCAGCGTGGCCAGCGCGGGGGGCACCAGCAGCAGTGCCACCCAGACGGCGCTCACGGTCCTGTCCCCGGCGGCCTTCGTGCAGAGCATCATCCGGAAGGTCAAGTCAGAGATCGGTGACGCCGGCTACTTTGACCACCACTGGGCCTCGGACCGCGGCCTGCTTAGCCGCCCCTACGCCTCTGTCTCGCCCTCGCTCTCCTCCTCCTCCTCCGGCTACTCCGGCCAGCCCAATGGGCGGGCCTGGCCCCGTGGGGACGAGGGCCCCGCCGCCCCCGAGGACGAAGCAGCCGGGAGCGAGGACGAGCCCCCCAGGGTGGGCGAGCTCAAGGCCGAGGGCAGTGGCCCCGACGGGAGCGGCAGTGGGCGGCTGGCCTACTACCCAGCCTACGTGCCCCGCACGCTGAAGCCCACGGTGCCGCCCCTGACCCCCGAGCAGTACGAGCTCTACATGTACCGCGAGGTGGACACCCTGGAGCTGACACGCCAGGTCAAGGAGAAGCTGGCCAAGAATGGGATCTGCCAGCGGATCTTTGGGGAGAAGGTGAAGACGGTGGGGTTCGCCCCCGGAGGCTCAGAACCCCTGGGCAGGAGGACTCCTAGCCTATGTCTGTGGTCTATTTGGAGCATGCGTAAAAGCAGATCTCTTTTTAATGTTACATTATCCCCATGAGCACTTTTTCCACATGTACAAAAATGGCACTGTCCACCTGGTTTTTCTCCCCAGCTGTGAGTCACAGACGTTGCCCCCAACATGTTGCAGGTATAAATCCCACGCTGTGAGCGTCTTTGCCCTTCCTGCCGTGCCCTGCCCGTGGGCCTCCAGCCTCCCTGTCGCCTTTCCCACAGGTGAGCCCAGGAGCTCCGCAGCCCCGTTGAGCCTCACCAACGGCACAGCCCCCGCCAGCACCTCGGAAGACGCCATCAAGAACATTCTGGAGCAAGCCCGCGAGATGCAAGCACAGCAGCAGGCCCTGCTGGAGATGGAGGCCGGCCCCCGGGGCCGCTCCGTGCCCCCCTCGCCCCCCGAGCGGCCCTCGCTGGCCGCTGTGAGCCAGAACGGGACCCCGACCCACGTCAAGCAGGAAGACGGCGGTGCCGGCAGCGTGGCCAGCGCGGGGGGCACCAGCAGCAGTGCCACCCAGACGGCGCTCACGGTCCTGTCCCCGGCGGCCTTCGTGCAGAGCATCATCCGGAAGGTCAAGTCAGAGATCGGTGACGCCGGCTACTTTGACCACCACTGGGCCTCGGACCGCGGCCTGCTTAGCCGCCCCTACGCCTCTGTCTCGCCCTCGCTCTCCTCCTCCTCCTCCGGCTACTCCGGCCAGCCCAATGGGCGGGCCTGGCCCCGTGGGGACGAGGGCCCCGCCGCCCCCGAGGACGAAGCAGCCGGGAGCGAGGACGAGCCCCCCAGGGTGGGCGAGCTCAAGGCCGAGGGCAGTGGCCCCGACGGGAGCGGCAGTGGGCGGCTGGCCTACTACCCAGCCTACGTGCCCCGCACGCTGAAGCCCACGGTGCCGCCCCTGACCCCCGAGCAGTACGAGCTCTACATGTACCGCGAGGTGGACACCCTGGAGCTGACACGCCAGGTCAAGGAGAAGCTGGCCAAGAATGGGATCTGCCAGCGGATCTTTGGGGAGAAGGTGAAGACGGTGGGGTTCGCCCCCGGAGGCTCAGAGGGCCTAGAGCCTCGGGACCTGGGCAGGGAGGACTCCTAGCCTATGTCTGTGGTCTGGAAAGACGTGCGTGTGTGAGAGAGAGAGAGAGAATCGGGCAGAAGTAGGATTCATACCCAGGTCTGCGTGACCCCAGAAGCCCTTTCTCCTGTCCCTGGGCAGTGGGGGATGTGGAGCCACGGGCAAGGCTGGCATTCACTTCTGCAGCCTTTAAAGCTGTGAACTGCTTCCATCTGGTTAGGTAACAGCCACCCACCCGCCTCCTCCAGCATACCCTCCATCCCTCCCGTGGTCCAGCCACGAAAGGGCTAAGGTTCAGCCCAGCCTGGAGGGCACGGTCTCCTTATTGGCTGGTGCCAGTTGTGAAGGAATTGAAAACAGCACTTCTACCCTTAGCAGAAGAGCAGGCAAGGGGTCATAATCTCAGAGGAGGGAAAAGGGACCTGAACGGGAGGCACAGTACAGGAAGGCTTCCCGGAGGAGGGGGCGCTCAAGAGGTCCCTGGGTCCAGGTGGGATTTTTAGATGGATGAGAATCTGGAAGGGCACTGCAGGTGGAGGGCACAGCACGAGCACACAGCAGGGAGAGTGAAGATCGCGTGAAGGCAGCCCTCGCCTCTTGGAACAGGAGTGAGTGATGGACCCTAAGGGTCTAGGGGAGAGTGGTGAAGAGGATAGCCAGGACCTGCTGACGGCCCTTCCTGCCCTGCCGTCCCCAGGTGCTGGGCCTGTCACAGGGCAGCGTGAGTGATATGCTGTCCCGGCCGAAGCCCTGGAGCAAGCTGACGCAAAAGGGGCGGGAGCCCTTCATCCGCATGCAGCTGTGGCTCTTGGACCAGCTCGGGCAGGCCATCGGCCAGCAGCCCAGCGCCTCCCAGGGTGAGTGCAAACGGGGCCCCGGAAGTGCTGAGAGCCCTCAGTCTTCAGCCTCTGCAGTGGCTTCTAGTCCCAGGTCTGCCCGGCTCTGCATCCCCACAGCCCCGGCCACTGGCCACTGGCCACCGCTGCCACCACCCTGGAAGAATGCAGATGGCTCCTCCTTGGGGGTCCCTGCTCCCCTTTCATCCTCTAGGTGGGGCCAGGATGCCTAGAGTGAGCAGTAGGGGACATGGACTACTTCGCGTGAGAGGCCTCACCTTCCCATCCCTGTCAAGAGTCTGCTGATCTCTCTTTCCTAGAGATGGTGCATGCAGCCTCAAAATCCTTAGCACAGGGCCTTCGGATTTATTGTAACAAATTTCTGTCAGGCACCAAATACCTTGAGCAAGAAGTATCTTTTTCCACTTGGCTGGAAGGTGCCTTGTGTACTGTGTACCAACACAGGGATTTCTAGAGCCTCTACTACCCACCCCTCACCATTAGGGCCACTGCCCAGGCATGTCCTCCGCCCTCCCTGGACTCTGAGGAGGCTCAGCTCTCACTGGGAATTCCAGTGGGTGACTGATTCCTCAGGAGGTTACCCCCATTATCTCATGGACACCTCTCTGTGGCCCTGAGTAGATAATTGCAAGTACAGCACTGCTTGTATTATGGACCCACTTAACAGATTGAGAAGCTGAGCTTCAATATAGTCATCCTATCGAAGGTGTCTTTTAAGTGATTTCCTAACATATATTTACACAAAATGTCTTTTGACAAATGAAAAATGTGATTTTATTTATTTATTTTGTTTTTTGGCTGTGTCTCATGGCATGCAGGATTCAAGTTCCCTATGGTTTTAAAACTTACTTTGTTGATATGCCAATGTCATGTGACATCTTTTTATTTTTTTTAAGCTTTATTGAGCTGGACTTAACATGGAACACTGTGTAAATTCAAGGTAGACACTGCAAGGGTTAACACAGCCTTCCCCTCCCATAATTACCATTTTGTCGTTATAGTGAGAATATTGAAGCTGTGCCTGTATAAAACAGGGTTGTTAACTACAGTCCCCATGCTATGTGTCAGGTCCCAGGACCTGTTCATCTCGTATGGACATCTTTTCACTACATTGGGTTTTTTTCTTTTTTTTTTTTCATTTTTTTTAATGTATTTCTTTGGTTGCACTGGGTCTTAGTTATGGTATGTGGGATCTAGTTCCCTGACCAGGGATCGAACCCAGGTCCCCAGCATTGGGAGCACAGTCTTAACCGCTGGACCACAAGGATTTGAAATCCCTCACTACATTATTTTTAACTGCTGCAGGGACTTGCTGTGTTTTACTTAGCTAATCTCAGGCAGTTGGACTGATAAGTCATTGCCAAGTCCTTTTTTCCCCTTAACTTTTAATTTTGATGTAATTTATAACTCACCAAAGAGGTGAAGGAATACAACAACCAGCTTGCTATTCCCTACACACACACTCACCAGTTGCTAATTTTGCCGTATTTGTGCTCTTCCTCTCGACCATTTAAGAGGTTGAGGACATCATATCCCTTCACCCCTAATTATTTCAACAAGTGTTTACCAAGAATGAGAACTGTTACCATAACCCAGTCCTGCTGTGACCCCACCGTCTATCGGTCTCCTCAGTTGTCCCCTTTGTAGAATTTTGTCTTTCCCTGTCCAGGATCGAGTTCAGGGTCACTCGTATTTAGTCATCATGTCTCTTTGATTTGGACAGTTCTGCCTCTCTGCAGAGTTCTTTAGTTTTTACTTTTTTTAAAATAGGTTTTTCTATTTTCCCCATCATGCCTCTTTTGTTTATGTATTTGTTTTCATCCATCTTTTTTTTCTTTTGGCCTGTGTGGGCCTCCCACTGCAGTGGCCTCTCTCACTGCAGAGCTTCAGCTCTGGGTGCATGCGCCTCAGAGCACTGGCCTGTAGTCGGTGGCCTGTAGTTGGACACCCCAGTGCAGCCGCTCTGCGGCACGTGGGATCTTCCCGGTCCAGGGATCGAACCGGTGCCCCTTGCACTGCAAGGTGGATTCTCTACCCACCGGACCACCCAGGAAGCCCAAGTTTTGACCTTTTTGAAGACTGGAAGCCAGTTATGCGATAGGCGGGTGCTCAGGTCAGCTTTGTCTGATGCTTCCTCGTGGCTAGATCCAGGCTGTGCACTTTGGACAGGAGTATGCCAGCAGCGATGCCCTCTCCTTCACAGTGCATCACATGGGGAGGAACCAGCGGTCGCTTTGTCCCGTGGTTGGTGAGGCTAACTTCAGTTTCTTGATTAACGCTGGTATTGGCAGGCGGCTATATTGTGAAGTGACTGTTTCTCCCTTGGTACTTAGTATCTTGCGGGGAGATACTTTGGGCCTTTGTGGATATCCTGTTCCTCATCTAACTTTCATCCACTAGTTTTCACATCCAGGAGGGTCCCTGCCTGAGAACACCCCGTAATGGGTTGTTGCCACCTCTCAGCTGTAGCAAACAGGCCTACCCAAACCATGCATGTCTATGCCAGGTTGCAGTGACTGCCTTCTCTGTCTCTCTCTGCCCACAGCCAGCCCCACTGAACCAAGGTCTTCGCCATCCCCACCCCCTAGTCCCACGGAGCCGCCGGAGAAGGGCTCCCAGGAGCCCCTGAGCCTGACACTGGAGAGCAGCAAGGAGAACCAGCAGCCAGAGGGACGCTCCAGCTCCTCGCTGGGTGGAAAGATGTACTCGGGCAGTCAGACCACAGGGGGCATCCAGGAAATTGTGGCCATGTCCCCCGAGCTGGACACGTACGCCATCACCAAGAGGGTCAAAGAGGTCCTCACAGACAACAACCTAGGTACAGAGTGGCGGGAATCAGGGGTGCTGCCTCCTGCCCCACTTGGCTCCCCCTTGCCTTAAGGAAAGAGCTGCAGTGAGATCCCAGGCCCTTCCATCCTGCAGCTGCCGGGCAGCCCTGGGTCTGCCAGGACCCTCTGGGAGGGCTCTGGCCTGTAGTCGGTGGCCTGTAGTTGGACACCCCAGTGCAGCCGCTCTGCGGCACGTGGGATCTTCCCGGTCCAGGGATCGAACCGGTGCCCCTTGCACTGCAAGGTGGATTCTCTACCCACCGGACCACCCAGGAAGCCCAAGTTTTGACCTTTTTGAAGACTGGAAGCCAGTTATGCGATAGGCGGGTGCTCAGGTCAGCTTTGTCTGATGCTTCCTCGTGGCTAGATCCAGGCTGTGCACTTTGGACAGGAGTATGCCAGCAGCGATGCCCTCTCCTTCACAGTGCATCACATGGGGAGGAACCAGCGGTCGCTTTGTCCCGTGGTTGGTGAGGCTAACTTCAGTTTCTTGATTAACGCTGGTATTGGCAGGCGGCTATATTGTGAAGTGACTGTTTCTCCCTTGGTACTTAGTATCTTGCGGGGAGATACTTTGGGCCTTTGTGGATATCCTGTTCCTCATCTAACTTTCATCCACTAGTTTTCACATCCAGGAGGGTCCCTGCCTGAGAACACCCCGTAATGGGTTGTTGCCACCTCTCAGCTGTAGCAAACAGGCCTACCCAAACCATGCATGTCTATGCCAGGTTGCAGTGACTGCCTTCTCTGTCTCTCTCTGCCCACAGCCAGCCCCACTGAACCAAGGTCTTCGCCATCCCCACCCCCTAGTCCCACGGAGCCGCCGGAGAAGGGCTCCCAGGAGCCCCTGAGCCTGACACTGGAGAGCAGCAAGGAGAACCAGCAGCCAGAGGGACGCTCCAGCTCCTCGCTGGGTGGAAAGATGTACTCGGGCAGTCAGACCACAGGGGGCATCCAGGAAATTGTGGCCATGTCCCCCGAGCTGGACACGTATGCCATCACCAAGAGGGTCAAAGAGGTCCTCACAGACAACAACCTAGGTACAGAGTGGCGGGAATCAGGGGTGCTGCCTCCTGCCCCACTTGGCTCCCCCTTGCCTTAAGGAAAGAGCTGCAGTGAGATCCCAGGCCCTGGGGTCCATCCTGCAGCTGCCGGGCAGCCCTGGGTCTGCCAGGACCCTCTGGGAGGGCTCTGCCCTGAGTCTCTAGAGTGGGACAGCAGGGAGGTCAACATAGGTCTGGTAGGACCTAAAGCCCTTAGCTCACAGCTTTCAAAACTTCCTTCCAGGAGGACTTAGAGCATCCCAGTAACAGTGAGGCTCTGACACAGTCCTGATCCAATTCTGGGGGCATAAAGGAGAAAACTAGATTCTAACTTTTAAATCATAAACTCCTCCAAGTCTCAGATGGGAGTCAAGCCCCCTCCCAGAAGGATGCACACAAACCCCAATGTTTTTAATATTTATTTCTGGCTATTCTGGCTTCTCACTGCTGCTGCAGGCTCTGCTCTAGTTACAGGGAGTGGGGGCTACTCTTGAGTTGTGGTGGGCAGGCTTCTTGTTGTGGTGACTTCTCTTGTTGTGGAACTCAGGCTCTAGGGCACACGGCTTCAGTAGTTGCAGCACATGTGCTCCATAGTTGCGGCTCCGAGGCTCTAGAGCACAGGCTCCATAGTTGTGGCTCACGGACTTAGTTGCTCCATGGCATGAGGGATCTTCCCGGACCAGGGATCGAACCCCTGTCTCCTGCACTGGCAGGCAAACTCTTTCACCACTGAGCTATCAGGGAGCCCCCCCAACTTTTTAAGGCCTCATTATTTGAAGATACTAAACAGTACTGGGGAAAAAAAAAGTTAAAATTTAAATAAATAAAATCTCCCCTACCTCCCAGTCACATGCTAGAGTTTTTCTGTATCTTTGATATTTAAATAAAAATCTCCCTACCCGGGAGCAAGCTCCAGGAAACTGGAGAGCAGGAGAACCAGCAGCCAGAGGGACGCTCCAGCTCCTCGCTGGGTGGAAAGATGTACTCGGGCAGTCAGACCACAGGGGGCATCCAGGAAATTGTGGCCATGTCCCCCGAGCTGGACACGTACGCCATCACCAAGAGGGTCAAAGAGGTCCTCACAGACAACAACCTAGGTACAGAGTGGCGGGAATCAGGGGTGCTGCCTCCTGCCCCACTTGGCTCCCCCTTGCCTTAAGGAAAGAGCTGCAGTGAGATCCCAGGCCCTGGGGTCCATCCTGCAGCTGCCGGGCAGCCCTGGGCCTGCCAGGACCCTCTGGGAGGGCTCTGCCCTGAGTCTCTAGAGTGGGACAGCAGGGAGGTCAACATAGGTCTGGTAGGACCTAAAGCCCTTAGCTCACAGCTTTCAAAACTTCCTTCCAGGAGGACTTAGAGCATCCCAGTAACAGTGAGGCTCTGACACAGTCCTGATCCAATTCTGGGGGCATAAAGGAGAAAACTAGATTCTAACTTTTAAATCATAAACTCCTCCAAGTCTCAGATGGGAGTCAAGCCCCCTCCCAGAAGGATGCACACAAACCCCAATTTTTTAATATTTATTTCTGGCTATTCTGGCTTCTCACTGCTGCTGCAGGCTCTGCTCTAGTTACAGGGAGTGGGGGCTACTCTTGAGTTGTGGTGGGCAGGCTTCTTGTTGTGGTGACTTCTCTTGTTGTGGAACTCAGGCTCTAGGGCACACGGCTTCAGTAGTTGCAGCACATGTGCTCCATAGTTGCGGCTCCGAGGCTCTAGAGCACAGGCTCCATAGTTGTGGCTCACGGACTTAGTTGCTCCATGGCATGAGGGATCTTCCCGGACCAGGGATCGAACCCCTGTCTCCTGCACTGGCAGGCAAACTCTTTCACCACTGAGCTATCAGGGAGCCCCCCCAACTTTTTAAGGCCTCATTATTTGAAGATACTAAACAGTACTGGGGAAAAAAAAAGTTAAAATTTAAATAAATAAAATCTCCCCTACCTCCCAGTCACATGCTAGAGTTTTTCTGTATCTTTGATATTTTCTGAACACATACAAAATTGTTCATTCCCCTGGTTTCTTCTCTTCTTTTTTCTAGTCAGATGGAATTGCACACATGCAGTACCTTCCACTTGTTTTGTTTTGTTTTTCTTTTTCCCACTTGCTTTTTAAAAATTAACCCTGCTCTGTGGATACCCTTCCACATTAGAGGAGACCACCTGCATTCCTGGTCACTGTTGCACAGGTTTTCAGGCCATGGATGCCCCACTTTGACCCAGCTGATGAGCGTTTTGCTTGTTGCCAGTTTCCTGCTGCCTCTGAAACCACACCCTGGGCGTCTTTGTGCGCTTAGGCAAGTGCGGCTGGAGGAGAGATTCCAGGCTGTGGGGTTGCTGGATCAGAAGGTGTGCATGTTGAAATTCTGATAGAATTTGTCAAATTACTCTCTCACAAGGTGATACTAATTTGTACACATGAAGTTTGCAGGCAATGCCCGGGATCCCCTAGGAGTGAATAGCAGCTAAATCATGCCAGCATGTTTGTTTGGTAGCCAGTTGCCTGCCCCCACCTCAGGTTGAGCAGAAAGTTCTCCAGAATCACACGGGTGTGGGTCCACTCACGTGTCTCCTCCTCCCTGGCGAGTGAGTGGGGACATTCCCTGGACTCTGCCGTGTCTCTGGCCTGTGTCTTGTCTCTCCGGGGAGCACCTCTGCCCAGCCTGGGGTAACAGGCCGCCCTCCTCCCCTGTCCCCAGGACAGCGGCTCTTTGGGGAGAGCATCCTGGGGCTGACGCAGGGCTCCCTGATCTGACCTGCTGTCCCGACCGAAACCCTGGCACAAGCTGAGCCTGAAAGGGCGGGAGCCCTTTGTGCGCATGCAGCTGTGGCTCAACGACCCCCACAACGTGGAGAAGCTGAGAGACATGAAGAAGCTGGAGAAGAAAGGTAATAAGCCCTGGGAACCACGGACTTAGTTGCTCCATGGCATGAGGGTCCCCGAAACCTTCCCTCAGGAAACTTTCACCACTGAGCTATCAGGGAGCCCCCCCAACTTTTTAAGGCCTCATTATTTGAAGATACTAAACAGTACTGGGGAAAAAAAAAGTTAAAATTTAAATAAATAAAATCTCCCCTACCTCCCAGTCACATGCTAGAGTTTTTCTGTATCTTTGATATTTTCTGAACACATACAAAATTGTTCATTCCCCTGGTTTCTTCTCTTCTTTTTTCTAGTCAGATGGAATTGCACACATGCAGTACCTTCCACTTGTTTTGTTTTGTTTTTCTTTTTCCCACTTGCTTTTTAAAAATTAACCCTGCTCTGTGGATACCCTTCCACATTAGAGGAGACCACCTGCATTCCTGGTCACTGTTGCACAGGTTTTCAGGCCATGGATGCCCCACTTTGACCCAGCTGATGAGCGTTTTGCTTGTTGCCAGTTTCCTGCTGCCTCTGAAACCACACCCTGGGCGTCTTTGTGCGCTTAGGCAAGTGCGGCTGGAGGAGAGATTCCAGGCTGTGGGGTTGCTGGATCAGAAGGTGTGCATGTTGAAATTCTGATAGAATTTGTCAAATTACTCTCTCACAAGGTGATACTAATTTGTACACATGAAGTTTGCAGGCAATGCCCGGGATCCCCTAGGAGTGAATAGCAGCTAAATCATGCCAGCATGTTTGTTTGGTAGCCAGTTGCCTGCCCCCACCTCAGGTTGAGCAGAAAGTTCTCCAGAATCACACGGGTGTGGGTCCACTCACGTGTCTCCTCCTCCCTGGCGAGTGAGTGGGGACATTCCCTGGACTCTGCCGTGTCTCTGGCCTGTGTCTTGTCTCTCCGGGGAGCACCTCTGCCCAGCCTGGGGTAACAGGCCGCCCTCCTCCCCTGTCCCCAGGACAGCGGCTCTTTGGGGAGAGCATCCTGGGGCTGACGCAGGGCTCCGTATCTGACCTGCTGTCCCGACCGAAACCCTGGCACAAGCTGAGCCTGAAAGGGCGGGAGCCCTTTGTGCGCATGCAGCTGTGGCTCAACGACCCCCACAACGTGGAGAAGCTGAGAGACATGAAGAAGCTGGAGAAGAAAGGTAATAAGCCCTGGGAACCCTGGGTCTGGTCTCAAGTTTTTCCCCACTGGAACCATGGCTGGTTCTCAACCAGATGCACCCAGGGTCCCAGTGGCCCCGTCTCAGCCTGGTGTCGTGGGGCTGTAAGAAATAGCGATTCCGCAGGATATAATTGTGAGCCATTTAAACGTTGACCACTTTTGCCCTGAAAATCCCAGTACGCTCTCCCTCTTCGCATCCTTCCACACACCCTTAGCTGCTCCAGTCTTCTGCCCTCCTCACACTGGCTCTCTCTGAGCCCTCCATGCTCTGCATCCGCTCCCCGTTGTATTACCCCCTTTACCCCTGGCCCAGTCTCTACACAACAAAGCACAGAACTGACCCAGCAAATAAGAATCCTCCCTTGTGGGAGAGGACGAGAAATTGCAGATTCTTACACTGTTTGATAGTATTTTATATCCTCGAAGAAATGGGCTGGCATTGAGCCCCTGTCTTGTGCTCACCCAGTCTCATGCTATGCGTAAGGGATTCCTGGATCTAATAAAGCTCAACGTCCAGCTGGGAGATAAGGTTTGAGGAGTTGGCACGTTGTCATCCGGGGCACCGAGACTGTTCGTGACGAGGGCCCAGGGCCGAGTCCGGCTGTAAGTGGCAGGTGGGGCAGGGCCAGGTCTAGGCTGTCTGCCTCAGATAGCTGTACTCCTGAGAGCTCGTCCTGCTGCTTCCTGGCTATGCGACCTCTGTGAGTTACTGTCCTTCTCTGTGCCTCGTCCAGCTTCCTCCTGGCGAGTGAGTGGGGACATTCCCTGGACTCTGCCGTGTCTCTGGCCTGTGTCTTGTCTCTCCGGGAGCACCTCTGCCCAGCCTGGGGTAACAGGCCGCCTCCTCCCTGTCCCCAGGACAGCGGCTCTTGGGAGAGCATCCTGGGCTGACGCAGGGCTCCGTATCTGACCTGCTGTCCCGACCGAAACCCTGGCACAAGCTGAGCCTGAAAGGGCGGGAGCCCTTTGTGCGCATGCAGCTGTGGCTCAACGACCCCCACAACGTGGAGAAGCTGAGAGACATGAAGAAGCTGGAGAAGAAAGGTAATAAGCCCTGGGAACCCTGGGTCTGGTCTCAAGTTTTTCCCCACTGGAACCATGGCTGGTTCTCAACCAGATGCACCCAGGGTCCCAGTGGCCCCGTCTCAGCCTGGTGTCGTGGGGCTGTAAGAAATAGCGATTCCGCAGGATATAATTGTGAGCCATTTAAGCGTTGACCACTTTTGCCCTGAAAATCCCAGTACGCTCTCCCTCTTCGCATCCTTCCACACACCCTTAGCTGCTCCAGTCTTCTGCCCTCCTCACACTGGCTCTCTCTGAGCCCTCCATGCTCTGCATCCGCTCCCCGTTGTATTACCCCCTTTACCCCTGGCCCAGTCTCTACACAACAAAGCACAGAACTGACCCAGCAAATAAGAATCCTCCCTTGTGGGAGAGGACGAGAAATTGCAGATTCTTACACTGTTTGATAGTATTTTATATCCTCGAAGAAATGGGCTGGCATTGAGCCCCTGTCTTGTGCTCACCCAGTCTCATGCTATGCGTAAGGGATTCCTGGATCTAATAAAGCTCAACGTCCAGCTGGGAGATAAGGTTTGAGGAGTTGGCACGTTGTCATCCGGGGCACCGAGACTGTTCGTGACGAGGGCCCAGGGCCGAGTCCGGCTGTAAGTGGCAGGTGGGGCAGGGCCAGGTCTAGGCTGTCTGCCTCAGATAGCTGTACTCCTGAGAGCTCGTCCTGCTGCTTCCTGGCTATGCGACCTCTGTGAGTTACTGTCCTTCTCTGTGCCTCGTCCAGCTTCCTCTGAAAGTAATAGTCATAGCGCCTTACCCCAGGGCATTGCTGTAAGGATTAAACCCAATACCTTACTCCTTCCATTCTGAAGCGGGGTTACCCACCCCACACACACATTTTGATTGTTTGAGACTGAGATGCATCATGCAATTACTGTGTTCATTTAAAATTAACGTCCTGGGCTTCCCTGGTGGTCCAGTGGGTAAAGAGTCTGCCTTGCAGTGCAAGGGGCACAGGTTTGTTCCCTGGCCCGGGAGGATCCCACGTGCCGCGGAGCGGCTGGGCCAATTACAAGCCAGCGCTCTGGAGCACACGCGCCCAGAGCCGGTGCTCGGCAACAAGAGAGGCCACTGCAATGGGAGGCCCACACAGGCTAAAGAATAAAGGTGGATGAAAATAAATAAATTAAAAAAAAAAAAAAAGGGCTTCCCTGGTGGTTCAGTGGGTAAGGACACCGCCTTGCAGTGCAAGGGGCGCCGGTTTGATCCCTGGCCTGGGAAGATCCCCCGTGCCGTGGAGCGGCTGGACCGATGTGTCCAATGACCGAGCGGGAGCTCTGGAGCGCATGCGCCCAGAGCCGGTGCTCTGCAACGACAGACGCCACCGCGATGGGAGGCCCACAGGAGCCAAAGAACAAAGATGGATGAAAATAGATAAATGAAAGACCAATGGAAGTGGCCTGCCCGCCCCCTCCCTCCCCACCTCATCTTCCCCAAAATAAATCAATAAATAAATACTTTAAAAAGCCCAATAAAACAGGCCAAAATTAAAAAAAAAATTTAATGTCCTGGCACCCGGTGGGGCCAAGGGTGAAAAAGGCTGCACAACGTTCTGCATCTGTGCTCCTCCTCACTAAACGCCGACCCAGAGGCATCTCAACGCCAGCTGGGAGATAAGGTTTGAGGAGTTGGCACGTTGTCATCCGGGGCACCGAGACTGTTCGTGACGAGGGCCCAGGGCCGAGTCCGGCTGTAAGTGGCAGGTGGGGCAGGGCCAGGTCTAGGCTGTCTGCCTCAGATAGCTGTACTCCTGAGAGCTCGTCCTGCTGCTTCCTGGCTATGCGACCTCTGTGAGTTACTGTCCTTCTCTGTGCCTCGTCCAGCTTCCTCTGAAAGTAATAGTCATAGCGCCTTACCCCAGGGCATTGCTGTAAGGATTAAACCCAATACCTTACTCCTTCCATTCTGAAGCGGGGTTACCCACCCCACACACACATTTTGATTGTTTGAGACTGAGATGCATCATGCAATTACTGTGTTCATTTAAAATTAACGTCCTGGGCTTCCCTGGTGGTCCAGTGGGTAAAGAGTCTGCCTTGCAGTGCAAGGGGCACAGGTTTGTTCCCTGGCCCGGGAGGATCCCACGTGCCGCGGAGCGGCTGGGCCAATTACAAGCCAGCGCTCTGGAGCACACGCGCCCAGAGCCGGTGCTCGGCAACAAGAGAGGCCACTGCAATGGGAGGCCCACACAGGCTAAAGAATAAAGGTGGATGAAAATAAATAAATTAAAAAAAAAAAAAAAGGGCTTCCCTGGTGGTTCAGTGGGTAAGGACACCGCCTTGCAGTGCAAGGGGCGCCGGTTTGATCCCTGGCCTGGGAAGATCCCCCGTGCCGTGGAGCGGCTGGACCGATGTGTCCAATGACCGAGCGGGAGCTCTGGAGCGCATGCGCCCAGAGCCGGTGCTCTGCAACGACAGACGCCACCGCGATGGGAGGCCCACAGGAGCCAAAGAACAAAGATGGATGAAAATAGATAAATGAAAGACCAATGGAAGTGGCCTGCCCGCCCCCTCCCTCCCCACCTCATCTTCCCCAAAATAAATCAATAAATAAATACTTTAAAAAGCCCAATAAAACAGGCCAAAATTAAAAAAAAAATTTAATGTCCTGGCACCCGGTGGGGCCAAGGGTGAAAAAGGCTGCACAACGTTCTGCATCTGTGCTCCCTCCTCACTAAACCCACAGACTCCATGGACAGCTCCAGAGAAAGCTGTGAAAGCGGGGGAGGGGGGGGAATCTTCAAATTAAGGTCCTTCCCTGCCCCCCCCCAGAATACTGGCGAAATTCAGGGACACCCTGTTTTGAGCACTTCCTGTCTGTGAGGCGAACCCTCCACACGTGTTAACAATTAGCGTGCTCATGACCAGGTGTGGGCAGGCAAGTGTGTTTCACAAGGAGGACTTGAGAGGAGAGCAGAAGGGAGGAAAGGCTGAGGCTGGGCCGGGGCCCCTACGTTTGGGGCACTGAGGGCTCTGAGGACAGCTGGCTGGTGCTCCATCCAGCTTGAGAACCCTCCTCGGTTCAGGGGGGCCCCTGGTCGGCCCCTCTCAGCCCGCCCTCCCTCTTCTCCCCCCTCCCCCGCCCGCCGCAGCCTACCTGAAGCGCAGGTACGGCCTCATCAGCACCGGCTCCGACGGCGAGTCTCCAGCCACCCGCTCCGAGTGCCCCAGCCCCTGCCTGCAGCCCCAGGACCTGAGCCTCCTGCAGGTCAAGAAGCCCCGCGTGGTGCTGGCCCCCGAGGAGAAGGAGGCGCTGAGGAAAGCCTACCAGCTGGAGCCCTACCCCTCCCAGCAGACCATCGAGCTCCTCTCCTTCCAGCTCAACCTCAAGACCAACACCGTCATCAACTGGTTCCACAACTACAGGTAGGGTGGGGGGCAGGGTGCGGTGGCCACTGGGAGAGGGGCCAGGGGTCTCAGCCGGAGCCCCTTCCTCGCCCCGGGGCTCTGGGAAATGAGGCGACCATACTGCTCGGGGGTTAGCTTCATCGCAGAGGCAAAGCTAGATGTAAATGTCGGCTCGACAGTTCTCACCTGTGAGGCCTAGGCACCCGACTTCACCTCCCCGAGCCTCAGGGAGGCTACCCAGTGGGCGCCGTGCTGGAATCTACTTCATCGTCGTCTTGAGGATCCGAGGGGCTAACGTAGTTACTTAAAATAACCTGGCACACGGGTCGTGGTAGATGTCGATGTGATTGTTGTGGCTCCCTTGGATATGACTTCGCCCAGCTTGCTCCGCGCCTGCCTCTCTGAAGGGACAGGGATGGTGTTTGGGGCACAGACCTGAAGCGCCCTGACAGCCCTCTGAGCCTGTGTCTGTGCCGTGATTGGGAGCTCCTGGCCTTTCCCACCCCTGAGACCAGAGGAAGCCCCTGGGGACCCGCCCTCCTCACAGCGTGGGTGACCTCTGTTTCTGTGGTGCCCCCTTCCGCTCGCCAGTCCCTCGTCTCTGGGAGCAGCTGACCTGCAGCGGGGAGTTTAGTCCCAGGGCTGGCTCGGGCGCTGACGAGCCCCATGGTCCCCAAGGAGAGCGCAGAAGGGCTTCCTAAGAGCCCTGCAGAGGCTTGATGGGATTTCAAGGACCCTCCGCCTGAGGCGCTCCCCACCCAACCTCCTGAGCAGGAAGTGTCCCTGATGCCCCTGTGGTGCCCGAGAGCAGAGGAAGGGGGAACCCGGAAGGGCGGAACACCTGGAATCTCTCCCCAGGCGTGGCATGGGCATCACACAGGCCTGAGTTCAAATCCCACTTTGGCTATAAGGGAAATAATTAATGGTGTTAGACCCATTCCTAGCCTTCCCTGCTCTAAAACCTAGTATGTGAGACTGAACTTCCCTCTGACAGCAAGGAGGCTATTGAAGAGAAAGAGGGGCTGGTTCTGGACTGGAATTCATTGTACCCAGGGTCTGGTCCCAGCTCTGCCTCTGTGTGCCTTGATGACCCAGACGAGCTACTCTGTGTGCCTCAGTTTCCCCTTCTGGGCTGATGTCTAAGACTCCCTCCAGGAAAGAAGCAGGGAGTTATTGCCACAAACTAGATCAGGGTGCGGTGGCCATCGGGCAGCCGAGCCCCTTCCTCGCCCGGCTCTGGGAAAGGGCCCTAGCATTGGGTAAATGTCGGCTCGACAGTTCTCACCTGTGAGGCCTAGGCACCCGACTTCACCTCCCCGAGCCTCAGGGAGGCTACCCAGTGGGCGCCGTGCTGGAATCTACTTCATCGTCGTCTTGAGGATCCGAGGGGCTAACGTAGTTACTTAAAATAACCTGGCACACGGGTCGTGGTAGATGTCGATGTGATTGTTGTGGCTCCCTTGGATATGACTTCGCCCAGCTTGCTCCGCGCCTGCCTCTCTGAAGGGACAGGGATGGTGTTTGGGGCACAGACCTGAAGCGCCCTGACAGCCCTCTGAGCCTGTGTCTGTGCCGTGATTGGGAGCTCCTGGCCTTTCCCACCCCTGAGACCAGAGGAAGCCCCTGGGGACCCGCCCTCCTCACAGCGTGGGTGACCTCTGTTTCTGTGGTGCCCCCTTCCGCTCGCCAGTCCCTCGTCTCTCTGGGAGCAGCTGACCTGCAGCGGGGAGTTTAGTCCCAGGGCTGGCTCGGGCGCTGACGAGCCCCATGGTCCCCAAGGAGAGCGCAGAAGGGCTTCCTAAGAGCCCTGCAGAGGCTTGATGGGATTTCAAGGACCCTCCGCCTGAGGCGCTCCCCACCCAACCTCCTGAGCAGGAAGTGTCCCTGATGCCCCTGTGGTGCCCGAGAGCAGAGGAAGGGGGAACCCGGAAGGGCGGAACACCTGGAATCTCTCCCCAGGCGTGGCATGGGCATCACACAGGCCTGAGTTCAAATCCCACTTTGGCTATAAGGGAAATAATTAATGGTGTTAGACCCATTCCTAGCCTTCCCTGCTCTAAAACCTAGTATGTGAGACTGAACTTCCCTCTGACAGCAAGGAGGCTATTGAAGAGAAAGAGGGGCTGGTTCTGGACTGGAATTCATTGTACCCAGGGTCTGGTCCCAGCTCTGCCTCTGTGTGCCTTGATGACCCAGACGAGCTACTCTGTGTGCCTCAGTTTCCCCTTCTGGGCTGATGTCTAAGAGTCCCTCCAGGAAAGAAGCAGGGAGTTATTGCCACAAACTAGATCAGGGTTTGACTTTAAGAAACACTCTAGTACAGCACTGTCCAATAGAAATATAATGAAAGCCACTTACATAAAATTTTCTAGTAAGGAAAATACAACGAAGAAAACAAAAAGAAACACATGAAATTAATATAATAGTACCCACTCCAGTATTCTTGCCAGGAAAATCCCGTGGGCAGAGGAGCCTGGCAGGCTCCAGTCCACGGGATCACAAAGAGTCAGACATTACTAAGCACGCACACAGATTCTATTCACCCCTGTATATACAAATATAACCCTTTCAACATGCAGTCAGTATAACAACTGTAGTAACGAGAGAGCCACGTGTGACCAGAGGCTGCCGCGCTAGGACAGCGTAGGTCTAGATGGTGAGCTCCGGAATCCAGCAATCCTGAGTTCGCATCCTGGTTCTGCCACAAACTGGCTGTGAAACCTGGGGCAAGTCACTCAACGTCTCTGAGCCCAGTGCCCTCCTGTCAAGTGGGGGCGATAACAGCGCCCGCCTTGCAGACTTGCTGAAAGGGCTCACTAAGATCCCGCATGTGAAGCAGCGGATGCCCAGTGAGCCCCTGGGAAGTGGGTGGGGTCACGAGGCCTCTCACACGGTTCGAGTCCAGGGTTGGCTGTCCCGTCCAGCTCCTGGCTCACCGCCATCTCTGCCCCAGGTCCCGGATGCGCCGGGAGATGTTGGTGGAGGGGACCCAAGAGGAACCAGACCTCGACCCCAGTGGGGGTCCTGGTGTCCTGCCACCAGGCCACCCCCACCCAGACCCCACCCCGCAGAGCCCCGACTCCGAGGCCGAGGACCAGAAGCCGACCGTGAAGGAGCTAAAGCTTCAGGAGGGTCCCCAGGAGAGCGGCACACACCTGGCCGCCCAGGACAAGGCCGCAGTGAGGATTAAGCAGGAACAGACTGAGGAGGTGGAGGAAGACGCCGGCAGCCAGGACTCGAAGGAAGCAGACAAGGGCCCAGGCTCCCCCCGAGAGGTGCATCCTGAGCCTCTGGGTGACGACGGACTCCCCAAAGCAGCCCCGGGGCTCCTCCTTCCAGGCGGGACCATCCCCGCCTGCCCCTCGCTGCAGCCACTGCAGGAGAGTGAGGGTGGGGAGCGGCTCCACCCGGACCCTCTGAGTTTTAAGTCGGCCTCGGAGTCCTCACGCTGCAGCCTAGAGGTGTCGCTGAACTCGCCCTCGGCCGCCTCCTCGCCGGGCCTCATGGCGTCGGTGTCGCCCATCCCTTCCTCCTCGGCCCCCATCTCCCCGTCCCCACCCGGCACCCTCCCCACCAAAGTGCCGAGCGCCAGCCCCACCACCGACACAACCGGGGCCTTGCACCCCAGCACCAAGGTGAACCCCAACTTGCAGCGGCGACACGAGAAGATGGCCAACCTGAACAGCATCATCTACCGGCTGGAGAGGGCTGCCAATCGGGAGGAGGCCCTGGAGTGGGAGTTCTGAAGGGGGCGCGCAGGGCACGGCCAGAGGCCACTGTCTGTCCCAGGTGGGACGGGCCCGGCAGGGAGGCGCCCGGCCGTCACAGCGTGGACAGCAGCGTTACGTGACGTCGTTTTCCATGTTTGTTGTAATCCTAGCTCCACGAAGTCGTGAGTGAGCAGGTAAGGCAGCTGCCTCTGCCCCCGCTCTCAGCTCCCCTGCCCCCAGGAAGCCCCGTCTGCTCCACGCGAGCCTCTACCGAAGGCAGAAGCAGCATGGCACCCCATTTTCACTTGGAAACTCCAGACTCTTTTAGACAAAGAAATATTTATAGACCTCTTTTAGATATTTTAATAAAGGATCCTTTGGAATTTATTCCCAGCTGATGCTGTTTTGATATTACAGAGAGTTATAAAATCAGGATGCTGTCACAACTGTTGAAGTGGACCCCACCCAGACCCCACCCGCAGAGCCCCGACTCCGAGGCCGAGGACCAGAAGCCGACCGTGAAGGAGCTAAAGCTTCAGGAGGGTCCCCAGGAGAGCGGCACACACCTGGCCGCCCAGGACAAGGCCGCAGTGAGGATTAAGCAGGAACAGACTGAGGAGGTGGAGGAAGACGCCGGCAGCCAGGACTCGAAGGAAGCAGACAAGGGCCCAGGCTCCCCCCGAGAGGTGCATCCTGAGCCTCTGGGTGACGACGGACTCCCCAAAGCAGCCCCGGGGCTCCTCCTTCCAGGCGGGACCATCCCCGCCTGCCCCTCGCTGCAGCCACTGCAGGAGAGTGAGGGTGGGGAGCGGCTCCACCCGGACCCTCTGAGTTTTAAGTCGGCCTCGGAGTCCTCACGCTGCAGCCTAGAGGTGTCGCTGAACTCGCCCTCGGCCGCCTCCTCGCCGGGCCTCATGGCGTCGGTGTCGCCCATCCCTTCCTCCTCGGCCCCCATCTCCCCGTCCCCACCCGGCACCCTCCCCACCAAAGTGCCGAGCGCCAGCCCCACCACCGACACAACCGGGGCCTTGCACCCCAGCACCAAGGTGAACCCCAACTTGCAGCGGCGACACGAGAAGATGGCCAACCTGAACAGCATCATCTACCGGCTGGAGAGGGCTGCCAATCGGGAGGAGGCCCTGGAGTGGGAGTTCTGAAGGGGGCGCGCAGGGCACGGCCAGAGGCCACTGTCTGTCCCAGGTGGGACGGGCCCGGCAGGGAGGCGCCCGGCCGTCACAGCGTGGACAGCAGCGTTACGTGACGTCGTTTTCCATGTTTGTTGTAATCCTAGCTCCACGAAGTCGTGAGTGAGCAGGTAAGGCAGCTGCCTCTGCCCCCGCTCTCAGCTCCCCTGCCCCCAGGAAGCCCCGTCTGCTCCACGCGAGCCTCTACCGAAGGCAGAAGCAGCATGGCACCCCATTTTCACTTGGAAACTCCAGACTCTTTTAGACAAAGAAATATTTATAGACCTCTTTTAGATATTTTAATAAAGGATCCTTTGGAATTTATTCCCAGCTGATGCTGTTTTGATATTACAGAGAGTTATAAAATCAGGATGCTGTCACAACTGTTGCGAAGTGGACACAGAAGTTGTGTCATTTTTTTTTTTTTGCCACTAGATGAGATTAAAAGGAGACAATTGTTCAAAGCCATCACAAAACACTATGAGACTGACCAAAATTCAGAGAACCTTTGAACGGCATTTTTTTTCTCCCCCCACGTCTGTCTGTGAGACACAGTGCATTGCTCCTGCCCTACCAGGCACCATGTTGAAAAGAGAAAGTCCAAAAGACTCTAAATGAACACCTTGATGCCGTTGAGGACGTCTTTCCTTCTGGTGGTCTATATTACAGCCTTGAGAACACAGAAAGTCCCATGCAGTTGTACATGTAGAGACGTGGGCTGTGGCTGACCATCCTACCTGAGATGTAACGTGGAACAAAACAAACTGCTTCCTACTCTCCCTCTCGTCAGAAACCCGTGGACTGCAGAGGGTGGACAGCTGTCTCGTCCATCTGTAGGTATGATGTGGTTCCAGATTCTTTGGAGAGCCAAGCACGGGACAAATGATCAGAGGGTGGTACTCGAGCCAGCGTGATGCCCCTCTTCAGCCTGAATCGTGGCCACAGCGGAGAAGTCTCCCCCGCTGGCTTTCTAGAGGAAGACTGGCTGCCACCTTCCCCTCCTTGTGTTTTAGGAAAGTAACAGCGTTGGTCATCCCACAAGCACCCAGCTCAGCACCCAGCACCAAAAAGTAGATCGCTCAAACCAGAGACCCCAGCTCCCCTGCTCATCATCTTCCTCCTCAAGTGGACCCTGGTGCTTTCTGAAAAGCATCTGCACCTCCGGGTGTGTGCAGAATGAAGGCGCTAAAAGGTTCTCACTGCAGCATGACCACCACATCCAGCCTCCTGTCTTCTACCACATGAGCTATTTGAGAACAAAGACTCGGCACCCCACCGCGGAGAAGCCCTCCCTCCAGTGGCTCTGTCATCTTGGTTTGTAGTGGGAGAGTTCCCCACTTTGGATTTGCTTTATTTTCACTTGCAAACTCCAGACTCTTTTAGACAAAGAAATATTTATAGACCTCTTTTAGATATTTTAATAAAGGATCCTTTGGAATTTATTCCCAGCTGATGCTGTTTTGATATTACAGAGAGTTATAAAATCAGGATGCTGTCACAACTGTTGAGAGTTGGACACAGAAGTTGTGTCATTTTTTTTTTTTTGCCACTAGATGAGATTAAAAGGAGACAATTGTTCAAAGCCATCACAAAACACTATGAGACTGACCAAAATTCAGAGAACCTTTGAACGGCATTTTTTTTCTCCCCCCACGTCTGTCTGTGAGACACAGTGCATTGCTCCTGCCCTACCAGGCACCATGTTGAAAAGAGAAAGTCCAAAAGACTCTAAATGAACACCTTGATGCCGTTGAGGACGTCTTTCCTTCTGGTGGTCTATATTACAGCCTTGAGAACACAGAAAGTCCCATGCAGTTGTACATGTAGAGACGTGGGCTGTGGCTGACCATCCTACCTGAGATGTAACGTGGAACAAAACAAACTGCTTCCTACTCTCCCTCTCGTCAGAAACCCGTGGACTGCAGAGGGTGGACAGCTGTCTCGTCCATCTGTAGGTATGATGTGGTTCCAGATTCTTTGGAGAGCCAAGTACGGGGACAAATGATCAGAGGGTGGTACTCGAGCCAGCGTGATGCCCCTCTTCAGCCTGAATCGTGGCCACAGCGGAGAAGTCTCCCCCGCTGGCTTTCTAGAGGAAGACTGGCTGCCACCTTCCCCTCCTTGTGTTTTAGGAAAGTAACAGCGTTGGTCATCCCACAAGCACCCAGCTCAGCACCCAGCACCAAAAAGTAGATCGCTCAAACCAGAGACCCCAGCTCCCCTGCTCATCATCTTCCTCCTCAAGTGGACCCTGGTGCTTTCTGAAAAGCATCTGCACCTCCGGGTGTGTGCAGAATGAAGGCGCTAAAAGGTTCTCACTGCAGCATGACCACCACATCCAGCCTCCTGTCTTCTACCACATGAGCTATTTGAGAACAAAGACTCGGCACCCCACCGCGGAGAAGCCCTCCCTCCAGTGGCTCTGTCATCTTGGTTTGTAGTGGGGAGAGTTCCCCATTTGGATGGAAGAGACACCATATTGGTTGTTGAATCTCTTCTGTTTTTAATTGCTTTTATTTTCTCAAACTCTGTGGGAAGACGGAGTTGGGTGACATCCCAGCTCCATCTCGAATGATGAGGAAAAGGTGGTCGTGATGGTGCCAGCCCAGGAGCCGAGGGAGAGATGGCTGATGGGGGTTTCAGGGATGAAGCCAACATTCTGAAACGCAGGCCTGCACAATCCAGCAAGCAGAAGGGGACAGTTGAGGGGGCTCCAGAAATCTCAACTCTCGTGCACCCAGCCCAGGCTGCGGTCTCCACGCCCGTCAGTGAAGAACGGCGCGAGCCCTGCAGGAAGACCTCCTTTTCCGCACACCCAGGCTATGCATTGAAGAGTTTTCCACTGTATACGTTTTTATCCAGATGAAGGTATTTTTATATTTTGACAATAGGAAACAGTGACCAATTTTCAGAGTTATCGAATCTGGAACAGACGCAGACATCTCCTTGTCGCCACCACCGCCCTGTCCCAGTTAAGGCAGCTGTGGGAGACGCACCACTTTTTACTGCTGAAACCCACGCAGCACTGAAGTCCAGGCTTAGATGCAGACTGCAGTTCTTAAAGGACTAAATCTGGCCTTCGTGTGACGGGATTTGATTAAGCACTTAGCATAGAGTCTTTTGAACACGGAAATCCTGTTGTACTTAAAGCTAGCAGACCTGGGAATAACTTTGTCAGGTTCATATCCTGTATCAGTAAACATAGAACAAAAACTCACAAAACCATTTCTATGAGAGAATGATGAACTTTGCGCCCACCTCCTGTGTTTTAGGAAAGTAACAGCGTTGGTCATCCCAAGCACCCAGCTCAGCACCCAGCACCAAAAAGTAGATCGCTCAAACCAGAGACCCCAGCTCCCTGCTCATCATCTTCCTCCTCAAGTGGACCCTGGTGCTTTCTGAAAAGCATCTGCACCTCCGGGTGTGTGCAGAATGAAGGCGCTAAAAGGTTCTCACTGCAGCATGACCACCACATCCAGCCTCCTGTCTTCTACCACATGAGCTATTTGAGAACAAAGACTCGGCACCCCACCGCGGAGAAGCCCTCCCTCCAGTGGCTCTGTCATCTTGGTTTGTAGTGGGGAGAGTTCCCCATTTGGATGGAAGAGACACCATATTGGTTGTTGAATCTCTTCTGTTTTTAATTGCTTTTATTTTCTCAAACTCTGTGGGAAGACGGAGTTGGGTGACATCCCAGCTCCATCTCGAATGATGAGGAAAAGGTGGTCGTGATGGTGCCAGCCCAGGAGCCGAGGGAGAGATGGCTGATGGGGGTTTCAGGGATGAAGCCAACATTCTGAAACGCAGGCCTGCACAATCCAGCAAGCAGAAGGGGACAGTTGAGGGGGCTCCAGAAATCTCAACTCTCGTGCACCCAGCCCAGGCTGCGGTCTCCACGCCCGTCAGTGAAGAACGGCGCGAGCCCTGCAGGAAGACCTCCTTTTCCGCACACCCAGGCTATGCATTGAAGAGTTTTCCACTGTATACGTTTTTATCCAGATGAAGGTATTTTTATATTTTGACAATAGGAAACAGTGACCAATTTTCAGAGTTATCGAATCTGGAACAGACGCAGACATCTCCTTGTCGCCACCACCGCCCTGTCCCAGTTAAGGCAGCTGTGGGAGACGCACCACTTTTTACTGCTGAAACCCACGCAGCACTGAAGTCCAGGCTTAGATGCAGACTGCAGTTCTTAAAGGACTAAATCTGGCCTTCGTGTGACGGGATTTGATTAAGCACTTAGCATAGAGTCTTTTGAACACGGAAATCCTGTTGTACTTAAAGCTAGCAGACCTGGGAATAACTTTGTCAGGTTCATATCCTGTATCAGTAAACATAGAACAAAAACTCACAAAACCATTTCTATGAGAGAATGATGAACTTTGTTTAAATTAAAAAAAAAAAAAAAAGAAAGGAACCGTTCTGTAATAAACGCGTCACTCAATACAGAATTGTGTAATAAAGTCTTGAGTGTCCTGTTTGCTTTGCTCTGGACCTGGAGGTACAGACTGGGGGTCAGATCTGCCTTCAGGTGTTTTACAAAATGGTATTTTTAAAAACTGGTTTTTAAGTTCATTTGCCACCGTTAAAACATGGCGAGGGTGAGGACTTGTCAGGTAAAAATCATGAGTTTTTGTATTTATATGTTCTTTTATAAAATTTTATTTAATATTGGGGTATAGTTAATTAACAATGTTGTGTTGTTTTTAGGTGTACAGCAAAGTTAGTTATACATGTGTCTGTTCTTTTTCAAATTCTTTTCCCGCTTAGGTTATTACGGAGTATTCAGCAGAGTTCCCTGTGCTATACAGTAGGTCCTCGTTGGTTATCTCTTATAAATATAGCAGTGTGTGCTTTCAATCCCAAACTTCTAGGCTCTCCCTCCCCTCTCCCTTCCCCTCTGGTAATCATCAATTCATTCTTTAAGTCTGTATGTCTGTTTTGTAAATAAGTTCAATTATATCACTTTTTTAGATTCCACATATAAGCGATACCATATGATATGTGTCTTTCTCTGTCTGACTACTCCACTTAGTATAATAATCTCCAGGTCTGTGCATGTTGCTGCAGATGGCGTCATTTCATTCTTTTTTATGGCTAAGTAATATTTCGTTGTATGTATGTACCACATCTTTATGCATTCATCTGTCGATGGGCATTTAGGTTGTTCCTGTGTCTTGGCTATTGTAAACAGTGCTGCAACAGACACTGGGGTGCTTGTATCCATTTGAACCGTGTTTTTCTCTGGATGTGTGCCCAGGAGTGGGATTGCTGGATCGTGTGGTGGCTCTAGTTTTAGTTTCTTAAGGAATCTCGACTCTTCATACTGTTCTCAATAGGGACTGCGCCAAGTTATATTCTCATCAATAAGGTGGGAGAGTTCCCTTCTCTCCACACCCTCTCCCAGCATTTATTGCTTGTAGACTTGATGATGATGGCCATTCTGACTGGTGTGAGATAGTATCTTGTTGTAGTTTTGATTTCCTTTTCTCTAATAATTAGCGGCATGCATCTTTTTCCGTGCCTGTTGACCATCTGTATGTGTTCATTGAAGAAATGTCTCTTCAAGTCTTCTGCCCATTTTTTAAATTGGATTTTTGTTTTTCCTGATACTGGGCTGTATGAGCTGTCTGTAAATTTTGGAGATTCATCCCTTGCCAGTTGCATCATGTGCAAATATTTTCTCCCATTCTGTGGTTTGTCTTTTTGTTTGGTTTAAGGTTTCCTTTGCTGTGAAAAAGCTTTTGAGTTTAATTAGGTCCATTTGTTTATTTTTGTTTTTATTTCCATTCCTCTAGAAAATGATTCAAAAACAATACTGCTTCAGTTTATGTCAGACTGTTCTGCCTATGTCTTCCTCCAAGAGTTTACAGTATCTGGTCTTTAACCCATTTGGGATTTACTTTTTTTAAAAAAACTTTTATTTATTTATTTTTGGCTATGCTGGGTCTTTGTTGATGTGTGAGTTTAGCTGCTCTGTGGTATGTGGGATCTTCCCGGATCAGGGATCGAACCTGTGTCTCCTGCGTTGGCAGACGGGTTCTTATCCACTGAGCCACAAGGGAAGCCCCTGGGATTTACTTTTGTGTATAGAATGTTCTAATTTCGTGAGCAATCGCAGTTACTGGCTTCACTTGAAAACAGTAAGATCTGGCCCCACTGGGCCCAGGTTCCTATAGGACAACAGCGAGGGGAGGAGTGGCGCCTGTCAGAACACATGTCTGTGGGTGGTTACTGTCTGCGCCCGCACCAGCTGCCCTGGCCCTGTGGGCATCTCGGTTGGTGATTGTGCTCTGGCTCCAACAAAAGGAAGAAATTTGGAAGGACTGCTTGTATCCATTTGAACCGTGTTTTTCTGGATGTGTGCCCAGGAGTTTGGATCGTGGTGGCTCTAGTTTTAGTTTCTTAAGGAATCTCGACTCTTCATACTGTTCTCAATAGGGACTGCGCCAAGTTATATTCTCATCAATAAGGTGGGAGAGTTCCCTTCTCTCCACACCCTCTCCCAGCATTTATTGCTTGTAGACTTGATGATGATGGCCATTCTGACTGGTGTGAGATAGTATCTTGTTGTAGTTTTGATTTCCTTTTCTCTAATAATTAGCGGCATGCATCTTTTTCCGTGCCTGTTGACCATCTGTATGTGTTCATTGAAGAAATGTCTCTTCAAGTCTTCTGCCCATTTTTTAAATTGGATTTTTGTTTTTCCTGATACTGGGCTGTATGAGCTGTCTGTAAATTTTGGAGATTCATCCCTTGCCAGTTGCATCATGTGCAAATATTTTCTCCCATTCTGTGGTTTGTCTTTTTGTTTGGTTTAAGGTTTCCTTTGCTGTGAAAAAGCTTTTGAGTTTAATTAGGTCCATTTGTTTATTTTTGTTTTTATTTCCATTCCTCTAGAAAATGATTCAAAAACAATACTGCTTCAGTTTATGTCAGACTGTTCTGCCTATGTCTTCCTCCAAGAGTTTACAGTATCTGGTCTTTAACCCATTTGGGATTTACTTTTTTTAAAAAAACTTTTATTTATTTATTTTTGGCTATGCTGGGTCTTTGTTGATGTGTGAGTTTAGCTGCTCTGTGGTATGTGGGATCTTCCCGGATCAGGGATCGAACCTGTGTCTCCTGCGTTGGCAGACGGGTTCTTATCCACTGAGCCACAAGGGAAGCCCCTGGGATTTACTTTTGTGTATAGAATGTTCTAATTTCGTGAGCAATCGCAGTTACTGGCTTCACTTGAAAACAGTAAGATCTGGCCCCACTGGGCCCAGGTTCCTATAGGACAACAGCGAGGGGAGGAGTGGCCGCCCTGTCAGAACACATGTCTGTGGGTGGTTACTGTCTGCGCCCGCACCAGCTGCCCTGGCCCTGTGGGCATCTCGGTTGGTGATTGTGCTCTGGCTCCAACAGAGGAAGATGGAAGGACTGGAATCCACTTTCCACTCATTGCAGCAGGTGGACGCTGGTTAGACTCTGGGGTCTAGATCAGAGGAGCCAAGACGGTGTTCTGCCCCAGTCAGGGGCCACGGGCTGTGGCCCTGAGACCAGCCAGTGTACAGGCTGTGCGCACCTCAGTGGGGCGTGGGAGTGGTTGGCACCTCCGGCCTCCTAATGAGGAAATGCCAAGAGGGGCTTCCGGGTCAGCAACACAGCAGCGCCCCTATGCCAGCTGTATGACTAGGGGCTCGGTCTCCCCTTCGGTAAACTGGGGTATCACAGCAGCCGACTCAAAAGGTCATTTATGAGGAATAATGATGGCATGTAAACCACATAAGAGTGTGTGTGCCAAGTAAGGGCTCAGTGTTCCTGTTTTCATGCATGGGGGTTGGGTTCTTTCATCCCATGATGGTGAGTCTCTCTGTCCATCAGGCTGCAGGAGGTTGGTTTTTTCCTTGACCAGTAATGTCAAGTGAGTTTCGAAAGCGGCACTAAACATTACTCACCCCTGAGCCAAGGGCACATGGCATCCCGAGACAGACCTTTCCCCTTTGTCTGGAAAGCTGCTGATCACCCCAATTTTTCCACACATCCTTTCAGGGGGGAATTTAAAATGACCTCCCCTTTGGTTAGGATAAATAACCACTCCAAAGTGAAGCCCAAGACAGGCTCTTTGGACACTTGATTTGCAGCTCTGGAGGTCAGAAGTCAGAAATCCCCACAGGGTGGCAATAGGGTGGAGGAGAGAGCCTCATCTGACACACGCACCAGCGACCTGAGAGGAGGCGCCCCCCAGGCTCGGGAACCAAAGCGCCCTCTGGACCATTAGGGTTGGTGTGGACGTTAGGTCCGCAGTCGCAGCCCATCTGGAGTGGAAAACTCAGCAAAGACACAGAAATGCGGAATTCCAAACTAAGGGCCGTGGGAAAGCAGGAGTGGAGAGGAGAGGAATGAGAAGGCAGGGAGGCCTGTAGGCAGAGGCAGGTCTACAGGGATCAGCAGTCAGAGAGAGGGCTGAGCTGGGGGCAGTTTGGAGACAGTTCACCCAGGTAATAGGTATGGATTGAGTTCCTGCATTGTGCTGAATGCATCAGCAGTGGAAACTCTTGAGGACAGGAGTAGTGGGGTCCTGAAAGGCTTCCTGGAGGAAGAGGCTAATACCTGAAAGACAATAGGAGTTAGAAGCATGAGAGGAAGGCAGAAGGAATAACTGGCAAGGCACGGGATAGGGATAAGGCCATGGGCAAATAGATGCAAAACAGGCTGGAATTTGAGGTGGGCATGGAGAGAGGAAGAGGGCAAGGCCAGAACCTGAAGGCCCCTGAGGCATGCTGGGAAGTAGGCCTTTCTCCTAAGGGCTCCGGGGAGCCATGGGCGGTGTGAGGCAGGGGTTGTTGTGGTCAGACTTGCACTTCTAGAAGGTTCGTTCTGCCTGAGGAGACGGCAGGCCAGAGAGAGTGGCAGACCCTCTCCCAGTGCCGGCCCTGACCGGAGGCTTCTGCACTCCTCCGCTTCCTCCTGGTTGAGCGGCTCATGCTGGGCCAGCAGCCCCACCGCCCATTCTCCTGCAGTGAAAGGGAAGTGACTTTCGCATTACTCACCCCTGAGCCAAGGGCACATGGCATCCCGAGACAGACCTTTCCCTTTGTCTGGAAAGCTGCTGATCACCCCAATTTTTCCACACATCCTTTCAGGGAATTTAAAATGACCTCCCTTTGGTTAGGATAAATAACCACTCCAAAGTGAAGCCCAAGACAGGCTCTTTGGACACTTGATTTGCAGCTCTGGAGGTCAGAAGTCAGAAATCCCCACAGGGTGGCAATAGGGTGGAGGAGAGAGCCTCATCTGACACACGCACCAGCGACCTGAGAGGAGGCGCCCCCCAGGCTCGGGAACCAAAGCGCCCTCTGGACCATTAGGGTTGGTGTGGACGTTAGGTCCGCAGTCGCAGCCCATCTGGAGTGGAAAACTCAGCAAAGACACAGAAATGCGGAATTCCAAACTAAGGGCCGTGGGAAAGCAGGAGTGGAGAGGAGAGGAATGAGAAGGCAGGGAGGCCTGTAGGCAGAGGCAGGTCTACAGGGATCAGCAGTCAGAGAGAGGGCTGAGCTGGGGGCAGTTTGGAGACAGTTCACCCAGGTAATAGGTATGGATTGAGTTCCTGCATTGTGCTGAATGCATCAGCAGTGGAAACTCTTGAGGACAGGAGTAGTGGGGTCCTGAAAGGCTTCCTGGAGGAAGAGGCTAATACCTGAAAGACAATAGGAGTTAGAAGCATGAGAGGAAGGCAGAAGGAATAACTGGCAAGGCACGGGATAGGGATAAGGCCATGGGCAAATAGATGCAAAACAGGCTGGAATTTGAGGTGGGCATGGAGAGAGGAAGAGGGCAAGGCCAGAACCTGAAGGCCCCTGAGGCATGCTGGGAAGTAGGCCTTTCTCCTAAGGGCTCCGGGGAGCCATGGGCGGTGTGAGGCAGGGGTTGTTGTGGTCAGACTTGCACTTCTAGAAGGTTCGTTCTGCCTGAGGAGACGGCAGGCCAGAGAGAGTGGCAGACCCCTCTCCCAGTGCCGGCCCTGACCGGAGGCTTCTGCACTCCCCTCCGCTTCCTCCTGGTTGAGCGGCTCATGCTGGGCCAGCAGCCCCACCGCCCATTCTCCTGCAGTGAGAAAGCCAGACCACACCCGGTTGATTGGCTCATGAGAGCTGGCGTGACTCTTCTAAAAATCACTCTAAAAATCAAGAGCTCCAGAGCTCAGGCACCCGGTGTGTGCTGCTTTGCGGGTATTCAGGGAGCCGAAGCCACCCCTCCAAACCCCTTAGCAGTTGGGGTGGAGCAGGAACCATTCTGAATGACCTTAGCCGATAGTGGGAGGGATAAAACAGTTGATCTCTAATAGTCTGCGACCTTCTCTTGCCTTGACGGTGTGGTTATTGATTAAAAAAATTAAAAAAGCAATGGCTCTGAAATCATCCTGGCCTGGGTTTAACTCTACTGTTAGGTAACCTGAAGACCCTTTAATGAGACTCAGTTTCCTTATCTATAAAATGGACATGATCATTATAGTATCGGCTGTATTTGTTGTCTCTTAAAAACTGCTTAACAACCCAAAACTTAGTGGCTTAAAATAATAAACATCTATCTCACAGTCTCTGTGGGTCAGGAGTTAGGGAGCAGCATGAACTCCTTGGTCTCTCATGAGCTTGTGGTTAAGCTGTCAAGCCATGGCTGGAGAACTCACTTCCAAGAAGGCATGTTCATGGCAAGCCAGTGAACTGGCCCTTGGCTGGGTATTTCAGTTCCTCTGCAGGTGACCGTCTCCAGAGGTGCTAGGCGTGTGCTCGCAAATTGCCAGCTGAGAGTGAGCGAGACAGAGGCTGCAGTGTCTTCTGTTACAACCTAGACTTGGCAACCCCACTGTGGCCTCCCTGTGTCCTCTCGGCTACACAGGCTCACCATTATTCATTGTGGGAAGGGACCTCACAAGGGCTTGGACCCCAAGAGGCAAGGATCATCCCAGAGGCTGGCTGCCACCCTGCCTTCTAAGTTTCTCTGAAGATTAAATGAGTACTTCTCAAGCTCAGGTTCTAAAATCCCTTGTGTCCTACTCAAAGGGCAGATTCCTAGGTCCTGCTCCAACCTCTTGACTCCAAATTCTCGTAGCCAGGGCCCAGGAATCTGCATTTTTAAGACTCCCCCTCCCAGTTGACTCAGATATCATAGATCCCAGTAAATGGGAGGCAGTTCTAATTCGTTTTGCCTTGTTTGGCCGCACTGGGTGTGCCAGGATGCCGGTGAAACAGAAGAGCATGGGAGTACAGACGCTGGGTGTCTTGGTGTAGCTGGTAACTGTTGCGCTGAAAGAAATCACGATCCACTTAAAGATCTGCAGTTTAGGGCTTCCCTGGTGGTCCATTGGGTAAAGAGTCCACCTTGCAATGCAAGGGGTGCCAGTTCAATCCCTGGCCCGGGAAGATCCCATGTGCTGTGGAAGGGCTGGACCGGTGTGTCCAATTATGAGCCAGCGCTCTGTGGCGCATGTGCCCAGAGCCTGTGCTCTGTGACGAGAGAGGCCACTGCAATGGGAGGCCCACACAGGCCAAAGAATAAAGATGGATGAAAACAAATAAATTAAAACCAATAGGAGGCCAAAATTTTTTAAAAAATAAAATCAGATAAAAAAGATGTGCAGTTTATTGAGAAAATCCAGAGTAAACTTTGTGAAGCCCAAAGGCAGGAAATTCACTCAGGCTTCAGGACACTGCATAGGCATCTTGAGCTGTGCATTCTCTAAGGCCACCTCACACCCAGCTTAGTCTGCCCCTTATTTCCCTCCCCAGTACCTGCTCTCCACCGATTCAAAATTCCTAGAACCCTGGTTGGCTCAGCTTGTGTCTCGGGACCAACTTCTGCCCAAGCAGCTGTAGTCAGGAAAGTAGGAGCACGTGAGCTGAATGAGCACAGGAGGCAATTTTTGTTTGGTTTTGGTTTTGGCTGCGCTGGGCTTTCATTGCAGCACTCAGACTTTCTCTAGTTGCGGTGCCTGGACTTAGGTGCCCCCTCGTCAAACATGTGGGATCTTAGTTCCCTGACCAGGGATCAGACCTGGGCCCCCTGCATTTGGCGTGTGGAGTCTTAGCCCCTGGACCACCAGGGAAGTCTCGGGAGGCAATTTTGGACATTTCTGTACCAGGCACTGTGCCAGGCTCCAGGGGCACACGGGAGGCAGACCTGTCCCTGTCCTGTAGGAGCTGCCGTCTCAGGGGCCTGGAGGCAGTGCCCCAGCATTTCTTGGTCCCTTCACTAGAGGTACAGTGACACCCGTGCCCCTGGACGAGGAAGAGTGGGCAGGGGCAGCAGCCCCAGTGCCCGAGTGTCGTCAGAGCTGCTCCTGGCGAGAGAGGACGCAGCCGTGGCCCCGAGCACAGGTAGACCGAGCCGGCCTGCTCTGAGCCCTCCGTTGAAAGCAGGCATCCATTCTGAATGCGTTAAAAAACAGTTCGTGGGCTCACCGTTTTAAAAGTCTTCATCAGAAAATGCAAAACCTGGACTTAAACAGTTTCTCATTGTACTGCTGGTGGGAGAGTTTTTTGGACGCCGTAATCTTAGAAACTGGGACGAGTAGGGCATTTTCCGTAACAAAGTTTGTGTCAGGCGATCTGGGGCTGGGTCGAGGGGATGGGAGGCGAGTGGACAGTTGACACCCGATCTAGCCAGAGGAGAGACAAAACAGCCCTGTTAAGGAAACTAGAAGATACTGGGCCAGAAGTGGGGGTGGGGGCTATTCTTTCAGTGTTTGTTCACTCGGAAGATGGGAGATGAAAGGCATCCGGGGAAAGGGTGAGGAAAACCAGTGGCCTTTCTTCTGGCCCTCCCCTTCACCCCAGTGAGCTTCCCACAGCCCTGTCTGTGGTTCCCAGAGCCGCACTCCTTCAAGGGAGCGGCAGCCCTCACTCAAGCCTGTCCGTTAGGAAGCCTCCGACTACAAATAACAAACAGACAAAAAAATGTCCCCTTGAAAGCTTTAAACATTTACTGCCTCAGATAATGAGATTTCCAGACGAAGGGCAGGTTCTTGGATACTTTCAGTTGGGGGGGATCTTTTCCTTACTGTGACCTACCTCATGGTCACGAGGTGGCTGCCACGGCTCTAGCGTCCGACCTAACTTACCCCTAGAGCTCTTCTTTGTGTCTTTTTAGAAGCAAAAACACCCCTCCCCTCCCATCTCACTGGCCAACATGGGGTCACACAGCCATTCTTTAACATCTGTTTATGCACTGAAAGGGACCCCCACCACACACCATCCATCCATGTTGTCATGCGTCAGCACCCAGCCGACCTCCTTCACTCACTTCACCCACCACCCCAACACAGAGCCATTCTCTAGCAGGTCAAGCTTAGGCCGTCCCAGAAAATCAGACGGGGGTGGCCAGGCTGACAGGATTCGACTGATCACTTAGGATGGATGGATGTTGGACGGGGAGGCCATAACTTCTGGCCTGATGGCCCTCCTTGAGGTTCTCATCCCCTCCCCCAGGCGGCTTCTCAGAATATTCCCTCTGAACACCTGCAGTAGTCCCCCCAAGACTGTTTCAGTGAAGACAACATCCCCAACTTTGCCCCGATCCTGGGATGTTGTGATCGTCCTCAGGCCCGTGCCCTGAACACCTGCCCTGAGTCAGAAGGAAACACAGGTGGACACCTCGGCACAGACTAACGTGTCATCCAGGGGGAGCCGTCACCTGCCAGGCTTCTTAGGACCCTCCCTCTGGGGGCTGTCTTCCCGCTGTTCCCAGGCCCTGCAGTGGCTGTGGTCACAGAAATGCCGCGGGCAGCGGCCTGACTCATCCTGTGTGGGGCAGCACTTCCCCAGCCCTCGTCTTTCCGCCGTGGTCCCAGGAGAGGGGGAAGGAACCCCTCAGCACGTTCTGGATGCTCACGAGGAGCCTGATTTCCTGACCTCGGTATTTCTCTTGTTCTTTGAGTTTGTTCTGCAGACCGAAGACTGTAGGTTGCTCATCCCAGGCCACATTCTCCTTGAACGTGTGCGGTTTTGCAGCCTGGCAAGGTAATTTCCATGTTAAAGGGACTTGTTCTTTGATTGTGAATAACAAACAGACAAAAAATGTCCCCTTGAAAGCTTTAAACATTTACTGCCTCAGATAATGAGATTTCCAGACGAAGGGCAGGTTCTTGGATACTTTCAGTTGGGGATCTTTTCCTTACTGTGACCTACCTCATGGTCACGAGGTGGCTGCCACGGCTCTAGCGTCCAACCTAACTTACCCCTAGAGCTCTTCTTTGTGTCTTTTTAGAAGCAAAAACACCCCTCCCCTCCCATCTCACTGGCCAACATGGGGTCACACAGCCATTCTTTAACATCTGTTTATGCACTGAAAGGGACCCCCACCACACACCATCCATCCATGTTGTCATGCGTCAGCACCCAGCCGACCTCCTTCACTCACTTCACCCACCACCCCAACACAGAGCCATTCTCTAGCAGGTCAAGCTTAGGCCGTCCCAGAAAATCAGACGGGGGTGGCCAGGCTGACAGGATTCGACTGATCACTTAGGATGGATGGATGTTGGACGGGGAGGCCATAACTTCTGGCCTGAGGGCCCCTCCTTGAGGTTCTCATCCCCTCCCCCAGGCGGCTTCTCAGAATATTCCCTCTGAACACCTGCAGTAGTCCCCCCAAGACTGTTTCAGTGAAGACAACATCCCCAACTTTGCCCCGATCCTGGGATGTTGTGATCGTCCTCAGGCCCGTGCCCTGAACACCTGCCCTGAGTCAGAAGGAAACACAGGTGGACACCTCGGCACAGACTAACGTGTCATCCAGGGGGAGCCGTCACCTGCCAGGCTTCTTAGGACCCTCCCTCTGGGGGCTGTCTTCCCGCTGTTCCCAGGCCCTGCAGTGGCTGTGGTCACAGAAATGCCGCGGGCAGCGGCCTGACTCATCCTGTGTGGGGCAGCACTTCCCCAGCCCTCGTCTTTCCGCCGTGGTCCCAGGAGAGGGGGAAGGAACCCCTCAGCACGTTCTGGATGCTCACGAGGAGCCTGATTTCCTGACCTCGGTATTTCTCTTGTTCTTTGAGTTTGTTCTGCAGACCGAAGACTGTAGGTTGCTCATCCCAGGCCACATTTTCCTTGAATGTGTGCGGTTTTTGCAGCCTGGCAAGTCACATGTGACCAAGCTCTGAATCCATGTTAAAGGGACCTAGGGCCTAGTCTGTCATGCTGGGTGACCTTGGGCCGGCCCCCTCCCATCTGCGAATCGCCCAGCAGCCACACCTGAGGAATCTGAGACGACACACACGGCACAAACACTGCCTCCATCCGCCCTTTGTTCAGAGCAGACATCGCTTGTCAGTCACAGGGTATTTCCCTGTGAACCACAACTGGTGCCAGAGCCCGCCTCACTCGGCCCCGAGGGCAGCCGCCAGGAACTGACCAGCGGCAAGAGCCGGTGTTGGCTCTTCCCTGTGCTGGGCCCCCCGGCTGTCAGGCCTTCCGCCCACAGCTGACGCTCTGATGCTCACCTTTCCCCCTGCCTCCTTCTGCCTTCCCCTCTGAAAAGGACCGTGGGGACTCCATGGCCTCACGTTCCTCTCAAAGAGTCTTTCTTCCTCTGCAGGATTCCAGAGGTTTCCATGCTGCCCTGACAGTGTGCAGCTGTGCAAACAGGGCAGATTTCTTAGCCTGAGCCGGCTTCCTCACCTGCAAAAGGGGGCCAGTGTCTGCCGTAGGGGTGGTAAGAATGTGCCTGACAGAACCCCAGCCAGGGAGCTCTCAGCATGCACTGGTCACTCCTCTGGCTCCTGGCCCTGCCAGGCACATCCATCTAGGCCTTTGACGGGGGGAAAAGAAATGATACAACCAGCCATTACTTGATAAACTTTTATTTATTTCCTTTTAGCCTCTCTATCCCTCTCCCAGGCTGCTTGATCTTGGTCCCTCACCCAGCTCTGGAGGCAGCCTGACTCCATGTTGTGCTTTGGGAGTGGGTGGGGGCAGATTGTACCTTGAGCGCTTGTAAACCTACACCAGGGCTGGGACCGGCACCTCACCGCACCAGCTGGGTCTGGCCAGGACATGGGCACTGGGCCGTTCCTCACACGCCCTGCCTAGACCCAGAGCTTGTGGACAAGAGCTGCCAACCCCGGCCCCACCACTCAGGGCTTGGCAAAGCGGGGAGGGCAAGCCCACCAGGACCCCCAGAGGCACCTGCAGGTGCGCAGGGCTTCCCAGGGAGAAGGCAAAGAGGCAAGAGAGACTCTTGAGGATCCTCTGTCTCCAACCAAGGCTCCTTGCCCTCCCCCAAAGGAAGTGCCAACCATTTCCCCTCCCTCACTGGCCAAGCCCAGAATCAGGACGCCCTATCCCTTCTCCAGCCAATAAGAAACAAAAGCAGTGAGAACACCAAGCTTTGTTGCCAGGGGAAAAAAACACCCCAAGTATTAAATTAAAACGGAAACTCCAGTCAACTGAGCCAGCAGTGGGCTGGTGATTGCAGACACACAGACAGCCCCCCATCCTTCCCCAAGCCCCAGGGCTCCAGAGGCAGTGGCAAGGGGCTGAGGGACAAGTCTGTCACCAAGAGGGAGCCTCGGGGAAAATTAAGATTCAGGCGGAGGTGTCCTCAGGGGGTCCCAATTTTGAGGCACTGAGGACTGTAAACATAACCCAGCTTGAGGACCAGGGGTGTCCCAGCCCCTCGAGATTCTCCCTGGATGAAGAAGGGCCACTGTGGTGAGTGACAAACAGTAAAACAGAAGTGGGTCTCAAAAATGAGACCTGGTCTCCCTCAGAATATTGTTGGGCGAGACGGGGGTGAGTTGTTGAGCTCAGAGACTGATGGTGAGAGAGCGTTCTGGAAGCCAGATATGGCTTGGCAACTGCTGCATTGCCCCTATCAGATGGGCACCTGGACCCTGTCTAGGCTGTGACTCAGCTCACGGCCCCTCCTTCCCAGGGGAACCTGCTGGAAAGTCAGCTCAGGTCATGCTGCCCAGCCCAGAGGAGGTCAGGCGAGCTCCCGAGAGGCCCCACCCCAGGTAGCGGGTGGGAGAGCTGGCTCCAGAGAAGGCAAGAGGACCTGGCTAGGGCATGGGGAGGGGGCGAGAACTGCCACAGGCACACAGAGGTGGCCCAAGGCCAGAGGGGGCGCTGCTGGGCCGGGAGCAGTACCCCAAGGCTTGGTGGAGGCCCCAGGGAATAGCCCTGCCTCGCCTCACTCCTGGCCAGGAGCCCCGGGCACCAGCTGCTCTCACGGCACTGGTCACACGTGAAAACCCACACCTGGGCCGCCTTCCTGCACCTGTTGCTTGTGGAGGTAGGAAGGTGCCTGGGAGCCAGGTGGCTCCTCCGGCAGGTGCTGGAGGAAAAGGAGGTCAGGCCCAGGCGTGGTGGAGCCCAGCCCAGCCTCCTGACCACGTGGGGCCCAGTCTGGACCAGTGCCTTCCAGGCCACAGAGCCTTTCAGATCCCAGTCACCCGGCCAAGGCCTGTCGCCAGCAACAGGCCTCTGCTAGGTGATGGGGGCGAGGAGACCAAGGCACCTGCAGGGCTGGGTTTGGGGCTACAGCTTCCGCAAAACCAGCCCTCTGGCTGCTTGAGGATCATCCAGGGCCTGGACTCGCCTGAGAGTCGGGCACGGTGGCCCCTCAAGTCTGGGCTGTCTGAATCACAGAGGTCTCAAAGCATTCGGCAGAGCCCAGCATCTTCTCAGAGCTTTTGGGTTCCCAAAGGTGGACTGGGCAGGGACCTCAGGACTGACCCTGGTCGTGATCTCCATCGGGTCCAGGGCCCCGGTGTCTCAGGGCTGACCCTGTCTGCTGAGCCACTGGCTCCTCAGCGCCCTGACCTCCTGTCCGTACCACTCGTGAAGCTGCGCGAAGGAGGCCGAGTCCAGAGGCCCGCTGGGCGCTGAGGCTCGCCGGCGGGGCGGCCGTGGCGGGGGCACCGGGCCGGGCCGGGCGCCGGGGTTGGCGCTGACAGGGGCGTGGGCAGCAGGGGTCTCCGTGCTCCAGACGGCGCAGCCGTTCTCCTTGGACGGCAGGGCGCGGGGCCTGCGGGCCGGGGCGGAGCCGCCACCCGCGCGCACAGCCGCCAGCTGCTGCTCCAGCTCGCGCACCACCAGCCGCAGGTAGTCGAAGCTGGCCCGCGACAGCGCCTTCACCCAGCCCTCCATGGCAGCCTGGCTCTCGGCCGCCAGCACGTAGGTGCGGGCCCGGGACCCCGCGAAGCGCACGGCGAAGGCGAACTCCTCGGCGGCCTCCTCCACCAGCTCCACGGTGCAGCCCTCCAGGATGATGACGCCCACGGGCTCACGGCTGGCCGCGTCCTCGAAGTAGAAGAGCATGTTGCCACGCAACACGAACCAGCGGCGGTGGTAGGCCGCGTGCCGGCCGCCCTTCTTGTACAAGAAGCCCGCGTTGTCCGCCGGGGTGTCGCAGGTGGCGTAGAAGGCCAGGCTGCGCTCGTTCAGCTTCATGGCACGTGCGGCGGGGCCTCCGGGGCTCGGGACCTGTCCCCACCGGGGTGGCGGTTAGTCATGTGGCCACCACCTCAGGTGCCCTCACACCACCCTGCTGCCACAGTTCGCATCACCCCCATTTCACAGATGAGGAAACTGAGGCTCAAAGAGCAGAGGCGGGCTGCCCAGGCTCACATAGCTCATGGAGCAGAACCTGGACTTGAGCCCAGGTCCGACTGGCCACAGAAGCCTCTCCTGCCATCCCACCTCCCCCAAATAATGGTGAGGGTTCCTAGGGCATGTCAAGCATTTGATATATATGAACTTGTTTAATCTCAGAACAAACCTGGCATGGCAGGGACTAGTGTTATCCCCGTGTGAGATGTGTGGAAACAAAGTACAGAGTGGCTAAGTCACTGGTCCACGGCCACAGAGCCAGTCGGGCTGAGCTGAAATCCAAACCCGGGCCTCGTTTCAGGTGCTGCTGTTTGTCACCCCTGGGTACCAGACCAGCTGACCCTTTGTGGTCAGCGTCCAGCTCTGGACAAGAGGAGGGTTTGATTTTAAAAGAAAAGCTGTCTCAGAAAGTGACATTTGAACAGAGACCTGAAGGAGGGAGGGACTGAGCCCTGGGACATGGCAGGCAGCGGGAGTAACAAGTGCAAAGGCCCTGAGGTCAGAACCTGCCAGCCTAGAGGGGGGGCTCTTGAAGGGGAGGTGGGGGAATGCAGTAGAGTGGCAGAACGCGCCGCTCCCCAGCTCGCGCACCACCAGCCGCAGGTAGTCGGCTGGCCCGCGACAGCGCCTTCACCCAGCCCTCCATGGCAGCCTGGCTCGGCCGCCAGCACGTAGGTGCGGGCCCGGGACCCCGCGAAGCGCACGGCGAAGGCGAACTCCTCGGCGGCCTCCTCCACCAGCTCCACGGTGCAGCCCTCCAGGATGATGACGCCCACGGGCTCACGGCTGGCCGCGTCCTCGAAGTAGAAGAGCATGTTGCCACGCAACACGAACCAGCGGCGGTGGTAGGCCGCGTGCCGGCCGCCCTTCTTGTACAAGAAGCCCGCGTTGTCCGCCGGGGTGTCGCAGGTGGCGTAGAAGGCCAGGCTGCGCTCGTTCAGCTTCATGGCACGTGCGGCGGGGCCTCCGGGGCTCGGGACCTGTCCCCACCGGGGTGGCGGTTAGTCATGTGGCCACCACCTCAGGTGCCCTCACACCACCCTGCTGCCACAGTTCGCATCACCCCCATTTCACAGATGAGGAAACTGAGGCTCAAAGAGCAGAGGCGGGCTGCCCAGGCTCACATAGCTCATGGAGCAGAACCTGGACTTGAGCCCAGGTCCGACTGGCCACAGAAGCCTCTCCTGCCATCCCACCTCCCCCAAATAATGGTGAGGGTTCCTAGGGCATGTCAAGCATTTGATATATATGAACTTGTTTAATCTCAGAACAAACCTGGCATGGCAGGGACTAGTGTTATCCCCGTGTGAGATGTGTGGAAACAAAGTACAGAGTGGCTAAGTCACTGGTCCACGGCCACAGAGCCAGTCGGGCTGAGCTGAAATCCAAACCCGGGCCTCGTTTCAGGTGCTGCTGTTTGTCACCCCTGGGTACCAGACCAGCTGACCCTTTGTGGTCAGCGTCCAGCTCTGGACAAGAGGAGGGTTTGATTTTAAAAGAAAAGCTGTCTCAGAAAGTGACATTTGAACAGAGACCTGAAGGAGGGGAGGGACTGAGCCCTGGGACATGGCAGGCAGCGGGAGTAACAAGTGCAAAGGCCCTGAGGTCAGAACCTGCCAGCCTACTTGAGGTTGTTGGTGAGGCTGGAGCAGTGTGGAAGGGGAGAGGTGGGGGAGAATGCAGTAAGAGTGGCAGAAAAGATTATTACGAAATCCAGGTAAAGGGCCCAGGACCCGGCTCACACTTCTAGGAAGAGGCTGGAGTGAGAGCTCTGTGGACCCATCTGAAGTCGAGGAGTCTAACTCGCTGCACTTGGCCACAGTGATTTTTACTACTGTCCCCCTAGGAGTATATGATGGACGGGTAGCACACAGGTCCCCAGTGTCCCCTTATCTGGGGTTTTCCATAGTTACTCTGCAAATGCATCTTGTCCTCCCTGCTTCAAAACCTCCCTCTACACAGGACACTGGCCGCCCTGTTCAAGAAGCAAAGTATACAAAGCCGCTGGTGCGCAGTAGGTGCTCAGTTCATGTTTGTTCCCCAGTGGGCAGTGCCTTACTCAGGACCTGGAGGAATGAGGTACGGGTGTGACTCTGCGGGGAGCAGTCAGTGGGGCCCAGACGGGCGACCTGACCCAGGGCGGAGGAGGCAGTTGCTCCCAACCCAATCGACCTCATTCCCCAGCCTACACAGTTAAGGAAGGCTTCCTGGAACAGGCAACGTGAGCCGTGATCTAGTGCTAATTATCAGCCTGTCCTGATCCAGCAGCTAACGTGACCAAGGCCACAACCCCTGAAGACATAGGGTGTTTAATATCTGCTCTGTCTCCCGGAGCTGTGTGACTTCAGAAATGGGCCTCCCTTCTCTTGAGCCTCAGTTTCTTCCTCTGCAAAATGGGAGGGACTCCTCCCAACAAGGTCTGTGTGGACCCCAGCCCCCATTTGTCACGGGAACCACCCACCCTACTCGCCCCGCTTCCCTCCTACCTCTCAGGCCACGGCTCACTTTCCTGCTCTCTGCCCAGTTTTGGTTTCGACTTGCTCTTCTTTGGGTTCAAATGTCCGTCTGTAGCGTCCAAGCTCTGTGACACTGGGCAAGCATTAAGCCTCTCAGGGCCTCAGTTTCCTCATCTGTAAAATGGAATCACGGTAGCACCTAAGTCAGGGTTGTTGAGACAGCGACAGTAACTATAGAGAAGCGCTGAACACGGTGCCAGGCACACCACGTGCTTAGCTCTGGTAGCTCATGAAGCTCTTTCCAGCCTCTCCAGTGCTTCTCCCGGTGTTGTCGTGGTGAAAGGCCCTTGGTTGCCCCCAGCCTCCACGTCCGGTCACAGTCACTGAAAAAGCCCTCCAGGACCCGGCTCCTCTAGGAGGCTGAGAGCTCTGTGGACCCATCTGAAGTCGAGGAGTCTAACTCGCTGCACTTGGCCACAGTGATTTTACTACTGTCCCCTAGGAGTATATGATGGACGGGTAGCACACAGGTCCCCAGTGTCCCCTTATCTGGGGTTTTCCATAGTTACTCTGCAAATGCATCTTGTCCTCCCTGCTTCAAAACCTCCCTCTACACAGGACACTGGCCGCCCTGTTCAAGAAGCAAAGTATACAAAGCCGCTGGTGCGCAGTAGGTGCTCAGTTCATGTTTGTTCCCCAGTGGGCAGTGCCTTACTCAGGACCTGGAGGAATGAGGTACGGGTGTGACTCTCCGGGGAGCAGTCAGTGGGGCCCAGACGGGCGACCTGACCCAGGGCGGAGGAGGCAGTTGCTCCCAACCCAATCGACCTCATTCCCCAGCCTACACAGTTAAGGAAGGCTTCCTGGAACAGGCAACGTGAGCCGTGATCTAGTGCTAATTATCAGCCTGTCCTGATCCAGCAGCTAACGTGACCAAGGCCACAACCCCTGAAGACATAGGGTGTTTAATATCTGCTCTGTCTCCCGGAGCTGTGTGACTTCAGAAATGGGCCTCCCTTCTCTTGAGCCTCAGTTTCTTCCTCTGCAAAATGGGAGGGACTCCTCCCAACAAGGTCTGTGTGGACCCCAGCCCCCATTTGTCACGGGAACCACCCACCCTACTCGCCCCGCTTCCCTCCTACCTCTCAGGCCACGGCTCACTTTCCTGCTCTCTGCCCAGTTTTGGTTTCGACTTGCTCTTCTTTGGGTTCAAATGTCCGTCTGTAGCGTCCAAGCTCTGTGACACTGGGCAAGCATTAAGCCTCTCAGGGCCTCAGTTTCCTCATCTGTAAAATGGAATCACGGTAGCACCTAAGTCAGGGTTGTTGAGACAGCGACAGTAACTATAGAGAAGCGCTGAACACGGTGCCAGGCACACCACGTGCTTAGCTCTGGTAGCTCATGAAGCTCTTTCCAGCCTCTCCAGTGCTTCTCCCGGTGTTGTCGTGGTGAAAGGCCCTTGGTTGCCCCCAGCCTCCACGTCCGGTCACTCATCAGTCACCTTGATACCCCCCCACCCTCTCCCAAATCAGGGCCCTCATCTCTGCTCACCGCCACCTCCCTAGCTAGCCCGTCCCCCCATGGTGGCTCGCCTGAACAGCTAGGGTAGCCTCTTCACTGGTCTCCTGCCTCGGTCGTTGCCCGTTCCTTGTCCCATGTCCTTCAGGGTAAGATCTTAACTCCTTCCTAGGCCCTGCCCTTGGCCTCACAGAGGGATCCTATAAGCGAAACCCAGTCACACCCGTCCCCCACTCTGAACCCTCCCATGGCACCCACCTATCTCATTATAAAGTTCACACTTCCCTGAGTCTTTCAGGTTCCCTTCCCCTCTGCCTTCCCTTGGAGCCCGCTTGGGTTCCAGCCACCTTGGCCTCCTTGCTGTTCCTCAGACACTACCAGGCATATTCCCATCTTGGGGCTTTTGTCCTAGCTGTTCCCGCTGCCTGGAGTGTCTTTCCCTTATCTTCAGCTGGTCAACGTCCCACCCTTCAGATTCAGCTCGACCATCACCTCCTTGAGGAGGACATCTCTGCACCCCCCATCCCTCTCCCACACCTCAGCCTGAAATTACCTGGGTCATTTTTGCCTGCCCCAGGAGGGCAAAGATTCTTTGAACTCCAGTGCCTGGCATGTAGCTGATGCTCAGAGACCTGCAGAATGAACCAAGCAGTTAAACCTCTCAACACCACTATGAGCAGTCTGTTCCCCTTCCCACGTTCATAGATGAACTTAAATAACTTGCCCAAAGGTACAGTTCTGTGCCCAGAATGGCATGCTCTGGGCGACCAGCCCAAGGGGGCTGATCATAAGAGTCTCACCGCCCATTAAGGACAAACGAAGCGCAATTTCCTTCACATTCAGCAGCTCTCCCTCCTCCCCATCCCACCAATCCTGAGCCCAAGGTGACCAGCCAGCACAGGACCCCTCTCTACCCATGGGCTTGCCTCCTCCAGCCCAGACAGAAAGCAGACAGAAAGGAGGGGAGAGAGGGCAGCAGGGGCAACGGCTCCAGCCTCTGGGAGAGCCAGTGCTTCTCCCGGTGTTGTCGTGGTGAAAGGCCCTTGGTTGCCCCCAGCCTCCACGTCCGGTCACTCATCAGTCACCTTGATACCCCCCCACCCTCCCCCAAATCCGGGCCCTCATCTCTGCTCACGCCACCTCCCTAGCTAGCCCGTCCCCCCATGGTGGCTCGCCTGAACAGCTAGGGTAGCCTCTTCACTGGTCTCCTGCCTCGGTCGTTGCCCGTTCCTTGTCCCATGTCCTTCAGGGTAAGATCTTAACTCCTTCCTAGGCCCTGCCCTTGGCCTCACAGAGGGATCCTATAAGCGAAACCCAGTCACACCCGTCCCCCACTCTGAACCCTCCCATGGCACCCACCTATCTCATTATAAAGTTCACACTTCCCTGAGTCTTTCAGGTTCCCTTCCCCTCTGCCTTCCCTTGGAGCCCGCTTGGGTTCCAGCCACCTTGGCCTCCTTGCTGTTCCTCAGACACTACCAGGCATATTCCCATCTTGGGGCTTTTGTCCTAGCTGTTCCCGCTGCCTGGAGTGTCTTTCCCTTATCTTCAGCTGGTCAACGTCCCACCCTTCAGATTCAGCTCGACCATCACCTCCTTGAGGAGGACATCTCTGCACCCCCCATCCCTCTCCCACACCTCAGCCTGAAATTACCTGGGTCATTTTTGCCTGCCCCAGGAGGGCAAAGATTCTTTGAACTCCAGTGCCTGGCATGTAGCTGATGCTCAGAGACCTGCAGAATGAGCCAAGCAGTTAAACCTCTCAACACCACTATGAGCAGTCTGTTCCCCTTCCCACGTTCATAGATGAACTTAAATAACTTGCCCAAAGGTACAGTTCTGTGCCCAGAATGGCATGCTCTGGGCGACCAGCCCAAGGGGGCTGATCATAAGAGTCTCACCGCCCATTAAGGACAAACGAAGCGCAATTTCCTTCACATTCAGCAGCTCTCCCTCCTCCCCATCCCACCAATCCCGAGCCCAAGGTGACCAGCCAGCACGGGACCCCTCTCTACCCATGGGCTTGCCTCCTCCAGCCCAGACAGAAAGCAGACAGAAAGGAGGGGAGAGAGGGCAGCAGGGGCAACGGCTCCAGCCTCTGGGAGAGCCAGGTCCCCTACTCGTGCCGTTTTTTAAGAAGTTCGGAGTCCGCTGTGGGTGCTGCTGCTGATTCAACAGTCCCTGGCCAGGCAGGAAGCTGACGGGGACCAGCCCAGCCCCTCGCTGGTCTCCGCGCCTCCACCAAGTCCAAGCTGGATGGGTCTTGAGAACACAGCCTCACGTATAAAATGAGTACCTTAACAGCCATCCCTCTCGGAATTGAAAAATAATTAATCTTGAAGGGACAGTTTGCAAAATGCTGAGCAGGGAGTGAGCGCACAGCCAGAAACTGTCCCGCACAGGAAATAATCAGCTCCGGGTCTCCAGGGACACCGATCGCCCAGAACCCAGGACTCGGGAGAAACTGAGACATGGCATTTTTTGTCCACTCATTTCAAGGAAAGAAGCCAGAACCACAGCTTATGGGATTGAGTCCAGCTGCCACAAGTGTCACCGAGCCGTGGACATGTTGGAGAGGGTGTGGCAGGTACAGGAGAAAAACACGCGTTGAGAACCTGCAGAGCTCCTGTCCAGCGCTGCCCTGGGCAGGGGCCACAGGGACGTCAGGACCACCACCCCAGGCCCGTGCTCCCAGCTGCCCTCAATCCTTTTGTGCGCGGTGTGCTCCTTAAAAGACAGCCTGAGCCCTGGATGGGGTGGTCAGAAGCAGAATGTGGGAGCCAAGCGGAGCTCTGGTCCGCAGAGTTTCCTCAGCGGTCGAGGTCTTTTACGGGGCTCCAGGGTCATGGGCCAAGTTCGCCCAGCAGCTGGAGTCCTCGAGGGGACAAAGGCATCGCAAACGGACAGCTCCCCAGCAGAGGTCCCTCCAGGCTGCTAGGGGACCCCGAGGCCCATGGCGGCCCGAGCCCCGTCCCGCGTCCCGTGCAGGTCCGCCCGAACGTTCCCCCGCGAGCCAGGGAGGCCTCACCTCGCGGCACGGCCTAGGGCGACGGCAGCAGCGGCCGGACCGGAGGCGTGGAGCCAGGGGGCAGCCCGGCCATGGCCCGGGACCCGCTCGGTTGCGGCGGCGGCGCTTTGTCTCCCGGGCTGCCGAGCCGGCGCAGCCGCGGGAGAGCGCGGATCAGACGGAAGGAGGCGGAGGCCGCCGGACCGTCCGAGACCCAGACAGGCTCCTCTTAACCCTTCCCAACCTGCCCGTGCCGGACCCGCCCCCGCGTTCGTCCCTCTCTCCCGGATTGGACACCCGGGCCCGGCACACACCCCCGGATTCGCCACGCCCCGTGGGCCCGCCCCCGAAACCACTCTTAAAGGAACAGCAACTGGGTTAGGCCTTCCCAGTGTCCTATTCCGGGTAGAACCGGGAGACTCAGCGCGCGCGCTCCCAGGGGTAGGTACAGGGGGCGGATTCCTCCCGGAAAAGCACAGGGGGCGGGGGCGGGGGCGGGGGCGGGGGCGGGACCGTTCCCTGAAGAACGCTCTAGGCTTGGCGTTCGAGCTCGTGCTTGGCCAGCACATTTAAAGCCCAGTTAAATTTGGAAAATAACTCTGCGGGCAACGTGTGATTTATGAAAGAAAGCTGAATACAGGACATTTTTAGGCTTATTAGCAAGGCCAATATAGGACTGTTCTCTATGGACAGGAAGCCTGACAACCCTGCTTCTGACCCCAGGTGAAGAGGAAAAGTTCTGGAGTTCGGCAGCCTTGGGTTCGAGTCCCAATAAGTTACATTTAATCACTGTAAGGCCTTGGAGAAATCCACACACTTCTCTAGCCCTCTGTTTCCTTATCCGTCATGTAGTATATAAAGTGCGTAGCACAGAATTGATGCTCTCGAGAAATAGGAATTGTTGTTCCTTTTTTTGTTTTTTAATTGTGGCCTCTTTTATTGGTTTTTGATTTGTTTATTTTCATCCATCATAATTCTTTGGCCTGTGTAGGCCTCCCATTGCAGTGGTCTCTCCCGTTGCAGATCACCGGCACTGGGCGCATGCGCTCCAGAGCGCTGGCTTGTAATTGGACACACCAGTCCAGCTACTCTGCAGCACGTTTGGATCTTCCCAGGCCAGGGATCGAACCGGTGCCCCTTGCACTGCAAGGCGGACTCTTTACCTACTGGACCACCAGGGAAGCCCCTGCTGTTCCTTTGTTCCATCCAGAATAACACAGTTTCTCTTACCTAGAGCTTCTGTACTTCTTGCCCTTTCTACCTCCTCCCCACCACCATCTGGGCCTCAGTCACTGTCTAGTCCTGGCCTGAGAGCAGGTGAGAAACGGGACACACGAGGATGATCTGTTCATTCGACAGCCTCTCACTAAGCTATGTGTGCCAGGCACTGTTCCCAAGTCAGCCAACAAACAAGTAAGACGAGATCTAGAAGCGGTTCTCTCTAGGAAGACTCTCAGCCTTGGTAGTGGTCTGGAAAGACTGTGAGTGCAGTTGTAGACGAGGCTGTCAGGGAAAGCTTCTCTGAAGGAACGGGGTCTCGGGCAGAGAGAAGAGCAGGTGCAGAGGTCCTGGAGGTGGGACCATCTGAGAATCTTTGCAGAACATGACTCTTTCTCCCACGTCCTTCAGGTCTCTCTGGATCGTGGAAAGATTTTGCTTTTGCTCTGAGAGGAATAGAGAGCCATAGGCGGGTTTTGAGCAGACGAAGAACATGTTCTTTCTTAGGTTTAACACAGTTCCTAGCTGCTAAGGGAAGAATGGACTGTGGGGAGCAAGGGTAGAGGCCAGCAGACCGGGGAGGAGACAGTTACAGAGGGCCAGATGAGTGTTGATAGTGCCATAACTTTTTGGTCAGGAAAGGCAAACTGGAATTTCCCCAAATCTGGATGTTCACCAGATAAGGAAAACATCAGGCACATGGGCATTTGGGCCTTAGTGAGGAGTAAACCTCAAAGAAGCCTGTGAGTCTTGGCTGTGAGAGTCCCTGATGCTGGGGGCAAGGGTTGACGTGGGGGAAAAGGCAGAAAGCTGAGAGCAAGAGGCTGGCATCTTTATTTTTGGAATCTTTATCATTTTTTTAAATTGAGGTGAAATTCTCATTAAAAAATGAGGCATTTTAAAGTGAACATAATGTATAACATGGTGACTAGTTGATAACACTGTATTGTAGGACTGAAAGCTGCTGAGAAAGCAGAATTCAAATGTTCTCACACACACCAAATACACGTATATAAGTATGGGAGGTGATGGATGTGTTAGTTAACTAGATGGGAGGAGTCCTTTCATGATCACCGACTGGACCACCAGGGAAGCCCCGGCTGTTCCTTTGTTCCATCCAGAATAACACAGTTTCTCTTACCTAGAGCTTCTGTACTTCTTGCCCTTTCTACCTCCTCCCCACCACCATCTGGGCCTCAGTCACTGTCTAGTCCTGGCCTGAGAGCAGGTGAGAAACGGGACACACGAGGATGATCTGTTCATTCGACAGCCTCTCACTAAGCTATGTGTGCCAGGCACTGTTCCCAAGTCAGCCAACAAACAAGTAAGACGAGATCTAGAAGCGGTTCTCTCTAGGAAGACTCTCAGCCTTGGTAGTGGTCTGGAAAGACTGTGAGTGCAGTTGTAGACGAGGCTGTCAGGGAAAGCTTCTCTGAAGGAACGGGGTCTCGGGCAGAGAGAAGAGCAGGTGCAGAGGTCCTGGAGGTGGGACCATCTGAGAATCTTTGCAGAACATGACTCTTTCTCCCACGTCCTTCAGGTCTCTCTGGATCGTGGAAAAGATTTTGCTTTTGCTCTGAGAGGAATAGAGAGCCATAGGCGGGTTTTGAGCAGACGAAGAACATGTTCTTTCTTAGGTTTAACACAGTTCCTAGCTGCTAAGGGAAGAATGGACTGTGGGGAGCAAGGGTAGAGGCCAGCAGACCGGGGAGGAGACAGTTACAGAGGGCCAGATGAGTGTTGATAGTGCCATAACTTTTTGGTCAGGAAAGGCAAACTGGAATTTCCCAAATCTGGATGTTCACCAGATAAGGAAAACATCAGGCACATGGGCATTTGGGCCTTAGTGAGGAGTAAACCTCAAAGAAGCCTGTGAGTCTTGGCTGTGAGAGTCCCTGATGCTGGGGGCAAGGGTTGACGTGGGGGAAAAGGCAGAAAGCTGAGAGCAAGAGGCTGGCATCTTTATTTTTGGAATCTTTATCATTTTTTTAAATTGAGGTGAAATTCTCATTAAAAAATGAGGCATTTTAAAGTGAACATAATGTATAACATGGTGACTAGTTGATAACACTGTATTGTAGGACTGAAAGCTGCTGAGAAAGCAGAATTCAAATGTTCTCACACACACACCAAATACACGTATATAAGTATGGGAGGTGATGGATGTGTTAGTTAACTAGATGGGAGGAGTCCTTTCATGATACATACATATTTAAAGGCATCACAATGTGTACTTTAAATATCTTACAATTCTATTTGCCAATTGTATCTCAACAAAGCTGAAAATAAACTATAAAAAGTACAGCACCCAAATTCAAAAAGTCGCCAGCAAAAAAATAGACAATTCGGTGTCATTGGATACAGTCACAGTTTTATGCAACAGCCTCCTGGACCTCATTCCACACCATGTTTCCCACTTGAAAATACAACCCACACCCATCAGCAGCCACTGCCCATTCCTCCGTCCTTCCAGCCCCTGGTGGCCACCAGGCTGCTTTCTGTCTCTAAGGATTTACTTATTCTGGATATTTCATATAATTGGAGTCATACACTATGTGGCTTTTTCTGCCTGGCTTCTTTCAGTTAGCATGTTTTCAAAGGTTCGTCCATGTTACTTCATTTATGAGTCCTTCACTCCTTTATGATTGAATAGTATTCCACTGTATGGATGGAATGTACTTTGGGTTTATCCTTTCATCCATAACAGACATTTAGGTTGCAACCATTAGGTTGGTTACTATGAACAGGGACAGTGATTCAGAAGAACTGGAAAGGGAAATTTAAGAACCAGAACTGGGTTGTGGCCACCCGTTCCTAATCCTGGTAATTTTACCTGCAAATCATGTCTTGGGTCCGTCACTTCCCCTCCTCAGCCGCCACTTCCCCAACCCAAGCCACCACCCTCCGTCTGTCTCCAGGATGTGGGCAGTAGCCCTATCTCAGGCCTCCCTTCTGTCAATCTGGCCTCCATGTAACCTGAGCCATTCTCCACTGAGGGATCTTAGTAGTGAATAAAACTTAAGTCAAATCAAGTCATGGCACTCTATTGCTCAGAGCCTTTCCACAGCTCCCCTATCTCAGCAGAGAGTCCAGACCCCTTCCCATGAGTGACAAGGCCCTATATCCCCTTCCTCCCCCTCCAGCCTCCTCATGCACAGTCTTTGATGGCCACTCCCTCAACTTCAGCCATCTGCTTTCCTCTGTTCCCAGAATGCATCCTGCTCTGGGCCTTTGTGTGTGCTGGCGCTTCACTTTTTCACCCATCCATCGCCCCTTCCCGGAGGGCACATGACCCCTCAACCCCACCCTGCTTAATCCAATGTCTCTGTTTTCTCCAATCAGTCATTCTTTCAACCCGTATTTATTGAGCACTAGTTTTTCTGAGGCTCCAGGGATGCAAGTTAAAAAGACAGACAAGTACAGGTTCACAGCAGCTCTGTTCACAGTAGCCAGAGAGGGAAACAACCCAGATGTCCATCAACAGAGGAATAGATGAAACATGGAATAGTCCATACAATGAATATTCCATACAGTGGAATATTACGCAGCCATAAAAAGCAACAGAGCACTGATGCATGCTTCAGTGTGGATGAACTTTACAAACATGACACTAAGTGAATATACTGTGTGATTCATTTGCATGAATTACCTGGAATAGATAGGTCCATAGAGATAGAATACAGACAGATGGTTGCCAGGGACTAGGGGGAGGGGAAAATGGGAAACGAGGACTTAATGGGTACAGAGTTTTACTTGGGATCAATGAAAATGTTTTGGCGTTAGAGGTGATGGCTGCACAGCATAATGAGTGTATTAAATGTCACTGGAGTGCTCACTTCGGCAGCACATATACAAAAATTGGAACGATACAGAGAAGATTGGCATGGCCCCTACACAAGGATGACACGCAAATTCATGAAGCGTTTCCTATTAAAAAAAAAAATGTCATTGGAGTATTTGCTTCAAAAGGGTTAATTTCATGTCATGTGAATTTCACATCAATAAATTATCTTTTAAAAACAGGGGATTGGGCTTCCCTGGTGGTCCAGTGGGTAAAGAGTCTGCCTTGCAAGGGCAAGGGGCACCGGTTCAATCCCTGGCCCGGGAAGATCCCATGTGTCGCGGAGCAGCTGGGCTGGTGTGTCCAATTAAGAGCCAGCGCTCTGGAGTGCATGCTCTGCAATGAGAGAGGCCGCTGCAATGGGAGGCCCACACAGGCCAAAGAATAAAGATGAATGAAAATAAAATGATGCCTTAAAAGCAAAATAAATAAATAAATAAATAAAAAAGAAACAGGGGACAAGTGCCCTCCCTTACCAGAGGAGAGAAGAGAGAAAGCAATATTCGTACAGTACATTAGGTGAAGCTAGGAGTCAAGGGGAAAATGAAATGAGGGAAGACCATATGAGTTGTGAATGAGAATGATGGAGGGTGTTTTTTGGCTAGTCAGGAAAGACCACCTGGAGAAGGTGTTTTGAGTAGAGACCTGAGGGAAATAAAGGCAGAAGCCAAGCAGATATCCAGAGGGACCAGCACTCCTGGCAGAGGGAGCAGCAATTGCGAAGGCTCAGAAGCGGAAAAGTATATCAAGGAAGCCAGTGTGACAGGGAGAGGGAAACCAGGGAAGCCTGTGAGCGAAGGAAGTGAGATGAGACAGTGCATGAGGTAGAAGAATAGAAGACCCAGGGGAAGCCAGTTACAGGGAATGCACCTGAATTTGGTGGCTGTGCCTCACCTGAGATAACCCTGCCTCCTCCCATGGGAAAGTAGGTCCTCTGGGCAGGGAATTTTATCTGCTTTGTTCACTGCTGCGTCTCCACCTCCCGCCACAGTGTTCAGCACATAGTAGGTGCTGGGTGGCTGGAACATGACTCAGACTGACCCAGTCCTCCCAGGCAGGTGCCCAAAGGACCTGCCCTCTTGCATCTGTATCCTCGGCTCCCAGCCCTTTCCACTGATTCCTCCCACTTCACCACCAGTAGGGGAAGACAGTGGCCCAAGCTGGGGTCTAAGGCAGAGTTTCCTTCCACAGTGACTGCCCCACCCCAGAAATGGGGAGGACCAGCCAGCTCCAAGGAGGAACTGAAATTGTCCTCCACCACAAACACACCCGCCCAAGGCCACACACAGGAAGGGTCCTGGGGGAGTGGGAGGGAAGGGGTCAGGATTCCCTGACTTCAGGGACCCCCTCCTCTGCTGGGGCAAAACTTGTACACCGCCAGCTCGGAGCCAGGGTCCTGAGCATAATCCAGTTTTGCCAAAGGCATGGAGACCTGGGAGTTTTGGGGTTTTTTTCTCTTTTAACATTTATCTATGTATTTATTGGGCTGCCTCAGGCCTTAGTTGTGTCTCTCAGGACCTTTCCTCGTGGTGCGAGGACTCTGGTTGTAGCTCAGGGCTGAGTCGTCCACGTACACAGACTCCATTGCTCCACAGCACGTGGGGTCTTAGTTCTCCCACCAGGGATCAAACCGGTGTTGCCTGCATTGCAAGGCAGATTCTTCACTCCTGGGCCTCCAGGGAAGATCCTGACTTGGGAGTTCTTGCCAGCTCATTCCCTAGCGTCAAAGGGAGGATTCAAGAACCCTACCTTAAAAGGTGCCATTGTGGACTCTTCTTCCCTCTGTCACTTATGGGGCCTCTCATCCCCCCTCCAGAGAAGGAAATGGCCACCCACTCCAGTATTTTTGCCTGGAGAATCGCATAGTCTATAGGGCTTCTCTGATGGCTCGGCAGTGAGGAATCTGCCTGCAATGCAGGAGACCCGGGTTCCATCCCTGGGTTGGGAAGATCCCCTGGAGGAGGACATGGCAACCCACTTCTGTACTCTTGCTTGGAGAATCCCCATGGACAGAGGAGCCTGGTGGGGTGCAGTTCATGGGGTCACACAGAGTCAGGCACGACTGAAGTGTCTACGCAGCAACAGCAGCAGCCTCACTCCCCAGACAGATCCCCTGGCTCCAGAGTGCCTTCTCCCAAGGAGCAATTTAAATCTCCTCTGAGTCTCCCCTGTTCCTTACTAATAACTAAGATGTATTGCACAGTGGCCTAGGGCCAAGTTCCTTTCGCACAGACTCTCATGTCGAGTCTTCAAACCAAGGCTCAGAGAGGGGAGTGGTGTCCTTACAGTGAACAGGCTTGGGTAGGACCAGCCAGCTCCAAGGAGGAACTGAAATTGTCCTCCACCACAAACACACCCGCCCAAGCCACACACAGGAAGGGTCCTGGGGAGTGGGAGGGAAGGGGTCAGGATTCCTGACTTCAGGGACCCCCTCCTCTGCTGGGGCAAAACTTGTACACCGCCAGCTCGGAGCCAGGGTCCTGAGCATAATCCAGTTTTGCCAAAGGCATGGAGACCTGGGAGTTTTGGGGTTTTTTTCTCTTTTAACATTTATCTATGTATTTATTGGGCTGCCTCAGGCCTTAGTTGTGTCTCTCAGGACCTTTCCTCGTGGTGCGAGGACTCTGGTTGTAGCTCAGGGCTGAGTCGTCCACGTACACAGACTCCATTGCTCCACAGCACGTGGGGTCTTAGTTCTCCCACCAGGGATCAAACCGGTGTTGCCTGCATTGCAAGGCAGATTCTTCACTCCTGGGCCTCCAGGGAAGATCCTGACTTGGGAGTTCTTGCCAGCTCATTCCCTAGCGTCAAAGGGAGGATTCAAGAACCCTACCTTAAAAGGTGCCATTGTGGACTCTTCTTCCCTCTGTCACTTATGGGGCCTCTCATCCCCCTCCAGAGAAGGAAATGGCCACCCACTCCAGTTTTTTTGCCTGGAGAATCGCATAGTCTATAGGGCTTCTCTGATGGCTCGGCAGTGAGGAATCTGCCTGCAATGCAGGAGACCCGGGTTCCATCCCTGGGTTGGGAAGATCCCCTGGAGGAGGACATGGCAACCCACTTCTGTACTCTTGCTTGGAGAATCCCCATGGACAGAGGAGCCTGGTGGGGTGCAGTTCATGGGGTCACACAGAGTCAGGCACGACTGAAGTGTCTACGCAGCAACAGCAGCAGCCTCACTCCCCAGACAGATCCCCTGGCTCCAGAGTGCCTTCTCCCAAGGAGCAATTTAAATCTCCTCTGAGTCTCCCCTGTTCCTTACTAATAACTAAGATGTATTGCACAGTGGCCTAGGGCCAAGTTCCTTTCGCACAGACTCTCATGTCGAGTCTTCAAACCAAGGCTCAGAGAGGGGAGTGGTGTCCTTACAGTGAACAGGAATGGGTAGAGCTGAGACTACAACCCAAGCCTGTTGGATTCCCAACCGCCTAGCCACCTCCAGTTCAAGTCCAAAGAAACCTATCCCCAGTCTACAGCCATACCACCCTGAACGAGCTCTATCGCATCTGATCTTGGAAGCTAAGCAGGGTCAGGCCTGGTTAGTACTTGGATGGGAGAAACCTATCCCCCGTACTGACGGCCTGAGCAAAACCCACAGACAGCCCTTTCCAAGACCTCTTCCCAGAATGCCCAAATGGCTGTCTTTGGTGTGTAAAATGTGTATATTTATATATATTCTCTTATCATGTAGGGCTGAAGGGAGAGGGGCTGGCGGGTATAGTTCCTGAGCCACAGCCAGGAGTACAGAAGGATAGGGGGAGATCTTCCAAAGGCCTATGAAGCCCCAGACTCATTGCAATTTGTGGTCATGCTCTGAGCTGGAAGTTAATGGATTTAACATCCATGAATGGATTCTAATCCCCACTCTGCCGTTTTCAAGCTGTGCGACCTTCGGCAAATCCCTCTCTGTGCCTTGATTTCCTCATCGTAAACCAGAAGAAATAACAGTGCCCCATCTTATCAGGTGTTATGAGGGATTTCAAGAAGAGGAATACTAGGTAATGTTTACTAAGCACTTGCTGTGTGTTCTGCTTCTCGTGAAAATGCTAAGAAGCAGGAACAATTTTACCATCCCCATTTTACAAGTTTCAAAAGCAAGATGAAATGACTCACCTGAATTCACACCATAAACAAGTGGATTTTCATTTAGGCAGTCTGTAAGCTGAGGCATTGCTGCCCCTCTGGGTAATAATCTAAAGCTCTCAGAACGGCCCTGATTGATAGTAAGTGCTCAGTAACTGTCAAGTGTTATCCTCTTCTGCTCACAAGTTTTGGTTGGCAGTTCAAACACCTTTGAGGAACAGATTTTAAAACAACTAAGCTCTTATCTGGAAAATGTGTCATTTGGGGTAAAGAAATCAAAATGCAGGGCGTTTGGGGAAATAGGGCAGATAGGAAATGTGCTGGTGCTCCCAACAATCCCAGGACCGTATTCTAGGACCTGTTTCAGGCATGGGTGACCCTCAAGGGAGCCATGGATGATATAGTTACCGGGAGGCCCCATAGGTGTTTAACAGGACTCTCTTCATTGCCAGGTGGCTAAAAACCACACACAAACAGGTTTCAGCCAAAGAGAGACTTAACCGACACATGGCTCAGATATCTAAGAGTTGTTGCTTTCAGGTACGGCTGGATCTAGGTGCAAAGCCATTATCATCAGGACCCAGTTTCTCCCAGTCTCTGGGATTTGCTTTGCTCTGAGTAGATTCACTCTCAGGGAATGTAGCACCTGGAAGCTCTGAACCTATGTCCTCACAGCTCCAGATAGATGGAATACGTCATTTTCTTATCCGACTGCTCTGCAGAGACCTGAAACTGATTCTCACTGGGCTTGTGGGTTGACCTGTCCATCCTTGAACCAATCATCAGCGGCAGGAGAGAAAGCTCAGCCTCAGGGAACATCTTGAGCCCAAATTGCAAGGACCTGATTTTCCCATGACAAGGGGAGGACAGGCAGCCACTCCAATGGCAATCATAGGAAACCAGCTCAGCAATGAAGGGAGACCAGCTTGGGGAAAGTGGAAATGTGGGGCTCAGCTGCTCTTTACGCACCCCTCAGGCCTCCGCTTCCTGCTTCTGTTTCTAAGTGTATTGCCAAACACTTCCCTCTCTCCTCTCTTCTCAGTGCCTCTGCTCCTCGGCCCCTTGGAACTGCTGCCTCAGAACAGGTAACCAACCTGCCTGAGGTCATGCAGCCCGCATACCGGGCAGAGCCTAGAGGTGCATCCAGGCAGCTGGCCCCTAGTCCAGCTCTTGGCCTGGTCATAGCCTGAGGCACTCTGCTCAGGCATCTCCAGGTCAGAGCCAGTAGGAAAGGAAGGGACGCAGCTGGCCTGAGGCTCCAAAGATAACCCTTTTCCATCTGCAGGGTTAATGGTCCCGATAGCCCTCATGGCCAAGGACAGGGCAGCCTCCTTAGCCAGCAGACCTTCAAGTTTCCTCCTACTGTTGTGACTCCATTTTCTTCCTGCCTGCTAGCCATTTTCTGCCCCTCTCTGGGTATCTCAAGGTCTTAAGGCAAAAAAAGGTCTTAACGCCCAGAGAGGACCTGCTTGCCTTGAGGCCACTTTTGAGCATAGTGTCCCTGCTGGACAACCTTCCGGGGTAGCCTTTTTTTTTAATTTTTAAGAAAACCCTTTCTCTTCATTGCCAGGTGGCTAAAACCACACACAAACAGGTTTCAGCCAAAGAGAGACTTAACCGACACATGGCTCAGATATCTAAGAGTTGTTGCTTTCAGGTACGGCTGGATCTAGGTGCAAAGCCATTATCATCAGGACCCAGTTTCTCCCAGTCTCTGGGATTTGCTTTGCTCTGAGTAGATTCACTCTCAGGGAATGTAGCACCTGGAAGCTCTGAACCTATGTCCTCACAGCTCCAGATAGATGGAATACGTCATTTTCTTATCCGACTGCTCTGCAGAGACCTGAAACTGATTCTCACTGGGCTTGTGGGTTGACCTGTCCATCCTTGAACCAATCATCAGCGGCAGGAGAGAAAGCTCAGCCTCAGGGAACATCTTGAGCCCAAATTGCAAGGACCTGATTTTCCCATGACAAGGGGAGGACAGGCAGCCACTCCAATGGCAATCATAGGAAACCAGCTCAGCAATGAAGGGAGACCAGCTTGGGGAAAGTGGAAATGTGGGGCTCAGCTGCTCTTTACGCACCCCTCAGGCCTCCGCTTCCTGCTTCTGTTTCTAAGTGTATTGCCAAACACTTCCCTCTCTCCTCTCTTCTCAGTGCCTCTGCTCCTCGGCCCCTTGGAACTGCTGCCTCAGAACAGGTAACCAACCTGCCTGAGGTCATGCAGCCCGCATACCGGGCAGAGCCTAGAGGTGCATCCAGGCAGCTGGCCCCTAGTCCAGCTCTTGGCCTGGTCATAGCCTGAGGCACTCTGCTCAGGCATCTCCAGGTCAGAGCCAGTAGGAAAGGAAGGGACGCAGCTGGCCTGAGGCTCCAAAGATAACCCTTTTCCATCTGCAGGGTTAATGGTCCCGATAGCCCTCATGGCCAAGGACAGGGCAGCCTCCTTAGCCAGCAGACCTTCAAGTTTCCTCCTACTGTTGTGACTCCATTTTCTTCCTGCCTGCTAGCCATTTTCTGCCCCTCTCTGGGTATCTCAAGGTCTTAAGGCAAAAAAAAAAGGTCTTAACGCTCCAGAGAGGACCTGCTTGCCTTGAGGCCACTTTTGAGCATAGTGTCCCTGCTGGACAACCTTCCTGGGGATCCTTTTTTTTTTTTAATTTTTATTTATTTATTTTGGCCTTTCTGGCTTTTTTTTTTCTCTTTTTTTTGTCATTGCTGTTGCAGGCTCTTCTCTAGTTGCCGGGAGTGGGGGCTACTCTCTAGTTGAGGTGAGCAGGCTTCTTGTTGTGGTGATTTCTCTTGTTGTGGAACTCGGGCTCCAGGGCACATGGGCATCAATAGTTGGGGCCCATGGGCTCCATAGTTGCGGCTCTGTGACTTTAGAACACAGGCTCCATAGTTGTGGCTCACAGACTTAACTGCTCCGCAGCATGTGGGATCTTCCCAGATTAGGGATCGAACTGATGTCTCTGGCATTGGCAGGCAAACTCTTTACCACTGAGCTACCAGGGAAGCCCCTGGGGATCCTGGAGACTCACCTGAGGCCAGGCTCAGTTACCAGATGCTGGCAAGGTGGCAGAGGCTGGCTGATCTGCAGGTATGCAGTGGCCCACATTCCCATACACCCTTTGTAGGACCGTCCCCAGCTTCTGCCATGTCAGGAGTAGGAATGCAGCTTTGAAGCCTCTAGCAGCCCATTTTGGGGTCAAAACCAGCCTGGGAGAGGACAAGAGAAACAAAGGACCCATCTCCAAACTCCCTCCAAATCCTCGCTCCTTTAGCTAACACTTTTTTTTACTTTTTTTTTTAATCGAGATGAAATTCACATAGCATAAAATTAATCACCTTAACGTGCAGCTCAGCAGCCCTTCATCCATTCACCGATCTCTAGTTCCAAAACATGGTCATCACCCCAAAAGGAGACCCGTGTCTGTTAGGACCCATTGGCGGTCACTCTCCAAGTTCTCCCCTGGCCCCGGCCCTGGCAACCACGAGTCTGCTTTCTGTCTCTATGGGTTTACTAATCCCGGATAGTTTGTGTAAAGATNGCCCTCATGGCCAAGGACAGGGCAGCCTCCTTAGCCAGCAGACCTTCAAGTTTCCTCCTACTGTTGTGACTCCATTTTCTTCCTGCCTGCTAGCCATTTTCTGCCCCTCTCTGGGTATCTCAAGGTCTTAAGGCAAAAAAAAAAGGTCTTAACGCTCCAGAGAGGACCTGCTTGCCTTGAGGCCACTTTTGAGCATAGTGTCCCTGCTGGACAACCTTCCTGGGGATCCTTTTTTTTTTTTAATTTTTATTTATTTATTTTGGCCTTTCTGGCTTTTTTTTTTCTCTTTTTTTTGTCATTGCTGTTGCAGGCTCTTCTCTAGTTGCCGGGAGTGGGGGCTACTCTCTAGTTGAGGTGAGCAGGCTTCTTGTTGTGGTGATTTCTCTTGTTGTGGAACTCGGGCTCCAGGGCACATGGGCATCAATAGTTGGGGCCCATGGGCTCCATAGTTGCGGCTCTGTGACTTTAGAACACAGGCTCCATAGTTGTGGCTCACAGACTTAACTGCTCCGCAGCATGTGGGATCTTCCCAGATTAGGGATCGAACTGATGTCTCTGGCATTGGCAGGCAAACTCTTTACCACTGAGCTACCAGGGAAGCCCCTGGGGATCCTGGAGACTCACCTGAGGCCAGGCTCAGTTACCAGATGCTGGCAAGGTGGCAGAGGCTGGCTGATCTGCAGGTATGCAGTGGCCCACATTCCCATACACCCTTTGTAGGACCGTCCCCAGCTTCTGCCATGTCAGGAGTAGGAATGCAGCTTTGAAGCCTCTAGCAGCCCATTTTGGGGTCAAAACCAGCCTGGGAGAGGACAAGAGAAACAAAGGACCCATCTCCAAACTCCCTCCAAATCCTCGCTCCTTTAGCTAACACTTTTTTTTACTTTTTTTTTTAATCGAGATGAAATTCACATAGCATAAAATTAATCACCTTAACGTGCAGCTCAGCAGCCCTTCATCCATTCACCGATCTCTAGTTCCAAAACATGGTCATCACCCCAAAAGGAGACCCGTGTCTGTTAGGACCCATTGGCGGTCACTCTCCAAGTTCTCCCCTGGCCCCGGCCCTGGCAACCACGAGTCTGCTTTCTGTCTCTATGGGTTTACTAATCCCGGATAGTTTGTGTAAATGGCATCATACCCAAATGATATCATAATGTGACTTTTCGTGTCTGACTTCTTTCACTGATCATACTGTTTTCAAGGGTCATCTACACTGTAGCATGTGTCAGTAGTTCATTCCTTTTTTTTTTTTTTAAGGTAAGAAATGAATTTATTCAGAGTCGGAGAAAGCACACTCCACAGACAGAGTGTGGGCCATGGCAGAGCGAATCCAGCGGCCTCATTCCTTTTTTAAATGTATTTTTAGTTTATTTTCTTTTTGTATTGATGTATAATGGTTTGACAATGTTGTGTTCATTTCTGCTGTGCAGCACTGGGAGTCAGCTGGACGTGTGTGCACATATCCCCTCTCGCTTGAGCTTCCCTCCCGCTCCCTTCATTCCTTTTTCTGGCTCAGGGTGGACCACATTTTGTATGTCCCTTCATCCAGTCATGCACACGTGGGTTGTTTCCACCTTTTGCCTGCTGTTACAGTGCTGCTATGAACGATCGTGTATGAGTATCTGTTTTCTATTCTTTTTTTTTGGCTGCCCTGGGTTTTCATTGCTTTTGCGCGCGCTTTCTCTAACTGCAGTGAGTGGGGGCTACTCTTGGTGGCAGTGGGTGGACTTCTCTTTGTGATGGCTTCTCTTCTTGCAGAGCACGGGCTCTAGGCAGTGCGGGCTTAGCTGCTTTGCGCCATAGAGAATCTTCCCAGACCAAGTACTGAACCCATGTCCCTTGCATTGGCAGGCAGATTCATATCCACTGCGCCATCAAGGAAGTCTTGTTTTCAACTCTTTGAGGTTCTATACTTTATCTAACATGTTGATGCTACATTTCTTAATGTACCTACTGTTTCTCTCAGACAAGGCTTTGAGTGCCTATTGCACGCCAGGTTGGAGCCAAAGGAGGCCAGAAGACACAGCATCTCAGGAGGCCAGAGTACACTTCAGACTGAAGTCACAGGTCAGGTGGTTTCATTTGTTTGTTTTAGTTTTGGCCACTCCTCATAGCATGTAGGCTCTTAATTCCCCAACCAGGAATCGAACCCCTGCCCCCTGGAAGCCGCCCTTTGGGGAGTTGTTTATTTTATTTTTTTTTCAGGTGATTTTGAAGGATATATAGGTGTTTACCAAGCAGAGGAAAGGAAATAGGAATGTTAGGCAGTGAGAATAGTGTGGGTAAAGGTCTGGAAACATGACGCAGGAGACAGAAAGAAGGCTGGTATGGCCAGAGGGTAGGGTGTTTTGATGGATATTGTGGAGAGATGAGGTCATCAGGAATGAGAAGGGGCTTGGAATGTCAGGCCGAGGTGCTTGAACTTTATTCCAAAGGTAATGGGACACATGGAGGGTTTACAGCAGGGAACAAACGTGATCAGGTTTGGGCCTTGGAAATTGATAATAACCATTCCATCTATTGAGCACTTATTGTGTGGCAGGGAATCTACATTAACTTTTTTTTTTTACTTAGTTTTCAGTACAATCCTCTGAGATAGGTTCGTCACCTATCCGTATTTTACAGATGAGGAAACTGAGACTCAGTGAGCCCAAGTCACTGGCCCAGGGTGACCCAGCACTAAAGGAAGAAGCCCAAGATTGAACAACTGTGCCTCACACTCGTGTTCGGGACCTTCGTGGCCGTTTCGGGGTGGACTGGGGGGTTGGAATCTGAGGCCCGGGAGGCTTTCAGGGAAGGCTGGAGGGAATCCAAGAGCATCTCCGGGAGGCGGGTGCAGGCGGTGGGCCGCGGCGCGCCCTCCACCACCAGGGCCGCCAGAGGGCGCCCGAGCCCCGCGCCGGGTCGCGGCGGCCCCGCGGGATCCCCGCCGCGCGCGCGCGCCGGCGCCCCACGCCGCTCCCCGGGCCGGGGTGGGGATCCCTAGAGTAACAGCAAGTCCTCTGCGGAGCCATTAGGACCTTTAATTACCGGGATTGGAAATGAATAATTATCTGCGGGGCCTCAGGCCACTGAGTCACTTCCCCTCCGAAACCAGATTCCCCAGGCGGAAGAGGGGGCGGCTCGCAGCTCCCTGGGCTGGGCCGGGGCGCTGGGTGGACGTGGGGCGCGCGGCCCGCGCTGACGAGCGCGCCCAAGGTCGGAATGCTGCAGTCGGGGGTGTAAATTCAGTGCAGGGCCACTTTCCGGTTAGGGTCCTTCACCTCTCTGTGCCTCCGTTTCCTCCTCTTGTTAGAGGGACGGCAACAGCACCCTCTCGATTCGATGTGCTGGGATGATTAAATCGTTACATCCATAGAAAGCCTGGCACATAAGGTGGTGCCTGGCACATAAGGCTCTCATAATAGTTAATTGTATTTTCACTGTCATTGTTATGACTTGGGTATCATAGGTAGTTAAGAACTGAGGTTCTGCGATCAGATAGACCTGAGTCTAGGCCGGCTGCTTCAGTTACTTAACAGTTGTGTGGCTTTTTTTTTTTTTTCACCCCATCATGCCTCTTTTGTTTTTATATTTATTTTTATCCATCTTTTATTCTTTGGCCTGTGTGGGCCTCCCACTGCAGTGGCCTCTCATTGCAGAGCACCGGCTCTGGGCGCCTGTAATTGGACACACCATTCCAGCTGCTCTGCGGCACATGGGATCTTCCCGGGCCAGGGATCGAACCGGTGCCTCTTGCACTACAAGGCAGACTCTCTACCCACTGGACCACCAGGGAAGCCCAGCTTTTTTTTTTGTTGTTGTTCCATGGACTCTTATGCCTCAGATTCATCATTTGAAAAACAGGGAAATTCATAGCAAACCAGTCACAGTGAGGGAGGGGTGGAGGGATAAAATATTGCCTCCAATAAAAACTGAGACCTCCTGATGGTCTCAGCTGGACGCACACTTCCGGAAATGGAGTCCAGATTATAAAAACTGCTCATCCGTTTTTAGCCAAGGACTTCAAGCTAAAGTTTTAGTTTGGAAAGCACTGGGAGGGCAAAAAAGGGAACTAAATCTTCAGGAAGGAAGCAGAGGGTGTAGATGGCATCGAACACCTAGGCTCAGCAGATTAGACCCCAGCCCAGGAATCGAGCCCTGAGCGTTCTGACAGCCCGGGAGGAAAGAGGAAGGACCCAGTTACATAATTCTTTTCTGGCCCAGGATGCCCTTTCCTGGATACTCCCAGCCTCAGCGAGTGGCCGGGGCGCTGGGTGGACGTGGGGCGCGCGGCCCGCGCTGACGAGCGCGCCCAAGGTCGGAATGCTGCAGTCGGGGGTGTAAATTCAGTGCAGGGCCACTTTCCGGTTAGGGTCCTTCACCTCTCTGTGCCTCCGTTTCCTCCTCTTGTTAGAGGGACGGCAACAGCACCCTCTCGATTCGATGTGCTGGGATGATTAAATCGTTACATCCATAGAAAGCCTGGCACATAAGGTGGTGCCTGGCACATAAGGCTCTCATAATAGTTAATTGTATTTTCACTGTCATTGTTATGACTTGGGTATCATAGGTAGTTAAGAACTGAGGTTCTGCGATCAGATAGACCTGAGTCTAGGCCGGCTGCTTCAGTTACTTAACAGTTGTGTGGCTTTTTTTTTTTTTTCACCCCATCATGCCTCTTTTGTTTTTATATTTATTTTTATCCATCTTTTATTCTTTGGCCTGTGTGGGCCTCCCACTGCAGTGGCCTCTCATTGCAGAGCACCGGCTCTGGGCGCCTGTAATTGGACACACCATTACAGCTGCTCTGCGGCACATGGGATCTTCCCGGGCCAGGGATCGAACCGGTGCCTCTTGCACTACAAGGCAGACTCTCTACCCACTGGACCACCAGGGAAGCCCAGCTTTTTGTTGTTGTTGTTGTTCCATGGACTCTTATGCCTCAGATTCATCATTTGAAAAACAGGGAAATTCATAGCAAACCAGTCACAGTGAGGGAGGGGTGGAGGGATAAAATATTGCCTCCAATAAAAACTGAGACCTCCTGATGGTCTCAGCTGGACGCACACTTCCGGAAATGGAGTCCAGATTATAAAAACTGCTCATCCGTTTTAGCCAAGGGCTTCAAGCTCAAGTTTTCGTTGGGAACGCACTGGGAGGGCAAAAAAGGGAACTAAATCTTCAGGAAGGAAGCAGAGGGTGTAGATGGCATCGAACACCTAGGCTCAGCAGATTAGACCCCAGCCCAGGAATCGAGCCCTGAGCGTTCTGACAGCCCGGGAAGAAAGAGGAAGGACCCAGTTACATAATTCTTTTCTGGCCCAGGATGCCCTTTCCTGGATACTCCCAGCCTCAGCTGGACACTGGTGGGTGGGGAGCGTGGTGGCTGACACCCCTAGAAATGCCTCTGTATTCGTTTACTGTCGCTATGTATTAAGTTACTCCCCAACTTGATGGCTTGAAACAGTAAACATTTATTATTTTATATGATGGCAAGAATATAGGAGCTGTTTAGCTGAGTGTTTCCGGCTCAGGACCCTCCATGAGACTATAGTCAAAACACAGGCTTAAGCTCCCTTCATCTGAACGCTTGACTTGGGGTTGCAGGATCCATTTCCAAGATGAAGCATGCACATGGCTGTTGTGCATGCTTCATCTCTGTGTTTTTCCTGGCTCTTTGCAGGAGGTCTCCGTTCCTTACCATGTGGGCCACCCAGTAAAGATGTTTGATTGTCCTCATGAGGTGCGGGAAGAAAAAGAAGCAGAGACAGAGTGAGACGGCAGTGGGGAAGGGGCTGTCCTAGGTTTGGTGGTCAGGCCCTCCAGGGAGTGAACGATGTGAGGGGTGGAAACAGCTAGTGGAAGGGACATTCTGGGCAGAAGTGCAAAGGCTCCAAAGCGGCAACATGAAGGTTATTTGAGGAAGAGGGAGGAGCCCAGTGTGGTCCAGTTATCTCGTGATAACAATCAGAAACAGAGCACTCCCTGGGTGCCCACTAGGGGACTAGGTGCCCTACACAGTTTCACTTTCCTTTAGCCACTACTGTTGTGCCCATTTTACAGACTGGGGACACTGATGCTCAGAAAATGGGAATCTCTTGTTAGAGGTAACACAGTAGTGCTGAGATGAAAATCCAGACCTGGAGAACCCCAGCACCAGCTTTCTTAGTCCGTTTTAGAGGGACATGAACATTCCATCCATTGCATTTTACCCCTGGTTTCCCCAAATGCATATCCTTCATACATGCGAAACACATTCATTTCATCTCCCCAGCCCCCACAGTCCTAACTCCCTCCAATTTCAGCCCCAGAGTCTACAGCCCAAAGTCTCCCCCGAATCAGTTATGAGTGAGACTCAAAGTACGATTCATTCTGGGGGAAATTCCTTTCCAACTGTGAAGTCAAACATGCTACGTGTTTTCAAAACACCGTCGTGGGACTTCCCTGATGGTCCAATGGTTGACTTTGTGATCCCAATGCCAGGTACATGGGTTCGATCCTGGGTCAGCAATCTATTAAAAATAGATCCGACGGGTCTCAACTAAGACTCGGTACAGCCAAATTAAATAAATATTAAAAACAAAACACAGTGGCGAGACGGGCAGAGGACAGACACCCCCATTCCAAAAGGGAGAAATGGGAAAGAAAGGTCTCCAGCAAGTCCAAAACCTTAAGGCTCCAAAATAATCTTCTTTGGCTAAATGCTCTGTCTTCCAGGCATCTTGGGTCTGTGTGTGTGTGTGTGTGTACGAGCGCTTATGTAAGTGGGGGTGGTCCTGCATTCTGGACACACGGGGTGGTGTTCATGTCCCCTCAGGAAGCTTTCTGGGCAGGAGCTGGGCCCCAGAATTCTGTGTTGCTCCCATGGCTTTGCCAGGTGCTCCTGGCTTGGAACCTCACGCAGGTGGCTTTACCTGCCTGGTGGCCCTCTAGCTGGACCATGCGCCCCCCCGCAGCTCCTCCTACTTTAGGGTGGAGGCAGCTACGCCCCCTACCCCACCTCCCAACCCCCGCAGTTTGGCGGGTTGCTGTGTGGCCACTAAGGGCCGGGCAGAGCGACGATGCTGGGTGCACCCACCTTGTGCAGCCCACGGAGGAAGTTCCTCCTCTGAAATCCTCCTGGCACCCAGGCCCTCGCACCCTGGGTTGTGATGAGAGGACAATCCAGATGAAGTCCGAAATGCCTGTGGGGTCCTTCTTCCAGTGTCTTGGACGGGTCTCCGCAGGGAAGCTTTTGTCTTTCTGGACCCTCATCAGAATCGCCCTTGATGCTGGGTTCGAGGCAAAAGGCTTTTTCAGGCACCCCCACGCTCCTTCAGTATCAACCAGTCACTCGATTCCAAAGCTGCTTGCACATTTTTTAGGTAATGGTTACCGAGAATCCCTGCTTAGTGGTACCAATGCTCTGTCTTAGTCTGTTCAAGCTTCTAAACAAAATACCATAAATTGAGTGGCTTATCAACTACAGTCATGGGCTTCCCTGGTGCCACAGTGGTAGAGAATCCGCCTGCCAGGCCGGGAGACCTGGGTTCATTTCCTGAACTGGGAGGATCCCACATGCTGCGGAGCACCTAAGCCCATCTACCACAGCCACTGGGCCTGTGCTACCAAATGGACAAACCAAGGTGGGGTCAGCATCGACGACGGGTCTCAACTAAGACTCGGTACAGCCAAATTAAATAAATATTAAAACAAAACACAGTGGCGAGACGGGCAGAGGACAGACACCCCCATTCCAAAAGGGAGAAATGGGAAAGAAAGGTCTCCAGCAAGTCCAAAACCTTAAGGCTCCAAAATAATCTTCTTTGGCTAAATGCTCTGTCTTCCAGGCATCTTGGGTCTGTGTGTGTGTGTGTGTGTACGAGCGCTTATGTAAGTGGGGGTGGTCCTGCATTCTGGACACACGGGGTGGTGTTCATGTCCCCTCAGGAAGCTTTCTGGGCAGGAGCTGGGCCCCAGAATTCTGTGTTGCTCCCATGGCTTTGCCAGGTGCTCCTGGCTTGGAACCTCACGCAGGTGGCTTTACCTGCCTGGTGGCCCTCTAGCTGGACCATGCGCCCCCCCGCAGCTCCTCCTACTTTAGGGTGGAGGCAGCTACGCCCCCTACCCCACCTCCCAACCCCCGCAGTTTGGCGGGTTGCTGTGTGGCCACTAAGGGCCGGGCAGAGCGACGATGCTGGGTGCACCCACCTTGTGCAGCCCACGGAGGAAGTTCCTCCTCTGAAATCCTCCTGGCACCCAGGCCCTCGCACCCTGGGTTGTGATGAGAGGACAATCCAGATGAAGTCCGAAATGCCTGTGGGGTCCTTCTTCCAGTGTCTTGGACGGGTCTCCGCAGGGAAGCTTTTGTCTTTCTGGACCCTCATCAGAATCGCCCTTGATGCTGGGTTCGAGGCAAAAGGCTTTTTCAGGCACCCCCACGCTCCTTCAGTATCAACCAGTCACTCGATTCCAAAGCTGCTTGCACATTTTTTAGGTAATGGTTACCGCAGAATCCCTGCTTAGTGGTACCAATGCTCTGTCTTAGTCTGTTCAAGCTTCTAAACAAAATACCATAAATTGAGTGGCTTATCAACTACAGTCATGGGCTTCCCTGGTGCCACAGTGGTAGAGAATCCGCCTGCCAGGCCGGGAGACCTGGGTTCATTTCCTGAACTGGGAGGATCCCACATGCTGCGGAGCACCTAAGCCCATCTACCACAGCCACTGGGCCTGTGCTCTAGAGCCGGTGCTGCACAACAAGAGAGTAGCCCCCACTCACCACAACCAGAGAAAAGCCCATGCAGCAGTGAAGACTCAGTGTAGCCCCTAAATACATTAAAAAAAAAAAAAAAGTAGAAACTACAGTCATTTATTTCTCATAGTTCTGGAGGCTAGGAAGCCCAAGATCAGGGATCTCACAGATTCAGTGAGTGGTGAGAGCCAGGTTTCTCATTCAAGAGTGGTGTCTTCTAGCTGTAAGCTAACATGGCAGAAGCAGCGAAGGCGCTCTGCCCAGTCTCTTTCCAAAGGCACTGATCCCATTCGCGTGGTCTCTGCTCTTCAGATCTAATCACCTCCAAAGGCCCCACCTCCTAACACCATCTCCTGAGGGGCTTAGGATTTCAGCACGAATGGGGAGGCTTACAAGCACTCGGGCAAGAGCACCAGTCACTCCCAGCTAGGGAGCAGCCAGCCGCTCAGGCCTCTTCCCCATCTGCAGCCCAGACTTCGTTCTCAGTAGGGAGGGGTACAGTTCTGCAGAAGCCCATTTTACAGATGTGGACACCAAGGCCTCCCTTCACTGGCTGGGCAACAGTCTTGACTCTCAGGTGTCAGTGTCCTCATGTGTAAGACGGGTGTGAGGGTCTGTCACCTTCAGAAATTGTCCTTGTGGTCACCGCTCTTCACAGGCCATGAAGGACATTTGACTCACATCCAGTTATGGATTATAATCAACACTCTTGGACTTCCCTGTTAACTCAGTGGTGAGGAGTTCGCCTGCCAATGCAGGAGACGTGGGTTCCATCCTTGGTCCAGGAGGAGCCCACATGCTGTGGAGCGGCTAAGCCCGTGAGCCACAACTATTGAGCTTGTGCTCTAGAGCCTCAAAGTCACAACTATGGAGCCCACGTGTCACAACTACTGAAGCCCGGGAGCCCTTGAGCCCAAGTTCCACATCAAGAGACGTCACCGCACCAAGAAGTCTGCTCACCTCAACTAGAGAGTAGCCCCTACTCCCTGCAGCTAAAGAAGAGCTTGTGGCAGCAGTGAAAACCCAGGATAGCCAAAAATACATAAAAATAATAATAAAAAAAAAAACCTTAAAAAAACCCAACTATTGAGCACATGCTATATTCAACCAACCTCTCAAGCTTTCTTTTTTTTTCCTCTCAAGCTCTTCATGCATCAAGTTTCTCCCCCACAACCCAACGAGACCGGCCCTGTAATTGTTCCCATTTTACAGGTGAAGAAACTTAAGGCATAGAGTAAGTGATGACAGCTAAGAAGATGCTGAACTCTAAATTCTAAACCTGTCTGAGTGACCCCTAGAGGCTTCATGCTTAATTATGGGTCCCCCTCCCACAATGGCTTCCTGCCCTAGAAGCAGGGAGAAACTCTGATGAGGGCCAGTGATTTAACTTTTCAGTGCTTCAGTTTCCTCATCATAAAATAGAGATCGTCATAATAATAGTACCTACCCCCGGGCTGATGTGAGAGCTAACCTATGTAAAACATTCAGAGCTAGTACAGCCACCTGAAATAACCACATGTGGTTATTTCAATTTTAATTCATTAACATTAAATAAAGTTACAGATTCATTTCTTCAGTGACATGAGTCACATTTCGGGTGCTCAGTAGTAGCTCAATATGGCAATCATACCTGGACAGCACATAAAACATTTCCATCCCCACAGAAAGTTCCTTTTATTGGCACTGGGAGAGACCAATACAGGGCATGGAGCAAGCCTCAAAAACTGTTAATCATGTTATAATTAATTCTAGATCACTAGTTATTATAGTATGATTATATCTATTCATATCTATTAATTTTATTCTAGCCTATTATTATTTTTATATTTATTATTAACATGCAATATAATTATTAAGTGCAATTACTGTTAGTTCTACAACTGTTAGCATGATAATGTTACATTATTTACTTATTTATTCATTCTTGGCTATTCTGGGTTTTCACTGCTGCCGCAGGCTCTTCTCTAGCCACAGGGAGTAGGGGCTACTCTCTAGTTGACAGGAGCAGGCTTCTTGGTGCGGTGACGTATCTTGATGTGGAACTCGGGCTCTAGGGCATACGGGCTTCAGTAGTTGTGGCACATGGGCTCAGTTAGAGCACAAGCTCAACAGTTGAGGCTCACAGGCTTAGTTGCTCCCAGCATGTGGGATCTTCCTGGATCAGGGATCGATCCCGTGTCTCCTGAGTTGGCAGGTGAACTCTTTATCACTGAGCTACCAGGGAAGCCCTACATTTATTATTTATTACTATCCGACTGTTATTTTATATTATTAATCATATCATGATTATTTTTTAAAAGTTTGTATTTACTTATTTTATTTTTGGCTGTGCTGGGTCTTTGTTGCTGGGTGGACTTTTTCCTCCTCTTGGCTGGTGAGGGCCCCTTTAGTTGCAGTTCAGGGACTCCTCATTGCAGTGGCTTCTCTTGTTGAGGACCACCAACCGGCACGTGGACTCAGTAGTGGCAAGTTCCAGGATTCTAGAGCACAGGCTGAGTTGCTCCGCAGCGTGTGGGATCTTCCCGGATCAGGGATCCGACCTGTGTCTCCTGCATTGCCAAGCAGATTTCTTTACCGCTGAGCCCCCAGGGAAGCCCCATCATGATTATTATTATTAATGTAAGTTACTATTAATCCTAGACCTGTTATTATTATTATCTTATTGCTAGTTTATTAAATAAAGTTACAGATTCATTTCTTCAGTGACATGAGTCACATTTGGGCTCAGTAGTAGCTCAATATGGCAATCATACCTGGACAGCACATAAAACATTTCCATCCCCACAGAAAGTTCCTTTTATTGGCACTGGGAGAGACCAATACAGGGCATGGAGCAAGCCTCAAAAACTGTTAATCATGTTATAATTAATTCTAGATCACTAGTTATTATAGTATGATTATATCTATTCATATCTATTAATTTTATTCTAGCCTATTATTATTTTTATATTTATTATTAACATGCAATATAATTATTAAGTGCAATTACTGTTAGTTCTACAACTGTTAGCATGATAATGTTACATTATTTACTTATTTATTCATTCTTGGCTATTCTGGGTTTTCACTGCTGCCGCAGGCTCTTCTCTAGCCACAGGGAGTAGGGGCTACTCTCTAGTTGACAGGAGCAGGCTTCTTGGTGCGGTGACGTATCTTGATGTGGAACTCGGGCTCTAGGGCATACGGGCTTCAGTAGTTGTGGCACATGGGCTCAGTTAGAGCACAAGCTCAACAGTTGAGGCTCACAGGCTTAGTTGCTCCCAGCATGTGGGATCTTCCTGGATCAGGGATCGATCCCGTGTCTCCTGAGTTGGCAGGTGAACTCTTTATCACTGAGCTACCAGGGAAGCCCTACATTTATTATTTATTACTATCCGACTGTTATTTTATATTATTAATCATATCATGATTATTTTTTAAAAGTTTGTATTTACTTATTTTATTTTTGGCTGTGCTGGGTCTTTGTTGCTGGGTGGACTTTTTCCTCCTCTTGGCTGGTGAGGGCCCCTTTAGTTGCAGTTCAGGGACTCCTCATTGCAGTGGCTTCTCTTGTTGAGGACCACCAACCGGCACATGGACTCAGTAGTGGCAAGTTCCAGGATTCTAGAGCACAGGCTGAGTTGCTCCGCAGCGTGTGGGATCTTCCCGGATCAGGGATCCGACCTGTGTCTCCTGCATTGCCAAGCAGATTTCTTTACCGCTGAGCCCCCAGGGAAGCCCCATCATGATTATTATTATTAATGTAAGTTACTATTAATCCTAGACCTGTTATTATTATTATCTTATTGCTAGTTTATATTTGCTATTAAACCTGTAGTAAGAAACAGTGTATTATTATACCTAATCACTCTTGTCACATTATTATATTTATTGGTTTGGATCTTTTAGTAGTAACCCTGTCCTGATTAACTCATCTTATTAATATCAGTTGTTAATATCACTATTAATGGTCCGATTAAGTCTTTGCTAATAGTTAATGACTACTGTTTTGTTACTGGGAGTCTCCGAGCCCCGGCACTTGGCAAGCAGTTGCGCTCCAGCTCAGCGTTTTTCACCATCAAAAGGAAGGGCGGTTTGCTCCCCCAAGACCGCTTTGCTTGTTTCCGGGGAATTCGAATAAACCTCTTTCTCCCTTGGGGCCCCAGTGACCTGTGAAGTGGGCGGAGTCAAGGCCGGCCAGCCTACCCGCGGAGAAGAAATCGCTGCTCTGAGCGGTGATGCTCTCAAATCTAGGGCAAGGCGGTGGAGGGGTATTCTCTGTAAACCCGTTGCCTTTCTAAGGAAAAACAAAAACGAAGTGAGAAGTCTCGATCGCGGAGAACACTGAAACAAGAAACTGGACTCGAGGGGACGCGTGGCGAGAAGAAATTAAACGAGAAAGGAAACCACTTGGGGCCTCAGAGAAATCTGGCGCGAGAGAAGGCTTGCACTGAGATTAAAAAGGGGAAGAACCACAAGTCTCCATTTAAGTCAGCAGAGCTGCCGTGAGAGGGAAAGTGCTTGTGGCCGGCAGATTTCAGCACCCATTTGACAACTGCTGTGTACCTGGCTGCTCTGCTGGTGCCACCTGGCAGCTGTGTGACTGCAGGCAAGTAATTGCTCTCTGTGGGCCTCAGTCTCCCCAGGTGTAGCAGAGAGATAATGATCTGGGGTGATCGAGTTAGGCTTCCCTGATACCTTACTCCCTTGGTCCCACATTGTCAGCGACTATGTAAACATCACTGGGGCACCTCCTAATGGGTTGCCAACTGCAGACTTGGCAGCTCAGATGCAACAGGTCCTTCTGTGCACAACCCTCCATGGCTCTCTATTGCTTCCATGATAATCCCCACACTTTCCACCAAGACCTTTGAGTCTCCATGTGAGGGGCTGTCTTCACCTCGTCCCACCCACCTGCCCAGGCATCACCACTGCTTTCCTGACTTTGCTTGAATGCATCAAGCTTGTGCCCACCTCAGTATCCTTGCATTTGCTGTTCTTTATCATGCCTGGATCCTTCTTGTTGTGAGGTAGAGGGAAGGGGTGGTCTCATTCCAAATATGAGTTTCTCAGGAGGTCCTCCAAGCGCCCAGTCTAAGATAGCCTACGAAGCCATCTCCATCCGGTAACCGTTTTGTCATCTTCATGATACAATAGCCCATCTTCTATTCGTTCATGTTCTGTGGCCCCTCACCAGAATGGCAGCTGAGGACAAGGCGTGCCCACGAGGGCAGGGTTATTTGTCTTTCTCATTCAATGCTATGTCCGCAGCACCTTGAACAATGCCTGACACACGTATTTGTGGAAAGCACATGTCTGTGGCCAGTTCCTTCAAGGTTATTGAACTCTAAGGATCCTACAGTAGACAGGTCCCCTTCCGCCGTCTGGTGAAATCTGGAAATCCCCATTTTCTGGGGGAACCCCTTCCTGTAGCTCCAACGGCAGGACGCCGGTCTGATTGTTGAACAAACACGAGCAGTATTTTCCCTTGGGTAAAGCCCCTTGCTAAATGCATTAACTCATTCTCACAACAGCCCTGTGAAATGGGTACTCTTATTGTTTCCATTTCATAGATAAGGAAATTGAGGTACAAAGAAGTCAAGTCTTTTGCCCAAGGTTAGTAAGAGGGAGATGGCAAGGGAATGGAAGAGTGTGCTGTCTGGAAAGGATCCATGTGGCCACTGCAAGCTGTGGGTATGAGCGACTTGTTTCCCGTTGTGGGAGGGAGAAAAGAGCAGACATTCCTCTCTCTCCTCCCTCCCATGTATTGGGGGAAGGCCGGGCCGGGTGTATGCTCCCCTTCAGGCTAGTGGGGACCCCACTATGAACCTCTGCCTACCTAGGGCTCATAGATAAAATGAAAGTAGCCCCGCGGAGAGCTGAGAGGGAGGCCCAGAGGCCATGGGAGCAAGCGATCCAGGAGGGCTTCCTGGAGAAGGGAGATGGATGGGCCCATAGAGGCAAGTCTATAGGGCCATGGGTTGTCGACAGGGGTAGAGCCGAGGGTGGCGCTCTGGGGGTCGGCTCAGTAGAGTCGTGGATCGTCGGGGCTGGGCGGGGTTGGGATCCTTCCCCGGGTGATGATGAAAGCTGCGGTCGCTATTGCACAGACCGGCCCGGCGCTCGCAGATAAGGCCCTGCAGGAGGGAGTCGGCAGGGTCGCGCCCCCTCTAGGCCAGGAGCCTCGGCCTGGCCCCGCCTGCAGACCCAGCCTTTATTTCATCTGGCTCCGCCTTCGCAGCGTGGAGGCCCCCGTGGTGGTCGCCGGTGCTCGGTGGGTGGAGCCAGGGTTGCCCCGCCCTCCTGCATTCATGTCAACCCCGTTATCTGCCCCCCTCCCTATTTGTCTTTCTCATTCAATGCTATGTCCGCAGCACCTTGAACAATGCCTGACACACGTATTTGTGGAAAGCACATGTCTGTGGCCAGTTCCTTCAAGGTTATTGAACTCTAAGGATCCTACAGTAGACAGGTCCCCTTCCGCCGTCTGGTGAAATCTGGAAATCCCCATTTTCTGGGGGAACCCCTTCCTGTAGCTCCAACGGCAGGACGCCGGTCTGATTGTTGAACAAACACGAGCAGTATTTTCCCTTGGGTAAAGCCCCTTGCTAAATGCATTAACTCATTCTCACAACAGCCCTGTGAAATGGGTACTCTTATTGTTTCCATTTCATAGATAAGGAAATTGAGGTACAAAGAAGTCAAGTCTTTTGCCCAAGGTTAGTAAGAGGGAGATGGCAAGGGAATGGAAGAGTGTGCTGTCTGGAAAGGATCCATGTGGCCACTGCAAGCTGTGGGTATGAGCGACTTGTTTCCCGTTGTGGGAGGGAGAAAAGAGCAGACATTCCTCTCTCTCCTCCCTCCCATGTATTGGGGGAAGGCCGGGCCGGGTGTATGCTCCCCTTCAGGCTAGTGGGGACCCCACTATGAACCTCTGCCTACCTAGGGCTCATAGATAAAATGAAAGTAGCCCCGCGGAGAGCTGAGAGGGAGGCCCAGAGGCCATGGGAGCAAGCGATCCAGGAGGGCTTCCTGGAGAAGGGAGATGGATGGGCCCATAGAGGCAAGTCTATAGGGCCATGGGTTGTCGACAGGGGTAGAGCCGAGGGTGGCGCTCTGGGGGTCGGCTCAGTAGAGTCGTGGATCGTCGGGGCTGGGCGGGGTTGGGATCCTTCCCCGGGTGATGATGAAAGCTGCGGTCGCTATTGCACAGACCGGCCCGGCGCTCGCAGATAAGGCCCTGCAGGAGGGAGTCGGCAGGGTCGCGCCCCCTCTAGGCCAGGAGCCTCGGCCTGGCCCCGCCTGCAGACCCAGCCTTTATTTCATCTGGCTCCGCCTTCGCAGCGTGGAGGCCCCCGTGGTGGTCGCCGGTGCTCGGTGGGTGGAGCCAGGGTTGCCCCGCCCCTCCTGCCGTTCATTCCCATCTTTAGGCTGTGCTTGACGAAATTGGGTGGGCGAGCTGTGGGCGTGGTTTGACAAGGCCCCGCCTCTCTCCGGGCTGGCGTTTGAGACCCCAGGACCTGGTCGGTTGTGGAGAAGTCGGACTTGTGGGCGGGGCAATGACTAGCCCCGCCCCTGATTTCTCCCCTCCCACCCACCCGCCTCCGGCCAAGTCTGACTCGCGGGGGGACCGGGGCGGGACCTCGTGTGGCCCGGCCCCGCCCCCGGCCCCGCCCCCCCGTGGCCGCCCTCCCCCGCTGGGCTCCGCTCTCACAGCCGGTTCCTCTTTACATAACGGCGCGGGGAGGCATGGGCTCGGGCCACCGCCTCCGCCCGGCCGCCCGCCCGGACTGTCGCGGCCGGCGGTGGCGACGTCGGCGGCAGCAAAGTTTCCCCGGTGGCGGCCCGGAGGCGCATCCTCCCGCAACTGTCAAGCGCTGGCGGCGGAAATGATGAGGCGCTGGCCATTTTCCGAGCCCGGGTTTCCTGCCTGAGCCCCGCTCGAGCGAGCCGCGAGCCAGGAGCCGGCGCGCGGGAGAGAACGCGCCCGGGGCGGGGGCCCGCCCGCCCCCTCGGGATTTCGGGGGGTCGGGGGCGCGCGACGCCATGGGCCGGCCGGGCCCGGACCCCGTCTCTCTCAGGTAAGCCCGCCTATCCCGGCGTTCCCCTCCTCCGGGACTGGGAGGGCTTTAATGGGGGAAGAGGAGGCCCCGTGTCCAGTTCTCCCGCGACAGCCTGAAATAGTGCCCTGCCGTTAACTCAGATGGGGCTGTTCAGGGGTGACCGTTCCCCAGCTCCTGCGACACCCTGCCAGTCGACACCCACACACGTGTTGGGGATGTAATGGGGGTAGCTGAGGCAGTGGGGGAGGCGCGGAGAGCGGGTATGGCTATTACTCCCAGCTGCCTCTTATTGTAGCCCGGCCAGTCAACTTGTGCCTAGTGAGGAGGGGTTGGGGGTCACTGCTTTGGGACCTAGAAAGTGAAAGTGGTCGAACTGAGCCCGTGAGAATGGAAGAGCCCTCCTGGAGTGGGGCGCGGGTCCCTTCCCACTCTCCCAGGCCGGGCCATGTGGCTAAGAAGGTAGCCTCCCCCCCCAACCCCGTCCCGTTCCAGAAACCCCTCTCTTATTCCCTGCTTCAGGGAGGTGGGGTGGCCCAGGTGCCCCCATGCTACAGAATCTGGGGGTTCCAAAGGGTTAGGGCTTTCACAGCTCTCTGTGGGCTGGCATCCTCCCACCCTGATCCTGGGGCTCCAGGAGAATCCTCCCACCAAAAATAAACGGGACTCAGGTCATTGGCCCAATAGGTCAGCAGGGAGGGAAGGTGTCTTGGAGTGCCTTCATGCCTGGTGCAGAAATCCCCTCCCTTTCCCTCATTCTGTTTCTGGGGGCTTTTGGGGGCAATGGGGACTGCATTTGAGGAACTGGGGAGGGGGGCCTGCCTGCCATTCCACTTTTTTTGTTTCTTGTTTCCTCATTCTCCTGTTTCTCTTCCCCATTCCCGGGCCACAATGATGTAGGTAAGGAGTTCACTGCCTGCAGCTGGGGGCCTCCAGAGAGGGGAATGGCCAGGCCTGACTGAGTGGGAGGAAGTGAAATTAGGCTCCAGGCGGGGGGTTTCTGAACCGAGGGCCTGGCAAGGCGAGGTCTGGAGGGCTAAGGTCCAGCTTCGGGGCAGGAAGGGCAGAGGTCTGACCCTCACTCCCCTGGCCTGGGAGACGAGCTTCCTTTTACACCCACCAGCTGCCAGGCTCAGCTGTCTCCCGCGCCCCCCCGGGGGGGGCTTTAATGGGGAAGAGGAGGCCCCGTGTCCAGTTCTCCGCGACAGCCTGAAATAGTGCCCTGCCGTTAACTCAGATGGGGCTGTTCAGGGGTGACCGTTCCCCAGCTCCTGCGACACCCTGCCAGTCGACACCCACACACGTGTTGGGGATGTAATGGGGGTAGCTGAGGCAGTGGGGGAGGCGCGGAGAGCGGGTATGGCTATTACTCCCAGCTGCCTCTTATTGTAGCCCGGCCAGTCAACTTGTGCCTAGTGAGGAGGGGTTGGGGGTCACTGCTTTGGGACCTAGAAAGTGAAAGTGGTCGAACTGAGCCCGTGAGAATGGAAGAGCCCTCCTGGAGTGGGGCGCGGGTCCCTTCCCACTCTCCCAGGCCGGGCCATGTGGCTAAGAAGGTAGCCTCCCCCCCCAACCCCGTCCCGTTCCAGAAACCCCTCTCTTATTCCCTGCTTCAGGGAGGTGGGGTGGCCCAGGTGCCCCCATGCTACAGAATCTGGGGGTTCCAAAGGGTTAGGGCTTTCACAGCTCTCTGTGGGCTGGCATCCTCCCACCCTGATCCTGGGGCTCCAGGAGAATCCTCCCACCAAAAATAAACGGGACTCAGGTCATTGGCCCAATAGGTCAGCAGGGAGGGAAGGTGTCTTGGAGTGCCTTCATGCCTGGTGCAGAAATCCCCTCCCTTTCCCTCATTCTGTTTCTGGGGGCTTTTGGGGGCAATGGGGACTGCATTTGAGGAACTGGGGAGGGGGGCCTGCCTGCCATTCCACTTTTTTTGTTTCTTGTTTCCTCATTCTCCTGTTTCTCTTCCCCATTCCCGGGCCACAATGATGTAGGTAAGGAGTTCACTGCCTGCAGCTGGGGGCCTCCAGAGAGGGGAATGGCCAGGCCTGACTGAGTGGGAGGAAGTGAAATTAGGCTCCAGGCGGGGGGTTTCTGAACCGAGGGCCTGGCAAGGCGAGGTCTGGAGGGCTAAGGTCCAGCTTCGGGGCAGGAAGGGCAGAGGTCTGACCCTCACTCCCCTGGCCTGGGAGACGAGCTTCCTTTTACACCCACCAGCTGCCAGGCTCAGCTGTGGGCAGCCAACCCATTCCCACTTAGAGTCCAGCCCCAGGGCCCCTGCCAGGGCGGTGGGCACACGGATAACCTCTAGGGTTGTGGGTATGAGTTGTGTCTGGCTTTCCCATCACCAACCTGGCTGCCAGAGCGGAAACAGCCCCGGAGGCTCTCTGGGGGCCAGAAGCCCAGGCTTAGTAGGGAGAGAGCAGCCTGAGGCCCCTGATCAGGCTGGGGTCAGCAGATGAGAGAGCAGGGCCTGCTGGGGAAGTGGGATGGGTTTTTAATGCACTTTTTCTGAGCTTTTTCCCACAACCCCCACCCCACCCCACCCGGGAGGGGAAAAAACCTTCCCAGCCAAAGGGTGAACATTCCTAGAACTCTCTGGGAGTCTCTGTGGGCCGTGGCGGAGCCAGCTGGGAAGGGGCCGGCTTCAAGTGTCAACCGCTGGCGTCCACGTTCCTTCAGGGGCTCGGCAGTGGCAGAGGAGGGTCCTGGAAGCTTAGGTTTCATCCCCTCTCTGGCTTTTCCCAGCCCAGGGCACGGGCGAGTGACACTTGGGAACCTCAGTTTCCCCGTGTGAAATGAGGTAATAATAGGTTTGTGGTAAGGATGTCAGGAGCCCGGCAGAGGAAGGTTCAGTTACAGGTGGTGGTAATGTTGTTGCTGGTCACCATCATTAGTGTTATTGTTACTGGCTGTGAAATGTTTGTCCATCAGCACCCCTTAAACAGCACCTGTGCAAGCAGCTCTGCAGTTTCCTGAAGAATTCTGGAGACCCAGGCAGGGTGAGAAGATGGTGCTTCCTAGCCCTATGGCCTTGCTTATCATCCCCCCCATCTCAGTTTCTTCATCTGTCAGATGGGTGTGATAGTCATACCTGCTTCTTCAGGGTCACTGGAAGCATACACAAGTGCATTCACAAAGTGTTGAGAGTGCCTTGGTCAGCAGGAGGAATGACAATGAGGATGCGATCATTATTATTTTGTTTGTTGTTCATGTCAGCCTTGCTTGTTTTCCTTCTGGATCCTCGCCCCCACCCCAATTCTTCTGAGCCCAGGGAGGTCTGAATCCCCTGGCCTGGGAGACGAGCTTCCTTTACACCCACCAGCGGGTCAGCTGGGCAGCCAACCCATTCCCACTTAGAGTCCAGCCCCAGGGCCTGCCAGGCGGTGGGCACACGGATAACCTCTAGGGTTGTGGGTATGAGTTGTGTCTGGCTTTCCCATCACCAACCTGGCTGCCAGAGCGGAAACAGCCCCGGAGGCTCTCTGGGGGCCAGAAGCCCAGGCTTAGTAGGGAGAGAGCAGCCTGAGGCCCCTGATCAGGCTGGGGTCAGCAGATGAGAGAGCAGGGCCTGCTGGGGAAGTGGGATGGGTTTTTAATGCACTTTTTCTGAGCTTTTTCCCACAACCCCCCCACCCCCACCCCCACCCGGGAGGGAAAAATCCTTCCGAGCCAAAGGGTGAACATTCCTAGAACTCTCTGGGAGTCTCTGTGGGCCGTGGCGGAGCCAGCTGGGAAGGGGCCGGCTTCAAGTGTCAACCGCTGGCGTCCACGTTCCTTCAGGGGCTCGGCAGTGGCAGAGGAGGGTCCTGGAAGCTTAGGTTTCATCCCCTCTCTGGCTTTTCCCAGCCCAGGGCACGGGCGAGTGACACTTGGGAACCTCAGTTTCCCCGTGTGAAATGAGGTAATAATAGGTTTGTGGTAAGGATGTCAGGAGCCCGGCAGAGGAAGGTTCAGTTACAGGTGGTGGTAATGTTGTTGCTGGTCACCATCATTAGTGTTATTGTTACTGGCTGTGAAATGTTTGTCCATCAGCACCCCTTAAACAGCACCTGTGCAAGCAGCTCTGCAGTTTCCTGAAGAATTCTGGAGACCCAGGCAGGGTGAGAAGATGGTGCTTCCTAGCCCTATGGCCTTGCTTATCATCCCCCCCATCTCAGTTTCTTCATCTGTCAGATGGGTGTGATAGTCATACCTGCTTCTTCAGGGTCACTGGAAGCATACACAAGTGCATTCACAAAGTGTTGAGAGTGCCTTGGTCAGCAGGAGGAATGACAATGAGGATGCGATCATTATTATTTTGTTTGTTGTTCATGTCAGCCTTGCTTGTTTTCCTTCTGGATCCTCGCCCCCACCCCAATTCTTCTGAGCCCTGGGCTTGATCCTGCTCCTATAAGCAGAACTTTCTAATACAAATGTAGAACCACTCCAGTATGGCAGTAGCCCGGGCCAGGCAGGTGCTGGAGAGACCTGGCGCAGTCCAGCCCGTCAGGGCCCTTGGAGGTCTGGTCTGGCTGTGCCACCTCCTGGGTGGAGCCTCTGGAAGGCAGAGTGGGCAGTGCCGGAGGCACTTGGGAGGGGCCTCCAGCGGCCGCTCCTCACGCTGCCCTCTCTGAGTGGGAGCCACAGGGCACAGGAAGCTCTCAGGGCCGGCCTTGGCGCTCAGTCAGTGACAGACACCGTTGTTGTCATTGTTGTCATTATTATTCAAATGAGAGGCCTTCTCCCAGTAGCGCTGAGCTTGGCCGGCTTCTAGCTGTGAGACCTTGGGCAAGTGACCTGAACTTTCTGAGCCTCAGCTACCCAGCATGGGCCAAGAGCCCCGGCTTCTCTCAGGTATATGAGCCTGTCGTGAATGCACATGTGAAGGGTATGAGCCTGGCCCAGAGTAGGGACTCACACCGGGCTGGGTATAATTGCTATGGCTGTGTGACTTTGAGCTTGTCCCTTAACCTCTCTGAGCTGTGGGTTTCTTATGAATGAGAGCACAGTAGGGTTGTGTGAGGAGAGGCGTGTACAAGTGCCTGGCATGCAGTCTTCACTTAGTGAGAGCTACTGCTTTCGTGCCCGAGAGCGGGGCTGGCACTTAATTGCCAGGTTTCCTGGGAAAACAGTCCCTGGGCACCCCCCCCTCCCCGGGTGTTCAGCATCTTTGGCAAGGCGGAACAGGAAGCTGCTTCCATCTGGCAGACGAGAAAAGCTTGCCTCGGAGAGTCCAGAGGTGGATGCAAGTTGCTCGTTCCCAGCCAGACCCTGTTCCCAGCTACCCGCCGTCCCCGAGGAAACTGAGGCGGGCAGGCTGCCCAGGGGAAGTGACTCAGCTGGGGTCACTCGCTGAGTCAGGCCTAATTGGACCCAGGAGCACTGTGCCCCAGCTCCCTGGCTTCCGGGGCCTGAGGTCCCTTGGGGTCTGGGCAGGTCCAAACCGCAGCTGGACACTCACTCACTTGGACCCCAAATCTGGGACAACCAGCATTCTTTGGTTGGGGCTCCGCGGTCCCAGTGGCCACCCCTGGGCTCCTCAGCCCCGCATCCTTCCTGCCGGCAGGGGCAAGGGCCACTTCCTCAGGAGAGCAAGTCCTTCTGGCGTCCCCCGGCTCCACCCCGTCCGGAAACCCAGCAGCTGAGCAGATGGCTGGAAGAGTTTTCCTCCCACGCCACCCTGTCAGGGGTCGGCTGGGGGGGATGGGCTGCAGGCTTCCTCACGAGCCAGGGCCTCGGAGCCCGTGGGGGCCTGCCCGGATGCGGGCCCCCACCCCAGCTGGCCCGGGGGAGACTGCCACTGCCCCGTGGGTCCCCAGGGAGGCCTGGGAGGGAGGAAGTCTGTGCCCGGCTGGCTAGGAGCTGACTCACAGGGTGCCTGAGGGGGCGGCCTTGGCCTTGAGGGCCTGGGGGCCTGGAAATGCCGCTGGGGCGGTGGACACAGAAGGGGGCCTTTGGCATGACATCTTTGGGAGCTGGCACTCCTGCCATCTCACGGGAGGAGAGGCCCCAGAGAGGGCGCTGAGGGTGGGAGAGGTGCTGTGAGCTGGAGAGCTTGAGGCCACCGTCCTGATGTCCTGAAGAGGCGACACCGTCTGGGGGCGTGAGCTAACAGAGAGCCTGCCTCTCTTCTCACCTCAACCCAGGGACAGCTACCGGAAGCAGTCTCCTCCTGGCATGGGGGTGACTTCGAGCGTTCTGCCTCTTGCCTGGCTGCTGCCACCTCCAGAAGCCTAGCTGGGCTGCTGGTCGGGGTGTCAGGCTGGGGGTGGGGGCAGAGGAAACCAGAGGACATTTCCTGTTCTGGCAGACTGTGCCGTGTTATAAATGTCCTCGGGCACTAGGTGACCCCAGAGAGAGTGTCTCAGGGTCTCCTGGATGTCCAATGGCCTGGGAAAAAGAAGCCACTGTTCAGCCTCCCCAGGGCCCCAGAACCTTTGCTTTGGGCCTCCCATAGGCTCCTGCGCAGTCTGGCCAGCATGAATGGTGTGAAAGGGCAGTGGGCCTCCTGCCAGGCCGTGTCTTGGAACCCTTTCCACCCTCCGGGCCTCCTTGGACAGGGGGCCTGGGCTCCTGCAGAAGTGAGTGCTGCGGGTAGGAGAGGCAGACATGCTTCCCGCAGCCTAGAGTGAACCTGGAGGCTTCCTTCAGGCGGTGTCTCCCTCCGAAGGTATGACTTCCTGCCCAAACATCTGTGAACTGTGGACCTGGGGGTGGATGGAGGCTCTGGGCTGGTTCATTGTAAGTTCACTTACCACAATTCAAAATATTCTCCCTGCGCCTTGGCAGGTGAAATTCCCACAGGTGGGCGAAGGCCTGCTCTGCACCTGGGCTTGATAATTAAGCAGGAAATATTAGCTTCCCCAGATTGCATTATTACCCGGGGTGATTGGACAGAGAGGAGAGGCTGATGAGCCTCAGCCTCTGGGGTCCTCGGTGAGCCCCCTCACTCGGAGCCAGGATTCCCAGCTGTTCAGGGCCTGAGTTCTCCCTGACTTGGTGTAGGATGTACTGCTAGATGCTTGAAGAGGGACACCCACCAAGGACGGGCTGAGGCTTCCGAGCCCTCCCCAGCTCGCCCTCAGCAGGGACTCTGTAGACCCAGCTGTTTTAAACTCGGGGGTCTGAAGAGCAGACCCACCCCTGCCCTGACGTGCGCCCCTGGACGGGCACAGAGAGCGGCCCCCCTTCCGTCAGTTTGCAGTGGGGACTTCGGGTTGGGGGCCAGGATGCAGTGTGATCTCCCTGTTCCTCCTCTCATCATCACAGTCCATCACTCTGCACAGGGATTTTGGGAAATCCTGGCCACCCACTTCCTCACCTAGCAGAACACCCTACCCCACAGCCCCCAGATGAGAGGGTGGGAGGGACCCCCAGAATTTGCAAGCCCCTCTCTGTGACGGCTCTTTGTCACTTTGGTTGCCCAGGTTCCCAGATGCTTCCAAGGTGGGGAGTTGGAGGAGAGAAATGTCCCAAAGACACTCTCCTCAGATCCTCTGGCTGAAGCCTGGGGGCTCCTGGGAACCCACAGGGGATTGTTTCCTGCCGAGGGCCTCTAGGCCCTGCTCCCAGAGTCGGTGTGATCTGATCAACTGTTCTTCCTCTGAGTCTGGCACTTGGTAAACACTCAAGAAACGCTCCCTCTTGGGCCAAGGCCAGAGAGGGGACCACCTTCCTGCGGCCTGGCTGCCTGCCCTGGCCAGGAAACCTCCCAGGCACGGCCCCTCCCGGCACAGGCCACGGCTGAGTGCTCTGGCTGGTGACTTCCTGCCTGGAGCTCCTGCCTGAAGCTGCCTGGGCAACGCTTCTCCCATGAGAAGGCCTTGTGTTCAGCCCGCTCCCCCCCGTTCACTTACCACAATTCAAAATATTCTCCCTGCGCCTTGGCAGGTGAAATTCCCACAGGTGGGCGAAGGCCTGCTCTGCACCTGGGCTTGATAATTAAGCAGGAAATATTAGCTTCCCCAGATTGCATTATTACCCGGGGTGATTGGACAGAGAGGAGAGGCTGATGAGCCTCAGCCTCTGGGGTCCTCGGTGAGCCCCCTCACTCGGAGCCAGGATTCCCAGCTGTTCAGGGCCTGAGTTCTCCCTGACTTGGTGTAGGATGTACTGCTAGATGCTTGAAGAGGGACACCCACCAAGGACGGGCTGAGGCTTCCGAGCCCTCCCCAGCTCGCCCTCAGCAGGGACTCTGTAGACCCAGCTGTTTTAAACTCGGGGGTCTGAAGAGCAGACCCACCCCTGCCCTGACGTGCGCCCCTGGACGGGCACAGAGAGCGGCCCCCCTTCCGTCAGTTTGCAGTGGGGACTTCGGGGTGGGGGCCAGGATGCAGTCTGATCTCCCTGTTCCTCCTTGCATCATCCCAGTCCCTCACTCTGCTCTGGGATTTTGGGAAATCCTGGCCCCCCACTTCCTCACCTAGCAGAACACCCTACCCCACAGCCCCCAGATGAGAGGGTGGGAGGGACCCCCAGAATTTGCAAGCCCCTCTCTGTGACGGCTCTTTGTCACTTTGGTTGCCCAGGTTCCCAGATGCTTCCAAGGTGGGGAGTTGGAGGGAGAGAAATGTCCCAAAGACACTCTCCTCAGATCCTCTGGCTGAAGCCTGGGGGCTCCTGGGAACCCACAGGGGATTGTTTCCTGCCGAGGGCCTCTAGGCCCTGCTCCCAGAGTCGGTGTGATCTGATCAACTGTTCTTCCTCTGAGTCTGGCACTTGGTAAACACTCAAGAAACGCTCCCTCTTGGGCCAAGGCCAGAGAGGGGACCACCTTCCTGCGGCCTGGCTGCCTGCCCTGGCCAGGAAACCTCCCAGGCACGGCCCCCTCCCCGGCACAGGCCACGGCTGAGTGCTCTGGCTGGTGACTTCCTGCCTGGAGCTCCTGCCTGAAGCTGCCTGGGCAACGCTTCTCCCATGAGAAGGCCTTGTGTTCAGGCTCCCGTGACTCCCCCTGCCTGGCCTAGCCCCTGAAGCCAGGCTCTGTCTGGAGCTTCTTGCAGCAGGTGGGTCTGACAGTCTCTGGAGCTGGTGCCCCTCTTTTCTAACAATAATAGCAATAAAGTGGCAGCAGGCACTTGTCTCTTGAGCCCTGTGCCCAGCACCTATAGATACCAGTTCTTAGAATGCTCCTAGTGAATACCTGGAGAAGACCCTTAACCCATTTTAGAGATGGGAACACTGAGGCTCAGAGAGGGAAGCCTGCTCTTCTGCAGCACACAGCAAGGAAGTGGCAGAATGAGGATGTGAACCCAGCCGTGGATGAGGCTCTCACCTGTGGAGAGGTTTTCTGTGGCGGTGGGTTTCTCGGGTCCCTCAGCCCGTTCTGTCTGTCCACAGAGGCCAGGGGCGTGATTCCAAGAGTGTGACTGACTGTGTCAACCCCTGGAGTTCATTAATTCAGACAACTAGCCTTTCTGGGGTAGCTGCTCTGACCAGGCTCTGTGGGGTGGGCAGGAGGGCGGTGGCCCTCGGCTGCTAGGGGCAGACGCCCAGGCGGAGGCAGGTGGATAGTGAGCAGTATCGCTCACTGAGGCTGGTGCTTCCAGCAAGTGAGCAGGCTTTCCATCCCAGCTCTGCCCCTCATGGGCCCTGTGACCCTGGGCAAAGTATTCCTCCCACACCTTGGCTTTCTTATCCATAAAATGGGCATAGTGCTAGGACCACCCTCACCCGTCGGGAATAGACAAGTGAATAAATGCAGAGTGTTTAGCACAGAGCAGGACATGTAGCATGAATTAGTCATTTTTTGTTTTAAATTTTTCACCCTGTGGCTACTTTCCAGCCCCCCTGATCGGAGGTGCTGAGGCCTCCAGACTCCAGCAGGAGCTGAGTGAGGCCTTTCTAAAGGCCCCTCCTCTGCATAAACATTCACTGGGCAGTGAGCCTTCCTTGGGGTGTGCATTTCGGAGGTATTTCTCTGAGGTGGTGGGGGCTTCTTTGGTTAGCCACGGTTTACCCTGCCTGGAGCTCCTGCCTGAAGCTGCCTGGGCAACGCTTCTCCCATGAGAAGGCCTTGTGTTCAGGCTCCCGTGACTCCCCTGCCTGGCCTAGCCCTGAAGCCAGGCTCTGTCTGGAGCTTCTTGCAGCAGGTGGGTCTGACAGTCTCTGGAGCTGGTGCCCCTCTTTTCTAACAATAATAGCAATAAAGTGGCAGCAGGCACTTGTCTCTTGAGCCCTGTGCCCAGCACCTATAGATACCAGTTCTTAGAATGCTCCTAGTGAATACCTGGAGAAGACCCTTAACCCATTTTAGAGATGGGAACACTGAGGCTCAGAGAGGGAAGCCTGCTCTTCTGCAGCACACAGCAAGGAAGTGGCAGAATGAGGATGTGAACCCAGCCGTGGATGAGGCTCTCACCTGTGGAGAGGTTTTCTGTGGCGGTGGGTTTCTCGGGTCCCTCAGCCCGTTCTGTCTGTCCACAGAGGCCAGGGGCGTGATTCCAAGAGTGTGACTGACTGTGTCAACCCCTGGAGTTCATTAATTCAGACAACTAGCCTTTCTGGGGTAGCTGCTCTGACCAGGCTCTGTGGGGTGGGCAGGAGGGCGGTGGCCCTCGGCTGCTAGGGGCAGACGCCCAGGCGGAGGCAGGTGGATAGTGAGCAGTATCGCTCACTGAGGCTGGTGCTTCCAGCAAGTGAGCAGGCTTTCCATCCCAGCTCTGCCCCTCATGGGCCCTGTGACCCTGGGCAAAGTATTCCTCCCACACCTTGGCTTTCTTATCCATAAAATGGGCATAGTGCTAGGACCACCCTCACCCGTCGGGAATAGACAAGTGAATAAATGCAGAGTGTTTAGCACAGAGCAGGACATGTAGCATGAATTAGTCATTTTTTGTTTTAAATTTTTCACCCTGTGGCTACTTTCCAGCCCCCCTGATCGGAGGTGCTGAGGCCTCCAGACTCCAGCAGGAGCTGAGTGAGGCCTTTCTAAAGGCCCCTCCTCTGCATAAACATTCACTGGGCAGTGAGCCTTCCTTGGGGTGTGCATTTGGGCACGGACCAGGTATTTCTCTGAGGTGGTGGGGGGCTTCTTTGTAGGGTTTCCATTGATCACTAGCTATGGGACCTCTGACTTCAGTTTACCCACTTGTGAAATGGAGGCATTATGACCTTACTTGCTAGCGCTGTTGTGAAGCTTGGGAGAGTTAATGGTTTGCAAAAGCATTTAGAAGAAAATGCCTGATGTTTCACCAGTATTGAGTACACACCGCTCTTCCTGTGGGGAATCGGGGTAGGGGCACGGTGAGGAGGGCTGCCGGCCACCGCCGGGGCAGTGAGGGCGCTTGGAGCCGGCACAGCGGCTCCAAGAAGGCTCTTCCCCGGGTTTGTTCCTGGAGCTGGGCTCCCGGCCTCTGATGCACAGGGGCCAACAGGGCCAGGCGCTCTAGGCCAGGGGACAAGACTGGGTGCCCGGGAGGTGGGTTGGCCCCGCAAGTGGTGCTCACTGGTGGGTGTGGGCCACCACACAGCTGCCAGAGAAGCCAGCGGTTGCAAGTCCAGCCAGCCTCTTGCATTCCTACCTACACTCTTTGGTTCATTCTGCATGCTAGGACCTGGGGTTGGAGCTGGAAGTGGCTCCTGGCATCCTGGAGCTCAATCTGGTGGGGAGAGAGTCACTAATTAATCACAGCTGCTGCATGAGAACACATGACCAGCATGCTGAAGGACAGGTTGAGGACTCAGTCGCCCGTGAGCTCAAGGGAGGCTTCTCTTGAGTGAGACGGGAGCAGATGAGGAGCAGGCGGGGCACAGGGACGCCTCACGCAGGGGCCCAGAGGCAGCTGGCGTGAGGGCAGATCACACGGGGTCTCGTGGCTGGGACAGGAGCTTGGATCTGGAATCTGGTTTCCCCAACCTGTGAGGACAGTGCTGGGCTCACCTGTGTCCAGGTGTGCAGTGCCCAAGAGGTTAACAAAGGACAAGTCACCCACACACATGGGTCGAGCCTCCCCTTCCGCACAGGGGTGGTTTCCTTGGTGGAGCGCAGTGGCCACGGAGCCTCCCCTTCTGCCCGCCGTGTGCAGAGTGCCTGTCTCGTGTAGCTGACGAGGGCCCTGTGGTGTGCAAAATCATCAAGTGTGTGCCCAGCACCCTCCCAGCTAGGTGCAGCGGCACCCACTCTGTGCCATCTGGACTGTGCCACTGCGATTGGCTGCAGGGTCCCCGCCGCAGCCTGGAGATGTGAAATGGCGGCATTATGACCTTACTTGCTAGCGCTGTTGTGAAGCTTGGGAGAGTTAATGGTTTGCAAAAGCATTTAGAAGAAAATGCCTGATGTTTCACCAGTATTGAGTACACACCGCTCTTCCTGTGGGGAATCGGGGTAGGGGCACGGTGAGGAGGGCTGCCGGCCACCGCCGGGGCAGTGAGGGCGCTTGGAGCCGGCACAGCGGCTCCAAGAAGGCTCTTCCCCGGGTTTGTTCCTGGAGCTGGGCTCCCGGCCTCTGATGCACAGGGGCCAACAGGGCCAGGCGCTCTAGGCCAGGGGACAAGACTGGGTGCCCGGGAGGTGGGTTGGCCCCGCAAGTGGTGCTCACTGGTGGGTGTGGGCCACCACACAGCTGCCAGAGAAGCCAGCGGTTGCAAGTCCAGCCAGCCTCTTGCATTCCTACCTACACTCTTTGGTTCATTCTGCATGCTAGGACCTGGGGTTGGAGCTGGAAGTGGCTCCTGGCATCCTGGAGCTCAATCTGGTGGGGAGAGAGTCACTGATTAATCACAGCTGCTGCATGAGAACACATGACCAGCATGCTGAAGGACAGGTTGAGGACTCAGTCGCCCGTGAGCTCAAGGGAGGCTTCTCTTGAGTGAGACGGGAGCAGATGAGGAGCAGGCGGGGCACAGGGACGCCTCACGCAGGGGCCCAGAGGCAGCTGGCGTGAGGGCAGATCACACGGGGTCTCGTGGCTGGGACAGGAGCTTGGATCTGGAATCTGGTTTCCCCAACCTGTGAGGACAGTGCTGGGCTCACCTGTGTCCAGGTGTGCAGTGCCCAAGAGGTTAACAAAGGACAAGTCACCCACACACATGGGTCGAGCCTCCCCTTCCGCACAGGGGTGGTTTCCTTGGTGGAGCGCAGTGGCCACGGAGCCTCCCCTTCTGCCCGCCGTGTGCAGAGTGCCTGTCTCGTGTAGCTGACGAGGGCCCTGTGGTGTGCAAAATCATCAAGTGTGTGCCCAGCACCCTCCCAGCTAGGTGCAGCGGCACCCACTCTGTGCCATCTGGACTGTGCCACTGCGATTGGCTGCAGGGTCCCCGCCGCAGCCTGGAGATGTGAAATGGGGTGGGGCAGGAAGAGCCCCAGTTTTGAGTGCTGCTCCCTCTTTGACAGATGAAGAAACTGAGGCTCCGAGAGGTCCATTCAGAGGCACCCAGCCAGTGCTTGTGTGTGTGATGTAGCCCCAGGAAAGCAGGAATTTCTTCTCTCTGGTCCGCTGCTATATCCCCGAGCCTAGGACAGTGCCTGGCGTCCAGTACACCCTCAGAAATACTTGGGTGGGTGTGGAGGTGGGCAGGCAGCCATGATTATGTGGTCCCCAGCAGGGACCCAGGTCCAGCCAGGCTTAGTTGGAAGAAAGGACGGTGCTGATGGTAACCAGAGAGGGCCTGGGTTCAGCACCGTGGACAGCAGAGGGTAGGGGGCTTCTGCACTTGGATTGTGTGGGAGCCCCAGTTGCAATGAGCAGGCAAGGCTCTGCCTGTCCCAGCGTCCCCCTATCAGAGCAGGAAGTACCTTTGCACCCCTTGTGAGTCTTGTTAATGTATTCCTTTTTATTTGTGGTTTTATAATATTTTTATTGACACCAATAATACACCCTTATTGTCACATTGACTATAAGCCTTATTAGACTTTTCTTAGGTTCTGAAGCCTTTATATTTAATTCAGTTGAATCCTCATAATGCTCCAGTGAGGTAGGTGCAACAGTGTCCCCATTTTACAGATGGGGACAGCAAGGCAGAAAGAAACCAATCCCCCAAGGTTGCAAGTAGTAAGCAGTGGGATTAGAGTCTCGGCTCCAGGCGCACTGTTCTTAGCCATATATTCTAGAGACAAGTAGTAACTGTCTTCCTTGGTTGCTTCTCTTCTGGCGCCCCAAAGTCTAGCTTGTCCCCGCAGGTCACCACTGATTCTGGATGGGTTTGCTCCAGCCACTTCTTTCCTGCCCATCACTTAAATACATTTATGTACACATAAGAACTGGGAGTTTTGCTTTGTATGTTCACATAAGTGGGACCATACGGTTTGTGTTGCTCTGTGGTTTGCTTTTCCCCTTAATGCTGTGCCCGGGAGACTCTCTGGGGTGGTAGCATAGGTCTCCGTTCTTTTGGAATACTCCAGGATATTGCATCCTGCAGGTGAATCAGTTTGTTTCACCAGTCTCTGACTGATAGGCCTTTAGGTTGTATTTGCTGTTTAGTCGCTAAGTCATGTCAGACTCTTTGCGACCCTGAGGACTGCAGCCCACCAGGTGCCCTCTGTCCATGAGGTTGCCCAGACAAGAACGCTGGAGTGGGCAGCCATTTCCTTCTCCAGGGCCTCTTCCTGACTCCTGCATTGGCAAGCAGATTCTTTACCTCTGAGCCACCTAGGAAGCCCTGAGGTTGAATTTACTTGTTTCTCTGTTAGAAATCTTGGGGAAAGAAACATCTGACAGAGGACTGTCTTGTACATGCCTCTCTGCCCAAGTGGGCATCATTTATCTCGAATACTTAACAAAGGGAATTACTAGGTCTGAAAATGATTCAGCCAAATTGCCGGGCCCAAAAGGCTGTCCTCCCAACGGTACCGGGAGTACAGATTGTAGGGGAGTGCCCATTTGGCGGCATCTTCACCAGCACTGGGTATTAAGGTAACTTTCGCGTTTTGCGCTTGTGCCTGGTGACCGGCATGTCTGGCAGTGGTTTCAGTGGTCGTCTGCTCAGCCGTCCACTCCTTCGTCTGTCGAGCCCTTCCCACCGTGTCTTTCAGCCTGGCTGCTCCACCTCGGTCTCCGCCATGAACGGGCCCACCCTGCAGTCCTCCTCGGCCTCCTCTGCATCCTCGGCCGCCCCGTCGCCGCGCGGCTGGAGCGAGTTCTGCGAGCTGCACGCGGTGGCCGCGGCCCGGGAGCTGGCCCGGCAGTACTGGCTCTTCGCCCGCGAGCACCCGCACCACGCGCCGCTGCGCGCGGAGCTCGTGTCGCTGCAGTTCACCGACCTCTTCCAGCGCTACTTCTGCCGCGAGGTGCGCGAGGGCCGGGCGCCAGGGCCGCCGCCGGGACCCCGGGCCGCCGCCCCCGCGCGCGACTACCGCGAGACGGGCCGCGGGTCCCCGGGCAAGGCCGAGGCGCCCCCCACCGAGCCGGGCGCCGGCCCCGCCGCGCCCGCCCCCAGTCTGCCCAAGGCCCGCAGCTCCGAGGAGTTGGCCCCGCCGCGCCCGGCCGCCGCCTGCTCCCTCCAGCACCTGCGCCACAGCCTCCGCCACATCTTCCGCCACCGCTCGGCCGGGGAGCTGCCCGCGGGCCCCGTCGCGACCAACGGGGAGGCCGGCGAGGCCCCGGCCAGGCCCGGCCTGGCCAGAAAGCTCCTGCCCTGGAGCTTGGCCCGGGAGCCGCCGCCCGAGGCCCTCAAGGAGGCGACGCTGCGGTACAGCCTGGCCGACGAGGCCTCCATGGACAGCGGGGCGCGCTGGCAACGGGGGCGCCTGGCGCTGCGGCGCGCGGGCCCCGACGGCAACAACCGCCTGCTGGAGCTCTTCGACCCGCCCAAGGTAAGACCCCGCGCTGCGGTTGGCGACACGTTCCCAGCCGGCGGCCGCAGAGTGCCCAGAGGAAAGCAGGTCTTTTCAAAAGAGAGCTTTACCCTCCGAGAATCATTTCCCATTTATAGGGAGGTAGTACAGAGCTGCCTTACACGCCGCACCCAGCTCTGCTTCCTGTTAACTTGTTAGAGCTCTAGGCATATTCGCCGTATAATTCAGGGACAAACGTTGGAACATTACTGTTAATGGGATTCCGAGGGTCTTTTGGATTTCATTGGTTACCCCCTAAGGACACCATAGTAGATGTAGTTGTCATGTCTCCTTAGGCACCTCTTGGCTGTGGTGGTTTCTTGGATTGTCTTGCTTCTAGTGACCTCGACAGTTTTCAGCAGCACTGCTCAGGGATTTTGTAGAATATCCAGGGCCACCATCCGCGGGCATCACGTGGGCCACTGGCAACCTGAAGGTCCTGAAAAGCCTGATCCAGGTTGACCCTAACAAATTATGCAGTTTCTCCTAAGGAGTTAAAAACTCTTGGAATTCCTCTAGGACCTTCCATGCTTTGTGGATGTGTTACTTTAAGTTTAAACGTTGTTTTGTTTTGTTTGTCTTTTTCCTTTGCGACCCACTTAATTCCAGTGGTGAATTGAGACTAAAGAGTCATTGTTGTCCACACACCTGCCCAACTCCATCTTTCACCAGATGTGTCCAGTTGGTGGGACCCTGTGGTCTTTCATTCCCTTCTCCTTGTGCTTTTGTTCTGTCCTGGGGCCTTGGTCTAGAGAGTGAGCAGAGCAGATCCCAGCCCTGAGGGGTCACTGGCTGGCTGGAGGAGACCAACAATTACGCATTCATTCAAAAAATACGTACTTGTTGAGCAGCTGCTCCACACTAGTTGCACACACTAGTTGATGAGGGAGCTGGTGGGGGTATGGAAGGAGTAAACTGACAAATGAACGTGGAATTATAAATTGTATCTTGTGTTCTGAAAGAAAGAAATGCAGCCTCTGGGAGGGTAACTGAAGGGTCCTTATTTGGGGGCGTGGGATGGGGGGTTGTCAAGGAAGCCCCTTGTGTGAAGAGCCTTTCCTTGTTAAACTTCACTGGGGAGTCATTCTCGCATGCTGAAGCGCGTGAAGTGCTGAAACTCGGCGAGCATCTCTGTTTGTACACCCAGTGGTCCAGCGCCCCGGGGGGCTCCCTTGCACCTCTTCCATATCAGCACCCCTGCCCCCACACTCACTCCTGCCCCCGTGGATTGCATTTCTCAGTTTTGAACGTCATATAAGTGGCCTTGTGCAGTACACTGGTTTTATGTCTGGCTTTTTTCACCCCGTATGTTCTAAAGATTTGTCTGTGCTCTTAGATTCTACTAGAGTTTCTTTTTATCACTGAGTAAATCCAGTCTGATGTATGAATGCCCTGCTGGTTGTTTATCCACTCACCGGTTGCTGGATACTTGGGTTGTTTCCGCGTTGGGACTTTTCCAGATCATGCAGTAATGAAGTTTGTTCTTAGGTCTTATGTTTCCACTTCCCTTCGGTAGATTCGTAGGTGTGCTCGGTCTTATGGTAAATGCAGGTTTTACTTGATAAGAAACCTCTAAAATTCTTTTCCAAAGTGGCAGTGCAGTTTCACATCCCGTGCAAGTGTTCTTGGAATTCCTCTAGACTAATTTTACGTTTAAACGTTGTTTTGTTTTGTTTGTCTTTTTCCTTTGCGACCCACTTAATTCCAGTGGTGAATTGAGACTAAAGAGTCATTGTTGTCCACACACCTGCCCAACTCCATCTTTCACCAGATGTGTCCAGTTGGTGGGACCCTGTGGTCTTTCATTCCCTTCTCCTTGTGCTTTTGTTCTGTCCTGGGGCCTTGGTCTAGAGAGTGAGCAGAGCAGATCCCAGCCCTGAGGGGTCACTGGCTGGCTGGAGGAGACCAACAATTACGCATTCATTCAAAAAATACGTACTTGTTGAGCAGCTGCTCCACACTAGTTGCACACACTAGTTGATGAGGGAGCTGGTGGGGGTATGGAAGGAGTAAACTGACAAATGAACGTGGAATTATAAATTGTATCTTGTGTTCTGAAAGAAAGAAATGCAGCCTCTGGGAGGGTAACTGAAGGGTCCTTATTTGGGGGCGTGGGATGGGGGGTTGTCAAGGAAGCCCCTTGTGTGAAGAGCCTTTCCTTGTTAAACTTCACTGGGGAGTCATTCTCGCATGCTGAAGCGCGTGAAGTGCTGAAACTCGGCGAGCATCTCTGTTTGTACACCCAGTGGTCCAGCGCCCCGGGGGGCTCCCTTGCACCTCTTCCATATCAGCACCCCTGCCCCCACACTCACTCCTGCCCCCGTGGATTGCATTTCTCAGTTTTGAACGTCATATAAGTGGCCTTGTGCAGTACACTGGTTTTATGTCTGGCTTTTTTCACCCCGTATGTTCTAAAGATTTGTCTGTGCTCTTAGATTCTACTAGAGTTTCTTTTTATCACTGAGTAAATCCAGTCTGATGTATGAATGCCCTGCTGGTTGTTTATCCACTCACCGGTTGCTGGATACTTGGGTTGTTTCCGCGTTGGGACTTTTCCAGATCATGCAGTAATGAAGTTTGTTCTTAGGTCTTATGTTTCCACTTCCCTTCGGTAGATTCGTAGGTGTGCTCGGTCTTATGGTAAATGCAGGTTTTACTTGATAAGAAACCTCTAAAATTCTTTTCCAAAGTGGCAGTGCAGTTTCACATCCCCGTCAGCAGTGTATGAATCTTTTTTTTCTTCTCAGCCCTTCTGAGAAGGGTGTATACTGGCATCTCAAATCTTGGCTTTAATTTGCATTTCCTTGATGACTCAGGAGGTTAAGTACCTTTTCATGTGTTTATCAGCCATTGGGGTTGGCTCTTTTTTTCAAGTGTTTGTCATTTTTATTGAGTTGTCTGTCCTTTTCTTATTGATTTATAGGTGTTTTTATATACCCTGAAGCCACTTTCTTTGTATATATCATCTCCTGCTCCGTGATTGTCTTTTTACCCCTTTAATGGAATCCTTTCGTGAACCTAAGTTCTTAGTTTTAATGAAGTCTGGTTTATCGATTGCTGTCCTTTATGGTTGGTGCATTTTGAGTCCCATTTAAGGAGTCATCACCTACCAAGGGTCCCAAAGATCTTTCTTGTCTTTTCTTCTAGGAGCTTTATCATAACCAAGTCATATTGATGGGCCCTCACAAGGTTCAGCTTGAATTAGTTTTTGTGTATGGTGTGAGGTAGGGGTCACAATTCTTCCAGTTCTCTACGTGGCGATGTGACGCTCTCTTTCCTACTGGGTCGCATGCAATGCCACTTTCATCCTAAACCTCGTGTCTGTCTATCTGTGCTGCACCACCTTCTGTTCCACTGATCTGTGTGTCTCTCCTATGCCAACAGCATACTCTCTTTTTTTTGCCTTTTTTTTTAATTTTTACTTTTTTTTCTTTTTTCTTTTTCCCACAGTCACAAGTTTTTATTTTGCTTTTTTGCTTTTACAGAGTTTTGTTGTTCACAGATATGTATAATTCCAGATTAGTCATATGTACATCCCATCCCCCCCCATCCCACCCCTCTAGGCCATCGCATAGCCCCCATGTAAGATCCCTTAACCCACAACGCATTGACAATAGTTATCTCTTTTACATATGCTAGTATAGGGCTCCATGTTACTCTTTCCATATCTCTCACCCACTCTTCCCTCTCCCCAGTGTCCATAAGTCCGTTCTCTATGACTATTTTTCCATCAATGCTCTGAGTGTGTATTTATCAGTATGACCTTACTAGATTCCATATATATGTTAGTAGACTAGTCCTCTTTTTGACGTACTTCACTTTATATAATAGGTTCTAGATTCATCCATCTCATTAGGACTGAATCCTCAGTATTTCTTTTTGTGGCTGAGAAGTACTCTATTGTATGTATGTACCAGAGCTGCTTTATCCATTCATTCGTCGATGGACATCTAGGTTGCTTCCATGTTCTAGCTTTTGTGTACAGTGCTGCAGTAAACATTGGCGTACAGGTGTCTCTTTCAATTTTGATTTTATCAGGGTATAAGCCTAATAGTGGGATTGCTGGGTCGTATGGTGTTCTATTCTTAGCTTTTTGAGGAATCTCCATACTGTCTTCCATAGTGGTTATATCAGTTTACATTCCCACCAATGCAAGAGTGTTGCCTTTTTCTCTGCACCCTCTCCAGCATTGATTACCTGCAGGTTTTTTTTTTTTTTTTGGCCACTTCTATTGGTCTTTCATTTTCTTATTTATTTCCATCCATCTTCATTACTTTTTGGCCTGTGTGGGCCTCCCTTCACTGTGGCCTCTCCTGCCGCAGAGCACTCGCTCCGGGCGCATGCCTTTCAGAGCTCCAGCTTGGTAGTTGGACACGTGGGTCCAGCTGCTCCATGGCATGGCATGTGGGATTCTCCCAGGCCAGGGGTCGAACTGGTGCCCCCTGCACTGCAAGGCTGTGTCCTTACCCACTGGACCACCAGGGAAGCCCAACGTGCAGATTTTTTGATGATGGCCATTCTGACTGGTGTGAGGTGGTATCTCATGGTAGTTTCACCACGCTCTCTCTCTTTTTTTTAGTATTAAAAAGAATCAGGCTTTATTTTTCATTTGGGCTTCTGTGGGTTGGCTGGGGAAATTCTTTCACCACGCTCTCTTAATCACCAAAGTTTAACAGCGAGTCTTGAGGAGTGCCTTTTTCTTTTTCCTTTTGCCTACTGTGTTGCAAGTCTTATGGGATCTTAGTTCCCCTGCCAGGGATAGAACCCCTGCACCCTTGGCAGTGAAAGCATGGCGTCCTCACCACTGGGCCGCCATTGAGGAGGTGACTGTTGAACGAGGTCTTTTTTTTTCCCTTTCTACTGCCCGGGGTCTCTGCTGCAGTGTGTGGGCTTCTCTGACGGTGGCACTCAGGCTCCAGGGCGCATGGTCTCCGTAGTGACGGCACTCGGGGTTTGTTGTCCTGTGGCGTGGAGGATCTTAGTTCACAGACCAGGGATTGAGCCCACGTCCTGCATCAAAAGGCAGATTCTTAACCACTAGACCACCAGGGATGTCCCGAACCTAGACCTTACTGAGATTCTTAAACCAAAAAAACGTTTTAAAAACATTGGCGTACAGGTGTCTCTTTCAATTTTGATTTTATCAGGGTATAAGCCTAATAGTGGGATTGCTGGGTCGTATGGTGTTCTATTCTTAGCTTTTTGAGGAATCTCCATACTGTCTTCCATAGTGGTTATATCAGTTTACATTCCCACCAATGCAAGAGTGTTGCCTTTTTCTCTGCACCCTCTCCAGCATTGATTACCTGCAGGTTTTTTTTTTTTTTTTTGGCCACTTCTATTGGTCTTTCATTTTCTTATTTATTTCCATCCATCTTCATTACTTTTTGGCCTGTGTGGGCCTCCCTTCACTGTGGCCTCTCCTGCCGCAGAGCACTCGCTCCGGGCGCATGCCTTTCAGAGCTCCAGCTTGGTAGTTGGACACGTGGGTCCAGCTGCTCCATGGCATGGCATGTGGGATTCTCCCAGGCCAGGGGTCGAACTGGTGCCCCCTGCACTGCAAGGCTGTGTCCTTACCCACTGGACCACCAGGGAAGCCCAACGTGCAGATTTTTTGATGATGGCCATTCTGACTGGTGTGAGGTGGTATCTCATGGTAGTTTCACCACGCTCTCTCTCTTTTTTTTAGTATTAAAAAGAATCAGGCTTTATTTTTCATTTGGGCTTCTGTGGGTTGGCTGGGGAAATTCTTTCACCACGCTCTCTTAATCACCAAAGTTTAACAGCGAGTCTTGAGGAGTGCCTTTTTCTTTTTCCTTTTGCCTACTGTGTTGCAAGTCTTATGGGATCTTAGTTCCCCTGCCAGGGATAGAACCCCTGCACCCTTGGCAGTGAAAGCATGGCGTCCTCACCACTGGGCCGCCATTGAGGAGGTGACTGTTGAACGAGGTCTTTTTTTTTCCCTTTCTACTGCCCGGGGTCTCTGCTGCAGTGTGTGGGCTTCTCTGACGGTGGCACTCAGGCTCCAGGGCGCATGGTCTCCGTAGTGACGGCACTCGGGGTTTGTTGTCCTGTGGCGTGGAGGATCTTAGTTCCCAGACCAGGGATTGAGCCCACGTTCCCTGCATCAAAAGGCAGATTCTTAACCACTAGACCACCAGGGATGTCCCCGAACCTAGACCTTACTGAGATAAGAATCGCTGGGTCTGGGGAACAGCACAGGCAAAAGGCACAGAGATGGGAAAGCATTTGCGTGTTTTTAAGAAAGAAGCACAGAAATGTGGGGCCACAGAGGGGGAAGACAGGGTGTGGGTGTCCCGTGAGGGATCCGTATTTTATTCCAAATGTAACAGGACACCTTTGGAAAGTGCAGATAAAAATTCATTGTTTTTAAAATGTCTCAAGGCTCGGACACCATGAGCCATCCCAGACACATGGCCTCACCTGCATGAAGACACGGGATTCCCTGTAACACTTTACAGACAACTGCTGGTGCATAAAATACACTATCCTAGAAAAACCCGGCGTCCGGGATCAGGGAGACCCAAGTTCAAACAACGGAGTAGCTTCCTTCTCAGTTCTGGACCCTTGGGCGACGTCGCCCCTCTGGTTCTTGGTGTCCTCCTCTGTACAGCGGAGCTCCTTGGAGTCCGCACTGTGCTTGGCTGCTGGTAGCTGGGAGGGCGCCGCCTAGGCCGAACGCTCGGCACAGGGAGGGCTCCGTGTTACTGGGGTTCCTTGTTACGAGGGTTGTCGTGAACATGAAGCCATTTGGGAGCTAAGAATGCAAGTTTATTTACTGCTCTGGCCCCATAGTGGGGCTTCCCTTGTAGCTCAGCTGGTAAAGAAGCCGCCTGCAATGCAGGAGACCCCGGTCTGATTCCTGGATCAGGACGATCCCCTGGAGAAGGAATAGGCTACTCACTCCAGTAATTCTTGGGCTTCCTTGGTAGCTCAGAGGGTGAAGAATCTGTCTGCAGTGCGATCCCTGGGTTGGGAAGATCCCCTGGAGAAGGGAAAGGCTACCCACTCCAGTATTCTTGCCTGAAGAATTTCATGGCTTGTCCATGGATCACAAAGAGTTGGACACGACTGAGCAACTTTCACTTTCTTTCTGGGCCCTCCGTGCCTGGCTGGATGCACAGTGAAGGCTCCTGTTCCTCAGGAGGCCAGAGTCAGAGCGCCGGTCAGAGTCCTCGGGCCTCAGAAGTTGTGTGTCTGACCTCGGAGCAGGGGGGCCCAGTGGTGGCAGATGGGTCCCTGGCCTCACTCCTCTCCCCAGGCCACCTGGGCCTCTGTCCTAGGCTTGGTGGTTGCTGTGTGACCTGAGGTGTCCCCCACAAAGTGAGCACCCCTGGTGGGGCCTCACCCACCCCCTCCACAGGGTGTCTGAGCAGACCCTAGCCCCATCGGCTGCTGACGGCTTCCCTTTGGGCTGGGAACCGTCTGGGGCTCTTGCTGCATGCTTCCTAGAGTGACTCGGAGTCCAGCCTAGGCCGAAGGTGCCTAGACTAGAAGTCTTGAGGGTGCCTGCCTGGCGGGCAGCTTTCACTTCTGATCCTGGCGTTGTCTATGAGAACACCTTTTCTTTTAATTTACCTTTTAATTGGAAGAAAACTGATTTACAATGTCATGTTGCTTTCTGCCATACAACACCACAAATAAGCCATAATTATTCATATATCACCTCCCTCTTGAGCCTCCTTCCCCTCCCCCCATCACACCCCTGTGGGAGTAACTTTACCCAAAGGCAGGACCTCCCTGGTGGTCCAGCGGTTAATACCCTCTGCTTCCAGTGCACAGGGTATGGGTTCTATCCTTGGTTGGGGAACTACGATCCCACATGCCGGGGGTGCAGCTGAGAAAAACAACAACAGTAAACAAAGGCAAGGGAAGGTGTGACAGCCAGGGCTTGAGCTGTGTCACTCGAAGGGTGCTCAGTGGGAAGAGGCTTGGAGGATGAGAACTCAGAGAGGGCGCTACCCAGGGAGGTCATCCCGGAAGGCCGAGGCCGGGTGGTCAGCAGCTCATGGGTCAGCCTCCGCTGGAGTTAGGTCATAGCTCCGCCTCTGACGCTGGGCTGGTCATTTCACCCTCAGAGCCTCAGCAAGCTGTCTGTGAAGCAGGGGTGATGGCAGCCGCCGAGGGTCAAGGGTCATGGTGAGGGCTGTGGCGGGAGGGAGCTGGCCGCTGCAAGTGGTGTGTGAGCAGAGACCACACGCTGCAGCAGTGGGCGATTGGAGGCGGTGGGAGGAGACGTGCGGCTGGTTCCCAGAGTCCAAAGTCTGCTCTCAGTGGCAGCGCTGCAGGTGGATGGACGGGCAGCAGGCCGGCCATCTTCTGGGTGCTGGCCCTCTGGGGAGGCTGGGGGCTGCCTTTGGGGGTGGTCATCAGAGGGCCCCTGGCAGGAGATGTTGTCTGGGACGAGCGAAGGTGCTGATCCTGGCAGATGTGATGAAGGAGTCCCTGGCTGAGGACATGGCGCGTGGGAAGGCCCTCGAGTGGGCACGAACCAGGAGACACCGAGGAGCAGCCAGGCTGCCGAGGCTGGAGGAGAGGGAGCGGAGGGGCGAGGCTGGAAGGTGACAGGGCGGGGCGGGGTGGGGCCCGAGGGAGACAGCGAGGACTGTGGGTTTCACACCGAGAGCACTGGAAGGGCTTAGGGCCGGAGCAGGCGAGACGCTCACTCAGCAGTGGGAACCGGCCAGAGGAGCCCCCTGGGGCTGCCTGCGGTCTTCCGCTGTCTGGGAGAATGCGGCATGGTTCTTCTGCTAGCAGATCCTCTGGCCACCACGCCCCTTGTCCCGTGGCATCTCTCTCTGCTCAGGCATCACCGAGCCTAGGCTGGGGGTGGGTGCCGGGGGAGCAGTGTTTCCTTAGGGAGACGCCCACGACTCGCCAGGCACTGCCCTGAACACCTGACCACAAGTCCTTCTCTCGAGGTCAGGTCTGTTGGCCCATTTGACAGATGAGGAAAACAACACTGGCAGATTAAAAAAAACTGACTCGGGATCTTGTTGCTACAGGGATCTAAGCCTCAGTCCCAGCAGGTCCCTACTCCTGAGCGCCCAGCCACGCAGTCGAGCAGCCTCCCTCCAGCCACGCGTGCGGGGCGCCAGCTCCTGGCCAGGCTGGCCCTGAGATGTGCCATACCGCTCTGCAGTTACGAACAAAAAAGTTGGATCGGTCGCCAACGTTTACAAGCTATAAACTGGAGAGGTTTCCTGTAAGAGCCCAGTGTCCAGTTTCTTACGTGAATCGGTGGCTTCAGGCTCACTTGGAGGGCACCCCCAGCCTGGCCCCTTGCAGAGGGAGAGCCTGACCCAGAGAAGGTGGGGGTTCCAGGGTCAGAGAGTGATTACAGGACTAGCCACTAGGCTGGGATTGGCAAGCCTGGAGGGCAGGGCTCTCCTAGGAGCTGGGGTCTGTTTTCTTTCTTTTTCTTTTTTTAAATTTTTAATTGTTATTTATTTTCAGATATTCTGGGTTTCACTGCTGCCACAGGCTCTTCTCTAGTTGCAGGGAGTGGGGGCTACTCTCTGATTGAAGCGAGCAGGCTCCTCTTGTGGTGGAGCTCGGGCTCTAGGGCACGCGGGCTTCAATCGTCGCGGCACAGGAGCTCAACAGTTGCGGCTCTGAGGCTCCAGAGCACAGGCTCCATGGTTGTGGCTCACGGGCTTAGTTGCTGCGCAGCATGTGGGATCTTTCCGGATCAAGGATTGAACCGGTGTCTCCTGTGTTGGCAGGCGATCTCTTCACCACTGAGCTGCCAGGGAGGCCCTGGGGTCCATTTTCAAGTGGAGCACATTTGGGCTGGCCGTGGTGTGGAGACCAGCCCTTTGCTGTTTCTGGCCTCAGTTTTCCCTTATGTCCAGGCTCGGTTTGGCTGAGAGGCTCTCAAAGCCTGGCCAGCTCTGCTGAGTGCAGGGCTGAGACTCAGCTTCTCTCCTGAGTATAGCAGGAGTACCGATGGAATTCTGTTAATAGTAGCTGCTATTGAAAAATGCCCTTTTAGAAAGCAGCATCTGTGAGGCACTTGTTATATACCTAGCACTTAACAGTCTTGGCTTCATTCACTCCTCACAGCAGCCCTGGGAGGAAGCTGTGTGGATTGCCCCCATATCACAGACGGGGAAGTTGAGTCCAGGAGAGGGTAGGCAACTTGCCCAAGGTCACACACCTCTGAGCAGCTGAGACGGGATTGGGAACTGGGCATTTGGGCTGCACCTAGTGCCCAGCGAACCTCCAGAAGGATTTACTGTTACTGCTCGGTTGGTGGGGGTGGTGGTGTTGAGGCCAGTGACCCTACCCGGGTGGGGCATTTCTTTTGACTTCTCAGGCCTGGAAAGGCCCCCTGGGGCCATCTTGTCCAGCGCCACCAATTTACAGCTGGGCACGCTGAGGCCCAGACTGCCCAGGGTCCCTCTCATTCAGAATGTGAGACTCGGTGGACCCAGTGTGACCTGTCCTTGGCCTGTGCTGCTTTTCAGCCCCAAAAAGAGGTAGAGGGAGGAAGTGGGGCACTCCTCAGGGACTTAGCCCACAGCCCCGAAGCCCTCCCTGCACCACAGGCTCTCATGCCCCCGGGAGAAAAAGATGGGCTGGTTGGCAGTGGCTGGACCTGCTGGTTCTAGGGGTGGCCAGGGGCCAGGTGGGCAGTGTGGTTCAGAGGCGTTGCTCCTCCGGTTCTTCTGCGCTGTCCCTGGGCAAATGGCGGGGCCTCAGTTTCCTCATCTGTAAAATGGGGGTGGTCCCAGCGCTGACACGTGGAACTGGCTGTGGCTACTAAGTGCTGACTGGGGGCATGATGGGCCTGGCTGTGAGCAGCCGGCTAATGAAGGGGCTGAGAGTCCTGAGCACGGCTTGGGGTGACGGCCGTGCCGAATGAGCCCCTCCACGTTCCCGACTCTGCTCGGCCCGCCTCACAGGTGGGGAGACTGAGGCTCCCAGAGGCAGGAGGAACCACTTGCTGGACCCTGGGGGCCTGAGCCCAGAGCCCGTGCCCCGAGTGTGGGAAAGAGGAAGCAGAGAGAAAGGGACGTCCGCGGGGGCCGGCGGTTTCCTCTCGGAGGCAGGAGTGCGAGGAGGAAGAGGAGGGCTGGGCAGGAAGCGGCCGGCGGGCGGGCGGGAGGGGCAGACTGCCCCAGGTCTCTCCTGGGGCTCGGACAGACCAGGCCCTGAGTCCGGCCTCTGCCCTTCTGCGCTGCACGACCTTGGGAAGGGCACGTCGCCCTCTCTGTGCCTTATTCTCCCAAGTGCAAAGAGCTGGGTGACGGCACCCACACTGGGGCAGCGGTGAGCCAGCCGCTGTCCGCACAGGGGCGAGAGCCGAGGCTGGCGCGGGTGGGCTCAGGCAGGCTCAGCAGCTGGGGTTTTACTTGTCATTAGTCATGTTCAGCACAGTGGGCACCGTGTTCAACACATCCCATGCAGTCCCCACAAACCCGGAGCGGCGGGAACAATGATGAAACCGGCCCATACAGGAGGGAAACAGGCACAGAGAGGTAGAGAGACTTTCCCAAGGCCACACAGCTGGGAGATGGGAGAGTGGGAACGGAGGCTGGTGCGGGCCTGCCCAGGCCAAGGTTTTGTGTTGAGCCCCCAAACAGGCACAGAAACTAACCCCCTCCACTGCAGCCCGGCAGATCTGCATACGCCAGACAGAGCCCTGGTAACCCCCGGGAGACAGGCGCACTGAAGGCCAGCGCCTGCCCAGCGCCACCCTCATGGGAGGACCGGGAGCCAGAGGCTCCCAAGGTGAGAGGGGCTTTCTGTCCTCACTCTGCCTGGGCGGCCGTGTGACCCGGGGCTTCCCTGTGCCTCTCTGAGCTATGAAATGGGCAATAAGGGGCTTGCTCCAGGCCTTCCAGGACTGGTGGGTGAGGAAGGAAGGGGTGGTGGTGGGCAGGGCTCCTGTGGGGCCCCCAACCGCATACACAGCCACCCTGTCTGCCGCTTATTGGGGTTTCGTGTAAGATCATCTTTTGAAAAGTACTTTGCCGCTTAGAAGAAACCCCCGACCACGCTGAAACCACAGGCAGATGGTATCGGTGTGCTTCCTTTCAGCTCAAATTCTGTGAATCCCAGGGCTGGAACGTACCCCTGCGTCCATCGGGGAGATGGGAGCAGCAGTCCTTTATCAGCAGCACCCCACTGCTCCTCGCCGTAGCCGTCCTGACTTTCTGGAGGGCGTCTCTTCAGTTTTCCTCTATTGGGGGACCGGGTATTGAGACACAGAACTGGGGAGTCTGTGCTTTGGGCTTGGCGGTGGGGGAGAAGGTCAGGTTTGGGTTCAGATCTTTGCTCTTGCATCCTTGTTAGGAGAACGTGGGCTGTTTCAGCCTCGGTTTCCCTTTCTGGAGAATGGAATGTCAGTCCGGCCTCGGTGGGTGATCTGGTCAAAACCCAGCTCCGGGAGGGCCGGGCACGAGGTGTCTCCTCCCCGAGAGGCAGAGGAAGGGGCCTCCTTTGTGGGAAGTCACAGACCCCGGAGCTGGGTCCCCAGGTCCCTGTCCCAGGTTGGCTGTTACCTGGCTGCCACTCCCAGTAGCCCGTACTGGGTACAGTTGACAGCGCGGCCAGCCCCTGGGCCTGCTGGAAATCCCCCACCCACTTCTTTGTGAATGGAAAAGGAAACCAAAATGCACCGCCGAGATCTCTGTGTTCTGCGCACTGGCCCTCACTGGGGGTGGGGGTGGGGTAGCTTCCTTCCCCAAGGCAGGAGGGGCCGCCTCAGCTTCCTTTTTGGGGCCCACACCCCTTTTTCTATCTCCCCTCGGAGCTGGGGTGGAGGCCACCGTCGCTCTCGGGCTGTGGACCCCACTGACGGCTCAGCCTCTGGAGCCAGCGGCTGCCCACCTGCAGAGCCAGGGCCGGCCCGTGGAGCCCGGCCTCCTCCGGGGCTCCCCTCTGCCCCCGAGCCTCCCCGCCCGGGCCGGCCGTGAATCCTGACCGCGGCCCAGTCTGAAGGCCACCGCGCCTCCGAGAGAACCCGCTCTCCCCAGGGAACGTCTGGAACGGAGGCCCTGCCGAATCTCTTCTCAAATCTCCATGTAATCTAGGAAACTGTCTACCTTGCGAGGGGCCCTCACGTTCCAGTTCCTGGTGTTTCTGGTTGTGTGTTTTCAATTACTAAAGCTCATGGCAGAAATTCTAGAGCAGTCCCAGGGCTGGAACGCATTTGCCCATCGGGAGTCCTTATCAGCAGCACCCACTGCTCCTCGCCGTAGCCGTCCTGACTTTCTGGAGGGCGTCTCTTCAGTTTTCCTCTATTGGGGGACCGGGTATTGAGACACAGAACTGGGGAGTCTGTGCTTTGGGCTTGGCGGTGGGGGAGAAGGTCAGGTTTGGGTTCAGATCTTTGCTCTTGCATCCTTGTTAGGAGAACGTGGGCTGTTTCAGCCTCGGTTTCCCTTTCTGGAGAATGGAATGTCAGTCCGGCCTCGGTGGGTGATCTGGTCAAAACCCAGCTCCGGGAGGGCCGGGCACGAGGTGTCTCCTCCCCGAGAGGCAGAGGAAGGGGCCTCCTTTGTGGGAAGTCACAGACCCCGGAGCTGGGTCCCCAGGTCCCTGTCCCAGGTTGGCTGTTACCTGGCTGCCACTCCCAGTAGCCCGTACTGGGTACAGTTGACAGCGCGGCCAGCCCCTGGGCCTGCTGGAAATCCCCCACCCACTTCTTTGTGAATGGAAAAGGAAACCAAAATGCACCGCCGAGATCTCTGTGTTCTGCGCACTGGCCCTCACTGGGGGTGGGGGTGGGGTAGCTTCCTTCCCCAAGGCAGGAGGGGCCGCCTCAGCTTCCTTTTTGGGGCCCACACCCCTTTTTCTATCTCCCCTTGGAGCTGGGGTGGAGGCCACCGTCGCTCTCGGGCTGTGGACCCCACTGACGGCTCAGCCTCTGGAGCCAGCGGCTGCCCACCTGCAGAGCCAGGGCCGGCCCGTGGAGCCCGGCCTCCTCCGGGGCTCCCCTCTGCCCCCGAGCCTCCCCGCCCGGGCCGGCCGTGAATCCTGACCGCGGCCCAGTCTGAAGGCCACCGCGCCTCCGAGAGAACCCGCTCTCCCCAGGGAACGTCTGGAACGGAGGCCCTGCCGAATCTCTTCTCAAATCTCCATGTAATCTAGGAAACTGTCTACCTTGCGAGGGGCCCTCACGTTCCAGTTCCTGGTGTTTCTGGTTGTGTGTTTTCAATTACTAAAGCTCATGGCAGAAATTCTAGAGCAGTCACTGAAACCACCCACCCTCCTGCTACCCAGAGAGAGCTGGTGTTTCCAACTCAGCAGATGACTTTGTCATCCTTCATCTTGTGTTTCTTTCTCAGCCTTTTCCCCCAAATTGCGATTCCGCCAGCCTTCACTAACTCTTCATTCGGTAGTTATCTAGGGAGCCCCTCTGTGTGACCAGCTCACTGGAAACAGGCAGAAACTCGTAGTCAAAGCGCCCAGCCCTTGTGGGATCAACACTCGTCCTACTGTTGTTACCTGTTTTTACCACCCTCCCCCTGCCACCATCGCTTAACATGTCTCAAACATTTTTATGTTTTCTTAAAATTTTTTTTTAAAGAATGCCTTAAAAAAGATACTGGCTGCACAGTATTTCATTTCCACAGATAGGCCTTGGTTATTTATCTATGATTATCTAGACTCCTTTTTCAATCATTTCTAAGATTTTTACTTAAGCAGATAACCTCGTGACAAGCATCTTGTGCTTCAGTCTTGGTGCCCATCTCCGATGATCTCTTCAGGCTACATTCCTAGAAAGGAAGTGCGGCCGGCAGGCTTCCTGAGCATGCGCCGGCTGTCTCTTTCTCTCGGAGCTTTACTGAGATACAGTTTACAAACTATAAGCTGAGCTGTGTAAAGGATACACTGGTCGTGAGTGTGTTTTCAGGGCTGTACGACCGTCTCTGTGGTCTAATTTCGGACCACTTCATCACCTCGGGCAGAGACCTCGTGGCCGCGGGCAGTCACGCATCCCTCCTCCGCTCCTCCCCGAGCCCCGCGGCCTCTCGGCTCCTTTCTCTGCGTTGGGCAGGTCAGTTCTCTTCTCCACACGGAATCAGACGACATGTGGTCGTTCGCGACTGTCGTCTTCCACAGGCGTCACATGCTCAGCGTTCGTCCATGTCTCAGCTAGGATCAGCATTGCGTTCCTCTGTATTGCCAGATGATACTCTATTGTATGACTGGATCGCATTGCTTGTCCATTCCTCTGTGGAGGGACGTTAGGCTGTTTTCACTTTGGGGCGATTATGAAAAGTGCTGCCACGAACATCGGCGAATAACTTTGTGTGGACCTGCCTTTTTTTTTTTTTCATCGTCCTGTGGGTATATGCCTGGGAGTAGAATTGTTGGCCCATACAGTAACTCCCTTTAACATTCTGAGGAGCTGCTAAACTGTTTTCCAGGGTGCTGTTCCATTTTATATTCCCCGGAAGTCATGTGTAGAGGCTGCAGTTTCTCCACGTCCTCATCAGCACTGGTCACTCTAGATGGTTTTGATTGTAGCCATCCTAGCAGGTGTGACGGTTTTGATTTACATTTCCCCGATGGCTAGTGAGCGCTAGCATCTTATCATGTGCTCACTAGCTATTTCTAACACTTCTCTTTTTTTTCTTCTTCTAACACTTCTGATGCATCGTTTCCAAAGAGTCTTCTAGAAAGGAGATACTCATTTAAATACCTCCACACACTGGTGCTCACACTGGGTATTATTGTAAGAATCTTTGCCAGCTTCTAGGTGAACTGGCTATCTTGTCCTTTCTGATTATGAATGGAATGGACCATTTCTCTTTTGAAAAAAACAGTTATGCTTCTCACGATATGACATTCACCATGTTCAAGTGCAGTTCATTGGTTTTAGTGTATTCCCTGTGCATGAAGCCCTCACCACCATCTAATTCCAGAACCTCTCACCACCTCATTGCACCACCTCACTCAGAACCCCAGCACCTGTGAGCACCGGTCCTCAGCCCCTGGCCACGACTGAACCTTCCTGTCCCTATAGGTTGTGACTCTGTCTCTTACGTGTCTTGGTCACAGACATTTTCTGTGACTTCCAGGCCATTCACGCCATGTGCTTCTCTTCTGCACTGCCTGCCTCTTTACATGGACACAGAGGCCCTGTTATACGATCCAGGTATTTCCCTCATTTGCTCTTTGACTTTTCAGCTTGGTCCTGAGTTTCTTAGCCTGTGGAGGTTTCTAAGTCTGGGTGGTGAAATAGAGCTTTTTCCTTTATGATTTCATTCTTTGCTTTTTCTGCTTAGAAAGGCCTGGGATCAGATAATTAGGTTCTTCTCTTCCAGTTTTGTCTCGGTTTTATTTTTCACATTATTTAATCCAATTGGTTTTTATTCTTTGTGGCTGGTGCGATTTCCTGTTGTTTCTTGGTGTCACTGAGATGCTATGTGTCAGGCACATCACTAAGTGTGGGCTAAGGAAAATTCCTGGCACTAACTCCCTTTAACATTCTGAGGAGCTGCTAAACTGTTTTCCAGGGTGCTGTTCCATTTTATATTCCCCGGAAGTCATGTGTAGAGGCTGCAGTTTCTCCACGTCCTCATCAGCACTGGTCACTCTAGATGGTTTTGGTTGTAGCCATCCTAGCAGGTGTGACGGTGTTGGTTTACATTCCCGATGGCTAGTGAGCGCTAGCATCTTATCATGTGCTCACTAGCTATTTCTAACACTTCTCTTTTTTTTCTTCTTCTAACACTTCTGATGCATCGTTTCCAAAGAGTCTTCTAGAAAGGAGATACTCATTTAAATACCTCCACACACTGGTGCTCACACTGGGTATTATTGTAAGAATCTTTGCCAGCTTCTAGGTGAACTGGCTATCTTGTCCTTTCTGATTATGAATGGAATGGACCATTTCTCTTTTGAAAAAAACAGTTATGCTTCTCACGATATGACATTCACCATGTTCAAGTGCAGTTCATTGGTTTTAGTGTTTTCCCCTGTGCATGAAGCCCTCACCACCATCTAATTCCAGAACCTCTCACCACCTCATTGCACCACCTCACTCAGAACCCCAGCACCTGTGAGCACCGGTCCTCAGCCCCTGGCCACGACTGAACCTTCCTGTCCCTATAGGTTGTGACTCTGTCTCTTACGTGTCTTGGTCACAGACATTTTCTGTGACTTCCAGGCCATTCACGCCATGTGCTTCTCTTCTGCACTGCCTGCCTCTTTACATGGACACAGAGGCCCTGTTATACGATCCAGGTATTTCCCTCATTTGCTCTTTGACTTTTCAGCTTGGTCCTGAGTTTCTTAGCCTGTGGAGGTTTCTAAGTCTGGGTGGTGAAATAGAGCTTTTTCCTTTATGATTTCATTCTTTGCTTTTTCTGCTTAGAAAGGCCTGGGATCAGATAATTAGGTTCTTCTCTTCCAGTTTTGTCTCGGTTTTATTTTTCACATTATTTAATCCAATTGGTTTTTATTCTTTGTGGCTGGTGCGATTTCCTGTTGTTTCTTGGTGTCACTGAGATGCTATGTGTCAGGCACATCACTAAGTGTGGGCTAAGGATAATAAATACTCCTGGCAGACTGAGCTTGGAAGGGTGGAGACTCCCACAGCAGTGGCCGCAGTAGCAGTCCGCCCGCTCTGGGGCTCCTGGCCTGCGCCCAGCTCTCCCTCAGCCCAGCTGAGGCTCTGCTCAGCTCCTCGCTGGCAGCCCTGCGGCCCCTTGCGCCCCAGAGGCCCTCGCTTTCACCTCTTCTTCTGAATCATCATTCTTCGAAGGCAGGCGGTGGCCACCGTCCGGGGCTTTTAGGGATCTTGATGGTGACGAGCCCCCCTCCCTCCAGTGCACTCCCCTGCCAGAGGAGGCTGGTGACAGGTTATTTGTTGTTGCTTAACCACATCTTTTTCCACTCTCACCGGGCGGGCGCGGAGCCTACAGGGGGCCCAGGGTGCAGCTAAGGGCTGAGTTGCAGGGGCAAGGGGCTTCCCCCAGCCGCTGGCTCCGCCCCAGGGCTGGGAGGTGAGCACAGGGCAAGAGGCCCTGGGGGAGTGCAGCCCGCTCCAGGCCCCTGGCCCCCCTCTGCTTTCCCCTCTGAGAACAGAGCACGCCAGCCTGTGCAGCAGGAAGACCTGCGGGCAGCGCTTGGTTCTGTGCCTGGTGGGCCTCTCCTGCTCAGGGCCGGGGCAGGCGGTGGGCCCTCTGGGAGCCACGGCTTCCCCTTCTGTGCTGGCGGGCTGGCACAGCCTGATGCTGCAGGCCTGGTGTCCTGGCACTGAGATGACTGGAGGGGCAGAATGAAAGGAAGGCAGGGTTTGGGTGAAGGTGGACAGGGCCGGGGTGCAGGCCATGCAGAGCAGGGAGGAATCCTGGCGGGATGTGCGGGGCAGGACGTGGTCACTCAGGTGTGGGCTGGTGGAAGCTGGTTTGCAGCCAGCAGGGGGCGGGGCACGGGGGGATTCTGTCTGGTCCCCAGTGGGCCCCCCCGGGGATTTCTGCCTGGGATCAGATAATTAGGTTCTTCTCTTCCAGTTTTGTCTCGGTTTTATTTTTCACATTATTTAATCCAATTGGTTTTTATTCTTTGTGGCTGGTGCGATTTCCTGTTGTTTCTTGGTGTCACTGAGATGCTATGTGTCAGGCACATCACTAAGTGTGGGCTAAGGATAATAAATACTCCTGGCAGACTGAGCTTGGAAGGGTGGAGACTCCCACAGCAGTGGCCGCAGTAGCAGTCCGCCCGCTCTGGGGCTCCTGGCCTGCGCCCAGCTCTCCCTCAGCCCAGCTGAGGCTCTGCTCAGCTCCTCGCTGGCAGCCCTGCGGCCCCTTGCGCCCCAGAGGCCCTCGCTTTCACCTCTTCTTCTGAATCATCATTCTTCGAAGGCAGGCGGCGGCCACCGTCCGGGGCTTTTAGGGATCTTGATGGTGACGAGCCCCCCTCCCTCCAGTGCACTCCCCTGCCAGAGGAGGCTGGTGACAGGTTATTTGTTGTTGCTTAACCACATCTTTTTCCACTCTCACCGGGCGGGCGCGGAGCCTACAGGGGGCCCAGGGTGCAGCTAAGGGCTGAGTTGCAGGGGCAAGGGGCTTCCCCCAGCCGCTGGCTCCGCCCCAGGGCTGGGAGGTGAGCACAGGGCAAAAGGCCCTGGGGGAGTGCAGCCCGCTCCAGGCCCCTGGCCCCCCTCTGCTTTCCCCTCTGAGAACAGAGCACGCCAGCCTGTGCAGCAGGAAGACCTGCGGGCAGCGCTTGGTTCTGTGCCTGGTGGGCCTCTCCTGCTCAGGGCCGGGGCAGGCGGTGGGCCCTCTGGGAGCCACGGCTTCCCCTTCTGTGCTGGCGGGCTGGCACAGCCTGATGCTGCAGGCCTGGTGTCCTGGCACTGAGATGACTGGAGGGGCAGAATGAAAGGAAGGCAGGGTTTGGGTGAAGGTGGACAGGGCCGGGGTGCAGGCCATGCAGAGCAGGGAGGAATCCTGGCGGGATGTGCGGGGCAGGACGTGGTCACTCAGGTGTGGGCTGGTGGAAGCTGGTTTGCAGCCAGCAGGGGGCGGGGCACGGGGGGATTCTGTCTGGTCCCCAGTGGGCCCAGGCTTGGGTGCCGGCAGTGCTCCAGACAGACCCCGCTCTATCCTTAAGACTGACCCAGGCAGGCAGAAGGCAGCGAACGAAAGGGGTGCTGACAGGCTGGATGCCGAGCAGCTCCACACTCTGCAGAGTAGTTGACCCTAATGTGCGGAACGTCTTGGCCAGGAGTGGCACCCTGCACGGAGGAAAGGTGTACAGGGGAGAGGCCTCGGAGGTGTCAGCACAGCCTGGCTCGGGAGGGTGCTGGCGCAGGCCCCTCCGTTCCCACCTCTGCGAGGCCTCCTCCCAGGCCAGGCCTTGCGGCCAGCACCGCTGTCTCCAGGGAGGAGGCGGGCGTGGTCAGCTGGTGCGGCGGCGGCGGTAACTCCCTGCTTCACTAGTTCATCCATGCCCCTCAGGGGGGCTCTGGGGAGTGTGACTTCCAGGAACGGTCCCTCCTAAACCACAGAAGTCCCCTCTGCCAACCCTGGGTGACCCCAGAGTGCACCCCACCCCTCTCCACACTGGGCATGAAGTAGCACACTCGCACCTCAGGAGAGGGCTGGGTGGCTGTCAGGGGGGCCCTAGACTGACTCTGTGCATGGTGAGGGGGCTGTCTCTCTCTGGGGGGGTGCAGGTTGCTCCAGCATCTGGGAAGGGCTCTGTGTCCCTGTCACTAGGATTCTGTGTGGGGGGGTGTGGCCTCCATCTCCCTGAGTGGCGCTTTGTTTCTGTGTCACACTGAGCCTGCCTTTCTGACATGTCGGGGGGACCTGATAGGCTTGAGGGGGAGCTTACTGCAGGTGGGGCTTTAGACAAGCCCCCAGCCCACGTCTGTCTCAATGTCTCCTACAGGGCCTACTTGGGGCCTCTCCGGGTCCAGAAGTGTGTGTTAGAGGGTGCAGCCCCCACACTCATGCTTGGTCACTAATCACTAAGGGTGTGATCTGGGGGTGCCACCTGCTCAGGAGGAGGGAGGTAAAATGATGGGGACTCTCTAGGCAAGGTTGTTATATTGGGGGAACGTCTCCCCATGTCAGTAACGGCTCTGGGAAAGGCGTTTCTGCCTCTGGGCTCTCACTTGCCTGAAAGGGGAAGCCGACTTGACCCATGTGGCTTTATGGGAGCTCCCATCCCTTTCCTGCTCCCTCGCAGGCAGAGGGAGCTTGAGACAACAGGCGCAGACCAAGGGGGAGACCCGGAGACTCCTTGTACTCCAGGCAACAGACAGGTCCACGGACAGAGGCCCTGAGGTTGTGTCCTATCCCCATCCCATCCCCTTCCCACAGATGAGGAAACAAAAGCACAGAGAAGTAAAGTGATTTGCTTAGGGTCACACGGAGAAAAAGTGGCTAAAGAAAGCATTCGAAGGGCATATGCGCACACGCGCGCGCGTGTGTGTGTGTGCTGTGAGGCTCTGGTTGGGGGTGGAGGAAGGAAGTGACCTGCGCCCTGTCGTTCCAACATCTGTTCAGTTCATTGCCTTCAGTTTGCCCCCCAGGGGAGCTGGGGACCAAGGGGTGAGATAACTTACCACACCCCCACATCTGCCCCTGCTTCCCACATCTCTGAGGGCTGGGGCCCCAGGCATCTACCAACTACTCACCCATCCGTTTGACAAACTCGGATCTCCCAGTACCTCCTCTGGGCTGGACCCACTGCTGGGCCCCAGCCGGGAACAAAGCTTGGTGCTCCGTCCCCACCCCCAGCGGAACTCCCAGTCAGATGGTTGGGGGCAGCGGCACCATCAGGAAATTATGGCCAGGCCTGATAAGCCCTGTGCTGCGGGAGAGGCACTGACCACAACTTGGTGATCAGAGAAGGCTCCCTGGAGGGGAGGTTTTGTCAGGCCTGTGGTGGGAGACAGCGTGAGCTGAGTGGAGGCGGGTGCGGTGGGTTCTGGGGCTGCTTGAACCAGGATCCGAGCCCCGGTTCTACTCGTCTCCTCTCTGTGGCCAGGAGCAAGTGAACTTTGCCTCTCAGGGCCCCTGTGAGCCATCCGTACTGTGGCTTTGATTGGCGTTTCGTGAGGTGTCCGGGGCCTTCCTGTCAGCCAGTTCTCTCCTGAGGCCCAAACCATGTCTTCTATCTTTGCCTTGGTGTGTCCCTGTCCCTCCTTGTGAGGGAACTCTTGAGGATGGGGGTCTGCATCCTGTGCCTCCCCCCCACGATCCTGCCTTCACTTGCCTGAAAGGGAAGCCGACTTGACCCATGTGGCTTTATGGGAGCTCCCATCCTTTCCTGCTCCCTCGCAGGCAGAGGAGCTTGAGACAACAGGCGCAGACCAAGGGGGAGACCCGGAGACTCCTTGTACTCCAGGCAACAGACAGGTCCACGGACAGAGGCCCTGAGGTTGTGTCCTATCCCCATCCCATCCCCTTCCCACAGATGAGGAAACAAAAGCACAGAGAAGTAAAGTGATTTGCTTAGGGTCACACGGAGAAAAAGTGGCTAAAGAAAGCATTCGAAGGGCATATGCGCACACGCGCGCGCGTGTGTGTGTGTGCTGTGAGGCTCTGGTTGGGGGTGGAGGAAGGAAGTGACCTGCGCCCTGTCGTTCCAACATCTGTTCAGTTCATTGCCTTCAGTTTGCCCCCCAGGGGAGCTGGGGACCAAGGGGTGAGATAACTTACCACACCCCCACATCTGCCCCTGCTTCCCACATCTCTGAGGGCTGGGGCCCCAGGCATCTACCAACTACTCACCCATCCGTTTGACAAACTCGGATCTCCCAGTACCTCCTCTGGGCTGGACCCACTGCTGGGCCCCAGCCGGGAACAAAGCTTGGTGCTCCGTCCCCACCCCCAGCGGAACTCCCAGTCAGATGGTTGGGGGCAGCGGCACCATCAGGAAATTATGGCCAGGCCTGATAAGCCCTGTGCTGCGGGAGAGGCACTGACCACAACTTGGTGATCAGAGAAGGCTCCCTGGAGGGGAGGTTTTGTCAGGCCTGTGGTGGGAGACAGCGTGAGCTGAGTGGAGGCGGGTGCGGTGGGTTCTGGGGCTGCTTGAACCAGGATCCGAGCCCCGGTTCTACTCGTCTCCTCTCTGTGGCCAGGAGCAAGTGAACTTTGCCTCTCAGGGCCCCTGTGAGCCATCCGTACTGTGGCTTTGATTGGCGTTTCGTGAGGTGTCCGGGGCCTTCCTGTCAGCCAGTTCTCTCCCCTGGAGGCCCAAACCATGTCTTCTATCTTTGCCTTGGTGTGTCCCTGTCCCTCCTTGTGAGGGAATCCTCTTGAGGATGGGGGTCTGCATCCTGTGCCTCCCGACCCCACCACGCATGGCACTTGGCAGACATGGCCTATGGTGAGTGTGCGTTGAGGAATGAGGTCGGGCATCCAGTCTCCCGGGCCATATGCCTGGTGCTGGGAATGCCACAAGAGCCAGCCCCCACAAACCACATTGCACAAGTGCCCAGTGCAGTCAGGGAGGGCCTTCCCAAGGGGGCCCGTACTCGAGCTTAGAAAGAAGACCCAGATCTATGAAGATGCAGGCAAACTGCTTTTCAGGCAGAATAGCAGGTGCAAAGGCCCCGAGGTAGGCACATGCCTGATACAGTAAAGGAACAGTGGACACCAGTGTGGCTGGATCAGGGTGAGAAAGAGTAGGTGAGGCTGAGGTGGTAACAGGAATGAGGCTCTGCAGCGTATCCTGGGCCAGTGAGGACCAACAAGATGAGCCCACTTTTTTTTTTTTTTAATTTAATACATGTATACATATTCTTGGTTGCAGCACGTGAGTTCTGGTTCCCTGACCATGGATCAAACCCAGGCCACCTGCATTAGGAGCATGGAGTCCTAGCCACTGCACCACCAGGGAAGTCCCTTTAAAAATTTTTTTTCTCTCTCTCTACAATGTGAAGTTCCCAAGATCAACTGACAATCCAAGGATCTGTTTTTTTCATTTTTTAATTTTAAGTAATATAGCATATGTATGTAAGTTTTTAGAATTGGTACTAGAAGTTGATCCCACTTGAACAATGCCAAAAAGGATCCCGGTTGGGAGCTGAGTGGAGTTTTGCGGCTGTGGTGGGAGACAGCGTGAGCTGAGTGGAGGCGGGTGCGGTGGGTTCTGGGGCTGCTTGAACCAGGATCCGAGCCCCGGTTCTACTCGTCTCCTCTCTGTGGCCAGGAGCAAGTGAACTTTGCCTCTCAGGGCCCCTGTGAGCCATCCGTACTGTGGCTTTGATTGGCGTTTCGTGAGGTGTCCGGGGCCTTCCTGTCAGCCAGTTCTCTCCCCTGGAGGCCCAAACCATGTCTTCTATCTTTGCCTTGGTGTGTCCCTGTCCCTCCTTGTGAGGGAATCCTCTTGAGGATGGGGGTCTGCATCCTGTGCCTCCCGACCCCACCACGCATGGCACTTGGCAGACATGGCCTATGGTGAGTGTGCGTTGAGGAATGAGGTCGGGCATCCAGTCTCCCGGGCCATATGCCTGGTGCTGGGAATGCCACAAGAGCCAGCCCCCACAAACCACATTGCACAAGTGCCCAGTGCAGTCAGGGAGGGCCTTCCCAAGGGGCCAGTACTCGAGCTTAGAAAGAAGACCCAGATCTATGAAGATGCAGGCAAACTGCTTTTCAGGCAGAATAGCAGGTGCAAAGGCCCCGAGGTAGGCACATGCCTGATACAGTAAAGGAACAGTGGACACCAGTGTGGCTGGATCAGGGTGAGAAAGAGTAGGTGAGGCTGAGGTGGTAACAGGAATGAGGCTCTGCAGCGTATCCTGGGCCAGTGAGGACCAACAAGATGAGCCCACTTTTTTTTTTTTTTTTTAATTTAATACATGTATACATATTCTTGGTTGCAGCACGTGAGTTCTGGTTCCCTGACCATGGATCAAACCCAGGCCACCTGCATTAGGAGCATGGAGTCCTAGCCACTGCACCACCAGGGAAGTCCCTTTAAAAATTTTTTTTCTCTCTCTCTACAATGTGAAGTTCCCAAGATCAACTGACAATCCAAGGATCTGTTTTTTTCATTTTTTAATTTTAAGTAATATAGCATATGTATGTAAGTTTTTAGAATTGGTACTAGAAGTTGAGGGGCTTCCCAGGTGGCACTAGTGGTGAAGAACTCACCTGCCAATGAACACAAGAGATGAGGGTTCAATCCCTGGGTTGGGAAGATCCCCTGGAGTAGGAAATGGCAGCCCACTCAAGTATTCTTGCCTGGAGAATCCCATGGACAGAGGAGCTCTGCGGGCTGCAGTCCATAGGGTCGCAAAGAATTAGAGATGACTGCGTGACCAAGTACACATTTATTTATGCAGGCAGGCAGTGCCCAATCTTAGTTGTAGCACAGGGGCTATTTGATGATCTTTGTTGCAACATGTGGGATCTAGTTCTCTGACCAGGGATGGAGCCCAGGCTGCCTTGTTGGGGGTGTGGAGTTTTAGCCACTGGACCACCAGGGAAGCCGCCACAAGTTTTGAGCAAAGCAAGGGGATGGCAAGTAGCTGGATGTGGGGCTGTCTGGGAGGCACACGGACAGGACTGGGGGATGGCAACTCAGGATCCAGGCCTGCTGGCTGTGACATGGGAGGCTCTCTTAGCCTTGGCTCCTCACTTGTGAAGTGGGGGTAAAGCAGCAGCCGTGCATGGGCTGTTGGGGGCGTCAGGGCGGTGCCCACCACTGTTCCTCCAACAGGTGGTCAGAGTAGGATGCTCCCAGAGCATCACCAGAGATGAAGTCGGGGCTGCCCTCCTCTCCAGAGCTGTGACCTTCCTAATTCCTTGGTTCCGGCACCCACACTCTCCTCAACATGATGCTCTTTTCTGTGAAATCTGACATTTCTGAAAACAGTGCAGACCCATGAACTGAGCAGTTCCAAAGTGTCCTGGATGGACAGCCCAGGCCATAGTGCCTGGCACACAGATGGCACTCAGCAAAAAGTGGCGTGAGCAGCCTACTGGTACTGTTTCTTGCCACAGCTAACGCTTCCACCATCCTATGGGTTTGGCCATGATTACAGATCTCTGTCGGCTCTTGCCACACTCTGGACCTCCAGTGCCCTTCTCTTCCCCGCCTCCACTTTGGAGAGGCAAGGCACTTGTCCTTGGAGGGTGAGGCAGAGCTGGGACTCAAGGTCAGCAGTCTGATTCCTAACACCCAGGAGGGGGAGTGTGCTTGCAGGAGTCGTGCAGACCCCAGAGAGGCTTCTGAGCGGGGCACAGGGCGGCCAAAGTCTCAGGGACACACAGGTTCAGGTTTCTCTGCTTCAGTTCTTCTCAGAGCCTTTAACGACTGGTGCCTTCTCTTGGAGAATCCCTTTGCATTGGCTTCCAGGAAGCACAGGTTTACAAATTTGTGGTAAATGAAACTCAGGTCTGTGTTCTAGCAATTGCCTGCCTTCCCATCCCGAGTATCCCTGGAATCCAGAACACAGGCATTTTCTTTTTTTTTTTTAAAGGGGGTTATAATACAATTAGTAAGACATGATTACACCTTTCTCAGAATGATGCTTCATGCCTTTGCTCATCTGTCCAAGCAGCAGCCGTTCTGGGCTCTGGCCTGGGGAGGGACTCAAGTTAACCTTGACTAGGACCTGGAAATTCCTGAGTTTTCAGGCCCCCACCAAAGACCCACCATCCTCCTCCTGGAGTTCGGCAGGATCTCACCTGCGGTCCCATTACCAGAGAGAACACTGAGGCCACAGTCACTGCCATGCCCAAGCTCTCAGAACTGGGGTGGGGATGAAGCTGGGGCTCCTCTCCTTGGGTCCAGGCCCGGGGATGCTACCTCAAGGGTGTAAGTACTGTGGCAGAGAAGTGGGGCCTTCAGTGTTATGTTGCATCCCACCTCCTCTAGGAGGTGTTCTCTACATAGGAGAGGAGTGAGGGTCCCAAGCCCTGGGAGAGAAGACCTCTGAGAGGCTGGTGTGGCACAGGGGGGGGCCTCTTACAAGGCTTTTCCTGGAAGAAGGTCCCTAGAGTGGGTAGAATAAGGCCACGGTGAGAGTGCAGCCTGCCCCCACCCTGGGGCCTCTACTGTCTGGGTGTGAATTGGATTTTGTCCTCTCCTCCAGCTTCCCACGGAGGTGGCGGGAAGAGCTGGGTCTGGCCCAACTAGCTGGCTTGCTTCAGACGGAGTATGTAATCTGAATGCCAGATCCACTCAGGCAGCTGCCCACCTCCACATCCCCACCGCGGGAGAAGCTGACTGCTTCAGCCCCACCGACCGCGGCACTGTGTGCATCTCTCCGCACCCGTGTGCCTCCCCACCTGTGATCTCCTACCCGCTGGTTATCGGTCTCCTCCTAGAACAGAAGCTGGGTGATAGGCACTGTGTGTGCTGTTACTGCCGCGGCACCAGCAGCCCTGCCAGGGTCCTGTGGATGAATAGCTATGAGCACGAGGCTCAGCAGGGTGCAGGCGGACACCATGGAATATTCTAGACAGCCATGCGTGTCTGAGTGCAGAGTGGCAGCAGGCTGAGGGAAAGCAAGGCCTCCAGAAAAGCCAGGTCTGTTTCTAGTCATGGCCCTTAGTCCCTTCAGGCAGATTTGAAGCCCTAAAGCCCCCACCCTACCCCCACCATGGGAGATAGGAGCCCTGTGGACAGTGGGGGCTGGGGCAGAGCTGATCAAAACACCCTCCAAAAGCCTGAGACAAAACCAACCCAGCGCCAGGATTTCACTTACGCAGAAGCACATGGAACTTTCTGTCCACTTTTAATGTCTACTCAACAGACTGTCCTTTCAGGGGTCACCTTTCCCTCTGGCACCTTCATGACTTTGGTCTTTCCAAAACCAACCTCTAGGAGTGTCCCCCCTCTATCATCATGGTCCCATTACCAGAGAGAACACTGAGGCCACAGTCACTGCCATGCCCAAGCTCTCAGAACTGGGGTGGGGATGAAGCTGGGGCTCCTCTCCTTGGGTCCAGGCCCGGGGATGCTACCTCAAGGGTGTAAGTACTGTGGCAGAGAAGTGGGGCCTTCAGTGTTATGTTGCATCCCACCTCCTCTAGGAGGTGTTCTCTACATAGGAGAGGAGTGAGGGTCCCAAGCCCTGGGAGAGAAGACCTCTGAGAGGCTGGTGTGGCACAGGGGGGGCCTCTTACAAGGCTTTTCCTGGAAGAAGGTCCCTAGAGTGGGTAGAATAAGGCCACGGTGAGAGTGCAGCCTGCCCCCACCCTGGGGCCTCTACTGTCTGGGTGTGAATTGGATTTTGTCCTCTCCTCCAGCTTCCCACGGAGGTGGCGGGAAGAGCTGGGTCTGGCCCAACTAGCTGGCTTGCTTCAGACGGAGTATGTAATCTGAATGCCAGATCCACTCAGGCAGCTGCCCACCTCCACATCCCCACCGCGGGAGAAGCTGACTGCTTCAGCCCCACCGACCGCGGCACTGTGTGCATCTCTCCGCACCCGTGTGCCTCCCCACCTGTGATCTCCTACCCGCTGGTTATCGGTCTCCTCCTAGAACAGAAGCTGGGTGATAGGCACTGTGTGTGCTGTTACTGCCGCGGCACCAGCAGCCCTGCCAGGGTCCTGTGGATGAATAGCTATGAGCACGAGGCTCAGCAGGGTGCAGGCGGACACCATGGAATATTCTAGACAGCCATGCGTGTCTGAGTGCAGAGTGGCAGCAGGCTGAGGGAAAGCAAGGCCTCCAGAAAAGCCAGGTCTGTTTCTAGTCATGGCCCTTAGTCCCTTCAGGCAGATTTGAAGCCCTAAAGCCCCCACCCTACCCCCACCATGGGAGATAGGAGCCCTGTGGACAGTGGGGGCTGGGGCAGAGCTGATCAAAACACCCTCCAAAAGCCTGAGACAAAACCAACCCAGCGCCAGGATTTCACTTACGCAGAAGCACATGGAACTTTCTGTCCACTTTTAATGTCTACTCAACAGACTGTCCTTTCAGGGGTCACCTTTCCCTCTGGCACCTTCATGACTTTGGTCTTTCCAAAACAAACCCAGGAGCACCTAAGTAGTTCATTGTGTTGTATGCATAGTTCCATTACTTCCCTTTAATGTAACTTAGGGTATGTGTGTAGGAAGGTTATATTATGGATAGTAATAGAGCCTACAAAGGGGTCTGTAAGGTTGAGAGAAAGCAGGCGCGTGCAGCCCCTTGGCTGCTCGGAGCAGAAGCTGCAGGGCTGTATGTGACGTGGTGACGCTGCTGTGAACCCAGGCAGGCTTTCCCCTCTGGGCTGGCCTTAGCCCCCCAGCCTGGAAGCTTAACAGCTGTTTATCACAACTACTAAACTTACCTCCATGTAACAAAACTAAGGCACAGAGGGCTAAGGTTCTGTAAGCAGGCAGCATTAAGACCCTGATGCCTTGAGGCATAGGCTTCTCTATTTCTCTGTAAATAGGTTCATCAGGACTGTTTTTCTAGGTTCCATATATGCATCAACTTTCAACTTTTTTTTGACTTCACCGTGTAACAGGTGCTATGTCCATCAACCTTACTACAATTTGCTCTTTTATGGCCGAGTCCTTCTATTGTATATACACAACTTCTTTATCTGCTCATCAGTTCACAGACATCTAGGTTGCTTCCATATCCTGACTACTGTAAATAGTGCTGCAGTGAAGAGTAGGGTGTATGGCTTTTTGAACTGTTGCCTAGTTAGTCTGCTCATCAGTGTCACAGTTAAAAATCTGGAGCCTGCCAGGGTCCTGTGGATGAATAGCTATGAGCACGAGGCTCAGCAGGGTGCAGGCGGACACCATGGAATATTCTAGACAGCCATGCGTGTCTGAGTGCAGAGTGGCAGCAGGCTGAGGGAAAGCAAGGCCTCCAGAAAAGCCAGGTCTGTTTCTAGTCATGGCCCTTAGTCCCTTCAGGCAGATTTGAAGCCCTAAAGCCCCCACCCTACCCCCACCATGGGAGATAGGAGCCCTGTGGACAGTGGGGGCTGGGGCAGAGCTGATCAAAACACCCTCCAAAAGCCTGAGACAAAACCAACCCAGCGCCAGGATTTCACTTACGCAGAAGCACATGGAACTTTCTGTCCACTTTTAATGTCTACTCAACAGACTGTCCTTTCAGGGGTCACCTTTCCCTCTGGCACCTTCATGACTTTGGTCTTTCCAAAACAAACCCAGGAGCACCTAAGTAGTTCATTGTGTTGTATGCATAGTTCCATTACTTCCCTTTAATGTAACTTAGGGTATGTGTGTAGGAAGGTTATATTATGGATAGTAATAGAGCCTACAAAGGGGTCTGTAAGGTTGAGAGAAAGCAGGCGCGTGCAGCCCCTTGGCTGCTCGGAGCAGAAGCTGCAGGGCTGTATGTGACGTGGTGACGCTGCTGTGAACCCAGGCAGGCTTTCCCCTCTGGGCTGGCCTTAGCCCCCCAGCCTGGAAGCTTAACAGCTGTTTATCACAACTACTAAACTTACCTCCATGTAACAAAACTAAGGCACAGAGGGCTAAGGTTCTGTAAGCAGGCAGCATTAAGACCCTGATGCCTTGAGGCATAGGCTTCTCTATTTCTCTGTAAATAGGTTCATCAGGACTGTTTTTCTAGGTTCCATATATGCATCAACTTTCAACTTTTTTTTGACTTCACCGTGTAACAGGTGCTATGTCCATCAACCTTACTACAATTTGCTCTTTTATGGCCGAGTCCTTCTATTGTATATACACAACTTCTTTATCTGCTCATCAGTTCACAGACATCTAGGTTGCTTCCATATCCTGACTACTGTAAATAGTGCTGCAGTGAAGAGTAGGGTGTATGGCTTTTTGAACTGTAGTTTTCTCAGGATAGGTATATGCCCAGTAGTGGGATTGTTAGGTGATAGGGCAGTTTTGTTCAGTTTGTTAAGGAATCTCCGAACTACCCTCCATAGTGGGTGCACCAGTTTATTCCCACCAACAGTGCAGTGGAGTTCCCTTTGGTGTACCTTTCTGAGAAAGAAATGGGCTGTTACCACAGGAGGTACAGTGGCCACTGGCATTTGTTTTTTTTTAAAAGATTTATTTATTTATTTATTTTTGGGTGGGGGGTCGGGTTGGGGCGGGAGGGAAGCAGGCGGGCCACTTCTATTGGTCTTTCAATTGTCTGTTTTCATCCGTCTTTGTTCCTTGGCTCCTGTGGGCTTCCCATCGCGGTGGCGTCTGTCGTTGCTGAGTGCCAGCTCTGGGCGCATGTGCTCCAGAGCTCCGGTTCAGCAATTGGACACATCGGTCCAGCCGCTCCGCGGCACGTAGGATCTTCCCAGGCCAGGGATCGAACCGGCGCCCCTTGCACTGCAAGGCGGTGTCCTTGCCCACTGGACCACCAGGGGAAGCCCGGCCACTGGCATTTTGTAGTATTTGTCTGCATTGAGTCTTTACTGGGGGATCTTTAGTTGTGGCGTATGAACTAGAGAAGCTCTACACTGGGCTCTTTGGATGCTGGGAGCTACGAATGAGAAGACAGGCTCCCCAGAAGTGGATGTGGGGGTGACAATACCTGTCCTGGAATGGCTCAGTCACCTTACTCACCCTAGCAGTGTGACTCTGAGGTGGGTGGCTCCAGAGAGTAGCTGCTGGCGTGGCCTGACCTGTGTGCAGGTGGAGCAGAGGGTGGGAGGGGCTCCCGCGGCTGGCTGCAGTGTGGGCTCAACTCTCTCCTCCACAGCTGTCCCATTCCTTCGCTCAGCCAGAACCCCTGGTCCCTCTATACAGTGGCTCATGCTCATAAGGCCTGCTCTGGAGCGCCCAGCTAGGGCCGTGGCCATAGAGGGTGGTCTGTCTCTTGTGTTCTCAAATTGCTCCTCCACCCTGGGCAGAGCCCTCTGGCACTGCCCCGCCCCACCAGTCAGCACAGCAGGTAAGCAGACTGCTGACTCTGGGCCTGGGTGGGCTGGGTTCAACTCCTGGCTCAGCCTCGAGAGTTGTGTCTCTGGGCCACCACAAACCCCGCGCATAGGGCTCAGCCAGCAGGCAGGGGGAGCAGGCCGGGGCTGAGGCGGGGGGAATCCTCTCCTCACTGCCTGTCAGGTCACCAGTTGCTGGGGGTGGCGCCGGCATGGAGAGCAGCACATTCAGAGTGAAACCCGTGGCTCTGCCAGTTAATCTTGGCACTCACGCTGGGGGCAGGGCCCAGGGCGGAACTGAAAGGGAGACAAGGCCTGTTCCCCTCTCGGCCTGGCCTACTTCCTTCCAGTGATCCTGCGGGCCCAGAGCCAGTGGTGGGTGGGGGCCAGGCAGGCCCAACCACACACGCCAGAGCAGGAAGGAGCCCCCTGTACCGGCTCATTCTGCAGCCTGGAAATACAGACACGGAGAGCCTGGCAGCTTCCGCTACCAGGGAAGAGGAAGCCCTGCTTCCCTGTGCTCCAGGAGGCCGTGTCCATGCGGGCGCTAGGTGGGGCTCCCAGGCTGAAGAGCTGGGTAGCTGGGGGGGAACACAAGAGGAACTAAAGGGTGATAATGCCCCAGCTGGTGCTGGCCACTTAGGATGGATGGTTCACTAGTTGTGCCACTTCTCAAAGCTTGTCCCCACACAGCTGTTCTCCCTTGGTGCTGTGTCCAACTGTGAGGGCAGGACTGGCAGCTCTAAGACCTACTGGGAAAGGGCCTGGACCAAGGAGAGCCCCTGTCCAGCCAGGCTGCCTGGTCCTGGGGTTACCGTCCTTCTATCGGAAGAACCCTGGCCCCTACGTGTTGTAGCATGGCTAACCATACGGCTTTGGGACTGACTCTGGCTCTACCTTTTGAAAAACCAGCCCCTGCCCAAGACACACCCTTCTGGGCAGAGGTGGTGGAGGCTGGAGTCGCCAAAGCCCCTGTACCTGGAGCTCACCTTTGTTCCTGGTTCCTCCTCCTCACTGGCACTGGCTTCGTGACGTGCGCAGGAACAATCAGTTGTGTCCGACTCTTTCCGACCCCAGGGACTGTACCTGCCAGGAGCCTGTCTTTGGGATTCTCCAGACAAGGACACTGGAGTGGGTTGCCAGTTCCTTCTCCAGGGGATATTCCCAACCCAGGTGTTGAAACTGAGGTCTCCTGCACTGGCACGCAGGCTCTTTACCAGCGGCCACCAGGGAAGCCCTGGTTGGTGGGGGTTGAGGTATTTTCAGATGCACCCCACTGTCTCCTGTCTCTTACGAAAAGAGCTGCTGAAAGCGAGCAGGGTGCACTTGGGTCTCTGCTGTTCCTTCCCTACATCTGTCTTCCCTGGATCTCTGCTGGAAGCCTCCATTGATCATCTCATGATTCAGTCTTGGCTGTCTTATCACAGGAGGAAGTGGAGGGGGTGTGGTCAGTGAAGGGGTGATTTCCCCTCTGAGAAAATGAGAGCTCCTGAGCCCTGGGGACAGACATCTGCAGCGTCAGCCAGGGTTCGTGAGGACCCTCTGAGCCCCTTGTGTGCTGAATACCAAGGAAGACGCCCGAGCCTGCAGCCTTGTGTTTCTGGATGTAGCCTGGTGGTCATGTGGGCAAAGAGCCCTACGAGCCCCCAGCTAGCTCCTCACAGCCCCGCCACGCTGCCAGCCACCTTGTCCTGAGACCTGAGGGCAGAACACAGTAGCTGGGTATATGCTTTGGATGGGGGTTCACAGCCTTACCTCTACTTCCTCAGGCAAATGACTTTATCTCCAAGATTTGAGTTTGTTCAAGACATGGTAATGCTATCTGCTTCCTGGTGGGGAGTCGGTGGAGGGAAGGAGAGGAGCTAAAGGGACATGAAAGGCCCAACACCCACATCAGCCAGCACCACAGGGGGAGTCTGGGCTGGTTCCCTCACAGCCCCACTCCGCACTTGCTGAGATGAGGCTATCAGCAGCCACTGTGATGAGCCAGGGTGGGACGGGAGGGGGTGATTTGTTCCACCAGTGGGAAGAGAAACAGGTGTCAGCCAGCAAACAGGTCAGAGCTGGACTGTCCACTGGTTCAGGGAAGCAGAGACTGGCTCTCAGCCCCATCGGGTGCTGGGGAGCTCAGTGTGTGCGTGTTCAGGGGGTGGGTGGGAGAATGACATGGTTACCAGCAGAAGATCCCTCGAAGGCTCCTGCCGGGAGAATGCTAGAACCTACTGCAGGCTCAGGGTAGCCACTCTGCAAACTAGGCCCCTAGGAGACTGCAGAAAAGAACAAGAGGGCTGGGTGGGCACAGGGTCCCTGAATGTCTGCCTTGAAAGGCCGATGCAGGGTTTACCAGCGCCACCAGGGAAGCCCTGGTTGGTGGGGTTGAGGTATTTTCAGATGCACCCCACTGTCTCCTGTCTCTACGAAAAGAGCTGCTGAAAGCGAGCAGGGTGCACTTGGGTCTCTGCTGTTCCTTCCCTACATCTGTCTTCCCTGGATCTCTGCTGGAAGCCTCCATTGATCATCTCATGATTCAGTCTTGGCTGTCTTATCACAGGAGGAAGTGGAGGGGGTGTGGTCAGTGAAGGGGTGATTTCCCCTCTGAGAAAATGAGAGCTCCTGAGCCCTGGGGACAGACATCTGCAGCGTCAGCCAGGGTTCGTGAGGACCCTCTGAGCCCCTTGTGTGCTGAATACCAAGGAAGACGCCCGAGCCTGCAGCCTTGTGTTTCTGGATGTAGCCTGGTGGTCATGTGGGCAAAGAGCCCTACGAGCCCCCAGCTAGCTCCTCACAGCCCCGCCACGCTGCCAGCCACCTTGTCCTGAGACCTGAGGGCAGAACACAGTAGCTGGGTATATGCTTTGGATGGGGGTTCACAGCCTTACCTCTACTTCCTCAGGCAAATGACTTTATCTCCAAGATTTGAGTTTGTTCAAGACATGGTAATGCTATCTGCTTCCTGGTGGGGAGTCGGTGGAGGGAAGGAGAGGAGCTAAAGGGACATGAAAGGCCCAACACCCACATCAGCCAGCACCACAGGGGGAGTCTGGGCTGGTTCCCTCACAGCCCCACTCCGCACTTGCTGAGATGAGGCTATCAGCAGCCACTGTGATGAGCCAGGGTGGGACGGGAGGGGGTGATTTGTTCCACCAGTGGGAAGAGAAACAGGTGTCAGCCAGCAAACAGGTCAGAGCTGGACTGTCCACTGGTTCAGGGAAGCAGAGACTGGCTCTCAGCCCCATCGGGTGCTGGGGAGCTCAGTGTGTGCGTGTTCAGGGGGTGGGTGGGAGAATGACATGGTTACCAGCAGAAGATCCCTCGAAGGCTCCTGCCGGGAGAATGCTAGAACCTACTGCAGGCTCAGGGTAGCCACTCTGCAAACTAGGCCCCTAGGAGACTGCAGAAAAGAACAAGAGGGCTGGGTGGGCACAGGGTCAGGCCTTGAATGTCTGCCTTGGTCTCCTAGAGCTCAAAGCCCAAGCTGCAAGCAGCCTGCACCAGCATCCAGGAGATCCGGCGGTGCACACGTCTTGAGATGCCAGACAACCTCTACACCTTTGTGCTGAAGGTGAGTGGTGCTCCACATCCAGGGGGCCAGACGCAGGCCTCAGGGATTGCACACAGCTGTCCCCTTCCTCCCTGCCAGGTGAAGGACCGGACAGACATCATCTTTGAGGTGGGAGATGAACAGCAGCTGAACTCGTGGATGGCCGAGCTCCAGGAGTGCACAGGCCAAGGGTGAGACTCAAGGGCCCCATCCTGACCCAGCTTTTCCGGCTTCTCCTGAGCAGATCCTCAACCCCACCCTTCTCCAGCAGGCCCGAGAGCATGGACCCAGAGCCGCACATTCCCTCAGCCTCAGAGCCTGGCACGTCCGACTCTCCAAGGGGAAGCACGGATTCCCTGAACCAAGGTGAGGGGTCAGGGCCTCTGTCCTTCGGTACGTTGGAAGCCAGCCCAGAGCATAAGGCGCCTACAGAGGCTCCATCACCCATCTCCTCCTCTACCAGGTGCTTCTCCTGGAGGGCTGCTGGATCCAGCCTGCCAGAAAACAGATCACTTCCTGTCCTGCTACCCCTGGTTCCATGGCCCCATCTCTCGGGTGAAAGCAGCTCAGCTGGTCCAGCTGCAGGGTCCCGATGCTCACGGAGTATTCCTGGTACGGCAGAGTGAGACGCGGCGTGGGGAGTACGTGCTCACGTTCAACTTCCAGGGCATAGCCAAGGTATGGGGCCAGGCAGGTGGGGCTGCCCCCCGGGCCAAGTTGGAGGCTCCGAGGGCCAGGGCCTGAGTCAGCCTGTCGCCCTCTCCTGCAGCACCTGCGCCTGTCGCTGACTGAGCGGGGCCAGTGCCGCGTGCAGCACCTCCACTTCCCCTCGGTTGTGGACATGCTCCACCACTTCCAGCGCTCACCCATCCCCCTCGAGTGCGGGGCCGCCTGCGACGTCCGGCTGTCCAGCTACGTGGTCGTCGTCTCCCAGCCACCAGGTGGGGCCCTAATACTCCTTGATCAAGAGGGTGGTGGCCCTGGGAACCGAGACCTCCTGTTGAGTCCTTCCAACATCTGCCTCCACCCCATTAAGACTGACAATGTGGTCTCTCTCTCGGTCACTTCCCCCAGGTTCCTCCAACACGGTCCTGTTCCCTTTCTCCCTCTCTCGCTGGGATTCAGAGCTGGGCCTCCCCCACCTTAGTGCTTCTGGCTGTCCGCGGGGGCTCAGCCCAGAGGGTCTCCCGGGCCGATCTTCTCCCCCAGAGCAGATCTTCCACCTGGTGCCTTCGCCTGAGGAACTGGCCAACAGCCTGCGGCACCTGGAGCCTGAGCCCACCAGTCGAGCCCGGGACTTGGACTATGAAATGGACTCCTCCTCCCGGAGCCGCCTGAGGGCCATAGACAATCAGTACACGCCTCTCTGACAGGCCACGTGCTGCCCCAAGGAGCACAAGCAAGCAGAGAGTGGAATTTGTGAATGTTACTTTCTTTCCTCCCTCCCAGAGAGAGATCCAAGGGACACTGTTAATTGCTCATTCCAGTTTGGATGTGACCCTTCTATTAGGCCTGTTAAAGGGCCTCCTATAAGTTCCACTCTTACATGGCTTTCTCCTTATTGTTTACAGATGTAGTTCTTGTTCGCATTGTGGCTAGCTCCCGCCCTGGGTCCCTAGGACCAGTCCCCATTGCTGTGGGGGGCAAAAGTCGGGGAGCGAGGGCTGGAGTTGGCAGTGGAAGCTTGCTGTCTTTCTCACGGACACTGTCAGGCTTTCTACTTGGGGAGGGGCCATCAGGAAGCCCAAAACACTAACAAGCCCTGGATCCTCCTGTGATTTTTTCCCCACTGTAGCTTCAGTCCATGTGATAGGTTGGCTGTACCCAAGCCACAGGTGACCACACGATTCTGCTTCAACTCTCAGCTTTAGGACAAAGTTCGGGCAGATGGACAAGCTAAAAGGTCAAAAATGATTTTTAACATTTTTACCTCAGATTAATTTTTCAAAGGATTCAGGTTTCAAAATTAAACTATTGCTTATTTCATTGCACTGTTTGAACTAATACCCAATTTTTATAGTCAAGAGACAGCTATGCAAACCTATTTGACCAGTTCCTGGTTCAAGCCAGCACACCTGGCTTCCTTGTCTGTTGCATCCTCAGGACAGTCAGCTGTCCCCGAGGAGACACCATCCTTCCTAAATGGAGAGAAGTGCAGCGTGTCACCCTTCAAGGAAATTCAAGCAATTACTGAAAGAGGAGGGTGGCCAGGAACAGTTCCACCCTGGTGCCTTATGAATAAAAAACTGGATTCTGGTCTACAGCAGCTTTATGGTGAGAGTTAAAATGAGAGGTGAGAGAGGGGCAAGCAAAAAAGGAAAAAAAAAAAGGGCTGCTAGGCCCTTTCTAGTAAATCTTCCACCAACAGGGCTGGCTCAGAGCCTCCAAGCAACTAAAGGCTTATTAAATTATCCTATGAGGTTTTAGACTCATTCTTGAGTCAAAATGGAAGCTAGGAATCTGGTGCCACAGCTAATGAGAAACTCAAGAGCCCCCAGTCAGTATTCTGTCATCTGATGAACGCTGTGTACATGTTCACAGGCACCATACCCTCCACCGTCCAGGGAGGGCTGCAGTCACATCTCTATCCTTGCCTTTCACAAGTGACACAATTCATAGGGGGCTGGCTCCTCCCACAGCTTTGATGCAGACGCTTAAAAACAAAGGAGGCAGTGACCGAGTGTAGTCAGCTGCTTCTGCTGCCAGCAGAGCCCTTCAATACAGCTGCCAGGCCCCGGAGTGGCTTCTAGGAAACTGGGACTTTTATTAGTACAGTTTAACATTTACAGATACATCAATCAAAGGCAAAAATTAAACCCTGGCCTAGACTAGCTACTGGCTGCTTTATCTGGGGTGAGGGGCATGTCTCTTCCTTCCAGCTGTGCTCTACTCCAGGAGGTGAGCCGTCAGTCAGACTTTGGGAGGGGCAGGGGGTCAGCTTTACTACTTTTAAAACCAGTACTCTTAGCAGTCCAGTCGTTTGGACTTCCACTGCAGCGGCATGGACTCAGTCCCTCGTTACAGAACTAAGATCCCACAAGCTGTGCGGTATGCTCCTGCCCCTTCCAAAAATACATGTAAGTCATCATTCCTGGGCTGTTTCATAGATGATAAAGCATGTCCAACATTGACCTAGAGTTGTGGTCCATTTCTAAGGGCCACATTTTCCACACATCAAACAGGTCTGAGTAATGAATGCTAAGCAAAGTACAGACCAAGAGTAAGCACTATTCTGGATTTCTCTTTTACAAGAGAAAGCTCACCACAGAAGGTCAACGCTGACAAGTCACTGGTACAGATCTTCCGCCATCTGTACAGCAAAGGGGCCAAGCAGACAGTGAACCAAACAAGTGCATGCCCTCCCTCCAACCAGAAAGGGAAGCAAATGAAATGACATCTACAAGTCAAGGGCACTCACTTCTTAACAGCCTCTCAACATACAATTCTCAGGTAGTGCCAAGAGGCAAGCCAGGCCCAGCAAGCTCTGACCAAATGGCTGCAAAGTACAAGCTCAGAATCTGACAGTTACCTATATCCAGACAGCTTCAGTGTAAAATGTTCAAGAAAAACATTTATCGACTAAGTATGTCTGAGTTACCTGGACAGCTCAGAATACATTCCAGCAAAAAGGCCCCCCACGGCCTGGAAAGAAGCGACACTAAGCCAATGCCTTTCTTTTTCTGCCGGCACAGGTCAAGCTGGAGGGAGGGGGGGCAATAGGGCCCAGGGCGTGATGCCCTCACAGCAGAGGCAGCAACCCTGATGGCTACAGCCCACCCACTGCAGTCAGAGACCATTCCACCACCCTCTTTCCAGCCCCAAAGTGACCACTGCCGGCGGCAAGAGCCCAAGCCAGCAGCCTTTACTGACAGCCAGGCTCCGGGTGCCAAATGAACAGTGAGCATCACCAGCCCTCTGGTGATCTCTAATGACAGACGGCAAGGATGGCGTGACTGCTCCCAGCCACCATCACTTCCTTCACCTGACTTTTATGAACTTTTACAAACAGTCACCAGCACCAAAGAATTAAGTCAACTAACCTGCCTTGAATTTTAGACCAGCAATCCATATGGCTTTATCTGGTATAAATCTTCTGCCTTTGATCATTTCTGGACCGTGTAGGAAAAAGGAATAGCAATCATTAAAATCTTAAGCCAGAGAACACTATTTTTACATAACAGTTTCTTAACCTAAAACCAAGGCCTTGAACCCTTCCCTAAGGGTTGCCTGAGATTCCTTCATGCTGTATTCAGGGCTAAGTCTGTTATCACAAATGTCACGTGAGCGCTAGTTATCTCCCACAAGCTAGAGCAGCTCAATAATTTATTATCCACTGCCTCCTAACAAGGACACATCTGACACCCAGTGTTTAGCTGGAATAAGCAGCACATTGTAGTAACACAGAAAATGGGTTCATCTTGTTTCATTATAGGCAGAAGGTCTATCTGACAAATTTTTATGTATTGTTTATGTACTGTATAAGTAACTTATTCTTAAAGAATGAAAAACTTGCTATAATGTACAAATTGCTACATGTGAATTAAAAGTTTTTGGGATCTTGAATAGTTAGCACAGTATTTAAAGGTTCTATTGTGACTACAGTCTCTGCAAAATACTTGTTTTTCCAGTTTGTCCTCTTTCCACAAAATGAAGACCCCCAACAAATACTTAGAGGAGTCTATTTTGAACACTGATGCATCCTTTCAACCCTGTGGGTTCCTTTATCACAAGAGTGTGTCTCCTGCCCCCTACTGGTAAAACACAAATGCTTGCATCAGGACAACCTCTGACTTGGCTGGGTTCAGGAGATAGTAAAAAGAAAGCTTACAGAATCAACGTCAGGCTGGGGATGTGGACCTTCGGTGCTGCCCAACTCTGGCCAGCCTTCCTCCTTCTGAAGCGGACCTCTAGCCACCACAGAGAACATCTCTCAGTCTTGTCTTTTCTAGAGATACCTTGAACCAGAACTGAAGGTGAAGAAGAAAAGTCATTTGACAGCTAACCTTCAAGGGTGTTAAAGCAGTCAGCCCTCCTGCCCTGATCCTCAGTCTCCTATAATGGAAATAGCTCATACAAACACACATTAACTTGATATCAGTTTTTAAAACTTTTTTTATTTTTTAATTTTTTTTTAGTTTTTATTTTATATTATCTACAAAGTAAAAGTTTTTCCCTTAACTTAAAAGTTGAACCACTGTAGACAGTGATTACTTCATCAAACTTGATTTATAAATAATAATCCGTCAGTTTGACGGTAAGAATTTACTGAACCTTTGTCAAGTTTAGTAAAAGGGCGTTCCAAGTCTTGATTTTTTTTTTTTTTTAAGCGATAATAGCAGCAAGAATCACTCTTGTTACTTCTTGGCTAGCTGATGATGTGTTCATGACTTTCAAGGGTCATTAAAAAATAAATAACTTCCAGTTTCAGCAAGCAGAGCTGGGGTACTTGCGGGACTCGGAAACAGCGTATGGAATTATGGAACAGCCCACAAGTTCCTAAATGCCTCTACTCGGTCCAAGTATCTTCCACTGCAAGTGAACTGTTAGCATTCCTATTGGATGTTACAAGAAATCAACATATATTTTTAAAAAACAAAATAAATGAAATTCTAGTTTTCTGTGCTTCCAGTTGGTAGAAGCAGTAGAAGGGAGGAGGGAATTTGGCCTTTCGGTTCCTCCAGGGCAGCCTTACAACTGCTGTTGGTGGTGGGCTTGTACTGTAAAAAAGAAAAGTGAATATTTAAACAGAAAACTGGCAACACCTGCACATTAGCCTAGTGTCTCTGAAGCACATGACTGTAGCTATCCTTGTGCTAGCTGAACAAGACTCAAAATTTAATTCACTCTGTACCCTTCCCCCACCCCCAACATCTGTACCAAAATGGGGAGAGGTAGGTGGGTGGGTAGAAACAGACCAGTCAGACATAAAACCATCTCAGATAAAACTCCCAGAAGAGTTGTTGCTCATGGGGTACAAAAAAGACCTTAACATATCCCCTCCCCAAATAATAGCCAAGCACCGGTCCTGCTTTCAGAATAACAGGTTAGACTATGAAATCTCGCCATGGCTGCCATCAAGTATTAGCGCACAATCACAGGGCATTCTCTCCCTGTCAGGGCATAGACTGGAGCTAATACTATACTCAAAACCAATCCATACACAGCACTTTCTCATCAGTAGGAGTCTCCAGAGCTACAGTCAAACTGCCATGGTGGTACCCCCCCAACATATCCGACTGGGTTGGGACTCAGGAAGGAAAACACTGCCCTGCCCAGCCTATCATAACAAGGCCAACTGAGTCCTAAGCATGCATCAGCTACACAGAATGCTGCTGCTGCTTCTCATCAAACCAGATCCTGTATACCACCAGAACACACACACACTAGACTCCTCGAAGCCTCAGGTCCTGACACTGAACTGATCACAGTCCCTGCTGTGCACACTCTGATGGGTCTTGCTAGTTCTCAGAGGCGGGGCTTGAAGCGTTGGCCCTGCCTGCCGTTTGACCTGTGAGAGCAGAATGCTTCGGGGTGCCCGGCGGCCCCTGCACACACACGCCTCACCTGAAGGGTGCGTCATATAAGGGAAATGCGCTGTTGTCGAGACTGGAATGGGCTGTAGTGCACTTTGAGCGAGGGCGGCCTGGGGACCGCCGGGTGGCTGTGTCGTCATTAGCATCATTGGCGCATGGGCAGTTGGATGAGAAGGAACCATTCCTGACTGTACATGAGCCTGAAACAGAGAGCTCTTTTACGCATACAGGCAACATCTCCAGCTTAAACAACATGTCAACTGTGTTCCTTTCACTGGGTTGGGGCTCTCAGGAAAGGGCGAACTGTGGGCCCTCAGGGCCCTTTCTTTCCTCTGGAGACATTCCCTACTGGATCCATCAGTTGATCTACAGAATAATTCACCCTTTGGCAGTTTCTACAAGGCTGAAGGAGCAGGCACCCAGTAAACCTTGGTAAAAAGTCAGGGCTGCCATGTCCTCGGCATCAACATTTCTGATGACTGGATTCTATGTATGGGGCAAGGTCTTCACAAAGGTAAGATCTTTGATCCAAGTGCAGCTTTCTTTGGAAGGAGGCTACATACAATGATGCTTTTAGACTCTGGCTTCCATGTGGGGCCTGAAACATCCCTTTCAGGTAAGAAAGCATATTATCACATGATAAGCGGGGACTGTTAACCCCAGTTTTATGTTCTTTGCCCCGCCCCCTCTGCTTCTCGCCTGCTCAGCAGCACACCTCAGAGAAGAATGAGTCAAGGCTGAGAAAAGACTCTCAGGCCCCTGTGCTCTGCTGAAGGATCCGCTGATAAAGCAGCAGCAGGAGTCACAGCAAACAGCTCCAGTGAGGTGGGGAAGGGTAATCTGAAATCATCTGGGTCAGCCCAGTGTCCCTGCACCAAGTGACAGTGAGTTCAACCTGGTCTCCCTATAAAGCTAGAAAGGTTTTATAGCCTAAAGAGCTGGACTCCAGCTCTGCAGGAATGTGCAGAGCAAGGAAAAGCTCTCCATTCCTGCCTCCCATACTGTGCACTGTTCTAGACCATGGTAAGCCTTGAAGGAAATCCTGTTTTGATTCTCACATACTCAAATGAACCCAGGACACATCTGGACTTCCTTAAAAATGTTAGTATTTTTGTCCTTTCAGCACAGAACACAGGTGAGGTTTTAGGAACCCCAACTTAGATATACATTAACACACCTACTTAGCCACACCAGCCTCTGCTAGACCTCTACCAGCCCCCAGGTCTCACGAAGCTCCTGATTCAACCAAACCATGCTGCCCCACACCTGACCAAACTGGTTCCCCTCCCCACCATCAAAAGCAACTCATCCACTGCAGTGCACCACACTCAGAACCTGCCCGCTTGCTGGGGAGGACACCCAGACTCCCCAGAGTTGTGGAACTAGTGATAAAGTCACCTTCCGAGAGTTAGCTCCAACTGAGCCGCATCTCCAGCCCCACCATGCCAGAGCCTCAGTGCTGCACTGCTTGACACAGAACAGAGTTCAGTGAGGCAGTCTAGCTGAGACCCACCTAAGAGAGTTCTGTTATAAAAGCAGCAAAAAGAGACAGCAGATACAGCTGATCCACCCTTGACAGCTCCAGGGAGGCCTCAAAGGACAGTGTGAGAGCCCAACGTCAATACAGCTCCTTCTTCTCAGTGAGACAATTCAAACTGGCCCTGGATCGCAATGGACTCTGGTCAGCAGCTATGCAGACAGCAACCACACTTTCAGCCTTTAGAAGTTTATGCTAGAGGGGAGCTCCAAGTGCTTCCAAGGCTGCTCTTTAAGAGAAACGGGAACACTTGGGTGCTTCCAACTTCAAGTCACACCGCACCAAGGTACATGGCCAAGCCCTTTCAAGAAGCACAACACATGGTCACAGCAGATGTAGGACTAGTCAGAGAAGCAAGTGGAGAAATTTCTTAGGAACTCATGTGACTAACATGCAGGTGGACAGCCCCAGGCGGTCAACTCAGAGCTGAGAACTTGCGGAATTCCATCTCTCTGCCAGACCTGTGCGTGCGTGCGTGCGTGCGTGTGTGTGTGTGTGTGTGAGGGGAGGGGGTATATGTGTACATAAACATGTATATATAGCAACAAAGAAGCTATATAAACAGGAACAGAGCAAAGCAGACACAGCAAGGGAAGAACTAGGCTGCATTCCAGAGTCAAAGGTATTTTTAAGGCCTCAGTTGGGAAATGTTAAAGACTGACCAATCAGCAACTTCACTGATCCCATTACAAAATCACACATACATTCATTTAGGGCCAGATCACATGTATTTGAGTGGGAAAGAGGAGACACGCAGATGGCACCACACACAGGGGTTCCTAGCTTGAAGAGCATCTGGCTCTTGGTTGCTTATTTGAGAACCTTCATATCCTACTTGCTCTTTGCAAAAAGTTGGCTAAAGCAGGTTTACCTGAGGTACATGGGCCATGTGGGGTGGATTGGTGTAAGCCGGCTGAACATGAGAAGGATGAATGGTGAAGACAGTCTGCTGTGCTGCTGGGAAACTATTCTGTGGAGACTGTGTATTGGAGGCAGGTGTCATGGAAGGTGGGGTTGGCGCAAGCCCCGCGTGGTAAATGGCAGACTGCTGCTGTGGGCTGGCCAGATGGAGAGCCTGGGCGGCCTGGTGCTGATGGTGCTGCAAAGTGAGAGCAAAGAACACAGATTCAGAGACATTCCTTTCTGAGCTGCAAGCCTGATTCTCAGCCTGCAAGCCCTCAACCAAGCAGTGGGAACCAAGAGTACTGTTCCAGGGAACTGAGAGATGTTAAGGAGCTCCTTAAATGCCTTCTTAAAAAACACGATTAAAAAAGCTAATAGGAAAACAAAACCGTATCACGTAAACATAAAGGAGTTTAAAAATGTTCCAAGCAGGGCCTCCCTGGTAGCTCAGTGGTGAAGAGTTTGCCTACCAACACAGGAGACAATCCCTGATCCGGGAAGATCCCACATGCTGCAGAGCAACTAAGCCCTTGAGCCACAACTATGGAGCCTGTGCTCTAGAGCCTTGGAGCCCCAACTATTGAGCCCATGTGCCACAACTACTTAAGTCTGTGTGCCCTATAACCCAAGTTCCACAACAAGAGATGTCACTGCAACAAGAAGCCTGTTCACATCAACCAGAGTGTAGCCCCCACTCTCTGCAACTAGAGAAAAGCCTGTGGCAGCAGTGAAAACCCAGAATAGCCAAAAAAAAAAAAAGTTCCAAGCAAATTACTTACTTTGTTGATTTCTCTATATTGGTTAAGTTTTCAGAACTTACCCAATCACCTTTTTCTCAATGTGTACCTTAAGGTGATTAAGCCTGCACAGCTGTACGCTGGCTCCACGAGGCAGGAACGCTAGGCGTTTTGATCACGTGGTACCTAGCATTTCGCCCGGCACTGGAGGAAACACTCAATAAAGAGAACGATGCAGCAGTTCTGGAGAAGGCCTCCAAGTGTCTCCTTACCTGAACAGGGCTGGGTGCAGGATGGCCCCCACTATGTTGGCTCTGCTGCTGTCCGGTAGGAGTAGCTGAAGGCTGAGGATGCGGAGTATGTGGGTGCAGGGTAGCATTAGGGTGTGCATACTGCTGAGCAAGGGAGCCAGTGGAAACTGAAGTGGAAAAAAAAAGCAGCGTGCGTAACTGACATGTGTGGTGCTCTTCCTCGCTCCTCTACGCCTCATCAACTTTCAGCTCATCATTGGCTTTCTTTTTTTTATCATTAGCTTTCTTGATGCTGAATGCCTAACCAGTCTTTATATCTGACTCCATTTAAACCATCCACTTCTTGAAAAAAAAAAGTCACGTTACTGCTTAACAACCTTATTCACGTAACATACACTTTATAGCAAAATCTAATTAGATTAATTTTACTTTCAAAACAGTCACTAGGTTTTCCTGAAAGGGCAACTTAAAAGCACCGACAGAAATGATTCAATCTCTCTCTCTCTCACACACACACATGCACATGCATGCTCAAGGCCATCATCTGGCTAACCTCACCATGCTACTGCCCTGGAGCTGGCGCAGTGTCCTGTGGGCACAGATGACATCAAGGCTGCAGTGAGTGGTCTGGATAAAGCATGTGGCAAGATCAGGGCTTTATCCTCAAGGCCAAATGACCACAATCTCAGCTGATTTCTCAGCCACTCAGTTTGTTTCCTGGGCCTCCCTGCTGAAGATCTCTCACCTTTATTTTATAAAATCTAATAAATGGGATTCCCTAACTATGTATTTAGAAAAACAAACTCCCTTCAAAGCATCCCAGCCTTTAGGAAAAATTTTACTAGCTAGAGTAACTTCATTTTCTAGCTAGAGTACCTTCAAAAGAAATACAATGGCTAGTTTAAGTAAAAATGCGTTCGTTAAAGGTTAAGAACCTAAAGCCAACTCCTTGTGACTCTGAACACAGACCAGATGTTGGCACAAAACGGGGAGATCAAGTATAAATTCATTTGTTCATGTCACCCCTATACAGCAATTTGAGAATCAAAAGCACAAGACAGGTCATTGCTTCCAGTGACTACTGACAGCACACTGATACCAATCTAACCACTATGTAGCAATGAGTTGAGGACAGGATTCTCAAGACATCTCTCTCAGAAGTCAATGTGTGACTTCCAGCCTTCTCTCAAATTAATCTTAAAATCCCCAAGAAACTAAGCCCATATACAGAAGCAATCTCAAGATAGTTCTTCATGTTCTTCATATGATTTACATACAGGGGACTGACAGGGAGAAGCAAGCAGCTTTGGGATCAGGCACCCTGACTTTAGTAGTCTAACAGGCAGGCTGCTAAGAGTCACCAGCAGAGATGACTCTGGGTGAGTCCCACGTAAACGTTAAGCAGAGGGTTAGGCATATGAAACAATTCTATAATGCTTGATGTTGTGGGGCCAGGGGCCACCTGTTTCCAGTCCAACTGGTCATCTCCTCAACTGCATGTGCATCCTTTTAAGAGAGAAGGGCGAGGCAGAGGCAGAGCCAGAGCTGGGATCACTGGTGCATCACAGGCCAAGGCCTAGTGGGCCTCCATACTAAGCTGACACCCAGATTAGATTCAAATCACTTCTGTTTACATACTAGGAAAATCCCCTTACTCTTAACAGTTCACATACACTGGAGTATATTAACAAGGGAAAATGCCAACATACTATCTGGGTATTTTTTTGACAAGTCAGTGACTGTTATCCCACAGGTGGGAAAAATAATGTACTAGTAGCTTGAGTTTCACAGTCCCATTAATCTATGAAAATAGTCTTTTTTTCTACTTCTAGAACAGCCCTAACTAAAAGGCTGTTCTTCACCATCATATACATTAACTTGCAGACCCCTCCCCAAATTGTCTAGGCCCTCAGTCTAAAAAACTTGATATAAATTTTGAACCTCTGCTCTTGTAAAAATCTTACATTTATTTATTTATTTATTTAATATTTGGCCTCTTTTACTGATTTTTTATGTATTTATTTTCATCCATCTTTATTCTTTGGCCTCCCACTGCAGTGGCCTCTCGCTGCAGGGTACCGGCTCCGGGCGCATGCGCTCCAGAGCTCCGGCTCGGTAACTGGACACACTGGTCCAGCCGCTCCGCGGGACGTGGGATCGTCCCAGGCCAGGGATCGAACCAGCGCCCCTTGCACTGCAAGGTGGTGTCCTTACCCACTGGACCACCAGAGAAGCCCTTACATTTATTTTTAAAATCTAGTTTATAATAGAACAGCTACATGTAGCTAGTGGCTATTGACTAGACACCACAATCTATAGCACATTTCTGTCACCAAATTCTACTGGATGATGATGTTAAGTCATTTGTCCTCCCTATTTCCAAACCAATTGCATTAAAACCCCCCATACCATTAATTCTGCAATGTTTCATTTGTAACAATTCTAACACAGGGGAAAGCAATTCCTGAATCCAAATCCTATTTATAAGGTTTCATAAAGGTATAGACTCTCAGAGTTTCTACTTATTTAACCGTACTGATTCAAGAAATTTTTGTACTGAAAAGCTTAAACTTCCATTTTTAATTACCTTGTAAGCAAAGTATTAAGGAAATAAAAAGTAACAACAACTCTAGCTGGGTGTTATCTGATTAAATTTTTACACACAAAAAAAGGCAACGGCCATTATGAAGAGAATAACTATGCCCATGAACTCTCAATTAATTAACTATCCATCAATTAGGGAAAGGTTAAAATCTTGAAATTACTTCAAGAAAATTCAAGATGGCAGCACTTTTTTACTATGCATGTTCAAAAGGCACTTCTGGATTTCTTTACCAATACTGAAAGGCTGTCTACGTCTCATTTACATTCATAGCACAATTACTTCAAGTGATCAGAGCTGAATGCATCTACATAGACTTTTGTTTAAAAAAAGTCCATCCTACAGAGCTGTAAACAACAAAACTAAGTAAAAGCAAAATAAAACAAAATTCTAAAAAAAAATAAATCCATCTTTTCCCTACCTAAACATCAATAGACTATAATGCATAAGAAAAAAGAAGCAAATTTAAACACACACCATAGGCTGCAAATAAAAAAAAGGATGTCTGATTAGAAATACCTTCTTTCGTTTATCATCTTTCTGAAAAGGTATTTGCTAAGCAAGTACCTTATCTAGGAATTCTTTTCCTTCAAATAGCTAGCTAATTGAGGAAACTGTGGAACTTACACTTTAAAGAAGAAAAATACTTTGCTTCCTTGAAAGCCCACTTAAGAAAGAGACAAATACAGCTAGGGTAGGAGTGAAATTAAAACAGAGGAGGGGCTGCAAGAGATTGCACTGCAATGTGGTTTCCTTACCCACTGGACCACCAGAGAAGCCCTTACATTTATTTTTAAAATCTAGTTTATAATAGAACAGCTACATGTAGCTAGTGGCTATTGACTAGACACCACAATCTATAGCACATTTCTGTCACCAAATTCTACTGGATGATGATGTTAAGTCATTTGTCCTCCCTATTTCCAAACCAATTGCATTAAAACCCCCCATACCATTAATTCTGCAATGTTTCATTTGTAACAATTCTAACACAGGGGAAAGCAATTCCTGAATCCAAATCCTATTTATAAGGTTTCATAAAGGTATAGACTCTCAGAGTTTCTACTTATTTAACCGTACTGATTCAAGAAATTTTTGTACTGAAAAGCTTAAACTTCCATTTTTAATTACCTTGTAAGCAAAGTATTAAGGAAATAAAAAGTAACAACAACTCTAGCTGGGTGTTATCTGATTAAATTTTTACACACAAAAAAAGGCAACGGCCATTATGAAGAGAATAACTATGCCCATGAACTCTCAATTAATTAACTATCCATCAATTAGGGAAAGGTTAAAATCTTGAAATTACTTCAAGAAAATTCAAGATGGCAGCACTTTTTTACTATGCATGTTCAAAAGGCACTTCTGGATTTCTTTACCAATACTGAAAGGCTGTCTACGTCTCATTTACATTCATAGCACAATTACTTCAAGTGATCAGAGCTGAATGCATCTACATAGACTTTTGTTTAAAAAAAGTCCATCCTACAGAGCTGTAAACAACAAAACTAAGTAAAAGCAAAATAAAACAAAATTCTAAAAAAAAATAAATCCATCTTTTCCCTACCTAAACATCAATAGACTATAATGCATAAGAAAAATGAAGCAAATTTAAACACACACCATAGGCTGCAAATAAAAAAAAGGATGTCTGATTAGAAATACCTTCTTTCGTTTATCATCTTTCTGAAAAGGTATTTGCTAAGCAAGTACCTTATCTAGGAATTCTTTTCCCTTCAAATATGAAAACTGAGTAGCTAATTGAGGAAACTGTGGAACTTACACTTTAACAGTAATGACAACAAAAATGTACTTTGCTTCCTTGAAAGCCCACTTAAGAAAGAGACAAATACAGCTAGGGTAGGAGTGAAATTAAAACAGAGGGAGGGGCTGCAAGAGAGACAGAGAAAGGAATCAAGTTAGAGAAAATGAGGAAAAAAGAGAATTAGAGAAAGGGAAAGGTGGAGAGTAAAAGGCAGAAAATACTGGGCTTTCCTGAGCTAAAGCTATCATTTTAACTCTTTTATTACATATACTCAACAGCTAAAGATTACAGAGAGGTTAAAAATAAAGTGATTTTTCTTCAAAATTCTGATTTACCTCTCCATCAGATAACCACAGTCCAAAGATAGCTTTCTAAGCCATGACTGATCGATCCTACTGAAGCCGCCTGAGTCCACAGAGCTGTGCCTTTCAGACCTAACTAGGTTTTGTCATTTTTGACCTTGGATGCACAAGTCATGGGAGATCACCAGCACAGCAAAACTTTAAAAATGAAACAAAGCACAATCTCCCAACTTTTAAATCTGATGTTAAATTCAAAACCGAGTAAGTGAAGGAAAGTGGAAAACTTTTAAAAAGGGGAGTAAAATGCAATTAGACCAAACTAACCAAGACAAAATTTTTGCTTATTTGGGGGGGTGGGGGTGGTGGAGAACATAAAGAAGCAAATTAAATTACAAACTGCAGCCCCGCTATTAGATTCTTTTAATATTCTCTTCTAGGAACGTCGTGTTAAGGCAGTTAAATGTTGGGAGTGATGATTAAGGACCTTTTAGCTACTTACCAGGAAACTGACTCCAAATCTACTAACAGAGACAGTAAGATGGTGAGGATAACTACATTTGAGACCTCAGACTGAGTACATACTAGAACTACGGTCTTTTCTAAACTATACCACATACATTAATTTCCCTTTAACAGTTAAACATACAGCAAGACTCCTTTTTAAAGAGCATCTATTAAAGGATTAAATTTGTTAACATTTCCTAGCACCAAATAAATAATACGTACACACTTATTTTTGGATACCAAGGCACAATTAATGAAAATTTAAGGCAAAATGTTTTCTCAATGCTTTTTCTAAAAATTTGGCATCTAGTATATTCAGACATAGACATTCTAATGACTAATTTTACATAATTCAAAACTTAGTCTCTGAAAAATTTTAATCCTTCATAGTCTCAAGAATACAGTTTTCTGTCATAAGTTTTTCTCTAGTTAGAGAAAAAACAATCTTTAGAGGAAAAAAGAATTAGAGAAAGGGAAAGGTGGAGAGTAAAAGGCAGAAAATACTGGGCTTTCCTGAGCTAAAGCTATCATTTTAACTCTTTTATTACATATACTCAACAGCTAAAGATTACAGAGAGGTTAAAAATAAAGTGATTTTTCTTCAAAATTCTGATTTACCTCTCCATCAGATAACCACAGTCCAAAGATAGCTTTCTAAGCCATGACTGATCGATCCTACTGAAGCCGCCTGAGTCCACAGAGCTGTGCCTTTCAGACCTAACTAGGTTTTGTCATTTTGACCTTGGATGCACAAGTCATGGGAGATCACCAGCACAGCAAAACTTTAAAAATGAAACAAAGCACAATCTCCCAACTTTTAAATCTGATGTTAAATTCAAAACCGAGTAAGTGAAGGAAAGTGGAAAACTTTTAAAAAGGGGAGTAAAATGCAATTAGACCAAACTAACCAAGACAAAATTTTTGCTTATTTGGGGGGGTGGGGGTGGTGGAGAACATAAAGAAGCAAATTAAATTACAAACTGCAGCCCCGCTATTAGATTCTTTTAATATTCTCTTCTAGGAACGTCGTGTTAAGGCAGTTAAATGTTGGGAGTGATGATTAAGGACCTTTTAGCTACTTACCAGGAAACTGACTCCAAATCTACTAACAGAGACAGTAAGATGGTGAGGATAACTACATTTGAGACCTCAGACTGAGTACATACTAGAACTACGGTCTTTTCTAAACTATACCACATACATTAATTTCCCTTTAACAGTTAAACATACAGCAAGACTCCTTTTTAAAGAGCATCTATTAAAGGATTAAATTTGTTAACATTTCCTAGCACCAAATAAATAATACGTACACACTTATTTTTGGATACCAAGGCACAATTAATGAAAATTTAAGGCAAAATGTTTTCTCAATGCTTTTTCTAAAAATTTGGCATCTAGTATATTCAGACATAGACATTCTAATGACTAATTTTTACATAATTCAAAACTTAGTCTCTGACATAACATTTTAATCCTTCATAGTCTCAAGAATACAGTGTTTCACATAAAGTGACACATATAACACTGTCATATACTTCTAAATGGTTTCTGCAACCTAGTGACTTTCCTGTCCAAATATCCAAGTCCATGAATAAGCCTTAAGATTTCCCTACAAATAAACAAACCTTACAAGTTAATTTCCAAAGGAAATCCCTGCTCAGACTTTCTCCATGTAAGAGCAATCATTTACCTTTCCACTGTTGAGAGGGGGGTTGGTGTTAACCCAAGATAATCTCTGGTAGCTGTCAGGTCATGCTTTCCTGCTTTAAGCTCAAGACATCCATGAGGTGTCTGTTGAATATTTTTAACCTGTAGTCATGCAAAGACTGAAAATACAGCAACTTTTCTCCCCTACTATTTCAACCCTATTCAATTAAAAAACCTTTAAGGAGAAATTTTTTCTCATCAGGACTAAAAGAACAAAAACAAAAAAGCATGTTTTCCACTTGTGGCTTCTTTTGCTTTGTTGTAAAAAAGGATGTTGAGGAAAATTTTCTCTGAACAAGGAAAGGTATTAGCCATTTCCAAAAATAGTCATATGTTTGCTTGGTATGCAAAAATTAATTTCTGAAACAACTCAGTTTTTAAATTAGTTCCAGCTTTCTTCAGCTGGGTTATACTTCTTTTTAAAAAAACAAAAAACAAAAAACCTCTGAATTATTTTCAGATATATATATATTTTAATGATTTTGTCTGGCACAAGGAAAAGATTGCTCAACAAGTCTACTCCCTTAACATGTATTCTTTAAAAAGTGTTTTACTGTTCAAATTAAAATTAATATAAAAAACCCAACTCACTGGCAAAGTAGAAAGAAGGGCTTGTCTCCTTGTTGTATGGTAATTTGGGACATGCTGAATTTGGGAAATAGAAAGGTTAATTAGCCTTTTAAGGTGTGCATTTTCCTAATTTTATGGAAAGGTTGACATACTTAGTAATTTCTTTCTGTATTCATGCATAATTTACTTTTCTTATTTTACAACAGATGACAAGCACTGTAAACATTACTACAAAATCAAGTAAGACAGGGCCAAAGATACTTTTTTGTCTGGGCTGTTAAGTTCCACATGCTCTCTTGCTTAAATGAAAGGAACAAAGTTATTATCTAATAAAAAGACCAACACTGCATTCCATTGAACAACTTTTGATATAAATAAAGTACCAAAACAAACCAAAAATTACCAAGTTTAATTCAAAAGACTAGTTCAACTTTGCAAATCATTACTAACAGAAATGTCACCTTACGAATGTCACCTTAAATGTTACATCTTACTCTGTAAGGTGTTTACTAGGCATCGGGTGATGGAGCCAAAAATTTAGAAACATAGTAATATTAAACAGAGTATGATATCATTTCTTATTATTAAACTGTTACATAAAGGGGTGTGTGTGTGTACACTTAAGTATGCTTGGAAGGATATGCACCAAAATGTTAACAGGCGGTTGTAAGGGAGATTAACAGATGCATTTTAAAACTTTTTCCTAATGTACTTTCAAATTTATCTCCATTAAACTACCAAAAATAAACCAAGAGAAAAAGGATTCTGAATTTAACTCTTCCTAATGGCTTTACTTAGTAGATAAAAGTTTCATTATTACTATTTCTAAAAGGGAAAACAAAACCAGATGAATGAAACAAAATCAAATGAATTTTAAGACTAGATGTTAAGGAAACAAAAAGTAACTTATTCTGAGGAAGAAGGCAAAGCCAATGATGAAAGTGAAATTAAGGTCAAAGAGATAAAATTTGTGATCCTACTCCTTCCTACATTAGCTAGAAAGAACATAAGGTCAACAATTACTTAGAATGTATATCTCCTAGTAACTTAAATATTCAAGGATTTGTTAGATAATTATATTAAATATACCAACAAATGGAAGCAAAGTAGAAAGAAGGGCTTGTCTCCTTGTTGTATGGTAATTTGGGACATGCTGAATTTGGGAAATAGAAAGGTTAATTAGCCTTTTAAGGTGTGCATTTTCCTAATTTTATGGAAAGGTTGACATACTTAGTAATTTCTTTCTGTATTCATGCATAATTTACTTTTCTTATTTTACAACAGATGACAAGCACTGTAAACATTACTACAAAATCAAGTAAGACAGGGCCAAAGATACTTTTTTGTCTGGGCTGTTAAGTTCCACATGCTCTCTTGCTTAAATGAAAGGAACAAAGTTATTATCTAATAAAAAGACCAACACTGCATTCCATTGAACAACTTTTGATATAAATAAAGTACCAAAACAAACCAAAAATTACCAAGTTTAATTCAAAAGACTAGTTCAACTTTGCAAATCATTACTAACAGAAATGTCGTCTTACGACTGTCACCTTAAATGTTACATCTTACTCTGTAAGGTGTTTACTAGGCATCGGGTGATGGAGCCAAAAATTTAGAAACATAGTAATATTAAACAGAGTATGATATCATTTCTTATTATTAAACTGTTACATAAAGGGGTGTGTGTGTGTACACTTAAGTATGCTTGGAAGGATATGCACCAAAATGTTAACAGGCGGTTGTAAGGGAGATTAACAGATGCATTTTAAAACTTTTCCTAATGTACTTTCAAATTTATCTCCATTAAACTACCAAAAATAAACCAAGAGAAAAAGGATTCTGAATTTAACTCTTCCTAATGGCTTTACTTAGTAGATAAAAGTTTCATTATTACTATTTCTAAAAGGGAAAACAAAACCAGATGAATGAAACAAAATCAAATGAATTTTAAGACTAGATGTTAAGGAAACAAAAAGTAACTTATTCTGAGGAAGAAGGCAAAGCCAATGATGAAAGTGAAATTAAGGTCAAAGAGATAAAATTTGTGATCCTACTCCTTCCTACATTAGCTAGAAAGAACATAAGGTCAACAATTACTTAGAATGTATATCTCCTAGTAACTTAAATATTCAAGGATTTGTTAGATAATTATATTAAATATACCAACAAATTCTAAAACAATAACTTTTCATTTTGCAGTCATTTTCTATTCTCAAAGGCTTTTGCTATGACCACAACAATTAATAAACGACAAAGAGATGACATACAATTTTCAGCAACATCTGGGTGCATATTTTTTGTTTGCATTAAAATTTTTAAAAAATCTGGACAGACTATAGCTTAAAAATAAATATAATCCATACTAAAAATATCTAGTTCCTTTTGGAATATGAAATATAGACTGTTCAAGGAAAACGAATATAAAATTAGCATTTCTACTTAAGTTCTGTCTTATAGTTTAAAATAATGTACTTAAAATTTGTCTGTAAAAAAAAAAATTTGTCTGTATTCAGTATGATTGGATTGGTAAGATCTAAAATAACTGAATACATCACTGAAGAATTAATAAGGTTACTAAAGCAGATTAAATTATGGTTTATTGCAATAAAGAATAAAATAATTCATTTCAGTGTTCTCTTCAGCATATGATGTGTCCAAAAGTGAACCATAAATAATCATACCATATATACAGCTTTGCCTGTAGCCTGCCCTTATAAAGAGACATCAATGAAACTCAATCTGGGTAAATGATAGGAGAGTAATTCAGATTTCGTTCAGGTAACTTTCTCCTGGCACCAGAGAACTAGCTTTGATGACTAGTTCATTCCAGGTTTCACTGGGTATTAGTTCTAGTATTTTTGTTTCTCTGCAATATTTTTCTATATATCCACACTTGAATGGACTTCAGGGTCTAAGTCCAACTGCTTTTCAAATGCAAATATTCTGGGGAAGTAGTTATAAAATCCTCGAATAGTTATTTACTGTACTATTTCAAACCAATGAATATCTATTCAAAAGACAAATCCAGATGTTGGCTGTGAGTGAATATATTGAGAAGAAAGATCCTGCTCAACATCACAGTATCACTACAATGTCTCAAAGGCAGAGGTGGGGAGGGGACACACAAATAGCTATTCTCTAAAAGCAATGGAAATTTTAGCTCAAAAGTTTCAGAACTTATTCCAAGGGGAGTATGCCAGAAAATGGGAAGAAAGAAATGTTTTTTCCACTTGTTACATCATAATGTATACAGCAATCTATGTATAAATAATCATTATGAACTTTTCACCTAAGACTTTGGCAAACTGGAAAATTGTTGAAACGTATATAAATTGTGTAAGTTAATGTAATAAATCAGTGGTGCCTTTCACACATACTTAGTTCTCATTAAGACAACTGAAGACAAACCAATGATAGGAGATCATAACCAAAATCGTTAAGTCAAATCAAATCAGTCTTTCAATCTTTCAATTAAATTATAAGTGGGTTTCTTGCAAGAAATGTTTTCCAAAATGCAGCAATCACACCATTTCAATTTAAAGGGCATAATCAACAATATAAGATTTTAAGTGTGGAAAAGTAAGACCTAATAAGTATTTTATTTAAAAAAAAATGCCTTTAATCATATAAAAGTTCTATGATTAGTGAACCAGTGGAAAAGGAGGATGTCTCCAAAAAGAAAACAACAAAAATGAGTTCTGGGTGACAAGAATGATGATTCTGTTGCTGCCTGAGTCCCAGAGTCTTATAAACTTACAAAATGTTATAAACTGTTATCTAAGGTTAAAAAACCTGGAAGTCTTTACATTCTTAGTCATTCAAAAAGTTCAAAAAGGTTTAAGAAACGTAAGGTTCATGCAGCTACATGTAATATTAATTTCATTCTAAAAGCGGATCACTTTTCAATTGTATGTATAAACTGAAATTTCTCTCTTCCCACTCCAAAAAATTGAAATGCCAACGGGAAAACCTAAATGATAGTGCAGGAATTCTCAGAAAAGTTCAAAGAAAAATTCAGACCTCAGTAAAACTGATACTATCAATAATTAAAGGTACATTTTGAGAAATATGAAATGACCTATTAATTCTAGGTTATAAAATATAAGGCAGAAATTTTATTTTAAATTCTCAACATTGAAAATGGTATTATTTTAGTACTTTAGACAGCTGCAAAGTTGACTTGTACAGAATTCTCTAGCCCCAAACTCAGATGGTAATTTTAGCTTAGTATTCTTATACATATTGCTCAATTTTATAATAGACTACTTTTACTGATTAATACACTGATTACTTTTAGAGTATGACTGTCTAAAGCAGATCTATTATTATACAATTTCAACCACTGAAAGAATACAGCATAGTGCAGAAACATAGGAGCATTATAACAAATAGCAATTAGAAATATGTAGTATCAGTGACCCCAGAATAAAGAGTAAGGGAGACTGTTCTCTTGCTAGACAGTACTTTCATTATGGAAAACCTTTCCTGCATGTCTTAGGACGGGTATACAGATGATATTACTGATGAGAAAGAGACCTTTTCCCACAAAAGATGCTTTCTGTCACACACATTATCATATTTTTACTCAAAGAAATTTCAACAACAGAAGTAGAAATGATTTGGGCAAGACTTACAGACAAGGTCAGACAGAAATAGATTAATCTTTTCTTTAGACTCTTGACCCTCAGTGTCATAAAAGGCAGAATTATTCTTAAACAGAGCTTAAAAACACGTTAAGAATAGTCACACACATGGAAAAAAACCAAAAAGTGCTTCCTACCATACATCGCATGCGTCTGCTCATGAGCCCCGTACTGAGTTGCTGAAGAAGATACTAAACCAGGCTGGGCGTGTGTGGGTGGTGCCATCATCCTAGCATTACCCTGTATTACAGGACTATAGACATGAGGATGCTGTGTTCAAACAAAAAATAAAGCAAAAAACATTAAAGTATCAGGTACAGTCAAGTAGATTTCAGTTATGTCTTAACTTCATGGTTTCCAGGTTTCATAAACAGCTCCAAAAGTTCTAAATCAGTTTGTCCGTGGGTTTTTTCTTTGAAACACTTACAAACGATCAGCACTTTTTTAATATGTTAAAAAGACCCCTGAAATCCTTAACTGTCTATCCTAACCAGAGCATACGCACAAAATACAAAGGAAAACCCCTTTACCACACTAAAAGTTACTTAAAAGGAACAAGAATTAGAGTTATTAGATCATATCAGGCTTACCTGAGACTGATAATGTGGTACATGCTGAACAAGAGGCTGATTTGGAAACTGTTGAGGACTATAGGCAACATATTGTGTGGAATAGGCTGGTGGGGTTGCCACAATTGGTGGGCCTGCTGCTGAGGCTGGGTGCATCATGGTACTTTGATGATGCTGGTCTTGCCGTTGTTGGGGCATATTTGGTACTGCAGGAAAAAATGACGTAATATTAGAAAACAAGACTCCTTAGCCCAAAATACACGAACATGGTCCATAAGGCTCTACCTGACTGGACACCTCTGCTTGTCTCTCCTATGCAATGCTATGCTACACCCGCCTCTCTTTAGTCACTGCAGACTGTTTTCCTATCATCTGTGCTAATCCTTAACCTCAACCTTCAACTCCCTACTACTAGACTGGAAAATATTTGGCCTTCAGCTTGAAAGCCACGTTCTCAGAGAGACACTGTAATGACCCCCAGACCTGATCAAGTCCCTATAGTTACAAGACTCTTAGAGCACTAAAAACATTTCCCTTATAGACCATCCCTGCTTGATACACTAAATTATGCTATTGCTAGAGAAGGGTATTGGATTTTGTTCAAAGAAAAACAGAAGTACAACAAAAAAGTGAGGACAGACCCAAAACTAATCTTAGTTCCATCTTTTAAAATATGCCACCACTGAATTCTTGCTCTTTCTCAAACACAATATCACATGCTATCATGTAGCAGGCTTCTAAATAAGAGCTCTTTTAAAAGCTACTTTGGGTCTTTTATTATTCCACACAAATTAGCAATGGCTCTAATTCACAAAAATAAAGCAAAAACATTAAAGTATCAGGTACAGTCAAGTAGATTTCAGTTATGTCTTAACTTCATGGTTTCCAGGTTTCATAAACAGCTCCAAAAGTTCTAAATCAGTTTGTCCGTGGGTTTTTTCTTTGAAACACTTACAAACGATCAGCACTTTTTTAATATGTTAAAAAGACCCCTGAAATCCTTAACTGTCTATCCTAACCAGAGCATACGCACAAAATACAAAGGAAAACCCCTTTACCACACTAAAAGTTACTTAAAAGGAACAAGAATTAGAGTTATTAGATCATATCAGGCTTACCTGAGACTGATAATGTGGTACATGCTGAACAAGAGGCTGATTTGGAAACTGTTGAGGACTATAGGCAACATATTGTGTGGAATAGGCTGGTGGGGTTGCCACAATTGGTGGGCCTGCTGCTGAGGCTGGGTGCATCATGGTACTTTGATGATGCTGGTCTTGCCGTTGTTGGGGCATATTTGGTACTGCAGGAAAAAATGACGTAATATTAGAAAACAAGACTCCTTAGCCCAAAATACACGAACATGGTCCATAAGGCTCTACCTGACTGGACACCTCTGCTTGTCTCTCCTATGCAATGCTATGCTACACCCGCCTCTCTTTAGTCACTGCAGACTGTTTTCCTATCATCTGTGCTAATCCTTAACCTCAACCTTCAACTCCCTACTACTAGACTGGAAAATATTTGGCCTTCAGCTTGAAAGCCACGTTCTCAGAGAGACACTGTAATGACCCCCAGACCTGATCAAGTCCCTATAGTTACAAGACTCTTAGAGCACTAAAACTTTTCCCCTTATAGACCATCCCTGCTTGATACACTAAATTATGCTATTGCTAGAGAAGGGTATTGGATTTTGTTCAAAGAAAAACAGAAGTACAACAAAAAAGTGAGGACAGACCCAAAACTAATCTTAGTTCCATCTTTTAAAATATGCCACCACTGAATTCTTGCTCTTTCTCAAACACAATATCACATGCTATCATGTAGCAGGCTTCTAAATAAGAGCTCTTTTAAAAAAAGCTACTTTGGGTCTTTTATTATTCCACACAAATTACTGCCTATAATCTGCCCTATTAAAGCTCTAATTCACAATGTAGCTCAACTGCCACCTCCTCTGTAATGTCTTTCCCAGGCCCCACAGAAGAGTTGGCTGCATGCTCTACCTTTTTTCCACATGTTTACTACAGCACTTACTGTTGTCTGTGATGGGTTTACGGTGGTATGTTAACTAAGTCACCTGAGGGAAGAAGCCGTAAACCACTGCTTCCACAAGACACAAAGAATGTGTAACTTCGTATGTTTTTTAAAAAAATCATCAGAACTAACTGCTAATGTAGGGACAGAATTTTTTTTCAGTATTTGAATCTTGTTGCTAAACATCTGACTACTGCCAATACTTAGAAAAGCTAGTTATATACTGTATTATCTAGTTAGAAATGCAAATAGAAGAAACCAATAAGGTAGCATTTTTTCTGAATTTAATCTTGAGATTCCCTCATAACAAAAAAGCACATCCTTTTAGTAAAGAAAAGCCACCCCCAGACTCAAATTTATCACTTTTATCAAATGAAACTGTCTAATTAAGCTAACTGAATTAGATAAAGTTTTGTCTATTGCTTTCATAGTTAATTTATAACCCTCACTTTTTTTTCCCAAAAGCTAGTCAAGTTCACTGATTTCTAAAAGAAAAATTTTAGTTATAAAAACAATTAATACAATCTTAAAAGACAAAATATACAGAAATAAAATCTGGTTTTATGGTCAAGTCCCATGACTAAATAGGCCTTCAGCTTGAAAGCCACGTTCTCAGAGAGACACTGTAATGACCCCCAGACCTGATCAAGTCCCTATAGTTACAAGACTCTTAGAGCACTAAAAACATTTCCCTTATAGACCATCCCTGCTTGATACACTAAATTATGCTATTGCTAGAGAAGGGTATTGGATTTTGTTCAAAGAAAAACAGAAGTACAACAAAAAAGTGAGGACAGACCCAAAACTAATCTTAGTTCCATCTTTTAAAATATGCCACCACTGAATTCTTGCTCTTTCTCAAACACAATATCACATGCTATCATGTAGCAGGCTTCTAAATAAGAGCTCTTTTAAAAAAAGCTACTTTGGGTCTTTTATTATTCCACACAAATTACTGCCTATAATCTGCCCTATTAAAGCTCTAATTCACAATGTAGCTCAACTGCCACCTCCTCTGTAATGTCTTTCCCAGGCCCCACAGAAGAGTTGGCTGCATGCTCTACCTTTTTTCCACATGTTTACTACAGCACTTACTGTTGTCTGTGATGGGTTTACGGTGGTATGTTAACTAAGTCACCTGAGGGAAGAAGCCGTAAACCACTGCTTCCACAAGACACAAAGAATGTGTAACTTCGTATGTTTTTTAAAAAAATCATCAGAACTAACTGCTAATGTAGGGACAGAATTTTTTTTCAGTATTTGAATCTTGTTGCTAAACATCTGACTACTGCCAATACTTAGAAAAGCTAGTTATATACTGTATTATCTAGTTAGAAATGCAAATAGAAGAAACCAATAAGGTAGCATTTTTTCTGAATTTAATCTTGAGATTCCCTCATAACAAAAAAGCACATCCTTTTAGTAAAGAAAAGCCACCCCCAGACTCAAATTTATCACTTTTATCAAATGAAACTGTCTAATTAAGCTAACTGAATTAGATAAAGTTTTGTCTATTGCTTTCATAGTTAATTTATAACCCTCACTTTTTTTTCCCAAAAAGCTAGTCAAGTTCACTGATTTCTAAAAGAAAAATTTTAGTTATAAAAACAATTAATACAATCTTAAAAGACAAAATATACAGAAATAAAATCTGGTTTTATGGTCAAGTCCCACTCCAGTTTGAATCTACCTTAATCCTAAATCAGTTTACCCATTCTCTCCCAAACCCTCCTCCCACATACATGAATACACATACACATATGGCTGAATCCCTTCACTGTTCACCTGAAACTATCACAAAATTGTTAAATGGCTATACCCCAATACAATGTTTTTGGTATTTAAAAACAAATTAAATATATATACACACACACAGCTTTGATTGGCCATGTTTTAGCCATTTCCTCATGTCAGTGGTTTTCAACTGGGAACAATTAAGACTTTCAAGGAGCATTTGGCAATGTCTGGAGACATTTTTGGTTGTCATAGTTAAGGAAGGTGAGGATGGTACTAGCATCTAATAGGTAAAAGCCAGGGATGCTAATAAATATCCTATAATGCTCAGATCCCACCCCATCTTACCCACACACACAATGAATATCTGTCCCCAAATCTTCCTGTCTTAAGTATATACTCAAAACTCAATTTTTCTCACAAGATGCAAAAATGACACCTGCATCATGCACCAAGAAGACGAAGAGGCTGTTCTGTGCAAAAAGGCACTACTATCATGAAGGAGAGATACGCCATGTATAATCTATGGCTCCACTTCAGAATCAAGGCCTTAATTTTCCCTGTTATTTGACAGAGTCAAGTATGTACGGTTAACATAAAGACAGCTAATAGTCTTCATATACCACATTCCATAAATTTACTCCAGAAGTCACTACTTGGAAGACAGAATGGAAAAGATGAACCCAGTTTACATAAACAATAAAAAGAAAATACCTGAAAGTTCGCCAAATCCAATAAGGTAGCATTTTCTGAATTTAATCTTGAGATTCCCTCATAACAAAAAAGCACATCCTTTTAGTAAAGAAAAGCCACCCCCAGACTCAAATTTATCACTTTTATCAAATGAAACTGTCTAATTAAGCTAACTGAATTAGATAAAGTTTTGTCTATTGCTTTCATAGTTAATTTATAACCCTCACTTTTTTTCCAAAAAGCTAGTCAAGTTCACTGATTTCTAAAAGAAAAATTTTAGTTATAAAAACAATTAATACAATCTTAAAAGACAAAATATACAGAAATAAAATCTGGTTTTATGGTCAAGTCCCACTCCAGTTTGAATCTACCTTAATCCTAAATCAGTTTACCCATTCTCTCCCAAACCCTCCTCCCACATACATGAATACACATACACATATGGCTGAATCCCTTCACTGTTCACCTGAAACTATCACAAAATTGTTAAATGGCTATACCCCAATACAATGTTTTTGGTATTTAAAAACAAATTAAATATATATACACACACACAGCTTTGATTGGCCATGTTTTAGCCATTTCCTCATGTCAGTGGTTTTCAACTGGGAACAATTAAGACTTTCAAGGAGCATTTGGCAATGTCTGGAGACATTTTTGGTTGTCATAGTTAAGGAAGGTGAGGATGGTACTAGCATCTAATAGGTAAAAGCCAGGGATGCTAATAAATATCCTATAATGCTCAGATCCCACCCCATCTTACCCACACACACAATGAATATCTGTCCCCAAATCTTCCTGTCTTAAGTATATACTCAAAACTCAATTTTTCTCACAAGATGCAAAAATGACACCTGCATCATGCACCAAGAAGACGAAGAGGCTGTTCTGTGCAAAAAGGCACTACTATCATGAAGGAGAGATACGCCATGTATAATCTATGGCTCCACTTCAGAATCAAGGCCTTAATTTTCCCTGTTATTTGACAGAGTCAAGTATGTACGGTTAACATAAAGACAGCTAATAGTCTTCATATACCACATTCCATAAATTTACTCCAGAAGTCACTACTTGGAAGACAGAATGGAAAAGATGAACCCAGTTTACATAAACAATAAAAAAAGAAAATACCTGGAGGAAAAACTGAAGAAACATAAAACTTTTAAGAGAAACTTAAAAACACTACTAAAGATCCAAAAGCAGATTTAAACAGGCAGAAAGGTATAACTTGTTTGTGGACAGGAAGACAAGATAAAGATAGCAACTCTCCCCGAAGTTAATTTCTAAAGTATATATTTATAAGTTTAATGTGGTTCTGAAGAAAATACCAACTGGCAAACTTAAATGTTAACACCCAGGAGTTCATACTAATAGAGTAATAACAATAACAGACCCTCATTGGTCAACTTTAGGGATAATAGGAAACCAACTATTTTGAAAACTGCTTTGAAATGATGGGCAGTTTAGTGACCTTTCTTTTACAAACTGTACCTCACCAAATAGCTTAATAAGGTAAAGTTTTTCTTTATAGAAATAGTCCAGCTAACAACTGAAAAAGAGATGATAGAATGTTATCATTTTCCAGCCCTTAGTGAAATAATGAATCCAGCACTAGACAGGCATTGACAAGCTGGTATGAAATGTTATTCCGGACAGATAAGGCAGCCAAGTTACTCCTACTATCAAAACAAAAAACCAGACATTGATTAATAAAAGTACACACATCATCTATGAAAACAGTCCATGTTAAGTTTTAAGAAAATACAACCAAGGGCTTCCCTGGCAGCCCAGTGGATAAGGACACTGCCTTGCAGTGCAAGGCGCCAGTTTGGGATGGGGGGTACTAGCATCTAATAGGTAAAAGCCAGGGATGCTAATAAATATCCTATAATGCTCAGATCCCACCCCATCTTACCCACACACACAATGAATATCTGTCCCCAAATCTTCCTGTCTTAAGTATATACTCAAAACTCAATTTTTCTCACAAGATGCAAAAATGACACCTGCATCATGCACCAAGAAGACGAAGAGGCTGTTCTGTGCAAAAAGGCACTACTATCATGAAGGAGAGATACGCCATGTATAATCTATGGCTCCACTTCAGAATCAAGGCCTTAATTTTCCCTGTTATTTGACAGAGTCAAGTATGTACGGTTAACATAAAGACAGCTAATAGTCTTCATATACCACATTCCATAAATTTACTCCAGAAGTCACTACTTGGAAGACAGAATGGAAAAGATGAACCCAGTTTACATAAACAATAAAAAAAGAAAATACCTGGAGGAAAAACTGAAGAAACATAAAACTTTTAAGAGAAACTTAAAAACACTACTAAAGATCCAAAAGCAGATTTAAACAGGCAGAAAGGTATAACTTGTTTGTGGACAGGAAGACAAGATAAAGATAGCAACTCTCCCCGAAGTTAATTTCTAAAGTATATATTTATAAGTTTAATGTGGTTCTGAAGAAAATACCAACTGGCAAACTTAAATGTTAACACCCAGGAGTTCATACTAATAGAGTAATAACAATAACAGACCCTCATTGGTCAACTTTAGGGGATAATAGGAAACCAACTATTTTGAAAACTGCTTTGAAATGATGGGCAGTTTAGTGACCTTTCTTTTACAAACTGTACCTCACCAAATAGCTTAATAAGGTAAAGTTTTTCTTTATAGAAATAGTCCAGCTAACAACTGAAAAAGAGATGATAGAATGTTATCATTTTCCAGCCCTTAGTGAAATAATGAATCCAGCACTAGACAGGCATTGACAAGCTGGTATGAAATGTTATTCCGGACAGATAAGGCAGCCAAGTTACTCCTACTATCAAAACAAAAAACCAGACATTGATTAATAAAAGTACACACATCATCTATGAAAACAGTCCATGTTAAGTTTTAAGAAAATACAACCAAGGGCTTCCCTGGCAGCCCAGTGGATAAGGACACTGCCTTGCAGTGCAAGGGGCGCCAGTTCGGTCCCTGGCCTGGGAGGATCCTACGTGCCGCAGAGCGGCTGGACCGATGTGTCCAGTTACCAAGCCAGAGCTCTGGAGCGCATGCGCCTGGAGCCGGTGCTCTTCAATGGGAGAGGCCACTGCGATGGGAGGCCCACACAGGCCAAAGAACAAAGATGGATGAAAATAAATAAATGAAAGACCAATAGAACTGGCCAAAGAAAAAACACAACCTAATCTTAACAAATCTTATTTATATACTATCAGAGACCTACAGGGGAAGAGGACCACTTTAACCAATACCCCAGGGACACAAGCCATTAAATTCAGATGGTGGAAAAGAATACAGGACAAACAAACTGGCTTTAAATAAGAGGCAAAGAGGAAAAACTGAGGGGCAAACTATAAATAAAACATCAATATTAAGAGAGCTATAGCAATCAAATGAAAAGTGTGGATTTTGGATTGTGGCTCATAAGTCAACTATTACATTTTTAAGACAGTAAAAAAAACTTGTGCCCTAGATATTTGATAGCAAGAAATAATTTCTAACTTTTTAAGGTGTGAATAATGGTACTTTAACTATGGCTGAAAAACAGAACAAATTCATAACTCTTAAAAGATACATACCAAAGATACTGATGAGTGAAATGACAATGGTACTGAGGATTGCTTCAAAACAATCCAATGAAGGCAGAAGAGTGTGAGGGTATGAATGAATGAAACATGTCTACATTATCATAATAAAAATTTGCCACAGGGCTTCCCCTGATGGTCCAGTGGATAAGGACACCGCCTTGCAGTGCAAGGGGCGCCGGTTCCATTCCTGGCCTGGGAAGATCCCTCGTGCCACGGAGCGGCTGGACTAATGTGTCCAATCACCGAGCCGGAGCTCTGGAGCGCATGCGCCCAGAGCCGGTGCTCTGTGACAACAGACGCCACCGCGATGGGAGGCCCGCAGGAGCCAAAGAACAAAGACGGATGAAAATAGAGAAATGGAAAACCAATAGAAGTGACCCGCCCGCTCCCCTCCCTCCCCAACCCGACCCCCACCCAAAAATAAATAAATAAATAAATCTTTAAAAAAAAAAAAAAATTTGCCACAACATAAAACAACTTTTAAAAAATGATTTAAACGATAAATAAACGCAACTTGCAAATCTCACTCGAATTCAAATACTAATTGGAACAAACTAATCGTAGAAAATACGTATTTTAAAAATAGCCACAGAAATTTGAGGCTATTAGGGAACTAGTATTAATTCTTCCTAGTGTAATAATGGTATTGTAGGGCTTCCCTGGTGGTCCAGTGGGTAAGGACACCGCCTTGCAGTGCAAGGGGCGCCGGTTTGATCCCTGGCCTGGGAAGATCCCACGTGCCCTGGAGCAGCTGGACCCATGTGTCCAATTACCGAGCGGGAGCTCTGGGGCGCATGCGCCCAGAGCCGGTGCTCTGCGACAACAGAGGCTACCGTGATGGGAGGCCCACACGGGCCAAAGAACAAAGATGGATGAAAATGGACAAATGAAAGACCAACAGAAGTGGCCTGCCTGCTCCCCTCCCTCCCCACCCCACCCTCCTCAAATAAATAAATAAATAAATCTTTAAAAAAAAATAATGGTATTGTAGTGTTTTGTTTTTACAAGACTCTTTAAGAACTATAAAATATTTACAAATAAAATGGTGTCTGGAATATGTTTCAAAACAATCTGAGGGGGGTGAGGTGTTGCAGATGAAACAAAACTGACCATGAGTTTGCAACTGTTAAAACTGAATTATGAGTACTTTTACAATTATGAGTACTTGTGCTATTCTAACTGTTGTGAATGTATGTTTGAAATTTTCAATAATAAAAAGATTTTTTAAAAGCCTAATTGGGACTTGCCTGGTGGTCCAGTGGCTAACAGTCTGTGCTCCCAAAACATGGGGCCTAGGTTTGATCCCTGGTCAGGTAATTAGATCCCACATGCCACAACTAAAGATACCGCATGCCTCGATGAAGACATAGTACAGTCAAGTAAATTAATTTTAAAAGCAAACTAATTTTTTTAGTAGTCAACTTGAATATAAAGTTCATATGGAAAAATAACAAGCAAGGAAAAAAGGTCAAGAAAAACTGAGAAAGAAAAGAAAAAAAGAGTTGGGAATGGATGGATGAGAAAGTAGTCTTATCAGACAGTGTAACAGAATAGAAGAAAAAAATTCAGATACAGATTTAACTGCACATGGACACTTAATATAGAATTAAAATGGGATTTCATATCAGTCTGTTCTCTGATGGAATAAAATAAATAAATAAATAGATAAATAAATAAAAAGAAATCTCAACACATCCTAAGATACCCAAATATTTAGAAATTAAAAATCCACTACTAAATAACTCACTGGTCAAAAAAGAAATCATAAGACAGAATGAAATATGAAAATACAACATACACAGTTTTAAGGACACAGTTAAGCTAATGCAATATAGGGACGCAGGTTTGATCTCCAGTTAGAGAAGTAAGATCCCATATGTCATGGAGCAACTAACCCACAGACAGCAATTGACTGAGCCAGTGTATTCCACCTAGAGAGTCCACAACAAAAAATTCCACATGAGGCAACAAAGATCCCGCTTACTGCAACTCTAAGACCCAATGCAGCCAAATACATAAATAATTTCTTTAAAAATCAGTACTCAACAGGTGGAGGAGCTAAGATGGCGGCGTAGAAGGACGTGCACTCATCTCTCCTGCAAAGCCGCCTGAATTGTAACGAGTTCCTGGGAAACCATGGAAACCATCAACAGGAGGAGGCTGGATCTGATCACAGAGAGGATACCCCACATCAAAGAACAAAGGAGAAGCCGGATCAAGACGGCAACAAGCCCCGAGGCTTTAGGGAGGGAGCACTGACTCCAAAACTCTACAATACTAGAGAACGCCTAATACTAGAGAGCACTAAGCAAGTGAGAACGCCAACAAAGGTAATCACTTGTATGCAAGTCCTGACATCACCCAACCACCAGCATCACCCAGAATAAGAAGCCCCCTCCAAACAACAAACACCAACAGATGTAACTCAAAGTCTGGGAAAAGGAAATCCCAGAGTCAGTTAAAAAATTAATAATAACAATGAAACGGCAGAGAAATACCACACAAGCGAAGTAACAATCCACAAACACACAAGATCAAATTAATTTTAAAAGCAAACTAATTTTTTTAGTAGTCAACTTGAATATAAAGTTCATATGGAAAAATAACAAGCAAGGAAAAAAGGTCAAGAAAAACTGAGAAAGAAAAGAAAAAAAGAGTTGGGAATGGATGGATGAGAAAGTAGTCTTATCAGACAGTGTAACAGAATAGAAGAAAAAAATTCAGATACAGATTTAACTGCACATGGACACTTAATATAGAATTAAAATGGGATTTCATATCAGTCTGTTCTCTGATGGAATAAAATAAATAAATAAATAGATAAATAAATAAAAAGAAATCTCAACACATCCTAAGATACCCAAATATTTAGAAATTAAAAATCCACTACTAAATAACTCACTGGTCAAAAAAGAAATCATAAGACAGAATGAAATATGAAAATACAACATACACAGTTTTAAGGACACAGTTAAGCTAATGCAATATAGGGACGCAGGTTTGATCTCCAGTTAGAGAAGTAAGATCCCATATGTCATGGAGCAACTAACCCACAGACAGCAATTGACTGAGCCAGTGTATTCCACCTAGAGAGTCCACAACAAAAAATTCCACATGAGGCAACAAAGATCCCGCTTACTGCAACTCTAAGACCCAATGCAGCCAAATACATAAATAATTTCTTTAAAAATCAGTACTCAACAGGTGGAGGAGCTAAGATGGCGGCGTAGAAGGACGTGCACTCATCTCTCCTGCAAAGCCGCCTGAATTGTAACGAGTTCCTGGGAAACCATGGAAACCATCAACAGGAGGAGGCTGGATCTGATCACAGAGAGGATACCCCACATCAAAGAACAAAGGAGAAGCCGGATCAAGACGGCAACAAGCCCCGAGGCTTTAGGGAGGGAGCACTGACTCCAAAACTCTACAATACTAGAGAACGCCTAATACTAGAGAGCACTAAGCAAGTGAGAACGCCAACAAAGGTAATCACTTGTATGCAAGTCCTGACATCACCCAACCACCAGCATCACCCAGAATAAGAAGCCCCCTCCAAACAACAAACACCAACAGATGTAACTCAAAGTCTGGGAAAAGGAAATCCCAGAGTCAGTTAAAAAATTAATAATAACAATGAAACGGCAGAGAAATACCACACAAGCGAAGTAACAATCCACAAACACACAAGATCAAATTAATGAAGAGAATTTGGACAAACTTTCTGAAAGTGATTTCAGAAGAATGATAGTAAAGATGATCAAAGACACTGAAAACAGAATGTTAGAGAAACTGCAAGACACAACCAACACACTGAATAAAGAAATACAGGAACTTACCAAAAAAGTAACAGAGACAAACAACTTAATTGCTGAACTGAAAAACACTGTAGAAGGAATCAAGAGCAGAGTATCTGAGACAGAAGATCATATAAGTGATCTGGAAGACAGAATGGTGGAAGTAACTGCTGAAAAACAGACTCTAGCTCAAAGAATGAAAAGAGCAGAGGATAGCCTCAGAGACCTCTGTGATAATATCAAACACACCAATATTCGAATTATAGGGGTTCCAGAAGAAGAAGAAAAAAAGAAAGGCTATGAGAAAATTTTTGAAGAGATTATAGTTGAAAATTTCCCCAACATGGGAAAAGAAATAGTCAATCAAGCCCAAGAAGCACAAAGAGTACCATACAGAATCAATCCGAGAAGAAACACACCAAGACACATATTAATGAAGTTAACACAAATTAAACACAAGGACAGAATTCTCAAAGCAGCAAGGGAAAAGCAACTAGTGACATACTAGGGAAAGCTCATACATTTAACAGCTAATCTTTCAACAGAAACTCTGCAGGCCAGAAGGGAATGGCAGGACACATTTAAACGACTAAAAGAGAATAATCTACAACCAAGAATCCTCTACTCTGCAAGGATCTCCTTCAAAATGGATGGAGAAATCAAAAGCTTTACAGATAAGCAAAAATTAAAAGAATTTAGTCACACCAAACCAGCCTTACAAGTGTTAAAGGGACTTAGACAACAAGTATAAAAGGAGAAGATCCATGAAACAAACTCATCGTAACATCTAAGAAGATGACAATAAGATCATTTGTATCAATAATTACTTTGAATGTAAATGAACTAAATGCCCAAACCAAAAGACACAGAGTGGCTGAATGGAGTCAAAAACACAACCCATACATATGCTGCCTCCAGGAAACTCACTTCAGACCTAGAGACACTCATAGACTGAAAGTGAGAGGCTGGAAAAAGATATTCCATGCAAATGGAAATCAAAAGAAAGCTGGAGTAGCAATCCTCATATCAGACAAAATAGACCTCAGAATAAAGAAGATTAGAAGAGACAAGGCAGGACACTACATAATGATCAAGGGATCAATCCAAGAAGAAGACATAGCAATCATAAATATCTATGCACCCAACACAGGAGCACCCCAATACATAAGACAAACACTTTCAGACATAAAAGAAGACATCGACACTAACACAATCATAGTAGGAGACTTTAACACTCCTCTCACACCAGTGGACAGATCATCCAAACAGAAAATTAATAAAGAAACACAAGCCTTAAATGCCACACTAGAAGAAATGGACCTCATTGATATCTTTAGGACTTTCCATCCAAAAGCAGAAGAATACACTTTCTTCTCAAGTGCTCACGGAACATTCTCCAGGATAGACCACATCTTGGGCCACAAATCAAACCTCAGTCAATTCAAGAAAACTGAAATTCTATCAACCATCTTCTCGGACCACAGTGCAATGAGACTAGAGATCAACTATAGGAAAAAAACGCTAAAAACACAAACACACTAAACCTCGCTTATTATCAGAGAAATGCAAATTAAAACCACAATGAGATACCACCTCACACCTGTCAGAATGGCCATCATCAACAAATCGACAGACAACAAGTGCTGGAGAGGGTGTGGAGAAAAGGGAACCCTCTTGCATTGCTGGTGGGAATGTAACTTAATACAGCCTCTATGGAAGACAATATGGAGATTCCTTAAAAAACTAAAGATAGAAGCACCCTATGACCCAGCAATCCCACTATTAGGCCTATATCCTGATGAAATCAAAAATGAAAGAGGCACCTGTACCCCAATGTTCATTGCAGCTCTCTATACAATAGCCAGAACATGGAAGCAACCTAGATGTCCATCGACAAATGAATGGATACAGAAGCTCTGGTACATATATACAATGGAATACTACTCAGCTGTTAAAAGAAATGCAGAAGACTCAGTCCTAATGAGGTGGCTGGCTCTAGAACCTATCATAAAAAGTGTAAAAACTAAATGTCCAAACCAAAAGACACAGAGTGGCTGAATGGATTAAAAAACACGACCCATACATATGCTGCCTCCAGGAAACTCACTTCAGACCTAGAGACACTCATAGACTGAAAGTGAGAGGCTGGAAAAAGATATTCCATGCAAATGGAAATCAAAAGAAAGCTGGAGTAGCAATCCTCATATCAGACAAAATAGACCTCAGAATAAAGAAGATTAGAAGAGACAAGGCAGGACACTACATAATGATCAAGGGATCAATCCAAGAAGAAGACATAGCAATCATAAATATCTATGCACCCAACACAGGAGCACCCCAATACATAAGACAAACACTTTCAGACATAAAAGAAGACATCGACACTAACACAATCATAGTAGGAGACTTTAACACTCCTCTCACACCAGTGGACAGATCATCCAAACAGAAAATTAATAAAGAAACACAAGCCTTAAATGCCACACTAGAAGAAATGGACCTCATTGATATCTTTAGGACTTTCCATCCAAAAGCAGAAGAATACACTTTCTTCTCAAGTGCTCACGGAACATTCTCCAGGATAGACCACATCTTGGGCCACAAATCAAACCTCAGTCAATTCAAGAAAACTGAAATTCTATCAACCATCTTCTCGGACCACAGTGCAATGAGACTAGAGATCAACTATAGGAAAAAAACGCTAAAAACACAAACACACTAAACCTCGCTTATTATCAGAGAAATGCAAATTAAAACCACAATGAGATACCACCTCACACCTGTCAGAATGGCCATCATCAACAAATCGACAGACAACAAGTGCTGGAGAGGGTGTGGAGAAAAGGGAACCCTCTTGCATTGCTGGTGGGAATGTAACTTAATACAGCCTCTATGGAAGACAATATGGAGATTCCTTAAAAAACTAAAGATAGAAGCACCCTATGACCCAGCAATCCCACTATTAGGCCTATATCCTGATGAAATCAAAAATGAAAGAGGCACCTGTACCCCTATGTTCATTGCAGCTCTCTATACAATAGCCAGAACATGGAAGCAACCTAGATGTCCATCGACAAATGAATGGATACAGAAGCTCTGGTACATATATACAATGGAATACTACTCAGCTGTTAAAAGAAATGCAGAAGACTCAGTCCTAATGAGGTGGCTGGCTCTAGAACCTATCATAAAAAGTGAAGTAAGTCAAAAAGAGAAAGACAAGTATAGTACACTAACTCATATATATGGGATCTAGTAAGATGGTCATGATAACATACACAGTGAACTCACGAAAAAACAGAGAATAGACATAAAGACATTGTGGAGACTGAACAGTGGGTGGGAGGCATGGAGGGAGTAACATGGAAACCTATACTGTCATGTGTGGAAAAGATAGCTATTGTCATTGTGCTAGGGGAATAGGAGTACCTACAACCACTTGGGGCGATGGTCTGGAGGGATGGGAGGGGGGGAACTGGGTGGGGGGAGGGTCCAGGGATATACATATGAATGATCTGGGAACATACACGTAAAATAAAATAAATAAATAAATAAATAAAAAACACAAACACATGGAGATTAAACAACACATACCTAAAAAACCAACTGATCATTGAGGAAATCAAAGGAGAAATAAAGCAATTCCTAGAAGAAAACGACAATGAACACACGACAGTGCAAAACCTATGGGATACTGCAAAAACAGTTCTAAGAGGGAAGTTTATAGCAATTCAATCCCACCTCAAGAAACTAGGAAAATCTCAAACAGACGACCTAACCTTATCCTTAAAACAACTGGAGAAAGAAGAACAAAAACACCCCAAAGCCAGCAGAAGAAGGGAAATCATAAAATCCAAGCAGAAATAAATGATAAAGAAACGAAAGAAACAATAGTAAAGATAAATAAAACAAAAAGCTGGTTCTTCGAAAAGGTAAATAGAATCGACACACCACTGGCCAGACTCATCAAGAAAAAGAGAGAGAAGAAACAGATCAACAAAATCAAAAATGAAAAAGGAGAGATTACAACAGATAATGCAGAAATCCAAAGGGTTATAAGAGACTATTATGAACAACTCTATGGCAACAAATTGGACAACCTGGAAGAAATGGACAGTTTCTTAGAGAAGATTAATCTCCCAAGACTCAACCAGGAAGAAATAGAAACTATGAACAAGCCAATCACAAGCTCAGAAATCGATGTTGTGATCAAAAATCTACCCAAAAATAAAAGCCCAGGGCCAAATGGTTTCACAGCCGAATTCTACCAAACATTTAAAGAAGAGCTAATGCCTGTCCTTCTAAAACTCTTCCCAAAAATTGCACAGGAAGGAAAACTTCCAAACACATTCTACAAGGCCGCCATCACCCTGATACCAAAGCCAGGCAAAGACAACACAAAAAAGGAAAATTACAGACCAATTTCACTGATGAATCTAGACGCCAAAATCCTCAACAAAATCCTAGCAAACAGAATTCAACAACACATCAAAAAGCTCATACATCACAATCAAGTCGGGTTCATCCCAGGCATGCAAGGATTCTTCAATATCCACAAATCAATCAATGTGATACACCACATCAACAAATTGAGAGACAAAAATCACATGATCATCTCAATAGATGCAGAAAAAGCCTTCGACAAAGTACAGCATCCGTTTATGATAAAAACGCTTCAGAAAATGGGCATAGAAGGAACCTATCTCAACATAGTGAAAGCCATCTATGAGAAGCCCACAGAAAACATTATCCTCAATGGTGAAAAACTCAAAGCATTTCCTCTAAGATCAGGAACAAGACAAGGGTGTCCACTTTCACCACTCTTATTCAACATAGTCCTGGAAGTTCTAGCAACAGCAATAAGAGAAGAGAAAGAAATCAAAGGAATCCAGATTGGAAAGGAAGAAGTCAAACTCTCTCTATTTGCAGATGACATGATATTATACATAGTAAATCCCAAAGACACTATTACAAAACTACTAGAGTTAATCAGCAAATTCAGCAAAGTCGCAGGACACAAAATCAATATACAGAAATCACTGGCATTCCTATACACGAACAATGAAAAATCAGAAAACGAAATCAAAGAGGCAATTCCCTTCACCATCGCAACCAAAAGAATCAAATATCTAGGAATAAACCTACCCAAAGAAACAAAAGAACTGTACACAGAAAATTACAAGACACTCATGAGAGACATTAAAGAAGAGTTAAACAGATGGAGAAATATTCCATGTTCCTGGGTCGGAAGAATCAATATTGTGAAAATGACCATACTACCAAATGTCATCTATAGATTCAATGTGATCCCTATCAAACTACCAATAACATTCTTCACAGAACTAGACCAAACAATAACACAGTTCATATGGAAACACAAAAGACCTGGAATAGCCAAAGCAATCCTGAGGAAGAAGAACGGAACTGGAGGGATCAGCCTCCCCAACTTCAGACTCTACTACAAAGCAACAGTTATCAAGACAGTATGGTATTGGCACAAGAACAGAAATATCGACCAATGGAACAAGATCGAGAACCCAGAGATAAACCCACGCACCTATGGGTACCTTATTTTTGACAAAGGAGGCGAACATATAAAATGGGACAAAGACAGCCTCTTCAACAAATGGTGCTGGGAAAATTGGACAGCTACATGCAAAAAAATGAAGTTGGAACATTCCCTGGCACCACACACTAAGATCAACTCAAAATGGATTAAAGACCTAAATGTAAGACCAGAAACCATCAAACTCTTAGAGGAGAATATAGGCAAAACCCTCAAGGACATAAATCAAAGCAAGATCTTCTCCGACCCACCTACCAGAATAGCAGAACCAAAAAGACAAATGAACATGTGGGACCTAATGAAACTTAAAAAGCTTTTGTACAGAAAAAGAAGTCACAAAAAAGCTGAACAGACAGCCCACAGAATGGGAGAAAATCATAGCAAATGAAACAACAGACAAAGAAATAATCTCCAAAATCTACAAGCAACTCAGACAACTTGGCACTGGAAAAATGAACAACCCAATCAAAAAATGGGAAAAGGACCTAAACAGACACCTCTCCAACAACGACATACAGATGGCCCAAAAGCACATGAAACGATGCTCAACTTCACTTTATTAGAGAAATGCAAATCAAAACTACAATGAGGTATCACCTCACACCCGTCCGAATGGCCGTCATCCAAAAGAATCAAATATCTAGGAATAAACCTACCCAAAGAAACAAAAGAACTGTACACAGAAAATTACAAGACACTCATGAGAGACATTAAAGAAGAGTTAAACAGATGGAGAAATATTCCATGTTCCTGGGTCGGAAGAATCAATATTGTGAAAATGACCATACTACCAAATGTCATCTATAGATTCAATGTGATCCCTATCAAACTACCAATAACATTCTTCACAGAACTAGACCAAACAATAACACAGTTCATATGGAAACACAAAAGACCTGGAATAGCCAAAGCAATCCTGAGGAAGAAGAACGGAACTGGAGGGATCAGCCTCCCCAACTTCAGACTCTACTACAAAGCAACAGTTATCAAGACAGTATGGTATTGGCACAAGAACAGAAATATCGACCAATGGAACAAGATCGAGAACCCAGAGATAAACCCACGCACCTATGGGTACCTTATTTTTGACAAAGGAGGCGAACATATAAAATGGGACAAAGACAGCCTCTTCAACAAATGGTGCTGGGAAAATTGGACAGCTACATGCAAAAAAATGAAGTTGGAACATTCCCTGGCACCACACACTAAGATCAACTCAAAATGGATTAAAGACCTAAATGTAAGACCAGAAACCATCAAACTCTTAGAGGAGAATATAGGCAAAACCCTCAAGGACATAAATCAAAGCAAGATCTTCTCCGACCCACCTACCAGAATAGCAGAACCAAAAAGACAAATGAACATGTGGGACCTAATGAAACTTAAAAAGCTTTTGTACAGAAAAAGAAGTCACAAAAAAGCTGAACAGACAGCCCACAGAATGGGAGAAAATCATAGCAAATGAAACAACAGACAAAGAAATAATCTCCAAAATCTACAAGCAACTCAGACAACTTGGCACTGGAAAAATGAACAACCCAATCAAAAAATGGGAAAAGGACCTAAACAGACACCTCTCCAACAACGACATACAGATGGCCCAAAAGCACATGAAACGATGCTCAACTTCACTTTATTAGAGAAATGCAAATCAAAACTACAATGAGGTATCACCTCACACCCGTCCGAATGGCCGTCATCCACAAATCGACAGACAATAAATGCTGGAGAGGGTGTGGAGAAAATGGAACACTCTTGCATTGCTGGTGGGAATGTAAATTGATACAGCCTCTATGGAAGACAGTCTGGAGATTTCTTAAAAAACTAAAAATAGAAGCACCCTATGACCCAGCAATCCCACTCTTAGGCTTATACCCTGATGAAATCAAATCTGAAAGAAGCACCTGTACCCCAATGTTCATCGCACCTCTCTATACAATAGCTAGAGCATGGAAGCAACCTAGATGCCCATCGACGAACGAATGGATCCAAAAGTTCTGGTACGTATATACAATGGAATACTACACAGCTGTAAAGAGAAATGCAGAAGAATCAGCCCTAATGAGGTGGCTGGATCTAGAACGTATCATCAAAAGTGAAGTCAGTCAGAAAGAGAAGGACAAATACAGTATATTAACACATATATATGGAATCTAGTAGGATAGTGATGATGGCGCATGCAGTGAAGCGACGGAAAGACAGACATGGACAGTGGACATATGGACATTGTGGGGAAGGAACAGAGGGTGAGCGGCGTAAAGGAAGTAGCATGAAGGCCTGTGCTATCATAAGTGAAGAAAATAGCTCTAGTCATTGCTCTGTGAGAAAAGGGGATCCTTCAGGGGTGCTGTGTGATGGTTGGGAGGGGTGAGAAGAGGGGGATATACATATGACTAACCTGGGAACATACAACAGAACTCTGTAAAAGTTAAAAGCAAAATAAAGGTTTAAAAAAAAAAATAAATAAATAAAAAGAGGAAAAAAAATAACAATAACAATCAAAAAAATCAGTACTCATCAAAGGCATGAACATTAAAATCACAATGAGGTACTGTAATACACCCATTAGACAGGGTAAAATTAGACAGACTCTGTGCTCTAGATCTTTGGAGCGGCAACTACTTAGCCCATGTGCCCACAACTATTGAAGCCCGTGTGCCCTAGAGCCCGAGCCTAGTACCACAACAAGAGAAGTCACCACAACAAGAAGCCTGCTCACCTCAACTAGAGAGTAGCCCTCACTCCCTGCAACGAGAAGCACCTGCAGAAGCAGTGAAAACCCAGAATAGTCCACCATAAATAAATATTAGTCCAAGACATCTTATTTATAGCAAAAATGAAGCTATCAAAGATAAATGAGTAGTACCAAAAGGACCTAGGAGTCTACGTAAAACAACTGCCATTGTTCAAATACAGGACAATGAGAGAAGCAAAAAACAAAAAACTAGACCGAAATACAATGAATATATATAAAATCACACAAAAAATTTTGTATTTGTAGCTTTCCTGTGTAACTATTTCATACCCCAATGCAGCCCCCTTTAGTAGCATGGAAGCAACCTAGATGCCCATCGACGAATGGATCCAAAAGCTCTGGTACATATATACAATGGAATACTACACAGCTGTAAAGAGAAATGCAGAAGAATCAGCCCTAATGAGGTGGCTGGATCTAGAACGTATCATCAAAAGTGAAGTCAGTCAGAAAGAGAAGGACAAATACAGTATATTAACACATATATATGGAATCTAGTAGGATAGTGATGATGGCGCATGCAGTGAAGCGACGGAAAGACAGACATGGACAGTGGACATATGGACATTGTGGGGAAGGAACAGAGGGTGAGCGGCGTAAAGGAAGTAGCATGAAGGCCTGTGCTATCATAAGTGAAGAAAATAGCTCTAGTCATTGCTCTGTGAGAAAAGGGGATCCTTCAGGGGTGCTGTGTGATGGTTGGGAGGGGTGAGAAGAGGGGGATATACATATGACTAACCTGGGAACATACAACAGAACTCTGTAAAAGTTAAAAGCAAAATAAAGGTTTAAAAAAAAAAATAAATAAATAAAAAGAGGAAAAAAAATAACAATAACAATCAAAAAAATCAGTACTCATCAAAGGCATGAACATTAAAATCACAATGAGGTACTGTAATACACCCATTAGACAGGGTAAAATTAGACAGACTCTGTGCTCTAGATCTTTGGAGCGGCAACTACTTAGCCCATGTGCCCACAACTATTGAAGCCCGTGTGCCCTAGAGCCCGAGCCTAGTACCACAACAAGAGAAGTCACCACAACAAGAAGCCTGCTCACCTCAACTAGAGAGTAGCCCTCACTCCCTGCAACGAGAAGCACCTGCAGAAGCAGTGAAAACCCAGAATAGTCCACCATAAATAAATATTAGTCCAAGACATCTTATTTATAGCAAAAATGAAGCTATCAAAGATAAATGAGTAGTACCAAAAGGACCTAGGAGTCTACGTAAAACAACTGCCATTGTTCAAATACAGGACAATGAGAGAAGCAAAAAACAAAAAACTAGACCGAAATACAATGAATATATATAAAATCACACAAAAAATTTTGTATTTGTAGCTTTCCTGTGTAACTATTTCAGGATACCCAAACAGCCCTGGCTAAAAGGAAGTCCCTTAGAGTTCTAGCTAGTAAGTGAAGAAACAATTTTAGAAATTCAGAAATCACCTTCTTTTTTTTTTGTATTTATTTATCTTTTTGGGGGGTGGGGTAGGGAGGGAGGGAGATGGGTGGGCCACTTCTATTGGTCTTTCATTTCTCTATTTTCATCCGTCTTTGTTCTTTGGCTCCTGTGGGCCTCCCATCGTAGTGGGTCTGTCGTTGCAGAGTGCTGGCTCTGGGCGCATGCGCCCCAGAGCTCTGGCTCGGTAATTGGACACATCAGTCCAGCCGCTCTGCGGCACGTGGGATCTTCCCAGGCCGGGGATCGAACCAGTGCCCCTTGCACTGCAAGGTGGTGTCCTTACCCACTGGACCACCAGGGAAGCCCAGAAATCACCTTTTTTCAAAAAAATATTTTGGACTTTTTTTTTTTGCCTCTAAGTCATCATTTATTTTTCATCCGTCTTTATTATTTTTTGGCGTGTGTGCACCTCCCATCACAGTGGCCTCTCTCGTTGCAGAGGACCGTCTCTGCATGCATGAGCTCCAGAGCGCTGGCTTGTAACTGGACACACTGGCCTGGCCATTCCCTGGCATGTGGTATCTTCCTGGGCCAGGGATCAAACTGGTGCCCCCTGCACTGCAAGGGGGACTCTTTACCCACTAGACCACCAGGGAAGCCCAGAAACCACTCTTTTTATATTCCTAATCACGGTGATTTCCAAAGTATGGTCCCATACCAGCAGGGTCACTAGGGAATTTTTTTTTTTAATGAACTGCACAAGAAAAGTGAATTCTCAGACTATGCCCCAAACCTACTGAATTAGCAATTCTGGGGGTGAGGACAAGCAACTGATGTTTTATTAACAAACTCTCCAAGTGATTCTAGTGTACACCAAAATTTGAGAACCACGGCTCTAATGAAATGATGCTGTCACAAATCAATGAATTTTTTTTTCTTTTTGTTTTATGTTTATTTTTGGTCACTTCTATTGATCTTTCATTTATTTATCTTTGTTCTTTGACCTGTGTGGGCCTCTGATCGCAGTGGCCTCTCTTGCTGCAGAGCACCAGCTCTGGGCACATGCGCTCCAGAGCTCTGGCTTGATAGTTGGACACATTGGTCCAGCTGCTCTGAGGCACGTGGGATCTTCCCAGGCCAGGGATCAAACCGGCGCCCCTTGCCCTGCAAGGCGGTGTTCCTTACTCACTGGACCATCAGGGAAGCCCTCATCAATGAATTAGATGACAGAATAGTAGAAAACTTCAGTATTGGGGACAGGAGGATCAAGTTATCACGTGAGTCTTTAATAAATCTTACCAAAACTCAAAATTAGATGAGATCCAATACAGTATGCTCACAAATATCTAAGTATTCTTGTCTTTTTTCATAAAAAAGTTAAACCTGAATCCAATCAACGACATCACAAGAAGAGACAAACCTAGAATATAGGAAATACTACATAATAATTGGTATGTCACAAAGCAACAGCAGGGAAAAACAAACCTGTGCAACAAATGTGATAATGTGAAGATCTTATTTTGATCCATACGCAAAAGAAACTAACTGTAAAAATAAATTCTTGGCTCAATCAGGATAATCTGATTATTTTGGTCATTAGATGATAAAAAGGAATTAGTTTATTTTTATAAACTCTGGTAACAACACTCTGGTTACCTAATAAATATCCACGCTTTGAAATATGATACACATCAAAGTGTGTAGAAATAAAACAGCAGTTCCTCAGAATACAATTAACCCTATAATAAGATGACTTTAAGATCTAATGTAGGGGGCTTCCCTGGTGGTCCAGTGGGTAAAGAGTCCGCCCTGCAGTGCAAGGGGACACCAGTTAGTTCCCTGGCCCAGGAAGATCCCACATGTGGTAGAGCAGCTGGACCAGTGTGTCCAATTATGAGCCAGCACTCCAGAGTGCATGCGCCCAGAGCCAGTGCTCCTCAGTGAGAGAGGCCACTGCAGTGGGAGGCCCACACAGGCAAAAGAATAAAATGATGGATGAAAATAAAATATAAATAAAAGAAGCATGATGGGGAAAAGGAAAAAAAAAGATCTAAGGCAGAGTTCTTCCAATAGGTTCCAGCGTTCTAACAGAAAAGATAAAGGACATCATTTATTGCGGGTTTTTTTGGCTGCACTGTGAGGCCTGTGGCATCTCATTTCCTGAACCAGGGACTGAACCTGAGCCCTGCCAGTGAAAGCGCCAAGTCCTGAACAACGGACCATCAGGGAATTTCCCCTCATACGTGTTTGGTTTTTTTTTTTTTTTAAAGAACTTTAATTACTAACATCCAGAAAATTACAGTTACTTCAAGCACTGAGGAAAGCTTATTAATTTAAGAAGTGAATTTTTCTTAAGTTATCAAATGATCCAGCAATCCCACTCTTGGGCATATATCTGGAAAAAACTAATTAAAAAAGATACACTCACTCCACTGTTCACTGCAACAGTTTTTAGTAGGGAAAGTATGAACAACTATCTATCTGGCTGTTCCATGTGCATAGCATGTAGGATCTTAATTCCCTGAACAGGGGCTGAACTCAGGGTCATAGCAGTGAAAGTATAGAGTCTTAACCAGTGGACCACCAGGGAAATCTCAGAAACAACTGTCCACCAACAGATGAATGGGCAAAGAAGATGCAATACATATACAGTGGAACACTACTCAGCTATTAAAAAGAATGAAATAATGTTATTTGCGGCAACATGGATGAACCTAGAGATTATGGTAGTAACAGTGAAGTAAGAGAAAGACAGATATAATATGGTATCACATATGAGCCCAAAATATGACATAAATGAACTTACTTACAAAACAAACAGATTTAGATACAGAAAACAAGCTTATGACTACCAAAGAAGAAAGTGGTAGGAGCATGGTGGGGATGGTGGAATAAATTAGGAGCTTGGGACTGGCAGATACAAACTACTATATACTAAACACATAAACAACAGTGTCCTATTGTATAGCATAAGGAACTAAGGCAGTATCTTGTAATAAACTATAATGGGGAAAAAGAAGTGAAATTTGTGTGATGGGGGTGATTACTAGACACTGAGAAGTGACATACTTATATACACCATTCTACTCTCTATTCTCAATAAAATAATACACATGAAAAAAAAATGACAGAAATAATTGCTCTTTAATTACCTAAATGGCAAAAGGGGAACACGTCAGTGTTTCTCAACATTAAAATATTTCATTTTTTAAGATAAATATGTGTTTTTTTCTGTGAAGGCTCTTCTACCCAAATAGTACTAGATGACACAACACACTCATTTTAAAGATGAGAAAATATTCCTCTAATAGCATTTTGACAGTTTCTGAAGTAAGCCATCTTTGCTCAAAAAGCAATTATGAAGTATGGCAGAAAATTACTTATTATATAAAACACGAACGTCAGCAACTATTTAGCAAATCATCTTTTCAAATTTAACATTGAAAACTTCAAAATTCAATTCAGAGGATCCTGAAATTCATGACTCATGAGTATTTCTCCTGTTTTTGTTCATAAAAATGCATCCATTAGGGCTTCCCTGGTGGTCCAGTGGGTAAGGACGCTGCCTGGCAGTGCAAGGGACGCTGGTTCGATCCCTGGCTTGGGAAGATCCCACGTGCAGGAGCGATGTGGAATTCCCTGAACACTACTCGGGCTATTAAAAACCAGTGGACCACCAGAAATCTCAGAAACAACTGTCCACCAACAGATGAATGGGCAAAGAAGATGCAATACATATACAGTGGAACACTACTCAGCTATTAAAAAGAATGAAATAATGTTATTTGCAACATGGATGAACCTAGAGATTATGGTAGTAACAGTGAAGTAAGAGAAAGACAGATATAATATGGTATCACATATGAGCCCAAAATATGACATAAATGAACTTACTTACAAAACAAACAGATTTAGATACAGAAAACAAGCTTATGACTACCAAAGAAGAAAGTGGTAGGAGCATGGTGGGGATGGTGGAATAAATTAGGAGCTTGGGACTGGCAGATACAAACTACTATATACTAAACACATAAACAACAGTGTCCTATTGTATAGCATAAGGAACTAAGGCAGTATCTTGTAATAAACTATAATGGGGAAAAAGAAGTGAAATTTGTGTGATGGGGGTGATTACTAGACACTGAGAAGTGACATACTTATATACACCATTCTACTCTCTATTCTCAATAAAATAATACACATGAAAAAAAAATGACAGAAATAATTGCTCTTTAATTACCTAAATGGCAAAAGGGGAACACGTCAGTGTTTCTCAACATTAAAATATTTCATTTTTTAAGATAAATATGTGTTTTTTTCTGTGAAGGCTCTTCTACCCAAATAGTACTAGATGACACAACACACTCATTTTAAAGATGAGAAAATATTCCTCTAATAGCATTTTGACAGTTTCTGAAGTAAGCCATCTTTGCTCAAAAAGCAATTATGAAGTATGGCAGAAAATTACTTATTATATAAAACACGAACGTCAGCAACTATTTAGCAAATCATCTTTTCAAATTTAACATTGAAAACTTCAAAATTCAATTCAGAGGATCCTGAAATTCATGACTCATGAGTATTTCTCCTGTTTTTGTTCATAAAAATGCATCCATTAGGGCTTCCCTGGTGGTCCAGTGGGTAAGGACACTGCCTTGCAGTGCAAGGGACGCTGGTTCGATCCCTGGCCTGGGAAGATCCCACGTGCCGCGGAGCGGCTGGACCGATGTGTCCAATTACCGAGCCAGAGCTCTGGAGCGCATGTGCCCAGAGCGGGTGCTCTGCAGGGAGAGAGGCCACTGTGATGGGAGGCTCATACGGGCCAAAGAACAAAAGATGGATGAAAGTAGACAAATGAAAGACCAACAGAAGTGGTCCCGCCCACCCTCTCCCTCCCCAACCCGCCCCCACAAAAAAGAAAAAAATAAATAAATATCCTAAAAAAACCCCACAATGCATCCATTAGAAATCAAAACTAAACCAGGTATTTATTCATTATAAATTGAGTTATTTCATTCATGCATCATGCAGACTACAAGCAAACACAGGCAGGATTATTCTCACCTTTACCTGCTCTATATGTCTTGGCTTGATTGACTGGCATGGGCGTCATAGGTATAGGATATAAAGGCTTAAGGGAATAAAAAAAAATGAAAATTAGACTCTCAAGACATTTAGAATGTATTTACCACTCTCTGTTACTTGCATATTGCTAGAGTTAGCTCTGAAGTTTCCTGATTCTCTATGAGTCATTAAAAAAATGAAACCACACCCACAGCTTAAAGGACAAATTCCAAACTACAGTAAATCTGAATCATCTTTCTTATCAGAAAAAATTCTCATATTTGGGTCCTTATACAAAAAAAATTGAGGCTGAGGGGAGGAGATACAGTAAACCCAGGCCCCCTGCAGTGGAAAAACAGAGTCCTAACAACCAAACCCCCAGGTAAGTCTCATGGCTCCACTTTGAAAATATCTCTGTTATATCAACCATCACTGCCTCAAGTCACTGTGCACCTACAGAATGCAAAGTACAAGTACAAATAACTTAGAGGTAAATGAACACCAAATTCTATGACTTACTTGCACGCCTGGGCTCACTGGGACTGGATACATCATATTTGGTGCAAAACAAACAGGCTGAGTATAAACTGGAGTTGGCTGCTGATGACCCACCATAGATGGGCTAGGTTGTGCTTGAGGACGAGGCGAAGTTGGTGTAGTAGAAGGCTTTGGCTAAAAAACAAAAATCAACTATCTTAAGGTGAAAAGCTAGCTACTATTACTACAATCTGAGGACCGGTTGCCCCTATCTTTCTCAGTTTTACTCACTGTAATCAGTACCTCTTAATGAAAATAACTCACCTCACAAAAAATTTACTTCTACATGTTTCACATTAAAAAGAAATACTTTTGTAAAAAAGAAATACTGGATGAAAGGGGTAAAAACAAATGAAAGACCAACAGAAGTGGTCCCCACCTCTCCCTCCCCAACCCGCCCCACAAAAGAGAAAAATAAATAAATATCCTAAAAAAACCCCACAATGCATCCATTAGAAATCAAAACTAAACCAGGTATTTATTCATTATAAATTGAGTTATTTCATTCATGCATCATGCAGACTACAAGCAAACACAGGCAGGATTATTCTCACCTTTACCTGCTCTATATGTCTTGGCTTGATTGACTGGCATGGGCGTCATAGGTATAGGATATAAAGGCTTAAGGGAATAAAAAAAAATGAAAATTAGACTCTCAAGACATTTAGAATGTATTTACCACTCTCTGTTACTTGCATATTGCTAGAGTTAGCTCTGAAGTTTCCTGATTCTCTATGAGTCATTAAAAAAATGAAACCACACCCACAGCTTAAAGGACAAATTCCAAACTACAGTAAATCTGAATCATCTTTCTTATCAGAAAAAATTCTCATATTTGGGTCCTTATACAAAAAATTGAGGCTGAGGGGAGGAGATACAGTAAACCCAGGCCCCCTGCAGTGGAAAAACAGAGTCCTAACAACCAAACCCCCAGGTAAGTCTCATGGCTCCACTTTGAAAATATCTCTGTTATATCAACCATCACTGCCTCAAGTCACTGTGCACCTACAGAATGCAAAGTACAAGTACAAATAACTTAGAGGTAAATGAACACCAAATTCTATGACTTACTTGCACGCCTGGGCTCACTGGGACTGGATACATCATATTTGGTGCAAAACAAACAGGCTGAGTATAAACTGGAGTTGGCTGCTGATGACCCACCATAGATGGGCTAGGTTGTGCTTGAGGACGAGGCGAAGTTGGTGTAGTAGAAGGCTTTGGCTAAAAAACAAAAATCAACTATCTTAAGGTGAAAAGCTAGCTACTATTACTACAATCTGAGGACCGGTTGCCCCTATCTTTCTCAGTTTTACTCACTGTAATCAGTACCTCTTAATGAAAATAACTCACCTCACAAAAAATTTACTTCTACATGTTTCACATTAAAAAAAAGAGAAATACTTGGTAGAAATTTAATGTAAATGTTATAGCAATTTATCAACAATGCTATTAAAAATAGCAGTGATGATTTTTAAGAACCCGAGAAAATGTTTTTAGAAATAAAAACATGTTTTACAAAGTCAGTAAGATAATAACAGTGTACCTATGAACCTGAGAGCCTCGTTAGACAAACATCTTCAAATTCTGAGTCAGAAAGATTCAAAAATTTGCCTCAAACCACATCTGATGACAAAACTAGGATTCTTTCCCCATACGGTTCAAAAATATACATGAATGAATACATAAGAAAAAGGAACTTAAAAGTGGTTTCAGCATACTGTAACTGAATTTAGATAGCAGGTATGGGAAAAGAAGTATTGCTACTACTTTTTTTTTTAAGAGACTTATTACTTGAAAGACAGAGAAACTTACCTGAGAAAAGGAACGAGGGTTGAACTCCTTTGCATTGGGATTCAACGTTGATTTCCTCACTTGCCTACACCAGAAAAAAATAAAGGCCAGTGAAATCTGCATGAAACTGTTATAAAGTCTTTTACACCTGACGTTTAAAAAAAAACTGCTTAATATTTAAACAACACACTAGAAAAATCATTAAATCTCTTTCTGAGAACATATATTTTCCCACTCTGTAATTTGATAATTACTAGCCAAAAAAGGACAAGCATTTTAAAAAGTGAAATATGCAAAAGGTTCTCTCAAAAGTAAGTAACAAAAACTGAGAATAAACTAAAATCAAACAAAACAAAACAAAACCCTAAAATGACAGCAGCCCCTTAAAAAACATATTTTTAAAAGCAATTCTTAATATACCAAGTCTCTAGCACACAGTATCTTTTTATATGACAAAATGTGTTCTATATGAAATACCTTTCTTTTTTTTTAGTTTTTTTTGGCCATTTCTATTAGTCTTTCATTTATTTCCATCTTTGTTCTTTTGGCCTGTGTGGGCCTCCCATCGCAGTGGCCCCTCTCGCTGCAGAGCACCGGCTCTGGGCGCATGCGCTCCAGAGCTCTGGCCTGGTTGTTGGACACATTGGTCCAGCTGCTCTGCAGCACATGGGATCTTCCCAGGCCAGGGATCAAACCGGCGTCCCTTGCACTGCAAGGTGGTATCCTTACCCACCAGACCACCAGGGAAGCCCTATATAAAATATCTGGAGGAAAATCATGACTAATAAAAATGTGTGCCTCAAATCAAGTATAAGTGCTCCCTGATATATCAATAAGCTGCATTCCAAAAAAGTTCAGCTGTAACCGGGTTATATGTAACCCAGAACAAATAAATCGTCATGTGGTTAGATTCTAAGACTGGCCCACAAAAGTTCCATGCAATTGATAATATATTGGTTGTGCAGAATTAATTCTATCTTAACAAATACAACTATTAACTTAAACTATTAGCTATTGTTTTTGCTGGAAAACACACTGAATTCCAAGTAGGGGCACCAGAATTTTCTCTCTTCCTGGTAGTACAGTTTTTAGTTCCAGCAGCAAAGCCAGGAGGTGGGTACTGATGAGCACATAAGCGATACCACTCCCCAAGCCAGTAATCAATCAACTGTTCATTTATAAATTAGACGTTTTTCATTTATGCATAGGTTGGTTTTTTCTTTCCATGCCATGGGGTAGAAAAATGGTGGAGGAGGGAAGAACAGTACAGGGTGCAATGACCTAACTGACTTACGCTGTCATTTGTTAGGACCAGTTGTCTGTAAATTGAGGGCTACGTTTAAAGCAGGCTCAAAGTCCAGGGAGCAAATTCTGGAGTTGGAAGATCCTAGACACCTTAAGGAAAAGTTAAGTAAAAGGATGTGCTAAATTTCAGGTTTACTCACTCAGCTGCGTCTTTCTTCTCCTCTTTATCATCTTTCTCTTGTTTACATCCTGGACTGGAAGTCTGCACCCCTTGAGATGTGACCTCAGGTCCCCTCTTGTGCTCCGTGTTACTGAGGATTGAAGGGGAAATGCTGGGGCTGCTCGGCTTGCTGCTGCCACTGGTGCAGTTGCTGTTATTTTCAATGAAAGAATCCTTAGCATTTGGTTCAATTTTGTCTTTGATCAAATCTCTTGATTTTTCTCCCTCTCTATTTTTGTTTAGCAGCTGATCCATAGATTCAGAAGTAGAACTCGGCTGTAACTAGATAAAGGAAATGATTTTACTTAAATATTTTAAATAACTGTAGTAAGCAATTTTTTCCCATTAGCACAAACTAATATTTGTAAGCATAAAATATTCTGAGCAAAGTTTTGTTCGTACAATTAATGTTTCATCATAAGGCAACAACAACAAAATGTCTAATACAACATAACTATAGTCGTGTAAGCACTCAAATGTCCTAGCCTAAAATCTTAAATATTTACCAAGTGTATACCATGTGTAAGAAATTGTGTGCTAGGAATGGAAATACGAAATAATTTCTATCCTCCCCAAACTCTTCATCTGGATGTTAGACACTTAACAGCAAACGAGGGTAAATGCTATGGGATCCCACAGGAAAAACTATTAACTTAAACTATTAGCTATTGTTTTGCTGGAAAACACACTGAATTCCAAGTAGGGGCACCAGAATTTTCTCTCTTCCTGGTAGTACAGTTTTAGTTCCAGCAGCAAAGCCAGGAGGTGGGTACTGATGAGCACATAAGCGATACCACTCCCAAGCCAGTAATCAATCAACTGTTCATTTATAAATTAGACGTTTTTCATTTATGCATAGGTTGGTTTTTTCTTTCCATGCCATGGGGTAGAAAAATGGTGGAGGAGGGAAGAACAGTACAGGGTGCAATGACCTAACTGACTTACGCTGTCATTTGTTAGGACCAGTTGTCTGTAAATTGAGGGCTACGTTTAAAGCAGGCTCAAAGTCCAGGGAGCAAATTCTGGAGTTGGAAGATCCTAGACACCTTAAGGAAAAGTTAAGTAAAAGGATGTGCTAAATTTCAGGTTTACTCACTCAGCTGCGTCTTTCTTCTCCTCTTTATCATCTTTCTCTTGTTTACATCCTGGACTGGAAGTCTGCACCCCTTGAGATGTGACCTCAGGTCCCCTCTTGTGCTCCGTGTTACTGAGGATTGAAGGGGAAATGCTGGGGCTGCTCGGCTTGCTGCTGCCACTGGTGCAGTTGCTGTTATTTTCAATGAAAGAATCCTTAGCATTTGGTTCAATTTTGTCTTTGATCAAATCTCTTGATTTTTCTCCCTCTCTATTTTTGTTTAGCAGCTGATCCATAGATTCAGAAGTAGAACTCGGCTGTAACTAGATAAAGGAAATGATTTTACTTAAATATTTTAAATAACTGTAGTAAGCAATTTTTTCCCATTAGCACAAACTAATATTTGTAAGCATAAAATATTCTGAGCAAAGTTTTGTTCGTACAATTAATGTTTCATCATAAGGCAACAACAACAAAATGTCTAATACAACATAACTATAGTCGTGTAAGCACTCAAATGTCCTAGCCTAAAATCTTAAATATTTACCAAGTGTATACCATGTGTAAGAAATTGTGTGCTAGGAATGGAAATACGAAATAATTTCTATCCTCCCCAAACTCTTCATCTGGATGTTAGACACTTAACAGCAAACGAGGGTAAATGCTATGGGATCCCACAGGAAAAAGCAACTCATGGAAAGAGAAGGCTTCTCAATGGAAATGTAAAAAGCGTGAAAGATACTGGGAGTTTGGGGAGAGTCTGGGAAATAGAATAATATTTTTAACTAAACGAAACAGCATGTTTAAAGACCCAAAAGAAAAGGAGAAGATGGCTCCATTGTGAAACAGAAAAGTAGTGGTGACTGAAGCAAGAGTGGGTACAAGGTGAGTCAAAAAGTGACATTCACCCAAGAGGAACAAGATGATAAAAGGACTTGACAGCTATATTCAGGACTCTAGTTTTTAATTCTCAGGACAATGAGAAGTCAGTGAAGAATTTTAAGCAGTGAGAAGATTTACAGTTCACAATGATGAGTACAGCAGCTCTGGGAAAAATGAACTGGAGGAAGTCAAGTAAGGGTAGACCTGAGAGACTACTATGCAGGCTGGACTAAGACCCAGACTTGACCTTGAGAAGTGGTGGGTTGGAAATCCTGAAGTAAATGGACTCAGAGGGAGACCTGACTAGATATGCAGGTCAGTCAGACCTGATAACCTATATAAACTATAGGAAACCACAAAACAGAACCACCAACAAGAAGAGCAGAAGATGAACATGTTAGAAAAGACGACTTAAGAAGTCCTACTCCAGAGAAGAAAACAGGGATACCCGAAGGAAAAGAGCATCGGTAGGCATCAGGGTGGAAGTAAGAACAAATCCAAGAGCAGTCCGAGGCAGTAATAAGCTAAGTATCAACTGAACGTTCAAAGGGATTGCAAGACTGGAGAGAATCAGACTATCTATCCCTCCTGAGTCTCAGGAAGGGCAGACCAACATCTCACTCCTGGGAGCCTCGATGTCCTGGCAAGCAATCCCACACATCTCAGGGGCTTCTCGAGCTTCACTGCACCACCAAAAGAGCCTCCAAGGAGTTGAGGGCAGAAGGTGATAGCGAAATATATTTGGACAGAGTGGGAATTTAAGTCACAGTATAGGTAGTTAATGTTTAGCAGCAGTTATACATATAACAAATCAACTGTGTACTGAATAAAATGTCAATATTTGTCACAAAGGTCTTTGAACGAGCAAAAATTACAGCTTTGAAAGTCGTTATTCATATAATGTTCTAAACTATTTACAAATTCATTCATTTAGTCATTATAACAGCCCTATTTGATGTACATATTATTAGCACAATCCTATAAATAAGGAAAATAAGGCAGAATTCATGCTTTTGAATATTCTGCTGTACTTCCTATCTGCAGTATACTAAACAAAAAATAAAACTGATTATTCTTTTTATTTTTTCAAACATGAACCACTTTATTTCCTTTTATTGAGAAATAATTCACATATAACACTGCATTAATATTAGTTTCAGATGTACAACACAGTGATGTAATGTATGTATGCATTGCCAAATGATCTCAATGTTTAGTTAACGGAACTTACCACAGTTATAGATTTTTTCGATGGTAGGAACTGTCTGTTCTCTTAGCAACTCCCAACTAAATAATACAGTATTACTGACTACAGTCACCATGCTGTATACTATTTCCCCATGACTTACTTTTTTACCAGTGACTAGGAATTTTGTTATGTGCACTTATGTGTGTACATATACATGCAGATATTTTTTCCGAGTTAGTGTTTTCATTTCCTTTGGATAAACAGCCAGAAGTTGAACTGCAGGATCACATGACAGTATTTTTAATTTTTTGAGGAACCTTCATACTGTGTTCCATAGAGGCTGGACCAATTTACCCACCAATAGTGCAGAGAAGTTCCCTGTTCTCCATGTCCTGGTCAGAGATTGTTATTTTTGGGGGGTTTGGGCTTTTGAGACTAGCCACTCTAACAAATATTTGATATCTCACTGTGGTTTTTACATTTCCTTAATAACCTGTGATGGTGAGCACCTTTTCATGCATCTGTCAGCCATCATGGCATCTTCTTTGGAAAAACACCAGTTTGCATCCTGTGCTCAATTTTAAGTTAGACTGTATTTTTGCTAAGTGGTATGCGTTTTCTATTTATGTTTTAGATATTAATCCCATATAAGACAAATAATTTACAAGTACTTCCCCCATTTGGTAGCTCCCTTTCATTTGGTTGATGGTTTCTTTTGCTGTGTAGAAGGCTTTTGATCTGATAAAGTCCCAGCTATTTACTCTTGATTTTCTGTTATCAAACAGAAAATCACTGTCAAGGCCAACATCAAGAAACTTACTGCCTATGTTTTCTTCTAGGAATTTTAGTTTCAGATCTTACTTTTGCATCTTTAATTCATTTTGTGATGATTTTTGTGTATGACTAAGACAGAAGCACATTTCCATTCTTTTGAATGTGTTAGTTGTATGATACGGTCCTTTCCTCAGTATATTCTTGGCTCCTTCGTCATAAACGAATTAACTGTATATCCATGTTATTTCCTGGCTCTCTACTGTCTCATCAATCTGTTTCTGTTTTTATGCCAATAATATACTGTTTAGATTACTATATCTTTGCAACATAGTTAGAAATCAGGGTATGATACTTCTATCTTTGCTCTTTCTCAAGATTGTTTTGGTTATTCAAGGTCTTTTGAATTGTCTGCCTTAGTTCTGTGAAAAAGCCACTGGAACTTTCATGGTATCGCACAGAACCTGTAAACTGCTTTGGACAATGAGAAAACTAAAATTCTTACCGGACTCACAGAAAAAAAAAACCCTGTGGTTGCCAGTACAACTTTGGTGGTGGTTTAGCTGCTAGATCATGTTCAACTCTTGTGACCCCATGGACTGTAGCCTGCCAGGCTCCTCTGTGTGTACATATACATGCAGATATTTTTTCCGAGTTAGTGTTTTCATTTCCTTTGGATAAACAGCCAGAAGTTGAACTGCAGGATCACATGACAGTATTTTTAATTTTTTGAGGAACCTTCATACTGTGTTCCATAGAGGCTGGACCAATTTACCCACCAATAGTGCAGAGAAGTTCCCTGTTCTCCATGTCCTGGTCAGAGATTGTTATTTTGGGGGGGTTTGGGCTTTTGAGACTAGCCACTCTAACAAATATTTGATATCTCACTGTGGTTTTTACATTTCCTTAATAACCTGTGATGGTGAGCACCTTTTCATGCATCTGTCAGCCATCATGGCATCTTCTTTGGAAAAACACCAGTTTGCATCCTGTGCTCAATTTTAAGTTAGACTGTATTTTTGCTAAGTGGTATGCGTTTTCTATTTATGTTTTAGATATTAATCCCATATAAGACAAATAATTTACAAGTACTTCCCCCATTTGGTAGCTCCCTTTCATTTGGTTGATGGTTTCTTTTGCTGTGTAGAAGGCTTTTGATCTGATAAAGTCCCAGCTATTTACTCTTGATTTTCTGTTATCAAACAGAAAATCACTGTCAAGGCCAACATCAAGAAACTTACTGCCTATGTTTTCTTCTAGGAATTTTAGTTTCAGATCTTACTTTTGCATCTTTAATTCATTTTGTGATGATTTTTGTGTATGACTAAGACAGAAGCACATTTCCATTCTTTTGAATGTGTTAGTTGTATGATACGGTCCTTTCCTCAGTATATTCTTGGCTCCTTCGTCATAAACGAATTAACTGTATATCCATGTTATTTCCTGGCTCTCTACTGTCTCATCAATCTGTTTCTGTTTTTATGCCAATAATATACTGTTTAGATTACTATATCTTTGCAACATAGTTAGAAATCAGGGTATGATACTTCTATCTTTGCTCTTTCTCAAGATTGTTTTGGTTATTCAAGGTCTTTTGAATTGTCTGCCTTAGTTCTGTGAAAAAAAGCCACTGGAACTTTCATGGTATCGCACAGAACCTGTAAACTGCTTTGGACAATGAGAAAACTAAAATTCTTACCGGACTCACAGAAAAAAAAAACCCTGTGGTTGCCAGTACAACTTTGGTGGTGGTTTAGCTGCTAGATCATGTTCAACTCTTGTGACCCCATGGACTGTAGCCTGCCAGGCTCCTCTGTCCATGGGATTCTGCAGGCAAGAATACTGGAGTGGGTTACCATTTCCTTCTCCAGGGGATCTGTCCAATCTGGGAATCGAATCCAGGTCTCCTGCACTGCTGGTAGATTCTTTACCGACTGAGCTACAAGGGATTCATATGTATTCTGGTAATAAAAATCAATACTTACTAAGTATATACTATGTGTCAAGAACTAATAATATTAAAACAATTTATAGGCAATAGCTCAGTTCTCACAAGAACACTAAGAAGTAGGCTCTACAATTATCCCATTTTTGGTTCAAAGGATCTAGATAACACACCTCACTGTTGAACAGAGGACAAGACACAAACCTAAATCATATACTTATTTCCAGTCCACACCATTAACCTGTAACAGATCGAATTACTAGCAATTCTTTTACACAAATAAAGCTATCGGCACCCTGCATATAGCTGTATCAGGGCCTCTTGATGGCTCTCTGAGTAGGGAACTCCCCACCGCAGGGTGCTCCTATTTCTGAGTGAAGGACCACAGATTTTATGAACCATCACAGTTTATAGCCGTCTGCACACCATAAGGGTGGCTCTAATCACCCATTCATTGAACAGTGCAGCACAAAGAATTCATTAGCTACTGTCCAAAGCACTGCTGGAGGACAAGAACACAGACGAAAACACAGCCTGTCTTTTATTACCCATGTGACATTGGGTAAATTATTTATCTTTGCCTTAGTTTCCTAATATACACACTAGTGATAACAGAACCTGATTCAAAGGGATGCTGTATGACAATGAAGGATTTATTACATATGCTCTTAGAACAGAGTCTAATACACAGGAATTAGTATTTAAACTAGTAACATTCTTTTTTAAAAAATTGTGGCCTCTTTTTTATTGGTTTATTTATTTATTTATTTTCATCCATCTTTACTCTTTGACCTGTGTGGGTCCCCATTACAGTGCCCTCTCTCGATGCAGAGCACCGGCTCTGGGTGCATGTGCTCCAGGGTGCTGACATAATTGGACACGCCGGTCCAGCCACTCTGTGGCACAACGAATCTTCCCAGGCCAGGGATCGAACCAGTGCCCCTTGCACTGCAGGGTGGACTCTTTACCCACTAGACCACTAGGGAAGCCCTAGTAACATTCTTTTTCTTTTTTTTTTTTTTCTTTTAAAAATTTTGGCCACTTTTCTTGGTCTTTCATGTATTTATTTTCATCCATCTTTGTTCTTTGGCCTGTGTGGGTCTCCCATCACAGTGGCCTCTCTTGTCCCAGAGCACTGACTCACAACTGGACAGACTGGTCCAGCCGCTCCGCAGCACACAGGATCTTCCCAGACCAGGGATCAAACTGGCGGCCCTTGCACTGCAAGGTGGACTCTCTACCCACTGGACCATCAGGGAAGCCCTAACATTCTTTTCCATTTTATAAAGTCCATCCTCAAACGTTAGTTTACAATCATTGCTTTGCTTTCTAGTGTTCACTTACAGACCAGACAGTTACTTATTCATGAGAGACTTAATACTACTTTTGAGTTTTCCGGTCCCCCAAAACACTAAGAGAGTAAGTTCCAAAGAAGTAAGTTCTAAAAGCTGCAACGGAGGTTTACAGAAAGTTGTGAACTCATAATATGAAGGGCCAAAATGTTTTCTACTAAATGCTATTAAAAGAAATTACAGGCTTTAAAAAATAGACTAACACTAATCAAGACCATGTAGTACTAGTAAAAAGGACAGACATACAAATCTGTGTAGGAAAAGTGAATGCAGTAATAAACTCCCACATGTCTGATCGAATGATTTTCAACAAAGGTGCAAAGTCAATTCAATTCAATCCAATTCAGTATCTTTTCTAAAGATGGTGCTGGGACAAGTGATATCCATTTGCAAAAGACTGAATTTGAAGTCCTAACACTACGCTTTAAAAATCACTCAAATTGGGCTTCCCTGGTGGTCCAGTAGGTAAAGAGACCGCCTTGCAGTGTAAGTGGCGCCAGTTTGATCCCTGGCCTGGGAAGATTCTTTGTGCCATGGAGCGGCTGGACCGATGTGTCCAACTACCGAGCTGGAGCTCTGGAGCACATGCTCCAAGAGCTGGTGCTCTGTGACGAGAGAGGCCACTGCGATAGGAGGCCCACACAAGCCAAAGAACAACAACAACAAAAACAGTAAGTGAATAAAAGATCATTATAAGTGGCCAAAAAAAAAAAAAAAAAAAATCACTCAAATTATAAATCGGTGCAGTGAGTTTATATATAAATTGGTGTAGCCAATGGAGAAAAGCATGGAGGGTCCTTAAAAAACTAAAACTGAGTTACTATTTTATCCAGCAATTTTTACTCCTGGGTATATATCCAGAAAAGATAAAAACTCTAGTTTGAAAAGATGCGTGCACCCCAAAGTTCATAGCGTCACTATTTACAATCGCCATGATATGGAAGCAAGTAAATATATATCACCACATGAATAAAGATAAGCACTGTGTATATGTACACAGTCAGCCAAAAAAAGGAATAAAAATGCCATTTGTATTATTCGCAACATGAATTATTATACTAACTAAAGAAAAGTCAGACAGAGAAAGACAAAGATATAACATGGAATCTTAAAAAAATGATACAGGGCTTCCCTGGTTGTCCAGTGGGTAAGGACACTGCCTTGCAGTGCAAGGGGCACCGGTTCGATCCCTGGCCTGGGAAGATCCCACGTGCCGCAGAGCAGCTGGACCGATGTGTCCAGTTACTGAGCCGGAGCTCTGGAGTGCATGCGCCCAGAGGCGGTGCTCTGCGACAACAGAGGCCACCACGATGGGAGGCCCACACCAGCCAAAGAACAAAAGATGAATGAAAATAGATAATGAAAGACCAATAGAAGTGGCCCGCCCACACCCCTCCCTCCCCAACTCGTCCCGCCCCTGACAGAAAAAAGATACAAACAAACATATGCAACAGAAATAGATTCACAGACATAAATGAAACCTCATGGCTATCAAAAGGGAAGTGGGGTGGGGAGGTATATGAGAAGTTTGGAATTGATAGATACATACACATATAAATAAAATAGAAAAACAACACAGACAGATCGTATGGCATAGGGAACTATATTCAGTATCATGTAATAACCTACAATGGAAAAGAATCTGAAAAAGAATACACGCACATACACACACATGTATGTATAGCTGAACCACTTTGCTATACACCTGAAACTAACACAATACTACTGATCAACTACACTTCAATTTAAAAAAAAAATTACTCAAAATAGGGCTTCCTTGGCCGTCCAGTGGGTAAAGAGTCCGCCTTGCAGTGCAAGCGGCACTGGTTCGATCCCTGGCCTAGGAAGACTACACATGCCACAGAGTGGCTGGACCGGCGTGTCCAATTACGAGCGAGCGCTCTTGAGCGAATACGCCCAGAGCTAGTGCTCTGCAACGAGAGAGGCCACTGCGATGGGAGGCCCACACAGGCCAAAGAATAAAGATGGATGAAAATAAATAAATGAAGGACTAATAAAAGGGGCCAAAATTTTTTAATAATTACTCAAAATGGATCACAGCTCTAATCGAAACTCTTAAAAGAAAACAAGAGTAAATCTTTATGATTATTGGTTAGGCAATGGTTTCTTAGCTATGACCAAAAAAAAAGCACAAGGAACAGAAGAAAAAAAAAAGATGAACGTGACTTAATCAAAATTTATACATTTTGTGCTTCAGGGGTCAACATCAAGAAAGTGAACAGACAACCCACAGAATAAAAGAAAAAGCTGAAAGCCACACATTTGATGCAAGACTAGTTCACAGAGTAAATAAAGGACTCTTACAATTCAATAAAGACAACTCAAGGACTTCCCTGTTAGTCCAATTAGGAGCCAGCACTCAGTAGGGATTGTGCCCAGAGCCAGTGCTCTGCAACGAGAGAGGCCACTGCAATGGGAGGCCCACACAGGCCAAAGAATAAAGATGGATGAAAATAAATAAATAAAAAACCAATAAAAGGGGCCAAAATTTTTTAATAATTACTCAAAATGGATCACAGCTCTAATCGAAACTCTTAAAAGAAAACAAGAGTAAATCTTTATGATTATTGGTTAGGCAATGGTTTCTTAGCTATGACCAAAAAAAAAGCACAAGGAACAGAAGAAAAAAAAAAGATGAACGTGACTTAATCAAAATTTATACATTTTGTGCTTCAGGGGTCAACATCAAGAAAGTGAACAGACAACCCACAGAATAAAAGAAAAAGCTGAAAGCCACACATTTGATGCAAGACTAGTTCACAGAGTAAATAAAGGACTCTTACAATTCAATAAAGACAACTCAAGGACTTCCCTGTTAGTCCAATTAGGAGCCAGCACTCAGTAGGGATTGTGCCCAGAGCCAGTGCTCTGCAACGAGAGAGGCCACTGCAATGGGAGGCCCACACAGGCCAAAGAATAAAGATGGATGAAAATAAATAAATAAAAATCTAATAAAAGGACCAAAGTTAAAAAAAAGACAACTCAACTTTTAAAATGGGCAAATATCTGAATAAACATTTCTCCAAAGACATACAAATGAGCAATCAACATATAAAAAGATGCTCAACATCATCAGCTATCATAAATACGCAAGTCAAACCACAGGATACCACAGAAGAGACTATAATAAAAAAGAAAAAACCAAACAGTAACAAGTGCTGGTAAAGATGTGGAGAAACAAAACCTCTCATAATACTAGTGATGGGAATGCAGTAAAATACTGCAGTTGCTTTGGCAAAGAATCTACAAGTTTTCCTCAAAAGGGCAAGGATACAGGTACCAGATGAACCAGAAATTCCACTCCTAGGGGAAATGAAAACATAATGTCTATACAAAAACTGTATTCACAATACCATTATTCATAATAGTCAAAAAGTAAGAACAACCCAGAGGTACCAACTGATGATAAATAGGTAAATAAAATATGATCTATCCACACAATGGACTATCATTCACAAAAGGACTGAAGTACTGACACAAGCTACAAGAACAAACCCTGAAAAAATGATGGTAAGTTAAAAGAAAAAAAAAAAAAGCCACTCACAAAAGGTCATTTTATTGTATGGTTCCATCCATACGAAACGTCCAGAAGAGGCAATCCATGAAGATAAAAGTACATCAGTGGTTGGGAGGGGAGGAAGCAGAAGTGTTGGAAAGCAAATGAGCACTACTGCTAACGGGCTTATGTGATGTTTGCAGAAACTCAGTGAATAGACTAAAAACCACTGAACTGTACACTTTAAATGGCTAAATTGTCACAACTTAAAAAATATACTATCTCATATATTTCAAAATAAAAGTATTTCTTTCCTTTATAACATAATAAATTCATGCAAGTGGTACTATAAGATAGTAGATAATGAATGATTTAAAAAAAATAATGCTGAAGAAATAAAAGTAAATGGGCAAGAACATAGCATTTATATCAAAATGACGAGTAAACAAAGTAATACCACCTAATACCATCGGTTGCTTAGAGATCTACTCATATGCAGTGTAAAGAACTGCAAGGAAAGAAACCCTCACTAGCCAGGAGAATGCAGCTAAGGAGGGCAAGGACACAGGAGACCATGCTGGAGCACTGGACATAGTAAGGTGGTAATGGACATCTGAGCATTCAGTCATTTTCCTTTGTATTGTGTCCATGCACTAATTATAGCTTAAAAAATTAAATTTGTAACTGCTAACAGCATTAAAGAATAGATAAAACTGCTCAAGTATGAAATAGTATTTAATAAGTCAACAACAAAGCCACTGACAAAATATTACTAACTTTTAGGAAGCTAGAACACAGAGTTGATAATAAAAGGTTGATAATCAGATGTTTTCCCATTATGATCTGATGTTTCAGAATGATTTCTTGATTTGGTCTCAAAATATACCTTGTTACGCAAAGTATGCTATAGTAAATACTAGGAAAAAGAATGAAACATTCATCCAGGAGAGAACAGATTCAGCAAATCTTAAAACAGAGAAATGATACTGTAGGAAGATGTCTATCACAATCCATTTGTGCACGAATATAAATCACTTAGAGCACAGGTAAAGACAACTATGAGAATGTTTAGCTTTCTGTATACATGGTTTGATTTTTCTGGGTATATATATAAGATGCATTATTTTAAGTAACATTTACATTTTTTAAAAATTATAATTCATTAGTCAATACAATACTTACCCTAAAATCATTCTTAAATTTCTTTAAATCATCAATCTGTTTTCTATGTTCAGAAACAATTGGTGATATACCTGTAAAATTAAGGAGGTATTAACCTAAAAGAATTTTAACTTAAAGATTAGAAATAAATCTGGATCTAAAAATTCTTATAGGATGAGATGATAGAAATGAAAATTCTATTATCAAAATAATGAACAATTCAATATATTAATTATAGATTTTAACATGCTGAATCATACATTTAAAAATGCACACAATACTAAAAAAATGTATTGACCAAAAATACTCTGTACTGGGCATGAGAGTAAGACATAGTCTCTCCTATTTCAACAGGTACACCTGAAGATGTTTTAAAGCTCTAACCTTTATTTTCAGCTTTTGAGAAGCCTGGTGATGTCTCATTGGGCTTCATATTTTCTTTATTCCCCGCAGGAGAGTTCTGCCTCTGATCTTGAAGTCTGGAATCTTTAGCTAGAAAACAGTATTTTATAAAAACCCAAAGTCAGATAGAAGCTATTGAAAAAAAAAGGGGGAAAATATTCAACAATTTTGACCCTACGTTTTTAGAAAAGAACATCTCCACTTAAATAAAGGCTTTCTAACTCTGCAGACATATGAAAAATGAACATATTTACATTGATATTTACTACCTAGGATTGTGAACTATCCTAACAACACGCACTGAAGAATAACATATGAAACTGGTAGTATTACTTAAATAACAAACTTCATTTACATAAAATTTTAAATGTGTCCTCTAAATAGAGTCCTGCTCTTGTTTAGTCGCTAAATCATGTATGACTCTTTTGTGACCCATGGATTTAGTCCACCAGGCTCCTCCATCCATGGGATTCTTTAGGCAAGAATACTGGAATCCTTCTCCAGGGGATCTTCCTGACCCAGGGGTTGAACCCACATCTCCTGCATTGGCAGGTGAGTTCTTTACTACTGAGTCACAAGAAAGTTGTCCTCAAATACATACCTAAGTCTAAAGCAACACAGTCATTTTTCATAACTGTTAAACCTCCATTACACAACTTCAAAAAAACTGGTTACAACCTCAAGAGATGGGGTTTTAAATTCATTATATCAATCTTACCCTAAAATCATTCTTAAATTTCTTTAAATCATCAATCTGTTTTCTATGTTCAGAAACAATTGGTGATATACCTGTAAAATTAAGGAGGTATTAACCTAAAAGAATTTTAACTTAAAGATTAGAAATAAATCTGGATCTAAAAATTCTTATAGGATGAGATGATAGAAATGAAAATTCTATTATCAAAATAATGAACAATTCAATATATTAATTATAGATTTTAACATGCTGAATCATACATTTAAAAATGCACACAATACTAAAAAAATGTATTGACCAAAAATACTCTGTACTGGGCATGAGAGTAAGACATAGTCTCTCCTATTTCAACAGGTACACCTGAAGATGTTTTAAAGCTCTAACCTTTATTTTCAGCTTTTGAGAAGCCTGGTGATGTCTCATTGGGCTTCATATTTTCTTTATTCCCCGCAGGAGAGTTCTGCCTCTGATCTTGAAGTCTGGAATCTTTAGCTAGAAAACAGTATTTTATAAAAACCCAAAGTCAGATAGAAGCTATTGAAAAAAAAAGGGGGAAAATATTCAACAATTTTGACCCTACGTTTTTAGAAAAGAACATCTCCACTTAAATAAAGGCTTTCTAACTCTGCAGACATATGAAAAATGAACATATTTACATTGATATTTACTACCTAGGATTGTGAACTATCCTAACAACACGCACTGAAGAATAACATATGAAACTGGTAGTATTACTTAAATAACAAACTTCATTTACATAAAATTTTAAATGTGTCCTCTAAATAGAGTCCTGCTCTTGTTTAGTCGCTAAATCATGTATGACTCTTTTGTGACCCATGGATTTAGTCCACCAGGCTCCTCCATCCATGGGATTCTTTAGGCAAGAATACTGGAATCCTTCTCCAGGGGATCTTCCTGACCCAGGGGTTGAACCCACATCTCCTGCATTGGCAGGTGAGTTCTTTACTACTGAGTCACAAGAAAGTTGTCCTCAAATACATACCTAAGTCTAAAGCAACACAGTCATTTTTCATAACTGTTAAACCTCCATTACACAACTTCATAAATGACACTGTGGATCTGGAAGCCCCTTCTTACATACCCTCAAGAGATGGGGTAACAGCTCTGTTGGATGCAGGACTGGCAGGCGTAGGAGATGCAGCTGGTACAGGCATAGCCACAGCTTCAGCTGGGATAATACCAGCTTGGGGAGAAGCAAGAACTGGCCCACTAGGAGTATTTCCAATACTATTCTGTCTGGGAGACCTGGGTCTGTGAGTTTTAGGAGATAATCTGGGAACTACAAAAGAGATAAAAGTTACCCATTATATTCTCAGCTAAATGTCACTTCAAAACAGTTTCCCTGAAAATCTAAGTAAAATAGTTCTACCTGAACCCCTCCTCCAAATACTCTTTACCCCACCACTCTGTTTTCTTTTCTGAATCATCAGGAATAGGGATAATGATGGAGAACACAAATATCTGAAAAATGAAAGCAATTATTACTAATACTTATATCCAACAATAGTTTTTAAACTAAAGATGTGAATTTTAAAACAAAGTTAATGAACTTAGAAAGTGGATTCTAAAGCAGGAAAAATGCTACTTTTCAGGAAAAGAAAACACTCTACTGAAAAGTGAGACTGATTCTTTAAACTAGGTGGACGAGTATGTGAACATCTTTCAGCAGTTTTCAGCCAATCCTATACACGCTTTCTCAACACATCAAAATCTACTCTGGTGCTCCCTTTGGCAGCACATATACTAAAACTGGAACGATACAGAGATTAGCATGGCCCTTGTGCAAGGTTGACACTCAAATTCGTGAAGTGTCCCATATTTAAAAAAAAAAAAAAAATCTACTCTGCGCTAACTATGGAAATTGGGAACTCCCTTTAGCTCAAAGGGAAAGATAATCCAACGTGGGGTTTATAGTGGTTTATATTCCAGTAACTTCAAAACAGTTCTCTAACAGGTTTCATATTTCATTACAAACCTATTTAGATTCTAAAACCTAGGAGAAAACAGTTCAGTTGTTTGAAGCAATCTGAACCAGATTTAACAGTGGTTCTTTACTTTTTTTAAGTCAAGAGTCACAGAAGAAAAGAGTTACTTAACAACTATCATTTTTCCAATTAGTATGGAGCAAACCACAGAGCATTCTATGTGTCTCTACCGCTTAACTGCTTCATTGCTATAATCAATGCTGTTACTTTCAAAATTCATCTCCAGATCATCTGAATAATGTCAAATAATGGCACACTAAAGAAACAAAGATTTTAGAAATTCTATTTTTTAATTATTTCCTTGTAATTGAAGACCAAAGAATAAAAGAGAAAATTCAAAGGAAATTACAACAAAATTATATCTACATGTACAATGTGTGTCAACTAAAGATATTTATTTAATGGAGCAGGGCATACTTTTGTTTGTATAAAGACTCTTTGCTAAAGAAACAGGACCTGGGCCCAGAATATTGTCTGGAATAAAGTAGGATGTCAATAAAAATGTACGGAATAGGGGCTTCCTTGGTGGTCCAGGGGATAGTCTGCCTTGCAGTGCAATGGGCACTGGTTCGATCCCTGGCCGGGAAGATCCCACGTGCTGCAGAGTGGCTGGCACTTCTGAAAAATGGAAAGGCAATTATTACTAATACTTATATCCAACAATAGTTTTTAAACTAAAGATGTGAATTTTAAAACAAAGTTAATGAACTTAGAAAGTGGATTCTAAAGCAGGAAAAATGCTACTTTTCAGGAAAAGAAAACACTCTACTGAAAAGTGAGACTGATTCTTTAAACTAGGTGGACGAGTATGTGAACATCTTTCAGCAGTTTTCAGCCAATCCTATACACGCTTTCTCAACACATCAAAATCTACTCTGGTGCTCCCTTTGGCAGCACATATACTAAAACTGGAACGATACAGAGATTAGCATGGCCCTTGTGCAAGGTTGACACTCAAATTCGTGAAGTGTCCCATATTTAAAAAAAAAAAAAAAATCTACTCTGCGCTAACTATGGAAATTGGGAACTCCCTTTAGCTCAAAGGGAAAGATAATCCAACGTGGGGTTTATAGTGGTTTATATTCCAGTAACTTCAAAACAGTTCTCTAACAGGTTTCATATTTCATTACAAACCTATTTAGATTCTAAAACCTAGGAGAAAACAGTTCAGTTTTTTGAAGCAATCTGAACCAGATTTAACAGTGGTTCTTTACTTTTTTTAAGTCAAGAGTCACAGAAGAAAAGAGTTACTTAACAACTATCATTTTTCCAATTAGTATGGAGCAAACCACAGAGCATTCTATGTGTCTCTACCGCTTAACTGCTTCATTGCTATAATCAATGCTGTTACTTTCAAAATTCATCTCCAGATCATCTGAATAATGTCAAATAATGGCACACTAAAGAAACAAAGATTTTAGAAATTCTATTTTTTAATTATTTCCTTGTAATTGAAGACCAAAGAATAAAAGAGAAAATTCAAAGGAAATTACAACAAAATTATATCTACATGTACAATGTGTGTCAACTAAAGATATTTATTTAATGGAGCAGGGCATACTTTTGTTTGTATAAAGACTCTTTGCTAAAGAAACAGGACCTGGGCCCAGAATATTGTCTGGAATAAAGTAGGATGTCAATAAAAATGTACGGAATAGGGGCTTCCTTGGTGGTCCAGGGGATAGTCTGCCTTGCAGTGCAATGGGCACTGGTTCGATCCCTGGCCCGGGAAGATCCCACGTGCTGCAGAGTGGCTGGACCAGTGTGTCTCATTACGAGCCAGCGCTGTGGAGTGTATGTGCCCAGAGCCGGTGCTCTGCAATCAAAGAGCCCACTGCAATGGGAAGCCCACACAGGCCAAAGAATAAAGATGGATGAAAATAAATATATGAAAAAACAATAGAAGAATTATATATATATATACACACACACATAAATAAATGTTTGGAATGAATGAATGGGAAAAAAGAAACAGCACTTTAAGCTCAAAATATTAGTAAACGTTTGTGAAAAGAATCAATGAACAAAGCTGCTAAGAAGACATGAAATATGATCCGTCCAAATATTTCTATCTTCCATTTGAGTGACACTTTATGAAACTATAAACTATATTCATATTTATAAACCCCATATGAATCTCATCATAAGACCACAGAATAGACTAGGCAAAAATTATTTCACTCATTGAGAAAAACTGAAATTCAGAATGATCACATGATTTGCTGTAACATGAGGTGAGTAAAGGGTAGAGCCCAGAATAAAAAGTTTCCCCAAGTCCTAATTATGCCACTATTTTTTTTTTTTTGGCCACTATTTTTAATATATATACAGAGACTTCCTCAAACAGAGCTCAAGCTCAGTCCTTTTATTTTTTTGGCCACTTCTATTAGTCTATCATGTATCTATCTTCATCCACCTTTGTTCTTTGGCTTGTGTGTGGGCCTCCCATCACAGTGGCCTCTGTCACTGAAGAGCACCAGCTCTGGGCGCACGCGCTCCAGAGCGCTGGCTCGGTAGACGGACACATCAGTCTGGCCGCTCTGTGGCATGTGGGATCTTCCCAGGCCAGGGATCTAACCGGTTCCCCTTGCACTGCAAGGCGGTGTCCCTACCCAACTGGACCACCAGGGAAGCCCAAGGTCAGTCCTTTTCACATCCAGTAGAATAACCAAATGAACATTGCCATTATGCTCCAAGCCAAGTGTCACCTACCTCCGCTGACCACTGATGACCATGTGCCCCCTGCAGGACTGGTCCTTGCTGCTGGAGGAGCAGCTGCTTCACTTGGAGGGGTATGGGATACAAATTCTAGGCCACTGGAAATGGAACCCCTCCCAGCAGAAACTCTATGATTTCGAGGGTGTCGCTGGGCCTTTGGGGACATCCGTGGAGGCCCTAAGAAAGGAACAGTGAACATCACATAAATGCCACAATGTCCACTGAGTACTACTTTTTTGTTAAACACGCACAGCCCGTTCTCTTTCCCTTCCTCCCTCTTCCTCACACACTCACACGTGCACATACACTCCTACTTTCTTCTTCATTTCTTGGTTGGGGGAAAAAAAAAAGAAAATAAGCACCTTGGGAAGGGGGGGGTGGATATACATATGACTAATCTGGGAACATACATATCTGTAAACAACAAAACTCTGTAAAAGTTAAAAGCAAAATAAAGGTTTAAAAGAAAAGAAGCACCTTTTTTGTGGCCATACCATCTCAGAATTACTTTGTGGAATGCCATAAAATTTTATGAATAAATCTTATTTTGTTCCCCTTTGTTTTTTAAAAAAGGGATGGATAGTTGGAGGTAAGAAGTCAAACAATGAGATGTCACAATTCTTCAAAGATCTTAGCAATTTGTTTAATCTATATCCATTATTTGTAGGCATATAAAAATGAATATAGCAAAATGTTAATAGAAATTATAGGTATATGATGGAATCATTTTAACATATACTTTGAGCTTTCTCCCTCATATTTTCCATTACTTATAAAATTAGGGAAAAATTATTAAACAAAAAACTATTTACCTTGATAAGCCTTTGTACTAGTCAAAAAAAGCACACTTCCCCTCTTAAATTTCTCCAAAACCTTAATCTATCTCTTCTGCCATGGTGATCAGTATCACAGCCTATGTCTTAAAACAGTCCTCACCTGTAGAGAATGTCTCAGACTAAACAGGCTGTGAACTGAAAATTCCACTGCTAACTCATGGCTTGTATACTAGAATAACTGACATTTGGGGAAGAAATTTGTACCATATGAATTATCAAAATCCAACATCAATCAATTGTTACATTAGCAATTTCTGCATATAAAGTTTACCATGCAGTCAAGCAAAATTGACAAGTGAAATCAGTGAATAACAATGATTCTTACCACAGACATCTGACAGTATAACACCTGGCAAAAGTCATTCTTAATGCCAAACCCAAGGCTCCTCATCCTCACTGTGCCAAAGTCTTTTTCTTTTTTTTGTCCGTGCCACATGGTGTGTGAGATCTTAGTTCCCCAACCAGGGATCAAAACTGTGCCCCTTATCATGGAAACCAGACTCTTAACCACTGGACCACCAAGGGAAGTCCCTTGCCACTCTTCAGAATGTCAAATTTGTGTCCCCAGTAGGAATACAATCATGAGCACAATCTTACAAAGAATGTTTGCATTAAATAACTTTCAACTGGAGATAATTTATGTTGAGTAACAAGTTAAGAACTGGGTGTTTATATATTTATACATATTTTTTACATCCTTTACCAGAAAAAAACCTAGGAAGATGGCTGGCATAACTTAATGAAATCAAACTAACTTTAAAAAATTCAGTCTTTGCCAACATGTGAAATACATACAGAAACAAAATATACTCTCTATACTAAACACAGAAAACCACTATATTTAGTAGTTTAATTTTGAAGTTCACATTTAAAAAATACTTCAGTGTCACCTAACTAAAAGACTGAAAAACACATTTTAATTCAAATTAGTTAAAAAGAAAAACTGAATAATGTAGCCTCCCTTCCCATTACATCTAAAAGTGCTTAAAACAAGCTTCCACTAATGACTTCTAGTTTAACATATTCTCATGATATGAACATCACTTATGCAAATAACAGACCACAACAAAATATGTCAACAGAATTTACTTTCTCATTTACAGGCCACCATCATAGGCACTTGAATAAGGAGGTCACCTTGAAAATCAACATAATACATTGTTCAAGGTTAGCTGAGTCAGTCAAGATCACATGACCCTCCTGCCTGGATGGCAACAATTTATTAAAAAGCAGCCAACATAGTTTTCTCCAGGGAAGCATTTTCTGCCAGAAAGCTACATTAGTCTCCACATAAGCAGTATCAACTGTAGTTACAATGAATATTACAGGATTTTATTCTTTTTTCTTTTAACAAGGACAAACAAACAAAAAGTCTAAACATTCATACACTGTTTCCTAAGATAACAATTTTAACTTCCTCCAGACTAAAGACTTTCACTATACAGTATCACAAAACTAATCTGAAAAAATAACTCCCCAAACACAAAATAAAAACTCTGTACTGTAATATAAGGATAAATATACCAAGGCAGCCATATGCAATGTCCCTCTCAAAAAGGACCACTCCTGCCTAATAAGGCCAACAGGCAGATTCACTAGTAGTTTGGCCAAGGAGCTATAAAATGATAAGCTCTACAGCAAGTCCAAGACCAATGAGGAAGGTTCACTGTTTGCTATTAACCACTGTAGACATTGTCAAGTGGGAGGGACAAGGCCCTGGGCTGTAGAAGAGTATCATTACCAGGCAGAGACAAACCCCCATTCTCACAATAGTTCATAGTTTCACACGCATTTATCAAATTTCTCTCTAGTGAACAAAAGGTTAATAGAAATAGTTTTAATAAACTAAAGTTAAAACACAGAAATTATAGGTTATTAAATAATGAAGAGGAAACTATTTTGTAATTATAAACTCACATAGGAGTTAAACAAAGACAAACAAAAACATGAACAAATTGTGGTATTGTACCTTCTGAAGACATGCGTTTAGGCATAGTAGAGACAGGAGCTGGAGAACCATGAGCAGAGGGGTGAGACGGGGGTCTGGATGGCCGCGAGGGGGGCCTGGAGGGCGGCCGTGTAGGGGTGGCTGCCCGAGGTGGAAGAGAGTTGGGACCTGACTGGTAGCGAGAAGGTGGGCGAGAGGAAGGAGATGGGCAAGGCGATGGCCAGGGAACACCTGACAGAACAAATGATATGAAGGAAAGTATAAAAACTAAAGAAAAAAATGAGGGAAAAAGTAAACAGAAAAAAAAGTAAAATGACAAAAATGATTTCTTGTACATTTTAACCCTTTGAGGACAGTCATTTGATTTGTGATAAGTTTAAGCATAACTTAACTGACATAAATTCACATTTTACTTTAACCTCCTTAAAATTAAGTCTGTTTAAATGAATACACGTTCCCAAAGGGTTAATTAGGATCTACACATACTATTGAGGAAGACAGTTAAGACTTTGCCTATTAATCCTGCTTTTATAACTGTTTCTTGATAATCATACAGTAGGATAATGTCATGCAATAAATCACAAAACTCAGGAATAAGATTATTATTTAGTTTTAGCTTTTGAAATAACAGCATTTATAATCCCATTAAAAACACTAGTTTCTTCAAACTGTCTGTGGTTTTTATCTAGTTTATATTTGAATGTAAGGTTGAGTTTGAAATCACATTAAGTACGTACACATAAGTAGAACATTACCTCTACTATTTTCCAGAGTCACAGGAGGTTAATATTCACTGCCTTTTCAAAAAACATATTTTATCAAACCAGAAAAAAAGGGGACCTTCTAGATAATTTACGCAGTTAAACATTCATTAAACATTCATCTAAGAGACTGCGTATTAAACAATGCAGCTACAAAGCAGTCATCACCAAATAAACTGACACTGAGGGATCTGCACTGATCAAAATACAGCTAACAAATAGCATGACATCACTTACCTTATTAATCTCAGGAAACAACAGTCCAGGTCTCCTCTCCATAGGGTTCCACACACTTGAGTATCATACATTCCCCAGCCCCTTTCAGGTTTTTTATTTTGAAAATTCTGTTCAAGAACAACTAAAATTCTCTACTCTGTGAGCAAAGAAATTTCACCCCCACTACAAAATATAAAAAATACTCAAGAGTGTTTATTTGGAGAGGAATTCTGGAGAAAGACTCAATGAAAACAAATGAAATTGGAAACTTAGTGTTCTCTATTTTTCTAACTTTCTAAACTTAAATATCTAAAATTGAATGCACACTGTCACCCCAGGTTTATAACTAATACACCATGAGTATCATTAATTACTATAGTTCCATACAATCTATGGTACTGCTGTTTCCGGTATTCCTGACTTGTATGAGAGATCCATGACCCACAAGCCACATTTAACCTAGATCTGGAAGTAGAAGAGGAAAAAAACCTTACTACTGAAGATGCAAGTTTGTGTATTTTCCTTAAGCTAAACTACAATATCTGCTCTTACAATGAGTTTTTATTTTTTAAATTTTGGCTTCTTTTATTGGTTCTTCATTTATTTTTATCTATCTTTACTCTTTAGCCTGTGTGGGCCTCCCATTGCAGTGGCCTCTCCAGTGCAGAGCACTGGCTCTGGACACATGTGCTCCAGAGTGCTGGCTCATCATTGGACACACCCGTCCAGCCGCTCCGCGGCACGTGGGATCTTCCTGGGCAAGGGAGCAAACTGGCGCCCCTTGCACTGCAAGGCGGACTCTCTATCCACTGGACCACCAAGGAAGCCCAAGTGTTTATTTTTTTAAGTACATTTTTTTTCTTCATCATCTTCACATGACTGCTGTGTCTTGTACTGCAAGTCACCTCAAATCCTTTCTTGAAGTAAGCAGAATATAAATATATAAACAAATGTTACATAAAAAAGAATCTATATTAAACACTGAGCATTTCACAAACTGGGATTTTCCATGTAAACTATGTTTAAATTGTGTTTTTAAAATTGAGAACCTACCCAAAGTTTCCAATTTCTTTATATGTGGAGTGCTTCTTAAGTGAGTGTCTTCAATTGAATTTAGCACTTTATCTTAATATGTGAATATTGCATCATGCTAAACTCTGTATATGCCAACAGCACACTAATTTTTATTAATTTGACATCTATAAGGGCGAATTTTAAATAGTTTAAGTGAAAACTACTTCACAGAAATCATTAAAAGGTATGCATGTTCTTATCAAAACCATAAAAGTAAAACTATAAATATTCAGAGAACTATATATATCTGATCAATGACATTGACAAACTTGGTCAAAATACATGCCTCCATTAACTAAACAAATGAAATTGGAAACTTAGTGTTTTCTATGTTTCTAACTTTCTAAACTTAAATATCTAAAATTGAATGCACACTGTCACCCCAGGTTTATAACTAATACACCATGAGTATCATTAATTACTATAGTTCCATACAATCTATGGTACTGCTGTTTCCGGTATTCCTGACTTGTATGAGAGATCCATGACCCACAAGCCACATTTAACCTAGATCTGGAAGTAGAAGAGGAAAAAAACCTTACTACTGAAGATGCAAGTTTGTGTATTTTCCTTAAGCTAAACTACAATATCTGCTCTTACAATGAGTTTTTATTTTTTAAATTTTGGCTTCTTTTATTGGTTCTTCATTTATTTTTATCTATCTTTACTCTTTAGCCTGTGTGGGCCTCCCATTGCAGTGGCCTCTCCAGTGCAGAGCACTGGCTCTGGACACATGTGCTCCAGAGTGCTGGCTCATCATTGGACACACCCGTCCAGCCGCTCCGCGGCACGTGGGATCTTCCTGGGCAAGGGAGCAAACTGGCGCCCCTTGCACTGCAAGGCGGACTCTCTATCCACTGGACCACCAAGGAAGCCCAAGTGTTTATTTTTTTAAGTACATTTTTTTTCTTCATCATCTTCACATGACTGCTGTGTCTTGTACTGCAAGTCACCTCAAATCCTTTCTTGAAGTAAGCAGAATATAAATATATAAACAAATGTTACATAAAAAAGAATCTATATTAAACACTGAGCATTTCACAAACTGGGATTTTCCATGTAAACTATGTTTAAATTGTGTTTTTAAAATTGAGAACCTACCCAAAGTTTCCAATTTCTTTATATGTGGAGTGCTTCTTGCGAAGTGAGTGTCTTCAATTGAATTTAGCACTTTATCTTAATATGTGAATATTGCATCATGCTAAACTCTGTATATGCCAACAGCACACTAATTTTTATTAATTTGACATCTATAAGGGCGAATTTTAAATAGTTTAAGTGAAAACTACTTCACAGAAATCATTAAAAGGTATGCATGTTCTTATCAAAAACCATAAAAGTAAAACTATAAATATTCAGAGAACTATATATATCTGATCAATGACATTGACAAACTTGGTCAAAATACTTGCCTCCATTAACTACTCTTTGGTCTGAACCAGAATTCGGGTTGAAATCTGAAGTGTGAGAGGTGGATCTTGATGGCATGGAGCCCGATCCAGGCTGGCCCATACGTGGTGAATTCTGTCGCCCACTTCCCCAGGACATGACTTCTCTATTCCTTTGTCCAGGAGGAATATATTTATTTTCCCTGGAAATGAGAGATCCTCTAAATCATTTTATCCTAATAGATACCAAGCCAGTGAAACATATCTAAAAGCAATTCAGGCAGAAGGGAATGCTTGTCATTAAAAAGTTAAAAGAGAAAAAAAAAAAAAAAGTTAAACCAAATGGCCTCACTTCCAGACACCTCTGTTTTTCTATCTTATTCTAAGCTCTAGGTCTGGCCTTTCTTTTCCCTCAGATTCTCCCCCAAAGGACAAAATAAAAACAAATTATGTATTCATTCCTATCCTACTCGATCTCTTTATGGTTGTTTCTACCAATCATCATCATCTGTCTTCTTCAAACTTTTTCTTGGTTTTCCCTACTTTGTGCCTTTTAAGACAGAATGTGTATCTTATTCTACCAGGTATGTGGCAGGTGGTTCTCAACACATATTTATGAATAAATTCATGAAAGATCTGAGGCCCTCAAATGCAATAAACTACACAAATGGACTCACTGTATCTCCCCTAAAGCTTGCTCCATGTTTTCTATCTCCAATACCAGTACAACCACCAATGTGCTTGGTTATCAAATAAATCAGACTCCCCCATTTTTCTAACCTTTTCTATCACTGGTTCTGACCTCATTCTCACACTTGAACCATTTCAATACAATAACTAGTCTCTACGTCTTAGCCAGTTCTCAATGTCGCCAGAGCTGGTTCATGCCATTCCCTGCCTACAGGGCACTCTTTAACATGACACACACAGTCTCACTCAGTTCCTATTACCAGCTGGTATACCTGCATTGTCAACATAAGCCCTGTATTCCACACATATCAAACAAGGGTTTCTTGAACTAAGTAAGTTCTTTTACCTGTCTTTCACCATGCAAAGAACCCCTGCTTTAGGTTTCTATGAGGAGCAGACAGATCTACTATCCTATCATAAACATCACCTCATCTGTTAGGCATTCTCTGATCCACGAGGTTATGCAAGTTCCTTCTCACTTGCATATTCCTAGTACTCTGACCACCCTTCTAATCTAGGAAATCACACTTAACTGTAATTATGTTATTCTGTCGCCCACTTCCCCAGGACATGACTTCTCTATTCCTTTGTCCAGGAGGAATATATTTATTTTCCCTGGAAATGAGAGATCCTCTAAATCATTTTATCCTAATAGATACCAAGCCAGTGAAACATATCTAAAAGCAATTCAGGCAGAAGGGAATGCTTGTCATTAAAAAGTTAAAAGAGAAAAAAAAAAAAAAAGTTAAACCAAATGGCCTCACTTCCAGACACCTCTGTTTTTCTATCTTATTCTAAGCTCTAGGTCTGGCCTTTCTTTTCCCTCAGATTCTCCCCCAAAGGACAAAATAAAAACAAATTATGTATTCATTCCTATCCTACTCGATCTCTTTATGGTTGTTTCTACCAATCATCATCATCTGTCTTCTTCAAACTTTTTCTTGGTTTTCCCTACTTTGTGCCTTTTAAGACAGAATGTGTATCTTATTCTACCAGGTATGTGGCAGGTGGTTCTCAACACATATTTATGAATAAATTCATGAAAGATCTGAGGCCCTCAAATGCAATAAACTACACAAATGGACTCACTGTATCTCCCCTAAAGCTTGCTCCATGTTTTCTATCTCCAATACCAGTACAACCACCAATGTGCTTGGTTATCAAATAAATCAGACTCCCCCATTTTTCTAACCTTTTCTATCACTGGTTCTGACCTCATTCTCACACTTGAACCATTTCAATACAATAACTAGTCTCTACGTCTTAGCCAGTTCTCAATGTCGCCAGAGCTGGTTCATGCCATTCCCTGCCTACAGGGCACTCTTTAACATGACACACACAGTCTCACTCAGTTCCTATTACCAGCTGGTATACCTGCATTGTCAACATAAGCCCTGTATTCCACACATATCAAACAAGGGTTTCTTGAACTAAGTAAGTTCTTTTACCTGTCTTTCACCATGCAAAGAACCCCTGCTTCAGGTTTCTATGAGGAGCAGACAGATCTACTATCCTATCATAAACATCACCTCATCTGTTAGGCATTCTCTGATCCCACGAGGTTATGCAAGTTCCTTCTCACTTGCATATTCCTAGTACTCTGACCACCCTTCTAATCTAGGAAATCACACTTAACTGTAATTATGTTATACGCATCCCCCAACCTGTTCATTATTCTTTAATAAACTCTTCCAGATCTTGGCTCGCTCATCACTATATATCCAACACTTGGCTCCACGGAGGTGATGTTCAAAAACTATTTTCCAAGATTACTATAATCTTTTCTCTAATGGAACCTAAAACAAACTCCATTTGCATTCTCTACCTAAGCTAAGTTAAAGGAAGATGAAATATAGTAATAATAATACACCTTCTCACACAGACCTTGAGTTGTGTATCCAAAATACTGCATCATGATTTCCTTTAAATACCTAGTGTTTATGTTGTGGCCCTCACGTTCACTGGAATTTCTCTGAACTGCTGTGTATTTTTCTTCTTCACTCCTATCATCATTTTCCAGGGCCACCCGGGCTTTATACTGGGCACTTGATTCAATTTCTTCTGCTAACTGGTTTGCCCTTGCTTCTCGTTTTAAAATTCTTGAATTATCCCTTTCTAAGGGCACCCTGAAACAAACGGATAAGAAAAAGCAGAGTATTTCAAAGTCACAGTTTACGTATCTGTTACAATCAACTATTAAGAGAATTTAGAGTTTAAAATGCTGGTAAAACTGTAAGAGTTATAGTCATCTATTACAAATAAAATTAGAATTTCCTTCTGTTACTTTTTCCTTAAACTAACATTTTCAAAACTGGTTAAATGACCTATTTCCCTATAACCTCTGCACATGCCAATGTAGAGTTTTACAGTGCAAAAACAAAATTTATATAGAGTAAAAATTAGGGTATACTACATTTAATCCTCTCTTAATGAGAATTTATCAGCGTAAGTAACAGAGTAATTTTTTCACGTAATTGTTTAATGCAAAATCCAGCAGAAACACTTATTCAACATTACAATTTAAGTTGATGAAAAATCAATGGCAAATGCACTAAAACAAAAGCTTTTAAAACTACGTATATGAAGTAAACTGCTATTCCACACATATCAAACAAGGGTTTCTTGAACTAAGTAAGTTCTTTTACCTGTCTTTCACCATGCAAAGAACCCCTGCTTTAGGTTTCTATGAGGAGCAGACAGATCTACTATCCTATCATAAACATCACCTCATCTGTTAGGCATTCTCTGATCCCACGAGGTTATGCAAGTTCCTTCTCACTTGCATATTCCTAGTACTCTGACCACCCTTCTAATCTAGGAAATCACACTTAACTGTAATTATGTTATACGCATCCCCCAACCTGTTCATTATTCTTTAATAAACTCTTCCAGATCTTGGCTCGCTCATCACTATATATCCAACACTTGGCTCCACGGAGGTGATGTTCAAAAACTATTTTCCAAGATTACTATAATCTTTTCTCTAATGGAACCTAAAACAAACTCCATTTGCATTCTCTACCTAAGCTAAGTTAAAGGAAGATGAAATATAGTAATAATAATACACCTTCTCACACAGACCTTGAGTTGTGTATCCAAAATACTGCATCATGATTTCCTTTAAATACCTAGTGTTTATGTTGTGGCCCTCACGTTCACTGGAATTTCTCTGAACTGCTGTGTATTTTTCTTCTTCACTCCTATCATCATTTTCCAGGGCCACCCGGGCTTTATACTGGGCACTTGATTCAATTTCTTCTGCTAACTGGTTTGCCCTTGCTTCTCGTTTTAAAAATTCTTCGGAATTATCCCTTTCTAAGGGCACCCTGAAACAAACGGATAAGAAAAAGCAGAGTATTTCAAAGTCACAGTTTACGTATCTGTTACAATCAACTATTAAGAGAATTTAGAGTTTAAAATGCTGGTAAAACTGTAAGAGTTATAGTCATCTATTACAAATAAAATTAGAATTTCCTTCTGTTACTTTTTCCTTAAACTAACATTTTCAAAACTGGTTAAATGACCTATTTCCCTATAACCTCTGCACATGCCAATTTAGAGTTTTTACAGTGCAAAAACAAAATTTATATAGAGTAAAAAAATTAGGGTATACTACATTTAATCCTCTCTTAATGAGAATTTATCAGCGTAAGTAACAGAGTAATTTTTTCACGTAATTGTTTAATGCAAAATCCAGCAGAAACACTTATTCAACATTACAATTTAAGTTGATGAAAAATCAATGGCAAATGCACTAAAACAAAAGCAAACTTTTAAAACTTACGTATATGAAGATAAACTGCTATCATATGTAGACACTACACCGTAATTTTCTTCATTATATCGAAACATATCATTGGGATCCCATCCATTCGACTAAAAGAAAATGAAGCTCATTTTTCAAAATGACCAAAATGACAAAGTTTTTGTCTTCAGTTATATTTGGTACCTACATTAACAATATCTATCATACTATTCAAGTTAAATCTAGCGAAAGTAAAAAAAAGTGGCAAAATTTTGCTTTAAGAATGCCTTAAGGAAAAACTTTTCTTCTACACATAAACCCCGACAAGCTGATACATAACTACAGCTGAACTACAATTCAGGCGGTGGGGTGTTAGGGGTATCAACTTCCCACAGAAGTGAAAAACCCTTGGATTCAACCAACCTTGAATTCTGCAATAATATAGTATTTACTATTGCAAAACAAAAGTGTGTAAATGAAGCACTATGGTTCAAATCTGTGGTGTTCAAGGTTCACTTGTATATGAAACAATTATTTGAAATGTTATTGGTACAAGTTCAGAATATTCAGTTACTTTATAAAATATCTGCCTCAGGCCAGAGCTCTCTCCTTTCCCTACTCTTTACAATCATCTTTCTGTGATGTTATTTACCTGAAACCTCTTTGAGCTGACTGATCATCAGGTCTGATTGGTATAAAGGGGTAAAATATAGCACATAATTGTTACCCATGTCAGAAGAGGGCATAACATCATCTGAGCAATGTTGAGGACAATTTTAGGACAAAATCTTGCCTCTAAGGTCACCCATCAACCATGGCTCCTTCTGTGCTACTTCAGATAAAACTGTATTGTAATTTCACCACTGAATCAACTACTTCAGCCTAACACATGGAGGCAGGAAATCAGTTACCTATGGAACATTAAAGTATGAGCTTATAGCATATGTTCTGTGTAAAAAATTTAAACTGCACAGAAACCTATCCAGTGAAAAGTAAAACTGTCAATCCCAGTATGCACAGATCACAACCATTAACAACTTCCTGGGCATAATTTCAGACATTCTCTGTGCATATAAGAATTAGGATTATTATCATCAGCTCTATTTTTAAAAAAATCATATAGGATCTTCTTGTTCTGCAACTTGCTTCCTCTTTTAGTAAATTTTAGGTATCTTTCCAGAATATCTTCTTTTTTCCCAGTGGACATACGTACTTCAACGATTTAACCCATGGCCTACTGATGGACAGTTAGGGTATTTCCTGTTTTACACTATTAGAAAATAATGCTGTGAAAAACATCCTAACATAATTATCTGAATGTCACATGGATACATTCTCAGAGGTAGAAATGCTGAACCAAAGTGTTTTAAATTTTTTTTTTTAAAGATTTATTTATTTATTTATTTTGGGCGTGGGCTGGGTTGGGGAGGGGGGGGGTGGGGGGGGCCACTTCTATTGGTTTTTCATTTCTCTATTTTCATCCTTTGTTCCTTGGCTCCTGTGGGCCTCCCATCACAGTGGCATCTGTCGCTGCAGAGCGACGGCTCTGAGCGTATGCGCTCCAGAGCTCCAGTTCGGCGATTGGACACATCAGTCCAGCCGCTCCACGGCACGTGGGATCTTCCCAGGCCAGGGCTCGAACCGGCGCCCCTTGCACTGCAAGGCGGTGTCCTTACCCACTGGACCACCAGGGGAAACCCAGTGTTTTAAATTTTGACAAACAATGCCAGAATTGCATTTTAACTGCTTCACTATCAATAAGAGCGAGAGTTCCTGCTTCTTCATATCCTCCACAGAGGTGACATGCTGCAAAACCTGAGAACCTTCATATTAACTTTTCCTTAAAAAGTTTAAAAATTAATAATGAGTTGCTTATGCATTTCCAGTTTTACAGACAATCAGACAATGACTTAAACATTAAACACAGATCTGTTAAATAAGATTTTTCTGTAAGACACAATGAAACACTTAACTACTTCAGCCTAACACATGGAGGCAGGAAATCAGTTACCTATGGAACATTAAAGTATGAGCTTATAGCATATGTTCTGTGTAAAAAATTTAAACTGCACAGAAACCTATCCAGTGAAAAGTAAAACTGTCAATCCCAGTATGCACAGATCACAACCATTAACAACTTCCTGGGCATAATTTCAGACATTCTCTGTGCATATAAGAATTAGGATTATTATCATCAGCTCTATTTTTAAAAAAATCATATAGGATCTTCTTGTTCTGCAACTTGCTTCCTCTTTTAGTAAATTTTAGGTATCTTTCCAGAATATCTTCTTTTTTCCCAGTGGACATACGTACTTCAACGATTTAACCCATGGCCTACTGATGGACAGTTAGGGTATTTCCTGTTTTACACTATTAGAAAATAATGCTGTGAAAAACATCCTAACATAATTATCTGAATGTCACATGGATACATTCTCAGAGGTAGAAATGCTGAACCAAAGTGTTTTAAATTTTTTTTTTTAAAGATTTATTTATTTATTTATTTTGGGCGGGGGCTGGGTTGGGGAGGGAGGGGAGTGGGCGGGGCCACTTCTATTGGTTTTTCATTTCTCTATTTTCATCCTTTGTTCCTTGGCTCCTGTGGGCCTCCCATCACAGTGGCATCTGTCGCTGCAGAGCGACGGCTCTGAGCGTATGCGCTCCAGAGCTCCAGTTCGGCGATTGGACACATCAGTCCAGCCGCTCCACGGCACGTGGGATCTTCCCAGGCCAGGGCTCGAACCGGCGCCCCTTGCACTGCAAGGCGGTGTCCTTACCCACTGGACCACCAGGGGAAACCCAGTGTTTTAAATTTTGACAAACAATGCCAGAATTGCATTTTAACTGCTTCACTATCAATAAGAGCGAGAGTTCCTGCTTCTTCATATCCTCCACAGAGGTGACATGCTGCAAAACCTGAGAACCTTCATATTAACTTTTCCTTAAAAAGTTTAAAAATTAATAATGAGTTGCTTATGCATTTCCAGTTTTACAGACAATCAGACAATGACTTAAACATTAAACACAGATCTGTTAAATAAGATTTTTCTGTAAGACACAATGAAACATTCTTAATCACATTCAAATTTTACTGTCTAAACACTCATTTTTTGTGTGGGGGGGGGGGGTTGGGGAGGAAAGGGGGCAGGCGGGCCACTTCTATTGGTCTTTCATTTGTCTGTTTTCATCCATCCTTGTTCTTTGACCCACGTGGGCCTCCCATCGCAGTGGCCTCCGTTGTCACAGAGCACCGGCTCTGGGCGCATGCGCTCCAGAGCTCCGGCTTGGTAACTGGACACATCAGTCCAGCCGCTCCAGGGCACGTGGGATCTTCCCAGGCCAGGGATCAAACCGGTGCCCCTTCCACTGCAAGGTGGTGTCTAAACACTCATTTTTGACTAAAGACTTTGTATCTCCAAAGTTTTGAAACAGAACCTATAAAATACTCACGAGACAGTCATTATTAAGCATTTAATTTATAGATGATGTTTTATGGGTAAAGTAAAAATAATAATATACGTCAAGAGGCTTTTGGAAATAGACTTTTGTTCCTAATTGTAAGACAAAGAAATTTACTTTTTGCTGTAATTCTAATGTAACCTAATAATATATCTTAATAATGAATACCTCTTTGACAGACAAGAAGCCTAAGTCACACTTGGACCTCACTTCTAGGTAAAAACAATGGGCAAGACATCACTTTCCTCAGACTGCCTTATTCTGTAGGATACTCAAGACAAAATATGCAAGCATTTTTTAGTTTCCATGGCTTTCAAATTAAATTTTCCAGTTGCTTGTTAGGACTTACTTTAAAAACAAACAAATAGTTCGTAAGCATCCCACAGAGACATTTTTTTGAATATACTGCCTAGGATGAAGTCTCTATTTACACAATAAAACTGCTACCTTAAACACAATCACAACAACATACTTATAAACCAAACGATAGGATGGCATACCATATCACATGACCATAGTCTGTTACTAAGTGAAAAGGTTTTGCTTACAACATCATTTTCCAAAGTCTCCAGTTCTTCGTTGGTAGTGAGTTCCCCTGCATCCCAGGGCTCCAGGTCCTTCCTGGGGAACCTTGACATGCTGCAAAACCTGAGAACCTTCATATTAACTTTTCCTTAAAAAGTTTAAAAATTAATAATGAGTTGCTTATGCATTTCCAGTTTTACAGACAATCAGACAATGACTTAAACATTAAACACAGATCTGTTAAATAAGATTTTTCTGTAAGACACAATGAAACATTCTTAATCACATTCAAATTTTACTGTCTAAACACTCATTTTTTGTGTGGGGGGGGAAGGGAGCAGGCGGGCCACTTCTATTGGTCTTTCATTTGTCTGTTTTCATCCATCCTTGTTCTTTGACCCACGTGGGCCTCCCATCGCAGTGGCCTCCGTTGTCACAGAGCACCGGCTCTGGGCGCATGCGCTCCAGAGCTCTGGCTCGGTAATTGGACACATCAGTCCAGCCGCTCCAGGGCACGTGGGATCTTCCCAGGCCAGGGATCAAACCGGTGCCCCTTCCACTGCAAGGTGGTGTCTAAACACTCATTTTTGACTAAAGACTTTGTATCTCCAAAGTTTTGAAACAGAACCTATAAAATACTCACGAGACAGTCATTATTAAGCATTTAATTTATAGATGATGTTTTATGGGTAAAGTAAAAATAATAATATCGTCAAGAGGCTTTTGGAAATAGACTTTTGTTCCTAATTGTAAGACAAAGAAATTTACTTTTTGCTGTAATTCTAATGTAACCTAATAATATATCTTAATAATGAATACCTCTTTGACAGACAAGAAGCCTAAGTCACACTTGGACCTCACTTCTAGGTAAAAACAATGGGCAAGACATCACTTTCCTCAGACTGCCTTATTCTGTAGGATACTCAAGACAAAATATGCAAGCATTTTTTAGTTTCCATGGCTTTCAAATTAAATTTTCCAGTTGCTTGTTAGGACTTACTTTAAAAACAAACAAATAGTTCGTAAGCATCCCACAGAGACATTTTTTTGAATATACTGCCTAGGATGAAGTCTCTATTTACACAATAAAACTGCTACCTTAAACACAATCACAACAACATACTTATAAACCAAACGATAGGATGGCATACCATATCACATGACCATAGTCTGTTACTAAGTGAAAAGGTTTTGCTTACAACATCATTTTCCAAAGTCTCCAGTTCTTCGTTGGTAGTGAGTTCCCCTGCATCCCAGGGCTCCAGGTCCTTCTCTTTGTGTTCACCATTCACTTTAGCACTGATAGCAGAGTCAGTAAAAGCATCTGCAAAGTATGGTTATGGGTGAAATACTATACAACCAGACACTGGCCTACAGAAACACACACACAGATTATCAACAGGAATGTATGCTAAAAAATAATTATGAGGGCTTCCCTGGTGGTCCAGTGGGTAAGGACACTGCCTTGCAGTGCAAGGGACGCCGGTTCGATCTCTGGCCTGAGAAGATCCCATGTGCCACGGAGTGGCTGGACCGATGCGTCCAACTACCGAGCCAGAGCTCTGGAGCGTATGCGCCCAGAGCCGGTGCTCTGCGACAAAAGAGGCCACTGTGATGGGAGGCCCACACAGGCCAGAAAGGAATGAAGATGGATGGAAATAAGTAAGAAAATGAAAGATCAACAGAAATGGCCAAAATTATGAAAGGAGAATTTCTAATACAGAAAGAACAGCATTCATTCACAGTATGCTTTCAGATGTGTAATGCTTCTGATACTATAATCTTTAAAAACTTAATTCAGTAAATGACATCATAGTAGTGAAAATATGTTTAATCCATATAATTTTAAGCCACATGAAAAGTTATAATGTATTCACACAAGTCATAAAAGTATATTTAAGTATATCAAAAATAATTGCTTTGGGGCTTCCCCAGGTGGTCCAGTGGGTAAGGACACTGCCTTGCCGTGCAAGGGACGCAGGTTCAATCCCTGGCCTGGGAAGATCCCACGTGCCGTGAAGCGGCTGGACTGATGTGTCCAATTACCGAGCTGGAGCTCTGGGGTGCATGCGCCCAGAGCCGGTGCTCTGCAACAACAGAGGCCACCGCGATGGGAGGCCCACATGGGCCAAAGAACAAAGATGGATGAAAATAGAGAAATGAAAGACCAGTAGAAGTGGCCCGCCCTTCTCCTTCCCTCCCCTCCCTGTCCCCCCAAAAAAAGATAAATAAGAAAAAAAAATAATAAAATAATTGCTTTGTGTTTCTGAATGGATCCAGAAATTTTCTATCAATTCATCTAAAACAAGATCTCTCTTAAGTTTAATTGACAAACTAATTAGATATGCCCTCAGAGCTCCTGCAGCAGAACACAGGCAGATCTTTTAACTTTCCAAATTCGTATCTACATGCAGGGGTCAATATTCTAACATACCCTTGCCATTAGTAATTAAAGCTACTCTAAGTGACCCATCCCTACACAGTCCCCATTGTCAACTGTGTTACAAAGCTTAGGCCCAGTGTGTTATATGTCCCCAGAAGATTCAGATGAACTTCCTGTGAACACTTTCTCATCTATCCCCTCCTCATCTGCTAATGTTGCTGAGGAGCACTAGCTTGTGAGAGCAGCATGGCATGGGTATGCTCACTGACAGAAACAATCTATCTCTTGGATGCTGGCCAGCAAAGTAAATCTTTCTCCAGCTGGAAGTCAGGATTCAACTACAGAGTGTTAGGAAATGCTTTGGAGATATAAGCTTACATTTTTATTTATTTACTTTTAACACCAAAAACACCTTTATTGGGGTACAGCCAACTAACAATTTGGTGGTGATAGTTTCAGATGAATAGTGAAGGGGCTCAGCCATACATATACATGCACCCATTCTTCCCCAAACCCCACTCCCATCCAGGCTAGTACATAACATTGAGCAGAGTTCCATGTGCTACACAACAAATTTTTGTTGGTTATCCACTTCAAACATGGCAGTGTAAACATGACTATCCCAAAGTCCCCAACCATCCTCGTCCTACTGCAACCGTAAGTTCTAAGTCTTTTAAGTCTCTATTTTGTACGTAGGTTCATCTGTATCATTTCTTCTTAGAATCCACATAAAAGTGAGGTCCTATGGTATTTCTTCTCTGTCTGAACAAGCTTACATTTAGATAGCTGGGCCTATAGGCTGTCCATGCCCCAGCACAGGGCTGTGGAGTAATACTTCTGCTGAAATTGCTCTGCCAGAGAGTGCCGGCTCCCTGTCAAAAAAAATCAACACCTGTGTCTCCTTCAAAAGAGACAATTTCAGAGGGATTTTTGACTTGGTACTGTTTCTATAAATGCCATTGGCCTCCTAGTGGGCAAGGTGATAGTGAAATAAGAAACCTGAGCCAGCGAATTATGGCACGGCACGGCACTCTGAACCTAGTTAGCTCTTATATCCTCTCATCTCAAACTAGGGGTCAATGAGTACATGTGGCTCATGCACACTAGAATAAAAGCGTAATAGCACCTTATGCCAGCCCTATCAGGTTTAATTGACAAACTAATTAGATATGCCCTCAGAGCTCCTGCAGCAGAACACAGGCAGATCTTTTAACTTTCCAAATTCGTATCTACATGCAGGGGTCAATATTCTAACATACCCTTGCCATTAGTAATTAAAGCTACTCTAAGTGACCCATCCCTACACAGTCCCCATTGTCAACTGTGTTACAAAGCTTAGGCCCAGTGTGTTATATGTCCCCAGAAGATTCAGATGAACTTCCTGTGAACACTTTCTCATCTATCCCCTCCTCATCTGCTAATGTTGCTGAGGAGCACTAGCTTGTGAGAGCAGCATGGCATGGGTATGCTCACTGACAGAAACAATCTATCTCTTGGATGCTGGCCAGCAAAGTAAATCTTTCTCCAGCTGGAAGTCAGGATTCAACTACAGAGTGTTAGGAAATGCTTTGGAGATATAAGCTTACATTTTATTTATTTACTTTTAACACCAAAAACACCTTTATTGGGGTACAGCCAACTAACAATTTGGTGGTGATAGTTTCAGATGAATAGTGAAGGGGCTCAGCCATACATATACATGCACCCATTCTTCCCCAAACCCCACTCCCATCCAGGCTAGTACATAACATTGAGCAGAGTTCCATGTGCTACACAACAAATTTTTGTTGGTTATCCACTTCAAACATGGCAGTGTAAACATGACTATCCCAAAGTCCCCAACCATCCTCGTCCTACTGCAACCGTAAGTTCTAAGTCTTTTAAGTCTCTATTTTGTACGTAGGTTCATCTGTATCATTTCTTCTTAGAATCCACATAAAAGTGAGGTCCTATGGTATTTCTTCTCTGTCTGAACAAGCTTACATTTAGATAGCTGGGCCTATAGGCTGTCCATGCCCCAGCACAGGGCTGTGGAGTAATACTTCTGCTGAAATTGCTCTGCCAGAGAGTGCCGGCTCCCTGTCAAAAAAAATCAACACCTGTGTCTCCTTCAAAAGAGACAATTTCAGAGGGATTTTTGACTTGGTACTGTTTCTATAAATGCCATTGGCCTCCTAGTGGGCAAGGTGATAGTGAAATAAGAAACCTGAGCCAGCGAATTATGGCACGGCACGGCACTCTGAACCTAGTTAGCTCTTATATCCTCTCATCTCAAACTAGGGGTCAATGAGTACATGTGGCTCATGCACACTAGAATAAAAGCGTAATAGCACCTATAGGCTTAGCTGCCAGCCCTATCAGGCGGCATGGTTCCTGCTGCCAGCAATTATAAGAGCCAAGAACGTATCAAGGGAGATGCCTAAAGCAGCAGGCCTCAGCTGGGAGTGGGATTAGCACTTGCTGGAAGATGACTGCATTTTGGGAAAGTGCTCTAACGGGTTCTAACAGACTGATGTCATCTTTATTAACGCCATCTTGCACTGTAAGCCACTGAGTGACCCTAAAACCTTGACTTGAATACACACATGTACACTAGTCTGAGTCAAGGTCTACTCTATGTCTCCTTAAAGTTACACGAATTCTTGGTAAAATTAATTCTGCCTTGAGTATTTTCAAGACTGAAATGCTCCAAGAAAATCATCAAACAATAGCTTATAGTAGGTGGCTGAAATTTCCTACTTAAATTCTCATGAAAATATAAGAGAAAACTAAGACTACATAAAAATTACAAATCGGGACTTCCCTGGTGGTCCAGTAGTTCCCTGGTGGTCCAGTGGGTAGAGAGTTCGTCTTGCAGTGCAAGGGGCACTGGTTTGATCCCTGACCTGGGAAGATCCCATGTGCCGAGCAGCAGCTAGACTGGTGTGTCCAGTTGTGAGCCAGTGCTCTGGAGCATGTGTGCTCAGAGCCAGTGCTCTGTGGTGAGAGAGGCCACTGCAATGGGAGGTCCACAAAGGCCAAAGAATAAAGATGGATGAAAATAAATAAATAAAAAATCAATAAAAGAGGACAAAATTAAAAAAATTGATCATATAAGAAGCAATCTTTTGGGCCTATAGGCTGTCCATGCCCCAGCACAGGGCTGTGGAGTAATACTTCTGCTGAAATTGCTCTGCCAGAGAGTGCCGGCTCCCTGTCAAAAAAAATCAACACCTGTGTCTCCTTCAAAAGAGACAATTTCAGAGGGATTTTTGACTTGGTACTGTTTCTATAAATGCCATTGGCCTCCTAGTGGGCAAGGTGATAGTGAAATAAGAAACCTGAGCCAGCGAATTATGGCACGGCACGGCACTCTGAACCTAGTTAGCTCTTATATCCTCTCATCTCAAACTAGGGGTCAATGAGTACATGTGGCTCATGCACACTAGAATAAAAGCGTAATAGCACCTATAGGCTTAGCTGCCAGCCCTATCAGGCGGCATGGTTCCTGCTGCCAGCAATTATAAGAGCCAAGAACGTATCAAGGGAGATGCCTAAAGCAGCAGGCCTCAGCTGGGAGTGGGATTAGCACTTGCTGGAAGATGACTGCATTTTGGGAAAGTGCTCTAACGGGTTCTAACAGACTGATGTCATCTTTATTAACGCCATCTTGCACTGTAAGCCACTGAGTGACCCTAAAACCTTGACTTGAATACACACATGTACACTAGTCTGAGTCAAGGTCTACTCTATGTCTCCTTAAAGTTACACGAATTCTTGGTAAAATTAATTCTGCCTTGAGTATTTTCAAGACTGAAATGCTCCAAGAAAATCATCAAACAATAGCTTATAGTAGGTGGCTGAAATTTCCTACTTAAATTCTCATGAAAATATAAGAGAAAACTAAGACTACATAAAAATTACAAATCGGGACTTCCCTGGTGGTCCAGTAGTTCCCTGGTGGTCCAGTGGGTAGAGAGTTCGTCTTGCAGTGCAAGGGGCACTGGTTTGATCCCTGACCTGGGAAGATCCCATGTGCCGAGCAGCAGCTAGACTGGTGTGTCCAGTTGTGAGCCAGTGCTCTGGAGCATGTGTGCTCAGAGCCAGTGCTCTGTGGTGAGAGAGGCCACTGCAATGGGAGGTCCACAAAGGCCAAAGAATAAAGATGGATGAAAATAAATTAAAAATCAATTAAAAAAGAGGACAAAATTAAAAAAAAATTGATCATATAAGAAGCAATGGACTAATTCACATTAAAAAGCCCATTGTTTTCATCATACTAGTTGTTGGGTTTGTTTGCTTTTGTTTTGTTTTGTTTTGTTTTTTTGCTATTTTCAAATTTTTGGCCTCTTTTCATTGATTTTCCATCCATTCATTTTCATCCATCTTTATTCTTTGGCCTGTGTGGGCCTCCCATCGCAGTGGCCTCTCTCGTTGCAGAGCTCTGGCTCTGAGTGTATGCGCTCCAGAGCACTGGCTTGTAATTGGACACGCCAGTCCAGCCACTCCTCTGCATGTGGGATGTTCCCGGGCCAGGGATTGAACCAGTGCCTCCAAGGGAGACTCTACCCACTGGACCACCAGGGAAGCCCTAAGCTACCTTTTTTTTTAAAATGTTACATTTCTATCTCAAATCTTCTGTTTGCAATAACAACCTTATAAAGGAATTAACTGTTCACATGTTGCTCTTAGCATTCCACTTTCCTTTTAGGGCAGAAAAGATGGTGAAGAGAAAACGTAAAAGTATGTTTGTATTAGTAAGGAATGATATTCCTTGACTCAAAAATTTCTCCTGAAAGATGGATGAAAATAAATGGATTAAAAAAAAATCAATGAGAGGCCAAAATTTAAAAAAAAAGAAAAAAATTTCTCCCAAAGAAAAGGTCCCTTTTTAAAAGTAAATATTTTAGGGAAAGACATGCATAAGATATACAAAGTTCAGAAGCAGCAAAATGAGACTATAATGTGAAGATGGCAGGAGAAAACCTGTTCATATTAATAAACACTTTATTATTTACAGAATTCATATAATAATTTTTATTATTAATTACAGAATTTCGGGTAAGCATTCTATTATTTGTTAAAAGACCTAAAATACAGTATCTATTAATATGACCAAGTTTTTTCCTGCCATCTTGACACGAAAACCTCATTTTGTGGATTCTCCACTTTGAACATTTTATGCACATCTTTCCCTAAAATGTTTACTCACTACTGTAAGTCCTGAATGTTATTTTATTAACAGTCACACTTAGAGAGAAAGGGCATAATATTGTCCCTTGCCTCCAAACATTCCCTGTGGCACCATCTGATGATGGTAAGAATGAAATCTCTCAACCAATGTCCAGCCTCTCAGGTAAAGAGTGTGTGTGTGTGTGTCTCACTCACGCGTGTCCAATTCTTTGAGACTCCACGAATCTTTGCGACTCCATGCTGTAGCCTGCCAGGATCCTCTGTGCATGGAACTGGTTGTATTTCCCTTCTATCGAACCCAGGTACCATATCAGTCACTAGGGAAGCCCGTCAGCCCCAAACCCCCCCACCACTCAACGTTTCATCTCTTATATCTTAGTCAATTATGACTGAAAAATCAAAGCTGTCCAGCCACTCCTCTGCATGTGGGATGTTCCCGGCCAGGGATTGAACCAGTGCCTCCAAGGGAGACTCTACCCACTGGACCACCAGGGAAGCCCTAAGCTACCTTTTTTTTTAAAATGTTACATTTCTGTCTCAAATCTTCTGTTTGCAATAACAACCTTATAAAGGAATTAACTGTTCACATGTTGCTCTTAGCATTCCACTTTCCTTTTAGGGCAGAAAAGATGGTGAAGAGAAAACGTAAAAGTATGTTTGTATTAGTAAGGAATGATATTCCTTGACTCAAAAATTTCTCCTGAAAGATGGATGAAAATAAATGGATTAAAAAAAAATCAATGAGAGGCCAAAATTTAAAAAAAAAGAAAAAAATTTCTCCCAAAGAAAAGGTCCCTTTTTAAAAGTAAATATTTTAGGGAAAGACATGCATAAGATATACAAAGTTCAGAAGCAGCAAAATGAGACTATAATGTGAAGATGGCAGGAGAAAACCTGTTCATATTAATAAACACTTTATTATTTACAGAATTTATATAATAATTTTTATTATTAATTACAGAATTTCGGGTAAGCATTCTATTATTTGTTAAAAGACCTAAAATACAGTGTCTATTAATATGACCAAGTTTTTTCCTGCCATCTTGACACGAAAACCTCATTTTGTGGATTCTCCACTTTGAACATTTTATGCACATCTTTCCCTAAAATGTTTACTCACTACTGTAAGTCCTGAATGTTATTTTATTAACAGTCACACTTAGAGAGAAAGGGCATAATATTGTCCCTTGCCTCCAAACATTCCCTGTGGCACCATCTGATGATGGTAAGAATGAAATCTCTCAACCAATGTCCAGCCTCTCAGGTAAAGAGTGTGTGTGTGTGTGTCTCACTCACGCGTGTCCAATTCTTTGAGACTCCACGAATCTTTGCGACTCCATGCTGTAGCCTGCCAGGATCCTCTGTGCATGGAACTGGTTGTATTTCCCTTCTATCGAACCCAGGTACCATATCAGTCACTAGGGAAGCCCGTCAGCCCCAAACCCCCCCACCACTCAACGTTTCATCTCTTATATCTTAGTCAATTATGACTGAAAAATCAAAGCTGTCTGAGAATTTTTTTGAAATGGCCAGATCACTCGTGAAAAAAGTAACATTTTAAGTTAATAAATTTAAATTGACTGAATCTAAAAATGACACAGAGCTAGATGAAATTTAAAAATCATCAACAGACTTGAAATCAGAAGCCCTCAAATGTGCTTTTAGAGAAGTCTTCACCAAAATCCTCAGCTACCCATTTCATCTCTTGATTAAATCTGATTTTTCTCAAACAGTGAAATTCCAGATAAATTAAAAAACTTATTCCACTGATATGGTCCGATAGAACAATTGTTAATTAACAATTACTAATACTGTGATATTTTTCAATGACTTTAAAACGTATTTTCTCATTATGTACCATGAGTTTTATATGGACCAATCTATACACAGTAAAGCTTCACTTACACTTGGTGCCAACCTAGCAACTAAGAGATCAGAAGTTGGACATAACTGAGTAATTGACACTTTCACTTCAAAAGGCATTCTAATACAGATTAGCATGCATGCAAATTAAGTCATGTCCAACTCTGCAACCCCATGAACTGTAGCCCAGCAGGCTCCTGTGTCCATGGAATTTTCCAGTGGGTTGCCATTTCCCTATCCAGAGGATCTTCCCAACCCAGAGGCTGAACCTGCATCTCCTGCTTCTGCTGCACTGGCAGGCGGATTGTTTACCACTGAGCCACCTGTGAAGTCCAATACAGACTAGAGTAGCATTAAAAATAGTATTTTTCTGAACTGTATACAAGTTTAAAGGATTCCCCAGGGGAAATGGAATTTGAGGACAGAAAGGAGTTTACTTTTTTTTTTTTTTTTTTAATTCTGGCCTCTTTTATTGATTTTTCATCTACTTGTTTTTCATCCATCTTTATTCTTTGGCCTGTGTGGGCCTCCCACTGCAGTGACCTCTCTCTCTGCAGAGCACCAGTTCTGGGCACATGCACTGGCTCGTTATTGGGACACAGCAGTCCAGCCGCTTCGCGGCACATGGGATTTCCCAAGGCCAGGGATCGAACCGGTGCCCCTTGCACTACAAGGGGGACTCTTAACCCACTGGACCACCAGGGAAGCCCCCAAGTTTACATTTATATTCTTCTGTTCTTTACGAGTTTTTACACTACGAATATATACTAAACCATGTATTTTATTACACAGACATTAAAGAACACAGTATTAAAGGATAGACAAAAAAGATGTGGATTACAAACACAATAAGGGCTCGGAGTGTGTGGAACAGAACAAAAGCAAGGAGATAAGTGGAGTCATTGGCCTCAAGCAAGACAGAGGGGAAAAAAGAGAAGACTGAAGGGAAATGGGACACAGGGAACCTTTAGGTTAGAGAATTCTTAGCCTTTATTCTTTGACACCTCCAGCATGTATGAGGAGCCTATGCATTTACATGCAAAAAATACACAGGGACTTCCCTGGTGGCTCTGTGGTAGAAATCCATCTGCCAATGCAGGGGACAAGGGTTCGATCCCAGGTCTGGGAAGATTCCACATGCCACAGAGCAACTAAGCCCAAGCACCACAACTACTGAGCCCACGTGCCCTAGAGCCTTGTGCTCAGCAACAACAGAAGTCACCGCAGTGAAGCCCAAGCACGGCAACTAGAGAGTAGTAGTCCCAGCTCCCTGCAACTAGAGAATGCCAGTGCGCATGCAGCAACAAAGACCAGTAAAGCCAAAAAAAAAAAGAAAAAAAAATTTGAAAAACAAAAACAGAAAATCAGTGCTCACTTCAGCAGCACATATACTAAAACTGGAACGATACAGAGAATATTAGCGTGGCCCCCGCGCAAGCATGACACACAAATTCTTGAAGCGTTCCGTATTTTCATGGAATATACCTATGACTAATCTGGGATTATACATATCTATAAACAACAAAACTCTGTAAAAGCAAAAAAAGCAAAAAAAAAAATAAAAAGGCAAAAAGAATCCATAGAAAATCAAAGGATACCACTTATAATGAAATGCAGTTATCAAAATCTGAAAAACCAAATCTGTGCCATAATAATATATATGGTTCTTCCCTGATGTGTTTAGCAATAACTGACAGCAGATCTAATACCTACTATAGTTTTAGAGGTGACAAGCATAAAAACATCCAAATCTGTACAAGTATGTGAAATTAACTGAATTCTATAGGTGTTGAAGTCACAGATACTTCCAATATAAACTAGTGGTTTGTTGTCTGGATTAATTATGGAAAGAATACTAAATTTCAATAAAAGATTAATGAAAAAGAAGATAAAACATTTTGTCCCATACGAGTTCATCATCGCTCTGAATCTTCTTCACCAGTCATTTGGGAATCCAGGGAACCAGGTTAAGAGTACTGGGTATGTGTTCTAAAAATCAGGAAAAAAGGAGAATTCTGTGTGGATAAAATAAACGAGGTAAATATAGTGAAGAACTAGAGGGTAGTCATCAGGGTTGCAGAAACAGGTTAGAAAAGGGTCTGCTCAGCTGTTCAGCAAGAGCTAGAAACTCTACATTCCTAACTAACCAGCACCACAGTGGTGTTTTCCCCAGCCACATTCCTTTCCCTAGTTAAAGGAGTAATAGAACTAGGGAAGGTCAGAAAGCCCTTTGAGGGGCAGGAAGCAAAGAAGTATAAGAGTAAATGTTAATTAAGGTGACAGTGGTGAGAGTAGATTCTGAAAGAGAAGCAGCTACAAGTATGATGACGTCGTGAAAGCAGGTTACTAAAGTAAGATGGGAATGAATGGTACTGAAGTAACAGAGCTAAATTTCACAGGAATAGTGTTCTGTTCCAAATGATCAACTTGAAAATAAAATTCCACAAAATCTACCATGTGAAAACTAACATCTGAAGATATAAGGGTGTGAGTCACAAAGCTATGTGAAACTTAAATGCAGTCCAAGTGTATATATCCTTCTGTTCTAAATACCAAGAAATTATCGTTATATTACAGAACAGATCAGACAAGAGCACTTGCCGATTTAAAAAATGCAGAAGTGAGTAATGTCCATTTTGAACAACCACAACTATTTTCTAATCCTAATTCTGGGCCTATTAAGCAAAACTATTTAACAATTAAAATGTTGGAAGTGGTTTAGTTGATACGCCATGTGATGAGAGTTACATGACCACAAAATAAGTCTTTGACGTTAGATCCACAGAGATCAGTTAAATCTCAACCTAAAAAGAAATTTAAAGAGCAAACAAATCAGGAAGAATAATGTAAAGTTTGAAAACAAAACACAAGTCATCCTGACTTCACACATAAGGTCAGGGCAGGAAATGTGGATTTATGTCTGCAGCACATATCCCACCACACCCCTCAATCCCATACAGACAACAGAATTTTCCCTGCTTATAATCTGTTCTTGTCGCAGCAGCTAAAATCCTCAACCAAACCCCTGTCTTTAAGATCTTTATCTTTTTGGCAGTCTAATGGTTAGGACACCACGCTTTCAGTGCATGGGGGGTATGTTCAATCTCTGGTCAAGGAACTAAGATTCCCCCATGTCACAGAACTTCTGTGCAAATAAAAGTCAACAGTGACAAAACCATGACTTTCTAGTAGATGGAAGATGTAACAAAAAAGGAGAACATACTGGCGAGGAAACACCTAACATTCCACAGAACATGACCTACCAACACAATATAATTATAACAACAACAGGCCAACCACTTGGACCCCAAATTTTATTCAAAACTTTGAAAAATTTTAAAAATAATTTCTTACTTTGGTAGAAAAGAATACCATTTTTCCAAACAAAGAACTACCTAATCATATTTTTGTCTCTTGGGCACTTGAACAAGGAAAATGAGTTGGTTTTTTTTCTTTAAATTTTTGGCCTCTTTTATTGATTGGTTCTTCGTTTATCTATTTTCATCCATCTTCACTCTGTGGCCTGAGTGGGCCTCCCACTGCAGCGGCCTCCCTGTCGCAGAGCACTAACTTTGGGTGCATGCACTCCAGAGCACTGACTCACAACTGGGCACAGCGGTCCAGCCACTCCGAAGCACATGGGATCCTCCTAGGCCAGGGATAGAACCGTGCCCCTGCACTGCAAGGCTGACTCTCCACCCACTGGACTACCAGGGAATATCGTTTTTATTACAGAACAGATCAGACAAGAGCACTTGCCGATTTAAAAAATGCAGAAGTGAGTAATGTCCATTTTGAACAACCACAACTATTTTCTAATCCTAATTCTGGGCCTATTAAGCAAAACTATTTAACAATTAAAATGTTGGAAGTGGTTTAGTTGATACGCCATGTGATGAGAGTTACATGACCACAAAATAAGTCTTTGACGTTAGATCCACAGAGATCAGTTAAATCTCAACCTAAAAAGAAATTTAAAGAGCAAACAAATCAGGAAGAATAATGTAAAGTTTGAAAACAAAACACAAGTCATCCTGACTTCACACATAAGGTCAGGGCAGGAAATGTGGATTTATGTCTGCAGCACATATCCCACCACACCCCTCAATCCCATACAGACAACAGAATTTTCCCTGCTTATAATCTGTTCTTGTCGCAGCAGCTAAAATCCTCAACCAAACCCCTGTCTTTAAGATCTTTATCTTTTTGGCAGTCTAATGGTTAGGACACCACGCTTTCAGTGCATGGGGGGTATGTTCAATCTCTGGTCAAGGAACTAAGATTCCCCCATGTCACAGAACTTCTGTGCAAATAAAAGTCAACAGTGACAAAACCATGACTTTCTAGTAGATGGAAGATGTAACAAAAAAGGAGAACATACTGGCGAGGAAACACCTAACATTCCACAGAACATGACCTACCAACACAATATAATTATAACAACAACAGGCCAACCACTTGGACCCCAAATTTTATTCAAAACTTTGAAAAATTTTAAAAATAATTTCTTACTTTGGTAGAAAAGAATACCATTTTTCCAAACAAAGAACTACCTAATCATATTTTTGTCTCTTGGGCACTTGAACAAGGAAAATGAGTTGGTTTTTTTTCTTTAAATTTTTGGCCTCTTTTATTGATTGGTTCTTCGTTTATCTATTTTCATCCATCTTCACTCTGTGGCCTGAGTGGGCCTCCCACTGCAGCGGCCTCCCTGTCGCAGAGCACTAACTTTGGGTGCATGCACTCCAGAGCACTGACTCACAACTGGGCACAGCGGTCCAGCCACTCCGCAGCACATGGGATCCTCCTAGGCCAGGGATAGAACCGGTGCCCCCTGCACTGCAAGGCTGACTCTCCACCCACTGGACTACCAGGGAATCCCGGAAAATGAGTTTTGTGACCCATAAGTAGAAAGGGGTTTATTTTTCACCTGGTTAACACAAAAATAAAAGAAGTGAATATCTAAGGTGTAGTATCTTTTAATTATGATTTCAAACTGAACCAAAGTTGATTCCATACTATTCTTCACAGACACGAATTTAAATGCAAAGAATACAACACTGTATATGCTGATATTTATATCTAAGTGTGTGTGCACTTCTAACATATACAGCAACTAAGGCAACTTAGTTATTTTAGAAGACTTTCAAAACAGCCCACACGAATGTTTTAATTCTTTACTCCTTTACCTGTGCTTCCAATTTTTCTCCTTTGTATCAGAATCATCTGGACCTTGTTTTCAAAGTAAACATTTGGTATTTTGCTTCCTGTATTTCAAAAGGGTATTAATATGTCTACTAGAAGAAGCCTTTTGTCAGGAAAATATACTCTGAATATGTTATGTTATAGGAAAGATGCTTTTAGTTTAGCTGGGAATAACTACTTTGTTGAGTTTCCTGGAAATGAGTGATAATTACTAGATGTCTACAGCAATGTCTATATAAGAACAACAAAAACTACTAGTATTTTCCCTGGTTTGGGTGTGGTGTGTGCAAAAATACATAAAACTTAAAAATTTCAACTGAAAGAATATGTGTATGTTGAGTACCTAGTACATATCTGTAAGACATCATGCTAGATAGCACAGAGCATACCACAGGGTCTTCTGTAAACATGATTTCTAAACTCCAGAAAACTACAATGCATTTTAAGAGACAAAATACACTGCTTTGTAAAGCTGAGTGTTCCATACATAATGTAAGATAACTGATTCTCCAACTGTGCTCCATGAAATATAATTTCTTAAGGGTATCTCAGCAGATAGAGCAAAAGCTGAATAAAGTTCTAGGATAAATCCCAATCCCCTTCCCCACCACTGTCTTGTAAGTAGGATTCAGCATGAGATTTCCTTGGGAGCTTTGGGGGAGCAAACTATTCTGTGCTAAAAATAAAAATGAAATAAAAAAGTTTAGAAGCCACTGCCATAGACAATGAAAAGATGACCACAGTGACCAGGGAAGGTCAGGGAAGACTGCAA